>OX463770.1:7158308-9985638 GCA_949825005.1 Gasteruption jaculator
AATATGACCATTTCTAAAAACCTCGCCCACATAATTTGAAGTCTCTGCTTTATCTCTTCGTTTCGCGTCGTTATATGGAAATCTGCAAGGAGAATGTACATGTACAGGGTGGCACTATTCTTTTTTGATCTTGCAATTTCGGAAATTTAAGGGACAATTTTTTGAGCGACCCAAATTAGACATTTTAAGTCTCAAAATAAGCTTTCGCGGAGTTTCTGTTGATTTTTTACGATTTATCGTTTGCAATAAAGGCAATTGTCTTTCATTGGAGAAGGACTCTGCCAATTTGAAAAATTGTAACTTTCAAATAAAATTGGTTAGGATTTTGGAATTTCCAGCATTTAAAATTCGGTTTGGGAACTTGAAAATATAATTTTGTCAATATTTCTATGATTTTTTATTTCCGAGTTATGAATTTTTAAAGTTGAGCTCAAAAGAACGAATTTTCTTTTACCGGAAAGTGATGAAAAATGGATGCTGCCGTTTTAAAAAAATCGTAGCTTTTACACAACATTTTCGAAAACCTCAAATTTACAGGATCGAAAATTCAATCTCTGAACTTTAAAATACATTTTTGCAAATAAGCCCACGATTTTTAATTTGCAAGTTACGAATTTTTAAACTTTTGTTCTCGAATTCTGACACTCGAGTTCTTCGACTTTTCAAATTTTCACACTACCTTCGAATGAAAGAGAAATTTCGCAATGTACCGGGTGTCATATAAAACTCTGACCCTCTCACAATCGTGGCAACCCTTCCCTGCAATCGGATTTCAGTTTCTATATAAGTATATTCTTGCATGCACTTATTTTCTCCCTAGATTGCCCATAAACCGGGCGAATTTATGAACATTTCCTACAAAATTATGAACGTATCTGGAATAGGTGCATACACGCATACATACATGCTTTTAGTATTTACGTATCTGGCATGGGTGCCTTTGTAGATTTTCCTCGTAGCCCCGTAGAATAGCAAGTTACTAACAAAAGCGTCCACTTTATAATTGTCACCTGGTATACTTTAAGTGGATAGCCGGCAATATTTTATATCTATATAACGCTACACGTGACTACTATACGGTACGCGGTATTATTATGACAGCAACTACTGTATTATATATTAGCAGTATTACCCGCTCGGATAACCCGCTTACGTTAGCTCCAGTCGCTTGTTTTTATTTTTTAAAAGTGATAACTAACTGCTGCTCGAAAGCCGGTCACTTGAAATATCCCAAGTACGGTATCCTTACCTTTACTGATACACACACACACACACACACACGCGCGCGCGCACACGCACACGCACGCACGCACACACACACACACAAAAGGTAATAATATAGTATTGTTATATATGAGAATTACATAATTGTTAGGGTTTTGCTGTCTAATAATAATAATAATAATAATATTTTACGTTCGTTTTACATATTTCTGTATTATACATTATTATTATTATTATTATTATTATTATTATTATTATTATTATTATTATTAGTATTACATTATTTGAGTACCCATTGTATTAATATATATTAGTTAGTAATATAATTATATATTAGTAGCACTCAAATATACTATTTTAATATTTATAAGGAATATTTGGTGGACATATGGTCCAACATCCAAACTGGTTTCAAGATGATTGCATAATAAGAAGCTATAACAAAAAAAGTAAATTATTGGACCAAACGAATACGATACCTGCTTAGACAATATTCTTCATTATTGAAAAATTCTACAAACAAGCCACGCTCATTTATATGACATTTCTATTGTCACGTCTTATATTTATATTCTACTTATATCACCATTTGAAATTTCGATGTAAAATGATCATTTCAACGAAATTGAAATTGAAGACTCGATATCTCATCGGGTATCACCAAAAGCTTAAATTTCGTCATTATCATTTTAATTAACCCACTACCGGAAGCCTTCATTTGCACCAATTTAAAAGGACCAAATTTTGAAACACCGTCTCCGATATAATTATTCCGTATCAATACACACCTGCTTCTAATTAAACTTTATCGGTGCTTATTAAATATTTCACATGCTAATATCGAACCTTGTATACATCCATATATACAATCTACATATACAATACATTCGAGCTTTTATATATCCACGTATGTATCCTCGTATGCACTCGTGTATGGGTAGATATCGGATATACATATATGTATATTAAAATTAGCTGGAGCCTCGAGCACGGCTCGGCTCAACTCGGTTCGGTTGGAGGCTTTGCATGGAAGATCTGGATGAATATACATTGGACGCAGCAGAAAGCAACTGCAGCAGCAGTAGCTGCAGCTTCTTTCTTTCTTCTGCACGTCATAAAGTGCTTGTGGTGTAATATCAAAACGACTCTGCGGGAGATATTATAAAGGGAACAGTCACTATATAATATCCCTTAGGGTAGGGTACCTACCACCGCCACACGGACGCCCAATACGCGCGCTTGTGTAAGAAAAGAAATGGGCCATTGGTTTTCCAGCTATTTTACAACCCCAGGCACGTGCCTGCCTGCCTGCCTGCCTGCCTGCCTGCCTGCCAGCAAGCCAAGCCAGTCTTCTTTCCTTCCTTCCTTCCTTTTCCTACTATAGGGATCAAACCATCTGGCTACGCTACAACTCGTCTATGGTCGCTGCAACTATACCAGCCTATTACACTACCACTGTTTTTTCCAATCCTGTCGCATTATCTCTCTCCTTCTGCCTATTCGTTCCCTCTGGAGCTGCACCGGAGTAGGAAACTCATCATGAACTGCTTCTGGCGCCGTACACTTCTTTTAGGGACACCTCTTATCTCGCAATCAGAAATGCCACGTTCCATCGGATCACGGCATCTTCACCGGGAGTGATATCGTGGGAGATAGCTAAGGATCATGTGAAATTGAATTTCGTGTAATTGAATCGCGTGGAATTGCTACCGATGGAGTCGGGGATTATGAAACTGAAATATCTGCAATTATATTGCATTATACGGAAACAGATTCGAATTCGTCTAAAGGATCATGTGGAATTGAATTTTCTGTAATTGAATCGCGCGGAATCGGTCCAGATGGAGTCGGAGATTATGGAGACTTTCATTTCGAAGAATTGACTGAATTCACTGACATGGAATCGAAATATCGAAGTCGCTCGCGTGGAAAGGAATGGAATTGAATCGACTCGACCGAAATCCCCAGCATCCGAATGACGCTTCATCCCTGCTATCTACATATTAGCTGCTACACCTGCTGGTGCGGCTTTGATTCATATTCCGCTAGGTGTGTATAGGTTCCGGCTACGAGTGTAGATATATTGTATAATAAAACACACACGCGCATACATACGAGTGGAATTGAAGGAACTATTTAAAACGTGTTAATCTTCCCGGTAACAAGTTGAAAGGATATACGATGTGATGTGATAAGTACCCTACCTCGTACGAGGCATCTACAGTACTTTAATTCATTCATTCACGCTTCGTTCTACATATGTAGATTCGAGAGAGAAGCCAAGAGAGAGAAAGAGAGAGAGAGAGAGGGAGATGGGTACGAGAAAGATTGTAAGTACAAGAAGTAATACAGCGGGCAGACGGAACTCCGGCAGCTGTATTACGGCATTCGTATTATTCTGTATATACCTACAGATTGTATATACGTATAGACATACGTGTAACGTATATACATATGAATATGTAGATATTGAGAAGAAGAGCAGACTCCGAGATGGGACGAGCAATGTATGCGAACATACGAGCACTTGTTCTTCGCTCTATGTCTCAACAGTTGCATACCAGAGCGGTGCATCTTAAACTCTTGAGCGCGCGTATGCACACACATACGTTCAAACATTAGCCGGATGCCATAAAGAAAAGTAAAGGTACGTATGTATAATATATACAAGTAAATAGCGAGACTTTACTTCGCTTCACTTTACTTTACTTTACATTTCTTTCTTTCTTTCATCTCTTCCTCCTTATCAGAGATTTCTTCCTCCAGCTGCAGCACACTGCGACTTTATCAATAGCTGAAGTTCACGTTTTCTTCCTCCAGCTGGCTGGAAATCAACGCCATGCATATGTGCGTAGCGCATAGCGCATAGTATTTTTATTTTTGCCAGATGCATGCACGCAAGCATTACACGGATGTCCGGAGAGGGGCAGCTTCTGAGGGCCCAATAATGATACGATTGTCTCGTAATCGCCCAGTATTGGTCCAAATTATGTCCTAAAGGCTCAAAATTGACCCAAGACGTGTCCAAAAGACCCGAAATCAACCCAATTTACATCCAAAACGCTCAATATTGTTCCAAATTGTGTCCCAAAGGTCCATTGCTGGCCCAGATGTGACTTTAAGTGCCCTATAATGACTCGGCTGTTTTAGAATGGCCCAGTGTTGACCTAAATTTTTATCTTAAGGCCCATTACTGGCCCATATATTATTTCAAGTGTCCAATAATGGATACGATTGCCTCAGAATCATCCAGCATTGGCCCAAATTATGTCCTAAAGACCCATTGCTGGCCCAGATATTATTTCCAGTGCCTAATAATGACACGGCTGTCTTACAATCATAAGGTATTGGCTCGAATTTTGTTTTAAAGGCCCAAATTGACTCAAGGCATGTCCTAAAGATCCAAATTTAACTCAAGTTATATCGAAGACGCTCAGTATTGGCCCAAATTGTGTGCGAAAGGGCAAATATCTTCTAAAGGTCCACTATTGGGGGCCTACATCCACTAGCCTAGAATTGGACCCTAGTTGGATCTTGGATCGTTAGAAGCAGAACCGGAGGTTCTAATTTTGATAATTCAGGAATACAGACATTGAATGGCAACACAATGTATGAAAGAAAAAAATAAATGACGTACATAAGAAGGATGCATATAATATAATACATATATCAGACGTTTTTGTAGCGTACAGCGGCACAAGAAAGGGGGGAAAAGAGAGAGAACCCTCGTTTTATGAATGAATCAAGTGTTCGTAAAGGTATGGGATCCGGAACTGAAGTTAACATTCATTTTTCACGCTAGTGCGCCGGAAGATGACCGACCGTATGGTCGGTGGTGGGTTACTTCATCGTCTTCCCGGAAACGCTCATATGTCAAGCGGAAACTAAATGTGGAATCCCTGCGACGACGGGCTTGGAAAAGTGCAGAGTTTGCTGCATCGCATCGTTACGAGCAACAATGGTCCTTTTGTTTACAAAAGGTCTTGTTTATATTTGTAAGATCGACGCGCGCCGGTAAACGTGTGCACAGGGGAGATGCGAACACGCGTACCGGTGCGGTGGTACCTGCAGGCTTTTCTTGTGGGTAATTGCCACGGCGCGGTCGGTGCAAGGCTGATGTTGTCGCTCTTGCACCGTAATGTAATAGAGACTGATGGATGAAAGGGGTAGGTAGCCGGTATGCAATTCCGGTGATGTGAAAAAAAGGTTTGAAAAATGGAAAGTTGGGTTTCCGCGTTTCCATGCCAATTTTTTTTTCAATGTCGGTTTTTTTTCTTTTGGAAGTTGAATGACAGGGAAGGGGGTAATTAAAGCCTTGGGGGTATCACCTTGTAACATTAATTTGCGAATTAATAAATAATTATTAATTAAGAGATGAATGAATAATAATAAAATGATAAATAATAATCAAAATGATACAAATAAATATAAATAATATGTAATAAGTAATAAATAGTAAATATAATTTAATGAAAGGAGTATTAACATTGTAACTGTAATTATTATAATTTGTATTATTACTATTATTATCGTCAACATCAGTAAAATCAAATTGTAGAAATTTGGGAGATTTGGGGACAGATTGGAATTAATATATATGTAAATGCACGTGCGTGTGTGCGTATATTAAGGGTTTCGTCACATAGGGGGGATTTTTTCCCGAAATGACGCTCAAGTATTTAACGAATGCACTTTTTTCCATATGTTACAGGGGTTACACGTATCCCCTTTTCCTACGAGTGCCATAGACGGGGGGGTTTAATCCGTGAATATGAGATATTGCTTAACGCGGCGAAGGAAATTATGGTAATTCGAATCCTCGGCGAGAGAGCTGTTGCAGTAGCGGCTCCTCTTACTACGTATTATTACACATATGTACATACTAAACACGTACGTATGTGCATACTTGTGCCATTGTCATAAATACTCATTTGCAAAGTATAAATATGAGGTAACTTAACTGTGTTTACACAATTACAAGTTTACAAGCCTTCGACTTTTACACCTCCTTTTTTCTTTTTAATGCCCGCAAGTTTACTATTATGTATGTATATATGTATGTATGTATATACGTATATTGCGTCTTCTAATTTATGTATGTACACGCTCCCCGACGTATGTATATACATACTTTCGCTTCGTTTACCCACATTTTCGACCCCCGTCAGTAACGAGTTCGTTAGAAAAATAAATATTCGGTGTAACGTCCTAATTCATGTGAACGTGAACAGAAACAGCAGCAGTAGCAGTTTCCTCTGATGCCTCGAAAACCAGATGATTTTATTTCGACGCGTTTCTTGAAATTTACATCATTTTTCGGGGATGATCTCATTTACAGGAATTATTGTGCCACCTGAAATGATTTCGGGGAAAGAAAAAAAAAATGGTAAAAAGAAAAATGGTAGGAGGCTACTGAAATAAATTCAATTTGATGAAAAACAACGAATCAAATTCCTACGCTCTGATTATCAATATTGATAATAACAATATGAATATTATTATTTCAAATAGTAGTAATCAATGTTGATAATTTCATTACTATCAAAGTATACTTGCGATTACGATTAAAATTACTACTACCGCAAATAATAATAATGATAACGATAACAACAACAACAACAATAGTGATTGTTATTATTCAACATAAATTAATAAGAGTGAATGGTAACACCCGCTATTATTATTGTCATCAAACATTATTATTATTATTATTATAATTATTATTATTTCTATTATTATTATTATTATTATTATTATTATTATTATTTCAAATAGTAATGTTGATAATCCCATTATCAACAAAAAAAACCGCTTGAAATAACGACTAAAGTTACTACTACCAAAAATAATAATAATAGTAATAATAATAATAATAACGGTAAATATTAATTGAAAACTACAATAACAATCCTTCTTTAATATTCTTATTATTATTATCAATATTACCATAAATTACTATTAGTGGCAGTAGTAATAAAGATAAGCGCCATAATAACGATGATAAAAAAATAACACTAATAACAGCGATAGTAATAATAATAATAACATCGACAATGGTAATAATAATAACAACATCAGCAACAACAATAATAATGATATAAATCACGGGGATAACCATAATCATAATTCACACGTACAAATTCCACCACCTAAATAACCCCGCTGATAACAATCGCAAATAAATTTCTCCCATGATCGCGGGCCACGTTCAGCCGCGCTCGATGGCTGCAGTTAAAATCATGAAGGAATGCAATTTCGAAGTAACTATTAAAACTACATGTACACTCATACATCCGCACGCGAATACGGGCGTGTATGTGTATGCATATGTATGTATATGCACACGCATACGCGTACACACTTAATATCAGCCGAAGAAGCAGAAGAAGGACCGGTCGTAAGTTTACCAAGAATTTATAAGTTACCGTTTCTTGGAGAGAAGGGTGTAGGACTCCTTGGAGGCCGTGCAAAGCCTCATCCGCATCTTGCGGCCGCGGTCCCCACGTTTTTTCGCGACGCCGCCTTCCAAAACTGGCATTCAGATTTCTCGCTGGTGTTCCACCACTTGACTCGATCGGTACTCCACTAATCCCCACTACACTCCACTGGTAGCCTAGCCTAGCCTAGCGCAATCTAACCTAACTTCACTCTTCTTACTAGTTCCGCCTATATCCAGAGATGGCGCTGCCACGGCCAGCCCTTACTCCTCGCGCTCGAGAATCTTCGTTAGCCCGAACTTTGACGAACCCATCCCGCTCGTTTCGTCCTTATTATGTATTATTATTATTATTAGTATTACTATTATTTTGTTACATTTATTGCTGTTTTTATTATTATTATTATTATCCTTACTTTTGCTGTTCTTGCTATTATTATTATTTTTATTTTTATTATTGTTATTATTATTATTACTATTCGCACTTTTTCACCGTTGGCAGTCGATAGTTTACGTCGAGTTCACAAACGAGCGGCCGGTCGATGATTTACGACTGGAAACTGTCCACCTCCGACAATATCTCAGGCCGTACGAGAGTCGCACTCCTACGAACCGCCGGCAAGACCGTTCGAGTCTCATCGGCGTGTTTCGTAAACTGATAAAACCCGGCGTAGTTGCGAACGAGCACTTCGATCATGCAAATGTGCCGCCACCGCCGCCGCTCTTGCAGCCTCGCGATGCGATCGCGAGTGTGTCCGTCTGTCTATCTGTCTGTCTGTCTATATTAGAAGACGTTCAACGCTGTTGCTAAACTGGCATCGAAAACGACCGTCCGATTGGCTGCCAGTCGACGATTCGATCAATCTATGTTTCATGGGCGATAAGGAATCTATGAAGTAGAAACAACAAAGCTCGATAAGAATTAGCGCGAACAACCGCGCCAGGCGCGGGTTTGCATATGGCAGGAGCGGTAGTCTCGCGTATGTGCGAACGGATCGAGGATCGAGAATAGCGATTGTGACTCTAGCTTTGTTGAAATAACAAAGATAGCGATGGAACAAGAGGGCGATCGAAGGCGTACTCGAACGAAGAATCCATCGATCGATCGATCGATCGATCGACAAATTGAACAATTGATTGGATGGTTGAAAGAGCGATCGAATGATTAAACGAACGATTCTTCGAAGGATCGATCGCCTGATCGAACAAATTGCAGTAATTGGAAATTAATTAGCTCGCAAATAATTACAATATTAAAAATGTTGTTTAAAAGTTTTAAAGATGGTAATGATAATAATAATGATAATAATATCGGAAATTGTTAATGATTGATTATTATTAATTAGTAGAAAAATAACCGTAATTTTAATTCCATTTAATAATGATAATCAACAATATGTAATTCATTGGTGAATAATTATGATGTCAATAATTTGATTGTCAATACTGACGATGATAATGATAATGATGATATTAATAATGTTAATAATAATAGTAATAATAATAACAATGCAGCAACAATTTTTGTTGCCATTAATTAATAAAAGATTAGCGTGACAATAATCACTATTTTTAATAATTATAATCAATATTAAGTAGTTGGTTCTCGAATTATTTAAATATTAGTTATAATATTAATATTAATAAGATATTATTGACAATATTATTGTTATTATTATTATTATTCTTGTTATTGTTGTTATTATCATATTGTCAAAAGTACTAACAAATATTACTATTATGCTTGTTATTAATAATTAATAACGATATAAAATAATTACCATCTTCATTATATTATCATTAGCAATATCGATAACAAAACGTAGCTACTATTAATAGTGATTAACGCAAAATTATTTTTGATGATAATTATCATCACTCTTATTGATACAAAGTATCAACAGCCGCAACAATAATGTCCTTCATAAAAAACAATATCCAACAATTGACAAAAAATTATCATTATTATTATCAATATCATTCAATGATGGATACTCGATGATGGACAATCGATCAATTCTTGATCCACACCATACGCGAAACTTCGCCTGCACGATAAAATCACACTTTTGGAAAAATTGTATTTACCAAAATTGAAGCTCTCTTCTATCGGCGCCGTACCACTGCTTCTATTTAACCTTTAACGATATTGCACGAAAACGAATTGATATGAAACCAACGATTCAATAGCTGGCTATCACACGACCGATAGAATTCGGATAGAAGAAAACGCTACGCACACATCACGCTACTGCACGCATGAACGGACTAAACGCGTATGAAGAGAGAAGTTCGTTCGGTAAAGTTCTTTCTATATCTATATGTTGCGTGAGGGGTCCTCGAGTGCCGTGCAATAGTGTGTGCGGGTACACACACATAGGTATACTTCAACATAGAGACGAGAGACCCAGAACCCAGTCTGAAGTAGCTGTATACATATATAGAAGGGTCTGTGTAAGTCTGTAACTGTGTGTACGAGTAAGTACGAAGAGGTTGCGAGCGAGAGAGAGGGGGGGTAGAGTAGGAAGAGGAGTGGGGGGAATCGGTAAAGGGCCTTACAACCATCCGGGTGGGGGTAACCCCCAGCGTGGTTTATACTTTGCTTTAGTTTATACCTTATTTTACGTTTACGTGCGTACTTGAACGTGGGAGTGTGTAAGTTAAGATCGCGTGTGTGTGAGTATGCGGATGTGTGGAATTGCGTGTAAGGATGAGTGGATGGGCGGATAGATAGATGGATGCAATACACACAGTCGCGCGTATTAGTGTATACATACATAGGGATATAAATAAAAATGTGTGTACGCGGATATGTATGTGTGAATAAGCGTGTAGGAACGGTGGTAGTATGTACGCATGTAGGTGGATATAAGTGTGTGTGCATGCGATGTGCAATTTCATTCCTTTGCAATTGCAGCTTATTGCAAGTGAAAGAGCGAAGGAAGGAAGAAAGGAAGGAATGTATGCCTACCTATGGGATGGAAAGAGAGGGAAGATAAAAAAGAGATGAAGAAATAGATGAACGGATAAGATCCTGATATTATTATTATTGTTGTTATTGTTATTATTATTATTATTATTATTATTATTATTATTATTATTATTATTATTATTATTATTATTATTATTATTATTTATGATTATTATTATTATTGCTGTTTGTTATTATTAGGTTCATTAATAATTATTTGTAATGATTCTTATTAATTTTCGATTCGAAATTATGAACGTTAATAACAGAAATACTTTATTAAAAATAATAAAAAGAAAGAGAGAAGAAAAAATTATAAAGGAAGAGAAAAGAAAAAGATACAGAATAGAGAGAGAAAATGTGAGAAAGGGTGTGTAAGAATGGGCGTGTACATATGAAGGGTTAAAAAGGGACGATGAGGTTGCAGGTTTAAGAAACTGGAGACTTTTTGTCGTTAATAGAGTCTTGCTCAGGTATTTCTGGAATTGATTGGATTAAATATCTGCCTTTTCCCAAAAAAAGAGTGACATTTTAATAAATTTTGAGCAAATTGCAAAGTTAACTGGCTTTTGCGACTTTTACTTGAGGTGTTAAGAAACGCCTATTTTTATTATAAATATAAGATATTTTAACATTGGTTGCTTAGAACAATTTTAATATACCATAGTTTCGAAATCAAAAGAGATCGCGTCTTTTTTCATATTCGACATTATCCATTTCCAGGAGATGAAGTTCCAAAAAGACTCGTTTCTGGAATTGCTGGATGGCAAGTAGCAAAATCGCAAAAATACCTTTCTCACAGTCTTCAGACATTTTCGAAATATTGCCAAAATTACCTGAGAGTTTCCAAAAACGCCATTCATCAATTACTTTTCTTACTTTTTAAGTAAAATTTACAGATATAATTTCCAAGTTCCGGATTTGTAGCTACACTTAACGAATCTCCAACAAATCAAATAAGAAAAAAAAAACGCCATGGGGGAAAGAAGGATAAATAACGAAAGTACCATAAACATTCGTTGAGAGGGAATTCCTTAAAAAAAGAAACCCTTTATTTTTTCAAGTGGTACAAAATTGATAAAGAGTAGGTATAGTAAATATATAGAGAGAGAAATGCCAAAAAAGAGTCAGGGAGAGACAAAAAGACCCCTTTTCTCCCAAATAAACCACATCAAGTTGACATATGTCACATTGTCACACAAATCCGACGAATCGTAAGGACGACGTATTTTACGCGTGTCGCGTAAATTTCCAATTTTGTTCAATAAAAGTAAATTTTCTGGATTTCCCTATTGTTCGGTGAAAAGGGGGGGACGAGGGATGTGCCGAAGGTTTCGTACCAAAAAGGCTTCTTTTCCAACTTTTTCTATTTTTATAATATAAGAAATATATATATGTATATATATACAATATTCTATATATAATATATACAGGGTGGGTCACCACATTTTGCCATTATTTTGCTTTGCGTAATGGCAAAATGTGGTGACCCACCCTGTATATAGAATTTGATATTAATATAGTAAATGATTAATAATCATTAATAATGCTTAACACTAGAACTACCGACAGTTGAGACGTAGCTATTTCTACTTAAAAAAAATTACTTTTATTTTAAATGTATGAAACAAAATTAAAGTTCATTATATTAATCCTTTAGCTATCTTTCCAAAAGTCATTACATCATTGCGAAAAAAAATGTAACCTGAAGTAGGAATAATAAAATAAAATTGTCTAACCAGTCAAAATGACTGGTGTGGTAGTTCTAGTGTTAATTATCGATATAGATTTTAATGTAAAATAATAAAATAAAAAATAAAATGTTTTAATAATTTTTTTTTCAAGGAACATTTTTTATTATAACACTAATTTGTCTTTTGAATAATATATAATATTATATAATCCTCTAGAATTTCTATTTCAACAGAAAAAGAAAATTATGAAAAATTCCACGATTCCTAAAATTGAAACATGAAGTAGAAAATCAGTTTCAGAAATCTCCACAATTAATTAATAAAACTAATGAAATTCAGACGATCACCTAAAGGTCCTGAATTTACACAAACTTTCAATAATCAATAACTAATATCTCAATTATTACATTCCCTTCTATAATAACTATCCACATTTTTTCTTATATCTCTAATTTGTCATTATTCGAATTTTATATTAGAATTATCTGGAACTTCCATATTCCCAATTTTCAATTTCCAACAGAAAAAGGAGAATTGTGCAAAATTTCACGACTCATAAAATTGAAACGTGAAATAGAAAATGAGTTCCAGAAATCTTCATAATTGATTCATTCATTAATTAATTACTAAATTCTGAGATTTCTGTAAAAGAAAAAAAAAGAATTCCTCCTAAAAGCGAGCACCCATATCTGAATAGCATGGGGGACAACAATGGGACACTTTGTACCACTTTTCAGCCTATCTAAGTAGGTCCTACTTTGTTGCATCCAGAAGAAAGAGGAATTTGCGGCAAGAAATGTCTCTGTATCCTTCATACTTGTATACATATACACGTACATATATATTCAGAATTCGTCCTGACACATATTCTTATGTAACACAATACAATGGTACATATACGAGATCGAATGGCAAGAATCGAAGATGAAATGAACCGTGACGAAAGCAATATATAAGGTTCGAGTGCATTGTTATATCCCATGTACATGCAAGATTTCATATAACGAGTATATATATATACACATATATCTTTCTTTGTCTCTGGACGATGGTCCTACATACCTTGTGGTCAAGAATGCAACAATAGTTTCCTAATTTCTGAATTGTGGTGACTATCTACTTCCTCGTGTCACATATGCGAACGGATATATCTATATATTATACCCAAATGAATTGTATATTACAAATTGTTTCATTGATTTATAGTATGTATAATGAATCTTTTCAATTAGAAATGTATATTTATGAATGCAATAAAAGTGTTACATATGGAAACATGTCCCCAATGTATGTATGTACAATGTATTAGAATTTTTGTATTCTACATAACATATGTTGATTTTACATATATGTAATTTAAGATAAGAATATAATACAAGAAAGTTGAATTAAAAAAAATTTTTTTTTAATTCTTAGGAAACTACTTTTTTGCAAGAAGTTTCCCAAAAATTATAAATTTGAATATTAGGTATTTTTTAAGATCAATATATATCAAGAATAATTTATTTTTAAATATATGTATACATGTTTATAAATAAATTATTCTTATTATATTATATTTTTATATCATAATTTTTATATTGCTATAGATATTATATAAATATATGTATTATATAGTATATATAATAATAAGAGGGAAGTTGTAAAAAAAAGAGAAGAGGATACTTATGGTAGCGAGGAAAACAGAAACGTGAGAATGAGAAGCTCGTAAGTCCATCAGCGGTAAACTAATTATTTAATTACCGAGTTTCTACTTTCTAAAGAGACCTTATATATATATATATATATATGTGTGTACATATTATATTTTATACGTATAGATATATAGGCACGTCTATTTTCTATTCCTTTTTCCTCCTTATAATTAACAACGACGATAATAATAACAATAAAGGAAAAATGAAGGCATGAAGAAGGCTATATATGTATGTATTGTATGTACAAGTACTGCATGAAACTAGGTAGTGAGTATGAAATGCAATTTTAAAGAAAGTGACCGTATTTTTCTAAAATATTGTACCCATTACGAGCAGAAGAAGAAGGCTATTATACTTTTTTTTTTAATTTCTTGCACCACGTAATTACATGATACGTAATTATCAGATAGCTATTTATTTTTAGAGCTCTCATTATCTTTTAAGACTGTTCATTCTGAAGTACATACATGTATACATATACACATTTATTTTTAATATATTATTATTATTACTGTTACTATCATTACTATTACTATTGTTAATATTATTATTATTATTATTCAATCCTTAAAAAATATTTTGCTTCCAATGAGAAAAAAAATGAAATAAGGGTACCGACAAAAATGGGCTGACTTTAGATATCATTTCGGTAACCATCCCATTGTTAGGCTATTGCAAAAAAAAAATCGCGCCCGGGCATGGTAAAATGGACTATTTTCCATCATCTGTCCCCGTTTCGTCGCGTGGTATTATAGTATATATAGGTACCCACATGATTGACGTAACTACAGACGTAAGAGTAACAAAACAAAAAGGGTGGATTTTACCCCTAACATATCCGTGACACACACAGACACACATATGCGCGAGCAGAAAAAGGCTATAGCGGCGGTGCCATTTCATATGTGTGTGCGTCATCCCATACATCCCGTACATCAGTTGTGACAAAGCTTGACGAATTTTGATGATGCGTTCCTATGTACTACCTATGTACCATCGAAATGCAACTGAGAAGAATATTGGGAATTATTGTACCGTGACGAACCGAACAATCGAAATAATAATGTACCTAGAAGCAACGTTATATATACTATATAGAGAGAGAGAGAGAAAGAGACAACATCCCTTTTTCGCTTTTTTCTATACCACTGACGTAAAAAGTAACGCGTTTGTTTTCTGCAATTCGTATTTGTCTCCAAAGTGCAGTCGATTTGAAAAATCCGAGCTTTTAGAGAGACCCTGCGTGGGAGTTTTAAAATTGCCACCATTTGAAGTAGAGATGGAAAGATACAAAGTGGTTTTTTATGGAAGTTTCAATAATGCAGCGTTACTGGGTCACAAATTATTCAAAAAGAGTTTGAGAAAAGTGATCTTTTTTAAATTCATTTACTAACCTTAACTTGTCTCAAAATTGTAATATGTTAAAATTATAATATACATACTAAACTGTCGTAGGAATTGAAAAGTGTGGTTTTCAAAAATTTTTTATCGTTACAGAAATTGAATTAAGTTTTTAGAATTTCTAGTAAACATTTAAGTTTGGGTTTTCAAATAAATATTTTAAGGATGAAAATAAGCTCATTCACACATTTTTGGGAAATTGCGTTTGCTGGACAAAATTTTTAAGAATCTGAAATATCTGATTTTTTATAAACTTTCGAATTTCAAAGAGTCGATCTACTTTGGAATTTACTTTTAATTTTTTTTCAACATAATGTGTATAACAAAAACAATACATTAAATCCACAGAAAGTTTCAAAAAAAGGCCGTCGTTGTAAAAAAAATCATAGTTTCAGAAAAAAATATTTAATTTTTTTTTTGAGTCATACACAGTTTAACTTATTATTATTATTATTATTATTATTATTATTATTATTATTATTATTATTATTACCATCATTATCATCATGTATACAGTAAAAAATTATTAAAAAAATACCATTCCATTTCTTGCAAAAATTTCCATGCATTTCTTCGCCAACCCCTATAGAAAAGTCCATACACCCTAACACATATACAAACGTACTTCCGCCTGTCTGACTCCAATTGTTTCGCGATCAGTCAATTTTCACCCTATTCGCACCAAAAAAGAAGAAAAGACGAAAAAAAAGTCGAAAAATGGGAAAGGAAAGGCTCGCGTTATTAATGAATGACGAGAATCGACATATTTTCAATCTATATATAAAGGTCGCGTGCTTTCAAATCGAAACAAATTTTTCAAAACAGACGCACACTCGCACACGTGTGTGTGTGTATGAGTGCGTCTATTCCAGTCGAACCCCATATCGCGCTATTATATACCACGGTAAGTCTCCATATAAAATTGTGTCAAAGTTCATTTTGACGCACATCAGTTTTCCATTGAAACTCTGTCGCGATGTTCGATCATCCAATTGTGCCGAAGCTGACGATAATTCCCGATTTACTTCTCTCTCTCTTTTTTTCCAGCATTTTTCAATATATATATGCAGTCGATTATTTTTCGATGCAATCCCCCTTCCCCCAACGACAATCCCTCGTTCTTATTATTGTTATTACCGAAAACAGATTTTCGCACCCCCAAATGTATCACTTCGGAACAGATTGCTCACAGCTTGGCGGAGGAATTACTTTTTTGTCGCGAATTTAGGATCTAGGGGGTAAAAATGTGAATTTCGTAGGGTTCGAAGCGAATCGAAGAGGAAACTTTTCATTTTTTTTTTGTTGGTTTACGAAATACCGATTTTTGAAGTTCATTCGCAAAATTGTGTTTCAAAGGAAAAGTTGTACCGGAGTTTTTTTAATAAATTTTTAGCTTCAAGGAGGAATTTGTTCAAATTCTGGAATTTATAGGGTAAAGGGTCTAATCTTTGAATTTAGTTGAAATGAATATTGTTCGCGATTTTTTTCAAGGGTTATTCATTTCTTAAAATAAATATTAAAATTGTGTTTCTGAAAAAAATGGCCTTTAACTGAGAATCGCAAATCTGTTTTTGGAAATTTGTAACTATAAAGGAAAATTTATTTTGAATTTGAGGTTTATATTGAAAAATAGTAGAATCTTTTGATTTTGAAATAAGTTAAGATCGAAATTTTGTCGAATTTATCCTTACGGATATTTTGTATTCCAAATTCGAACTCCGGAATTGTGATTGAAACGAAAAAGCAGTTCGATCAAAGTCACCTCGATGTCTTTCGAAATTTATTATGTCAAGGTAAAATATCCTAAAAGTTTGGAATTTATAGGGTAGAAAGTAGAAACTCCATGTTTTAAAGAGAGCCAAAATGGAGATTTTTGCGATTTTTCTTCCCCAGAATATTAATCTTCAAAAATCGAGTTTTTAGTAAAAAAGAACATCTAGGTGGAAATCGCACTTCTTTGATTTCCCGACATTATGGGAAAAAGTCTCTTTTGCAATTCGAATTTTCAGCATTTGCATAGGAAATGTACATATAATATATGTCTGTAAGGAGAATGAGACAGAGATAGAGAACTGGCCGGAATTAGGATGATCAGTTCTCGATTTCGAAACAGTGAACGGAATTTCCTTTGAGATGCTCAGCTATTGTGGGACTTCCAATTAGTATCCCCTGTGTATCTATGTACTACAATATATATACCATAGCTGATATTTGTACATATGTATGTGCGTACATATACATATTTATGAGAGTAAGAAGGTCGTAATTCCAGCGACTTACACCCTCTTGGATTTCGGTGGTCGATATATCAGCGATAAAGTAGCTTCCGTTTCCTGTAATTTCATGCTATCTAGTGGTATCTAGGCTCAGTCCAGATTTAAGAAACACCTTGCATTTGCGTATGTGTGTCTATTCTATGTGGAGCAGCAGGTTGACAATATTTATATACCTGCTAGAATTAGATAACGTTTTTTTTTTCTATTTGGGTAGGTATTGTTCCTATCAATTAGATAAAATAATCATATGTCTTATTGTACAATATGTTACAATGAAATATAATGTAATTTATATACACCCTTTGTTATAATATTATATGATAAGGTATATGTCAATTTCATAAAAATGAACCTGAAATAAAAGTGTTTTTGAAATAAAATACAAATTCTCATACTAAAAAGCAAGACTCAATCATTTTAAATTTAGTAATATGATATGAATTTAATGATTCAATGAAAATTGTGTAATTAAATATTATATTAATGCAGAGACGAAAAAATAAAATTTTTTTAAAGTTCTTTAAACAAATTCCAATTTATAAAAAAAATACTGTGAAGTAGATAAAATAAATAGAATGTTTTTGATAAAGTTAGTCCCCTCAATTTTCTACATTCTATAATAGAACGTAGGAAATGTAGATATATTAAGATAATTTATAAATATACAGTATAAAATAGGTATAAAAGTATTTTCACTTTGCAGAAAAAGAATTGGAAAGAAACAAATGTCTCACTTCCAAAACTGAATTCCCTTCCTATTTTGTAATTTTAATTGAAAAACAAATTCCTCTTCTTTTTCCCAAAATTTTCAGTTCTAATATTTATTATTTTAACATTTATTACTTTACTCCAAAATATAATTATTCAAACTGGTGTATTATACCTGTTATTTGAATTATCATGTACAGGTCTGTCGGTTTCCACTTTTCACATTCTGTAAATGACAAATTGCCAAAACAAAATCCCATGAAAACCGTATTTTTCAAAAACCGCCCATTCATTTTCTTTCACCAGCTCGACCCAAGGATCGTACGTGTGCAAACCCAATCTACGTCTATTGAGACATTTATAGATGGACAATATATATGTATATACATTGCCCACACAAATAAATACATATATATTTCTACCCTTACGATTTACGACGTAGTTGGAAGAAAGGCGGAAAGTAAAAATAAGAAGAGGAGAAAAATCCAAGAGAAAATTTTCCTGTCTTATTTCTAAGATGCTTGCTATAAAAAATAGGGGAACAAAAATGTGAGAATCGACGTTCAGTGAGTACTGGCTCTTTCACACGACTCTGGAGATAATTATGGATATTTATTAATGTCGACGCTATATACTCTTTATATATGTATTATGGACCTAGATCCCATGTGTGTATTTGCGAAACCAACGAGTGGGATTTTTATTGGATAATTATAATATTTTGTATTATAAATTTAAAACACCAAATATAGAAACATAATGCTTCCATAAAAATTGATATGAAGAAAATTCATTCGGATTAAAATGAAAATTCAAATAACAAATTAAAAAAATTATTATCCAAATATAAATCTACAAATATAAAAAATTGAAAAAAATTGATTTACAAATATAATTAAAAATTAGAGTAACGAATCAATCAGTGGGATTTTTATAATTGTAATACTTGGTATTATAAATTTAATACCTATAGTATGCCTACTTAGGTTATTGTGCAAGTTTGTTTCGACTTTTCCCGTGACGTACCATTTTGTGGTCGAGTTGCGTGCGTCGTTTATCCGACAGGTAAAAAGGTAATCATTCGGTCAATCAGTCGCATCAGCTAAGTATGTATCTTTTATGAATGAAAGGAGAGGACAAACCGGGAGGTTTTCTCAAGCGTATCAGAAAGCGACAACCGTGAATGAGAAGTCTAGAAGAGGGAAAACATCCTATTCCTCCCTTTTTTCTTCGTCCTTACGAGTATTTATGTATATAGGTACGTATATAAACCCACCCCATATGTCATCATGCTACATACGTGAGTAAAATATATACGTGCATGGAAACCCTTGAAACCTGTGACTCCGAGAGAATATTTTTTGGGAACTCGACGGCGAATTTCCAGAATGAGATGTTTCTGTAACAAACTGTATCTCGACGTGGGAATGTTTTATTTTTTGATAAACAATTGCGGGAATAATTTGGAATGGTTTTACAAATAATTAGAGGGAAAAAGTGTTTTCCAAATTTTAGAATTTCAGAGAAATACAATTTTTTCAAATCTTAGAGAATTAAAATAAAAATTCAAACAAGAAATCGAAGAAATTGGAATCTCGATAATTTTAATTTTCAAATACTAATCCTTCCACTTGTAGAAAATGAAAAATCGAATGAGGAAATTAAAAATTGCAAAATTGAAAATGTTCTGTAAAAATTCAATTCTCCCCAAAAATGATAGTAGGAGAAAATTAGTATTTCAATAAATAGATTAATTCATCGACACATAAATTGTACGTAAATTACAAGTTGAACCTCAAAATAAGGAATTGAATAATTCAATAAAATAAGTTATCAGCATTCTCATGAATATAAATCATTGACTTTTTTTATAATACAAATATCTAAATTTCATGGAAAAAAACTTAATTGGAAAGAATTTGTATTTTCGTTAAACAAACGTTTAAACCCACAAGTATGAAATTTCAGTAAGAAAAAAAAAAAGAAACAAGTCGAGTCCCCACGAATATAATTGTTACATTATTAAATATATCTACTAATTATATTATCGCAACAAACGTTAAAAAATGTGCAGGTATAAATTTTCACTAAAAAAAGCAAAAAAAGTGAATCGCATAAAAGTATAATAATACTAATAATAATAATAATGATAAGGTATTAAATAAATATTTTAAACTTCACAAATATAAAGTCACGTTAAAAGCAAAAACAAGTAAATTGGGCAAAAATACAATTAACATACAAACAATATTAAGGCATCAAACACGTATCCGTGTAAGTATCTATGTGTTACTCGAGGTGGTCGTCTTATGTGCCTCACCCTGTACTTTGTAAGTATGTACGTATACGTACTCTACCAATTCGGTGTAATTTACGGTCTGTTTGTCGAGTTTTACTCGAAGGTTTCAATTTCTCCTTACAAGCATATCTAATTTTTCTTACCCGGTTTCTTGACTCCGCGGCGCATTTTTCCGAACTTTCTTTTATGACAGAATAACAAACTCGTATGATATAAGAAAAAAAAACGTATAGGTACATGCACGTATACACCCACACCACGGCGTTGTCCGAGTTTCTGCGTGTACCTATAATACTTGTTTATCACGTGGCATAACGTACTTCGAGTTTCTGTGCGAACAAGCGTGTAATGCCGATTAGATATGTAACATACGCGTGCTTTTAAGATCGTAT
This sequence comes from Gasteruption jaculator, assembly GCA_949825005.1. NCBI lineage: Eukaryota > Metazoa > Arthropoda > Insecta > Hymenoptera > Gasteruptiidae > Gasteruption > Gasteruption jaculator. Next base: position 7,179,407 of record OX463770.1, read on the forward strand.
TATCTTGTATTATGTATATCCATATCCATATCCATATGCACACGCACGTATCCACACACGAACGCATTTTCTATGCACTCGCGCAGATATTCATAGTCGACATGTACGTGTGTGGATGTGTAACACATGCATTTAAAAATAAATAAAACGCCAGTGTATGGATTTATACATATATTGGCGTTGCAATTATTTTTGTATATTTATTTATGTTTCTTTTTATATATATATAACAAAATCCTAACTGAAGTTGATGAAAAATGGGATTTTTGAGAAAAAAATCGTATTTCCTCGGGAAAAAAATACTTCGGGTAAGGGTTTCCCGAAAGTCCCAAAAACTTGTTTCCAGAAGTCGAATTTTAAGGTATACTTTGCCCTTCCCCCAAAAATGCGGTAAAAATTAATGTTCCGAAAATGGGGTTGCTCTTGGTGAACAATAGATTTTTTGCGGAAAAATCGTATTTCTGATGAAATATCGGAAATTTTAATATAAAAATTGGATTTCTCTGAAAAAAAAAAATACATCAGATAAGGGTTTGCCCGAAAGTTGATTCTAAAAATCGAATTTTTTGAGTATATCTTCCATTTTAATTCAATAAATTCCAAATTATATTATCACTTAAGTTTTTACATGACCGCCAATAAGACGTTGTCGCTAGTGTATATATAAATTCGTATATTGACGTTGCATTTATTTATTGTATATTTACAGAGAGAGAGAGAGACCCATATTAAATAGCAAAATATTAAAAATTATGAATGATTTAAAAGAAAATACATAAATAAATTAATAAATAAGTAAACGACGGTAAAAATCGTTACTTTTTCCACGTCGCCACGATAAAATCCACCCAACGGACTTATCGGAACCCTTTCTGTACCTGTATCAGTTACTTATCTGGTACATAATTGTATTCCCGGGGAGGTATTCAAATAAGAAAGGGGTGTCTTTCTTTCTTTCTTTTAAATATCATTTTTCTTCAGGTTCCCGAAGCGAAGTATGAAGGATAAATAGGAATAACGTAAATTCTATATCCATCCATCCACGCCTACTTTTCATCATCATACATCTTTTCTATTCTCATGAGTATATATACACACGTACATGTGTATATAATAAAACACTCTCCCTTTTAACCTTACACGTATGTAAGGTAAACGTATTGTGCATACAGGTAGGTGCATACTGTAGCAAAAACCGTTAACCACTTTCTTCCTTTGCTCAAAATCTCACATTTTCGCACCCTTCCCGTGTATTTAAATTTGTCCTACACTCTTATACATATTTACATATACCTGTATGTTAATGTTATTATATTACAATTATATATTTATAAAATTATTAATACATAGTAAAATTATGTAATGGCAGTTTAATATGATGATTATAATTAGAAATTTCGTGATAACAATGTTATATATTGCATAATTATAGTTACAATAGTATTTTTTTTTATTTTTATAGATTTATCAATTTATAAATAATAGAAAATATAATGCGCCACATACATATGCAAATTCTAATATTTATGTACTCAACCAAACAAATGGGACCTAAATTCTATCGAATGAATGACGTTCATTTACATAAGGAGAATCCTATGTACCATATTATACTATATAATAATAATAATAATAATAATTATTATTATTATTATTGTAATAGTAATTGTAATAGTAATAGTAATAGTAATAGTAATAGTAATAATGATAATAATAATAATAATAATTGTAATAGTAATTGTAATAGTAATAGTAATAGTAATAATGATAATAAATACAATAAAAATAATTACAATAAAATAACATAAAAGAAAAAAAATTCCGTCTCTACCTGTTTGGTATAAATGAGCGATACATAAAAAAAGCATTTTTGGACGAAACTGAAAAGGTCGCGTTGACAAAAAAAAGGAAGAAGGCGTTCTGACATCCGCCGCTGCTTTTTCTTGCCCCTTTTCTTTTTTGGACGGTACCGGAATTCCCATATAATAACGCGTATTTATGAAGACGAGTATTCCGTCCAGCGGAACGGTTACATCCGTCAACCTGTTTAATTGCATTGTTAAGCAGCCGATTTGCCCACCTTCCCCATCCCAAATCGCTACTCAAATGCATTCTCGGGTTTCCAAATCATATCGTTTCGTGAAACTGCAAGGAAATTGCAAATTTGATTGGCAATATGACTCAAGGACTGTTTACGATTTCGAAAAAAAGAGGAGGTCAATATAAAAAATTCAAAGTCAGAAGATAAAAAGGAAAATTCGAAAAAAAAAATAGAAACTCGAGAAGAAAATAAGAAATTTGAAAGAAAAAAATGAAAACTCAAGAAGATAGAGGGAACCTCGAAGAGAAACATTTTTAATCAAAAAGGAAAGAGAAAATTCGAAATTAAAAATTATATCTCGAAAAGAGGAAGAGAAATTTCGAAAAATTAGTATCGAAAAAAAGACAAAGAAGTAGTAAATAGAAGTTCGACAAAAGTGGAGGCTCGAAATGAAGGAGTGACTTTCGAAATGAAAAAAACAAAACAAAAGAAAAACAAAGAAGGAAACTCCAAAGAAAGAGAAAGGCAGAAAAAGGAACCCAAAAATGACAAAACAAAAAGGTAAAAATAACCGTATCCTTCGAGAGTGCCCGCAGGGGTGTTCGTGTCTGGCGACACACCCTGTATCTGCATAAGAATTGACCGTCTCTCGAGTGAATTCCTCGGATTATCGGTAAAAAGAAGCATTTCTGCTGTTATCAGTGTGAATTTGCATTCCTGTGAGCTTCGATAATTACTACAACGCCGTGAAATTTACCATTCCTCGGCAGAATGCGAAATGTTAATTGAGATGTATTGGAAGTGGGTAATAATAATTATCGCAGCGTTTATCCCTTTCCTTCACTTTTCCTTTTCCTTTTTTTTTACATTATAAGGAATCCTTACTTTCGTTCTCTTCCACAACTGGTTCTGCGAGTCCGCGATAACGCGGTGTAAATGAAACTGAGGCCAATACACATTTGCTTTCGTTGAAGAAGATGTATGGCGTGTGTATTTACATACGACCCTGGTACGCGTGACCCTGGGATTTTCAATATTTTTGCAAAACGGAGGATGAAGAAATGGATAAATGTTGATACTAAACAATAGCAACATTGTAACGGGGTACAAAATGTGAGAAACCATGCCACGGTAACTATGGAACATGGTAAAATTTACTATGTATATGGTAAAAATGAAAGATGGCGCGATTTGGTAGAATTTGCTGCTTGTACCATAGCAATTGCTATAACACCATAAAAATGCAATTTTTACGTGTTATATATTTTTTCAAAGTTACTATAGAATCGTGACTTAATAAAGTTCGCCACTTACAATTAACCCATTCGTGTCCGATTGCACACCGTGTGTGCAATTTCTTTCGGAGCCTCGCCAAGAAAAAAAAAAATTTCGCACTTGGGGACCGCGTTCGAAAAAAATCGCCGTCTCGAATGGGTTAAGTTAGATAAATTTTTGTTACATGGGAGAATTTCCTATCAACGTCATCGAAATTACTATATATAGTAGAAATTGCATTGCGAAAATTACTATAAAACTGTAACTTACTGAAATTTGCCACTTAATTGGAGAAATTTTTCTTTCACAGAAAAGTTTTCCATCAACGTTGTAGAAATTACGATAACAAAGCAAAAATTACACTCTACGTTCCGAAAGTTACTATATAACTATGACGTAATCAAATTTCCCACTTAAATCGGATAAACTTTTCTTATATGGTGGAATTTCCTGCCAATGGTACAGTAATTACTATAACATGGCAGAAATTGTAATGGATTTTGCAAAAGTTATCAAAGAGTTATAATAATCCATCGAAACTAGCCACCCACAAGGTAGACACTTTTGTAACCTAGTGAATTTTCTGGAACATGGTAAAAATTACATTTTATTTCATAGAAATTATTTTAAAAAATTGTAACGCCATAAAAATTGTCACTTGTGTCGTAAAAATATTTCTAACATTGCGGAATTTGTCATATACAATTGATCTGCATAGTAGAAATGTCTATGACAACCGGAAAAAATTTTCAGCAATTGCCTAGAACCATTTCCCACTTTTTCTTGAATCCTAAAAATGATCTACTTGCTCTCCTTTCTTGGATAACGAAATTTGTTTGTGGCGTTCGAATTTCTATAATATTTCCAACAATACACAAAGTACCTACGGCATTGTGTGGAAGAACGTCAAGAGTATGATAATTCCTCTTTACGTATTAACACCATAAAGGAGTGGATCCATTGTGCCACTCGTTCCTTTTGAAAAGGATCGAAAGACGTTTTCAAGGGTCTCCTCCTCCTTCTCCTCCTCCTCCTTCTTCTTCTTCTCTTGTTTTGAAATGTTTACAAATTCTGCTCCCTTTCTTCAATTCAATACCTTCCAGTGGTTTTTGAATACACTTGGTTACCGCCTCTCTTGAGTACCAAAGGGTCGTAAGTTTATCTTTCGTATCCTTCACAGTCCGAATGGCACTTTATAGTATTTACATTTTACTACGACGTAGGAAAATTCCACAGGGAAGGTGGAACGTTTTCAATGCGAATGACAAATCCTACTGCGTCGCAATAATTGTTAGAACGCATTAAGTACATTTTTTTTTGCGTAGGAATAATTATTGCAATGCAGGTAGTAAATTCTTCCCTTATTGGAACACTTCCACATTATAGGGAAATCATTTTTTTATGTTTGTAAAATTATTAGGTAAATTTCCCTATGTCGCAACAACTGCTACGAAGTGGATGACGCAACTTAATAATTCCTACAACGAAGATGGTAAATTTTACCATGTTGAGGTAGAGTTAGAGTTATTATTATTTTTTGGGGAAAATAGTGCTGAATATAAAATCGATTTTTAATAACAGCATAATTAATATTTTGCCGTCCGCGCGTCCGATCGGGATTCTTTCGTTTGGCGCCGGCATAAATTTTTATGTACGACACCAATGTGGTGCCACCGGCGATTGCCCGATAGTTTTCGCATCGCACCAACGTGGTGCCATCGGACGGCATATTATGCATAAAAATAATACATGGCGCTGCCCTTCGGAGCCTACTAGAAGATTGAAAAGGATTTTTGAAAAAAAAAGGAAATTTCGAAAACATTTTTTCCCAAAATCGTAGTAAAGTCGTTAAAGAATAAATTTTTTGAACCACCAAAGACTCCATGTTACGCGTTAGGGGGTTTCAAAAGCTCGTATTCGAAGAGAACGACGATTAGTCAAATTCATGCATTTCGAAATTTCAATTTTCCCAAAAAACTCTCGAGGAACGTGACGAAAACCAAAAAAAGATCGTCATGCGGATACTATCGCAACGCATGTATTTACGCACATATGTACTTATGTACTTATGCAAAACCGGACAGCCTTGCTGGCAAAGTATCATTTCCACGAACACCATATACATACGTATAAACGCACACGCATGGGCCCGTTTGGTGTGCAATTCCACGGCATGCATAAGAGACAGAAAGCTCGAGTACTCAAAGCAAAGATATAATTAAATAAGAAGTGTCTTTAACCCCCAACATAATTTTATATTCACGTGAATTTCATCCTTACATACATGCGTGCACTTACGCTCGCACACAGGCGCTCGCGCTTTATAGAGGATTTATCAAGAAACTCAAGATGCGCTATATAGGAAAAAAACCTTCTTTTTTTTATGTTTCAAAGAAAAAAGAAGAAAATAGGAGGTGTATTAAATTGTTATTCATTTCCAAGCATTTTTATCGAGGCCCTTGGGTGTGTATGTGATAATTTATGATTGTATATGTATGATTATATATTGATTATATTTATTACATTATAATTGTATTATTTATGTATACTATCTTTATTATTTTTAGTATTTTGGTTTAAGTATAATGTAAAATATAATATATATTAAATTTTACATTATACTTTTAAAATTTTTTTTCATGTTCATATAGTATGCATGTATGTATGTATATATATATAAATTCCAAAGCAACATCCGTCGTGATACATCATTTCAAACTTACAACATAACGTTACACCGTAATGGACGTGCGAGTACGGCAGTATTACAATACATATACATATATATTATATATATATACATATACAATACAATACTTTGTAGTAAACAGTGGTTACTATATAGATATACGTCGGCATACGACTTAAGCTTGCGGATATCGGTATGGTAAACGTGTTGCGGAAGAATTGTGTGTGCCCTGGAAAAAGAGTAGTGCAGGTAGGTACATTTCACCTGGAGAAATGTGTACGCGATGTATGACCGAGAATCTACAAACTCCACGACCTCATTCGATTCTAACAATTCACGGTACGTATAGACGTGTGTATTTACTTACTCACAATCGTGGTATTAGAACGGTACGTGTATACCTGTTTGTACATATATACGTGTATACCTGTACACCCGTCTTCTGTGTATGCGCGTGTATTATTATTTATATACATTTACAAATTACCTCGCGAGAAATCACACTAGTCAGGAACGGATTGTCAAAAATAAATATATTATTACCCGATACCCAGAACCTGACCCTACCGTATTTAACTGGATTATATTGAATTTTGACGGTACAGGATTGGGACCTGGTATCATTTTTATCACTAATTGATCGATATCGCAATTATATGTATACATAGCATTATTGTATGTATATGTAACGTACGTATATATATGTAGAAATTTACCTATAAATCAATAAATATATATATAGTGATTATTATATTACATAATGTGTATATAGTGATATTATTATAATATCTAGGAACTTACCCTGTATCACCGATATAATCAAGCATCCAAATCTTCAACATTGTCGTTCATGAATTGATTTATTATCACATCCAATATTATTAATAATAATATTCAATGAATTGTGTATTTATAGTGCTTTGAATTTAGAGTCTCACAATTCCACGATTATTATTGTTATTATTATTATTTCTACTATTTCGAATATTATCACTATTATTCTTAATCTCAGCGTTATTGTTGTTGTTTCTTTCACTATTATTATTATTATTATTATTATTATTATTATTATTATTATTATAGTTTATATTTATTTGTCACAGAGTACATAATAATACACATACATTTATTTATATTTATATATTTCCTCTCATCACTCTTTCCTCCAATGACCTGCACAAAAGATAACAGTCCCTTTTGTTATATATGTATATAAATTGACGAGCCTCTTATCAATTATTATTATTAATTTCCAATATCACGCCCGCAGCAGAAATTCCTGATACAATACAAGGAAGATCTCCCATCTCCCTCATGTCGCTGAATCACAGCCTCCTTCTGCAACTCCACTCGTCGAATCGTTATCGTTATCCTTATCGTTATCGACGCAGGGTGTCTGCGAATCGAACACGGGTCCAATTATAGCTCCCGTATGAAGCACCGTCTGGGCAATTGTTTCAATACGTTTCGATCACCCGCTTTTAACGACCTCGATCAACGGCTTTTGGGGACTCCAGTGCTTTCCACTGGGCGGTTATCAGTCGTTATCTCGTTCTTCAGCGATACGAACGTCGCTCACTGACCTCTATAACGCTTTCCTCTGAAATAGGTAATCGCAGTTGTGATTCGCACTCGCGTCAGTCGCGAGCTTCCGAGTCACCCACGATCGAGTTGGAATCGCTTCCAATCGATTCCAAATGTGTCGAAGTATTTGTGAAATTATTGAATTCAATCCGGTTGACATCGGTGAAAGTGGAATATTGAAATCGATCTCAATCGGATTGATATCGATTTCTGGACGAAGAAAAAAAATTGAAATCTATCTTAAAGAGAGTCGTCATCGATTTAAATCTCTTCCAATTGATTAAAAATGATCACAAAAATTGTAATCCATTGTAATTGAATTAAATCAGTTCCAGTCGAATTGAAATCGAGATCGACCGAACTAAAATGCAGGGTGATAACCAATTAAATTGAATTCATTTCCTGTCGACTCGAAATCGATTCCAATTAAGGTGAAATCGATCTCCAAAAATATTGAAATTCATTCGAATCGCATTAAATCGGTTCCATTCAAATTGAAATCAATTTCGATCGATTCGATGTCGATTTTAATTGAATTGAAATCGGGCTTCGTACTCGGTTTAATTGAAATCAGTGTTTATCAAGTCAAAATCAATTCCAATGAAGGTGAAACCGATCCCCAATAAAACAACTGAAATCAATTGTAATCGAGTTGTAACCGATTTGAATCGGATCCAAATGATTTAAAATCCATCCCCAAAAAATTGAAATCCATCTTTATCAAATAAAATCGGTTCCAGTCGAATTGAAATCAATTTCAATCGATTGAATTCATTTCCTGTCGACTCGAAATCGATTCCAATTAAGGTGGAATCGATCTTCAAAAATGTTGAAATTCATTCGAATCGCATTAAATCGATTCCATTCAAATTGAAATCAATTTCGATCGATTCGATGTCGATTTTAATTGAATTGAAATCGGGCTTCGTACTCGGTTAAATTGAAATCAGTGTTTATCAAGTCAAAATCAATTCCAATGAAGGTGAAACCGATCCCCAATAAAACAACTGAAATCAATTGTAATCGAGTTGTAACCGATTTGAATCGGATCCAAATGATTTAAAATCCATCCCCAAAAAATTGAAATCCATTCTTATCAAATAAAATCGGTTCCAGTCGAATTGAAATCAATTTCAATCGATTCGATGTCGATTTTAATTGAATTGAAATCGGGCTTCGTACTCGGTTAAATTGAAATCAGTGTTTATCAAGTCGAAATCAATTCCAATGAAGGTGAAACCGATCTCCAATAAAACAACTGAAATCAATTGTAATCGAGTTGTAACCGATTTGAATTGGATCCAAATAATTTCAAATCCATCCTAAAAAGATTGAAATCCATTCTTATCAAATAAAATCGGTTCCAGTCGAATTGAAATCAATTCCAATTGGATCGAACTAGATCCCAAATGAAAACAAACCCAATTTTAATGAAGTTTCTCATTGGAATCTCATGAAAGTGGTTCGACTCTCGATTGAGTTGTAGTGGAAATCGAGCCCTATTGATTGTTGTCGATACCGGGGACACCGAAAATTTGCAAAATACCCTCGACGCTAATTACGGGGCGATTCTCGCTGCGAATCCTCCGTCGAATTCCAATTAAACCGTCACGGTTACGCGTCAATAACGATCGGCTTATCGTCGCCGATGCTTCTATTGGCCATTGTTGGGACTTTCATCCGCAGGCCTTTGAGTCTACGGCGTTTAATTAGAATCGCGATGCTTTGCCCGTCGAAATAATGGCACGTAGGTATGTACCCATGCTCGGCGATCCGATATTTATCGGATCGCCGGTCTGTCTATCGTCTGTAAGTAGGTTCACTCGCGGCTGCTTCACCTTCATTTGAAAATAACTGTATTATATTCCGATTCCCGTAGCTACAACACGATCGATACAAATCGGAGATCCTCAACCTTCGGCGGATCGATCGATCGCTCGTTCGTTCGAACGATTCGATATACCGGCGTCTTAGGGGGTCGCTCTCTCACCGGTTCATCGATCTATTCTCGTCCCATTTCGTCCTTTCTTTCATTCGACTCCTATATATATTCCGTTACGAAAATATCGGTAATTCTTCCACCATTGATGTGCCGAGTCATTCTCCAATTAGGGTTTCGCTAACCAGCGATCCAGCAGATCGTCTTACATCAACATCGAACCGATCGACGAACATCTGGTTCCGTTTGGACACCAAATGAAGGAGATTGGAATCGGCTTAGATTGATTGAAAATCGATACCAATGGATTTAAAGTCGGTTCCAATTGGTTTGATATTGGTTCCAAGGGAATTGATAAATAAAATCGATGCTAATAGACTTTCGTTTGGAGACCAAATGAAGGGGATTAGAATTGGCTTCGATTGATTCGAAATCTATTCCAATGGATTTGAAATCGGTTCCAATTGATTTGATATTGGTTCCTATGGAATTGATACATAAAATCGATGCTAATAAACTTTCGTTTGAAGACCAAATAAAGGGGATTAGAATTGGCTTCGATTGATTCGAAATCTGTTCCAATGGATTTGAAATCGGTTCCAATTGGTTTGATATTGGTTCCAAGGGAATTGATAAATAAAATCGATGCTAATAAACTTTCGTTTGAAGACCAAATGAAGGGGATTAGAATTGGCTTCGATTGATTCGAAATCTGTTCCAATGGATTTGAAATCGGTTCCAATTGGTTTGATATTGGTTCCAAGGGAATTGATAAATAAAATCGATGCTAATAAACTTTCGTTTGAAGACCAAATGAAGGGGATTAGAATTGGCTTCGATTGATTCGAAATCTATTCCAATGGATTTGAAATCGGTTCCAATCGGTTTGATATTGGTTCCTATGGAATTGATACATAAAATTGATGCTAATAAATCTGCGACAAATTCGAATTGTTGGTGAGAAATCAATTCCAATTGATTACAAATTGGTCCCGATTGATCGAAAATTTATTCCTATAAATTTGAAATCGGTTTCGAAAGAATTGAAACTAACTCCAATCGGATTAAAATTGGTTCGACTCTGTGTCAAATTGGACCTGATCGACTTGAAATCGGTTCAGAAACGATTGAGAGTTTTCGATTGTCTCGAAATTGGTTCCAATAGAATTGGAAATTGGTTACAATTGGTTTCCAATCGTTTTGCAATTGATGCCGATTGGTTCGGAATTGGCTGCGATCGACTTGAAATTGACTCTCGATAAATTCGAAATCGTTTCGAATGGAACAGAAATTGGTTCCAACCAACTTTTGGAGTGGATTGCATTCGGAGAGGAAGATTTCGGGAGTAAATCTGCGATCTCTTTCCTGTTTACTGGCAAAAATGAGTCAATTTCCCTCGGCGCTTTTTCTGATAAAAATGAATCACGTTCGCCGCTACGTTTCTCGAGGAGAAATTAGAAATTGTAATTTCATCGCAACGTTTTTTTCGCGAATGAAGAAACCGCAATTGCAATTTCGCCAGCGATTCGTCGAAAGCCGCGATTTCTACGCCAGGTGGCAATTGCAATTGCGGGGTATCATTCGCTCCGATTCGATTTCCGCGGGAGACGGTGCAGCTTTCGCCGAAGCAACTGCAATTTCACTGCTGAGGCGAAAAAAATGCCGTTTTTTTCGCTTTCTCCTCTTGTTTTTTCACTTCCATCTAGAAATTCAAAGAAATTTCCGGGAAATTTACAGATTCGACACTGACGTGTTTCGCGAATCCGCGAAATTCCGCGAGACTTCGCGATTTCCAAAATCCTCCCCGAAAAATTGAAGAAAAAAAAAAAGATTGAATAAATAGATAAGTAATGGCGAAAGAAGGCGCGCGTTACATGTGGATTTTGGAGAAAACGGGAGCACCGTTTGCACAGTCCGGACTCCGGTGGGGCTCGAAAGAGAGAAGTACGACCACGACGTATCGGAGTGAACTGTGGCGGAGAGAGAACTGTTTGATATACTGTTACTGTATGCCTTTAATGCATCGCCAGTGGCAGTCACTCTTTTTCCCTCTCTTGAAATCTTTATAGTAGTCAGATTGAGTGTATCGTCCCTCTCTTGAACAAATACAATCCTCGCTCCTTCTCTTCCTCCACCTCCTCCACGGTATCAAGACCACGCTTCTCTCTTCTCCTCTTTTTCTCTCTTTAATCCAGTGCATTTATATACTTATTTATATGCAATATATGTATATATATATATATATATATATATATATATATATATATATATATATATATATATTTGTGTGTGCGCCTGCGTGCGCGAGTGTGACTTTGAGTGCGTGTGCGTAGCTGGATGTTAAATGTATATATATTATTATATACATGTAACTTTATTTATATACGTATTGCACATGCACATGTGTGGAGGATATATACATATATGAACCGCCTATGCATCAGTCGTTTAATACCAATCGCATATTCATGTTGGGTATCAGTAAAGAGGAACCCCCTACACTCTTTTCTTCTCGCAGTGTGTAAATATGCACTTACGTGCATGATTATAAAAGTGCATCATGATATTGGTCACGATTAAACTTGAAAGAAGGTGCTTGTGTATGGGTTTGCGTATGTATGTATGCCATACACGCGTGTTTAAATAAATGAGCCATCAATATTCATATATTGTATGCACGCTACGATATTTACTATATATATAGGTATTTAAATATGTATCTACATATTAAAAGTACCTGGAGAAACTTCTACAGCAATATCGCAATGTTACTATAGATGTTCCCTGCGTCGGTTGGAAATTTTACTATGCACGTGTAAGAAAGGAATTAGTTACTTTTACGTGTATGTAAGAAATAAACTTTTAATGTGTATATGTATAGGAAATTTTAGTTGCACTTATTTACTTTTAATGATAATTTGCACTCCACATTATTTATTAATCTATATTATTATACGTATTACCTTGATACGAAAAAAACATGTTGAAAATGATTTTCTGTAATAATATTGCAATAGACGTTCCTGCGTTGCATGCATAAATTTTACTGTGCATACTAAAATTTGCATCCAATGCAGGGACCTCTGCTGTGAATATTACGTTATGTCAAAAATAAATAAGTTAATACATAGAAATTTATATAGCATCATGTGTCTATTAATTAAATTTTTTTACTATGCATAAGAATTTCCTACACAGCAAGTTTTGATTGATAAATATCTTCAAATTTATATACAGATAAATAAAATATATATATATATATATTTATATGAGCCGTTTCGTTTGAAAGTGGCCTAAGTCCATTTATATTTGAATTTCGCAAAATAATTTTTATGGCAACTGACTTCAAGTGGCACCTTTTTATTACGATTAACAACAAACAACGGACAAATGGACTTACGCCACTTTCAAAATAAACGGCTCATATATTTATATGCATTCCAATCGGAATGTTACAGAGTAAACTTTTGATCTAACGACAATCAAATACAGTAATTACATTTACAGTATATAACAATATTTATGTTTGATCAACTTTAATTTAAATCAATTCATTGTATTCCATCAAATGTTTAATGAATTGAATCGACACTGAATATAGACCAAATCAGGGTCTGAAATGTTTATCAAAACAAATTTTTGAAAATAAAAAGGCCATAACGAAAAATTAAAACGGGAGAATTAGTATTTCCAAAAAAATGACCGTCTAAGGAGACGGAGGAATTATATAAATATAAACGAGAGAGAGAAAAGTTTATTAATGACCAAGACCAAAATGCAAAATAAAATTAACATATCCACTTATTTATTTATTTCCAACCGTAGGTAAATCTCACTTCGCAGTGTAGTAAAATCTACCATCGAGCTCGTGCAGTTAATTCTGAGGATAGGCTACAACTATATGCACTCCGAGAGGCCTGATGCACCGAAGTAAGTATATGCAGTTGCCGCAACGTCCGTCGATGACCCTTCCATAAAGAAGTTAATGGATAGGGAACTTTGAAAAATTCCCTTCGGGGCAAAACAATTACGCACGGGTAAAGGGTGGTTGTATAATGTTGCATCGGGAACGATAACAATAATTGTCTTTGTATAATACTTAACTATTCTATCCCCCATTACGTTCATGTACTTCATGCATATAAAATTATGCATTCTATGCTTATGTATACACAACAAAAAATTATCGTTGTTTCCATTACACTGGCCCACTTAAAAAAATATATAAGTGATTCAATAGCAATAACAATGCATCAAGTTCTCTTTGGATTTATTTTGAGAAATTTATGTTTGAACCGAAACGGTAAAAAATTTTTTAAATCAAAAAAATATTTCATAAAAAGAAAGTTTGCGTTTTTTCAAAAATCCTTATCAAATTTCAAGCCCTTTTTATTAATTATTATTATAATAATTATTGCCAACGCGATTCATTCCAAGTTGATTGGAACCAATTTTAATTCCATTTGGACCGATTTCAGAGTAGTATTCGATTAGAGTGAATTCTGAACCGATTGGTATCAATTTCAAAAACTTTTGGAAACTTTTAACCAATTGGAACGATTTCAAGTCGATCAGGTCCAATGTGATACAGATTCGAACCAATTTTAATCCGATTGGAGTTAATTTCAATTCCTTTGGAGCCGATTCGAAATTTCTAGGAAGCAATTTCCGGTCATTTAAAATCCAATTTCAAAATAATTCGAATTAATTTCAAAATTAGAATCGATTTTTGAAAAATTTATTAGAATCTATTTTATTTTTTAACGCGATTGGAGCCAATTTCAGATCGATGAGATTTCAATCTGAAATCCATTTGAAACGATTTCAACTCGATTGAATGAACCAATGTTAAACCAATTGGAACCGATTTCAAATTTATAGGAATCAATTTTCAATCAATTAGGACTAGTTTCTAATCGATTTCTCGCTAATTAGATTCCGATTTCGGTTTAATTTAATTTGAATTCACTTTAAATCTGTTACTCGCTAATTATTACGAATTTCGAAAAATGGATTTCAACACGCACCCTGTACAATTTATAAATTATTACGAATATTTTAATTTATATTTAATTAATATTTCTGTCTAATATTAATGTTAGATATTAATAATTCTATTAATATATAACGTGCTTCAATGTTAATGATATAAATGTATATTTATATTTATACATATATATATACATATATATAGTATATATTATATACAATGTTGCTCTTAATCGTCACTCGTCTTACAAGAACTTTTTATTACAGAGTAGTTTGTTTCGTTTCAATGTAAACTGGTTTACATTCTTCAACATTTTTATAGGGAATGGGGGAAAAGAAGAAGCACCATATGTACGATAGGACGAAACCGAATGTGTGTGTGTGTGTGTGTGTGGGTACACTCGTATCACATACTTACGAATCAATGGATGTCATATGTGTGCATGTATTGACTTGTGACAGACAACAGTAGACTGATCATCGTCGAAACTGCGACAAAAGTATGTGATAATAGTGTACGGTTGAATGAGATCTTAACTCACCGTCGATGATCGATCTTACACTGACACCAGCCTCGACTAATCCCCCGTAAGAATCTCATACAGTATTTATAAGTGTATTGTATAGGTGTACACACATACCCTACTGAAGAGAAAAAAATTTCCGTGCACGGAATTTCATTAATAGGCAATTTAATAGAAAATAATATCCGTGCGAGGTATTGAAAAAAAAAAAAATCTTTTCTTTGCGCTACAATTATTTTTTTTCTTCCATTGTGCGCTGATTACATTCTATCCCTGGCAATTAACGCAAGATCAAAGCTGTTATACGGTAGATTGTGTAGTGATTAAATTGAAAGCGCGGAAGTTAATACCAAATAATTTCTACAGGTATAGAAATTATTTTTTTTATTCTATCGAATATTTATTATTATTTAATTATTTTTTCAGATACGTATTAAATCATTTCTACGGATATAGAAATTATTTTGCATCAAATTCCGCGTTCATTAAATTTCTTATATAGAAATTAATAGAAACTATGGGAATTAAATACACCTAATTCTCTTTTTACACGAATTTTTTTTACACGAATTTGATTTAACACGAGTTAAAAATAAAAAAATTTCTCTTTTTACACGAATTGTTTTGTTTTAGCACGATTTTCAATATTCTATGAATTTTTCTTGAATCTCATAGAGCAAATATTTCTTATGTTTATATTATTTCAACTTTTTTTATATTAATGAATTTCAGATATTATTTTCTTTTTCTCAAAGTATAATTTACTTTTTATAATATATTCAATGACTTAAAATGTGTAAGCACGAAATAAATTAAGTGAACTCTAACAAGAATTTTTTAATATTGCTTACACCTAATTCTCTTTTAACACGAATTTTTTTTTACACGAATTATTTGGGAACGTACCTATCGTGTAAAAAGAGAATTAGGTGTATATTCGATACTAATGAAATTCAACGAATGGGAATTCCGATAGGAAATAATTCACGTAGACAAATATTTTGTGAATAAATTTCGTAAGAAAAAAAATTCATCCCTGGTGACCAAAATTCCACATTCAACCCCAAAACTATATCGCACCGAGTATAGGAAACATGGTAAATAACACCATCCTGTGCATTTACCCTCTTTCCTCTGCTCTTTTATCCCACTCATTTTATCAATCGCCGCGGATGAAATAAGAAAAATGAAAAAAAAAAAGAAGAAAAAACGATATATAGAAGATAGTCGGGTGTGCAACTATAAATGTATGCATATACATGTGTGCATGTATGAGCAAATGGGTACGGCATATATTAGAAATAAATTGTCGAGGGCCGAATAAGAGGAGGACACTAAGATAAAACGGCGGACTTATCCGACTTTGCTTGCATACGTTCCTTATGTACTTACTGAGATGTTAAACTTTGCATGACTTTATTGCTGATACTCTTCTTCTTACTCTACAAGTCTCCACACATGTGCATAGAGAGCCTCGGTCTGTGACTCTAGGGATGCATGTACGTATACTTGGATTGCAGTGTATGTAGAGTATCAGAGACATCAACCGGATGTGTCTTTTTCTGTGTGTGTGTGTACTTACAAAGTAAACTAAGTACGTGTATTTAATGTATGTACGTATAAATATGTGATACGTATTGATTTGCATTTGTAATAATATTATTATCTAATAAAGGTGTGTATTAGTAGGATTAGTAATATAGGATTTCGAATCGATATTGACCACCGTTTTTATTTATAACATTATTTTGTGATAATAGTAACAATTTTAAAAACAAATTGAAGTTGTAACTATACATTGTTTGATTATTAAATTGATAATAAATATTACTACTGTTATTCGAATAACATTTTCACGGGGGAGGTTTTAAACCCGAGTCCCTCGAATTTTCGACTTTTCAAAACAACTTTTGAACGCTTTTGGGGTACACTTGTCAGATCTATTTTTTTCCGTAGAATCCATTTTTATTATGAAAATTATAGACTTCCAGCGGTAAGTACAATTTTTCCTCCAAAAACCTGTTTTTGACAACCTTCCGCTAGGATTTCGTCAAAATCGACCCTTGGAATCGATTCTACGCGTCAAATTGCTCCTAGAAATGAGTTGCCCAACCCCATTTTTAAAACTTTAATTTTTACCCCATTTTGGGCGGACGGGGTAGGTAGGTATGCCCAAAAAAATCGACACATGGAAAAATTTTTTTCGCACCTTCGGGAGACCCATATCCGATGTATTTTTTTCCGAGGAATCCATTTTTATTGTCAAAGGTCAAGATTTCTTACGGAAAACACGATTTTTCCTCAAAAAACCTACTTTTTTCCAACTTCCGCTAGGATTTCATCAAATTTGACTTTTGAAATCGATTCTGCGGGAAAAATTACGCCTAGAAATGACTTGTCCAACCCCATTTTTGAAACTTTAATTTTTACCCCTTTTTTGGGGGAAGGGGTAGGTATGCCCAAAAATTCGACTTTTGGAATCAACTTTTGGGCACTTTCGGGAAACCCTCATCCGATGTATTTTTTTTTACGAGAAACCCATTTCTATCATTAAAACTTCAGATATGCAAAAAGAAATATAATTTCTGATTGGTCTTTGTAGTGGTTTCACTATTTCTGGATATATCGTGACACGTCTTTTTTACAATAGGAATTAAAAATATAAATATTAATATTATTTTCTATCAGTAGCAATACCAATACATAGTACCAATATTACTATTATTATTATTATTATTATTATTATTATTGTTGTTATTATTATTATTATGTAATCAAATGTAATACATCATTAATGATAAATAGAAAAATCAACGATCCCTTTAAAACTAGTGTACACAAATACATGCATACGCGCACGCACATACATATAATATGATTAGTTTCTTCCACCCATTACATAGCGAGACAATGATTAATAGGTATTTTATACTCAGCTGGATGCTGGCCGGAATAATTCCGCCAAATTTCACGGTGACAATACGAGAAGATTAGTTTGTAAAAAAAAAAGAGAGAGAGATGAAAGAAAGAAACACGTTCCGTTGGCCACAATGGTAATTGGCTATTCTATACCGTTCCCTTCGACTTACGATGTGTACGTGCATCAGTGCATCCGTATACTCGGGGAGTAACTTTTGTTGCAACAACACAAACAACAACATCAAGAACAACCACCCCTTTCACCCAGAGTCGCCTTGAATGGCACATGTTAATTGAATTGTTGCGAGGGATTTCCATAAATAGGCTGACAAACGTACGGGGGATATTAACACCCCACGAGTGGCAAAGTCAACCCTTAATACCATCCCTCTTCTCTCTCGTTCTCTTTTTTAATCCTCAGACCCAGCTCAGCGGAATTTCGCTTAATCATCCCTTTTAACAACCCCTTTCAGGGTTGGGATTCCTACTAGGGTCAGTTTTGGGTACACTCGGTCGGGTTCTGGAAAATCTGCAACGTTGAGACCTTCCGTAGGTCAAGTTCTGGGTCAAGCTGTGGTACAAAAACACATTTCGAACCATTCCTTGTTCCGAAGTTGCCGAATTCTAAGACAGTACTGGACAAAACTACCGAATTGTGGACCAGTACTGGACAAGGCTACTGCGAACTGGACCAGTGCTGTAAAAAATTATTGAAAACTGGAACAGTACTGGACAAGGCTAGTGAGAACTGGGCCAATGCTGGACAATATTATTGAAAACTGGACCAGTACTGGACAAGGCTATTAAGAACTGGGCTAGTGCTGGACAAGATTATTGAGAACTGGACGGATATTGGGACAAGACTGTAGCAAAATGCGCCAGTACTGGACAAAACTATTGAAAACTGGACCAGTACTGGACGTCAATACTAAATTTTGAGCCAGTACTTGATCCAATTATAGAGGTTTTGGTTAGTACTGGACAAAATGATCGAATCTCGGGTCAGTAATTGGCCGCAATCGAACATAGGCCAATACCTGACCGCGCTGCTGGAGCGTAAGGTAGTAGTTTTAATTTGTATATGCATGTGTGCGTGTGCAAATAAACCGGTGGATTGCGTTCTGCTTTCTGCACCTTGCGGATCTGCAACTTTGCTACTTGCACGAAAGTCAGGTACATACATACACACGAAACATATGGGTGCATGCTTGCTTTGTTATATCCGTGTGTGGCTGTTTGTGTGTGTGAGATAGAAGAGATCAAAAGGTGTAAAAAAGGCGCCGAAGAACGCAAGTACGTGCACGGGTTCCACTATGCAACTCACGATATCAAATAAGCTGCAGGAGGTGTAGCTGCAGTTTACATGCTGATTAAACATTCCACGATCTTTAAGGATCGTTTGATGTACATATATAAGTATATATATATATACGTATGCATCCGTTGGCTGCCAAAAAATCAGTCCCAATCGTTTTATTACAATTTTATTTTTTTATATATAACAAAATAATATCTATAGAATCCAATGTGCGTGAGTAAACCGCATCATCACTGATAAACCAGTGAGCTTATTGAGGCCACTTTCACACCATATTTTATTCAGATGACGAGTATGGTTTTTAGTTATGTCTCCTTCGGATAGGCGGCGCTGAAGTCTAATTTCTAAATTTATGGCTCAATATTGCGCATACTTGTAGGAAATATTTGTTGGTCGAAAGGAAAATGTTTTAGTTTGGTTTTCATTAGGTGGGTGGCGCTATACAGTTACACCTTTAGTAAATCGCGTTAATAAACATTGACATATAAAGAACAAAGGAACGTGTAACAATAACGCGTTCGCCAGGATCAGCCAGTATACGATAAAATTTGGAATATTTTTAATTAAACTAAAATAAATAATTACTTTGCATTGTAGTCACAATTATTAGGTTTCGTTATAAAATCAGAAAAATGGTATTTTCGAAATTCTAATTTGGCAATTTTAAATTTTGCCATATAGGTATATAATATATAAGTATATAATTTATATATATAATATGTGTTTGTCTATATTTTTATTTTACGCTCGAATAAAATGTTTGTTTGGAAAAAAAAGTTTTGAAACGAAATTTCTTTTTCAGAAAGAAAGTGATATTTCTTAATAAATTATAAAATTGGATTCTACGAAATTCCAATTTGGCACTTTCAAATTTTACCGTACAGGTATATGATATATAAATATGTAATCTTTGCATATAATACGTGTCTGTCTATATATATATGCATACACTTAAAATAGAAGAATTGATGTCGACCTAAAAAGAGCAATATGATGAACAGTAGGGTCGTAACATTAAAGGTATTACATGCAGCTATATGTATATAATACATATATATTGTATATCCATATATATATAACCCTTATACAAGCCTCCTACTGGACGGTATATACCTATAGGAAGACTTTGTTCCGTTCTTGTTGCATAATCTATCTCCACAAAATTAATTTATTACTCAATGATAATCTCCGCTTATATAGGTGCACCGGTGGGTACATGTCATGTATTTACGTGCACTTGTGTGTATATGCATACAAGTAGAATGTTTGATCGGTAAGATGACGCGTGTGTAGTGTAATGGTATGGGTATAGTAGTATGGTAGAGCGGTACTGCTAGTGATGGAATGAGGATGTCCTCTCACTATAATACCGCACAGCTCGCTCGATCTTTTACCCTTCGCTTTTTTATATAATTAGAATAATAATAATAATAATAACAACCAACCTCCTCTCTTGTAAATATACAGTATGGACGTTTCGCAGGGAATACTTTAGTACCACGGTCGAAATGAACCGATCATTTATGTTCCTATTGTAAAAAGGGCGTGTCACGATACATCTTGAAATATAAAAAGTGATGCCGCTAGAAAGACCAATCGGCCGATCTGATCGATTCTGTGCCAACTTCATGGTAATTCGAAACTTTAGACTTTTGATTTTACAGAAAACAGTAAAAACAAATACGAAATGGAATACATAAGCATCTAAATAATTAGATAATAATTCATATTGTTATAATGTAACGAAATCCTACCGGATGTTGGTGAAAAATAGGTTTTTTGCGGAAAACTTGTGTTTTTCTAATGAGATATCGGAAATTTTAATAACAGAATTTGGATTTCTCGCGAAAAAATACATCGGATAAGGGTCTCCCGAATGTCCCCAAGAGTTGTTTGAAAAAGTCGAATTTTTGGGCGTACCTTGGCCTTCTCCGAAAAATGGGCTAAAAATTAGTTTCAAAAAATTTCAAGATTTTACTATTTCGGTTAATAACTACGTCATTCCTCCTGTATATTTTTTTTTCTCTTTGAAAAGCAGCCTTATCGGCGATAATACGTAAGGCAAATACGCACGTATCTAGACGCATCGGTAAACTTACGACTGTGCGTGTTCAAATCTAATCTGATGTTTAACCTGAGGATTAAACGAACAATTTCGAAAATGATTGGGATGATTCGAAAATTTGACACGACCGGGAGGGGAAGATTACTGGTACGAGAAACACATGTGTAAACAAATGTTCAACCTGAGAAAAGTTCAAGTCCTCTTTTACGAAACCGAAGTAAAACGAGTAAAAGCCTCCCCTTACCCATAAACAAAAACTTTTCAATAAATGAATAAACAAAAATTATCCAACGTACGTAAATATAAATAATGAGATTTTATATCGATTCCAAAAAATTGTGATTGTTTAAAAATATTCCAGTTGGGGCGAAATATTTAAAAAAAACAATATCTTCGAATTTTGTACCTTTGGAAAGCAGCAATTTAATTCGTAATTACGTAATGAATTAATTACCCCGTTAATTATTCTTTTAATTCAATATCTTTCCGACTCTTTTTTCTTAAACCCTATATTTTTTAAATCAAACACAAATTCAAAAGAAAAAAAAACATTAGGTTTCTCACATATAAATGTGCACCTATTTTACCTAATTTAGAAAATATATTATTTGTATATTGTGAATTATACTACAAGTCACATAGAAATAGAAAAAGGAGTAATTCAATTCCACTCAAAACTTCAGTAATTAGAAATCTAATGAACTGGACAGTTTTAAGTGTATAATTCAATTACATTCCTAATTAAATGTATACCTCGTTGAATAGCTTATTAATTAAACACTCTCCCGGATCTCATTAAACTTTATCCAATCAATAATTGTGATTCTTTTGTTGCAGTTTTATTTATTTTTTTTCGAATTAAATTCGACCTATCGATTATCCTGGATTTTAGATTATCATTAACTATATTTATACATTCGAATATTTGCTTTATTATTATAATAATAATATATTATTATAATAAATATATTTATAAAATATAATATGTATATAAAAAATAATATATTATTGTAATAATTCCTTGACAATTTGTGCTACACCGAAAAAAATATAATTAAAAATAATACTATTCTTATGAATTAATAATAATAATAATAATAATAATAATAATAATAATAATAATAATAATAACAACAATAATAATAATAATAATAATAGTAATTCAAAATAACACTTTAATTAAATGTTATACATTTTAACGGTATTTAATATTACAAGTTTAATAACACTCATGACTAATTGCAAGTCAAGCAGAAATTCTACTTTTTTATTCAATTATTGTGTTTTTTTTTTCCTTTTCGGTCTGTATATTTGTATTGAAAATTCATTAGCCACTGGAAAATGCTACCTCTACTTTGCTCTGCTCGACTCGGCTCGGCTCGGCCCGGCATTGATTCAGGCACGAGCGTAAGAACAACCTGCTGATTCAAGAGCTACTGGGAAATTTATTTAAAAGAAAGAAAAAAAAAAGGAGACGAGAGACGACGTATCTCTCGTTCGATGCAGCTTCCAGTTACGTCCTTCTGCTTGTCACCTGTTGCTGTACCAGCGCGATATAGAGAGATAACGTAATATAATTCAGGGTGAAAAGTGCGCGAGCGCGTACTGCGAAATCCCTGGACGAAGCCCTGGGTGCAAAGCAAGCGAAAGGTGTCTGCGTATATGGGTTGCCTGGATACCCGGGGATGAATGTTGTGTCAAAATTAATACGTAGATCCTCTGGACGGGCAAGTCCATTCCTCATATGTATGTATGTATGTAGTACATACGTAAGTACGCGCGGAAGTACGTACTGACGTATACTTTTAGAAACGTAAGTAATTCAAATACACTCGCTCCGGATTTGATGGAATTTTTTTTTTGTTTTTCGAAGTTTCCTTTCGCGCTTGGAAATTCGTAACTTTCCCACAAACTTTTTGGTACGCTTGAAATTTTTGGGCATTCGAGAGGAGGTTCCGGGGTTTCGTATGAACTTTGGCGCAAGGCGATTGAATTTTTCGGGCCCCGGATACGAATTTTTGAAGGTCAATTTAAAATTGTTTCATCAATAAATGGGAAAAATTCCATTATGTTGGGAAATTGGTAACTTTTCTACAGAATTTTGAGGATACTTGAAATTCTCAAGGGCCTTGAGTATTTCACCTTAGAAAAACTCTAGCAAAACCCTAGCAAAAACCCTAGCAAAAACCCTAGCAAAACCCTAGCAAAAACCCTAGCAAAAACCCTAGCAAAAACCCCAGCAAAACCCCAGCAAAACCCTAGCAAAAACCCTAGCAAAAACCCTAACAAAAACCCTAGCAAAAACCCCAGCAAAAACCCTAGCGAAAACCCCAACAAAACCCCAGGAAAAACCCTAACAAAAACCGTAGCAAAAACCGTAGCAAAAACCCTAGCATCTGTCACTAAAGAAGAGAAATCCAATTTATAATTGTTGGTTCCTGATAAGAAGGAGTTAAGTTCGTTCGGTTGAAAAATTAGTAACGTTTCTAGAGCATTTCCCGGATAGTTGGAATTTAACCGGATTAAAGCGAAGACCCCAGCTTTAATATGAGCTTTCACGGGGAAGGATTGGAGCTTTACTTCTCCAGTTACGAATTTTTCAAATTGAATAACTCAATCACTAAAGTGTATTTCACAATAAAAATTTCAGATAAAAAAGATTCTTTTCTATACAAGGATTAACAATTTGCAAAGCGAATATTTCGGATCTTTGACATTTACAGGGGATAAAGTCGAGAGTCTAAGCTTCGGTGAGAGCTTTCATGGAAGTAGATTGGATTTTTCCTTCCCCAGTTATAAATTTTTCGAGCTCAACGACTCTATATAAAAACTGTATTTCACAATAAAATGGCAAAGATTCTCTTTTTAATTTATGGATTTCAAAGTCGCAAACTAATATTATATTCTTCTTTCCTTCTTCCATTTTTAAGTTTTTTTAATTTTGATTTTTTAATTATGAAGTAGTAGAGCTCAGTGTCCCTGAGCCTGGCACCCCGGTAAACTATTTAATAATAATAATAATAATAATAATAATAATAATAATAATAATAATAATAATGAAGTAGAGGAAATTGTTTCCTATTCGATAATTATTAATTTTCATGGGGAATTTTTTTCGAGTCTTCAAAATTTACTAAATTCAAAGTCGACGATTAAACTTGAATTTTCTTTGGCTCGCATTGAAACTTTTTCAAACTTGATTAAAAAATTTTATTTTATAATAAAATAAAGGACATTTTGTTCTATTTAATAATTACTAACTTCAAGGGAATTTTTGGATATAATAATTTGAGCTTTTCGAGCTTCTTACGATAAATCAGAAATTTATTTAAAATTCTCTCGACATTTTCTAAAATTCCCTTTCCTTTCTTCCCTAGAATTTTGAGGAAAAAAAAATCAACTATCCTTCAGTTCGATATCTTTTTGTTGAATTTCCCTGTACCGATAAGAAAAAGAGTAATTTATATTTCGTCCCTGCTCTTATAGTACTCCAAGGGATTGTGCCTCTGGTTCGCATTTCCTTCGCTAATATAATTCCTTTTATTTCCATGGCATTAATTTTATTTTCGCTTTTTCACCCCGTAGCGTGCCAGGACGCAATGTATTTCTTCCATTGGTCCATTCGTTCGCTCACGTCCGGGGTTATGCACAGATGGGAATTGAACCCACGACCCCCGGGACGGAAGGACTCACGCTAGCCACTGAGGCACGAAGTTGAATCCGCTATTTTTGGATTCTGAAAGATTCATGCAACGAAATTTGCACGACGCAATTTTTTTCTTTTTTTTTTCTCGCTCCTTTTTTCTTACTCGACTTTACGAGAAACGGCACTATGGGGGATTTTCCCGCATAACGAAGTTTTTCCCTGCGTGGGCGGTACCTTTATGGTCGATGTAATGGAAATATATTGTGGAAATTGCGCAATTTTTTTATCTACTTTTATTTACTTCATAAATAATAGTTTCTTTTTTGTTAATTTTTACCGCAATGAAAATTCTTTGAGTAATTAATATAATTAACTAACGTTGTATACAATATTAATAAATTATTAATAATAGTTATTACTAATATTAAATATAATATTAGTAATAATTGTTATTAGTAATTACATGGTAAAATGTAGATGTTTAAAAATCAATAATATTGATACTAATTGTTAATAACAATTATTACTAATATTAAATACGATGTTACTAATAGCTATAACTAATAATCAATATCATTAACATGATTTTTTTTTATTTCCGTACTTTTATCATAGGAATGCATAAAAAATTTGCAGGCACACACACACACACACACTTGCAGATTCTCGCGCATCGGGCACCTACCTGTGGCTCGCGGTCGCATTGGTAACGGTGATCCGCGGCTCGTGCACAACGGTATGCCCGCGATGATTGACGCTGGGCACTTTCAGCAGATCGTATGCCGACAAATGGTGCCGATAATCGCGACCGCACTCCCATTGATTATTGTAATTCACGCGCTCGTCCTCGTTCGACTTCGCCGTGGACTTGCGTCTACCGGAATTGTCACCTCCACAGCCCTCCGACAAATGACGGATCAATGGTCGTCGCATCCTGAGCTTCTTTGTTTATTACCTTCTCACTACCTTTATCTTCTTAATTCCAGTCCAAATCGATCCACTGTCAGCATATAAAATCTTGCTAATCACGATGATCATGATCATGATGATGATCATGATAATGATAACGATAACAATGATAATAATAATAATAATAATAATAATAATAATAATAATAATAATAATAATAATAATAACATTAATGGGGATAGCAATAATGATAACTACAGCTCCATCAAGCACAGCGATAACAATAACGATAATGATAACGACAACGATAACGATAATGATAGCGATAACTATAATGATAACAACGGGAACGATGTCTATAGATAATTACACCGATAACGATAATGATAACGGTAATGAGGATGATAACGAAAACTATAGTAATGATAATGATAACGGAAGCGACAATGCTGATAACGATAACGGCAATAATGTGGGTAATGGTAATGGTAATGATAATGATAATGATAACTATATTGATAACGTCGCCGATAATGGTAACGATAATGATATTGAGTATGATAACGATAACGACGATTACAGTAACGGTAATGATAACGACAACTGCAATAACGATAATGGTAACGGTAATTACAATAACGACAACTACATTAACGATAACGATAATGACAGTATCGATAATTATAACGATTGAAACGATAATGACAACGATAACTACGATAACGATCAGGATAACGATAATTAAACAGCAACGCTAAATTATTATAACGATTGCGACAAAGATAATAAAAATAAAAGTTGTAATGGTAATGATAATAGCAATAACAATAACAATAATGATAATGATAATGATAATGATAATGATAATGATACTTGAATTCAAGTTATAAATTTAATTAATAAATAATATTTAAAAAATAGAACCGTCAGGATCGAGCGAAAGTGAAATCCGATATGAACTGACCGATTGATTTATTTACCGATCGATCGATTCAATTCAATTCAATTCGATTCGATTCGATTCAATTGAAGTCTAAATCGATCAATCGAAAGAAAAAAAGAAACCGCGAGAGTACGAAGGAAACTCCGCGCTCGTTCTTCGAAGACTGTTCAATTCCGTCCTTCTGTATAGAGGCAAGGCTGCGTGAACCAACCAGCCAGCCAACCAACCAACTAACCTACCTACCAACCTGTTATCATCTAAAACTGGCGGAGCAGCAATGGTGGGGACAGTCGATAAAACAGACGAACGAGAAAATGGGGTTGGGGGGCTTTCCCTTTCCAGTCGCGGTTTTTCGCGCGTATTCGCAGTTTCCCATCTCGTTCATTTCCGGAGGAATTTCAATTTTTCCCCATAGAAAAACTGGAAGAAGGGGGCTGGGGGTGGAGTTTTATGATACGTTGATGGAAATGAGGAGGCGGAGGGGGGGATGAAGCAGATTTGGTAAGTATTGCAATAACTTTTCCCGCGCAACGGTCGCAAAATATTTCGAAGGTGGGCGAAATTTATAACTCCCCCGCAAAAGTGGAGGTTTACAGGTTCTACTACAATGCAACTACCACTATACAAATAACTATTTTTGTTGGTATTGTAATTTCTACTATGCGAGCGACAAATTTCGTAACCATGTAGAAACTTCTAAATAAGTACTAAGTGTGTACCAAATTGTATGCACGTATTTGTATTGTACGCGCGTTTAACAAATTTCGTTATGATATAGTAACTTTTGCTATATAATAATTCCTACTATAAAATTCAAATAGTCAAGCTTTCCTTGGGAAGAATGCCCTAAAATTTAGGGCATAAATGAAGCCTAAATGAAGCAGCGACAAGCAACAGAACAAACTATAGGCAGCACTGCCCGAATCTGTGACTCAACTGATTCCCAATGTTACCAACGGTAGCTTTCAGTGACCTGTACCAACTGTTACCAACGTTAAAAAGCCTATAGATCGTTGAACGCATAACACCACCTATCCTACCTATGATACAATACTGTCATCCATAGGTTATGTAGTCCTACTACCGATTTTACCGACTGCAAATGACAAAAAATCGTTGCATACAAATTTTAAATAATAAGTTTTAGTATCATTCAGAATAATAAATACCATCAACGACACTTACCATTATTATTACTACTATGAATTGTTACTGATAAATATCATTGTCAGAATAAGAAAATTAACAATTTTCATAATGGTTATTATTATTATTATTATTATCACTTCTAAATATTTTTTAATAATAATAATTGTGGTTGTTATTGTTGTTATTATCACTATTATTATTATAGTAGTAGTAGTAGTGCAGTAATAATAATAACAATAATAATAATTTTAATTAATTTCCGTTGTCGTCTTTAATTAACAATAAGCAAAATCGCAATATTTGTTTCACATGGTAACGATTAAAATTTCACCGAGTTACTATTACGTCAGAGTAGAACGTAAAACATCTGTTTCATCGTATAAATGTGTAACTAACGTCGAGAAATAAAGAAAGAAAGGAAAGAAGAAAAAAAAAGAAATGAAGCTCCTCGATGCGACTCAACGCCAAGCCGATATAAACGGACGATGATCACACTTATTTGCAATTTTGTAACCGACGCGCGATGTTCGACGAAACATCGAATGTAAGCATAAAGCAGATGATGATGTCTCGCGACTTACGCAAAATTGAATTTTCAATACAAGGCCGGAGAGAGTGTAGTCTACAATTTTCTATTTATTAAGTATCCATCGTGTAAGAATATTGAGAAATACTAAAATTTTGCATATCTGTAGCTGACTGTTTCTGTGTGGAAAGGTTCCAACGAGAATCTTGCAATTTCGTGATTCGAATAAACAAAGTAATGTCATCGTCCTATTATTAAAATGCTAATTACTAAAATGTTGTTACCGCAATTTATTATTTGCAAAATTCAATAATTCGCATAAATTAAGGATTTCAGGGTTAGGATTGTTAAAAAATTATTTGCAGAAATATAAAGAAACACGTAAAGAATTTTTTTTTTCATCTGCTTGACGTTAAAGCAAATTATATTTATTAGTCGATTTTTGAATAGTCATAAAATATATTGATATAACGATCAACGAGGTAACATCGGTAATAGAATTTCTTTTCAATAATTCTCTTGAACGTATATGTATGTATAACTCGAGTAACAGTTTAATTCTGAAATCGGAGGTTTTTTTTACCTCCTTCCAAGTGCTTCAAACCCAGTCAATCCATTTTGGTCCATTACCGAACCCAGTCGATAGATTCTGGTCCGGTATCGAACCCTAGCGAACCTCCCGAATACATTCTGGACCTCTTCCGAATCAAATTAACATTTTGGATCGGTATTGAACCCAGTCTGCATCCTCCGGATCGGTATTGAACCCAGTCTGCATCCTCCGGATCGGTATTGAACCCAGTCTGCATCCTCCGGATCGATATTGCATCCAGTCGATATACCATGGGTCAGTATTAAACCCAAAATCATACACTTTGAATTAATACTGGACCCATCTAATGCATCCCGATCCTGTACCGAACCGAATTAAGACTCTCCGAGCTAATACTGACCCGAACGAAGACATTCCGAGGCAATAATGAACCAAACAATGATACTCCGAGCCAGTATAGAACCGAATGGAGACACTTTGGGCCAGTCGAATACTCTTCGGGTCGACATGGGCCCAGTCGATATACCTTGGGCTGTTTCTGAACCAAACCGATGCACTCGATACTGGGTTGATGCTGGACCGAGTCGATACAACCTTGTCTATTGGACCAGGTTCATAATTTTGATCCAGTACCGAACCAAATGAATGCTGGCCTGACCCAATATCGTACCGCTCGAACACTTTCTGATCGATTATTTGTCCGAACTATCTCCGATTTCATTAAACAAGTTTATTCATACATACGATAAATTTGGCAATAGCAACCAATCGATCGATCGGTCGATCGATCGGAAAGTTGGAGTACCACGACTGTGTCTTATACTTTGCTGTTTCTAATGTTACATATATATATTATCTCTCTTTGTTTTCTACGCGGCATTCAACGTAAACCAGTACGTTTTCGACACCGACTCTTACTTCTGTTACAATATAATATTATTATTGCGTAATTCAACAACGCACTAAAATATGTCTATGTGTGTCGTGTCGCTCCTCCAACGGCTTAATGGACCTCACACGTGCCCTGGTGGTTTAATACCTGCCTCCGTTTATTACCATCCGGATCCGGTACGAGCCGGTCAGTGTCAGGTCTAATGACCAGAGAAACCCAGTCTGGAAACCAGAACTCGTTGAAATATGAGATTTCCAGGATTTCCTCAGAGATTTTCGAGCTTCCAGCAGATAACTCGAAACCCTTCCATGGACATTTCTGCGGAATCATTTTTTCTTCTATTGCAAAACCAATTTTATTATCGGTTTTTGTATTTTTTGTAATTTTAGTAGTAATTTTTAAGCGTTTTTTTTTCTCTTATCGTAGATCGAATTTGAAGATCTACTGCAATTTTGGGACTTGTCCCGAGTTTCTGATAGTCAAATTTATTAAAGATTCATTTTCAGGAACGAATTTGAAATTTTATTAGAGATCCAATTTCAGGAGCTGTTTTGGAATTTTTTCCCAAATCTCCGGCACCCAAAAATCCACTACAGATTCAGTTTCAGGAACAAATTCGGAATTTGCCCTAGATTTCTGACACCCGAATCGAACCCCTTCCTCTTGAATCCCCGCATGGTCTATTTTTATTCTATTACAAAACAACGTTTTTAATAGAAATCTCCTGGTTCTGGACGATCTTCCCTCTGGGAGCTCCCGCGGTCGTGAATCGATCGATCGATCGATTCATCGATCTCTGGTTATATCCATCCCCATAGGCCCGATCCACTCGTCCTTTGCGAACACGACACACCGGTTAGTTTTCTTCTTACGTATCGCTCGTTACATCTAAATCGTGGTTGCAGCTGCATCGGTGCAACTAGCAGCCGACCTGATGCAACATCGACGCTAATCGAAAGACCCTCATCCAGGCGAACATGCCGGTGGATGGCGAACGGCAGATCCTGGACCTTGACGTCGTCCTGGACGAGATCGACGAGTTCTTGCGATTCTCTGCCACAGCCACGCCGGTTCCCGAGGGGGTACGACTCACGCCTCGGCTTGGGGATCTATCCAAGGATCCGGCATCGCTCTCGGATTTGCGCTCCTTCTGCCGTTGCTGCGGTGAGTACTTCATGTCTAGAAGAAACAAGGCGGTTTGTTACATATGACGTCATACACGAAAATAGTGAAATTTGCTATTTGGTAATTTGAAAATTAGGGATTTAGGAAATTTTAACATTTTTGGGGATTCATATGGTCGTTGTTGTTATTATTATTATTATTATTATTATTATTATTATTATTATTATTATTATTATTATTATTATTATTATTATTTTCTATTATTTTCGAACTTTTAGAAAATTGCTGATGATATAAATTTTACTGTTTCACGTCAAGTAAAATTAAGGGAATTTAATATTTTCGAAGATTCAAATGATGAATGGGTACTTTTTATGATTATTATTATTGTTTTATAAAATACAAACGGAAAATTTGAAATAAGCAATATTTCAAATTTTTCTTTAAATTATTATTCTTTAAATTTGCCATTGTTACTATTAACTTCAATTTCAGTATTTACTATTTTTATGTAATTCTTAATTTTTATTATCAATTGCAGCAATCAAATTGCATTTTCGAAAATTGCATTCATTACAATTACATATTTCTTCTATTTTGTACCACAGTTTCTCTATTATTAATATTTCCATTTCTATTATTTCTATTATTGTTATTATTATTATTATTATCAATGTTATCATTATTTCGTCAGTAAAAAGGTAGATTAGGAAATACAAAATTCCCTATTTCTTGCATCCAGAATTACAGCTCATTACTACGGTTCTCATTGTAAAGAAATTTCTCCCTAATTAAAGAGCAAGCACGTAATTGTTGAGCATCTCCAATTATATGCATTTTCTGGTATTTACTGTAACGTTTAACTTATGCCCTTTTCATATTACTTGCATTTAGAAAATTCGTGCAAAATTGTACAAATAAACGGTTCACTATTTTTTTCTTTCCCTCTGAAGACTATAACATAATTTGTGACTCTTCTTATTTTACATGTAATTTAGATTCCCACGAACGAGTCGACTCCATTATGTAAGAAATAACAGTTCGCCCTCTGGGAAAATGGAAAAGTCGTTTACATATATTATAAATGCACATGTCTCTTCAAGCAAATATCAACTTTACGCATATCCGGGCAATTGTTGTTCCGAGAGTTCACGGTTTTTTTTTTATAATATATTATTTTATTTTGAAATTCTAAAAAAGGCACCTCATAGTTTTCCAATTTCCAAATAGAAAAATTAAGTTCTATTTAATTGCTATTTCTATTAAAATCTATTTAATAGATTTTCCCCATTTCTATCTAATTTTCTGAAATTGTTGGAAACGCGGCATTGCGTAAATCCTGGAATTGGTGTGATATCACACTTATATAAAGATATTAGAACGGTATAGGTGCACATGTGGTATCGTCGTAACGCTTTTGTAATGCAACTTCGAGGCCATGACCGAATAGACTGCATAATATGTAACCATACTTGCAAAGTGTAGTTGTGGTACGAATAAACATGGTAATCAAGGCCAGAAAGATGACGTTTGGAGCCGCTAGAGAGAATCTGGTAAATTTATATTGCTAAACACGGCCTCCAAGTTGTTTTTCATCTTTTGCAAATTAAGGTCCATCTGAAGATACAATTTCGCAACAATAATGTTGCTTTTTTTTTTCTATTTCAATTATTCTCGCATTTTTTGAAAATTCGTCACTCGAAAGAGATTTTCAAAATCTACAAATCGTTCTGGGAATTTTCTTCGAATGCCAAATTCTCGAAAACTGGCCACAAATTCTTAAGAAAATCCTGAATAAAATCCTGCAAAAATTGTGAAAAATTGTCCTTTTCGTGGCACATTCTATCAATTTCTATTTTTACCGGATAGAAAAGAATCGTAGAAATGTTGGAAATCTTCAGTGGGAATAATAAACACGCACTCATGACGCAAAGTACCTAATGAAATTTCATTTAATTAAACGTAGAAAAACGGTTTGATGACATCAGTCAGATTTTTTTGTAGGTATCTGTACAAAATTATGTAAATGTTGGAACACAGAGAGAAGGTTTAAGTATTTTTACTGAAAGTATTTTCAACGTGAAATTGCTTAAAGTAATAGTGCCTATATTTGACTTACGTAACAATTCAAGGTTTTTATCATAATTTGAAAACTGTTGTTTGTTCAAGTAATGGAGTGAAATAAAAACTGGTGTCAAATGTATAGAATAAATGCGTTAATCTTGTAAAGGAATCTTTTTGTATCAGGTCGGTGAGAAACAATTCTACACAAGCTAATTGTTTGTTTAAGTGTGTATTATTTTTATAAGAACCTATTATAATCTGGTTATATTTAGCCACGGGGTATAATTATTTTTGTTATTTGCTTTACAAATTTTACAAATTGTCTCCTATTTTCGATTTTTCAGCTTTAAAAAATGATATTAAATTTCCTGTAGAGTTCCCAAAAATAAAGTGGAAGTCAATTTTATATAATTTACTCTGTCAACTGTATAATGATTTGAATTAGTAAGAATAACAATTTCAAATAGAATAATTATTTGTTCTTTGAAATTTTCATACTTGAAAAATTGTTTCTTTACCTTTTGTTATTTTTACAAAAATAATTTGACTCTTTTCCGTCGAAAGGATTCTCATAATAATTTCTTGGTAAATTTTGCAACTAATTTTTTTAATTATCTTTTAATTTTTACACCATATTATTCATTCAAGCGCTAAAATAGGATGAAAGTCAATCATATTTAAATTGTTCAATTATTCAATTACATAATAAGGTACGACAAACTTTTTCTATTAGTGATTATCCTGAATCAGACGAAAAAACAATAAATTTGATAGAAACTAATTACTTTCTTAACAAAATTCATCCATCGCCTTTGAACTTTTATTTCTTTAAGTACCTTTACTATCTTTCATTCGCTCTTAGCAAATTATACCGCGCGTTTTTCTTTGCACAGAAGCTCCACAAGTCGAATCTATATTTCATTTGGATTGAAGAGAAGCTGTTATCAATACAAATGCTCTATACATTTTTCTTTATCCACATATGCGTCGATTCCGATAAACTATGGCGGTTATCTATTCTGTATCTATCAACTCTGGAGAAAAATACTTGTGGAATGGAGAATGAAAACAGACCTAATGAAATTTGAAACCACTTCCACCCACATTTCCTCCTATCCGCCTTTTTCTGTGTGTGGAAATAACAGAAAGCCACTTAGTTGCATTTATATGATTACACCGGACGCTCTTTTATAGGTATACCTGCGAATAGACGAGGTCTATTGATAGATCAGACGACTACCTATCTATCTATTTATCCGGAATACGAATACTATAGACGATGAAACGATAAACGTATGCATGGAGTATCTCTCAGGTGATAGCACAATGCTGGGGTGTATATTTTCATGCTATAAAATTAGCTTGGCTATAATTTCCAGTGGGAATAATAATCTCGCTGGAGTTGAGCTAAATTTACGCCAGGTATCAAAGGCTCAGGTATTTATACATTTTTATACATTTTTATAAGTAACAATTATTTTTATGCGTACGAGAGAGATTAGGTACACTTCTATTTGCTTTCATATAAATTGCATTTATGTATTCATTCTATTTTCCTTTTTTCTTCTGTTTGTATTACAATTCATCAATGGGTCCTTTTTTTTTAATAATATCATATTATTTGCAATTGTTGTTATTGGTGATGATATTTCTAAGGCAAGTGTTTCGAAGGAGCTATGCCCAAAAAATTCGACTTTGGGAAACAATTTTTGGGGACTCTCGGAAGACCCTTAGCCGATGTATTTTTTTCCGAGGAATCCATTTTCGTTGTCAAAAATCCAAATTTCCAAGGGGAAATGCGAATTTTCCTCAAAAAACCTACTTTTTATCAACTTCCGTTGGGATTTCATCAAATTGGACCTTTGGGATCCATTCTACGCGAAAAATTACCCCTAGAAATGACTTGTCCAATCTCATTTTGAAACTTTATTTTTTATCCCATTTTTTGGGGAAGGGGTATGTCCAAAAAAATCGATTTTTGGAAAAGTTTTTTCCGCACTTTCGGGAGACCCTTATTCGATGTATTTTTTTCCGAGGAATCCATTTTCATTGTCAAAAATCCAAATTTCCAAGGGGAAATGCGAATTTTCCTCAAAAAACCTACTTTTTATCAACTTCCGTTGGGATTTCATCAAATTTGACCTTTGGGATCGATTCTACGCGAAAAATTACCCCTAGAAATGACTCGTCCAACCTCATTTTGAAACTTTAATTTTTACCCTATTTTTGGGGAAGGAGAAGGTATGTCCAAAAAAATCGATTTTTGGAAAAGTTTTTTCCGCACTTTCGGAAGACCCTTATTCGATGTATTTTTTTCCGAGGAATCCATTTTCATTGTCAAAAATCCAAATTTCCAAGAGGAAATGCGATTTTTCCTCAAAAAACCTACTTTTTATCAACTTCCTTTGGGATTTCATGAAATTTGACCTTTGAATTCGATTCTACGCGAAAAATTACCCTTAGAAATGAGATAATTATTCCCACTTTTGAAACTTTAATTTTTACCCCAATTTCGTGGAAGGCCAGGGTATTCCCAAAAAATTAGACTTTTGGAACCAACTTTTAAGCACTTTCGAAAGACCCTTATCCCATGTATTTATTATTTTATTATCATTGTTGTTGTTACCGTTAACATTATCGTTAATTTCGTCACGATTTTGTTACTTTGAAGATCCTACTTAAAAGAAAAGACACGACACGGTACTTTGAAATTTTTAGAAATACATGAACAATGATGAATTAATTAATCACGTCCCGAAAACTACCGTTACACAAAGTATTGTATTTACCGGAATTTTTCCCACAGTAGGTGTATATACATATATTATCGTGTATGCATAAAGCAGGCTCAAAAACAATTTGATACACGGATCTACGTTTTATACGTATACAGGGTAGCGGTACGTTTTTATTTATATAGATATATCCAAATAGTTGTTTATTGTCTTTTCGAATGCATGCATGCATATACAATATCTCGACATGAAACGGATTTTTTTTTTTAGTACATGTAACGTTGCTCGTGCATACGTGCATGTACGTACATTGTACAATGTATGCACATATTGCATACAGACAGACGTACAGACATTAGGAAATGCCGTGCCCTAAATCTTTACTTCGAGGTCGACCCGGGGAGTTGCCCAGAATATCAAATACGTACCGAAAAATGGAAAACCGCTGCTCGAAAGAGCGAGAAGCTTTTTTTTTTAAAGCCACGACCCAAAAATGAGTAAAAAAGAATTAAATAAAAATAGGGAATCGAGTTTCTTCTTAAAATAAAAATATTATTTAAATAATAATTATATTGTTTCTATAAAAAGTGATTTTTGGGGTGTCCCATAAGTTTCTTCCTTTCCGGCTCGAGGTCATACATAGCGCGGCGCGGAAGAAACTTATGGGACACCCTAATATGTAAATATAATAAATATAATAAAATATACGGGGCAAATTGTATCACACAAAATTAACATATCGAGTAATTAAATAATATATAACATAATTCAGAATTATAATGTATTATATAAAATAATATTGAAGACGATGGATGCTGACAATTTTGGTATTGTTAAACAAACGAAATGGAACTTCCGTTAAGCTGCAGTGAAACCTTATGGTAAAAAGCACTATGCAATTTTCTGCGTACCGAGAGGAAACATCGTTCCGACCTTCGCGCTATTTCTTCGAGACACTCTTACAATTACCTACTGGTATAATCCCATTTGCCATGGACAAAAAAATAGGTCAAGAGGACACTGAACGACCTACTACGACAAGAGAGGAAGAAAAATAACATTAAATATTCAGCGGAAAATTGCTAGATTGTGCATTAACCAAGTTTCTTGGAAACAATCCTGGTCTCTGCAAATATATGTATATATATATTACGTATATGCAAAAAAATTTTTAATCAATGACACGAAGGTTCGATTTTGGTGGAGGGAATATTAGCTCCAGAGGGGAAAAAAATATGCAAATTTGTAAGTTCGATGAAAAGTGAGGAATTTTCCAAAAAGAAGTATTCCGATTTTTATATATTTTTTGGTCCCAATAACTATGACAATTTTAAGATAAGTGGTGATAATAATAACAACAATAAAATTAACAATGACATTTGTTAGTTTTATTATTATTATTTTATTATTATTATTATTATTATTAATATTCAAATTTCAAAATAATAGTAGGAATGGCCAATTTAATTTCGACGAAAGCTGGAAAGGGGATTTCTTGAATTTTAAAATATTAATAACATTGATAAAACTCATTATTATGAAAAATAATATGGCCGGTATTATTATTATTATTATTATTTTATGCATCATCAAAATTTCTAAATAATAGTATCAAATTGCCAAATTTAATTCTGGCGAAATTTGGGAAGGGAATTTCTTGAATCCCAAAATATTAATAACAACAATGTTAAAACTTGTCATTATAATAAATAATATCGCCGGTACCATTATTACCAAAGAATCTAAATTCTAAGAAAAAAATATATATATATTCTCTAAGTAAGGTAATTTTCCATTAGATCCGACACAAATGAAAATCAGTTTGAATGTCGCCACTGCCTTCCGAATGATTCCTTCCCTTATCCATTACATTTTCACACAAAACTGGTCATGTAGGGTAACGATTTAACGGCATAAACGCTTCCTCCTGTACTAAAAATACCCCAACAACAACAAACATTCCGCTTCGATTTTCCTTGCCATCGCGGAAGAGTCCATCCTTTTCTTCGAATCCAACTACATCCAACCAAGTAACATTTATTTGTCAAGCGCTAGTTAAACAGTCGCAGGATTTCAAAAAGCAGAAGAAATCTACCTCTTAGCGAAAAATCTTCGATAATAACAATATACGTCTTCCCTAAAATGATTTTTATTAACTTATTATTTATTACTTGACCTTTTTTACTTTTTATTTATTTTTTATTATTCCATAAGAAAATTCTTAACGATCATAATTGATAATATATTTTAAATATGTAATACCAAAATGTTACATATCAAAATATTACTATTATATATGTAATATATAATATACATATAATGTACATCTAATGTCATAAAATTGCTGTTATTATTATTATTATTATTTTGGAATCTGATTAATTTTCTCGGTGCAAATTTTATCGTTGTCGAAATTAAATTGCACTTCTTTTTTCTAATTTACGATATTACATAATATTATATTACAAACACATGTATAATATTGTATATAATATAATTCTTATTCCACCAATTCAATAATAACATATCACATTTTTTTACGTTACGGCATTTTGTCAGCATTCTATGCACATAATTTGAACCCTTAAAGGAGAAGCCTTCTCTGTTTTTTTTTTATGCTACAAATGTGTCCCATTCGTAATTCACCAATTCTCTCCCCTCCCCCTCTCTTTTCACTTATATGCACTATACCGTTATTGTATTGTACAACAAATAACCGAGAATGCTAATAGCGATCAATCTGTCCGTTTCCCATTTTCTCTCTGATTTATATATACTAAGCATTCCTTTATTTAATTGTACCGTGAAACAAAGATCGATCTCTCAATTGCACCGATTCAATGAGAAAATGCATTAGGTCACTTCTTTTTCATATTTCCTTCAATATTTGGAAACTAATGACAACGTACATCGAAATGCCGAACTTGAAGACACAAAGGATAGCCTCAAATCGCCATACAGCCCGTATTAGAAGGTCACGTGATACCCGAAATTAATATCCCAGTTCTTCCATCATGGTAGAAGAGGTGGGCGAAAGAGGAATACATTGGAAGCAAATTTTCACTATTCGAGATTCGACTTCGTTTCAACTCCCCCTTTAATGCCCACCTACGACTTTATATATATATATATATCCCCAACGATCATAATAACACAATACAAAAACAACAACTACAATAATAATAAAAATAAAAATAATAATATTAATATTAATAATAATAATGATAATAATAGTAATAATAATAGTAGTAGTAGTAGTAGTAATAATAATAATAATAATAATAATAATAATAATAATAATAATATACCAATATACCATCAATAAATTAATCATTACCAAAAAGAATGAAAGTCACGTGTTTTGTTTATTTATTTACCTGCGAGGAGTCTCGGTCCGTCACGACTGACGTCTGTCTTCTTGTTCCTCTTCTTCTTCTCTACTTCTTCCACCTATCTTCAATGTAACGAGCAAAGCCCGCGTCGTTCCGTTCCTCCTTTCTCGTTATGAACAACTGTCCGGTTCCCTGGTCTCTGGATACTGGTAACTGGTTCAACGTTCAAAGCACTGTGCCTACTCTGTTTTACTCCAACTCTAACCATTCCACTCCACTCCACTCCGTTGGTACCCGCAACGAGGTGTATTCGCTAATAGAGAGAGAACGCTGCGGATTTCGGTAGACCGCGACTCGCACGAGTGGAAAAGAGACGGACAGGTTCGAAGTAAACGTTGACTGTGTGCACGTTCACGGATATACGGATGTGTATACGTGTGGATGTAGGAGTAATGCATGTGTGTGCTGTATATGTACAGGGTGGAACACTTGAATTAAGACGACCAAAGATCTGTTATAATTATTATAATTAATTTGTCGTGATAATATTAATAGAATTATTATAAATCATTTTTCATTGATATCATTAATATGTTGTAATTAGTTTAATTAGGATTTATTAGAATTTATGATAGTTTTTTTTGCTTCTAAAAATGGAGTCATTAATTTTCAAATCGGTGGTAGTTTTCAAGGTCATTTGAAAGCCAATTACAAGGTTATTTTTTTAAATTTTGAATGGAAATTTTTTTTCATTTAATTCCATGCCATATTTATCAAATAATTAATTTTATTGGACGTCATTTATTTATAATCGTATCTTAACCAAAAATTACAGAATTATAAATTATTGCACCAACCGTGAAAAGACATTAAATTTCTTGCAAAAAATTTACTTTGCGGATTTTTGATTCTTGAACTTCGAATTTTTTATTTTCGGCCCAAACAATTTTTTAAATCTCGCAAATTTAAACTCAGAATCTTGGGATTCTAAACAAAAATTACTGGTATCAGTTTTTCCATTTTCTAAAAATTTGATTTAATAATTCCACAAATGCGCCTGTCCCAGTTTAAACGAACCACCCGATATGTATATACATTTGAAGATGTGAGTGACGAGTGTTCGGATGTGTATACACACACATATATTTATATATGTACGTCACTGGTAGCAGCCGAACAGTTGGGTAGGGTAGTGGTGGGGGAAAAGAGCGAGCGTCTGCGGCGCCGACGCCGCACTGACGATCGACCCGCGCCAGACCATCGGTAGCCGCTATCGGGGAGTTTTCGGTTGACGACAATGTCACCGATGACTGACAATGAACGGGAAGAGTTCGGAAAGGATGGATGGATAGCCGAGTAGCGAAACCAATGATGTAGTTGGTGCAGTTCTTCTATTGCACCAATTGCATAAAGAAATTAAATTTATTGCAAATATTTTTAGTAACATTGAAATTTGTTGTTTAGAGAAATTTTTGGATACTCCCAATAAACAATTTTGGGGTTTTTAAAATTTTTATTGGGTGTTAATTGTATGCAAATTATTTAAACAAAACCAATAGCAATTTCTGGAAGAAAGTCGGTTTTTCCTTTATTGGTTTAAAAAAGGCAGAATCTTGGATCGAATTCTAACTGCAATATTTTCAAAAATGCTGTAATTTTTTATTAATTCATAAATAAAAAATAAAATTTGTTCCTCTTTTTTTTTAAGTACGTATTTTATGGATGTTGAAATTTGAAAGTAAAGTTTATCATTAATCTCTCGTCGAGATGTACGTAGTGAAGTATGGGGGAGATCTAGAGTTGATAAACAATATTAATACTAACAATAAGGTAGAATGCAGATTATAATAATGATAATGAACATTATCCCAAATTCCGATTGCGAATAAAATGTAACAGAAGCCTAGAGGGGGAGGAGGGGTGCGAAAGTGATGTATGTAGCAAATAAACACCCTTTTTTTCTAAGGAAGGCTGCCATATGTATATACACATATACAAACACATACACAGCTCATTTTTGACGTACTTACACCAGAGGGCCATCTATTTAAAATGCGGTGGCTAATAAATATGCACAAAGAAAGGAAGACTTTATTTCGGGAGACATGAGACAAATAAAATGGCTTTATTAATTTTCGACTTGGTCAAGGTTAATTTCATTATTTTTAACAAATTGAAACCTATATATTATAAACTTTTTATTATACGTTTTAGTATAAACCTATAAATTGCAGCATTACTATATTAATAATGCTGCAATTATTAATAGAAACAAACAAATCTTATTGGAAAACGATCCTTTTTTATTATTTGCTTCTAGCAATAGAATCGAAATTGCAATTGCCGAGATTCGAACCCAAGACCCACGATTATCAATTCAACGCTCTAACCTCTAGACCAACAGCACTTACAATTACTCGCTTTCAAATTTCGTGGAATACTTAACCCATTTTCATGCAAAATTGAGCCTATACATATATAGGCTTATGATGCAAATGGGTTGATTTTGATTTATCGATTTTTCGGTAATTTCTTAATTTTTACCTAAAAAATAAAATGGAAAATACCGCTTACCTTTGATGATGTTGATGTTGTTGTTCATCGTACCAGGCGGTAGTTGGACTCTTGGGTGTCGAGGGACTGGAATGGTCAGAATTGGCATTGGAATCATTGGGTGACAATGACAAAGATTGCCACGAAAATCGCGGAGAACTGTTACGTTTCGGGCTGCCCTCTTGGGAATCCGAGCTCTTCGGACTCTTTGGGCTCCTGTTTCCCGAATAAAAAGCTCGAGCCAAACGAATGCGAAACGATGATTTATTGTTAGATTTGTTTAATAGATAATTAGTGTCTTCGCATGATACACTTTCGTTGTTGTCTTCTTTTCCAGCACTCATTTCGATATTGTTGTTTATTTTATTGTAATAAGCTGGAGTCTTTGGAAAATTGCAATATTTGATAAGAATATTTTGGAAAATTTTTCTGGACAGAAAAATTTCTGGAATTAATATTGAAATTTTGAAGACACAGAAAGAAATTAATTTTTCCACCCGGAAATGAAGATTTAGACTTTGATACGAATTTTGAATAGAATTTGATTTTTGTGTTATAAATAATTCAAGAGCAGTTTTTGTAAAAAAAGATTTTGTTCATATTCAAATTTTTCCAGACACTGGAACGGGTTTATTTTGTCTGCTGGGGAAATAATTCCCAAGATGTGGCAAAAATAAATCAGAATCTGAAAAAGGGTTAATTTTTCAATTTCTCAAAATTGTGATTTACAAGGAATTGAAATTCAATTTCCAATTTTCAAATAAAAAAAGAGGATTCAAATATGCTGGAATACATCCAGACACTGGAACATCAGAATTCTGTCTACTGGAATTCAAAATTCCAATATCTAATAAAATCCAGAAACTGGTAAAAATTGAGATTTTTGTTTTTAAAACCCACTGATTCAATTTCAAAATCGAGATCCGAGAACGAAATATTCAATTATACTGGAACACTTCCAGTCACTTCCAGTCACGATGGAGAAAAAACTCCCATACTCGTGAAAAAAATTAATAAAAAATTATTCCAAATATCTGTAGAAAACTATAATTTCCGTATTTCTTCAAAATTCACTGATTTTAATTAGAAACAAAATGTGTATTCTGGAACGGAATTGTTTCTCAAAAAAAAAAATTGCAGTACCGCGTGGTATTTTTTTTTCACTGGTATGAATGAACACGATTCGCGTTGGGAGTATTACAACAAAATGAGAATATCGCCGGTTACATGTCCAGCAAAGGAACGAGCGAGGATAAACTTCGGAATTACTGAATGGCGTTTTTCCCGTTTTTAACCGCTTCCTTCCTTTGCTTTTTTTCTTATCAAAAGGAACCTCGACTTACATTAGTAAAGTGTTTACACGTCTATGAATAATTGGGGACAAATTTAAAGATCATCGCGGTTGCGGGGAAAAAAAGAACTGCATTTCCCATTCGTCTGGAAGATCAGGCTGATATTAAAAAGTAACGCTCAACTATTAATTTTAGATCTCTGTAAATTGATAAATTGAAAAAAGTCAAAATTCGTAAGAAATCTTTTTCTGCGTTTTTTGTATTTTTATTATTTCAAGAAAATGAAATTTGCTTTATAAAGAAATTGGTCTTTTCCTTGCACACAAATGTGCTTTGATGAATGAGAAATCCTGGTTGTAGAAATTATTTTTGATGGAAATTTGATTCGAAATATTTTATTCTCAAATTAAATTAAATGAAAATTCCTTGCAATTCGATAGGATCTTTAGTACGACTCAAAAAAATATTTACGAAAAATAATCTACTAAATTTTTCTATAAAAGAAAGAAGTTTCCTGTTACACAAATTTTGTGAAATAATTTCGAAATAAAAAAATTGGTAAAAAAGTCTTTTTGGTAGCGGATTTTCAAAACTGCAACCGAATTCTAATGAAACTAATAAAAATAGGATTTCTACATTTTTCCTCGCTTTTTAAAAATAAAAATCAATTTTTAACAGAAAATTGAAAAATTCTATCGAAATTGATTTTGACTTCGGACCAATTCTCTAAAATTTATTTTTTTAATTTCCAAAGTAATTATTTCTACCATGAAATTGATTTTCTCATTCTCATAAAATTTCACTTTTTTCAAAACAATTCTTTTTTTTTAATGAATCGCAATTTCTAATTGTAAGTAACCACTTTTCTCTTTCAGCTTGAATCTGCAACGATTCCAATTTCCTATATCAGGTGATATATTATTATCATTACTGTACTATTATTGCTACTATCGCTATTGCTATTATAATTATTATTATTTCCATCAATATTAATTTTTGTCGCAGTACCATTATTGATATAAATAATTTGCCTGATAAAATAAATTCCTTTCTCAGTAGAAAT
Organism: Gasteruption jaculator; assembly: GCA_949825005.1. NCBI lineage: Eukaryota > Metazoa > Arthropoda > Insecta > Hymenoptera > Gasteruptiidae > Gasteruption > Gasteruption jaculator. Next base: position 7,223,532 of record OX463770.1, read on the forward strand.
TTCCAATTTGCTTCAAAGAAATTTTTAAAAAAATGAATGCATTAAATTTACATTTAAATTAATATTCGTAAATATTCGTTCTTTCGAACGATTGCTCTTTCGAGTGTCGAGTCTAAAACTCAATTGCTAAAATTCGCTCTAGTCGGTCTATCCTTAACTTAGGGGTAGCTTTCTAAAACAAGGATTCGAATATTGATATGATAAATAAAGTTCGAGAAGGACGGAATTCAACGCATACTTTTTTCGTATATTTGAATACTAGTCGTTGAAGGATTTTACAATAGTAGTGTTGAATAAATACGTGAATTCAAGTTGTCGTCGGAATGGGGTTGGCGCAGCCATCCATCAATTCCGCGACTACTCGCACCTACTTGAGATTATTAAATTAAAAGAAGACAAAGAAAATGATGCAGAATTCCCCTCCCCCCTTTTTTTTTGTTTACAACAATACGAATGTCTCGTCGTCACTCTATTGCGTGAATATTTGCCTACTTAAAAATTAACAATTCTGTTTCTTAATTCTTTCTTTTAATATCGTCATTCGACAACGAGCGTCACACTGAAACAGCTCCGTTGAGTAGTCGGAGAATATATTATTGTATGTATTGAATTTTTTTAATATCCTTTAGTTTTTTTCATTCGTGAAATTAACATGACACGAGCGAGGTGACGATCGAAGTTACGCGATGATGATAATTGTACTAATTAACTTCGTATTTCGTTAACCCCCCCCTCCCCCCTTTTTTTGTCTCTTGGCTACGATTCGATCACGAAATTCACTTGGTGGCTTGTTCGAGATAAGCGATCAAATCGGCGCGTTCCTGGGGCTTCTTCAGACCCGCGAAAACCATTTTCGTTCCCGGGATGTATTTCTTTGGGTTCTCCAAGTACTCGAACAACGTGTCTTTGGTCCAGGTGATACCTACGATCGGGAAACAAGTTGTGTTACTATTATTGTTGTAACAATATTTATATTAACCCTTTGCGCGGTCGGCAGATTTTTTGGCTGGGAGTTCCAGCCGATTTATTTCTAATTACTTATCATATATTTCCCGATGGTAAAATAATGCGTGAGACGTCCTAACCTCAATTTTTCTGGATTGCTCTTTCGAGACGTGATCATGCCGCCACAGCGGCGACACCGACTTCTAGGAGTTTCGAAATGCCGCCACAGTGGCGGCACCATCCGCAAAGGGTTAACCTCTTTCGGGATTTTGTTATCATTGTTGCTATTTTTATTACTATTAGTATTTTGACATTGTTTATAAATGAAAATAATTAAAATATAAATTTTTAAAAGTACTGCGACGTCGTGGTAACTTATGATTTTAACATTCGTGTTGAAATTGGTCAATGAATATCGACTTAATTTTCCGTTTTCTTATTTTTTTACATTCTAAAAATCCTATTTGTTTTATTATTGTTACTATTGGTCATCATCATTATCGATATTAACACTTTGCCGTCCGCACCTCTGATCGGGATTCTTTCGTTTGGAGCCGGTACAAATCTTTATGTACGACACCAACGTGGTGCCACCGGCGCTTGTCCGATAGTCTTCGCTTGACACCAACGTGGTGCCACCGGACGGCATAGTGTTAATATTATTTTTTTTGTTCATATTACCTTTAGCTTTGTTTGCTTCAGTGTAAGTGTACCCAGGTGCCTGCCCCGTTTTCCTGCCCATGATTCCATGTAAATTTGGGCCTACTTTGTGTTTTCCACCAGCTTCCACGGTGTGACATTGGGAGCATCTTTGGACGAACGCCTGAATTGTAAAAAAAGAAATTAAATTTTATACAGGAAACAAATTAAGTATCTTAATTGTTACATAATCTCCATACGATAAGTGCGTTTACTTATTGATAAGGTAATCGAATGTATCGATCGATTTCGAAATTACCTTCTTTCCCTTCTCAGGATCACCAGCTGGGACTCCCATGTTTTCGAGGTGGTCTGAAATATGAAAGTAGAAAACTAATTAGATATATTTATTATGATTATGGGTAAAGTTCGATGTCGTTAATTTTTATTGATACAAATTTAAAATAAATGCTATTTGTTTTCATTTTAGTAACTAAATGAAAATAATAATTAAATATTATTATTTAATTATCCACATTGTCCATGTAATTATTATTATTAATTTGCACGAAAACTTTTTCTAATAATTTGGTCGCAATGAATTATAAGCAATATAATAAATAAATGACTTAGTTCCTTTCAAACTTTTCTTAAATGAAATAATATTCGAATAATATTATTTCTAATGACACAAATAATATTATAATATAAATTATATATTTATAATATAAATAAATTATAATAATATAAATAATATTATTCGAATTTAAAAAAAACATAAGAGAAATTGTATTTTTAATTAATTAATATTATGATCACAAGAATTTTATGACTATCGTTGTTGTTTTTATTTTTATTATTATTGCTATTGTTCTGTATTTATATTAATAATAATAATCAATAATAATTCCTGATTTTTCGTTTCCATTAATAGAATTCAGAAATTCCTAATTACAATACCACTAATAGTTAATTATTAAATTGCGAGTGTATGAAATAATACAATAATGAAATAAATTAGTTCTTCGAAAGACGAAGGAATATATTTGCATCCAAAATTAAATAAAAGCACCACTTCGCATCGACGCAGCCCTAAAAAAAATATATATATATTTGTTAAGATATTATTTTCGTTGGCGGTTCAAAAATATCTCGTGACACCCCCCCTCTCTCCGTTCTCCTCGGCTAACAAAAGAAGGCAAACCGTGCGATGAGGCAACGTTTAATATGATTATATAAAAGCAAAGACAAAAAACTAACAGGAAAGTTACAAGACCCCCAACTTCTAATGCCAGACGAGCTCGTTATTTCCTAAAGATAACATTGGCATTGATTGAGTTCACTGGAATCACACGTTACAAAGGTCGATTGTTTTATAACATCATTAACGAAGCATGTGCCAGTCGGACCGTTGCCTCCCCGTAATGAGTTATAGGTAATTTCTGGTCATCTTACGAAAGACGGAAAGGAAGCAAAGAAACAAAAAAAAAAGGAGATAACGAGGAGAAAGAATAAAAGAAATAGGAAAGGAAAAAAAATGATAAGAAAAAGAAAACCAATTCTTTCGATTCGAGTAAATCCTCCCTAAAAAAAAAGCTATGTACATAAAATCGGGCTTCGGAATTTAAAAAATAACAATGGAGCCGTTAAAGACAGGATTTACGTAAGCTGGTGACGTCATACTCGCGCATGCGCCAAGTTCAGGTGCATTTCCTCTTTCCTACGAAACATAGTTACGGGCACACAGCGAGAAACTTATCGATGATGCACCGAGTTGCGCTATTCTCTCTCTCGCGGGTAGAAGGCAGATGTGCCCTAATTCCATCGTATGACATATATGCACACACACACACACATATATATATATATACACAAAGACATACGACCTTTTTTGAAATGAGATTGTCAAGGGCGAAAGGGGGAAGCCAGTTGCCAGTCGGATGAATCTAGATTCTGGATCGTAGACAAAGTAAATACTTAACCCTTAGGTAAAGATGGGATAGGATTGGCATGATTTCAATTATAAAACAAGGTCAACGTTTCTTCCGAATCACGGGATTCCTTTTTTTATGTGTGTATACTTATATGTGTGTGTCGCTCAGTTTGTATTGTACTCGCGACAATGATAATGATAATAATCACTATTTTTTATCGATACATCATATCGTTGGGATTTTCTTGGACGATTAGTTACTCATTCTATAGGTATATGTAATAATAATAGTAATAATATTAACACTAAACCTACTGTGACGTCACCAAGCCATTTAAAATACATATGAAAAAGGTCATTTGACCGCTCCATGGTAGGTTTAGTGTTAATATTTTTAATTATTATCGCAAAGAAACATTTTCCAACTAAACAATTTTTTTTTCAAAAATAGGATGTTTAATATATTTTTGCGATAATAATGAAAGATATTAATATTATTACACTGGTAATATGTATATACATATTACAAGTATATGTGTATATTCGTATTTATTATTCAATGATATTCATATATATAATTGAGTAATAACTGAATAAATATATATACATATATGATAATGTGTATAATAGAGTCCAAAAAGTAACAAACTACCCCAATAACTTTACAGTATCACGATCAAGAATTTTCCTTGAAACTTCAATACTGAAGAGCTGTTAAGGTACTCTGCTACTTTTGAGACACTCTGTATAATAAATATTATATAATATAAATAATTTTCCACACAAGTAATTGAAATATCTGTTATTTCTGATATAATTCATAATTATATATTTCCTTATATAGCTAAAATATTTGAAAAAATTCCAAACATGAAAACCCAAGGACCGCGCATATGACGAATCCACCGACAGCGGGGACGCGTCTAAAATTCTAAACCAAGGCAGTGGGACGTTGGGCTCACGGCCAGAGTAATTACATAATCGTCTATAAATGAAATTTCCGAAAAAAACAAAGGCGAAGATCGAAAAGTCACCACTCGATGTCGACAAATAACGCGAAAATGAGAATTCTTGGTTTCAAAATTGGTTAAAAGGATGTAAAGAAGAAGGACAATCGACAATCGGGTCTGCACGTGTTCGAACTAGAACGATCTGGACGATCGAACGACAACTATATACGTATATGTATATACGTGCTGATTTACGTTTGCTTTTCAAATTCTTAGTAGATGAATGGAGAACCAACCGTTGGAATGCATTTTGTTTAAAGTGTTAATTGATTTTCAAGTCTAATAAACAATCCAGGAGAAAAGTAATTATTTGAAAGGAAAGAAAAGTAAAGTAATTTTGAAATTGAAAGAGAAACAAATGAAAACAGAAAGAAATTGGATTTTTATATGTATAGGTATATTAAAAAAGAAGAATATAAGTTACTTACTTAGTTAGTTAACACCGTCCGTGTGAACAATCTAAGAACGTGGAGGAGTGGCGGTTGTCCTTACACGAATAACGATATCGATTCGATCAATGTTAAAACGCGCTCGAGAAAGCCTGGCGAGTCGAAGCGATTTCAACGTCTGACGCAATCGCGGATGCATCGTTTCGCGCGTCCTCGTTTGCGAATTTCAGGCCAGGTGGCACTACCGTGAACTTCCGATAATTCCTGCTCATCAGCTTTTTGGATTAAAAATTCCTCGATCATTACGATCTGTTTCTATTTCGAAATTATTATAAATCGGTTCTAACGGAAAGAAACGTATAAACAATTCCATTGGATTGGATTTAGAAATTGGTTCTAACGGAATGTATCATTTAACAATTTTCTCAGATTGGACATCTCAATTGGTTCTAACGGAAAGTATTGTCAAATAATTTTTCTGGGATTGGACATTTCAACTGGTTCTAATGGAAATATACTAATTGATTTTTTACGACTATCCTTAGCGGGATTAGAAAGTGGTTCTATCGGAAAGAACCAGTTGGAGAGCAAATATAGAAAAATTAACCAATTAAATTTCGATTTCCGTTGGAGCAATTGTATAAATCCTGAATTTAAATGATTACGTTTCCGTTAGAACTAATTGTTCAATTGTGAGTTTAACAACAGGTTCTAAGGGAAATAACTACTCAAATGGAAGGTATAAAAAAGTTGACCAAGTAAATTCAAGTTTCAAACATTGCTCCGAAATTCTTGTACTCGGCAATTCTAAGGGAACCAATCACACGAATCGAGAAGCTCGTTCCCCTATAACCCAAGAGGTGTATGTGAATGAGAAAGAGAGAGAGTAAACAAAAACTTGATTGTATTTAGTGGTTATTACGTACATAACCTAAAGAAAATCATAATACAGTGAAAAATTAGATACAAAAGTACTTACAATTATAATAGTAATTGCGATAATGATGATTTAAATTCTAAACCAAAACATGGTAAATGTGGTCAAAGGTATTTTGGTGGAATGGTACGTATATAAATTCGCAATAATATGAAATACTCGTGAACCAAAAAAATAACAGAACACACGTACGAAAAAAATAACAGAATTTTGAAATACTTGTTTTGTCTTTTGAAATTTGAAATACTTGTTTTTTTTTCCGTTATTCTATGTAATCCAAATCATCCGGTATATTGAAATGTTTGTTAAGGTCTTTTTTTTCTATATTAAATTTCGTACTACACCAAGACTGGACGGCGAAGATATTGTCTACCCATGCATTCGCTGCATCTTTATATAGCTGAAAAAAAAGTACCAATTTTGCCCTCAAAATATCATTAGACAAAAAATAAGATATCGATATTGTTACACATGAATTTCAAAGAGTACCAATTTCAATCCTTACCCATAGGTAGCTCACAAAATTATTTTTATCAAATTAGTTGATGGAACAAGAAAACAATAAATGAGACAATTATTTCTATCAAAATTGTTAAATAGAAACTTATTTGACATTTTTTAACCGTTTGAGTCCCAAGCAGCACGATCGCGCTATACAGATTTTATATAGAGAAAACCCAGCACATTTCCAACGTTATGGACAACTGAAACGCGATTGCGCTGTTCTGGATTCTCCGACATTGTTTTTTCAATGCCCTTTGGGACTCAAATGGTTAAAGAATCATATAAGTATATGTAAAAGTACTTTATGACAAATTTAAATTTTTTTTAAACACCTTGTATAAAAAATAGGAATAACAAACTAATTTTATTTTACAACAAACTATATAACGATACTACAATATTTGAGTAATCGTGATTTATCATTTTTTTCAAGAATCAATAGAAATAGAATTATAGAAAATAATGGAAAATTTATTTTTACAAAATTCTTTCATTGAAAGTAAATTTAATAGGGTTTCCTCCGTTGCGGGTAAACTTGAAAAAAAATTTGCCATGGAATCTATAATAGATTAAATATTATATACACCATCTAAATAAATAATTAAATATTTAATAATTATTGATAGCCTCAGCTCTTTTACATTTTCCCATAAAATGCCACGAAAATTTCTAAAACTTAAAAAAATTTGAATTAATTATAATAAAAATTCGAAAAAATTAATTTTTAAAAAATTAATCTTTCAAAGAATTATATTTAAAGTTTTTCTGCTGTTGAACTGTATGAAAAAAATTGATGTTCTAACTGATACCAAAGACCATAGGGAAACAGAGACTAAACCTGTGATTGCAGAATATGTGAATTATGCACTAATTACGTGGCAGTACTATAATAAACAAAGAGAACGTATCATCCGGTAGTTAATCGCTCAGAGGAACAAAAATGTTAAAATCGAGATAATGGAGTTAATTACAGGAAGAGAACGTTATGTAGACGTATATGTCTACCAGTTATTAAATGAGCATTTTGTGGGAATGCTCTTTTCAAATCGCTCCAACAGATGAATTTGTCAAATGAAATCTACATTCCCATCAGATTTTTATGCAAAAATATCATGAATAAAATGAGTCACTGAAAATCTCGCGTCGAATGAAAAAAAATTGCTATTGTTATCGGTGAAGAAACTGCTGAGTTCATGAAGATTATTTATTCAATATGAATTAATATCGTAATTATTAGTCATCGGCAGACAGATTATTGCTGATTAATATCGTATCATTCTTTTTTGCAATCAAGTTACAGATATATAGAAGATACGAGTGTTAAATATTTTATATTTCGGTATTTATCTATATATCTAGAGGTTTAGAATATTTATTCTATTATTGATTCAATGGACAAAATTTTTATCGAAGAGACATGAAATAACGAGACTTACCTCCGCTTTTTTATTCATCTCGGCGATAACTTCTGGATCAAAGTCCTTGAACTTATCGATCTGCTGCTGGAGCTCGGCCTCCTTCAGCTTTGACTTCTCCAGTTCTGACAAAATTCTCTGATGGTCTTCCGTGATTTCCTTCCCCACCTGTAATTAATTAATTTATTAAAATTATCAATTACACTTCTTATTAAATACTTTTTTCTTTTTACCATTTCCTTCTCTATCTCGATGTCCAGCTGCTCCAACTTCGCCTTGGCCTCTCGAATACGCTTTTCGGCTTCGTTGATCCTTTGTTTTGCCGATCCTATATTTTCTCTATACAATAATTCCAATATTATAATTATTATTATTGACATTATACTTTTTAACAGTAGCAGTATCACTAGCGTTAATTGCAATTGAAATATGTAACTGTAGTTTCGCCTACCCTGGAAATGACCAGAAAATCACAGATGTTCCGACTTTATCGGTTTGAACCAGACCATCGTCCACCAAACTCTGGAGAACATCCTTCACAGTTTGAGCTACAATTCCCTCCTCCTTCGGTGCAATGGTCTCCAGCTCCTTGAGAGTCAGAAACTCTCTTTTCTTATGGAACAGTTGCAGCAATCTGGACCTCTTCTCCCCCATCGGCATGCCTCTTCGCTTAGACATGGTTTTCGATAGACTGGAAACCCAAAAAAAAAAGAAACGATATAATTTCTTCATCCGATTAGATCTGGATTGTTCCGATTTCAGCGATCCGGCTATGAAACAGTTTCTTCTACATTTGGACGATAGTTGTGCCCTGGGGAAAAAGTTTATCATCCAGGACTTGGACGAAACGCATCTATTTATCTCTGCGGACATCCTGGAGACTCTGCAGACGAAAGTCGACGACTTGATGGACCGGATTTCGTTTCCTCTGACCGAGAAATCTTAGAGATCGATAAAAAAATGTCTGCGAGAGAATCGGGGAGGATCAAAGACGCCAACCAGAAACGCGTCCTCGACGATGCCGCTCGAAAGAGGAGGCAGAGGAAAGCTCTGGAAGCCCTGGAGCAGGATAACTTCCATGACGACCCTCATGCCGATTTGGGTGAGTTATTCTGTTTTTCTTTCCTCTTCGACCCCATCCTCGAGTGGATTTCTAATGAAAGTTAGCATCGGATTGAATTTCAGTGATGAACAAAAAGGCTCCGAAGTTCCAAGAGGCCTTGGACACTCGAGGTACATCCAGAAAGAAGAAGACTCGCTCCGCGGAATACTTCAAGCAAAGGTTTCGCAAGACTTTCACTCAACTAGTCGAAGAGGAGAACAACAATGGATCTTCGGGACCAAATTACACCTCGGCTCAAGCTCAACCTTCCAGGTTCCCGGAGAGACACTTCTGTGCAGTTTGTGGCTTTCCGAGTAATTACACGTGCATTCCATGCGGAGCCAGATACTGCAGTGTTCGTTGTTTAGGGACTCATTTGGACACTCGGTGCTTGAAATGGACCGCATAGGTTATGAATGTGACAGAATTTGTGAGATTTACTCATAGTAATTTGTGAACTTAATAGTTTTTAGGAAGAAGCGTTGAGGTCTTTTCTGAGTTTTGGGGTGAAGAGAATTTCCAGAGTTTCAGTGGAAAAAGAAATATGAAGAAATGAATTTTGAAAGTATTTGATAATAAATTCTGGAATTAATGCGAATCTGAATTTCCAGAAGTTTAAGTTTTTTCATGCAATATCGATCTCAAAATATGAATGCTGTTTTCGAAACTTCCTGCCAATAAAAATTGCGAAATTTGAAAAATTGTTTGAAACGGATAATTAAAGTTTCTAAAATTATGCGAATCCGATATTACTGATATTAAACTCAATCTTGAAATTTAAAAATAGTTATTTCGAAGTTTTCTTCCATTGGCAACTGCAAAATTCTCAATATTGTTTATAAAACATCGACTTAATATATAAATTTGAAATATTGCGAACTCGATAATATAAAAATTTTAATTCCGAATAAATTGGTTTAAAATTGAATTAACATTTCCATAAAATCCATTCTTTGCTAATTAATCAATTTTAATCTAATCAATTTAATTTGGAAGTTACGATCCAAATTTGGATTTTATTAATTTAACACTTGAAATTGATTCACTTTAATGAAATTAAAAAGATGTAAATCTTATTAATATTCTTAATCATTCTTTAACCGTTTCGTTCAAAACATTCACCAAAATTTCTTCATAACTGAAACAATAAAATGAACAAACTCTACACCAATGTTGAAATTCGGTTTAAAAGTCGTCTGGTATATAAAGTTAACTCAAACGGAATTTTGACAAAATCAATAAAACTGCCAAAATGATAAATTGGATTGCAATTAGTGAGTTTCAAATGCAAAAATAAATAATAATTAATTTTCCTTTGGACTCATTAACATCCAATTTGGACGTTGATAAAATTAATTAATTGGATTCATTTACGATTTTTTTTCCCCGCGACACAGGTTCTATCGTATTCTCTGCAAACAAAAAAGAAATTCTTTACCGTTAGGAAAATTTTGTTATCTGTAATCTGGCATCTTGCCCAACACGATTATGTGCATTCCAACATTTTGTAATTTTGTTACATCAATAGATAAGGGGCACAATTTCTTTACTACTGAAAAGTGATTTCCCTGCGATGAATCGAAGAATTTCTTGGGCTTATCTGAGAAAAAAAGATTGCCTATTGGATATGATCTCCCTCAACGACATTGTTATGACGATAAGGGAAATCTTTTAAGTCCACATTATCTGTCGTTAATCTCTCCTTTTATGATTAGACGGAGATAAGAAGGATCGTTATCTGTGTGTTGTTACAACTTTTGAAAAATGACTTTTATACTATCTTATACGTGTTTGCTTTCACGTCACAATGAAATTTCGTTTAGTACAGCCTCAGACTTCACCGTTTGCAGTCATAATTTTATAGTAAAATGAGTCTAAAGAAGGTCCAGATATCTCCTAACGTTCTATTATGTTCTCTTTTGTGAAATTATTTTTCAACTGATTTTTTAAACTAGTTTTGTTCCCTATTTAATTCTCTTATTTTTTGTTATTGTTAATTTCATTTTACGGAAAACAGAAAGTGCAGGTGTTTGATATTTGACGAATTTCGACTGAATACAAGATTTCGAATAAGGTTTTTACATATTTTTTTTCATTAATTTAAAACAAAGGGAGCACTTTTTAATTACAAAAGATGCGAATTGGTGTTTATTTTTTAATTAAGGGGAAAATAAATAAGCGATTCCTTTTTATAACAATTTTAGAAATTTTTCATAGAAAAATTAGAATTATTTAAATATTTTAGGGACGAAAATTGGTTTTTTATTCTTTCTTATTTATGAATAACATTTTTTATTAAAAAATTAAAGGAGGTAGGAGATATAGTTTTTTTTTATCTACTTTTGCTTTTTTTTCCTATTTTCATAATATAGAAATATATTTCAGCAAATTTTAAAAGGGAGCGAAAAGTCTTATTTAAAAAAAAGGCGACGTTTGACTCTTCTTTTTAACAGTATCAGAGTTAAATAAATGTTAAGAACTAAAGGGAAAGAAAAATTACATGGATAACGAAAAGTTATTCTCGAATTTCAAGGATTAAGATTACAAACAAAATATATGACTGTAATTACAGTCGATGGTTGAAATTCGTATTAAAAGCAAGGCGTTGCATAAAAAGTTGAATACTTATTTGGAAATTGAAATATCAATAAAATTAAACAAATTTTCAGAAATAAGAATGCAAAGGAAAATTACATACAATAAAAGTTATTTCTCTAACATCAAGGATTAAGTTTGTGAATAAAATATGCGACTGTAATTACATTCGATGCTTGAAATTCATACTGAAAAAAGCAAAGCGTCTCATGAAAAATCCAGTATCTTTTTTGCAATCTAGCAGAGTTAAATAAATAAGCTGCTTATTTTGAAAGTGGCCTAAGGCCATTTGTAATTTTTTTGTTGTTAACTGTAGTAACATGAGCCATTTGAAGTTAGCTGTCGTAAAAACATTTTGAAAATTTAAAAAAAAAACTGGACTTAGATCACTTTCAAAATAAAAGGCTCATATATTCAACAAAAATCAATAGTTTCTTAGGAATTCGGTAAATAAACATTTAATAGGGATTAACGATTTTTCACTAATACAGCAAAATCACATAAATAATGGGCAAAATGCAATTATTTTTAGGAATTTCATTAAACACAAAGAAATATCCATACAAAAAATCGACTATTGCTTCGAAATTGGGTAAGCTCAAGTAAACAATCGAGGAAAAGTCGCTTTCGAACGTCTAGGATTGAGATTACGATAAATAAATACCTAACTGTAATTATATTGGTGGGCTGAAATTCCAAGTTAGCGAGGTTAGAGTCCCGTGTCTGTTTCTCTCGGCGCACTTAGCGTGGATTATCATTTATTCTTACAGACAAAATTTTAATATCCTCTTCGCCACGGCAATAATGGCAATTGAGACATGAAATACCGCAAATAACACAAGTGGTTTCAGAGTATAATTACTGCGGTATTGGAACAGTCTGGTAAGTACTAAATAGCAGCTTAAGATAAAGATTGTTGTTTTCACGTCTGCTGGGGTATAAACGTGCACTATATCGAACACACATACATATAAACACAAATACCTACATAAGTCTACAAATCCGCTTCAAAATAAATAATACACATGCCTGTGTATATGTGTGTGTGTAGGTATGTGAGGATGCAAAACTCGAAGTGTATCCATGACATACGGAGAAATTGGGATTCTTATTTATTTATTTCTTCATTCAACCATTATTCATTCATTCATTCGTTTCTCTCTAATTTCGTACGATCGTTCTGTTAGTCAACCGGAATATTAAGTGACAGAACTTTGACCACGCCAATAAAAATGTTCTGACGTTTTCAGCAATTTGAACCCTGTTGGTACGGATCAAAGTTCAACGCGAGTTTCGTTTCATCCGCCCTGACTCATTCCTACTTACTCGTGCTCACTTTCGGCGGAAACGAGTAGAAATGACTCGGGCCGATAGAATTAATTGGTGTATATATATAGCCAATAGTCTATATATATTTTATCTAGTTTATTATTATTTTTAACCTTGTTATTATTGCTACTATTCGTATTCCTTTTATTATTATTGTTATTATTATTATTATTATTATTATTATTGCTCCTGCTATTATTGGTACTACTGAGAGATATTAATTAATATTCAAAACTTATATAAACCAAGCAGTTACTTAATTCAGATTTTAATTGGTTTTAGAATAAACTAAGAAACTTTCTACGAATATTAGAATTTTTCGTATTACTAACATTATTAACATTTATATTATTATTATTATTATTATTATTATTATTATTATGTTACTATTACAAATACTAGCGCTACTATTACAGTCATGAACGGCACTATTACGTAAGATATATTAATATTGAAAAAAATCAGAGACTTAATTCACACTTTGTTCACAACAAGATGTAGAATAAATTAAGGAAGTTTCTCAGGATATTACGATTTGCTGAAAAGATGATTCGTAATATAAAGACACATGTACGTACTTATATAGAGGTATCGCATCACTATCGTTATTAACGCCGTCATTATCATTATTACTTTCAACAATACAAAGTCTGAAAAATATGATTAAGGAAAATAACGCGTGCAAAGCACCCATCGGATTCACGGAAATCGTAAGGGGCCGTAGTTGGTACATAATACACCTATGCCGTGTGTCTCACAACATCCTTTACTTTTATAACATTCGTTTTCGTCGATTCCGAATGCGGATAAAACTCGGAGCGATATATATACTTACGTCCAGCGCGTTTTTCGAGGACATTCGTTTTTTTTTCCTTTTCGTAATAAATCGTTTCCTTCGAGGACACGCCTTTTGAGTAAAACCGCTGTCCTCAAAGTCGTTTTTAACCACGGAAGGTTCACTTCGGATAACCCCCCTAAAAATTCACGGTTACTATTATGTTTCATGATCTTTCCCATCGTATCTTATACACTCGGTACCAGAAATGGTACCAAACTGTGAGATAAAGGTGCACTAAACACAATCATAGTGGCATTCTGATGGTAGTTTAGTATAACAACTATCGTAGTCACAATAATAGTGTATAATTGCAATAGTAACAATAGAAGTGATAAACAAATAATAATATAGTAGTGTCGAAGAAGAGATTCGAACCGAAAACCTTCGAAGTATGAACCCTATGCTCTACCCACCAGATCAACGACGATCCATTATCGATATTAGTACAAAATGGTAGTAGTCGGAAGAGTAGTAGCAAATGATTCTGGGAGTAACAAATAATAATAATCGCAATAATAATAATAATAATGATTATAGTAAAAATAAGGAAGAGAGGAAACTGCTTGTTCAATATTTTATACACACATACCCATAGAAACCCGTATAAATATAAATTCAACGGCTCAAATTGGAGTTACCGGATGGCGCCTATTAATTAATGAAATACCACATCCACATACATAATTAATTATAATCACCTCATCTCATTATATGTACATACATTGATAAAATGAAATGAAAACAATACGAACCCAAGTCACGTCCGTAATTTGCCAATGTGTAGTAACACGCATGTACACGAAGTGTTTGTGTTCGGTAAAGTAGCGAAGTATGTATATCGTAATACAAAGGAAGACCAACATAAGGAAGATTAGGCAGTCGTCTGCTAACTATATCGATATTCTCGACACACCATACTGTACATTCTTGTATTTACATACCACGCATTTGCTTCCCCGAAGCGAATGAGGCGAATGCCGGAATTTGTTCCGCGTCCTTTCCAAGGTCACTGAAAAATCAGCGCACTTGTGTCGTTGTAGGCTAGCGTGTAAACACGAACGCGTAGGATGTGGTATGGGTACGCTCTGTAGCTCTATTTACTCTGTTCATTGCTACAGATAAAAGTGAAAGGTATAAAAGTAATATGTTTCAAAAAGATTCCAGGAAATTGTGGGAATTTACGGGAAATTCTTGAGTCAGACTGAAATTGAAAATTTAGCAACATTTTTACGAGTTTCGTGGATGTAGGTATAGATAAATCTACAGGGATTAAAACTTTGCTATAGTCTCTGTAGGAACTATAGCAAATATCGTTTGTGGTGTTTTGGGAATTTTTAAACACTAATCTTAGAGATAATCTTCAAAAACCTTCTGGGTTTTTTTACTTTTTTCATCCTTCAAAACTCCAAGTTTAGAGGAAATTCTAGAAAATATTTTGTTTAATTGATTCTTTATCCTATATCTCGATTTATCTAATTTGTAGAATTTCAAACCACTAATTTTCGTGAAAATTCTCAGAAATCCTTTTTCTTTACATTTTTAATTTTTGACCTAGACTGTGTGTGTGGCTTTCTTGGAATTCAAAAATTCCAATTTTATAAAAAAATCCTCAAAAATTTCTTTTTTTCTACATTTTTATTTTTTATATCAAATTTACGTAATTTCTAGAACTTCAAACCGCTAATTTTCATGAAAATTCTCATAAATCCTTTTTCTTTACATAAAATTTTTTATTTCTACTTTGTGGCTTTTTTGAATTTTAAAAAATCCAATTTTATAGAAAATTCCCCAAAATCTTCTTTTTTTCTATACTTTTTGTTTTTCGTATCAATTTACGTCACTTTTGGAATTCCAAAATTTCATTTTCAACAAAATGTTCAATTTTGCAAAAATGTTTATTTAGAACGGTCCCAAAAAAATAAACCTAGGAATTCGAAAAAAAATTCCTTTTTAAAACTATTCGAAGGTAAAGGAACTGCACTCACAAGTGCCTATACATACACAAATACACTCAATAGACGCTAAGTGAGTGTATCTCTACGCATACACATATATACGATCTTGCATACATACTCACACATATTTGTGTGCATAAATGGGATGAAGCGAAGATGTTTACAAATCGGATCAGGTGGAATTGTACATACGTATATCAGAACACATTTTCAGAGTTTCTTCTGGTTTCAATATTTATAGGTATGATTTAACGCGTATATTAAAGTCTGCTACCTAGCAGAGGGGGAGAGAGAGAAAAGCACGTGTGGAGGTACATGCACGTATTCGTTACACACCGACACACTGTGCCGAAGGCCATCCTTCTTTCGTTTCAATGCGAAAGACTCGTTACCGATACCGTGAAGGCCCAGTATACGTACGTTCCAGTTTCGGTACAGTTCAGTGGTCATACGAGATGATATAGGTACTTACTTACTCACTCGCTTACTTTTCCAGTCGCACGAACGAATAATTGCAATATCGCCATTCGAGTAATCGAGTAACAATACCGCGAGTAATAATTATTACAAGAGTTTAACGCAAACGGGTTTCCGTTTGGGCTTTGGTTCGATACCAGACTGGTGAAATCGCCAATTTTATTTACCATTGGGCCGCATTACGAGTATACAAATGTACGTAAAGAAAAACAGTGCGTTTATTTGAGAAAAGTGTATTGTTGTTATTTATTGTTTATTACATATAGATATACACAGAGAGAAAGGGAGGAAAGATTGAAATTACCGCCCATGTGTAAAGTTCCATGTGTGTAGGATTTTGTTGACTCGTGACGGTAAGTCGATTGGTTCGTTTGTGAATATGGTGGAATGTGTGTGTGTAGATGTATTTGGACCCGGTGTAAATTTGTGTACTTACGCATTTTGAGTTTGCGAGTATTTTTTATAGAGCGATTTTGGGTTTCTGTGAATTATTTGAAGCCGATATCAATGTGAGCATCCCGATTTTACGAATCTTTGAGTTTTCAGACTTATTCAATTTTGTCAACCTCCCGAATTTTATAATTTTTGAATTTTGCGAATCTTTCGATTTCGCGAATTTTTTTCCACATTGTGAATCCTGGGATTTTGTGATTCTATTATTTTGTAAATCTATGGCTTTTGTGAATTCCTCAATTTTGCGAATCTGTCGATTTCCTAAGTTTTTTATTTTTGTGAACCTTTTTTTTCGGTAATTCGTTAAAGAGTTAATTGTTAATTCGTTTACAAATTTCTATTTTCGAGTTCTTTTAGAACAAATTTGTGACGTATCCAATTTTGTGAATTCTCAAGTTTAGAATTATATAGTGTCTGTATTACGAATCCCTCAATTTTGCGAATCCGTGGTTTTTTGAGTTTCATATTTGCAATTGTACTAATTTCACGAATTTTTTGTTTCGAGTATTTTAACTTCCATAATTTTAGTGTTTTTTTCTTTCGCCAATTTTCATTGTGTGATATTTCAATTTTTCGATTTTCTATCCCTATTTCATGAATTTGGGACTGTTTTGTGTTTTTGAATTTTCTAAATTCCTACTGCGAGGTGGAATAACATAAACAGAAATAACGACCGGATTCCACGGCCGCTGGAATTCCACGCCGCTCGCGATTAGTATTGTGCGATCTAGGCATGCGGCTTTCAAGTAACTACGTTTCTTGTGTTTTAAACAAAAAGTGTTCGAAACACGCTAGGACGTACGTATGTAGGTAGTAATAGAATAAATCAACACCTGCATGTAAAGAGTGCAAAGATTCGAAGATACGTAAAAAGACTCTAATTCGATTTATTACTTCTCTTCTCTATTTTTATATTTTACATTTACATTTCTCTGTTTTTCCATTAAATGAACCGTTTATTTAGAAAACGGTGTAAGTCCATTTTTTCTTGTTTCAAGAAAATTCAAAGTTAGCATATCGGTCAGTGAAAAAATACAATTTAATTATATCAAGTCTGATAATGTTTCTACAGATTTATCAAGATGCAATTTGATTATATAAATTTATTTTTTTAATAAATTATTTTAATAAATTATATAAATATATTTAATGTATATGTGCGGACTGCAAATGGACTTACACCACTTTCAAAATAATCGGTTCAAATATTTAATATTTGAATTCTATTTAATGATCTGAATTTCAGTATCGAATATTTTGTTTAGTAAAACCTACTGCAAAAAACAAAACAATCATAAGTTCGACTATCCGCTATCGTCTAATGTCAGTAGTCGCAACACTAGTCATAATAACAACAACAATGATAATAATAATAATAATAGTAGTAGTGGTAGTAATAATGATAACAAATCTACTACGCAGAGCAACATACGATCGATCACGTTTCCAAGATTCCTTTCCTTTATTTCGAGTTGCATTTGTCTTCTATCGTGGCACACACGTGACGACTTCGGAGCTATCCATGTTTAGATATAATTTTTTGTTTCGAATTAATGTAATAAGGAAAAGGCAGCAGCCATGTCTATAAAGGGGGGTTTTTATGATCGGCAAGCGAGACGCATGCGTACGTCATATTTTCCCTTCTGTTGTTTTTGACAAATAAACAGACACGAATTACAGGGTAAACATCGGAAGGTCCGTGAAAACAAGTATCTGTATTCCATGCGTGCATGTATATGTATATGAACTCAGGCACACGTGATGAATGCCAAATCACACGATCGTTATCCTATACTACCACAATTGTTGCCCTGTACTACCACCATTGCAGTTACTGCTTTATGGTAAACCAGTGTAGCTAATTTTTTTATATAATAATACTATTGTATTATTACTATACTATCGCTGTACTGTTGCTATACTACCATACACTATTTTACTACAAAAAAAATTACTATACTTTTACCGACTACAATACAAGCACTGTAGTTACTATACTGTACTACTACTATACTATATTTTTACTATACTACAATTAAAGCTACCGTAGACATTTTAAGAACATGAACATGGAAAAGGACCGTAAATGAGCAATTGTTTATGACCGCGAAAACCTAACAGATATCGGTGAAAGCAACTATTACCAATACGCATTGTTTATTGCTTTATTTTCCAAACGCCGGGAAAAGAGGTATTCAAAGGTTAGAATACTGCAATTAGGATACGAAGATTTAAACGTACCAGACATGGTCATAAACGGGGAAATTATACACGAGAGGCGACAAGTGACGTCGGTGAAGTATTCGTATGGGTTAGAAAGTATTTAGAAAAACAAGGGAGATTTGACATTGGATACCGAACCAATGTCAAAATTTCTTAAACAAATCTATCGAATACTTGAAGCCTCGTTATTGCTGTTGAAACAATTTTATATTTTTCAATTGGACTATAGTTGTTAAAATCCAGAGCATTTTTTTTGTCAGTGTACGTTCGATCATGCCTTGCAGCAATTTAAGAATTTATCCTTGTTTAGCGCAAGGAGTATAGCGTGAGTCAGTCGGTCGGTCAGCCTGTCTGTCTGTCTGTCAGTCAGTCTGGTTGTCTGACTATCTATTTGTCCTTCTCTAAGACGGTCTGTCCGTGTGTATGCGTATGCGCGTGTGAGTGTGTACAGTAGCCTCAGGTGTACTTTTTGCCAACGTAACGGAAGTAAAAAATGGAAAAGATTGAAAATCTCGCTTCCTTTATGGTTGGTAAACATTTCTCGCGCGGTATCTCCTTTTTTTTATTATTACCCGCTCATGTGACTCTCCTTTATATGTCCCATATTATTCCATCTCGTTCCCTCCTTCGCTGCACGTGTTCGTGTGTGTGCTGGAAGGAGACGCAGGCAGATACGGGGCTATAAGGAAACTGTCTCTCGAGGATTATGATATAGCTGTTATTATTATTATTGGGATTGGTGTTGATATTCCTCTTTTTTTTCTTTGTTTGCGATGTTTTTTTTCTTGCGTGAGACTATACGGGAGACCAAAGACAAAAATGTAGCTAGCGATTATTTTTTACGACGCCTTTTCAACCGAACAACTGGTTCCGTCTCCCTGCTGTGACATAAGAAACGAGAAACGGGATGGAGCGATTGTTTACCTTCCAATTTTTCTCGCGCTTAAGTAACCCTAAGGTCGTAGGAATTTTTCCATTCGTTGTAGTTTGAATTACGAAAGACTCATGGCGGCGCTTGGAGAGGTAATATGTAGCTGTGGGTTTATTGGTACTCAACACTTTACCGACCGCTAGCCTATTAATCGGCTTTTTGTCGCCAACGCCTACCGACCGTTAGCCTATTAATCGGCTTTTTTGTCGCCAATGCTTAATAGATATAATTTAGCATTATCATCGAGCGGCCGGTCGGACGCGCGAATGCTGTTGAATCGCTAACGGCTGGTAACGTGTTAATGCGATTGGTACACGCGTAAATGTTTGCATTTGTCATACTGAGAATCAACTTCTATTGGCCCAGGTGACGTTTCGAATAACTTAATACCACTACTATACTCCTATTGAAGTACTATACCGCTACTATACTCCCATTGAAGTACTATACCGCTACTATACTCCCATTGAAGTACTATACCGCTACAATACTACCATTGAACTACTATACCGCTACCATAATACCATTGAACTACTATACCGTTTTATACTACCATTGAGCTACTATACCGCTACTATACTACCATCGAACTACTATATTGCTACTACTATACCACTACTATACTCCCATTGGTCCACTATACCACTACTATATTGCCATTGGGCTACTATACCGCTACTATACTACCATTGAACTACTATACCGCTACCATAATACCATTGAACTATTATATTGCTACTATGCTACCACTAAATTACTATACCACTACTATAGTCCCATTGGTCCACTATACCACTACTATACTGCCATTAGGTTACTATACCGCTACTATACTACCATTGATCTACTATACCGCTACTGTACTACCATTGAACTACTGTACCACTACCATAATACCATTGATCTACTATACCGCTACTATACTACCATTGAACTACTATACCGCTACCATAATACCATTGAACTACTATATTGCTACTATGCCACCACTAAACTACTGTACTGCTACTATACTCCCCTTGACCTACTATATCGCTACTACACGGCAGTAGTATAGAAACTACTATACAAACAGTAGGTGCAGTACTACTATACAGTATCCGTAACAATATTAATACCAGTGAGAGTAATAGTTGACGGTACGTTATAGTACTACTATTGGATGCTTATACAGGTATTGTTGTAACACCTATAGTACCAATTGTGCCAGTCATTGTATATGGATTAAAGTGACATTTTTTTTTTTCATTGCCTGCCACTATAATGCCATTAGTCGTAAATTATAGTCGCGATTGATAAAGCATCTCGGAAGGTAGAGCAGAATGTCAGAGATAACATCTCTTTTTCTTCTTCTTTTTCTTGCAGCGCAGCATGTACGTATTTATTGGTTTCTGTTTCAGAGATAATAATTGCGACGTCTGACGGTAACGAGATTTGATATCGAAAGTGCGCGGAATGTTGTCGACAATGGAAACAACACAACACGGGGAATCCCTCAATCATTGCGATGCATTTCCAAATTTCAAGTCGGACATCAACGGCCAAAATTTTCCACCCGGGACGACCCCGTTGGAGTCGCAGGTCGCGGGACATCGGTTTGACTTCAACGCGGAGAAAATTGGTAATTTCAAAAAAATCTCGAAAACCTTTTTTTTTATCCAATTCGTATTTTTTTTGGTGTTAAAACAAAATTTTGAGTCAGTCAATTCGAAAATGGATTCGTAGACAAAAGTTGGTCTTGATCCACTTTCAATTATAAAAAATTGTAGTATTTTATATTGTAAACTTAATTATAATTATTATAAAATTGTTACTTAATTATTTACTAATTATGAAAACGGCAAACAAAGAGATACATTTTATTGCCTTTCAATGATGCTTTGGGCCAAAGAAGTGTTGATTTCAAGGAAATTTAATTAATCTTTCATCAAAATCATGGAAGTTTTTATGTTCTTTTTTATTCAATAAAAAGAATTTTCTACGTGACTGCTTCCGAAATTGGGTTTGATAAAAAAGTTGCTCTTGATCTACTTTTTAAAGGCGTCAACTAGTTTATTTATACATTATGGAATTGTCTGTAGGTACTTCTATAAAATTATTAAAAATTGAAAATCACAAACAACAATTTTTTTTCATGCAATAATTACAATAATAATTTATTATACATATAGATAATAGTTAGTAAATAATTATCGCTATTATTAGCAATTATAGAAAATTTCTTATAAATTGCAAAAAGCTATTATATAATGGTAGCTATTATAAATTACAAATAAACTTGTACACAATTAATTACATTTCAATGAAATTTTGGTACCAAAAAGTGCTGAAAAAAAATGTTTCTTCAAATAAATTGTAATATACGAAATTAAAAAGACTCTGTTGTTGATGTAAAATTATATGCGTTTCTTTTCAGGAGTCTTACGGAAATCTCCGGGCAGAATTTTGAAGGCAATCAACAACGATACCCTTGGTGACCGAGAAATTGCATTCTACGAAAGTTTACAAAGTACTCAAGATCGTACTTTATTGGAACTAAAGCGTTATGCACCGAAATACTACGGAACGGCTGAATTGGAGATATTAAATAAGCGTAAGCGAACATCTTAATTTATTTTGAAGTTTAAAAAACAATAATTTAGTTTTCATACTTTTTACATTTTTCAATGAATTTTCTTATACTCATTAATTTCTTCATATTTTTTCAAAAGAATTTCATTGCTCGTCATATCAGCGATATCAGTGAAAGAATTTGTGATAAGTATTTTTTTTTAAATTATTTTTCTTTACTTTTATATATTAACACTTTGCCGTCCGCACGTCTGATCGAGATTCTTTCGTTTGGCGCCGGTATGAATGCTGGTACGACACCAACGTGGTGCCACCGGCGCTTGCCCGATAGTTTTTGCATGGTACCACCGTGGTGCCACCGGCACTTGCCCGATAGTTCATCGCATGGTACCACTGTGGTGCCACCGGCACTTGCCCGATAATTTATTGCATGGCACCAAAGCGGTGCCACCGGACGGCATGGTGTCAATAAAATGTTAAAATTGTCAATTTTCTAAATAAATAAAGTATAAAATATTGGTTTTGGAACTTTGAATCATCCACAGGAATATAAAATTTTCCACGGAGAAGAGAAAAATTGATAAAAATATCTCCATTCTGTTTTTTTTTGTAACAAAAATTTTTTTTTCTCTAATATTTTTATGTTTTTTAAATAATAAATTGATTATTTAGTAATAATCTCATTATTTCCAGGTATGAAATTTATAGAGTTAAAAGACATTACGGAGGGAATGGGAGAACCTTGTGTAATCGACATAAAAATCGGCAAGCGAACGTGGGATCCTTTGGCGACACCTGAAAAAAGAGCTTACGAAGAGCGAAAATATGCCGAATCGAAGGACACCTATGGTTTCTGCATTCCCGGATTTCAAGTTTATCGGCTTTCCACCGGAAACTTGAGAAAATACGGAAAAGATTTTGGAAAAAAGTTGAACGCCGATACCGTCGTCGAAGGTTCGTTTATATCAATGAGTTAAATTTCAAATTGAAGCAATTAGAATATTACGATTAAAATTTTGGAGCGAAATTTCAATCGGAACAATTAGAAATTTATTTGAAAATTTGGAACGAAATTAATTTAAAAATTAAGGGAATTATTGGAAATTCGAAACACAACAAATGGAAATTTCAAACTCGAGGTTTAAATAAGCAGCGATTTTGATTTCAAAGGATTGTTTACAAAGAATTACTCGAAAGTTCGTGTGTCGAAGACCTTGAAATTTTACAACGAGACGATTAGAAACTTACAATTAAACAAACGGAGTTAAATTTAAATAGAAAACAGATTTTAAAAGATCGTTGGTCGTAAATCATGAATTTCGTAGAAATCCTAGCTCATGAATATTTAAAACGAGGTGATTTAGAATTCATAGTTGAACTCGACGTTCCGAGCGAAGGAGTTGCATTTTTTCGTGATTTTGCGTCACCGAATTTTGCATTTTTAGATAACCAAATTTCAAATTGAGGTCATTTTGTAGACTCGCGTTTGAAACGACCGATATCTTTCTAAAAATATCGAAAAGTTCCATAATTCCTGCAACTTGAAATGCTAAAACCCAATTTAAAAATGGAATAGACAAAATTCAAAAATATAAAAATGAAAAATTGATAAATAAATATATTTTTTCCTCATTTTCATTAACACTTTGCCCTCCGCGTCTCTGATCGGGGTTCTTTCCTTTGGCGCCGGTATCAATCTTTATGTACGACACCAACGTGGTGCCACCGGCGCTTACCCGATAGTTTTCGCGTGGCACCAACGCGGTGCCACCGGGACGGCATAGCGTTAAGAATAATTGACATTAATTCATTTTTTCGTCTCGTGATTTCAGCACTGGAAATTTTCCTGAACGCCAGTCCGGGTCGACCTCCAAATCGGCAGCTTCTCATGAAACTCCTGTCGCTGCTCTGGAAAATCCTGGCATTCTTCCGGTCGCAGAAGAAACTGCGATTCTACTCCAGCTCGTTACTGATCGCGTACGATGCTCGTCGACTGCGCCACTGTTTGCGGAAATCCATGAGTTTCGAGGACAATCATTTCTCCTATCCCCCGTTGAGTCTCCGGAGCAATACCTTCTCCTCCTTCGGCAACATCGGCAATCCCCTGAGCGGAAACAAGAACACGCCGATCTATAAACCGCAGAAGAGCTTACCCTGCACCCCTTTGTCGGCAGCCATCGTCAGAATCCATCGCGCGAAATTCTTCGACAAGTCCTACCTGCTGAAACGCAGCGTCAGTTTGAGCGCGGGCTACGAGTTCACCGAAAAGGACAAACACTCGGACAGATTCGGATCCTGCGGGACGGTCGACAAACTCTGTCGGACCCACTCCTTCTCGAACAACTTCGACGACGATATCGTGAAAATGAAGGAGGATTATTACACGATTTTGCACGAGCTGAGCAGCAGCTTGGAGGTCAAGGAAAACTGGGTGAGAGTCAATATGATTGACTTCACGCACGTTTTCCCCGCGGAAAATTCCAACTCCCTCGACACGAATTACCTGCAGGGCATCGAGAACCTAATCAAGTTGTTGGAAACTTTTCTCACCTAGAGATATTTTCAGAGAAGAAGGGAGAATCTGATTTTTTTGTTCTATTTTCGGTACCGAACTTTGCGAAATTAGGTACCGTTTTTTTTCCTACTGAAATTTAAGACACTAGGTACCTATTTTTTTTTTAGTAAGTAGCATTTGGAATATTCGCAATTCGTGCCTGTTTCTATTTATCGTTGATTTGTCATTTTTTTTTGGTTATTAAAGAATAACAACTAGTAAAATTAATAATTATTTGTTATTGCAAATTAATGGAGCAAAGAAAATTGTAAATTATTCGACGATACATTAAGACGTGGCACGAATTTGAAAATTCGAGGGGGGGGGGGGGGGTGTGTTTAAGAAAAAAAAGAAAGACAGATTTTTTTTTTGTATATCTTTAGTTTTGAAACATGATATTCTCCCTTTAAGTTAAATCAGGTCGGAAGCGAAATAGATACAAGCGATTGTGAATTTTTTTCCCCGAGGAAAAATTCCAACTCCTCGGCTACGAATTGCCTGCAGGGCATGGAAAACTTGATTAAAGTTGCTGTAAACTTCTTTTCTAGAGATATTTCGAAAAGAAGGGGGAGAATCTTATTTTTGTCTTTGTGGAAATTAACTTTTTCTTTATTTTTTACTGAATAAGTAAGGTTTCGATTTATATGAAATTTCTACCATGTTTTTATTTATCGTTCATTTATTATTAATATTATTGTTATTATTATTATTATTATTATTAATATTATTATTATTATTATTATTAATATTATTATTATTATTATTATTAATATTATTATTATTATTGTTGCTATTGCTATTATTATTATTCTTAAGATTGTTATTTATTATTGAAAATTAATGAAACGAGATAATTATAACTCATTGAACGATAAATTAAAAAATGGTACGATATCGCTGATAAAACAAAAATAAAAAGAAGAAATTTCGAAAGTACGGTATGATTTTAGTTCTAAAAAAATGAGATTCTTCCATTACGTACAAAGAACGGAACGAATAATCCAAGGATGGAAATTCGAAGGATTCTTGGCGTTTGTGCATAAGACTCCCACTTTTTTTTTTACGTTAGTTAAGTCGGAAGTGAAATATATATAGGTGTAAGCGAGCGTGAAATATTTCGTATTTTTTCTGTAAATTTGTAAAGAAAAGGCGGAAATTTTAATGGGTTTCATACATGAAGTAGAAACGAAAAGTTTGCGATACAAATTTCTTCCGAAGCTTGCATTTTTGCTATTTTCCGCAAAAAGAAAAAAATAATTACGTGATATTTTTTAGTTCCTATGATTTTTATAGTATTTTTTATAATTTAAACTTCCGAAGGTTTTTCCAAATAAATACAAAATTTACCAAACTTCGAAATTCTGGAATTTGATAAATTTTGAATGTGTTTAAAACTCAACTAATATCCAGTTTTATCTGAAATTCGGCGTGTTTCGAATTCGCCTGAAATTTAGAAAATTTGATTGTAACTGAGAAATTATCAATTGGTAACAATGCAGTCCATTGCCAAAGTGCAAGTTTCTTAAAGAAAAGGTCAACAGACTGAGAAACGTTTGCTTTCCGAAATTGCAAATTTTCAAATTCACACGCTAAAAATCGCTGTGTCCTGTACCAGTACAAAGATCTTTTTTTTTTCTTCAAAATTTCGAGAAAATCAGAAAATCAGATTTTTTCTTTCTTCTTTTCATGTGAAAATGTATTATGCTCCTCGAGTGTTGTGATGATTTATCAAATTACCGGTAATGTACATACGTAACGTACGTTATAAATATATATGTAACTGAAATACATAGTTTTCTTGTAAATCCGCGAAAAATGGGTCAGATTTATTCCAGTGGAAAAAGAACACTAAGGAAAATTTTTTAAACGACTAGAAATTTTCCGTAATATTTTCACACAATTTTCTGGAATTTAAAAATTGCGAAATTTCTGAATGGTAGAAAATATAATAGGAATTTGGCAAAAATTATTCAGTTTTAAGAGAATGTCAAGAACAGGGAGAAATTCGGGAACTGAAATTTTGACAGAAATTCAGTTCCCTAATTTTAAAGTAATACGAATTTTAATTTATTTTAATAAACGTATTATTTTTAAGGTTTTCCACGTTTGCAATTTTTTATTTTTTGAGAATACTAAAAATAAGTACAACTTTATTGAGGAATTAAATTAAAATTTATTAATTTCAAAAAAATTCTAAATACAGTTCCTATATAAAAAAAAAGCTGTTGTCATTCACAATCAGTTTCACTAATTTTTTGAAAATTCTAAAAATAGGTACATTCAGAGCAAAAATGTCTAGAAATAAAAATACGAAATTCGAAACTCTCTGATTAAAAAAAATAAAAATAAAGAGTTATTTTGAATTAATGAGTTATTTGACAATCCATTGGACTGTCAAACAAAAGATTTTCCACGGAGTGAGTGAACGTAATTACCGCAGTGTGACAATGACCGAAGGAACGTAATTAATTAAGATATTTAATTATCGAGATATTTTTAAAGACACGTACCTACTATACAATTAAGATAATACCAATTTTTAAGAAAAAGCGAGCAAACGATAAGAATTGGATGAAAAAACAAAGAAGAAGAGTAAATAAATAATCAAAGGTGATGTCATTTGTTATTTATTTTTATTCGTCATTCATTCATAAACAATTTATTATTCTTTTTTTTTTACATACTCCTAGTCGCGAGAGTCTTCTCTGTAGTAAAAAACAAACGCAACCTTAGAATTCCAACTGACAATATTTTCATATCTTTTATTTCTTGCTTAATCTCTCAGTAACATTTATAATTGATATCATTTTCATCTCATAGTTTATACGTTATCATTATTTTTACGTTCGATTGCTTTACGATAAATCATCATCGCCCGCTGCACATTCTCTCACGTGGCACATCACTTCTCTCGTCGGTTCGCCAGATAGACAAATTCTTTTTTTATTTTTCTTTTTTTTTTCCTTCATGTCAATTGATTTTTTTCGTTTTCTTCATACGACATAACTCTATTCATTTATTCATTCATCTTCCTGATTTTTATATTTCATTTTCTCCCAATAGTGTTTTGCTGTCGAATTTTCCTTTTCTACTACAGTTTCCGAATCATTCGAGTATCAGCTGTTGTATCATGTTACTCAATCTAAACATTTTCTTTTTTTTTTCTTGATGTTTTTTTCTCCAAGGGAAAAAATACAAATTATACAAGTTTGTGAATATTCTAAATTATATTTATCTTAGAAGTTACAAATTTCAATAATCCACCATTTTTGGGTATTTACAAAATGGGATTGATCCCAATTTAAAATTATTCAGAAAAGCGTATAATTATAAAAAATAGAATTTATACGAATTTGGAAGAATCAAAATACGGACATGTAAAAAAAATTCCATCGGATAAGAGTCTGTCATTTATTATCTTCGGGAAATAAAAAGATTAATAAAAAAAAAAAATTTATCTGATACTCGAAAGACGAAATTCATATATTCTCATATATATTTTTTTAAGTATTCAATCTATCTAATTAATCTTTTTCTGATTCCAATTTTTATACTCACTTCAATAATAATAATAATTAATAATAATATTAATAACATTAATAGTAATAATAATAATAATAATAATAATAATAATAATAATAATAATAATAATAATAATAATAATAATATTAATAATAATATTAATATTAATGATAATGATAATAGCAATTCTAATAATAATAATATCAATAATAATAATTCATTCATTTTTTAAATTATACAAACAAAAAGAATTTTGAAATTCATATCTAATTTATTTTTCTCATCAAAGTGTTTTTTTTTATTTCCTTCATTTTTTTTAATATCTTTCATCATTATCTCAGTAATCACAGACGTCTGCCAAACGTAGTAGGCTTCGGGACTAAATTCTACGTATTATTAATTATTATTCATTTAAGGGGATTCCCATGTTATATATATATGAATTTTTTTTATAAATTGCAATTGAATTTATTGTTAGTGATTTTTTCTTTTAATTTCACTTCTGTCGATTTCAATTTCTTTTTCTACTTCGAAAGAATTTTGTTCTTGTTCTACCATTTTTTTAATAATAAATTAACGTTTCTCTTTCCTAATAAAATTCTGTTCTCTTTCTTTTTTCGAAGAATCCCCTTAATTTCTTGGAAAAAGTTGAAATCGAGTAGCAAACGGGAAATGGAAATTTATAAAGTTGCAAATTGTCATAAAAACAATTGAAAATGGTTTTAAAAAATATTGAACGGTGCTGTTATCAAACTTAAGGTGTTTCCATTTTTCGTCCCAATTCGTCCCTTTTTTATTCAATTCCATCTTTTTCCAATCCTTCTCTTACTTTTAATTTATTATTTTTTTTTTTAGTAATTCTATTCGAGTGACTTAAATCTACTTGAATCAAATTGAGTTTTCAAGGATTCACATTCGACCAGTCGAGTTTCTGTAAAAATTACCCACCCATTTTTCTCACTTAATATTTTTTGTTGCATAATATAATTTTTTTAAGAGAGTCATTTAAATAAATAATTTTTAAAAAAACGTCACAGAGTTTTTCGTTTCTTTTGTCAGATAATTTTTATAGTGACCGACTGGAACTAAAAGCATCCTAATTTTTTTTTCCTCTTAACAACTTTTCCGTCTCCTGAAACTTTCCCCAACTTCAACAAATGTTACGCGAAGATAATGAATTAGAGAAAATCATACATATAATGCCTGCCTTAATTACATGGTTACAAGTAATCGCGGAAAAATCGTAAAAAAGCAAAAGCGAGTTTCGAGTTCCTGACTTCTTGTCTTAATTACACGATTTCCGCAAAACGAAGAATTTGCATCCTCCCTCTCCTCGTTCCACCCTCTTATTTTTTTTTTACAAAGTACAGTATCAATATTATACATGTGAATTCGCAGTTACACCACATACACGGTTCAATTTACTCCTTTTTCTCCCTTTCTTTATCAATATCTCAAAAACGAACATTCTTCGTTTCCCAAATTCGATAGTCTCAATTGCAATCGTAACAAATTTGAAATTTCATAAGAAAAAAGTCAATTTCAAAAATTGTTAGAAATTCTGTCGATTCGAGTTATAGAAATTCCTCTTGAAGAATTTGTGAACAATTTGTATCGACAATTTTTTTCATCGGTATTCGCAAATTTGTCATTATTCTCGATTGCAATTGTTTCAACTTCGAAATTCTCCCACTACACAGTTCATGTTTTTCATCTTTTTCTTATTATTTTTAATGTCAATTTGAATTACTATCATTTTTCTTTGTTTCCTATAACGGCAGTATATAAATACAACATTCGTCCATTCGCACCGTATTTACAACAAGCAGATGTAGTTTACCTACGTTTGTTTTTTTCTTCCAAAAAAAGGAAAGAAAAAAAAATAAAATTTCCGATCCAGAATTTTCCCAAGAATTACCATTCCTCCTCTTTCGAACTTTGCATTTTTTTTTATACGTATTTTTTCGGGTAATTAAAGTTTCTCTATTTTTTATTTTTCTCTCAGAAAAAGGAAAGAAAAAAAATCAAATATCAGATCCAGAATTTTTCGCAAGAATTGCCATTTTTCTTCATTCCAACTTTGCATTTTGTTCGTTACATATTTTTCGGGTAATTAAAAGAATCCCCATTTTTTGTTTCTCTTTCAAAAAAAGGGTAAGAAAAAATAAATTTTCAAATCCGGATTTTGGCTAATTAAAAATGGATTAATCAATTGAGTTAATTGGAGAAATTATATATTATTTATTCGAAGTTCAATATTTATTTGGAAAGATTGACCTCGACAGCACCAAAAAATTGGTAATAAACAATCATTATCACGATTTTTGTGGAATTACTGTAATTTGCAATTTGTTACGAAGTAAAACTATTCAGAGTTTTCGTGTGAAAGAAAGAGAAGAAAAAATAAATAAATAAACGTAAAGGAAGGAAAAAAATACCGAAGAGGTCACAGTACCGGATTTCGTTTCGAGACAACAAAGTGATCGTAAATTTCATCCTACGCAAAGTTCATTTGCCTCTTTTTTTTCCACACAAAACTAATAAAGATGAAACCACATATTTCTCAGATATCTCATGCGAAAAATCCACTCGTGAATAATTTTCTTCTCCTTTTGTTGCGAAGAATGCCACGAAAAATTGTTATATAAAGTCTCTGGATTTTATCTTTTTCGAGTACGAAAATAATTCGTACTTTAATAAAGTGAAGCAAAACTAAAGTAAAATAAATTGTCGGAAAAAAAACGCAAAGTTTCGAAAAAATTCTTTTCAACTTTCTGTTATAATTCGCTACGTTTTTTGTATATATATATGTAAATATATTATACAAAAATGCCTACTTTTTAAGGAGAGACGGTACTGCAATTTCGGGAAAAAGATAACCACTTTTCGCAATTTTCTAACGTTTTTCAAATTCATAAGTTAAACGCAAAAATTATTAAACTTTTGTCCGCAAGAAAAAGGTAATCGATCCTTTTTACATTTTTAGCCCGTGGAATTTTTCTCTCTTTCAATCTTAAAGACAGAATTGAAATTTTTAAATTTAAAATTGCAGAATTTATAAATTTCAAATCGGAAACTTAAAATTCCAAATATTTTCTGTCGCAAAAAAAGCAAAAACCCTCTCGCATGAATTTTTCTAATTACAAAAAACAACTTCCAAAACTTAATGTAACGAGATAATACATAACAAAAAATTTCTTCCGGACTTTTGCCTTACGTATTTCTACCATCTCCCGTTAAAAATTGAGAAAGAAGTAATCGAAGTAAATTCAACTGCAAATATTCATCAATAGGAGAAAAAAAAACAATGAATAATGAGGGGAAAAACGTAGCGAAGAGATTTCATTAAAAGTTAATAAAATAACACATAAAGATCGCATTCATTTATGCTTCCAGCAAGAATGCTCTGTACAAGGTATTTACTTATGTGTATATATGTGTGTGTATATATATATATAGTAGCTGCAATTTGCGAGATAAATTTCATCCTAAAAGATTAATTCATTATTTCTTTTTTTTTCTTTTTCTTCATTCCTTACTTTCTCGGCATGGGAGCTTTTGTGTTTTTAATGAAATTTTTCGAGTATGAAATATAATGACATAACAACTGTATCCTTTTTTTTCCTCCTTTGACGAAACGTGACAATTGCGGGACAGCAGTGGAGAAGGCACTTATCCCATTTTTTTAAATATTTTTTACATAAAGAAACGAGTAAAATGTACAAAATGACGGAGATTCGAAAGTTTCGTTCCTTGTCACGTTCGTCAAAAGGTATTAACAGGGATCCTTAAATGTAACTTCTTCTTTCGCAATTTTACCAATCTTCTCACATTCATAAATGTCAGACTACGAAGTCACTTTACTTTCTGTTTCTTTTTTATGTATCGCAAAAGAAAAATAATTATAGATTTTTCTTTCAATTCGCGTTTTGTTGTTTTTTTTCTTTTTCAGGATTTTTTCCTTTTTTTTAGGGAAATTCAATATTCTTCCCCTGGGATTTGATGCATTTTCTTTTGAAAGCGACTATTTCGATACCAGAGATATTCGACAAGAGTGTTAAATATTCAAATGTTTAATAATTTCTTGGAACCGACAAACTCTCTATTTCAGTACCGGAGTCATTGGAGATGAATTTCAGATAGGAAAATATTTATGGAATTTTTGACAATCGGATAGAAAAAAAAAATATACATCTCTCATAATTTTCCATATGTTTGAAAAAATTGTTGAAGTTTCATGTACCTATATATTTTTTTAATTGTAATTCTAAGCTAATTTATTTAGAGCCAAGAAATAGGTTGTTTTAGAAGAAATTCTTGGATTGTAAAATCCTATTTTCAGCAACGGGATTGAAGAAAACATCCTGTTTATTCGAAATCCCCAAAATTCAATTTTTATCTCGTATTTTTAAGTTTCTAAGATTATTGCCTCCGTAATTTGTAAAAATTGTGTCTCAAAGCTTCAGTCGCCAAAGGGAAATTTCAGAAACTTTCATCCGTTTCATTGTCAAGATGATAATTGTAAAATCTTGATAATTTGTATAAGATACGTTCTTATGTTTTGTTCTTGTTTAATACTTTCCGTAGAATTCAAGTATTTCAAGATTGCATTATTTCGGTGAATTTGAGAAAATGACATTTTTCTCGATTTCATCATTTTTCGATACGACAGAATCGAGTAATTAAAAAATTGAAACGAAACGTAAAGTAAATTCTATAAATCGATTTAAAGTTGAAAACTGAATATTTTTTCCTCAAATATTTCTAATAAATTATTTATAAAAAAACATAGTTACATAAATTTTTATGTATATTTTTAAAATTCTGAAAAATGGAAGAATTCATGAAATAACTGATATTTTAGTTTCCCAGTTTTTTAAATTTTGAATAATTGAGAAAAATATTTAAAAACGAAGCCGAGCAAATAAATTATTAATAAAAATATAAATATTTTGATTCTTGTTTTTTCCTGAACTGAAAATTGTTTGATTCATAAAAACTGGATGTCAAAAATAATTTTTGTTTTCGTTTCTCGATAAATTCCTGGATTCCAGTGTTTCGGAAACATGCATTTCCCATTGAATGGTATAAAATTGAATACTGAAAAAGCGTTGACACGATTCACAAATATATCTCCTTGAAATACTTCAATTTTCATTACGTCTACGTATAAACGGGAAGCGCATAGACTTGTTAGAAAAAAAAGAACAAGTCAGTCGAGTTATCGTTACGTAATTGGCATTTTGGCAGTCAACTTTCTAACTTATGGCACGCGCGTTTAACGAATTTTTATAGATTCATCATTATTTTTTTCTTCATTTTCTATAAATTCGAAGCATCGATACCGTCGTCAATCGCAAGGAAATTTCATTTCTTTGTGCGAAAAACTCATTTCTCATTCCAAAATTGTTTCTTTCTTCCTTTCGTTTTCAGGAATATCAAATTTTTCAAATTCGATTCTCGCTTATCAAAATTTACATCTTCAAAAATTCAATCAAGTTTTCCTAGAATGTTTTTCTGCACGAGTTTCGTCCGGGTGCAAAATTTTAACTTTCGGAAAATCCCGAAATATTAGAAAGTCCTAAAAATAAAAATGATCTTTCATAATTTGGATTTCCACTTAATCAACAATTATTAAAAATATATTCTCGCAAACTTAATTCACTTGTAAAATCCTGCTTCATTGAAAATCAAATATTTTCTAGTTACACAAATTTCTCGGAGTCAAAGTTATCTCAGAAAATTTGTTTTCAAGAATAATTAATTTTCTACTAAAGAAATGTATTCTCGAAAATTGATTATCTGAAAGACTTTTTTAAAAACACATTTTTTTCTTCAAATTTCGTGTAAATTTCCTTTCTTATTTTATTGCAAATAAATTCTCCTTTTTTAGGTACAAAATTGGAATTTCATACTTTCATTTCGTTGCGATTAAGAACGATTTCAAGGCGATTCGTTTCTCAATTTTCTCGTTTAAAAAGGAAAAAGTATTCTTCCAAATTGTTACAAATCACATAAAATCCATAAAAAAAGGGATGTAGCAACTCTCTTACGTCGAAATTTCAAATGCGGATTTAAAATATTCCTAGTTTGTCTTTCGTTTTATACGTATGTATGCATGTATGCATGCATGTATGTATGTATGTATGTATGTATGTATGTATATATGTACCTATTTTCAATGCTTCTTCTTATTCGCAATTCTTATAACAAGAAAATATGACATTTTCTTTCTAAAGCAACTTCGCGCGACTTTTAACAAGAATTTTTTTTTTTTCGGTTCCTTTCTTCCCGTTTGTATAATTTAAACTAACAAAGTTACACAAATAAGACCGAGTGCCAGAGAAGATATCAAACTCTGCGTTGCCGATCCGACAGTCGTTGGTGGATTTGGATTTGGGTCTCCGAGATCTGAAACGAATAACGAGTGACGGATAAGATTTTTTACAGAAAAAAAGAAAAAAATAATAATGCAATATTACAAAAATAGTGAAAATAATAGAATATACAAATAACGAGTTAATTATTCATATAAATTATTTCTCATCAATGCTGATTAAATAATATATCATAATATTTTACTTTTTTTATTTGAAAACTTATTTATTAACTTTTTTATTTACAAAACTTATTTTATAAATATTTTGAAATTTTATTATCCAAGGATAAAAATGCTGAAAATTGATAATTATTTCCGAATTTTCCGTTTTCATGAATTTCAGAAAATGTTGGAATTTCAAAATACCTGGAACACCAGGTCCTTCTCCAGACCCCGAACCTTCGTCCCCATCGCTATCGTCACCAATTCCGTCTTCGTCGTCCCCGACGACGTCGGAGTAACTTCTATGTCCACCGGCACCTCCGTGTTGCGGTTTCCTCCAATCTGGTCTGGCACCACTTCCGGACCCATCCAGAACTTCGTCGGCTAATAACGCAGAAGTGTCCGGAGCCGAAGCTAACTGAGTCTGAACCATCTGAGGCGAGATAAGAAATAGGAGATTAGAGAAACCTGCGAAATTTCAACTTTTTAAAATTATTATTATTATTATTATTATTACTATTATTGTTATTATTATTAATGATGCTCTTGTTGTTGATGTTGTTATTATCGAAGCTCTAAACACAGATAATAAAAAAAATGCTCGAAAATCTTTGGGATGAATTTTAACAGAAAAGTTTTTTTTTGCTATTACAAAGAGATAAATATAAAAGCTTATATATTTAAAACAAAAATATGTGAAATTTAAAAAATTGCGAATAATTTTGGAATCTCGCAAACCGAAAAGAAATACATGAAAAAAAAAATAAATTAAAACACAAATTCATATTTCAAATAATTTAAGAACTTTTTCTCTATTCTTTTTTAAATAAAATTTATGCGTACACGTAGACGGAAATATAACTATTGTATGTAGGCCATTAATAATCAAAAGATCATATTTCTAATTTATAGGAATCCAAAGACGTCTTATCAAATTCTAGCAATCCAATAATTTTATAAAAATTTTCCAATTTCCATATTTTTAACGTAAGAAAATATCAGACTTTTTTTGAAATTAAACAAAATATCGAAAAAATAGATAACAAAGTAGTTTTGAGTAAAGTTTGGGATTAGAGTTAATTTGAAAAACACTTGAAAATAAAAATAATATAAAAAGAACATTATCAGCGAAAAAAATTCTCGTTCACAAAAAAAGAACAAGATTCATTCATAACCAAAAGAACAAATTTCATCCATTTCTTATCAGACTAAATATTTCAGACCTTTTTTCTGACATATATTTCTACAATGGTAAATGAAATTTTTATAGTTTCAATTCCATCCTGGAACCGATGGTTCTTTCTCTATAAAATACATATAAAAAAAAATATAAAATTCTTACGATTTTGCGATTCGACACACTGTACAGAGCAAGAGAAGTGTTCGGTTTCATTGTATATGGAAAAACGTAAAATAAGATTCTATAAATTAATCGGACTTGTTTTTCTTGCTTTTTAACCGTGTAACGACACACCTGTCGTCTTATTACACCTGTCTAGCCGCCTTCGCGTCTACGACAATCACCCAAGCAAGGCCGTTGTCTCCCACGCTTATTTTTTTTTCCTCTTCTTTTCTTTCCTTTTTTTTACTTTCTCGTGATAATAAATCGCGTCTTCATACACGAGTACATGCGCAATCGTTGAAATGGATTTCTGAATTCTTAGTCACCGTCGAATATATCAAAGGAAATTCTTTTCTCTCTCTCTCTCTCTCTTTTTTTTTTTCGAAAGTTACGGCAGATTAGCCTTCGATGGAAGCGCAAAAAAAGCTGATCTTTCATGAAAAAAGTCGAAGGTTACAAGGAAATAAGTAAAGTTCCCAATTTTTTTGCCAACGCTTCCGCTTAGTTTTTCGACCGTCCAAAAATAACAACTTCTGGAGGACATCTGATACCAAAATATAAGATTTTTGGATTGTCCAGATATTCAGTAAAAAAAAAGCGAAAAAATTCCGAAAGGTTGAAAAGTGTTCGTGGAAATACGAGACGAGAAATGAGGATTTATATTTTGAGATTTTTTTGCGAATGTCTCTTTTTGGATTTTGGGGGTTCTAAAAATAAAGATATTTAAGGAAAGCCTGTTATAAAAATTCCCTATTTTTGGATTTACGAAAAATTCGGTGGGAAGCGTTGAAAAAAAATTGCAAAATTTCGAGGAACGATTCAGAATTGATTGCATGGAAAATAAAGTTTTTCTTGAATGGAAATTCTTGGACATTTTCTTTTTGATTTTGAAGGATTTACAAAATTGGTATACTTGGGAGAAACTCGTTACTAAAAATATCAATGTTTTTAGTGGAGAAAAATAAAAATTCGGGGATATATAAACATATAAAAATAATTACCTGGTTAATATGCCTCAGTTGGTCGATAAGAGCACTAGTATTCGAATTTCCATAAGAACTTGTTGTCGACGCTGTTAATGAAGTGAATTCAGGATTATACTTCTGTGCATTTAGACTCGAATCCACAACTGTATGGGTGTATCTGAAATCAAAATTATAATTATCATTATCGTTACCTCTACCATTATTTTTATTATTATTATTATTATTATTATTACTATTATTATTGGTATCAGTGTTAGTGTTACTATTACACCATTACCGCTATTATCATTATCATTTTATTAATATTAATGATGAATCATAAAAAATAAATATATTACAAATTCAGGAAATGAGTTAAAATTTAGGATATTTCTAAAATAAATTATATTTGGGAAAAAATTGTTCTAAAAATGTGTATATTTTTCATACACTTCAGTTAGAAAATAACAAGAACAATATTAAGAATTATGTAGTTAAAAGAATTTACACATTTTTGTTACTACTACTAATATTTGAATCTCAATAGCTTTATTATTATTATTATTATTATTATTATTATTATCACACCACTTATATAAACATAATCGACGAATTGCTGGACAATTAATTAATTTAGTTTTAGAATATTTCCAATCTTGCATTCGGTTTTTTTTCCCCAACCTCCATCCTTTTTATTTACCAAAATACTCCGAGTTTCCTTTAAACTCCAAGACACCGAACCGGCAGAGAAAACAACGGGAAAATACCCAGCGAAGCTGGAAAAGAATGATTTCGTTTAACAAGGGAGTCAGCCAAGCAGCCTTCGGGTAACTGCGCGAGTTTCGAGAAATAAACTTATGAGGATATTTCTAACCCGATGATTATTATTCCAAAGAGGCGGTTTCTCGGAAAAGCAATATGGAATAGCGATCATGATAATTCGCCTGCTCGTAGTTCCGATCGATTGTACGCAAGAGAGTATACAGCGAATTTTCCATCTCTCGTCGTGGTACCTGTTATCCAGAGAAAGAGCGAGAGAGAGAGAGAGAGAGAGTCTGTTTCCAAGCAAGAGGAATAATACTAATAACACTAATAATACTAAATAGGCAGAAAGAGAGGAGGTTAAGAGAAACTCAATTGTTGCACAATTTTGCTTTTCTCGTAACAAGAACGACATTTCATTTTTGCGGAATGCATCTTAAACGATTCGATTATCATTCAGCGAAATTTCCATTTTCTGCAGGTTTCTAAGTGGTAGTTGGCAAATATAGAAGATTCAATAAAAAGAATAATAATAATAATAATAATAATAATGACAATAATAATAATAGTGATCATCATAATTAATAATTAACAATATTGTCATTGTATCATTAACGATTATGATAATTATTTTATAAATTATAGAAGTGATTGACGAGTTTCTAAATTATTAATTACCATTACTATTACAATTATTATTATTATTATTGTTGTTTTTAGAATATAAATCATATCCAAATTATCAATGAACAAATTATAAATTTTCAAATTTTAAAAATATATGTGCATTGCACTTTCAAAATAGAGTAAAAATATTTTAAACAAAATTTCAATTCCAAATTGAAGAATTTTTTTTAGAAAGTTTGCGAATTTTCTTATAGTAATTTCTACTCCAGTTTTCGAAATTCCGGAAACAGGTACAAATGTCGTCAATTGTTCGGAGTAAAAAAACCAAAGACGTTCGCGTAATCGATGCCAAATTTCAAAACCGGAAATTTCTTTCGAGTTTCATAAACTTTTCCCCAATATTTCTCATCGTCTTTTTCGAAACTTCAAAAATAAGTTCACCCACAGTTGGAGTTAAAGTCGATACACCTGTCTGTCAATTACTCGGAATTTCCATTACTATTCTTAAAAAAAAAAGGAAATAAATGACATTTGAAAAGAGTTGTGTTCCTTCTTTTCGCATCTACGAATTCCACGAATTTGAAGTTTTTCCTGAAACATCACCGATTCTTGCCAATATTTGAAAGAAAAAAAGCTGCTGTTTCTCAATAAATAAATAAAATCCAAAAAAAGTTCCTTTTTTTCTTTTCTCGATTCCTTCGTTTAAAAATTCAACAAATTCGAAATTTTATGGAGTTTTTGCTGAAATATGTTAGAAGCTCGGCACTATTTGAAGAGATCCTGCTGTTGCAGCCTGGTTGGATTCTGCTACTCCGCTTCTTCTGCTTCATCTCAATGTTCAATGCTAACCATTCACGTAGCAAGACACGACCTTCCATCGCTCGTTAACTAGTAATTCGCCACCGATGCAATCTCGTGAAAGAGAAGACGTAGATGGAAAAGGAAAAGAAGAAGACGAAGAAGAAGAGGAGGCAAGAGAAGAGAGAAGAAGAAGGAGAAGAAGAAGAGATTCTTCGGTAAAAACTGGTTGGACGCGATTGAACGCGAAAGCTCTTCGAGGCCAACGCCATGATTTCCACTTCTGCATCCTTCCAAAGACACTGACGGGACTTTTTCTTCTTTCCCCTTTAAATATTTCCATAAAATTCTTCTTTAAGAATTTACAAAAAAAAAAAAAAATTTTTTTTCATTACCCACATTTAAGAATTTTGAAAAACTTGACGATTTTGTTTAAAAATTGGTTTATTCAAGGAGTTTTGAAAATTTGTTAATGGTTTTTCAAAGATTTTTTATCACCTTTGATAAATTCCAAAACATAGGTACACGTACATTCCCTTCCAAAAATAGGAAATAAAATTTATCTAATTTAAGGATTTTGAAAAACTTGACGATTTTGTTTGAAATTTGGTTTATTTAAGGAGTTTTAAAAACTTGTCAATGGTTATTCAAAGATTTTTAATCACCTTTTACAAATTCCAAAAAATAGATTCAAGTACATTCCCTTCCAAAAACAGGAAAGAAAATTGATCTAATTTAAGGATTTTTAAAAACTTGACGATTTTTTTCAAACATTCTCGATTACTT
Source organism: Gasteruption jaculator (assembly GCA_949825005.1). Taxonomy (NCBI): domain Eukaryota; kingdom Metazoa; phylum Arthropoda; class Insecta; order Hymenoptera; family Gasteruptiidae; genus Gasteruption; species Gasteruption jaculator. The sequence goes on from OX463770.1 coordinate 7,263,675, forward strand.
TTTGCAATTTCAAAAAATGGGTGGCTTCGTAATTTCCCTGAAAACACATATTTTTTTTACCCCTTCGTTCTTTACCAAAAACGGGGAAGAAAAATTCGCTAATTTAAGGATTTTTTAAAACTTGTCAATTTTCTTCAAAGATTTTTAATAATTGTTTACAAATTCCGAAAAATATGTACATGTACCTTCCCTTCCAATAATAGGAAAGAAAAAATGTCCAATTCAAGAATTTTGCAAAACGCGACAATTTTTTTTCAAACATTCTCGATTTCTTTTTCCAAATTCCAAAAATGGGATCATGTATTCCCAGGATTTTCCTGCAACCACAAATTTTTCGAAACCCCACAAACCGAATGGAAATCCCATGGAAAAAAAAACCTGGAGGATTGAAAAGATTCTTTCCCTCTTTTCCGTAAATAGGAAAAAAAGAAATCTCGAACTCTGGTTTTTTTCCCCATCACTGGGAAACTTGTGAAGAGGAACTACCGATCGATTTTGTCGGCATTCTTAAAAAAGAATATTTCCGCGAGTCATTGGATGATTAGGTTAAAAAAGCAGGGGAGAAAAAGGAGTCATGCGAGAGGGGAAAAAGAGTAATCATCGTAAAAAGTCGGCTTAAAGAGGTTGGTTGGTTGGTTGATTCGTTCATTGCCTCGTCGTTGATTAATAATCGTACATCAGGAAAGAAGAGGAATCTCGCGTCTTCCTCCTCCTCCTCTTCTTCTTCTTCTTCTCATGGTTCTCATCCTTCTCACCTTCGCTTTCTCATCTCCCGCTGAGAGTTCCTATTTATTCGTATCCTTATTTTTATCCCCTTTCCTTAATTTTATAACGACCCAGAAGGATTCTTGGCACCATCAGAAATCCCGAATGAAACGTCTTCATTATCGAACGTCATCATAAACGCATTTCGTACATCTGTGACTTGGCTTGTCTTGGTTTAGCTTTTATGTGTGCTTCCAAATCGCTTCCATCCCTCAACGAATCCATCTCAAAGTGACGTTTCTTGGGTACATATTTCACGAAAACATGACATTTGCCTACTAATGGGGTTGAGTTTGCTTTTTTCCTTCAGCATATACCCATACAAATAAAATAACAACAATGATCATAATGATAATAATAGTAATAATAATAATAATAATAATAATGATGATGATGATAATAATGATAATAATAACAACAACAACAATAATAACAATAACAATAGTACTAGTAATAGTAGCAGCAGCGATAGTAGTAGTAGTAGTAGTAGTAGTAGTAGTAGTAGTAGTAGTAGTAATAGGTAATATTAATAATAACAATGACAACAGCAACAACAACAATAATAATAGTAAAAGTAATAATAGTAACAATAGTAGCGGTCGTGGTGGCAGCAGTGCCGGTAGTGTAATAGTTATAACAGTATTAATAGTAGAAGTAACAATAACAACAACAATATTAATAATAATAATAACAGTAGTAGTAGTAGTAGTAATAGTAATAATAATAAATACGATGAACTTAATGAAGCAATATATACACACACGCCCACAAATAACAATTTGAAAAATGATTCACATAATAATTAATTATCCTTGTTTTCGTTTTTTCTTACGATACTAATCCCGGTATCGGTCTCTAAAGATTATTAAGCGAGAAGAAGGGAAATGAAGAAATAAATAAATAAATAAATAAAGAAGGAAAGAAAGGAAAAAAGAACGAGTCGGTGGAGTATCGAGCCGATCGATAAAATCGATGACTGAGTTGCCACGCCGGCTGACTGTGAGACTCGAGGAGGAACGCGACTCCGCAACGGTCGAATCTCCGGATACGTCCTTCTTCGTCTCGGCATCTCGAAATTATTGAGGATTAATTGAGAGGCCTTGGCGCCGAGAACAATTATTATCATTGATCATCGACTTGTCACGCAATAAACGTTTAATAAATTAGTCTAAAAGACGCTGCAAACTATGTGGCGTGCAAAGTTCCAAGGATCGCATTCCTCATCTCTATTGCATTTATGATGTACGAATTAGAACGTGACCTCGATTATGTACACGCATATACGAGGGACACACACACACACACACACACACACACACACACACACACACACACACTTATTCCCTCTTTCTCTGTCTTCCTCTCCTTCTGTGGAAGCTATTCAGACGTAGCCTATCGAGGAAATGAGGAACTAATTTGTTTAACACGTTGACTGCCACGAACAATTTACGTGATTCTCTATTCACGCCGCGTGGGTCGTAATGGTATACGCTGTTGCAATTGTCATAACCAGCGCGGCGTAAACGGAAAGTTTAGTGTCGGTCACCGGTAACCGACATGGCAGTCAACGCGTTAATATTGTTCCGGTTCAAGAATCACGAATTTTGGCAATTATTAGCAAACTAATAAAATCAGAAAGAATCGTAATATTCCTTTGCTCTTCTTCCTTCGAACTAAAAGACGATTTGGAAAAAACCATTTTCTAGAGTTTGCAAATTTTACCATCCAAATTATCCATGACCCAACGGAATAAGTGAGAGATAAAAAATGAAGGAGAAGAAGAAGCTCCAAGTGATCTAGTTGCAAGGCCTAACGCAAGATGACGTCATGTTCTGTGGCGAAAAAACTGATTGCGGTGGGGGAATAGACGACGGAAAGAGATGAGAGCAATAACGATGGAGAGAGAGAGATAGACAAGGATAAAAGAGAGGTGAAGTAAAGTACAATGTATTGTGAAGAAGAGTAGAGGTGGTGCAGCAGCCTGTGGGACGCCAAGCCGCCAAAGAGTCTGGTAACGAGATCGTACGAGCGCCGCGGTGTCGCCGAAGATAGAAGGATAAATATAGGTAAGTACGCATCTACGGATAGATGTACGTAGCTATCTGTGTATGCACATATATTCGGCAAAATCCTGTTTTGTCCCGTTTCGTTTCGCCCCGTTTTTAAGCGGGGTAATTCACGAAACTTCCCCCTTTCAAACGATACGTCGTGAACGAAAAGTTCGAAGATCTAGGTGAAGGAGACTTGTGTCCTTCCATTTAGCGCCATGTTTGTCGCGTTGCGCGGTTCCTTTAATTTTCACTACATCTACATTCTCCCTCTCTTTCTTTCACTTTTTTTCATTCCTTTCTCTCGGTCTTGTTTGCTTCCTTTCCTCTTTCCCTTTCTCTCTATATCTATCTGTCTCATCCTTTCCTTTTTCTATTTCCTATTTTTCTCTATTCTTCCTGTTCTTCTTCCTTCTCCTTTTCTTTTTCCTCTTCCTCCCCCTTTTCTTCTTCCTTCTTTCCTTCTTTGTCCTTTTCTTCTCCCTCTTCTTCCTTTTTTTCTTCTTTGTCCTCTTCTTCCTTCTTTTCTCCTTCCTCCCCTTCTTCTTTTTCTTCCCTCATCTTTTTCCTCTTCTTCTCTAATCTATCTTTCCTCTCCCCTCCCCCTCTTCCTCTTTCCCTTCTTATCATCGCTTCTCCCCCTTCCTTTCTCTATCCATCGCTCTCCTTTTTTGTTTCTTCTGTTTCTCTCGCTCCCTCTGACAATCCAGCGATCTCCCCCAACCTCTCTATCTATCCTTGTAACTACTTACCTATTCATCTTTCGCTCTCGCTTCTTCTTTTCTTTCGCTTTCTTTCTTTCTTTCTTTCTTTTTTTTTTATTCACTTCTCCCTCTTTCTCACTCTCTCGGATAGCCACGCGGTAAAGATAAGGTAGAGCTCATTACAAGAAATCGACTTTAATAGCGGGCTTTATTCCTCTCTTTATTATCGATTCCTCACACTACCGATTTCACAGACGCGCTCGCTGGTTCGCTCGCGCTCTTATCTATCTTTAGATCCGATTCTTTAATAAAAGCTTTGTAATTTCCCTCCGTTCTTTTTCCACAATCATTTGAAATCGATGTTATTAAGCTCTCGGGGAAGTAGCTGTTAGGGGTAGGTTTGAAGAACGTTAAGAACAGGGCAAAAAAAGGATAGAAAAGGGAAAAAATTTCCATTGTATCTATCGGTGAAATGTCTCGAGCGGTTTCTTAAATCTCGGCTTAAAAGCAGAAGAGAGGAGTAGTAAGAAAAACTAGGGGTGGGGCGTGAAAAGTAAAGGAAATTCCTCTGTCGCGGTATCGACTTTTGTGTTTGCAATATTTTTACAATAATTATAATAATAATAACAACAATATTTATATTAATAATAATAATAATAATAATAATAATAATAATAATAATAATGAAATTTCGATACTCTAAAAAAAGGGGAAAAAATGTATTTTATAAATATAGAAAAAAATTTTATTATAAAAATAAAAAAAATTTCATTGAAATTTGTTATTCTGTATTTTAGCATAAATATAATTTCTATTGAAATAATTAATAATTTAGCTAAATATTAAATAAAGGCGATTTCAACGGATTTAAATTTTTTTGGTCACTGAAATTATAAATTATTTTCCCTTGAATTTTCCAGGGAAAGAAAAAATTCAATTCATGGAAACGAAAAATGATTTTCACTTGATAAAGGCAAAGTTCGACTTCCGTTATAAGCCCGCTAAAAAGCGGAACCCTGTTCGCTGCCGTAATTAGTTCGTTAATCATTTCTGCTCTGCCGGAATATTCTGAATTTCAACTTGATCCCGTTTTACGGGAACACAGTTACGGTCTAATTTTACGCGTAAACTCGAGCTTTCTGGAAATGGTTTCCTGCACGGCTAGAATTACGAGTATATTTAAATTATCGGGCGGATATTTGGGAAGAAATTCTCGCGAAAATGGAGTATCTCGAAACGAGATTAATGCGATGATACCCTGGGATAATTACAGTATCGAGCTAGGAAATAAAATTCCTTTTTAATTGAAAGATGTGACGCGATAAAACGCGTTTTCAAGAAGAAAATTCAATTACAATTGAAAATAAATATCGGGAAAATTTTGTTCGAGAAATCACAATAATATTGGAGCGATCTTTTTTTATCGATCAACTTCGAATTCCGCAATTAAAAATGAATGTTCAATTTAAATTCCAATAATTGGAATGCCTGAAATAGTTTCTCCATAAAATTGTAACTCGAATTCAACATTCTGTGGAAACTCGAAAGTTACAGAGTGGAAAGTAGAGGAGCCAAAGTTCGAAATGGAATAAAATGAAAATTTCTACAATTTTCCTTTCCAAAAATATGATTTTTTAAAAATTGAACATGAAAATTGCAGTTTTCGGAAAAATCGAAGATTGTTTGCTTCTTTTATCTGCTTTGAAAAATATACGACTCAAATTTGAAAATTTCTGGAAATTCGATATTTTTGGGGTAGAAAGTAGAGATTTTCAGCTTTAATTTGGAGTAAACCCGAAATTTCTATAATTTTCCTGCCCAAAAATACGATTTTTCAAAAGTTGACCTTGAAAAATGCATTTTTTGGGAACATCGAAGCCTCATTTTCAGCTGCTTTGGAAAATTGTTAACTGAAATTTGAAAATATCTGAAAATTCGGATTTAATATAGGAGAGTCTTTAAGTTTGAAAGTGGGATAAAGTGGAACTTTCAATCTTTTTTCTTCTTCGGAAACTTTCCTATGAGAAGCATTTTCTTCCGGACGAAACTCCTTTTTTTCCTCCTAGAGGAGCATTTCACGGAGAAAAAAAGCTTGCTTTACTATGAAATTCGATATAGGTACTTACTCTCCGACTCTTACACCGTTCCAGCATCCCCTGTCTGGGTAAACTTCGCAAATGGTATCGGCGAGAGTACCATAAAAGGTACGTGACCTTACGACACTCGCTAGGAAATTCCCAAGCTGCTGATGAAGTTGCGTAGGAAGCGATCTGTGCGATGCACTAGACTGCGATGACGCTGATGATGCAAATCCATAACGTTCCAAACTTCCACCGTTTGTTCTCGTTATTGTCGTCGAAGTTTCTTCGAAATTCGGCATTTCCGATGAACTCTGAAGCTCCGAACGTCCGCAAACTTTCCGGACCTGAAACAAAACCAATCAAACACTCATTTTCGGCCAACGAGAGTTCCAAAAAGTATCGGTTAGGTTTGGTCAGGTACCATTATATATCGTTGAACGTGCAATTGTTGGAAAACTGAGTTTTGGTGAAATTTACTATGTTGTAATTTTCAAGAAATACAAAAAAATTATTGTCCATGGGAAAGTGTGAATTTGGACATTGGTAAGTGAATGGATCACCTCAAAAACGTTGTAAGGTACAAATTGCAAATTGTTCAAAAACCCCCGAGAATGGAAAAAAAAAAATAACTTGATAAATTGATAAATTTTTTAAAAAAAATTATTATTGTACCATCAGGTTATTTTTTTCATTTTCGGGGGTTTTTGAGCGATTTGCAATTTGTACCTTACAACATTTTTGAGGTGACGCATTCAATTGCCATGGAAGTAATTATAGCCTTCTGACGAAATTTTGCAGAATTTTGAAATTTCCAGGGTAGAAAGTCGGGAAGTGGAGTTTGAAAATGGCGAAAAATGGTAGAGTTCAGAAGCTTATGTTCCAAAGATATGATTTTTCACAGTTGACTTTTAGAAGTGCAGTTTCTCACTTTTTTGCTAATTTAGGAAATTCATAACTCGGATTCAAATTTTTTTTGAGAAAGTTGAAATTTAAAAGGTAGAAGGTGAAGACCATAAAAAGGAAAATATCTATGATTTGTTTCTTTTAAAAATACGATTTTTCAAAATTCAACTTAAGAATAGTAATTTCGGGGAAGTTCGAAATCTCTTTTTTGGTGCTTTCGAAAATTTTAAATTTAAGTTCGGAAGTGTGTAAAAATTTTAAATTTACGGAGCCAAAAGTAGAGAACTCAGACTTCGATATGGAATAAAATGGTAGTTACTCCCATTTTTTCTTCGAAAGTTACGACTTTTCAAACTTCGCCTTGGAAATTTCAATTTCTAATTTGTAAATAATAATTTCTAATTTGTAAATAAATTTTTATATATAACCAGTATGTCGACATATAACATTTTCTTCACACTTGACCTTAAACCTTTCGATTTCCATGAAACGAAAGAATTCAAAGCGAAAGTTATAAAAATATAATCCACACTTGGAAGTCTGCTGCAAACTTTTTCTAGAAGATCATTTCGATTTCAGAGAAGGAGACGTTCAAAAATGTAGGAAAAGCTGGAAAATGTGGAAAGGAAATAAAATTTTCTTTCCAACTGCACTTTTTGTGCACATAAAATGAACAGAGAGAATCCCTTTTATCTACTTTTCTCTCTCTCTCTCTCTCTTTGCTACAAATTCTTTTCCGAGAAAAAAAGAGGAAGGAACTTAATCGTAAAAAAAAAGTGGATTCAACTTTATCATGAACATCTCACTTCTCAGGGTGTCTTAATGCTCATTCTAACGACTTTGTAATACTTAGTATGTGTGTATGTGTCTGTGGATATAAAAGAAGTTAAAAAAGTGAAGTAAAGTAAAGTAAAGTATTTTACACTAAAGCTTCCTAAGGAAGATTCAGATAATTAAGACAGTAAACGTTGGAACGATATAATTATCGCAATTTCTCGCGATATTAGTTCGGATTGTAGACGTAATATAAGGAAAGAATGTTTCATTGTGGTGAGAGGTCAACGAAATTTCGAGACATTATGAAATAGTGTAGTAAGAAAATAATAATAAGAAACGCAGCTAATTAATCCAATCATTTGATTTATAAAATAAAAACAATAAAAAGATTTCGTTCCTATTTTGTTTCTGAAAACCGTCAATTTTGAATTTTATAGCTTTCATATTCGGGGAAATTGAACTTTTATTGGAAAAATTGGATTCGAACTTTTTTCAGAGTCCTGGAAAAAAAACAAAGAAAGATATGAAGAGGTAAAAGAATTTGTTTACGTTTTTATCATAGAATCGAGTTTCCAATAAATATTCGAGACCGAAATTAAATTCGTCAGAAATACGCAGGTATTGTGAACGAGTGATGTAATAAAAATTAATATTATTCGATTGACGAAAATAAATTAATCGATAATAATTAGATTTCGTTTCCATTTTGCTCTTCAATATCATAAGTTTCAACTTTTAACTTTGATATTCGGTGAAAGTTTTTTCGGAGAATTTTTGCTTTTAAAATTTTTACCATTTCCTTACGATAAGATTTATTAGCCCAATTGTATAAAAATAATAATAAGACTTTAATTCCATTTTTTAGAATACTTGAAATTTTTACTTTCAGCTGTACTATTCCATAAAGTCAAACCTTTTTTAAAAATTCTTTTAAAATCTTATTCCAAACTCTCAAAGGAAGTACCTATTGTTCCATTTACGTCACAGCATCCAAATTTAATGCGATAATCGAGGCCAAAGCGGAACAAAAACCACCCTCGAACTTCCTTCAATTTCTAAATTTTAACAACCCGCAAAATTTCAAATATATTCATTAAGATATAGATATAGATATATATTTGATTTAAATTCAGGGAGAAAATCTGGAAGCCTTAATACCGGCCGGAGGGTTGCAGACATGTGCAGATATATGTATGCACCTATATTCCACCTCCAGCCATTTCCGGTCGAAGTCCAATCGTGACTCATCTTCGAAAGAAAGGATGATCGTAGGTGGAAACGAGCAAGAGAGAAAGGAAGAAGGAAGGAAGGAAGGAAAGGATGGGAATGGGAATGGGAATGGGAATGGGATGAATGGGAAAGAAAAGAACGAACGGGAGGGCAAATAGTAACGCGTTTCGTATTACACGCACAATGTAAGATTTCCCATATCCTCATTAACGCCGTTCGTTCACCCTACGATAGAAATAACGCACGGGTTGCAGTGACACTGATATCCATTGCACGGGTTATCGCGATACATCCTATTACAGATTTCTCGGTACGATCGATCATATCGATTATGTATACATGTGTCATTCTTTCGAGCACTTATTTTATTAAATTAATTTTCTTTTTTTTTTCGGGGCTATATATTGATATCCTTTGGTTTCATGGAAGCCAATACGAATGAAAGCTGCCATTGTCCGGCCGGTGATAATAACGATAAGGTATGATGCCATCGAGGACTTTAACCTTAAATTCAAAATAGATTAGGTACGCACCTGATTTAAATTGAATTTATTTTTTAACACTATTATCCCACAAAAGGTGTTAAAATTTGGAATTACCTTCGAAGTTTTTTTTTAACCATTTTGTGTCAACTAGCTTTTTGACATCGACAAAAGAAAAATGTTGAGTGCTTATCTGTAAAAATGTGCTATCCAATAGGAAAATCCTTTTTTGTTTAAAACGCAAAATTGACGGATCCTGATTATTGATTAGTAGCGGTGGCAAGTGTTAACTTAATTATAGATATGTATAGCGGTAGAAATAGTGTTAATTGTTAATTTCAGAATAACTTAATTTGATGTTTTTGATATCGGTTTAATTTAGTATCGTAGAATATTAATTTTAACATACTTTGACAGTGATTTTCATTACGGCAGAATTAAAATTAGTGTCATTAATTAGATTCCATTGATTCGGAGTATTTCATTGAAATTATAACAATTGAATTTCGGTGATTAATAAAAATTCCAAAATTGAAGATTTAGGATTTTCGAGGAAATACAAATTTTTTAATGCGGTAAAATTTGGTAAAATCCTTAATTTTTGTCCAAATTGTAATAGGTCAATTCTTCAATTTGTCAGTACGTGACATAAATTGAAGAATTTGAAGCTTAATTTTAAAATAAATTACCAAATTCGTATTTTTTATTTTCAATTAAGTAATTATGGAATTTGCCGTTTTTAACTTATCATTGTAGGACGTTATTTGTAACACACTTTGTTTGTAATTTTAGTTACGGGGGAATTAAAATTAGGGTTAATAATAAAATTTAATTGATCCTGAGGGTATTCAATTTATAAAAATCGAATCTCGCCGATTATTTAAAATCTTGAAACGGAAGTTTGAGAATTTGCAAGAAAATAAAAATCGTTTAATAAGGCGAAAATTAGATAGATTCTTATTTATGTAAATAGATATTATAAATCAGACGAATTCTTCTTTTTCTTAAATTAATGAGATCAATTTTAACGGATGCTGGGTCGTTATGAAGTAGTCCCAAGTTTCAAATTAGAATTAGTATAATTAATTAGATTCAATTAGAATAAATTAAGCTTTCGTATACCGGATACCGTTGGTGAGTATTTACTGAATTTATAAAAATCGGGTCTCGCCGATTATCAAAAATCTAGGAACTGAAGTTTGGGGATTTCCGAGGAAATGAAAAATCTTTTATACTGGCCGAAATTGGTTAAATTATGTAAATACACGATAAAAATTAGATGAATTCTTCTTTCCACAATAAATTATATGAAAATCTGCCGTTATAAAATTCTGAAAGTCCAATATTAGCTCGAATTAATAAATTCCAGGCAGATTGGGTCGTTATAAATTTCTCGGTTGCAGAATATCGAAGATCAATATTGCAGGAGAAAGTGAAGTTGGTGAAAGAAAGCCGAAGTATGAGTAAGTTGGCAGAAGTTTGTAAATTATTGGAATTGTTTAAAGAAGGATTCAAGGGGCTTTATTCCATGATCCTTCTTAATCCGAGAATAAAAGTTTTATTACACTTCGGGAAGAGATTATCATTCGGAGCTAGATGCTAGCGAGAATAACGGCTCCAAGATTTCCTTTTATTGCGAACTCCAAGTAAATTAGGATTTATTCCAAGATTTCACGGTGAGGGTAGCGTTTGTGAATAGGCTTCTCGTTTCGCAATTCGGACACACCTTCGTTAGAAACAAAGACGATCTATCGGGAGTCTGCGGAAGGGAGCAGCATTTAGTATTTCATGTGTGAAAATTCCAGATTCAGGGTGAAGTCAACCCGAAAGATCAATGAATTGTTGGAAGGACTTTAACGAAGGACGAAATACCGAAAAATCCAGATTTCAAGAAATTTCAAAAAAGTTTTGGAACTTTTCACTTTTCAAGAAAGTTGCAAATATTTTTTAAAAATATATTTGATAAAAATTCTTTTCAGGAAAAATTAAGTAACAATAGGATTCTGATTTTATTGCAAAAGAATGAAATACCACGAAGGTCTTGAATTTATGTTGAAGAACAATTACAAAAGATAATTCCTAGTTTTTCAAAATGAAAATAAAAAATAATGATAATAATAATAATAAAGATTTGGGATATTTTTTTTATTGAAGTTTTGTTGGTGAAACTTTATCATAATTTTTTTAAGAGTTCTTGAGAAAAAAAGAAAAATAGAGGAATTTGTGTTTTTATCATAAATTCGAATTTTCAACAAAAATTCAAGACCAAAATTAATTATTATTAATTTACAACGAAAGTAAAAAATGAATGATAATTGTAGAAAAGTGGTATAATAAAAATTTGTATTCGATTGACAAAAAAAACTAATAAATAATAATTAGATTTCGTTTCCACTGTGTCAGAATTACCATAAATATCAATTTTTCAGTTCCAATATTCAATCAAATTGAAGATTATTGGACAAATTTTATTCTATCTTTTGAAGAAATAGTAAAAACGTAATAAAAAAAATGTCCCCATAACTTTGGAAAATGGACAAAACACCAAAAAGGTCTTAAATCTACTTCAACAAAAATCAAAAAATTTCCCGATTCGAAAAAATGCATAAAAAAGATCAACTTTTTCAAGGAAAAACAAACTGCCAAAAGCATATTAATTTCTTGGGGAAAAAACGAAATGCCAAAAAGGTCCTATTTTTTTTTAAAGTCCTTTGAAGAACAATAACAAAAGAGATATTGATTGTTTCGGGAATTCAAAATTAATCTATTACTAATATAGGTAATTAATATTGTAATTAATTTATAATAACATTTCATTTATAATAATTCTCAAAAAAAAAATATTAAATTCGGTATTTTGACACAGACACGGGTCTTGGTTATCAATTTACTCTTAAAAAAAAAGAACAGCAGTGATATAGATTGAAACATACACATAAAACGTGGCTTCCTCCCTCCTGTTCCTCTTACCACCCTTGGAGGGTCGTGATGGGAAGTATAATAAGTTGTATACAAGGTGGGTAAATTACGAAGCCTTATTTTCTCATCTTTAGACCGTTTGCCTCATCCCAGCAACTGGGATAAGACATCACGAACCGATTACTCACGAGTTCAAAGTTCAGCCAATTTAGCAGGGATGACGTCAGCTTCACCGGGTTGCATTATATATACATAAATATATATATATATATATGTGTATATATACAGCCATATGTATATATATATTACATATACATAGCCATGTATGTGCATATAAATAGGTCCATCGCTTTATATTCTCACACGGTGACAACGGAGAGGAGATAAAAAAGAGGAAGAAAGATTCGCTTTATTTGCCCGCTGATCGAAATAGCGTCTAATGAATCAATCAATGAAAAGCCATTGTCTTATTATTCATTCAGATGGCACGCAGATGTGCCGGAATATCAATCATTGACCGACCTTTATATGATTCATGCGGAATCGCTGCGAGATGATTATTACAATGATTTATTTAAACAAACGCCCGACGTGTAATCCTGGAGTTTGGTACTTTTTCTGGTGCCAAAGTCGAGTTTCCGGAAATCCTAGAGAAAAATGTGGCTTTTAGGGAACTTAACCCTTTCGCACCAGGTTTTTTGAATTTTCATTTTAGAAAAAAAAATTACAGGAATTTACTCTGGTAGATGTAATAAAATAAAATATATATTCGAAAAAGTCGTATTTTTGAAACTTTTTGAAACAATTCTATGGGATTATATATACCAGTTCTATTTAAATGGAATTTATAAAAATTAGGATTTTTTTGAACATTGCTTGGGATAAATATATCCCGACAGGAGTGAAAGGGTTAAAATGCGATTGCTTAAGAAGTCCAATTTGAGTGTTGTTAGGAGACTTTTAAGGGACTTGCTAAATATACCTAATGTATATATTAATATAGCAAATATATTAATATAATAATTAAAATATAGTAAAAATTAACTATATCAATTATTATAGAAATTTGGATTTTGATATACTAGGTTTGGTTCCAGTTGATAAGAATCCGAGCCAGCATATAAATATTTCTTTGTAATCGGTTGCTGAAATAGTAAAATGAGCCGTTTATTTTGAAAGTGGCCTAAGTCCATTTTTAAAGAGTCATTATATATCGGCATAAATAATTAGTTTTCAACAATTTAATTATAAATTTACGAGTTTTTCATTTTTTTTGAAAAATGGACAGGCCATTTTCCAAATAAACGGCTCAAATAACAATATTAATTTTTAAATTTCCCCTTTTATAAGGAAAATTTCGAAAATGCCCAAAATTGGCCCAGATTCTTAGAAGCTCGAATAAAAAATGGACCTTTCGAATGTTGCAACGTCTTCGATACCGTAACCGTTTGAGTGCCAAAGGGGCGCAATCGCGCTTCTTCCGTTCCATGTCAAAAAATACCAGCATTTTTGAAATAAGGAATGAAAAGAGCGCTATCGCGCCGCTTGGCAATTTTTATTTGGAAACATAAAAAAACCTCTGGTACTCAAACGGTTAAAATCGAGAATCGTAGAGTTTTCAACTTTTATCTGCCAAAAATAAAATAATATCCGTTTTTAGAAGCAAAATTCAAATTTGTGCGCTAGTTTTCGAGAGACACTAAGAACGAAACGAACGCTCGATTTGGGGAGTGACCGAAATTCTCCTGCCGATCGTATCTCCCTTTGCCAGGAAATTCCTTGGCGAAGGAAACCTCGGTTCGAAGGATGACGAGGAGGACACGGAATAGAAGCAGAAGAGGAAGAATGAAAAAAAAAATAGAAAAAGGCGAATCTTTGCCACGAGGTTGCCGATATTCACAACGTAGTAACGAGAAGGAAGAAAGGGAAAGGAAAAGGAAATACATGGAATAAGAAAAAAGGGATAGACGGAGACGGGACGATCAGAGGGGTTGCGGAGGTGAGGCGTGCCACCTCATGGCGCGCCCAGCGCATTCCTCGCGTCCTTTGCTTTGCTCTTGGCTGCTTTGACTCGCCGACGACTGTGTTTCAAGATCGAACTCGAATCCCGTGTGTCGATCGCTGGAATTCGCTGGAGAACCAGCGGCAGAAGCTTGCACTCCGCGCAAGCTCCCGACCTGAAGCGCCGTTGTCCCCTCGACTCCTGGATTTATCGTCTCCCGGTTGGTTTCACCCTTGCTTTTCCCACCTGCAGGTCCGACCTTCTCCAGTGGAGAAACGGACCGTGGTCAACTATCGGTACTGGGACCGTTGCAGGGCCCGAACTGTCCGAAATGTTGACATTACTCAAAAAGTAGCCATTGCGATCCGGTTTCGCGTCGGTACAAAATGTAAAAGTTACACAAAATGTGCGCATGTAATTAAATAACAGAGTTGTTGAACTTGAATTTGTGATGATAATTATGGGTAATAATGTTTGTACCAGTTAAGTCTGATTTTATTGGAAATTTAAAAAGGGGGAAGAAAAGGAAGGAAATATTCAAATGTAATTGATATAAATTTCTATTTTATAATATTTTAGAAAGTATAGTTGATATGATTAGGAAAGTAATTATAATTTCTAAAGTAAAATAGAATTATTTATGGAAATTCAAAATAATTACTAATAGATATAGATTTTTCGGAAAAAAATACATCGGATAAGGATCTCCCTGAAATGCCCAAAAGTGGTTCCAAAGTCGTTATTTTTGTGGATAGCTATTCAATTCAATAAATTCCAAATTATAATCGCTGAAGCTTTTAAATGACCGCCGATGAGACGTAAGAGGCGCATGCGTTGTTGCTAGTACGGAAAATATATACTTATAATGTAAAAAAGTCTCAGAATATTTTTCTACACCTACATGTTTGTCGGAGCTAAAATAAATTTGAAAAATTTTGGGAAAGGTAAAATAAAATTAGATTCGCCTTTTTAATTAAATGATAATAATGGTAATTAATGGTAATGGTAATAATAATAACAATAATAATATAAATATAATAATAATAATACAAATATAATAATAATATATACAACACTATTTCCCAACATGTAAGAATTTACTTCAATTAAAAAAAAAAGCAACAGTGGCAGAATTAAAAAGAAAGTCACCCAAAAGTGGACCATAAATGTCCACTAATGACGACCAAATACATCTGAAACCACAACCGATCGCATCGACAGACTTTTCCCACTGGACTTTCCCTGATTTCCCAGAATACTATCTTCGGTGCCAGAATAGGCTCCGTATCTATGTATAAATATACACATACAAGCGTGTGTCTAAAAGTGTATACCTTCGTGCATGTATAAAAGGATCAAACGAGATTTATCCTATCAATGATAAATGCGTAAGAGGCATGAAAGGGGTAGGATGTAACACATGTAAGGCGATAATGGCAGGGAAAAGTGCAGAAACAAATGGACGCGACGCAACGTAACGGCCGGGCCGGGCCGTGCCGGGCCGCGCCGGGCTGACGTAAAGTACGAAGAGTGAGCGACGACAGGAGGAGGAGGAGGAGACTGGAAGCGAGCAAATCGGCTGGAAAAATCGTATGCGTCTGCAGTCACATGGCAACAGCAATCTTTCGCTTCGTCGTGCCCGGCCGCTGCTCGCTCCCTCTGCTATGCAAGCGAAGATGCAGTTTGCACTCGCCCCATTCAGCTATTCCATATTCCGTCTCATTCCGATGCCAACGATTCTCCTTTCTTTTTCTCCCTCCCTCTTTCTTTCTTTCTCTCGTTCAGGTATAACAGGTTCTCTTCTGTTAGTCGAGAAGAGACTCACTCATGTACTTCGCGTGCCGAGGAACCAAGTTGGTCCGTTGCTTCGTTTAGCCGGGAGAGCTTAAGATGCACGGATGCACCGACGCACGTGCATATATATGTATGTGTATGTGTATGCCACAGCGAACGGCTGACTTGCCGGCTGGACGTGTGTCGGCGGTACCGCATGCGGATCATGCGGTGGTAACTTTAGACACGGGAATTACCTCGATAAGAAACTCCAAGGGTCGGTCGTCTTATCGAATTACACAGTTAATTCGTTTCTCCCGATGAGCTCATTTTCATTTACATGCGGCTCGTTTAGCGCCGATAGCCCCGATAGCGCCGATAGTCCCGCCAAAGAATGAATACCCGTGTAGTCTCTCCCAGGTACTCATTCTTCGAAACGAGCCTCCGAGTAGCGGCTCCTAGATTTTGCGGACCTCTTCTTTTTTTTTATTCTCAATTAAGTGGCACACCGAGAAAGGAAAGGGTTATCAAAATAATGAAAATTGTCCCCAAAAAAATAGGAGCATGCGCCAACGTGGTAAAATAATGAAACGAATTAACAAAATAATATATATTCGTGGAAGCTTAATGATAAACTGCAATTTTATTATCGACAACGGAACTTATTTTTTCAGTTCTTTTGTAAAGAAAATTCGTATATTTTTGAAAGGAAATTTCTTGTAAATTTTATTATTTTATTACGTAATTCTATTACTTTTCCTCGTGGGCGCATTTCTATTATTTCTTAGTGAATTTTATAAATTTTTCAGCAAGTTGAAATTGGAGGTAATATTTATATTGTTTTATATTATTATTATTATTGTTATTATTGTTGTTATTATTATTATTATTATTATTATTATTATTATTATTATTATTATCTTATATTAGTGTTTATAATATTTATATTATTATGAAATATAGGAATTTTTCATCTCTCTGAAAATTGGGAATTTTTGGGAGTTTTAACAAAAGCACTCTTAAGTATCTTTGAGTACATGTCGTCTCATGGGGAAATTGTAGGTCTTTATGGGGATTTCGAGATTTGTGGAACTTTTCAAACTGAAACAAATTTCGAAAATTTTCTAAACTTCAAAAAATTTCTTAGTAAAAAGAACTTAGATCATTTATAATCAGATGAATGTTAACTACTAATCAGATCTAACTAATCTACTAGTCAGAAGCTGTATAACTTTTTCACATTATTTTTTCTTTTTAAATAGGTGTTAATTTTTTTTTGTAACCTCATTTTTTATAACACAAAAAAGAAGCAAAAAATAGTGATTTATTGAATTAATACTTTGTGTCTGCTTTTGTTTATCCAAGTCATAGTAGTCATTCTTAGGACTGTCTTCATTCGGTTCATATGGAATTACGCTAAAAAAAAAAGGCAAACAAATTTAAAAAAATTTTTTTAATCGCGCATCTTTTATTGATTGGAATAAAAATGAATCTTATTTTTCACAATTTAATATTTCCTTCATTATTAATTTAGAAAATTCTAAATATAAAATCATCAAATTTATTCACAGTCAACAAACAAAATAATATATACTCTCTTGTAATTGATCTAAGCAGTTCTTCAAATTTAGCATGTTTCATTGATATTACTAAAATAGAATTAGTAAATGTCTTCCATTAATAATTATAGAGATTAAAAAAAAGGACAAAAAAATTCGATATCCACCACAATAACTTTTATTTAATCCTTAACCCCGTAATTCCTCGATGATTCTTTGGAAGATAAAGGGGAGCGGATTATTATCCAACGTACAATATACGTGGATGTGCATGTGCATGTGCATGGACAGGTGCATCTACGCGCTTATTGTGTCTCTTTCATAACTGCATCTAACAAGTTTCAAGAGCGAAAAGGAGCTAAACTTTATTGACACCCATTCTTTCGTACGCACGTAATGAGGACGCATTTAATGAGGAAGTGCAGAATGCAAGTTAATACAGTGACAATCGGATAGCGCGCACGTGCACGCAGCAGTCAGTCAGTCGGGTATAAGCCATAGAGCGCCTATTTCTGTGGAATCGCTTTGCCCGTAATTGCAGTTATATGCAATTATGAACACCGAATGCTTATTAGATGCGTCTTGGTAATAAGACTTTCGATCGCCCATATATGCATGTGTATGTATACATGCAGTTATGCAGTTACTTGCGTAATTCTCATTAATTTCGTAATTAGTGGGATAGAGCAGATTCAAGTGTCACCGGATTTGTGTACAGTCTTCCAAGTATCTCGGCGTTCTCTTTCTCACGAATTATGGTAATATAGGTATTAGTTCATATATTTAAATAAAAACGTTCTTATATGTGCCCATAATTATGAAAGTGGTCCAAGTCAAGATTAGAAAAAGATGAGATTTTCAGTTATCTCGTATCATTTTATCTTGCAATACATTTTTTTTCTTCATTAATCAAGACCAATAAAACTCCAACTTTCAATGTTGCAGAAGGTAAAAACATTTTTTATTTTATTTAAAACAAATCCTTTAAATTTATCAACACAAAAAAATATGACTTACTTAGACCACTTTCATAATTATGGGCACAATTATAATATAATATTGATTTTTGAATGGGACGAGATTCTTCGTTGTAGTATTAATTAATATTAATAATGAAAAATTGATACACTATTAATATTTCCCAAATTTGTTTCAAAAAGAAACAAGTATGGGAAATATTTATCAAGGATCTACACTGCTACCAATTATATATTAATAAAGTGATAATTAATTTATTATAATATTTTATTATGCAATTACTAATTTTTTATATATTACTAATATTGTAGTATTATACTACATCCGATTGATAATTAATATTGTTTAGTACTAATTATAACTTTAGCCCATTCAAGTAGTAATTGATACGCAGTCAAATAAAAATTAATAGAATACATATTGATCATCAATAACTAATGAAATTATTCAATATCGCGATATAATAAATATGAAAAAATGAATTAACTGAAATTTTTACAATCGCAGTCTAAAAATAGACACCGTAACCGTCATTCATTTCAGTTATTCATATACATGTGAAACGTGAATAAAATATGTGTCTGTATAGGGTAAGATGGTATATAGATAGAAGGTGCTAATATATATATATATAAGAGGAAAAATGTGTTTGAACGTGTAGGTTTGCACCTTCGATTCTAACATGGTATTCTTATGAGTCACCATCAGAAATACCGCTTGTAGAAGTTGCGGTTTATTCATAGAGAGACTGTTTTAGCAACAATTCCATACGAATTCAGCGAGGAATCCGAAAGTTGGATCGGGGTTTCTGTACCCTCGCGTTTTGGGATTATCGCTCCAACTTTCTTATGCTCGCTCGTATTCTGTATACTATACGAGCGGCGGCATTTGTTTATGCTTCCAACGGGCGACGCTCCTGAAAATATCCGCGTTTGTGCAACTTGTCGATAGAAATCTTCGGTCTTCCCGAGATTCGAAATTTCAGGCTTTCTTTGGGAAAATTCGAAATTTCGAACCTTCACGATCCAAATTTTCCAAACCTCAATTCTTGGTTCCAAAAAATTCCCATGATTCCCCACAAATTTCCAATTATTCCCTTACGGTGACACTCAAGGACCATTTTTAACCGTTTGCGTACCACGAACCACTTTCGCGCTCTTCAGATTTTGTGTCGAAAAAAGCCATTTAATTATCTAAATTATTATCTAAATTATTAATAAATTATTATCTAAATTATTATCTAAATTATTATCTATTTAATTATAGCCATTTAATTATTAATTTAATTATTAATTATATTATAATTATTATTCAATTATTCGCTTACGGTGACATTCCAGGACCATTTTTAACCGTTTGCGTACCACGAACCACTTTCGCGCTCTTCAGATTTTGTGTCGAAAAAAGCCAGCGCATTTCGCCGATACAGACAATTGACGGCGCAGATTTTAATCAAAATGGAGCGTAATCGCGCTCTTCGGTTTTTTTCGACCCATAATCGAAAGAGCGCGATCGCGCTTCTTGGCCATTTTCGATTGTGTTTTTTCAAAATCCTCTGGTACGCAAACGATTAAGGACGCGTCCTTGAAAATTGCCTTCTCGAACCTTTCGGCTCATTTTCCTAAAGAATCAATCTTCTTTTCTGAATGAAACATAAAAGAAAAAAGAAAATTGATTTTGTCGAGAAAACTCCGATTTTCTTGCCCTTTTTTTTTACATTTTCCTTCAATTATGATATTATTTATCACGGTTCATCTTTACCATACTCTCGTACACCCCTTCATCGGCTTTTCGGAAAAAACTCAGAATCGGTCCATCCAATCTACGTGCCTACGCATTTGCGTAACGACTGCTCCTTCTCGGAATGAGAGCAGCTTCCGATCGAAGCGAAGCTCCGGCCGCTCGCAGCAGCCAGCGACCGGCTGCTTCCTACGGAATGGAATTGGCGTAATTGTTGTTGCGAGGGAAGTTGTTACGTGAAGATGAAGAAGAAGACGACTAGTTAAAGACGAAGAAGCAATCTTTGGAGTAGGAAAGCTCTCGATATGGCCCGTCGCCTCTGCTCCCTCGGGACATACATACATATTGGCGAGGAGTTCAGCCAGTCTCTCATCTGGCTTCGTTCCAGCCTCCTACGCGGTCGATATAATCATCCGACATCTCTTTACGACCCACGAAGAAACGACCGACGCGTGTACGCTATGAAAAAGAAGACGAAAACGAAGACGCGAAAGAAGAAGAAGACGAGGAGGAAGAAGAAGAAGAACAAGAAGAAAAGACACCAGAGAGAGAGAGAGAGAGAGAGAGAGAGAGGCTGGAGGGAATGGGGCAGAAGTATTGGCAAGATGCCGCATCGTGGAATCAATGACCCGCTCTTCTCTCGTTTTCTCGCTCTCTGTCTCCCCGTCGCGAGGAGGTTCCATCAGTATTTTCGGTACCTACTTGAAATAATTGCGTCCAACGTTCTCTTCGATACATTTCAAGCACGCGCCCGATCGTCTACCGGAGAATGTGCCGTCAGAGAATTCGCCACTAATCGCGGGTCACTGCGTCGAGAGAACCGACGGATTTTTTCATGCTACGATGCCGAACGTGGACTACATTTCGACCCGATTCGGAGGCTCGAGAGCGAATTTGAACTCTATAGGAGCGAATCGAGGTGCCAGGAGCGAATCGGGATCGAGAAGTAAACGAAGGTGTCGAGAGCAAGCGGAGGGGGGGTTGGGTTCTGAAAGTAATGAGACGATTAGGAGCAAACTGAAATTAGGAGCGAATTAGGAGCGAATTGAGAAAAAGGAGGCTTCAGGAGCAAATGGGGACCAATGAAGTTAATGAGGAGAATGGGTGCAGATTGCAATTGCAGCAGAAATTGAAATCTTCGAGAATAAACGAAGATTCGGAATCTAACGAAGGAATTGGGAGTGTCATTTTCCATTTTTGATACGATCGGTCAAATCCTTTCCATCAAACCTCAATTCCGGAAAAAGAAATCATCGAGTGACGCGACGGCATATACCAAGATTCGAACCCGTACCAAAAACCACCTAATTTAAATCACTCAACCCTGTCTGTCTGTCAGTCTGTCATCCCGTCAGTCTGTCTATCAAGCAACCCTCCGAGATTTTGTGAATCCACGCCTTTCGAGATAAGATAATATATAATAATTCGCGATTCGCAACTCGTAAGTTCGCACTTATAGAAATTTTCGAATGCTCCGTCGTCGAACGACGCCGATGGAATTTCGTCTGTCGCGAAATCGATACCGAAATATGGGGAAGAGGCGGGAAAAAAAAAAGGGGAAGAAAGAAAACTCGTGGGTGCTACAAAAGAAAAAGGGAAGGAAAGGAGAAAGAAGAGAAAGGAGCGAGCGTCATAAATTTTTCAAGTCCTACTTCTTTTTAAGGTGACCCATATTCCCTCGGCTGCATAATAATCTCTTCTTTGGTTCTTTTAAGAGTCAAGGCTCTTCGCGGTGGATGCAAGAGAAGAATGCCACGTTCTTCCCTTACGACAAGGTGGTGTGTGTGTGTTTCTCACCCCCGAGTAGCTACACACGTTGGTGGAGGAAAAAGGATTTTTAAAATTCGCTAAGAAAATGTAATAAGGGCACGACCGTGACGAGAAATACTTGAATTAAATGTTAAAATGTTACGAGGTACGAGAAATTTGCGTTGTAAGGAAAATATGTAAAATAATAAGGGTAACAAGAGTACCACAAAATTAGGGTTGTGTGGTTATTAGCTTTTTACGAACATTTGTTGGAAATTTTGTAATTGGAGAAAAAGGATTTTTTGATTTTGGAAAAAATAGAAAAACAATGAAAGTTACCAAAGAATTGCTAGAATAAAAATTTCTTTGCAAAAGTAATATGTAAAATAATAAACTAGAACGTTTACTGCAAAATTAGAATGAATTATTAATTTTTTATGAACAAAAATTTATTTACTATTTAAAAAAATTTTTTTTTTTCTTACTAACAAACTTTTTATTTCATCATAACCATTTTAATTATTTACATAACTCCTTTTTTTAACGTAAAAGGAGAAAAAAGGATTTTTAAAATTCGCTAATTGTAAGAAAAAAACAAAGATACGCCTGTGACGAAAAATACTTGAATCAAATATCAAAGAGATACATAATAAAATATATATAATTAATTGCTAGCATTCCATGAATAGTTTTGCTACATAATTTTATGACTCGTATATATATATTTCTTACATCTCTTGCAATTTTTATTATTTTGACCGATCCTATTTTTTTTTTTTCGATTCCATTGGATCAAAAAATGCTGAAGGAACAAAATAAAGTGTAGATAGTCAAAGGGGAGGACGAGACGAAGTGTCTCCTGGATTCTGGGGGATAATTTCATCACGGCCTAAATAAACCGACCGTAAAAAAAAATAAATAAAAAAAGTATATTGCCTTCCCTTCTTTTTCTTTTCTATGATATTTTCCCTTTGAAAGAAAAAAAAAAGCAATTTCCTTCTCGCTCCTAGGAAATATCCGTTTTTCATTACAAACAACAGCTGCCTGCCTGCCATCAGGAATTAAATCTCATTCGCTCATTTCCTTCTGGGAATCCTTCCAATTTTCTTACGTTCAATGTCGGATCGAAAATTCGAAAATTGGCCGCAACCGTGACGTCACCAAGACTCTTGACGTATTTTATTTTCTATTCAATTTTTTTTTAACTTTATTTACTATTTTAATTTAATTTTTGTTTCGCAACTTTTTATTTTATTATTTATTCAATTATATTTGTATTTTTTGTTCTATTATTTAATGTGTGGGATTTATTATATATATATATATATATATATAATTTTCCTGACATTGACCAGAAACGAAACACGTATCACATGTACGTAGCCGAGGATCGTGTGGGCAGATCTGCCGGAAATTCAGCCAAAAAGCTCGTCTTCACCGACAGTCTGTCTCTCCTCGTACGTATAATACATATGTTGGAATTGGCATCGTGCGCGAAATTAAATTCGATTCGATTGAACTCGATTGAATTCGATTCCACCGAGTACGTATGTTTCCACGGACGAGACGACGCGGCGTCCGGAAAAAAAAAGGAACGAAGACACTAGGAAATAGAGTCCTCAGGAGCTAATGAAAGTTTTTGAAACTCTTGCCGCTAAAATTCTAATACTAGAAAATTTTTTGCGTGAAGTTTTCAATTATCAGCAATTTTCCCGATAAGATTTTGAATCCTCGGAAAATCCCAATAAAAATATCGATGCTGCAAAATTCCTCTGTAAAAAATTACAATTTTCAAAAATTGTTTCAACCTGTTCGTATTTTCCAGATTTTTCCAAATAAAAATTAACGTTTTTGGGAACCTTTGGAGTATAAATTGCGAGATTAGCAAATTCTCCGGGCGAAGTCTTGAATTATCAGCAATTTTTAGGAGGAGAATTCGAATTTTTGGAAAATCCCAATAAAAATATGGATGCTAAAAAATTCTTCTGTAACAATTCCAATTTTCAAAAATTGTTCCGGTGTATCCGTATTTTTAAAAACTTTCCTGGTGCAAATTCCTATTTTGGGGATTCTTCCAAGCAAAAATGAAAATTTTTTAGACTCTCTATAATATAAATTCCAATATCAACAAATTCTCGAAGTGAAGTTTTGAATTATCGGCAATTTTCCGGATAAAAATTCAAATTTCTGTAAAGTCCCAATAAAAATATCGATGGTAAAAAATTCTTCTGCAACAATTCCAATTTTCAAAAATTGTTCCGATGTGTCCGTATTTTCAAAAACTTTCCTGGTACAAATTCCTATTTTGGGGATTCTTCCAAGCAAAAATGAAAATTTTTTAGACTCTCTATAATATAAATTCCAATATCAAAAAATTTTCGAAGTGAAGTTTTGAATTATCGGCAATTTTCCGGATAAAAATTCAAATTTCTGTAAAGTTCCAATAAAAATATCGATAGTAAAAAATTCTTCTGCAACAATTCCAATTTTCAAAAATTGTTCCGGTGTGTCCGTATTTTCAAAAATTTTCCTGGTGCAAATTCCTATTTTGGGGATTCTTCCAAGCAAAAATGAAAATTTTTTAGACTCTCTATAATATAAATTCCAATATCAAAAAATTTTCGAAGTGAAGTTTTGAATTATCGGCAATTTTCCGGATAAAAATTCAAATTTCTGTAAAGTCCCAATAAAAATATCGATGGTAAAAAATTCTTCTGCAACAATTCCAATTTTCAAAAATTGTTCCGGTGTGTCCGTATTTTCAAAAATTTTCCTGGTGAGAATTTCTATTTTAGGGATTGTTCCAAGCAAAAATGAAAAATTTTTAGACTCTCTATAATATAAATTCCAATATCAACAAATTCTCGAAGTGAAGTTTTGAATTATCGGCAATTTTCCTCATAAAAATTCAAATTTCTGTAAAGTCCCGATAAAAATATCCACGCTAAAAAATATTCCCCGCGAAACTTCCAATACTAGCACATTTTCTTCGAATTTCCCCAACTTTCTGATACATCGTTATTATTTATACGATTATATTAACATTATTATGATACGTTATAACAGATTTTCGGGTCTCGAATTTGAATACGAATCGACATTCGATATAAGGCCTTCCTATTCATCTTCTATTTTAAAGAGGGGTTGAAAGTGCGGATAAGGCTTCTGGGGTTGAAAGGGGAGATGGCAATCGCTTTGAAGAAATCTTTTATTGTTTTCGAGACGCTCGAGGATTTCCTCCCTCGCGGTGTTTTTTTATTCCTATTTTTTCGAAGGGGTGACAAGGTCCTGAAATCGAATTTAAATAAATTCGACGAACGCCACAAGGTCAATCGGTGCAATTGCAAAAATTCGCGACCTGATTTTTCTTTTCGTTATAAATAAATAGATGTTCGTAATTTTTTGTATTATCCTACAAATTTCAAATCGAGTTGTTTGCATCAAAGGGATGTTTGGTGGAATTGTTCCTGTTGGAAGCTGTTTCGTTGATTTAATTAATATTTGTTTTATTAAAACTACATATATGCGTGCCAGTCTAGAAACTATGGTCGGAATTTTCGATTGAAATATCGAGTCCTTTGGTTGAATTAAATTTCTCAATTTTGACTACTATCGGAATGTCGAACCTTTATTTATTTATTCACTTTTATTAAATTATTATTGTTCATTAAATTAAACTTCGGACTCATTATTATTATTTACATTATTTATTTTCATAATTTACATTATTATTATTATTCGGACAGCATTATTTGAAATATTATATATAAATTCGGATTTTTATAATATGTAATGACAATCACAGTCATTTTCGTTGTAAATATCATAATCATTAATGTACCTTTATTAATGCACTCTATTATTATTATTATTATTATTATTATTATTATTATTATTATGATCATCATCATCATCATCATTATTATTGTTTCTATATTTTGTTATCGACATATTGTAATTTAATTGTTTATTAATCGTTATTAATTCTGAAAATAGCTTTGAAAACACTTTGTTTGGGAAACATCGGTCATGTCGGTACCAATTATTGACCCTCGACATAATCATCTTTGCGCAGTGATGGTGCAGGGGAAGAAATGCAAGTGACCGGTCAGTAGGAAGAACGAGCAAAACCCTTGGGTGTGTTGTTGCATCTACTTAATTCTTCCCTTGGAACGATGGCCAATGAAGAATAAGAATACGAATACATCTTGCCCTTAGGTGCAAAACGAATAATAATGAGCGATGCAACAAAACGCAGGCAAAGAGGCGAGGAGGCATGGAGGCATCGGACGTTTGGTAAAGGCCGTTAAGGTGCTACCTTAACGATCGCTGGACTCACGAGGGCAAAGGCCACCAGGAATGCAGACACGTAATGCACGCAGAATGCCGCCTGGAATTATTAGTCTGACTTGGGGCTCTGCCTGACCCCCCCGGTGCAGGTTCCAGCAGGTAGAAATTGCTCGGCAAAGAGGAGCGCGGCGAAAAAGGAGGCATCGTCACCTCTCAGTTATTTCGGAACAAGAGAGGGAAGAGGAGGGATTTCTGACTCCTTATCTTTGGATAAAGTAGAGGATCTTTTATCCAGACCCGACCTGGAGCGAAAGAATTCGCTTCCAGATTCTTAATGAACCAATTCAATCCCATTCAGTGAATGACAAAGGAGGTTTCCCGTCCAGTTTCCTGGAACGATAGCGTCTAATTAGTTTCAGGTTCCAAAGCTTTCGAGAATAGAATTGTCCAGAGCATCTGGAGATAATTGGAATTTTTTAGATGGGAATTATCTGCTGGAAACATAATAACCGAGGGTCTGGAAATCGCTGGAATTTTTTCTTGAAGATTTTTTTCCTGACAAATATTAATAATTTGATCCCAGAGTTTTTGGGAATTATCGGAATTCCTGTTTAGGAATTTTCTATTCTCCAGATCCTAGAAATTGTCAAAATTCTTTAAAAATATATTGTGCTTGATAACAATTATCGGAATTTTTATTTTCGAGCTCCAGGCATTTTATTCCCAATCTCCTGGAAATCGCCGGACTTTTCCACTATAAAATTGATGTCTCAACCTTGGTTCCAGAGCTGCTGAAAATTGTATTTTCAAGCTTCTAGAATCCATCGAAATTTGTTAACTGCATAATTGATAAATTCCACTTTGGCCCCAAAACTGCTGGGAATTTAACTTTCGAGCTTCTACAATTCATCTGAATTTTTCACCGAAAAATGAATATCCCTACTTTGGATCCAGAGTTGCTGGAACTTTGATTTTCAAGCTTCTGAAATTCATCCGAGTTTTCTACTCAAAAATTAATACCTCGACTTTCGCTCCAGAGCCGCTGGAGGTCATTGCAATTACTATTCGGGAACTTTGTGCCGGAAAATTACCATAAATGAATAGAAAAGCTTTAACTCTGGAATCACGAACCGCAATGAGAAATTGGTGCGATGGAAAATTGGCCAGTTCGATTGAGGAACCTGTCGAATCCTACACTGGAGTTTCCCGATTCCGGGTATTGATGGAGTTGGAAAGAAAGAACGAAGTCGAGGAAAGTTAAGAGTTTTTACCCGGCGAGTTTCTTTCATGAATCGGGGAAAGAGGGAGAATCGTCTTAATTAAATTGATTATGCGATTCGCAGTCGAGATCAGCGATTAGGAGATTCCGAAGGCGATATAATGGCTGCGAGAGGAGTCATTTCGGAACGGAGCGGGAAGGCGAAGAACGTGGGTGGATTTGTTCCTTTTTGGGCGAGTGCAAGGACAGGATGGTCGTTCTGTCGCCGATTCACACGAAAGAGCTCTCGTGTGAAAGTTTTAATTACGTTCCAGGCGCTGGCGCCTGCTTCGACAGAAGCGAGCGAGGGAGCGAGGATGGGATTCGAGAAAGAGGTCCTACGAGGAAGGATAAGGTAGGAGAATGGAGCAGGATGGAGTAGGATGGGATAGGATAGGGTAGGATGGACAACAGGCTCGATACTTCAACCACCTACGTGCACCATATTGGTCGGTCGGTCGGTCGGCCAGTTTGTCTGTACATACATGCATTCGTGCGTGACTCTTCATGTGGGTATTTATAAGATGCTTGGATATATGCATTTTATTATATATGTATGTGTGTATGTAATATCGTGAGAAATTGGTGGGAATCCGGTCCAATTGGGAAAAATTTGTGCGAGAATACTAATAATAATAATACTAATAATAATAATAATAATAATAATAATAATAATAATAATAATAATAATAATAATAATAATAATAATACTAATACTAATACTAATAATATTAATAATAATAATAATAATACTAATACTAATACTAATACTAATAATAATAATAACAATAATAATAAACGTCTTCTCGTCGGTAAAAGCTTAAAATTGATCATAATTTGGAATTTACAGAATTGAAATTGAAGCTATGCCCAAAAAATTCGGCTTTTAGAATCAACTTATGGGGACTTTCGGAACACCTTTATCCGAATTATTTTTTTCAAGCGCGTATCTAAAAAAAATTACATTTTTTAATAGTTTTACTTTTAAGTGTCTCATTACGAAATTCCTTAGAAAATCGCCCGAAAAAAAAGAGATGAACGAATGAAAAGAAAAAGGAAAACGAATTCTATGGAATTCCCTGAAAAGTCGAATTATTATCCTCATTACGTAGCTCTCGAGAAATAATTGAAAAAAAGGGTCTTTTCTTGCAGTTCCAGGCTCATTCTTTCGATTCCAATTTACCCACCTAAATTGACACCGAAGTCCGTCACAAAAAGAAGTAAATAAATAAATGAAGGAAAAAAGCCGAAAAAAAAAATGAAAATATCTCGGGCACTTTGACAATTCACCACGAACAAATTGAAGAAAAAAGAGGAAAAAAAAAAAGATTTCGCGGGACAATAACGCGGCATATTAAAACTCCGGGTTTTCGTTAGGATATAAATGACGTGGTTTTGGTTCTTTTCCCCGCTGACGTGTGTCTCGACTTCCCTCGCAATTCGGCACACGATAGCTAGCAGCTACTCGAAAAAAATACGGTTTCAGGTTTTGCCATTATTCGCACGGTATTTCTCGTGTTCCGAGTATCTGCATTGTTGAATACAAAGTTTTGCATGGGCGTGTGTGTACACTCACACATTCATCCATAAACATATATACGTATATGCGCATGCACACAAGCGCGCACGGAGATATAAATACATATTCAACAATCGTCAAGAAATTCTTTTGTGTAGAAACTTACCTTCTCTTCAAGGGCCGGTCCATTCTCCATTGCGTGCATAATGGCATCCGAAATGCGGGTGTCCAATTGTCTGACAGCTCGTTCGGCATTCAAGCCCAGAGGATCGTTACGACCGTCCACCGCCACGACGAGTCTCTCCACCGTTTCCACGTACCCGGTCCATGCAAGATCGAATTCCGATGCTGGTTTTGTTAAACATCCCCTAGAACGATGAAAGACGAGAGGTTCCGTATTAATCATTAAAACGTACCGTTAATAGCTCCCTTCAATTCGCTACCCTCGCTAATTGGAGCTAATATTGAAAAATAATAATAATAATAATAATTACAATAACGATTTCGCAACATTGTGAAAAATGGTACCTTCTAAGGGAAACATCTTTAAAAGAAAAAAATTACGTGACGAAATGGGATTTTTAATAAAAATAATTTCGTAATTTAATAATAATAATAATGATAATGATAATGATATAACTAACACCAATACTAATATTAATATTAATAATAGTAATAGTAATAGCAATAATAATACTAATACTATACTATACTATACTATACTATACTAATAATAATAATAATGATAATGATAATGATAATGATAATGATAATGATAATGATAATGATAATGATAATGATAATGATAATGATAATGATAATGATAATGATAATGATAATAAATAATCGCTATAAAGTTCTAATTTTCATACGGTACTAATATAACTATTTTCGAAATGGAACCATTTAAATCCAATAATGAATTCGACTGTAAAAAGATCGAATCTTTAATTGTTTAATAAGTAAAATCGTGAAATTTATAAATTTTGAAGAAAATTTTGATCACTGTGACGAAACGGGAACGATGCGACGAATAACCAAATTGAAACTTCGTCCCAATGGTTGAATTCGTCATTGCAACTTAACTTTAATGCTCCCAAATTTAATCACTGTGACGAAATGGGAAGATACCGAAAAATTCGCCAGGATGGTCAAATTCCGTTATGGTCCCATTTGAAAGTAAATTTCGAAAGTGCGAGTTTCGTCCGATTTCGAAAGGGGAAAATTCAATTACCTCATAACGTTGGTACAGAATCCCCGGCAAGGTTTCACGGAAGTCCCGAATCCCTTGCACCTGGGACAGTAAGTCATGCGGAGTATCGCGGCGTAACACGCCTCCTGTTGCGAGCCGCTGCCCGAGAATAGGACGCTGTCGGTTTTATGGAGCACGGTCTTGCCCAGAGTCAAGGCCTGGACCAGAACCCTGGTGGCTTCGAGACTTTTGCTCACCGATTGCGAGACTTGCTTGGGAATGTCACCGAACGGTTGGATCTCGTCCATGGTCTCGTAGAGGCAGCCCTTGAATTTCTCGGTGAAGTCCTGCTGATGCGGATTAACGGTGCGATGGTAGGCGATGGGGAAGAGTTTGGTGAAAAAGTTGATAAATCGCTCCTGGAGTGCCTCGCGCGTTAATGGCTGTTGTAAATTATCCGGTGTGTTTTTCGGCGATACGTAATCAACCATCGCTTGATAAAGGGAACGAATCGAAGGTCTACTTTGCAGAGCCATTGAACGATACACTTGATTGAACAGGTTCAATGTTTTGTTCTCTGATTGACGTGCCAATATCGTCACCGTTTCTGGAACAAAAAGATACCGAGCTTAGAGAGAGGCGTGTGTATGTGTGTGTGTATATATATATTCGTGTGCGTTTCGTTTTTCTTTTTTCCTTTTTTTTTTCTCATATGGGTATTTCATTATTATTGTTATTAATGACATTTATGAGACCCTGAAACTTATCAGGTAGAAAATGTTACGTACTTCAAGGAAATAACAATTTCTATATCATACATAATATTTATGTATTATTTTATAACAATGTGTATAAGTATGTATGTATGTTATACGTATCAATGTAAATTTCGAACATTGGGATTGAAATTTTTGATTGTTAAAATTAATTTATTAATGATAGTTAATCATTAATGCTGTTATTTTTTATTAATTTCTAATAGTATTATTAGAAATTAATAATATATTATATGTTCTACATTAAATTATTATTAATAATAATCGGAAAATTGTAAGATTTTTTATTCCGAAAAAGTTTCACGCGATTATGAATTTTCGAAGAAAATGGAATCTTATATAGAATTTCTCAAATTGGGCTCATAGCGTTCTAAGAAAAAATAGCGCAGCCTTCCGCTTCCATGAATTTTGAAATGCATAATTTCTACATTTTATCAAATGAATTTCAAGGATCGATGAAATGGGTTCTGAAAATTGCGAATTTGCAAATTCCTCTAAATTCGTCAATTTTCTCTAAACTGAACAACATATTTTCAATTCACCTTTAAAAATTCGTACTTTCTGAAAATGCGAAATCGCACGAATTTCGAAAAAAAATCCCATTTTAAAACTTAGGATCGCTACCTTCGACCATAAAAGTTTTACAAAAATTCCATAAAATTACCTTCGCTGTTATAAATTTCTGAAGAAAAGTAGATTTTCAAAAATATCTAATTTTATGAGAATCGTTCTTTTTTTCACCTTGAACTTTGAAATTTCATAAATTGGAAATTTATGAATTTTCCAATTACATAAATTACAAAAAATTCAAGTACATACTTCAGAAATTCCTCGATATCTCGAATTTCTCAAATTTGCTCATTCTCCAATCCAACTTTTAAAATTCGTACCTTCCAAAAAAAAAAAAATTATCTTAATTGTAGAAATCATTCATTGAAACTTATTGGAACCTATTTTGAAATGTAAATTTCAGAAATTTTTCGAATTTTTCGAATCCACGCGGATTCGCGAGATTCCAAACATTCCAGGGACAATGCTTGCATTTTTCTCGATACTCGGGGTTTCCTCCCTAAACAACAATAAGCGAGATTGTCGTGTATTTTGCGTTATGAATACTGTATCGTGAAGGGGTCGGCTGCGTTGGAGCTTTTTGCGAGAAAGCGACAAAAAAAAGGGGGAAAAAAGAAGAAAAGCAGAAGGTTTCAAGTAGAAGAGAACGAAAAAGAGAAGACTCGGGCGAATAAAGGGGAAGTCATCATCGTGGTATTCCATACGGATAGCCTCCACCCTTGTTCCTTCTGCTCTTGGAATTGCAAAACGTTACGTATATCTTTCTATTTCACCTGCTGCGTGGAACAATGGACTCGATTAATAATTCACACACGGTAAAAGGAATAAGCGAGGGAAACTAAGCAGAAAGGGGAAAAAGTAGCATAAGTCGTTGTTTATTCAAGAAAGGAGTGAAACGATATCGATTATCAATCATCCGCGCACTGCGAATTATTTTCCTCTGTCTTGCCTCAAGACACAGGTAAACATAGGGGTGTTTTCCTTTCTCGTAATCACTTTTTCCGCATTTTTACTGTAGGCGTTTGTAATTCTGAAAATGAATTTTTTGTCGAAGGAATTTCTCAAAATCGGAATCTCGAAGATTCGAAATCGCCAGAAAATGCGGGTAATTGGACAATTTTGCAACTGAAAATAATTGTATTGGATTTTTAAAACAATTTGTTAATGTTGAAACTTCAGATTTTCAGCGAAATTCCGCGAAATTGGAATCTTACAAATTCGAAAGTGTCAGAAAACACTGTCAATTGACGAATTTTTATTGAAATTCCTCAAAATTCCAATTAAACAAAATTTTTAATTGCCGAAAAATGGTGATTAATTAGATTCATCCGCCCTAATCACTTCGGTGTCAATTTCCTGTTAATTTTAGAGAAAACAATGAAAGTGAATACGAAATGGGATAGACAAACATCTAAATTAGACAATTCCTATAATTGTAATGTACCTATCTGAAATTGATTAAATACAGGTTTTTTTGCAGAAAAATTCTATTTCTCACTAGATATCGGGAATTTTAATAACAGGAATGGAGTCCTCGGAAAAAGAATATATCAGCTAAGGGTTTTCCTAAAATCTCCAAAAGTTATTTCTAAAAGTCGTATTCTTGGATATACCTACCCCTTCCACCAAAAATGGGGCAAAAATTAAAGTTTTAAAAATGGCGTTGGACAAGTCATTTTTAGGAGTAATTTTTCCCGTAGAATCGATTCCAAAAGTCAAATTTGACGAAATCCTAGCGGAAGTTGGAAAAAAGTAGGTTTTTTGCGGAAAAATCGCATTTCCCGTTGGATTTTGGGAATTTGGACAATGAAAATGGATTCCTCAGAAAAAAATACATCGGGTATGGGTCTCCCGAAAGTGCTAAAAAAAATTTTCCAAAAGTCGAATTTTTTGGGCATACCCTTCCCCCAAAAATGGGGTAAAAATTAAAGTTTTAAAAATGGGGTTGGACAAGTCATTTTTAGGGGTAATTTTTCGCGTAGAATCAATCCCAAAGGTCAAATTTGACGAAATCCTAGCGGAAGTTGGAAAAAAGTAGGTTTTTTGCGGAAAAATCGCATTTCCCGTTGGATTTTGGGAATTTGGACAATGAAAATGGATTCCTCGGAAAAAAATACATCGGATATGGGTCTCCCGAAAGTGCTAAAAAAAATGTTCCAAAAGTCGATTTTTTTTCAATAAATTCCAAATTATAATTGAGTTTCTACGTGACCGCCGATAAGACGCAAACCAAAAACGTAAAACCTGTCATACTAAATATTCAATATTTCTTCAGCGGAATTCTTTGAAAAGAGCATTCTTCGCGAATTCCAAAATTGACGACAAATCCTGTAACTCAAAGTATCGAATTTTATACATTTCCACCTTTTTCGGGAGGATGCAAAGGGACTTTGCTTTCGTGGGACGAGCGAAGCGGGAATAAGGCGTTGTCGTGGTATTCGCTTGCCGTATCCTTGCCCTCATCTCTCTCTTTCTCTCTGTGTTTCCCTTTCTCTTTCCAACCAATCCAATCTTGGTGCACTTTTACGAAGAGAAGTCTCTGCCGCGCATAGCCCCATTTCTCGTGGTCCAGCATTCCTTTCTGGTCATTTTATTTTAGCGCCACCGTGTGCGTCTGTATGTGTGTGTGGGAGAATCGTTGCTCCGAACCAACTGCGGATGAAGGAAGGGAAGCCGGGAACCGGTGCTAGTGCCGATGCCGATGCCGATGTCGATGCCGATGCTGTTGCACATGCCCATGTCCATGTGTACGTACAAATACACATACCGAATGCACACACATGCATACGTTAGAGATTCCTCCTGGCCGTGCCGGTGAGGAGGACTCTCCATTCCGGGCAGACCGAAGGGCAGAAGGAGGCTCGGCTCGCTGCAGGAGGAAGGTATACGTGGGAACTATACCACGCGGATACTTTTTACGTTCGTACATCAGCCTCCAAAACTTCTGCAGCCTCTCAGGACCTTCTCCGCGGCCCAGCCGAGGAGGCAAAAGTACGTGAATGCAATGAACCCGAATCAAGGTCATTTGTAGAACAACCAAGTAGTTACGAATTCAGTGGATACATATGCATTTTCGATGCTGTACTTATGCACTGTATTGCTTGGATGGGCTCAGTTGTCGTTTTAGTGAATTCCTCAATGCATTTTCGATGCAACTGGTGCATTCATGTCGATGGTTAATACAAAAATACAATTTTGCGTGCATTTTGTTGATTCACAGTTACCTTATTACCGTTGTATCCGAATCAAGGCTAATTCTAGAGCCAAAGAATCTTTGTGTCAATTTTTGGGGTACCTTCAATGCAACTGGTACATTTATGCAAATGGAAAATATCAAAATGTAGGTTCGAATGCATAACACTGGTTGGATGCAACCTTTATTACCGTTGTATCCGAATCAAGGCTAATTTTAGAACCAAAGAATCTTTGTGTCAATTTTTGGGGCACCTTCAATACAACTGGTACATTTATGCAAATGGAAAATATCAAAATGTAGGTTTGAATGCATAGCACTGGTTGGATGCTACTTTATTACCGTTGTATCCGAATCAAGACTAATTCTAGAGCCAAAGAATCTTTGTGTCAATTTTTGGGGCACCTTCAATGCAACTGGTACATTTATGCAAATGGAAGATATCAAAATTTAAGTTTAAATGCATTGCACTGGTTGGATGCTACTTCATTACCGTTGTATCCGAATCAAGGCTAATTTTAGAACCAAAGAATGTTTGTGTCAATTTTTGGGGCACCTTCAATGCAACTGGTACATTTATGCAAATGGAAAATATCAAAATGTAGGTTTGAATGCTTAGCACTGGTTGGATGCAACCTTTATTACCGTTGTATCCGAATCAGGGCTAATTTTAGAACCAAAGAATGTTTGTGTCAATTTTTGGGGACCTTCAATGCAACTGGTACATTTATGCAAATGGAAAATATCAAAATGTAGGTTCGAATGCATAGCGCTGGTTGGATGCAACCTTTATTACCGTTGTATCCGAATCAAGACTAATTCTAGAGCCAAAGAATCTTTGTGTCAATTTTTGGGGCACCTTCAATGCAACTGGTACATTTATGCAAATGGAAGATATCAAAATTTAAGTTTAAATGCATTGCACTGGTTGGATGCTACTTCATTACCGTTGTATCCGAATCAAGGCTTTAGAACCAAAGAATGTTTGTGTCAATTTTTGGGGCACCTTCAATGCAACTGGTACATTTATGCAAATGGAAAATATCAAAATGTAGGTTCGAATGCATAGCGCTGGTTGGATGCAACCTTTATTACCGTTGTATCCGAATCAAGACTAATTCTAGAGCCAAAGAATCTTTGTGTCAATTTTTGGGGCACCTTCAATGCAACTGGTACATTTATGCAAATGGAAGATATCAAAATTTAAGTTTAAATGCATTGCACTGGTTGGATGCTACTTCATTACCGTTGTATCCGAATCAAGGCTTTAGAACCAAAGAATGTTTGTGTCAATTTTTGAGGCACCTTCAATACAACTGGTACATTTATGCAAAAGGAAAATATCAAAATGTAGGTTTGAATGCTTAGCCCTGGTTGGATGCAACCTTTATTACCGTTGTAGCCGAATCAAGGTTAATTTTAGAACCAAAAAATCTTTGTGTCAATTTTTGGGGCACCTTCAATGCAACTGGTACATTTATGCAAATGGAAAATATCAAAATGTAGGTTCGAATGCATAGCGCTGGTTGGATGCTACTTCATTACCGTTGTATCCGAATCAAGGCTAATTTTAGAACCAAAGAATGTTTGTGTCAATTTTTGGGGCATCTTCAATGCAACTGGTACATTTATGCAAATGGAAAATATCAAAATGTAGGTTTGAATGCATAGCACTGGTTGGATGCTACTTTATTACCGTTGTAGCCGAATCAAGGTTAATTTTAGAACCAACAAATCTATGTGTCAATTTTTGGGGCACCTTCAATGCGACTGATACATTTATGCAAATGGAAGATATCAAAATTTAAGTTTAAATGCATTGCACTGGTTGGATGCTACTTCATTACCGTTGTATCCGAATCAAGGCTAATTTTAGAACCAAAGAATGTTTGTGTCAATTTTTGGGGCACCTTCAATGCAACTGGTACATTTATGCAAATGGAAAATATCAAAATGTAGGTTTGAATGCTTAGCACTGGTTGGATGCAACCTTTATTACCGTTGTATCCGAATCAGGGCTAATTTTAGAACCAAAGAATGTTTGTGTCAATTTTTGGGGACCTTCAATGCAACTGGTACATTTATGCAAATGGAAAATATCAAAATGTAGGTTCGAATGCATAGCGCTGGTTGGATGCTACTTTGTTGCCATTGTATTCGAATCGAGACTGATTCTAACCCCAAATGTAGCTTTTGTGAATTTTTCTATGCATTTTCCGCGCAACTGGTGCATTTATGCGGATGGAAGACACGAAGTTGCAGGCTTACAATCACAGTATTGGTTGAATGCTGCCCTTACATACCGAAGTATCCGGCTCAAGACCATTTGCAGACCCAAATGCTGCTTTTATGGACGTATCCATGCATTTTCGATGCAACTGGTGCATTTATGCAGGTGGAACTCATGAAAATGCGCCTTTGGATGCGCGGTATTGATTAGATGCTACCTATTAGTACACCGCAAAGGACCAGAATTCGAATCGATGCTATCTGCAGACCCAAAAGCAGCTTGGTTGCATTTACAAATACCTTTGCAATGCAGTTGGTGCATTCGTGCAGGTAAAACTAATGAAAACCAGCGTTTGGTGAGAAGGTCCATCCCTTTGACGCAGTTTTCGTGATCCATCCCGACGGCGAAGTTCAATTTGGCCGCAATGGGGGCATTTTTGGCACTTTCTATGCAATCCTTATACGTTACTGCACTTGCAGTCGCCTGCAGTTCTTCCGAGAAACTGCAATTCTGTATCTGAAACTGGGAGTCGGGTCAGTAATTGCTTCTCGCATGCCATTTTTCTGCCCTCGGGTTCCGCAGAAACGCATGAAAGCGCCATTTATGCACCATCTGCACTTGTATGCAACTCCCTTATATTATAATTCGACAAAGGGGGATTACAATTTTGTTGGATTATATGAATAAGGGGATTATTATTTCAAGTGCGGTAAGGAGACGCCGTATGGGATCCTTTTGACACGTCAAGCCGGAATTTCCGGTTAAAATGCGACGAGGCGAAAGGTGTGAAAAGATAAACGTGCAGAATGGGGCACGTGATGATATAATGCACGAGTGTCATTATATGCGCGGAAGAGTTGGCGAGAATTCAATTGGAATGCTCTTCATTCTCTCTGCTGCCTTCCTTTTTTTTGCTTTCTTTCTCGCTTTTTGTTTATGGAAAAAAGAAAAAGCTCCCATTCACGCGACCGGTAACGAAGCTACAAAGTGTCTGCACTCCAGCACGGATGATTCCACTCGTGGCGCAAATCGGAGCCTTTCTTTGCCTTTGCCACTTTTCCCTCAATTGCGAGGAACAAAGTCCGATGGCCGATTAGACAGGAGCCGATTCAGCGACGTAGGGTCCGAAGTGGAACGAACCCTGCATTTGCAGAATCGATAATTCGGTCAATCGTCGGCCCCGATTGGCTGCTCTCGGGCTCAACTGGTCCAGTTGAAAATCTGGTCCATTATCCACCAGTTCCACACGAACTGAGATTTGTGCTGAAAATTGGTACCGGTTCCAGTCGGTTTGAGAGCCTCGTTAAATAAAATCCGATACCGGATTACACTGCAGCCGATTCAACAACGAAGGGTCGAAAGTGGAACAAATCCTGCACATGCGGAATCGATAATTGGGTCAATCATCGGCCCCGATTGCCTGCTCTCATGCTAAACTGGTCCGGTTGAGAACAAACCAAGATCGGGTCCATTATCGGGCAGTTCCGTGCGAAGTAGAATTGGTATCAGATTGGTATCTGCTGTTCGAGGGAACTGGTACTCGTTCCAGTCGGTTTAGAAGCTTCGTTGAAGGAACTGAAAATCAGGTACTTGGCTCCTGATTTAAATTTTGAAAGGTAAGCAGGGTCCAAACTTGGGGTTCGCAGGCCGAAACTGGTACTAGTGGAATTGATGGTACTTGAAAATTGGGAATTCGGTAAAAATCCAGGGAAATGTTTAATTGTGCGAAGTTCCAAATTTGCATGGAAATTCCTAAAAATTTGAAAATTGGGAATTCGCTAAAATTCCAATTTAACTGTGCGTGGTTCCAAATTGGCCAGATGTGAAATCTCGAAAATTCAAAATCGCAAAAATTCGCCAGTTATTGAAGAATTATATGACTTAAAATGATTAAATTTCGTATCTTTTCATGTTTTTTCTTTTTATATTGAAATTCCAATCTGTGTATTGCGGTAACAGTAGCGGCAGCGTCATCCTTCATACTCGAGAGAGGCAAAGTGGTATCTCGTCAAAACGGCACGTCGTTTCTAAAGTAAGATGGGAAATACTTACGTAACAGTCGGGAAAAAGCGTACAAGTGTCAAAGAGAACTATAGTTTAACCTACTTTTCTTTGGGGATTCGAGTGGCGCGAATGCATCGTCGCAAACTTCTCAAATATACGAGAAAACGACGACGACTGCGGAGTCGTACACGGTTTAGCTGCATGTACGGTCATTGTATGCACATACAGCATGTCGGATGGATGCACTCGTGGCATTGTGGCGGAGAACACAAGTGACGGCAGGAGTTTCTATGCATACATGAAACTTTTCTCGTTCCTTTCAATAGCATTTACGCTCGACCCTCTCTCTCTCTCTTCCTCTCTCTTTATTTTTTTTCTCCATCTTCCCTCCGCTAAACATCGCGTTTGTCGCTGCTAATTTCAGAAATAACTCCTGCCGTCTCTCGTTGATCGCGGATAAAACCAAGTGGGTGAAAAACAACATCCAGAAAGTGTGTCATTCTCCCATTCTTGAAACTTCATGATTTTTTTTTTCCGTCTCAACCGTTTTTTGTTGTACTATCGATATTGCATTCCAATGGGGTTATTATGGGAACGACCTTTTTTTTTTTTTGAGGAATTCCTTGAAATCATGGAACCTTCGAAATCGAAAACCCGTGGAAATCGAAATCCCAAATATTTCCACGCTTTTCATATCCCAATTCCAAGTCTTCGACGAAATTACTCAAATATGAAATCCGAAAAGTCGTTGTAGAATTTCAAAACTTGAATTTCAAGCATTTTCTACAAAATTTGATTCGTTCAGGCCACGAATTTAAAGACATTTGGCATTCCATAATAAAAATAGTATTATTAATTTACGTTTAAAATATTGTTTTGAAAAAATTTTGATTAATTTGTCAATTTTTTATCGTACGTAAGATTTGTAACACCCTCCCCCCCATCCCCCCCGATTAGCAAAAGTAAGAAAAAATTGAACGCCCCCTGCTTACGTGACGCTTGAACGCTGCCAAAGTTTCAAATATTGATTTGAAATCGATTCCAATTTCAGCTTGATAATTTAAAAAAACGAAACGAGCGTGTGTACATTAATTTACTGACTCAATTATATCGATTTCTATTTATTTATTACTTTATTGGTATCGCTCTTTGATAATAACAATAACATTAGCAAACATACCGTTACTAATATTTCAGTTTAATAATCATGATAATAATAATATTTACGTTCCAGCAACATGCAATTGCACTTTTCATCAGTCCGTGTATATACAAACGCAGAGAAGGTATCGGCGTATAATTATGCAAAGATGTCACGGAAACCAAATGTTAATATTAGAGCTTTGTGCAGGAAAACACACAGAGCAGGCTATTGATTGAATCTCCAATCGAACAGAAACAATTACGCGAGCTGTGCCGCTGCCGTTGTTGAATAGCAGTGCGTCGTGTGTCTCTGGAAAAGCAATGCACTTGTGTCAACTCGCATTTAAATGGACAACCAATTTCGCACTTTGTTTCGGCCACTCGTTAATAACGATTTCAATGCAGCTTTGTTTTTATCGCCGATGAATGCCCGGAAGTTCTGCCTCGAGCATAGCGTTGGAAAGACAAAAGAAGGTCGGGCAGTAATTTTTGATCGTTGCCTTAGCGGGAGCTCATGGAGAACGGGCCGAGGAATTCCTACCGGGCCGGCAAACCAAGATGCCGAAGGGAAATGCATTGGGAGTGCACATATCACTCGATGAAAGCAACAATTATGTGTTTCCCTGGATCATACGAGTCCGAATGTTGAGATTCCAATTTTGAGGAATTTCGCTGAAAATTTGGAATTTGAATTCAAAAAATGTGATATTTCCAAAATTTCCGTAGTTTTACAAATCTCAAGATTCCGGATTTGAAAGCTTTCGAATTTGAGCCTTGAAGGTACAGAATTCGTCGGGTTCCTATATTTTCAGGAATAATGTTGAAAGTTTGTAATTGGAATTTAAAAAATGTGACAATGTTCAAAATTCAGCAGTTTTTCAATTTTCGAGATTCCGAAGTTTCCCAGTATTAGTATATTTTCAGAAAACAAATGCTGAAAGTTTCTAACTTGAGTTTGAAAAATGTAACCATGTTTGAAATTCACCAACTATTCCATTTTGGAGATTCCAAAGGTGTCAGAACAGCTGGAATTGACTTGACTCCAGTTTTCAGGAATTTCGCAGAAAATGTGGAATTTCAATTTAAGAAGTGTAGCAATTCTAATAATTCTTCAGTTTACCAATTTTCAAGATTTCAGATTTGAAAGCTTTCGAAGTTGTGTTCCAAAGTTACACAATTCTTCAGGTTCCTATATTTTCAGGAATAATGTTGAAAGTTTATAATTTGAATTTGAAAAATGCGAAAATGTTCGAAATTCAGCAGATTTTCAATTTTCGAAATTCCACGGGTACCGGAATACCTGAAACAAGCTTGATTGCAAAATTTTCAGGTCCCAATTCCGGTAAACCTCCAAATTTCACAATCTCACCCAATTCTTGACATTCCAAAAACACTACAACGCATAAACCTCTCACGGACGCAAAGGTTCTAGGTTCGAGTTCCGATAATTTCACAAATTCCCGGTATTCCCTCTAGGTACTTTCTTCCCTTTCAACGGCATAAATATAAAATCGTCCCTGTGGCTTCGTTTTTTTTTTCCCTCTCTTTTCCACGCTATCATGTCGAATGTCATCGCAGGCATCGTGGGTTTCCACTTTCCTTCATTGAAATTCTCAAGAGTGTCCCGACTATCGTGTCGAGCCGGGGAGTTCATTTTTCCTATTTATGCGGAAAAATTGGTTATGCGCTACTTTACTTCTTATTCGTGCATTTTGCAATACATTACGGGGATGAACACCTGCATTGGGAGACAAGTGCTGCAAACGGCTCGACAATTCGTTCTGCGCAATAGATAAAAGTGCGAACGTGACACGTTCAGCGCGTGAATCATGTTGAAAAAAGCTTCACGATGCGATGCGTGCCGTGAGTTCTTTATGACGAGAGAGAGAGAGGAGAGGAAAAGGAGGAAAAGACTTCGACAATCGATTATCTATGCAACCGCCGACCACTGCTCCTTCTCCTACGGATAAGCATCTTGACACACAAACAAAAAATGACGGAAAACTATTCTTATTCCCACTGTTACCGACGAAGCCTCCTATTTCTAGGAGGAGGAGGAGAAGGAGGAGGAAGAGGAGGAGTAGTTTATTTTACTGTATTTTACATTTAAATAGAACGCAAGAAATGCATGGCATGTTTCAGGATGCAATAGGACGATCTCCTCCTAGCAAATCTTTGCATATCAGCTCTGTTCGAATGATAAGTGATTTTTCTTTATCCGGCAAAATCCTAGCAAAACACACACACACACACGCGCACGCAGATAAACATTGTAACTAGCCTTGAAATTTTGAAAGAGGAAAATGAATTTGAAGTTCTCGAGAATGGGAGATACCCTAACGAATTAAGTCTTGAAACATCTGGATTTTGAAAGGGCTTCGATTTCGGCTGGATTTGAAACTCCTTTTGACTTTCTACCCCAAATTTCTATTTTTACTAAAAAAAATTCTGAACTGATATTATTTCCAAATTCAGTTTTATAGAATCTTATCTGTTGAAGAAAAAATTTGGGAATTTCAATTTTGGCCGGATTTGAGGCATGATTTTTCACATTCTACCCCGTGGGTTTCAGTGTTTTCGAAGGACTTCGACTTCAGCTCGAATTGAAATTCTCCTTTCGACTTTTTACCCCAAATTTCAATTTTTTTTTTTGCAAAATTTTGAACTGACGCTATTACCAAATTTAAATTTAAAGAATGTTGCCTGGGAAGAAGAAATGACGGGAAATTCGATCTTAGTCGGATTTGAGGCACGATTTTTCACATACTAGTGCTTGAATTTTAATTTTCTAGAAAATTCTGAACTAATGTTGGATGTGTTTTAACAGAATCATTGTTACTGACTTTGAGCTTCTTGAAACTAGAAATTTAATTTTTCACATTTGAAAAATCCTACTTTCATCGGAAAAGACATTCCTAAAAAAAGAATGTTCCGCTCTTCTTTCGCATAGTCTCTCTAATGTTCTTCCCGAATATACCACCTACGTATGCAATGAAGTAAAGTAAAGTAAACTAAAGTAAAGTACATATGTGATACGGAGCTGCTAGTTGAGTCGTTTTCGGCTACTTTCGATAACAAGTAGCTCTGGCAAATGTTAACATCGTCGCCTATCAAAGAAACGCGTGTTTTTGACCTTAATACCACGTTTCCTTGGAAAGAAACTCACTTCGGTAGCTACCATGTAAAGCGTAGGTGGTAACACACATTCACACACATCAATCCATTGATACCTTTCTTTTCTTCTTATTTAACACTTATTAATATAAAAATCATATACATTATTTATTACATAATAATGAAATATACATTAATAATGATATTCTAATAATATATAAAAAATATGTACAATAATAATTTTTATATACATTTATAAAATAAAATATGTATAATAATTTTTGAACCGCGTAACTTTAATAAAATATAAACTTGGACCATTATAAAAAAAAATGTCTCTGCAATGAAACCTTTCTTGGACAAAAGAAGGAATTTTAACCACAAAAATGTTTTCAAATACCTACTAAATTATTAATTAATACTTTGCGGTCCGCGCGGGATTCTTTCGTTTGGCGCCGGTATAAATCTTTACGTACGACGCCAACGTGGTGCCACCGGACGGCATAGTGTTAACACAGATCAATTGGTTACGAAATTTCGCGGACAAAAAAATATTATTGGTCGAGGAACTAAATTATAACGGGCTGCCACAATCATACGGTGGTTATTCAATCTTCTCTTGTTACTAAAATAATGAAAAATTTCTTAAACAAATTTGTCGAATACTCGACGCATCGTTGTTATTGAATCAATGTTATTTTTTTTAATTGGGCTAATGTCGTTGAAATCCAGAACATTTTTTTTTTCCAGTGTCCTCTGTTAGCTCGTCATAATATTCATTATTTGTTCGTGTTTACGAAAAATGAACAAAACAACAAAAAGAATCAGTGGCTCGCGAGTTCCTCGTAATTCTACCGTTGTACAAACACGAGATTTGTCGAAGTCGCACGTATGCGCGGAGAATAAAGGGCAGTAAATAAAAGAAGTCGTCTTTAATCATACTTCTCGAAACACTGTGAAATACCGTCGAGGCTACTCGATCCAATTTCTTTAGCTGGTGAGTTGGCACAATTCGTCTCTTAGCGTGCCGCTAGCCGCCTCACGTGGGTGGTTTTCACGTAGGTGGTGCTTATGCCTTTCGAGAAAGTGTGCGTATTTTCTGCATCGGTGTTTTGGGTATCCGACATATATACACACACGCACACACGCGTATCTCTCTTGTCCTTGTACACACCCCATCTATCCGTGTACGTACACACACGCGCGCCTACATTGCACACAAAGAATATGGAACGGAACCGAACGCTCGCTTGAGATTCCCCCGAGAACCGAGATAACCCATGTCGTCGCTGCTTCTGCTGCCCATCTTTCTCCTCTCAATTTTATCCCTCTTTTTTTTTTTCCTTTTGTTAACAACAATTTAATGGCAGTTACGTCTACCGCGGCAGGATATCGCGTTACTTCTGCTTATCGATGACTCGACTGGGTTCTGCTTCCATCCATTGTTGAAATGAATTGGTCCCGATAAGAGGCGAATTCCTGAGCGTCTCTGCCTCGGAA
Source organism: Gasteruption jaculator (assembly GCA_949825005.1). Lineage (NCBI taxonomy): Eukaryota > Metazoa > Arthropoda > Insecta > Hymenoptera > Gasteruptiidae > Gasteruption > Gasteruption jaculator. Next base: position 7,308,174 of record OX463770.1, read on the forward strand.
TCCAAATAACCCCCAGCTATAGATGGATGGACCTTCATCAGCTCGTGTTCTTTTGCAACTAAAAATATCGAAAGATAACATTTCCCCCCCTCGATTATGAAACGCACTTTCGGAAAGTGGATTCCTTCCAACAATAAGAGGAGAATGAGTTTCTTCCCCGTTTCCAGGGATCCGAAGGGGCCAAAAGCGGCTCCAGTTGGAAACTTGCTGCTCAATTATATTTCGGATGCAGGAAAAATTCTGATTCCTGGAAACAACCCATAAAATTGCGAAACGCACTTTCGGAAAGTGGATTATTTCCAACAATAAGAGGAGAATGAGTTTCTTCCCGGTTTCGGGGGATCCGAAGGGGCCAAAAGCGGCTCTTTGCACCGAGAAAATATACTGGAGAATAGATCATTCTTAGAATTACTGGGGAATAAATAATTCTCCAGATACTGGAGAATAGCAAATTTTTCGAAAAGATCCTTGAAGTCATTGACATGCAATTTTTTGTTATCAGCTTACAGGTGCATCCGCACGAAATTCTTATCCAGTTGGAAACTTGCTGTTCAATTATATTTCGGATGCAGGAAAAATTTTATATTCCTGGAAACAACGCATAAAATTGCGAAACGCACTTTCGGAAAGTGGATTCCTTCCAACAATAAGAGGAGAATGAGTTTCTTCCCGGTTTCGGGGGATCCGAAGGGGCCAAAATCGGCTCTTTGCACCGAGAAAATATACTGGAGAATAGATCATTCTTAGAATTACTGGGGAATAAATAATTCTCCAGATACTGGAGAATAGCAAATTCTTCGAAAAGATCCTTAAAGTCATGACATGCAATTTTTGTTTATCAGCTTAGAGGTGCATTCGCACGCAGAACATTTTTATCCAGTTGGAAACTTGCTGCTCTCAATTGTACTTCGGATGCTGGAAAAATTCAAATTCCTGGAAAGAACCCATAAAATTGCGAAACGCAATTTTCTGTCACCTTCCAAATGCGTCTGGAATTTGAAAAATCTATCCTCAAGTGAAAAAGTCCTACTTCCAGCTACGAAATTAGAGAAAACTCACATTTCTAATGCTAGAGAAAAAAAATTCCTAGAAACAACACAAAACCCAAAAATGCAATTTTCTGTCACCTTACAGGTGCATCAGCATGCAGCAGGAAATTTTTGGTCTAGTTGGAAACTTGTTGCGAAACTCCCGGAAACTTATATTTTAGACTTAGAGTTATAATTATTTAAAGCTTTGTAACAGGTCCCCTAAAGAGCGAAAATAGAATGTGCGGTAGAAAAAATATTTATTACATCAATAATATATATAAAATAGATTCACGATAAAATCAATGTATAATAAATAAATAATTATGACGATATGGTGGTAAAAACTATTTTTAAAAGCAGTAAGAGATGGCTCAGAACGTCGGATACTGGAAAAATGGAATTTTCTGAAAATAACCAGAAAAGCGAGATGCAATTCTTTGGAAATATTTTGCTAGGATTTTGCTATTTTCGCAAGATGCAATTTTCTGTCACCTTATTTCAGATGCACCGGCATGCAAAGAATTTTAGAAAATGCACTAGAAGAAAATGCAAATTCCTGGAGACCAATCCTTTGCAAGACCCAACTTTCTGTTACCTTCCAAATGCATCTGGAATGACAAAAATCCATTCTCAGCTGGAAAATTCCTATTTCCAGCTACAAAACCATACTTCCAATCCTCGGGAAACACAAATTCCCAGAAATAGCTAAGATTTGTGTTACATCCGGCTGCAATTGTGCATGCTCCGGACTAATTATCGTTCAGAGAATTTTCGCGGAGGGAAAAGGAAAACTCGCGCTTTTGAAATTCAGTCGAGCTTATTTGGACGGAAAGCTCAAGTAGCTGTAGCTGCAGCTGCAGCTGCTCCTGTTCCTTTCTTTTCACTTACAAGAAAGGAAATCGGAGAGGCGTATGAAAGCAGCTTTTGATATTCGATAAAGCCGATGACTATAGATTCCACGTGACCTGACCTAACGTACCTAACTTTACCTTATCACATAACATTTTCTCCGGGGGGTTTTCGCGCGTCACGACTTCTCTCTTCTCTCGTCTAACTATAGTTCAGTCAAGGGGGATATGCATGCTGAAAGTAAGTGCATACGAACTCCATGCGTGCGTGTATACGTGCATACGTGTGCATGTGTGCATTCTACCAACGCAGAGAGCAAAACTACAAGGGAATGGAAAAAAAAGGAGAAGGAGAGAGAGAGATAGAGAGAAAAAATAAAAGGGATTGTTGCACGTGCCGTTACCAAGGAAACGATAAAACATTATATTATATCGAATAATTTCCCCCCCAGTAACAATACTCCACCGGGGAAACGGTGGAACCTAGTAATTTTAACTGCAGCACAAAGTTGAAAATTCATTGCCATTGCGAAAGAGTTTTACAGTTGCTCGGATTCTATCGTAGCCGCTGCGACTGGATTCGAGTAAGTGCCGGGGGCAAGTGGGGTCTAGTTTTTATTTTTAAAACAACGCATAAGCGAACGTAAATATATTATAATGCAGCGTGAGAGACCGTACCTATAGTAAGTAATAGATTTTGCAGTATTGCAAGAGAAGCAACGCAATCGGAGATTTTATGAAAATATTTTGTTAACGGATCGATAGGATTTACTGCAAAATTAATAAACTATTGTATTTTCTCTTCGGGTACAATTAATGAGCCTTCTTTGTATAGAAAATCCCTCCTTTATGAGTAAACCGCATCATTACTGGCAAACCGCTGGACCTATTGAGGCTGTATTCACACCATATGTCATCGAGGTGACGAGTAAGGTTTTTAGTTACGTTTCGTGCCGATAGGTGGCTTGAGGTTTAACTTCTATATTTATGATCCGATTTTGCTCGTATTTGCTGGAAATGGTTGTTAATGGAACAGAAATTGTTTATAAATTATACAATTCGAAAATAATTTTTGTTTAATTCGATGGTAATGAAAATAGATTGGTAATAAAATATACAAGAACTAATTGAAGGAGTAGGAAAAATATTTTTACAAAAATAATTAATGCAAAGGATTACTGTGAAATAAAAGTAAATAAACAATTATGTTTCATAAAAAATTTCCTTAACTTTATTAATTTACGTCAGGGGCAAAATTCGTGAGGAAAAATAGTAAAATTAATTGAAAGAATAATAAAGTTCTAAATTAATTCTCTGGAATATGAAATTATTTTTTCGAAGTCGATGCATTAATATAATAAATGTAAAGAAATTTTAATTATTTTTACAATTACTCCTTTCCGCATTACGAACGTTGTTCCGATTCGTAATAAAAAGACATTATTTCGACACACTAATCGCAACTGTTAAGATATTCGATTAATTATTATAAATACGTTAACTTGTTAAATATCGTTAATTACTTAATTAGTCATTAGTGGATAATTTGGAGAATTTCAAAAATTCTCTTTCTTTAATTGGCTTTTACGACGGAGATAAGAATTTATTACCGGTTGTTCATTATTCTTACAGCCGACGTTTAATATTTGTATACTTCTGAATTCCCACCAAAAAACTACAATCCGAGATCGTTAAAGAGTTACTTTTCCAATTTACTATTAAGGTTCAAATTTTCCAGGTCAAAAAAAAAATACACATTAAAAATCCAATCATTGGACATTAGATACCATGGAAATTAATTTAATTCCATCTAATTGAATAACATTCATATAATTAATTTAATATTTTTTTACATTTAAATCCTCCCCGGAAACTATATAACCAAGTCCCCTTCAAATTCACTATTAACCCTTTCAGGGGCACATTTTTCCTTAACACTTATTATAAAAATAAGAGTGACTACTAGGGTTTTTGGGGTCGCTGATTACGAATCCGAAGTAAATACAAAAATTCGAAAATTTTGAGATTTTTGCAATTTTAAGATTTTTTTTTGAAAAAACTGAGCAACGAAAAATTTTGAAATAAAAAATATGTTATAAACCTACATATGGAGAATACGTAAAAAAAATTTCAGAGCTGTAGCCATACGCGTTACCGAGAAACTGATTTTTCAGTGAAAAAACAGCATTTTTCCACGTTAATTGTTCATAACAAGTATTGAAATAAATTAATTATTGCAATTTTACGCCGAACTTTCATAAATTAGGTACCCAAGAGTCTAAAAAATACTTTTGTACCTATAGATAGGGCAAAAGGTGTCATAAATATTAAAAAAACGAGTAAAAAATAGGTGGGACATATATGTCCCACTGCCCCTGAAAGGGTTAAGGTTCAGCCTTTTTCTAGTTTGAAAAAAAAAATACGTTTTAAAAATGCAGTCGATCCAACCTCACTTTTTTCGAATTTTTTTCTGGTTCAAGGATTTTCGATATTAGAAAAAAATATATATATCCAGTATCTCTCGCCTCGCGCTACTGCAACGTTAAACAATGAAACATCGGATGGTATGTTACATACTAATGGAAACGTTGCACGAGAATGTGGTTGTTATTACACGCCGATGGAAGATAAAACAATTAGCAGCAATAGTGACTAATTTTCTAGTCGAATTATACTCGCATCCCAGATCCCAGCAAAGAGAGAGTGTATGTATGTATGTGTGTGTATTTATTTATGTATGTGTATATGTATGTGTGTATGTAACGGGGGGTGTGGATAAAGGTAAAGGTTGTTTAAGCATCACGTAGAACATGATTATAAGATAAGACGACGATCGAGATTCCATGCACGAGAGAACTTGGTGCACTATAGGTGCTCTTTCAGAAAGACGACTCGAGTGTTGTGCGTAGGAGGTTTTCGTTCCGGATTCTTCCTCCTATTCTGTACCTTCCCTATGACGGTACACTGTAAGACGCGTGCCTCGAGGAAGCATTATACCTTGAACCCAACCCCCGTGTACTTATTATTATATGTATATATATATAGGTAGGTATACACATTCGCACACACCGATGCAAACAAGTGTGTATGTAAATAAATAAATGTTTAAATTCGTAAATTTGATAATTAAAAATTTGTTAACGACACTACAGTGTGATCTTACGGTAATGGTTGTTCTCCACCCTAGGTATAACTTCCAAATTCTTATAAAAAATGTCCACCGGGAGTTGCGTATTTGGAAGCAACAAGAAATTTCCGTCAGGGGGATGTAAATGGGATGAAAATGTTTTTTTGAAAGTTTCTTTTTTGAATGGAAATTCAATTTAAGAAATTTATAACTTTATAAGAAAAAGGTGCGAAAGACTTTATTTTGAAGTATACGGTTCCTATTTTGAATCCCATAGATTTTAAATTCTCAAGAAATTATTATGCGAAATTACAAATTTTATAGAAACTAACAGGTTTCGGTTTGATTTATAAAAATATTATTTTATTATCCCTTAAAGAATTTGTTTTAATTAAAAAATTTTAAATTCATAACATTTGAATTTGCAGTTAAAAAGACATGAAAGAAAATTGGAAAGATTTTCCGCGTGGTGTCACTCTCGAACCCATAGATCTCGCTTTTCACGCTATAAATTTGAAATTCTTTGAAAATTCTCTCACCAGAAACTACACCTATCTTATCGCGACTAACATTTTTCATGAATATTTCCAAAACTTCGTACCTTCATACAAATATTATTTTATCTCTTAAAAAATGTTTCTGAATTTAAAAAATACAAGATTATAATTTTTTAAATTTCAATTAAAAGGATCATAACAGGAAAGAAAAACCCAAATCCTTTTTAACCTCGAATAAAAAAAATCCGTAACGTTAATCCCAAAAATCAAAAACATTCCAGCTTAATCAAACTTTGAAATCCGTAAATCCTACTTTTGACTCTAAACGTTCCAAATTTCCAAAAAAAATTTCCCCGAAAACTACACAACTCCAACTTCTACCAATTTCCTGCCATTATTATTTCTTAAAAAAGAAAACGTCAATTTCAATTCATCAAAACTCAGTACCTACTGGACCGAAAAAAATTTCCTTTGGACCGATACTGGACCGTTACAAAATTCCTCTCGGTCTCCAGCTCCGCTATCTTCGAATCGCGAACTTCACAGTCTCGCCACTTTTTTGCTGACAAAAATTCTTTTCGCTTGCAATAATTACAAGTGCCTGTATTATTATTTTCCCACCGAGCGCACCCACCTTGCAGCATCTGCAGCGTCTTTAATTTTTGCAATCGGCGAGAAGCTGGAGTACCAAAAAAAAGGGGGAACTGACTTTGTATGCATGGGGTACGCGTATGCATAAAAGTTAATTGCAAAGCCAACGAAAATGGATTCCCGACTTCGGGCCCGGACCAACCGGCCGGCCAACCTACCGACACCGATGATAAAAGTTGCATCGCGAAGATTGTTGCAGCTCGTAACGATTCCTTATACGGCAAGACACGAGAAAGCGAACCTGCGATGTGGTGCCAGCCATTCCCCTCTTTTACCCACTGCTCTTCATATATAGCGGGTTAAAACCCGGTCCAGGACTGCGATCCAGCGAACGCGTTGCATGGTTACAGTCGAAACTGGTATTACGACTGCAACGATGCAAGTGACGCTTGCTATCGCCTGAGAGTTCGTACGAGAGTTATCGCCGAATTAAGGACACGAAAAAGATGAACTTTCAAATGAGAGGAGAACAAAATGTATGATGTAATGGTTAAATTTTTATAAATTTTGAGAAATACCTATTGCGCTAAAGGGAAAATTTGTAATTATGAAATTCGCGATGAAAATAATAAGAGCGCCTGTGAGGAAAAATAATGAAATTGGAGACTATAATAATAAGGGTTAGAAGAAAATTTTTAAGACTAAAAACTTTGTTTGCAGCAAGAACATAAAGATTTTTTTGATTTTAGCGAATTTTGAAGTTTGTCTTTTGTACTTTGTGCACGGTAAATTTATCCAAAAGATTTAACACGGTAAAAATAACCAAATTATTATTATTTTGAATTCGAATTGTAAATTCTAAAAAAAGAAAGGAAACAAATTTGGTAGGAATTAATTAAAAGAAAAAGATTTTAAATGAAAAATCGCCTAAAATTTCAAGTACAGTTATCGAACATTGTAAAACCTTCAATTTTACCCCGATTCGAAGACTCGGTCCTTTACTTTTTCCCCTACAAATTTCAAGTCCCCCAGAAAATTTTTAGTTAACAGTAGGAATTTTCAATACCTGTTATCATTTTTTGTAGTTTCTACCGGAAGAATTAACAAAGTTTCCATTTTGAAGTTTGGTTCGTTGTAAATTTTTCAAAAAAAGGGTTTCCGACTATCTCAAAAATTGTACATTTAAAAAAAATGTATTGAAAATTCTCAGATTCTCCATTTTCAATTTTCGAAAACTCCTATACTTCCTTCCCAATAAATTTCAAGTTTTCATAAAATATTGAATTACAACTTTTCCAAAGAATAGAAAAAAAGTAATGAAACACAAAAAACGGGGAAAATTCCGATAATAAAATTCTCAGACTTGTGAACTTCAAACTCTTTATCCGTTCCCATAAAACATCTCATCTTTCAAATGCATGAATTTAATGGACAAAGAAAAATCCCCCAGTTGATGAAGTAAAAGATGACTTTTGCAAAAAAAAAAGAAGAAGAAGAAGCAACTTACCTCGAAGTGCATCAGCGGTGGTGGCTAGGAGCCCCTGCAAAGTTCTGCTGTTGTGATGAATCAAATTTTGAAAGTCCGTCCTGACTTGATGCCTCAAAAGATCCTCGACGTCACGACTGCAGCATTGCCCGTTGCAGGTAGCTGCGGGCAAACAAATGAAAATAACGGAATGAAATAAACGTTTTCCCAAACAATACGAGGTTAAGGGGATATAACACGTGAAAATGCCGGCAGGCAATAAAATTGTTCCCCCTGAAAAAAAAAAAAAAAAGGTACGTGGGAAGAAAAAGACAACAAGTTTGTTGCAGAAGTGTTGGATTTCTCAGGCTTGATTCCAAATAAAAAAATAAGAAAAAGAAAACCAAAAAGTTTCCAAAGAAATTTAATAAAATGCCAAAATTCATTTAAGTGCCTTTTATTAATTCGATAATAAATCCAATAGAAATTTAATATAGTTCCAGAATTTATAAAATTTAATTAAATTTCGTTATTTAATTAAAAATAAATCATCAATTTTTGTAAATAAATTGATAATCAATTCCAATTCCATTGAAACTATTTTCTACATTCTATTTTCGAAAATATTTGTCAAATTTATAAACTTTCCGGCAACTTTTGTTATTTCTGTTGCTATTTTACGCTTTTCCACTTTTGGGATCATCCTTTTCCGAATACAAATCATTTTTCACAACGGTAACAAATGGTTTCCCATCTTTCTTTCTTCCCTGCTGCTTCGCACCGTGACTTTTCAATCCTCTACGGGCCGAGAAAAAAAAAAGCCGTTCGGTTCCAAGTACGGATCCGATCTTCGATTCTTCCTCCATTTTCTGACACACAAAGCTTTTGTGCAATGTGCATATAACACATTACATCAGCATATACACAATACACTTGCACTCCCTCTTTCTTCTTATTCTACCTTCCTTCCACTCCAGTCCTTCCTTCCTTCGTGTCTCTCTTATGGCTGCGTGTCCTATTCAGAATTATACCTTTAAGCGAATAATCGCTCTTCAGAAAATTATGTGCTTCTCAGCTCCTCTCTTATTAAACACCTCTTTCCATTCTTTCCTTATCGACCCTTTAATCTTATATCGTTTCATTGTCGCCTATTTTATACAATGTTTCACGTTGTCTCACGCAAGTATATATAAAGACGCCCGTTGTAAGGCCTCGTATAATTATACATAAAAAATATTGTATATATAAAAAAGCTTTTAAATACCCATTTACATAAATACAGAGATTTTATAGAAATAATTTATCGAAAATTTGCCCCACCGCGTTAATCAGGTGCCTTTTATGTTTGAACAAATAAATAAAGGGTACATAATTTAAAGGTATTTAATTTATTAAGTTCCCTTGTATTGAAACAAAACAATTTTGTCGCAGAAAAATTGGATTTTGTCGAACTTGATTCGAAATAAAAAAAAATATAAAAAAGCCAAAAGGTATCGAAAGAAATTTACCAAAAATCCAAAATTTATGTTAGTACCTTTTATTTATCATCGAATAAATACAAGAGACTTAATTTAGAGATATTTAATTAATTACGTTCTTTCAATTACAAAAAAAAAACGATTTCAAAAATTTTTGTATTTCTCGAACTTGATTCGAAATAAATAAATTTTTTAAAATTCCATTTCCATTTAAATGCCATTTATTTATTTGATAATAAATCAAAGGTGCGTTTTTCCTAGAAATTAATTTATGAAATTGATTATTATAATTTCTTTATCAAAAAAATAATAAATATCGAATCCACAATATTATTGCTCAACACTCTAAATAATAATTTTCAGATCTCAGATAATCTGAATCTCATAAAAAAAAATCATTTTCTCCATTATAATGAAAGCCCCTTTTCCCACAAATTAGTCACCGGCAATCACATTAATTTCTAATTCTCGAATTGAAAAATATTCAAACTCCACCCCGAAAAATTTGTGAACAACGAAATTCCAAAATTCCAGACTTCAAATATTTACTGGAAGCCGAATTTCACTTATAGATCCTAATTTCTTATGCATACCTTATCCCTCTACCTTTTACGTGCATACATATACATATATATGTACACACACATGGGGAAAAAAATATTTTTTTTTACAAACTACCATCACTCCCCTTTCCCCTTGTTCCTCCCCAAGCAACGAAGGAACCTTCCAACCTACCAGGGAACGGGAGAAAAATAAAAGGAATAAATTTCCTTCATGTTAAAACACAAAAAGATGCGTGTGTTCGGGACGTACGTAGGAAAGGGCAAGGAAGAGAGAGAAAAGGACGAGGTGAAATAAGAAGAATGAATGAAGAAAGAAAGAAGAAATGCAGGGTAAAGGTACCGACGAGCCACAACATCACGGCGGTCAGTCAAAACGCTTTACGATGCATCGGGGTGTGGTGATGTCTGATGCCCGAGAATCTTATAACTTTCCAGCAACAACCTTCTTCTCACGGTTATACGAGACGCACTCCTGTTTCTGTATTGCCGCAGGGGTCCCGTTTTCAGGAACAATCCAGCCATTTTCGACCGATGCAATGCCACCGTCCGAATTTAGGTACCACTCGCACTTTCGGATCAACGTACTTACGCGTTACGCGTTTTGGAACCGTTCCAGGAACCAGATCCAGGGCCTGCGTGCGTTCGTACGAATATAATTGCGTTGGAACATTCGATTATAAGATCTCAGAAAATTTGAGTTAATTATTAACTTCATTATATGTTTTTAATTTAAATTTGTTTCATTAATTTCAACATTTTTTGTTTAGTTTTTCACAATTTTTTGTACTGCAAAAAATATACAACAAATTGCAGCTCCAAATTTTCGAATTTCCACCGAATTCTGCAAATTTGGAAATACCGCAAAATAGGATTTTCGAAATTTGACAATTTCTTGTATGCCATTTTTCATCCTTCAAAATTCACTAACTTATTTGAACGTTACTTAAATTATTTAGTACCGAATTCATTTACTAGTGAAATTACTTTTTATCGTAAATTTTCATTAATTTCATGACTTTCTGTTTTACTTTTTTAAATAAAAGGAACCTAATAAATAAAATACCTTTGAATTAATTAATTTTTATTCATTTGGTAATGGATAAAAGGTACTTAAATAAATTTTGGTATTTTAGTAAATTTCTTTCGATACCTTTTGGATTTTTTGATATTTTATTTGCAATCAAGTTCGAGAAATCCAACATTTCTGCAACAAAATTGTATTTTTCTTAATAGAAAGGAACTAAATTGTCAAGAAAATATGTTATTGAATCGTTCGAAAGAAAATTTGGTTTTTCCTTTCAAGAGTGTCGTTAGAAAAAGCGAGATTTCTTGGTTATTTGTTAATTAAGTTAAAGGTAATTAAAAGTAACCACTAAAAAAACATGGAAGTGACGCGGAGAAAAAAAAAAATGTTATTAAAACGAAAAGTTATAAAATTCGAATACATTATTGCCTTTTTATAAAAATCTTGTTAATTTACGTCACAAAAGCATGTTTCTTCCGATTTTTTTTTATTCGTTTATTTAATAATTAAGTTGAGGTTAATTAAAAGGATCCACTCGAAACATAAAAATGACCGTGTAAAAATAATAAAAATGTAATTATGAGGAAAGTAGTAAAACTAACTACGAAAACAATAAAAGTCGTAAAAAAGTATCGAAAATATGCAAAATATACATTTTTATGAAAGTAATAAAATCCGAATAAATTATTGGCTTTTTATGTATGTATATTTACCATTCGTAATCTTCTTTTTAATTTTTAAATACTTTTTACCGCAAGAAATCTCCAACAAGCCGTATCTCCAAATTTTCGAATTTCCACTACATTCTGAAAATTCAGAAATGCTGTAAATTAAGATTGTCGCAATTTGACAATTTTTTTATGCGCCATTTTTGAACTTTCCGAATTTCAAGCAGGAGAACGCAAGCGGAAGCAATTTCCAAATTAGTTTATCACTAACAATAAGTCATTGGAATATCACTTAAATTATTTATTACCGAGTTCATTTATTAACGAAGTTACTTTTTGTCGTAATTTTTCATTAATTTCAAGATTTTCTTGATTTTTTCTTCTACATAACATACAAACCCACAGAAATACGAATGAATGCACGTATATGTGTGGGTAGAGAATCACAAACACACACATACACGGAAAGCAAAAACAAATTTCTCAATCTCAAGGGTAATGCAATGAGAATTAAATCCAATTCCAACAGGAAGTGACATTAGGGAAGAAGAGCAAGAAGGAAATAACATGTTGTTGCAACTGATTTGACGACAAGTGCGCGCAATTGCAACTTTTAATTCCGCATCTCTCGGACTTGAACGAAGCATTTATTTGTTAGTGCGTTCATTGACCATACGAGGATGGACGGTCGGACGGACAGACAAACTGACTGACTGACTGACTTTCATTCGCTCATTCGTCACACGACCAGCTATTAAATTAAATTAAATACAATTGAACCGATCGCAGCAGAGAGACACATCGGATAGCATAGACGTACCCGCATACATCTGTAATCCATACACACGCACACGTACACATACACATCCACATGCTTTCGCAGCATTTACAGACGCTATCCATGTAAATTATTATAATCGACGTTTTTGTGTCATGTGAATTTCGCAGGAACGCGATGATGGCGACAGTAATGGTGATTGTGATGCTGATGAGCGATGATATGGAGACAGTGTAGAATTGTCACATGTGTTGAATTTCTTTGAAATTGGATATACATATCCAATTTAAAAAATATATTAATGAATGCGTGTGTGTAATATCTAATATACGTATATGTGGTTGTGTACCATACACGTAGACCGTGAAAAAGAAAAAAAAATATAGACCTTTTCCTGCATTTTGACGACATTTACCTTTTTCACGTAATTAAACAGCGGATATGTTATATAGAGAAAAATATTACGACTTATGAAAATCTCCAAGAAAGTGAGAATCGTGCACTCGTAATGAGAAATAGCAAAATTAAGTAGAAAAATAATAATAATTTTCACAACGAAGTGTATCAAATTTGTTTATGCATTCGTGTTTTATTTTAATACCTGTTACTTAACAATTTTATTACTGCAAAAAAAAGCGCCAAACAAATTTTAGCTCCGAATTTTCGAATTTTCAAATTTCTACTACATTCTGAAAATTTAGAAATATGCTGCGAATTAGGGTACCCGAAATTTCCAAATTTTTTATGCGCCATTTTTCTACATATACTTTTTTACATATATACCGGATATATTATATACATAAATAAATATTGTATACATATAATAAAAATCATCATAGAAGTGAGTAACTTGCACTCGTAATAAAAAAATAGAAAAATAATAAACGTCACAAGGAAATTTTTTTAAATGTAAGAGAAATATTAATACTGCAAAAAAAAAGTGTGTGTGTACAAAATCGAGGTATGCGCATGTATCGAAATTTCTATTCCTTAAATATTTGTTACTGAAAGAAAAAACCTCTAACAAATTGTGAAATACATGTAACCGAGGGAAATTAAAAATGTATGAATTTAGAAATGTTGCAAATTAGGGTTTCCAGAATTTGACAATTTTTTATGCGGCATTCCTCATCTTTCAAAAATCCACTTTTGGAGAGGGCAAGCTTGGGGATTTCAATTTACAAAAACAGAAATGGAAATCCTCCAAATTCGGGAGTGATAAAAAACACGACTTCCCCGGGTTTTTCGTTCCAAGAAACTGCATTTACACCAATTGCTCGGTACCGGACCTCGGCACCTCCCTGCTTCAACTAACAGGTACATATCACGTAGAACTGTCTGAAGTTCCGGTAGACGAAATGAAAAAAACGTCTGGAACTCCAGCAGACGTAGAAAAAAGGATAGAATTCTCGGGAGACAAGAAAAAAAAAAGCTTCGAAAAAATCTCGGCAACGATTCCTCCCGTACTTGGAAAAACAAGATTCGGTACCTATGCAGCTACATATATATGCACGTTGGGACGAAGACTGGGGTGTTTTTACGGTACCATCCCATTTTGCTTAAAGTCTTTCATCCTTTGGGCAAAGAAAAAGAGGAAAAAAGAGGAAAAAAGGGAAGAAGGGAAGGGGAAGAGTTTTCGTTTCTGCCTACGACTGCTGAATTTTCGTTTCTAGCGACATGGTTTGAATAGTAAATGCGGAAACAAGTGGAGTGTAGTGCAGTTCTATGCGTCTCTCTCCCTCCCGTGCATTCTCGCACAGACATCCGGATAATCCAACCGGAATCATTAAAAGGAAAGAGAATGGAAATAGGAAACGTTCTACAAGTTTCTGGTGCATAGAAAAGGTATATGGCGCTCGAGTGCAGGAAAAGTACCATATTTTGTTTCGTTTCCACGATTTGTGTAAATGACTCGCGCATTTAGGAATAGATATAGATATACAGGGCACTTGGAGAAAAACCGAGCCGAAAATGGTCATGAAAAATTCATGAAAACGATGGAAAAGAGTAAAATTCGCGTATACTTTTTAACTTAAAGCGGGTTACTAATGTTTGTTACTACTAATTACTGCGATCAGTAATTCGGGAAAATGGTAAAAAGTAGATACCATTTACCGGCACAAAGGAGAGACCTGTCGCGAGAGCTTGGAGTCTCTTTGAAAAACAATAAAAAAGAATTTCTAGTGATACGATATTTCTTTCATTCAACCCCTTCGTTATCAGTGACGCGTATATGCGCAAAGGTAAAATTCACTTTGTGGGGAAAAAAGAAATCCTCGAAAAAATGGAAATTCTCACAAAAGTATTAAAAATGCGCCCGCGATGCAAAATAATGAAAGGGATTAACGAAAGGGTAGACATTCGTAGGAAGTTGATAATTAACTGAATTTTTATAATAAACGTGGTACAGAAAAAGGTGAAGGCACTAATTATCCAATTTCTAGATGCCCCAATCATGAAAATGGTTGGAGTAACAATAAATGCAGTTAGAATTACTAGAAATATATTGTTGATGCTACATTTAATGCTATTGCGATAGTTTGATTTACTATATATTTTTTTCAGGGTCAAATTTTCGAATTTTTGAGTTTCCACTACGTTCTGAAAAATTAGAAACGCTGCAAATTAAGGTTTCCGAAATATGATAATTTTTTTACTCGTTATTTTTGAACTTTCATAATTCCCGTTTGCGAGAACGCAAACATCCTTTTTACATATATACCGGGTATATTATTTACATAGAGAAAAATAAAGTTCAGTAATTTATAGTCTTACGATTTTTTGTTGGTTTTGTAAAGAATTAACCCATTTTGTTACTCTGTTATTTATTTAGATCTTATTTTACATTTTGTTATAATTTCGACATTTCGGTCCAGAGTTACAAACTTTTTTCAAGTAAATCCTTTGTCGCAAAAACTATTTTTCTCCGTCTTTTCATAGAAACCCAACCGTTTCCTGAATTTTCGTCCCTTATTAAAATTTTCAAAATTCCCTCTCCGTTTTGGATTCCAAAAAAAAACCTGTATTCTCAAATTTTTGTGTAATTTTGAAAACCAACGAAAAATATCCAATGCATTTTCAACAAGAAAAGCAATTTTTCGGTTCCGCTTCGAAGGGGTCAAACTAATTACTAGAAATAAAAGTGAATGTTTAAATAACAGTGACGATAATAACGATAATCACCATCATGCTAAAAAAAAAGAGTAGTGAATTAAAACACACGACATCCGCTGAAGTATTTACTCATTTGAGTAGATTTGCAGGTGGAAATTTAATTCGAGTTATTTAATGGTATAAATACAGAAGCGGAGTGGCAAAAGCCTCCGACTCCTCTTCTGGCTTTTTTTTACCTGAAACTGCAAAAATTCTCTCTTTCTCTCTCTCGACCTCTTTACCTTTGACCTCTTTGTAACCATCCAGTGGAAATGTGAATTGAAAGAGGAGCTCTTTTTATACAAGATAAATAACGTAGAAAGAGATGGAATGAATGATTATTGATAATTGTGCTTGTGTATATACGTGTGTATATATATATATATATATATATATATATATACAAAAGCTGTATATACAGTTTCTACCTATATATTTGCATGCACATGTATGTGTATCGAATGCTAAGCGTTAAAAAGACGTAATCTTTATATACATTTATCCGTATAGAAGGTCTATACATATATATATACTATATAGATATATACATAGGAATATAATAAAAGATATTCAATTACTCTCTTTTGTGCGATATTTGAAAATCAAATTGGATATCAAACAAAACGTATTCTGCCTCGTAATGAATCTTTTTCCAAGACATTTATGACGTTTCGTACAATGAGATTCAAATTCACGGTATATTATGGTATAACTTTTTCCAAATTGGATTCCTCTCTCAATTGGAATATAAAGAGAAGGAGCAGGGAGGGGTGGAAGAGAAGGAGGAAAAAAATGGAAATTTTATGGAGCTACGGAAAGCTATTCCTCACAGCTGAGAGGCTCTCTCCACGGAGTCTATAATTATTCGAAATAAATGCAAGCTAACGTAAGATTATCAACTGTTTGAAAATTGGCCAATCGCTTCGGGTGAAATTGGCGAAATTGGCAATTTTCTGCAAAGCTTCAAAATTATTCGAATAATCCGAGAATATAAATACATAAGTAATAATTATTTTAACAGCTCCCTATACTTCTTTCATCAACGTCTCTACGATTGACCATGGACCATAAAAGAAACTCTTTAAAAATAGAATTTTTCGAAAAAAATTGCTGAATTTATGTGAAAAGTGCAAATTTTGTAAATTTCACAAAAAATGTTATATCGGTAAAATTGTCAATAACATCAAATTATTATTGACTTAAAAATCTCCACTCTTACTATTATTAAAAATTATCCAAATAATACTAATGCTAATAATAATAATAATAATAATAATAATAATAATAATAATAATAATAAATAGTAATATTAATAACAATAACAACAACGACAACGATGACAAAAATAATAAAGACAATAACAATAACATTCTCCGATTCTTTTCCATCAATAATTTTGTGATTACCGATATATAGAAATTAAAGGAGATACCAAATATACATATATATGTGTATCATTGGAAGAATCTCATTTGCAAATCGAAAAATACACCCATACCGATACACCTACACGAGGACAGATTCACGTATACACGTATACATCTACGCTAGTGCATAGGAGATATACGAGGTAAAAGTTGCCCAATTCTTTTTTATCTCCGATGCATCGATGGGCATTTCGACGTATAGATGGATATTCATACTTGCAAACGCAATCCTGCTAGCTACGTACTGCCATCCTACTGGCAATTTTGCATTTCCATAACGTAGTGCGGCTTTTATCCATTCTCGATCTCGATTCTCATTCGAGCCAGTATATGGTTTTCCATTTGCGTCGAAATATCTGTTTACGTCTGCGGCTGAATGGATTTTTCATTTTTCTTTCTCTTTCTTCCCTTTCTCTCTTTCGGACCCTTTTCTTTGCACCCCTCCCCATCCATTTTCCATCGAACCCCTCTATGGGCTTTTCCATTTGTTGTGATTCTTTCATTCATGTGTTTATGCAAAAAAGTACCGCTCCGATAATTCCAAACCCTCTCCTTTTTCATTCAAATTTTTTTTTTCGAGTCTTTAGCTCGCTTTGTCAAGGGAAGAACATGGTTGGTGCGAAAAAGGATTTTCAATTTTAGGAAGTCGGCTAAGTAGCATCATAAGTATCGATTATCATGTACATGGATACCTACTACTGTTATTTATGTCAGCACTCAAAGAATTTCAAGTACTGCTATCGGTATGTACTTATTTAAAGTATTTCGAGTGTTTGTAGTGGATTTTAATGAAAGTAAGTATGAACTTCTGGAAGTTTTAGGATTTTCTGTAAGAGGCAGAAAAAAAAATACATTCATTGTAAGATGGAATTGCGACAAAATACAAATTGTGAAATTGATTCGACGAGATATACATTCTGAAAACGATAATGACAAGATACAGATTAAAATTATATTTAAATTTAATATTTAATGATAAATATGTAATGATAAATTTGATGATATATGATGAAATAGGTGTTCCTCGTGTTATTATGATTTTTCGGGCCGAAAGATAAAATAATGAAAATCTCATAAATTATCCAAAAAGAAAGAATACATTTTGCATACTTTTATTAATAATTATTACTTTCTGCAAATTTTTACTATTTTTTTCACGTCAAAACATTAAAGAAAATTCATAATATAGGATAATTTTAACAATAACATCGAAATTGATTGCAATGTTCAAAACACCTGCTTTTCCGTGATTTCCCCATGACACGTCAAGGGCATAAACGAATAAATAAATAAATAAATAAATAAATAAATTAGTAATTATTTTTACCAAAAAATATTCAAAGAACAGTTTCTAAAAATAAACAAAAAATATATTGTCACTGCTAAATAGGTTTTAGCAATTTTCCTTAATTATTAATTTTGACGGAAATTTTTGCTGTTTTTTTTCAGATTAAAATATGAAGCTAAATTGCACCCAAATTAAAATTTCGTCTTAAAATTAATTTTAAATACAATGACGCTCTTTATAGACTGGATAATATAATGTTCTGAACAACAATACGATAATTTTCGCGCGACAATTTTCTGAAAAGCGCTATTTTCACAAAAATCGATGGTCGAGGACCGGGACGTTCCGGAGTCGAAAGTAGAAGTGACGAAAAATGAAGCGAACTCTACAGATAAGAGGACTTATCTGTGTTTCAAGTCCCACGATAATTAAGATACTTTTTCAAACACTAAAGAAGTCTTAAGTGTCATTTATCGTATAGTACATAACATTGAGTGGCATTCAATGTAATAGTACTCGACCACTTCTAAATAAAACCGTCAATTAGAATCGAGAATACACTTGTAAGGATGTTTGGTTTCCTTTACGTTCCTCTTTTTTTTATACATTTTTTTTCTTCCTTTTTTTTTCTTCATTGCAAAACTAATTTATCAAATAAACGCTGCCGCCTGTGCCGTTCGGTACACAAGTACGGAACGCGACCTATTTTTCTGTGCATGTACGTGTATATATGCACATATGTATTTACATGCAAGTTTGGAATGTTCCAAAAATGGTAATGAAATTAGTGACGTCACTTTTGAAAGTACTCTATTTCAGAAATTGCTGTTTCGAATTTTTCTACAATTTTTCGTATACAACGTATGATCCTTTCAGTGATATTTCCGGTAAAAAAAAAGGAAGTAAATGGTATGAAGAGTAAAAAAAACATACTATGAAAATTCGATTACATATACACCATATGTGTATAGACTATCGATTATCACGTGTATGCATATTTTTATGTGCGCAAATAAAACTGGAAATTTCTGTCATCAAAGAAAAATTTGAAAGTTCTGTTGAATGACATTCCCGGTGAAAAACTGAAAAAAATGAAAAAAAATCACAAAAATTAACAACCGAATTGCAAATTTTCCAGAAATGAAGAAAAAATTTGTTAGTCAATTTTTGCGAAAATTAGAATTTCTATGAAATAGGACCTGGTAAAAATCGAATATTATATCTATTCATATTTTTATGCGTGGAAATAAAAATGTGGAAATCCCTGCCATCAAAGAAGAATTTGAATGTTCACTTAAATGACGTTTCTGGTAAAAAAAAGGTAAAAAAACAAATTGAAAAAAAAATGAGCAAGTCGACAATTTTTACAGAAATGAAAATTTCCATAAAATCGATCCTATCCCATAGAAATCATCGATATTATCAGAAAAGTAAATTTCACGGAAATCCATTTTTTCATGAAAATTCGTACAACAAAATTGATTATCGATTTTGGAGAAAGAAAGAATCTACATAAAATGAGCTATGTTCCGTAAAAATCGTGGTTTTTGTCAAAAAAGCAAATTTCACAAAAATCCATCGTTTCATGAAACCCCACGATTCAGCCTCTAGTCTGATAACCAGTAGAATATGTAACTTTCTATTACATTAGATGTGTTGGTTAAGTTAATTACAGGTAATACTAATGCAATTTTGATATCAAAGACTAAAAAGATTACAGTAATTGAAAACAAATGTAATGAAAATGGTAGACGCGATAATTTTAGTGGATCAAAGCCATATTCAAATAATGATGATGATATATTTCGATTATAATAATGGGTATATTTTATTATATAATATTGTTTAGCGTAATGATAATTAGGATAATTAAAGTAGATAGGAATGAAAGCATTATTTTATATATTATTATTATTTTTATTTTTATTATTATTAGTATTTTAATTATAATTATAATTCACATTTGGCTATCGACATTATGAGGAATGCGACAAATTACAAGAATCCTTTTTTACTCAACAAGATTAAAACTCCAAACAAATATGGGATTTCTTTCCAGCAATGACCATACTTTCCAGGTATTCCAAGAATATCGAATACCAGTTTCCAATAGAATTATAAATTCTTGGAAAATACCAATTACAACTCATGTAACACAAATATACATATATGCATACAAATAAAAAAACTGGAGAAAAAGCGATCAATTGGAAACTGATATTCCAGAAATAACGGAATGCTATCGAATGAAATGTGGAATTCCAGTAATTTGAAATACCCATTTTCAAATTCTTGGAAAATGCCAATTACAATTACATGTATCGCAAATATGTATGCATACAAATCCAAAAACTGGAGAAAAAGTGATCAATTGGAAACTGATATTCCAGGAATAATGGAATGCCATGGAATGAAATGTGGAAATCCAGTAATTTGAAATACCAATTATTAAATTCTTGGAAAATCCCAATTACAATTACATATATTACAAATATGCATGTATATAAATCCAAAGACTGGAGAAAAGGCAACAAATTGGAAACTGACATTCCAGGAATAACGGAATTTGGAATACCAATTATTTGAAACACCAGAACTTTAAATCCGTGAAATGTAACAATTACAATTTTACATGTATCACAATTTGGTGTGTCTACGTGTGTGTCTATATATAAAAAAAATCGTAAATCGACTTGTACTTGAGTATCTCAAGAATTTGGCACCCGAACGTCTGGTACTAACCAACCAAATGCACAAATGCTTACGTACTACATGCCCTGCGTTGAACCGTTACCACTCGATTTTCAAAACCCACCCGACATCTTATCCGCTGGCTATAAAAAAGGGGAACGGAACAAAAACAAACTGCAGCAAAAAGAAACTAACAAAGACAAAGTTCTCCTTCCTTGGAAAAAAAGAAAAATAAAACAAACTCACTCTTCGCATCCTCGGGTGGTTCCTTGAGGAAGACGACGCTGATATTTTTGCTCTCGAAGAAGGGCTTGACGATGTTGCAATCGGCATTTGCCGTCGCGTTTTTCGATTGATCGATCGACCGTGGCTTGGGGGGAGGGGATGATCTCGAGATCGCATCGTTGACACACAGCAGCAACAGCAGCAGCATCGGCAATACGAGGTACGAAGGAATCGCCGCCTCTCGTCGGCTCATTTTGCATAAAGTCTCGTTTTTCCGGTGGAATCACACGAAAATGGCTCCTTTGTTTATTTATTTACTTATTTACTTATTTACACACATACACACACACTCACTCGCGACACGAATACGGACTTTGAGCGCGAAAACGAAACCAAACGGAACCAAATCAAACGCGTATCGGATTTTTGGTACTTTAGTTATTTATCTTCCCTCTCTTTCTACCGAACAGGTACGGGACCAGCGAACGGACAAATCGAGACTCGTTCCTGGCAGGTTCGGACTCGCCAGGATGGTCTGCAAACATGGAACAACAAATGCCAACCTGCTGGTCACTGCGAATATTGCAGTTGTCGTGTCCCTGCATATGTCATTTCATCTTCCGGTATGCAGTGAATATTTCGCTCATATATATATATATGTATAGCTGATCTATCCTCGTATGACGTATATATGTATATATATACACACACCAGCGAGTGTTTCTCCTATTTAACACATTTACATGCTGGATAGTAGCGAGTCTGCTTTTGTGTCCCGCGGATCTTGGAGGTCTCGTGTTTGTTTCTTTCTCTCTCTCTCTCTCTTTGTTGCTCTTCTCTACTTTACATCACAAGAATTGCACTAAGGAGACACGGCACGCGGTATGCATGCACGACGTGTCTCTCTTGAACGGCTACGTACGACTGCAGAGTGCAGACTCGAAACTCGGCTCGATCCTCGACTCGAAGCGGACTGAAGGCTGAAGGGCAGCCCGATGCCCGAGCGAACGAATGAGCGAAAGAGAAGAGAAGAAGGAGGAAAGAGGAAGGAGAAGAAGAGGAGCCGAGCTTCTCCAAAGCTCGCAGACGATGTGGCTCCACCACAAACCGCGCTGTGGCTTGATAGGTTGGTACTGTTCTGCGTAAGAGAGAGAGAGAGAGAGAAAGAGAGAAAATAGGGATTCCTGGTTGGTTGGCTCGTTTGTTCGTTCGCTCGTTCGCTGGCACCCAGTCGTCGAGTTTCAACGGTTACCATAGTGACATCTTACAAAAATCCTAAGGACTATGCGTGCAGAACCAAGGGAAGGCGCAAAATCGGTTTGACCGATTGCGATCTCGGATTTTTTGTGGTTGATCGAATCGTGAGATATTGGTAGATATGGAAAATATATAGAAACGTGGGATGATCACCGTTGGGAATTTGGATTTCCTATTCCCGTATAATTATGCATGTGTGTACATATATAAAGCGTGCATATATATGTAATGTTACGCGAATGGATGATGAAACCTTTGGTTTTTGGCGAAAAAATTGGAACTGGAATATTGCTATTGTCATTTATGCAGTCGAGGCTGTTATCGTTATTGTTACTGCTGTTACTATTGTTATGATTGTTATTGACCTTGTCGTATGGTTATTATTAATGTGTTGATTAGAAACACAATAATAACAACAACAAAAGCAGAGCGATGGTGATGATGATTTTTATAATAATTATGGTAGTGAATAATGAATAAGCTGAAAATAAAGAAGGAAGTAAATGAAAATTTTCAAGGTCATTGAAATTACGTCAGTATATGATTATAATTTTCATACAATCTTTCTATTAAAATGAAGGGTACGACAACTATACTTAGATTAGGGATGTCATCATGTCTTCCCATTACGCGAGACCTTGAAATATGCTGTCAAGGTCGATGTCCTCAATATTTTCATCTACTGAGAAAAACCATATAAGGTTGCGCGTAACGACGCTAAGTGCATGTTTATGCACGAAAATACTCAGGACGTTGATCTTGGGGAGGTACCTCAAGGTCACCGAAATGATGAGGTCCCATTCCGTAATCTACATAGTTATCAAGAATTCCCCTATTTTCTTTTATCTCTTATTTACTACTGCTTTCATTTCTATAGAATCCCCAAGAAACATCTATTGTTACTACTATCATCACTATTATTATGACTATTTTTATTGTTATTTGTTATATGAAATATGGTTATATGACGAGCGAATAGAGAATCCCTTGTTTGTCTCTTTAAATAGAACGTATATTTTTTTCTTCCATTTCATTTTTACGTACATATACGTAACGTTATTTTATATAACAAATAGTAATAATAATATTAAATACACAAGAAAGCAAAAACGTAATATCAAATAATTATTGGAGGAAAATTTCGCTCGTGAAAATGCATTTGTTTTTTTACATTCTGCCCCTTTGAGAATTAGGAGGGAATTTAGTCATCGCTCGTTGGAAATTCGCCTTTAAGGTAGTACCGTCGGTATAAAATTACAATTCAGATATTGATGAAATTTAACATATCGACACACATTGGTCTAAAAGTGCCCCACAAAAAATTTTACAAAGCTAGGATACGTGAGAAAAAAGATAGTTAACATTTTTATTTAACACGTGTCTTATGGAAAATCACAGTTATTCTCAAATTTAAAAAGAACTACAATTCAGATTTTTAAAAAATGAAATAATACAAATTGAATATCTGCAGAACATTTTGGTCACTTGAACGTATTGATTCGGTACGTGTGATGGTAGAAATAAGTGTCCAAACACCAAAATTGACGTTTGAAAGCCATGATGCATTATATAGGGCAACATCTAACTATAGGCGTGTGGATACGCGGCTAATTTTAAATTCCACGTACCGTGCAGAGCGCACATACATCACAAATAAGGATAATAATAACAAAATTACAAGGGATTCCATATAAACACATGTTATAATTAATATTTTTCAATAAAATATATGACATATATGAATGTAATTAAAAATAACAAAATAACTTTTTCTAATTTCTGCTTTCAAAAAAATTGAAGATCTGAAACGTTTTCTTATTATTAGTAACTTAGAATTAAGATATGATTTAATGAAATATATGATATATATATAAATAATATAATAAAAATAAGAAAAATTCTTTTCTTCTAATTTCTACTAAAGATTTTCTATAAAATTTTCTTATTATTAGTGATTTTGATGTTCCCGTTTTCATCTTTGGCTAAAGCATTGCACAATCCATCGAATTTATTTTGATTGTATGCATCAAGCAGCATTTCAAAAAGAACGCGACGTTGCCACATCTATCTACTCACCAAGTCAAACGAGAGACTCTTAAGAGTGAGCGTATACACTTGATTAGCGGAGTAGCAACAAAGCGCGCGGCGCGACAAACAGCGCTAGCATGACGCCATGGTACTAACGACGCCATGACACTAACGCTTGATTTATTCACTTCAGTCTCAGTAGCTGCACTAAGAAGACGTGAGTTGATAGTGTCATGTTGCTAAATTTCAAGTAGCGCTATTTAGTTATACTTTGCACTTATTACTGTTATGTTTTATATTTGTTACATTGTAAATAACGCTATTGCTTAGAGATATATAAGAAAAAAAAATGCAGGCGTTTTTAAAAACGGGCAAATTGGGTGCAGGCGAGGTTAAAAAGCCGTCCACATCTCGTTCGAAAGAACCCAAGAGCGGTCCCGCTCCTCCCTGGGTGGAAAAATAGTAAGTTTTTAATTGTTGGTGTTTTCTGAAATCGTTAGATATGTATATATCAATAAATAAATAACTTAATGATTAAATAAATAAAGTTTATGATTATTCAATATTATTTTTAACAATATTTTTGTAGAATTAAAAGTTGCTTGAATTTGAATTGAAGAATAAAACCAGTAGCTTTGTAAAATTTGAAAAGGTAAAATTTGCTTATATTAATTGGCAACATCGTAAATTCCTGTTCTGTAATCTTTAAGTAGAATCGACCTGGAAAAAAAACGTAATATTATGGAAATATGCTTAATAAATCTAATTTAGCATTAATATCATCGAGCGGCCGATCAGAGGCACGAATGCTGTTGAATCGATAGTGGTTGGTAAAGTGTTAAACTTAGATATCTTCAATTGAAAAAATATTGAAGAATACGTTAGGAAAAAAAAACTGAAAACTTTATTAAATATTTTATCACGTTTCCCGAAATGGGATTTCCAGTCGGCCAAGAACCGTCGAAGATGTAGTGGAACAGGCAGAAGTCGTCGAAGTACTTCGCCAGTGTATGATTGGTGGAGATTTTCCTAATTTATTGTTTTATGGACCACCCGGCACTGGAAAGACGAGTACAATCTTAGCTGCAGCCAGACAATTATTTGGTGATATGTACAAAGAAAGAATTTTGGAGTTGAACGCTTCCGACGAACGTGGCATTCAAGTTGTGAGGGAAAAAGTAAAAAATTTTGCTCAACTCTCGGCAGGAAATACCCGACACGAGTAAGATTATTATTTCGTTATTATTATTGTTATCATTACTATTATTTATTTCTACTTGAATTATTAATACAAGATAAATAAGCAAATAATTTATAATTTCACGTTTAAATATAGCTTTTGAAATTTTCAAGAATTTTGTGATTTCATTAATTAGTTTTCCCACAACTTTCTCCACTTGCCAATGATGTTTTAGTAAAAGGTTTGAGAAAAATTTGAAGAAAGTTTCGGAGTCGCTTTCGACCCGCTGTTAGAACGGGACTTTTGCAAAGTTAGTAATAGCTCCTATAAAACACCTGGACAAAAAGCTGCATTCTTTGAACTGCATCGGAAACAAAAAGATCCTTGTTCCGATTTCCAAAGAACTGCAAACATACATGTTAATATCGAATGAGGTCTCCGAAATTCTCTTGATTCCACATTTTTCTGTGACAACAAACTTTCCTGAGGCAGAGTCATAAAAAAATCTATTCTTATTGAGAAAAAAAATACAAATGTCAGTATATAATTGAAAATTATGAATATAAATTACAAATATTGTAAATTTTATGAAGTCTTTTTTAACTTGCAAATAAAAAGAAGAAGAATTTTATAAGTTGTAAACAGTGAAATTTATAATTTCTTAAACGAGTAGCGTAGGAAACAAAAATAAATAAATATTGTACAGAATCATTATACAAAACATAAAGGGGAATTTTTTATTTTTCTATTGTTATGTTTTATATAAGAACTCTGTATAATTATTTATTTATTTTTTCATTCTTTTTTGGTACACTACTAATTTTAATAAATCATAAATTTCACTATTTACAACTTATTAAATCGTTCTTTTTTTCGAGTTAAAAGAGACTTCAGAACATTTAGGTTAATTACTTCTTTTCAACAGTGGGAAACCGTGTCCACCTTTTAAAATCATCATCCTGGACGAAGCGGACAGTATGACGAATGCAGCTCAATCCGCTCTTCGAAGAACTATGGAAAAGGAGTCCCACAGTACTCGATTTTGTCTAATCTGTAATTACGTCTCCCGTATCATCGAACCCTTGACATCCAGGTGCACGAAATTTCGGTTCAAGCCACTCGGCGAGGAGAAAATTATCGAAAGGTTGGAGCTGATTTGCAAAGAGGAGGATTTGAAAGCCGACAAAGCGGTTCTCTTCAAACTCGTTCAAGCCTCCAATGGAGATTTGCGGCGTGCCATCACTTGTTTGCAGTCAGTCACGAGACTGAAAGGAACCGGAGTAGAAATCACCATCCCCGATGTCGAAGAAGTTACCGGAGTGAGTGAACTTACATTTTTGGGATTTTTTAGCATATGACAAGAAAAACAAATTATTTTGCTTTATTTTGATTTATCTAAATCAATTTGAGATAAATGAAATTTATTTAATTTTATTTAATTTCATCAATTTATTTCAATTTATTTTGTAATATGTCTGTGTTTATTTATGATTTTTGTTTAGGTAGTTCCTGAAAGTTGGTTGGATGAATTAATGAAAGTTTCCAAATCCCAGGATTATGATAAAGTCGAAAAATTCGTTGATGAATTCATTTTGGAAGCTTACGCCACTTCGCAGGTAGGATATTTTTTTAGCAGTTCTGGAAATTAAAATTGTATGTTCTTTTTTGAATTCGAAGAGTTTTTATAATTAACCACTGATTAGGAGAATTAATTTGGAATTTGAAGAGGAGAAAAAATTAGAAGTTCAAATTTTCAGAAATCTTATCATGAAAAATCTTTGGTAATATAAAATTGTTATTTTTCCAGATAATCGAGCAATTGAATGATAAAATCATTTTTTCCTATGAGCTTTCGAACAAACAAAAAGCAGCAATCGGGGAAACACTCGGAGTGAGTTATAATAATTACTTTCTTTCTTTCACTTTTTTTATAATAAAATATGCATAAAAAATAAATTTTCTTCCCTTATCCAGAAATGCAGTTACCGTTTGATCGAAGGAGGGAGCGAACAATTGCAGTTGATGGATCTCTGCTGCAGTATTATGCGAGCTCACGAGATAATGTAGTACGTAAGAATGAATTTCGAATTGTAAGTACGTATAACAAATATTTTTGTATCACTCTAAAAAATCGTGGAATTTCGAGAATCCTGATACTTTTGTTGGAGTCATTTAATGGTTTTTGAAAAAAAGGTTTTTCAGGATAATCGGAAATTTGGGAAAACGATAATAAAATCGTAAGGATTTTTCCGAAAGTCCTTTTATTTTCGGATTCGTCATTTTGTTTGTCTGTTTTACAAAATTGCAGAATTATTGAAATTTGAAGTTAGGAGTGATTAATCGATTCAGTATTAATTTAAAAAAAGAAACGTTGCGTATCCTTAGAATTAAACAAAATCCGATTTATTTTTGTAAAATTTAGAACACGTGTCATTAATTACATTGTGGTGAATTTGTGTATTAATAAATAAGTTTCTAATATATGTAACAGAATTTACAGGGGCTAGGGATGGCCAGAAAGCTGGAAAAAGGGGGATAATAGACCCGATTGTAAAGAAAGGGGAAGGGAAAAGAGTGGAGGAGTACAAAGGGATAACGCTAATGCCAACCCTGTATAAGACCTATGTATCAGGGCTAGTGGGGAGGTTGAGTGAGGAAGTACAGGTAAAAAGGAGAATCTCACCGAATCAAACAGGCTTCTGGAAGGGAATGAGAACAATTGATAACAACTAATTACTGAACTACTTAATAAATAAACAGATCAAGGAGAAGGCGGGACAGATGGTGGCCCTCTTCATAAACCTGAAGGCTGTTTTTGACTCGGTGGACAGGGTTGTGTTGAATAAAATGATGAGGGAAAAAGGGATGAGTGATGGGGAGATGTTAGGAGAAAGAAGCGAAGAGAGAATAGGAGATGGGTATCGCGACTAGAAAATAGTAAGAACGGAGGTTGTACAAAATTTATGTAAAAAGTGTAGAAAGTGTTAAGAGATGTGGAAAGGAAGGAGACGGAAACCTTCTGTAACTTTAAGGGGAACAATAAAGATACATACAATAATTTTCTAATTATAAGAACACGTTGAAATCAGAAATTATTACAGAAATAAATTTAATTGAAGAAGAAATATCGCGTTTCTAAAGTAAAGTCCTTACAATTATATTTCTTTGCATAACATTTTTCTATTATTCTTATGAACCTTTTGTACAAAACTGAAAAATGACTTTCTTCAACTATGAGATCAGTAAAAAAAAGTTCAAAGATACGCGTTTTGGATTTTTTAAATTATTTGTTCGACTCCTATTGATTGTGGGGTTTTTTTTTTTATCGATAACATAGTCAAAGAAAAAACTGTCGTTTATTGGTCCGTGATAAGTGAATATTAACAAAAAAGGAAGAGAAATCAATAGCCATGCAAAAAAAACATATACAGCGAAATAGCCTATACAGTATTTTCAAAAATTTCTACTTTTTCTTTACGTCCTTAACATACGTGTACTTTATTGGATTGCACATGAAAATTTTATACACATCCAATTTTCTCTTCTAAATAATTTAATACTAAAATGTAAATTTTATTACGAATGTTCTTCTTTTGTAGAAACTTTGGCATTTTTCTCCCGATTTTTGAGAACCTCAAAAATGTTAAATTAAATACGAAATAAATTGAAATTGTAAGAATTTCAACGAAATTGCTACCATCAAATTTTGGAGTTACATTCAAGGAATATTCTGATATTCTAGAAAAATTTTGAAATAGAAATTTTTTTTCGTCATTAAAAAGTTTTGAGACTCACTTTAATTTTTTCTTTCGAGAATTAAATAATTCGTGAAAGAAGGTTGTTTCCGAAATTCGGATAAAATGCCAAACACCTAGTCTCCAATTTC
This sequence comes from Gasteruption jaculator, assembly GCA_949825005.1. Lineage (NCBI taxonomy): Eukaryota > Metazoa > Arthropoda > Insecta > Hymenoptera > Gasteruptiidae > Gasteruption > Gasteruption jaculator. The sequence continues at coordinate 7,337,379 of OX463770.1, forward strand.
AGGCTTATCAAACATAAGTAAATCGTTGATCAATTTATCGACTACTTGAATTTTTCTTAAAACTGATATCAGTTAATTTGGTTACTTTGAATAGTTGAGTTCTAAAAATCTTGGCTCGATCTTTCTTTCGGACCGAGTAGATCAACCTCAAAATAACCGATTCCAAATATTTTGACCTAAATAGCTTTTGCGTTTCATTGACAATTGAAACAAGCATTTTTCCAACTTTTCAAATTTCTGATTCCAAAAATCCCAAATCTCAAATCTCTCGATTCCAAAAGTCCCAAGTTTTCATTAAAATTCGAATTCTTAGAGTTGAGACATCTTTTTTGGAAATACATTTTGAGGATTTTTCACCTAAAATTTCAAAACTCATCCATTGTAGTTCAAACTTGAAATTCGTAATTTCCTAGTCAAAAGAGAAAAAAAAAAAGATTTGAATCAACTAACTCCAGGTTACAAATTTCAGCTGAAACTGAATTTTCATTCCAAATATAAAATTTGTTCGATTTTGAAATTTCGGGACAAATATTTTTTTTTTCGTCTCGCAAGTTTGGAATTCCAAGTTCTGAGCTTCTTCAGCCATTTTGAAATCACTGTTACAATAAAAACGCAATTTTGCAGATGACTTAAAATGGAAATTTTAAGAGACAGAAATTCTGTGGAAATCATATTACGAATATCCTCAGAGACGAATTCTACAATTAATAATATACGTTTTTTTTTTCGTTTGCGACACAATTAAATTACCACTTTCGCTGTACGCCCAAATTGGCAGTAAAAAATATCGGTAACGCAATGAAGAAAAAACAAGAAATATTTCTTCCTTTTTTCCTTCTCTCTCTCTCTCATTTTCATACAAATACCGACGAAATAATGTGAATGTCAGTATCGCGACTATCGTTAACTACGATTCTATCTTATTACTTTATCTTAGTTCGAGCAACCGATTTACTTACACTTTACTTTACATTAAAAATGTACAATTCTGAAGATTCCCCGCGGAAGAACTTGGATATCAGTCAAATCAGTCAAAAAGTCAAACCAAACGGTCGAATCTTTTTCAGAAGCTATCATTTCCGATATCATATTCCTCTGGAATTTCTCTTTCGAGTTCCTATGATTACATAAATAAATTAATACGTAAGTGGCGCCAGAATGATTTTTAAAATTTTAAGTTTCTTTTTTTTTTTACAAATTTTACCCGGACTTTCGCCATTTCTGAAATTCCAGATTTTTTAGTTTTTTTTATTAAATTTTATGTTTCTACACAATTTCTTCCGTATAAATATTTTCAAAGAAAATATTCAATTTTGATTGGAAAGCATTTTTTGTAATTTTTTTCTATAAAATAAAAAAGCGTGTAACCGGTGTCACAAAAATTTTGGAATCAAATCAATGCTGAAAATTTTGCAATAAATATTCTAGCCTTGATTTTGTTCAACCATTCGAAAATTTTATAAAAGAAAACAATTAATATAAAATTGCATTTTTTATAAAAAATTCTGCAACTTTTGAAATTCTGTAGAAACCTTAACATAAAATTTTTAAATATTACTAAAAAATTTGGAATTTCAGAAATGGTGAAATTTAGAGTAGATATTTTTGTGGAAAAAAAAGAAAGTTAAGATTAAAAAAATAAAAATTCTGAAAATGTCAAACATGCATTTATAAAAATCTCACACCTATTTTCGGAACTCAAAAATAAAAATGGAAATTTCCAACAAAGAAATATACATACATATATATATATGCGTGTACACAAAAGCTCGAAAAAGCATCGAACGTCGGGTTCTTAGTCAAAAGTTTGCTCGCTTAACTTTCTTTCCTCTTACGAACATGAATATGAAAATACGAAAATTAATTGTTACGAAATAAATATTCTGAGAGCACGTAATTACGGGATTTCGAAATACGTTGCTGCGGATTTTTTCCCCTTTGTGGAGCAACAAAAAAAAGAAAAGCAAAATACTAGTAATTACACAATTTAAAGTTAACTTTTAGGAACGACACCGCTTTGAAGAAAATCTTTGATTACTATATTTATATATTTATAACTGTTTGCTCTTGTTGGTGTTGTTTAATAAGGCGGTGGTTGATGCTGATACGGATGTTGCGGGGGCTGATTTAAATGCCGCTGTAAATGTGCCACTAATTGCGGTGTCGGCTGCTGGCCAGCATTGGCGTTTTGTTGCTGCTGGGCAGCCTGTTGCACTTGTTGCTGCTGCACTGCTGCTTGTTGTTGCACTTGTTGCTGTTGAGCCGCGGCAGCTTGTTGCTGTTGTTGCTGCATCGCTATCATTTGCGCCCTTAGACGCTGACTAAGAGCTTGCTGCAAAAAATATTTCCAAATTCGAATGAATTATTATTATTATTATTACTATTATTATTATTATTATTATTATTATTATTATTATTATTACAAAATTTAATTATAATTAAAATCTGTAAGTATCAATTTATTAAATAATTTATAAATTCAATTTTCAAATCTTACCTGTTGAAACTGTTGATTTTGTTGCATCCCAACACCAGCAGCTCCGACTCCGACACCACCTGGTTTGCCACCGGCTTGCCTGTAAGCCGGTGCTGGTTGGTTTTGTACAGCGGCTCCCATTGGACCCATTGCGTTCATTGTAACATTTGGTGCCTTTAATAATATTAACAATGAAACAATAGACAAAACATAAAGAATCGTCGATCTAATATTACAATTTGTTTTATTCCTAACTTGGAACTTCAGATTCGAGCCAACCGTTTGATTCAGAAATTTAGTAATTCGGGAATGAATTTTATTAGAAGAAATCTAAAATCAATCAGAACTTGAAAATATCAAAGTAAACAAAAATTACTTCAAAATTCTCTTACTCTTTTTTTAAATTTACCATTTATGGAATAGAAAAAAACTATTGCTAAAACAACAACCAACTAATTGACATTTTTACTAATATAAAAATCTATGACAAAATTACCAACATATAAATCTATTTAAAAGCGGTGCTAAAGGATGAAATATTACAAGATTTTTTCTTTTGATCATTTAGAAATTAAAATTGATATTTAAAATCTTCAGTTTAATTATTAATTAATAATTTATATCCTGAAGAACGAAATATTGGAAATTTTATTTTTAACTTGACCTTTAATTTCAATTTAACTTTCAATTTCGATTTCCAAACGATTAAAGGGAAATAATTTTACTATGACTCCCTTTTCGGCATCGCTTTTTATAAAAAACCTAAAATGCTGTCATTACTTGTAGGTAAGACGGTCTCGCAGCTCCCGGTTGCATTCTCTGCTGTTGCATGTATTCTTGTCCTCTCTGCGCTCCCATCATTTGCTGTGGATTCTGGAACATGATGTTCTGCTGCTGCGTCATCATTCCCAATTGCTGTTGCTGCTGCTGTTGCTGCTGTTGTTGCTGCTGCTGCGCTTGCTGCAGAATCTGCTGTTGCTGAGCAGCCTGCGCTTGCTGTTGCGACTGCTGGGCTTGTTGCGCTTGTTGTTGTTGAGGTATCATTTGTTGTCCACCGTAACCGGCGTAGTTTTGGTTCATGCCTGCAACAATTATCCCATTATTAATAATTCTTTTAATTCTTTCGAATATTCTAAGCGGACACATTTGTAATTAAACTTGATTCTTTTCTCTCGGCATCACACCTTGCTGCATTCCCGAGTACATTCCTTGCTGCTGTTGCTGTTGCTGCTGTTGTTGCTGCTGCTGTTGTTGCTGTTGCTGCTGCTGAGGCGCAAACATCCCCTGTTGGGGATTAATTCCGGGGCCACCGTGTTGGGCACGCAACTGTTGTCGAATGAACTGTCTCTGCATTCCCTGGAAGGCTCCAGGTCCAGCCACTGCCGGAGTGTTAGCCTGTTGCTGAGATCCCATGAACTGGTTCGACGGCATCCTCAGTCTCAGCATATTCGACAGAGCTTGCTTCGACTGATTCATCCCTTGCCTCTCGTATCGTGGTCCGGCAACGGCAGGATTCGGCGGCAGCTGTTGCCCGTAAGCGTATTGTTGCGGGGGCGTGTGTCCCTGTTGGTTCGGGTACCATTGTTGCTGTGGTTGAGGCGGTTGCCCCGCGAACATTCCCTGCTGCTGGGCCACCTGCGCCTGCTGATTTCCGTACGCCATCTGTTGTAGCTGAGGACCTTGTTGCTGAAGTACAAGGAAATTCGAAATGGTTAAAATATAAAATGTTTGAACCGGAAAACGTGCGTAAAATTCGCATATTGAAAAAAAAGTAATTTTTTTTAAATTTTACAACAAAATTCTTCTAATTTTTTAATGTGTTGAAAATTTGAATATAAAAGAAAAATCGATCTTATTTTCTCTAGTTTAAGCACAGTACCTGCATTTGCTGAGGGACAGGTGCAGTTGGAGTAGGAGCCCCTTTCATTTTCCTGTGTTTTCTGGCTTTCATGGCTTTTCCCTTTCCACCGGTGACTCCGACAGCTGCTGGATTTCCTCCAACCCTACTGGGAGAGTCGATGCTCATCGGGGTATCCGCTTTCCCGGATTCGGATTCCTTCTTATCGGGTTCCAAGTCTTCCGGAGGCAACGGCGGTGGATCCAAATAATGATTCGCCGGTCTGATTTGACTATGGGTATGATACCGCAGCAATTTGTGAGCGTTTTGATAAGTCAGAGGTTTGCGTTCCAGTCTCACAGCTCTGAACCAAGCCCAGGAGAGCGGAGCTGGGTTTTTGTGGCCCTCAAGCAACTCCCAGGCTGAGACCCTTTGGGAGTCACACACTTGAAGCCCCTAAAATGGAGAAGAAAAAGTTTTAATAAAATGAAATTTTATGTACCAATTCTCCAATTATATTAACACTATGCCGTCCGGTGGCACCACGTTGGTGCCATGCGAAAACTATCGGGCAAGCGCCGGTGGCATCACGTCGGTGTCGTATACAAAGATTTACACCGGCGCCAAACGAAAGAATCCCGATCAAACGTGCGGACGGCAAAGTGTTAATAGACTAAAATAAATATGAATCCTATACCAAATATGTAAAATTCACTTGGTGGTAAAATTCTCAAGAAACAAGGAAACAATTTCCAAAAATCATATTTCAAAAAATGTATGTGAAAAAATCCTACAAAATTTAATTAATTGCACAACTCCCAAGTGTCAAGAAAACCACAAATTTGCAATAAGAAAAAGTTCCTTCACCTGCTTCTTATCGATACTGTCGAACCCAGCGATTTTGTTGCCTTTGGTATCGGTCAAGCACCCAACTGGCTCACAGTTGATGACTTCCATGGTGAGCTTCGGCAAGGGCAGCAGCTGCCTGACGAACTGAATGCTCTGCGAATTCCTATCTCCTAACTCCTTCTTCAGCTTCTTCATGAGATTCTGGTAATGCTTCTTGTTCTCGTCCTTCTCGGATTGCGAGTCGGAGACCAACGTGGAATGTATCAAAGTCGCCAGCATGTCGATGACGGTGGTGAAGAGCTCGGAGTTGTTGTTGAGGTCGATAACGCCGTAACTGACGAGTTGCACCAGCAGGATCGCCCAGTCCGTCGTCACGGTGGTGTTCCGCTGGATGGTGTCGAAAACTCCGCCAACGAGGCTGAACCTCAGCTGGAGCGCGTCTTGCAGGACCTCCCTGGTCTTGGGATCCTCCGAGCCGAGATTCTTTTCCTCCTTGCTGGTGTTCAGGAACTGGGACAGCTGCGAGTGCAACGAGGTGAGCAATCCCTCCCGTTGGTCGTCTTGCCCCTTCAGGCAGGTCAGCACCAGGGACAGGAAGGGCTGGTGGTTGAACAGCGACGGAGACTTGGATCTGCCCCTTTCCCTCCCGGTATTAGTTTTCGACCAGTTTCCGGACTCCAGCACCTGGCCCGCGACCTTCAGGACTCGTCCTTGGACGGCACTGGGCAGTTTCGAGACCAACGGAGCCACCAGCCAGATCGAGCCGGATTTTTTCTCGGTCTTCCCGGAGAGGGTGTTCAGCTGGAAGACGTCGATGGCCGCTTTGGCGACGGTGTCGAGCCACTGCGAGAGATCGTTGGAGTTGGAGGGAAACTGCTTGTACATCAGCTGCAAGTCCAGCCACGACATACGCAGGCTCCACTGCTCCAGGTTCTCCAGGATGTTCGTGATGTGCGTTTTTTGGTCCAGGAAGGCGTCCGGGGACGTGTCCGGGTAGCAGATCATGTGTAGCAGCCTCTGGGCTTGCCTGGGGGTCAGCATGTTGTCGAGTAGCATGTCCGGGTGACATAACTCCTCCGGGTTCTGGAGACAGCGCTCCAGCACCCACTCCTGGCTGCAAATTTGCCTCAGAACGTGCTGCGCGAAGTCCGACAACCCTCGAAGGTTCTCGCTGGTCATCCCGGCGCTGCTGGAGGACGAGGACATGGCAAGGTCCAGTCCCAGGTCGTCACCCCCGCCCAGGATGTCGCTGGTGCCCAGAATGTGGCTGATCGACAGCTCGCCGGGCGTCGAGCCGCTGACACCGACGCTTCCGGGTCCGCTTTTGCCCGAGTGCGTCAAGGGCACGTCCGTTTTCTTCATGGGAGGCTGTTTCCCAGCTGTGGCATCGCCGACCACCAGGATGGCCTTCAAAACAGCCAAAACCGGGCCCACGCGGATGTTGTTATGGGCGGCGGCCAATAAATGCCGATCGCAGCTGAGTTTGATGCTATACCCGCGCGGATTTCCGCTGGGAAGCGGATGAGGACTCGTCCCGACGGAATACAGCGCCGGTTGCGGGCATTCCACGGTTTTGAAGAGCCTCAGCAGCAGGTGACAAGTCAAACGTGCTCCAGCCTCGGCTTCGGTATCGGCGTCGCCTCGTCCCTCGTTGCAAGCTTTCACGAGAGACGGCAGGGCGATGTGCACGACGAAGTCTTCGAGGGAGAAGCAGTGTCTCGCTGTGAAAAGGAATGAAGGAGATGTTACAAATGGAGGAGGGCGTTAAATATTATTTTTCAGTGCACATAACAAATTGACATTGAATAATTTTTAAAGTTTTCATTGTTATTTCTCGATTACTTATAAGTATATTAGTTTTTAAGATTAATAAAATTTAATAAATTGTTCAATTGTTATAAATAATAATTGAAAAACATGTAAATTATCCGTTCCCAATTACTATAAATTCGAAATTTTTATAGCAAGGCCTGAGAAAATACATTTGAGTGACAAACGATTGCGTTTGGCTAAAAAAAAATAATTACATTCTTAAAATAATTATCTAGGACTAAAAATAATTCCAGCTAACGATGCTATAGTTTTCGTTCTTTGGTTCAATTTTTATTCTTACCGATTAAAATCGAGGTGAAAACAGCCAAAGAATTGTGAATACTCAGATCCTGGACATCGACTTGATTCAGGACGTCGATGTAAAAGGCGGAGCTGTTGGAGGAGCAGCAAAGTGCCATCAACACTCCCAACCACTCGGCGCTGAGGGAATTGCAGCAGGCTGTTAATTCCGCGCAGGTGATGGCGATGTCGTTCAATTTATCGTTATCGGTCTCGCTGCAAACGGCTACGATTGCGTTGCAGACGAAACTGTACCGATTGGCCGGAGTCTCGTTCAACTGCCGGGCCCATTGCGGCTCGATCTTGCCACCGCGTCTGGGACTGTTGAACACGTCCACCATGAACTGCGAGTTGTAGACGTGATTCGAGGGCGTCGGCTGCAAAGCGCTGTACAAAGCGGTTCGAATTTTCGGGTACGCGTTACTAAATGCTTCCACACCGTGTGGTTTTGTCTTCAAGAGGGAGCACGTCGAGTACAAGTCGTACAAATGAGCCAAAACGCAACGTTCCGCGGAACTGCAGTCGCTAGGATTCGAGACGTGTTTTACTACTTTGCAAAGTAAATCGAAAACTGACGTCGTTTGTTCCGGTGATACTGGAAAAATAAGAAAATTTCTGGTTATTATTATTTTGTTATTTTAATTGTAATTATTAGTATTACTAATTATTTTTGAAAGTGATACAATTTTGTTTATTCAAAAGCACTAGAAAAAACGAAATAATGCGGTTTCCAGAAAGATAATTACGAACGGGAAGATTGAGAAAAATTTTCCAATTTTCAAATAGAGTTTCAAATCCAAACATATTATTTGGAGATTTTATAATTTTTGTACCCCAAAAAGTTGAATTTAAAACTTGAGATGGAATATTTGTTGCCAAATAGAAAAAGTATAGCACTTCCGAAAAACTTTAAAATATTTCACATTTTTTTTCGAAGGACAATAAATGATAGCATTTAAAAAACTAATATTCAGTAATACTAAAACATGATCGATAGTTTAACACGTTGACTGCCACGTGTATATCCATTGAAATCTCCTTCAGGCCACGAGAGCCCACACCAATTCAATAGTTTTTTACTTCCTGTGGAATACCTTTTCAAATACCTACGACGATCCTTCGCAAGTCGTCAAATAAGCGTCACCCGAATACGGGTGACGCGGCCCGATCAGAAACTTTGCTGGCACTCGAATATGGGTGACGAGGCAGTCAACGTGTTAATTAATAAAAAGAAAATATAAAGAATCATGTAAAAATCCAAAAAACCAAACAATTTCTCGGAAGAAAAAAAATTCACTCACACAACAAGCAACAGTGATACCGCCTCAGGACTCCAACGACGTAGAGACTCAAGCTGGTGGTGTAACTTCGTACGAGTTGACTATTCCTGGCGGCTAATTGGGCCTCGACTTCGGGCAGCTCCTTCAGTATTTGGATACAGACGTCGATCAATCCGTAAATATTTAATGCCAATTCCATCAAGTCAAACAAAAAAGCTACATGCTCCTGTACAGGCAGGTAGGACGACCCGGCTAGTGCGAAAGTGTTCAACATCTCCACCACCTGCGTGGCGCATTGCCAGGTGACGACGTGTTGATCGAAGTAACTGATGTTTTGGAATTTTTGCGTGATCGCCTCGAAATTGAATTCGCTCCTCGAATGTTTCTTCACCTTTCCGCCCTCCGCCACGTCGATGCTGAATTTCTTTCCGAATAATTTACAAACTTCTTTCGTCATTTTCTTCACTACGTGACGAGCTTCGTCACGGACACGTCCCACTCCGTAGAGTAACACATGGCGTTGATTGCAATCGTGCTGGCTGCAAGTCTCGTCCTGATATGTGAAATAATAATAATAATAATAATAATAATAATAATAAATGTGAAATTTTTGATTGATTTTTTATGAAAATATTTGATTATTTTAATGTTCCCTTTTTCGGTCAATTATATCATACGTAATGAATGAAATAAGTCATAACCTAATTTGTATATTATTATTTCTTTGATTGGAAATTCGCTTTCACGAAAATAATTTGTTCGTAAAAGCGAAATTTCACTTTTTCGAAAATGATTATTAATCAAAATTGTATCGAATAAAAATGTTGTATACTTCGATATTTTATATCAAAAGAGAAATTACCTGTGGTAAAGGAAAATGGGTGGTATAAAGTAAATGTCTACTAGGACTCGCAGGATTCTTCGAGTCCAGTCCTTCGTGAGTTCCATGACCACCCAAAGCATCTTCCTTGGGACTGTCCGGTGCATCCATGCTATTCTGCTGGTCCTCTTTGATATGTTGTAACAATTTGTCCAGATCGTCGTCAATTTTACTGTCATCGTAATCCATAGCTCTCCCGTGATCCGGGACTTCCAATTTCGCCGGTTTCAAGTCGATTCCCGGGAACAAGCTGTCTTCGTCGATGGGCTCCCGGTTGCTTGGAGTTCCCGGTTTGCTGGCAACGGGTCCTAAAATTAAAAGTGAATGAGAAATGTATTACAAAATCTTAGAAAATTCATACAAAAAATAGAGTAACGATTATGGTGGTTGTAAAATTTTTGTTAGGTTGTAAAATCTACAAAAGACTCGAAATTCAAAAATATCTTTAAAAAATAAAAAATACCTGAAAAATTCGAAATGTATAAAAAAAAGTTACAAAATTCTTACCTTGGATAAGATCTCCACGTGAAATTAACGTGCACATATACGCGTCGTGGGAGAAGACGTCGTGCCTGATCAACTCCGAGAAGAGATGCACCAAGTTCGTAAACTGGGTCTTCGACTGAAGGGAGGTGTTATCCAGAACCGGTGCATCGACGTCCAGGAACTTCATCAGCAGCGGTTGGAAGACCGGCAATCCCGGTGGAGTCCCGTTGCTACAGACGCTGTCCTTATCGTCATTCTCGTTGTTATCACCCGTGGCTTCGCTCTGTCGTTTCTCCAGCAGCTTCGCCACGGCCATCGCCCTGTGTTCTCCCCATCTCTCGGCACTCACGGCCCATTCGCAGAGAATCTCAATAATCGCCGAATCCTGCTGCGGATTGTACTCGACCTTGCTGTCCCTCTCGCTATTGTTATCTTTGGGTGTGGCAGTAAAAATTTTGGCATATAAAGTGTCCAGCGAATTATTGGCGTCCATTCGATCGAAACTGTGCCTGTCCAGGGCGTCCAGAGCCGCCAGTACCTTAGCCGACGTCATCCCGGCGCTGCTCTGCTGCCACTTGTCGCAGGACCAGCGCCCTTCCGCAGCTTCCGATCGAGCTTTTATGTTTTCCTGAGCGACACGAAGTTGCTTCATCGTCGGGTTTCCCGCGCTCGCGGGTGGACAAGGCAAAGCCGTCGGAGGACACGGTAAATAGTCCAAGGGCGATCCGTTCAAGACGGACGGTGCTTTTCCCTCGCCTACGCTGTTCCACACCAGCGCGGTGGGACATTCTAAGGTGATTACCTGGAAGAGAAAGAAAAAATAATACGTAAGAATTCGTATGTAATTTGGAGCGAATTTTGGTAAATTAGAGAGACAATTTGGAAGCTAATAAATTGAAATCTTTGGACAACCAAAATTTGAAAAATAACTTTATCTAATAAAATATAAAAAGTTTTGAAAATTTCGTAACTAATTCTGAGTGAAATTTGTTAAATTAGAATAATAAATTAATAGATAATTTGAAACCGAAGCTGTAGACATTTTTTTAATTTTCGATTTTGAAATTTCATTATTTTGAAGTTTTAGAAATTGTAGAATCTAAATCAAAATTCTATAATTACAACTTCATTTGAAAATCGGAATGATCGTTCCCTTTTAATCCCTTTTATAACTTAAAAAACAAAATTACAAAACTTCCAAGATCTGAAATTTTTTTATTTCCAAAAAAATAAGACCAAAAATTGTTCATTATTTTGAATGTCATTAATCGTTACCTGTATGATCGTGGACAAACTGTAAACGATATCCCGGTGATGGGGACAATTCAGGTAATCGTTGAAGGCCACTGTTAGGGGATTGATGACGACCGGCAAGGAAACAATGTCCTTGTTTCCATTGATTTCCGCTTTCACCGTTGACAAAATTAAAGGACTCTGCGGGTTGGTACTGGTATCGACGTTGCTGCACATGTGTGCGATCTTCCGGCAGCACAAATACGCCAACCTCCTGGCCAACAACTCGGATTGCACGAATTCCTCGAGGTATTGCAACGCCAATGGTAATAATAATTTTAAAATCCCATCATCGGACGGATTTGAACGCATTCTGTCCAGCAACTCCAGGATCCACTGTAACAATTCCTGTCTGTCCAAGAGTCCCTCCTCGAACATGTATTTTGCTAATTGGATGCAGTAATGCCACTGTTTTAAGGCCAATTTGTGTTCCTCGTTGATTATCGAACCGGAAGTCATGCTTTGGGATAAGGAATTGGGAGTCGACGGTTGATTGCTTATCGTGCCGTTGCTGCTATTCGTGGTTGTACTTCCATTGTTGCTCGGAGTGTTCATGCTGTTGCTTCCGCTGCTGTTGCTACTGCCGCCGCTGTTCAGGCCGACCGAGCTGTTCGCGCTGCTCGTGCAGGAGCCACCAGGGTTGCCGGGGGTGCTCGGACCGGACGAATGGGTCCCTATGTGGTAGAATTCTTGCAATTTTGACAGCTGGTCTTTTAGGAATTTTATCAACGTTCCGGTCCATTCTGTGAATGAGGAGAATGTACGATGTTATTCATTATATTTGTATTATCGTTATAATTTCAAAACTAAACTACTATCAAAGCTAAAAAAGTTTTTGCAAAATAAATGTATGTTATTGACATTAACCGTTTGAGTGCCAGAGGTCTTTGTTTTGAGGTTAACATAAACAAACTAAATGCAAAAGATCAGAAAACAAAACTAAAAATGTTTGCATAAAATTATAAGAAAAACAATAATTTCTCTGTACCAAAATCTAAGATAGATTTACATTTTAAATACACCCAACTTTTTTCTTACACAATGAATATGTATCTCGATGGTCATGTAAAAAAAAATGTGTAGGATGAAATAAAGAACAACTATATTTAGTCTCATACATAATTGTCGGATAATGGCTTTGAAATTCCGTTAGATAACATAAATTCTTTAAAAATGGAAGCCCTTTTTGAACAGCGTAACTTCGAATTCTTATCAAGATAAATCGTGTAAAAAAAGAGTTGGGTTTATTTCACGTCGATCAGATTTGCTCGTGGCACCATTTCTTTCTACTTCTAATCCCAAAAATCCCTACCCGCCTCAAATATTTCAAAACCAATAATATTTTACCAGTGGTGGGGTCCGGCAACTGGCGTTTCTTGATCTTCGCTTCCGACACCGCTACCGTATACGCCGAACTCAACTTGATGAACCAGGCGGCCCTCAACATGGGTACTTGGTACTCGCACAGCATCATGAAAATCTCCTCCTTCTTATTGAAATTCGGGGCTTTCTTCGCCAGGGCCACCAGAGGCTTGCAACCGGACAAGTCCTTAAACCACGCTTCGATGCCGTTCTTCGTCCGGGCGGTCACTGGCCAGAAGTTGTCTTTGGGGTTGATCTGTTGGCGCTTTCTGCCAGTGTCCGGCATGGTGGCGAGCTCCTCCTTCTTGGCGAGGATGGCATTGAAGTAAGCTCCGACCTTGGCGGCGGTGACGTTGCAGTGCCTGGCGGTGCCGAACTCGTCAGACAGCTGCGGCATGGTGGCAAACCCATGCTTGACGTTGACCGAGGTCAGCTCGTCCTCCTTCTGCTTCGGCTCCTGGGGGTAGACGTCCGGCGGGCCCAGTCTGGGCCGTTTCAGGGGCCGCTTCTCGTACAGTATTCCCATCATGGTCGCGAGTGGCCTCGGGTTAACCCTCAGAACATGACTTCCCTCCGCAAGGACAACCGGGACGACTCCGTTTGCGTTTACATCCGAGACGGTCGGAGCCGGAGAGTAAATGCGAAAACTCTTTTCTAACCTTCGAGACTCGGAGTACCGACTACCGAGTGTCAGAAGTCGGCTCGAAAAAGCATTTTAACTTTTTTTTTGTTGTTTCCTTGTTGATGTTGTCGCACTGGATCGAAAACTGTTCACCGAAGGGACGACTCGAGATCCTGGACCAAGCGGAGGCCGAGTCCCATCCGCGCGTAATTCCTGAGCTCCCTCGTGATTTATGATTATGGCCCTCGCATCTCGCCCACTGGCACTGGGAAAATCATTAGCAAAGCAAAGCCATTTTGCTGCTTACCCGTCTTCCGCCACCTCCGGCCGTGGTTCCTGTCATCGTGGAACAAGTTGAGCGTTCCATCCAGCGGCGACTCTCCAGACTTAAAAGTGAAGTAAAATAAATAAGTAAAATAAAGTAAAGTAAAATGGAGTCCCGTTCGGAGATTCGTAGGTATTACGTGAGAGTGGTTTCATATTTCCCCAGTAAGGAAGGTTAGTAAAGAGTTAGCGCGAAAATTTAAAATTAACGAATGAAATAGTGAAATTTGAGCTAAAGGATTATTATTATTATTGTAATTATAATAATAATAATAATACTAATAATAATAATAATAGATGAAGAGTGATAATTGCAGATTGATTATTTTGCGTATATTATATTTTAGTGTGATTTCTCCGAAGCTTGAAATTATTCTTTCATGTTCGTTAGAATGAATGTAAATGTAAATATCTATTTTGTTAATAACTATCAACAACGCGCTTATTGGTCGTCATCAAAAAACTTAAGCGATTATAACTTGGAATTTATTGAAAAAAATTCGACTTTTCCGAACAACTTTTGGGGACTTTCAGAAGACTCTTATTCGAAGTATTTTTTGTTTTCCAAAGAATCCAATTATGTTATCGAAATCTCCGATATCTTAACACAAATACGTTTTTTCTGCGAAAAACCTATTTTTCACCACTTTCCGCTAGGATTATTATAAATTGATTATTTTGTTATATGTGAATATCGATAACCTATTGTATTATAACGTTCAATAATTATCGGATTTGCACCTTACGACTCCGATCGTGGCTTTTTATATTTGGCGCCAATAATCGAAGTCTTCCACAGACTGGATTCAGATCCACTACGAATCTCATTACGTTACTGAGAACCACTGGTTTACACTAGAACTGCGCGAGTCAATAAAAGAACTCACTTGGACGACGGTAAGTGGGTAAAATCGAAACCTGTAATACATCTTTATAAAAAAAAATTATTTGAAAATAAAATACCTTCTAATGTCAAGGTTCAATCGGTAGCTTGTTAATTTGTATCGCAGATTTTGATACAATTTTCCGACGAAATATTAGCAAGTGTAGCTATCCGAAAAGAAATTACTGAAAAATTGCCAAAATGATTGAACAATTTGTGTAATTATGGAAAAGTCATCAAGGTGATTGAAAAATTGTTAAACTTATTGCAAAATTATTAGAATTATTGGAAAATCAAACAAATTACTTTAAAAAATTACTAAAATTATTGATAAAATATTGGGTTTCGAAAAAGTTATTGATAAAATTTCCAAAATTACTGACAAACGACCAAAATGCAATTTCCATAAAAAAAAAATGAATTTCATAGAAACCCAAAGATATAATCTAATCTACCTACATATTAAAAATGGCAAGTTCGTTTACGTAAGACCCGCGGAAAAGGAATTAATGTTCTACAAAGTCATGGGGTAGAACGAAAGTCCAACGGGTGTCGCGTGGTTAGGGAACGAGAGACACATGAATTTGCATGCGGCGGTAGCCTAACAGCGCTCTTGAGATCACTTTCTCCGTGACCTAATCAGTCGAATCAAAGAGTAGAGCCTCGATGAGGAAAGGTTTTCTCTTCTTTTTGTATTTTTTTTTGCATGCGTGTCGAAGAATTTTCGTGAATTCGCGCGTGTGGGTACGCGTGGGTGTACGGATACAAGGATGCACCCATGCATGAGCTCGCGCGCGCGTATTTATATATGTATGTATATATGAAATGCGGCTCTCTCTCTGCGTGTATGCCGTATTCTCGGTGGCGGTTACAGCACGTGGCAAGAAAGGTCGATGCACCATCTCCAAAACACATATTTACGCATTTAAACATCACTATAGGATCTTAAGGTTTTTTTTTTTCTTTAGGTTGGCAATCTTGCTGTTTATTTTCATTCTGTGTAACGTCAAATAAAACCTTTTTAAATCTCATCGCCCTGCCTACACCGTTGCCCCCCCCCTCCCCCCTCAACGATGGAATCAAAAAAGTCCCGTGTGATGTAACTGTAGCTCAAATTTTTTCAAATTTATTTAAAAATTGTAACAAATTATTCAACTTCTTCAGGGACGATTTTTTTATGGCGAGAAAAAAATGACTTAATGTTTTTTTTCTTTTACGATTTATCAGTGCAGCCAAACCAAAAAATTGTTACTTCTCTGATCGAGGGATTCCGTCGTGAATAAATTGTTATCAAATTTTTGTTATTATTTATTATTGACAGTAACTATAATTATAAAGGCGTGAGGAGGTTAAGGAATTATCGGAATTGTTGAAAAAGTAGCAACATTTTTTAACGCTCATCAAAATTTTTTAAAAATTGCGAAATTTATTTAAAAATTAGTGAGATTATTGATCAATTATTGATGTTATTGGAAAGTTGGAAAAATGATTTGGAAAATTATCAAAATTCTTGAGGAACAAGCGGAATTATTGAAAATTCATGTAAATTAATAAAAAAAATTATCAGAATTAGAGAAATTATTGCAAATCATCAGAATTACTGATCAATTGTCAAAATTTTTGAAAATAGATATTTATATTTAATTCAATTCAATTCCGTTTGAGATATTACAAGAACATTCTCGATACAAACAGAATTACAATTTTCGAATCTTCAGACCTTACTCTCGAGGACCCGGTTTGGAACTGGAGTCCGCTAAGTTGGTAGCACAGAGTCTCCGCTAGAGGCGCTGTTATTGAATTCTATCTCGGTCTGCTAGTATCTCCCTGTGAATTGTACATACCTAAGAAAAATAGAAAAGAATAAATAAATAAATAAACAAATAAATTTTGTAACCATGAAATCTATTGAATTTGAATATTATTTCAAGTAGGTTTACATTACATACGTATACACACGTGTGTGTGTGTCGAATTGAAATTCTAAACGAAAGAACGTTAGCGTGCAAATTTTTCGAGGTTCGAGCGACGCCTCCGATAGAGGCTCTGGTGTCGAATTCCACGGGTCTTCCGATCGAAGACATTTAAAGCAAAATTACGAAGAACAAAAAAGCCTCGAAATCATGAAACCTTTCGAAATTCATTTTCAAATAAGAGAATTATTGATATATAAAATTTACAATATCTATACATACACATACTTATAACTATGTGTATAGAAATTTTGCGTGTACTTATATTCACGTATCGATTAATCACTTAGCTATTGAGAAAGAGGCCGAAGAAAAAAAAACCTGAATAATTTCTTACAACGAATAAAAAGCTAAATGATTAATTAAATATATACTATATACACACTCGAGCGATTAATCACTATTAGCTGTAGAGAAATAGAATGACTACCTATATTTTTCCATCTTCAAACTGACGATAAATATCTCGACATGACGCGATATTGTTCTGTTGTTTCCGATTTCACGAAATGCGCCATTATCGTGACAAACCATGGCTAAAAGTGTCTCTTTTTTTTTTAGAAAATCACTCTCGGCAGGATACAACGATAAGATTCCAGGTATTAGGGGAAAATAACACGGAACCAATAATGTATGAGCCCACTTCAACGGACTTATTTTTAATATCATTGACTTTGAAGTACACGGAGTGGAATTATAGACATTAGACATATACATATTATATGTATATGTATGTATATTTATATGTCTGTACTTTGCTATCGGCAATGACATTGGGTCTAATAAATTCGGGTGGTCAAGGTCAAAAGCTGTAACTATCCGTATCTATGTTTTAAGTGCCCGTGACTGTCATAGGTGTGACTAAATGTTATATAAGTATCGCTTTATAATATATTTCGACATTGCTGAGGAATTAGCAGGATTATTGAAAATTTACCAAAATTACTTAAAAATGGCGAAAATTATTTACAAATTATCGAATAAAACAATAAATTATTGAAATTATGAAGAAATTGATAAAATAATTGAAAATTCAAATAATTTCAATAACTTATTGTAATTTCGATAATTTTTTAATAATTTTCGCAATTTTTAAGCAATTTTCGGTAAACTTTCGAAAATTTTCCTAATTCCACAATAATTTCCATCTAAGTACTCGATATATAATAATTTTTCATGTAACAAAACATAATAATATATGATATTTATATTATATATTATATATTATACTTCTGACCTTGGCGTAACGAATTTCCATAGTGCATATGTAATTTATTTACACAACTATAACATTAATATACGGTTATGCGTTTACTCATACAATTATACATATAAAAATTCGACAGGTCAAGGTCAAAAGCAACACCATAGCAACGCAGAGTCACATACAATGATTGCCTCCCCATATGCATTCCTTGAAGTTCACAGACGTAAGCGTCACGTAGACACGTAATGTATATATGTGCATGTATGTATAAAAAAAATAGTAGATTCGACGAAGTAAGCAAAAGAAACTAAGCTAGTTAGTTACACTTAAGTAGAAGGCGATAGCGATAAGGTACGACGAGCAAGTTTCTGATAAGCCGAAAAAAGATAGCGTTAGCGGCCATCGTCGCCGAAGATATCTCAAAGTCAATGTCCTATGAAGGACTGTAGTATGATGTAGCTTCATACATTCGTACGTTTTATGAATACATACGTATATATGCGTGCACGTATGTATGTAAGTACGTATGTATGAATACACACATGTGTACACATAGACCCATCGTCGGTTTTCTGTTGGGATATTAGATCAGCCGGTATGTACAAACTAAACCGACCACTGTTATGGGAGGACTTTATTATAGAGGTCATATGAATGTATACATATGGTGTTGAATAGTCGTCGTTGGGGATCATTCCCCGCCATTCGATGGATGAAATGCATCCAACCATGTGACCAACGTGTTACTATCTATATAGAAGACTGTTCCACTACCTTTCCGAAGACATTCTTCAGGAATGTGTGTGTGTGTGTAATGGTTTAGATGTAGTGGTATATGATTCTGCATATGTGAATTTTTGCGTAACGGTAATTATAGTAAATCAGCATGGTACCATTCTCACAAGATTCTATTTTGCAAAAAATTCTGTATGAATTTTTTATTCCGTAAATTTTTTCGAATTTTTTCAGTAACTATTGAAAATTATTCTAATACCATTTAGGTAACATTGTATGGGTGAAGATATTCTGAACGAATTTTTTTAATAAGGAAATTTCTCTTGAACTTATTCGGTAACTATAAAAAATAATTTTAGTAGCATTCGGGTGCAATTCTATTTCTGAAATATTCCACGTGAATTTCTTATTATGGAAATTTTTCTTGACCTTCTTTAGCAATCATACAAATTTATTTTAGTAGCATTCGAGTGTAATTCTACTTCTGAGGAAATTCTATATGAATTTTCGATTGTGGAAATTTCTCTTGAACTTCTTCAGTAACTATACAAAATTATTTTAGTACCGTTCCGGTGAAATTTGACTTCCGTTGAAATTCTATGCGAGTTTCTTATTTTAGAAATTTGACTTGAATTTCTTCAGCCATTATGAAAAATTATTTGAATACCATCGTCTTGAAATTGTATATCTAAAGAAATGTTCCATAAACCCCCTTTTGAAAAAATTCGACATTAATTTTGTACTAATAAAAGTTCTTCGTGAATTTCGGTACCAACTGCATCTATTTCTAAAATTCCATAAGAATTTCTGACAGTGAATAAAATAATTCTACACAAATTTGTTAACTAAAAAATTCTGTATGAATGTCTTTAGCAATTGAATGGGTCACCTCAAAAACGTTGTAAGGTACAAATTGCAAATTGTTCAAAAAACCCCGAAAATGAAAAAAATAACCTGGTGGATACTTGTAAAAATCAATCATTTTTTTAAAATTGTTTAAACAAATCCATCAGGTTATTTTTTTCGTTTTCGGGGTTTTTGAACAATTTGCGATTTGTACGTTACAACCTTTTTGAGGTGACCCATTCAATCACCATCCTGAAATCGGTTCAGTACTGGGTCAAAAAAAAGTCAAAAATCTTTCTTTTACCCATATTTACTGGAATGTAGTTACCATAAAAAATGATTCCAGCACCATACCGGTAAAATTGCGCTATCACAGAAATACTGTATGACATTCTATGAAATTCATGTAGAATCTGACCGGACACTCAGGCTTAGCTTGTTTGCTTGCAATTCTGTACACTTCAAAAATCCAATACCCTTCTGTCACGTATAAACTTTGAATTGAATGGTTAAATTAAAAAGACACTCCTTTTGTTTCTCTCTATGTAACTCATACCGTAGATTCTACCACTGACATTCAACGGACTCTTCCAATTAATTTCACGTGCTGTCATACGATGTAGCCGGAGTTCATCCACATACACAGATACGCAACACACATATCCACCGGAAAATTCGAATTTTTACTTACATCCGTACCAAAGTCTCCAATCGAGCCGATTATTTTGAAAGTTGCCCAAGTCCAATTTTTTATGAATTTCGAAAAATATTTTTTATTTCCAACCAATGTCAAGTGGCACGTGTTACTACAATTAACACTATGCCATCCGGTGGCACCACGTTGGTGCCATGCGAATATAATCGGGCAAGCGCCGGTGGCACCAGATTGGTGCCATGCGAAAATTATGGGGCAAGCGCCGGTGGCACCAGATTGGTGCCATGCGAAAATAATCGGGCAAGCGCCGGTGGCACCAGATTGGTGTCGTACAATAAAGAATTTCCTGGTAATAAATAGTTATCAATATATAGACCAATCAACCCCTGAAACACTGTTACCCAACCAACTTCGCGACCTATTACAATACATAACATTCTAACATAGAATGAAAAAAATAAAGGCACTAATTATTTAATTTCTAGGTGGCTTAATTATAAAAATACTTTGAACAATAATAAACGTGGTTAAAATTACTATAAACATTTTCCAGTGTATATATTTATATACTCGTCGCATTTTTCAGTCGGCCGCAAAGCGACAAACCGGGGCAAGTTTGTGTAACGCGTCCAAAACTGAATTTCGAACATGGAAAATCCAACTAACAAAACGCCCGATCATTTTCCACGAAACGCATTGAATTGCAACATGCATTTCGTGTGACGTCGGCGATCTCCCCATTCCATTATTATTCCCTACCGAATTTTTTCCTGCCTAATTCTTCTTCCATAAGGGCCTTCTATCGCTCGTCATAGTTTCTATACTATTAATAACAGAGATAGTGGCCCCTCTCTCTTTCTCTCTCTCTCTCTCTCTCCGTACTCCGTGGCATTACGCAGCGTAGCCGAGGGTTGCGGGAGACGCGGAAAGAGAGAACAAGAGAGAGAGAGAGAGAAAGAGGGAGAGAGAAGACCAGAAACGGATGGGTTCCGGAAAAGAGAAGGACGATGACGAGGCGCAGGCAGTAGTCTGACCCTGGGATCTTTGAAATACGGGAATCCATTACCACAAGAATCGGTCGTCACTGACCCCTCTTTTGGCACATCAAACTTCCGTCCTCTCTCCCCTCGCCCCGCAGCCACTACCGAGGGAGAGGGTGGCGAATGGAATCAGGAAGAGAGAACGTTGCACCGTCGAGGGTACA
The DNA here is from genome assembly GCA_949825005.1 of Gasteruption jaculator. Taxonomy (NCBI): domain Eukaryota; kingdom Metazoa; phylum Arthropoda; class Insecta; order Hymenoptera; family Gasteruptiidae; genus Gasteruption; species Gasteruption jaculator. Next base: position 7,358,403 of record OX463770.1, read on the forward strand.
CTGTACCAGTGAACCCGCTGCGCGAGTGTACCAAGGGGTAGAACGAATCCACACAGTCTCATTTACTCACACTCGCAAAGACACACGCATACGCGCATACTTACTCACCCCGTACTTGTATTCGGGTGCCCCACTCTCCGATAGCGGCAGCACCCGGAGTGGGGGCAGCGTTACCCCTATTTTCTTCGACTCCTTCGACTTCATACGGAAGCTGCTATCTCTCTTACTCTCTCTCTCCAATTCGTTTCATCCCTTTGCTTTACTTTGCTTTGCTTTGCTTTGCTTTCGAGCGTTGGAAGCGACTAGAACGCTGGTTCTGTCCCATAGCTCGAGCTAGAGAGAAAGAGAGAGAGAGAGCGAGAGAGAAAGCGCGTGAGTATACGAGGAGAGTATGCGCGTGTTCGTTTCGCGTGTGTATGTGCGCGCGTAGAACCGTCATCAACAGGGTCGGCTCGGTGGTGGGGGGTATCTCGAGAGAGGGGGTGAAAAAGCCGAGCAGTGGGGGTGCGGCGGGGAGAGGGGAGACGGGAGAGCAAAGCAGCGGAGGAGAACACGACGACGACTACGACGACGACGGCAAGGAGAGGTCATTGACCTCAGCGACTCGCTGCCGGCTTGCTAGAGCGCTGTTAGACCGTCGTCGTTTCTGCTCCTCCTCGCGTTTGTTCCGCGTTGCTCGTGCACCTCGTGTTGTTGCGCGGCTTCATTTTCTTCTTCTTCTCGCCAACGACTTCCCAATCGCGAATCCTACACACAAACCACCGCGCCGCGCGACCCACCCTCTTCACACTCTCCACATATACACAACATTAACACACGGAGTCCGCGACTGCAAACACGTGATTCCGCTTTCGGTTCTTGTTTGAGTCGAACTCAAAGAAAGAAAAAAAGAAGAGAAAAGAAAAGAAGAAACAATCGGGTCTCCCTTAAATCCAAGTAAAGTCGAGCCGAGTCGAGTAAAAGTTACCTTCGACCCCGTTGTGAGTGATACCAATAATCATCGTAATACCGAGGAACGAAACGAGTGCTGGAAGAAGAGGATCGATCGTGTGTTTTGTTATTTAGAAACATGTGTTGTGCGATCGCAGAGGATCGTGCGGGAGAATGAAGCCGGAAAAGTAGTGAAACATGGTGCTTTGATATATTAAGAGAAATTTGAGGAAGAAGGGGAGGGGGAAGACAGGGGGGAGGGAGGGGAGATTCTGCGAGTGGCATTCTCGCGTATTCCAATTTTTTGGACGTCCAATCTGTGATCTCATGCATACATATACATATATACCTACATGTATATATACACACACACACATACATGCACAAGTATAGGGGTTTATCTAATCAGATGTGTCTCTAAATGTACCCATAGCCGAGCCGATCGGAGCCGAGCCGAGCCGTTTGCTTTGCTTTGCTTTCATTCTATTCTAATTCACCGTACGGCCGCACGATTCGCGTACCTTTCATTTTCATGCAAAGATACTCTCTCTTTCGCTGCACGGATCGCCGTTGTTTCGACATTTTGCACCGGACTTTGAGAAATGTGCCGTTGTATCGTTACGTGCAAGCAAGTGTGTGTGTGTGTGTGTGTGTGTATGCGTGCGTGGCTGTGGCTGTAGAGAGTGCACACCGATGGACGGAAAAAAAAGGGGTGGTCCGAGACGGTTTTAGCCGGGGTACCGCGTGTTCGGGGAAATACTACCATTGAAATCGAATACCCACTCCGCGAGTAGAGTACCTACACCCGTTGCGGTTGAATAGTAGTGGATTGGTTATTAACTATTGCAGTTACCGTTGGAGCAAGCTCCAAGTTTCAGTTTCGCACGGAAAAATAGGGACTATTGCAAACTCGAAGCGGGTGATTGATTGATTGATTGATTCGTTGATAGATAGATCGACATATATATATATATATATATATATATATAGTTACCGGGTTGAAGATTGTAATAGTTATCGAAGCAACTATTGCTATAGTTGGTGGGTGGATTTCGACTAGTGTTGGATCGACGGCTATAGTGATTAGTGACGTAACTATTGAAATTATCGTTGGACGAACTTCGAGTTCATTGTAAAATGAAATACTCGAATAACTATTGCAATTAATTGCTGAAGGAAATTTCAATTGTTAGTGGGATTGGTTATTGCAATTAGTATGGAATTAACTATTGCAATTAATTGTTGAAGGAAATTTCAATTATTAGTGGGATTTGTTCTTGAAATTGGTATGGAATTAACTATTGTAATAGTGGCTGGAGTATTACAAAATGAAACATTCGAACAACTATTGCAACTAATTGTTGTAGGAAATCTCAATTAGTCGGATTGGTTATTAAAATTAATATGGAATTAACTATTGCAATTAATTGCTGAAGGAAATTTCAATTATTAGTGGGATTGGTTATTGAAATTGGTATGGAATGAACTATTGCAATAGTGGCTGGAGCATCGCAAAATTAAATATTCGAATAACTATTGCAATTAATTGCTGAAGGAAATTTCAATTATTAGTGGGATTGGTTATTAAAATTGGCGTGGAATTAACTATTGCAATAATGGCTGGATTATTACGGAATAAAATTTTGAAATGAATTTTCCAATAATTATTGAATTAACGTTGATTAAATTATAGTTGATTTCCGAAGGAATTTTGAATCGTCAGTTGAATCAATTACTGCGGTAACCGTGGAATTGACTATTAGAATTATCGCCGAATTATTTTTGTATCAACTGTAGAAATAAATATCCCAATAACTATTGCAATTAATTGGTGAAAAAATTTCGAATCATCCGTAGATTAATTAATGTAGTCGCTATAGAGTCGTCGCACGCTAGCTTCATTTATATACTTGCAACTATATTGCAATTGTTCCAACTATAATAATACGCTTGATTCTCGGCTATATCTTTGCTTCAATTGCAATACCATTGTGTCCACTACAAGTATAGCAACTTCAATTGCAATGCAACTGCCTTAACTATCGTACGGGAGCTTGAATTCCTACGCAACTGCTATATAATTATAACAATATCTTCGCTGCAATTGCAACTCAACTGCCTCGGCTGTAATATCGTTGTTTACATTGCAGTACCATTGCCCCGACTATAACGTCTTCGCTTCAATTGCGATGCAACTGCCACAATCATGAAAATACCTTCGCCTCAATTGCAATATAATTGCCTTCGCTATAATATCTTCGCTTCGATTGCAACACCATTGCATCAAATATAAGCATAGCAGCTTCAATTGCAATGCAATTGTCTTGGCTGTAACATGGCAGCTTCAATTTCTACGCAACTTCGAGAGTTATAACGATACTTTCGCTTCAATTGCAATACAACCGCCTCGACTGTAATATTTTCGCTTCAATTGCAATACAACTGCCTCGATTGTAATATTTTCGCTTCAATTGCACACCATACTCGCTTATCTCGGCTGCAATTCACGCTATATCAGTTGCAATTTACCTAAACTCCTATCGTCGTATATATAGTCACGAAATAGTAAATACGGTTGCACCAACACTACGTTACACAAAATTTCTATACACACGTAATTCAACTGTACCGTGCCCGGGACTATTACGATCGTCGAGGTCCTTGCCGGTTGCACTTTTCGAGTCCGTTGCCGTTAACAAGTACATACATTGGTTTTTCTCGTTACCGGAAACCGGAAAAAGGAAGCCGACGCGGGGATGCGGCAAAGTGATCCGTTTAGAGAGAGCCGAAGAGAAAGAGAGAGAGATAGGTAGAGGGGGGAGGGGGGAGGGAAGAGGGCACGAGGAGAAACACAAGACGCGGTGAAGTTACCCGACGAGCACTTTAAAATACCTACCGCGAACGCGAACGTACTAGAGTGTAGAGAGAGAAGAACAAAAAAAAAAGTAGAGTCAAGTCTTCCCGAGTTTAGCTTTTCCACACATCCGTACACGTCACACGTATACAGATGTGCCTTCGTTCCTTCTTATCTAGGAAAGCCCGGAAACGCACGAAGGACGAAAGCACGAAGCACGTGGTGATCACGTGGGTATCGGTCGCGGCAGGATAGGGATGAGAAAAGGTACCACCATCATTCGCTGATTCCATAACCACGCTCTTTTTTTGGGGGGGGGATCTACGTTTTCTTGTTTCAAGTTGAATTCCGAACGGTGCTACCACTGCTTTTCGCACGAATAGAAGGAGAACGAAGACAAAACTGTGTTACGACAAAATAAAAAATAAATACACGTGTATGTATGCATTTACGTAAATACGTATTTTACGTAGCTGTTCGATGTTGGGTGGTAGAAAGTTCGACGATAGCGCCGTGCGAGACCGGTAGGCAGCGAGCGTACCGGTAGGCAGGCAGGCAGGCAGGCAGGCAGGCTAGCATCAAGTGGAGAGCGAGAGCGAGAGGAATTTAAAAGTGAAATTTACGTCCGTCTCTTTCTCCTCCGACGAGCTTCGCCATTCCACGTCTGCCGCCAATGCAACGGCAACTTGTGTACATGCTTTGTGATGATGATGACGTAACAGGAACGATACGATTTTACCGTTGGATTATGAGGAAGATGTTTCGATGAACGTACATAGTGTCGATTCCCCAAGAAGGAGTTTACCTTCTTCGCTGTTTTTTCTCACCGGGTCACGTTTCACGGACGGGGGAGTTGCGACAGTTACTTTGATGGCAATTCATCGACGAATCAAAAATGTGAGTACCATTCTTTTTTTTTTCTTTTCTTTAATTTTCGATCTATCGGTAGGAATTGGAGAATCGTTACAGGCTGAAAAAAATTCCTGAGAGATTTGCAGATTTTCGAATACCTAAAATTGCCACTTTGAAGATTCGATTATTTGTACACCCTGAAAAAAATTTTTTATATACTATATATGTTTTTTTTATATACTATATATATGGTACAGTTGAATAAGGTATCAACCACACATTTCTAGTAATTTTAACTACACTTATTGTCGCCCCAACTATTTTCATGACTCGGTCAACTAGAAATTAAATAATTAGTGCCTTTATTTTTTTCCGGGCACGCATATAAACATAAATTAGTCAGTCCACGAAGCAATATTGAAAAATTATAGTTACGAAATTTGTAGCAAGATTGTAGCGACTTTTGAAAACTGAACGACTAATTGGATTTGTAACCTTCAAAAGGCGACCCCGAGTTGGCCCCTACCTTTACGGTCATCGTTCCCATTATAGGGGACTACTTCTCCCTTATCCGAATGTTATCGTTTTCGGGTTGAAAGCATTATTCCCCGATTGAAATTCGCAATTTGTGTCACCTGGTTCTTTAACAGTGTATGCGCGCGTGTGTGTATACATGTGGGAATGTGTGCGTTTCTACGTTGATGATGATAGCCTCGGATACATAACCCATTTTTTTCCTCGAGACTATGTCCCGTTTTCCGTTGAATTTAGTCTTCCTCTGAAATGATACATTTTATTGTTTTTTTTCCTTGGTATTACCGTTGACGTTATTATCATCATTATTAGAATTTCATTATTTTAATCGGAACGAACCATTTCACTTGACCTACAAAATTCCCGCTGAGGATCTAACAAATTCATCGTTATGATACCTGTGGTTATTACAATTATCGTTATCGTTATCTTTATCGTTATCGTTACCAAAACCGTAGTTATAGTTATCCGTATAATGGATATTTTAGTTATCGTTAAAGTCGTTACATTTATCGTTATTGTTATCATCTTAGTTATCAAGTTATCACCCTCGATATCACTGTTACCGGAATCATCTTTATGATTATTATAATATTGATAATTCGTGTTATCAATATTATCAGCGACATCGCCGTTATCATTATCGTCAACGGTGTCATTATCACTGTAATTCTTACATAATCGTTATCGTCACTATCTGCGATATTATTATCGTTATCGTTGTCATACAACCGTTATCATCGTCGTTATCATTATTCATGCTACTTATTATCATCGTTAGATATCGATACGATCATAGTTATCGCTGTAGCTATGATTATGATTATCATTATCGTTATCATCGCTATTAAATATCATTAGATTATCGTTATTATGATCATCCAAAAGTTATCATTTTCGTCATCGTTAGTTATCATTATATTCATAGTTATCGCCGTTGTTATCATTATCGTTATCGTTATCACCACCATCAAGTACCATTAGATTACCATTATTATGATTGTTATCCTTATAACTAGTTTCATTATCGTCATGGTCACTTATCGGTATAATTATAGTTATCGCCACTAAGTATCATTCGATTATCGTTATCTCCATGACTGGTTATCATTTCATTGCTTATCATCCCTTATTATAGTTACCGCTGACGGTAAAATCGTTATCGCGTTGATCACCGGTATCAGCATCGTTATCATTATCATTATCGTTATCGTTATCAACACCATTAACGTCATTATCATGCCTTATGCCGTTTTTGATGTGACAATCGTTATAGTTATCATTATCGTCACAACCGTTATCGGAGTTATCCTTATCATCGTTGTCATCAAAACACCGTGATGGAATCCTCGTCGTGATAATCAACGTGCAAAGTTAATTCCGTAGATATCGACGAATATCCGCTGCGCACCAGACTCTCTCATATGTAGGTTAATCGATGCGAATCACCGCTCGTCCACTAGGAAACCCCTCCCTCTCCCCCTCCCCCCGCCCCCCTTCGCCGCCATCTCCCACTTTTGTATAGTGAAGTTTATTGAATTTAATTCCTTCTAATACTGACGCGAGTCGCCCGTTGCACCGTGCATTATTTCCATATGTTCATTAAACCGTAACTGTTCTAATAATATCTACAATTAATACGTCAATTAAAACTTCGCCCCTCCTACCCTTTTTCCCCGTCCGCGTATTCAGACGACGTAATCGTATGTGTGTTGTATATGGATGAATGTTTCCAGAAATATCTTCGCAGTCTCTTCTCCAATTTCCGGATAGTGGTTCAAAAAAGAAGAAAAAAAAAAAAGACCGTCGGTCTTTTAGCGCAGCTTGTAACGGCTGTATGGCAAAATATTATATTTGTAAAAAAACATCAAGTTTCGTAGATTCAAATGGAAGAAGTAAAGTGGTGATTTGAGGAAAAGGGGTTCGGATTGTGTTGAAAAAGGGAGGGACTGTTTTTAGAATTTCTTTGCCTTACGCAAAACTAGAAATTTCGGTATTTTATTTTGAAAATTCCGAAATTTCGAAAATTCCTGACACGAAGTTACGCACTCCAGGTATCTCAATTTTTGGAAAATTGTTTCTGAAAATTCTTTTATCAAGAAAATAATAGAAATTGTCGTTTCGAAAATGTCAAATTTCCGGATCGAAAAATCAAAATTAGAATATAGAATTATAATATAGAATTATAATTAAAATAGATTTTCTTAAATAATTTGTGACGGACGCATAACTGTTCTACTAAGCACCTCCCGTTTGTGGATTTCAAAAAAAGATTAAATTAAACTTCGGAAATTATTTGAAATGAAAATTTCAAAAGTTGTCTCTCGACCCCTTTGGTGGAAATAGTGTTAAACAAAATAAATCGCCTAAATATTCGCCCTACTATTGTACATATACAATTGTATCTACGAGCACACTAATTTATTATCAAAAATCCAAAAATCATTGGTAAAGATGCGGATGGGGAGGAAGGAATGTATAATCGTTGCATCCTTCCGGAGTTTTGGGTAGTTACAAAATTCGCGTGGAGTTTCCTTGTTTCTTTTTTGCTCGTTCTTTTCCTTTTTTATTCATCGTGACATCGAGGACGACGGTGAAGCAAAGAGAAGAAGAAGAAGAAAAAGAAGAAGAAGAAGGGTAGAGAATATCAGAGACGAGAAGCGTAAAGTAGAGAGGAGAGAAGAAGACAGAATGCAGAAGTTTATAAAAGAGGGAGGGAAGAGGGGGAAGAGAGAAAGAGAGGCAGAATTCAGGCTCATGTGTGGAAGGATGACGCAGTGATCGCGTGTAGTAGGTATACGTATGTACGTATATCGTATGTATATGCATGCACACATGCTTGCATGGATGCATGTGTGCGCGGTAGTGGAGGCCGGTTCAGGTCGATGTCCTGAACTTCGTAACGTTTCGTTGAAACCCGTATATTCTCGGCACTAGGTCAGTGATGGAGTCACTGGCCGCCCTGAGCGTCGAGGCAATGACACCACGGCACGGCACACCACGGCACAGCGGAGCAGAGCAGAAGCGGAGCAGAGCAGACCAGAGCAGAGCACATTGTATTGTACTATATTGTGCCGTACCGCGTTTGCCTTTGCCTTTGCCTTTGCCTTTGCCTTTGCTAGGCCTTGCCTTGCCTTGCCTTGCCTTGCCCTGCCTCTGCCTCTGCCGCTGCCTTTGCTGTGTCGTAGCTGTACTTACGTGTGGCTTACGTACAAACCTACGTATGTATGTATGTATGCATGTATGTACGTACGTACGTTTATACAATACAATACAATACAACACAACATAATACAATGCGATACCATACAATGTAATGCAATACAATACTGTACAATACCATTCGACATATGTTTATGTATGTATATGCACACGCATACACATATATAAAGGGACATATTTATAGCCAATGAGAAGAAAAATAGAGTAAGTGTGAGAGAGAAAGAGAGCAGCTTTTCCCTCTCTCTTCATTGTACCTCTGGTTTCGCTGCGTTTTGTAAATCCAAGTCCGACCGTTTTCTGACTTCAGCGACGTCCTATCTATTTAGTTCTTAAATAGGTGGAGAGGGGGGAGGAGGGAGGGTATTTTTGTTTACTATTTCAGCGTTATGGAATTTTCAAATAGGACTAGGAAATAGCTACTTTGAAAATGGAAAGAAACATTTCGAAAATTCATAGCTCTTGAGTAGAAATTTTCGGAAATTTGAAATTTACAGAATAGAAACTAGAGATTTTGATTCTTGAAATGAATAAAAAAACGAAGTATCTAGGATTTTTATGTTCGAAATTATGACTTTTTTGGAATATCGCTTTAAAATCCTTCTTTTTTTGTCAAGGAAAAAATGGAACGAAAGAAAAATTTGAAAATTTGAAGCAGCGCCCTGAGAATTGAAATTTCTGAGACTTTGGGACTTACGGAAAAAAAGTAGATATTTGAGGGTTTTTAGTTAACAAGAATAATTAAATTTTTACCATCTTCCCATTGAAGAAAAAAAGAATTTCAAAAACAGATCCTGAAATTCTTTTTCCAGGAAACAGAAACAGAGTAACGGTATAGTTTTGATAACTCTCAAATTTACAAAGTAAAAGTTATGCAACCGAAGTTGTATGCACATGCACATTTTTCTTCTTACCCTTATTCCAGCTTATGCAGGTTCTACTTACCACTCCTGTGCTAAAAGAAAGACAATTCGATGACTCTTGTGTCGGGAACAATGGCGAGGGTGCTTTTCTGCTCTTTCACAAATGTGCAATAATGAGATATTATTATTTATTTATTAATATGTCGCTATTACACATAAACAGCCGTGATATATATTTTTTTTAACGGATTGATTTGTTTGTCAGTTTTTTTGCTCTAATTAATTATTATTTATTAGTTCATTTTCCTTTGCAATTGCAATAAGGATTGTGATAATTTTAATATTTTTAATATACGAAAAAGTAGATTATCTTCGAGGAGAAAAATTTTCCAAAATTCGACTTCCACGTTTTGAGAATTCTATTTCATTTCTCCTGTAGCCAAAAACTAGCGGTTACACGGTTTTGAGTAAAATATACAAAACAGCTGTAGATTGAATTACGGAAGGTCCCTCTTCCATATGTTGCCCATCCCAATGTTAACACGTTACTATTACTATTACACTCGGTGTCTGCTATAAATTCGACCTTACCGATTCCTATAGCTTGACCGGTAAATTCTACCATGTGGCGATCGAAATAATACTCAAACCGAAGTGAAGGAAAATTGCAGTAATTTTGCAAAATTTTGCAATTACTCGTTGACACTTTGGAGTAGTGAAAATTAGTGTTCCAATTTTCTACAGCAGGGGATGGTGAATTTTACCCTGTTGGAAATTGAAAATTTGCATAAATGATTCTTAAGAGTCAAATTTCAGCCTGTTTCATTTGCCATAAGAACCGCGTAAAAATTATAAATACCGCGATGGGAAGGGGTAAAATAAACCGTGCTCCGATTTCTCCCGATTTGACCGTCTAAAGTATCGGCAGAGAAAGAGAAAGAAAGAAAGAGAGAGTGAGTGAGTGAGGAAAAAAATATCATGCCGAGTCCCTGAAGCAAAGGTCAATGTATGGCTTGACGATTGTTGCATCAACGATAACAATGAAACGAGCCAGAGAGCGAGCGAGTCTCTGAGCAAGTGAGCAAGCGAGCAAGCATTTGAACAAACGAACTAGCGTAGGTTCAGGGTCCGATTAGTTTATATTATACATTTCATATCTACTCCTGCTACTACACCTATACACACAGATCGCGCACGCACGCACACAGTCACGCGCGTGCAAGCACACGAAGTATTGGCATTAGTAATATGGGTGGTAGTAATAGTAGTAGTAGAGTAGTACTAGTAGTAGTAGTAGTAATAATGATAGTAATAATAGCAATAGCAATAGTAAAAGTAATAGTGATAATAATAATAATAATAACAACAGCGACAATAATAATGTTGCAATTAAGGGCTGAAACTAGGACCTGTGAATAGAATTTGAAAATTTGAATATAGATACAATCCATTTAATAGAAGATTGAAAATTGATTCGTGACGTAACGTTTCATTCGGAACGATGAAAGAAGAGGAAAGGAAAGGAAACGAAAGTAAAGTAAGGTAAGGTAAAGTAAAGTGATAACCAGTTTCTACTTTGGCATTCGTACGCGAGCGTGTAAAAAGCTGTCTTGGAAAAGGAAGAAACGAGAGCTTGAAGGAAGAGGTGAAAGTATATTCGTACGCACCGCTGAAGACTATAGAATGAACGAGTGAACCTAAGCTAGACGTAGCGAGGGTCCGCTAAGTTACTCACGGTACCGCAATATCCCCCACGCGTCTTCCTACAACGCTTCGCTTCTCTCTCGCATTACGACTCTCCTCCGAGTAGCGTTACATGGAAGTCTAGGGTCTAGGCACTCGCCTGCTTTTGCCTGGTTCCCTGCCCGGTTGCTCGACCGACTGCTCGCCGCCTCCTTTCTTTCTTTTTAATCGCGTGTTTACGTTATCCTCCTCTTTCTCTCCCTCGCTCCTTTTTCATTATTTTTTTTCTCATCGAACGTCATCATCAGACTCGGGTCCGTCTCACTTTCACGGCGACCCTCGAATTTCGGAGATATGCACGCATACAATTATGATTGCACAATGTCTCTCTCCCTTCCCCCATGCATCTCTCGAGCCGGGCGAACGAGCGAGCCGGCGAGCGAACGAGCGAGCGTTCGACCTTAGGTTAAACGAGATTCAATCTCTCAGGCGTTCGTTCCATGCCCGGATTAGGCTAGATCACGTATTACGGGTGCTGCGAGCAACGGAGTACGACTTTCTCTCCGAGGACGATGCACCCTCCCCACTTAGAGGCGGTTTGTGACTGCATGCAATTCGACACCGCATCGTCTAACTGCTCTAGAAAGGGAAATAAAAACCTCGCGGAGGAGAGAAAAATGTATGGGTATTTACGTAAATTACCCATTTTTCACGCGTTTTCCTATACCAGCTGAAAAAAACCCCTGCTTAACAATTGCAATTATTATTATTATTATTATTATCGCCATCGTCATCGTAATCATTATCATTATCATTATCATCATTATTATGATTATTGTTGTCATTATCATTATCATCATTAATATGATTATTGTTATCATTATCATTATCATCATTATTATGATTATTGTTATCATTATCATTATCATCATTATTATGATTATTGTTATCATCATCATCATCATCATCATCATCATCATTATTATTATTATTATTATTATTATTATTATTATTATTATTATTATTATTATTATTGAGCATTATGCTTTATTATTTTATGATAATATATATGTAAAGTATTAAAAGGCACAATGGGGTCGGTGACAGTTTGAATTCCCATCGAACCCCTTAAGTTCCCATTGGACCCGCCTGAAATCCAATTGACTCTTTTGAAAATCCCATTGAACCATGGGAATAATCCTCGGGGACGTTTCGAACTTCTTTCGGATCCATTTGAAATTCCTACCGGGGTGGTTTGGAATTCCTACCGGGTGGATCGAACCACCGCGCCGATACCTGGGCCGTTGCCTAATTTCCCACCGGACCGTTTCGAACGTCGCACCGTTAAACAAAACAGATGGGGCGTGTATGTATATCCACAGTGGCTGCTCGTGAAAGCGCATCCCATTCTTTTGTACGACACGGAACGGTACATTGAGAATCGGCGGCACATGCGGTTTTTCCTCCGCGATATGTATGTTTTTATTAAACGCGGTATCCGAGGGCGGATACGACGACGACGACGATGACGACGACGACGACAACGACGTTACGTGTGTATCGCCTTCTCCTCGGTTCCGAAGGCAAAAATACCGCCGTGGGAGCGATGACTCGCGTGTATATAAAAATACATCCAAGTGCAATCGTGCGCGTGGAAAAATGGAGGCAAGCGAGCGCGAGAGAGAAAGAGAGGGAGAGATGGTGGGTGATGATGAGGGAGGAGAAAAGCATTCGTGTATACAAGTAGTGGCAGAAAAAGTTCTGCAAAACGTGACAAAGTGAATGGCACGGAAGAATTTACGATAACGTTTCTAAGTACGTACGTACGTACATGTATGTGTGTATGTAAGTACGTACGATGCCGGTGGAAGTTTCCAGGTTCATTCACTGGATTCCGCCGGAAAAAATTAGCTTTCCAACAGAAACGAATCTTGTTTTTCTTTCCGGCTCCTGTAAGGAATGATGGTGACGGCCCAAATGGGTACATATGTATGTCGTCCAGTGCGCGCGCACCGATTAGGGAAATCTTAAATCTCAGGTTTCGGTTGTTTTTGAATTTCGTAGAAATTCCTTGATATATGTTGTTATTAATATTATTATTAATATTATTATTATTATTATCATTATTATCATTATTATCATTATTATTATTATTATTATTATCATTGTCATTATTATCATTGTCATTGCTATTACTATTATCACTATATTATTAACACTTTGCCGTCCGCACGTCTGATCGGGATTCTTTTGTTTGGCGTCGGTAGAGATCTTTATGTACGACACCAACGTGGTGCCACCGGCGCTTGCCCGATAGTTTTCGTATGGCACCAACGTGGTGCCACCGGACGGCATAGTTTTAGCAGCTAATAATCAAATAGCACCCAATGAAATTTGTGCAGTATTTTTTTAAATTTCCAAAATTTTTAATCGATTTACCAAAAATAAATTTTACCCTAAAACATATAGTATACAATAACTACTCATATTGTTTTTATTATCACTGCCCGCTATCGTACATCGTACCGAGCAATATATTTTTACTCGTGCACGTGTAATGAGAAAATTATTAAATATATAAGGATTTAAAAAAAAAAGAAAAATAATTGAAACGATGAAAAAATGAAATGGGGGATGTTTTAATGGGTATTGTGATTCTCAAACCGTGGCTATAGAAAATTAGGGTGAATGCATATATGCATGCATAATGTGTGTGTGTTTGAATAGAGACCTCATCACTATTTACTTAGTTTCGACCTTGGCCCCTCCTCACCCGGATGACGTCATCCACGGTATAAGGCCCCCACGCGACCCTAGCGAAGCGGATTCGAGCGTAACTTGGAACTTTCATTCATTCCACCTTGGAAGCTCCGCTCGAATCCGCTCGAATCCGTGAATACACTAAACTCACAATCACCCGCGCCGCGTTCCGGTCATTTTTGACCTTCTTATAAATGCGCTAGCCTCTATTATTATTATTAATATTATCACTAGTGTTATCATTATTATTGTTACAATTGCTACCGGTGCCATTGTTATTATTATTATTATTATTATTATTATTATTATTATTATTTTATAATTGCCATTAGCACTTTTATTATTCTTATTACTATTAAAATTATTACCATTGTTATTGTTGTTACTATCATTATGATTATTATTATTATTAGCATCATCAATGTATTATTTCACAAAACCATGTCACATGTACGAATATGTATGTACATGAATTACGAAGGTTTCAGGAAAACGGAATAGCTTGACTTATTATATATATATGTATATATATATATATATATATATATATATATATATATATATATATATATATATATATATATAATACATATATGTATACTTATATATACAATTTGCATTGTATATGTTAATATAAACGCATACACGCAAGCCCATGCATATACTGTACGTGTATACGTTGGTAGTATGTGTACGTGTGTATGTAATACCGTACATTCGCTCACATACATTGACGCATGCACGCATAGATGTAGGCGCACACAAACGGGATCTCTCTCACGTTCCAATGTGAGGTGAAAGTGGCCCGAGGTCAACTCGATCTTCCCTGTGTACGCATTTAGTCCTTGATCCTCGGTCATTATGTATGGCTCTGCATGTATGTACGTATGTATGTACGCATGTGTGCGTGCTGATGATAACGCAGTCGGGGGTTTTGCTATATTTATTCGAATACAATAATTCTTATCGAGGCTTTTATAATTCGCGAAGGAGTTTGTTGTTATTTATACCAACAGTTGGACTGGAAAACAGATAAATGCGTATCTTTAGATTACATAGGCCACCAGCGGATGACTGACTTCCTGGCATGATCCACCGTATACGTAGTAAATACACGCGTATCTACGTATGTATGCGAGGCGGATTCGTATAAAGAAGGAATGGAAGTATGGCAAAAGTCCGCAATTAGGCTTTTTTCTTTAAAGCAATTCCTGTATTTATGATTTTTTTAAAAATATTTTATTTAGAATTATTGCGAATTTTCGCTAACTGTGGAATTTTTAACACTATGCCATCCGGTGGCACCACGTTGGTGCCATGCGAAAACTATCGGGCAACCGCCGGTGGCACCACGTTGGTGTCGTACAGGAAGATTTATACCGAGGCCAAACGAAAGAATCCCGATCAGACGAAATTGACCATTTTCATATTTCTCCAATACCAACTTCGAAGCTACAAGGGATTAAAGAAATTGGTACATTTCTATTGGATAAATTTTCGTAATATTTTATTTAACAATGTGAGAATTTTATTGCAATAGTAAATTTCATTGTTTCGCGTAATGGGGGCATTGTTGCGGCACGTTAATTGTGAGTAAAAATAAATCGTCAAAATACCGACAATTACTGCAAAAAAATAAACATACGCTCGTGACATAAAAATTTACCCCTTAGAAATAATAATAATAATAATAATAATAAGGTTTAAGTAATGATACGTAAAACATAAATAATATATGAAAATAATTTATAGACATACTATTTTGTATATAAATTAATAATTATAACAATAATAATTTTATATATTCATATAAAATATATTATATATTATTGATCATCTATGCATTATTTTTTTACAGAAATTTTTGAATCTTCGAAAATTTTATTATATTATATTTTTATTATAATCTCCCACCTTTTATTATTTTTTTTATGTATAATTTTATTGTTATGTGTCACGAACTCATCTTTATTATTTTTATTTTGTGTAAAGTAAGTCATAGAAGGGGAAATAGTGCAAAATGGGATAGTTGTTTGGAATTGTTGTTAACTAAGAGAAAAAAAAAGGGGGGGGGAGAAAGAGCGAGAAGGAGATTAATGGACGGAGGGAAGGAGAGAGGAATGATGAAACCATGGCAAAGCGAAGCAAAGACTTCCGCATCACGGAGAAGAGAGAATCGTGATCCGAACAGTCGCTGGCTGGCTCATGAATCTTTCGCAAGCGGAAGATGAATTCCTTCTTAATTTGCTTTTTCATCTTCAACGGCCTTTTTCCACAGGTCGAGATGAATCCCATACCGGCGTTACGAAATCCATTGGAATTTCGTAACGTCACTGGCATACTGATGCCGCCAATTCGGTTACGTCAAATCTAGAACTTTTTCGATCTTTTACGGCTCGAAAATCGGTATCGAAGGTCAACTTACGTGGACCTGTAGCTTGCAATTTATTGAATTAAATCAATCAATAAATTGGAATGTAATTATATTTCACGAAATTATTTTTACTATTTATTGGTAACTTTTATTCACATTTAAATGATGTTATATACTTTGGAGAAGTTTTTAATTAAGCTGAGGGTAATCTGGAATTTTAAGAGTGCGAATAAATTCTTCGCAAAAAATGTATTGGATCAGGGTCTCCTAAAAATCCCCAAAAGTTGGTTCCAAGTCGAATTTTTTTGGATATACCTTGGTCTCTTTTCAAAAATGGGGTAAAAAATAAAGTTTCAAAAATGGGGGTGGATGAGTCATTTCTAGGGGTAATTTTTCCCGTAGAATCAATTCCAAAGGTCAAATTTGACGAAATCCCAGCGGAAAAAATGTCTACATTTGCGTTTATTACTCTACCTATCTACCATTTTTATAAACGAAATCCCGTAATTTACAAAACGAATTTCTAAAACGAATTTTCACCATTTTGAAAATTGTTCTTGTAACCTTTCGCCATTTCTATCTAGAATTTTACTATTTCCTGTCACGAGTGCATCTTCATTATTTTCTTGGCAAATTCTGTTATGGTTTTTCCCCATGAATGTGTGTGCGTGTATGTGAGAAGGCACGTGTAATTGTGTAAGTTCACCACTGCTGTTCCCATACATGTTCATGTAATAATACATATGAAATACACATACACACATTCACATCGTATGCTACCATCACGGCAGGACGTCATCGTCATAGTGCTTAGGTAGGTCACTAGTGAAAGTGCACCGCTAGCAGAGATGATTGCATTCCCCTTTTTAGAGGGGAATTCTAGCCTGCATGCACTCCTTATTCGCTTCCTGGTGCAAAAGAAAACGAGTTGCCGCTGCAGCTACTGCCGTTGTTGTTGTTGTTATTATGATTGTGTAGAAAAAACAAAGCAAAAGCAAAAGTAAAGTAAAGTAAAGTAAACTGGTTCCCTGTCGGACTGTGAGAAAGAATGCGTGATTCTTCGACTACTGGGTACCGAGGAAATGAGTACGTTTATTAGGAACTTTACTTTTTTCTTTTTTGTCTCCTTTTTTTTTACATATTTTTTTTCTCTACCTTTTATCTCATTCAAAGAAGAAAAGTGAAAATCAGCTGATCTCTGTCTGATTGCACGAATTTTTGTTTCATATTAAACGAATGCTTTCAAACAACGTGGGGCGTATACGTCCCACTTATGATTTACAATTTTTTTTTTACATATCTGATGAATTCTACAAATTTTCAGCGCTTCCTAGGTTCTTGGAGGTTTCATTTATGCAACTTTTGTCAAGAATTACATTGATTTTGTTGATTTGGGGTAATTTTGACGCAGTTTCAGTATTTCGATTTTGGCAAAAATTTAAAAGCGAGTTTTTGGAAATGGAATTTTATGGAGTCCCATTTTATAGAATTCGAACATTCTTCGAATTGTTATCGTTCATTTTTTATTCCGTTTGTAGATGAATTACAAGTGGACTTTTTAGTCTAATTTTTATAAGAATCAATTTAATGGGATTTGGACGTTATTGGAACAATCTTATGTTAGTCCAAATTCTACGTCATCATTATTTTCTTTCCCTTCTATCATTTTATACTTCATCTTTGGTTTATTTTTAACATTTATTAGTTACGGTACTTGTTATTAATATTTCTATGCTATTTTATATGTGGAATATTATACAATTACATATTTATTTTTATACTTATATTTCCGTTCATTTCAAATCGATATTTCTCTTATTGCATTAATTTCAAATAAAAATTCAAATTTTTTACCTTCAGTTTTCTACATAATCCATTTTAATTATAGAATTATAATAATACGTTGTTAATATGTAAATCTCATTTAATTGATAACAACAACAACAACAACAACAAAATAATAATAATAATAATAATAATAATAGTAATAATAGTAATAATAATAATAATAATAATAATAATAATAATAATAAGTTGAAAATTCGATACCGATCGATTAGACTTAGAGCGTCACAAGAAGACTTCGAATAGACTTTCGATTTATTAATAATAAATAAAAATCTCCACATATGCGGGGGGAGGGGGGGGGGGGGTTAGAAATGAATTTTTAGTGTTTTTATTTTTCCGACGAATCCGTTTAAGGGCTTTTTCTCGCTTCATTTGTCGCTTTCTCCCCCTCCGTCTCTCTTTCCTTCTCTATGTTAAGACATTCTCCACCCTTCGTAATCCTCTTTCTCTCTTGTTCTTCCTTGGGTTGGTGTAAGGACGGGCATTGACCTCTAAGCGGTGCATAGGAGTACTGCACCGAAATACACATCGCACATGCGTCCCAAGGAAAGAGAGCCCGAAGGGCGTGAACTCGTAAAAAAAACAAGAAAAACTGCCAAAGAAAATAAAGGGTGGGTCCCTTACTAATTTTATCCTTCCCTTTTTGACAATTTCACAATCTTTCGGCAACTTTTCCGACGCAGGAAAAACATTATTTGGGGATCGAGGAAAAATTTTGAGGATTTGAAAATCGCGATTTTTGGGATTTTCGAAGGGAACGAATTCGAGCTTGTTTTTTTTTAAATTTTCATTCATCTGGATTTTGAATTTGGAAATTCGTAATTCGGAGAAAGTGATTTTTTGGATTTCTTAAATGCAATTTTCTTATTTCAGATTTTTCCCAAATTCTTATTTTTAGATCGTGTAAAAATTTATCAAAAATTTCCGTAAAAAATAGTGGTTAGTGGTACCAACCAAAAAAAAGAAAAAAAAACTCTTCTTTCGCATGGAAATCCGCTGATTACGCACTGATTCTTATTAATATACATATAGAGCCGCATCTCAAGATTACGAGCGTTTCCGCCCAAAACAGCTTCCATCCCATTCCATTCCATTTCAATCCATTCCACTCCACTCTGTTCTATTTCCCTCTACACCAGATTGCGAGACTAGAAGCCTCCTCCTCTTTCCCCCGAACCTCCCTCATTTCTGAACGTACTGCAAATTACATCTCCCACCCCCAAATCTGTCACTCCACCCCCTAAAAAAAAGGAAGAAAGGAAAATACTGGAAAAAATATAACTCTTTTCTTATTTTTTAAACCCCAAATTTCGAGCACCCAGATACTGGGGAAAAAAATTCAGGTCGAAACGAAAATCAAAATCTCGTGTTTTTTTTCGAAATTCGGGAATTTTCAGAATCCAGATACTTAGGTAATTAATTCGAAGTCGATATATTCCTTTATCGTTATCATTCGAGAAATGTTCTTTTATCGGAAAGAAAGAAATAATCATAATTCCGTGTTTCTTCGAACCTTATATGTTGGAATTCAGATTCTTAATAAATTCAAAGTCGATAAATTCCTTCAGCATTATCGGAAGAAAACTCGGAAAAAAAATCGAAATCTCGCATTTCTTCGAATTCCAGGAAATTTCGGAATAATTCATAGGCTTGACAATTTCAAAATCGGTGAATTTTCTTTTCGTTATCAGACACTTAAAAAAAATCGTTCGTCCATAATTTATCGACGGAAAAATTGGATATAAAAAAATCAGAACCCTACGTTTCTTCGAATTCCAGGAAAATCCAAAGTCCAGATATTTGGCAACTCCAAAATCGAAAAATGTCTTTATCGTTACCAAAAATAAAAAAAAATCATTGGTCCATAATTTATCGATAGAAAAATTGGAAATAAAAACATCAGAATCTTGTGTTTCTTCGAATTCCAGAAAAGTCGAAAATCCAGATATTTGGCAACTCCAAAATCGAAAAATATCTTTATCGTTACCAAAAATAAAAAAAAATCATCGGTCCATAATTTATCGGCGGAAAAATTGAAAATAAAAAAAATCAGAATCTTGCATTTCTTCGAATTCCAAGAAAATCCAAAATCCATATACGCGGTCACTCTATAAAATCGCTAAGTCTCTTTATCGTTTTCAGGAATAAAAAAAATCATTTGCCCCTAATTTACCGAAAATAGAAAAAAAAAATGAGAATTTCGAATTCCACGAAATCGATGATAATAAATTTTGAATTCTCCAAAGGACGAATGCCCAGTTTCCAAAGTACCGATGCTATACTTGGGTATCGTACTTGGAAGGGTGTGTATGTGCCGATAGCTCCGACGGCACGAAAAAAAACGAAGATTACCGAGCGATATCGGAGAGAGACGACGATTCGAAGATGAAGCTTTAAGGGGAAGATGGAGAAGAAAACTGTTTTCATTCCCTTCTTAAATTTCGTTGGTTCGTTCCTCCGTCCGTCCGTTGGTTCGTCGGTTCGTCGGTTCGTTGGTTGGTTTGAAGGAACGATGAAACGCGTCGAAGGTTTTCAGAGCGCACGTGCGAGCTCTGAAAATCGACTGAACGCGCCGCCGTGCACCCTCCTCAAAGGTTTTCACGGTCATGCATTATCGACCTTTTATACGAAGGAGAGCGGAAGGAAGCGGGTGCATCCAAAGGCCGTTGAACCCTATAGGTTTCTCATTCGCTTCTCTCCGATCGTTATGTTGTCCTCGAGACTGACTTCCTTCTCCTCTCTTACTCCAGTCGGAAAACTGTCTTACGTGCAAGATTCTGCCCGTTTTCCTTCGGAAACCGATAACGAAGCAACCCCTTCGAACATGGATTTTTCATTGATCTCCTAGCACCCGAATTTTTCATTTTAACGGTAATACAAAAATACACTTCTCTTTAATAATAAGTCAATTAAACATTTTTGCTTTTTTTCAATTTTCCATTAAGCGATTTGCCGACTTGGAATTTAGCAATTTTTCGAAATTTCGAATTTACGAATTTATATATCTAGAATTTTGTAAACGCAAAATTTTCAGATTCGAATTTTCAATTTTTCAAAAACAGAGAAATTTGTATTTTTTTGGTCCACATTGTTATCAATAATTTTTTATTAAGGGATTCGTCGACTTTTTCGAAATTTCGAAATCATGAATTATATTATTATAATTAAATATATTATTAAAGATATTATTATCTGATATTTTAGGTTTATTAAAGATCGAAAATTAATTCCTAATGTGAATTTACAAAAAATGAGATTTTGCAAGAAAAGTTGGAATTCCTTCCCGGTTTGAAAATTCGTAATTTCAAGGGTAATTTTTGAGAAACGTTGGAATCGTCAGGCTAGAAAATGGAGATTCCAAGTTATCAAAAGATTTTTGGCTTTTTGGTGTCCATGTTGAAATTACAAGGAAATAGGATTCCGCGGAAAGGGATGAAATTAATTTTTTCTCTTTAAAATTTTATAATTTTAAGGATAATTTTTTGAACAACTTCAAATTTACAGGGTTGAACGTGGGACTTCCAAGCTTTGGGGTGAGCTTTCACTGAAACCCTTATAAATTTGTCTCCCCAAGAAAAGAATGATTTTCGTTTAAGGGATGAAATTTGTTCGTTTGAAAAATCATAATTTTCAGAATCCTCAAATTCTACTCTATTATTATGCACTTTTCAGGGCGTTACATAACAATTTCATTGCCGCTCGGACTGTAATTAAGAATCGGGCAAACAAATATGTATAAGTACCTATATATGAGTAGTACATACGTAATACATATGTACACTAATGTTTATGTAGAGCGAAAAAAATGTCACATTAACCCTATACATATGTATTATACATACATCTTTACATAAATACATATATTTCTCTCGCCATCATGCATACACATCCATACATACACACACACAAACACACATGCGTCACGTTCAGACGATACACGTTGTCATACGTATCGAGTTAAGGAGACATTCTTGTCCAGAACTTCCTTGACGTAATCTTGAACCCTTATCATTGTTATTTCCTTGATAAGCGTACGCACATGATCTCCCCGAATTCCTTCGGCTCGATTCTTTGGCGTGTGTGCATACGAGACACGCATACACACACACACGATCTAGCGTATGAGCATGTAGTAAGTTTCTAAGGACTACTAACGGATAGAGAGACGGACGGACGGACGGACTGACGGACAGACGGACGCATTCGTGTTACTTATTATCTGTCTGTATCTATACTGAAAGTCATGATTGCGAATATCGGAGGAAGGGGAAGATTAAACTCGAAACAGTCTGTAAGCGAGCGAACGAACGACACGCGGTGCGTTTTGTATAGTTTGGAATACGTGTAGCGGAGTGCGCTGGGGTCAACGACCCGTCTACACTCTGAACTCGCACACCACTATATTCCTCTACTCCTACCCACCGCCAGATGGAGCTCTCTTTACTCTCCTCTCCTCCTTCTCTCCTCTTTCTCTCTCTCTTCCTCTCTCTCGCTCTCTCTCTCTCTCTCTCTCTCTCTCCGCGTTATCTCATACTCAAATTATCAAAGATTATGTTCCTACACTTTTCGGAAATTTCATTGATTCAAAAACAAATATCAATTTTTTTCTTATATACAAATGGCTATAATGTGATTGTTATGTAAACAACTAATAACGTTGAAATTATTTATATACATGCATTTAGATTTTTGTGAAATTACTTTATAGACGTAATTATAATGCAACCGTTGTACAAGTAACACGATAACATTAGAATTATTTGAATATATAGGTATAAATTATAAAAAGTACTATATTCTTGAGGTTTCTAAAAAAATTGGAATTTCATTGGATCCGAAATTTCAAATTTCAGCTTTGATGTTTGAGATTCTCTAGGATTAAATTAGAATTTTCCAAATTCCAAGATGATTTCAGGGTAAATCCTAGCCTTTGAATTTTTCAAAAAGCCTCCGATGCTTTTTTAAAAAAATAACCGCAATTCCAAATTTGAAATTTGAATTTTTCAAGATTTAAGGTAGAATTCTACTAATTTACTGATACTACTAATTTTTTCAAGGGTGAGTACTAGTGCCACAAATTTTTTCAAGAATAAATTCCAACTTTTGACTTTAAAAAAGCTTCCGATAAATTTGTAGAAAAATAACTGCAATCCTAAATTCCAAATTGGAAATTTTATTTCTCGAGATTCGAGGTAAAATCCGAAATTTCGATTTTCCAAAATAATTTGAGTTACCGGTACCACTAATTTGTTCAAGGGTAAACTCGAACTTTCTCCCCAAAGAAGTTTCCAAAAGATTTTTAAAAAACCATTGCGATACAAAAATTGGTAATTCGCGCCTCGATTTTCCGTTGAATTGGGGTGAAATTGAAATTCTCGATATTCAAAGACGAGTTCAGCTGTACCACTTATCTACCATAGGGTAAATCTCGAATCTTCGACTCAACAAAATTTACAATATATTTTTCAAAAATAATTGCAACTCAAAATTCTAAATCGGAGCCTCAATTTTTTTAGGAATTGGGCAACAACTTTTGGTCCAGAAAAGTTTTTAAAATTCCAAAAAGAACCATTCCAATTTTCAGAATTATAGAATTCCAAATCCTAACTTTCCTCCAAAATCGCTTTCCGATTCTAAAAAAAAAAAAAAAAATGGCATCATTGGTAACTGACCGCAAGTGACGTTAAAAATTCTGTTTATTGGTTTGCTTTGCCGATAAAGAGCGCAAGCATGCGTGCGTGCGTGCGTGATCGACATCGTTGTTCTAAAGTAACGTTCGTTGGCGTCTGTGTACACGAGAAAATTGACGGTTGAGGAAAGCCGGTCAGTTAAATCATATATCCTGTCGGAATTGTACGCCGTTTAACCCAATTCCACCGGATTCAAACCTACACGGTCTTATGGCGACGAAAGGAGTAGTCAGTCGGTAATCACCCGTCGAGGGATAGTCAAATTTGCCATTCCTCGATATTTCCTCCTTTTCGTGTGACCCAAAAGCACCCCGTGATCATTTCCCAGTTTTACAAAATTTAAATTAAGAAAAAAAGTGAGATTTCAGAGGAAGGTATGAATATTCTTTGCGTTGGAAAAATTGTAACTTGAAGGATAATTTTTTTTAGAAACTTTAAATTTACAGGGTTGAAAGTGGTGACACGGAGCTTTCGAATGAGCTTTTACAGAAGATTCTAGGGTTTTTGGTTCCAAAGCTACGAATTTTTAAAGTTGAACAGGGAAAATTGAATTCACAGAAGAAGGGATGAAATTCTTTTGCGTTTGAAAAATTGTAACTTCGAAAGTAATTTTTTGAGGAAATTGAAATTTACAAGGTTGAAGGTGGTAACTCGAAGCTTTCGAATGAGCTTTTACAGAAGGTCCTAGGGTTTTTGGTTCCAAAGTTACGAATTTCTAAAGTTGAACGAGGGAAAATTGGATTCACAGAAGAAGGAATGAAATTCTTTTGCATTTGGAAAATTGTAACTTCGATAGTAATTTTTTTAGAATCTTCGAATTTACAGGATTGTTGTTACCAATTCCAAGCTTGCGAAGGAGCTTTTATGGAAGGTTGCACGATTTTTTGTTGTTTCGCTACGAATTTAAGAAGAAAAATAATTTGAAAAGGTTTCCAGAATCGGTTTCCAGAAAAAAGGATGGGATTCTTTTTCATCTAAATAATTCTTATTTCTAGGGGTAATTTTTATTTCATCCCTGAGACAGTAAAATGTATTTTTTATACTCATTATCCATAGAAAAAAAACGTATCCTCGAACACCCCCTGTTTTCTAGATGGAACAACTGCATTTTGAGTTGGTTTCCCGTTTCCGATTCCAAATTCCATCGATTTCGGTGTTTCCAACCTCTATCTGGCGGTCAGGGAATGGGTTCGGACCAACCCTTGGATGTTGGACGAGCTCGAAAGAAACGATTTCTTACCCTCAACGACCGAGGGTAAGAAATCCTGGTGTTGGAGGGTGAAGAGGAGGTTTGGCTCAAAGGGGTTTGGGATTTTTCTACATTTCCCATGATTACGAACAATCGAGGCGCGGGACAAAAGCTTTGATTAAAAAAAAAAAAGGGTCGCTTCGGTAGGGGTAGGTTGTTAGGTTGCCAAGGCGACAAACCGTACATTGACCTACCCCATTGCGTACCGCGATGAGCCTATACACCTATTGTCAATGAAACAATTTTTTTTTAATGCTTTATAGTTGACTCGACACGTCCGTAAAACGTCATCCGCATGCAGCAGAATGCAGAATGCAGATGTCTAAGTAGGGTGGAAACGAAACAATGGCACCGTCGGTAATTGGGGGTTGTTTTGCTTACGGTTCTGCAGCCTCAGAATCGTGCCTCCGTCCTGGGAATTGAATATTTCCCTAGCAGGGCCTAATTGCTGACTTACCTGCGTCTCGATTCGGGGCAGATCCGTGCTGGTACCTGCAGCGGTACCGTTTTTTCAAATAAATAAAACTACCGCTTCTACTGCTGCCAAAAAAATAAATACGAATGATCCACGATTTTGGTTATACAATTGTACGTGACGAATTGTACAATTTGCTATGAAATTGCGTAACGTATATTTGCAAATAAAAATTCACTAAGCGCAATTTATTTGTAAACAAAAAAAGGGGATACCAAAAATCGTAAAACCATTCGCTTCTGATATATAATATTCAAAATAATACGGAAATATTAATTACCGTGTTTCAACGGGAACAAAGATCATCCCTTAGGGGAAAAATCGGGTGGTGATTTTTGCTGCAATAGACGGAATATGGTACAGTGAAAATCGGCACCCGATCCTTTTATGTACCGAAACTGGAACTTCCAGCAATAATTTAAGAATTGTCACGGCGAAAATTGGAGCCCGATTTTTTTTTCTGGTACCTACCCGAATTACAAAGTTATTAAATTACCTAATTAATTTATGTCTGGTAATTTTGATATTGACTGATACTGACTCATAATATGAAAAATTACACAAATGTCTATCATTAGTATCATTGTACATATATTAGTGTCAGTATTAATGTCGTGACTGCATCAGCATACTAATTAATATTAATACTAGCACTAGTACTATGTTACCAGTACTAATTAATGCTAGTACTGGTACTGGCACTAGTACTAATTAATATTGGTACTAATTTCAATATCAGCTACCCTAGGCAAGTTCCCACTCAGGGATTGGTACTGGTGCCAATACTATTAGTTTATTAAGTAATATTAGTATTAGTACTGGCAGTATTAGTACCAGCGCTAGTATTGGCATCAGTGCCAATATTAATTAGTACTAGTACCAATACCGGCGCTAATATTAGCGCTAGCACCAAATTTTATAATCGTAACTTGCCCAAAGTTCCTGCTATTGATATTAGTATCAATATTAATTAGTACCCCTACCGATACCGGCACTAATATTAGCGCCAGTACCAATTCTGGAGTCGGTCATTGCCCGAGGCTCGAAAGTACCCGACGTCTCTCGTGAGAAATGCAACTGTGGATGCACTCGGGATGCAGTTCGACTGCTATTTAATTGGTATCTCTAAACGAGTGCTAATATCATTTGATAACATCGAAAGGTGCGACGACGAGTGGGTACACGTGCGTGCGCGTCGATGGGAGAACATTGCGTAGCGGCTGCATCACATGCAGCGGCGTTTTGAGGGTCACGTTCACAGCGCAGTATCATCCCCCGTTTGTCGCGTCGATTCGGTGCCTTCCTCTTTGGAGTTGCGCGAGGTCCGGGCTGGAACCTAACCCCGCGTCTCTGTGCGCGTGTACGTACTCTCGCACACAGATGCACACGGACGCAGACTCGGGTACGAGCGGGCGCGCGCGCGCGCGCGGGTACGGGCACGGGTACGGGTGTGCATGTGCATCAGGGACGAGGAAATGCAAGGGTTTTCGTTTGAAAGAGAGGCAGCAGGGAGAAGAGAGGTAGATGCACAGCTGAGCCGGTCGATGCAAGGGTACATTCGCTACCCCGCTCTGCCCCACCTACCCCTGGCTCCCCCGTTCGCTGCTTTCAACCCCCATCACGGAAGTTACGGACGGTCATTGACCTCAACTGCCGTAGCGGAATATGCCCGCGAAATAGTTTGTTTACATCATCGTTTTATAGCGGCCATTTTTCTTCTTCTCTCTCTCTCTCTCTTTTACTCTTATTTCCATTTCTCTTTACGACGCGCCGGCCGTAAAGAGTTATTAGTATTTACTATTTATGTCGAAATCAGTAAACGGCCCTCGTCGGTGTGCCTTCGAGTGTCTGGTAATTGCACACACGGGCGCGATATAAATCCTCGCAGTTTTTATTATTCATCGGATGTGCTGGGTTTCTTGGAGGATTGGTATCGGTACTAAAACCGATACTGGTGCTGATATAATAATTTATATAAATAATTATATAACGATATATAAGTATACATATATAAATAATCTATTATAAAAAAGAGGATTTAATTAATCCTTGAAAATAATTCGAAATTAAAATTCTAAAAGGTATCTTCTAACACCTTTGGTACAAATAGTGTTACTGTTAGTAGCAATATCATTATTGATATTAGAATTAGCATCACCTATAGCGGTATTGTCAATACCGGTATTAGTATCAATATCAGTATCAGTGTCAGTATCAGTATCAGTATCAGTATCAGTGTCAGTGTCAGTATCCGTATCAGTATCAGTATCAGTATCAATGTCATTATCAGTGTTAATACCAGTACCGCTACCAATATTCTTGATAACAAAATTAGTATAAGTATCAGCACCAATACTAGTATTAATATCAGTATTAGCCTTATCATCAGTACCAGTACCAGTACTAGTATCAGTATGAATACTGATCAGACGCTATCAGTGTTAATATCAGTATCAGAATCAGTGTCAATGTCATTATCAGTATTGACACCAGTACCACTATCAATATTCTTGATAACAAAATTAGTATAAGTATCAGTATCAATATTAGTATTAATATCAGTATTATCATCAGTTATCATCAGTACGAATACTATGTTGGGGTGAAAATTTGCGTTAACACTAACATTAACCCTAATTCTAGTATTAATATTAGTATGAGTATTACTATCGCTATTAGTTTAAGACTTATTAGTAGAAGTAAGGATATTTAAAATAGCAGTTTCAGCAGCAATAGTGGCAGTAGCAGCGTAGCTACAGCTACAGCTACAGCTACAGCAGCAGCAGCAGCAGCAATGGCAGTGTGCATTGAACCCGAGCGGGTGTATCGAGCTACCCCTGTTTCCACGCTCGCCTCTCTTTCACCCTGTCTTCCAGCATCAAATCGCCTTTCCTCCGCTGTTGCAGCTGTAGGTGGTAGGCGGTAGGTGGTGGTTGGTGGTTGCGAGGGGTGGAAACTAAACTAAACTGAACTGAACTCGACTCGGCTCGACTCGACTCGACTGCCCGGACCTGCCACAAGTCGAACCGCAGTGCGCAGTTAGGGAGTGTTTACAGTCCCGCTGCGCTTGCGTCGGCTTTGCTACCCCTTCGTGCGAATCCCGTAGTTCGCGAAGGAGACTCCCGGGGTGGGGTTTCGAGCAGCGGTAGCAGCGGTAGGGGACCAAAGGAAGGGTGGAGAAGGGTAAGGGTGGCAAAAGAAGGGAGGGTAAACCGCGACCGAACGTTACTTCCTAATACGACCTCCTCGTGCACATGCACATGCAGATGCACATGCACATGCACGATGGGAGGGGTTTGCACTTCCCGTCTCTCTCCGTCGGCGCATCGGTGATTTATCCGTTGCCGCGCGTGGGGGAAAGCTCTCTGTCGCTACCCCTACTTTCGAAGAAGGAACCCCTACTTCACTTCCTCGTAAGTGCAGTGCAATTGCAACGTAACGTGTGCACGCATGCATCTCGTCACCGATGCCGCTCGTACTCTTTCGAATGCGACCGACTAGAGCTGCATTTCGAGAACTGCATGGTTCGGAGAGAGTCTCTAGGATCGAGGGACGTTTGTTTTCGAAGGAGGATGCAATTTTCTTAGGGGTTGCAATGAGGAAATTTGTGCATTTCAGGGTAATCATGCTCAAGATTTCGCGTCGCTATCGTTATTACAACGTGGTAACATTTATTTACCGAATTGTACAATAGTAATCGCTGTAGGGATGAACAATTTGTTTCCCGCATTGTAAAATGTATTATAACACAGTAAACCTTGTTATCCATGCTGCAATAATTGCCGTAACGTAATAAATAATATTTACTGCAACGTAGTAAAAGATGTCTTTTCTGTTATAAATGTGACTACAGTATTACGTAATAATTACTGTATCATAGTAAAATTAGCCATTTACGCTAGAATAATTATTATAACACGACGAAATTTGCTTTTTACCCTATAAAAATTACCGAACCGCGGTAAGATTCCGCGTTAATGCTAAAATAATTATTACAACATGGTAAAATTTACTTTCTGCGCTACAACAATTACTGTGTCGCAGTGAAATCTCCCACTTGGGTTACAAAAAAAGTACTACAGCATGGTAAATTTTTCTTTCTACGTTACAACAATTACTATACCGCAGTGAAACCTCCCATTAGCGTTAAAATAATTATTACGACATGGTAAAATTTGCCTCCTACGTTACAAGAATTACTGCGCCTTAGTAAATCTCCCCCATTTGCCTTAAAATAATTTTTACAGTTCTATAAAATTTGTTTTTTAGCCTGAAACAATTACAATACTAAAACAATAAAGCTCGTGTCTTGCATTGTAAAAATTACCGGCACGAAATGACAGTTACTCGCAATTTTCTGCAATATTTACCCAACCCTTAGATCCCAAGCGCAGCCGAGTAAAATTTACTCCAATTCAATCCACTCCACTCCACTCGAGCGTTATCGCTTCGAGGTAAAGCACGGCAATCGCGCGGAATAAACATAACAATTATAATACAAAGCCGTTGTTCTGGGAAATTCTTGAAACCGCATCATCGTCCCAAATCTTGCACTCGGCCGTGGACATAAGTGTGCATCGGTGTTGCAGGGGAAGGAAGGAAGGAAGGGTTGGTTGGTTGGTCGGTCGGACGGTCGGTCGCGGTAGGTAGGTGTGTGGGTGTGTGGGTGGGTGGGTGTTTAGACGGGTGGGTGAGTGGGTGGGTGGGTGGATGGGTGGATAGTAGGTAGGTAGGTGCATATGTGTTGTATATTAAAACGAAAGCACATCGTGCTTACGTAACGTTTCTCGTGCAGTCCGACGACCTTCCTCTATGGAAAGGATGGCTCTGAAATAGCAACGACCCGAATATGGGTCAACGTGCATTGTGGTGCGACCCTCTTCACGCGACGCGACTGCAGTGCAGCCGGCTTCACGCTCGAAAATAGAAGCTTTATCAAGCGAACACGCCGAGGTAGAATTAATGAGCTTCTCTGTGTCGATATATACAGATACATATGTATACGTATATCTACACACACACATGAATACGTACACACACGTAAATATATATAGAAGGTATATGGAGTACCAATAGCAGAAAAAAAAATTAGTACGCTAATGGTTACCTACTTTTCCATTTATTGTAATACAACTTTGGTTTATTAACTAATTTTTTCTCGTATTTTAAAACAAGCTTCTTTTCGAGCAACATTGGAACAGAGTTGCATTTGAACTTTCGATAACGTTATTACAAAAAATGCATTTTATGACAAATACCTATTAGTCTTATGACAATAACTATTATTTAATATTCATATTATTATTATTATTATTATTGGTAGTAGTAGTAGTAGTAGTATTACTATAAATACTAATATTTTCAATGGTGCTTAATATTGGTATCGGTATTCCACCAATTTATTAAAACATATATTAAGACCCAATATATATATATATATATAATTTACACATATTTTTTCCGAAGATTTTTCTCGATTAGGGTAAGGTTGCAACATCGTCACGAGTGCTGTAAAATTCTCCTTTCCCTGCTGTTTTTCCATCTTTTTTAAAATTATTATTATTGTTATTGTTATTATTATTATTATTATTATTATTATTTTTGCTCGTCCCAAGGTGAGCGCCTATTGCCTCCAAGGAGGAATTCCCTAGGATCGTCCCGGTATCGTTCGAAGCCAATAACAACCAGGGCACTGCCGGGCCGCCATAAATTTCCGCCGGAGTTATAGCACTTCTTCCACCGCACCGGCGGCTATCGATTTTTCTGCAAATACTATAAGACACCACATAAATTTCTCGGCCCTTATTTCTTCCCTCCTTCCTCCGAGGGGTAGGGGAAAAGAAACAGATGGTTTTTAAGAATGCAACGGTAATTTATGGCCAACTAGTCAAAGTTGACCCGAACTCGTCACCTCTCTATTGGGTCAGCAGAAATTCTAGGGTTTCTTTAGGGTTTTCTCGTCGCCGATAATTACTGCGCGTATCTATTGTTTTTTCGGGTGACTCGTATCAGTTACTTTCGTTAAAATTAATACCGATATTGGTACCGATACTAATACCAATTATCGACTTCGGTGCCACTAATTATTTAATATTTATATAGCAATTATTAGTAATACCAATACTAGTATCGGCACCAGCATCACTAATTATTGAATACATATTCATTAATTAGTAACTCTGGTACCGATACTAGCGTCCCAGTACTAATTATTAATATATGTGTTAAATAATTATTAAATTAGTATTTAATGATTGGTACTGGTATTGATAACCATTCCAATACTAATACTATCGCTAGTTGCATTACCAATTTCACTAATAATTAAATATCGATTTAAAATTAGTAGCGATGATATTAGTTACTAAATTAATACACGATACTAAAGTCAATGCGCATACTAACGCTAGCATCGGTATTAACGTTACTAATTATTGACCAATCATTTAGTAATCAGTGCTCATTGGTATCAGTATCAGTCAGAGCGTCGCTGCTGGTATTAGAATTAGTATTGATATTGGTATACATACTAGAACCAATATCAATCTTCTTGGATATATATGTATAGTGCAATTTTTATTATTATTATTATTACGATTTTTATTATTATTCTGTTAATAATAATAATATTAATCATCATCATCATCATTATGATTATTATTAATATCAATATCGATATCAAAATTAGTACTAGTATCTACACCAGCTAATACTAATATTATTTCCTTGGATGCGCATTGCAATTATTATTATTGTTGTTATTATTATTATTATTATTATTATTATTATTATTATTATTATTATTATTACTATTAGTAGTACTAGTATTAGTATTACTAATATTATTGTTGTTGTTGGTGTTATTGGTATTAATATAATTGTACCAATTTATGTACAAACGCACTGGCATGCATCTGTATGTATGCATGCACATGTGCTTTGAAAAACGGGTAAAAGATGAACCGGAAAGGACTGGAAGTCGATGAGGAACTTTCTGGGAAGTAGCTACGGTGCACGAATAGTCGGACATACGGCGCGGCGGTGAATGCGAGTGTGTATGCGCGAGTACGTGTTACCTATACAGAGGCAAACGGAAGGGAGGTAAGGCGAAGAGAGCGAGAAAAGGAAAAAGAAAGAGGTGGGAGAGAGAGGGAGAGAGAGAGAGAAGGGAAACGATGTCGAGATTGGGGTAGGTCGTGTGTTAATACCGACCAAGAGCACCGTGCTGATGGACGTGTGGTGGGGAGGGAGTACACGGGGTAAATGGAGACGCAGTCAGGCGAGAGGGAGGCTTTAAGCTCGGGTGGTAACTTGCGAGCAGCGTTCCTCAACCTTTGCCCTAGAATGCATCTCGTTTGCGATATTACGTGTACCTGTGTACGTATTTACATGTATATACATGCGTACATACGTATACGCGAACGTATAGAGATATATACACGCGTGCATGAATATATACTTAAGTATATATATATATATATAAATACATAAATAAATTTTGTGTGTGCTTGCGTATGTGTGAATGCATACACACATCGGCAGACTGACAAATATGCGAGGCTAGAAGAAAGCGCATAATTCGTACACGAAAGATCCCAGCGCCATCTGCATTTCGACCGACGGACTGGCGTTTTATCGATACTCGATAAATCGTTCCCGATTCTTGACCGAGGCAACGAATTCAGGAGCGCATGACCGGCCAGTTTTCTGCAGAAGAAAAAAAAACACCGTGTCCCATATAAACACAAACATCCTATAGACCTCGGAGGAAGAGAACAGCAACAATAATAACAATAACAGTAACAGAGAAGAGAAAGAGAGATGGGCGTAATGTGGAATCGGAAAGTGAAAATATATGATATAGGTAGACGCATGCGGTAATCACCGTTATTGACATAGTCATTTTTATCAACGTTACACATACGTACCACCGGTACCCTCCATTTCTACCGCACATAGTTACACGCCGATCTCCCCACCATTCTTCATCATCCCTCTCTCGTTTTTCTGTTGGTAACATTGTCTTATATAATAATAACAGTAATAGCAATGATACCATAATAATAATAATAATAATAATAATAATAATAATAATAATAATAATAATAATAATAATAATAATAATAATAATAATAGTAATAGTAATAGTAATAGTAATAATAATAATAATAATAATAATAATAATAATAATGGCATAAAATAAATATTGTATATTTAATACTACTACTTATCATTACTATTACTATAATTATATATATTACTGTAAATGATAATAACAATTATTATTATTACTATTCCATGATTAATTGTGAATATTGAATATATAATTACCCATAGCGTCAGTTTAACGCGTAACCATACTGTCACTCGTTGCATAACGCAGCATAGGCGTCGGGGAAGGAATAGTCGGAGAGGGGAGGGGCTAGGAGGCGTCCGGCTACTACACGGCTTTTTTCACTCGCGCTGACAAATTCGACCTGTTTATGATGTCGATCGTAACGTTTCCACCTACCGAAATCGCAGTCGCGGCAGGGCGAGAGGGAGGATACCGTATAACCTTGGATGGTAGAATTTGCCACACTGTGTGCTAATAAATAAATAAAGAAAGAAAGAAAGAGAAAAAAGAGGGATTTTAAAGAATCCTGCAAAATATGACGTCACAAACTTCAAATCATGCTCCGTTCCGTTGGGAGGGGGTAGAAGGAGATCGAAGGGAGGGGAGGAAGAATATATAGTGCGTTGAAAAATATCCTCGTCTATCGTCAAGGCCTTTCTTGAAGAGTCGCATAGAACGTAGATTCGCAGGCGGTAGAAACAGCCAGTATATATAACCGGCGAGTGGAGGCGCTGAGTCGACTGACCTAGTTACTCGACGGAGGTAATGACCGATACTACACGCCGAGCTAACCCTCCTAGAGTAGTCAGTGACTCTATCCATCTCTCTCTGTCCCTCCCCCACCCCGTTCGACCCACCCATGGCCACTTTATACGTACCTCCTTCTCTCTTCCCCTTTTCTTTCTCCCTCGCTCTTTTGCAACATATGCATACGTACGCCGTGTCCGTGTGCTAAGTACACACAGATGCACCCGTCTTCCACACGTACACACACATCGCGCAAGGTTCTCTTTTTAGCATGACACTCATACTCTCACTCTTTTACTGAGCGATTAGGTGTTGCTCTTCCATACGTCTCTTCTTTGTGGCTTCGAAGGCTTTAGGGGTGTTGAAAGAATCTTCCTCATTTACTCCCGATTCTACATTAAATCTCCTTCCTTTCTTATTTTTATGTATGTGTGTACGTATGTATGTATCCATACATGTTTGCTTCTTTGGTTGAATTGTACTTCTTCCGATTCTTAATCTACCTGTTCCAATTTCTTGATTTTTCCGTTTTTACCGTTTTTTACCTTCTGCTTTCCTATTTTACTTCTTACATGTACGTACAACCGGGGCCGTTTCTACTTCTCCCCGCATTCTACTTTCTACTTCCACTTCCACTTCTACTCTACTTCTATTTCCACTTTCCCTTTCTGCTTCTCCCTTTTACTTCTTTCTTGCTCTTTTATTTTACCTTTCAACTTCACTTCCTTATTTCGCTTCTACTTGATTTTCCGTTTTCCTAGTCCACTTCTTTCTTTTACTTGTTCCCCAATTTTCAATTTTCTTCTTACATTTCTTTATTCTTCTTTGCTCTTTTATTTAAACTGTCCTCTTCTATTTTTCTTCCTCTATGCTTCTTCCTTCATCTACTTTCTCTTTCTCCCACTTCTTTCTATTTTAACTATTCCTTTCTGCTTCCATCTTCTTTCTTCAATTCCCCCCTTCTACTGTACTTTACTTTCCTTTTCTACTTCCCAGTTCCACTTCCTTCTTCTACTTTCCCTTTCTGTCACTTTCCTTCACTTTCCTCTCCTTCTTATCCTTTGTCACCCTAGTGACTCTCTTATATTCGATCCTATTATCTTATTAATTAACTCTTGTACATAATTATTTCTTTTTTACACACAATTTGTGAAGTTTTACTTCCAAACTGCTGCAATTCTTTACTTACACTTTACACTATTTTTATCAAACTTGCAAGTTTTATAAAAATAGTGTAAATTATATGTTTATTATTATGTCCTATATATATATCTAATAATTCTCTAATTAATTCATTAATTCATTAATTTAGCTATTCTTTTTTACTTTTTTCCTTCTTCCTGATTCCATTCCTCCAAACTAACTTCAATGTCAGCTCAAATGCAAAGAAAAAAAATCTTCCCTAAAATTTTTTTCGTCCTTTCTCCTTTCTCCCCCCCCCCCCCCCCCCTCCCCCTCTCTGTCTCTGTTCTTTCTTTCCTCCTTTTTTTCAACTTTCTTTATAATCCCTTTTCCTTTCTCCCCCTTTCTCTCCTTTTTTCTTTTTCTTTTCATCCTTCCTTCCTTCTTTGTTTATTTCTTGGTTTCTTTCTTTTCTCCTTTTCTTTCTTCTTTCTTTATCTTCTCCCTTCTTTCTCTTTATTTGCTTTCTTCTATCCTTCTTTTTTATTTTTTTCCCCTTTTCCTTCCTCCTTCTTCCTCTTCTTCCTCCTCTTTCTTTTTCTTTACTTCCTCTTTTCTTCTTTTATTTCTTTTCCCTTTTTTTTGTTTATATATTTATTCTTTGTCTCTTTCTTTGTTTCTTCCTTTCCTCCATTTCTTTTTCCTTTCTTCCTTCCTTCCTTCTTTTTTCTCTAAGGCGTGGTATGAACCTAGTGAATGCGAACGAGTCGAAGCGAGGAGTTAAAGGGCCGCGTAGATCTTGTCCATGCTCCACTTACTCGCCCGACACACTATGTGTACACACATACATACACACACACACATCCATATGTATTATGCGAATGTATAGATACAGTCATATATACATAGAGCCAAACTGCTCCCACATATCTATCCACCAACCACTCTATACTTATTCTATACTTCTCCGGGTTTATGTCGACACTAAATCCTCCCCGACGACGTGTCGTCGTCGTCGTCGTCGTCGTCGTCGTTCACCGTGCGGTTCTCCGTCATTCCACATGCCGCAGGATGAAATTGGGAACAATCTTATATCTCAGCAGTCACATATGAGCCCGACACGTACCTATATCCAACCTATACGTAGATTCCTTCGGCGGAGGTATGTACGTAAGTACGGATGTACAGGAAGGCGATATGAATGAATCTTTGACTTTCTATTTTCGACTCCACAAATTTCATGATTTCAGTAAAGTATGTCTTCAAGCTACGATTTTTTAAGTAGAAGGAATTTTCTTTCGCTTCGAACGAAATTTCGTATTTATTTTCGCGATTCAAATTTAGAAACTCGTAATTTCCGACGAGAAAATTATAGACGCTTCAGTCTCGGGTCATTTTCAAGCATCGAAATACTACTTTCAACCCCGCAACTTTCAGAATTTGCGAAATTTTGAACCACGTTGAAGCGAAGTTCGAAAATTCCTGAAATTTTGAAATTTGCAGGGTTGAAAGCAGATTTTCGAAATTTGAGTTGCGGGTCACTAAAAATTTCGAAGTTCTACTTTCGATCCTGAAATTTGAGAACGACCCGAAACTGAAATTTCGAAATTTTACTTTCAACCCTGCATATTTCAAAACTTCAAGACTTTCGAGCTTTGCTCGAACAAGTTTCAAAATTTTATAAATTTGGAAATTTGTTAGGGTCTTGTGACAAATTTCAATCGCGACGAAATTTCTTTCCTTCATTCTCGAATTTCAAATTTTCGG
This sequence comes from Gasteruption jaculator, assembly GCA_949825005.1. Classification (NCBI taxonomy): domain Eukaryota; kingdom Metazoa; phylum Arthropoda; class Insecta; order Hymenoptera; family Gasteruptiidae; genus Gasteruption; species Gasteruption jaculator. The sequence goes on from OX463770.1 coordinate 7,395,486, forward strand.
AGAGGAATTTGGAAAATAATGTATATCGTACATACGTAAAATAAAAGATTGACAAAAGACAATATTACATCCATAAAATATCGATCTTTCTATATTTATATTAGATATATATGTATATGTGTCTGATAAGAATGAAAGTTTCAGTTTATAGATATTTTTTTCGCACTAAAGTATTTAAAAAAAAATTAGTATTTTTATTAAAACAAAATTATTGTGCAATAATATTATTTTTAGAGTCCTAAAATCGAGTTTTTGTATCGAAATGAAATTTAACGTGAAATATCGATCCATCTATCCGCCTATCCATGCACCATTCTCGATTTCAAGCCAATAGGCTATACGATTCTTCTTGATTCAAATACCGCACTCGTGCCCGGGCAATGCCGGGTCGAGATTGCTATAGCATCACCAACACTCTCTTCTTTTACCTACACATATAGCTAGCTATTCTCGTGGAAGAAACTTTTAACCGTCTTTAGGAAACACGTCGATCAACCCGTCACGTAAAGCCCTCTGATAACAAAGTAGGCCGGCAAAAATGCAATGTTGAAAGTAGGTAGAAAAATTACCGCGCGATAATACCGTAACAAGTGTGTGCATGTAGATATATACATATACATGCAGCATTCGTCTTTCTTGATTTTATAGTTGCTTCCTTGCAAGACGTCTGCTCGATACATGTATTTCTTTGATATTAATTCTAATTTAAAATAGAAAACAATATATATATATATATATATATATATATATATATATATGTATGTATGCATGTATATGCATAAATTCCAGGGTGTCGAAAGACACGTTTTAAAATTATAATTTGGAATTTTTTTTTTGAGGTTTTAATTTCATCTTTTTTTGCAATCCACAAACAGGAGGTGCTTGGTGGAGCAATTATGCGGCAGCAAAAAATTTGGCATTAATTAAGAAAGTCTATTTTAATTATAATTCTAGATTTTTCCTTTTGGATTTTTGATTACGTATAATTAGCGCGGTAGAAATAGTGTTAATAGACTTTTTTTGCAATAAAGTATTTTTATTACAAAAATGGGTATTTTTATGAAACAAAATTATTGTAATATTAGGTCTTAAAATCGAGTTTTTGTATTAAATTGTATTTTACATAAGAATATACGCGCTGAAATAAATATATAGTAATTTAAACTATCGCTATAGTTGAATATGGGATCATGGATTTTTTATGGTACTATAGTTTATTATTTATCTAGTAATTTGAGCTTCTGACAAGAAACGAAATGAGAAATCATAGTTTTGGTGAAACGATAGTAAAAATAAAATAGTATTTTCGCGAAAAATTTAGCATTGCATATTGAAATACTAATTATTTCATAGGATTTTTAATTTACCGGAAAAATTGATATTTATAGAGTTCCAATTTTTTATGAATTTATTATTTATACGAAATGCCAATAGACGCAATTATTTTTATAGATGATTATAATAAATAGTATATAATTAGTATTAATAAACTAGTATTCTAATGAATTAGCAATTATTGGAATACAATTATCGTAATAATAATTTCATGATACTAATTCTTTATAAAATCACATTTCAGACAAAAAAAATAGTGGACAAAAAATGATTATTGTCTATTTTGATGAATAAGTATTTTTCTTTTTTTTTAATAAATTTTTTTTCTAATAGTTTTATCTCACTGTCTCTCTCTCTCTCTCTCTATATGTGTACATATATAATTCCTGCTATCTGACGATCTGACCTATTGCTCGGTAAGGGTCATTTTCCTCTTCCTTTCCTTTGCTTTTCTTCCCTCTTTTTTTTTCCTCCCTATCTTTTTCTTTAACAACCTCTACAAACACCAGCTTGTCTCGATTCTGGGGCTCGTAACCGATATACGTGCGTCCAAAGAAGAGAAGGAAATGAGAGATAAGCTTATTACCAGCGGGTTGTAGTTAGTCATTTTTTTCATTCTCTTCGACTCGCGACGCAAAGGAGAAATTAGTTCCACTCGCAGGGAAAAATACCGTACCGAGGAATCGGAAAAATCAGGAATCTCTTCGAACACCCTTGAAGATATGTTTCTTCATTACGTCGGAATGAAGGATACGGCTTTATGGGTTACGGTGGTAGCGAGAAATGGGATAAGACAAAATGTCGCAGGTTCGATTCTCGATAAGGAGGGAACGTATATGATTTAGAGCAGACACGCGGAACGATTGTACTTGAACCAATGCCGATCCGAGATGGTAGAAGCGAGTACGTGAAGAGGAAATTTTCGAAAATGAATCGTCTCGTTGACGATTTTGAAAATGAACGAGACGTAAATCGTCATTTTCTGGCTGCACGTTTGGATTTTATGGAAATTTTTCCCAAGATAAGTTTTCCTCTTTGATTGGTATCGTTTGTAAATTATTGATTGCTTAAATATAAATACGAATGTATCATAAAATTGATTTTAATCCAATCTAAAAGTTCATTAATCTCGTGATAATTAAATTCCAGGGAATGTTCTAATAAAATATCTACTAAATTATTCGTATACAAATTTTAATTGAAATTTCAAGATCATTTTTTTTCTCTTATTTATAAAGAAGAAAATACTCTTTCTATTTAACAAAGAATTACTGTTAAATTACGAATTACCTCATCATTTATTTTTCTTTCACAATTGATACCAATACTTTGAGATTTATTTATAATGATATTAATAATAATAACAGTAATAACAATAGTAATAATAATAATAATAATAATAATAATAATAATAATAATAATAATAAGCATACGTTTGCTAAACATCAGTGATAAATATTCATTAACAAAATCCATTTGATGCCCAGGAGGAAGAAAAAGAAGATCCGTCGATCGAAGGATCTTACTTTATCTCTGTTATCTCTTTTATTTATTTATTTTTTTGACAATTCGAGTAAACGCGCCTGCCTAATACCAATACGTACAATAAACAATCATCTCCTTGATGCATGGCCGGCGGCAATTATTTCGCTCTGAATAATTTATATCTTATCGATAAGCCGGCGGGTGGCCTTAGATTTTTGAATTTTACAATTGACAAGGTTAGACCGGCGCGCTGGCACTTTGTCCATTAGTAATTGCAAATAATTACATCGCCCTGTTTACGCTCGGATGCGGATCGTAACCAAGATCTGGGTCAAGCGGTGTTTGGCATCCTTGAATCTCGCGGGTTCACACAAAAAAATTCAGCTAAGGATTTCGTGTATATATATATATATACACACACTATATTTATAACAAATAGATACGCGATTGTCGGACCTCGATAATAATCATAAGTCATAACAACAATTGTTATGATAGCAACGCCAATGGTATCAGCAATAATAATAATAATGATAATGATCCTGCTGCTAATAATAATAACAACAATTGTAATATTAATAGTAATAATTATAGCTGGTAAAAGAAATAGAAATGATAGTAATAGTGTAGTTATAATAATAATAATAATAATAATAATAATAATAATAATTATTATTATTATTATTATTATTTTAATCACAATATAGCAACAATGCGAAAAATAGTGTAAATTCGAAATTTGGTGAAATAAAATTTTTAATTGAAGGGAAAAATGTAAATTACGCTACGATTTAATTTTTTTAAAAAATCTAGGGATATTGTTACCCTAAAAGTAATTACAATAATATTATTTATACATTGGGTAGTAATCGCATTATGTGATTGCAATATTAATTACCTTACGGTTATTAATCAACCGCGGGCGTATTGTAATAAAATTCAATTTCATTCAACCCCCCCCCCCCCCCTCCCCTCCATTTCTTTTTCTCCATTGCTCTTGTTTTGCGTATGTGTGTGTATTCACTCGCGCGCATTTATTGAAAGATCCAATAAAAACAAGTGTTAAATTGATAAAGCTTTATTATTTACAACACTAAAACTATCTATAGACAAGAATTTTATATATATAAATACACATATATCGTTACATATGTATATATAGATTACTACACTAATATTGCTGCTGTACTACTACACCGCTACCACTACGGCTACTACTACTACAGTCTTCCATTGCTGCTATTTAATACGAGATAACGTGTAACGTTTCTGGATAAGTCGGTATTTACTATACAATACTTATTCTCGTTTCTCCCTGCATCGGCGTTACACATTGTGCACACATCGACGCACGAGTAGCAGCTATATGCATACATGTGTGTATGTATTCGTATATATACATACCCACATGCATCCATTCGTTATCTTACATTGACTGGGGTGTGTATATGTATGTTGGCATTAACATTCACTGGTGAACTCTTTCGCTTGGATTTGTACATACTATGATACATACAGTCGAGTACACATAAAGGCACTGCTGCTGCTGCTGCTGCATTCGTTTTTCGTGACTTTGTATCATGAACTTTTCGTTTGCGCAACCCCACCTAAACATTCTGTACTTATCTGCTAACTAACTAATACAAATCCTCGTATTTCTACATACGCACACATTATACATACCCGTGCATGCATGTATTAATCTATCTATGTATGCACGCGTACGTTCATTATTTTCAATATTATTACCTATAGAAAATTGAATATAGAAATTATTAAATAAACATGTGAAATAAATAAGCAAATAAGTAAATAAATAAAAATCCAAATAACTATATATACTGTAACAAATGATACGTATACATATGTTGTCCCAATTTCCTCTCAATTAATTTTTTTTTTAATAACAATTGGTTACACTAAAATGTATTTTCGCTTAAATTTCATAATTTTTACATTTAATATTTTTGCATTTATTTTACAACTTTTCAGTTTTACTGACGAATGTTATGTTTTTTTGCATATTAGGTATTACTTTTACTTCTTACTTGCTTTGATACCGTGTTTCGTCATTTATTTATAAAATTATATATCTATATATACCAATGGGAGGAATCGATTATTGCATTTAAGACTCAAACGGTTCGTTGCACTTATGCACTAGTGAACTGCTGCATCGACTAACCACCCAAGCGAAAGAGTGAGAAAGAGAGAGAGAGGGAGAGAAAGAGAGAGAGAGTAGCTATCTAATCGTTACGTAATGAGTGAAAATCATACTCGGCATAGGAAAACTCGGGACCAACTCTATTGTTTGTTTTTCAAGGAGTGTCCCGACGCGAACGACGTGTATACACGATGGGAAGAGAGAAATATTATTCTCGGGAGGAATTTAAAGGAACTTCGTAGATTTATAAACTACCAGCTGATCCCAGCGGACGTTGTTCTGTCTCAATGTTAAAGGTTTTGTTTGTTCTTTGTCTATTTGTTGATGTCAATTAAAGCGATTTACATAAAGTGTTACGGTAGCGCCGCCTACCGAATTCAAAACCAAGGAAACCAATTTCTTTCCGATCCAGCAAACATTTTCTGCAAGTGTGAGCGAAATTGGTCCATAAATATAGAAGTTAGATCCCAAGCCACCTATCGGTATTAAACATAACCAAAAACCTTGCTCCTTACCTCAATAACATATGGTGTGAATATGATTTCGACAGGTCCAATGGTTTGTCAGTGATGGTGCGGTTCACTCACGCAGAATGGATTTTATATCTTAGATGAATTAAAAGTTTATAAACGTTAATCGCTTCAGTTTGACGATTAAAACGCTTAGAACCTTTTACATCACCTAACATAAAGACGAGCCATTTCGTTTCGGTCAACAAACATTTCCAGCAAGTATAAGCAAAATCGGTCCATAAATATTAAACTTATCCCCAAGCCACCTATCGGCATGAAACGTAACTAAAAACCTTACTCGTTACCTCAATGATATGTGGTGTGAATATGGTCTCGATAGGTCCAGTGGTTTGTCAGTAATGATGCGGTTTACTCGCGCAGAATGGATTTTATACCTTAGATGAATTAAAAGTTTATAAACGTTAATCGCTTCATTTTGACGATTAAAACGCTTAGAACCTTTTGCTTCACCTAACATAAAGATGAGCCATTTCGTTTCGGCCAACAAACATTTCCAGCAAGTATAAGCAAAATCGGTCGATAAATATTGAACTTAGCCCGCATGCCACCTATCGGCATGAAACGTAACTAAAAACCTTACTAGTTATCTCAATAACATATGATGTGAACATGGTCTCGATAGGTCCAATGGTTTGTCAGTAATGATGCGGTTTACTCACGCAGAATGGATTTTATATCTTAGATGAAGTAACAAGTTATGAGCGTTTATCGTTTCATTTAGACGATTAAAACTCTCAGAACTTTTTACTTCACCTAACATAAAGATGAACCATTGCTTTTCGATCGACAAACATTTTCAGCAAGTATAAGCAAAATCGGTCGATAAATATTGAACTTAGCCCGCAAGCCACCTATCGGCATGAAACATAACTGAAAACGTTACTCGTTACCTCAATAATATATGGTGTGAATATGGTCTCGGTAGGTCCAGAGGGTTGTCAGCAATGATGCGGTTTACGCACGCAGAATGGATTTTATATCTTAGATGACTTAAAAAGTTATGAGCGGATATCGCTTTATTTTGCCGATAAAAACGCTCAGAACTTTTTACTTCATCTAACATTAAGACGAGCCATTTCTTTTTGAGCAACAAATGTTTCCAGCAAGTATAAGCAAAATCGGCCCGCAAGTATAGAAACTACATGCCAAGCCACCCATTTGCATGAAACATAACCAAAAACCTTACTCGTCACCTCAATAACGTATAGCGTGAACATGGCCCCAATAGGTCCAATGGTTTGTCAATAATGGTGCGGTTTACTCACGCACAGTGGATTTTGTATATGAAGATTTTTATATTTTGTAGTAAAGAAATAAAGGTGTTAATATAGGTACAGTCTTATTTAATTGGATTGTCTAATTTTCAGTCTCGAAAGTAATATAAGTATTTATCATATGTCATAAGTATAGATATATTTATATATATGTAATGTTTATTTTGTGGAATGAATATATATTTATATATTTGTAATTTATGGATGTATGTAATTTTCTAATTATTTATTGCACAATCTATGTATAAGTTACACTATTATTCTTATTTTTACTTATACACACATATATATATATATATACATATTGTGCAAGTAAAGATACAAATAAAAATAATGGTGATGTTACCTAGGAGAGAGTAGGTGCTTCTTTATCTCTCATCAAATGAGTGTATGAAAGTACATATTTACTGAAAATTTCATTTACATAATATATTAAAACTACACACAACACTAACAGTAAACTGCATCATCAGGAACTGTGATACGATTATATATTATATACGTACTTCCTCTGGATATCGAACAAGAGAGAGAGAGAGAGAGAGAGAGAGAGAGAGAGAGAGAGAGAGAGAGAGAAAAGGAGAGAGCTACATGGTAAAAAGAAGGAGAGATATATAGAGAACTGCACTATGAGACGGAAGGTGGTATTTTGCGCTAGTCAGCGGTGTCCTATTATAGTTACGCAACTAGTGAAACTATCCCGGCACTAAGTGAAGTAGTAGTAGTAGTATTGCTGCTACTACTACTGCTGCTACTACTACTACTACTGCTGCTACTACTACTACTACTACTACTACTATTACTACTACTACTACTACTATTGCTACTACTACTGCTGCTACTACTACTACTACTGCTCTAGTAGTAGTACCAATAGTACTGGTAGTAACTAACAATATTATTTTTATATGCGTGTGTGTGTGTGTTATTATTTTATTATCATTATTTTTATCATTAAATTTTTAAGAAATTTTTTAGAAGCAGCATTAATAATGAAAATAGCAATGATTAGAAATTCCTATGTATTTATATATATTTTTTAAAGAGATCAGGGATATTGCTATCCCAAAAATAATAATAATAATTATTATTATATTACCAATTTTAGAAACTCAAAATTGTAACTTAACATATTTTGATATTTTGTTGAGTAACAAAGATGCAAATAATAATAATAATAATAATAATAATAATAACAGTAAAAATACTGTAACTTAGCAATTTGTATGATTTTATATTTTATTATAAAAAAAAAGAGAAGTAGAAAAATTCCAAAAGTAATTATTCTAATTCTACGTATACGTTTTATTACATATACGTGGTCGAACGACGGTATGTATTCATGGATGTGTGCATCGATATACACAGACGTAAAAGTATAATAAGTGTTAGTCGGTTCGGTACGAGAGCGTAAGTTTATTGCCAAAGTTTTTGGATACAACGACCGCGGGTAACCCTGCTTGCTGCCGTTCAGCGCATTCGCATTGGCTATCCGCGGCTCTATAGGTTCCCTAGTCGCTCGCGGTTGCAATCCCACCAAGAGATCCAGGCTAGACTTACGTATGTACATATATTTACTTCGACGCTTTTTACCTTCTCTCTTACACTTTTCATATAATCCAATGCAAGTATATAATCAACCTTCCCCCGCCTCTGCACTCCCACTCTTTCTTTCCTCGGGTTATGTGTATAGCGAATTTCAGGTAACTGTGAAAGTTGCGATCGGAAAGCATCCACGCACACACAAATACACATACGCACACGTAAACGCACGCAAGTGCACACACGTATCGCCGGAGAGGTGTTAGAGGAGTGTTAAATAATCCGCTAATTAGGTTACGTATGAGGAAATGACTGAAACGAGTTCAAAATCGATATACGGGGTGTCTTGTTTTAAATTTACACCCCGTATATTATCTCTTTATTTAATTCATTATTTTTTGGCTTATTTTTGTCGAATTTTTTATTTTATTTTGTTCCTTGATTAGGTTGAAGTTTCCATGATTATTAATATTAATAATATTTTTATTATTATTATTATTATTATTATTATACTTGTTACTATTTTTGCAATAATTACTACTACTGCTACTACTAATTTTGTAATTGCTATTGTTATATTATTACTAATTTTAGTCCTAATTTTAAGTCCAGTGCATTCGAGATATATAAATATATGTGCATTCACGTAAAATGATATTTAAATAATTTTAATACTCTCTTGAGAAAAATGGAACCAGATTTTTGGATATAAAAAAAATCAAATTTTCAGATGAACAATTTATAAGTTTTGAAAGAAGAACCTTTGAATGCATTCCGATGATGTCTCGAGATAAGCTTTTTTTTAAGTTGCAATGAAATTTTGATATAAAAAAATAGGAGAGTTTGTGTGCGGGGAGAAGTTTTCTGTGTGTGTATGTATAAAGGAAACGTTACGAGTAAGTATCCTAGTGCTGTTGGACTCTCCGTCTCTTTCTCTGACGCTGTAAGTGAAAGTCGACGGAGGCAGTGGAGTTCCCAGTGTTAAAACACCGGGGAAGTAAAGATTTACTTCACTTATTTACTCTATACTTCATTACACCGAGCTTTCGCTAAAATCACTGCGAGTACCGTAAGGCGGAAGTTAGTTTCACGAAGTTTCGAGTTTTCTTACATTAGTGCCGCAACGAAACTTGAAAGTACCACGCGGATTAAGCTGTGCACTAACTTGCGACTGCCACCAGCTTGAGTCAATACTAGACTGGATTAGTACAGTTGTGAGTCAGTACTGGATCCGACTTATACACTTTGAATCGAATTAATACCGATTGCGCAAGTATTGGATCTGATTGGTACAAATTCAATTATTATTGAGTCAATATAACACAGTCTGAGTCAATACTAGACTGAACTGGTACAGTTGCGAATCAATACTGGATCCGACTGATACACCTTGAATCGAATTAATACCGACTGGGCAAGTATTGGATCTGATCGGTACAAATTAAATCAATATTGAGTCAATATAATTCAGCCTGAGTCAATACTAGACTGAACTGGTACAGTTGTGAGTCAGTACTGGACCCGATTGATACACCTTGAGTCGTATTAACACCGATTGCGCAAGTATTGGATCTGATTGGTACAAATTCAATCAGTATTGAGTCAATATAACACAGTCCGAGTCAATACTAGACTGAACTGGTACAGTTGCGAGTCAGTACTGGATCCGATTGATAAACTTTGGATGGAATCAATACCGACTGGGCCAGTATTGGATCTGATTGGTACAAATTCAATCAGTATTGAGTCAATATAACACAGTCCGAGTCAATACTAGACTGAACTGGTACAGTTGCGAGTCAGTACTGGATCCGATTGATACACTTTGGATGGAATCAATACCGACTGGGCCAGTATTGGATCTGATTGGTACAAATTCAATCAGTATTGAGTCAATATAACACAGTCCGAGTCAATACTAGACTGAACTGGTACAGTTGCGAGTCAGTACTGGATCCGATTGATACACTTTGGATGGAATCAATACCGACTGGGCCAGTATTGGATCTGATTGGTACGAATTTAATCAATATCGAATCAATATAATTCAGCCTGAGTCAATACTAGACTGAACTGGTACAGTTGTGAGTCAGTATTGGATGGACCCAACACACTTTGTGTTGAATTAATAGCGTCTGGGTTAGTATTGGACCGAATCGGTACAGATTAGATCAGTATCGAGTCAACATCATATGGTCTGAATCGGTACTGGGTCGAATTATGCTACTAGTGAGTCAGTACTGGACCGGCAAAAATTCCTACGTTACTATTTGTGCATCTCGTCCTTCCATATATTTACATATCTATGCAGAAACTTCTCATTTTACCCCAACCGGAGGAATTGGACGAGGGAGAACGCGAGGCCGGCATAAAATAGCGACGCCGTGACCTCTGTTATGTCAGGAGCGACAAGAGCGCCGCGAAATGCCCTATGAGATAAACGACCCATTATGGGGAGCGAAACCATATTACGGATAGTTATTACAACTATGCCCCCCCGACGCCCCTTCTTGTCTATATATATATATATATTATGTACATGCTGTTATTTTCCTCCTACCACAGCGGTATGCATGTATGTGTCTACTTGCATGTGTGTATATTTATACACAGACGAATATACTGTGTCTACATACACGCGTTTATGCATACGTATTAAGCGTGGCTGTGTATAAATATATATGAGAGCGCGCGCGCGTGTGTGTGTGCGTGCGTTTACGAGCGTATAAATGCACGTTTGAGTGCGCGATTGTGTCTGTGAGCAATAGAAAGAGATAAAATATGGGTGAATTGAACTTTGCGTATGCATATGATACACTGGAGATGCACATGTGTGTGTGTGTGGGTAGGCAGCAACACATGCACGGCATGTCGTCTTTCTTCGTTACTATCTTTCAGTTCGTTAACTTCTGTTTCACTCATTCGCTCTTGCTCTATTTCGAGTCGGTGCTCTATGCTCTCTATCTCGAGATATCGCCGCCTAGCCTGGTCGTATAAGAGAGGTAGAGTAGGGTAAAGAGCAGGATATAGAGTGCGGAGTGCGGAGTGGTGAGCAGGGTGATGGGAGGGCAAGAGAACTACGGGCAACCTCGCTCGCAGGGGTTTATAGATAGCAGCGGCATGGCCTAGAAACCGTGTGGCCGCTGCCTCGGTGTTTTTGACCCTTCGCCTAGCTACCGAGAGCTTCTGGGCCATTGCAACACACTCGACTAACCAATGACTTTTAAGCTGCCTCCACAACTCCGTACTATCGTTCCTCACTCTCTCTCTTTCTCTCTCTCTCTCGCTCTCTCTCTCTCTCTGCTCGATTGTTACTTTAAGTCACTTGTTTCCTTCTTTTTTTCTTCTTTATGCACTTCGTGGATACATAGTACATATATATATATGCATTCGGTAGCGATACGTAGCTTTCGCAAAGTTTGCTATTTTTGAAATTGTAAGTTTCGATTTTTGAAGGATCTTTTATGAATCTTGGGTATGTTGCAATTGAAATTTTGTTTTTAGAACAATAATAGTGATAATAATGTTATTATCTATTAATGTAAAAAAATAATTGGTAATAATAATAATAATAATAATAATAATAATAATGATAGGAATACATGTACGGTTATATAATAATAAATTAGTCTTGCTGTGTTATTACAATTGTTATTATTATTTTGAGAATCTTGAGAAACTGAAATATACATTGTTAATATGTGTATTATATTATTACGTTATAATTTTTTTAATATTAATTTTAGGACTTGTAAGTTCCAATTCCAATATTCGCAATACGTGTCTACGTAAAATGACGTTACTCCGTAAGCGAATGATAAAACAACGAAATATAGTTACGTAAAATAGAGATTTTAGAATAATAGTATTGTTTCATCACTAATTTCGTATATACGGAGGAACACATGGTAAATTAATACGCATATAAAGAGGCGTTGTAATTTGTTATAATAATTATATGCATTCGAAATTTATTGAAATTAACATTCCTGACTTCTAAACTTGATAACAATAATTATTTTGATCGTTAGTAATGTTATTATTATTATTATTAATATTATTACTACACTACTACTACTATTACTACTAGTATTATTATTATTATCATCATTATATTGTAATTAATTTTAGAAATTCGATCTATCCTGCAAAAAAAAATGGAAATAAGTCACAAGGTACTTCGAATTCGACTCACGTCGTGGATGATGGTCCTGTAATTACTGGTTATTACTATAAATAAGTACAATAGGTGAGCTTGAAAATGAAAATGGAAAGGGAGATGTTGGGAGAATCTTCGCGGAAGAGAGAGCAGTGCAAGTTGTGCCTGGGTTTGCGCAGAACCTACTTTTCTGGTACACTATACACGTGAGATTGCTTGCGTAACTGCAACGGGAACGTGCATTTCCCTTTCCCCCTTTATGCACACACACACACACTTATCCATACGTATATGCATTCACACATATCTATATCTGCGTATATAAAATTTTTAGAATTTTCGGAAAAATCCAACATTCTGAAACATTCCTACGTTTTTCGAAATTTTTCTTCCGAATTTGGAAAAGGCAAAAAAAAAAGAATTTTTTGGATCGCGACAAGGGAACTTTACCGTGTCATAGTAAAATATCCCACTGCGCTTCGTTACCGCGTCCTTCGTGATGGTTGAAATCGCATGTTGACGCAATTATGAACTTGCCGCATTATGCGAATGAAAATTGCTTTCCGAGAAAGTCATTTTTTTTTCTAGAACGTGAATCGCCTCGCGAACAATGAGAGCTTTTGCCTCATGAAATTGGAAATTGAAATCGTCCGTATTCGAAGCTTTGAGGTATTTTTTTATTTTATCGACCCTCCTCTCGAGCATTATTAGGTCTTCTGTTGGTTTTTTTAAATTACTATTGGATTTTTTAAAATAAATATGAAAATCCAAAAAAGGAAATGGAGTCCAGAAAATTTTGATTTTTTTTTAGAAATTTCGAACTGGATTTCGTGGAAATCCAGCACAAAATCTTTCACAAAAAAAATGAAAGAGTCTGGAGGAAATTGATGGAACTTTTCGGAAATTTCCAAAGAAAAATGGAAGTATTAAAAATATATTGGATAAAATAAAACTGGAAATTCTTCTACTGTTTTTGAGAAAAGTTGGATTTCATTGTTGGAAAGTAAAAAAAAAACGGTAATTTGAGAAATAAAATTTTTGGAAATTATAAATTTCAAAAAATGGAGAAAAAATATGATTGAGAAAAAAATTAATAGAAAAATTGTAAATATTCGATTTTCTCTTTTTGGGAAAAAAGCACATGCAATTGATTTTTTTTACATAAACTTTCTGTTTTTTCAAACAGACCTTTCAAATATGTGGAAATGAAAAAAAAATATTTTTCAAAAAGTTTGCAAGTGTTCATTTTTTTTACGAAAAACGCTAAAAACTTCGACATTTCCCATCGAACATCTCTTTCGTCTTCCGTTTCCCTTTCAAGAACTCCTACATTAACGTATTTTTTTTTATCATAGTGGAATCTTCGTATACGTCATAACTGCGCTATACACTTACAAGCGTGATTGTGTTTCATAGCGATTTTTCCGCGATTTCCTGAATTTCCTACTTCTTCTTTGCTCTCTTCCGCGGAACGCCGACGTACAATGCCAAAAGTCATCTTATAAATCATTAGTACACCATATAATGCACTTACTTGCCCGAACCTCCGACTGCTAGAATCAATTAGAATCACGCTAGGTAGTTGCTAACTTACTCGCAGTCTTACGTATTTACACATAGACGTGCGTTACGCAAGAAACTTTCGCTCCTCGAACACACACACACACACTTGAGTACCTATTTTATATATATTTGCACTTGCACTTGCAATCTGTGTATCTCTAATGCACTTGGGTTTGACTTTATCTTTACTTTAATCCCTCATATTTCTCTATTCGTGGGTGTTATTAATGTAACGTAGGTAATTACGGTTATTATTGATTTAATTGCTTAAATTATTCCATTAAATATTGAGCAACTATAAATTTCAAATTTCATTATGCGTAGAATTATTCATATAATTAACACTTTGCCGTCCGCGCGTCTGATCCGGGATTCTTTCGTTTGACGTCGGTATAAATTTTCGCGGACGACACCAACGTGGTGCCACTGGCGCTTGCCCGATAGTTTTCGCATGGCACCAACCTGGTGTCACTTGCCCGATAATTTTCGCATGGCACCAACCTGGTGCCACCGGCGCTTGCCCGATAGTTTTTGCATGGCACCAACGTGGTGCCACCGGACGGCATAGTGTCAATAAAGGCTTCAACTTTTACCCCATCTTTGGGGGAAGGCCAAGGTATGCCTGAAAAAATTCGACTTTCGGAAACAACTTTTAGGCAAGACCCTCATCGGATGTATTTTTTTTTCCTAGGAATCCGTATTCATTGCCGAAATTTCCGAAATGCATTGGAAAATGCGATTTTTCCTCAAAAAACCTACTTTTTATCCACTTTCGCTGAGATTTCGTAAAATTTGACCTTTGGAGTCGATTCTACGCGCAAAATTACCCCTGGAAATGAGTTGTCCAACCAAAATTTTGAAACTTTAATGAAATTGCAGGTCCGATAATGTCAACATACTTGTATGATTACTTCGTTTCGTTAAAAAAAAAAATATATATATATAGGGTTTACATAATTTCCTATAATAATAATAATATATTTTACTGACTATTATAGCACATATTTCAAAATTGGTGTGTTGTAATTGAGATTCCCAAGTTTTTGAATGCATCATAAATTATTATTATTATTATTATTATTATTATTATTATTATTATTATTATTATTATTATTACTATCATTACATATTCAATTGCCTCTACTACTGCTTCTTCTATTGTTACCTTAAAATTGCTTTATTATTAATTTTAAGAATTCCAAATCACAATTTCTATATTCCCAATAAATAAATAGATAAAAATATATATCTATATGTGTGTGTGCATGTATAAAATATCAATGGAGATCAAATATCAAACCGACAAGATAGCAAAACCCAACGAGGAAATGCGCGCATACACATATTCCTACATACATACGTACACACACATAGAACACACATGTATATAGAAGTTAGAGTAAAGAGAAGTGTGGATAAAGTTAAGTTAAGGCTTATATGTCAGAGAAATTGTGAGAAAAAGATAGGCCGGAGATTGAGAAAAAGGGGAAAAGGACGAAGGTGAATCTTATCGCATAATAGCGAAGGCAAAGCGAGCCCCGGCTAGCTGGTAAACGAATGAGCGGGTAATTCGCCGCTGGAGAAAGCTGTCTTGTCTTGTCTTGTCTTGTCTTGTCTTACGTTCACGAGGTTAACGTACCCGAGTTCGCTTACGTCTATGATGTTTCTTCTAGCTGTTACGTAAACGTGGCAAAGCCGTCAGTCGAGGCGGAGTGGAAAAATGGCGACATTCATTAACATTCCGAAAAAATGCACAATTTTTTTCTATGGACTGGAACTTCGTATTGGATAACCAGCCGATACGCGGCGTAGGTAAAGTCAAAGTCCCCGAGTCCAGCCGAGGGCAACCAGCCGATTTTGACGAATCTTTCGGGGGCGAATATTCGACGTTCGCACACATGTGTAATATTTGAAAGGCAAAGCAGGAAACGTCGTAGAAATATATATATATATATATATATATACATATTTCAGAGCCTTTGACACGAGAGAAAGTCGCGACCGAGATATTTTCGCCGTCTCGTCTCAGTTTCGCGTAACCGGCTGCCAGAGTATGTATCTATGCACCGACCCTTTGCAGCCTTCGAATTTAGCTTTAGTTTATTTTTTTTAATAACAATAATATTAGTAGTAATAATAATAATAATAATAATAATAATAATAATAATAATAATAATAATAATAATATATTTACCTATCAAATTTGAAGCACTTTTTGCCTCTTGTAATTTTTGGTAAAAAAGTTTAGTTTTCGCGTCAAAAATTATTAAACATCTTGAAATTTCAGTTAAAGTTTGTGAATTATATTTTTAAAAATTACATTTCCAGAAAAAGAAAATATTTGGAGGAAAAGTTATTTTTTTCAGTGATTTACGATTCCGCGATAAGAAAAAAAGTATGTGTTCGTATTTGGAAAATAATTCACACCTTAAAAACCACGAGTGTCCACTGCGTGCAAGCTACAGGCGAATATTCGATTCACCGCCCCGGCAGCCAATGGCCGCGACCGATGGGCGTGGTTAGTTTCGTTAAAAGGTTCGAGCGTTTCCGGCTGCGATTTGTCAAAAGGTATAGAAATCGAATGTATTATTATATGTATACGTATATCTATATGTATACGTATATAATACGTATCTTACCATTCGCACGTACCTCGTGCATTAGAGAAGAGATGAGAAAAGAGATGCCGCGATTATCCACCCGCTGCAGCGCATTCCGGTCACGGAAATATGAGTAGCGTGTTCACTCTCCGCACGGCGTGACGGAACGGGACAGGAGAAAGTAGGAAATCGCGGAGTTTATTATCGCGCCGGAGTGAACTTTACTGACTTCCGTTATAAGGCCGCTCGCGGTCGTTCCTGGAAGACGATAATTACGATTGTTTCATTAATACCTTCGGGCTCTTTTCTGAAACTCTGACTTTCAAGTACTATCAATTTCAATATTCACAATTTTGTAAAATTATTAGCAGTATAATCATAATAATCATAATAATAATAATAATAATAATAATAACAATAGTAGTACTAGTAGTAGTAGTAGTAGTAGTAGTGTAGTAGTAGTGGTAGTAGTAATAGTAGTAGTGACAGTAGCAGTAGTAGCAGTAGTAGTTGTTATTGTATTATATATATTAATTGGTAATTAATATTATAAATAATAGATCGGTAAATAAATAAATATATACATATTTTTTTCCGATATATTAATACACATAATATTAATAATCTAGAAATCACAAGATACCTGTAAAATATTACAATAATAATAATAATAATAATAATAATAACGACAACAACACAGTAACAGTGATAACAATAATAATATTTAAATATTATTGTTGTTGTCGTTATCATCATCATGATTATTATTATTTTTATTGTTGTTGTTGTTCTTCTTCTTATTATTATTATTATTATGATTTATAACTTCAATACCATCTTTGTAAAAAAATATTAACAATTACGTAATCCTACATTATAATTATACGATAGTAATAACAACGTATTATCATTATAACACCATTGTTATATATATATATGTATGTATATCTCCACTTAGGGAGGAGGGGTTCGAAGGGTAGAGAATCAGTGTGAAGAAGGTAAGAATGAAAGAAAGCAAAGCCGAATGGTATCGTACAATAACATAACGGCGTGTATAACGGTAAGGCAGAAAGAAATGGAACCGTTATGCCTATGTGATACACGTATGTGGTACGTACGTATGTGTATGTGTGAATGTACGGTAAAGTCGGGTATGTTCGGCGGGTAATTTGCATCGTTCTTGGACGCATACGTACACACGTGAATCACTTTCGCCTAACGAGGGAGATGGATATATAGCAACGTATCGTAGATGTGCTACGTCTAACATCCATCCCATGTGTTTGCAAATTGCGTGACAAGAATACGAGGTCACTATTATGAGGATAGAAAAACAACATGTTGCGTCTGTGTGCGTACACACACTATGCTCACACATGCATCGCAGACGCATGCTCGTGTGGCTACGTACGTGTATTTTTTTTTTTTTTTCATATTCTTTTACGATAATTCTGCTAATTTCTCCATTCTTACTTTACCTCCGCGTTACTTATTCAATTTCATGCGAGCCTACGTCATCGACACCGTCTCCTCCGTCAATGTCGTTATCGTTACCATCATTATCATTTTCATTTTCATGGTCATAGCGAAATTATCGTTTCTGAAATTATCGTTATCATTAATAGGACGTCCTCGAATCGATTTTACAGTTATCGTTATCGTTACATTCTTAAATTGGTGTTACAGTTATTATTGTCGTAAAATTGTGGAATTGACGTTATCGTTATCATTATCACGAAATACTTGAATCGGTACTACCGTTATCAGGAAATTCTTGAATTGATATTGTTCTCATCGCAGGATTTTTTCATCAGTGTTATCAATTTCGTTATCGCAAAATTTTTTAATCGTAGTTATGGTTACCATCATTCTCATTGTTATCAAAATCAATATCATTACTGTCACCGCTATCAAAGTCCATATTAATAGTATCATAATCGCTTCCATGATTATCATTTTTATTTTCGTTGTCATCGTAATTATCATTATCATTATTATAATTATCGCAAGGCCTTGAAATTGATAGAGGTATTATTTATTATTATTATTATTATTATTATTATCACGATTATCATTATTATAATTATTATCATTATCATCATTAATATCATTATCGAACTTATCGTTAGCATCTATGTACACTATCATTGTTGGGATTGTTATCAAAGTTAATATGTACATGGTAATTATCATCATTAATGTAGTTATCATTGCTGACATCTATGCGTATACATAAGCACCTACTTATTTATGCATATGTAAAAGGGATTGCGATGTTAAGAAGGCAGAAGCAAAGGCAAAGGCAGAGGCGGAGGGGCGCATACGCGTAGACGGTTTTCTCTTGAACGCGTATCAGTGCGTGTAGATTGACGGAAGAGGAAGAGGAAGAGAAAGAGAAAGAGGAAGAGGGCGAGAGAGAGAGAGCGAGAGCGAGAGAGAAAGAGAAAGAGAGAGAGAAGTTGGTGGAAGGGAAGAGAAGAGAAGAGAAACAGAAAGAGAGGGTAGGGGAAGAACGCCCTTGCCCTTGGCATTGCCGCTCGATACGAACATACTCGGGGCTGTCCAAAACGAACGGAGAGCCAATTCGCGTAGAAGCGCTTCCGTCACTCGTGAAGGCCCTTCAAAATTCTACTTTATGAAATTCTTTTTCCTTTTCTCGCTTCGTTTCTTCTCTTTTTCTTACTATTTTTTGTTTGTTTTGATTTAGGAGGGGTAAGTCAAAATTTACATACGTGGAATTACACGTTCGTTGGATCTCACCAGCTACAGTCAGTATCTAATTCAATTTGAGTCATGGTGGAGGGGCTGGTTGATTTTTGTCTGTTTTAGAAACCGTCGAGGTTAACGGTATTTGAAAAACAGGACTAGTAATCTTAATAATAATAAGAATAATAATAATAATGCGGTACAATTACTATCAATCAAGAAGTAATTAGTATTCAGTAATTTATCAATGATAATATTAGCAATTACGAGCAATTAGTAACAACATGGAATAATTGTAATAATAACAACAATAACAACAACAGCAATAATAATAATAATAATAATAATAATAATAATAATAATAATAGCAATAGCAATAGCAATAGCAATAGCAGTGGCAGTATGTAGTAATAGTAATAATAGTAATAATGGTGGTAGTAGTAGTAGCAATAATAACAATAACAACAACAACAACAACAACAACAACAACAACAATTCATAGTTAAAATTCACGAACAGTTTGTTTATCGTATCCCACGTGGGCAGCAGCGGTGTCACGTGGACAGTGCGCTTCTGTAATACCAGCGCGGTTATCGCGCAGGTCCGGTGGTCATATGAAAAATTCCTCGGGGGTGCGAACATATGCGTATCATCCAGCCACACGCAAGTGTCGATGGAATCATCAGCCCCCCGTTTTACTTTTTTTTTTCTTTCTTCCCCTAACGCGGTACGAGATTTTCGGGGTGAACGGCCTCTACATGCACACACACACGAGAGTGGATGCTAGGTGTGGCCCGTTTGGGCGTATTAATGTACATACGTAGCATGCATATGTATATATATATGTATATGGCATCTTTGTGATATATGTAAAAAAGAAAAAGCCTCCCCTAATATCGAAGTGCAAAGTAACCATTAATCAAAGTAATTCGGAATTTCGGCAAAAGTATCGACCGTTCCGAGTAATAAAAAAATATGACGCTTAAGATTTTTTATTGGTTTCCCCCCATTGGTTCCGCACCCTTTTCTGAATGCATAGGAATTTAAAATGCCCGAAAACTGGCCCGTATGTTTATTGGGCTCGACTGGGATCGTTGTTGATGTTTAATTATTTAAAAATTTTATTACAGATTTTGTAGAATTTTGTGACAATATTAATTTTTACTTTGTTATTTTATTTTTTCAATGAAAGTTTAACTTTATGATAATAATTTATGTTATTTCGCATAGATATTCCACGATTCTATATTTTTATAGGTGAAAATTAATTTATATCACAAATATACACTACCTACTACCTACCTACTACCGGTCAAAAGTTTGGGTCCACTTCACAATGTTAATGAAATATGCAAGTGGACCCAAACTTTTGACCGGTAGTGTATATGTAAATTATAAATAAATTGGTAATTTTATATTATATCAATTTTCTTCGTTTTTATTAATTGACCGTTGTGAAATTGGTAATTATTATTATTATTATGATTATTATTATTATTATTATTATTAATGTATTGGTAATATTTAATATTTTTAATAATATTAATTACATTACCTATTCCTAATTTAATAATCATAATAATATCAATTACCAATTTGTTAATATTATTATTGATGTATTAATTTAAAGGCCACAAGATACACGTGAAACATTACATAGCCATCTTGATGTGTAATTCGATATCGTCTTGCATAAATTAATTCGACATAAATTACTATTATATGGGACCCCCAATTTGAATTAATTGAATTCACTCTTTGCTTCTTCGAGGGTCAAATATTTACCGATGGAAGCAAAAAGAAAGAAAAAAAAAATAAGATTACGAGTCGATGATTCATCGATGTACTCATACACCGGTCCTTCGCCAGCTTTCATTTGCGTTTTCCCGTTTCGTTGCCGGTGTTGTTGTTGTTGTTGTTGATGTCGCTGCTGTTAAGTATTGCAAAACAAATGGAGAAAGATGGAGAAACCAATTCTAGTCGCCGAGTCCACGTGCATGGGTTTACTCATACGTGGCATTTCGTTGGTTTGCATATATACTATATGTGTGTATGTGGCTAGCCGAAGCAGTGTGTCTCTGAAAATCCAATCCAGTGGGCCATTATACGCACATGGACGTATATAGTGTCGCAATCTCATGCGAACGAAGACACTCGCGCTCTTCCACAACGACCTTAACCTTTCGTGAACACGGAGGCCACGTTAAAAAGAACACTCGCTTTCTAATTTAATACCACGCCGAGGAACACTTTCGGTAAAATGAATGTGTGCGTGTGCGTGTGCGTGTGCTTGCGCGTGTACGCTTCCGATGGGAGAATGTCTAGGAACTGACACACGGGGAGTGCAAGGTCCAAAAAAAAATGGAAAATTGAAAAAGAAAAGGGAACATCGAATGGCCCTTCATCCTATTTGCCCATTTCCCTAAATACGCAGGAATGTGATAATTATAACATGGAGCTGGCACCTAAGTTTCCGCCGTTTTTTAAAAATTGTATCATTCCAAAAACGGCGGGAACTTAATTGCCAACCCAATATATATGATAATAGTAGTAGTAATAATAATAATAATAGTAATAATAATATTCGAAAATAAAATGGTAATATTGAAATTTAGATTTAAAATTCTTTTATTTAATAATCAAACAATTGTCCGATGACATTACAAACACCTATTAATATTGTTAATTTCGAAAATTAGAATTTTCAACTTGAATATAATAGTTTTGTGATACATAGCTTAAATATGTAATATATTATTATTCTTATTATCATGATGACGTCATTGTTTTATTGCCATTTTTGAGGATTTTCAATTTCAATATTTCCGTTACACGTGTTCATAAAATGATGTCATTTTACGACTACATTTATACATATATACAAAATCGGAGTAATGAAATCGACATTTTTAATTCTCAAGGTTAATATTGTTGTAGTAGTAGCAGTGGTGTTGGTAGTAGCAATAATAATAATAATAATAATAATAATTATTATTATTATTATTATTATAACAAGATTGATATATACTAAAATAAATTACGAAAATTAGGGACTTCAATTTTAGTATTCTATTTTTGAAATATGAATAAATCTTCATCATCATTATTATAATTATTATTGTTACTTTTCCTACTTTTGTTATTATTATTATTATTATTATTATTATTATTATTATTATTATTATTATTATTATTATTATTATTATTATCATCATCATTATTATCATCATCATCATCATCATCATCATCATCATCGTGAATAATACAGTTACATCGGCCCAGGGTACAATCTCTTATTGGAAACAATTTTTTCCCCAATTTGTGCGACATTTTTGGAAGTTATATTTTGAAACAAAAAAAAAGTGAGATTAAAAAGTGGTACACGTATAAACACATGCGTGTGTGTGTGTGTGTGTGTGTGTGCGCACATGGAAAATTTCCACGGGAGTTTCTACATAAAAGGTTTCAGTAAAATGTCGTCCGAGTCCAAGTATCTAAGTAGAAAAGAGAAGGGAATTACCCCAAGGGAACGTTGCTCCGTGCCTTCCCTCTTTCGAGTCGCACCCTTCCATCCTTTACGGTTGAAGCTCGAAAGAGAGAACCTTTGGCAAAGTGCGGCCAAAGGAATAATAGGAGGGATGAATAAATTCATCCCGGCACTTTTCCCCTGAAATTTATAAAGAACACGAGCGATTACGCGGGACTCTCAGCGCCGGCAGCTTTTTGTTTTTTTAAATCCAACGAAAGTGGAATAATTTTGTTGTTCCACTTTATTATAACATCGGGTCGATGGAAAGTTGACGATTATAGAAATATATAGTATAAGTAGCTGTGACAAGAACAGTCACGTGTATGTGTGTGTCATTTATAGAAATCAATTAAAATTCATTTTAATTAATGAATTTCAATATTTTCAATATACAGGGTGTGCGGTGTAAGGTGTCAAAACCGAGAGATGATGGTAGACGGTGAAAATTTGAGAAAAAAGTTAGATACCATTTTTGAAATTAAACATTTTTCAAATTATTGATGATGATGATGAGGAGAATATAATAATAATAATAATAATTGAATGTAAATAGAACATAAATAGAATATAAAAACAAATGCAATTGAATTAACAGCAATTAAAACCCACGTCCGAATCAAGTCGGACCGAATGAAATTCAAATTCGTATTTTAAAAGAGTTGAATTTTAAATTAATTCAACTTGGACCTAATTAACTAGAATAAAAATTGAAAATTGAATCGAATCAATCCGAATCGAATCGAATTGACTCTCAGGCGAAATTTGCATTGGAATCAAATAGCGAAATACATGTGTATCCATATATTGGTGAATGTATGTAGTACACTGGTATTATTACTAGTAGTTACGGTATAAAATACTGGCAGCATCCATCGGTATTACCACTACGGTGGCTACCAATACCGCGGACTGTTACTACTGCTACTACCACCACAACCACCGCCAGTACACCAGCTTGTTCTGGTTATTCTTATTCTTCTTCCTTTTCCTCTTTCTTCTCTTCCTCCTGTTCTTGTTCTTCACCCGGTGAGGTCAAGTACAGGCTCCGTACCGTTCGGGAGATTGGTCGTGGTTTCAACGGGGAGAAAATGAAAATATACCGAGGAAAATCGAGGGTGCCGCTCAGCGAATGGTGTTATACTCGCACATATAGTAGGAAGGGTGAACGACCGAGAGGCAGGGGCACTAGGCTGCTACCCTCTGCGACGAGAAAGAAGGGTGGGAGGGAGGGAGGGTGAAAGAGAGACAGAGACGGAGAGAGAAAGAATCCATTCCAGTCCACTATCGTCAGGAGAGGGAGGGAAGAGGAAAGAGGGGGGGGGGAGATAGATGGATAGATAGATAGAGAGGGATGGGGGAGAGAAGGAGAGAGCTAAGAGAAGTAGAGAGAAGAAGGAGTAAGAGAAGAAAGAAAGAGAAAGAGAGAGAGAGAGAGAGAGAGAGAGAGAGAGAGAGAGAGATAGAGGAAAGAGAGGGACAGAGAGAGAAGGAGAGGGAGATTGAGAGAAAGATAGGAGAGAGAGAGAGAGAGAAAGATAATGGGGGGGAGAAGAAGTGCAAAGAAGAGAAGGAGAAGAGAGGAAGGAGAGATAAAATAAAAGAAGAAAAATTCTGAGGAAAGGAGAGAGAGAGGGGATAAGAAAAGAAGGTGTGAGAAAAGGAGGGAAGGAGAAGTTGACAGAGAGGAGAGAGGAGAAAAAAGAAGAGGAGGGAGCAAAGGAGAGAAGACGGGGTGGGGGAGGAGAAAGGGAGGGAGAGAGGGAGGGAGAGAGGGAGGAAAGGAGAAAGCGAGAGAATCGGTTCTATTCTGTTCAATTCTATTCTATTCTACTCTTCTCTATTCTGTTCCGTTCCGTTCAGTTCAGTTCTCTCCTCTCTTCTCCGTGGTTCCTTGTCCTACCCCGCTGATGAGGATCAATACGAACCACGTGGTGCGTATGCCAGTGACGCCACGAAACTTTTAACCCTCGCGTGGATGCAATCGTACAACACCATACGGATGGTGCATCTTTTCCACGACGGTCTTTACCAGCGACCCACAAGCTTTTCCTCGGTCTATCCCCCACGACCCATTTCATATGCAGTTTCTCCCCCTCGCCGCCAGAGCCCGCTTTTCAATTCGAAAGCATAATTTGTTGACCCTCCGGCTGCTCTAAAGAATTCGACAGGGGAAGGTTCTCTTTGCATCGTGACGTCTCGAATAAATAAGTCCATGTGTTTCATCTATCGCCCAACTTTCGTAAGCTTACACGGAAAGACGAATTTTGACGGTACACGGGTACTGCATTTTTCATGAATGCAGTCTGGCGAAAAATAGCGACTGACCGAAAGAAGGAATTGGAAAGGTTGGAATAAATTTGGAATGAAGCGTTTTTTTTTTTTCATCCCGGTTTAACCCGAATTCAAACTCGACCCAAGTCAATTTCTAGTCGGTGGGAATTGAAATTCAAGTCGATTCAATTCCGTTGGAATTCACTTATAAGTTATTTAATTAATTGTAATTTTATTCAGTTAGGTTGAATATTGAAATTGCAGTTGATTCAGGTCAGGTTCAAATGTATGATAAGAAATTCAATTTTAAAGTCAATTCGATTGATTTCAATTTGATTTAGGCTGAAATCGAAATTTCAATTTGGGATTTCAAGTCAAGATTCAATTGAAAATTTAATTAGATGCAGTCGATTCGAAATCATTGAAATTCGAACCGATCCAAATTGATTTCTTTTTTCAATTTTGATTCAAATTCAATTCGATCCATTTCGAGTTAATTCTAATCGCTTCGAATTCGTATTGAAATGATTCGAATAAAATCCAATTGCGCCTAATTCGATCGAAATTCGGTCAAGGTTCAAATTTAAATTCGGGCCGATTCAACTTGATTTTCCAAAAATTTCGATTCAATCGGAAATAGTTTCAATCATTTCGAAATCGACTCGAAAAAATTCGAATGAAATGGAATTTGTATTTAACCGATCAAATTCAGCGAAAAGTTCAATAATGCAGTAATAGTAATAATTATAGTAGTAGTGGTGGCGATAAACATTCCTGAAGTAGTAACGATAACATTGACAATAATAATAACAGTAACGGTACTAATAATAACAACTATAACAAAAGCTAAAAAAAAATTCAAGAACTTCGTAACTTGATAATACTCTTTTCAATCCTCTTTAAAAAAATATTTCTAATGGTATTTATATTCATACCAGTTGGTGTACATAAAAAAAAAAAGAACGCAAATATGGTTTCGGGGTCGTGAAACAAAACATACATTCGCGAACACATGCAAGTGTGCATATAGGTGCATAGAAAATCCGTCCACGCACGCGAGTGTGAGTGAGTGAGTGAGTGACTGTGAACTGTGAATGTATGAAACAACGTGTACGTGGGTAGGAAGCTATAAATGTGTCTGCGCGCATAGATCGCGCAAGGAGGGTCGTTATTGCACACCCCTGATTTCGAGTCTAGGTCGGTCATTCACCTCAAAACTACCCCTACTGGGGAAACTCGATTCTATGTACCCCGCGTGAGACCGCGCTCACATACAGCTTCTCCTCTTTCTCTCCACCCCCTCCCTTCCTCCTACCCTCTCCCTTACCCTCTACCACCACTTCGCGTAAAACTGCCGCTACCCCCGTCTCTTTCTCTCTTTGTCTCTCTCTCTTTTGCTCTCCGTCCAATGACGTCACTGCATTTCCCCACTCGCGGAGAAATAACAACCACCCCTATCTTCCTTCTTAAAAGAGGACGAACAGGGAAACTGGGAGAGGACAGTGGCGTAGAAGTACAGGGACACCTCGTCAATAGATTTCAAGGGTGTTTGGCTGGAAATGGGGAGATTTCGGAAATTTCATCTTATCTTTCAATTGTCATTATTATTTTTGTTGTTGTTGCTATTATTATTTTTATTACTATTTTAGAATAAAAGAGATTTTCAATGGAATTCATATGAGTCGATACGAATTGGATTCGCTTATTTAGTTTGGAGTTAATTCGTGTTTTTTTAAATTGAATTTTTCGTTAGTTTTGCGATCTTAGAGTTTTGGAAAAGTTTCGGTACGAGAATATTTTTGAATATCGGTTCAAACATATTTTTACATTAATTATTAGTTACCAAGATATTTTGAATATTTAATAACATTTTGAATTTCGCTTTCTCCGTAAAA
This sequence comes from Gasteruption jaculator, assembly GCA_949825005.1. Lineage (NCBI taxonomy): Eukaryota > Metazoa > Arthropoda > Insecta > Hymenoptera > Gasteruptiidae > Gasteruption > Gasteruption jaculator. The sequence continues at coordinate 7,422,542 of OX463770.1, forward strand.
TCATACATTTATGGAAAATTTTGAATTCTGGGTTTCCGACGAATCGAAAGAGAGAGAGAGAGACTTATAAATTAGTTGAGGATTTTGGAATCGCTAAAAATGTCGGATTCTTGGAATTTGTAAAATTTTTGAAGTTTTTCAGCGAATCCAAGAAATTGTATATACCAGAATTGACAATTTCAAATTTTCTTGAAATTTCATAACCACTAAAATTTATAATACGAAATTATAATATGAAAATTATGTTTTAATTCATCACTTTAATTTATACATTGAATGTATTTTAATTTTCAAAAGTTTCTTAACTAATTCCTCAAATTTAAAAATCACTGGTATTTTCCAATTTTCAAAATCTTAATAATTCCTCCGGTTTATTATTTCCAATTTTTTTGTTTTCCAAAATTATTTTAACATCGTCCATGACCAGAAGATTTCCAATAATTTCATTTCAGCCAAATTTTCATTCCAAACTGACCATTCAAACTCATCCAATTCAAATTCAATTTGAAAATCAAGTCGGCTTGATTCGGGTGAAATTAGAGGGAATTCTGTAAGTTCCAAGCCCCAAGAAAAAAAAAATAGAATCGTTAAAGAAGAGATCTAAATCGATGAAATTCCGAAATTTTCCGAATTTTGGATCCGGAAAATTGTTCGAAATTTCGATTCGGAAAATTTGCTGAACTTCCATGTCCTTAATTCTTTTGTAATTCTCATTATAGTCCGAAAATGTGTAAGAAATAATTACATATACAATACAACTCATATACCCTTTTTCTAAAATGAACTGGAAAATTCGAGAAAAAGGGGAGAAAAACTCATGAAATTTCTCACCGATCATAATAACACCAAGAACGTTGCATTTTTTTTTTTCGTTTTCTCAGGACATTAATCTGGATTTACACATGCACGACTACGCTATACGTACTATGCAACGCTATACTATAAGTAAAGCTGCATTTAGTTGCGTAAGCACAGGAAGCGACGATGCATTCACCTTTTACGTTATCCAGCCTTGTTCCAACAGAGACTCTCAACTCGGCCGTTATTCAAAGCCGACTGCATAGTTTCATTCAGATTTACCGTCAAAGAAACGGACTTTGTTTTTCTCCGAAGATGATGCGAGCGAGCGAGCGAGCGAGGAAGCATCTGGAGAAAACGATATTTCAAATCCACTGGAACTTCAAATTCAATTCGAGTCAAACCAAATTTTGATTCTATCAGGTCCAAATTCGATTCCAATTAATTCGGTTGGCATTGAAATTCAAATTTCATTCCATTCGGTTGTGATTCAATTCGATTCGACCGTAATTGAAATCCGAGTTAATTTCAGTCGGTTGAGATTCCAATTAAAAATTCGAATTCTAATAGAAAATTGAAAATTGGAATCTCATCCGGAAAATTGCTCGAAATTTGGATACGGAAATTTGGAATTTCCCGAAATTTGGATTCGGGAAATTTTTGAATTTTTTGAAAAATCCACATTTTGGAAACTTGGATTTAGAAAATTCCAAAATTTTCGATATTTTAGACTCGGGACATTACCTGACGAAAATTTGGAACTTTTCGAAATTTGGATTCGGGAAATTTTTGCAATACTTTGGATTTGGAAAATTTTTGAAGTTTCTGAAAAATCCATGCTAGGGAAATTTGGATTCAAAAAATTTGTGTTTTTTTTTTAAATCCACATTTTCGAAACTTGGATTCAGAAAATTCCAAAATTTTCGATATTTTAGACCCGGGACATTTTCTGAGAAAACTTTGTAAATTTTCAAAAAATTTCGAACAAAAAAAAATCCATTTTTACAACATACGATCTTATTACAAATGTTCACGTATGCAAGGCCTGTATGTACACATACTCGCGTGTCTATGTGTTTGGAAACGTTTAAAGATACAGGAACAGATAGGCAGGTAGATCCACCGATCTCCAACACACCCATACACGCGTACCGTGTTTTTACCTTTGGTTAAACGGTTGAAAAGCATAAACGAGTCGCCGCTAAGTTCAGGTCATAAAAACGCAAGATAGAAAGTGTTAGTAGCTTATAATCGCACCACTTCCTCTTCTGACCTCTTTCTGAAACTAAGAGTTATAACCACTGTACAGTTATACCTACCAACCTACCTACCTACCTACCTACCTTCCTACCTACCTTCCAACCTACCACGAGCCACGGTACAGTTGGATGAGGTAAAAGAGAAAGGATACTACAACGGGCTGATGATAATAAGGCACGAGACTCATAGATTTTCTCATACTCTTTCTTTCCTTTGCCACGGAATTACTCGATTCGATATTAACTTTGGGACACGACAAAAAGAGAAAGAGAAAGACACGGATGAAAATTTCCTACCACTTCTCAGTCCTTTTTACTAGAAAAATAAGAAACTTTACCCCCCCGAACTGGAGACTTTACCTGCGAAAGTTGGTTTTAATCACCATGGTAAAATCAACCATATGGAAGCACGTTTTGCTATTATGCAAAATTGCAGTAGCCTGACAACGGAATTGGGAAAAACGTCATTCCAGAAATCGGCTGGAATTGAAAGAATTAAATTGTAATTTCCATCCGATTGGAGCTTTTTGAGTTTCAGTGGAATTAGATCAACTTACAATTCAATGTTTAATATATTTCAGTGGAATTTCAATTCCTATCGAATTCATCTGAAACGGCTTTTAACTTCTCGAACAATTTGAAATAAATTGAATTTGATTTCGAATCGAATTGAATTACAATGAATGAAATTTCAATTCGAACCTCGACCAAATCGAATTGAATCGAATGAAATTTTTATTTGCACCGTATTGAATTTAACTGAATAAAAATTTCAATTTGAATCTTAACCAAAGTGAATTGAATCGAGTAAAGTTTTACTTTTGGATCGTATCGAATTGAATCGAATAAAATTTCAATTTGAATCTCATAGAAATTGAATTGAATCGAGTAAAGTTTTACTTTTGGATCGTATCGAATTGAATCGAATAAAATTTCAATTCGAATCTCATCCAAATTGAATTGAATCGAATCAAATTTTAGTTTGGATCGTATCGAATTGAATCGAATAAAATTTCAATGTGAATCTCATGGAAATTGAATTGAATCGAATAAAATTTTAATTCGGATCGTATCGAATTGAATCGAATAAAATTTCAATTCGAATCTCATGCAAATTGAATTGAATCGAATTTGGATCCAATTGAGTTATTCTAAATTTCAATCGAGTTCAATTACGTAGAAGGTAAATCCAATTCATTTGAACCTTCTCTTAATTCAAATTTCAATAAAATGAAACTAAATCAAATCGAATTTCAATTTCAATATCCAAAAAAATTAATTCAAATCGAATTCGGGTGTGGAAGCATCTTATTTCGAACGAATAAAATCGATTTGAATTTGAATTTCAATATCAATCGAAAATTTGCACTCTTTCGTTAAGTTCAAAATATATTTCGGTCGCTCCCTTTTGATGCCATTTCTCTCATCCGAGATTCTTCCAAAAGTAAGGTGGGACCGGTATCGTGTGGATGTTTATGCACATTGCACATTTGTACGTATATACACAAATACAAACACACATATGATATTGATACATGCCTAGAAACTAAGAGTTTCGTAATATCCAAAAAAAGAGAAGGAAAGGAATGACCGAATGAATGAAATTTTAAAGAAACTTTCTTCGAATTCATCAAGTCGATGGATTGAAATGAACTTTCTACTTTTTTCCGCGCGGTCACACACGAGGATTATTGTTTAATCGAGGACTTCGTATTTTCCATGAAAATGAAAAAAGAAAAAAAAGGAAAAAGTGGAACTTAACTGGACTGAGCTAAACTAAAGCCAAGTCAAGTCGAGCGTTATTCGAGTGGAAAATAAGGTGTGAGGGACGGTCACGGTTTTTTTTCCATATTCGCACTTGTACCCAACCTGCCTCGTTTTCCTACGCACTGAAAATTGCCATATTTTTCGTGATTGTTATTGTTGTTATTATTATTATTATTATTATTATTATTATTATTATTATTATTATTATTATTATTGCTGTTACCATTTTTGTATGTTTGAATATTTTTTTCGGTGTAAATGTATAGGTCCACCAATTAGAAACTAAATTATTAAATTTATTTCGCTGACAATGAGAACATTAGCAGTGGCAGTTGCAGTTGCAGTTGCAGTTGTAGTTGCAGCAGTAGCAGCAGCAACGGTGCTAATAATAGCGGGTAAAACAACAATATGACAATCGAATAAAATTAGAATACTCGTGAAAGGATTAAGAAGGAATTATAATAGTCGCAGCTACTTAGTTAGACGCATGAGAGGAATATTGATGAAGGAAGCATAATAATTTATTTGATAGGTGCATATGTATATATACATATGTGTATATATGCGCATGTATTCGTGTTTGTACGATTGTATGTGCCTCTCTCTCTCTCTCTCTCTCTCTCTCTCTCTCTCTCTCTCTCTGTGTATGTGCGTGAATATATCGAAAGGACTGGTTACAATCACTATCGAAGAACTTGAATCTTGACCCAGAAATGTGGCAGCAGTGCCACTCGCGGCACACACCACGGCCGATCGAGGGCCACTTTTTATTTCGCGGTCATGTTCACCAACGCGCAGCCAGCCTATACGTATGTGGTATATCGCACCCATGAGAGCTCATTAGTCATACCGGGAGAGAAGAGGAGGAGAAACAAAAGAAGGAGAGAGTGAGAGATTCGCGCAATGTCTCGTGGATACACGGGGTAATTCGGGGAAACTCTACATTTTACTATAGTTTTCGAATTTTCGAATAACCCGGGGTGCAAGTTTACCCACTCTGTGTGTGTGTGTGTGTGTGTGTGTGTGTGTGTGTGTGTCCTAGCAAGCATTTCCATGGCGTGGCATCTACATTCAGATTCGTTCTGGTAGCTAATCTTCAGAATTTAAATATATTTCCCATTATAATAATAATAATAATAATAATAATAATAATAATAATAATAATAATTCCAACAGCGTTAATAACAACAATAGTAACAAAAGTAATGGTAATAACAATATTAATAAATAGGAGTAACTATTATTACAATTACTGTTACAATATTATTTTTAATATTATTGTTATTATTTCTGTTACCATTTATTATAATTATAATTATAATTATTATTATTATTATTATCACTAGCATTACTACTACAACTATACTAATATTGACAATTAAAAATTTTAATTTTATTACCCCTATTTTATATAGATGGAAAAAATTCGAAAAAACAATAATATTCATATTAGAAATAGTAATAATAATAATAATAGTAATAGGAGTGATTGAAGTAGTAGTAGTTGTAATACCGAAAATAACAACAACAACAATAATAATAATGACAGTAATAATAGAGAATCTCCTAAAAGTTACCCTTTTCCCCACTAATCGAGAGATTTCACCCGAAGCATTCTTTCTCCGAAAGCTCAGCAATCTTCTTTCTTCTCCCTCGCCCTTACGTGGATTATTCCGTAGAGTCTAACTTATTAACACCCTGCGTAAGGGTTTTGCCCGTTCACACACATGTGTACGCGTGCGTACACGTGTGTATGCATCCTACAAAGCAAAGCAAAGTAAAGCGAAGTGAAGTGAAGTGAAGTAAAGTAACTCTGCGCATTTCACTCTCGATAGGAGTCATCACAGGTAGGTTAGTCGGGATAACGGGCCTCGCGGTTCATGACGAGGTAGGTAAGGGTATACATATATACATACTTACTACCTTGTCCTGAGAAAGAAGGGAAAGTAGTTCTGCGAGTCACTGGGGCTTACGGTGTAGGCATTTTATACCCGTACACACGGAGTCCCCGCGGGCTCGTGTAGGTGCGTACGCAAGAGCTGGTTTCTGACGTTCACACAAGCAGGCTCGCGTTCCACATACGTAGTAGCTGTTGTGTGTGTGTGTGTGCGCACACACGCCGTGAAGCGTGTGTACGCGAATGCGCGTATATATGTGTGTGTGTGTGTGCGACTGTGCGCGTACGGATACCGCACTCGCATCGATGCATGTAGGATCGGTAGGGTTAGGAGGAAGTTCGGTAAATCCTATCGGACTCTGATCGCCGCTCGTGGTATTTTTCTCTCGTCACCGTATTCACAGACAATATGCTGTCTTATTTGCTTGCTTACTTAAAATAAGTAAAGGCGAGATATATGCAGCGGCGACACCGTAGAGAAAGTTATAGTTGTATCTTGCGTTCTAAGCCGATACTATATGCGTTCGATAACCGAAAAACTTTCACCTTCCGGATCGTGTGTCTTTCGCGCGATATGTGTGTTCGTTTCTTTGTGTGTGTATGTATGTATGTGTTTTGTATGCATGTACGTATGTGTGTATGTATCTCTCTCTCTCTCTCTCTCTCTCTTTGTGCCACCGAGAGAAAAGACTAGTAGTCTTAACCATGTTGATAGTTGTAAAAACTCTTCGATTATTTCGTAACCGTGTCAAATACGACAACGATTCCGGGTGTTAAATGACACCGAAACCCCAGGCGGTGTTACTTCGGATCCACGGTTAGATCTAAATCCGCTTGGATTTGACACCAGTGTTAATTATATCGATTTAATGTAACACCGGTGTTTTTTCCGTAGCTTCGATTTAAAACTAGAACTACCGACAGTTGAGACGTAGCTATTTCTACTTAAAAAAAATTACTTTTATTTTAAATGTATGAAACAAAATTAAAGTTCATTATATTAATCCTTTAGCTATCTTTCCAAAAGTCATTACATCATTGCGAAAAAAAATGTAACATGAAGTAGGAATAATAAAATAAAATTGTCTAACCAGTCAAAATGACTGGTGTGGTAGTTCTAGTGTTAATACCGATGTCATTTCATAGCTTTAATTTAACACCGGTGTTAATTCCATCGGCAAAATTTAACATCGGTTATAATACTGCAGGTTCAATTTAATACCGGTGTCAATCCCAAATACTGACAGAATCGATTTAATTTAATACCGGTGTTAATTCAAATCGGTTGTCAATTCAAATTCTAATTGGAAAATCGTCCGCGTAAAGATGCAACAGTTGCGTCGAGAGGCATTTCAATTTCATCGAAGTTCCTACCGAATTAGAAATAAAAAAAGGAAAACGATCCTCTGAACTTGTAAAAAGCAATAAAATAGGGAAAGGAGGAAATAACGATAATTTCTGATAAATATGGCGGCAACCGCTATTATTATATCTTCTGGATCGCTGCTACTTCCGGCGACCAAAGTTTTCGCATATTTAGAAGGACAACAAGGCGAATCCTTGGAATAAAGCAACGTCACAAGGATCGTCGTCTTAGCTTCTCTCCCTGACCTCAAAACTGCTAGTTGTCGCTGTGTTTAGTTCGCCTTTGCTATCGCTGATGTTAATTGCAAGATACAGTACGTGTATATATATATATGTATATACATATCAGGCTGCGTTCAAATGTATCCGTGTGAGTGGGATATAGCCGTAGAACGCGATTAATTGTTGGCCATTGTTTTTCCCCTTCATTTGCAGTCCGAGGACTCGACGAAATTTTTTGGCGATTTTAGAAAAAAAAATTTGTCAATTAATAATAATAATATTAATATTAATAATAATAATGATAATAATAATGATGATAATAACAATAATAATAATAATAAAATTAATAATAATATTAATAATAAATAAAAATAATAAAAATAGATAATTTATAACACTTCCTTATCCCTTTTTTATTAACATATAAAAGAAAGGAAGGAAAAATTATTTGAGAAATTTGAAAATCTGAAAATTGGAAAATGAGCGCAAATACGAAAATAGAAAATTTCGATAATTTATCATAAAGAAGCAGTAAATAAATTTTTTGAAATCTGGAATCTGCTTGAGACGTAATTTCGAAGAACCTACTTTGGGGTAGCTATAAAGGAGACAGAATTTTCGGCGCTACTGGAAGATAAGATCTTTCAGTCGCTTTGGAACTTCGGCATCTCGAGTAGAAAGAAGAGGAACGAAGAAGAGGGAATAGACGCGAGAATACGGAGAATTAAGAATTCTATGACCGGATTAAGGAGTAGAAATAGAGACTGTAATTCCATCAAAGTAGAAATTCATGAATGTGAGAAACAATGAGCATGAATCAGTCCGTTCAACAAAGCAAAGCAGTGCTACTGTTGCATTATACAAGCATATAAGTACGTATATACCCGTGAGCTCGGCGATACATACGTGTGTAAGAAGAAGTTCCTACCAAGATTCCATATATGTGACCACCAAGTGCCAAGTTCCCGAGCAAAGTCTTCCGATTCAACGATCCAGTACTGGGCCATCCTGATTGCGATCGAAATATATTCATTTCGGGCGGTCCAGTACCGGGCCATCCTAATTGGGGTTAAAGTACACTCTCTTTGAGCGGACCAATAATGGACCATCCAAATTGGAATTGAAGTTAACTCATTTTGGGCAGTCCAGTACCGGATCATCCTAATTGGAATTGGAGAACACTCATTTTGGCCGGTCCAGTACCGGATCATGCTAATTGGAATTGAAGTACACTCAATTTGAGCGGTACGTTTACACCTATGCAATTTGTGCCCAATTTGGAATCAAAATCCCTTTTAATCTCATATCCATATAATTAGTCCCGAATTTTAGGATTACGAAAGAAAATCCATTTTGGGTCATCAATCCGGTACCGAACACCTTTTACCTGGGTACTTATACAATCAACCCCCATTTTTAGGATTTAAAAAAAAGTTTCTGTTACCCACAAAACCCATTTGGACCCATCAATCCAGTACTGGACTGCTCCCATTTAGGATTCCAATACCCTCCCTACTATTCCAAGTGCAAACTTGACCGGTACACCCATTGCACTTGGCTTACATACACCCATTGCGCTTCGACCCGAAAAGGACGAAGAGATCCTACCCCAAACCTACCAAATCCACCAGAACCTACCCCATTGTTGACCCCGAGACCTCCATCTACCGTTTCCCCGCACTCTCGCTTGTCTCCACACAAAGTGTGGCTGCAACGTGCCGTTTCTCCTTGCAGCGGCACTAGACGAGAGTCTCTGGCTCTAGCTCGAGCGATGCAAGCCTATCCGAGCCGAGCGCAGCAAGTAGGTACATCGCAAATACAAATACAAGTACAAGTACGCATACACATACCGAGGAGGAGGATCTCTCTCTTTCTCTCTCTCTCTCTCTCTTTCTACATTTCCACTTCCACGATACCTTCGCAGAAGTACAACGCGCACGGGTTCCTCGTCGGTGAGCGCTGGTGCCCGTGGCCGTTTGTCCCAGTCGTCGCCCTACTTTGTCGAAGCCAACTTTGCCTCGACACACTCGCGGTTCACGCTACCTCCTCGAGCAAGCGAGTGAGCGCACGTCGTCCTCGTCGTCCTTAAAGTAAACTCAAGCTTGTGCATCCAACAGTGAGTGAGTTTCTTCCTCCTTCTGGTATGTGCTGTTCCCAATCTACCGCTCCATCCCACTGGTACCGATCGGAACCAGGATCAGGATCAAGATGAAGTTCAGGATGAGGATCGCGAGGATGGCAAATATGACAAAGATGATGACGATCGCGTTCTCCAGTGCCCTCGGCGGAAGTGAATGATACCGGAAGCGGGATAGGACCTCCACGTGCTGTGCCGTGCTCTCCTCTTCTTCTTCTTCTTCCTCCTCCTCCTCCTCCTCTTCTTCTTCATTCGATTGATTTCGTTTATTTCATTTCCCTCCCTTCTTCTCGAAGGGGATGAAGACGTTCCTCGTGACCCAACTGTGTTCCTACAGATCGGCGACCCGGTACCACCGTAATCCAAGCGAGCAAACAACCAACCGAGCATCTTCAGTATTATTGCAATCGTCAAAGAGGATCTCGAGGGTCTCGATGATCTCGAAAAGTTGCGTGCCTTTCTGATTCTGTGATTCTCGTAACTCAACCTACGATCGGACCGGACCGACTGCGCTTCCGGTCGGTCTTCTCTCCTTTACTTCGGCTTCTCTCTCTCCCTCGCACTCTCTCTCTCTCTCTCTCTCTCTCTCTCTCTCTCTCTCTGTCTCTCACCGATCACTGCCAATTAATAAACGACTGTTATTCTATATACACATACATACGTTATATATAAATAAAAAAAATACATACATACACGCGGTACAAGCTTATGATTTTCACTGTGAGTAAACAAGGACGTAAATCTTTCCCGAAGGACTTCGTTAGAAGGGAGGCAATTTCGTATCCTTGTTTAGAAAAAAAAAGAAATAAATCATTACCGGATCGATTATTACCGATACGTCGATCCTGCGATGAAGTAAACAAACAAACAAAAATCCATAACGAGTGTTACCGGTTTTTTCGAAATTCCCACCTTCGATCGGCAGCGAAAGTTACCGGTTGTTTTTGTTGTTTTCGAGTCGAAGTGCATCGAACCCGGGTACCGATTCGATCCGAGGAATTTCGAGAGTGGACTCGATCCGATGCGAGTCACGAATCGGCCGGAAAGAGTGTTATTTCGGTATGAGGGTACCGGTCCGAGTGAGGACGTGAGTGCAGCGATATTGGCAGCAAGCGGCACGAGTGGTGCCTGAGAGTGGTAGCGAAAACTGGGATTTCGAGTGACCGAGTGACAAATGAGGAGGAAATGTAAGTGCCTGAGAAAAAGGACGAGGCACCGGAGGGATAGCAACTGCTGTGCGTGTGTACTTTAGGCACCTCGGAACGGTGAGACGACGAGAGCGAGAGTTTTCGCGGACTTTTCTTGCACCTTTCCTTTTTCTTTTGGCGGGGCCTTTGTCGCTGGTTTTCCTATTTCGGATGTTTGACACTTGAAAATGTAAGTTTTGCATCGTTTGCTTTTCCGCGTTTGGAAAAATGCTAACGTTTTTTATACGTAGTTATACATTTTAGATAATTAATGGTGGTATCGCCTGGATGGATTCTTATAATTATTTATGTATCGATGTAAAAATAGTTATTGGCGAGTTTGCAAGTTTTAACGCATGTTTCGTTACAAATTTTGAGAACCGGCTTTTCTCTACTATAAATCTCAAAACCGGATGACGCCTTGCAGTCATTTTCCAATACGTCTTTAATTTTTCTTTTGCGTTAAATTAGAAATTGTACTCGTCAATTTCTTGAATTTTCAAATTCCTTTGACGTATCAGGAAAATCGTGCGAGGAAATTTTCAGGAATTTCTCAAATAAATAAATTTCGTACGATAACTAATTCTTCTCCCGTTGAGGAATAAATGTATTTAATATTTGATTTCCTTTTATTTTAATTTCGGTCAGTTTCTAATAGACCTTATACAGGATTTGGAAGACTCTTTTGACTTCGACGATCCTCTACGAGTGAATTACCCTTACCCTTAATTTCACAAGGTATTAACATTTTCTTCGTGGTCGCCTATTGTCAGGCGCTTATTTAAATTATCACTCTGTTACTCAATCGGTGGTACCGTTTCAATATCAAAGCTGGGATTTCATAAGAATTGCAAAATTATGAAGAATTGCGCTGAAAGAAAATGTATGGCAATTCTAGCTACATTTATTGTTATTCCAGCAACTTTCACGATTAAGTCAACTAGAAATTAAATATTTAGTATCTTTATTTTTTTTTTTTGGTGCGTCGTGCTTGTGTGAGTGTAATTTTTGCCGAATTTGAGAATTTTCCTGTAGCTATTGCTAATTGTATTTTTAATTACGCGAAAGAAAAGAAGAGATTTTATAGAATTCGCAAAAATTAGTAATAATTTATGTATGAAAGTATACATAATTATCGTTGAGTTCGCGACAGTTATTACAAATTTTATTACTCATAAAAATACAGATTCGAGACGAATATTTTCCTTTTTGAATAATTCGCAAATTTCTCCAGAATTTTCGAATGCAGTAAATTAGCCAATTTTAAATTTGTATGTGTATACATATATGTATATTATTAATTATTAATAATATATAAGTCTATATAGAGACAGTGAGAGAGAAGGAAAGAGGTAGTGGTTAACGTGTTTTATGTTAATATTTTCAAAGGTTAAGGTCACGCTTAATTATGCGAATATGTTAACATCTAATAGGATTCTTCCGGGTTATAGTGAGAATTCGTAAGACATGTGGAGAAAAAAAAATTTATCGAAGGACGGTGAGAGTTTCTTAAATATTGCCAATACCATGCTAAGTGTTTGCATCGTTCATAGGTGGTTTTTATAGGAAGAACGATGAAAGAAAAATTGTCAAAAATTTGTGGTTTCAAAATTTTCCAACAATTTTTCATTAAAAGAAGCTAAACTCCTTAGAAAAAAAAAATAAAAATATTCCTTGTCCTGTTGCAATTTCCAGAAATCTTCTATTAAAATTTGTTATTTTGTGAAGCTGAAACAAAATTCCAAATCTAACAAAAAATTCCTAGAGATTTATTAGATAAATTTCAAATTTCCCAAAAATCATAATAATATTTTTCCAATATTTTTTCCACAAAAATTGAATATTCAAAATCTTTTTGCCACAGAAATAGAATTTTAAGATACTTTTCCTTCTCCTTATTCTTTAAAAATTCGATTTTAAAAACTTAGTTTAAAAGAAATTACTTTTTCTTCTTAATCTGAAATTTAAAAATTCGATATATCAAATATCGAAAAATTTATAAGAAGTTTATCCACAAAATTTCAAATTTTCTAAACCTGGCGATATTTTTATCACAAGTATTTGAAAATCTTTTTTTAAATACAGTTTCTTTAAAAAAATTAATAAAAAAAAATTGTTTTTGTAAAGAATTCTTTTATTTAAACGAAAATTAATGGACAAAAATATACATTTTCCTTAAACCAGATAAATATAATAATATAATTGTTGCAAAGAAAGGGAAAAAAATGAATTTACGCAAGAATAGTATAAAAAGGGAAAGGAGGGAGGAGGAATCGACAGCCCACTCACGCTGCAACATTTTATTTTATTACTTATCCGAGGACAGCTCAGATATTATAACAATCAATGAGTAAAAAGTGTGTACGTAAGTGCGTAGAAATAGCGATACATCAGGAGGAAAAAGCACGGTTATGGTAACGAACCGTAGGTTTCAGTCAAATTAATTTTATGGCGGGCAGTTTCAGTGCTATTCGTGCGGCAGTTATATTTCTTTTAACTATTTTGTAATTATAGACGCTATTTTTATAGCGGCGTGAAAGAAGTAGGAAACGGGTTTAGAGAAATAAATGCCTTTCCTTCAAAATCGTGATTTACGACAGAAAAAACACTCCAATTTGTTAGAAAGAAATTAGCGATAGAATTTCAGTGATTATTGCTCACAATCAATAAAATTCACTATATTTGGAATGTATTCGTTAAAAAAAGAGAAACACTCGTGAAGGAAAGGTTATTGCGACTTTTGCGAAGGTTGACGAAGTCAAATGGATGGGTTTTGTAAAATTTTTTTAGTTAAAATTTGGAATCCCGAAAAAGAGATTTAGTAAATAATAAATTTTGAAAATAATACAAATTGGGAATTTGAAATTTGGCAAAAGTGATAATTTAGGGCACTTCTATTTTATTTGAATAATTCCTTCCTCAAAATTTGCAATTTTTCGTGTCGAAATTTCGAGCTAAAAATTTTGAAGGAATTATTTTCTTTAAAGACATTCCAATAGCTTTTCCAAAAAATTTCTAGAAATTTCATAACCAACCGCCAAGAACAATTTTGTCGCTTTAGAAGGGATCCACTTAAAGTGTAAAATCAGCAATTGTGAGAAGTTTTGAAAAAATTGAGAAAAACACTTCGTCCTTAAAAAAGAAAAATTTCCCCTTTCGACTCCAAAAAAGCACAAATTAAAATCCGTAGAATTAAAAAGAAAAATAAAATTAACCCTTTGGCTTCAAAAAGAACCCATTTCAAATCTCAAGTTTGGAATTGTTACAAATTTAGGATCAAGAACGGAGAAAAGCTTCTATTAAAAAAAAAAAGTAATTTTTCTTTGTGACTCCAAAAAAGCACAAATTGAAATCCGCAGAATCTCAAAAATGAAAATGAAACTTTTCGCTTCAAGACAAAAACAAATCCACCTCAAATTTCAAATTTGGGATTGTTACGACTTTAGGAAAAATATCCTTTTCCCAAGGAATCCGAAATTTCCCTTATTTAAACAATAAAACTCGTGATTCTAACTTCGAGAAAGATCGCATCGAAATCCGCACTCGCAGAATCCTGAAAACTGAAACTGACCTACTTAACGGATCTGTGGCGTATTTCCGTCAAAATTAGAAATGTCCCCGGTACAGGTGTCAGCGTTGCAACAGTGACCCTTACCACGAATTCCTAATAAATTGTAACAAAGTGTTACATGTACCTTCCCCTCCCCGTTGCTCTCTCGCACACAAATGCATAAATGCGTGCACATGGAATCGTCTCCGACAAGTGCATAGCCAGAAGTTATTCTGGTTGTATGAAACGAGAGTACGTAGATACATATACATATATACGTAAGTACGTAGATACGTGTGTCTGTACTCGCGTAGTCGATATACACACACATAGACGGATATGCATCCATGAAGTTCCCAACCTAGTGCAACCTCCGTGAAGAGTGCGCGCAGCACGTCCCTGTTGACGAGGATTGGGATAGGTCGGGGTAGCGGTTGCATGTATATATCGAGTAGCCCGGAGAGCGTGTACGTGTAAAGTGCATTCTATCTATATCGACACATCTACAGGCTGCATGTATCTCCGTCTCTGTCTCTTTCTCTCCGTCTCCGTCTGCCCATTCTCGACTGACTATAGCTACCTATGCGTGTAGATCAACTGCATGCATGCATTCTTAAGTCTCACTCGAATGCAATTAACAATCGTGCAGTTGGCAAACAGTTTATAATATGACCTCGGCGCGCGATTCTTTTATTTTTTTTCCCTCTTTTCAAGAAACACACATTCTTGCGGAAAAAGTCGCGTTCTCGTGGTGCTCTACGATCCGAGTCGATTACATCGTCCGGATAATCACCGAAGGACAAGCGATGATTAACCGATCGAGTCTCGCGAACATCCGTGTGATCGAACGACAATCGAAGATCCCGACCCTTGAGAGGAGCCTATGCAGACTTTGAACCAGACTCGCGAGGCTTTGAATCACACATTTGTTGTTGGAAACAAGGCATCGTCGGAAGAAGGAACGTTGTTACAAATAATAATAAATATGCGACCGCGACGTAAAAAAGATTAATGGGTTTTTTTAATTCGAATTTGGACAATTTTGAATTTGGATTTATCGAATTTCTGGTTCTCGCATGCGAATTTGGATTTTTCGAATTTCAATTTTTTTACATTTCAATTCGATGAATTTGAAAAATTTTGATTTTGGATCTTTCTAAATCTAAATTAAGTCTTTTCAATTTTGGATCCTTCGAATTTACAAAATTTTGAATTTAGATCTTTGAAATTTCAATCTTTTCGCATTTTGATCCTTTATATTTTGGGCAATTTTTGAATTTTGGTTTTTTGAATTTGGGCAATTTTGAATTTGGATATTTCGAATTTCAATTTTTTTGCATTTGGATACTTCCTATTTTGGCAATTTTGAATTTTTGAAATCAAAATTTTACAATTTTCTATTCCTTGTATTTCAGCAATTTTTTATTTTTCGTGCTTTGAATTTGGATATTTCGAATTTCAATTTCTTCGCATTTGGATACTTCCTATTTTGGCAATTTTGAATTTTTTGAAATCAAAATTTTACAATTTTCTATTCCTTGTATTTGGGCAATTTTGAATTTGGCTCTTTCGAATTTAAGTTTTTTGACATTTGGATTCTTCAAATTCGGGCATTTCCAGAAACCCCTCGATCCCGCATTCCCCCGGAAACACGGTGAGACCTAGTCTGGTCCGGTCCGTTGCTTGTGACCGGCCACACAGCTGGATTCTAAACGCGGTGTATGGAGGCCACGTGTACAGAAACGGATAACAAACAGAGCGTCTATACGTTGCCTCTAATACGATTCTCGCGACCTATGCCAATCTCAAACTAAATATATCCGCGCAAGTATAATCGTGGCACTACACACTACCACTACTGCTCCCACACTATTACCATTTCACCGTTACATCTAATGCTACCGGACCAGTGAAATTATATTAATACCGATAGCGCCGATCACTCTTTCTGAATTTATAGGTAACTTTCATACGATTTTCAAAAACTACAATTTTTACGGTAGCAAATTTTCAAAGAAATATATGAAAAATTTCAAAAATTGAATTAACCTTCTGATTTTCTAAAACAAAATGTGTACGTGTGTGTTTGTGTGTACGATTCTTATTGATATTCTACTTAAATGCCTCAATTAACTCATTTAGATACACTTTCGAAATCGCTCTGAAATTGAAAATGAGAAAAAGTTTCTACTCCAATTAAGCGACATTTCATTTCCGATTCATGATCGCGCTTCACTTCCCATCGAAACGTCGACGATTTCTCAAAGGGTACGGAAATTTCCGATCGCTTTGGATTTCGATTTTTCGAAAATGGATCGTTTGGAATTAGGATCCTTCGAAATTGGACAATTTTGAATCTAGAACCTTCGAACTTATGCCGTTTTGTGCCTGGGTAATAAGACTTACATAACCTCAAAAAGGAGCAAGACGGAATTCAACCGGTATAGGCCCTAAATATTTAGTAGAATTTACCATAAGTCGATATTGGACCTTCCAACTCCTTAGATCCTATCTTTATACTCGGAGCTAATTAATCAGAGCTAATTAATGCACCCAATTAATAATTGAAAATTCAAAAGTCGTTATTGTTCTGCCATTTTTGTATTCTCTTTTTTCCTTCAAGTACAAAAGAGCACCGGGAGCGCCCGAGTGAACTCGGGCGAGTGCGCTAAGAGGCTAATAAATAAGTTCTTACTTGCATGTAGATTCCAATTGCAGTAACGAGTCCCCCCTCCCCCCTCCTCCTCCTCGGGAAGAACGGTTATAACTTTTCTCCTTTCTTTCGTGCTTTCTTCTTCCCTTGCTTCCTTCCGACTGGCCTTATAGCGAACGCCGACTGTGTATTTCCGGTAGTCCAACGTTCCTCGATTTCAAAATGGCGGTACCGGTACTCGACCACCCTGACCTCTGTGGCCGGCGGCTCGTAACTAAAATATGTGTCGCTTCGTAACCGAAAAACGCGACAAAAATCTACTTCTTCGCTAAATCGAATCGAATCCGGATAAATTTGAATCGATGCGAATTGAATTGAATCGAATAAATTTAAGTGAAATTTCAATAATTTTCAATCGAATCAAATACAATGGAATGGAATTGAACGTCATAAATTCAAATGACGCAAAATCAAACCGAATTGAAACGATCTAAAATAAGTACGAATCAATCTGAATCGAATGGAACGGAATTGAAAGAAATTCGATTCGAATCGACTCGAATGCAATGGAACCGGTTCATTTGGACCCCCGTGTTCCGAATTCGTACGTAAGAGGGTACTTATATGCATATTCATGTATAATAAGACAAAGTAATGACACCGTTCATTGAAAGCGACATGAATCAATTCGCCGGGCTGCTCGTTTATCAGAAAGTGCACATACACGTCCATATCCTCTCATTGATATCGTCATGAAGGAAAGCCAGCAATAGACATGAATTGGCGTAAACAAGTGTCGAGCGCAACCTCGATTACGAGCTTAGCAAATACATGACTTCGTTAACGTCCACGAAGGTCTTCTCTTATGTTACAACTCCCTCTGTGCCATTAAAGTTTCCGCATTGTCTCATAGTTACTATGCACTACTATGTTACGCACTCACTCGCTCACACTCTCTTTCTCTCTCTCTCTCTCTCTCTCCATCTTCTTTTCTTTCTTTATCGCTTCGATTCTTTTCGACTTTTCTCGCAACTCGTATACGTGCATGTGTATGCGCGTGTATGCGTGCACGTACGTTGTGTTATTTTCGTCACTTTATTGTGAATCCGCAAAATGCGACATGCCGTTGTCGTGCAACAGACATAAGACACTTGCTTCGCGTTACTTTGACCCTATTTTCCAATGATATGCGTTATTAGTTTACTCGATCCGAACGTACGATGTCTATACCGTGTACACACATCCCCCCTCCTTTCTATTTCTCTCCCTCTCTCGACCTCTTTCTTTCTCTTACTCTCTCACTCTCTCGGCAAAAAATGTTTTCGAGGGAATTTACACGCATACCGGCAACCATCCTCTGTACATGTGTATATTTACGTATAATACGTACGCATCTAGTTCTCGTTACATGTGTATCGAGTCTGACGCTAGACGACACTTGAAATGTGAAATTGCTACACACACTGGATACATTTGTGTGCGTGTATAGGTTATTATGTCCTTGTACATTTATACAGAATAAAACTTACTCTTCCTACGCCTATGCGCTGTTATCTATTTATTAATAATTGTAATGACGACCGTCATCCGTGTCTACCTCACTATTACTATTATTTTACCATCGAACGAGCAACGTCTTCATATGTTCATTATTAACAAATAAAATTATTATCAATATAAAATCAATACAGTTAGTGTCAAAGCCTATCGTTATTCCAGCATGAAAAGGCATCGATCGGAAGTGATATCCAGCTTCCGCGTGTGCTAATAAGAGAAAGCCGCGATGGCTCGGCGGTAGTGTCGTCGACTTCCAGCTGGGGGACCCGGGTTCGAATCCTTGGTGGGGTTGTTTAGAGCCAATTAAAATTTATTTGTGATGGGGGAGTTTTTTCCAGATAAATCCTAATCGTAATCGTCGTAGTTGTACTTCTAACTGTTGCATGTGGTGCGGCCTTCTCATTATTAAAATGGTTAAACGATCATTTTAATTGTGGTATTGATGGCGACGATAACTGATAATTGTATCAAGTTTTTTAATACACTTACAATTGTATGACGATTACGATAATAATAAAAGTGATGATGATGAACAGTTGAAAATGAGGTTGAAGTTGATAATGATGATAAAAATGGCGATGACAGTGAGATGACGATAACAATGACTATATGTGATAATGATGATGACGATGGTTAACGATGACTAATAATCGTGACGGGTAAGGCTGAGAATTACGATAACGATGAGAAATAACTGTAGGATGATGATGATAATAATAATAATAATAAAAACTGTAAAATTATCATTTACTTTTTCACCGATTTAAGAAGAAAAACAATAAATACGGTCTCGTAATAGACCTCGTAATAATTAGTTTAATAATTAATTAACTCACCGGTCGAAGTGAGACACTTACGGACCATACCGTTGGTTTTCTTTCTTCGTACTTCGTATTTCTCTCCGCTCCTTGTTTAATTTCTCATTGTTTCTATCGTCTTCCATGTCTTATTGTTGCACTTATGTCTGTACATTAAATCCTAACCGGTGCGTATGTGTGTATGCGTGTACAATGATCGTATACGTGTATACGTGTACACGAGAGTGCATGTTTTACTGCTGCCGGTGTGATTGACATTACACTAAGTATGCCATGGCCGACCGCTCGCAGTGTACAATACTCTTGGTCCGAACATCGATGCTGCAAAGCTACTTGCTACTTCTCGATAGCCTGTCCTCACTACTTGCTACTTATTCGCTGCCTGATCTATGCCTCATTCTTAACGAATTTTTTATCCGACGCTAATTATCATAGCGATTTCGATTTCTATGCAGATACAAACGCAACTTGTTTGCGTACGGCAAACGTGACACTCCGATAGCCATCGCTACTGTCCTTCGAATAACTACAGTGTTTAAATTAACACCCAAGTGATTTCAGGTTCGTACCCCTCGGTGTTAACGTTGCTGCAATTCGGGTGTCGTGACCGAAGGGATGTTGCAGCCGAATGTTCATAAATAATTTTGTGCTAAAATTAACACCGTTCGAAATGTTAATTTTACCGTATTGCAGGTGTTACGAACGAAACAGCGTTTAACACTGTGCCGTCGCATGGCACCACGTTGGTGTCACGCGAGAACTATCGGGCAAGCGCCGGTGGCACCACGGTGGTGTCGTACATAAAGATTTATACCGGCGCCAAACGATGGAATCCCGATCAGACGTGCGGATGACAAAGTGTTAATTAACCCTCTATGAGGTCATTTTGAGTTCGTGTTAATTTCAGTGTAATTCGGAAATTAGGAAAAAACGAAAGGTACTACCGGAGAATGTTAATAATTTCAACGGTGTTAAAATTAATCCTTTTACTATGAGTGTTAAGGAACATTATTAAACATTTTTTGTTTAGTAATAAAATACTGTTTTCAAAACACTTCCGTGAGGCTAAAAACCCACTTTCTATGGTGTTAAAAAAATTTCTTTCTCAACCTCCAATATTTTCTTAACTACTTTTATTTATTTATTTTTTTTTTTTTGAAGCAGTTGAGATTTTCAACAAAACATCGGTGTTAAGAAAAGAATCTCTTTTTTTAACACCACATTTTTTGCCTTCCCTCCATTCGCTTTCCTGCTTCGTTTTTTTTTTTTCAGTTACATACCAACTTTTCACTCTCCCTTTTAGCGATAAAAAAGAAGAGTACGAATACATGCAAGAAGTTATGTAGTATCGAGAAGCGGAATGACGTAAGACCGCCGATTTTCACTGAAGCCCGATATTCTCATAAGAGTGATTTCTCTGTCTTTCTTTCTCTCAAACCGGTATTGCAAAGCAGTAGAAGTAAGTTGAGTGTAAAATTAAAAAAAAAAAACGAGGAAAGAAGTATGGGCATGTATTGAAAGGAGGATGGTTTTGCAGCATAAGATGATGATGATGATGATGACGTTCTTTACCCACACAAGGCCCAGAGGTGTACTTTTACTTTCATCGAATTATACCGGGTACCAGTTGACTTGGGTTAAATTAAAAAAAATTGGAGGAGTGTCTTATCGAAACCCCCCTCTCTCATTATTTTCTTTTTCACACTGCCGAGTAACTTTCATTCGCGACGACCACATTACCACTGCCACTGCTGCATCGCAACGACTTTCGTTTCTTTAAACTTCAAGCCGAAAGTGAAGACGGATATTTACACAAAAAAAAGAGAGAAGGAGAAAAAATTTGGATGAACGTCTTCCTTCCACAAACAAATGCAATGGGAAAAGTAGACCGATACAAGTGAAAGTTTGCACGGTTTGGGCTTTTGGGTCTCCAAATTTGTGTATGATGCTGTTTCTTTAAATACCTGCGCATGCATTAACACCAGAAGGCCGATGGTTAATAAATATCAAATTATTTATACAATATATATTTATACTGTATTAGGTTGTCCCATAAGTTTTTTCCGTGCCACGCTATATATAAACTCGAGCCCGGAAGGAAGAAACTTATGGGACAACCTAATATAATTGACAAATAATTATATATGTTTATTAATCAACATCTTTTCGTGTTGATGGTTGAACTCATAAGACTGTTAATTATTGTAAATATTATTAATGATGATGATAATAATAATAATAATTAGATAATTTATATGTCAATTAACACCAATTGCTTTCCAGGAAGATTCCTACCAAGGGTAAAGTTGTAAAAAATTCAGCAATGGTGGTTAATTGAGGCGACTTGGATATATCTATGAAATTTGAGTTATATACATATATCTTAATATAATTATATAAATATGTAATTAACACCATACATAAACGGTTTTCATTTTATCTAAAAAGAATTAGCCCCACTTTATTTTGCATCGATCAATTCTAAATTCCTATTTCGTCATTGAATGAATACCAACATCATTTCGATCTGTATTTTTAACACCGAATTCCCAATATTCTAGAAATTAAAAAAATGGCATTAATTTATTATACAATTAAAAAACCTTTCCGGTGCTCGACGACCTTACCCTTACCCCTTTATTTCTTAATTGAAGATCAACTGGTGTTAATTTGGTATAAAAACGAAAACTTACCAGTAATTTTTCATTTTTAACACTTTGATCCGAAGATATCTGGAAATTAATCGATACTAATTCGTAGCTTCCATAATTCACAGAATTACTTAGCAATTCAGAACAAATACCTTCTTTTCGCGAGGGTGTTAATTCTTTATCGAATTCCAAACACCGAGGGGACGCCGATTCTTGGGGCAATGATTTTTCTCGAACTTAGGAATTAACATTAAACTTGAAACTGAAACCCACATATGTAAACCCACTACGTATATAGAATTTCCTTCCGGTGTCCGTCGATTTTACCTTTTTTTTCTTCCTCCGCTCCTCTTTCCCCTCCTGTCCCCCCTGTTCCTTCTGCTCCTCCTGCTCCTCCTCCTCTTGCTTGTTTTAAAGAACACGAAAGAGTGAAAGTTCCTCAGGTTTTTGGCATTGGAGGGTCTCGGTTGATATCGAGGTCACTGTTACCACCACCTTCGCTTGAATTCGTACGAGCTCCTGTCCCAAAAACTCGCTTACTGGCCCTCGCCGTCACTCGGTCCTATTCCGCGAGAGCATCCACGCACTGGTGTTATTGTTGATCTTTTCTCTTTTTTTTTCCTTTTTTTTTCTTCTTCTCGTCAATTCGATTCGGTGGCGTCCAACGGTACGGTGTTAAATCCGCAGGAACGAGAGGTCGGAGTGACTCGTCGTCGTTCAGCCGGGTGTTTTTCGAGAAGCATGTTATCGAAAAGCTTCCAGAAGTGTCCATCGTCGTGCGTCCGGATGCCCGCGCCCGTGGAATTTCCTGTGGGCATTTCGTAGAGAACTTGAGAATTGCGTCTTCGCTCGGCCACGCTAGTGTTTAAAAACATATCATGTGCGCAAAAATGAGTGTTCTTCAAGGCCGACATATAGGTAAAAAAAAATAACAGAAAATTCAGATTGAAACAATGATAAATTTGGCCTTTTTAACACCTCCACCCGTAGAACATTTTTCCTTAAGAAAAGAAAATAACATCGTTATGTCTCTGGAGAAATTTAAATCGGTGATGTTTTGGTGATAAGAAGATTTAACACCTGCATTTATACCAAACTTTCCCTTGAGAAGTGATATTAACACTGTTGGGTCTTCGGAAAAAATTGAAGTCGATAATGTTTCGGTGTTAAGAAGATTTAACACCTGCTTTTATACCAAATTTTCCCTTGAAAAGTGGAATTAACACCGTTAGGTCTCTGGAAAAATTGTTAATCGGTGATGTTCCGGTGTTAACAAGATTTAACACCTGCATTTATACCAAACTTTCCCTTGAGAAGTGAAATTAACACTGTTGGGTCTTCGGAAAAAATTGAAGTCGATAATGTTTCGGTGTTAAGAAGATTTAACACCACCTTTTATACCAAATTTTCCCTTGAAAAGTGGAATTAACACCGTTAGGTCTCTGGAAAAAATGTTAATCGGTGATGTTCCGGTGTTAAGAAGATTTAACACCTGCATTTATACCAAACTTTCCCTTGAAAAGTGAAATTAACACTATTGGGTCTTCGGAAAAAATTGAAGTCGATAATGTTTCGGTGTTAAGAAGATTAACCACCTGAATTTATACCAAATTTTCCCTTGAAAAGTGGAATTAACACCGTTAGGTCTCTGGAAAAATTTTAATCGGTGATGTTCCGGTGTTAACAATATTTAACACCTGCAGTTATAATAATTTGGCCATAGGAAAGGGGAATTAACACCATTATATCTCTGGAAAAATCGAAACCGGTGATGATTTCGGTGTTAAGAAGATTTAACACCTGCATTTAAACTAAATTTTCCCTCGAAAAGTGGAAGTAGGACCGTCAGGTCTTCGAAAAAATAAAAATCGATGATGTTTCGGTGTTAAGGAGGTTTATCACCCTCATCAACAATAAATTTTCGTTTGAAATGATGAATTAACACTATAGGGTTAAAATACATTTCTCGTTAATTAAAATCTATTTTTTTTTATTTTAATTAATTCAAAAATCGATTCTCGGTTTCCGATTCACCCGCTTCCATTTTGTCTTTCCAATTTTCTTTTCTCCCCTCCTCCCCCTCCCCTCGTTTCTACCATCGTAGTACGGGTGCACTGCAAATTCCAGGTGCATCGTTGCACTCGAAACGTCATCGACTCGACCCGTTTCGTTACATGTCCATCGACACGTTACATCGAGATCGACTCATCGGTGCCCTCGCGGGTCAATAACACCGAAAGCAATAAATATATATGTACATAATAATAATAATGATAATGATAATGATAATAACGCCCGGTAACGGTACGGTTAAGCGAAGTGGTCGATTTCACAATTGCACGGTTCGCTAATTGCAAATCGTAAATGCAAACTGTCGCGGCGGCGTGCCTCAATGCGGAATATTCGATTCCGCTCGCTTTCCTTCCGTTTCTTTGGAAATGTCTGATCGACGTCGTCTTCGATGCCGATAAACGCCGATGAGATTATTTACCAACGAAACGAAAACACCGAGAATTAAAATGGAGGGGGAAAAATTGGAATCCTCAAATTAACGAAAATTTCAACGAAAAAAAATAGGAATTGCATGAATAACAAAATAAATATTCCAAATATTAAAATACTCGATATTCGTATTCCAAATTTGATAAATATTCATGGAAAGTTTTCCGATTAATTGCAATTTTATAAAAAATATTAACGGTTTTTTGTTTTATTAGCGGAGACAATTTTAACTTTGTTAGAAAATTTTTATTGTTTTTAATATTTATTATTCGATATTAGCGATGGCATTTTCAATTATTATCGTTTTTCTGGAAAGAAATTTTTATTTTTTGTATTTTTTCATATTTCTTGTATCCTTTTATAATTTTGTAAAAATATTTATTATTCAATAGTAGCGTTAACATTTTTTATTCTGTAGTATACTTCCAGAAAGAAATTTCTATATTTTTTAATTTAGAAAATTTCTTGTACCTTTTTATAATTTTTCTATTTTTATTTTACTTTTAATATTTACTGTTAATTATTCCCCCTGTAATTTTACAATTTTTGGTCGCAAGTGCGTTTTTGCATCCGAAAAATCCGGTAGCGGTTCGTGGCTTCTGGAAAGATCAACAGTTCATTTTTCACATTCCATTTATTTCTTTTTTTTGGGTTACCTAATTGAAAGACAGAAGCATTCAGAGAAGAAACTTTTACTTCGAGCACCGCGCGATTGCAACACCGTTACGATTTTCTAAACCTCTCGCGGACGGATACAACGTATCGAGAATGAGAAGAAAGAAAGTCAACTCTTGTCGAGGAGAGGTTTCTGACGTTCTTGCACTCGGAAGAAGAAGGTAATCGGTGGTATCGCCAAAGTCCAAATTCTGAGCACCTTCGTCTTTCGAAGGAACAAAAGAGAAAAAAAGAAGCATAAACTAAGAAACGAAAAGTTTTTCCTTTAACACTGTGCCGTCCGGTGGCACCACTTTGGTGCCATGCGAAAATAATAGAGCAAGCGCCGGTGGCACCACGTCGGTGTCGTACATGGAGATTTGTACCGGCGCCAAACGAAGGAATCCCGATCAGACGTGCGGATGGCAAAGTGTGAAAATGAAAAAAATTCAGTTCAAATTTGAAATTTGCACTGGGAAGAAAATGAGAAATGCTCAAAACGGGAATCTGGGATTTTTACCTCGAATCGGTTAAAAGTGGGAACTCAAATTTAAAACTTCGTTCCAAAAAACGAAGAAAAAAGAAACTCGATTAAAAGAAATAGCCTTGGATCGCATACGGGCTTCAAAAGAACGCAATTTTGCTTTTGGATGGGTCCAAAGGGGGGAGCTTAAATCGAAGTTTGTTCCGAACGAAAGGAGCTCAAATTTCAAGTATACCCCGAAAAAGAAACCAAAGCGGCTCAAAGTAACAGTTAAAATAGAAACACTGCCCTCTAGAGTCTAGACTTCAAACGTCTTATGATGACGTCACGCGAAAGATGGATTCCCTTCCTCGGTAGCTCAAATTTAAAATGTGCGTCAAATCTAAAGGTAGAAAGCTCGGAATAAATACTTGTACGATGTAATTGAAAAAAGTACCGATTTGGATGTCCACTTTAGTGACGTCATAGGAAGAAAGTGGCTTCCCCGTCCATCCAATCCTTAGCTCGAAATAGCTCGATTTCCGACCCAATTACCTCCCAGTAAGGACCAGTCGGTTTTCCGAGCGGGAATTGTCGGGTTTGTTGCCACCAACGGTAAGCGTTGGACGCCTAGGTATCGGTAGGAGTTGCTCGAAAGATATTTACGTTCCTGCTCGCTCGTCTTATGACACAACATAGCGGAGCTTACCATAGGAAAAGTAAGGTAAGGCCAGTGGTATAATAGAAACTTTCACTGCGGAGGTTCAACGTACCGAGTCTGACTCTCACTAGCCGTTCTCACTGGTTGCTCGCTCATTGCTTTACCGCAACGTCGCTCTTTCTCCATACCCATATACATGTATATATATATACACATCTCCCTATATATATATGTGTGTCCTCTGTCGAATACTTTGCTGTTGCTGTTACTGCTGGCGCTGTCGGTTGCCCCGTGTGCCTGCCTTTCGTAGGTATACGAACTCCAGTTGACGCTGACACGTGGAGAAATGGCGCTTCTTTCATTCAATGAAGTATGTTCGTAACTAATCTTGACGTAGTTATGAAGAAACTCACTCTCTCTATCTCTCCCTTCCTCTCGCCCCTTGCCACCATCTTGTTCGTGTTTCGGGGGACTTGACCCAGACCGTTTGGATTAATGAATTCCAAGAAGAAAAATAAAAATAGTAACAAAAACAACAGCATTAAGAACAACAACAACAACAACAACAACAACAACAACAACAACAATAATAATAATAATAATAATAATAATAATAATAATAATGATGATGATGATGATGATAGTAATATTTCTAGTAATAATTGTAATTATGATTACAAAGATGATAATGATAATAATAATAATTATAATAATAATGAACATTTTTAGACAGAGAAAAAGACAGAAAACGATAAACAACTTTATCGTAAGGGACAGGGT
Organism: Gasteruption jaculator; assembly: GCA_949825005.1. Lineage (NCBI taxonomy): Eukaryota > Metazoa > Arthropoda > Insecta > Hymenoptera > Gasteruptiidae > Gasteruption > Gasteruption jaculator. Next base: position 7,449,463 of record OX463770.1, read on the forward strand.
AACAGAGTGAGATAGAGACAATTAAGAGGAAAACTATTAGGAGAGAAGCAGAGACTATGAGGAGAGACAGAGAGACAGAGAGAGAAACTATCAAAACAGAGACTAACTGTAAGCGAGAGAGAAAGAGAGATAGGGGCTATTAAGGAAAAGACTATCAAGAGAGAGATGGTGAGACAGAAATTTTAGAGGGAGACTATAGAAAAAGAGAGAAAGATAGACTTTGTCAGAAGAGAGATAAAGGGAGATAGAAACTACTGATGGAATCTATATGAAGAGAAAAATAGAAACAGTTAAGAGAAAGAGAGAGAGAGACAGAAAGAGGGACTATAAAGACAAAAGGAGAAAGAGAGAGAGAGAGACAGAGACAGAGAAAGGGACTATGAAGACAAAAGGAAAGAGAGAGAGACAGATACAGAGAAACGGACTATAAAGACAAAAGGAGAAAGAGAGAGAGACTATCAATAGAGAAAGTGAAATTGAGACTATCAAAAGATAGACAGAGAGAAAGAGAGACACTATTAATACATAAAATGGATTCAATGCAGAGAAAGAGCGACTATCAGTAAAAAGCAAAAAAGAGAAAATAAAAAAGAAAGAGAAGGAGATATGAATCCCATTTTTTAGTGAAATCACCAAAATTCTAAGTGATCAGTATCCATTTAAAACATTCCAGCGACATTGAGGAGAGCTTGAGAAAATACAAAATTCCGGAAAGATTGATGAAATTCTGCGCTGATTCTGGAACCTTCGTAAACTAATGGCGCTGGTACCGATGACGTAACCGCGAGATTTCAGAGGACAATCGTCTTACCGGAAACAGGAAGAAAGTTGGAGATCGAAGGTGATACCAAAAGTCGAGAAAGACAGCGCAGCGGCGATGTTATAAAAAGAACGGCGACGGTAAATATAACGGGACGAAAAGCGTCTCGTTGAATTTACCGCTGCATACGTCTGCGAACGGTGAAAGTGACTCTCCCACGCCATGACATCCTAAGTCTGCTCTAAGTCTCTTTCTCTCTCTCTCTCTTTCTCTCTTTACCTACCTCACACACACACGTACATAAATACTAATACATGTACACCCCCTTATATACGTATACATATTTGTATATCGTTCCCTTCGTTTTCCTTTAATCTTCCATTCCAGTTCCTCGCCGCCAATGACTCTTTTACCCAAGATTAAAGCACGTTTCTTCTCTTTTGTGTATACCAAAACACAAAGAGAGGAAATAAAAATATAAACTATGTATGTATGTATGTATGCATGGATTCCCGGAACGTGCGTCTCGAATTTTACTGTATGTCGACGATTGTTGGATATTATTATTTTTCATAATTTTCGTTAACGATAATAATAATAATAATAATAATAATAATAATGATAATAATGATAATAATAATAGTATTGGAAATAATAAATAATAATGACAATAGTAATAATAACACCAACAGTAATAGCGATTAAAAAATTAATAACAGTATGTAAAAATAGTAAAAATCACAATACTTTATATCAATGCCCTTCGCGTTTGTAATAACGGAAAGTTGTTAGTATGGTTCCAACTAACACTAAATTTCAAAGGTCATCCGGTACCATTGAAATTCCATGGAAATGGAATCCCACTAAATTCATTGATAAAACTTCGCAGGTTACACAGATGTATGATACATATGATACATGCATATGTATGGATATTATATAGTTGTGCGTTCTTCTACACATACGCATGCCCTTACACATAACTATTATTACTACTACTACTACTACTACTACTACTACTACTACTACTACTACTACTACTACTACTACTACTACTACTCTACTATTACTAGTGTAGTAAATATAAGTGTTAAAAATGGTATATTAAAAACAGCAATAGTAGCAATAACAATAACAATAACAATAATAATAATAATAATAATAACACTAGTAATAGTATTAATAGCAATAATAGTAATAATAGTAGTAAAATTAGTAGTGGTAATAGGAAGAATAATATCAACGCAAGTAAAAGGATTAATACCAGCAATAGTAGTAATGGTGGAATCAGTAGGAGTAGTAGTATCAATAATAATAATAATAATAATAATAATAATAATAATAACAATACTAGTAATAAAAAGTATTAATAGCAGCAATAGCGGCGGTAGTAGCGGTAGTAGTGGTGTAGTAGTTAGAGAAAACGGATGACAGCACGGTAGTGGTGGTAGTAGGTAGTAATAGCTGCATATAGCGGGAGAGCAGCCTCGTCGCATGCATGCATGCATTGGTTACGCAAGAATGGTGGCGTGTGTGAGACTGCTGACCTACATACGGCCGTAGGGTGCAAGGACCCCGCTGCACCACGTACCCGTTCCGTCGGGGGCTTTGCTTTACCTCGTGTCTTCGCCCGGTGAAGCGCACGCGCGGTTCTATCCGCGCACATGTATGCACACGGCTGCACCGCTGCGAGAGGAGGAAAAAGAGCTACGCGCGTCAACGAGTGCATACATGTCTGGTGCATACATATATATTTATATATATATATCCACACACATACATTCACACGCATAGGAGGATGTTATGTTACGTTATGCCACTAGTCACTAACACACTCAACCACGTGGTTAAATTCAAGAAGAAATCAATGCTCGTCATAATTATCTTGTATCGCGTACGTTGCATTCTTCTTTTTTTTTTCTCTTCCTTTCTTAGGATCTCGAATAATCTTTTGTTGTATTTTATTTTACTTTTTTTGTAAGTATTTAGTTTTCAAGGAGAAATGGGGGGAAATCATGGAATCGTTATAGTTTCTGTAACCAAACGTTGTTTGCGTCGCTATTGTAATTTTATATACATATATTTGATAATTATATAATTATATCAAATGGATGCAATTCAATATTAATAGACTTGGGGGTGAATGCGATGGGAAATTATATATTAAATACGTTGGAATTTTTTGATAGAAACTTCTTCTTTTTTCTTTTAATATGGAGTGCTTACTTTTGGGCCTCAATGAGCCTAATTTGAATGAGAACAGTGGACAATCGTCTCTCAACTTAAATTTGAGCGTCCCAATTTTTCTAATTGCAACAATACCATTGCGAAATGTTACAAATAGTACCGTTTTTTAATTATAGTGGCAGTAATATCGCCAATAATAATAATATTAATAATAATAATAATAATAATAATAATAATAATAATAATAATAACAATGATAAAAATACATATTAGAAATTTAAAATACTGAAAATGGGTTTAGTAATTTCTTAAATTAATTTTAATAGATATCAATATTATTATTATTATTACACTAACCTTAAGAATTAAGAATTTATTATATAAAATGCATGTAACAGAAGTATAAAAATTGAAATCTAATATTCTCAAAAAATAAAACAACAAATAGGATAATAATGTTAATATTAGAAATAGTTATATTAATAATATTAGGAGTAGTAGAAAAATAAAAAAAATAAATAATAATAATGGTGCAGCAATTATTTAAAACACGAGAAAAATATCTCGCGAGAGTGCAAATTCCAGAAATAACATTTTCCCGACTTATTCAGTGTTTTTCTTTCCCCGTAAAATAAAACTGTTTTCTGTTTTCTGCATTCTATCATTCATACATATAAATATACATTTTTATGTATGCGTGTGTGCCTGTGCGTATGAGTCTATGACTTAACCCTGTAAAGTCACTCGTAAAACGTTCCTCTTAATAGCAGCTGTACCGACGCGATCCAATTGCATCCTATTGGTCAAAGAGAGGTTAATGACAAACTATGCAGCGCTCCTTCTAATCTTTTCTTCTACGTACTCGTACATACACTGTACGCGTTAACTTTCATATTTACCATTTATTTTATCTGCGCGTGTTCCATGCACGTTTTACTGTTCCTCATTATTAACGCACTCGAGTGAAAAATTCCATCTCTCGGTGGAACTTTACGGGAACCCCAAGGGTGGAAACTTTGAAAATATCCCATTATCCGGGAGGATGGAAGTATCCTCCTTCCCAGCTTAGCCAATCGTTGTTAGGAGTCCATCAGTTGACCATTGGTGGACTTTAAACTAATTAATCTCTGATCTGAAAATTAAGAATAAAATTTGGAAAAAAATCAGAGGCAGGAGTCCATTAACTGACTATTATTAATTGACTCATTGTCGGAAATTTTCAGAAAAATATTAAAATCAATACCGATGTTAATTACCGACGAATTGGAAATTTAATGAAAATTTTTTTGTATGTTTGCAGGAATTATGACCCTTACGAGCAGCCCGTGTGAGCTAGACAACATGAGCTTGTTTCAAGACCTCAAGTTGAAAAGGAGAAAGGTCGACTCCCGATGTAGTAGCGACGGTAAGAAATTTTCAAAATTTAATTATTCGCTCTATCGAAGCCCAAATGTCCCGAAATTGTCTAGCTTCAAATAATTTTGGGGCCTCAATTGCTGTCAAATTTTCATACCAGTCAAATTTGCTACCTTCATACTTTTCATAATAAATTACAAATTTGATACTTTCTATAAATCAAAATAAACATTTTTACTTTTAAGTAAAACAATTGGTAAAGAAATAAAATTTCAAATTTGAAATTTCATCCCTAAGAGACTTTTGGATTAAAAATCTCAAAAAAAGGAACCCCAAAAGTCCCCCAACTTCAAAAAATTTTTTAATACTTCTAATACTTCCCTATTTCCCAAACTTTGGACTTTTTTTCACCCAAAATCGCAGCTCAAATTTTCAGTATCAGAAATTTACATACCAGTTTCCAAATTTGTACCGCATTTTATCCCGGGTAACTTGAAAACCGAATCTCTGCACCCGGCAGGCGTTTAGACCGGAAGGTCTGCGTCTCCGAGGTCTCAAATTTTCTCGTGGAAAGCTTTATTCCTTTTTTCTGTTGGAAAAATGTGAAACTCGAGCGACATGTAAATATCGACACCGATATAGTAATACAACTATTAATAGTATCCAGGCAGTACCTACTGTACCGACAATCACAGCTCGGCCTTGTCAACTGCATTCCTTCCTTGACCTACACGAACGAACGAACGTTTCCAACATCCTTTTCATGCGCTTTACCGCTCGACGGCGGCCGAGGAAAATATCGCTTGCTACCTGTGGAACGCATAAAACAAGCGCGAGAATGTAGTTTCCATTTTTTATCCTAAACTTGAGACGCCATGTTTTTCCCACGCTTCTGTTGGGTCTCCCAAGTGGCCCATTTTTGAACAAAAAAGGGGTATTCAACAATTATCGAGGAAACACTAGCTCCGCAACCTGGATACGAGCCGTTGATTTTGAAAGTCCATTTTGTGAAAAAAAAGAATTATTTAAATCTAAACCTAATTACAAAGAACCGTAAAAATTACGTTTATGAACAATTCGCGATAAATGTAAGAAGTGAATCTGCCCTACTCTCAAAAGCAATGACTCGTTACCCTCGGTGAAAGGTCGGCACCCTGCGAAATGGTACCACGACGAACCCCATCTCACCCCGTAACCTCCCGTCCAACTGCACCCATATATCTACATAATTATCACGACGAGCCCACGACGGCTCATATACCCTCTGTGGAAGGTCAGCATCCAGCAAAATTGGTTGCAGGGTGAACCTCGTCTCACCCTGTGACCTCCCAACCACCTGCACCCCCATGCATAATTATCGTGACAAGCAATTGAAGGACCCCATTACGTCAGGCCCGAATTGTGCGAAACGGAGGAATCCATAAACCGAGTACTTGTTCCCAGACTCCCCAGTATCCCTCGGATCAGCAGGCTCACCGCTTGGAATCCAGCCGATGGATGCACCTTCGCCAATAAACTTTCCTGCTCCAGGGGAGAGCGTGGCGGACACTTCGACCTCGTCGCCGGACGCCAACATGCCGGGCTCGCCGGGCTGCACAGTGGTCAAAGTCAAAACCGAGTTCCTGCGCAGAAGTCCCAGCCCGGGGACGGCGCGGGACCCGTTGCGTTGCGGCGCACAGGATCCCCGGGAAACGGCGTCGCCGGACTCCGTCTTCCCCGAGGTCAGCGCCACCTGTCGCATCAGCGAGGGCGACGAGCAGAGGTCCGACACTCCCGCGGCCAGGTCCTCGCCCCACTCGCCCGTTCACGCGGTCTCCACGACGCCCATGTCCCAGGAGACGACGACCCCCCGCAGGAGCACCCCCGACCGGGGCGACTTCTCCTCGGTGCAAACGAAGGAGGAGTCCGACAACTCCGTTTTCGACGGCGGAGGCGGGGGAGGCGGGGGCATGTACCCGGAGACGACGAACAACCCGATCGGCAGCCACCGGGACAGCCCGTCCTCGCAGTACCAGAGCAGCCGGAGCCCCAACGCCAGCCAGGGCAGCCAGACTTGCTCGGTGACGCCGCCCAGGGCGAGGGTGCCCTCGGTGCCGCCGCACTTGCTGGCCCACCACCAGTTCTGGACGCAGAACAGCCAGGGTTTCGCGACCCAGCGGCTGCTGAACGGCGTCATCGGCACCACCGTCGGGTACTCGCAGAGCCCCAGCTCCCAGTCGACGACCGTCGTGGCGGCCAGCAGTTGCGGTGGATCCACCACCGCCAGCCCCGGATGTGAGTCCAGACGTTTAGTCCATCCACCCTTTCACCAAAGCACACCGACCTCCTCCTCCTCGTCGTCGTCGTCGACGTCGTCACTCGCGACGCTGATTCCAGGCGAGGGCATGAAACCACCGGCGCAGAGGCCAGCCCCGGCGCCCCCGAGGCCGCCCCCGACGGTGATCATGGGCGAGGTGGGCGGCGTGCGGACGATGATTTGGTCGGCGCCGCCGCTGGAACCCGCGCCGCAGCCCACGGCTTCCTGGACGGCCACGGCCTCCTGCTCGTCCTCGCCCTCCTCCGAGGAATCCGCGGCGCAGTTGCTGCTGAACCTCGGTCAGGAGTCCCGCGGAAAGCCGCCCTGCGTCTCCTACTCGGCCGGGCCTCCGCTCAACATGGAGCGGCTGTGGGCCGGGGACCTCACGCAGCTGCCGGCGGCGCAACAGATGCAGGCGCTCAACCTCACGGCCTCCAGCACCGGCCAGCCTTGGGTGAGGAACGGCGGTCTGGTCAAATCGGAAAGTGCCTCCCAGTCCCTGGCGCCCCCGGCGCCGCCACTGCCGCCTCAGGAGCACGAGGAAGACGAAACGCCGATGATCTGCATGATCTGCGAGGACAAAGCCACGGGACTGCATTATGGCATCATCACCTGCGAGGGGTAAGTTCGAACGAGAAGGCGCTGGCAAGGACCTTCGCGGGAAGGACTTGTCGAGAAGTCGGTCTTTCGTCCCAGGGGGTTCTGGAAAACTGCAGATTCGACGCACCTTCATCGGGGTCGGGTTGATTAGCAATGGGAATTTCCTACGCAGATTAGCCACCCACTTTGCCTCGTGTTACCGCAAGGTTTCATTCGAAGGTTCGCGCGTAGATACTTTTTTCATCAATGCAGCCATGCGGCGATGCATTTTTTATGTTACTTATCAGCAGTTTCAGCGTTTTAGTCCCGCGAGAGGGAGGTAGTGGGTCAAATTGTCGGGTTTCTTTCGTATCAAAGTCAATTAGCTAAAAAAAATGGGGGGAGGGAGATTCAGGATTAAAGCCCCAAAAACGGGTTCAACTTTGTGCACCTGTTTTTCGGAAACTGCATGCTACTACATTTAATTTGGGGAATTGTGTTTGAAAAGGTAGAGCCTTCGGGTATTGTTTAAGAACAGACTTTGAAAAATAATATTTAGCAATTCATGTAAAAAATAGTAATCCGAACCCTCAAGGTAAAATTAGTTTTAATTCATTTTCATCACTATCCGTCAACCCTAAATGTATAAAAGTAGCGCAAACTTTGCATGACGCACTGAGATATGCGCAGTTCCGGTAAAAGATAGCCTTCCAGAATCTGCATTGAGGCATTTCTACCAGCACCTAATGTCCACCTTTTGGGGTTTCAGGTGTAAGGGTTTCTTCAAAAGGACTGTACAAAATCGAAGGGTTTACACGTGCGTCGCGGAGGGTGGCTGCGAGATCACGAAGGCTCAAAGGAACAGGTGTCAGTACTGCCGGTTCAAGAAGTGTATAGAACAGGGGATGGTCCTCCAAGCGGTTAGGGAGGACAGGATGCCCGGTGGAAGGAACTCCGGCGCTGTCTACAACCTGTACAAGGTACGTAGGATCCGCCTCATCTCGAAAACGATCCACTACTTCTATTAAGAAACCAAAAAAAAAAATGTTGATGCATCCCTCGTTGCATTTCTAGGTGAAATACAAGAAGCATAAGAAGACGAGCAAGGGCAGCGGTGGCATGGGTTCCGGGATGGCCGGTGGACTGGGCAACAGCGGAAACGTCGGTGGCGTGAACGGTTCCGGGACGATAGCCGGTGGCAAGGGGACGATGTCCTCGGTGATGCTGGACAAGCACATGGCCGTGGCTGCAGCGGCCGCGCATCACAGTCAGCAGCAGCAGCAGCAGCAGCAGCAACATCAGCAGCAGCAGCAGCAACAGCAGCAACAACAGCAACAGCAGCAGCAGCAACAACAACACGCCCAGCTGGCCGGGAGTTTCCTCCACCACCACAAGATCTCGTCCGGGGATCCTCTGAACTCGCAACCGGCTCCCAGTCATCCGAGTCATCCGGCGCATCTGGTGAACGGGACTATCCTGAAGACGGCACTGACAAATCCCTCCGAAGTGAGTATACGTCGGTGTTACGTAGATTGTGCCCATTCCTGACACCCGAGTAATTCTTGGATGCAATCGTTAGCGATAATTCGCAAATCCACAAAATCCCGCTGGTGCATCGTTGGTTTTTCTATTTTCGGTAGAAATTTGATCGAATCGTGGGAGATGGAATCACTCGGACGCGAAACTGCGTTTGATGGATGAAACAATAAAAAAAGTTGCGTCCATTCGAGAATCGATCGCTTCGATTGAAAATTAGTTGCTCGGATGCAACTATCAGTTGCATCGATACGTTGCGCGGATGCAACCAGGAATTGCATTCGTACAATAGCGTAGCGTATGGATGTAAAATTGTAATTCGAGGTTGCAACAATTGGTTGCAATAGTGCATCAAATGAATACGGTTCAGAATTGCGTCACCTGGATGGAAAATTGAGTACCACAAGTGCAACTATGGGACGCATAGATGCGAAAATTGGGTTTGAAGGTGCAACAATATGGGTTGCGATGATACAACGATGCTTCGCATAAAAGCAAAATTGATTTTCGAACGTGCAACGCCTGACTGCGTTAATGAAATAACGCGCAAATGAATGCAAAATTAAATGTCATTGCTGTTGCTGCAAAGCAATGCATTGCGCGGATGCAAAATTGAGTTTCGTAGACGCAACAAAATTGGGTTGTACCGGCGAAACAATTCAGTAACTGCCTGGAAGCATCAATGGGGATCGCGCGGATGCAGGAATAGCTCGGTTAGTTGCATGGACAAGTAGAATACGCGCCATTTCGGGTACGTGGATGCAACGGGAGGTGGCTCATACGTGGAAATGGGTTGCAAGGATGAAACGATGGGTTGAATAGGTGCATCGGATGCGTGGATGCAACAATAGGCTGCATATATGTAACAATAAGGCGGAAGGATGCAACAATAGGACGCGTAGCTGCAACTATGAATTGAATGGATGCCATATGCGCAACAATCGGTTGAAAAGGTGCAACAATGGATGGAAACGGTCGTTGAGAGCAATTTCCTAATTGCGAAACCCAAAAAGGGGTGAAAAATGGTAGAAAGTGAAATGGCGGCGAAGACCAGGCTGTGAATGAGAGTCGAAAGGTCCCCGTGCAATTGCGAGAAGCGGTGTTCCGCAACACACGCGTGCAAGTTTGCCTCGGTGCGGTGGCTGAAATGAATGAACTCCCGGTGCAATTTCACTTTCTTACGACTTGGCTTGCGCAAGCCTCAAGGTTTCCCACATTACGAAAGCCGATAGAGCACAGAGAGAGAGAGAGACACTACGAACGGCTGGTCGTCGTCCTCGGAATCTATTCACATAATGCCAATACAGGCTGCTTCTGTCTAAGTCCTTATAAGTTCCATGCCTCTCGTGCATTTGACTTCGCTTCTGCATCTTCTTCGATAGTTTATACCCACTGTTTCTCCGCCAATAGTCTCGCGGTATGCGACTGAAGCTCCTTTAAGTGCATCAGGAATTTCTGGGCAAGGATTTTTTTTCTCTTCTCTTGCAGGGAGCCGATACCGGACCGAGTTGCACTTGTTGCGAATGAGAATACAGGGAATTTTCCTTTCAACGTTGAATTTCAATCCCGTTTTTTTTCACGGTTTCTTGGAAAATTTTTCTTGTAAATTTAATTGTGGCCGATATTCGATATTAACACTTGGCGCCGGTATAAATCTTCACGTACGACACCAACGTGGTGCCACCGGCGCTTGCCCGATAGTTTTCGCATGGCACCAACGTGGTGCCACCGGACGGCATAGTGTTACGGAACGGAGGAGGAAAAATTGGGAATTCTTAAAAACAGACTTGAATTCAGATTTCGATATTTGAGAGTTTTTGGAAAAAATTCCGTTAAAAAAAGCCTGGAAAGTTAAAAAAGCCAGAATTGTTGGAAATAGTGCTGACTTTTGATGGAAATTACCCTGGAAATTCGATCTTTCGCCGTTATGTAAAACACAGGGTCCCGAGCACGGCCGAAGTGCCGTGATCGGGCCCGCTAGAGGCCATTGCCAAAAGTGAAATTTCGTGGGATACTTTCGAGGTCCGGCCACTGGAAAAGAATTGTCCCATTCCAGGCTACTGGATGGAAGATGAAAGGCTATACCTCTTACCGAGATGAAAGTTCCTCGGAGAGACAGTAACATCTGTTCCACAACTGGAGATCTTGGAACTCTAATGAACTGGAATTTCTAATGGGGCTAATTTTTCTTGAAATATCAAAAAATGATCTTTTTACAAATATTTAGAAATTTGTAGATCTATCTCGAGAGAAATTGAATTAAAATTCAAAATTGAGTGGAAATTGGAATTAATAAATTTCTAAATTTTTCAGAACTGGGCCTAAAAGTTACAAATGATATTTTTTATAGTAATTGAAAATTTCTCATATAACTGATTTCTAAAAATTCACGTTTCAACATATTCTAAAAGTTTAAAAACTGCAAGGAAAATATTTGATATTTGTGTAACTTAATTTAAAAGTCAAAAACATTCATTAACAATAATTGGAAAGATTCATTTTTCAACTATTTTTTTAACGTCTGTTGAATAAATTATTAGTAACAATTTCAGAAAAGTTGTAATTTTAAAAACTCTGAATTTTGAAAATCTGGAATTCAACAAACAATATATAAAATTTTCTAAAATTGTAATTAAACGTTAAAAAGAAGATTCTCGAATAATAATTGAAAATTTCTTTTAGCAATAATTAAAAAAATCCAATAATAGAAAATTTAAAAACTGAAAAAAATTCAATCAACCAATTTTGTAATTCTTCAAAATAGCATTTAAAAATAGAAAAGAAAATTTCTTAATAACAATCGAACATTTCTTTGACCGCCAATTTTAACGAATTCCAGTTTTTTTGAACTTTTGGGGAAAATTAGCCCTTTCGAAAACCGTAACTGCCAGTACCGAAGAAGACGTCGACGTTATATACCGCGGAAACGTGCATGTGTACATATATGTTCACATACTGGGTAAAGCTACCAGGTGGAACGAACGTAGGGACAATAGAAAATCAGCGGCAACCGGTGCCAAGGACGGGCAGTTCTCGCGGGGCTGTTTCGTAACTCGTGAAAGTCTGCACAAGGGACACTGACCTCACCCTCCTCCTCCATTCGGTCGCTCGCTTCCATCCTCTCTCACTCTTTCTCTCTGTTTCTCTCTCTCTCTCTCTGTCTCTCTCTATTTTTCTCTCTCTCTATTTCTCGGTCTCCTTGGCTAAAGCAACATCCCACGGTTCGACAAATTCAGTGTGTACGAAACTTTAAAAACTCCCATTCCTACTCGCTTTCCCTCTGCCTTTGTCATGGCCTCGAGGAAGATACGCCGAAAGGTCAGTGAAAGGGGAATGAATTACGAGTTAGGAAGTGATCCGTTAAACGGATGATGGGATCTTATGTCAGATAAATTGATAAGAATGCTTTTATAACGAATCTGCTCTCTTCTCCCTTTTTTTTAATCGCCCTTTCTCTCTTGCAGGTGGTGCATTTAAGGCAGAGGCTAGACAACACCGTCAGTAGCTCGAGGGATAGAGCGTTTCCGCTCGATGCCACCCTCGCTATGATACAAACACTTATAGACTGCGACGAGTTCCAAGACATCGCAACGTTAAGGGTACGAGAAAGTTTCTTCGTTCAAGAATCCGCCAGTAGTTTATTTCCACTGCAGCAGCAGGAACCAGTGGTCTGTTTCTACTGAATCGGTTCCAAAGAGACTCTCAGTGGTCTGTTTCTACTGAATCAGTACCAAATAGACTTCCGGTGGCCTGAGAGTTCCGCTGCAGCTGTCGAAAATACCAGAAATTGTCTGTTTCTACTGAATCACTACCAAACAGGCTCTCAGCGGTCTGAGAGTTCCACTGCAGCTGTAGAAAAATACCAGAAATTGTCTGTTTCTACTGAATCAGTTCCGAACAGACACTTAGTGGTCTGAGAGTTCAATCATAGCTGTAGAAGGCATACCAAAAATGGTCTATTTCTACTGAACCAGCAGGAAGTAGATTCTCAGTGGTCTGTTTCTACTGCAACAGTAGCAGGGAGACCACAAATGGACTTTTTCCACTGCAGCAGTATGAAAGACACCAGGAACGGTTTGCGTCTATTGCAACAGTAGGCTGAAAACCAAGAATGGTCTGATCCTACTGCAGCAGTAGGAAGGACGCCACAAATTGTCTGTTTCTTCTACAACGCTACTGACTAATAACCCGTTCCTACAGAATCAGTAGGAGGTAGATGCAGACCGTCGGCAGTCTGTTTCCACTGCAGCAGTACTGGCAATGAGTAGGAGTCCGTATCCACTGAATCAGTTGTAGGCAGACTCCCAGTAGTCTGTTTCTACTTTTGCCGTTCGGAATAGAAATGTAGTCCAGCAATGGTCTGTTTCTACTGAATCAGCAGGAAGTAGTCCGAGTGGCAATGGTCTGTTTCTACTGAATTAGTAGAAAGGAGACTCCTAGTGATCTGGTTCCACTACAGTTGCACTGACTAATGGTCCGTTTCTACTGCAATAATTCTGACTAACGATAAGAGTCTGTTTCTACTGGATCAGTGGGAAATAGATGCAGGCCATCAGTGGCCTGTTTTCGCTACAGCAACACACTGATCAATTGTTGTCTGTTTCTACTGCAGTAGTAGCAAACTGTCCGATAATCCGTTTCTACTGCAATTGCCAGAGATTGATGCCTCTGGTTAACACTTTGCCGTCCGCACATGTGACGGGTATTCTTTCCCTTGGCGCCGGTATAAATCTTTATGTACGACACCAACGTGGTGCCACCGGCACTTGCGTGAGACTCTTCGCGAGACACCTACAGAGTGTCACCGGACGGCGTAGTGTTAATAACCACTGTAACGTGTAAAAGGCTTCGGTGAAAATCGGGCTAGGCTTCGACTGGTATCATAATTTTTTTTTTCCTTTCAGAACTTGGATGAGCTACTGGACCATAAGTCAGACTTAAGTGAGAAGCTGTGTCAGATAGGAGACAGCATAGTTTACAAGTTGGTGCAGTGGACCAAAAGGCTACCCTTTTACCTCGAGTTGCCGGTAGAAGTTCATACGAGGTTACTCACACACAAGTGGCACGAGCTCCTGGTGTTAACCACTTCGGCTTATCAAGCTATGCACGGACAACACAAGGTCACGAGCGTTGCTTCCGATGGTACCGGTGCAGATTTCATGCAAGAAGTACGTTTTCGGCTTACAGCCGGGGAGAACAGTTTTTTTTTATCGATCCCTAGATCAATTTTTGTAAATTTTAGCCCAGTTCTTTAAAAATGGGCTGGCTTCTGGATCCTGAAGGAATTTCAAAATCCTAAATTTCGAATTTCTGGAATTGGTACTTTTCTGAAATGGGAAATTAATGCTGGAAGTGGTATTTTAGTAGATTTCCAAACGGTCACTTGACTAAAAAATTCCAAATTCGAACTCTCGTTACAATTTCGAACCGAATTTTGGAATTCTAGCGGTTCCAGTGGACTTTTTTCCGCTCACTTGGAATTTAAAAAAATCAAAATCCAAACACAAACTCCTTCTATTTTCCATCCTCCCATTTAAAAACCAAATATTCGTTGCAAAATTAATAAATCACCCTTTTTATTTAACCCTTGGTCACATACGTGGACGTTTAATTTTTTTATAATTATAGTTACCGTCAATAATAAAACGAACAAAAATTTGATAACAATTTATTCACTACAGAATCCCTCAATCAGAGAAGTCAAAATTTTTTGGTTTGGCTGTACTGGTAAATCGTAAAAGAAAAAAAAACATTAAGCCAATTTTTTCTCACCATAAAAAAAAATTGTCCCTGAAGAGGCTAATTTCCATCGAATGGGGAAATACTTGGACAAGTATTTCCAGGTATTCCTCAGCTATCCTTCCCGCTACCTCTCCATGAAATGAAATAAAAGAAAGAGTGACGCAACTAAAGAGAGGCCCGATTTCTTGCAGGTATCGAATAACATGTATACGCTCCAAACGTGCCTGACTAGTATGATGGGACGCCCTATAACCATGGATCAATTACGGCAGGACGTGGGTCTCATGGTGGAAAAAATTACCTACGTAACGTTAATGTTCCGACGAGTGAAGCTTCGAATGGAGGAATACGTTTGTTTAAAAGTTATTACCATGCTTTCACAAGGTAAGTTTTCCCTCGTTTCTCCATTTAGCGCTTGTTATTAATGCGAGCACTTTTGTGCGCCTACTTAATCGCAATCTCTGCTCTTGCTTCCAATTGGAGATGCAAAATGTGAGTAAAAACAAAAAAGAACAAACGAACATTCTCATAAAGTGCCGATTACCGGAAAGGAAAGTGTCGCACCGGGCGGGCTCGAGCACTTTCCTTTCCGTTTCGGCGCAAGAGTGGGCGATTTTAATAAATCCCAGACCATCCGCGACCCCGCTTTGAGGAAACAATGCAACCTCGTATCTTTACGACCAGCTTGAACTCGTTCAATTGAAATACACTTTTTTTTTTTTTTGAACCGGATTGGTCGCTGGGTTATTCCTTAATCGCACTAATAATTCTTTAACTGCTCCGAGGAAACTGGAACCGAAAAAATTTTCCCGATTCCTGAGGAATTTAAAAAAAAAATTTTTTTTATCCTCATTTGTTGCACCCTGGAATCCACGAGGTAATGGAGATTAATTGTGCCCATAATTATAAAAGTGGTCTAAGTCATAATTTTCGTGTTGATAAATTTAAAGGAATTGTTTGAAATAAAATAAAAAATGTTTTTACATTTTGCAATATTGAAAGTTTGAGTTTTATTGGTTTTTATTAATAAAGAAAAAAATGTATTGCAAAATAAAATGATGCGAGGTAACTGAAAATCTCATCTTTTTCAAATTTTGACTTAGACCACTTTCATAATTATGGGCACAGTTATGGATCACAAGGAAATGGGAAACTTCGATTTTGCTTCGTTGATGGCAGTTAAGGGGTTGTTTGACAAAACACAAATGCCTCATAATTTCCAATAATAAGCTAAAAATTGCATCTTTCCAGCGCGAGGAAGCACGTTAGAGCTGGAGCAGATACAAGAGAGGTACATGAGCTGTTTGCGAAGTTTCGTCGAGCACAGTGCCCCGCAACAACCCGGTCGCTTTCACGATCTCCTCATCAGGCTGCCCGAAGTGAGTTTTACTCATTTTTCGTACATACAACCATGTCCGATTGGATTCATTAAAATTCTTCGTTTAATCGTATTTTTTTTCAATTTTTTCATTCATTTTTGTATATTTGTATTTTTAGGAAATTTCTAAGCCTGGAAAGGGATTTCAATTTTGTAATCCTCTTTTGTATATTTGTATTTTATTTTAACATTGGAATATGTTGAATTTATCCGATAATAATCTTTTTAACAATTTAAGTGTTTTGTACTTTGAGGTTTAATTATACAACATCTTTTTTATTTTAATGAGATCAAACCTAAGAGTTTCTATTTTTTTTTAGAAGAAATAATACTTTTTTTTGTATATTCAACAGCATTTTTTAATATGAGCGCAATTACGCACAATTTTGTAGTTTATATATATATTGTAGAAGACGTCAAAGAAAATCATATATACAAAAATGAAGATAATGGGATTTTGGGCTCCCTTAGGGCCAAAAAGCCGCGTTATGAACCCTCATTTTTTTTCTACAAAAATAATTTATAAAATAAGTGAAACGAAGTTAAAAATAGTAGACTAGTAGTTTCATATGAATATTGACTATTTTTCTGGCAAATGTCATCACTCAAAGCTACAACTTCTGGTGAATTAAACGAAACTCCAATTTTTCCAATTTTCCAATTTTCCAATTTTTTGATTGGGTAATATTTATTATCAGATAATTATTATGCGATATAGAAACTCTACGCTATAGTTACATAAAAATAATTATTCTGTTCCACATAAATTTTTTTTTTTCGTACCCATAATGAAATTATTTTTCCCTAAGTATGAAAAATTAATAAAAATGAATATTCTCCTTTTCCAGGTTCAATCGGCGGCGGCTTTGTTACTCGAGAGTAAAATGTTCTACGTTCCTTTTCTACTGAACTCAGCGATTCAAAGATAGTAAATGTAAAAGAAGATGGAAAGTTACATGGAAAGTTCCCCGAAACACGGAGGGAAAATTCATGAACGAGAATTCCTCTTTTTTTCCTTTTTTCTTGTTCTTTTGGTTTCACGAAACGAAGCCGATTACCCTGAAATCTTACGTAACGTAACGCGATTTTGAGCAGCATCTCCGCGAAACCCATGAAAGAGAGAATCTCCGCTTTTGCCGAGACGCTTCGTGGGATTCTAGGAATTAAGAGAAACAAAGAAAAGCCCACTTATCGAGGAACGGAAAAGAAAGAGAGAAAAAAAATCATAAGAAATAATAATAATAATGAATTAATTAATGAAAGAAGTAAAACACACAAACAAACTACCAAGCAACCAACAAACCAATCAACCAACCAAGGAGAGAGCAAGATGGACTTTTTACGATGGTGAGAGGGGAAAGGCTTTGTTTGTGTATGTATCATAGCTATAATATATAAATATATAAATATAATATACATATGCACATAGATAGATTAAAGGAGAAGAGAAAATACCTATGATATGTAAATATAATGAATTAGTTGATTAATTCATGAAAATTATTGTATGAATGTTTTCGTTTGCGTGATATCGATGGAAACGAAAAACGAAAATGAAAAAAAAGAAACACATTTTTTTCCGTCTCGCGAGTGTACGTGTGCGTGTGTGCGTGCAAGCCTTGAATGAAATTCGGAAACTTGAATTTTCTCCCACCTTCTCTCTATCTCGCTCTGTTGTCCATTTCCCATTTTCTTTTTTCTTTAGATAATTAGTAGATTATTCTATTTGACCGGAAATAATATTTAAATAATAGTTTCCATCTTCTCTCGGTATTTTTTTTTATTTTTCATGGTTTTTTGGCGTCTAATAGTGAAATAAGCAATGAAATATTGCATTTATTGAAACATTATCGATGATTAATTATTTTTAAAAAGAGTTTGAAATTTTAATAAATTCTGAATTTTAGCGACCCAGCAAAAAAAATCAATTTTGAAAATAATAATTTATAACTACAATTTATTGAAACTTGTTGGTAAAAAGAAAATAATTTTTTTTTATTAAAAAATGTACGGAAGAAAAATATCCCGAATTATTTTTCTTCCTTTTATTAACTATTTTATCTTCGTAACAAAATCGTGCATTGTTAAAAAAATTAATTGTGCAAATATTCTTTTTTTATAAATGATCAGTTCCTTTTATACACGATTTTATTAACAAATTTGTGTTAATTCATTATTTAATACAGAAAAGGGGAGGAAAGAATTTTAACAGTTTAATAAAAAACAATTTTAACTAGAGACTTTCAATTAATTCCCTTTGTTATTCAATTGCTAAAATGTAGAATTAGTTAAAAATCCAGGTTTCCTGAATTTTGATAAAATGCAATATTTTATTATTTAACGTATACTATGATTAGATAATTTGATAATTGCACTGCTCTCATTAAATTTGATAAATTGTGAATTTCGAATTTTTTTTATTATAAAGAGGAAGGAAGAAGTATTTTAACGTTTTAACAACGAGAATTTTAATTATTGGGACTTAAGATATATTTAATAATATTTTAATTAATAATAAAAAAGAAATATGAACTCCAGGTTTATCAATTTCCGAAAAAATCGGCTGAAAAATTATCGGATTTTATTGAGTGCAATATTTTATTATTTAAAATTTCCATTCATTGGATGTCAAATTGAGAAAAAATAGTAAAAAGTAAGACTGAAAAAAAATTACTTATATTTCTTTTTGCTCAAATTTACAAGCGAAATAATTATTAATTGATCATATTACATTTGAGTAAAAAAAAAAACGGTATGATCCAAGTTCTTGGTTTGCGTGTTTGTCACTTTGTAAAAAAAAATGTAAAAAAGAAAAAAGAAGGGAAAAAGGAAAGAGGAAGGGGGAGAAAATTGTTCGACAAACGAAACGTACGAACTGAGAAAAAAAGGTAGGACAAAAATGATTATGAAGACTTTGAATGAATTGAGAAAAAAAAACAAAAAAAGAAAGAACAATTCCGCTGGGGAATTCGAACGTGAGAGTTTTCGAATTAACGAAAGATCAATCGAGAAGGACTGAAATAAAAAAAAACCCTTTTTTATCGAAACTAAAAGACTATTAAGAAGTAAATAATAATGGTATATATATTTAAAAAGAAATATATATATATATATATAGTAATTAAAAAAAGGGGGTGATGATGGTAATGATAATGATAATGAAGATGATGAGGATGATGATGATAATTAATTATATAGATATATTATATAATTAATAATAATATTGTATACATATTATATTTCTGTACGCAGTCGCGCAAGTACGTCATTGTGTGTTCACACCGCATAATCCAATAATTGATAATAAGGAGGACAAAAAAAATGGAAAAACACTAAATTTTATCTCTCTGGTCTACAAAAATTTACGAAACAAGGGGTAGAGTCGCAAATGGTCCGAAAAGGGATCGAGATAACTGGGGAAGAACGCCAATCAACCCTATTGGAAATCCGGATGCACCTTGAGCCCAAATTTGAAAAATGTAATTCTCTCAAATTTCAGACATTCTTTCTAGCACCTCATTATACTGCTAATTTTGTTTATAAAATTTTAAAAAATTTTAGAATTTTTCATAACATATTAGGTCCTTTTAGGTGCTTGTTAATATGATTGAAGTAATTAAAGGCACTGTATCCTTAATAGGAGCCGTATTAATGGGGGTGTTCATTAATTAGCATCCGTCTTGGTAAGGATTTTATTAATAAGGATTCCTAAAAATTTTTTTTCTGAAAGACTGATATAGTCCCTAAAGTTATTGAGATTAAAAATCGTTCATAACAGGTACTGGGTCCTTGTTAGATATTTTTATTTTTTAGTTATAATTATTATTTTACCTTGTTCGTGACAGTATCATTATTCCTTATGAAAATAACGAAGAAAATATTATTTTGTTTATAAACGATCAGTGCATATCCTAAACGATTTTATTATTAAATTAGGTTCCTTTGAAGTAAAAAATTTTGAATAATATATCTCGTTATTAAAAAAAACTATCGAGAATAATTTTACCAGTTTAACAATAAACAATTTTTTAATTGAAATAAACAAATTCTAAGAGGGTCCCTGATGTAAGGACCAAGTCCTTATAATACATCCTTTTCTTTGTATCACTGGAAACTTGATCGTCAAAAATGATAATTTATTAATTTATTAATAAAATTCTCTAGAAAAATGTTAATATTAATATAGTCCTTAGTAGGAATTTTAATAATTTGACACACTCACAAAAGGACGTTAATACTAATTTTCCAAAAAGGTTCCAATTAATTTGTTAATTTTTCAAGCAGGGTCAGCTTTGAGCCCGATTGTTAAAAAACAAAATCCCAAATTGGACCACGATAGGACGTCGGATTTCTTTTAACGAGAGTCGGATGGGATTTTTATTATTAATTAATAAAGTCCCGATCTGGGCCTCGATGGGACCGAAATTGGTGCATTCGAATTTCCATCTCAGGGTGGAAAAAAAAAATTAAATGATACGTATTGTTCTGACCTACTGCACTGACCGTATAGTATTCTGGGCTATGAAATAGTTACAGAAAATACTAGTTTTTTTTTTGGAAATTGTACGAAACGACTGATTCGATGGATAAATTCGTGGGCTATATTGGAGTATGAGGAACGAAGGATAATTATATATTTTTCTCTCGGTGTGAAAGAAGGGAATGCGAAATTTGAGATCCACCGTTACTATGACTATTACTACTTCTGTCTACTATAACTATTACTATTGTCATTCACCGGGAATCCGAATTTTCGGAAGTTTCGAAAGTACTGATTCAATGAAAACAAACTGGAAGAGGAAATTGCAATTTCAAGAAGTTTCAAGGGATTATATCACGTCTAAGAAAAGCCACAGCAAGACACTCGATCGGAAATCGACATGATCGAAAGCACGTCATTCTCTTACGATTATGAGCATAGAAGCAATTAGGGCAATTAGGACCTTCGTGGGGGTAAATTCAGTGTTGGCTAATGGAAAGGAGGGAGATTTTCGAATTAAAGAGAAATTTGTGGTACTTTATATATTTTTTAAAGAGATCGTACGCATTTGTTTAGTTTGCAAAAGTTTCCGGAATTTTGGTGCATTTTTTTTTTCTAAAATTATATGAAATAATAATTTTTTGTGAAATTTTGGAATTTCCTCAAATTTCTTAGAAATTTCTTAGAATTGAATTCTGTATATTCCTATGATTTATTTATAATCACCCTGAAATGTGGCAATATTCGGAAAGTTGGTACTTTCCTGGAAAGTTGAATGATTTTGAAATTAAGTAACATTTCGAAATTTCATACATTTCCAAGAATACTGGAAATTCTAAAAATAGGTGTAATTAGAAAATTGAAAGCGGAAAAGGTGATTCATAAAATGAATATAAATTTGTATTACTGTGGAATTTCGTAAAGTTATAAAATGTTGTATAATTTTGGAAAAAAATACAACAAATTTATTTTAAAAAATAGACGATTTCCAGAATTAGAGGAAATTTCAAATTTTCTAGAATTTTGCACTACTATAAAGTTCAGGAATTTCGTACATTTCTGAAATTTTATGAAAAATAAAAATGATCCAAAAATTTTCGAAATATTACTCAACGTAGTTCTGTAGAATTCGGAAATTTTTATTAAAATTTGGAAACTTCATGTAAGTCAAAGTCGGGGTTAAATTCTGTGCAATTTGGAAATATTTATAGGAAAATAATAGGAAATTTAAAGAATTTATAAAAAATTCCGACTTTTTGTGCAATTTTGGAATCCTATAACATTCAAAAATTTCGTATAATTCTGCGATTTTATACAAAAAATATTACAAATATAAAATATTACAAATTTCCTCAATTATACTCAACGAAATTCCGTAAAATTTGAGAGATTTCTTGAAACCCAAAAATTTCGAGCCACTGAAAAATTCGAGTTGAAATTCTGTGCAATTTGGGCCAAGCTGAATTTACACCCTCTGTTTCAAGTCAAGCAAAACGAAAACACCACCTTCTCAACGTACCACCACTGTAACAAATCACTGCAAAAAAACACTGCGAAGAAAAAAAAAAGAATATAACGAAATAAGAAAACCAGAATTCTGGAAAAAAAGGTTAATTTACGATCCGACGATTTTTCTTATCTCGAAAATTTGCGAAAAGTACCTATATACAAATATTTTCTATATCGTTTCGCGGTTGCATCCTTAAGTTACCAGAATCGTTGTCTTTTTTTTTTGATAAACTATTTATAAGATTTTGTAGCCATAATACCAGTCAGTTACCAGAAAACCCGCGAAATAAGTTAGAAAAAAAGGTTCACGCAAACAGAGAAATAAAAAAAAACGATCGAAACAATTATATATACATAAGAAAAATGCAAAATGTGTTCAAAATGATAGTATATATATACATATATATATACACACATATATATATAGATATTGTAATGATAATGATTATATTCTTCCGTTATACAAAAAAAAAAGAAAAGAAAGAAACAAAAAACACCGAATCTATAGAATCTTTTTTTTATATAATTTTTACTTCATTCAAAGTTAAATTATTTGTAATATTTTTGTTCTCGAAAAAAAAGAAAAAACTGAAAATAACGACCGTATATGGGAAGACAAGAGGAAGGAGTAGGCGAACTGTTTTTTTTCTCGACGATTCGTTTTGTCTTATGTTGATTTATATATATTTTATGAATTATTATTTTATCGTATTTTCTGTTGTTTATTATCTCACGGATTATTTTCCTCCACAAAAATCGTCCCGAACGAAACCGAAAATTTCCTTTCATTTTTCTTTGGCATTTCTTTTGAATTCTAAAAAAAAAAGAATAACTAGTAAATTCGGTTTCGTTTTTTTTCCGAATTATTTCGAAATTTTTCGGGAATTCCAGGTTCAGGATTTCGCACTACCGGTGGGACTTTTTACCCAATTTTTTGGAATTTGAAATTATCGGAAATTCCTAGAATTCAAAATTGGAAACGAAACGACGTTTTTAAAAAATAATGTCTTTCAAAATTCCATTCGATTTCAATATCGATTATTGCAAAATTGTGGTTTTACTATTTTTTAGTAAAATCGGGGTTTCTATTCCAAATTCGGATTTTATTTATTATTGGAAATTTTTTTTTTATAAAAAAATACGAATTTTAAAAGGAAACGTTTCTTTTCTTTTTAATTTGGAATAAATAAAAATTTCGAAATTTTGATTCAATTTTCTCTGGAAATTTAAAAATTCCAAAATCGATATCCAAGAATTTATCTCCGGGGTTAGAAATTCCACCTTTTACCTGAACATTTGAAAGCTCCAAACGACTCGAGATCTCAACCCTTAGCTCGCCCACGACACAAAAAGGAAATAGTTGGCAGGCAGTCGCTTTTCAGACCCCACCGGCAACAATTTATAAATAAACTTTTTTACCCAAAAAAAATTTGTATGATTGTTGATAAATGTTGCTTTAATAAATAACGTAAGTTATTTTATGAAAATATAATGTTGACTACAAAAAAAAAAGAATGTAGAATTTTGTTACTACGAAGTCGCTTGAATTGACGACAATGAACTGGATTGGGGCCTCTTAGACCCCAGTAGGCCAGCTGAGGGTTGATTAGAATCTCGAAAATTCCAAATTTTCGTATAAATTTTTTTAAAAGTTCAAATTCGAACAACAATTTCCCGAAAATTATTCGAAAATTATTAGACCTCTTTCATTCTTCGATTTCATTCTTTTTGTTTCGTTTCATTCATTTTCGAAAATAGAAGAAAAAAGAAAAAGAAAAAATTCAGTAACGAATAATTTTCAAATTTGAAACTTGATGCATTTAAAACGAAAATACACGAAAATTTGCAAACGTTCCAGCAACAAGAAACCTGGGGTACAAAAAACAAAAAAAAAGATGTAATAAAATCGAAAATAATTAAAAAAATGCGTTTAAACGAAGAATTCGAATACGATCCCGAAAATTTAATTTTATATCGTTGAATGTATTGTTACAAAGACGCGGGAGGCGAAATTTCGAAGATGAAGAAAACTTTCAAAAAAGCAAAAAAAATAACGTCTACTTTTTAAAAATCCCCAAAAATAAAGGAAAATTTCAGTCGATCGGGAGGAAAATCGAATTTTCTTCCCGAATCGCAATTCGAGAGATATCGAATTAGAAAAAAAAAATGACTATTAGTCGAAACGATGGGACAAAAAAGGTTCTTCGTTAAAATTCCGAAAATAGAAAATAAAAAAGAAATTGTGAATTTCAGAAAAATAGGATCTTCGTAGATTTTTTGTTCTTTTTTAATGAAAGTCGTAGTATTATTGCGGGGAAAAAATAATAAAAAGTAAATAAATAAATAAAATTAGTAAAAAAAAAAATACGAGGAAAAAAATGGGAATTGTACCTGTACGATGTTTAATTAAGTATCAAGCGTTAATTGGCTCAATATTTTTTACGATTACTTAAGACAGTGAGTACAACCGGTGGTTCACTTTAGATTTATAACAAAGATAAATAAAAAAAAAACAAAAACGAAGAAGGAGAGAGAATAAATGATAAGAAAACAAACAAAAAAAAAAGTGAAATTAAACTTATTCTTTTGAAATTTATTACGAAATTCGTCGAGTTCAAATTGCGAAGGAATGAAATTCCTTTTTTTGTATGAAAAAAAAATTCGAAGAAAATGAAAAATTTCGGAAAAAAAAAATATACATGTATATGGAAAACGGGAGAGAAATACAATTTCTCCGCCCTGCAGTTACTCGCGTATTTATATTCTATAATTCCAGTCTGGAGGAACTGGAATTTCCAGAAACGTCGTCGCTACCGACGTGGTCTTGATCGTGTCACTGTCATCTTGCCTCAAATAGAAAATCAATTTACATTTCACTGTCAATACTCAACTGCTAAGAAAGTTCGCCCGAGCAGTTTGCAGTTTCGGTAATCAGACTCTCGACGCACCCAAATTCTGACCCGTGACATCCTCCGGAAAGGAAAATCGAGTTTATTTTTATTTTTATTTTTAGTTTTACGTTCTGGAGGAAATATGTGGAAATCGAAGGAATAAGAGTCGATTCCCAAATGAGAACCTACTTTACCTGAGTCTAATACTGGCCCAGATTCTCCCAATATGGTCCAGTATTGGGACACGTTAATATTCAGTGCCATGTTTGGGAATTTATGGTAATTTGGTCCGATACTAGGTCGAAATATCAGATTTTTGGTTCAATATTGGCCCAGGGTTTCTTATCATGACCCAGTATTAGGTCCTCAAATTATTTGTATGGTCCAGTATTGTATCAAGTTGATATTAAGTCCCAAATTCAGAATTATTGTATATCTGGTCGAATAACATTTTGGGGAATTCTGATACAACTAGCGAAGGATGAAGTAACAGAGAAAATTGGATTTGGATGGAAAAAATTAAGATTTAGAAATTATTTATTTAGATTTAAGTAAAATGGAATCGGTATTTTCCTACTTATTAAAAATTTTGAACTGAAAGTAAGTTTTAGGGCTTGAAACCCATTTGCAATCCAATTAAATCTCTATTACATACGAAATCCGGAAAAATGCGACCCTGAAATTTTGATAAATTTTTCTATTCGAAGTTTTGTAAAATCTCGGATCGAGTATTGTCAAACTTTGAAAATGAATAATTTTCTGAATAAAAATTTCCAAATTTAAGACTCAGTTCATTGTGAAATTTGGGACAAATAAATTCAACTAATATCAGAGAATTTTTTTGAAAATTTAATAAATCTTTGATAAGTTATCAATTTTTCTAAATTGTAACGATGTCGATGGATGAAATATCACCCCATGCAAATGTTTCTTTGGATGTTATTGAAAAGCTGTATTACTAGTGACCCTGATACTGGTGCAGCAATGTTATTTGCGATAACTGCAAAGAAAATCAATTTTTAAATTTTCATGAATAGTGTCTAATTCTTGTGGTATATTTTCAATCTCATTAATATGTCTTTACTGAATTTATACAATATATTTCAATTCTTGGGGTGAAATTACATCAATGATACCATTAACAATATTTTTTGAGATGATACCATTAAAGGGGGCATTCTACTCTAGTGTGTCGATTTTGTATTTTTCATTTTATGCATTTTCAGGGAATCAATTTTCTTATCATCGAAAGTCTGTAAAATTATCGAAAATAAATGGAAAATTTGTTACATGACAATTGAGATGCAGTGTTTTGCATAAATGTTTGCATAAATGTTCCAACTATGATTGATAAATTTATAAAAAACTTAATGCTTCGAATTGAAACAGTTTGTCTAAAAACCATGTTACTGCTCTAATTTTGAATTATTCATTATTGGTCTGTTTTTTATTTTAAACAAAATATAGGCATAAATAAATACAGTTATGTTACGATTATATAATTAATGATTTTTTTGTTATTACAGTAATAACTGTATTCCATACAATTTTAGTGATATGATTATTGTACTATAGTCGTTGGAAAAAATGAATATCAATTCTGTAATCATTGGAATCAGTATTGATTATATTGTAATAATTCAATATTATAATACAATTTTTATAAATATTGTGGTTCAATTGAATAACATTACTGTATAATTAATAATTGACTATTATTATTATAATTATTATTATTTGCAATTATTAGCCCAAAAATTGACATTCTAGAGTAGGATTTTCCAAAAGGAGTCTGATTTTACTGGTAGCAACCGACTGCAAACGTGCTCTGCTGCAATTGTCAAGGAAACAGAATAAATCAACGAGAACTACACTGATAACAAAAAGAAAAATGCGAAACCTTGGGCCTATTAGCCTAAGGATAACTTGTCCATATTATAAGACTTAACCGGATACTCGGAGGAATGAATGAATGAATGAATGGATGGATGGATGGATGGATGGATGGATGGATGAATGGATGAACCAATCAATCAATCGAAGATACATCGATCCCGATGTACCTTCGAACGAGCGAGTGACTTTTGAGAGACTTTGAATGTGAGCCTGTATGGGAATGAACGGGAAATCGAGGAAGCGGAAAACCAGAAAGGACGATATGGGAGAGAACGATGGGAGGTGTGTTGCAATTGTGGATATAATTTATAATTAATTTATAGTTAATTATAAATTAATAATGATGAAATTGTGAACTTATAATTTATAATTGATCATAACGAATTATAAATGGATAATTATATAGTCGTGGACATATGATTTATAATTAATTGTAATTGGTTATAAATTATGAACGACGTAATTATATGATTATAAATATATAATTTGTAATTAATTACCGCTGCTTTCCTCGATTCAACTATACAGATCGTCCTCTGTGTTCAATTCAGACGGTTGCGATTGGAGGTATTTTCCAATCACATTTCATATATCATCAGAAACATTAAAACATATAAACGTATACAGGGTTGAACGTTCGTTTTTAGAGAGATTTTTTTAACAAGCTGGATTTATACGTATTCCGGAATATATGCTATTGTTGCAATAATATATATTCCGCATGAAAATCCTTCTGCCCGAAAATAAAAAAAGTAATGCTGCCGATTTGTACACCCATCGAACGATATATTCCTATACTGATATATACATTATATGTAATATATGTAATATATTATACATAATAAATATTATATATAACATATATACATATATATAAATATTCTTCTTCTCCAGAATCGTGTAGTTGCTAAAAATTTGAGAAATTTCGAAAAGGGGGGAATGATATAAGTTGTGGCCCCATATTTCAACGTGTTTTTTTGAAAATAATTTCGATTATAAACGAAAGTGAATGGTAATTCCCCTAGAATCGAACAATTTTTTAGTTCCAATGTATTGATTCCAATTGTATATATTATTGAACGTAATTTGATTATTAATTACAATTCCTATTGAATCCATTATCAGTGGCAATTATTCCCATTTCGATTAAATTCATTAAGAGTCCCAAAATTTTCCAATACAATGCTGACTGAAATTATTATTTCATAATTTTGATTAAGAATTAAAATTTAATTTTTTTAATTTTGATTGCATCCATTATTTCTTGTAAAATTAATTTTTCATTACAATTATTCCCTTTCTGGTGAATTTTTTGTTTTCTTTTAATTAATTCTTAAATTCGTCATGGATTCCATTAATTCCTATTGAATAAATTATCAGTGGCAATTATTCCCATTTCTATTAAATTCATTAGGGGCCTCAAAAATTTCTATTTTAATACTAATTATAATTATATTAATGGTTCCATCAATTCTTCGATTCCCATTGAATTCTCCCATAATTCTCCCATAATTCCTGTCACATTTATTTATACCCATTATTATCAAGTCCCATTGAATTTATATTTAAATCCATAAATTCCTATTAAATTCTCTTTTGACCCCATAGATTCCTACCCAACCCTTGTTAATCCCATTGATTCCTATTAAATTCAATTTCGGTTACAAATTATTAATAAATGAAATATTTTTGAAATTCATTCTCATTAAATCCAACGTTTTTTAAATTTTAAGTATTTATTAGATTTGATTGTGAATTTCATATTTATTCATAAAATCAAATTCAATTTTTTCTTATTAAGAATCAATGGGGCTTATTAGCAAAAAAAGATAAATAAAATATTGTTAATAATCGACATTCCCAAATTTGTCCAATTAATTGAATTTCTTTCGACCCATGGGTTTTGTTGAATTTCCAATTGATTATTATTAATTCAATTATTACACGACTCTGATCTAACCGGCTAAAAAGTTACGCGAATCTTGTATCGACACAAAAGGTTGAACAACAAATGAAGAAAAAAAAAGATTCATTCATGATGTTGATGATGATGATAATAATAATTAAAATACTAACTAATAATTATAATAATACTGATGATAATAAAACCTCGATCGTACTGTCTTAATTTATAGAAAAAAAAGAAACAACAAAATAATAAAAAATGACGACTTTGATGATGATGACGAAGAAGAGGAAGAAGAAGAAAAAGAAGAAGAAGATGAAAATTCGATATTAATATATGACTGTAATATTTTCGTATTAAAATATTCCGTGATGTATATTTATATAAAGTGCTAATTGTATAATGTAATATATTGATATATACATAATATACATACACACGTACATACGTATAAATACAAATATAAAAATAAATATAAATAAATAGAATTCTATATGAAATATATACTTATTCATTCATTTATTTATTTTTATCCATTTATTTATACGTGTGTACATGTATTTATATAAAATGTATCTGTATATAGAGATGTCGTGGAATTCAGCGGATTGTATTATAGTTTAATTGATAATTGCGAGTAAACTTTCGAAGGGCGTGAATTTTTTTTCATTTCAATATATATTAAATAATAAATAAGTGAATTCAAGTAGGGTAAAAGCACCAATGGATGAACCCTTTTTTTCTTTTTTTTTTACTCTGTCTTATTTGCTTTCGAGAAAATGAAATATTCCACGAAGGAGGAAATCGTTCATCTATTGGTGGCTGTTCATTTATTGGT
Source organism: Gasteruption jaculator (assembly GCA_949825005.1). Lineage (NCBI taxonomy): Eukaryota > Metazoa > Arthropoda > Insecta > Hymenoptera > Gasteruptiidae > Gasteruption > Gasteruption jaculator. The sequence goes on from OX463770.1 coordinate 7,478,817, forward strand.
GCCTTCATCCTAACCGATCTTTCAAATCAGCAAGACTTAGGGCACAAGTATTTTTCATTGCCCGACTCTTTTTTTTTTTCTTAAAGTTTAAGTGAAGTACAAGTCGTCGCGAATTATTGCAGAATTTCGATGAAAGGAAATAATATTAACGATAATACTAATAATAATAATAACAACAATGTGTAGCTTTCCGTTTTTGGGTTCGACTTTGTAGATATTGTATAAAAACTGGAAGGATTTAATAATAATTCCGTTATTAAAAGCCTCGATTCCTTTTCTTTTCCAAATTCGAATTACCCAATTTGTGTTTATTCCCTTTTTTACTTTAATTTTTTCCTCGGTTTTTTTTATTAATTATTTTATATTTCTGAAAATGCAAGATGTGAATTTTCCAATATTCCAATTTGTGAAATGCGAAATTTTCAAGTTTTAGTTCCTCCAAGGGTGGAAAAATAATTATTCTGACAAATTCTTATTTATAAACTAAACATTAAATTCAAGTAAATTTAAATGCTTAAACGAAAACAAAAAAATACAAACAAAATTTAATATTCGATTTAATACAATAATTACACCAGATACATTGCAAGTATTTTTAACTTCATATGTGTATAAATAAGAATTTTTATATTGCTAAATAATTATTTTTTCATATATGGTCTTCAGTTTTTCAATAATGTAGTTATTTGTACAATGTAATTATTATGATGTAGTAATTGGAAGTAATTAATGTTATTACAAATAATTAATACTAATTCTGTATTTATTAGGATTAATATTAATTATATCGTAATAGCTTATTAATGTAAAATAATTTATACCGACACTGTGGAATAATTGTATATTATTGTACAATTAATAATTCATTGTTATTACATTGGTAATTTACGCTGGAATCAAATAATGTCAATTATGTTATTAACGGAACTGATAATTCATTGTTATTACAATAACTACATTATTATTAATGTATTATAATTTTTTTAATTTAAGAATAGAAAAAAAAAGAACAGGAGGAAAGATCTTCGGGGGATGAAATATAGCGAACTCTTGTATTTTTGTTAATGAATGAACAATGAGATATTTGATAATGAAAAACTTTATAAATAAGAAGAAAAAAAAATTTGAAATAAATCTGAAGTCTGTTTGGAGATGCCTTTGATAGGGAGTATAAATGTAGATAGTAAATACACTATATATTATTATATATATATTATAAATAGTAATGAATAAATAGAATTATTATATATAACTATTATATATTACTATATAATAATAAGAATGATGATAATGATGAAGATGAAGATGATGAAAATAATATTATTATGAAGTAAAAATAAACTGATTAAATGATATGTCGATTCATTTTATCAAAACTTATAATTATTTTCTTCTTTAATCAGCAGGTCTTATCAATTTATCTTTAATCGGGTGCCAGGGATATCTCTTTAATTGATAGTTGGCGAAAAAAAATATTACACTACTATTTGTGTAAAAAATTTATCAAAAGTCAGCATTTCTCTTTTCAATAGAACTACTTTTTCAATTATTATTTATTTTAATTTATATTAATTAGTATTAAAAATCAGAAATAACACATTCCTCAGCTGAACAAATCAAAGAAAATAATTGGAAAAAATCTAAAAAGAACAAAAGTTGATAAATCTTAAGTTTCCTGGAAGTCGAAAAAAAAAACTGGAGAGAAAAATACCGGTGAAAGTAAAAATTCCATCCGGTTTCATGTTTCTTTTTACGTGTTTTTATTACAGACGTTTCATTACGTTAACATAACAAAGTTCTATACTTTCAAGGTACATAATGATCGTTACAATGATTTTTCTACCTGTGAGATCTTTAAACTTTGGACCAAATGTCAAAGACTTCTCATTATTCATTTTCTTTAATCCACAAAAATAAATCGGTAAGAAAACAGAAAAAAGAGAAAAAAGTACATGAATCAAAATTGCATTCAAAATCAATTTCCATCTAATTTGTTTTTTTTCACTTGAAATTGAGCGATTCGTTTCAGAAATCTTTCGACATTTCGTTGAAATTAAAGTTATCACAGAAAGAGGTATTTTCTTCATGTTTTCTGGATTGGACACTTCCGAGAATACTTTTGCATTTGATAGTAATACTTAATTTCTGAATTTCTAAAAAGGTACCAATTCAAAAAGTACTCCTTCAACGTATCCCAATCCAGTTTCATACTTCAGACTGTAGGATTCATCATTTATCAAATTTATAATGATTTTTTTATTCTTATTTTTCGTTCATTTTCATTTTCCATCACATTTACCTCCCCGCATATTTTTTCAAAAGTTCTCCTGCCCTTAAAATTATTTTTCAGTTGGAAATAATAAGAAATTTAGGATTTATCAAATATCTGAAAAAATTTTGAAGAACGAAAAATAAACTACTTTTACAAATTTTCATGAATGCGAATAGTATTTTAATTTAGTATTTAATTATGAATTTATATAAATCCTTAATTAATTTCATTTTCGTAGTGAATGTTAAAGATTTTGAGAATTTTGGCATTTTTTGTTGCTGATTCTAAACGTAAAAATCACAATTTCAGGAATGTCAAAATTTTATAGTAAAATGTCACTCACTTTAGTACTTTTCGTCATAATTTCGAAATTTTTTCATTCCAGCTTTAGGAATTTGCAAACTCCGAAATTCTTTTGCTTACATTTCGAAGTTAAAAAATTGCAATTTTACATGTGCCAAAGTTTCACAAGAAAAATAATTCAAACTTCAGCATTTTTTCTTACAATTTTTCTTCAACATTTTTTCTTTGTAAAATATTCTTTAAAAAAAGACCGACCACAAATATTAAAAAAAAACAATCAAATCAAACGAATTACCCTTATAATTATTAAAAAAAATTTTGATCTTTAAAAAAGAAGAAGATTATACTTGCGGTTTAGATTGCATATTTTTCGAAATATTTTTGTTATTCTCACGAACTCAAATTTCATCCCAAATAAATTCATACGAATTTTCCGCGATTACTTAACATTTTTTAAAAATCACTACCCCTTGTCATTCAACACCCTTGAGGACAAAAATCATTATAAATTGATGAACCGATGAGTTCATTGGCTTTTTTTATATTTATCCCCCGTTTGTATCACAAAATTCAAAATAGAGCAAATTCCATTTGACAGCCAGTGCCAACCAGCCAATGCTATTTCTTTGTTTATTTTTTCTCTACTCGTGTGTGCGAAGTCTATGAAAATTCTTTACACCATCGCTTTGCTCGCGAGCAATGATACCTAAACTTAGCGAATATTACAAACTCATGGGAACCTTATGAACTATTTGCTAAGTAAAGACAAAATTCCTCCTCGAAAGGAAAGGGAAGGGAAGAAAACAGAAAATCTGAGGCCAGTTCGGACAATTAATTGATCAATTAATTATGACAAATTAATAATGCATAATTGGTGATACCCAATCAATCAATCATTGATTCTTGGTAATTCGGATTCTTCGGAAGGTTGAGAAGAAATTGTTTTCTCATTAAAGTTAATATTATATAATATTTCCATTTGTATCGTTAATTTCATTATCGTACCATAATTTTACACATAAACGCTTATTAATTTAGAGGCACATCGCTAAGGGTCTCTCGGTTCTCTTGTTGTAGTTTTACTCTGACTTGTTCCCTACGTTAATTATCAAACTCATTAGAAAAACACTAACCGCGGGAACTATTTTTTCTGACGTACAACAATGCAGAAATAACGGTAGAAAAGACAATTTTCTTATCTTCTGTTTTGTTTCAACTTCAAAAACTTTTTTTCCTATATGTTTTCTCTCTTTCTCTCTTTTTCTCTCTCTCTTTCATTTTGGAATATGCTATCGTTTGGTAGAAAATAGAGGCACGGGTGCCAAGTAATTGTTTTTTTTGTTCAGTGATTATTACCTGTTACTTTAGCGTTACAATCGAAAGCCTCACGATTACTTAAATACCCTTGATTCGTTATCGTTTAAGAGGAAACTGCACTGAAATTACGTCCAAGCATGAAAAAACTGCAAAAATTGCTGCTTTGCGTTAGTTGGACCCAAAATTAGAAAAAAAAAAGATACAGTCTGTTTGCAAAGTTTAACATTTTTTTTTCTTGCAATTTCGAAATTTTTAAATCCCAAATTTTGGCATTTTAAATTTTTACTGTTAAATTCTAGAAGCTTCGTTGTTTTTTTTTATCGAATTTCGAAATTTGTAAATCTTAATTGTAGGGTTTTTTAATTTTCACAGCAATTACTGGAACTTTAAAGCTTTAGCATCTTTTATACGCAATTTTTTGTGATTCTTAATTTTCACAATAAAAATACCAATTTCGGGGGTTTTGAAAATTTCGCAATAAGACACTGCAAACATCGACGAACAGCCTCTTCAGTCGTGAGTTTTCCCGAAATCATCAGATTTCAATCGCGTTTCATGGCTCGAAGAAATAGCAGTCAGAGTTTTCTTGTTTTTTTGCAAATACTTTTTTTGTTTAAACTCGGTGCATTTTTTTCCGTATAAAATTCTCGCAAAATGAGAAAAAAGTCGCGTGAGAATCCGCGTTTTGGCTTCAAGAGGTGCTATAAAAATTGGAAATTATCGTGTAAAAAGAGAATATTCGGAATTCCACCGTTAAGTTTAATTAAGTTACTATTATTCTCTCTCTCTCTTTTTCTCCCCCTTCCTCTCTAACTTTCTTCTCTATTGTAATTACAATTTTCAGTATGTAAATATACAATATACTGGAATAGTACTAATTTCCTATACATCAAACGATCATATATACGACATCGATCGAATTCATGGAAAATTATATAAAAATCCATCGAAAGCAAACAGAGAGGAAGACCTTAAACTGTAGTAATTATTATTATTATCATTATTATTATTATTATTATATATATTTATTTATAATCCCCTTCGTTCCCGAAGAATCCGAATCCCAAAGGGATGAGGCTCTGGCAAAGCAATGAAAGACGGAAAAGACCGTCCAAAAAAATATATCAAACGATCGCTAACTTCTCCCGGAATGTTCGAACCTTCAAACGCATTAAAATAAAATTGGCATTTTTTTTTTTCAATGAACATCGGCTGCATTGATTCAGTTTCCCCTTTCGATTCGTTCGATACACATGGAATTTAATGATTTTTAAAAGCTCTCGGTGTTCGGAAACCCAATCGTTGATTTCGAAATATCATTCTAAGACAGAAAAATAATAATCGGGGATTCTACGATCGGTACTTTGGCTGTTTCTCATTCTCTGACGGCTTCTCCCCCACTTTTCGGTTAGAAAATATAACAAAATTGTTTACTTAAATCGACAACTCCTCGAAATTTGCTGCTTTCTCTGGGTTTCGTTTCATTGAAAGAATCGTCATTAATTTAAAAGACAGGGATGATTTTTTTTTCCGCATACGTAAGAAACTTTCGAATGTGTTGAACTTATCGCCGTTGCTTGCAGAACGCCAGCCAGGACCTTCCTCGGATGCGAATTTCAAAAGAAAAAAGGGTCATGTAACTCCACGAAGCTTAAACTCAGTCGCCCCTTCGCTGCATCGAAACAGGTGGAGCGCAAAGTTAGATCACAAGAAGTAGGGGGTAGTTACTACAGGTGGAATTACTCGATCGTAATCAGGCACAGCATGGAATAAGACGGGAACCCTCTCGTCCACCGTTGTGAAATGCAATATGCTGGCTGTGTTGCCACAACGGTAACAATAGTTCGGTGCTGACCAGACCGTCACTAATTTGTCGTTAAACATGTATCTATATCCTGTAACGAGAAAAAATTAGGGTTAAGTGAGTTGATTTTTGAAACTGATGGGAGAGAATTAAAGAAATAATTTTTTTTTGCCATTTCGAAGTTTTTTCAACTCCAATTTTAGGGATCCGCAGACCCTGGAATTTAATTTCGAATTTAATTTCAAAATTAAAAGATCGCAATTTTAAGAATTTGCAGATTTTAAAATAAATCATTGCGAACATTGTCATTCTTTGGTGCAAATTTAAAATTTAAAAATCTCAATTTTAGAAAGCAGAAAATTTCAGAGTCAAGTAATTTTTTTTACTTTTGTTTTAAAATTAAACCATTGCAGTTTTACTCGTTCCAAAATTGTACAGCAAAATAACTGGAAATTCAGAAATTGCAAAGTCAGAATTTTGTAATTACAATTTCAAGAGTTCACAAATTTTACACTTAAATATAACAAACTTTAGCATTTGTTTATTAACAACAGGAATAATATAATATTTACCTTCGTGAACTAATTGATGCGCTCTGCAAATAAGCTCTAGGTCATTGATTTCCATGAACTTATGAGTTACTTTACTACCAAATAACCATCCAGCACCTCTTGGACTAATAGTCCAAGTGTCGACGTCCTCCGGATCGGACCATACCAGATCACAAAAAGCACCTTTATGTGGAATTTCCTGATTTCTTTCGATAGTCCTAATTTGGTCTAAAGTCGTGATGGCCGGGGACAAACCACCATGCACACAAAGGACTCGCTCGTCGATTAACTGTATTGCAATCGTTAAATGTTTCAATTAATACTGAAGGTCCGATAAATATTTCAATAATTAATTTATCAACGAATTTCAACGAATAGATTTAAATAAAAAAATAGAATGACTTACGGCAGCAACTGTGAGCAGATCAAATACCCTGCAGCAATATTTCCATGCATTTGCATTTCCATACTTATTTTGACATTCATCTGTACGAAAGAAAAGTGGATTTTATTACCAAAAATTTTATTTCTAACAAAATTAATAGAAATTCTATTAATTTTGACTCGTCAAAATTGTCAGAATGTGAAGAAGTTAAAAATACGAACCGTAAAATCCATAAACATGTGTGATTTGTCTTGACTCGTGATTTCCTCGCAAAAGCGTTATTCTATCCGACCATTTAGCTTTAAGAGTCAAAAGACGTGTGAATGTTTCTAAACTATAATACCCTCTATCTACAAAATCACCCATAAATATGTAATTCGTATCTGGCACTTGACCTCCAGTACGAAACAGTTCTTCTAAGTCGTAGAACTAGAGAAAAATGAGAAAATTTTAAAACATTACTTGAGAAGCAAAGTTCAAATAGATTTTTACATGTTTTCAAAATTTAGCATATTGATCCAAGAGAAAAGAAAATGCTTCTATAATATTTGGAATTTTAATTGGCAAAATTTTCTAATGATAAGTTTTCGTAATTTCAATAGCAATTCATTTAAAATTCATCCAAACAACATTTTAATGTTAACACTTTGCCGTCCGCACATCCAATCAGGATTCTTTCATTTGGCGCCAGTATAAATCTTTATGTACGACACCAACGTGGTGCCACCGGTGCTTGCCCAATAGTTTTCGCATGGCACCAATGTAGTGTCGCCGGACGGCATAGCGTTAATATTTTGGTTGTACCAAAAGTTTTGTTTTTTATGTGGTCGTTTGAGTTCAAATAACATTTTCGTAGATTATTTTGATAATTAATTAAGTTACTAAACTTATGAAATGGGAGTTAAATATTTATTTAGTGGGAAAATGGAAGTAGTGTCCATAAAAGCAAATTTTCCTCTTTTTTGCCATTTTTTTGTTTTATATTTTACTTCATAAATAAAAGTAAAATCAAAATTATGATAAAATTTACAAGTAGCCTGACGATTCGATGCAAAAGAAGTGGAGTTCTTATTGTTCTTATTATTATTGTTGTCATTATTATCATTACTATTATCATATTATATGTAGCAAACTGTGATGACATTCTGGAAAGAGTCAATCATACAATGCGATAACTAATGGTAAAATTAAAAATGAATAATCTTTTTATTTGCATTTTTTTAACTGCAAAATAAATCTTAAAATTACAACACGAGATCAAGTTGCTGTGCCGTTAGTGAAACTAAAGATATATTTGCAGCTACCCATCTGACCATTTCATATAAATCAATAAGCAATTAAGCCTTTAGTACCCAGAATGAGGTATAAGTCCACTCATATTTAACTTTATGAAAAAAATTGAAAATAAAAAAATTAGATTTGAAATCTGTATAGTTTTCTAGATGGCACTGAGATAAAACATGTGATATATTATGTAGTTAAAACCTTTATTTTCTATAACTAGGTTATTAAAACCATTTTTTAATTTATTAAACGCCAGAACCATTTTTTTCACAAAAAGGTATCTGTGTATTAATACTTTCAATGTATATAAATTTATTCATGGATCGTTGATATTTCTTTTGCAAAACCTTAGTTTCATCATGGGCCTCAAAATTGTAATATAGATTTTAAAAATTTTTTATCAATTTTGATCTACTAAGAGTTACAATACGAACACATAAAAGACTTTCATATCAATCATGGTCGCACATATGTAGTGAGGTTACAAAAACAATAAAAAAATATAGAAAAAAAAATAATAAAGTAAGTATGTTATTAAATGGAACACGGAAACTTTAACTATTTATTCTTTTTTTACAAATATCATTTTTGGAATCAATGATATAACTGCAACAATATTTTATTAAAAAGTTACTTCTCTATATCTTATATATCATTTATGAGCATATTATTCTAAAGAAAGAACCTCTTTAAAAAAAACAACTTCACGAAAAATTTATATTTTTGACCAATGGTCTCCGTTCAAAAAAGACGAACGGCGAACAGGACCTTCATAGCGAAAGGGTTAAATGTATACAATCACATTGATATAGGACGAATAGTAATCGGAGTAAACGTCAAATTGCAATTGCAATTGAAATTGAGATTCAAATTAAAGATTGGTCTCTCTTGTTTGTCATCAATAAACGGTGCAGAAAGAAGTGGTGAAATAAGGTTATAGTGATAAAAGGGCAGGAGGTAAAGGTTAGTTTTCTACATACTTGACCGTGAATATCTCCGCAAACGGTTACCGGTGTGGACACGGGCTGGATGTTCGACTCCTCCAGCAACAAGTCACAAACCATGTCACACAGTTTCTGCGGGAAAGAGAAAACATCGTGAGTTAAAAATATCGTCGGGGGCCAGCGTATCATTCGTAAGTGCACCATCGGGTGTCCGGTTGTTTCAACGACAGAGCGACCGGGGTCCGGCGAACCGGAGCAGGGACATAACCCGGATCCATTTCTACACGTGCATGAGCAAATTCTCAAGTCTACGATTTACCTTAAGATCATTTTCCGGTAAATATTTGCACTCTTTTGCAATGTCTATCCATTTATCGATGTCTGACATTTTGGATTCGTGAGATCAGAAACTGCGCCCAACGCCCCCGTGGACGACGTTCCCGATAACTGAAACTTTATTATTATGGATTCAGCCTCTACAACCACTGCCATCCATTGGAGAACAATCGCATTACTCCCCCCTCCCTCTCTTCACCATAAATATCAATCATTGCTATCAATTATTTATTCATTTAGAGAAAAATTTTTGTGATTTTATATATTATGTGTTCGTTTTTTATTTGAAACGATAATGGTCGATTGGTTGCGTGAAAGCAAATGCTACCACCTAGTGGAAACGACTTTCATTATAACGACAATGATCATTTGAATTTCGATTGACTATCAATATAGTGTTCCATAAAGGGCAAATTCTATGTGATAAATAACAATATATCTAAAATAACGGTTGTCGTTATTATTATTGTTATAGCATTCAAAATAGTTGATATTTAGGAATACCATGATTATAATACTGATATATCATGTAACAAGTATAGTGATTATTTCTCTTGTTATTATTATTATTATTATTATTTTAATACCATAACTACAAAAAACAGAATTTTTGGTTACACAAAAAATCACAGGCTTTATCCGGGGGTCAGTGCCATTTAAAAAATTAAACTGATTACGAATTCTATTTTTTTATTTTCGATTTTTTCAATATTATTCTTCTTAATATTAATACCAATATTATTATCATCATTATTACTTTTGGTTATTACATTATTACATTATCATTACCATCATCATCATAATTATAGAACTATTTTTTCTGATCAATTATCAGCAATACCTTGATTCGAATCCAGCCGTTTTGCGCTAGAATTGCCATACAGCACCACCTGTACTTGACAATCGCCACTAAGGACACGACACGCTCTCCCTCGTTCTCTCTCTCTCTCTCGCTCTCTCGGCACCCATACATACGCGACGAGGTCTCCCTTTAACTCTCTCGCGACCACCGCGACCACTCGCGACTCTCCTCGCGATACCTGTAATAAAAAGTGAGCGAAAGAGAGTGAGAGGGGGGATAGAAATACATTGTGACGTGTTTCCCACAACCCATCGTCCTCGTCGTCGTCGTCGTCGTGTTGTTTCCCATGTACTCGAAATGTCCGCGTTCTTGTGATTTTCCATACGATTGTTAATTGTCATATTCGTATAGTCGAGCGTAACCGTGATCGTAGAAAAAGCTCCAACGTATACGTAAATATACACCCGCTTTGTGTTCCCGTTTCATGTGAAAGAATTTCGTCCATCAGCGTTCCGTGGAACGTCACTCGAGTAATGTCGAACTGCATGTATGTCTCCGAGTCATAGTCGGGTAAGTGCACAAACGAAGTCCCCGAACGTTAGTCGAGTCCTTCTCCCATTCCTTCGGCGATTTCTCTCTACCAGCTGGTCGCGGGTATTTCGCCCTCGGCTCCCGTATTTCTGCTTGAAGTCTCCTTCCGTGACGTTTCCCGAATATTTCCAACCCTTCCTGCGATTATATAATGTAATTTTCCTGAATATCGCCTTTTGCGGTGATTTCCACTTTTCTCGCTTTCCCCGAGTGTATGTAAAGTGCACACACATACCCACACAGACATTTGCACAACTCTGAAATATGTATATTCATATACTCAGGAATTATCAATACAAAGTGGCTCCCGGTCATTATTTTCCTCAAAGATAAGGACTACTTTTTTCATTGATTATTTATTTCTGTATTTATTTATTATTGCCCTTACAGTTATTTACTAATTGGCAGCTGTATTTTTGGAGTTAAGAGTGTGTTTAATAATTTTAGGATAAAATAATTAGTTGTTTTTGATAAAATTTTGGTGTTATTTTAATAATACACTGTTTTGAAATAATAATAATAATAATAATGAATATCATTAATAATAATATTTCAAATATTATTGATAATATAATAATATTCTATTAATTAATTATAAATTTAGGATTTTAGATTATCAATAGTAAGTGACATTATGATACTCCATTTATTTACCAATATATAATCGCATATTTGGATTTAAGAACCTATTTGATATTAGTTTTTCTTATAAATTATGAGTCGTGTTAAAAAATAACTGAAACTTAAGAAAGAATGTTTAAATGTTTGATTATTAAATCAAGTCAATTTTCACCTACAAATTTTTAACAAAAATTAATAAAAAGTAATTTTCACATTGACCTTATATACATTTATGTAACTTATTTTTTTTTTTTTCATATTACACTGTTTCTAACTTTATGCAAAGTGCATGCATACCACATGCTCGCTCACATTTAAAACGTCTATATTTATAAGTACAGGAATTATTAGTACAGAGTAGCCATTCGTTTTCAGGAAAGGCAAAGGTCCTGTTTTTGTTTTATTTCCATCTATTTATTATTAACGGTTATAGTGTTTACAATGAAATTCACCTGGAATGTAGTACATTAGTGGGATAGACGTACTTTCTATTATTTGTACTTGACATTCGTGACCCATATGCCACTATGTACGATTTCAGTGAACTGACTTAACGAGTCAACTTTCTCATCAATCCCAGGATGATCCATCGACCTCTCTGGGGTATAATTCCATCGAAGGATTACATTTTATGCATACCAATGAGTTTCCAGCTTTTTTCCAGCACCTTCCTCTCCTTCGCGTCGCAATTCCAAGAAAAATGGAATCTCCAGGAACGCTTTTTAAATTGATCAATGTAACGAATTATAGAAAAGTCGAAAACCCTCTCTGGAACTATATTATTTTTATTTGTAGTCGTTTTATATAGATATTAACCCTTAGCGCTCCGTTGGCTCCGCTACGGAACCATCCCTCATTTGTTTCATAACTCTGTAGGCTCCGCTGTGGAGCCAAATTAAATCGGTGCATTATTAATTACAGTTTCTGCCATGAAACGAATGACAAAAAACAGCAAATATTTCTGCAGCTTTCTAAAACCTTTTTCATAGAAAATAAAACAGTTGTTTGTAAAGTTTCGAGTCTTTTACTGAACGCTCTTTGGATGAGTAACCCTCTGAAGGGCGACTTTAGTGATAGCTTGTTGAAAATTATTCTAAAATCACAAATTATTTAATTTATTAATTATTAGAGACAGATCTAAGGTGATCGGTCTCATAATGGAAGTTCTTATAGACAGTGGCCCTGAAAAGAGAGTGTTATCATGAGTGACTTTTTAATGCAAGATCTACGTATATAAATACATGTATATACATGTATATATATTGCATGTATTTAATAACAGGATACTTTGTTCCTTTTTAGCTGGTGGTTTGCACATACTGAAAAGGACGTCTCCCAATAACCCGCTGCAATACAATTAGTATGAATGTAAGTTGACAACTTTATCCTTGTGATTCATGGAGAGATATGAAAAATGATACAGTTTTTTTTATAGATTTTATCAATTTGATCGAGTAATTTCGAAATTTCAATTTTTGGGAAATTTGATCAAATCCCTTTTTGAAAAAATTAATTTCAATTCCATTTCAAATTAAGATGAAAAATGGAAATTTAACAAATATCTTAATTTTTTGCGAAATTTGTGAGAAACTAAAATTTATCACAGCCAAGGATAAAAAAATTAATATTAACACTTAGCCAAACGAATAAGGAGATCTGTCGTGTTATGAGTCGGGAGATCTGTCGTGTTATGAGTCGGGAGATCTCCCCATTCGGTTGTCTGAGTGTTAATACTAATATAGTGATTCAGAATTTCAAAAATTGTCGAAATTTCTCTTTTGTCAGAATCCATATCGAGCTCGTCCGGCGCGATCCAGAGTAGACCACTCCGCAGCATCTTCATATGGGGTAGTACAAAATCAAAATTCCTGGAACCCCATACCCTCGAGAACCAATCAAAATGTCGTTACTCCGCCGACCAACGTCTTTCAACCCACACCGATCAACACGATAAATCCCACCAAGACGGAGGATTCTTGGGGTTGGGGTGTCGATAATGGAAACAACGGCAACGATTCCTGGAATTGGAGTATCGATCAGTCGGATGTTCAGCAACAGCATCACCACCAACAACAGCAACAGCAACAGCAACAGCAGCAGCAGCAGCATCAACCCCCGCACCAACAACAACAGCAACAACAACAACAACATTATCCTCCTACTTACACGAATAGGCAACCCATTTACAACTCGTCACAAGAGACTTACTACAAAAACTTGAACGGCAACAAAAGACCACCTGAAACTTTGCAACATCAGCCGCTGGATTCCAGCTCGCAACGACTTAGCAGGGAATCCACTCCCAACCTTACGGATTCTTACTCGCAGTACCCCAATTACAACTACAACCAGCAATACTCAGCTCCACCGCGACCCAATTCTACGAAATCCAACGCTTCCGGTGAGATTCCACAATGGTCCAGCAACGAACAGCAACAGTACATTCGTCAGAAGAACGAACCCACGCCTCCTCCGCCGGCGATAACGCCTCAGCCGGCTTCTCAGAACAACTTCTGGAACAACGCCGAAATCCCATCTTCGCAAACTGCCCAGAACCACTCGGAGATGATGCCGACAAGCAATGTTTATTGGGGCATGTCTGGAATCCCAGCGAAGGAGAATGTTGATAAAAACCAATGGCCCCAACAACCACAACAACAACAACAACAGCAGCAGCAACAGCAGCAGCAACAACCCCAACCTCAGCTTCAACAACAGGTTCAACCCCAGGTTCCTGCCAACAATTGGATCAACGACAACCAGGAAGAAACCGTGGCCCGACAAAATCAAAATTCCACGGATGTGGTCAGCAACGATTCGAGCAATACCTGGCCTCTTTCCAGCTCCAACGTCCCGCAACAATGGATGCAGGAGGTCGATAACACACAAATGGAGCTGGAGAACACCAATGACTGGAAACAGTCGCATTTCAATTCCTCCAACATCAACGCCGAGAAGCAGACAGAGAGGAAGAGGTCCATAGTCACTCCGATCACCAGCTCCACGTCTTCCAACGAGTCCCCGGTCCTCTCGAGAACCAATACGAGCAAGCAGCTGCTACCCGAGCGACCAAACTGGTCGGAATCGGTATCGGACAACTCCGAGAACTTGGTGCCCTCGCAGAACAATACGGAGAGCGACTGGAACGTAGACGGAGAATGGAACACCGCGGCTAGCGCCGACCTGACGAGTGGCATCGGCATGCTGAGCATCAGCAACAAGGGGTCGAGGGGTTTCAACGACACCTTACAACTCGAGTCGGGCAACGAGAACCTCCCCGGGTCCTCGTCAACGTCCGACGTGACCCCGTCGAAGGAACAGTCGCCTTCGCTGGAGTCCAAAGCTGAGAATTCCACGGAGACGAGTTACGATCAATGGTACAAGCAGAACTCCGCTTCTCAGGACGCCAATTCTCCCTGGTTTCCTCCTCCTCCTCCCTCTTCCACTGCCGCTGAAAGCAGAACCCGGTCAGCCTCGAAACAATGGTCGGGGGTATCTCCGCTTCCTCCTCCTCCCGTTACCGCTCCCCCTGCCGCTGCAGCTGCCGTTGCTTCTCCAGTGGCGGAACAGAACGTGGAGAATTACGAGAACATCCAGCAGCAACCGAGCGAGTTCGTGAACCTGGAGGTCGTGGCTCCGAATTTGCAGGGTCGCGAAGATCTTTATGGCTCCAGGGAGTCCATCAACAAGGAGACGCTGGACAACGATCCCAAGGAGCACGTGCGGGATTATCGTACGCAGGACGCCAACAACGTCGAGGTGCCACCGACGACGCAAAGTCAGGAGACCCCCGACAACTACGAGTTCGCGTCCAACGACAGGAACACCTTCCTGGCGACCGGGGAGTTGACGGATTCCCACCAGGAGCACGAATCCACGCCTCTGAGTCAGGACGACGAGAACGACGAAGTGCCGAACGACATCCCCTTCATTCGGGAGGTCCTGGGCCAGTCCAGCAGCTCGGCCGATCCGCGCAGGAACGATCCCACTGGACAGGAGCAATACGTGCAGATCGGACAGAGACTCTCGGATCCCAGAAGGAACGATCCTTCGGGTCAGGAGCAGCAGCAAGGGCAGCAACAAGTGCAGCAACAGCAGTCGCAGCAGACGCATCCTTTGCGGAGTCACTCGGATCGGGTGGAACGCAGGGACGTACCTCCAGGACAGGAGAGGAGCGCTCCGATCTTGTCCAGAACCGAGACGGACTCCATCATCGAGAGGAGGAACGATCCATCGGGTAGGGAGCGATCTTTACCGCCACCCCCGTTGCCACCTTCGCAGCAGCCCAGAAATGAACCATCGGGGGAGGAATGTACCCAGACGCAGAGTCAGCCCATCCTGGAAATGAACGAGTTCAGGGAAGTTCCAGGAAGAGGGAACGAGGTGGAAATCATCCAACAGAGTGATTCCACTGGAATGAGGCAAATCCCCGGAGAGGTCTCCTCAAATGATTCGGTGCAGATGATTCAGGACGATAGGAGCAGTTCCAGTCGGGTCGTCACTGGGTCCCAAGAAGTCACTGCACCTATCCGTGAGTGGCTGATTTTTTATTTTGAGCATTTTAATCGCCTTGTAATTTTTTTACTACCCTGCCACTTTTAGAAGTATACAAATTTGGCGCTAAATTGTTACAATAACGTCTTTTGTTTAAATATGCAATATTTAACAGACCGAAAATGCAAATGCATTTTAATTATGTGTTTTATATATCTCTAATTTAATTTCGTGGATAAACATTTTTTCTAATAGAAAATGTTTTTTTTTCTTAATATGAAAACCGAGTTACAAATTTTTTAGAGACTCTCGCTCATGATTTCAAGAAAATCATGAAATTTTCTTGTATTATTTATTTATAAAAATTCGAAGCACGATAATATTTGAAAGTTTTTCATAGATAATTGTGTAGAAAAATAGTCGTTTGATAAATTTAGAAGTTTTGTGTAATTGTAAATTTTCCACTACTTTCAAAATTCATAGATTCTTTCAAATTAGAAAGTTAAAATTCTTTTTTAATTTTGGGGGAATTACAGCTGCAACGACGAAACAAGACTCTGTACCTGACACGAGAAACAAACGGGAAGAAGCTGTCGGGGCCTCCGAGAAGCAAGTAACCAGCCTTTCCGGGCCTCCGAATCGAAGAGACTCGTATGAGGATGGAGATGACGAAGGTTCTGGACACAGTAGGGATGAAAGCAGGGAGAGACGTAGAGATTTGAGTCCGGAACGACGTAGATATGATTTCGATAGAAAGGGATCTTAGTAAGTATGGAATTCATTTTTTCGCCATAAATTAAATCAATTACTAATTAATCAATTATTAATTAATCAATCGTTAAGCGATTTTTAGTAACTCTTTATTTCAAAAGTTCCCAGAAATTTATTATTGATTTACCAAAAGAATGTTTAACAAATTTCATTTCATTCTTATTATTATAATTTTCTTTTTCATGGTAATAACATATAAATAAAATTAAGTAAATAAATACAAGATCTCCAACCGGCCATTTCAAATTAACTTTTCGTTTCATCAATTACTTTTCCTTCTGCCATTCAGCTACGACCGAGAACGTGAATACGATGACGATTATTACTACGAACGAAGACGAGCTGATTACGACAGAGCTTACAATTCACGAGATGATTTAGATCGCCGCGAAGATCGGTCCTATCGCGATGAAGATAGGAGACATCACAGTCGCGACGATTTGGATAGACACCCGAGAGAGGAAATCGACAGAAGGAGAGTCAAAGACGATGATGACAGAGACCCAAGGAGAAGAGTTATTGATGATCGTCGGAGGGACAGGACCGATGACGGCAGAAGAAGGGAAAGAGACTATGATTTAAGGTATCGAGAGTATCCTCCAGGAGAAAGGAGGAGAGAACGGGGTAGAAGATCCTACGACCCCAGGGACGATTACGATGCGAGAGATCCTTACAGAAGAGAACCTTTTTACGATGACCCTTATGCCAGAGGGTACGTAATTTTGGTGTTTTGCCCTTTTCAAAATGTTCAACTTTTCGTTATCCGAAAAATACAATGTCAAGATTAGAAAAGTTCGTTTTCTTTTCTGAAGACAATTTTTCCAAACGTAGTTTCCTTTAGAATATTGAAATTATATTAAATTTCCCGTAAAAGAAAACTGCAAAATTTATCCAATTGCAGAAATTTCCAAAGTCATTTCATGACAGTAATTGCTAGCATTTATTTATTTATTTATTTATTTATTTATTTATCGGCAATTACCTTATGGAAAACTTAAACGAATTTATTGAGAATCTATTAATTTGTTTTTTAGAAGCATTTTGCAAAGTTCGTCAAATTGTAGAAACTTGTCGAATTCAAATTATGACTTTTTTGGCAATAAAGAAATTTATTAAAATCCTATTCAATTTACAGCAATATTTTTTTTCAATTGAAATAAATTTTCTCTTTTTATCTACATTTTCCTCTCATGTGATACAATTTCTTCCTATTTACTTACTTTGAACTCCGTTCGCGAGAGGGGTTTCAATCCGTAAATAGAAATTTAAAAAAAAGACAAAGTTTTACTTCAATGGAATCAATATTAATCTTCTTTTTTTAGTTCGAGACCTTCCAGCAGATCTTCTTACAACGACAGGGAAAGAGAATTCTATGGACGAAGGGATCCTTATTATGGATACAATGGTGAATATTAATTGGCGAATTATTACGATCCTTCCATTTTTCGTTACATTTTCAACTTCCAAAAAAAGAACACTTTTTATTACATAAATACCGAACGAAGTAAGAGACAAATTTTTAGACTAAGAAAATGGTCCAATATTGGCAATTACTGAATAGATTTGTAATCTCTTAATGTAATAATTTCCATTTCATAGTTTTTCACAGAAATAAAATCAGTTATCCTATTTTTTTTCAGGTTACACAGGATACGATTACGGTCCAAATTACAACAGCAATTATTACGCTTACTTGGAAAACCTCCGGCGTACGAATCCAGCAGCCTATGCGGAATGGTACCACAAATATTATACAAATCAGCATCAGCAACAGCAACACCAGCAACAAGTTGCTAGAGGCGTGGTGCCAAATTATCCAGAGGATAGGGCGAGTGTGCATTCCGGCAGGAGCTCTTGTGATGAAAGGTAAAATCTTTCGAAAATTCTCCTTTCAATTTTGGAATAATAAAAATATATTGAGTAAATAAATAAATAGATATTATTTGTACCAATATTTTCCTGAAAACATTTTGAGTCTCAAAAATACGTAGATTTAATATACGACAATATTTATTTGTTTGTTTATTTTATCAATTTGTGTAATATAATATTTATATAACTAATGATTAGTCGAATCGATAATTTTAATTGTTTCTCTTCTTTTAATTAAATATTAGACCTCTAACGAATTCAAGCATTTGCTTCCATTCTCCAAACAAGGCTTTGTATGCTCCACATTTTGGGTATCCTTCGCGAAGATCGAGTCCTTTCAGAAAAATCTCTATTTGTCGGAATCTTTTTAGGTGAGACTGGAATTGGGAATGTCGCTGTTCCCGATTGCAGTTGTAGACCGCTAGTTGCTTTTACTTTACCATCACTCGTTATTAATTTTCGAATTTCTTTTACGAGAAATTTAATATTATCTCAATATTTTAGCTCAAATTAAATTTTAAAAAATGATAATTCAGAGTAGATTATTTTTTTTACAAATTTTTTCATTATTATATTTGATACTGTTTTTGAAAAAAAAAAAATACGAACTTTTATAATTCCTTGCATAATTTCGAATTGTAAATAGATAAAAATTTTTAATCGCAAAATTTGTCATATCTAGAAACAAAAATATATTTTTCTCGATGACATCAACAATTGCACTTTTCCAGCCGAACTCCTGGAGACAAACGAGCATTAGCCGATATGTCACTAATTGAGAATTCTACTATTTCATCCGCACGAATGACGCCAACTAAATTCTCAACGTGCCACATCTATGGTAAAGAATAATCTTCCGTATTTTATTTCTCTTTTATATTTTATTTTATATTTAATTTAATCTTTTGTGCGTGTGTCTAAACTGGAAAGAAAAATTTCTTTCGACAATGTGGATTTGAAAATAATTCGTATTTGTAAGTAACAGTACGAAATTTATTGCAAATATATTATTCCTGGAAAGTAGACTTCTGATGTTCTCTTCCAAATTTTTCAGATTCAATTTTATAATTTTACGAAGCCACTGGTTTCAAAGCCATTTATTAGTACAAAAAAAAAGAAGAAAAGTTCGTAACCGTTACAAATATATCAAAGAATAAAAGTCAAGAAAAGACTTCTGTTTTTACCTCTATAGGATGTTTTTCAATCGGATCATTGGTTCACGTGCACGCATCTTATCCAGCTGATGGAGAAAGAGCTAAAATCGACATTTTACGAATGGATAATCTTCTCCTGCATGATCCTGTTGCACGCGAGTTACGAGCTTATCCTGGACCTTTAATTAAGCAAGTGTAATTAAAATAATTCACTCTAAACTTAATGACGATTTTTTTTTGCACGTTTTACTGCTCTACTGGATAATCATACGTGTGTTTTTCTATATTTTTATTCGCTACCATTCAGTAGTCGACGCATAGTTTAATTTATTCTCGGTTCCAAGTTATATAACGGAAAATTTTAATATTGTGCAAAATTTATTTATTGATAATATTACAAATAAATTATGAAATGAATTTTCAGTTGCAAAGGAGTCTCTTCAATATTGTATATTAGCATAATTTTTGATTCGAATTGAGAATTAACGTCATTTACAATTTAGAAAAATACAAATTATTTTGCAGTTCGAGCAATAAATTTGGATTTTGTAAGTTTTTGCTAAAGTTGTTATAAAGTATTGAATTGGGAGTCACTGGGTGATCAATTTCAGGATAACATGAGGCTACTGAATGCTTAAATACTGTAGAAATTATTATAACAACGATACTCTGTCCATAATTTTTTAATTAATTATTTCTATTGTTTCATTCAGGGGCGTGACTCACAAAAAGACTATCATTGAATACTGTGAATCAAAAATAAAGAAGGCTGCATCTAGCGATGAATTGTTCGAACGCGCGTCTTATATACTTTTGTACGAACTTATGATCATGTTAATTCAACAAAATGGGGTAAGAATATTCTATCTTTTTTTAAATATTTTTTTAATGTCTCCCTTTCTTTTTCTCTTATTTTATTCTTTATCTAATATTATTAAATACTTCACTTTTCTTTCATTCCTCATTTTTAACTCCACCTCAAATTTCATTAAATTGCATAAGGCTATTTAAACTGTGCTTTTTTCTTATAATTAATATTTCAAATTAATACAATTTTCGCATAGAATTGAAATACTTTTTTACTTCCCTTGCCATCCTTTTCATTTGTATTCATTCCAGATCAAAATTACTGGTTGCTAATAAACCAAATCTCAATTTCAGAACGTAGTTGGCGTGGATATAGCTACACTCTTACTTCGAAACAAGGATGCTTATCCATACGAGGCTAACAAACTTAAAGAAAATATTAGAAGAGAATCTACGGTGTCGCAACGATCCGAAGCTACTGGCAGCGATGGCAATGTTCATGAAAGTTCGTTGAACGTCGCCGCAGCTGCTGAAAAAGACGATTCTTCGATCTCTTCGTCAATCAAACAACGAAAGAGCGTCGAGCAGATGACTGATGAATTTCGGAACACTCTACTTTATGGATTGGTTCAAGAGGCTTTGGGTAAATTCTCGTTTCCTCATCTTTTTTTTAATGTCTTTTCATTTTTCTTTTAATTATTGACAATTTTTTAATTTTATATGAAATAACTATTAGTTATTAATTTTTTATCGCCTGTTTGAAATTTTGTAAATCATCGAGAAACGTTAATAGTGACAATCTTTCGATATTCTGTAATCTTTTTTTTTGTAATTAAAATTACAATAATTAAGAATGTCAGTCTGCTATAATAATGTCGAATGGAAGCAATTGCAGGCATTGAAGAAATTTTTTAAAATGAATTGACGGAAAATAGTCCGTTTTGACTTCAGCAAAATACAAAACGAAATAATTACACGGTATTAATTATAAACTTTTTTCTTTTATTTCTCTTCAGAGTATGCAATGAACGAAGGGTTGTGGGGACACGCACTTTTCCTTGCCAGTAAACTTGATAAAAGGACACACGCTTCGGTCATGACACGATTCGCTAATAGTTTACCCGCTCAAGATCCACTTCAAACGCTTTATCAATTACATTCCGGTCGGATACCAGCGAGTGTTACTGTGAGTCTTTTGTCTGCATTTATCATACTCTTTCACTTTGTTTTTTATAATTATTTATTTGGTTGATTATTATTTTTTTCGAGCTTTCATTTTTGAAAAATATCTTTTTAACGATTCAGAAAAAATTCTTTATACTGTATTTTTGATTTCTGAATATTTTTCAAAGCCAAAAATCGAGGGTAATTTAATTAAATTGTTAGAATTGTATTAATTTCACCGAATATTAACATCGTTTCTTTTCAAAAAGCAAAAATAGAAAAAAAATTTAATTCATTCGTGGAAAGAAGTAAACAAACAATTTTTTTTAAATACTTATAATCATCAAATAGTTTTTTATAGTAGAGAAAAAGAATCTTCAGATCTCATTCTTTTTTTTATTCCGCCAATTTTTCTTTCTCATTTTTTTTTCTTATTTTAAGTATTTCAATGAATCTTTATTCATAAAATTCATTCGATTAATTAAAACCACTAATTTAATTTTTCAATTATTTTCTGTCAGTGCGTTGCTGATCCAAAATGGGACGATTGGCGACCGCATCTCGCTATGATCATATCCAACACATCCTCCAATCCAGAAATCAATCGCAAATCGATCACAACCCTCGGCGATACTTTAGCTGCTAAAGGTGACATCCACGCTGCTCACTTCTGCTATATTTTAGCGCAAGTCGATTTCGGCTCGTACCATTCGAATGGAGTGAAATTGGTACTGATTGGTGCGAATCATCACAAACCATACTCGGAATTCCTAACGAACGAAGCTATCATGTTGACGGAAATTTACGAATACGCGAGGAATCTCAGCGAACCTGGATTCACGCTGTGCGATCTGCAAACTTTCAAGTTCGACTTAGCTGTGAAAATGATAGATTATGGATTCATCGAAAAGGCATTATTGTACATAGAACAAATAGCTGTAAACATTGCCAACGAACCGTCGAAGTACAAGAAATCTTTTATCAATTCCGTTTACGCTTTGGGCGACAGAATAAAGTACAACGATCCTGTTTGCAAGGATTCTGTCGAGGATGTCTCTAACTTAACTTGGCTAAATAATTTAGCGGAAATTGTTGGCAAGTACCAGGTAAAAAATATTTTTTCAGTGTTGTATTTTATTATCATTTGAAAATGAGGATTTTTTTAGATAAAAAATCTGTTTTTTCAATCCTCAGTGGGTCACTAAAAAACGAATATTAATTTTTCAAGTTTCGAGGCCGCAAATAATTTCTTTTTACGTTAATATTCTCAATAGCTCGAGTATAAATAATTGTAAATTATTACATCATCTCGAATTCTCTGTTTTTGAACATTTCTGACTAAAAAAATTTTCGAATGTTTTTAATTACACTTTTTCGAATTAAAAATCTCGAAGGTGAAAAATTCACACGGAAATTTTAATTATAATATAATTATAATTTAATTATAATTAAAGAACAATTTTAATTATCATCCATTTTTAATTTGTTTAATTTAAGGCCGGAGAAATTATGGAAGAAAACACATCAGTTACTAATGGAATACCGGAAATCCAAAATCCTACTTTTTTCCAACCACACGATATGACGGTTCAGCAGAAGTTGAACAAGCAGGAGTATCCGGAGGGTCCGAATTCCTTGATGGAAGTACCATCGACTCAAATGAACCCTCAAATGGAATGGCAGCCGTTGTCGTTACCGAACACGCAGGATAATTATATCACCGAACCGCCGAATCAGCAATACATGGATCCGGATCAATCGTATTCGCAGCAACAGCAAGATTATTGGGGACAGCAGGCGTATAATCAAGATTACGCCGCACAGGATTATAATTCGGACTGGCAACAGCAACAACAAGTGTTATCTCAATATCCCGCCGAGGTGACGGAAACCGACAGTAATCAGCAAGGAAAATGGAATTCCGAGGTAATTTCTGTTTTAATTTGAAATTGGGTTATTTAAATATAATACGTTACAAATATTTTATTATATACAACGAGTAAAAAAACAAAAAAAATTGAGGAAGATGAAATTAATTAAAGTGAAAAATGAATGAAGATGAAAATAAAGATTGTGGTTGAAATTTTCAGGATTTCCATATATGAAAAATTAGGATTATGAAATAATTATAAGAAAAAACTTTTTTTTTCAGTAAAAGGATTAATTAAATTTAATTAATTAAAACGAATGAAAAAAAAATATTAAGAATCTAGAAACCGAAATAAGAGGCAATCAATCTTTATTTTTATCCTCTGTATTTTCATCTCTTTACGACAGAAACCGGAGCTAGTAGTCACAAATTGGCTCTTCACCAAATAGTTCTTCACCTTCGAGGCAAAACTTGCAAAGAAGTACGATTTGCAATTAGAAATATTTAGTGAGAAGCTGTTTTGTGACCGAAGCAAATACAAATACAAGAATCATTTCGAGGAAATTGCTTAATTAATTACATAATAAATTAATAAACTGAAAACTGATTTTTCGAACACTTCTGTTTCTCTTACCATTGCTTGCTTACACATCAAGACGGAAAAAACAGAGAAAGCCGAAACTACAGCCGAAGTAAGTACAGATACGCTCGAACTGGCAAAAAATATGGAAATGGATGTTGAGAATGATGGCAACGGTGAGAAAAGTAACACTTTACGTCGACGTAAAGGAGTCGCTAAAGATTCCAGCGGAACAGAGTCTGCGGGGAGTCTGCTCGAGAGAAATTGCGGTACTGAGAATCAGGTGAAAAAGAAAATTTATCCGAAATTCGCGATATTAAGTTACCCGAAGCTCGTGGATCCCAAGAAAGATCCCGTGAGTTTGTCGAAGCCAAGGAGGAAATCCGAAACTCGGAGTTTTTTGCCACCGCCTCGGTCGGACTCGCCGGTTTTCTTGAAATGCAAGGTACCGGTGAAAAAAGAATCCTGGGAAAGTGCCGAGACCGAGGAAGAATCTCAGAAGGAAGAGGAGGCTCGAATCCAGCAACGAGCGTCCCAAGATCAAAGAACTACCGACTTGGACATTCAGTTGAGCCAGAAAACAGCGTTTCCCTCCTTGTCTTTGGACATGGTGAGAAACGAGACGCACGCCGATAGCCTAGGAGTGAAAAAGTATTGTAATTTTGATGAGAATCGAATCCGAAGATTGGCGCCGCATATTCACAGAAAAGACATTATCTCCGACACTGTCGACGCCTGGAGCCACGACAGTAATTTGCAAAACGGGTCCTTTCGTTTTTCGAAGTCCCGCTCGAAAATACCATTGATTTTCGGTGGGACTTACCCCATCGATTTGCCCGTTAGCGAGCGAAGCGTGTCCCTTTTGGACAGCAAAGAGGAGGATTTTGGTAGTGGCAAGATGTCAAGAACTTTCGCTATCGACAGTCCCATTGATTATTATGAATAATCTTTCTCCAAATTTTGTCTTTTTTTTTTTAGGAATTGGGGAAAATTGCGAAATTAATTCTAGTTTTATTTTGTAGTTTATATTTTTTTTTTTTTTTTTTTTTTTCATTTTTCCCAACATTTTTTTATTCGACGATTTGTAACTAAAGCAAAATTAAGTTTTTATTTTATTTAATATAACCTTTTCTATTTTCAGTTCAATGGTTTGATGTTTTCCAGGACATTTTCCTTTTTTTTCCGTCGATTAGAATTTGTTTCATTAATATATTTTTAAGCATACTTGTATTTTAATTGTAATTTTAAAAGTAACTTAGTTTTCCCAATTTCTAACGAAAAGGCCTCGAGTTTTCTTCATTTAATTTTATTTCTTTTTAATTAATCTTTTTAACTCGATGGTACCGACAGGAATTAATATTCTACAATAAAATAAATCGTAAAAAACTAATTTTTGTTTGTATCGGTATTTGAAATCGAATATTCATAAAGTTAAAAAGAAAAAGAAATAATGTCCCAAATGAAATTTCCAAAATTTGTATCCACCGATGTGACGTCAAACTAATTTTCAGTCACTACAAATCCACTAAAAACTAATTTCTAGCTTCGAATTACACAAATTTGAGAAGAAATCTGTCAAACTAAAAGAAAGAAAAAACAGATAATCTTCCTCAATGAAAAAAGTGGAACCTGAAATCTGTGCATTTTTACAGAAATACTCCGTTTAATTAATTTCTATGATATAAACTATATGTAAAAAAAAAGAACGATTATTATTTGATGTATCTGTTTAATAAAAAGAAACAAAAATAATAAATAATGAAAAATTATAAAAAATGAGACGAACTGATTTTGGATTTTTAATAGATCAAAAATGACTTTGGGAAAAAGCAAAGTTTATCGTCATTTACCGTAACAATGGACTGAAGATTGCATACCGGAATGAGAATTCCATCAGTGGATTTTGTTATGGTAAAAAATGATAAACTTTGCAAGAAAAAGTTTGCGATAATCAATCCTTTTCTTTTTTTCCAGCCTCAGCAACCGACCATTTCGATGACACCGTCTTCTGGGAAGCAGTACGACCCCTTGGAGGAGTTGGATGCTTTGGAGCAACCCAAATCGAAAACCACTGCTGAAAATAAGAAAGTTCCCGAGAAAGCCAACGAAAAGAAACCTGCGAATACCTCCGGGAGCTCTTGGTTTGGAGGACTCTTCAGTAAATTAGCTCCGAAACCAAAAAACCAGATGATTTTGCCGGACGATAGTAATCCAGCGGTGAGTTGTTGAAATAATTCAAATATATTGATTATGAGATATATCTTTTATTAGATTCATCATTATTATATTATTTTTTACAAAAGAAATATACTACTCGCAATATTTGAAAATTAGATAAAATATCCAAAGTAAATTAAGTAGAAAAGACGGGTCTAGGAAAATTTAAAAAAAGGGTAAGATTGCGATTAATTCAATTTTCTGTCGAGTTTCAGAATTTTCTTTATAGAATTTAGAGATACTTAAAGTAAAGTATGTGGAAAATCTTAGAATGCCGAAAATGTAAAAAGAAATATTAGAGAAAATGGTATTTAGAATAATATCCCAATAAAAGATCGGTTTAGAACAAAAAGTTCATTTTATGTTAGGGATTGCGAGGGTACTTTTGGTAATTTTGAAAATCACCCGCCGATCTTTTTTCGAATGGATGTAAAAAAAGGCCAGTATTTGTGTTTTGTGACATTTTTCGAAGCTTTTTCTAATCCGGAAATACTCTAATGGAACGCCACTATCATCTTATTTCTGAAAGAAAGATATTGCATTAAGATCTTTATTCCAATAATGTGCCGTTACTTTTGAAAGTGGGGCACGTCCATTTTTTGTAGTTATTTTAAATTAATTAAAAACAATAATTCTTCCCGATAAATTGCAAAAATGTTTCTATTTGGAAAAAAAATCTCACGGTTATTGAGAAACCCTAAAAAAAAATAAAAATAGCTTTTTTCATTAGATTTACATTGAATCAATAAATTCCATCCACTGATACTCAAAATTCGGGTTCATACCAAACAAGTAATCCATTAAATTTTTTTGGAAAACCAATTTTTGTAATTCTCAGTCCTTCAGTTTTCCATTAGATTATTTCTAAGCCCGAATTTCATTATTTTATAATATTATAAGTTTTGACGTTTTAAGGTTGACTTTACATTAGACAATAATTTTAAAAAAATTGGTTAAATCGAAAAGTAAAAAAAAAACAGTTAAATACTAACGAAACGAATAATTAACAATAATAAATAATTTCCACTGTGTACAGATTGTTTGGGATCCGGTAGCCAACAAGTGGATGAACAAAGACGAGGATGGCGAGAGCGGCTCCTCGACTTTGGCACCTCCACCGAAAGCAGCGGATTTGGGATTTAAAACGGATCATCATCATCCTCGGCCACCCGCGGTACCTTCGCCTTCGTCGCAACCAAGCGCGAATGCCGAAGAACCTTCCTCTGGAATCGATAACGCCAAGTTTGTCGGTAGCACGGGCAGCGGTAACAGATACAAGATGCCCAAAGGCAGAAATATGCGTGCCAACTACATAGACGTCATGAATCCAAATGGTGCAAAAAGTAACCCAGGAAGTAGCAATTTAGCAGCAACGTCTTCTGCAACGTCGCCGATGGTACCTTTGGCAACCTCTTCGCCGCAATTGTTCGTTCCAGCTCCAGGTAATGAAGCAAAGCCCTCTTTCTTTCTTTTTTTTATCCTGGAATTACCTGTCGCGATTAATTAATTGCTGATTTTATTTTGCTGGAACAAGTCGATTCGAGATGGAAAATTTGTTTTTGATGGAAATCCCTCGAAGAAAAAAAAGAAATTAATTTTATCATATATCAAAATACTATAAATAAAATTTGTTTAGATTTTTAAAGGATCCACCGATTACTGAAAAATATTCTGTCAGAAAATTTTTTTGAGTATCAAATAATAATCGTTCTTTTTTTTTTACATATAGTTTATATCATAGAAATTAATTAAACGGAATATTTTTGTAAAAATGCACAAATTTCAGGTTCCACATTTTTCTTTGAGGAAGATTATCTGTTTTTTTTTCTTTTAGTGTGACAGATTCCTTCTCAAATTTGTGTAATTCCAAGCTAGAAATTAGTTTTTAGTGGATTTGTAGTGACTGAAAATTATTTTGACGTCACATTGGTGGAAACAAATTTTGGAAATTTCATTTGGGAAATTATTTCGTTTTTTTTAAATTTATGATAATTCGATTTTGAATATCGATACAAGTGGTAAACAAAAATTAGTTTTTTTACAATTAATTTTATTATAGAATATTAATTCTTATCGGTAGCATCGAGTTAAAAAGATTAATTAGAACGAAATAAAATTAAAGGAAGAAAACTTGAGGCTTTTTCGTTAGAAATTGGGAAAATTAAGTTACTTTTAAAATTACAATTGAAATCTGATAAATAATTTTCTCTTTGTTGTTGTTTTTTTTTTTTTTTGCAGTTAACGATCCATCTGCACCTGTTGATTTTCTGACACAGCTTGCAGTACCCAACGCAATACCTCCTGGAGAAACACCATCGCAGCCGGTAAGAAAATGAATGAATTGATCGATTTATTTATTTCTCTATTGATTGCCAACAAATTATATGTAAACATACACAAAAAATACCATCTAACAATACAGTTTCACAAATACAATCTGCAAGGGACAGTTACTGGAGGGAGTAAAGACAAACCACACACTCAGTTGCAGTTTTTGTTTTGTGCTTGAAGTTGGAAATCGCCAAGCTTTCGACCAAATTTTTAGAATTTCTGTATCTTCTCTTCTTCTTTTTTTTTTAATTAGTTTGGTGGATTTCCCTCATTTCAGAATTTTTGGAACTGTAATGTTATTTTTCACCAATCCCTTTTCTCCAGTTCTATAAATTTGTCTCTATTATATTTCACGCCGTACCATATAATTTCGAAAATTGGATCAATTAAAATTTGCAAACTTGGATTAAATAGAATTTAAAAATTTGGATGTAAGAAAATTTCAAAAATTCAATCGAAGACAACGTGACAAATTTATTGTAATTCAATTTAAAAAATTCGAGGGATTAGAATTCCATCCATATCAAATACAATTTGAAAAATTGGGCTAATTAAAATTTTTGAAGTTAAATTAAACAAGAAAGTTGCATAAAAAAAATTTTCAAAAATTAGATCAAAAAGAATTTTTAAAAATTTTTTATAATTCAATTTGAAAAAGTGGATAAAAAATTTCTGGAAAAAATCCATTTTTTGTCAAAATCTCCTCCCTCCCTTCACTTTATTATTCCGTGCTGTGAAATCAATGTTTAGTTTAATTTGAAATAATTTTCCGGATTGTATAATATTACACATACAGGGTAGTTTTTAGAAAATTGAAATCGTCTCTCCTCCTAATATATTTCTCACCTTCATACCTTTTCTCACCTTCTCTTACTTTTCCATTGTACGCAAGCAGTCGGGGAAGCAGAATGACGTAGCCAAATAACAATTCTTATCAGTAGTAAGGACAATTATACATCTCTTTATCCGCATTTATTCTTTTGCTTGCTAATTTCTCGCATTACCCGTTCACGCTTCAAAGGAGGAGCGTCACAAATATTTTTAAAAAATAATTCCATTTTTTTGAAAATTCATGAGTCATGATTTTGCGACACTCCCTCCTCTTTTGGATTTTCTTTTCTCTAACAGCATGTCGAAAATTTCTTTTTCCCCCACCACTAAAATTTTGCATTATTCAAAATGCAAAAATCCATCCTCTCCCCATCCTCGCGTAAGCAAACATTGCATGAAACATATTTTATTCCAAGAAACCATCGGTTGCCTGCATTTTGCATGTCGATTGCTTGCTCGATTCGCAATGAACTCCTTGAGTTGCGTTGTTTGATTTGAAAGATTTAAAAAGAAGCGAAAACAGTAACGAATCAGTAAGAATTAGTTGAGAGTTTGAAAAATTGGTTTTAACAAAACTTAAGTGAAACTGGACGGCGAGAATTTGAAAGAAAAATGTGACTTTTATTGGAATCTAGCTCTCACGATGGAGCTCAACCAGCTCATTATCGCGAGAGGTGCAGAGCTACACTATGAGGGATCCGCGTCTCCTTCAACGGAATAAGGTAACATTTCTTAAATACGAAGTTTCCAAAGTTGGAACATTAAGAAATTTGGTAACAAAGTTTAGTACGTAACTGTCAGTAACAACTGTAACCTGAAACGCGAGGAAAAATGGGACCGATGGTTGAAAAATTCAAAAACTGGCTATGCTTAGAAAATTGTTATCACAGTTTCTGATTATTTCTTTTTGTTTATCGGAATTTAAAGAAATAATTGGATCCGAGTCTTGATTTTGAATTTTTTTACCAATTGATCGACTGGAATTTTGTAAATAATAATAATAAAACTGAAAATGAGGATAACAACAACAACAGCAACAACAACAACAACAATATAATAATAATAATAATAATAATAATAATAATAATAATAATAATATTGTAATAATAATAATTCATTTATAATTCTTTTCGAGTTAATCGTGATTCTGTATCTTTGAATAAGACCTTTGGTTTCTGAAAATTAAGGGTTTTTGAGGTCTGGCTTTTGGTAATGGAACAAAAAACCAATTCTTTACTATTGCTTTTCATGTTCTCTTCACTTTCTCAAATTTTCATTCTATTTTCTATGATTTTTTTTCCCCATGTAATTTTTCAGTATTTTTGTGAAATTCAAAAATGGGCCTTTGTTTAGAAAATTGTAATTTTAGTTTTTGTTTATTTTTTCCCCTAAATTTACAGAAATATTTGACTACAGCCTTGATTTTGAATTTTTGGACCAATCGATCGACTAGAATTTTGTAAATGTTACATTTTCTACCTTCGATCCCATTTATTGTAATAATAGTGACAATGGTAACGATGAGGATGACAGCAATAACAATAACAAGAACAATAATAGTAATTCAATTTAGATTTTTTTTTTCGAAATTCAGTTTCTTCGAATGACACTTTTGGTTTCTGAAAATTAAGGGCTTTGGAGGTCCGGCTTTTGGTGATGGAAAAAAGGAAAGAAATTTTTCACTCTTGCTTTTCACCTTCTTTTCACATTCTCGAATTTTCACCCTATTATCTATGATTTTCTTTTATTTTCCCAAGTGATTTTTCGGTATTTTTGCAAAACTGTCAATTAATGAAAATTTCTCCTGTTCTTGTCTGTTTTTATTCAGGGACCAATGATGTATAATCCAACGGATATGAAAGATCGTTCCACGAACAACAACATCACGCGAAGTAGATATACGATGCAATAATGCAATTGTGGAAAAAATATCATTATCAGAGCAGGATAAGCAAAGGAAATTTCCAATCAATTGGGTGCACCGAGTAAAAAAAGAAGAACAGGCAATTGGCTGGGACGATATTCGTTCCTCCCGATTTCCTGTAAAAAAACAGGAAAGTTTGCAATTTTCGTCACTACAATTGCCCAACTTTGGGATTCCCAAGACCAATCGCAGTAAAATCGATTCCAATTGCAGTTTCGAAATTGAATGTTTAGTTCGTTAAAAATTGTCAACCTGTTTGTTAGTATGTATGAAAGTAGATAAAAAATATCATACTTCATTGCAATTTTTGGGAAATGTTTTATTTAAATACGATTTGTATAGCAGGAGCTTCTCTGTTTATAAAAAATATTTTTCTTATTGTTAGAAGTAAAAAAAAATTGAAATTTAAGTTGCTGAGAAGTTAAACAATTTTTTTAATATTTATTTTTCTAATATTTTTGTTTACTTCTCGAGTACCCGGAAAATACTTGACCAATTCTAGAGAATTCTGTTTCCAAAAAAATATATATTCGAAGAATTCAATGTAATTTGTTTTCAAAGTACAAAAGTTTTAATTTTTTTAGTTGTAGATAATTCAGTTTTGCGATGAAATAATGTCGAAATTGCGTTTCTCTAAAATTTCATTTTCAAAAATATTGATTCATTAATAATAAATAGATATTTAAAGAAAAATATTCATTTGTTAATAATAAATAAATATTCAAAGGAATTGTAGATATTTAATTCTAGAGAATTCTCTTTTATAAAGATATATTTTCAAAGTTTAAAAAATCAAAAGAAAAGCTAATATATAATGAAGAAAAAAAAAAGTACGTCAATTATTTGTGAAAAATCAGGTAAAAAAAAGTGTAAGATATAGAAGAATTTGTTCTTTAAAACCTGGGAAAAATTACTTGCGATTATGATTTAGCAATTTTGGAGATCCTACGATTTTAATTGTTTGGGAAAAATCGAAAATTTTCAGGCTATCTAAAATTTGCAAATTCAAAAATGAGATATAATGAGGAAAGTAGAAAATTCAAATTTAACCGGAATCAATTTTGTGACTAGATTCTACTTATGCCAAATATTGAAAATTAAAGTTGAGGATAAACGGAGCAATTTCAGAACAATGATCGAAAATCATGAAATGAATTAGAAATTTAATAGAAACGGGAACTGAACATTTTCAATTCGAAAAATATTCCATTAAATTGGAAAAATTGTGAAAAATTGGGAACGATTTTCGGGCGAAATCGCTGACTTGGGTGCAAAACTAAAAAAAAGATCACAAAAAAGTCGAAATTGACATTGACACGAACATTGACATTCTCATCTTTTTATCTGATTTTCGAACTTGATCTAAGAAAAAGACTCTCGAAATACAGATGCTGTTGCTGCTGCTGCTAAAAATAATAACAAAGAAACTTCGTAGGTAGGGATACATTGGATTCCATAAAATGAAAATAAAAATAATAATAAAAGAAAGAGGGATGCATTATTTCGGAGGATTTTGGGATCCTCCGATTAATCTGTCTTGGAATAGGTAGTAAATATTGTTATTATACAAATAAATAAAAGAAATATTGCTTCGATAGCGAAATGTAAGACGAGGGGAGAAGAAAAAGTGAGTGAGAAAATGCGTTTGTTATATGGCCTCTGTGTGTGCTATAATTATGATAGAAATTATATAAAGTCTGATTTTATATAAAAATAACGGCAAGTGAAAGAGCTGCGAGGAATGAGTAAACGTGGGGAAAAATGGAAGAGAACGAAAAAGGAAAATTGCAAAAAGAAAAAGGAAATCGAAAAAAAAAATGAAGAATCCAGTTGGAATTGGGAAAGAAAACTAATTTTGACCGGAAATGAGGAGGATAAGGGAAACGTCATAGGAGAAATATAGAAAAGTTTCAGGGTGATGCGAAAAAAGTGACACTTTTGTCCCCGAATCGTCGAAAAATTGCATTTTTTTTAAAGTCAATTAATTACAAGAATATATAAAAAATTGTAATTTAGACGGGAATTTTCAAAATTACAGTTTTCTGTTTTCGAAGGATTCGAGGATTTATTACAAAAAAGTCGTGTAATTTTAATACTTTTTGAACAAGAAAGCGCCAATTAAAGCAACCGATAATTTACTGATTATTAATTTTTTCAGAATTCGAGGGGATGTAAAATTTCGTGTTTGATTATTTTCTTTGTTTTTACGTCGAATTTGTGTGAAAGGGAAAAAATTAAAAAAAAGAGGAGAGTCAAGGAACGGTTAAAAATATCAATTTTGGTTTCCCCGATTTTTTGGTCGCAGAAACATCAATTTACAGGAAATATGTGGGAATTTTTTTTCAGCGACCGAATGTAGATAAATGAAAATAAAAAGGGAGAATGATTAAAAAGAAAATTTTGCGACACTTTTTTCTAATTTCTGCGGAAGTTATTTTATTGAAAGAAAAAATTCGGAGAAAGTGAGAATTTTTCAAAACTGCTGGGTTTTCTATAAAAGTAACTTTTTCGCGATAAAGAGGAAATTCAGGATCTTAAAAAATGGCATCAATTGAAAAAAAAAAGATTCGCATGGTGCAAAATATGAAACAAAGTCAAGGTTCTACAAATTTTTTAATTATAGTTGAAAAGAAAGTGAAATAAATATCGGAAAAGGGGAGATTCTCTTAGGACGAAAAAAGTAGTAGTTTTTTTTAGCAAATGTGGCATTTTAATTGTGTATTTTAATTGTAACATTTTCACGGTTTTACGTATTTTAGTCAAATTGTATGTTTTAATGGGATGTTTCGAGGATATTTAAATAGAAAAAAAAACGAAACAAAAGGATTCTACATATTTTAGTGTCTTTTTGTTGTGAAACTCGTATTTTTTAAGCCCCTGTGAAACCACGTGACTTTTTATAATATTTCATAATCTCCATTCGCTTCTGGAAAAAAATATCTTGAGTTTCGAATTTTTTGAGAAATTTCGATTTTCGAAATCATCCCGAAAAATTTGAAATCCACGTTCATTTTTCCTTTTTAAGCTGCTTTGGAGTGAAGTATTTCAAAAGTCAAGTGATTTTTTTATCACCTTAAACAATCAAATGTATAATTTACTCTCTTTTTCAATTTGGGACGCGATCCCGAAATGAAAAAAGGAAAATTGATAGATAAAAATTCTTTTCCAATTTTTAAGTGGAATGATGCTACAAAAATTATCAGCTGGTATCAATTAATCGATAGTCTTCGTATTGATCAATCAATATTAATTAATTAAGTAACAAGCAATTGTTGAATATTAATTAGGTGAAGCCCAATTGGTATCAATTACAATGAAGTCCTGATTAACGAATATTAATTAATAGGGCATTCATATAAAAAAAACTATGGATGATTTGCTAATTTCAATTAATTGCCATAATTATTATACGAATATCGGGATAATAAATACAATATTAATTGCAAGATTATCGATTAATTAATTCATCAGTAGGAGAAAATTAGTCCAACAAGTGATTCATTTAATTGACTCAATTTCGTGTTACCGTGTGTTCCGAAAAATCACATTCAATTTGTTGTTTATTGTAGAGTTATTATTTGAAATAAAACAAAAAGAATGGACAGAAAAATTAGAACTGTCGATTTTCGCGTTGCAGTGAATAATTGATGGTAATGGAAGATCCTATGAATCGGAGGAATTTCCTAGTGGTATATAATAAATGTGAACAGAAGTATTAAAAGAATAATGATAAATTAATAAATAAACAGGAGGAATAACGAGAATTCAAGTGTATGTTATGTATGTATAGAATGATGACACGATGGTTTATATTAAACAGCTTGAAAATGATCGAGGTAAGAGAACAAAAAAAAATATATATGAAATGATGTAACATATTATTGCAATTTATAAGGAGGAAAAAGATAAAAAAGAATAATTCAAAGTTGATGTATGTTTATGGGAAATAATATGGATAATCTATACTGTATATTATTATTATTATTATTACTACTATTATTACATTTGCGATTAATGATGTCACTCTTATTGCTCCGATAATAAAAGGATACTGCAATACAATTTTCAAATTTCTCTTCTTTTGTTACTCCTGATTGATTTGTACAACAAATTTTCCATTCAAATTTTGACCCTTTGCACTCGGCTGTGCCTTCTCGGGGGACATTTTGAACGTAAAAATCAATTCTCCGAGTGCAAAGGGTTAATAATTTAAATTACTGCTAAACGAAGTTAATAATTTCATTTAAAAACGTTGATTCTATTTAATAATTCAAATTTTTAATTAATTTGAATGATTTTTGTTTGACATAAAATGAAAACTTCGAATTGTTTAAACTAAACTCAAAATTAACAAAATATAATTTCTGTTAACGATATTTTCAAAAACAAATATGTAAATTTTTGATTAAGAATTTTTTAAATCTGAAAATAAGCTGTAGCCGAAGTTTAAATCCTATTTGTTTAAATACTAAAAAATACACCATCAGCAAATTTTTCGAAATCTTCAAATTCATCAATTATCATCAGAAATCAATTTTAACTCATTGGGTGTTCAATTTCGTTAATCTTTTTGGCAATTTCTCTAAATATCAAGGAACTGGGAAGGAACGTGCAAAAACAGAGTTGAGGAAATTCATGAAATATGAAAAAATTGTCCCTTTTAGAAAATTGACCAATTTAATCACCAACTTGAAAAAGAGGGACGGCATAAAAGTTCACTTGAAGTTTATTGAAATGAAATGTATTTGGCTGTTTAACAAAAGTTTATCATAACAACTTCCTTACACTAACTTCCATTTTTTCCCCTTATCATTAAATGATAAAAATCACTGTAAAAAAAACTATTCTTACCCCCGACTTCGACACAGAATTATTTTTTTCTCTGGTTGCATCGACGAGTTCGCCATCACTGAAACCTTTAAAACAGCATCGCTACCCAGCCGAAGATGAGACACATTCCACCGAACGGTGTGAATCTACTGTAACTCTTGTCTCCGGTAAATGCGTAATAATAACAAGTACCACAGAATAAAACCATTCCGGAAGTCATGAAGACAGCAGCCTATGAAAAAAAAATTTTAAAAAAGGAATGAAAATTGTCTGTGAAAGAAATTCCAAGAAAAGGAATGAAAATTTCACTTACCAAAAATGGGTTTCTCGTAAGCGGTAACGCTAACATCGCCAAGGTGTGATAAAAATGGTACCGACTGGCAGTTTCAAACGTTGACTTTAAATCTGGAGTAAGATCCGTTTTGGGATACTTTCCTACAAAAGATGAAAAAAGCAGGAATTAATTTTTAAAAGAAAGCAATTTTTTAAATTATTTTCATTTTTTTCGCTAAGTTTCACAAACTTACACATGTTACATTAGACGATGGTTTCAAAAGAGAGGCAAAATATCAAAATTATAATTATGCTTACTATGTGCGCCATAGGCACCCAAGATAACGGCTGCTGCTCCGCTAAAGGCTGCCAATCTGACGTATGGTCCCGCAGTTGCTGCCATTTTCCACAAAGGATCAGGTGCAACCATTTTTATTTGTGTTTCAGACTTTAGTGGCAGGTAACTGGAAAGCTGCAAAGGGAGGGAAAGTTTCAAAAAAATTGCAACCTAAGCACAAAGAAAATCTACTTTCTGTTTAATTTATTAAAGCCATTTTTAAATCACATTTTTTAATTACAATCACATGATCGATACTGAAATAAGAAAGGTAACTTAGAAATTTCCTTTTGATCTTCTCTTAGTTTTCTATATTTTTGGTATTATTGTAATATTTAGTCGCTTACTCATAGGTTCAGTCACAAAAGTTCTCTAAAAACTACAAACACCCGTTTTGTAATTTAACCCTTTGCTCCGGAGCGAAGGCATTTAAAATTTGTCTTCAAACTCAAAGGCTCCACTATGAAGATAATGCAAATAATTTTCAGTTCGTAACAAGGATAAAGAAAAATCGACGATTACAAGATGTGATAATTTGATAATTTTTTGTTTTTTTATATATTATGACATTTGTATCCATAATCAATTAAAAAAACAACAACATACAACAATGACTTCTTTTAATGCGCACATCACTTATTTACTTATATGTGAATATGATTTTTCCACTGAAATTGCTTCCAGTTGCTGGTAATATGAATGAAAAAAAAATTTCAAGTCCAAAGGGTGAAAACAAAGCGGCAACTTGGATATACAATTTTTTTTCCAGAAAAGGTAACTTTCTCGTTAATTATACTACAAACAATAATACCTTTGAGGTGATGAAAAAGAATCGATATGAGAAAAATACGAAATGACTCGACAAAACTCAGGCTCTGAATCCTAACCTATTGTACTAAAATATTCATCGATATTTCCTTGCGCATTTCTGTTTCTCTTGTTTTCCGAACTGTAATTTACACATCGATGCATAAAAATAAAGGGAAAAAAGATTAAAAACTAATGGAATTTACGTACATATGCATACGCATACAGACATACGCATACACGAAATTCTATACTCACAATAGAGGCTGCCTCTTTTGCGTACCCTCCAGCAGTTGCACTCACGGGATTGCCGATCAAAACGTAATATAGTGCGTCGTTCAGACCCATATTGCCTAATGATAATTAACTGATGTTTCTATCTTCCTCTGACTGATTAAAATCTCGAAAATTCATATCTGACGTCTTACGATGTCATTGACATAACGACCCTCTAAAATATTCGTGATTTTAGATTTCGGCATTAGCTGCGGCTCTAAGCCGGTCGGTCTTTTGTTTTGTCGTCACGTGACCATCCGCCATATTGAAAAATGTGCGGGCGCGGATATTCGCGTGAGAACGCGAGCAATTGTAATTCAAATTGAATATTATTAAAATCGAAAAATATAATTGAATATTAAATTCTTACTTTTTCGTCAATTATCAATAATTATTAAAATCAAATGCATATAATATGTAAAAAAAAAACGTTAAAAATAATTTTGAGAAAGTAGTTTGATAGCCAAGGTTAAAAAATAGTAATTACAGTTCTATATTTGTATTTTAATGTTCTTCGTTGGTCTTCATATCGGCGATAACTTACACTATTCAATATTCTGTATATTACAATTATTATAAAACATGAGACAGATAATAATGCAATTTTCCAAAAACGATTTTCTAATTTTCTGCCTAATAACTGTTATATATTATCATAATTATTATATACTCGTTGATCCTCATTTCGTGTTATGTCAGACCCGTTACTGGCATTTCCCGGCTAAATTTACGATAGTTAGTTGCATTTAACAGATGGTTAAGTCCAAAGTACGAGCAACTGCGGAATTGCAGGGCGTGAAACAAACACGACGATGCACCCGAGGAACAATAGAACAGAAACAGTAGGGTCCGTTTTCATAATTTAGTGCACTAACTAACCCTGACACCTGATGGATCGTTGTGTAATTATAACTCAACTCTCACGCTCTATGTTATGCATATTGTCCCTTGTAACTGCTGTGTTTCTTTGCAAACAGGGGCCAACCGTGACGCGTCCTCGTAATTTGATAATTTCTTTGCACTTCATGTTGAATTACCAGTTGGAAAAAAAAGAACATAAATGTTATTGTAATATTAAATGAAAATTACTATGCATTAGCTACCATAAATAAACTGTAATATATATACATACGACTGAAATTCTCGCAATCATTAAAGGGGGGCGAAATTGTAGTTTTACAATGATTCTTAAAGATTGTTTATAGAGGGCGTTTAAGTTTTATATAGAATTTTGATATCCTGGAATTTGCCATTTGGCATAAATCTATAATCTTTGCCATATTTACCTTACTTCCATTTTTTGCCCCTTCGTATTCAAATGTCTTGGGTCCTACAAACTTTCATTATTATTATATTCTTCTACCGTTTACTCACACACCTACTCATCTTTCTATCGAATTGAAAGAAGAAATCTCCTAAATTTAGTTCAACCATAACTATTACCACTATTCACTTACTGGAGCCTCAACATGAGCTTTAGGTAATCATAAATGAACCAAAAATATAGGTAACTTTACCAAAAAAGGAAAAATTAATATAAAATAATGAAAAAAGAATTTATTATAAAATATTAAATCAAATATCAAAGAACCTATGATATAATATTAAACAAAATTAATAATATTATTGATAAAGAAGTAAATAAAGTATATATTAATATATATACCTGCGTGTAAAGGCTCCACTTGTAAACCCCAACCAAAAATTAATAAAAGTACAGAAACCAATCTAGATTCAAATAATACATAAAAAAAATATATTTATAACCCTAAAAACTGTAATTCAAATAATTAATATCAAAGCATTAATATTAATAAATAAATTAATATAATAATTACATTTTTTATTAATAAATTGCGTATAAAATATCGGTTGATCCATCCTCTGATTACAGGTACAGCTTCGCGGCTACGCATATGTATACATATATATATTCAAATACGTATATACGTATATCCCGGTACCCCGTGCCTACGTATTTACTAACTTACTTACCTACGTACACCTGGATGGGAACGATTCCAGCCGAGTCTGCCCGAACGGACGTGTTAATGCGCTGCCGGTCGGTCACTTCACTGCATGTCTCGTTGGTCGGCTCTCGGTTCGGTGTTCGGTCTGTGCTTGTTCTGTGTCGTGGCCTCCGCGAAAGAACGATTGTTCTTCTCGGTACACTCCGGAACCGAGGACCGCAGGAGCAAGAGTAGGAGCAGCAGCAGGAATTCCAGAGTCGGACTCGGGACTGACTCGGTTCCAGAGGCCGTTCTTGCATTTACGGTCGCGTTCGGGTAGAATGGGTATTTATTTAATCCCTTATTTGCAAACCGCCAGTATGCGTTAAACATTCGCGGAAAGAAATATATATATATATATATACGTGTTTATATATCTATATGACTGGTTGAAAAAATATATATATATGTAAAGTCGAGGAAAGTGCGGTGAAAAAAAAGTGGATTATGATGACACCTGTATTCAAAATTTAAGTGGAACACCGAAAGAGAGCGTGTATGTGTGCATGTGTGTATATACATGTAGGAGCTGATACATGTTTTTTTCTTATGATCCACGTGAGAGTGTATGCGTGTGACGTTACCTGTGCTGTGCCGCGGCCCATTTAACGAAGAAGAGAGGAACGACGAAGCGGTAGATGTAGCTTTTGCTTCACTCACACTTTTCTCGCAACTCCTACAAGGTACATACAAAATACATATACATATATATATAAATATTTATTTTCCATTTTGATTTGTTACACATATATATATATATTAATTACGTTATTAATTATCTCCGTGTTTGAAGAGAAAAGAAAACTGAATTTCATTTGTGTGTATTATTTATGAAACTCTCTTTTCGAAGTTTCTCTGGACTCGTACACGCACACAAGTACGAGTTGTGGGAATGTGTGTATCGGTGTAACTTACGGGATTGTGTCGGTGTGTGTACATACGTATAGGTAGGTGTGCGTGGATTGGTTCTAATCCAATGCTGCAAGGTGGCATTGTTCGCAGGAATGTGATTCGAACGAAAGAGCGGAAACGAAGCCAACTCGCTTGTGTTGGTCGAAAAGTTCGGAAAAAATGCTTATTATGATATACACTTACATGTTTTTTGTAATATGTAGATATGTGTATATGCACACAATCTGCAATTATGTGCATCCAATACCATCAAGACCTTTTATAACGTTAGAGGTTGATGAATTATTTTTGGGACGATTATTGGATTGATTCATAAGTTCGTTCCGTTTTTAGCGCTAGGTGGCGTTATAAAGATGGAAAGAACTTTTGCATCAACCTGATGTATATTCTTTTGGACAATTATTTCTCGTGTTACCCGGTACCAATAATTTACACTGCCTATATACAATGTCATTGCACCCTACAAGTAATTGTAGTTTTCCAAACTGAGTCTACTTTCATAATTACCCACTTACACGTACATAATGTCTCACAGTCTTATACAATATCGTCTATACACACAGACGATACCCTTAAAACACCCAACGACCGCTGTGATTATCCAGTAGAACGGGAATTGGGAATTTAGGAAAGTTCACGTTAACGTAATCGTGACGTAGTCGTTAGAACCCTCCAATGTATATACATATACACGCATATATGCTCAGCACGGCACCTACAAATTACTGGATCCTGTATAGTCTCGAAATCACATACATATAAGTGTATGTATGTATTCGTTGTACCGAAGAAACCAACTGACTACGTTGCCAGTGATTATTACAGCCAATCAACAAATCCATTAAAAGTCCGTATTTTCCGTACACTTTTCTACAAATATTTACCGTTATACAGCAAAAAAAAGCAATCGACGATGTGACACATAATAAAACTTACCTTGCCCTAAAACTTTCTGCTTTCTCCGGCGACTCGAGGAAAGAAAACCTACCGATACTCGCGTTGTTTAATGATTTTCTATCGTACAAATAGACTGTCGCACCTCGGTACTCTACCTGAACGGCTTCTTTCTCATTAAAACACAAGCATTGTTTGATCGGTCGTTAAAGCTTTTCTCTCTTTTTCTTTCTCTTTCTTCTCTTCTCATTCTCTTGAGTTGTAAACAGACTCAGGCTTGACTTCGAAGTTATTATTGGCTGGGTCTGCCTTTCTATTGCTATTGCTGCACTATTGTTATTATTATTATTGTATTTGCCATTGCCATTGTGTTGCAATTGCTATTGCTATTGCAATTTTTTTTCTCGTATTATTGATGTTGATATTGATCATGATATTTCTATCGATATATACCAACGTCAATGTCAACATCCATGTTTAGGTTTATTATGATTTTGGTATCGGTGTTGATTATGGTATTGGTATTGGTATTGATGTTAATGTCAATACTGTCGTCGATGTCGATCATGAAATTGGTATCAATACGATCAATGCCAATATTGATACAGAAACAAGAATCAATATCATAATTTCATGATGGCAGCCAACCTCAATATCACGATCAACATCGACCTCAACCTTAACCTCAACTTCAAAATCAATATCACGACAACGTCAGACCTCGAAATCAATATGAATAGAATATCAACATGAACATCAATGTCGATATCGATGCCGTCCGCACGTCTGATCGGCATTCTTTCGTTTCGCGCCGGTATAAATCTTTGTGTACGACACCAACGTGGTGCCACCAGCGCTTGCCCGATAATTTTCGTATGGCACCGGACGCCATAGTGTTAATGTCGATGTTCATATTTATGCTGATATTGTTACTATAATCCATATTGAGGTTGATTGCGATATTGATATTGCCATTGCTATTGCTATTGTTATTCATAATAGTGATAATAATAATAATAATAATAATAATAACAATAAAAATAATATTAATATCGCTATTGCCATTACCATTGCTATTATTACCGTCATTGCTTTTCAAAATCAACATCTCTATTAAAATTAATACAAATACAACCATTAACACTGCAATCACCAATGGTATCGATACCGATATTGATAATAGCGTGGCTTCTCCATTGCCATTAATATTGCCATAGGTGTTTGCTGTTTACTGCCAGTCAGCCACTGACCGTCGGCTCTTGAGATGTTTTTCAAGTCAATGACTGCTAACTCCTACTTGGCTCATGCTTGGTTTCTTCGGCTTTTTCATGGGAAATAAATACGCCTGTGTGTGTGAATACATACACATGCATCTAAGCCTGCATTTATGCACGTGCAGACACATGCATACAGGCGGACGTGTGCCGAGCGCCGCTTGCCTTGCTTCCCCGTGTAATCCGCCCTTCGTTCTGCACACTAGACCAGGCGTTCGCATAGAAGGTGCTATCCTGCATTCCTTGGTGTGGGTGTTCATGTATACATGTGTGCATGTGGATATAGAAGCCTAAGAGTAAAAGCCCTTAGCAGCAGTTTATACATATATAGTGATAAGTTATAAATTTATTGACTGACATATTAATATTGCGTATTATTATTATTATTATTATTATTATTATTATTATTATTCTCGTATTATATCTATTATTAATAATATATACTAATAGATATGAATAGTAGTAAAATGCAGGGTCACTGTTGGTCTAATGGTTAGAGCGTTAGACTCCCAAGCTGTAGGTCCTGGGTTCGAATCTCGTGGATTGCGAATAAGAGTAATAAAATAAACAATACATTTTTTAATAGAATCAATACTGGTATTATTATTAATTGATGTAGTACGAGTGAACATGGGATGAATCGATGAAGACTTGGAGGTATGTGACGGGGAAGGCAACGGGAAAACCACGACATTATACGACACACATACACATGAAACGTTAAAATGATAAAGTTGCAGGAAAACCAGTCTTTGAGACTGTGACTGGACTGACTAACCATAACCACCACCAACCACCTGGCGATATGGTACCGATGATGAATCGAATCGATGTTCCCCATGGATCTCTACCAGCTACTCGATTAGTGATTGTTAATTAAGAATGTGCCGCGTCGGTCTGCTGATTACTAATTGACTCATTAATCGAAAGTGTGCGACGCGGTCTCGATATCACTAGCCGAGTTATTAATTGAAAGTAGCACAGGTAGAGTCCCAAATACCAGCTGAAATTGATGATTAAAATTCGACATGTGGTCTCAAATTGGGTATTGAAATTCTATGCGTTGTCAATGAACC
The DNA here is from genome assembly GCA_949825005.1 of Gasteruption jaculator. NCBI lineage: Eukaryota > Metazoa > Arthropoda > Insecta > Hymenoptera > Gasteruptiidae > Gasteruption > Gasteruption jaculator. Next base: position 7,522,730 of record OX463770.1, read on the forward strand.
GATTCGAGTATTATATGAACTGCGATTTTAGATTAGTGGTTGTATCACCGATCGATAGTATCGGACTGGCAACCTCGATTGATAATAATTGAATTGAAATTTCTACGGTGGCCCAATTATCATTTCGATTAACATAATTTGAAGTATGGAAGTAGCTCGAATTGTTGCTTGAATTAATAATATTGGAAATTTCGATTATTATTTAAATAATGACTCGAATCGAGCTTAATTTCCGGGACTGGTTTAATTATTAATTAAAATTGTAGATTATCAATATGTATTTGAATTAATTGTGAAAATTATTAAACGTAGTCTCAATATCTGGTTCAATTATTACTTGATATTTCAGATGAATTATCATTATTATAAATTATTTGTAGCCTCAGTTGTCATTTGAAAAGAATTGTTTTTAATGAAAATTATGCGAAACATCAATTACTACCTATTTCAATTCGTAATTGAAACTTTCATGTTCCAAAAATTGTTGAAAAGCAGATTTTTTGCGGAAAAATTAGGTCTCATTGGATATCTGAAATATTAACACTGTGTCGTCCGGTGGCACCACGTTGGTGCCATGCGAAAACTATCGGGCAAGCGCCGGTGGCACCACGTTGGTGCCATGCGAAAAGTATCGGGCAAGCGCCGGTGGCACCACGTCGGTGCCATGCGAAAATTATCGGGCAAGCGCCGGTGGCACCACGTTGGTGTCGAACATAAAGATTTCTACCGGCGCCAAACGAAAGAATCCCGGTCGGAAGTACGGACGGCGAAGTGTTAATAATAAAAATGGATTCCTCGCGAAAAAATACATCGGATAAGGGTCTCCCGAAACTGCCCAAAATTTGACTCGAAAATCGAATGTTTTGGGCATAGCTTCAATTTCAATTTAATAATTTCCAAGTTGTAGTCACTCAAGTTTTTTCGCGATCGCCAATAAGATGTAAAAAGCGTGCGCGCATCGGATACAAACTGTGGTAAACAATTTACGGTTTGTGCGACTATCGGTCAGATCTGTCGTCATGCGATCGGCTTTTTTCTCTCCCGGACGCGTAAACGAGTCTGTTCCAAGCTCATTGTATTTGCGATTCAGTGGAAATTGATGACTGACTGGATCATCGGTCAAGAGAAATCCTTCTAAGACTCGTTTCGAGCTGCGAGTGTGCATAAGCGAGCACACTAGCAAATACGTTTAACCGAACACGTAGACGCTACAAAGGAGACGCTGAGACGTCCTCGTCGTTCCTCCGGGATTTTTTTTCTGTTTGTTTCCTTGTTCAATGATAAAAAGAAGATACGGCTGCTGCATGTCTCTTTACATAGACTCAAAAAAATAAAATAAGCGAGAAGTTTATACAAACTATATAACCCACTTTGCAAACAGGTTTGAAACGTACTGTTCCTACATACACTGTAACGGTGATCGACCGGACGAGTATTATGCCGTCGTACTTGGCCGGACTTTTCTCGACTCGATCATGACTGTCACGATGACGATAATGATTTTTTATGGACACTTCGATGGTATTTTTCTTTCCGACTGTCATTCAAGGAATAACAGGATGGAATTTTCGGGACGGAGATGGGCGATTGCCCTCGAATTCTCATTTTTGGGTGGAAGCATTTCTTTCTCCAAAAAAGATTAGGAATTTCAGAAGTTTTCATGCTGAGAGAGATTAAGAAATTGTATCGCTTTTACATATCTTAATTATTCATTTCTATATACTTGTACATATTTATATTACATGATACTTATTTTTTATGTAAGTAATGTATTTACAATTAATTGGGAAATATTTTGGCTATAATGGTGTAAGGGAATTGAAAATTTAGGGTGCGTGTAATTTTAATTTGTGGATTCTATAAAATTGTAGCATTCAATAATAGTATAATTGAATCGTCAATTCGATAATTGAGACCAAATACAAATGATAGTGAATTAAAAATAGACGCTACTTGGAAATTTAATTGAAGGGGTCACCTCAAAAACGCTGTAAGGTACAAATTGTAAATTGTTCAAAAACGCCCGAAAATGAGAAAAATAACCCGATGGAATTTTTAAACAATTTTTTTAAAATGGATGGATATTTTTTTAAATGGTTGGATTTTTTAAAAAAATCCATATGGTTATTTCTTTTTATTTTCGGGGGTTTTTGAACAATTTGCAATTTGTACCTTACAACGTTTTTGAGGTGACCCGATTACTATTTGAGGCTAATTACTAATTTCAGTTAGTAATTCGATAATAACTGAAATCATTGAATTAAAGATGCGTCCGAATTTCAATTACCTATTATTTCAAAAAATCCTATTTCAAATAATAATTGAATAATAATTGAGGTGTATGAAATTCACATACTAAAATCTAAATAAACGTATGCGAGTGTGAGGACTTTTAATTCACTTTTAGATAAGCTTGAATTTTATAATTTATTCGAAAATTCTACAATTTCATTTATTTCAATAAAATTTATATTTTTTTTATTTTCAGGTGGCGGGTCTGAAACCCCGATTTGAGAGAGATGGTCATCGTTACTCGGGTATGTCAACGCCAATTTATTTATTTACTTATTTATTTTTTTTGTATTTATTTATCTATTTATCGCTTTACCTATTTATATATTTATTTATTTCACCAATTTTCCATGCGGCACAGACATTTGTACCTGCATCGTACCTTGGCCTTGTCATAAAGTCCATCTATTTTACAAAAACACAGACACACATACTCTCTCTCAAACAAAAATAGGTATGCGTACACGTAAATACATATGCGCATAATTTGATTTTTTATACGTTGATGAAAAAGAAGAGAAAAGATTGGAACGAACTTTGGACGTATATATGCGACCATGATGACGCTGGTCACGTGAATGTTTATTAGATAATATTATAGTTTATGTAAATGCATTAGGTATATCAGTACATAATGCAGAAGTGTTACGTGTATGTATATACTATATGTGTACATGATTACTATATATACTGATTTTATATGTACTCCTCTTCCCTAACTTTTATATATATATACATACACTAAAACTACAGAAGCGGAAGAGAGCTCTTCCGATCTAAAAGGTATACGCCAGCGTTACGCCAGGTGAGCAATTGGAACGAACAAAATAATATTTAAAGCCTATATATATTATATATATTATATATATAAGCTTTCAGTAACTGTGTGCGTGTAGGCCTTAAATACAATTCATTCGAAATCAAGTGTATCGAAAACTACGTTATTTGAGAAAATAATGGAAATTTTCGTCTTGGTTCAATAAATAAATGTGAAATAAATGAATAAATAAGCATACCTAGGTACGGTAGTGGATATAAATATTAGTAGTAGTACATTTAGTAAATATTAGTAAATTTTGGAAATTTTGATAATTTAGTAAATTTTCCGGTAGTAAATATAAATTTAAATAGTACATATAAATACGTAAAATATTGGAAGAAATGTTTGCATGAACAAATTTGAATGGAACCCTGGAAAAAAAATAGTTTTGTTACTAAAACCAGTGAGAAGGCAATCCTGGCAATCAGTTCTGCCTGCCTTGCAATTATTTGGTTGTGAGCAACTAATTATAATATTAGGGTGCAGCTCGAGTATTTATTTATTTATTTATTTCCTTATACTCAATAAAAGTAGGATTAATAACATAAAAAATTGCAAAAAGGGCAAAATATGGTTTTTTTAGAATATCGGAAACTTCTTGTTCCAAAAAATATCATAGTTCTTTTTTTTCATAATCAAACGATACATTCTCACGTCTACCAGCAGGAATTTCTCGTTCCGTTATCAACGGGCAACGTTAGAAATTCATGGCCTTCTAGTAATCTTAGATAATTCTGGAATCGTCTCAAGTCCGTGTATATTAGCATATATAAAGTTTCGTGAAATTTATATTAGTACAAGCACATATATCGTAATCTTTTCGTTCCATCTTATTTTCAGCAGACCCTCGAGAAAATTCCATAACCAGCAGCTTCAATTACTTTTATTCACAGAATTAATCATTGAAATTCTCAGGCATTAAATAAACTAATTGTTGAAATTCATGCGAAGCCTCGAGAATCATTCAATTACTAATATATGTATTAATAATTGAATTATTATATGAAAAGGTAGATTATATATGTATGGAAGGAAATAAATGTAATAGTCTCATTAATTGTATTTCTATATATAGATTTTAATTACATTTGATGGGAGATCCCGCAAAAATTCCAGAACCATCGGGTTTAATTATTCATAGGATATAATTATTCCAGCGAAGCCTCGATAATAACTCAATTATTAATATATAGTATATATATGTATATCTTAATACACATATGTTAGGAATGAAATTATTATCGAGACTTCGCACGAATTTCAATTCATAATTAAGTTAGTACAAAAATTATGAATTGAATTGTAGCTGAGTCATAATTTGATATTGAGTCAATTTATTTGATATATGTATATATATCAAGTAAGATAAAAATAAGAGAGTAATGAATATTTTAAAATTATGTTATAGAATTTCTCGTTGATCCATATAAAAAAAAATATTTTGGGACTATATTATTTTTATGGTTTAATGTCAAAACAAAAAATATAATAAAAAATTTCAAAATTAACAATCTCTTCGATAAATATCAATTTTTTATATATTTACATATGTTAATTATATTTTAATAACTTGATTTTCGAAAAATTTCAATATAAATGAAAATTAATTATTATTATTATTATTATTATTGTAATTATCATATATATATTTTGCATATGAATTCTTTTTTGAAAAAATTGCAGAACCTATTTTTTCTAATTTTGTAAATAAATTTAACGTGTCTACGTTATTACTAAAAATACAAATCAATATTATCAATATGTATTATTCATAAATTTCAATAACCAAAGAAACATTAATTAAGAATGTTATTTTATATGTAAGTTTTTCCGAAAAATTATAGAACCTATTTTGTCAAAATATTTTTCAATTTTGCGAATGCGTAAAAAAAAATTAATTAGTTTCATTAATTTGCATTTCAGGGGGATTATATATGGATCGAGCCGATATCAGGAAGGGAATTCGACGTTGCGATCGGAGCACGCGTTATATCGGCGGAGGGAAGACGGATTCAAGTCAAAGACGACGACAACAAGGTATATTCCCATTATCGATAAGAAGAGCAACGGAAATTATAATAATTAAATATTATTTACCACCGGAACCGGGAGAAAAAAGAAACAAATTGTCGAAAATTATAGTATAAGTAAATTTGTAACACCGGTTGGTCATTCTACCACTGTTTCACTCGTTTGCTTTTTTTTTTTACAATGAAAGGAACAATGGCTAACACCAGAGAGGCGTATAAAAGCGATGCACGCCACTTCCGTGCAAGGCGTCGAAGATATGATCAGTTTAGGAGACCTCCATGAAGCTGGAATCCTACGAAATTTACTGATACGATACAATGAAAATCTCATTTACGTAAGTTCCCTTTTTTCCCGTTATTTGCCTCCAAAGTCAGGGGATGACGCTGCTGAATGAAAAATGGTACTATTTTTTTCTAGTTACCCCGATTGTTTGAAAAAAAAAGAATTGAAATTTTGGCTACTTGGGTATTTAAAAAAAAGATGTTCCGAATTTTCATAAATGCAACAACTTCCCCGATTTTAGGGGTAATTTTTTTCTAAATCTCTTTGAATCTAAAAATTAATTTTTTCCTGATTTTTTTTTCCTTCGAACAAATATATACATTGGATTTTATATATTTAAGAATATTTATATCTTTTGGTTTAATCAAATTTTCTTATAAAATAGAATTTTTGGTTGACGCAAGTAATTATTTTTTTTAGTTAATTCAAGGAAAATTTAATGATTCGACAAAATATTTTCTGGAATGTAACGAAATTTAATATCTTCTTGATGCAATAAATTTTCCTCAATTGAAATAACTATTCTTGATTCCAGGAAACTTCATTAGATAGAGACAATTTTTTCTTGAAAAAAGTTCCTTGATCCAACACAATTTAATATTTTTGTAATGGAATAAAATTTCCTTGAATCAAAGAAATATTGATTATCTAAGGAAATTTAATTGGATCAAAAAATATTTGCCTGAAGAATCCTCCTTGATAGAACAAAATTTAATATTTTTTTGATGCAACAAAATTTCCTTAAAGAGAATATTCTCGATTCAAGGAAATTTCGTGAGATCAAGAAAATCTTTCCTTAAAGAAAATTCCTCGGTGCAACAAAAATAATATTTTCTTCATGGGAAAAAAATTCTGGAGTATATTTCATTGATACAAAGAAATAATTACTATTCTTAACGAGATTATTTAATTTTTTCTATCAGACTCCATTTATCTTTTTCTTTTATTGATCATTAAGTTACTATTTTTTCTCCAGACTTACACGGGTTCGATATTAGTGGCTGTTAATCCATACCAAATCTTGCCGATTTATACGGCGGAGCAGATCAAGCTTTACAAGGATCGAAAGATCGGGGAATTGCCACCTCACATATTTGCCATCGGTGACAACAGTTACGCTCATATGAATCGTTATGGACAAGACCAGTGTATCGTGATAAGGTAAATATGGAAACACAAAAATTGCAAACATTTGTAAAATTCGTGAATCTAAAGAAAAAGCGTTAATTTAAAAATGCTTGATATTTAGATTTCGTTTTCCCGATTGGAAATTTATTTCCCCCCTTTCCTTCGCATTCCTCTTATTATTTTGTTTCGTCCTTTTATTTTGTTTTTCTATTTTTTTTAATAGCGGCGAAAGTGGAGCTGGAAAAACCGAAAGTACTAAATTAATTTTGCAATATCTAGCAGCTATCAGTGGAAAACATTCTTGGATAGAGCAACAAATTTTAGAAGCCAATCCTATTCTCGAAGGTGAGACCAATAGAATCGAAAATCGAAATTCTTCTTACATTTCGTGTGAATTCTACCAATTTCTAATTCGAATGATAATTGAATGGATCACCTCAAGAACGTTGTAAGGTACAAATTGTAAATTGTTCAAAAACCCCCGAAAATGAAAAAAATAACCTTATAGATTTTTTTTTAAAACCACCCGTTTTTTTAAAAATCCATCTATTTTTACAAATTTCGGGGGTTTTGGAACAATTTCCAATTTGTAGTTTACAACGTTTTTGAGGTGACCCATTCAATTTATAATTGTGTTTTATAAAAAATTTTACATTGGATTGCAGCTTTTGGAAATGCCAAAACCGTAAGGAACGACAATTCTTCGCGGTTTGGAAAATACATCGACATTCACTTCAACGAACATGGAGTCATAGAAGGAGCCAAGATTGAGCAGTATCTTTTGGAAAAGTCGAGAATAGTATCGCAAAATCCAGACGAAAGGAATTATCATGTTTTTTATTGTATGCTGGCGGGTCTGTCGAAGGAAGAGAAGCAGAAATTGGAGTTGGAAGATGCTTCCACCTACAAATATCTTACTGGGGTAATTTTCTTCCCATTTTTTAAAATAAATTTGTACTGCGATATTATATATATTGTGGGAAGAGAAATGCAAGAATTCAATCAGGAAAATTTATTTATTATTATTATTGTTTCTCAATTGATTTACCTAAATTAATGTCCATCATTAGTTTATTAAAAAAGAAGAACAAAATATAGGTACTAATTCCCTGTTTTTGTTCCTTTTTTTTTTACAGGGTGGCAGTATCACCTGTGAGGGAAGAGACGACGCCGCTGAATTCGCGGATATTCGTTCCGCTATGAAAGTTCTGCTATTCTCAGATCATGAGATTTGGGAAATTCTGAGATTACTAGCTGCTCTTTTGCATATAGGAAACATTAAATACAAAGCCACCGTTGTGGGTACGTAATAAAAGAAACGAAATAGCTGTAAACCCATTTTTTTCTCCTTTATTTCATTTGTATTTTTTTCAATTTTGCGGTGCATTAATTAATTTTCGATACGTAATTAATTAAAAGAAACCTTGAATTTTCAGATAATTTAGACGCCACCGAAATTCCCGAACAAACGAACGTTCAAAGAGTAGCTCATCTACTGGGGGTGCCCACCCAATCTCTGATCGACGCCCTTACAAGAAGAACGATCTTTGCACATGGTGAGACTGTGGTAAGTATATTAAAAAAAAATCAAACGAAATATTATGAAGGATAAAAAATCCTCAGAAGCAAAATAAGAAAGAAACCGATTAATCTTTTGTTGGTGAATTGATAAATTATTTTATACCACCAAGTGCTACTATATTAGGTTGCCTTATTTTAGTGCATAAAAACCTTAAATTTAGTAACAAAGAAACTTTTGAATTAATTTTAGATAAATTAATTGGATCAAATTATTCCTAATGATGGTTTCAGTGAATTGAATGAGTCACCTCAAAAACGTTTTAAGGTACAATTTGCAAATTGTTTAAAAACCCCCGAAAATAAAAAAAATATTAAAAAAAAATTGTTTAAAAAAAATCCATAAGGTTATTTTTTTCATTTTCGGGGGTTTTTGAACAATTTGCAATTTATACCTTACAACGTTTCTGAGGTGACCCATTCAATTAATGATTAACTTTTTTTTTTCGAAAAAATGTTGGATCATTAATTATTATCATTTATTTAGGTCTCGACCTTGTCAAGAGAGCAATCGGTGGACATAAGGGACGCCTTCGTCAAAGGAATCTACGGCAGGTTATTCGTACACATAGTCAAGAAAATCAACGAAGCCATTTACCGACCCAAGAACACCTCCCGAAGCGCTATCGGTGTCCTCGACATCTTCGGCTTCGAGAATTTCTCCCATAACAGCTTCGAGCAATTTTGCATCAATTACGCTAACGAGAATCTACAACAGTTCTTCGTGCAGCATATCTTCAAGCTGGAGCAAGAGGAGTACAATCATGAGGGTATCAATTGGCAACATATCGAGTTCGTTGATAATCAGGACGCCTTGGATCTTATTGCCATCAAGCAACTCAATATCATGGCACTTATTGACGAGGAATCTAAGTTTCCGAAGGTAATTTAGCAGATTGAGAATTATTAATTTTTTAAAAAATGTTGAATTTTAAACATTTTGAGAATTGATCATTTTTTTTATATTAAATTGAATAATATGTTATCTACTCTGAACTATTCTCATGGACCAGTAGAAATTCCTGGAAATTCTAAGATATTTTTTAAAATTTATTTATTCATCTTTGGAGGAAGATTTAATTTTATAAGTTTTGGAAGTTCTCAAAATTCAGCCGATTTGAAGATTTCCATAATTGACAAATTTGTCAACATTTTTTTATTTAAACTTTCGAAATTAGTCGATCAAAAATTTTTCAATGCATTTTCAATGTTGTTAATTAATATTGACATTCGCAAATTTTTTAAATTTATGAAAACTGAGCTTTTTCAATTAATGTATAAAATTTAATTAATTTATGTATTCTTTTTTTAATTGAAAAATATAAAATTAAACTTCTGATGTATATTTCAGGGTACCGACCAAACGATGCTGGCAAAAATACACAAAACCCACGGAACGCATCGGAATTATTTGAAACCAAAATCGGACATAAATACTTCTTTTGGTTTGAACCATTTTGCCGGAGTGGTATTTTACGACACTCGTAGTTTCCTGGAGAAAAATCGAGACACGTTTAGTGCCGATCTGCTGCAACTCATTCACATATCGTCCAACAAGTTTCTCCAGGCATGTTTCGTTGAGGATATCGGAATGGGTTCAGAAACGCGAAAAAGAGCGCCCACCTTATCCACGCAATTTAAAAAGTCCCTGGATTGCCTGATGAAAACCTTGTGCAGCTGTCAACCCTTTTTCATTCGTTGCATTAAACCCAACGAGTACAAGAAACCAATGGCAAGTTTTGGAGTTATTTTTTTGCATAAAAATTGAAATTTCGTAATTTTTTTTTCTAAAAATTCCAAATTAATTTTGAAATTCAGTTTTAACGTCTTCACTAATTTGCTCGTGGAAAATTAGAAAAATCTCTTAATTTTTCTTTTTCCCAACTTTTTCAGATGTTCGATAGAGGTTTGTGTTGTCGCCAATTGCGATACTCTGGAATGATGGAGACAATTAGGATCCGTAGAGCCGGTTACCCGATTCGTCACTCTTTTCCAGAATTCGTAGAAAGATATCGGTTTCTCATAACAGGAATCCCTCCTTCGCACAAGGTAAAAATTATTGAATACATGATTTTCAAAATTTGTGCTTCATTTATATTATTAAATATTTCTGCCACACAATTTTTTTGAGTCCAATTATTTTCAGAATTCTTTATATGTTAATTGAATGGGTCACCTCAAAAACGTTGCAAGGTACATATTGCACATTGTTCAAAAACCCCCGAAAATGAAAAAATAACCCGATGGTGCAATAATAATTGTTTAAAAAAATTTGTTTCTTACAACGTTTTTGAGGTGACCCATTCAATTATAGTTTATAATTCGCTTTCGAATTAATATCAAAAGAGCTGAATCTAAAAGTCGAATCTTTTCCTAAGTACCTTTATTCGTAAAATTTAGTTCCATTATAGAAGAATAAATATATGTATTAAATCAACGAATGGTTCATTTGGATAAATATTAAAAAATTATGAAGTTAACTAAAATATGATAATTTTGTTGAAAGAATATTGAAACAAATATTGTCTTGGAATAACTGACAGATTCTCCAAATCGTTGATTTACCGGAATTATAATATTTCTCTATTACAATTTTCATCTCTAATAATTTTATTAACACGCTAATTATCATTAACGCACTATTTATTTTCGCTTGTCAGACCGACTGTCGAACGGCCACAGCAAGGATTTGTCATGCGGTATTGGGAAGATCCGACTACCAACTGGGACACACGAAGGTCTTCTTAAAGGACGCGCACGACCTCTTCCTGGAACAGGAACGGGACAGGGTTCTGACGCGCAAAATTCTCATATTGCAACGCAACATCCGGGGATGGGTATACAGGCGTAGATTCCTGCGGATGAGAGCTGCATCCGTGACCATCCAGAAACACTGGCGAGGATACGCGCAGAGGCAGCGTTACAAGCGCATGAAAATCGGTTACATGCGCTTGCAAGCGCTCATCAGATCCCGCGTGCTTTCGCATAGATTTCGACATCTTCGGGGACACATCGTCGCCCTGCAAGCACGAGCCAGGGGCCATTTGGTTCGTCGCATGTACCGCAAGAAGATGTGGGCCATCGTGAAAATTCAGGCCCACGTTCGGAGGCTGATCGCTCAGAGACGATTCAAAAAGATCAAGTACGAGTACCGGCTGCACATCGAAGCCCTGAGGTTGAGGAGAAAGGAGGAACGCGAGCTGAAGGATCAGGGAAATAAAAGGGCGAAAGAAATCGCTGAGCAGAATTACAGGGTATATTTGGGAAGATTTTTGGAATTAACGATCTTTTTAAATGCAGTCATTTGGAATTACAATTCGAAATGCGAAATAGTTACTTTACTTAATTATCTATTTTATTGAAAATAAGAATAATTTTTTTTATTTGTTACAAGTGAATATTTTTTATATCTTTGATGAAAGAGATTGAAATCAAATATGAGTGGAATAAACATTTATTTTTATCGATTCCACAGGAACGAATGCAAGAACTCGAGAGAAAAGAGATCGAAATGGAGATGGAGGATCGACGACGAATGGAGATAAAAAAGAATCTGATTAACGACGCGGCCAAGAAACAGGACGAACCTGTGGACGACAGCAAGTTGGTCGAAGCCATGTTCGACTTCCTGCCGGATTCTAGCAGCGAGGCTCCCACTCCGGCTAGAGAGACTTCCGTTTTTAATGTTTGTAGAAGAAACTTATTTTTTTTTGTATTAGGTTGTCCCATAAGTTTATTCCGCGTCATCCGGAAATATTTACAAGATAGAAGAATTTCATTAATGAGTTTACTTGAATTTGATCTTTTTCTGCAACAGGATCTACCGGCACCGAAACCAGCGGATCAGCAGGAAATTATTAATGCCATGCACCAAGCGGCATCCGAAGACGAAGAGGATTTATCGGAATTCAAGTTCCAGAAGTTCGCGGCTACTTACTTTCAAGGAAACATCACGCATCAGTATTCGCGCAAACCTCTGAAACACCCGCTTTTGCCATTACACACTCAAGGAGATCAATTGGTAATTCTGATTTCATTACCGTTGCCACGAATTAATGGTATCGTTGTTTTGCAGTTTCCCCAATGATAATTAGGAAGGAAGAAAAAAATGATTACGATAAATTATTGAAAAAATTCTCTTTACATGTGGATTTTCGTTTATGAATCTTAATTATTACTTTCTCTGAAAGATTATTTTTTTCCAATTTTCTGATTAATTCAAATTCACAAATTTCAATTTACACTTTCCCTTTTCTGACGAAAGAATTATAATAATATTACGAAATATATATTTTTTTTCTGTTTTTAACAATTGCATTAAAATTGAAGTGCAGCTTTTTAGTCGAAAATTGAAGGAAAAAATTCTCAGTCTTTAATTGGCTGTAGTTAATGATCAAATATTCATTGGCATCGATCTAAAAAAAAGTTCAATTTTTAATGTAAATTTCTAATACCTCTTTTCTATTTTATAGGCCGCGCAAGCATTGTGGATCACGATCCTTCGATTCACCGGCGACTTACCCGAACCGCGTTATCACACGATGGATAGAGACACGACTTCCGTTATGTCCAAAGTCACGGCCACTTTGGGACGAAATTTTATAAGAAGCAAGGAGTTTCAAGAAGCGCAAATGATGGGAATGGATCCCGTACGTATCCGATTTTCTCTCCTTTTTCTCTACTTACACTCGTTACTTATCATTTTTCGGGTCACGATAAATCATTAAACGACCAATTTCGAATGACTAATTCCACCCTTTCATCCACAGGAAGCCTTCCTGAAGCAGAAACCTCGCTCGATACGTCACAAACTCGTATCCCTGACTCTCAAACGCAAGAACAAACTCGGCGAGGACGTGAGAAGACGCCTCCAAGAAGACGAATATACCGCCGACAGCTACCAGTCCTGGCTGGAGGCTAGACCGACGTCGAACCTGGAGAAACTGCACTTTATAATCGGTCACGGAATCCTGCGAGCCGAGTTACGGGACGAGATTTATTGCCAGATATGCAAACAACTGACGAACAACACCTCGAAGTCGTCGCACGCCAGGGGATGGATCCTGTTGTCGCTCTGCGTCGGTTGTTTCGCACCTTCGGAGAAATTCGTCAACTATTTGCGAGCTTTCATCCGAGAAGGTCCTCCAGGATACGCCCCCTATTGCGAGGATCGCTTGAAAAGGACTTTTAATAACGGCACCAGGAACCAACCGCCCAGTTGGCTCGAGCTGCAGGCCACGAAGTCCAAGAAACCGATCATGCTGCCGATCACCTTCATGGACGGGAACACGAAGACGCTCCTAGCCGATTCGGCCACGACCGCCAGGGAACTTTGCAACCAACTCTCGGACAAGATCTCCCTCAGGGACCAGTTCGGCTTCTCCCTGTACATCGCCCTCTTCGACAAAGTCTCGTCCCTCGGCAGTGGAGGCGACCACGTCATGGACGCCATCTCCCAGTGCGAGCAGTACGCCAAGGAGCAAGGGGCTCAGGAACGAAACGCACCCTGGAGGCTGTTCTTCCGCAAGGAGATATTCGCCCCTTGGCACGAGCCCACCGAGGACCAGGTCGCCACGAACTTGATTTACCAGCAAGTGGTGCGAGGAGTCAAGTTCGGCGAGTACCGGTGCGACAAGGAGGAGGACCTAGCCATGATCGCTGCCCAACAGTACTACATCGAATATCACACGGACATGAACGTGGACCGATTGTTGACCCTCTTGCCGAATTACATACCCGATTATTGCCTCACCGGGGTGGACAAAGCCATCGATCGGTGGGGGCATCTCGTCTTGCAGGCGTACAAAAAGGTATTTTCTTCATTTTTCTTTGGTGCAGTCACATCAATGCAGTTTGTATAGAAGATTTTTTTGTATAGATGCAGTTTAAAATTTTTTTTGCAATGTAAAAAATTTGGTTAGATGAATGTAATTTGTGTAAATAAATTTTTTAATTGCTTAGATATTTCAAGTTAGTAATTCTAGTTTTCAAGATCGATGAAACTGAATCTTGAAAGGAATTCGAACTTGAAATTTTATGTGAACGCATGGTTATTTTTCTTTTTTTTTAGTATATTTTATTTAGGACAGTAATTTTCCAATTTCTTGACGATTTTTTGTTTCAGAGCTACTACTTGAAGGAAAAAGTACCGGCTTTGCGGGTAAAGGAAGACATAGTCGGGTACGCAAAGTTCAAATGGCCATTACTGTTTTCGCGCTTCTACGAGGCATACAGAAATTCTGGGCCGAATTTACCCAAAAACGATGTAATCATCGCAGTAAATTGGACCGGTGTTTACGTGGTGGACGATCAAGAACAGGTTCTTTTGGAGTTATCTTTCCCGGAAATTACCACCGTATCTAGTCAAAAGTGAGTTGAGACGAAAAAAATCTTTTAATTTTAGTTTTAATGTAATTTTTCCAATTCACTGCAGCTGCAAGTAACTTCATAGCTGCCTCAATTAATAAATTATGCATTCCATAATTATAATTATATTTAATTATAATTTGAGGTTTTTCCATTTTAAGAAAGTTTTACTTTGAATTTTATTTTCTATTAATTCATAAATTAATCATTTAATTTTTTTTCTTTTCTTCTCGTCCAGGACAAACAAAATGTTTACACAAACATTTAGTTTATCAACGGTGCGAGGCGAGGAGTTTACATTCCAAAGTCCAAACGCAGAGGATATACGAGATTTGGTTGTATATTTTTTGGAAGGGTTGAAAAAACGCAGCAAATACGTCATCGCCTTGCAAGACTACAAAGCTCCCGGCGAAGCTTCGTCGTTCTTGAGTTTCCAAAAAGGGGATCTTATCACACTGGAGGACGAGAGCACGGGAGAAACGGTACTGAATTCCGGATGGTGTATCGGTACTTGTGAGAGAACCGCCGAGAAAGGGGATTTCCCTGCGGAGACGGTCTACGTTTTACCATCACTGAGCAAGCCACCGAACGATATTTTGGTAAATTATCATTAATGTCCATAAATTTATAAATTTATTTTTAAATATTAGAAAGTAAAGGCTATTTACAAAGTAAAAAAAAAAATTAGCAGGAAGAAGAGATTTTTATGGAGAAACAGGTTGAAAGTATTTTTAAACTCAAGGTCTCATTACGAAATTTCTTACTTTCGATTATATTAAATTAATGTGCGCAAAAAATCGTTTTTTATAAGTAAGTGGCATCTTCGATATCTTTTTTAGGCATTATTCAGCATCGAAGGGACAGAAAACGGTCGCAGACTTTATCCCCCACAAGTGAACGGTGTCGGTGTGGAACCACGAGATAAACCACACACGTTATTGGAGTACGCGATAGATCATTTTCGGTAAATATAATCGCATTTCAAAATAATGTCAGTAATTTTTTCCAAGATTATCATCATGTTAAATTTAAAACATTTGATTTCGGTTGTTTTATTTAATTTCTCAAATAATTCCAATTTTCTAAATTCTTACCAATATTAAATATTTTTTTGAATAGATATTTTCTAATTTTACAAAGGGTATTTATTGTTTTAACTAATGAATAAATTTCGCTAAGCAAAATTTAAAAACCACCTCATTTTTTTTTGCTTATCGAAATTATAATAATGTTAGAAATTATAATTAATCATTTTGATCCCGGCTAGTCCTAAAAATTCGACGTAAGTAATTATAAAAAGATATTATATACTTTAATTAATTAACAGGACCCCTCCAAAACGGACAATGTCCAAGGCTTTGACTCTCACGGCAGCAAGAAGAGCCGGGCACGTCGACGAGTTATGGCGGCATTCTCGAGACCCGATAAAGCAGCCTCTGCTTAAAAAATTGGTATCGAAAGAGGAGCTGGCAGAGGAGGCCTGTTTCGCTTTCAATGCGATTCTCAAGTACATGGGAGACCTGCCGACCAAGAGACCTCGCGTTGGGAACGAATACACGGATCTGATTTTCGATGGACCGCTGAAAAACGAAATTCTACGGGATGAGATTTACTGTCAAATCATGAAGCAACTCACTGACAATCGAAATCGAATAAGCGAGGAACGTGGATGGGAATTGATGTGGTTAGCCACTGGTCTCTTCACGTGCAGCCAAAGTCTTCTCAAGGTATATTTTTTTAGGATTTAAATTATTAAAATTCTAATACGTCGCTTAATTACAAATAGATTCAAGATTTTATTTATTTATTTGTCGTTTATTTTCTCTCTATTTTTTCTTCCAGGAATTGATGTTGTTTTTACGCACAAGGCGTCACCCGATATCGCAGGATTCCCTGCAGAGGCTGCAGAAGACATTGCGAAACGGTCAGAGGAAATATCCACCTCATCAGGTGGAGGTGGAGGCAATTCAGCACAAAACCACCCAAATCTTCCATAAGGTTTACTTCCCGGACGATACGGACGAAGCCTTCGAGGTCGATTCTTCCACTCGCGCTAAAGATTTCTGCCAGAATATCGCTCAAAGACTGAATTTGCGATCCGCCGAAGGGTTCAGCCTGTTCGTGAAAATCGCCGATAAGGTCATATCAGTGCCGGAGGGTGACTTTTTCTTCGATTTCGTCAGGCACTTGACCGATTGGATTAGAAAAGCTCGTCCGTCTAGAGATGGTACGTTTTTTTTGTTTTGTTTATTTGTTTATTATTGGATTTTGTTATTATGGTAATTTAGTCGATGTATCGAGTTACTATATTTTCTACAAATGGTTTCAAAAGGTGCCAGTAAATTTGGTGTAATCCATGAAAATTATTTTAATTTATAATAATTTAAACGGAATATTCACAGAAATTTGAATTTAATATTAGGGAGATTATTCAAATAAAAATTCATTATAAAAATGAAAATTTCGAGGAACATTTTTTATACCGATTTTTTTCACTTCCAAGTTAATTTAATTCTAGTAATTTAACGTAATTTTCATAAATTTTAAATGCTAAATTTCGACTTTTGAAAAAATAACACTTTTTATTTCAGGATTATCGCCACAATTTACATACCAAGTTTTCTTCATGAAGAAATTATGGACCAACACGGTGCCGGGGAAAGATAGAAACGCTGATTTGATATTCCATTTCCATCAAGAATTACCAAAGCTGCTCCGAGGTAAATTCTTGCTATTATTGTTGTTGTTATTGTTGTATTCTTAATATTACAATGGATTCTGCAGTAATTCTTCCCTTAGTCGCTCCAACCTTTATAATTATTTTTTCTTTTGTTATTATTTTTTTTAAATACATTTATTTTACGACGCGTTAACTTTTCTGGTTTTCGGTGATCTTTAAATATCTTTTGTGATCTTTTAATATTCCTCATTCTGTTATGACTGAATTTTGATTGAATACGAATAATGTTATTTCAGGATATCACAAATGCACGAAAGAAGAAGCATCGAGATTAGCAGCTTTGGTTTACAGAGTAAGATTTGGAGAGAGCAAACAAGAATTACAGGCTATACCGTGAGTGTTAAAATTTCCATTCAATTCTAAAACAAACAACTCTTGAATATGCTTATGATTTTTATACAAAAAATATTAGTAGTTACTAATTAGTCCATCAAAATAATCAAGTAAATTTTAAATTCCTATTCAACTAAATTAAACAATTTTTTAAAAATTCTTGAGATATCCAAATAATAATATTATATAACAGTTTTTGATTAATTACTCATATGGTTTCAGACAAATGCTACGAGAACTCGTTCCGGGAGACTTGGTGAAGGTTCAAAGTTCCAACGAATGGAAAAGAGCGATTATAGCAGCGTATAATCAGGACGCTGGTTAGTAACACAAATGATTATTTAAACAAAAACGGAACATTTTAGCTAAGAATTTTTTATCTATGTTCTTTAAAGTCGGTTTTTCCAATGGCTTGCGGTGGAAATATAGAAAAAACTTTTTTTCTTTTTAAAAAAATAGGAATGAGCCCGTTAAAAAACGATTTTTCTTTTTAAAAAAATAGGAATGAGCCCGGAAGACGCGAAAATCACATTCCTGAAGATCGTCTACCGCTGGCCGACTTTTGGATCTGCATTCTTCGAAGTGAAACAAAGCACTGAACCGAATTACCCGGAATTATTGTTAATCGCCATCAATAAACACGGTGTCAGTTTGATTCACCCTCAAACGAAGGTAAAAATTGCAAATGAGTATAACCTTTGTAAATTATTTATAAATTTTCTTACGTTGCAACTGTAATATTTTTTTAATGACAGTTTAGAAAAATTGATTTCGTTTCGATAATTCACTTGGAAATTAAAAAAGGGGTGTAACAAAGTTTTTAAATGAATGACGAATGAAAAAATGTATGTATGTAAAATTATATAAAATGTTACATAACGTGGATGATTAATACTGAGAAAACTTTTTATTTCGTTGCAGGATATTTTAGTGACGCATCCATTTACGAGAATCTCCAATTGGTCGTCTGGGAACACCTATTTTCATATGACAATAGGCAATTTGGTTCGCGGCTCAAAGCTGTTATGCGAAACTTCCTTAGGATATAAAATGGACGATCTTTTGACTTCATATATTTCGTTGATGCTCACCAATATAAATAAGCAACGAACGATACGAATTAAATAAAAAAAGAGCAGGAGGAAAAAATGAAGAAAAACGATAAGAGAAAATCTTTTCGAAAGAGTGAACAAATTGATAGAAGCGAAAGAATGGAAAAAAGGGAAGGAAAAAGGAACGGATTTTTTAGGGCTATAAAATTAATTTTTTTTTATATATATAGTTATATATACCATTGCAATATTTTTTATTCCGAATTTTTGGGATTTTTTTAAAAGATTTCTCTTTTTATTCGAAAGTCGAATAGGAATTTTTAAACAATTCAACTTGTGGAACCCAATTTTGAATATTTGTGCATTTCAAATATTTTCTATTTATAAAAAACTTCATTGTCTCTGATACGAATTTTCAACCATAATAATTCTTAGTATTAATTTTTTATTTATGAAATATTTTGTTGCTTCCAGAAAATAGGAATTAAATCTGAATGTTATTTTTTTTCCTATTCATAAAAAATGCAATTAGCACGAGGTGCCTTTTAAAAAATCTCAAAATTCTAAAGACAGAGTTTTTCAATTCCAGTAGAATTAAATTAAAATAAATATAGTAATAATAATTATAAAATTATAATAACGACAAAAGTAACAATAACAGTAACAACAGCAATAACAACACTAAATTTAATTGTTATCAAGGTGCGGAACTCGAACAATTTAAATTTTCTCATTTTAAATTCTTGTAATTTCAAATTTCCTGAAATTTTAATTTTTAGTGTTTCGAAAAAATTTAGGCTTTTTGAAATTCTGCATATTCTCTCATTTTTGTAGTTCACAAAATTTAAACGTTATGAAATTTTTACATTTTACGCACCTTCTCAAAGTTTCTCAAATTTTCGCGAATCTCCGTAAATTCTGTTATTTTTTGGGGATTCGCAAATCGCTTAAATTATTATATCACATTCCGGTTGCTTTTACGGAACGCAATACTATTAATTTCTAATGTTTATTTAATTTATATCAATTACAATTAATTTAAGATTTGTTGATTTTTTTTCCGTCGATGGAAAAAAAATAGAAATCTTGTAACTTTTATAAAAAAAAAAGGAAGAAAAAATCCGTCCAATGATACGTAAGGATGTAATTATTATTAATTCATGTTTTTCATTGTTGTGAATAATAAAGGTAATCTCGCGTACTTGATTCATCAGCGCAGCAACAATAACGAAACCCGATGTTAATTGTGGGTAAATTCCCAGGGCGAACGTGTTAAAATTCCTCGGAACGGATTCTTTGCAAAACAATAGTTTATTCTTTTCAGGAAGAAGCGAGGAACATTCTTGAATATATATATATATATATATATATATATGTATCTTTCCCCCCTCCCCATGAGATCGTATCTCACTTCCCCTCGAAGATTACTATTATTTGATTAAGAGATCGGCTGGTTTACGTGAAAACGGTACATGGATGTTTCTTCTTTTTTTGCGCTTCCAATTGTAACAGAAATTTTTTTTCACTCGCAATTGTATTGTTTATGCATTTTACGAAAAAAAATTGCATTTATTGGAGAGGAATTTCGATATTTTTTGCGATTTCTCTCAGCGAGAATTTCGAAAAATATTTTTTACAACCGATTGTAAAATTTCCAAATTTTGAGAGAATATTTAGAAGGAAAATTTATAGTTTCTTTATTCGGATTTCTATATTTTCGAGAAATGCTCTATTTTTAGAAAATTTTATATATTAAAAAATTTCGAGATCTTTTTAATTTTTTTAACATTTTTTTAAGTACTTTAGATTTTCTTTTGTTTAAAAAAAACCCTGTTCTTTTTCTTAAAAATTTTCACCCCATTTTGAGTTTTAACAAAAAACTGATAGTATTAACTTTTAATGTTACTAATAATATTACTAAATAATTTTTAATAACGTTAATTAGTAATTTTACTAATATACAAATGAAATTTGAAAAATTTGCCAAACGGAAGCGTGAAATGAAAAGCCGGTTATCGAGATGAAATGACACAACAAATTGTATAAAAAATGACTCTTTTTCTCTTTATTTGCACAATGTGTAAGCTTATTTTTACCATATCGTTAGAAATTATTAATATGTAGTGGCCGGGTACCAAGATTCTAGCACACATCAATCTCTTCTCTCTCTTAGGCCGACTTTCTATACACTTAAATTATCATACATATTTATAGGTATCTATATATTTCAAAATTTTGAAATATACAATTTTTCGTTTTCCTTTTTATTCTTTTTTCCCTTTTTTTTGAGAGAAAAAAACATCTTTATCCGTGAATGATTTTACTAATTCCGTAAATGGCACCGTTTCCAATTTCTTTTTTTCCAAATTACGTATAATTCATTATATTAATTGTCATTTAAATTAATTAGTATAGGTGTCATTGCTATTATTATTATTATTATTATTATTATTAATAATATTATTTCGCGACTGTAATAAATTGTTAAAAATACTGAATAAATAATAATAATAATAATAATAATAATAATTACAATAATATTAATCAATGAATATAACTAATATAATTCTCATTTTATATTAATTAAAAAACAACAGGAAGGAAGATTTCTAAAAATAATAATGAATTCAAAAAATGCCATTTACGGTATTACTGAAAATTGTTGAAGCCCCAAATTTTGAGGAAAAAAAAAATCAATTTCGTATCTTCTCATAAACCAATTTTTGAAGAAAAAAAATTTAAAAAAAAAGGAGATATTCAGTTTTGGTTTTTGACTATTTGCTCCAATTACTACCCGTTTTCCTTTTGCATTTTAGTTTCCTCTATTTTTTCTCTCTCTCCCCCATTTTCCGCACTTTTGTACCTATATCGACATTCGCAATTTTTTATGAATACATATATATTACGTCGGTTTATATATATGTACATCTATCTTTTTTCTTTTTTGTCGCTTTTATATAATTATAAACAAATTGAGAGGTATAATAGCATAAAAGAACGATTCCTGGAAATTTCCATGTTTTTGAAAATTTAGTCTCTAAAAATTCGATTTCCTCAAAATTGTCTTTAGGAAAATCTTAAAAAAAATATTGATTAAAAAAAGTTTAAACATTAATTGAAAATAAGATAATATTAAAATGCATTACCTTTCTAGTAATTTTGTAAAAAAAATTTTTGGGAAAACAATTGAATCTTCATATGATTTTTTTCCCACGCCAAAATCAATAAAAATTTGAAAAATGGTTATTGACATTTTCAAAAACACAGAAAGTTTCGAAATCTTAATCACACATTCCACGTATTCTCGCACACAATTTTTCTTTACTTACAGGAATTCTTATGTTTTTGTTCTCTTTTGTTGTAAATATAACAAAATTCAGCAACCGGTAGAATTGCAAATTTTCTATTCAACAAAATATTCTCTTAGATTTCCAAAATCTTTTATGTCTCTTTTGGAATTTGAATTCGTAAAAAGTTACCAAAAAATCTTGGTATTTCGATTATTTTTCGGTTACTGAATCTTCTTGAAATTCTTTAACAATTGCTGATATTCACATTTCTTTCGCATCTTTTTGCAATAAGAAGAGAAACAACAACTCGAGTGTTTGTTATACAAATTAATTTGTCATTTAGAATTAATATCTAGTTTTCGGTCTTGCGAAATCCGTCAGAAGGTTTTCAGGAATTTCAAGTAAAAATTTTTCTTTTGAATTGAAGAGGATTTTCGGGACTTTCCCCTGGTTCCCAATTTTTGTACATTTATTTGCAATTAATATAATAGAAATTAGTTACAAATTAGTTGTAATTACAAATAAATTACAAAATTGTTTAACATTTGTAAATTTATCTGTTTTTCGAATGTTCAAGGATCAACAAATTTCTCCAGAAAAAAATTCGAAAGTGATTCGAATTTTCGAAACTTTCAAGATTATAAATATATAATATTTCAAGGAACTTTCAGAATTTTTCTGGAAATATTGATCAGAATTTTCGGAAAATTAAAAACAGGTTTTTTCTTACTTCGAAATACATCGAATCTAACTAATTTTAGAATTTTTAAAATCCGTCAATTCCTCCAGAAAAAAAATTGTACAAAAATCTATATTTCAGTAAAATTCAAAGACTCTTCTCTGGAGAAAACAAATCCTAAATAAATAGGGTTTGAATTTCAAATTCTTTGAAATTGTGATCTTACTTCTTGGATTCCCAAATTCTACCCAATTCCTCCTTTTCCAAAAAAATTTAAAAAAAGGGGAAAAAGGAAAGAAGAATAGAACCACGGAATTGCCCCCAAAATATTCCAAAAACGATCTTCCGTCCAATTACAAACTCCTGAAACCTCCCTACCGGATTATCCTTCACCCTTTTCGTCACCACCAGCATCACCCCAACAAATTTCCTCTCCACTCCTTTTCAACCCTTTCCCTCCCTCTGTCTCTCCCTTTTTTTCACAAAACTTCACCCGCAACATCATTATCATTATGATTATGAGCTTATCGAACTTCCTTTCGACCCCATTCCCAAAACTGCCTTTTTCGCAATACTCCAAACTGTTTCCCAATTGTCCTTACTGATTGTCCGCTACGTCATGCGAGCTATGACCACGCTCCTATTCCCAGGAACCTGATAACCACTATCTCCAAGTCATAAAAGTTGCAGTCTGCTGCCATCGAGACTCCATGCTAACACGGATTCCATTCCATGGCAAGAAGATGACCCCGAAGAAGAGGTCGAAGGAGTCGAAGAAGTCGAAGAGGTCGATGAAGTCGAAGAGGTCGATGAAATCGAAGAGGTCGATAAAGTCGAAGAAGTTGATGAAATCAAAGAGGTAGAAGAAGTCGAAGAAGTCAAAGAGATCGAAGACGTCGAAGATTCATTGCAACCACTATCACTATCATCCCTTTCCTGTTTCCCATTCCTTTCATCATCACCACCACCACCAACACGACCACCATTATCCCCACGATCCTCTCCCTTCCCTTCCTCCTGATTCCGATCCTGAACTTCCTCGTCACCTTCGAAATCACCACCAAGCAAATTCTCCTCCTCCCCTTCTCGATCTTGGTCCTGAATTTCCTCGCTAATTTCAAAATCACCACCAAGAAAATCCTCTTCCTCCTCGTCATTACCCCCTGAACTGAAACTTTGGTTCCCACCGTCACCATCGCCACTTCCGTTTCCACCATCACCCTCCGGTTGCCCTTGAAAGCAGCATCAGAGGCCCGACTGTGGCGGAGGCGGTGGCGGTGGAGGCTGGTGATGATGCGCGTTCCAGGGGACGTCGGCTATCGCCGGGGGGATACTCGCTTGATTGTGCATCCCCCTGGGGGCCCTCATGATCTCGTCCGCGGGCGGACAGTGAGGCCTGGGTCCAGGTTCCGGCGTATACGTGAAGGTCAAGCCGGTGGCGTAGATGATCCCGTCGTTCCTGACCAGCGACACCGGCACTTGCGTGGGCTGCCTCACCCAGAGCCACTCGCCCCGGAAAAGCGATATATCCGGTACCACGCAGAGCATGCTCTCTTGACACCGGTACATGGTCTCCGCCTCCACGTCCCCGAACCAGACCTGCAGGTTCGGCGTGAAATTGTCGCCCGTGAGCTCCAGCATGGCCACGTCACCGCCCCCGTTCAAATGGAGGCTGTGCACCAGCGGTACCGGGGTCACCGGGGACCGGACCGGACCCATGCCCTCGAAGAATTGGTACTCGGCTTTGTCGGTGCTGATGATGGTCCAGCACGCGCCGTCGTTGATCATCTCCTTGTTGGCCTCCTTCGGGCAGGGCGTCGCCTGGAACTGGATGATGCGTTCCTGGGACAGGCACAGGTACATGTGGTCCGTGTCCTTCATGTAGAAGGCGCACTTGTGCAGCTGCGAGACCGGGTCGTCGGCCTCGAGACTGGCCATCTGCTTGTCGACCTTCCGGATGACCAACCGGGGCAGGGCCATCCCGGTGACGGAGCAGACGAGCTTGACGGTGCTCCCGTAGTGGACGTAGCCGTCCCTGACCTGGAACTCCTCGGATTCGCTCTCGTTGTCGTCCAGCAGGTGGATGGTGAAGGCTCCCCACTGGGTGGAACTGGCGTGGAAATTGCCGTTCTCCACGTGGAGGTACCTGGTGCTGACGGTTTGGGAGCGAAGCCGGTTGAAGAGGGCGACCTTGGTGCCGCTGGCGATGCAGAGGTCGGCGTTCTTCAGCGACTGCTTCTTTTTCGACGGCTTGGAGATGACCTTTATCCTCTTGCTGTGGAACACGCCGATATCGTGCCCGCTGCCGTAGAACATCTTCACCGAGAGCATGAAGTGCTTGCGCTTGTCCGAGTCCGAGATGTACAGCGTCTTCGCGGCGCAGTACTGCTTGCCGTTGTTCAGGTCCAGCTGCTGCATGTCCTGGTCGGAGTTGCCAATGCCGATGAAGGCGCAGAGCTGGGCCGACTGCTCGCTCTCGCCCTCGCGCAGCATCTGCTCCTGCCGCATTCTCCAGCCATCGCCGAACAGGTAGATGCAGGGTGGCGGGCAAAAGAAGCGTTTCTCGTTACCGTACGACTTCTGGGCGACCTTGGCGTGCAGGATCACGATGACCATGTCGCTGCGGTCGCGCAGGTACCGTTCCATGGCTTCCCGGGTCAGTCTTTGGTCCTGATGGTCCGTCGCCCGGTACACGCCGCTGCCGAAGCGCGGGTACGTGGACATCACCGCCGTGGGCGAAGGCGGAGACTGCATCCCGTGGGCCATCGTGGGCAGCCCGAATTGGTGCGGCATCTTGGGATCCTGGGGAGAGATCCTTTTAGGAGGTTTTGGGTATTTTTCGTTTTTTTTCTTTTTTTTTTTTCAAGAGAGAGAAAGAGCCAGCTCCGGGGATTCCGAGCTCGGAGAGAGAGTCAAAAGGTTCGTCGTCAAGTACCCAACTCAACTCAACTCTCCTCTCCGATGTGAGATTTTATATCCTCATTTTAACGCTCTCGTCGCAGCTCCCGACTCTCGCGGATGAGCTTCATATTTCCACGGATTCGTCATGAATCTGGGAAAAAGAGAAAAATGATATTCGATTATTGTTTTGCAAATACAAGAGCGGAGATTGATCGGGTGGGTTGTGAAGATCTCTGCCTGCGTTCTCAGCTGCTCCAAAAAAATAATAATAATTCGATCCCAATTTCAAAAACTGTAAAATTCCACCTAAAATATAATTCCAAAATAATGGATAATTGAATTAATAACTGAGGGTACTCCAGTTTCGGGAGATGTTATTATTATTACTATTATTAAAATTAGAATATTTGGCCGAGTTCTCAGCAATTCCAAAAAAAAATTCGAATCCTAATTTCGTCAACCATGAAATTCCATCTAAAATACATTTTCAAAATATTGATTATTTTAATTAAAAATTAAAGATAATATTAAAATAATACTGGAGAACAAAATTTTCTGCCGAAATTGGATAATTAAATAAAATATTGATACTACAAATTCTTCTAGAAACTGGAGTACCAATTTCAAAAACCTTGAAATTCCACTTAAAATATTGTCTAATTAAAATAAAATTTGGAAACACTTAAATAATGCTGCAACTGAAATTTCGAAGATTTTTTTCTCCGATGGAAATTTAAAATTACAGTGGTAAGGTAAAGTTGATACTTTTTTGAAATTTGAAAATTCGCGAAATTTCGTAGTTTTTGAAAATTCCATAAATCTGCCGAGCCACTTCTTCTTCGAAATTCGCCGATTCGCGGAAATCTCGGAAAATTGCACTGGGAAAAATGGAATTACCGATTTTTGCACTTGGATTCCAAAATCACGACACCTCACTGGACTTCATTCTTTGCGATAAGGAAAATATATTGAAAAAAAGGGAAAGCTCCTCGAAACTTTCAAGTGGCAGACACCAGTTACGTCCCACACAAGCCGTACGAATTCACTACCGAGTGTGGTGGAATCAACGATAGGTCTCCGTTAACAAGTACAATATTTTTATGCGTGGGAAGAATATTTGTTTCCTTTTTCAATTTTTTTCCGTTCTTCTTCTTCTCCTTCACTCCTTTTTTCTTTTACACTCGAGGTGTAATTAACCAGAGATATCTTGTTTTAAATGAACAACCGAGAATCGGTGGTCTTTTGCCGCGCGGGAAAAAGGAAACGTGTGTATACATACGTATGTATGAAGCGTGGGAACGTAACTGAGCTCATTTTTCCTGCATGAATTAAGGTTCTTCTCCTCGTTACGTTTCGTAGCAGCAATGAAATATTGTACCAACAATAGTAAAAACTACATCGCACATTTTTTTTTCTGTCTTTACCGCAACGGAACAGTTAAATGTCGTAACGAGGATAATTGCTCCAGAAGGACATCGGCTCCACTTTATCAGCCATCATCCTCCTTTTTTTGATATTAATATGTATGTTTTTGGAATCCAAGTGCTTTCGCACACCGGAGATTGGGAAATACATTCGGTCCTTCGGGATCGCAGCGATACTCGATTTCAGCGAATCGACGAACAAAGCGAAGAAATGGAATTTACCTGAAAAAATTGAATCAAAGATTGAATTAATCTGGAAAAAATGTCAAGAAATTAGATATTTTCTAAAGTCCCTTCGAATTAAACATTTTTCAAATGTTCAATTCCATCAAATTAGAATTTTTAAAAATTTGCACATTGAAATTTCTAATTTAAAGAATTAGAAATTCGAAAATTTCTAATTTAACGAATTAGAAATTTGGAAATTTCTAATTTAAAGAAATTGTGAATTTGGAGGTTTATAAGTTTCAGTAAAAATAACTGGAGCATTAAATTCGCAAATTAAGAAAGAAATAGTCAAGAAAATTATTGTAAAATCTAATTTTTATACCTTTAAAAGCTTCCAAAGAGTCATTGGAAGAATTTCCATCAGAGGTACTTCGACATGAGTTTTGGAAAAAAATAGATCCTGTTGATACGAACCAAAATACCTGCAAAACACAAAAATTGTATCAGTATAAATATTACAGGAATGAAATATATTTAAAGACTGCTATAAATAATAGACTACTGAAAGTTGCTATATATAATAAATTATATATTATCTCAAAATTGAGAGAAAATGACACAGAATTAATGAAAAGACCTTTAGACGGTATGAAATCTGTTTTATGAAAATAAGCGAGTTTATGTAATACTGGAGTCCAAAAGGAAGACCTCCGGTTCGTGTTTTCAGGGAAGTCGATGATTCGCTTACTGAAATCGAATCATAGTATTTGATGCTCTACACTCGCTACAGTTTGACTTTACTCGGATGTCTAATTAATGTACAAAGAAATGTACTATTGACCTAAAGTACGTTCGCTTCGCCTCATTCGATTTAATTTGTATGTGCATACAAAGTAATGACTCTGCTAAATTCTGGAGTAAGTTACTTGTTTTGTGCTCGTGGTGAAATATTACAAGTTACGTGTTTTAATTTTTTTTCCTGCAAGACCGACAGATACATAGTTTCGTGATGAATTTTGCCAATGGAAAAATTCAGGAATTCTGATTTTCAAGTTTCAGTTTCTAGCGATCGAGTTATTTTTCTTCAGTGTGCCTTTTGTAGATAGAATCGAAGCATATTTTACGAAAATCTTGTAAACTAAAGTTCATTTGTTATAAATATTTAGCCACTTTACATGAAAATGTTAAAAATTTGAACTTGAAGCTCTTAGGGATCTGGACATTCCTAATTATTAAGAATTAGAAATTTCAAATTTGTTATTACATGGAATTAAAAATTGATATTTTTAATTTAAAGAAATAGGGAATTTTTAAACTCTAATGTAAAAAAAATGAGGAATTTGAAAATTGGGAATTTCTAATTTATACTAGAAAATTTTTTGCAAATTGATATGAAAAGCTAAGAGTTGTAAGAACGCAACAGTGTATTTCCGTGTGATTTTCCCACCTATTAAATGTTAATTTTAACACCCATTCATCTTGTTATTGAACGGAACTTGATTTAATTTTCCATGCAGTCTGTGAACTTTTAAACTATTGTAACCCAAAGCAGCACATTAGTTTTTATAAAGTTCAACGTAAAATGATAAGAACGATGGAGATTAATTGAAATTTATAGTTTTCTTAATGGATACATCTGAAGCCAGCAGTTTCTTAATTATACCTGTTACGCATTATATATTAATTTGTAACATTATATATTAATGGCTCTGTAAAAAAAATTCCATTTATTTCGTCAAAATTTAATAGGTATCTATAGTTCCCCCACTAACTAAATATAATAAATATTAGTAATTGTCTGAGGAGTTTGATAGAAGAAATGTTAGTGAATATTTATAACTTTTCTTTGAGATTAAGTAGAAATTGTGAAAAACTAGGATTTTGTCTAGTTTTCTAATTTTCTAGTTTGAAAGAAGTTAGTTCCGATTTTGAAAAGAATGGAATGATAATCTTTTTCTGTAATATTATATAAACACAAATTATGTTTTATAGAATTAATAAGAAAAAACAGTAATAATAATAATAATAACAATAATAACTATATTACTCTAAATTACTCTGTAGTGATAGTTATTAGAGACTGACATTCCACTGTAATAATTAATAAAGCAATGAATAAAACTTTCTTATTTACACCATTTTTTTCTGTTATTCTTTTCCTGTTTTAAGATTCCTCTGAATATTACTATTAATATCGAACGTTTGGCCAATCATATTAAAATACATGTATGTAAATATGTACAGAAATCGTATGTGAGGTTATGGTCATTTGTACATTGAATCAAAACATGAAAATTGTAAAGAATATTGAAGGTAATTATAATTATGCAAATATAAAAATATAACAAGAATATCGAAAAGATAAAGATGATATCGATGACAATGATCATGATAATAATGATAACGATAATACATCTTTTGAGACATAAAATTGGCAACGGATGAAGTCATCGTAGTGTGATTATCAAAATCGTAGCTAGATTTGAAGTTACTCATCCAACTATTTTTCAAATTTGGCACAGGGCCGAAAAATACTATGAGACAAGAAGTATCGTCGTATAAATCATTAAGCATTTTAATAAAATTCACATAAGAAGAATTTGATATTTCCAGATGCAAGCTACCTATCGACTTATATTTTTCAAATATTTTTAAATTTATGGATTTGTATGTAATCGACAGTCCATGGGTTAGCATCTAAAAACACAAATTTCCATTTTCAATACAATTTATAACTCAAGTATCAGTATTTACCCGTTCTAGATTATATACATCTTTCTATACACAACATGGAAATTGAAATTACTTTATTTTCCAAAAACATGAATTTCCATTTTCCATACAAGGTATATTTCTAATACCAGTATCTATTTTCCAATGCATATATATACACACACACACCACTTGTTTTCCATATGCACCGATATCCACATACATGTATACCCAACAAACAAACAAAAAACCTGCAATTCCTAACCACCAAATCCTCCTACTTTTTAAATCCCCATTCCAGTGAAATCCGCCAGGGATAAAGAATTTCGTTGCATTTCAATTGATACCATCTCCATATATACATATATCGAAATCCTTCCATCATGCTCGCGTTCTTTTTGTTTACATCCCAATTCGAAACCCCGAAAAAACAAAGAGCGCAGGAAATCGTGGAAAAAGAAAACAATCTGCTCTCATGGATTACACATATACATATTCTTCCTCGCTTTCCTCGTGTTTCGAGGCATCGGGTTCCTGGATTTCAGGATTCCATTTACCGATACCAAATACCGATTCTATGGGAACTTCCTTAACCCCTGTTTCTTCTCGGGGACGAAGATCGATCTTTGCTGCGATAGGTTATAAACGCGAGCGACTGCTGCCTGCACGTACCTCGGATAATTTCACTTATAAAACGTCGCCGGAACGATGCACATGGCCCGAACCGCCGTCATCTTCGGTTGCAGTAGCGACAATAATCAACAACAATAATAACGATAAACAATACTCGCGAAGAAAAAAAAAATCGGCGCTTTGCGGTTTTTGTTTCTTCTATTTCATTGACGCGCGGAATCAGTCAATCGGTCGTCAGACCCGGTCCAGCTCGTGTCGCTGCTTTTCTACATCACACGGAGCCCCGACGGACCGACCGACAGACGGACGGACAAGCTATTCTCGTTTAATCCATTCAAAAAACACCTGTTCACGTTCTGAATTTTCCCATCAGTGTTACCAACCACTGGAAGCGCGTTACCACGGGCAACGCGCCACGGTTTAAACGGCGTATCTCGAACGCGACGATATTTTCCTCTTTTTCGTCGCAAAAGTTTCTCGATCTTGAGATTTCCTTCTTTTTAGGTTCTTTCTTCTCTTCCTTCGCGAGAAATTTTATCGAGGAAGCGCGAGATCCCGATTCGCTTCTTCTCTGGGTTTGTTATCGCAACCCGCAGCCACACCGACTCGCGTAAGTGGCAACAGTTTCTATTGTTTTACTTCTCGTCTCTTCATTCCTATCCTACGTTACCACTGACAAACACAAACACGTGCATGTACAATACAGACACGGTATATGTACGTGAATACACATTTAGGTATAGAAACGTGCATGTATACTCATACACACGTAGAAATGGGTGAGTAGTCGATGTATACAATAACCCGGGCGACGCCAGCGCCACTATGTCGCGCACCGGTACTACTTCTGACAAGGATAGCCTGCGTCCCGGGAAGCCATATGTTGGAGGGGTATAGCTATAGTCATAGCCGCTACTCTGTCTCCCTCCACTCCTCTTCTCGGTCTTCTATCTCCTCTCCTCCGCTCCATTCCTTCTTCCCTCTTCTCCCGTCGTAGAATTGCTGCCGCAAAAGGATGTTGGGGTTACCCTAGAGGGCGTGGGAAAAACCTGCTGTGGGAAAGAGTGGGTGGCCTCTACCTCACTCCACTTTTGCGTTGATGATGACGGTACGATATAATATACGTAGTCTACATGTATCGTATTTATATTTATCTGGATGTGTATTATCTGTGTGTATGCATACATGCACGTGCATGCATGGATGGATGGAAGGATCTATATAGCTAGAGTTCATGCATAAAAGAGCTTCTATGTGTGGATGGGTAATATGTATACATATACACGCGTGACCAATGATTGGGTATGCGTATGTGCATATACGTATATATACGCGAATGTACTTTTAAATGTAGTTATGGGCAACTTTTAATATATAGGTATACGTAATACTGCCTAAAAGTACATATTCAAATAATATGTACATAATAGTAGTAGTAGTAGCTATGAGAGAGCAAATGTATGTATACAAAAAAGTGAGCGAACCATAAAACAAAAGAGGGTGAGAGAGGAGTGAAGAATAGATGTGACATATATCGAAATTTTTTTCTTTTTTCGGTACCGAGCGCGTAAATGGTGACGATTATTATTATACGACCGAAGGAAACCCGAAAATTGCTTTTATTATTGCCTTATATATGAGGATAGTATTGCATATATACGCTTATATGCCGCGTGTATACGTATTGAATCTGATATTGGATAGATGCAGTAAATATATCTATATATGTATAGTTATTGTTATAATATTAAAGGAGCGAATTTCGACCGTCGATCTTGAATAATGATGTAACTCGTGTCAGTCGATTCTCCTTAGAGGCACATGCTACGTCTTTCTCCTTTTCATATGAGTATATGTATATGGTATTGTGAAAGAAAGAGAGAGAGAGAGAGAGAAAGGGAGAGATACTGTGCATATAAAAATAATAATATTAATAAGAGAGTCATTTCTGATGGGTACGTATATGATGTATAGTGCAGCGGGACTGTAGGGCCAATTATAAATGACTTCCTTGATAATATTCCCTTCATACTTCTCTCTGGATTTATTATTCATTGTAGCTACCTTTAAATACATATTATTAAATATTACAATACATATTTAATAATTTTATTATATTTATGCAATATTAAATTCTTGTATATTACTACTATACACATTCGGAAGATTTTTTTATCTACAAAATACTTTTCCCTCACCGAGAATACCTAATTTCAAAATTGCCGCAAAATGCACCCAAACTTTGCCACCCATTACCTGCAGCCGAAAACGAATCTTCTGCATTACTGGTAATGAGAAGGCGAGGAAAGGGTAACAATTTATGCACACAGCGAAGGGGGAATAAGTGTACATAGCAGTTATCGGCTACCTCTGACGTCATGCTTCCCATCTTTATCACTGAAATAATGTCTATATGCAGCAAACTTAGGTCCTTCTTACTCTGACCTTACCTAAATCAACCGACTAATAAAACCTTATGTTAGCCAATACTACTACCAGCGAATCAGCATTAGAGGGGCGCTCGGCGTGAGTGCCCCCCCGGGGTTGCTGTGAAAGTGAACTCGGATACAGTTGTATATATCGATATATGCGTTTTCTGTTTGTGCGTTCACTTTCTTACATCAAATTGGAAAAGAATTTTTTTCCCTGCAATTCTGATATTACTAGAAAATGTAATAGGTTTTGTAGTGAATTGAAGGTTTTTTTTTGTACGACCACCGATACTTATTTGGTTGGCGAGCTGAAGTTCGGGCTTAGGACGACGTAATCAAACTTCCAATCTTTTTATTTATTATCGATATAATAGTAACTCCTCCCCTACCACTTAGATATAACAGCTCGATATTGGATCAATAAACCTGCGAGAGGGGAGGGGTAAAATGATATTTATTTACTTACATTTTCATGTATGTATTAATGCATGACATTAATTATTATTTGTTTTGGAATTATTATTTTAAATAATTATTAGTTTTATCATGAGTTTAATTAAAATTATTAGAATAACTAGTAGTTTTGGAATTGTCAATATATCATATGACATAGTGATTGATCGATTATTTGATTCATTAATTAATTGTACATTTATGATTTATAAAGTACATAAATATTTGAGAAACTTTTGGAATTGTTATTATGTACAGCAAATTGTCACTGAAATGCAATTGTCGTATGTAATAAACTGCATCCTACAGTGACTTATATTATTAATAATACAATATTTCATTATTTCTTATAATTCTTTCTTGCATATTTTTAAATTTCAATTATGAAATAAGTTGAATCGAATTAGGTAATGACATATTCAGATTTTACTGAACATATAAATTTTTATGCAATATTTCAAATTATTGGGCATGTAATTGC
Source organism: Gasteruption jaculator (assembly GCA_949825005.1). NCBI lineage: Eukaryota > Metazoa > Arthropoda > Insecta > Hymenoptera > Gasteruptiidae > Gasteruption > Gasteruption jaculator. Next base: position 7,556,525 of record OX463770.1, read on the forward strand.
AATATGGAATACATTTCTTATACAATATATTATAATATTATTATATAACAATATGATATGATTATATATCGCTTCAATAATTAAATAAAATTATATGTACCTATTTGAAAGTTATTGTTAATATTCTTTTTCAGGTATTTCAACCAACGTTATCTAAAAAATACTCGGCGAAGAAAAACTTTCTATGTGAATTTACGAAATATCTTCTTTGTGTGTGATATGCAAGATACAAAATGGGAAAATGTGAAACGTGAAATGCGATATTCGAGAGAAAAGGAGAGACTTCGCTTCGTTATTTCCAAAAAAATGCAATTCTAGTTTTCATCTTCGGGATCAATGGAAACAGTGCGACTAGGAGAAAAATGCATTTACATGCAAGTATTTCATAGTCGATTTTAGTAAAACCATTTACACTTTCTACAGGAGAGAAGTGTAATAAAGGAACTTTTTTTTCCTTCGTTTTATATATCATTGTTAAGCGAACGACGTAGATTTCGTATAGAAACTTCCTTTTCTATTTTTTTCTCCTTTATATCTTGATTATAAATATCGTCTGACAAACAATTAAGTTACCGTGAGAAACAGGTAGTAAGAAAATAAGACACTTCTCGTTCTTTTGTTTCCAGCTAGAAAAGGTAAAGGAGGAAAAAAAATAATGCAATTTTAAATCGTACTTCTGAAAGTTTCGAAGCATTCCTCCAAATGCAAAACCATAGAGTGAGAAAAAGTTTGTCGTCGGTAGTGGAGAAAATAGCAAATTGCATGTTGATTCTCGAATAGATCGCATCAACTCGTAATTAAAAAAAATTTACTGCTAATTTATGTGGATATAATTAGTGGTATTACGTTCTCGAAATTCGCTTAATCCTTTGTAAGTATAATTAAAATGGAAGATTAGCCGCTGGTTTTTCATGAAAACTTGCTGAAAGATTTATTAAAATAATATAATACACTTGCATCGAATGTTTATTTTTAATCATAGAAAATATAAAATAATGAAACTGAAATTTGGAACTTTCCAGTTAAGTGACTCGATTAAAAAATTTTCACGCGTTTTTATCATTTTGAGAGGAAATAATTACTCAATAATTCCAAAATTTGTGTATTTCTTAAAATAAAGTCGCAGTTTGTGTTCAAAAGTTGGCTAACGAATTTTTTAGATGTATCATTTTTTGATTATAGGTTATTAAGTTTTAGTGATAGTGAAAACATTAGGAGCTGCACAATTTTTTAATCCCAGCTTTTGGGAAATTCCTGAATATCTATTATAAATAATCAGAATATTTGAAGTGTCGATGTAATTGCAGATACAATTTTTTGAATGCTAAGAAAAGTTGGAATCTTCGATAAAAAAATTCAATTTATCTACTTCTAACATAAGTACACCTGTAATAATTAATTAAATGCCCTGAAAATTAATTTCTCACTTCAAAGTGGACTTCGATATTAAATTTAATGAGAATCTAAATGTCGATAGATACTAATTATCTTTTAAAAATTAAGGAACTTTTTTAAGCATTTATTTTTGCCTATGATAGATAGTCATTTGAATAATGAGGTGATACCTTAAAAAATATGTACATTTTTATGCCCTGTATCGAAATTTCAGTTTTCATATATTTGCTCTCGTTATCATTATTGTTATCTTTTACATTATTCTTACTGTTATCAATGCTATAAATACGGATCCGTGGAATTAGAGTGTCGCACTTTTCGTGCATAATTCGTTATCCACTTCACATACATAAATTATGCTAATCACTTTGCATACGACAAGAGTATTTCATAAATTAAACGTTTCTATACATTTTTTATACTTCAAAAATTACACGTAATTCTCCTGTACGACTTAGAAAAGTTCAAAGTATCGACGTTTGACTCAAAACGTTGATTTTGTAATCTCTCTTTTCTTCCTTTAGTAGCAAAAAATCTTTAAAAAAAAAAGGATTTCAATTATATTACAGACGGAAATTCAATCCTCCTTTTCTGTCGAGTTCCAGTCGAGACTTGACATAAAAATTGGGAAATTGTAATATTAAATTTAAATGAGTCGCAGTTTGAAATTGAAAAGAAAGTTTGTCGAGTTGAGCTGCTACGAATCTGTTTCTCTCGAATGACAAAAAGTTGAGTTTGCATCAAAACTTTTTGATATAAAAGTAAATACTGTTTTCTTGTCCTTTTCAATGAAAAATTCAAACTTCGGATTTCCTTTTAATTAAAATCCAGCCGTTTTTCCCATACGCCTATAATCAGAATTAGCGGTGATCTGACCATCTTTACTGGCTATTCCGGTCATGGCACTTCCGATTCCAGTTGTCGTGTGAACTTTGTGACCAAATTTCTTCAATTCCTCTAATATGTGACTCGGAAAGTTTTCCTCCGTATCTATTCTCATAGGTAGAAGCTGAAATGAAATGTTAATAAGATAATTAGTATTATTTAGGAATATTGATACTTAAAAAATATCATTTTTCGATACTTATTCCTAATATTCTGAATTCTTAATAATTATGACAATAATATTATTTCTCATTATTAATACAGATAGAATATTATTTGTAAAATTGAAAGTATCTATTTGCGTTCAAAATACAAATTTGTTTCAGATCCAGAAATTGTTGGACTTGGAGTTTCTGGAATCGCTTCGAAATCTTAAATTAATATTCGACGAAAGAAAAATTATTAGTTTTCTTACTTGATGATGAAGTCTCGGTGCATCTATCGACTCTTTGATAGTACGATCCGACCAAAGGTTCAGCATCATTACAATCGCCACGCTGCTTGTGATTTTAGTACCACCGGCTGCTCCGATCACCAACCGGACCTCATCCTTGTCGTTTACCTGGTAAAGAAAGAGAGACGCATTTTTGAAAACGAAGTATTTTTTAGTTCTAGATATTTATACATTTTTCGTTGAAGAACCAAACATAAATAATTGGCAAAAATAACGGAAGCATTGAAAATATTGAGAAATAGAATTTAATCAACTGCTACAACTTAAATTTTAATTACATTCGAAATTGTAAAAATGTTCATATTCCACATCTTGGGAAATTTTTCCAATTTGACGATAGGAAAATAATTATCGAAAATAAAAAAGGCTTCGAAGAAGTTTTGATTCTGAATTTCCCTTAGAATTTTTTTCTTAGGAACCTTCGGCATTTCAAAATCCACCTTTTGGGAGGTTTCCACATTTCTACTTATTGAAATATTTTAAAAATCCATATGGGTGTTAAATAATTAATATCCAGTATTAATTGGAGACAAAAAAGAAAATGGAACAGACCTAAAAAAATTTCTCCGAACCGAAATTCAATTTCAAAATTAATTCCATGCTTCTTTTAATTAAAACAAGCTTTTAATTGAAAATTTTATATTAGATGGTAGGTGTTTGCAAAATTTAGGTTCATTCATTAGAAATTAATTGCAATTGGGAAAAAAAATAATAGCATTTCCCTCTTGTTTCAAGATGGCTCTAGCGTGTGTTTGCCCTTCATGTAATAACAACCGATGAAATGCAGTTGCTGCTTGAGAACAGAACGATTAAGAACTAATTAATCTTCTTGAAGGAAGCTCGTGATAACTCATTAAATCGAGCATTCGTGTTTATTAACACATTTATCTAAATTGTCTGAAATAATTTCATAGTGACATTTGATCATGACTTGTAATTTTCTTTTTCTTGCAATTAAGTATCGTCTTTGATAGACGCATCCTTGGATCCGATTAACAATAAGACACTTACGGATTTTAGTCAAACTGCAAATTGATTAATAAAAAAGTTGCAATAATTGTCATCAGTCTCATCAGAGAGGGATAAAATACCGATCAGAGTAAAGAATGTAGATGAAAAATTTAATCCAGCCGCCACTATATTTTTTTTTTGTTCTTTTTCGGTCTTCCGAATTCTCTCATGTTTTTTGAGTTTATCAAGAATTATCAGAAATTCGCTATTATTTATTTCAATAATTATTCGCCATAAAAATTCTATTTTATTTACTAAAAATTTAGAAAGATTATCTAGAAGTTTATTGGAACCACCAATAAACCACTGAAAAATTATTAATATTAATATTGCAATGATGATAATAGTATTAACAGAATCAAATAACGAATTTATTATTAAAAAAACTCATTATGGCTCTCGCAAGTAATATCCATAATAAATTCGCACTATGTATAATTTATTATATTTTTATTTAATTTACTATATTAGTAAATTAAATAAAAATTTACTATACTATTATTACTAAACATTTGCTATACTAGTAAATTACATAAAGGCAGTACGAGATCTGGGTTTAGATTGATATCACAATAATAATGAGACCTTTTATCGCGGAGCAATCAATTAAAGATAAGATAAGGAAAAAAAATACAAGATTTTTTATTGTTTATTAAATACATTACCACGATCGTCGGTGCCATCGAACTCAAAGGTCTTTTGCCCGGTCTGATGAAATTCGCCGGGGATGGTGGCAAACCAAATCCATTGGTGATATTGGGTGCACTGAAGTCGTCCATTTCGTCATTGAATATTATACCGGTTGATTTCGACCGAATAAATGACCCCAACCTGTATCGTTAATTAAGACATTGATCTTTTTTTTATTTATTTATTTAATGATATTTTTTACTTCGAACTTTTTAGTAATTCTTTCAATTTTCAGGAGAAATGGAAATTTCCGGTACATCCACCTCAGAGGCTGAACAAAGTCAAAGATTGTCATACGTACACCTGGTTAATCGTAGTCGTCACCGATACGGCCGATCCATCAGGTGCCAAAACAGAAACGTGAGAAGTTCCAGAATTTTCTACGGGTTCGGTAACGGCACCATAAAATTTCGGGTCCTCGCTGGTCCAGTTGTCTTTGATTTTGTTTCTTATAAGCGATGCGTAATCCCTCGATGTTAAATTTTGAAGCAAATCGCCTAGAAATTAATAGTACAGAATTATTTATTTTATTTTCAAAGAATTTTTGTGACTTTTATGTCCTCCAAAAAATTGGAATTATTTTTTAATTAAAAAGAACCAGAAATTGCAGGTGAAAATTTCGGGAAATTTTGATAAATTTGCAATTTTATAGGAAACTACCATTTTCGGGGAAAAACAAATAAAAATCAAAATTTTCTTACGTTTATAAATGATTATATTATAAGTGACCTTTTTTTTTATTTTGCAGATGAAAATTGGAAATACCTTCAGATTTTTGGAAACTGAAATAGTGAAGGAGACGGAAATTCCCGAGTGATTCTCACGATTTTTGAGTCTCGGACAAAATTTGGAAGGAAGAATTAATTTCAGGTAAACGCGTGGGAAGATTTTGAAATCAGTATTCTATCTCTAGATAATTATCGCTGCATTTACTGTCGGGATAAGAAACGGATGTCTGAGCTCCTTACCTATGGGAACAAAATCCGGGTCACCTAATAACGTTCTTTTAGCGTAAGCCCATTTGAAGGCTTCGATGACTCTTTGCCACGTAACAATGGCATTCTTATTTGGTATGATGCCGTCTAGAATGTTCATTATAAACGTAAGGATAACACCGGAACCCGGAGGCGGTGCCGTATAGATTGTATAATTTCCGATCTCTGATTTCAGGGGTTCCCTCCATTCCACTCTATAAACAATCCATTATTTTATTTTCTTATCCTGAAAGAATTTACTGGAATTTTTATAAATTCCTATCCGATTGTTAATTTTCATAATATAGGAAGAAATCGTATTTTACTCTTTTAACTTTTATCGATATGGAATTCTTCCTGATTTTAGCTTTTCCCGTGATTCCGATTTGAAAAAATTAGTCAACATTCAAAAGTTTTTACGTTGCAGATGAAAATTGATAATATCCAGAAATTACCGCGAAGCAAAACGTTTTGAAGGAAGTTGAAGTGAAATTATGAAGTTTACTGCTGCATAACAATTACTGTGAGTAACTATATGTAAATCTATTCTTTTTTTATCTATTTACTTATTATACTACATGTTAACAATTGCTCAGAGTCAAAGGACTGCTATTTTTTCCTTTGTTAAATTTACTATAATATACCTACTGAGATTTTCACAGCTTTTGTCAAAATAATGATACACTACTGTCGTAATATTGTGTGTTTTTATCTATTTGTTGTGACATTTTTAATTATTATACGTAAAATATAAATATTAGAAAGCAAACTATGTTTATATTAATACCATATAATATATTGGCTATGGAGACGTAACTACAAATAATTATATGCAATTATATAAATGCAATTTTATTGACAAAATTAATAGAAATCTGAAGATTGCATTATGCATTTTTATTTAATTTATAACAGAATTATTGCTACATTATTTAATAATAATAATTGTGCGTTAATGCTACGATGTTACATTTTTATAAATAATACCATAATAATTCACATAAAAGATTTACTTATAGGTATATAAAAATTTTCAATATTTTACGAAAAACGTGAAATTTATATTAATTCGAAAATTAATATTAATTAAAGGGATATTGTACAAATATAAATAATACAAATATAATTATAAATAATTGAACGCAATTGCAAAAATGCAATTATGGGTAAAAATATGACACTGCAGCAATAACTCACTATTATTATTATTATCATTATTATTATTATTTTTATTATTCACCAACTATGTAAAAATAACTTTGTAGTAAATTAAGTGGAAATACCGGAAATCTTCATATTTTAATCATATAAGCAATTATAGAAATGCAAATATTTATAAAAATGATACATGAATTATTGCTTCATGAAATATGTAGACCTTCGATATTTCCTGTTTAAAAAAGTCTACTTCTATAAAGAAATGTTTTGAAATGTAACAACCGTTGTTTGAAAAGCTCATAAATTCCAAACAACCAACTAAAGCTGGCGATGAAAAAATGTATCAAGTAAATATCGAAAAAAAATTCTGCTTACGTGTAGTTTCGTAAATCTTCCAAAGTAACGATTCCTCCGAAAGACTTGATTTCATCGACCATCAATTGCGACAAGGTACCGTTGTAAAATACCTCAGGTCCTTCCGAGGCAATGAGTTCCAGGGTTTTGGCTAATTGAAGTCTCTTTATTTTATCCCCCACCTGTTGGGAACGAAATTTTGAATAATTTCGCAGGTCGAATTGTAAAAGTTTTCCGGTAAAAAAGAAAGTAGAAGCGCAACAGCTGGAATATGAACGTTACTTATTTTTAGAATATTTAAAATGCTTAGACGAATGTGCTAAGTTGTAAACGATAACTTCAGGGTCACAATTGTTTGCTTTTGGTATCGTAAGTGTTCTTTTAGCTGGTTTCTATCAAAGTGTCTTCTAAGTTCGGTTCCTGTAGAATTTTCTAAAAGTATTTAGGAAAAAGGCACCTATTCCCAGTACACGTGGAAAACAAACTTATTGGCGTTCTCTGGTTTCCTCATACGTTATCAAAAATTCCTGAATGTATTATTTGAAAATTCTGAAGGCTTGATGATTTATCAGAAAATTTTAACAATTTCTTAACTTATGAGAAAATCTGAATGATTTATTGAATTACTAAAAAATGTACAAATTTTCGACATAGTAAAAAAATTCCAACATTTTTCTGAATTATCGCAAAATCTTCAAAATCCTAATTATTGAAAAAATTCGATTAATAATTAGAATCCTAAAATTAAATTTTCTTGATCTTGGCGAAATCCTAATAATTTACTGAATCATTAAAAGTTCCAAGCAATGAAGAATTCTGAATTGATACAAATTTCTTATGATTAAAGAAATTACTTTAAAAATTCAAAAAATTAAAAAAACAGAACTTCGTAAACGAAATTATAGAAAATTCTCAATTAGAGGTATTTTAAATCCATATTTGCACATTTTCAAAAAATAGAATTTCGCAAACAGGAGAAAAATAATAATTCCACTTACCTTCCACGTAGAATTCGTGTTTGGATCGATTAGGATTTGCGCTAAAGTTTCTTCTTTCTTGATTGCTTCTTCCCTGACTTTCAAATAACTGGCTAAATAGGCGTTGACGATTGATCCTTCCTTGCAGAGTTGAATTACGGGTTCGAATAATTCTGCCCATTTTAATTTCCCAAATTTTTTGTGTGCTTCCCAGTAGCCTCGCAACTCTCCCGGTACGGCTATCGATAAACCTCCTAAATCAAAAAAATGAAATTAGTAGCAAATATTAACAAAATTGAACGAGTGTTACATTGCGATAAAAAAGATATCTTTAAAAAACATATAAAAAAATATATAATATATATATGAGACGCACCTCGAAACGCTAAACTGGCGTTTCCATTGAACATATTTTCCGAGGCTGCTATGGGAGCTTTTTCTCTTGCATCCAAATAACTCGCTTTCTTGTTCGTTGCGTCCCATATAGTCATCAGAAAGCCACCACCCAACCCTGCGCTTTTTGAATTCAATCATTTTTTTATTTATTTATTTTTTACTTCAAATAAAATTACTCTCAATTAACAGCAAATCACCAAATAATTATTTGAAAATTTGAATTCTTTGAATTTTAGTGTCTACACATGGTATTTTTATGCAAATTATGGAACTCGAATTTTATGTGGAATAATAAATATTTTATTATTTAAAATATTTAGTGCAAAATTCAAATTTTTCTCTTCAAATGTAGTTTTGATTGAAATTTGATGCATTGCAAATTTGATTGGACTTTATTGCATTATTTTTTTCTATTATTGCTACCGATTTCCTTATTGTTTTAATTTATTAATTACAGGTACCAGGTGCAGCTAGCTAAGAAAAGCAATTATCTACCTGTGCAAGGAGGCAACACCTTCGCAAAGTAATGCAGAAATTGCGGCATCTACGGCTGAGCCTCCCTTTTCTAAAATTCCGGCACCTATTTTGGAGCATTCTACCCCATTCGTAGCAACGGCAGCCTGAAAGTTTCGTTATTAGCCTTCCGACTTGATTTTGCATTCCTTTCTCAGTTTCTTCAGGTATTTTTATTTTCTTCAACTATTAATCAAAAATCTGTTTTCTTTTTATTTGCATCCAGTTGAAATAAGTCGAAATGCGAATTGCAAAATATTTTGTAATTTTCATTTCAATAACCTTTTATTTTCTAGTTTACCTTGGAATATAAAATCGCACAAAATTCACTTTAGTTTCTGATAAAAAAAAATAAAACAAAAAAAGATTAATTTTATTTCAAAAACATCATTTTCCATTTATTATTATTTGAAGGCAATGTCCAAAACCGTCTTTCATTTTAAATTTAAAGTAGAAAATAAAGCCAAATCTCGTATCTTTTATTGCAACATTTGTTGCATCTCTGTTTATAATATTAGGAGCTTCTCTTATATTATAATTGTTGAGGACCCGGGGAAATATCAAATATACTTACTTTTTGGTACTTTCCAAGTGGCGAGACGTTTTCATCCGTTCTTGTGTAAATTACAGCCACTGCTATCACCACCGCGAGCACGAGGAGACCGGCGACTCCTAAAACGAGGACTTTCCTGCCCAGCCTGAGAAAATTCGGTGATTTTATAGAAGGATTTGGGAGAAAGCGTATAAAAATGTGCAACGAGAGTATATCGAGGTATTGATAAATTTGAAATTAATTAATTTTTGAAGAAATTAAAGAATTGATAAATATTTCTAATCAAAAGATGTTTAGAAAAAAAAGAAATAGGGGTGAAATGCATTTTTCTGTATTTGTTTGCAGTCATTTTGTCGCTTTTCTTTTTTTTTTTAGCAATTTTGCTGGAATTTCTATTTTCGCAATTTTGTAAGAATAGAAATACAACAAAATTGCCGGAAACAAATGCAGAAAATTGCAGTTAGCTACCATCTATTTTTTTTCTTGCTTGCATTCGATGAGATCAATTTTGCGACTCTCGAAGATTGCGGGTGTCAGATTATAAAATGCCTTGCGATATCCACCTGCTTTCTTGCTTATTTCAACGTACATTTATTCTTTTTGATTACGTCAGCAAAGAATTCTCTAGTATAAGTTTGTCTATAAAACATTCTCAGCGGAATCCCTGTTCGTTATGATACAAAAAGTTGGGATTCCCTTACTAAATCTGTGACTTAAATCGAAAGACTAAATTACTTGGATCCGAATAGATTTCTTTTTTATTAATCAAACAAAATAATTTGGGATAAAAATAATTAACAATAATTAATTACGAATTAAATTGAACGTTACATTACTAATAATTATTACTAAGCTGGTAGCAATTGCCAATTAATGTAAATATTCGTTATTAAAAATAACGATTAATAGTAGAACTATTAATTTTCAGTATTATAATCGTGTTTATTAATTATAATTTTATAATACAATAAAATCTAAAGCAAAAATTGAACCCTTTCGTTAAAAAATTATTTAAAAAGGCATTTTTAGCGATAACTTTTTCTACATCCGACGTAATAATTAGCAAAAAGCAAATTTCTTAATTTTTTCAAGGATTTAATATATATTTTCTACCAAAATAGGAATTTCATTCTGCAGTAATTCACTTGTATAAAAACGTCCTTTAAAATTTTCCAAACTCATTGGAAAAAAGAATAATAATTTCTTCGATGCAAATAAAAAAATTGGGGTTTCCGTTTGTAAGATTTTTTTTTGTTCGCTAATATAAATTTTAGAAAACTCCGAATATGCAAACAGGTTTTCTCATATTTATGCAATTCCTTTTTTCCAATTCAAATCGATTCAATCATAGTTTCGACGATTTCGACCGGTTGAGGCGCGTGATAACGATAATTGTGGGTATCATTGAAAGAACAAGTACGATATCCTTTGTATGTCATTACATGCGAGATTGTCGATACATACATATCTCGGTAGGATTGCGCAAGAGACGGGAAAATTGAGCGGAAGACAAATAGGAAAATTGACAAGGAGACAAATATGAGGCTCGTGAGTGGCAGCTGGAAATTATTCCGATAGCCGCTATCAAATTCCAGTATTTTATGAAAATCTCGTTATTCTTGATGCGACAAAAATTTGCTTTTGAATTTTTCAGTCGCCGCATCTCCAGGTTTTAGTGCACCAATGCGGATACGAATTGGCGTTATTGTACAACAAACAATACGTTTGAGTGTTCATGCTTAAACACTCAAATATAATGCACAGATGCACCAACGCATTTTATGATCCAAAGGCTGCAATTACGTAATTATGCGTTCAAGACACTGTAGAGGGATTATTAATGAAATCAAGCAAACCGATAGGTGGGAATCATTTTCATTCTGCCATTTTTAGTTTTGAAAAAAATTATTGATCCGATTCTTTGATAAAAATATTTTTTTTGAATATTTTTAGACACTTGTTTTTTTATTTGGAATTTTTTTTAGAAACGATGGTGATGATGATTATTATTATTATATGAAAGCAATATAGATTAATATTAATAGGAAAAATACAATTTTTTGTGTTCAGAAAGAATTAGCTTTCAGAAAAAAAATATATAAATATATATTATTAATAACATTTATTTCTTCTTTTTATATCTTTTATTAATAGTCATGCCCTTGATATCATGGAGTAAAAAATAGATAAAGAGGTCGACTTTCTTGCGAGCTGGAAAAATTGTAGCTCAAAAAATAGAATTGCAATAAGCACTTTATTGTATTTTCTTATTAATTTATTTATAAATCAATGTATGAAACTTAATCAAGGTAAAGTTCAGGAAATAAGAAAAGTAAAAGAATAACACTTAATAAAACTTTGTTATAAAATTTAAAAAAATGTATGACTTTTCCAAAGAAAAAATGTTCGAAAACTTAATCTTTCCCATAAAATCTACGATTTTTATTGAAAAAAATGATCGTTTCTCTGACAAATCTTCAAGTGTTTATTCAATTTCATAAAAATAGCACTTACAGAAAAGTCCAAAGTTCAGCAAAGAAAAATTATAGAATCTGTAATTTTTTCATTATTGTTATTATGAAATTCCAAACAAATTAATTTTGAATTTCACTTTCCAGGTAGGATTGAATGGTTCTTACGAATTTGATGCGATTCAGGGATTTGGAAATTTCGACGATTAAAGTTTTCAATTTCATCGTTTCCACGTGACAAAAATCCATAGAAATCTCAGCATTCGATACTTTCTCAATAACGAGAGTCTTTAGAATCTATTTAAGATCCGTTCGGAGTTCTCTCTCGGTAATTCTTCACTTTACTATTATTATTATTATTCCGTAAGAGACTTCTTAATTAACTTTCTTTCAACTGTTACAGGTGCTAAATTTTTCGAAGTCGCGCAATTCAAATTAAGACCAGCACTGGCACGAATTTCACATTGATAACACGAGGCTGGAGGAGATAAGATTCGGGAAAAAAGGCACTTGGATAATTATGAATGGTAAGAAAAACACAAAAAGTAGAAGAGAAAGTGAAAAAGCGTACGAACCGCAGCATGTTTGTAGAACACGTTCGATTAGGAACTTCAGCTACTGCCTATTATCGTTCAAGCTTGACTGACATACAATCCCACCGAACACAATCATTTCCCGTATCGCACTTTACAGATTACACCTATAAATCCCCACTACCTTCGACGAGAGTTACACCGATGAAAATCGGTAATTGCGAGGCGAGTTGAAGCTTCGTCTTGAAATTTTTTCTCTTTTTTTTCTACTGGGATGAAAGATCTCTTTATTTGTTCAATGTTTCCTTGGATTTCTATATAAGGATCTTTTCCAGAAATTTTCGGCAGAATTTTACTATATTTGCATCTAAACCATTTTTCGTATTAAGTAAAACAAACTAGTTTGGATCGAAAGTAATTAACAGCCTAATTATGAATTAAATTTGATGTTACATTATTAATAATTATCATTAATCAACTAATATCAAATAGTGATTAATATAACTGTTACTCCTTATTATTATTATTATTATTATTATTATTGTTATTATTATTATTATTATTATTATTATTATTATTATTGCTGCTATTGTTATTATTATATTTTGGAGGTCGTAAAGCATCAAGTTTCAGAATAAGAATATAGATGAAAATTTATAGAGTAACTGAATAGCTACAGTAATTCATGATAGCAATTAATCAAATTAAATTAATGTTGTAGCTTGTACATCTAATATACACATTTGGTCCTATGATGTTTCGGGCTAGAAACCAGCTCTTAGAATCTAAAGGTAATATAAAAGAAGGTATAGAAATAATAATAGATAATAATACTAATAATAATAATGATAATGATAATGATAATAATGATAATGATAATAATACTAATAATAATAATAACAACAAATAAAGTATTGCAAAAAATGATAATTCAGCATGTAAGAGTCTGATAGGATTTTTTTAATCAAAATTTAGATAAGTGACCTTGAATTCTATGGAAACAGATGGAAATTGATTAAAAATTGCGAATGTATTGAGAAATGGGATAACGGAACGAATTTGTTAAGTCATTAACTGTTATATTTTTGTTCGACATACACAGTTATATGTAGATACAATATAGATACTTCATACAGATACTTCAATCTTTTACTGCACTTATAAAGTGATAAGAAACAAGAGGATCATTTCTCTATTATGTCTTTATACAAATTTATTTCATTATTTTACGACAGAAGATCCCCTAATCAATGACATTGGATTGGTCAAGGAAAGTTTTTTCTTTCTTGAAAAATAGATTTTTTTGGACAAAAAGTATTTTATCAAATTTTATCGATTCAAGAAAACGTTTCTCGATTTTTAATTATATATTATTGTATCTAATATTTCCTTTATTAAAAATCCTATTACTCTACCCTAAAATCTCTGTAACAGGAAACTATACGAAATTCTAGCTTGAAAATTTCCTACGTTTTCTATAATTTTGTAGAAATTATTCACAATCAAGAAAAGACGTTCCTTTCTCTCTATCTCTCTCTATTTATATCTTTTTTTACGTCGCAGCGATAACCAGTGCAACATTGTCGCGAATAATTATGATAAGGCTGTAGTGGTAATCAAATGGCTTTTGACGATTTTTACGTTTCGACTTTTTGCAATGACCTGGCAGGTATCACAATAAATCCACGACATCTATGAGGCACCAGGTATTTCGATAGTATTATTCTTGAAAAATTTTAGGCTACTCAGTTCAGGCTTGAGATTAATTTCATTTTATCTTTATTAATTCTAATTACATGAAATTGAATTAAATTATATTATATTATTTATAATTTAATTTAAGATTAGTTTTATTTGTTTCAGTAAAATAAAATATCAATAGTTACTATTAAAAAAAGCATAACTCGAATTGGTCGAAATACTTTTTTTGGCAATGTTTGAAATTCAATTTAATTCTGTTATATTATATAACACTTTTATATTCAATAAATATTTGTTTCAGATTCAGGTGTAATAATTTAATAGCCTAAGGCACCAATAAGTAAGGACCCCGATAGGTAAGTTAGACTTTTTGTAAAATGTATAAAGTCGAACAAGTTCGAAAACAATTTTTTCCAACTTGTAAAACTTAACTAAACGTAAATTTTCGTTCTTTTTTTCACAGGTTTGCGAAAAACGAGTTGATTGAAAACGATTACTGCGTTTTATGACGTAAAGCAACGATAAGACTGAACATGGTTGTATTTTACTTTCGAATTACCTTGAGGACAAACAATTGCAGGAATCCGAGCTCGTAGAAAATTATGACAAGGCCGTGAAATAGATAAATGGAACGTAAATCGTTAATTTTGTTAGAATTTATTAACCAGCAATAACTGACCGCTTTTTCACAATCATTGACCAATTTGCGTTTTTTTTTCATTAAGTTGTGAAAAATTGATTTTTAGAAGTAGAAGTTCGATTCAATAAGTGAAACTCTGGCGTGAAATTAATTCAGAATTGAATTTTCCCCTTTTTCCAAATTTTTTATTATAATTATGATTTTTGAAATTGATGAATCCAAATTAGTTTTAATTTCAGATTAATCTTTGAAATGGGAAATGGAAAGGATGAGGGTCCATAAGGCGGGTTTTTGGCCCCAAGGAAGCACAGAGTCACGATATCTTCATTTTTTGATATGTGATGTGCTTTGATGTCTTTTACAACATACATAAAAAAGAAAGTTGTGCCTAATTGCGCTCATATTAAAAAACGCAATTGAATGTGCCAAAAAAGGTATTTACTTTAAAAAGTAAAAAAAGGACTTAGGTTTGCTGCAATAACAAAGAGCTTAAAATAATTAAAAAGAGACTTAATATTGCTCCAACAAAACAATGAAATTATTAAAAAGATTATTATTACATAAGTCCGAGATATAATTTTTAACAATCATTAGGGCCGAAATCCTGGGTTATGGGCCCACATCCTTTATAATGAGAGTCATTATCATCATCACTAGGATTACAATTACTATACTTATCATTTTTGAAGTTGACTCGTGTCAAATTAGGTGCTTCAATTTTATATTAATCATTAAAAATCGAATAAGGAAATTGAATTTGGCGCCATAAGGACAATCAACGTATTAATAACCATCTGGGGAAATTTTATTTCGGCCAATCGGCAGCTTTTCGGCAATTCGTCTCACGGCTACTTGTCCCTGTCATTTTAAATGGACCAATTGCCGAATCCTACTGCAATTTCAGTAATTGGTTGGTATAAAGTTGTTATTACTATACTTCAACTTGCTAGTCACTTTCTCTATCTCTCTCACTCGCTCTCCCGCTTTCGAGAGCAAGTTAAAACGGCGAAGTCATTTCGTGTATGATTACTATTGCTGGCATCCAAGAAGTTCCTGTTTACGAGACAATTCCGGCAAGAAAAGAGCCAAAATGACAGCAAGGTACGATCGGGCCATTACGGTATTTTCTCCGGACGGTCATTTGCTCCAGGTGGAATACGCGCAGGAAGCTGTGAGGAAAGGATCGACAGCGGTAAGTGGAAAAACCGATAGCTAACCTCTCTAACGCTACTTTGTTCTGTCCCTTTCTACTTAAGGAAATTACTGACAATTGTTTTTTTTTATTTTTGACCGATTTTTTGCAAAATAAGTAATATAATATGCAGGTATATAGATATCTAAATGCGAAGGAAAAAATTTTATATAAAATAACTAAAATCTGTATGGATTTGGTACAATGAATTTTCTGCAATAGTATTCTTCGAATTATTTGGGAGTCCAATATTCGATCGAAGTCGAGTATAAGGGAATCATGATTTTTGCAGGTAGGAGTTCGTGGGAACGACGTGGTGGTTCTTGGGGTGGAGAAGAAATCCGTGGCCAAGCTTCAGGAAGAGCGTACAGTCAGGAAGATCTGTTTGTTGGACGATCATGTGGTAATGGCCTTTGCTGGTAAGAATAAATAGTTTTGGATCGATTATACAGGCTAAGATTGTTATTTCTGTTAGTGGTTGTATTAGTACAGGTAACATTCGAAGAACACGAGTGTCAAAAAACTTGGATACCTTTCCCCGAATTACATAGTTTCAAACTACACGATTTCCGAGTAGTATGCCATTGGTTTGATAAAATAAAGGGTTACGGACATTTGCGTGATTAAAATTTACACATGTTTTATAACGATTATTATCATTATCAACATCGACATTGTTGCTATTTTATTATTAGGTTTCCTTATGTATAATAATTTGTTCTAAAAAAATGTCAGTTCAATATCTAGGACTGATTTAGGTGGAATATATATGTATTTATCCTACAGGTTTAACAGCTGACGCCAGGGTACTTATCAATCGTGCTCAGATTGAATGCCAGAGTCACAAGCTGACAGTGGAGGATCCAGTTACTTTGGAGTATATTACCAGATATATCGCTGGTTCGTATCTCATTTTTCCTTTTGTACTTCAGAATGATAGTAATAATAATAATTATTATTATTATCATCATCAAGTGACAAATTTGGGAACATTATTTGGTGTTTTTATAATACCTATCGTAATCAAAGCAATTTCTTTTATTTGTTACAGGTTTAAAGCAGAAATACACGCAAAGCAATGGTAGGAGACCTTTTGGAATTTCTTGTCTTTTAGCTGGTTTTGACTATGATGGAGTCCCTCATTTATATCAGACGGAACCATCTGGTATTTATTACGAATGGAAAGTAAGTCGCTCTTATTCTAACAAAGATAGCTAATGTATATAAAGATTGTATTAGAATATATCTACTAGATAACATATATTCAAATTCAAACAAATAAACGCAATTTTAAATTTGAATAAATAATAACAAATGTAAATGTTGAAACAGGCGAATGCTACCGGACGAAATGCCAAAACCGTCCGAGAGTTCTTAGAAAAATACTACACTGCCGAGGAAGTTGCAACTGAGAAAGGTTCGATTAAATTAGCTATCAGGGCTTTACTAGAAGTCGTTCAATCGGGACAAAAGAACTTGGAGATAGCCGTTATGCGTCGCGGACAACCTATGCAGGTAAAATAATTGCAAGATGCATGAAATTGTTATAATATTTAAGAATGAGACTGTTGCTAACAAAAAATTTTTTCTTTTTTACTTGTTTTCTCAGATGTTGGATATAGATACGATAGGGGAATACGTCACAGAGATAGAAAAGGAGAAAGAAGCGGAACTCGAGAAGAAGAAGCAGAAGAAGTGATGAATTGATCCATGATTTGGTCGCATTATATATTATACTTTTTTCTAATCATTCTCCAGGAGAAAATAAATTAAAGAAGTTAATGAAAAATTCCAGTCCAAAAAAGAAAGTCTTCACCAGAATTTTTAAGAAAGAGATTTTAATTACAAAAAGTATGTCTGTTTTGATTTTTGATCAAAAAATTTTCAGCAACGAACAATAATTTTTATGTAATATTCGGAAAAATTACGACTTTCAGATTTCGTAAATTTCAATTTTCCAATTCAAAAATAGTTTCACTGCAAATTTCATGAAACGGAAAATCAACTTTTTATCTCGAAAGAAGGATTTCGTTGGTAAATGATTTATTTTTGTTTTTTGTTATAAATATTAATATTAAAGACAGTAAATTCTTGTGTATTTGGTGTATGAGACATTTACCAGCAAATGGTGAAATATTGCAATTAATTCTATTGCTATTGTTATTGCTATTGGTATTCCGGTACATATTCTGGAGATAAGGAACGACCTCGGTGGTTGAAAATTTGAAAAGAGGGTAAATTTCTCGAGGTTTCCCACGTTTTGGTCTCCAAATCCACCACTGCTCTTATTTCCTTGAACTCGCCAGCTATGTACAGAACGCCGTACATAACGATAAACAGACTGGCTATTCCTTGAATGACGATCTGAAAAAAATGGAAAAAATGTGAAATGTGAAATCGTGACTTTTTTTTAAATTGTCGCTAAAAAGTTTAGTCGAGAGTTGAAATTTTTGCACAAAATTGAATTTTCAGGGCTTTTGATCTCAAATATTGAAATTTCGAACTTAAGTTAAGCTCCGAGTGATAGAAGCTGAAAAGTGAAAAAATGTAAGAAAATGCTTAGGAATCATCTGGTTTCCAAATTAATTTTCCAGTAATTTAGGAACAAAGTATTGGAAAAAGTAGGAAATTCCAACTCAAAATTGTTACATAGTATCCAAGGTTTTATAAATTTAGTTCATTTTTATAATCCATCGATTTGCAAAAGCATTTTTGTAATGTAAAATTTGCTTACATCGATTGGCAACATCGTAAATTCCTGTTCGGTAATCCTTAAATAGGATCGATCTGGAAAAAAAAACGTAATATTATAGAAATATCAAATTTTAACACTTTTTCAACCGCTAGCTTGTTAATCAGCTTTTTGTCACTAACGCCTACCGACCGATAGGCTATTCGTCGGCTTTTTGTCGCTAACGCTTAATAACCGTAGCAAGCACCAGAAAACTAAATACCTTCACCCTTTGTACTCAAGAAACAGCCAAGAATCACTAATCTCTTAAGTTTTAAATGCAAAGGGTTAAAGTATGTGTGTAAAACTAATTACTCACTTATTGGAAAAAACTGAGAAACTTGAATTGAAAAAAATGCAATGAAATACGAGATCTATGCATTTTTTTGTAACGTGAATAATTTAATTCCATTCTCTCAAGAGGAACAAAAATTCGTTCAAGGAAGTGATGTTACAAAAAGAAAAAAAAGTCATAATTTCTCAAAAACTTACGTTGAGCCGCAGAATAGGCGGCGTGTAATATCGAGACGAACCCCAAAAAGGTGAAAAATTTCTGTAAGGTCGTTGCCGACATCGTAATTTCCAGTCTATTAAATTTCTATTAATATAATTATTAATTTTAGTGATTTCTAGAGAATTTGCGATGCAATAGGAGCTCCTTTGTTGTTTATGTCCTTCGAGTTCGCACTGTATGTATATATTATATATATATACAAAATCTATGTATATCGTTTATTTAGGTTATGTACGAATGATATATGTGCATGTATAAATATATTCTTTCGAGAAAAAGGAAGGGAGATACCTCGAAAGAGTGATCGATTTTTTTTCACCAATCAAAAATTTATGAAAATCCTAGGGTTTCGGGAAATTGACAGAGATCGTGTTGTTATATCCTGTATATAACAATGGCGGAAATATTCCCCAAATTTTATAAATGTGGGAAAGTTCAAATTCCGATAATGATTATATACGGAAATAATAAGTAAATTAATTCGCAAATGCAGTTAAATGCAGAATTCAAAGATCTTAGGGTTGTAGATTAGGAATTTAACTATTAGAGAAACAGAAAAAGAGAGAGACAGATATGAAAGACGATTTTAGAGAGATATCGAATAGTACAATCGTAGCAATGTTTATTAAGAGAGAAAGTAAAAGATAGAAAGGGATAAAGAGAAAAAGAAATGTTCGCATAGAGGAAGACAGTAAATGTAAGTATGTTTCGGTAATTAATTATTTATAATTACATTTCGAAGAAAATTATAAGAAAGAAAAAGATGAAGAAGAAAGGGTGAAAGTGAAAGAGTGAGAGCATTGGAATGAGAAGGAAAGAGAAAGAAAGACAAGGTAATAGAGTAGAAAGAGAAGGATAAAAGTGACAGAAACAGAACAATAGGATGGGACAAGAAAGAAAAAAAGAAAGAGAAAGAGATAGAAGAGTAGTGAGGGAAAACGAATCCTATCGACAGAAAGCACAGAAAAACAAGGTGAAGGATCGCGAAACAATATTACACATTTATATGTAATTACATTTACATTCCGATGGAACGGCGAGGGAGCGGGAAGAGAAAGAGAGAGAGACAGAGAGAAGAGAACCTATGATGTTAATGCTCTGTCGCGAATTTATGCGCATGCGCGAAAAAACAGTGACGTGCATACTCGACCCCGTAGGAATTAAAAAATGGAGATTGGTTTTGGCGGGTTTTTGCACGTGGGTGGGTCAGTTGGCGCATGACATGAACAGATTTCAAATTGCAATTCGTTTAATTTTTCTCGATACAAAATATTTGAATCGACCCTGCCGACGCGTCAATGAAGTACTTGAGAAATGGGAAGTCGAACGATTTGTTGAATTTTTTCGTAACATTAGAAATTTTCAATTTTGTTCGATCAAATTACTGACACTACTATAATCGCTACAATTTTGAACCATTAAAATCCGTTTTAGAAAATGAACAAATTTCTTTATAGAATTTTGTGGGAATAAAATGTCGAGCGAATCTGAAACTAAATATTGGAAATATAAGAAAATTCTTATAAATTATTAGCTTTGAAAATCATTTTTTCATCAATTTGAGAAACCAATGTCGCTAAAGTAAGAAATTCCAACACAAAATTGTTATTTTGGATTTTCAAACACTCGGATTCCAATTTCGAGTAAATGTAGCTAAATATTAGAAATATATGAAAATTCTTAGTGACCGTTTGGTTTCAAAATTACATTTCCAGCGAATTAATAATAAAATTTTTCAAGAATAAGAAATTCCATCACAAAATTATTAATTTTGAAAATTCAAATTCGAATATAATGCAATAATTTTCGGAATCAAGAATATCAGGGCGCCGGGGTACCCCCATTGCCTCAATCAAGGCGCGTCACTGAGGCCAATGTCTGACGCATGCGCGGGAAATTGCGGCAGAGCCGAGAGCCAACTTCACTTATTGGACGCCATTTTGTGGGACTCCGTCTCTTTCGGCATTTCTACGTGTGGAGTGTAAGCGGCCGAACGTGCTTTCGCGCTTTCTTCTTCCCTCTGGAATAAAGCAAGTAAGCAAACAAGGAAGGAAGGAAGAAAAGAGAAGGAAAGGAAACTATACTAAGCTAAATTAACTTTACTTCGCTTCACTTCGATTTCGCGGAATTGGGTGGAAACAAAAACACGCTCGTCGTTCGTCGCACGTCGGGACGCTAGAAGAAGTGAGTATAAGTCCGAAATTCCTACGTTTCGATATCGACGCCGTCGACCTTAAACGCACATTCAGCGATTGCTTCTATATCTCTACCTTTGTCTCTGTCTCTGTCTCTGTCTCTTCGTGGCGCGTCTGTAATCGATCGTAGCGATTTCCAACGCCCTTTTACTTTTTTCTCTTTCGCATCCACGCGTCGGATTTTTCCTCCTTGTAAATTAGGAGTATAGTAATAATTGTTATAAGAATAACAGCGATAATAATAATAATAAGAAGGCCTGAAAGCAAAAGTGATAAAGGGAAAACTGTCCGTGGAGAGTATTTACACGTTTGTTATTTTCCATCTCCCTCGCTCCGACGTATAGTCTATGGAGCCTCTCTCTCTCACACTCGTTGAATTCCTCTACTCTTGTAACGTCGCAAAATGGCTGGCCTCGCTTCGCCTTTGCTTTGCTTTGCTTTGCTTCCCCTAACTTAGCATTGCATTACATTGTTTTGCCTCCCTTTGCTTTGCTTCGCTTCTCTTTTATTTTATTTTATTTTATCTTAAACTCTGAGGATCCTTCTTTTTATTACGATCTCCAAGGAATTTTTTTCGATTTGAGAGCCCTCACGTGGATTCCTTCTTTTTTTTCTTTATTAGGGTTCCATCTAACGAAGGCGCGAATTTAGTCGGGTGTCATGGGAATTGTATTTCTAAGGGATTATGATTATTGTTGTTTTGTTCCTGTTTTTATTATTATTACTGCGATTATTTCTTTTTTTTGGGAGGGTTCACGACAAGTGCAATTATTGACTGATATTGTTATTATTTGTTGTTAGTATTATTATTATTATTATTATTGGTGATATCCAACGGTTGATAGGATGAAGGAATGAATATCCAGAGCAATGGGTGGGGTTTTGAAGGGGATGAATCTTCTATTTTTTTTTTGGTTTCACTAGAATTGCAGTTGTTGGGTAATGTTGTTGTTCTTAACTTTATTGCTTCAATGATATTAGTTGCAGAGAAAGTAGATCAGGGTGTAGGAATTCTCTTGGAATTTCATTTAAAAAAAAAAACTAATGAATTCTGTGTGAAGTTGTTGCAATTGCGATGGTTAGGAATTATTATCGGTGTTAAATAGCAGAGTGAATAAGTGTCAGATGTAAGGGTTGGGATGTGGGTGTCGCTAAGAAGGGATGGATAATTTCTTGGGAGGTGTTACTACAATTGCAATTGTTAGACAACATTCTTGTCGCTATTACTTTCACAGCATGGGTTTTAGTAAAAGTACGAGGAAGAGGGTTCTTGGAATTCCACAGAAAAAACAGCAATGAATGAATGTCATGTTGTGTTTTTCCAACTGCAATTGTAAGGAATTATTTTCATTGCTGTTGCTAAAATGTAGGTTAAATTATTAGTACATTGAACAAACATTGCAGGAAAAGGAATTAGCACTTGAAGTAACCCAAATCGAATGAACTAATTTTATTCGATAATATTGTAATTATTATTAATACTTTTGTCGTTGTCGAGAAGCTGGTTGAATAGTTAGTGCTGGGAATAACTTAACCACTTGCGGTGGAAAGACGTCCCACGCACGTCGTTATGCTTTTGTCGCAGAATTGCCAACAACGTGGTATGCACGTCGTTATGCACTTGTTTTCAAAATTCAAGACGGTTCTGGTACAGTTTTCCGTGAATTTCTTGCCACCGCAAGTGGTTAATAATCAAAGTAGTATTAATAGACTAAATTTAATTAATTTTTAAATAATCAGATGGCATTTAAATTGTTTTTATGAGAAAAATTATTGTAATAAACTTAAAAATTAAAGTAGAATTAATGGATTAAATTTAATTAACATTTAAATAAATAAATGACATTCAAATTGTTTTCATGAAAATGGTAACAAATTTTATTGTTATTGCAACTACAACTGCAATTCTTAGCCATCCATTTTCTCTCTTGTTTTATACTATTTTTGTTGGGATGCAATTTTCGTTGCATATGATGAACAGAAAACGCGAAAATATCAATTATCGCAATTGCAATTGTTAGGAATTATAATTGCCATTATTATTACTATTATTTGTCACGTCGGTGTTAAATAATTGATGCGATAAGTAAATACCGCACGAGGAAGGTAGGGCTAAAAAATACCCTGGAACGAGAGTGGATTACTGCAATTGCAATTTCGAGGATTCCTGATTCTTACAATTGTCGTCGTCGTCATCGTCAGGGTTTGATCTGAAACAAATAACGCCGAGAGAGGGGTGGGTATGCGTTCCGCTTGGGTTTTTGGTATTCCAATAACGCGGTAATAAGCTAGTTCCCTTACACGTAGGGACACCTCTCCTATAGGACGCACTTTGTCGCCGATCGATAACACCTTAGATGACTATCGCCGAAGCGATAGCTTGGAAATTGAAAATACATGCCCCGGGAATAACTTCCACCCTACGTCTAGTCTAGTGGCATACAAAGGGCAAACGACAACAACAACAACAACCCATGACCATGGACCGAAGAATAAATGGATGGATTGTAAACTGCTTTTGAGGACGAGGGAGGGGGTGATCGTAAACGTAAGGGGATGACTACGCTGACTTCGGTAATCGTCGGTAGGATTCGGCTTATATATACGTGTAAATATATATATATGCCCATACTGCAATCGACCAATACGGGCAATGTTTTTGGACGCTCTGTGAAAATAATTGTGAGATAATCTTTTTGAATTGAGGACCTGAAAAATGACATGGTTATGTTTTTAAAGTTCAACTACTTCAATTCCGTATTTTTGAAATTTTTCTTAGATATACAGATGACCAATGAGTTTAAGATCAAAGAATTGGTTTCTCATAATAATTCAAAGCTGCAGATTATATCTAGCGATTATACATACGATCGCGAATATTTCCGAGCCGCGCTCAAGGAATTAGCCGATTTCAGTGTACTGCCCCTTTACCGCTATTATCACCTTTCCCTCTAATATTGCTCCGTCCATATATTCTTAGGTCCATGCTCAAGACTCCCTTGCTGGAATAATGATGTCACTTATGGCTCTTTCTTTCGGTCACACTCAAATGAACAATAGTTTGTCATTCATTATTATTTATTTATATCGTAATCGTTTTTGCAATTGTTGTTGTTATTATTACCATTATTATTATTATTATTATTATTATTATTATTATTATTATTATTATTATTAGTATTAGTATTATTAGTATTATTATTAGTATTATTGTTATTGTTGCTACTGCAGTCAAAACTTTATTATCATTACTGTTATTATAATTTTGCTTAAAAAAATAACGATTTGTTAAATATTTTGTAATTGTGTTTTACATACTACTGCTATTACTATATAATAATAATAATAGTAATAATAATAATTGATATGATATAACTATTATATAACTATCATTATGAGATTATGATTATCATTATTACTACGATTATTGTTGATTAAAAGTATGTTTTTTGGCTTTTTTTAACCGTTACTCTTCCTTGCAGGTAACAAAATGTCTCGTTTTCATCGAGAATGGGATTTAGCATGCAAAGTTTACGTGGGTAATCTGGGCAGCAGCGCTAGCAAACACGAAATAGAAACTCACTTTAGCAAATACGGACCTTTAAAAAACGTGTGGGTTGCAAGGAACCCACCTGGATTCGCTTTTGTTGAATTCGAAGACCCTCGGGATGCGGAAGACGCCGTCAGGGGATTAGACGGAACGTAAGTCATAAATGATCAACTACCATGTCATACCTGTTATTATTTTTTCCAACAATTTTCCTTCGGGAATCCTTACAACTCGAGAGAAAAAAAAAGAGGAAAAAAAAGCAAATTTAACTTCAATTATCGAAAATCTTGTCCGAAAAACTTGTCCGATTTCTGTTTTCGTGTCTTAAAATTTTCATTGAAAAAAATAAACTTTGTAAAATAATGATAAATTTAAAAAAAAAAGATATTTTAGCTTAGTTTTTTTTTTCCTAAGCTTAGTTTATTATTTTTTAAATAATTCAAGACGTTGCTGCGGAACGATTGTATACTATTTTTATCATTTTACGTCACGAGCGTTTATTTATTATTTTTTCTATCAATATTCATGAATTCGAGGATTCCTCTTTTTCTTTGTGCAGCTGCAGATTCAAGAATCCTTAGTATTATATAGAAAAAGGAGAAAGTGGAGAAAAATAAATTTCATTTCTCCCTTCTCACAATTGTGAAGAATTTAATAACATTCATTATCAAATTAACCTTAAAGCGACCAGGTGGGGTCCAACCGGACCCCAGAGCACGTTTATTGCGATTTTTCGCTTAATCGCGCCAGGTCAACCCCGACAATAATTTTCAAATAGATGCTTCAAAAAACAGACGAATCTCTCTTTTTCAATAAAAAACACTTTACTTTCCCTAAAATTCATCGAAAAATGGAATTCTTGACATCAAACTGATCGATTTCTGTCAAAAAACGTGTGGGGTCCACGCGGACCCCACCTGGCCACATAGGTTTCTACATTTTACCTGGTCGCTTGAGGGTTATACAAAAAAAAATAAAAATAAATGAATAATCGGTCATTTTTTTGAAGGCGTTGCTGCGGAACAAGAGTAAGAGTGGAAATGTCCTCCGGAAGAAGCCGTCGCGGAGGCGGTGGTGGAAGACGACTCGGTTCAAGATATTCCAGGTATGACATTCCGATTTCATCTTGGAGATGAAATCGTTCTCCTTTTCCCTTCTTCTTCTTCTTCTTTTTTTTGTCGTATTACAGCCGCAATTTAAACTACAGCAGACTAAAATGCTAAAGAGTCTTGCCAAGTAGGTATGTGATTTGAGAGGTCCTTTACGAAGCATTGCTAAGGAGCATTGCGACGAGAAGTTTTCTCAAACGAGTCTGAGAAAGGGAGAAAGATGCACAATGAATGAAAAAACGGTGCATATAAAAGATGGAATGCTTTTGGTTACTATTTATCTGTCTGTCTCTCTCTTCTTTTTATGTTTATATCTTTATGTTTACACTCGACAGAGCATAATCGATTGATAATTCTTTGGGAAAAAAGACCAAAAGAAAGAAAGAAAGAAAAAAAAACGCAGATTTTTCGAACCCCCTTTACGAATCTCATTTGCTTGTTATCTACATTCGTTTCATTTATTTGCAAAGATACTGCCACGGAATTGAACCGTTCCCGAAGCTTCCGTCTTCAGTTTCGTGCTTTAGTACTTATTTATTGTGTGACTGAGTAGTCGTCGTCTCATGATCAGATATTTTTACAGATTTAAATTCGCACACGAATACGCGTGTGGAGATTTTTTCTTCCTATGATTCCATATAATTATTAAGAGACAGAGACAGAGAGAAAGGAATTTTCGGAAAGGAATTCTTATATTGGGTCAGAAAATACACTATTTAGGATGATAATCAAATAATTTTATTTTAATTATTTCATTTGTGATGAGAAAATTAATAATTGAATGGGTCACTTAAAAAACGTTGTAAGATACAAATTGTAAATTGTTCAAAAACCCCCGAAAATGAAAAAAATAATCCGACGGATGTTTTTAAACCATTTTTTTTTAAAATGGAGGCAATTTTTAACCTGATGGGTTTTAAAAAAAAATGGATGGACTTAAAAAAAATCCAGCGGGTTATTTTTTTCATTTTCGGGGGTTTTTGAACAATTTGCAATTTTTTAGGGGTGACCCATTCGATTTATTGTTTTTGGGTAATATATCTATTATTTTATTTGCGTTATCCTGGGAAACGATTGGATTATACTGGAACTAGAGAAATTATTAATTCTTATTCCAGTTGCGGATTTTTTTTTCTCGCAATACAAGTTTCCTATATTTCGATTTTGAAAATGTATATTTTTGAATTAGAAATTTTCGACTTTCACTAGCAATTGTAACAAATGAAATTAAAATATTTGATTTATAGGGATTCTAATTTATTATCAAAACACATTTCGTCCGGATATTGCAGAAATTCCTTTCCTCGGCTACTTGTACTCATTATTATTTAAATTTTTTATTTTTCATAATCGAGCTAGAAAAACGAAAAAGTATTTTGAAAAAAATCTTCGTACGCGTACTCGGTGCGATGAGTCACAAATTAGTATGAAACCGGTGCGATCGGTTCTAACTATAATGCTACATGCTCCCATACGTCTTTCTGGGAAATTTGTAGGTCCAGATCTCGAAGTCCTCGCAGGAAGTCCTTGGATCGTTACCCGAGGTAAGAATTGTCTTGGGGGTCCCCCTTTTCGCTGAATTTTCAGGTGATCAGAATGAGAAAATGATAAGAGCTCTATTGCGAAAGAACAAAGAACAAATTGAAGGCGCACTTATATGGCACCTGTCCACCACAACCTTCGAAAACTCTCTACCGGAGAGAAATACCAACAAATGTTTTCTTTAATCTTTTTTAGGTCCTGGTCCAGGACTCCTCGCAGGTCACCCATAAACCGATACTCAAGGTAAAAATCATTACTGATATATTTATAGTTACATATAAATATATTTAAGTATATGTATATATATATATATATTTATATGCCCGTTTTTTCTCCATTTTTTTTTTGTTATCGTTGGTACGCACAAAAACTTTTTCAGAGCCTATCTGTCTGCGGTATGATTAGCCTCTTATCATGGCTAAGAGCAAGTAGGTATCTAACCAATACCGCCGCTTGTATATCGTCATCGTTACAATTTAATTATGTATTTTTTGCACGTACTAATTCACGGAAAGGCTTTCTTCTTTTTATCGTAATTGGATTTTGAGCAGTCGATCGGGGGATTCAAGTCGATTGCAGATATTTTTTGAAAGCTCATTTTGTGTCTCTTTATCATCTTCGGATGTACGAATATTTGGGAATGATTTTATTAAAATTTTAAGTTTAGTACAGATTCATGTTGAATTCATATCGTGATTAAATTGAATTCAAAAGTTTTTGGTTTTGTATTAATGAGTTTATTTAATGTTGAAAATATGTTGATTTATATATCATTCTTGTGTTAAATATTTTTTATTGTTAATTTTTATTTTAATAATAATAATAATCTATAGCATGATAGTAAATGGACTTTACATAATTTATAAAAAATAATTAAATAAATTAAATTAAATAAATAATAATTTATAAACTACTTATTATTATTTTCATTTTCTTTCCTTGACAATGGAAACAATGGAAATTTTATTTATTTATTTTTTCAATCAGAAAGGGAAGCTTAGACCCAAAAATTGTGGCTATTGTCGTTTGTGTGAAAGAAATGACATTTGTAACAGAGAAAGGAGCATTCATGAGCTGAAAAGGAGGAGTCTGTAAATTAATATCTGATTTATGAACTTCATTGGAAGCCTTTCTGTGAATATTTCCTTAGAATAATATAAATATAAATAGTAAAAAAAATGTAGTACAAGTTATAACAGATGGAAGGAAGGAAGTTTTCAAGTATTTAATATTGTCTTGATATCACATTTGCTCAGATCTCGATCATCTACATTATCAGTGATAAGACAGAGAAATTTCTTGCAATTAGTTTAATTCGATGTTGTATTTTCCCTTGAGATTTTCATGTCATTGTTTTCTTCTTTCTTGTTACCAACAAACCTCTAGTGGAAATTTCGAATAATTCCTTTGTTGACAAAACTTCCGGTCGCGTAAGTAAATAATACAAAATCCAAGTGGAAATTACAATTACAAAAGGCAACACAATATTGTTCCAGAAAAAAACCACAAATATAATAGATATATTTTTACAAATATAGAAATTCTGTGAAGTCGAGTAAAATTCTTTGAAATTATTCAAAATTTTCGATTGACAGAAATGCGAAATTACTTCATTTTCAAATGTCGCTACATTTTGGAATATCCCATTTTCTATAATAATAACAATAATAATAATGCATTGTATTTAAACAAAATCTGACTCGGGTTTTGTTGCGAAAACAAGGAGGAGGAAAATTGCGTTATTTTTTTAATTTACTCATCGAAACGAATTAAAGAGTGATTTCTATTTATATATATTTATATAAATAATAACGAATGAAATAATATCAAAAATCGATTATGCCAAAAAATGATCATATTTTATTTTTAGTATGCATATTTTTACGAGTGGGCAGTCGAGGATTTATCAATGTTTTAATATAGTAGTAATGATATTTTTTCAGAACCCAATATGATCAATCGAATTAACGCACACGGTATGGAGGAAGGAGAGACCAAGGGTGAAAAAGTAGCCGGTTTTTTTTCGGTACCTTAACAATTTGGAGACTGTCGAAAGCGGATTTCCGCAACACGATAACGTTTAAATAATTATTGCACCGAAATTCGCTTCCATTGGATCGAAATTGCAAGGGGATGAAAAATCGACTGTTTTTCAACCCTCTCTTTCCTCCATGAGTACATCGAGAGAAGGAAGACTGTTCCTTTATGCACCATTTTCCCACCAGTGCGCACTGAAAAAAAAATGTATAGTAATTCCAAATATCTTCTACAGTTAAATATGGCATCAACAATATATTTCTAGCAATTTTAACTATATTTATTGTTACTCCAACTATTTTCATGTTTGGGTCCACTAGAAATTAAATACCTAGTGCCTGAATTTTTTTTTCGGTGCAATAACACGTTTTGTGCCCCGATTACTGACCCACTTATATTTTTATTTTCATTTTGACGCTTTATTTTTTTTTATTCTATTTTTTGTTTTGTTTTTTGTAAGTTCTAGAAATCGGCAGTAAATTCCAAAACCAATTTGAGGAATCTCTGCCCCTAAATTTGACCGATTTGCAGTCTTTGGACTTCGAAATTCTATTTTATTTTATTTTCTGTATCACACTTTATTTTTTCTATTCGACTTTATTATATTTTGGGAAGGTCAGTAATCGGCACAAGGAAGCCATGGTGCATAGAAAAAAAAAAACATCCACTCTTTCCTCTCTCGGGGATACACGTGTGCTCTCATTATGTGTCCCGATGGCGAATCGAATGGCCCCTGTTTTCGTTCACTGCCTCTGAACCTACAGAAGCAAATGCGAAATATGTAGAAGTGTAATAATTTACGAATAGTGGCAAGGAGTATGAATGATTTTTCATGAATTATATTGGTAAAAACTGACGTTTGCAGATACTACCAGCGTCAGCTACTAGCTCTGCTCGTCTCCCCGCCACTACTACTGCTACTACTACTATTACTACTACTACTACTACTACTACTGCTACTACTACTACTATTACTACTACTACTACTACAGCCACCGTGAACCAAAAAAAAAATAATGCAAAAACAGTTTCGAAAAAATTAATCGATCAAAAATCAAAAATATCGAACAGTACAAAAAAAATAGATAAAAAAAATATGCCTGCCTGCCCACTAACTTCCCAACCAGTCACCATCAGTCACCACCAAGTTCACCGTAGGAGCCAGAGTCGTCAGTCCGTCAGTCCGTCAGTTGACAGTTCGCTTTTTGCTGTCCACAAGTTCCCCTTCGCAAAGACTTCTTCGGGCTACCTTCTTCTTCTTCTACAACCTGTTACGACTAGGAGTCATCGTTGAAACAGATATAGAAAAAAAAGACCCATCGAACAAAAAAAAAGCCAACGCGAAAACAAAAAAAAAAAACAACCATACAAACAGCCAACGCGAAATGCAAAAAACAGCTAGGAAAAAATTACAAAAAAAAAAAAAACAATTCTTCTATATAAACAAAAAAATCGGCGCGTCCGTTCAACCGATTCGTCCGTTCGTCCGTCCCACAACTTCTACTACTAGTAGTAATACTATTACTACCTGCTACTACTGCTACTATTACCACCACTGCCATTATACTACTATATTACCGGTACTAGCACCAAAAAAAAAGTAAACAACCGCTACTCGTCAATCATCACCGGTCAAACAAAAAAAGTAATATATGTAAAAACAAATTAGCTGACAAATATCGAAATAAGCGAGACCACGAGTTCTCTTCGACCGAGCAAAAAAAATGATCACCACCTACACAACCATCCCACCACAATCCAACCAACTACCACCATCACTACCACCACCACCACATGTTCACAGTTATCTGGTATTTTCACAAAAATTTTCAAACATTATTCTATATATATCTCTATGTATATATATAATATCTTATAAATACGTAATGTTTATCTTTTTTTCAAACTCGGAGACGTTTATCTTTTAATCGTTCATTTATTTTTCTTTTTTTTTTTGATCTTGGATTTCATTACACGGAGTCGACGACGATTGCGAATTCGTTTTTTGCATTGTAACATTTTTTGTTGTTTCTTACCTTTGGCGTTGAACGTCACCCCCATTTGGGGGTGCGGAAATAAATGCAAAAAGGGAAGAATCGTCGTGGGCTTCGAAGAAGTTACGAACGAATAGTCCGACAACTTTTTGTTGTTTTGTGGAGAGCGGGGGAACGAATCGAATGGCAGGTTTTCTGAAAAATGATATATTTTAATCGGATTTTTTTGTTTGCAGATAAATAATTGACGTGTCTATATAATTTATCTGATAATAATTTATATTTTATGTGTGTCTTATAAGTAATTTTCATTTTACGGTTTATTATTTAATATCTATTTTATTCAATTGGAATTTCTATGAGGGAATTCTTAGGAAATTTGTGGTATCATGGACTTGGAAACTACGATTTTGGAAAAAATAGAATGTTTTTCGAAATTATCAATTCGAAAAAATTGACGTTTTTACGTCATAACAAAAATTACAATTTTTTCCTCCGCTTTCTCTTTTCTTTTGTAAAAAGAAAAATATTAATGATATCTAATTAATTAATTTCCAAATGAGAAACTAAAAATATGAAAACGCATTCAAAAAATTTTAGTCAGAAGACAATAAAGCTTAATATCAATGTTATTTTCAATTTTGTTTCTAAATTCTCTATTAAATAATAATAGAAGAACATTCAACCGATGATTTTTTTTTCTGTTAAAACAAAAAATTGCAATTCGTTCGCAGCTTCTTAATCGTCTCGAGTAAATAACGTTAATAATTCCAGCGATATATGAATATAGTAAAAAATTCCAAAACAATCTATATTCATGTAACGTAACGAAAGTCGTTAAAAAAAATGAAAAAAGAATTGATTTCGTTGATTTGTTAAATTCTTTTTTAATTCGTTCTTTGTTTAAAGTCACAACTAAAATGTTAATTTCCACCGTTTGTCGTTGGTTGGTTCTCAAATTTTGTTCACGTTGAATTTAATAATCAAATGCAAGCAAAAGATTTAAAAAAAAACGCGCCTTCAATCTAACGTTTTTGTTTTTTAGCATTTTTACGATTTCATATTTCCATGGGCTGAGAGAAAGATAACAAAGAAATAAAAAAGAAAAGATCGTTGATTGATTAATTTGTTCAATAGTAATCAGTTACAATTCAATTATAAAGATTTTCTTCCAACGATTTCTCTTATACCTATATGTGTTTAACTAATATCGATTTGATTGTATTTCGAAAAGTTTCTCTTTCAATTTTCAGGCTCGGATTCGTTTAAAGGGTGAAAATTGGTGCCGATAATTACAAGAGAGCGAGTTATTATTGGTATTTCCATTTAAATGAACTGAATTTTAAGAATATTCGAAAAATTGTATTGAAAGGGAAAAGAGGCACTTAATTGGCTTTTTTTAATACTAATTACGCAGATTTTACATGTTTTTAAATTCAATGATGAATTTTGTGAAGATTATTTTCCAAAATAGTTAAAAATCGAAGTTTGAAATCAATCGAAATTTTTTAATTTTTTGGACATTTTTGATTTTTAGGTAAAATAGAATTATTTTTAAAAAAAGTGAAACGAAAAGCTTCTCTCTTATTTTGGTTTTTTCCAAACTTGAAAATACATTTTTACAGATTCCTGTTAAATTAAAAATTTTTAATTATTTTTTAACTTTAGAAAACAAGGGGGAAAAAAAGGAAGAGAATAAAAAATTTCCCGGTGCATTTTAATTTTTAAAATCAGCAGTAAAAAAAATGTGAATTTATTAAGAAACTTAGAATGCATCTAAAAGGAATTTTCGGATACGAAAAAGTTTTTTTTTTGTAATAACAGAAATCGTAATTTAAAGCACCAAAAAAATAACGAAAATCCCAAAAAGGGAAATCGGAAAATTACAAATACTCTGAAATAATTGCATTAATTTGAAATAATTTCCAGTATCACTGCTACCGCTATAAAAGTATTACTGAAAATTGAATGTACTTTCGAAATACGATTCTAATGGATTTTACCCCTTTTTCAAGGCCACTTAATTTGATAAGGGATGTAATCCTTGATAACGATCTAAATATGCATTTCGTCCTTTTAGGTCAAGGTCTCGCAGCCCACGTAGGAGATCTCTAACTCGTAGTCGCAGCCGTGATCGTCGTTCCCGTTCTGATTCTCACGACAGACGGTGAGTTTCCAATTTGTACAAATTTTTGTAATCATTTTCTAGAACTATTATCGAAGTTCATGGATTTCAGTTGAAATTGCTTGTTCGAGTATTTTTTGTTCTTACTTTTTATCCAAGAGAGAAATAGATACATTTAGAGGAGTTCGAATATTAATTGCATCAATAACAAATTTTTTTTCCAAATTTTGAAAAATGCAGGGTCACGTGCGTGGAAAAAATCTGGGAATATCAATTTTTAGTTACCAGTAGTGGACCTTTTTGAGTTTGAAAATTGAATTTTTCGGAAGAAAGGAATAACTTTCTTTGCGATTTAATGTTACCTCAAATTTGGAATTTGATCCAAAAATGTTTTTGAAAAATGTGATTTTAATTTCGTTCGATTCAAGGTTCTAAATTTCATACTCAATTTTTTAGTAATTCTCAATTTCCAATTTCTATGCAATTCAATATTAACTCGAATTTCAAAATTGAGTTTGTTACTTCTAAAAATTTCTTTAGGACCCAAATTCCTAATTCGCGATTTTCCAGATTTTAGAATTTTCGATTTTGCTGCATAGAATTTATTAATTTCAGCCCAAGGTGTTTTTGAAAAATGTACTTTTAATTCCATCGGGCTCAAAATTTCAAATTTCAGTAATTTCCCATTTCCAATTTTTCTAAAATTCAATATTACTCCGACTTCCGATTTCAAATTTTTCTGCAATTCAACATGAATTCAAACCTGGAATTTGAATCCAAGGTGCCTCTGAGAATTTCAAAAAATTCTCAATTCTTTTAATTTTCAATTCTCAATTTCCGCACAAACTGAATTTCCTAAAATCACGTGACTTCGTATTTCCTTGACTCGTGCTTCTTCGACTCTATTAACAAAAATCCGTTTTCGCTGTTGCAGCTAAACATTTGAAAAGCGTGGCGAGGGATGATGTAAAATGGATCGTCATAAATGTGTGCCGAATGATGGAAATAAACATGAAATGCCCGATTTTATTTGTATATAAGTATAAATATTATATGTTATAAAAGAGGAAAAGTAATACCAAGCGAACATTTTTTCACTACAAAATACAAGAAACAAAAAAAAAGCAAAAAAAAAAATGGAAAATCACACCTACACACGCGCGCCACACCAGCTCTTACACGTGCACGAATAAAATCAGGTTCAATCTGCACGGATCCATTTGTAATTAAGTTAACGATAATGAGATTCAAAGGAATACGAATGAAAAACAAAAAAAAACAACAACAGAATTTGGAGAAACAACATATTAGAACAATATTATTTCTAAACAGAGAACAGAAGTAATAGATTCGAGAAACGAGATACGCAAATTCATTGGACATAAACAAACGGGAGAAACAAAAAATATATGAAAAGAAAACGTATCATTAAGCTTAACGATAATAATAATAATAATAATAATAAATAATAATAATCTTATTGTTGAAACGTGAAAAGTGACAGACATCGCCGTTAACGCAATTCAACATTTTGGAGATTCAGGTAAAAAATGTTTCGATACAAAGAAGGAGAGAAAAGAGGGACGATATTATTGTTTTTCAGTGTTTTTGTAATAAAGTAACCAAAAATAATAAAAGAAACAAGTGTTAGTTGTTGGAAACGGAGGAAACAAATTTCGGGTTTCGAATTTCGACGGTTCCGCGAAGGATACAAAATAATGGAAGAGAGGAATAACGAAAATTCGAAGTACAGCAAAAGTCAGATCCTGTAACCCCTTTTTCAGTTATTTTTAAAAAAATGCTTTTTTTTTAGAGTCAGTTTTGCGAAATGCCGTTAGTTCGTATGAATTTTTACAATAAACGCAGGAAATTTCGCTAAAGACGAAAGAAGAAGGAATCATTTCGAGGGGAAATGAATTGTTTTATTGACAATTAAGTTGTGTTTGTGAGGAAACCACGTAAACAAATGAATATATAAAAATAAGGAACACGAGGCCGATTCGGACGAAAAAGAGGGGGAAAAAAAAAGAGTGGAAGTGTGACGCATTGAGCAAATGAAGGAGAAAGAAAGGAAGGAAAAGAAAAAGAGGACACGATTGATTTAAGTTGTATTAATTATTTTGTACTATTTACCGATCATTAAGATTTGAAAATAAAATCCCGTAACGCATTGATTCACTTTAAGGACGCGCATCCTTTTTTCCTTTTCGTATTTTCCTTTAAGTTATCTATTAAAATTTATTATTACATTTTTTTGTAAAATTATTCATATGAATTTTTTCATTCTATATTTGCGTTGATATTTTATTTACTTTTATCGATTATCAATCAACATTCAGAATTGATGCTCGAATTATGTTTATTAATCTTTTAAATTTACATTTTTATTTTTCTTTGACTATTTCTATTTTTTATATTGTTCTGTATCTTCATTGATCATTTTTTTTTTTAATTTTACTAATTCCACAACTTGTAATTATTTTTAACGAGTTACTAATTATTATTATTATTCGATTCTTAATTAATTTTTTATAAATTACTTATTTTTTATTATAAATTATTTATATATGAATTTTCTTTAGGAACGCAAGGGAGGGCGAAATTACGCTAATGACGACAGGGATGGATGGTTGGCGAGCTTATATGATTCTCCACTTTCAGCTGCCACGAATTGGAGCAAATAAGTGAGTAAATTATAATAAATAACCCAATTTACGCAGAAACTTTATGTATTTTGGTACTACTCAAATCACAGCCGTGTTTCCCAGAGCCAACAGGCACAATCTCACACCCTGTTGGCACAAATGGTAATCGCGAATCGGTAGGGCCAATGTCTCGTCCAGAAGCTTCAGGATCTTGATGTAACTCGACAACGCGGACTCGTGGTCGCCCTTTTCCAGGTACTTTGAGGCCGTGGTGAACAGCGAGTCCGTGTCCTGGAGAGTCTTTAGACCTTTCAGGATGTTCGTACTCTTGTTGCACTTCTTGCAGTTTATCATGAATTCGTTCGTGTCACTTTTCACCAGTAGGACGTTCCCACAGTCGGGTCCGGTCTCGCATTTGAACCTAGAATCACATATTTTTTAAATTACATACAAATCAATTTATATTAATATCGTTGGTGGGGTACCGAGATTCGAACCCGCGACCCCCGAGTGAAAAGCAGTGACTTTACCCCTGTGCCACGAAACTACATGATTATATATTTGTAATATTCTATGTTTTATGAGAATATCCAAATACTGGTCAAGTATTTTTTTTTTATGTTTATCTATTTACGTATTTTATACATTTTATCAATCCCGGTAATTATAAATTCAGTTTTCATCTGATGGTGGTCGGTGACGGTTGAATCTATGCATACTTTTAATCGCGTAATTAATAAATATTATTTTAAATAAACAAACAGACACGTAAACAAATAATTAAATTAATTAGTTAATAACATATAGTTGAAAACGATGATAATATTAATATTTTATATACGTATTAAATAGTTTGTCATAATTTTATAAGTACTTCGGTCAATGGATTAAAAATAAATTATTTGGTAAGTCATGAAATTGTAAAATTACTAGTTAATAGTTAAAATTATTTTTTTATACTATTTTCTATTCAAAATGAAATTTTAAATATCTTCGTCTGTTAAATTTTTAAGCCATTTCTCTCTTCTGGTGTTAATATTGGTATTATTTTCTCGAAGCAATTTACAATTTCCATTATTGTGATTAATTTTTCAAAATTATCTTTGGAAACTAATTTTTTACTTTTTCTATTTTTTATGCCATTAATTTTACAATTAAATGTTCTTCTAATTAAAATTAAAATTAATAAATGTTATTATCATTTTCTTTAACATACACAGCTTCCATTGACCTGAATTAAAATGCGAAACATTATTTATTTTTAAATAAATAATTAATGAAAAATTTTCATATTTTATTGAGTCAAGTAGGAAAGCGTCTCTGTACCGTAAAATCGTGGGGTCGATTTCCTCCAACAGAGGCCAATGTTCGGTGCAAGCTTCGCAAGCACAGTCGAACCAATACTGCACCCGCAGCTTTCGCTGCCTCTCGGTTTCCGACATCACCGTGAAAATCGGTCCATAATTCTCACTGATCTCTCCTCCGGCTGGGATAGATCGTATAGCTCGAACGATCATCGTGGTACCTATGAAGTACCTGGTGAAGGAGAATGCCCCCCCAGATTCATTAGAATCCAATTTCATATATCTTCATATATTTATTTATTTTTCCGAATTTCTATTTTTATTTTGGAGATGGAGGTAACATCGTCTCCATAAAATTTAACGTTACCTTATTACGGCAGGATTGCATGAATGGTTGAACAAAGCCACGGTTGGGTAAACTCCTCCACCCACGAAGATGCTCTTAGATTCAGCAAGGGTTTTCTGGCCTTTCGGTCTCGTCAATTCCGAAATCTGCGTGGAGATAATAAATAATTGCACAATTAGTACATTTGCATTGACTAATTTATTAGGCAAATGGTTTTGGAATTATGTAGCCGAAGATAGGAATTTTTTAGGATCCCTGCAATGGACCTTCCAGTTGAAAATGGCAGAGTAGGCAAATAATTTGCAATTCCGAATTTTGTCCAATACGATTTTAGCTCAAATTAGGAATTTAAGTGGAAATTTGAAATTCCAAATTTGAGACTTTGGTTTGTCAATAATTTGGTCGTTTGTCAATTGTAAGTT
This sequence comes from Gasteruption jaculator, assembly GCA_949825005.1. Taxonomy (NCBI): domain Eukaryota; kingdom Metazoa; phylum Arthropoda; class Insecta; order Hymenoptera; family Gasteruptiidae; genus Gasteruption; species Gasteruption jaculator. The sequence goes on from OX463770.1 coordinate 7,594,936, forward strand.
TCTGGGGACCTGGAACCTCAAATTTGGAATTTTGAGCTCGGAGGACCTTCGTGCGTGTTCGAAGGTCCTCCCTTGTGTTCAAAAATCTGAATTGCAGATTTTGAGACACAATTTCCCATTTTCGTACAATTCGAGTTAATCTGAAATGTAGAATTTGAACCAAAGGGACTTAAATAAACAATGAATTATTGAAAAGGAATGAAAAGGTGATTGGGAAAAGTACGAGTTTACCTCGTGCGAATTGAACTGTAGGAGTTGCAAATTATGCAAGAGCAGTTCCGCTATGAACAGCTCCTCCTCGGAAAGTTTGCTCTGGGCTGTGTCGGGACTTTTCGCATTTTCCGGTAGATAAGAGCTGGTTTTCAATAATCTCAATAGCCAGCTGGCTATGTAGGCTCTGTGAAAGAGATCGTCGGGTGTCCTTTCGTCTTCATGTGTGACTGAAAATAAGATTGCCCTTTTTACAGTAATTTGCAATTTCAAAATAATTGATTTCGACTTTTTTGAAAATCATCGTGGACCCAAATTTGTACATTTGAGAACTTTCAGAAACACACTTTAAGGTCCTCCGAGCTGAAAATTCCAAATTTCAAATTCCAGGTCTCCAGGGACTTCCAATTTCAAATTTGTTGTAATTTATGTTTAGTGTCAACTCGAATTTGGATTTTGAAGGGCTTGAGATTTAAAAAAATTCCAAATTTGAGGCTTCTTGCGCTCGAATTTGAAATATGAGAGAAAAGAGGAACAAATTCGAGGTAAAAATTTCAATTTTAACAACAGAGACCTACTTATTGAAAACTCTAATTACGGATTATTATTGTTATTATTATTATTATAAGATTCGAATTTTTAACAATTTATTATTATTATTATTATGATTTATTATCACTTTTAACACTATTTCTACCAAAAGTGTCAAAAGACACCTTTCAGAATTTTGATTTCGAATTATTTCCGATTTTAATTCAATCTTTTTTTGAAATCCACAAACGGGAGGTGCTTGGTAAAGCAATGATGAGTCTGTAAAAAATTTGGTATTATTTCAGAAAATCTATTTCAATTATAACACTTTATTTTTGGTTTTGGATTTTTGATTACGTATAAGTATCGCGGTAAAAATAGCGTTATACAGAATTTCTCTCTTTATCGGTACCGAGTCGTAATTATTTAAAATTGACTGGAGTGATTTACGAATCACTGGTGTCGGCTAATTAAGATAAATTATTTCCGCTGCACCTACCCAAACCATGAAACGACGTGTAATCGCTGCCCTTGTAAGTGCGATTCTGTGCAGTTTCAGTGCCGCTCTTGCGCGACTTCAATTGATCCCTAATCTTGATCAGCTCCTCGAACGGTTTCTGAATAATAGCCCTGAGCGCCAAAATGCAAGTGACCGATGCACTCGAGAGCCATAACGCTGGCAATAAATCGCATTCCGTCCGATGGGTGATTCGGTCGGCATCCCGGCACTTGATGCTGCAGTAGGCTATCGAGCTGCAGGTGTAACACGATGCAGGTATCGGAGCGAATATCGATGAAAGGCACCGGTGACAATGGGTCAGTCTAAAAATACAATTTCATTTTTGTTACGTCTTATCAATTTTTATATACTCGGTTGGCTTTATATTAACACTAAACCTACCGTGACGTCACCAAGCCATTTAAAATACATGTGAAAAAGGTCATTTGACCGTTCCATGGTGGGTTTAGTGTTAATTATTGCTGCCAAAAATGATTACATAAATGATTTATTTAACTTTTTACCGTTGTCTATAATTTACAGTTATTTATTTCTCAATTAATACAGCTAATTAATAAATTATTGTTACCATTTATTGTCACATACTTTTTATCAACTATTTTTTTTATAAATAATAATTGAAGGATAATTCAGTGGCCAAATAGAAAGTAGCAAGTGCGATTTTCATTTTTTATTCAAATATGCAAATTGAATATGAAAGAAAAATGGATTTTTTTTTAGAAAAAAGAGATTGGATAAGATCGAGACTGAAATTAATTTTTTTCCCTTAACTTTCTTCTTTTTTTGGGATTTATAAAAATGCTCTCAAGTTACTATGAATTTGAATTTTGAAGAAAAGGTACTTAATTTGAAATACTGTAGAAAAATGGATTTTTTTTAGAAAAAAGGGATTCGATAAGATCGAGACTGAAATTAATTTTTTTCCCTTAACTTTCTTCTTTTTTTGGGATTTATAAAAAAGCTCTCAAGTTATTATGAATTTGAATTTTGAAGAAAAGGTACTTAAATTGAAATATTGTAGAAGAATAAATATTGACCAAGTCCAAATTTGAAAATTTCATATTTCTATTTTCGATAATTTGAAGTTTCAACATTTTTTGAAACACGATATCGACTCGAATTTGAATTTGAATTACCTTGAGCTGATACTTCCAAATTTCTGGCCCTGACATTTGAGTTACTTGGAATTTTAATTTTTTTTCCAAATCAATATCGACTCTAATTTGAAATTCAGGTTTCTTCGAATCGCAAAATCCAAATTTGAGGCTCTGAAATTCCAATAACTTGAAGTTTCAAATTTCTATACACTCGAAATTCAAAATTCCAACTCCTTTCGATGGAAAATTCCAAATTTGCGATTCTAACTTTTCAGCAATTTCGCAACTTCTTTCAATTTTGAATCTGGTGAAATTCAAAACAGAAATTGCAGCAAAATTTGGCTACCCCGAAAAGTCCTTAAAAAAAAATGGGAGCAACAAAATGAAAAAAAAAAAACAACGTTCGATGATGAAACCAATCGCTATGAAATCGAATACCTGTACTCGGCCAACAACGTAGAAGCGAACGGCTTTTCGACGGCTATGAATTCTCCGGGAGCTATATCCCGCGCTGCAATTGCATGTCGTCCGATATCGCCACCCTCGTTTCGAATTTCCACGGCTTTGCTGCAAGCCGGGTACCGTTTGTTGACCTCCTGGAGCTTCGGCACCGCCTGAGTGTCCGGGTTTTCCACGATCGGCGACTTGTCCGCCACCGATCCGTTTCGGGAATTGCCCTCGTTCAACTGCTTGCCCTTATCCATCACGGCCAGCATCAACCGGATGTCCGACTCGAATTTCTGCCTCTTCTCGGCCGTTATCTTGGCGTCGTCCAGAGCCGTCAGGGCATTTCTGAAAGCCTCGATGGCCCGCGAGTGCTTCTTGAGCACCAGGAAGCACCTCGCACGGCGTTCCTCCAATTTGTACAACAGTTCCTTGGGGTAGCCCATTTTTATGGCCTCGTCGGCATCCCTCAGGGCCAATTCGTGTTTCTCCAAATGATTCAAAACCGCGGATCGGTTACCCAGAATGACCGCCACCTCTGTTAGGGATTTATCATTTTTTTGTATTAATACTGTTATTGTTATTGTCGTTAATATTACTACCACTACTATAATTAATAATAATAATAATAACGCTACAATATCAGTGCATTACGATCTCATAAAACGATTCTAAGAAATCGGATCCAATGAAGTCGAAAATAAAACAAAAGAATAACATCGAATAAGTAACAAAATAACAAAGATAATAACATAATTTTATATTACACAAAAACAATTATCTAAGATCTGTTTTTATCCTAAGAAATGGAAACAAAGATCAAATGTACAATAACAAAACAAATCTAGCAATATAACTATATCTACAATCATTAATTTTTGAAAAATGAAGAACTAAAAATTACTGAAGAAGATCAGAAATCAATGATCGAAACGTATACAGAATCAAAATTGTAAAATATTATATATCATACTTCGGCCGAAATTAACAACAAAGAAATAAAGAAATTACATTAAATAATAATAATAATAATAATAATAATAATAATAATAATAATCGGTTACTCAGAATTACGATCACTTCTGTTAGGAATTTACTATTTATGGTATTATTATTATTATTATTATTATTATTGTTATTATTACTAATGCAATTACTACTAGTAATAGTCGTAGTAGTAGTAGTAGTAGTAATAATAATAATAATAATAATAATAATCGGTTACCCATAATTATTATCATTATTATTACTACTACTACTACTACTACTACGACTATTACTAGTAGTAATTGCATTAGTAATAATAATAATAATAATAATACCATAAATAGTAAATTCCTAACAGAAGTGATCGTAATTCTGAGTAACCGATTATTAGATGACCCTCACCTTCTTTGGGGGCCAACAAAATCGCGTTGGAGTATTTCTCCAGAGCTTTTGGGAAATCTCCTAACCCGAAAAGCGAATTTCCTTCTTTTTTCAAGTTCAGAGCTTTCACGGCACTTTTCAGTTCCAGATTTTCCACTTCGAAGGACAACTCCCGCGACTGCGGGTACGACAGGACGAAAGCTACCCTCTCGGCACCGCTATCCAGAGCCGCGAATTTCTTGAACTGCAGCGGAGTCACCGCTTTCCTGACTTCCAGCAGATTCGTGCGGAAATAGTTGCCGATTTCGGCCTCGCTGTCGTCTTCGAACATCCTGGGAAGTTGAGCGACCGATTTCGAATGATCGACTGATTGACTGACTGACTTTCGCGAGACTTCACTCGAAGGTACGTAAGCAATAACTCCAATTTCTTCGATCAAACGTCGATCAAACGTTTTCTCGCCGTTCAATGACTCGAAGCGGCTCGGTTTCGTTACTTGGCACTCGTTGCAACGAGTTGCTCTCCGAGAACAACCTCAGTATCCGGCTATTTCGGTCTAGGCTATTTTTATTTGGATCCTCGACTCCCAGGGTGGGAAGGTATGGGGAAAATTCAAGATTTTCCATGCGATTCCCAGTCCGGCTTCCTTCCGTTTCTTGGGATTCCTTTTATTTTATTGGATAGGAAATAATTATGCAAATGTGTAAATTGATATAAAAAAAATAATATGAAATAATAGAAATGCAGTTGAATGTGAAGAAAAGAAATAGAATTGATAGAACTTATTGGCAATGAATAGAGATATTAATAGTATTTAATTAATATGCATATTGATTTTGTATAATTAAAATATTTTTTAATATTCGCTAAGGAATAAAATTTTAATTAAAAATAATCAATGGTTTCCAAATTGTATGGATATTAAATAATAATTGATCGTAATAATTTAAAAATATAATACTATTAAAAGTAATATTCATCAATATAGGTTCTAATATTTGATAATTGATCAATTGGAAAATTATAAATTAAAAATAACATTCTAATTGCATCTGTTCCATTTAAATACAAAAATTTGTATGATGAAATATTAGTTTTATTTTACATCGAGTTTATGTGCAATTAAATATAAGTTTTATGGAATCCAAAAATAAAAAAAGGATCGTAGGGCAAATGACACATTAAGTTAATTAATTTTAATATAATATTCATATAATTATTTTAATATATGAGATATTAATGATAGAAATCAATATATTTTTCATATAGAATTTTTAATTTTGAAATAGTTTTTAATATTTGATACTTGAAAAATATTACAATTATATATACCAAATAACTTTAAAGTTACAATAATAATTATAAAAATTAACAAATAGATCGAGGTCGTATTCTTAACAAACAAACTTTATTATTACACACGACAAATACATTATTAATCATTATTTCGTATATATGTATATCGTATATATCGAATATCGGCTTCAAATAACTACTACTACCACTACTACTAACATTATTACTACTACTATCGACATCTATAGTATATGTATTTCGACTCATTTATCAGCCGCTTATTTAAAAAAATATGCCTTTGCGTTTTTTTCTTTATTTCTCTTTCTTCTCTTTAAGTACAATATGTACAAACTTAATTAAATTACACTCGTTCGCTGCTGCTGGAGGAAAACAAATTTTTTTTCTTTTTCGAAATTTGAGGAAACAATGAAAATCGGGGATTTGTGGCAAGGGAAATAAAAAAACGATGAGAGAACACAAAGAAATGCGGTGTCAAAATGAAAATTAGCCTCTGAAATTAATATTAATTGGAATAAAAATATTTTTTGATATCCGTAATCTTATAATTAAAAAACTATAAAACTGGGAACGTTAAATACTTTTTGCAATTGCCGTGATATTAATTACGAATTAATAACCGATAATATTAATTCGAAAATATTGTAATATTAAAAATATTCAAGATTAATCTTGGGATTCATTTTAACTAAAATCAAATTAAAAAAAATATTTGTTTGATATTTGACCATTGCGAAATTATCAAATTATCAATATTCAACAATTTTTAAAACCAATTAATATTAATTAAAAAATTCATAATATCAATTATAATAATATCATAGAAATTGGAAATCAACGAAATCGATCGCCCTGTATCCAAAATTTCCAGAATCATCCCCGATTCACCCTCGGCTCCCGAAAAATCCTCGCGAAACCAGAAAGTCCCTAAAAATCGTAACTCGCTTCGTCGTCCTCCTTCTTCCTGACCCGGAACCCGCACCTGTAGAGTCCCCCGGCCATCGAGGCGCCCACGATGGGGCCAAATACGTACACCCAGGCGCTATTCCAGGCCCCGATGATGACCGCGGGCCCGATGGTCCTCGCCGGGTTCATGCTGCTCCCGGTGATGGGCACCACGGCCATATGGGCCACGGCTATCGTCAGGCCGATGGCCAAGGGCGCCCATCCCTTGGTGTCGCTTCGTTTGGGGTCCGTCACCGCGTGGACCACCAGCACCAGCAGAAACGTGATCATGGCCTCGACGATGAAACCCTGTATCGAGGTGATACCGGGGTCCAGTTCAGTGGTGCCCAAGCCGGGGTTCGTCAGTTTTCTCGGTATTACTTCCTGCAATCGTCCAACAAGGGTATCGTCAGTTGGAATTTCGACGAATAATGAAAGTGGGGCTTTTATGGGGTTGTATTGGTTCGCAAGGGTTGATGGGGTTTTGCTACAGAGGGTTGATGGGTAGAAGAAGTTGGAGGCTAAAGGGGAAGGAACCCCCGTATGAAAAAATGTACCTTAAGGGTTCAAAGTCTGGGGAAAGTCTGGGAAAATGTGATCCTCGGATTAAAAGTATAACAAATGCCTGAAAAGTTGTCTCTTGTGAATTGAAACTTTGGCGAACGTTTGAAAAAATGTCTCCTAAAGCGTGAAAGTCTGAAAAAAAATCCTCCAGAGATTGAAAGTTTAACGAAAATTTACAAGGAGCTGAAAATATCCTAAAAGTCTACTTGGTATTAAAGTTAGAGTGGAATAGTATGGCTACAGTCTCGCTCGGAAAAATCGAAGGAAATTCAAAGTATGGCACACGTCTGAAAAATAAAAGTAAGACAAACGTCTAAAAAAACGTCTTCTAGGGGTTAAAATCGTGGCGAACGTTTGAAAAAGTATCTCTTGTGGGTTGAGAGTCTGGCGAAAGTCCGAAAAAGAGTTTCCCGGAGATTGAAAGCCTGGTAAAAATCAGAAAAATGTCTCCTAGGAGTAGAAGGTCTGAAAAATGGCCTTTAGGTGTCTAGGGAATCCTCGCTGACTGACTCACTGGCTAAATTAAACATGAAGTTGCAGTGGGATGCTAATATTAAAAGCGAGAATAACAACAGTAATGAATGGGATATCGCTTTAAGTTGATATCATTATTGACAGACACATACGTCTGATTTCACTTTTTTTCAAGGTCCAGGCAGCGGCTTACCGTCTCGCATGTAGTACATACATGTATTTGGGCCACCTTTCGCAAAAGTTCAGCGTTACCATTTTTTTTTTTCAATCTTTATGTTCTTCCCCCAAATATCGGCTCCCTTAGAGGATTCTCGTATCATGGGGTCACTGCGAACTTCCGCTATAAGGCCTCCCGATTATTCTTTTTCTTTATTTTTGGGGAAAAAACAACTTCCCCAAGCGAGCTCTCAAAATTATGGGGATTTTCGATCCAGGATTCCAAGTCTGGGATTAATTTTTCCAAATTCTGGAACTTCCACCGCAATTGCAGAAATTCCAAAATTAGTTGAAAAAAAAGCTAACGAAATTGTTATCGCGTGAGCAGTCACTCCTCCGCTCGTTTGCTCGATAAATATATTTGTAATTTAAAATTAAATGTAAAATAAATAATTATATCAGCGTGTGTGTGTGTGTTATGGAGGACCATGTCCAGTATCAACCCACTGACCAGTTTTCAACGTAATACAGGTACACACGCAAGAACTAGCGTGTGTAACACACCTGTATCGCTTTATGCGGCGAGGCTGTACCAAAAAAACACGGGGACTCATATATGCGAACTCCGATGCAAACCTTGAACTTGCACGGTGACACTTTAATTAAGAAACGAGTGTCGACTGGATCGACGAGCTTTTGGACCAGACAACGCACGTAACGCTCCTTTTAACTCCCAGTATTGACTCTCCACGGGGGATTGCAAAGTATGGCGAAGGTCCGACAAAATTTCTTCTGGGGAATGAAAGTCTGGGAAAAATCTGGTAGACTTTATGGGGTTGTATCGGTTCATGGGGGGAAAATGTCTCCTAGGGGTTGAAACTCTTTCGAAAGTCCTCCAGGGGTTGAAGACATGGCAAAAGTCCAATAGTAATCGAAAGTATGCGAAGAGTCTACGTCGCGTTAAAGTTGCGGTGAAATAGTATGGCTGAAGTCTCGCCCAGGAAATGGAAACGTACCTTCAAGACTCCGGCGCCGCCAATAGCACCGCAGCATTGACAGACGATGTAGGAAATGGCCCTCAAGAGTGAGCAATTTCCGCTCACGACGAGACCGATGGTGACTGCCGGGTTTATGTGACATCCGGAGATAGGTCCCAAAATCTGGAAAAGGGGAGGCAGATTTCGATATCGAAATTATTATTATTATTATTATTGTTACTTTTATTGTTATTTATGTATGCGCATAACGTGAATTAATCTATTTGCTTAAAATAATGACTGCCGGGGTCAGACGTAAGGAGCGAAATTCGATGCAAAATGGGGAGATATGAAATACACATACAGTTCCTCCGCAAACCTGTAATTCACGTAATTGTAGAGATTAAGTCTCGATGATACTCGAATTATAATGTTTAATGCCGAGAATCCAATAGTTACTTGTTTTACATACACGCAAACCGTTATTGGAATCGCTTCATTATTAAATCAGCCTCCTTCGTTTTTGCAATTTTGCAGCAATTTTTTTTTACTTCGCTACAGTGATTTTTTACTACGTTTTAATAATTTTTTTGATACACGGTAGGAATATTATCAAGTTGCTAAAATGATTTCAGCAACTTCTACCGCGTTCTAGAAATTTCTTCCCTGTTATTGTTTTTTCCACTAGGTTCTAATAATTTTACTAGGCTTAGGCAATCTTTATTACGTCATAGCAATTTCAGGTCCATCAGAGGAATTTTTATCTCGTTCTAAGAATATTCGCTACCTCTTAGGAAAATTTACCACGGTCAACTGATTTCAGTAACTCGTGCGTGTCTCACTTACAGCATCTTCTGTTGCATTTCAGGAATTTGTTCTGTGTTATCCTACTTTTCATTAAATTCTAATCATTTTTAACTACGTCCGGGCACCCTTTTCCGTATTCTAGTAAATTCTTACTAGGTTTCGGTAATTTTTACCAGGTCGTAATTTTTATCACGTCTTCGAAATTTTTACGAGGCTCCAGCAATTTTTACTTGCGTCGTAACAATTTCAATTGGATTGCAGCAATTTTTATTACGTTCCAGTAATTTTTACTACGCCATAGGAATTTTTATCGCGACGTAGAATCTTTTTACAAGGCTCTAACGATTTTTGTTAAGAATCAGCGATTTTCACTTTCTTGCTAAAATTTGTACGCTTTCTACCGGCGAAAAAAACCCTGGTTCATATATACTAAGCGGCGACAGCGCCCTCCCTCGGGGCCTGGCGGAACTTCCCACCAAGCGATACCCTTGAAAAATAGGAAAACCCCCAAGAAACGAGCAAATTTCCGCAGTTTCGGAAGAAAAGCGGATTTCACCATGTCGCGAAGTCGAGCATAGTAAATTCTACCATCCAAAAAACCAAGTTGGACCGTATCGGTCCGAACGGTGGACTATAGGTGGCCCCCGTGTAGGTAAATGGCCTGAAGATTTCTCACAATCGTAATCGGCGAGAGTGAAGTTGGCAGACACGAAGGCGACAGTATGGGAAAGGAACTTTTCGGGTGGGGAAAAACCTGGAGCGAGGAAAGAGTCGTTGCCTTATTACACATGTGTAACAGGTATACGAGGTGACGACGGTTTGGGTCCATTGGACCCGAATCGTCGAATCGTGGCGGGGCCCGGCGGCCCAGTTCTCATGCACGCCAGCAAGGTCTCCTTTAGCCCCGGGCGATTGATCGCAGCTACGACTACGAGGACGACGACGACGATGATGATGATGATGATGGTGGTGATGACGATGACGATGACGATGACGATGACGACGAAGATTTTGCGTTACGTAACGATATACATATGTATGAACTCGTTCGCTCTTTTGTAGCTTTAATCCACCGCAGTGGTTCTTTCTTCCCTTTAACGTCATTATCGTTATCGTTTTCATCGTTTTCATTGATGTCATGGATACGATCGTTATCATTGTTATCATCTTTACCATGATCATCATCGTTGTTGTTATTGTTGTTATTATTGTTATCATTAATATTATTATTATTGTTATTATTAATAGTATTATTATTATTATTATTATTATTATTATTATTATTATTTTTATTATAATAATAATAATAATAATTATTATTATTATTATTGTTGTTGTTATTATTATTACTATTTTTTCTAGTTGGTTACTAGGTACCACTTCTTTTCTAGTTTTCAATTTTTTTAAATATTTTGTATTATAAATTCTTAATGAATTTATGTAAAGTTTATTTAAGGAACTCTTAAATTAAACTTTAATTTAAATTGTAATTCAAGTTAAAGTTTATGCATGAAGATGCAAGAATCGGCGATTATTTTTATGTGTTAACATGGAGACGAAATCAATTCGATGAATTAACGATGATTAATATATTCATACATTTATTGTTTTTAATCAATCTCAAAATATTTCGAAATTCGCAGAAAATTCCATCCGTAAGTCTGAAACTTAACCCTTCGGTAAAATTTTTCTAGAATTTTTTGGAATCGTTCTTTTCCAAACTAGGAATTTTCTTGTGCAGAAAAATTATTAATCGTTGTTGTCATTCAAATTAGTCATTGATATCGAGTTTCTAATTTCCACGATATTTTTACGTCACTCTGAAAATTCGTTATTCCATTCTTACAAAATTTCAAAATTTCAATAAAATTCCATCCGAGAGCCTGAAACTTTACCCTTCGAAGAAATTTTATTAGAATTTTTTGGCATCGTTCTTTTCGAAACTAGGAATTTTCCGATGCAGAAAAATTATTATTCATTCTCATTCAAATTGGTCGTTAATTTCGAGATTTTTTAATTTCCACGATATTTTTACGTCACTTTGAAAATTGATTATTCTATTCTTGAAAAATTTCAAAATTTCAATAAAATTCCATCCGAGGGCCTGAAAGTTTACCTTTTGAGGGAATATTTGCAAAATTTTGTAGTATCGCGTTTTCCAAATGATACCACAAAAGTGGGCGAGTATTCCAATTTAGAGAAATTGATAATCATTGATATCGAATTTTTACATTTTGATGATATTCCTACGCTACTTTGAAAATGCAGTTCTTACTGCAAACGCAGTAAGAGAAATGTAAACGTCAGTGTGATTGGATTTCGCAAAGAGCGGCGTCTCAAAAGATCCAGACCTCCAGACGCAAGAAATCCTCAGGTGTCTGGAGTCCTGGAAGCGAAAGTGTGACTCACATTCGCTCGGGTCTATTCTTTCGGGCCCTCTTTCTTTTTTATTCTGATTTTTGCCTGCCCCTCCCATTTCTCATCTCCTTCTCGGCGGATCTTTAATAAGAACGCAAAGGATTTTCGAATCAAGTTCGCGAATTTTCTAGCCGAAATCACAAAAATTGTCAATTTTCAGAATTTTTGGAATTAAGGAGCAAGCGAACGTTGCACTCAAAAATTTGTAACTTTGGCAGAAATTATAACAGAGAATTCATCAGAAATTTCTTAAAATGTACATTTTCAGATTTTCAGATGAATTTTGACTGAAATTTCCAAATTTCAAAGAAATGAATTTTAGTAATGAGAAAATACCGTCCAAATTTGAAATCTCAAAATTTTGTACTTCTCTACTGCTAGATGACAAAAATTCGCCGCTTTGAAAAAATTGGCGCTACAAAATTCTGCAAAAAAAAATTCCTTCGAAAGCTAAAGTTTCAGGCTCTCGGATGGGATTTTATTAAAATTTTGAATTTTCCTAGGAACGGAATAAGGAATTTTCAAAGTGGTGTAAAATTATTGTCGAAATTGAACAAATCAGTAATCCTTAATTTTTCTACATCAGAAAATTCATAATTTGGAAAAGAAAAAGGATCTCGAAAATTCAGCAAAAGTTCCCTGGAAGGGTAGAGATTCCTACTTTTAGCGCGAATTTCTATCTTTGGGAGAAAAAAATTGAGGAATTTCCAAGTCGAATTTTAATGCTTCCATCAATTGTAGCGAATATGGAGGAATTCGTGTTGTCATTTCTCGGGTTCTTGTGACACGTAATGACTGGAAAATATAAATAGACAACAAAATAATAATAGTAAATAGGACCGAGCAAAACAAACAAGTTTCTTTGTTCCTCCGCAAATAGCAAAAAAGGAGGATCTCAAGTGATTCAACAAAATGTGACTGAATTCTCGTTTGTTGGACTTACGTAAGGCCTTCTACCCTATTTGTCATTCTTACAACGCACAAGAGCGCGAGTACGAGCAAATAATATGCACATGGACAATCGTACATCACTCATGCACATATGTATCATAATTCAGGGCGAGAAAAAGAAGATTAAGAAGAGGAAAAGTGACGATACGATACGATACGATACGAAATAATTCGAAGCAAAATTTACATAGCAGACGGGAACGACATTGACTTTGTTCTGTTCGATTTTCCTTTGTTTCGCAGATTTACCCCATTTTAGTGTATTTCATTTTGTTTATAGATGTTTTTTTTTTGTTTTTAAGGCAATGACAGAGTTTTTGTTGATTTTGGAAATTTCGCGCTATTTTCGAGGAATTGGTCAGTTCGAGACGTGCGAGAAATTTTTGAGTTTTGGGTAATTTTGGGAAACTGAAGAATTTTGAAAGTTTCGGGAGTTCAGGGAATTTCGCAAGTCTGGAATATTGTTGTTATTGTTTGCATTATTATTACTAATTCTACTACTGTTGCTATTGCTAATAGTATTTCTAATTTTGTTTTCCAAAATTTGGACATTTTTTTTCGAAGCTTATCTATTCGACGTTTGGAAATGTTGAAAAATAGCCATTTCCAGGTGAAAATGGATATACTGCAAATTTTGAATTTTGAATAACTATAATTTTTAGAAACAATTTTTTTTAGGATTATCTTTCCATTTTACAAGAAAAGCATCAGAATTTTCTTCATTGAGGTATGCTTGGATTGGGAGGTGACTTGGGTATCGACTCTGAGTTCCTTGTGAGAATTATGGGTCCAATTTGGGGGCCGACGTATCTCATGTGTCCATGTGTGTCCTAAGTACCGCATAAAACATAATCAAGAGTAGGTAGTAGAGTTCTTTAAAGGGAAAGTTTTTATGTATGTACAATCTCACTTACACTTTCCACCGTATGAGCAACATCAGTAGTATAATATTTATATACACACATACATTTACACACACACACACACATACACACACAATGCATCTATAGATGTATATATATATATATATTTCTCCCCATATTCATAGTTATATATTTTATATATGTATAAATATATATACATACACTGATGTATGCAAAGTGTATATAGTTACACCGGCCTTCAAAAACCCGTGTGTTCTTCCACGAAAAGTAATATGTATAATGAACGAAGAAACATGGATTATTGGGCTATCCTCGATTTTCTGGTTCTTAAACGAGTTGCCCACAGGGATATTTCTTTGAATAAGGTTTACGTTCATAAATACAAATATAAAGCATTCATTGCCTACACGAATGCATGCATGTATGGATGGATCTACATGCACGCGGAGAATTATACTATACCGTGTATAAATAATACATATGTAGTACCGTGCTCGGCTCATATAATATTTATATTTCGGCATATGCACCCATGGAGAAAGAGTCTATAAAGGGAAATGAAATCGCCGATCGCTTTTAAAAGTTCGCAGTTTCGTTCTTTTTTTTTTAACAGGAAAACTTATGTTACCGAGAAAAAGGAGATACGCGAAAATGCTCTTTTATGAAAAATGTTGAAACTTAGATAAAATTACGACTTTCCAAATTTTTCAAGTTTCTGGAAATATGAAAGTTCTGAAAAAATTTTCAAATTTATTAGATTCGTCAGTTTGCGGAATTCCTCTCATTTTGAAAATTGTTTAAATGAGAAAATTAAATAATTATAGTTATAGTAACAACAACAACAGGATTTTTTAAATTCGGTATATATTTTTAATTTATTAAATTTTTAAAATTTTCATAAATATCTACTTTCGAAATTATTCAAATACACCAAAGCCTCAAATTTCTCAAATTCTTCTGATGCCACAAATTTTCCAATTGTACCAAATCTCCAAAATTCTTCAAATCCCTTGATTTCCCTGAATCCTTCTGATTTTGAAATTCTGTAAGTTCCTGGAGTTTCAAGAATTGTTTAAATGAGAAAATGAAATAACAACAACAACAACAACAACAATAGCACCAAAGCCCCAAATTCTTCTGATTTTAAAAATACCCAGAATTTACCAAAAAATCAAAACTTTCCAAATTCTTCTTATTCTTTCGGTCCCAAAAATTTCCCAATTATACAAAATCCTCAAATTCTCCAAATTCCTGATTTACAAAACTTTCTATCTCCACTAAATTTTCCAAATCCCTTGATTTCCCCGGATCCCTCTGATTTTCAAAATCACCCAAAATTTCGCGATTCCCCAAATCTCGAAAACTTTCTTCCCACGCTCCAAAAAAAAAAAAAATCACAATAACCAAAAAAAAATATAACAACAATTGCTCTCCCCTTCCTCTTCAAAAACCAACCGAACCCCCGCAATAGCTGCCTCCAATTTCTGACCGCGTTTCATTCGCGCATTGCTACATCTGTCGTATTAAAATCATCCCGATGTTCGATCAACGTCGGATGCTAATTACCCGGCATGACGTCGACGTACCGTTTCCAAACCCACTCCGGGCATCATCGGTACCCGCTTTCGACCCGATCCTTTTTCGACAAGTTCAATTTAGGCATTGCCCGCTCCAAGACCCGCGAGGAAGATGCGAAACGACCGAAAGATAAATAAAAAAAAAAGCAGCAGAAAAAAAAAAGAGAAACAGCTAAATTTCTGGCGAATGCTTTCGAAACGTGGTTAATGTGCCCGCTTTGCTCATCTTTGCCCAGAGTCACGTATAATTTTTTTTTTTTACGAGTTTCACAAGAATCTCGTAATTTTCCTAATATTTACTTGGCAGAAAGACAAAAAAACAAGGGGTCCAGGGGAGGGAGTGAGCGAAACGCGGAGGATGATTGCGGCATGAATGATTAAGGAGGAGACGAATATTCGCTTACGAGGATAAAGAGATTGTTATCATTCATCAAAAAGTCATCTCGTAATATGTAATCATTCCCTCTTTTTTTGTCTTTCCTTCCAGGAGCTAACTAACTTGGCTAAAAATACTAATCGCAATCGTAATACGTAACCGTAACGCCGAGGTACCCAGATATCGACCACGCGTGAATTGAAATTTGCGTTTTTGTCGAATTTTTACGATTACCAACCCTTAGCTGGTCTAGCCGGGGTCCGAGAGGTCCCAGCCTAGTTCAGCTTCGATTGTGGCATTTTTATAATAAAAGAATTCTTTATTATTATTTTTTTTTCGTGCTAAATATTATATTTTTATAAAACAACCTATACAATTAGTTAAAACAACATTTAAAAACTATCGTACGATTTTTCGTTGAGGTGAAAAAAGAAAACAACAGTCTCCAAACGATAGAAATTTTTCATCAGTGGGGTCTGAAAAACCCTAGTAGGCTAATTAAGACATTCTGGGAAAATGGGAGCTAAGGGTTAATTAGATACTAACTAATAATTCTAAAAGTAATTAATAAGACCCGCTAATGTTATTGATATTAATTGGAAATATAAAAGTTAATAATAATTAATGTAGAATATTAATAATTAATAATACATTTTGTGATATTATCAATAGTTGCTAATAATAGGTATTAATAAGACTACATTTTGGTGTTAATAATAATAATAATAATAATTAAGATTATCTTATTGATAACTAACATTCATAATTAATATTAATAACAGTAAATTAATATTGTTATCAATTAATATGAGATATAAATATTATTATTACTAATATTATGTAATTATAATAATAATAATAATAATAATAATAATAATGATAATAATAATAATAATAATAAGATGATCACCGTCATTAATAACATTTATTAAATCCTTTGGTGTTAATTGGGGTTTGGAATAATAAAAAAATGTGCAATCCAAGCATAAATGATTAAGGACGAGAGGAATTTCCTCGCAAGGATGAAAAAATCTTATCAGTCATCAAAAAGTCATCTCGCAACATGTAATCATCCGTTTTTTGTTCTTCCAGGAGGATTTCTCGTGTACCTATATCGAAACGCCGATAACAGGCAGAAGGAAGCAAGTCCGGTGGATAAAATAGGCAGGTATGTAGTAATTACACGCTTGGCTGCTTTGTATTATCCACCTTTGCAATCTTTTGCGAATAATGCACAGCCCTTGTTTCGAAAATTGCGCAACTTCATTGGTGCATTGTAACAATATAGAAAGGTGGAATTTAAATGCTGAAGAAAATAGTATCGATTGAAGCAGAGCTTCTTCAAATTTTCCAAATTCCTAAAAGTTCCCTAATTATTCCATTTTCTTCAATTTCTCTAAATTTGTCTAATTTATCGAATCTTCTCGAATTCCAAATGTTTCGCATTCTCACAATCTTCCAAATTATCCAAAATGCACCAAAGAATATTTCCAGCTCTTCAAATTCATCTAATTTGCAAAACTTTCTGGATCCACTAAATTTTTCGAATTTCCCAAAATTTCCAAATTCCTGCATTCACTTTAATCCTTCCGGTTTTCAAATTCCATAAGTTCCTGGAATTTCAAGAATTGATTAACACGCTCCCCAAGAGCGAAATTTTCTTTCTTGGCGACCGGTGTCACACCTGGTGTGCAATCGGTCTCGAATGGGTTAAATAAGAAATCTTTCACTCTCGAAATCCTTCGAATTCTCCGAATCCTACAAATTTTCAAAAATCCTCGTCCCAACGAACCTACCACCCTAACAAAATTCCCAAAAGACCCGAGCTCCCAAACAACGTCACCAGAGTCTCGCCTGGTTTCGATTCTCTCGTATCCTCCGAATCTCTTACACAATCCTCGCGGTAAAGTCACTTTGGTCGGCTCCTCCTCGGCATTATCAACGACAAAGGAGTCCAAGAAGAAGAGGAGGAGGAGGAGGAGACGAAAGGCCACTCCTTTGCCAGAAAATCACGCCAAAGGTTACGCAACGACGTAAGATCTACAAGAATCATTGTCCCGAGCCGGCCGATTACACTCGGGGCTCGTGTAATCGGCCCCAGTGTACCCCAACGCCCCGAGGACACTGGAAGAACAGGGATCTGGCCGTTCGGGATCCTTCCCGATCCCGATTGGCTGCCGGTAGCGAGCCGCCAGTGCATCGCAACCTCGCGCGAAGGCGACGGACGCGTTGGACTAGGGCCGAGGAGGAACCGGCAAGGGGAGAACCTCTGCTTCGACATGCGCGTGTTCAGTTTGGCAGGAACCCCGCGGTGCGCGTCCGCGAACGCCGCCACGTGCTTTGTTTCTGCGTTTCGCCGTGCGGTAATAGGATCAATCCGGGGATTGCAAATTATCTCGAAAAGCATGCGTCACCGCAGAGTCGGTAAGAGACACGCCGGAGAGGTTTGGAATGAATGACTGGAGGCTGTGGGTCGAAAGACACCGCAGGCATTTAACTTTAGAACCGTCACTCTATCTATCCATTTATGAATCCATCATTCTATATATATATATATATATCTATATATATATAGACGCATGTGTGTGATCTATTATGTGGAGAGAATTGTGGATGGATATCTGTACCTACACCGTGCAGGACAGTGCCCCTATACAAATTGGTCTCATAATACCGCAGGAAAGATTAATGAAAGACTGGTACCTACCGGCCAGCGCGCTCTTAATCTATTACCGAGTTGTTAATTGTTACGTACAAACGTACCTACGTGTCTGTCCACTTTACGTTTGCACGTTGGGTGAATGGAGGCGAGTTTGAATTATTCATTCTGCCATCGGGCCTCTCACGTGTCGAGAGATGGATGTAATTAAGGTAGTGTCCGGGCTTTGCTACACCTTCGCGGGAAAGGGAGAAGGGTGGGTGCAAGAAATCCACCCTGAGATTTTGACTGGACAGAAGGGGGATGTTCATATAGCACCGGTCAGGGTTGGTTCGGTTTTCTGGGGTCACGTTTTGTGACTTTTTTCTTTGAAGGAGATTTTGGGTTATGGGTTCACTTGGATTACAGCGGATAGAGTTGGATTGTTTGGTGGAAGATTGGTTCAGTTGAAATAAATATAGCGTGGATTTTATTATATATTGGAGTAATTTTGACATAACACCTAGTAGATTATTAACACCGTTTTGACACCAGAGGTGTCGAAAGACGCATTTTAGAATTTCAATTTGGAATTACTTTCGAGGTTTAATTTCATTCTTTTTTTAAGTCCACAAACGGGAATTGCTTACAGTTTTTTTTTTGTTAGTAGGGTAATTATGCGTCTGTCATAAAAAAGTATTTTGCGAAATTCGTAAAAAATTGGACTCAGGCCACGTTCAAAATGATCGGCTCATTTCTATTGAATCTTCTCTTTGAAGTCGTTCCGAACCTGTCAGGGTGTCAATTAGTTTATCGAATTTTTTTTTCCATCTTCTAAAACACTTTCAGTCACGAAGTGCCATAAATTTCTATTAAATTTCGCCTTTCACGACCTTCCGAACCGGTCAACGTCACTGTGCTGACAGAGTGTCAATTTTTTTATTGAAATTCCTTGTTTTCTAACATCCCCTGAATTCTACAAAATCTTTAAACGACAAGGCGTTAACCCTAGAACAGCACATGGGGTCAATATGTCCCCACGCGATTTTCGAACTCCGTTCTAGATGCGTTACCGTTGTAGTAATTCTCTAGTAATTTACTGAGAATTACTAATTACTGTAATTAGTAATTCTCTAAAAATCACGCCCTTCATTTTTACACAATACTATCTCTTACGTATGTCTACAAAATTTCAATTAAAAATATCGAAAATTGAAAAACTTTTTGAAAAATTTAACTGTTTTTTTCCGATTTTTTTCCGAATTTTTTGTCAATACCTTGGAAAATTTATTTTCATTTCCCAATGATGAAACATTATTCAAGGAATGTCAAAATATATCTCTAAAAATTTTCAGCCTTAAATATTGAAAATTCGCAGAGAAATTGATATTTTTTCACGTGGGGTCACTGAGCCCCCAGTGTGCTCTTTACGTTCGAGTTTGGAGGTGTGCTGTTCTAAGGTTAGATTTCTATAAAATCATCCCATTCCACGAAATCTAAACAATTTCTATTAAATCCTCTGTCTTATAACCTTCGGATCCTCGCGATAACAATTTCCGAATTTGTCGTTGACTCTCGGCTATCGGGGGTAAAGTCACTTTGATTCGAATTTCGAAAACCTCGAAAAGCGATTTTTGGAAATTCCAAAAGTCACCCTCGAAGTTTCCCTCGAAAATTCTTCTGCCTTTTTTTCCACGAACCTCCGATCTCCTACTAATGACATTGCCGCTCCACAGCTGGCAGGCTGTCAAGTTTCCCATTGTCCCATGACCCGGACAAAAGAAACTTTCATATACGAAAACTTTCGACGTTTCAATGATTCCCGGCGACTACGGCTTTTTTTTTTTCTCCGTTTTCGATACTACGTAGGTTGCAGCTCGAAACAGGTTGAGCTCACGTGAATATAATAACTTTGGAGAATGTTCGATAGAGGCACGCACGTATGCGCGCGTAATAATGCTACGCATTGTGTGTGTGTGTGTGACGACTTTGATCATAAAATACACGAGGAGGAGATAATCATGTGGAGAAAAGAAAAGGAGAAAAAGAAGATAACCGGGATTTTATGAAGTGACAGAGCGAGAAGGAAGGGAAGCTGGGAAAAGTGCGGCCGGCACGGCACGGGTGCAGAAGCCGCGAGGAGTACATAGGTATCGCCGGCGCACCGGAGAGAATGAGTTCGGGTGTAGGTACTGTTCGCTTTTGCTTATTATGCTCTTGCGTCGAGTAGGTTGTCAGAGCCTCCGGGGCACGGGAGAATTGCACCATCCCGACTGTTAGACCCCCTTGGGCAAATCCGCGGCCTTATTTACCCTTCTACCGTGCCAGAGCCGAGCCAAGCCGAGCCACGCCAAGCACATGCGACTGCGAGCGTCTCTGATTCAGAGCCCGAGTCCGAATCCGAATCTGTATCCGTATCTTCATCCGTATCTCAACGTGAATCTGAATCCCGATCTGAATTTGTCTCATGAATTATTCACTTCTTTTCCAGCGTGTCTGGAGATTTTAAATGAAAATAAAGAGAGAGAGGAGAGAGAGAGAGAGATGAAGAAAAGGAGAGAAAGGGGGGACAAAGATGAAGAAAAGAAGTGAGAGAGAAAGAGGAGAGAGATCAAAAAATGGAGAAACATAGAGAGAGAAATATAAAAATAGGGGAAATACGGTAGATTTTACTAGATTCCGTCTAGAAATGTGACTGAGAAATAGGAGCCTTGGAAGGGGGGGGAGATTAAAATTTTTTTTTGCATAAAAAAAATTTTTTTTTGCATTAAAAAATTTTTTTTGCATTAAAAAAAATTTTTTTTTATAAATGCATAATATCTCAAGAATATTGTGTCAAAATTTCAAGTCGATCGGAGCGTTTTTCTGAAACTTGTGATTTTTAAAGTCCGTGTACACGATAACTCAAAATCTACTGGACCAATCGTTTTGAAATTTTGCACGGTACTTCTTCACAGAATTCACCAGGTAACCCTGGGAGCTTTTTTGTTTTCTTTTTTATAATTACTAATTTTACAATAACAAATCAGTCGATTTTTTTTTAGCGAAAATCGGGTTTTTGGTGCTGCCAAAAATAGAAAAATCGAAATTCCGCTCGAATTCGCTTCAACATGTGATTGCAGCCTAAAAGTTACTCCAAAATTGTACTGTAGCGGATTGGAGAGTAATTTCGAAGACGACCCGAAGCGGAATCCTCCCAGTTCCGCTCGAATCGGCTTTGGCAAATTTTGAGCGCCAAAATGATGTCGAAACGATTGAAATTGCAGCGAAACTTCAAAGCAGACCGCGGTGGGACTGCGTTTTAAGGTAGAATCCGCTCGAATCTGCTCTGTTCTCAGCCTCGAGCGTACAATAAAGAATTGCCAAAGGTGATATCATAGAGAGACCTGTCATCGCAAGGTAGTTGCATAGAAAACCGACGATATAATATATAATAGTAATGTACTAGTGTAAAAAAAAAGGCCGATTTTCATTTGTCAAGGGGAAAAAAAATTACATCACACCTGCCACTACTTGAGTTATTCATCGGCTCGACGCCGACATTAAAAGAATGATTATGCCAAGATTCGTTGCGTTATGGCTTTGTAAAAGGTACGTCGTGGGTGTATAGAGGCGTTAAAAGAAAGAATAATAATGAAACGGGACGGTACCGTAATTATTAAGTCGACGAAGAGGAGAGATTAAGAGGATCGAGGAAAGTGAAAGAGAAAGAGAGTGTAGGAGAGAGAAGAAACGGGACAACAATTTTGACTATACATTTTTCTGCATAGAACCGACCTGTAAAATATTTTGGTTGTTGGTTTTAATGTTTTTACCATATATTTTAAAATGACATTTCTTTTATATAAAATTCAATAATTTTTCTGTACTCTTTTAACCAATCTTTTCACAAATTCCTACAAAAAGGGTCTTTTCATTGATACCTTCCAAAATTGAGTCCCCTCAAGTACAGGCAACTCCATATAAAAAAGGGTCTTCTCAAAATACACTACTTTTTCAAGAGGCATAAGAAAGTGGATTCGAGCGCATTTTCACAAATTCGTCTCTGGATTATCTCAGTGTACGCTTCTCCCATCCGCTTCAATATAATTTGAGCTTATTTCCACGCATAGCAAAGCGGATTCCAGGATGATTTCCAAGATTCCGCTTCCAATCCGCTCCAATATAATTTCAGTCTATCCTAAATTTTCCGGTGGCCAGGTGCGAATTCCCGTTTCGCTTGAATTTCAATTTCACTTTGAATTTGAGTTTCGATTTTTCTGCAGCCAGGCATTCCGTGCAACCCAAATGCATTTTTTTTCGATACCAAAAAAAAAAAAACCACGAGAAAAGGAAAGAAAGAAAAAAGTTCGTCTCCAAATTTTCTTTGCTTCCAGAAACGCTCTGATCAGAAATTCCCATCGAGGCACCTGATTATGTATCACAGTCCAATGCCTGCTTCTCGGAGACGCAATTCAAAGCGTCGTTAATGCTAATGAGGCAATTGGCCGGTAGCAAAATCTGTCTTCCTCTCTCCCCATAGCCTCCTCTTAGTTTTAATTTTACCAAAATATGGATTTAGCAAAAAAAAATAAAGAAAGAACGTAGATAAAATAGACGGAGTGACCGTGGATGGGCAGATACCAGGTGAAAAGTGTACTTCTTCGTCTTAGTTTGGTGAATGGACCTTCTTCTTCCTCCTCCACCCGCTTCACCTGATCTTTCTGCATCCTCCTTTTTTTTCTTTTTTTTTTAAATTCATTTCTCTCTCGAGAAACAGAGAGAGAGAAAGACACATTCACGTGTTAATACGCTAACGACCAATGATTTGCCTTCTTTCAAGACCGGTCAATCTTGAAAGAGCGAATATATATATATATATATATATATATATATATATATTTGTGCATGTGCGAGTGTCTGATGTGTGTTCACCTTTTTCTCCCAGGGCAGCTCGAGCCACAGTCCCCGTCGATTATAATGAAAAGCAACGTCAGCGGGGGGAAAAAAAGTGAAAAGGCACTTTAAGTATATCTATATCACACTTTACATGTAACATTATTACACAGCTGGAACGGTGATATAACGATCTTTAAAGATACTTACTTACATTTCTCGGTCTTTTAATAGTCTGATCTATAAATATGCTTTTATTTCTTTTTTTTATCTTCGCCCACGTGAATTTCAGTTTCTTCGGAATTAGAATTTCAATTTCAGTTTCAATTTCAGTTTGAATATGAGTTGAATTTTTTCCGTTTAAAATGCAACCGATTTTTCGGCAGCCAAGCATCGCGTGCAACCCAAATGCAGGTTTTTTGATTCAGAAAATAGGGGAAAAAGAAGAAAAGGGTGGATTTTGGCCTGGGAGGTTTCGT
The DNA here is from genome assembly GCA_949825005.1 of Gasteruption jaculator. NCBI lineage: Eukaryota > Metazoa > Arthropoda > Insecta > Hymenoptera > Gasteruptiidae > Gasteruption > Gasteruption jaculator. The sequence continues at coordinate 7,618,541 of OX463770.1, forward strand.
GAAGCAGTATTTACTCTGCGGGTCCGGTGGCACCACGTTGGTGCCATGCGAAAACTATCGGGCAAGCGCCGATGGCACCACGTTGGTGTCGTGCATAAAGATTTAGAGCCTAATTTTAGAAAAATTATGGAAACAAAGACATTCCCAATCGATATGAAAATTTCTAATTTTTTTTTAGAGTGCGGCTGACTGGCTTGAAATTGCATGAAATTGCATTTACTGGAAGTGGTACTCACATGTGCAAGACTGGTAACTGCAAGACCGAATGTGAACGCGATGTGAAGCACCGAAGGGCTGAGACTGTCCTTGTAGAGGATGCAAGATGCGCAGCCGATGAATACCAGGAAGAAGGTGCCCAGGAACTCGGCGATGAGCGACAGCAGGAAGTCCAGCTTCCCTATCTCTTCCAGGCCCAGGAAACCCTTCGCTCCTGGAATGCAGAAGAGAAGTTGCATTTCAAGTGAGTGGAATATACGAGAGTAAATTATCAGGCACTAAATAATTTACGAATTTCGTGATTTTTGGGAATTTTTTCAATTTTGTGTTTTTTTTTCAAGAGATTATCGAACCGGTACAAATTAGGAAATTTTTGAAAAATCGCCAATTTGAAAGTATAAACTATTATATTTCGAAAATTAAATTTCGCATTTTTTGGGGGGGAAATATTCCGTTTTTGAGATTTTTCAAAAATATTCAAATTCTGTGTTTTCGAAAAAATTTTTAAACTTCATAGTTTTCTGAAATATTGAAAATTCTGATTTTTTTTAAGAAATATTCTAATTCTGTGACTTTGAAGAAGTTTTTGGGAATTCTAAGATAAGGGGTTTTCGAAAATTTTGGGGGAAAATCTTTTTAAAATTTTGTATTTTTTCCAGAGATTATCCAAATGGTATAAATTAGGAAATTTTTGAAAAATCGCCAATTTGAAAATATAAACTATCATATTTCGGAAATTAAAATTCGCAATTTTTTTTTAAATATTCTGTTTTTGAGATTTTTCAAAAATATTCAAATTCTGTGTTTTTGAAAAAATTTTTAAACTTCATAGTTTTCTGAAATATTGAAAATTCGGAATTTTTTAAAGAAATATTCTAATTCTGTGACATTCAAAAAGTTTTTGGGAATTCTAAAATATGGGGATTTTCGAAAATTTCGGGGGAAAATCAGTTCTATGATGAAATTTAAAAAAATGTCAATGACTCGAAGTGAAAAAAATCACGATTTTAGGGAAAAGAAATGAGATTTACAGGAGGCAGTTCCGTTTTTATAACGGAAGCTATCGGTAGCTGCTCGGACACTTTGTTTATCGTGCAAATACTAGACAAATGCAACCACAGTGCAATTGAATCACTATCGATGCAAAGCTATATATCAATCTAGATAAAAGGGATTAATTTATAAATCTGCGAATCGATAGGAATCTATATATCGTGGACTATCATACCGGTATCGGGATTAACCGGCTTGGATAACGATCGTAAAAAGTACTAATGATCTTCTTATCACCGGTAGTCTCGCGATAACGATCCTGTTTTCCAAAAATTCTTTTAGAAAATTGGTGAGTTGGGTATTTCCGCAATCACTTTTCCTCGCTCAAGGTAATCTCCGATTACAAAATTGAGCAACGATATTTCGGTAATTTCGAGCAATTGTTCAAATTTAACATGTGATTTTATTGGAAAGACTCCTGCACAACTCAAAATTGGTTTGCACCTAAGGAGGAAAAAAAATACAAAGATCGAACACTGAAATTTTTTATTTTGAACAATTTTTTCAAATTTATTTCGAAAAAATAGGATTTCCCAAATTTGAGTTTTAGTTTTCCAACGGTATCAGAAAAAATAGCGAATGTTCTTAGTTTGGACAATTCCTTGAGCTGAAAATTTGACATTTGAATTCTGAGCCATTATCAGAAAAAAATTGGAATTGAAGAAGGAAGAAAAATTCCTAAGGATCAAAATTCGAAATTCGAAATTCGAGCTTCGAGTAACTAATAAAAAAAAAAGTAAGATGGGGAAAATAATTTTCGTCGTTTCTGGTAACTTCAAACACCGATTCGGGGAAAAATAGCGCAAATTTTTATTCTTTTACTTTTTAAATTTGCGTTAAAAAATAATTTTTGTTCACAAAATTCAAAATTTCAGTTCGAAATAATTATTGATGGAAAGAGAGAGAGGGGGGGGGTCGAAGGGAGTGAAAAAAAAAATTGGGAACCGAAATTTCGACTTCAAACCGAATTTCTCCCTGATATGATACTTCCTGTGAAATCTTTTTTGAGTCACATCGGACACCGTTACGAGGAAGCTCGTGCTCGAGACCCGATAGAATCTTTCTAATCTCCCGAAAACTTAGATAATTTAATTAGGGCTTCGTAATAGAATTTCAAGCGACCAAACGTGGAACACCTGAATAGAACACGGCATAATTCGTGCCCGAGTGTGTTACGAGATAACACATTTGCAAATCATTATTCTACCGTGTCACGCTACGAGCGGATCATCTTCGCGGTATAAATTAAAACCTTGAGAGCTCTTGCGTTTTGTTTTTGTTCTTTTATCAAATTATGTAACTACGATATATCTCCTGGGAGCTTGGCAAAAAATAAAATTGATCAACATTTTTTTTTCCTAGACTGTATCGCTTCCGACAAGGCTTTTTCTTTCCGTCTGTAATTACTTTGAAAATTCAATGACTTCGAAAATTAACATTATTGTTAAACGGTGGGGAAAATCATTTAATTACAGTAGTTGAAGTTGAGAAGACATTTTCTAAATGTTTTTCAAATGATTCCGTGCCAATTAGTAACTGTTGCAAGGGAAAAGTATTATTTTTAAAATTTGCAATTTTTAAAAAACTTAATGTGTGTAATTCCTACGTAGGAATTTTATACAAATTTTATATAATGAGTTCCATATAACGAATTGATATAAATACAGAATTTATATAATTAACAAATTTTCGAAAATTAATTTGATAATTTTAAGAGTAAGAATTTTGTCGAATCATAATTATCGAAAATTAGAAACTATTTTTTTTCGATTTCAACAAATATTGAGAATTTGCTTTTACTTCCTCTGATGAAATGTCAAATTTTATTTGGTAGAAATAAATTTCTTCCAACAATTGTTGATACTTTTTATTATTCAAAGTTCTGGAAATAATTGAAGTTTGTTGGAATTATTTTACAACCAAAATGATTTTCGTTAAAAATGTACCTTTTATGAATTTAAAAATCATCTTGAACAATTAATTTCAGTAATTAAAATGAAGCTTCTATTGAATTCAATTATTTAACTTTAAGGCAGTTAAAATTTTCAATTGATAATTATCGAACATTTTCTTGTTAGGAATAATTTCATTTGTTTTATTACAATAAAATAAGACAAAAATCTTAATTTCTGACATGAAACGATTCTTTTCAGATGCTAATTTTGAAAAAAAAAATGGCAGGTATTTCCAAATTGGAAAAAAATTCATCTTTTCATAACGATGGTGAAAAAAATAATAATTGTCTCTAAATGGACAAAACATGTCATTGGGAAATTAATGGAAAAAATACGAAACTGTTATGAAATAAAACGAATTCTTTTTTTAAAATTGTAAGTCTCGGTTTGTTTTGTTAATGCATAGATTTCTCGAAGTCGTGTCATGTAAATGTACTTGATTACGTTGTCGCCTTATCGTGATGCAAAAGATATAAACGTTTTCCATTTCTTACTCATTGTTTTTACATACATGGTACCATATATACGTATATGTTTATAAGTGAACGATAGGCTATGTGTGTGTAAGAACTCTATCTGAAATTTGATATAAATCTTTACTGAGTTTGTGAAAGAATGTGTCACTCGACATGTAATTATGTTACACCGAAATACCGTAAAGTGATTTTCTAACTTTTGAAAGATAAAACAGAGATTTCATGAAAAAAATCAAATGTTCGATGTTTTTTCATATCTATGAAAATCAACACTCAAAGAATCGAGAAGTAGAATTTGAAAAAAAGGAAACGCTCATTTCTTTCAACTCAATCCATTTTCTCAACGTTTATATTTTTATTCAAAATTTATTATTGAAGCCCTAATTAGAGATTTGACTTTGTTCTCATTCAAAACTTTTAACTAAAATTCCGAATTAAAGATTTTCATTCCCTTCAGAATTTTATTCATAATTTTTGATTAAATGATTTCTTAATTTGCTCTTTCCAAAATTTATGCCGTTTCATCTAATTTCACATCTTGATTAAAGTGTCGAAATATTTACCAAATTTTCTGTATAAAATCACTCATTTTGGATAAACTGTGAGAAATTAAAAAAAACTGAATTTTTTTGATTGAAGATTTCAAACAAAAAAATTCGATTGGAAGGGAATTAAAAAATTCTATTTAAAATTTCGTTATTTTGGCTTCTTATTCCTTTACTTTGCAAACATTTCCAAATTATTTTCATTTAATGGAATCATTTCGCAACGAAAAACGATTGCCACAAATTATTTTTATTTTTAATTAATATCATCATTATTATTATTAATACTACTAGTACTACCACCACTTAACAACTTATAGTCTACAAAAAAAAATTTCTCCAAGACTATCGGCATACATTAGCAACCACGTGGACCAAAAAAAAAAGTATCAGGGAACAAAAAATCACCAAAAACGTACCTTTCCCCATACTTCCAAATTTATCTCAACAGCGTGTGTCTCTCTAGTGTCTAGATTTCGGCCGATTCAGGAGGAAGGTGATTCCTCCTTTCCGGATTTCTTTTTTTTTTATTTTTCGCTACCAAGGAAGAAAAATACTTATGGCCTCTCCGATTTTCTCCGGAGGAGAAAATGGAAAAATCCCGGGAACAAATTCGCGATATAAATATTTGTGAAAAATCAAAAACGAAGAAAAAAAATTAGAAATTCTTTGTCAAACTAAATAACGAGACAAGAAAAAAAAAAAGAAATAAGTGAGGATCAATCCGAAGCACTTCTGTTATCCCGTTCACTCTGTGTTTTCGACGCACGGCGTCTCTTATTGTTCCTCTTGAAAGTGAAAGATTTATGCAAATTACCGCTCCACCACAAATACACGGAGGAAAAAGAAGAAGAAAAAAAGAACAATAAAAATTGGAACACGTTTATTTTACGAAGACACACGTGCGTTTTGTGGGCTATTGAAGGTACCGTGCGCGAGATTCGCGTTCATATATCGCTCGTGTCCCTACTCTCAAGCGAACTACTTGTACGTAAGCCGAACCCCCCTTTATTTTTGCCCCCTACCAGGTAAATCTCACCTGTGTATATACTAAAACTTGCGTCGATCTTGATTTTTCTGTGGGTTTTTTTTTTCTTATCAGTTTATTAACAAGGTGAGGCATCTGGGGACTATGGGATTGAGCATTAAACTAAAAGAAAAAGGGTGAAAGGGTAAGAAAAATTTTCGGTGGAAATCAAATCGGAATCTGAGCGAGGAATGCAAATCTGGGAAATTTCCGGTCGTTTCCCAAAATATTGGAATTTGTTTAAATTTTTCAGCAATTTTTTTGGTTCACTTTTAATGATTTTAAAAATTAGTAGCGACTTTCCTCCGAAGGTTTCTTTTTTTTTTTTTTGGTTTTAGAACGAAACAGGAAATACCAAAAAAATTGTGAAATCGATAAATATTTATTTCCACTTTTGAAAGTTGCAACTTTTCAATATAAGATTGCATTGTGAATTTTGTTCCCTTGATATTTATATTTTTATTATTTATAAAGGCGAATTTCGGCAAGAATTATTTTGCATTTGCTATTATTTCTAATTGTTCTTCAAAATGTTTAATTTTTTTTTCTCGAAATTCTGCTTAATGTACTGCAATTCCAAGAATTTAAAAATAGGCAATTTTTTGGAAGAATTTTTCTACATTCGAATTATTTTGCGATTTTCCTTATTTCCAACGGTTTCATAATTGTTAAGAATATTTCAAAATTCAGGGAATCCATTCAAAAAATTCACAAATGTTTAGAGGAAAATTGTCATTGATCTATAATTGTTTCTCATTTTCTTCTGAAAGTGTTGGAATTTTGTCCGAAATTATTCCCTCATTTTTAAAAATTTGGATACCACCAGTATTTAATATCTGCTGCTTCCATTATATTTTTGTTTTTAATTATTTTTTCATAATCGGAGAAAATGCAGCAAAACATTATTTTCCAATTACAATTAACTCTAATTTTCAGTCGAAATATTATTTTTTTTTCTGAAGCCTTTTTATGATTCTTAGCGTTTTTAACAAAATGAACATTAATTATTCACGTTTCCCGGAATATACAATTTGCAAATTGTCAATTACTGCAGCGGATCATTAGAAAACACTATCTTTTAACATAGAAAAAAAAAATTGTTCTTTATGTTTGCTCCTTTGGGAATTTAGCGAAGAGCTTTCAACGGGATTAACCTTAATGGTTGTTACAATAATAATTTCATGCAAAATAAAGGAGAGTAAACTAAAAGTATAACGTAATTATGTTTGTTTTGTTACACGCGAGCCATATATCTGTCATGTCTTATATTTATCGTGGTTGTATTGGTAATTCTGTACTTTGCAGTATGCGTACAGAGAAGTTTGTTGAATTTTATTTATTATTACTCAGTCTTACGTGTTTATAACAAAAAAACAAAATTTTTTAAAAACATTTTTTACTCTCAGAAATTTATAAGCCCATATTTAGGGAAAATGGTGGAAAATAGAAATTTCTAATTCAAAATTTTTATTATAAATTCCGAATAAGGAAAAAGCGAAAATGTAATGAAAAATTCATTTTCGATTAAAAATTACGAAGAATATCTTAGGAAAATTGGGATTTTAACGAAAAGTTTCGAATGGGTAGAAATTGAAATTCCTAATTAGGAATTCCAAAATTTTTAAATGTTTCTCAGTGTATTCCAAAATTACTAGAAGTGATTTTATATATAAAAACAAGTTGAATTTTTTCAAATTTCTTCAGTTGGTGGATACAAACCGAATTCCTAAATTTTGATAAAATATTAGTCATTTCGATTAGGGATTAATTTTAAATCTTAATGTCTCGAAATTCTAAATAAAATCTAAAAAAAATCACAGTCCCTAATTGGGGTTTTCTATTTTTCAAAATGGAATACACATACTCTTTCGAAATTTCTAAAATACCAAATTAGGATATTTTGTCGAAATGTGAAGATCGTTAAAAATAGAATCTCTTAATTAAACAACATTTCTCCCCATTCTCCCCATTCGTAAAAAATGTTAATTAAATTAAATCTCAGATCATCAACATACAACTTATACATAACATATACATATATTATAATATTATAACATTATACTACTTCCGTCACATAATAACAGTCGCAAGTGAATATTTCAATGGAAAATCAAATGCAACTAATATTTTGGGTCGGAGATAGTATATAATATTTAATATAAAATATAATGACTATACGTGCGTGTGTTATATACATGCATACACCTACGCCCAACATATGAATGTGTATGTAAATACACTTAACGCACACATCCGGACACATCTTACATAAATATACACGTAAGAGTCGAATTAACTGGACTGTTATAATGCAGGTACGCTAAACTATGCCGCATATACCTACATTAAAAAAAAAAACTTCAACCTACTGTCCCAATTACGGACATTCCTATTAATTACAATCGAGGGACGCTCCGTTGTTAAAAAAAAAATATATTCTTCAAAGCTACTGATTTTTTCAACTTCTGCCTTATCTCCCAGGCACAGTAAAATGTCCCTTGCACATCCACCAAGTGAAGCCGAAAGTATGGGGGAAGTCTAGATCCCATTCAAAAACCAAAAAAAAAATCAACCGTAAAATCCTGTAAAAGCTACCCCGATTTTCGCTAAATTTGTGTACCAGGAATTTCGCTCAAAGTATCGACGCGGGATCCCAAGTATGGCGAGAGTCAGACACGGGGATATTTTCTAGCATCGTTTAGGAGTCGATTAGAGATCTCCGCCATACTTTGGTATCCCTGTTGTCCATCTGGGAACTCTGTTCTTTTGCGATCGAGGAAAAAAAGGGGCACGGGACTAAAACGCAATAGTACGACCCAAGTCTGGGAGAGATTCCGGGCATGTTCTAGGTAGACTTCGCTTTCTACGCGGGATCAGATCCGAGCATTGCTATTTTCCCGGCAATTGATGGATCGAAACGCGCGCGCGCGCGCGGTTCTCGATCTTATCTCCATCGTTATGTAATCGTTTTAATGGTTTTAGTGCCGATCCGGAGATACTCTCGCCACAGGTATATGGGCAATGGCCACGGTGGGGAGCTAAACGACGAGCTTGGACGATGGAATTCGTATCGTATCCCACAAAACGCGACATTTGACTAATAACACGTGTAGCATCGATCATTGATGCGGTTTCCTCGAACAGGTTCCTTCCGAGCACAACCGAGAACGACTCTTCCGCGATATCGCTCGAAAACCGACAATAAGTTTTCGTCCGTAATTAAATTTAAGGAAACGAGAGCGAATCCAGGACTTTTCTTTCGCACAATGGCTAGTGACCATTACGTTAAGCACAAAAAAAAAATTTTTTTTTTAGTTTCATCGCCTAGACCCTTTTGCAATTTGCAGAATTTTTTTTACCGGAAAGGTGCCAAAATTGGAACTGATCCAGGCTGGGGCGTGTCAGACCCCAGTGAGGCAGCTAAGGGTTAAGAATTCTTGATAATCTTTGAGAATCTTATAATTTCTTAGTTTTCTCATTTCGCCAGAATGACATAGCTTACACACTGGGGCTTTTCAGACCCCAGGCAAAATAATTTCTATTGCGGGGAAAGCTATTGATTCTTTTAACAAACATAAAAGTTATGTGACAGTTGTTGAATGTTGTCACAGCAGATAGTACAGGTTATCTCTAGGGAAATATAATATTTACTATAAAAAAAAAATTTCGATTTTCTATAAAAAATATTTAAATTGGAACTGTAGCGGGTTGGCGCGACCCCAATGGGTTTCTCAAGGGTTCGGCTGATCGTGTTCCATGGTTCACCCTGTACACCTGTACCTATGTACCTGCTCCTACCTGGTCTGGTAACGAGACCGACACGCTCGATTTACCGATCACCGTGTGCATAAGGTTAAGGTTATCGCGTCGCAGGTGTAGTCCGACTGTGTTATTATGTAAACGCGAGCGGACACCCGCTGTTTTACCTCATGGTTATAGTTATAGTTATAGTTACAGTTATAGTTATAGTTATAGCCCGGGTGGATATGGTTCTTTCATCCGTTGACGTAACATCGTCACGCGATTCGTCGTTCCTTTTCTTTTCTTATTCTCGTTTCTTTCTCCAGGGTTTGAATTTATTCCTACTCTGATGCCGATCCTAATCCTGTTTCTGATCCCGATCCTGTTTCTGATCGAGATTCAGGTTCGGATTTGAATTGGGATTCAGAAAATCGGCCGATAGGAAGTTTCGAAGGATAAAGGATCAATTCGACAATTGTAATTGAATGTGTCACCTCAAAAACGTTGTAAGGTGCAAATTGCAAATTGTTCAAAAACCCCCGAAAATGAAAAAATTAATCTGATAGTGCAATAATAGAATGGGTCACCTCAAAAATGATGTAAGGTACAAATTGCAAATTGTTCGAAAACCCCCGAAAATAAAAAAAAATAATCTGATGGTGCAATAATAGAATGGGTCACCTCAAAAATGATGTAAGGTACAAATTGTAAATTGTCCGAAAACCCAAGAAAATGAAAAAATTAATCTGATGATGCAATAATAGAATGGGTCACCTCAAAAACGTTGTAAGGTACAAATTGCAAATTGTTCGAAAACCCCCAAAAATGAAAAAATTAATCTGATAGTGCAATAATAGAATGAGTCACCTCAAAAACGTTGTAAGGTACAAATTACAAATTGTCCGAAAACCCCCGAAAATAAAAAAAATAATCTGATGGTGCAATAATAGAATGGGTCACCTCAAAACTGTTGTAAAGTACAAATTTTTTTAAACAATTATTATTGCACCGTCGGGTTATTTTTTTCATTTTCGGGGGTTTTTGAACAATTTGCAATTTGTACCTTACAACGTTTTTGAGGTGACCCATTCAATTATAGTTATAGTTACAGAGCCGGTTCGAGCTGGCGTAATTATAGTGACAGTGTTGAACCAGAAGGATTCCAGAACATAATAGTTTTTACCATTTTCGGTAGAATGCAAGAGAGGAATTTATTGATCAATAATTTATTCATAATTTTTTGATTAATTTGATTAACCCATTCGAGACCGATTACACACCTGGTGTGCAACAAATGTTTCTATTTCTTCCATTGTGCATCGTCCAAAGTGGTTTTTGAAAAGAATGGGTCCTTTTGAAATCTCGATAGAAATTTTTTGGTTTCTTTTAATGATTTACTATATAGTAATTTTTTACTGTATTGTAATAATTTCCAAAATTTGTTTAAACAATTTCATGTAGAAAAACTACGCATGTTTGTCCATTGTGCATTGCTCATAATATTTTTTGAAAGAAATGGACCTTTTGGAAAATTCGATGGAAATTTCCCGGTTTCTTTGTTTCTTTGTAGGAAAAGGATAAATCGGGGAATCAATGGCTTTTAAAGTTTCCCCGATATTTTACCATGTGGCGCATAGTAAAAGTTGAAAAACGTCTAAGAACGTTGGGAAACATTGCATATGCCACGTAACTAGTCTGGTTTAAGACGGCTATTGAGACCGAAACACGTGCAAACTTAATGAAATTCAGTTCCACAGCAGCAGTAGCACGATCTCGCCATTAAATGTATATATATACATACATATATACTCTCATGTACTTATTTATTTATTTATTTACTTATTTACTTATTTACTTATTTATCCGCAACCGTTAATGGTATAAACACGGACCGAAGAAAGGTCCCTTATTGTAAACGTTACCGGTAATCGCGGATAAGAAAATTCCCAATCCAACCCAGAAATAATTTCTTTTTTTTATATGTATATATATGTGTGTGTATGTGTGCAACTATTATGTACATCATTGGATTGACCAAAACGTCAATGTACGATTAAACCTTGTACTTAATTGAAACTACTTTCAACGCGTTCACAACTATAATCTGCCTGCACATATATCTATATATATATGTACTATATGTGTATATATGTACACTTGAGGATCTTGAGAAGATGCAATTAACGTTATGCTTATAATTAATTCATCCTATAGGAAGAAGGGGGACGATATTTGCAGTCGTCGAATTTCTAGACGACATTGATATATACATATATACAATTACATGTATTATATGTTTGGTCTCTGCGTGACACAAATTATTGAAATTGTCGTAGTATCAAAATGTACCACAAAACTGTGTTTAGTACTCATATTTTTTGGATGACACATTAATATTCATTCATGTCCATTCTATTCTATAAACTACAAAAAATATGATGTGTTCGTTTCATATTATAATCATTTTTGATTTTTGGACCTTTCGTTTAAATTTGAATTTTTTTGGGGGGGAGGGGTGGGGTTGCATCACATGTGCTTTTTGCAGAGATATCACTTTTCATACATGAACTTGTCTCAATTTTGTTTGCACCGCAAAGGTGTTTTTTTAGGGGGTATACATATATACAATTTTGTGAAAATGTGACACAAATTTCAATGTGACACAAATTATTGAAATTGTCATAATATAATAAAATCCTTCTACGGGATAAAAATTGCTAAAATATCGATAAAATTGTTGAAATAATAATAATAATAATAATAATAAGAATCATTTATTAAAGCGCTCTGGGACGAGTCCCCTAAAGCGCGAAACCATATGTACAGAATATTCTGATTGGAGTATAATTATAAAATACGGATAAGAATACTGAAATATAGTAAATTTTGACTTCTATGTAATAAAAATTATTTGATTTTATTACTATAGCTTATAACTGTTGCCGCACAGAAAGTAAAATTGGATAAATGTAATGTGGAAAGAAAATTTTCCAGAATTACGGTAATTCGGGAAATAACGTTTACCATGTAATATATGACACAAATAATCATTTTTATCCCATAGAAAATAAAGACATTTTATAATTCCCAAGCGAATTCTTATAAGAATTATTTTCGGAACTAGCAAATTTCTTATTTTTTTTTATCCACCCGGGTAAAATTTACTGTTTCCTTATCTCTGGTTCACAGCGCTAGCGAATCCTGTAAATTTCCAGTGATATACTGATTAGTGTGTTTCTTCAAGGAGAGGAGCTCGTATTTGTCCGTTAAGGAAATGGATAAATAGCCTAGGTTTGTTATTAATTTTCGCAAATCGACAATGGAAAAGTTTCAAGAGAATCGGTCGTTGCATAAAATCGGTAAACCAAATATGTACGGGGGGTAAAGTATACACGCGTTCTTTTGCTGGTTTATGACGTAAAATCCTAATTATCTGATTTTCAGCGAATATAAAATTCCTGAGAAAATTCGATTTTTCCGTAAAATGATATAATATATTATTACATGGAAATAAAAATGTATTATTATTTATTTTCCTTTGTCCTTTTGTTCAACCAGTTCATGAATTATTATTATTGTTATTATTATTATTATTATAATTATTGTAAAGTTCCCCCTAAAAATAAGTTCTACCCCTAATTTGAAAAAAAAAATCAATAAAAAATGTCTGCTTCCTCTATTTATTATATAAATATTCACTACAGGTATATTTAATAAATATTTACCGATGGATCTGCAGTTTTTTTAGTATCTCACGATTCGAACCGGTTTTCTGTATAACCAACCGACTGGTTTACATGGTTCGTCTGGTACCACACAGATACCGTTTCGATCGCTTACTTCAAAATGTAGTTAAAAAGAAAGTGCATTTATTAATTTTTTTTCTTTTTCGTGAAATCATACACAAAATAAAAAATTATGATTTTTGCAAAAATCTATATCCCATCGAATAAATTGAAATTTATTATTTTTATAATTCGTTAGATGTTGCCTATACGTTTCCGTTCATGAATTGGAGAACTTTGACTCGTAATTCGAAATTCGAAATTATTCAAGTACCAAAAATGAAAAATTGAATGTATCGAAATGAACGCGTCGATGGTGTGAACAAAAAAAAAATAGAAAATTTCCTCACTTCCGACAATAGTTAATTATTCCAATAAAATAAAGACAATACCTACACGCGGAGCTACGTGATGAAAATGTAATAATCGGAGCCAAGTAATTTTCCTCTAGGTACGCAGCAAAAAATGCGCGCAAACCGTGTGGTCATTATTTTTTTCATCGTGGGATAAAACGTTTCTCGTTAAAGGAACATACCTGGAAAGTGAATCACTAGATTTTTTTTCCACAGGAAGTCGGTGCTGTGGAGCATATTTATTTGTTCGTCTATTTACGTTTTTACTGTAAAGTGGAAAAATAGGGAAGACAAAGAACCAGGAGAGAGATTGTAAAAATACGCATATATCTACATTTTTTCATTGTCTCATATTTTTTTGAATATTAAAGTTTCATTTCTTATTAAACTTGTAGCCCATTTAGGTCCGAATGTTTCCTCTTTATAATAAGAAACAATAAAATAAATAAATAAAATAAAAATGGCTGTTCTTTCTTTTTTCTTACAACTAAAGAGCGATAAAATTGCGCCCTTATATTAAGGCAGAGTGCCAAGAATTTTTATACTCTAGCTTCAAGAATTTTATATAATAGTAAATTTTAATTATAATAAAATAAAAATTTAAAAATTATATAAACTACAATTATAATAATAATGGCAATAACAGCAGCAGCAGCAGCAGCAACAACAACAACAACAACAACAACAACAACAACCACAACAACAACAACAACAACAACAACAACAACAACAACAACAACAACAACAACAACAACAACAACAATAATAATAATAATAATAGTAGTAGTAGTAAATAACTCACGTGCTAATCTTTCCTGTATTTCTTCATCGTCCGAAGATCTACGTTCACTTGCATTCGGAGGATACAGTTGCTCTCCGCTCGCGGTAAATCCTTCAGGAGCCACCGTAGCGTTGTTCATAGCAGGATGAAAGTTCCTGTGTAGGATCTACTTATGAAAACACAGAAAAAAAATATATACATATATATAAATGCGTACAGCATATACATATATACTTCTCAATAATAAACAAAAAGAAATACATAATTTTTCATAGTCGGTCTCTCCGAATCTGACAATAAAAATAATAAACAGAAGAAAACAAATATATATAGTATACATATATTTTTTTCTTTTTTCCTGAATAATAGAAAAACTTAAAAAAAATTATGATTTTTCGAGAAATCCATATCTACTCTATCTAATAATTGGAAATCGAGTACCTCTAGACATTGACCCATTCGAGACATTGATTAATTGAAGAAAAAAAAAATTTCGTTCTTGGGGACCGTGTTAAAAAAAAAATCGCCGTCTCGAATGGGTTAAATAACACCTATACGTTTCTGTTCATTGACTGGAATTTTTAGTCCAAATTCGAAATTATCAAAAAATAAAAAATGATAAATTGTACATATTAAAAATTAAATCTAATTAATTGACCACGTCGATGGTATTATAATATCTACAAAAATATATAATACATGACATATAACATATATAATATACTATCCATATTATATAAACACATCATATTATTATATTATATTATATTATAATAATGAAATGAATATTCAAACAGTGCCTGTACCAATATGAACACTCACCACAGGTCTGTTGCGGATGGTCGCAGCTAGTGGTCGATCCCTGGTATTGGTAAAAATGCTATTGCAATTGCTATTGATATTGATATCGGTATTGCTATTCTTATTGTTGGTGGCGGGAACAATGGTGTTATTATCACGCGCCCGAAACACCAGGAAATCACGCCAGAGGTTGAAATAGGAGATCCTTCGATTCGCAACTGGACGTTGCATCCCCTACTTGGCCGAACGGACGCAGTAGGTACTCCACTCTACCCTGCCCTGTCTGTCCGTCCTGTTCTGTCTTACCACCACGGTCTTTCACCACTTTTTCAACTGTGCTTCTTTCTTACTTGGCTCGTCCTTCCCATTGGAACCTACTTCCTATGCAGTCTAGGAACGCTGCGGAAGTGCATGGCCATGCAGTTTTACTCCTTCACCAAAGTGCATTCTGGGAAAAAAAAAATAAAATAGAAAAAAATTATGAAACAAAAAAAAGAAAAATGGAACCGAAATTGATAAAATTCAAAATAAAATAGAAAAAAATTATGAAAAAAAGCAGCAAAAAATTATCGGTGTTAAATTAAGCGAATTTGTGCCTTTTTTTTCTTTGGCGTACGAGAGTCGTCCAATTAACACCGATTAACACCGATCCATGACGATTTTTTTTTCTTTTCGCGAAAATCGGATAGAAAACTGAGTTGATTTTTTTGTTAATTGACGATGGAGGAGAAAATGGTTCGCGACCGTTTCGATCGCGGCTCGATAGGGTATTGTTGTCGTTGTTATTGTTATCACCGTGATATACTTTGCAAATCTCGTGGCGTGACGGGGTAGCACACCCTCGCTGTCACCCGATAATGATTGAAAAGATACGTTACGTCTGCCCTTGACACTGGCAACGAGTGACAGGATATATTTATAGGTATCGTCCGGTAACAGGATATTTATTGTACGGAGCTTTTCGAGAAGGTCCTATAAATGTGGAGGGGAGAACGGATTCGCCATGGATTGGAATCGGCGATAGGCGCGATTGGCAAAACGTATTCTTTGACGGGAAAATGTTCGGCACAAAAGTGTATTCGATTTTTATTCGTTCCAGTGAAAGTCGCGTGGAAGTATTTTGCCGTAATTATTTGTTAACAAGTCGAATCGTCGAAAATTAGTAACATTTTACAAATTGTAGGATTTTATTGTAGTTGTGTCGTTATCAACAATATTACGGGGGAGAATATTAAACGTATGTTTTTTTTAAGTTATTATCCCACATTTTTACGAATAACTAATACATTCGCTTGAATTGTAATAACAATAATTATTATTATTGTTGTTATTATTATATTATTATTATTATTATTATTATTGTTATTATTATATTATTATTATTATTATTATTATTATTATATTATTATATTATTATTATTATATTATTATTATTATTATTGTTATTATCATCATTAATATCAGTTTACAAATTTTATTATTTTTCGTGGAGAATAATTTTTAAACTAGTTTGCAGTCTAATCCCGTGAAAATTAAAGTTTCAACTTCACAAGTAAATGATTATCAATTATTGCCCAAAATAAAGAATTTAGAAATTCGAATTTGAATTCGAAATTATTATTATTATTATTATCATTATCATTATTATTATATTTTTGTTTTAATAATATTATTATTGTTATTATTAATAAGTCGCCAATTTTAAAGATTAATCTCTTATGCCTCGAATGCAGAGGGTTAATATTCATACCAAAATTATGATAATTACTATAATACAGTATTATTTTTCTTGCTGCTGTTACTATTATTACTACCTCTACCACTACTACTATTGTTGATGTTGTTGTTGTTATTATTATTATTATTATTATTATTATTACCGTTGGTGTTGTTGTTATAATTTTTGTTGACAACAATACTTGTAATTATAGTTATAGTATTAATATTAATAGTAGTAGTAGTAGTAGTAGTAGTAGTAGTAGTAGTAGTAGTAGTAGTAGTAGTAGTAGTAGTATAGCAGCAGCAGCAGCATCAATAGTTGACAATAATGTGTATACAGAGAGATACATACAAATACATTTTTACCAGTAGCTAGTGGCTCCTAACGAACGATATCTGCTGCAGCGAGCGTACGGGAATCGCGTGCAGATAAAAGGCGCATAACAATTAGCATACGTGAGGTCAGTTGGCAAAATGAATATAAAGTGTGTCTATAGATGCAAGCCATATATGCATACGTGCATACATACATATATAGGTATGGGTATAGGTATACGTGCTGCATTATAAACCATAGCGATCACGCCGCTGATATACGCCGCATGTTCCATGTATACATGGGCTGATATGGTAACAAAGAAGATGTGCAATAGCCGATGGTGTGCATGGATATTGTACGTACGTACACATATATATATACGAAGGAGCTAAATATAATATACGTATTTACTATACGTACCTGCATACTTGTACGTATTTAGAATACTCCAAGTCCTTTACGAAGGATCGATACCCACAAATTGTTGGATTATAATACAAGTGTATAGATATACGTATGTGTGAAATAAATGGGGGGGGGGGGTGACAGAACAAAAATTATCCTTTTTTCTTCCTGACCGTTCTCTCTAATCGTTGCGAAAATAATTAGCGCCAAAGGGTGGTACAAAAAGAAAAGTCGAATCGTTACCTACGTTTTTTCTTTTCTGTTTTTTTTTTCTGTTTTTGCGAAGTTGGAAAATTGCAAGAAGCGTACAGGATAGGAACACATTTCGCAATTGAGAATGACGAGAAGGTTTGGTGGATAGATATGACCGCATGTCGTCAAGAAGCGTAACAACGAAAACGACAACGACGTGGGATCATTAGGAAACAATCAGCTTAAGAGATCGCGGTAAGGTTGTTGAAAAAAAAAACCGGGTATATTAAATTTGTACCGTCTAGAAAAAAAAAAACCCGAACGAAACGTGTTGCGAGATTGCGAGTAAAGTGAGTTCGTTGGTGGAAGATGTGACGTCAACAACAATAACAACAACAAAAATAATAATAAAAATGATAAAAGCGATAACATAGCGAAAATTGTAAGAGCAATACCAAAAAAAAAAAAAGATGGAAATAATAGTAATTACAGCGATGGCCACTCTAGCAAATAATAACAGCAATAGCAATAAGGACAGTGACGTTGGAAATGGCAGCAACAACGTTTAAGACGATAACAATAATTATAATAGGGTAATCAATAATGGTAATTATAAAGAAAGAAGGAGAATAACAGCAGCAACTGCAAAATCAACAGTTCCAGCAGCAACAACAACAATAACAATAATAATAATAATAATCGTAGTAGTAGTAGTAGTAGTAATAATAATAATAATAATAATAATAATAATAATAATAATAATAAAAAGAAGAAGAAAAAAGAAGACAAGCAATTGCAGTAATAACATTAGCAAGAATATCAATAGCAATAATGATAAGAGAAAGTAAAAGGAGAAAAATAGTAATAGCAAGAACAACGTTATCAATTGTTGGAAATGGGTTTATTTAAGTAAAATGCTCAAGTTCATGCTTTTTAGTATAATAATTCTTTATTATACTACGCAACAGAAGAGAGACCGTTTCGCTATGACTTTTTCTGAAGAACCAGTCTAATGCGATGGCCCAAAAAGGGACACGGTGGTTGTAATCCGAGTACAGATGACTAATAACTCTTTTCCAAATACCCGAGGCCTTATCGCTTCTTCGTACAAACAAACAGCCGAATTCGAGGGAATATATAAATGGATAAATACAGCATTTCTCTTCATCGGAATAAGAGATTAATAGAACAAAGATTAATTTTAGTATTTGGTTTCACAAAGAAAACCTCACATCAGTAATACAAACAATAATGATAATTACGATAACAGCAATAATAATAATAATAATAATAATAATAATAATTATTATTATTATTATTATTATTATTATTATTATTATTATTATAATAAAAACAGCTGCAGCAACAAAAGTAATAATAATGACAACCACTGCCATTATTCCCGACACTTCTCTTATCGCATTATCAAATACAAGAAGCAACCTTACGCTAAAGAATTATATTGCTCGTCGTAAAATGTTTCCTTTGTATCTAGAAGCAAACGTATAATTAGCCGAGGAACATAAAGCTGTTATTTAAACAAACGGGACATTTTTTTTTTTTCGTTCCATCGGTTTGCATTGTATTCTAATTGCAAAAGAAATACGCCTGCACAATCTCGCAAGAAGAATGATAGTCAGAGGTGAAAATGCAGAAAATCTTACTATTTTTAAGCGTGAACTTTGTTTTCCAGCCAATTCAATTAGCTTCCCATTTTGTGTAATTTCGATAATTAATAATTAGCTTTTCGTTTGATTCAACGTTGGAAATTGAGTTTATCCGCTTTTAATTTTAATTGATTTTCAAAATTAGTTCGCAAAAAATTAAGTTGACTTCTATTTAAGCCAATTTGGCAAATTTAATTGCCGAAGAATTCATTTGCTCATTGTCTCAATTATTTCTCCAATTTAATTTGTTTTTTCGTTTCATTTAATTTGCAAAAAAATAAACTACTTTTTAGCTCAATTATAATTATCGTTATTCGATTTGTTTGCCGATTCCGTGAAGATTGATGGTAATACAATGAAATTTACCAATTAGAAATTTTCCTCTACGCCGCAAATAAATTTTTATCTGCAGGATGATTTCGCGGCAGCTCCTTATTTATTTTTAGACCGAATTGCATTCGTTTAAATGAATTATCGATACGCAGAGAGACCCTGCAACCGTGGCTGGTCAATATCACACCAATCGTAATTCATTAAATGCACACGCGCCTTTCGAGCGATAAGGGAAAACAGTCGAAAGAGAAACAGCCGCCCCATATCGGAGCGAGAAAAAAAAAATATAAGAATTTCAACTGTTGCTGCAATTACTAAAATTTTCAATTATCATTTACAGAAAAAGATAAGGAATTTTTATCACGTTGAACGCCACGTCAAATTTACGAGACTCCCTATTCACGCCACGTGGGTCGCAATGGTATACATTCCTGCATTCGTCATAACCGGCGTGGCCTGAACGGATGAGATCTAGAATATTACTTCCACCCCATAATCTGAGCAAGAAAAAAAAATAAGAATTTCGACCTGCAACTAATTGCTGAAATTTCAAATTAATCTTTGCAGAAAATGATAAGTAATTTTTTAAGTTGAAGGTTTCAATTAATTGTAAGAAATATGACGTCTAGAAGGTATCTCATAAAATGCATCTTTACCCTATATGCATTGTTATGTATCACGTTTCAATTCGCGCAGGATATACGACCATGTATGTGCATGTATATACGTATACATATATGTACGTACGGAAATACGGTTAAAATCCTTCGTGTTTCCGGCTTGCAACGAGAAAATGCGGTAAAAAATCCTCTATCTCACATCGCAACGATGCATCTTATAACGATTGTAAATTTATGATAGTATTGTGTTGCACGTATATGTATATATGTGGATGTAAAAAAAGAGGATGTTACAGTGGGAGTAGTACATAAATAAAGTATAGTGTATGTATATGTACCTAGATATATATCTGTTATAAAATATATTAGTTTTGTTACCAGGTTCAAGGGAATATGGATTACCAATTATTTGTGTACAATTTTTTTTCATTATTGACACCCTTAATTAGAAAAGCAATTTGTAATTATCCTATGGATGATTTTAGTTTAATGCCAATTTTTCTTTTTTATAACTTTTTCCACAAAAGTTTTTCAAGGCAGAAAAATGAGTGATTTTTTCAAAAATCGAATCCAACCGACCAATCGAATTCATCTGCTTTGATCGTTAGGCATTTAAATTAAATTATAATTCAAATAATTATAATGTAATGAAATTCTACCGAAAGTTGGTGAAAAATGGATTTTTTGCAGAAAAATCGTATTTTTTATAAAATTTCGAAAATTTTAACATTCGATTTCTTGGAAAAAATACATCGGAGAAGGATTTTTCGAAAATCCTCAAAAATCGTTTTCGATAGTCATATTTTTTGGGCATCCTTGGTCTTGCCCCAAAAATGGGGTAAAAATTAAAGTTTCGAAAACGGGGTCGGACAACTCATTTGTAGGATATTTTGACGCGTAGAATCCATTCTAAAGATCTATTTTCACGAAATTCTAGTAAAAGTTGGAGAAAAATAGGATTTTTGCGGAAAAATAATATTTCTGATGAGATATCGAGAATTTTATTAATGGAAATGGATTCCTCGGAAGAAAATACATTGGGTAAGGGTCTTTCGAAAATACCCTAAATTTAATTCTAAATATCAAATTTTTCCGGCATAGCTTCAATTTCGATTCAATTAATTCCAAATTATTGGGTTGGCAACTAAGTAATTGCCGATTTTTCAAAGCAAATAAATGACAAAATCCGCAATTACTTAGTTGCCAACCCAAAATAATCAGTTAAGTTTTTACGTGACTGTCAATAAATCGTAAAAAGCGCGCGCGTTGTTGGTAGTAAATAGAGGATTATGATTGTAAAAAAAAAAAAAAATATGACCTTAATAATGTATAGTACCGATCTCTTCAATAAACGCCTCAATTTTAAGCCTGATGACGGCAGATTGTTATTTCAAATCGTTCCTTTTATTACGTGTACGTAGTATAAGATCTTTTTATTCCTTTCTTCCTGCTCGGCTTCCTGTTCGGATATTACCTTTAATTGGGATAAACTTTTTTTTTTGAGCAAACAAATGTTGCAATTCTGAGAAAAAAAGGGATCTATAAAATGATGCAAAATTTACAATATTGTTGAATGAAAAAAAAAAAGCATAAATATAAAATTTACAAGTCAAGGGTTATAATTCTAAAAAAAAAATTTGACCTTATTGATAAAAACAGTCTCCGCATTAAATATCTCAATTTATTACTGATGATATTTAAATTAACAACAGACTGATATTTAAAAACGTTTCTTTTATTACAAATTGGTAATAAAAAATTTTGGAATTTCTTTCTTCCTATAAAACCTTAACTTAGGATACATTTTTTTTTGAGCAAACAAATATTGCAATTCTGAGAAAAAATTATGAAATATAAAATTTAGAAATTAAGGGTTACGATTATAACAAAAAAATACGACCTTTATAATAATAACAATCCCGACATTAAATATTTCAATTTGAAACTGACGACGACAGATTGAAATTTAGAATCGCTCCTTTCCATTATAAATAGGTGACAAAAAAATATTAAATTTCTTTCTTCCTGTTCAGTTTCCTAGTATGACTTTACCTTAAATTACGATACACTTTTTTGAGCAACGAAATATTGCAATTATTAGAAAAAAAAAAGGATTGTATATATATATACAGGGTGCGCCGTGAAAATCCGGACAAAAGAACGGGAACTTCAAATTCAATTCCTTCCGGATTCTAACGGCGCACCCTGTATACACATACATGCACATCCCTGCAATAAAAAAGAGGGGGAAGAGGGGGTCTATCCTTTGTTCTATTAAGATCTCGGTAATACCTGGATAAGTATATAGATACACATACTTATGCATTACGGAATATTCCCGGAAAGCAGTTCTCATGACTGTACTTGATGGTTTTTAACCGACCGGTTCTTTTTACAAGAAGAGATCGTTATGCAAGAAATGACACGCCATTACAAGCACCAACACTGTCAAGGTCCCGATTTGACACGGTTCGAGCACCGTTTCGATGCATACACCGTTAAATTTCATAAATAAAAGCATATCGGGAACGAATAATCACACTGCAACGGCGATCGCGATTCCTTCGATTGATTAGTGGCTGCTATCCCGTTCATTAACGTTAGGCTCGCATGCAGCCCTACGATTGATAACGCCCAAGGGTGTCAAGGGGGGAGTCTGGTGTAACAGATCTGAAAAATCAATTTTTTAAATTTTTTGTTTAAAAATCTTCTTAAACACGTGAAGAATACTTTTGTAAAGTTATAGCATCGAATTCGATCTTGAAATATAGTTAGGAGCGGTGAGAGCGCCAAAGTAGGTACACCCAAACACGGACTAGCCGAAAACTTTCAACGCGTTTTTCTCAAAACCATGTTTTCCAAATTGGCGGGACGCATAGCTCATCGAATTTTTATCCAATTCACTTGATTCGACGTTTAAATTGAAGATAATTAAATTTATATGCTAATGAACCTCGACCTTTCATGAATTATTATTATTATAGCGTAAAGTTATTGCAAAATAACAGCGGACATGTATCGTTCACTTTCATGTTTTCTTCCGCCATTTTTGCAATTAACAATTTTTTTTTTCAAACTGAGGTTCATCCGCATTTTATATACCTACTAAAGAAAAATTTTGCCTCATTTTACGTTTCCGATATTTTCTCAGGACTCCAGATATCCCGCCGTTTTCACCGAATCCTTCCCCTGCCACTACTATATCTATATATATTCAAATTAAATCTACAATGGCAAATTTTCTTCTTTGAACTTCCCTTTATATGTGAAAAAAATTTCAATAAAAAAATTATATTATATTTTGAAATTATATGCATTGGAAAAATACCTTAGTTGGACCAGACTCCCCCCTTGAGGAGGTTCTACCGGTAATAGATCTAAAATTACGAATTTGATGAAAATTTACAGAGTTACAAATAGAAGCCTAATAAAGCTGTAGTTAAATTTTTGTGGGGCTTCGTGGGTTTTGAAGCGAGAAAAGGATATTTTAATTTGTCCAATTTTAACAGTGTGTCTTATGGAGAATCACTTATTTATCGTAATATAAAAGGAACTAAAATTACGATTCGTTTGAAAAAATTTGTAGAGGTTGGAAAATAAATAACGAATGGATTGCAACTTTAAAAATGATCATTCATGGGATATAAGAATCACAAAAAATTAATAATCTTGTAGAAATATTCATTATATTTTCTCCGGCGGACATATGGCAACGTCGTACTCGACCAACCGCTTTTCTCTATCTCTGTCTCTCTCTCTCTCACTCTGTCTCCCGTGCGTCGTCCGCTATTATTCTGCCGTCAATCGTGTGCGAAGTTAGGAACCGCATAAAAAGTGAGAAGTTGAAGATATTTTTAATATTGTAACATTCTTTTGAATTAATAAAAAAAGGCTAATAACTGAGGAACTGTTTGAAGGAAGTGTTTGAACGTGAATTATCCTGCGGCCTTCAATAGGATTTACGATTTGGCAATACGAGTTATTTTTAAGGTTATCAGGTCCGCTTTTTTCTCCCCATAAACTTTGCATGTTTTTTTCCAACTCGCTGCAGTTCACGCCGCCTTTTGAAGACTCTAGCTGACACTAGTTTACCCTTCCAATAAAATCTTGGTTGCTTTCCGCTCATTTTCAAATCGTATTCTATTCAGTCAAAAGGTAAACATGACTATGCAAGAAGCGACGTAGACAGATCTACAAAAGACACTGCGCTAATCAAGAGCAAGCTGTAACGTACATACACTGTTTTGACTACTTATGTACCGGTAGAACCTCCTCAATGTGGGGTTTTTCTATTCTATTGATTTCGAATTCGATAGAGGTTTAATTAGTAGCAAATTAACATCTAGGTACCGATTTCCAGTTGTTTCGAAAATCCAGTTTTTTTTCTATATTTTATAAATTAACACCTACCGATTTCCAAATATTTCTGAAATTTCCTTTTTTCTCCCATAGGTCTTCAAAATTTTAATTCTATAAAAATAAACAATTCCGAATAATTTCCGAAAAAGAGAAGTAAATCTATCGAAATAAATTTCAAATTGGAGACATTTTTAATTACAACAAATTAAGACCCATTGATTTCGAAATATTTTTCCAATTTCCTTTTCTTCCCCTGTAGATATTCCGAATTGTAATTCAGAAAAAAAAGTAAATATTTCAAAATAAATTTGAAATCGTTAGACTTTTCAATTACGATAAATTAACACTCATTGATTTCAAAACAATTTTATTTTTCTACATTCCAGATTGTTATTGTAGAAAATGTGTGCAAATAAATTCCAGATCGATGGAATTTTCGATTATATAAAAACAACGTCCATTGATTTTCTGATATTTCAGAAATTTCCTTTTCTTTATATTCCAAATTATTATTATAAAAAAAGGCAAATATTCAAAATAAATTTCAAATCGATAGAATTTTCAATTGTAACAAATTGACACACATTAATTTCGAAATATTTCTAAAAACCGTTTTTCCTCTATATTTCAAATTGTTGTTATAAAAAAGGTAAATATTTAAAAATAAATTCGAAAACCGATGGAATTTTTGCTGATGTTAAATTAACACTTATTGATTTCAAAATATTTCTGAAATTTCTTTTCTCCCCCCTATATTCCAAATTTGTCATAATAAAAAATGTAAACACCTTGACAAGCTTATAAACAAAATTAACAAATTGATAATAATCAATGGTGTTAATTCGGATATTAACTCAAAAATCGATGATTTTTTTTCCGTATGAAATTAACACCAATCGATTTTCAGGTAAACCCGAGGGCAAATTTTTTGGTTTTTGTGCTATTCGGGGGCGAATAGTTGCAAAAGTCCCGCCCTTGATCTCAATTTTGAGTTCCACGGTCGTCCATCTTAGGATTCTGGGAATGATTTTGCAGAACATAAAGAACAAGGTAACGAGTCCATGTAGATCGTGTAATTTTAACCGGTTTCTAGACTCTATACCATTTCTGTAAGATGCTGGTTTTTTCGCAGCGCATTGCGCTAATGGTACTGTGGGAAACGGCGCGGAAAGTAAATCCTCCAATGTCACTGAGGTTCGATAAACTTCTTCTCCTCATTTTTTCGAATTTTCAAAAATTACGTAGGGACATTTTGGGGCAGAACAATATATTTCTGGAAATAATTTTGATCGGTCCCTGAAAGGTACTTTTTTTCCATTTCGGCAATTTTTCCGTTCGTTTCACAAATTTTAAAAAATTAGGGAATTTGCAGATTTTTGAAATCCAGAAAAAAATAAAAATTCTAGTCATGCAGATTTTAACTTGGAATGTTTTTCTTTAATTTCTGGAAAATTTCCGGTATTTTACAAATATTGATTAACGTTTTCTGATAAATACTTTTATTAGTTTTTAATATTTATTATTTTTACAATAAAAAGTCTTATTATTTTGTAATTATTAAAATTCATTTTATTTTTTTAAACAAATAATTATTCTCATAGAGGAAGAATAAACTTTCTCCGATCGCTTTATTTCATTTATAATTCGAGACGCTGGCAATCTCTTGGGATGAGAAACTTCACGGTCATGGAGAAAAATTCTTTTATCAGACAATCATGCATACATATATGCAAGAGGGTGACGTTATACGCATGCCTGCGTACACAAATAAATTAAAGCTGGTATAACATGCTTCTAAATTTAAGAATCTTCGCATTAGCATTTTTCTTCCTTTCTTTTTTCGTTTCCTCTGCCTTTTAATACGAGTTTGCAAAAATTGTATTATGAAAAATGTATAATCATATAATTTATGTAATATACAAAATTATAATACAACGTTTTCGCGTTTACTTGACATTTTCATAAAACGATAAATAATAAATCAAATTGAAATATAGAAAAAAAAAAAAATTGTTCCCCGAAAAATCTGCAACCCAATGGGCCTCAATTTGTCATAATAAAATTGTGAAGAATAATCGAAAAATAATATATAAAAATATATATAACATACTATATATATTTTTATACATTCCACTAAGTACAAAAAATAAAGAATTATAGTACTTATTATAAAAAAATCACCAGAAATTTGTTCCTGGGCACGGTCAAAATTACTAGACCCTAAAAAATCGAGTGCAACATATTTTTCTACATTACAGCAAATAATTTCCTCTATGAAATTCAAAATTTCCAAAGTTAGTTATTTTTTTATATCAATTTCATTCCCGTTTTGTCCACAAGTATGGTAAAATTTGCCATACGGAATTCTGCAAAGTCATGCTAATGATTCGTGATAATACCGGTTCCAGGTATCAAAAGAAAACAAATTCCAAGGCAAGTTCGATCGACAAAAAGGAAAAAGTGGAGGATCACGATACCGGTCCACAATAATTTCGTACCTGGAAGCTGACGATGATTATGAATCGGTGAGACGGATTCTACCCCTACTACCGTATAGGAAAGTCAAAGTTTTTTTTCAAGTGACTGCAGAAGAGAGAAACGTTTCTAATAGCTACTGCATACATACCTACACGCAGTCGGTTGTTCTTGGAGCAGTTTGTACTCGTCAGTTGTCGTTCAGGAACCTCTGACGAGAAGTCACTTTTCATTTGTTTCTCGCTCTCTTATAACTGATAGCATTGATGGTTTTCGTTCTTCCCTCGTTTGTGAACTTTGCCTGAAAACGATAACAACAGTATCAAGAGTTGCAGCAATAACAACAACATCAACAACAATAACGATAGAAATAAGAAAAGATTATCCACAAGTGACGAGTTTAATGGAATTACTCGCTCCGATTGATTTTATTAATTAAGCCGATTAATAAAATTATCATCGAAGTGGCAATTATCGGTTTCAATCCGGATCTGCATTTTTTTGCAATTTTCGAATGTGAGTAAACATTTTTTTATATACTTATATAGATTTCTGTGTGCTTATATTTTTAGCAGAATTTAATACTTCAAGAATTCCTTAATTTAGAAACTCTGGAAATGGAAAATTTGAAGATCGGTAATAAAAAAAACGTCAGAAAAGGAAGTATTCAAATTTTTGTAAGGCTCTAAGGAGTCCCAAAGGGCAAAGTTTGTATAAGAAATTCAAATGTTTACAATCAGGGAACTCCAAAAATTGGAAATTTTTAAGATTGATAATAAAAAACGTCAAAAATGGAAGTTTTCGAATTTTCCTATGATCCTAAGAAGCCAAAAAGTGCAAAGTTGCCGTAAAAAATTAAAATATTAACAATTCGGCAGCCCCACAAGTTGAAAACTTTAGGATTATTAATGAAAAGCATGGAAATTTTAACGAAATGAATTTTTTCAAGGTTCTAAGAAGTCAAAAAGTGGAAACCAAAATATTTACAATCTAGGAACTCCAAAAGGAAGAGTGTCGAAAATCACTAATCACTACTCGCTTCAGTTATTATACAGAAAAATTTCCTATTGCAATAACAATAATTATAATAACAAATTTTGCTCATTAAAATGTTCTGTTCCGATAACGTTACGCTAAAAGTTACATTTCTTTGAAATTTTAATTAGTTATGACAATAATCGCTTATGTTTACCAGGAAGCAACCTGATATCATGGTTTGGTGTAGAAGTTACGTATCGGAAGAGTATATATATGTGCCCATAATTATGAAAGTGGTCTGTCATATTTTTTTTTTGTTGATAAATTTAAAGGATTTCTTTTAAATAAAATACAAAATGTTTTTACATTGTGCAACATTGAAGGTTGGAGTTTTATTGGTCTTGATTAATGAAGAAAAAAAATGTATTGCAAGATAAAATGATGCGAGATAACTGAAAATCTCGTCTTTTTCAAGTCTTGACTTAGGCCACTTTCATAATTATGGGCACATATTAATTGATTCTCCATCCGATAAGGGCGTAGTCATTTTTATCTTGTATGAAAACTAATTTCGCGGTGGTCAATCTTATTTTGGAGATCCCCTTGAGTGTCACATTATATATTCCTATATAATATTCTCAAACATTTGCAATTAGCTTTACTCTTGTCATGTTACCGTTATCGTTACCATTATAATAATTATTATCATTGTCACTGTCATTGTCATTATCATAGCTGTTGTCATTAAACTTATCGACATTATCAATATTATTATTATCATTTCTATTACTATTACTATTACTATTACTATTATTATTATTATTATTATTATTATTATTATTATTATTATTAATAGTACTACTGTTGCTACTACTACTACTTCTACCTCTATTAGA
The DNA here is from genome assembly GCA_949825005.1 of Gasteruption jaculator. NCBI lineage: Eukaryota > Metazoa > Arthropoda > Insecta > Hymenoptera > Gasteruptiidae > Gasteruption > Gasteruption jaculator. Next base: position 7,647,237 of record OX463770.1, read on the forward strand.
AATAGATTCATAATTTATAAAAAACAGGTATTTCTACCAAAAAAGATTTATAAAAAAAATGCGAACCCTATATAATTATTCCAACGAGAATAATGATTGGTCTAAGAAATAAATAAATGAATAAATAATGCAATCAAGCCACGACAAAATTAATGAAAATCAAAATAATTATAAATAACAATTTTTCAACATCTCTCTAAGAATTGAAGAACTTGTTACTGCAACAGTAATAGTGACAGTGATTGTAAGAACACAACAGCAAATAACAGCAGTAATAATAATGATAATAATAATAATAATAACAACAATAATAACAATAGTAATAGTGATAGTAGCAGTAATAATAAGAATAATAATAATAATAATAACAATAATAATATTTTTATGACACCAGCAATTGGTGGATCGACATTGGCGAAAGTCGATTGCCGTGTAACTAAGCGAAATTCGCTGGCTACGCACTGCCCTTCGTAATTGAATTGACCGTGTCAACACGACGAGACATCAAGCGTATAGCGACAAGTAGAATTGAGGGTGGGTGCGAATGGATTATAATAATTTGATGCGAGCTGATGTCATGCCCAATTCGGCATTGAAACATTTCGTCATTAATCTCTTCCTTTTCGCTCTGCGAATAAATTCGGACGTGTCACACTTTTGTCGCCACCGTAAAGTTATGTTATTTTCGTATTGCGAATATACGCGCGTAATAACGTACGTATAGGTCCACATACGTATATGCGGGTACCTAGGTAGCTCTATACACGCGTTCAATTCACATCCATTTCTTAATGGGAAGCTAAATGTGTCGCTCGAGCCGGTCTCATTTCTTCTCTCGCAGGGAAAGAAAAAAAAAGATGGAAAGGCCATTGAATTAGTTATTGCAAAAGAAAACCGATCGCCGTTTACGGATGAAATCGGTAATTTGCAGCAATATATATATACACACACACACGTGCATTGGTATCCGGAGAGGTACTTGCTTATCTTTCTCTTGAAAAGTGGAACGAGTCGATTACCGGTCGGACAAGGAGTCGCTAGATTTTACCCTTATACCAATAGCGTCCGTCCTATTCGGAGCAAAAACGGATGCCGTTTCCTTTAAAGGGGAAATAATTAGGAGCGGGAGAAAAACGGATACGTAGGCACTGATACCATCTAGAATTTCCAAAAATTTCTAATTTTGTGATTAACAGCAGCAGCAACAGCGACAACAACAACAACAACAACAATAATGATAATGATAAAAATAATGATAATAGTAATAATAATAATAATAATATTAATAATAATGGTAATGTTAAAAATAGATAATAATATTAATAATAATAATAATGATGAACAAAATATTAATAATAATAATAATAATGAAAATAATATTAATAATAATAATAATAATGATGAGAAGTTTAGGGTTTTGTTAATTCACCGGTTATCGGATTCACGGCTTTGTTAATGCATGCGTGAAATCAACGTGACAGTGGTCATGGATGCTTGTGCAACCCTTGGTGTCAGATACTGTAAATATCATTAACCAAGGAGAGGAAGAATTCCGTATTATACTAGAGCATGTTGAAACTTGAAGCCTCGGAATACCATGAAATTGGAATTTGCATAGGAATCCAAAATTTGTTTGATCAAGAATAACAAAAAATAAAAATTTTTAAGATTAATATTGAGAATCTTGGGAGATTCGTGAATCTGGATTTCCCCAAGATCCTGTGAAAACTTCAAGTGTTGTAATTCCCATAAAGCATCAAAGTTTTTGCGATACAGGAACTTTGAAAATTGGAACTTTTAAAATTTCAAGCTTTATGATGAAAAACGTGGAAATTTTAACGATATAAATTTTTTTAAGATTCCAAGAAGCCACAAACTGCACAATTTATGGAAGAAACTAAAATGATTGGAATCTAGGAATTCTCAAAATTGGTAGTTTTAACATTGATCATGAAAAGCATCGAAAATTGAAGACCAATACGGCCAATTGCTAAATAAATCGGTCTTTGGTCGAAAAGAATTCGAGTGCAGCCGCAAAGGTGCGTTAATTGTCAAAGAGAAAAAAAATTGATATTAAAGGAGATTAAAGTTCCTGAAGCGAAGATTAAGATCAACCTACTTCATGGACCATTCCTACAAGCGTTACTACGAAGTCTCATTAAAAGCTGTACCGCAAATTCTATCCATGTACGTTCGCATACGGTAGAAAGAAATGTCTTACAATTAGAAATATCTCGGACTTCCATATTTGTGTAGGAGTCGATTATAAGATCTGCGGTAATCTTCTCGTATAAGCTCATGTTTCTAATTCAACTGGATGATGAAAACATTGCAAATTCTATTCTTGGATGGAGGGCAATTTTTCTTTCGAAATTTAAAAGCCAGCAAAAATTTACTAAACCTGCAAAATCAACTCGAATATATTTTATATACGAATTTACTTGTTTTTTTATTCAAGTACGTATTCGGTAAAATTTACTGTTATCGCTTTTCAGTTCAAAGGAAGCGTTATTAAATTAATTTTTAATGTTTAACAACTAAAATTTATTTTTAATTTAAATTAAAATTTTTCTAAAGTATAATAAAGCTTACTATACATAACAATAAATTCGTTATTTTCCTTTTGCAAGGAAAAAAAAAACAAAATTATACTGAAAACTCTGACTTTTGCAAATTATTTGATATCATAAAATTTGTTTGAATCCAGTAATTTCACCTTCAAGCTCTAAACTTTTTCGAAAATTTTGTATAATTTTGAAAGATCAAAATACTATTCTCGCTATAATATTCATTTTGTTCATTTTTCTTTAGCGTAGTAAAATTTACTATACAGAGACATAAATTTATTATCATTCTAATTTCTTGCAAGAAAAAATAAACACGATTAGATTGAACAAATTTGATCTCTCTGGTGTCGAAAAAAAAATTTTTATTTTAAATTCCAGTTATTCCCAAAACGACCAAACTTCATTTCCAGACCCAGTAAAATTTACTTGCTTAAATACAAATTTTCCTCTATCCTACTTTTACCTTTCCTGTAATAAAAAAAAAGTGGTCTAAGAAAAGACCTAGAAGTCGAAAGGAAAGCAATAAAAGATGTCCCATTGCTGCAAACATTTGCATGCAAATAAATGCATTAATCAAACGGAAGAAAAGTACACGAATGCAACAACAACAACTGGTTGGTGCATCTGCGGTGCATTTGCAGGCCTGCAATGATCCGAGCATTGTATGCATATCGCGTGTGTACGTAATAAGCAATGTGCTGTTAACTCACCTTCTGCTGCTGCTGTATGGTTGTATATACTATGCGCTTATGGTCGTACAAACAAAGCCTGCGGTGGAAAACGTCCTCGATCTCAAAATCTAAATTCAAACGCAAATCAACGCCTGCAACGACGGAACTCGTTGATTCGCCCGAACGAAGGATGCCCTCGTCATCGGCAGCCTGCAGTGTCTGGCGTCTTTTCCGAAGCCCTCGTGGGCGTAGAGGAATTAAGAATTTCGAGAATTAAGCTCTCTCGTATACCTCTCGGATTTCTTCTTTCAACGAGCAACAGACCGGTCGTTTGAAGTTGCGACGATTTCACGTTTGTCTAAACAAAAACAAAAAACAAATTAGTCGTTTCCGCGTGAATATTTTTGGAAACGACGGAAATTTTGCGATATCTTCTTCTCAGAAACCGAAGATTGCTACATTTTCGTGGTTTTGGGAATTTGGCAATTTTTGAAAACCCCGAATTTTGGACGAACCAAAGTTCCAAATTTCGTTCTGGGTATATAGTAAATTTTACAATACTGTAAATAGATTATAAAAAATTATAGCGCGTTCAGAAATAAAGAGTTTAAGTTATTTTGAAAAAAGGGGGAATTTTGCAAATTTCGATAACCTTGTTTTTTTTGAACCCAAAGGCTGCAATATTTTTGTGGTTATTCCTTACCAAATTTCGTTTGGTGTAGAATAAATTCGACTACACCATAGAAAAGTCGGAAATGGGAGAAATAAATATAGAAAATCGTAATTGGAACTTTCCAAATTCTAAAAATTTCCTCTGAAGTTTGTAACGTGGAAAATTTCTCCCGTTACTTTATTTGATAAAAATGTCGTTTATTTCTTGCAAATTAGGTCTTTCTTTTTGTCTTCCCGCGTTTCTTTCGGAAATTCAGGGTATCGGGAATAATTGAAAACTAGAACAGTGCTCAGAAATCTCCCGGGAACCTGAAGAACTATTATACTTTATTATTTTCGTAATTGTATTTTTCGTTTCGATTCTTTTATTGAATTATTTTGGATAATTTTTACGTTACCGAATGTTCCTACCTAACGCTGTCACCTCACTTCTTTCCCCTCCAATTTCCTTGCCAAAAAGACTATGAAGATCGGCACAAAGAAGAGATTGGAGAAGACAGAGAGGATTCGAGACTCCCGCAACAACGGGAAAGAAGAAGAAGGAAGACTGCTATAGCCGCTCATGACAGCATTATCACGAGAAGGAAGGACGAACTGTCGACTCCCAGGAAAGACAGAGAGAAGGATGTCCTAGATCTACCGCCTACAGCCATCTAGCGATCCAGCAGGAACGGGTCGATAAGAGAAAAATGGGTCGATGTCCTAATTATCGCCCGAGCACTTATGGTAATTCCCGATTCCTGCTATGAAAAAGGATGGCGCTATCGATAGCAGCTCGAGGAGACCGAAATCGACGCTCCGCAGAGATTTCTGAGCCCTTCGCGAGTGAGGAACTACCCTTCTTTTCTTTGGGAATTCTGCATTTGTTGAATTATCTTTTGGAATCCTGCGGTGGGGAGAGCTTTGAAAAGTTTTCCAGACCGATCGTCGGGGTTAGTGCCTTCAACGGGTCTTATTGGTGATTTTCTTGGCATCCCAATTCTCCTAACTCCTATCGCTGTCTCCCTATCAACTATCTTCATTACTACCTCCCTTCGCGAATTTCAAATTAATAAGGATTTTAATTGTTAGTCGGAGGGTTCCCGACTATCTCTCTCTTTTTCTTTTTGTTATCAAACGTTGTTGAATAAACTTTATTCTTTTTTGTCATTTATTTCGAAAAGTCGTCTGGATTCTTCATTTTGATTTTTATCCTACCTAATCCGGACAACGGATTCCCTCTGAGTGGGTCTTACAGCTTCTACTGATCTAGACCGGGCCCCCTCAGAGCAAATCCGTGTCCGCAAGGACTGGCGCCCAACGTAATGTCTATTTTTGTTTTGCACTCATTTTTAGCGAAAACTTCCGAGCGTGGCAGTTTGTGCCGCTGTTGCGTAGATTATTTTAGTCATCGAATTCTGGTTTAGGTTTTTTTCTTTGGTCGCTCGCAACCGCGCCACAAGTTATAAAGAAGAAAATCATTTTCGGAATTTAGCAAACGATAGGGCATTCAGAAAAAAACAATTGAAGTTTCTTTAGAACAAAGGCGGGAATTTGACAATGTTTAAAAAACTTGAATTTTAAAGGAACCAAAGTTTCCAATATTACCACTTCCTCCTTGGAAAAATTCGAAATTTGCTTCCATGTCGGTCACCGGTGACCGACACTAAACTTTCCGTTCAGGCCGCGCTGGTTATGACAAATGTTATAGCGTATACCATTACGACCCACGCGGCGTGAACAGGCAGTCACGTAAATTGTTCGTGACATTCAACGTGCTAAGGGTTAAATTTGTTTCAGATGGCGATAGCGGACATAAAGTCGACTTTCGGGGTGCACGAGTTGACCGATAAGAAATGTGGGCTGTACCGTGCAGTAATGGCCGAGTTCCTAGGGACCCTGCTACTGAATTTCTTTGGATGCGGCGCAATTGTTACACACAGTGTTATCGCCATCAGCTTCGCTTTTGGATTGGCAGTTGCAGCGGCTATACAGGCAATAGGACATGTTTCCGGTGGACACGTTAATCCTGCGGTGACTGTTGGTCTGGCTGTTATTGGCAAGGTTTCTAATTGATTTTTCTATGGATTCCTGGATTTGTCATTTTCCTGTAACAATAAGTCATGTACATATACATAACAATTGTGATTGATTATTTTCTTATGTGTGTGTAAAATATTTAGTCACCAAGCCTATGCATCTTATGATTAAATAATTTATATTTACAGATGATGGAATTAAAATATAGGTATTGTGTATATGTGTTGGTATGTAAGTGTATTTCTGAGGAAATGGAATGAAAAATACTTTAGAAAATTGTTCTGCACCTGGTCACAAATTGGAAAAATTGAAAATTTGAAGTAAAAAAAATGTCACAATATTGAAACTTGGAATTTCATATTATAATTTAATTACTTTGACAATGTGGAATTCTTTAATTCACCCTTTTTATAATATGGTAAATTTTACTACACTTTTTTGATACCATAATAATTTTTACCATACATGGAAATACATTTACGCGGGTTTAATGGAAAAGAATACCAAAATATTAAATCCATTGTTTTCAATATTAAAATGAAGTTGCTTCACTCCTTTAAAAATTACTATTGCCGCCTTTTTCTGCAATGAAATTAATTTTACTATACCTAGAAGCATATTCCAAAAAATTATGTTGGAAAAATTGTTGTGAACCTATTAACAATAATTCACTTTATATATAACAAGTTTTAATTGTTTTATAGGAATTCTTAGTCCTACGTATCCATGCATATAAGGATTTATATATATATATATTGACTTTTATGTTGACTGCTTATGTGTATTTATATCACATACATATAAGTATTTAAATACCAGAAAATTGTTAATCACCGTCATGAATCATCTGATTAGTTAATACTTGGGTTGAAATACCTGTTCAGTATAAACGTACAGGTGAATTACTCGAATAGTAAATTATTACAATCATAACACACACACACACACACACATTGCTGAAGTAGTAATAAAATAAGAAAATAATACTTTACATGGATAAATAAATCATTGACACGTAATTAGAAAGTTCAACAGCAGTCTACTGATTGGTATATAATGTCTAACGATGCAACGATATAGTCAGGGTAGTTAACTATATGTATATACTATAAAGTAAACTAACTCAACATCTTATTTTCTAAGATTTACGATTACATAAATCTATGAAAAGAGGTGTAACGTAATTTTGTGTACATAGCTCGAGATGTAAAGATATGTAAATAGAAGGTGCATAAGTGGGTAATTGCTGTATTTAGAAGAAAAAACGTGTTAATTTGTTTATCGCTCTTTTTCCCCATTCCAGGGAATTTCGTACCGTAAAGTCATAAAGGATTTCTAGGAAGTGATTTTAAAAAGGATGATTCTAACAGTAAGAGGATGCGGAATTTATAGGATAGTGATTAGGGATTCCAGGATTTGGAATTAGTTACGGTAGAATTTTTTCCCATGAAGTTATGGATCTTCAACATTTGGTAGAATAATTTTGCAAATCTTGGTCTCCTTTTATGTAAAAAATTGTAATGAATATTTTCACCTGGCAAAAATTTGGAACTTTACTGGATAGTAATTAATCAATAACTATTAATATTATTATTATCATCATTCATTATTATTATTATTATTATTACTCTTACTATTATTATTGTGGAATTTATTATTGTTATAGGAGAATTTTTTTCTAGTGATTCATGAATATTTTTAATTCCAACAATTTCAAAAATTCTGATTTATTTTTCTATAGAAAGTCGGAAAATATTTCTCTACACATGGGAAATTTATAAGTTTTGAAAAGAAATTTTTCACAAACTTCAAAATAAAAGTTCCAAGGATTTTTAAATTATTTGAAATAGAATTCCCTATTCCTTTTCTTTTCTCTCAGAGAAAAGTGAGGATAAAAGAAATTGAAACAGCCAAAAATCTACAATTTTCTTTTTCTTTAACCTTTAGAGCGCCGGGGTTTTGAAAAACTTGCAAATCGCATTTTTCTATAGAAATGTGGTTTAAGGTCCCTAAGTTAGGGCCAAACTAAGTTAAAATGTTGGCGAGTCAGACCCCTTATGCCTAGAGGCGTACCCCGGCGCTCTAAAGGTTAACGTTTCATTTAATTTTGCCCCGCTCCGGCGACCCCTTTCAGTTCTAATGAAACACCTCGATATTTCTTTCCAGATACCTGTGATTCGCGCGATCCTCTACATCCTGGCCCAGAGCACTGGAGCGATCGCAGGATCCGCGGTTTTGAGGGCCGTTTCAGCCGAATCTATGGAATCGGCTCTCGGCGTGGTGGCCCTATCTCCTGGAGTGACTCCGGTTCAGGGACTCGGTGTGGAATTCTTCCTGGCCCTTATTCTCGTCCTGGTGGTTTGCGGAGCCTGTGATCCTGCGAAACCGGAGAGCAAAGGAATCGCACCTCTCATCATAGGCTTGACAGTCACCGTTGCCCATATTATTGGTGTAAGAATCGATTCAGTTTTAACAAAAGGAGGGAAAGAACGAAGAAAAAAAAGGAAATTAATTGCACCAATTCAATTTGATATAGTTACTAAATAATGAAATTTTGCTCGATTTTCCTCCACAGATACCTCGAACGGGTTCTGGAATGAATCCGGCTCGTTCTCTGGGCAGTTCTGTGATCATGGGGGACTTCATGAACCACTGGCTCTACTGGGTGGGTCCGATTCTGGGTGGAAGCGCAGGGGCTCTAATTTACACCCACGTTACGGGCCCAGCGAGGGAGGAGGAGACGCTTCCAAAACCATATGCTGCAGTTATAACTGAAGAGAAGGAGGTTCGTAATTCTCATTATTTGGAAAGCTTCCTATGGAAATCGAGATTCAGGGGATAATTTATCTCTTTTGGCCATTTCTGTTTCAAAAAATTTCTCTGAATCATTATGAACTGCAGAAATGTGCACTTTTGCACCCCAAAATTTACTGGACCCTTTCCTGTTCCAGGAGTATGCACTTTTGCACCCCAAAAGGGACTAGAATTTTTTTTTAGCTCCAGGATGTGCACTTTGCACCCCAAAATTGGGGTAATGCAGAATTTCATTGCTTTTGCACCCCAAAATTGGCTTAATGCAAAATTTTTCTACTATTGCACCCCGAAATTTCCATATTCCAGAATTTTACTATTTTTACACCCCAAAACTTGCAGCTCTAGGAAAATGCACTTTCGTACCCCAAATAATTGGCCAAATGCAGAATCTCGCTTTCTAAAATAACCTGGGGGTGGTTTTTCGATTGGGGGATGAACGACTGGAGCTCCTTTCTTTTCCATGAGCAGCCTTCTGGACCCCAGAGGTTCGAGTACATGGACAGTGGACGCGGTGGATTGTAAGGGCCGCACCTGCAATTACAAGCGTACCGATTAAAATAAGGGAAATGCCATGAGGGGGAGAAAAATGGAATCACGACAGCACCGGAATCTCATTGGAATCAATGAAACAAGAAACAAATAAACAAATGAACGAACAAACAAACAAGTAAACAAATTGTTATTTTCCAGCTCCAGCGACTGACTGGTAAAAAGAGTGATCATCCAGCTTAAAGGGGAAGGGGGGTCAATTAATCAATCCTTGAGTATGGAATTGACCGGATCTGAGGGATTGATGGTAAAAAAAAGGAGGAAAAAGAAGAGGGTGACTCCAAGGTTCTGGAGAAAATAGTTCATGGAACCAAGGGATGTTAATGACGATGATGATAAAAGTAAAGCAACTGCCTGATATTTTTCTACTGCTGCATGATGTTGATTCTACGAAAGCTGCAATTGCAGCGACGTATCTTTGCCAAATTTCGCACTCCGCGTTGTACTAGGTTCTCATCGAGCCAAAAATTATTTTTACCAAGTATCTTTTGTAAGAACACTGGATGTAATTAAATGTACCTATTTAATACCATTAATAATATACCAAATTGTTTTTAGACTGACTCTTGTGTCCGTTCCAATATTTTTTTTTCCATCCGTCCAGTCTTCTGGAAATTTCCTTCACAGAAAATAAATATTATTGATTCAATAGCAAAATTATTATGGTGTGCCACACCATATATAAAAGTCATTCCATCTTCTTTTGTTATCCAAGCAATGAAAAATTCCTTAAAGAAATCTGTCGAATTCTTGACGCATCGTTGTTGCTATTGAATCAATTTTATTATTTTTAATTAGCCTAATGCAGTTGAAATCCAGAGTATTTTTATTTAGTTTGTAGTTGGAATTGTTTTCTAGATATCGGAATCCCAAAACTAAAACTTCAAAGAAAATAATTGGTACCTGGAAATTCTGGATATCAATGGAAATTAATAAAGGAATTAATACATAATAATTAGGAATTCGAGGGAGGGAAAAACTTACCTAGAATCTATGACCCTTAAATTAGAATTATGTGTTTTAGTATTACTCGAAATGGAATAAAAATGGTGTAAAAAAAAGTTTCACAAAATATACATCATTAATCCTTCAAATTTACCCCTTCAACTTAAATTTTTCATCTTCAAAAATATATGTCACCTTCATAAATAATTTTTTTTTCATAAAATAATAGTTTATAGTTATTCTGGAAAAATTAAAAGTCAAATTTTTCAACAGACTTATTACAGTAAGCATTTTTGTCGATAAAATATTATAAAAATTTGAAATGGATCTCACTATAAAATTTTAGAGTATTAAAAAAAATACTAAATTTATTTAAAATGATCGAAAATAAATTAAACTTCGCCTTACCAATTTCTTGTTGTTTTCTTTTGTAATTGCTCCTCTCAATTTGGAAACAGATAATATTTTTAAAAAAAATGGTAAAACTCGAGAGAAAAATATTAAAAACAAATTACATTAAAGCTAGGATTTGTTATAAAAATTCCACAAATCGTCGAATTTATTTTGGCATTGTACCATTTAATTACGATTTCGAAAATGCGACAATATTTCATTTAAAACGATAATTTTTTCTTATATACAGATATGGGGTGATAATGACAATTTGAGATTTATTAAAATTTGTCATTTCTCGATATCAGTTTTTATTTCCTTCTCCATTTTTCTTTTCCAAAGCAAAAATAAAAACTTATTTTTTCTTTCTTATCTTATTTACACAGTTTATTTTTATTCTTCTTGCTATCATTATTATTATTATTACTAATGTCATTCTTTCTCTTTTTAACGTAAATTCTGCTTTATTATGAACGTTATGAATTTATTATGACAATTAAAAAAGAAATGGTTGTTGGAAGCGGGATGGAACTTTCGTTTTTCCTTCGATTCTGATAATTTTTGGAAATTCGAAAAAATTTTGGTGATGATGAATATTCATAAATTATGGTTTGCTGTTCCTCAAAATTTTCGGGAAAGAATAACTGCAATTATTTCTATATAAATTTCTATACAATAGAGAATTAATTTGATTTTCCAAATCAGAGTGAAATTCATTTTCAAGGAATTACAAACAAAAAAATGAATCAATCCGACATTTTTTTCCACGTCGACAGATTTGTAGATCTTTTGGAAATTATTACAAAATTATTTTACTACTAAATTTGGCGCAATTAAATTTACACTAATAATTCTAAAATAATATTCAAAATTTCTAAGAATTTTTATCAAAGGAATTAGGAAAATAGGAAGAATTAGATCAGATTCGATGGAATTGAATTTATGGTTTCGTTTTCTACAAATTTGGATTTCAGGGTGTTTTATTAAAAAAAATTATAAAATAAGGAGAAATACGATTTTCTGAATTTACTGAATCTACTCTAATTCAGCGAATTTTCAGAATTGTTAAGGATGTATGGAATTTTTCAAGAAATTCCATGTATTTTATTGTAACATCGACATAGGGAATCTGACGATCGAAACTTTTTTGAAAACTTTACTATTTTCCACTTTTATTCTTTGTCTTTCATATGTACGAATTACAAAATTGATTTTGTTAGAATCCAGTGGATTTCCAATTTTCCCTAATTTGTCAGTATATTTATAAAAATCTCTAAAAAGAAATTTTACGTTGACCTAATAACGCCAAAAATTCAAGAAGCTCAATATTTTATCAAATTAAAATTGAACATCTCAAAAAATATTGATAATAATTTCCTACGAAACTAATTTCCTACGGGAGACTAAAATATATTAAAGTATTTTTTCATGGGAATCTGGAACCCCCCGAACGGAAATTACAGAAGAAAAATAGCCGTTTTGAAAACAAAAAAGAATCAATCCTCAATTTCATGAAGGTATGACGTCAATCTTATAACAAGTTGTTGTTTTGCAATGAAATTTTCTTTTATTCTCTTTGTCTTTTTCATGTGAAAATATAAATGGTATTAAAAATACGATTTATATTCAAAGCGATTGAATTAAATATTCTCGGAAGATTTACAAAACAATTCATTTGTAATTAAAATTTCGGATGCATGCGAATTCCATTTCATTGCAAATAATGGTTTCTACTTCTACAAACGCAATCTTAAAGTTAAGTAAAATCTATGATAATTTGTAGCTTCATATTCTTTGTTTTCAAATGTTACATTATATAATTCGTGAAATATCATGAAAATGGAAACTGAATGAAACTGAAAATTCGAATTCTTTCTCGAGGTTTCCAAGATTTCTGGATTCATTCTTGATTTTTGGGGATTCAAAAAATTTTAATATTTTAGAGAAATCAGGTACCATATATGTTTACTTTCCAAAAACACCTAAAAATTCAATAGAAATATTTTGAAATATAAAAACTGTTTGGAATAAAATTTCCAACTTTATTGTGAATTTGGAGAAGACTCAGTTTTTTTCTAAGATTTCCAACTGATTTTTGGAAATTTCAAGAATAGATAAATTTGAGGATAATTTTATTCCAAGTGTACCTAATTTTAAATGTTCCAAAAAAAAAAATAGAAATATTCTATAAGAATCAAAGTTTCGGGAAATTTTTATTTACAGAAATTTATAACTTTTCCCATAATTTCTCCAAATTCAATTTCATCAATTTCAAATCGATTTTGAAAACCCCTAAGTAAAGAAAAACTTACGAATTTTTTAAAATCTGCGGGTAAATACGGGACATTTGAAATCACCCAAAAACTGATGAGACTGGGAATCAAATGGTCTCGAAAAAAATTCGAACCTTCAATTTCCTCTTGTAAAACTGAAATCTCATTCTAAAACTTCGAGATTATTTAGACTCCTGTTTAAAATTTACAATATTTCTCAAATAACGGTATTATTTCAGCATACGCTCTCTCTAATTACCCTTATTTTCGGAATTCTCAGAAATCGAATCGAAAAAGCCTTCTTCGATTTCTGGAAAACCTTTTTCACCTTCAGTCTCCCTTCGAGCTTGCAACCTATTATTTCCTTGCGAAATCTCCTTCCGAAACTCCTCTGTAATTCTCTGATACGCCAAACGTGAAAAAACAAAAAAACAATCGTGTACCAAAAATGGTAAACAGTTTTATAATAACAGAAAATTAAATAGGAAATTTTCGCAAAAAAGACGGTATCAACCTTCATTCATTTTCACAAAATGAAAAACAAACCGATTCTTAAAACCTTGAAGAGTAAAAGCACCAATGAATGTCCGAAAACCTTCTGAATAACTATATCCATAATGATAATAATAATAATAATAATGATAGTAATAATAATAACAATAATATTAATAATAATAGTTCTTCATGTAATAAATTCATTCTTCGAAAAAAAAAGCAAACGGGGTAGAAAGAAAGAATATTTCATAAAAAATTTACAATTTTGCCATTCATAAAACGGAAAAGAAAAAGGGGGGATGCATTTCATCCCTATTCATCGGTACTTTTTCACTCATTAGTACTTTCACTTCCTCTCTCTCTCTCTGTCAAATTTTCGTCCTTAGTGACTAAAAACTCTGCATCTTATCCCTCCATTTGCGAAAGCTTATCTTCCAGACTGTCCTGGCTGTCATTAGTGTCATTCAGATTAATCGTCTCGCTGGTTCGATTCAGTTCGATCACGGAGTCGTCCAGATTCCCGTCGCCCTTCTCCGCAGCCTCCAGAACCGTGTCTGGACCATCGAAGATGTCGGGCTCGGACAGAGCCTGCAAATTGTCCTCCTGGTGATCCTCCACTTGTTCGACTGTCGCCATTTCTTCCGCCTGCTCCTGTTCCTGCTCTTGTTTCTGCTGTTGCTGTTGCTGTTCCTGTTCTTGTTCTTGTTCCTGTTCCTGTTCCTTTTCCTGTTCCTGTTCCTGTTCCTGTTCTTGCTCCTGCTTTTCCTCCACTTCCACTTCCACCTTCTCCAGCTTCGCTTCCTCCACTTTCACCTCCTTCAGCACCTCCTTCTCCTCTTTCTCCTCTTCCATTTGCTGTTCCGGCTCGTCAGGTTTTTCGTCGACCTCCATCGGTTCCGGGGCAGGATTTTCCTCCAGAACAACGCTTTCCGGCTCCTCCTTGATACTCTCGACAACGTCATCGACCGCCTCCGACTCCTGCACCGCGCTCTTGGTTTCCTCCTCCTCCTCCTCCTCCTCAGCCTCCTCGCTTTTATCCGTGTCCTCCAGCACCTTCTGGATACTCTCCACCGACGTGATGTCGCTGGAATTGCTGAGGATCTTCTCCTGCATCTTCACGACGGATTCCGTCGAGTCCAGGATGGTGTTCAGCTCGCGGCTCATCTCGTCCACCTCCGACGATTCCAGTTGTTGCTCCGCCGCCACGACGATGATCTTCTTGCTGCCGTACACCTTGGAGCTGGTGATCGTCGGTTTGCCCTCGCGCTTCGGTATCTCGGGGATGCTCGAAGCCGGGGGGACGTTCACGACGATCGGCGGAGCCTCCATGGTCGTCTTCGGCGGACTCTCCAGCACCAGCTCCTCCTTCACGACCTCCGACTTGGACGTTTCCTCGTTGTACTCCTGCTCCTCGTCGTAGATGCTCTGTTTCCTCTTCACGAACACCCGTTTCAGCGGCAACTGCTGCTCCTCCTCGGACTCGTCGTGCCGCTCCGGCATCATCTCGTCCACCGTCTCGTACTCCTGCTGCTTCCTCGCCTCCAGCTCCTCGATCTTCAGCTGCTGCTGCTCCACCCTCTTCTCCAGCTGTTCCAGCTTCACTTTGGTCTCCACGTCTCTGGCGGAAATGGCCATCGACTCCTGACTCTGCGTCGCTTCCTGGCTGGCTTTCGCCACTTTCGCCGTCGCCAAGCTGCTGCTGGAGGTCTTCAGCTCGAACTTCGGAGATTCCGTCGCAAGGGTGTCGCTGGAAACGCTCGGTTTCAAGCTCGGCGTCGTGGTGCTGCCTCCGCTGCTAATGGGAGTGCTCTGGGAACTGTGCTGCACCTTCTCCACCGGTTTCTTCACGATCACCCGTTTCACCACATTCCCGGTTGGCAATTTCGCCAATTCCGCCGGATTGATGATCGTCCCATCCGGGTTCATGATCACCTCCCGCGTGGTATCACCCTGACGGAAGATCCTACGCACGATCACGCGTTTCGTGACCTTCGAACCGGGGGTGGAAGTCATGCTCGCGGACATCGCGGGGGTCGACGGGGTACTGGTGGAAAGGTCGGCCGCGGTCGCCGGGGTCTCCGGAGTCCCAGTTCCGGAAGAAGCTGGTTTCCTGACGACGATTCGCTTGATGACCTTCACGGTGTTCACTGCCTTCGGCTTGGACCCTGAATCCTCGGGTTTCTCGTCCTTCGGCAGATGCGGTGTGCTGTCGATAGCCGACGAAGAGGACGCGGACGTCGTCGTCGTCGTCGACTGGTATTGCGACGAACGAGGAGTCGAAGTAGCCAAAGACTCTTTACCGTCCGAGCCACCCGGGGTTTGATGCTTCAATGGGATCTTGTGCTTCTCGAAGACGCTGGCGACGATCTTCTGCACCTGCGCCTCCGTGTCGTCGGTGACGTGACTGGAAGCGTTCGACGACTCGTCGATATGCTGCTGCTGCTGCTGCTGTTTCGTACTCGTGCTCGCCTTGGAAGCGCCGACGGGTGTCGTCAACGTCGACGAGGAGGTCGTGGTAGGACTCTTCGCGTCCTCCTGCGCTTCCCTGCGTTGGATCGGCAGTAGAGTCCTCAGGGTCTTCCTCACCATGTTTCCGTCCTTTCCACGGACGAACACCACCTGTTCCTTCCGATCCTCTTTGTCGTCCATCGCATCGGGATCGTCCTCGTCGTCCATGTTCTTCCTCTTTGGCAACTTCTTCACCACATAGGGCGGAGGTCGATAATCGTCGTCCGAATACTGATCGTCCTCTTCGTCCTCGTCCTCCTCCTCCTCCTCCGAGTCAATCTTCTCCTTCTTCTCCGGAGGCAGGCCGTCCGGTCCCATTTTCTCACCAGCTTCTATGTGTTGCTTGATGTGCGTGACGTAATCCGCGCGGTTGCGACACGTCTCCTGGCAGACGTTGCAGGTGAGACCCAGGCTGCTGCGCTTCGTGTGCGTCAATTGATGCACCTCCAGGCTCTCCTTGCGCTTGAAAGCCTTGCCGCAGTCCTCGCAGATGTGTCTCTTCTCGACCGAGTGAGACCTCATGTGCCGGGTCAGGTGATGGGACAGCAGGAAGCTGCGAGGGCAGAGCTTACAGAGATGGGGCCGGTGTCCGGCGTGAGTCTGCAGGTGCCGCGCGAGTTTCGTGCTGGTGCGGAAAGCCTCCTTGCAGTACTCGCAAACGAAGGACTTGTCCTCGCTGTGCAACAACTCGTGTCGCTCCAGACCCTGCTTGTAGGTGAATCTCTTGTTGCAGATGTTGCAGTGGTAGGGTTTCACGGTGTTGTGCACCGTTTCCTCGTGTTTCTCGAGCTCGTCGGTGGTGAAGAACTCGCGGTCGCAGTGCTGGCAGCCGTAACGCAGCTCGTCTCTGTGCAGTTTCTCGTGTCGCTGCAGCAAATTGGCGCGGGAGAACTGCTTGTGGCAGATGGGGCAGGCGAAAGGCTTCTCCTCCGAGTGGGTGGTCATGTGCTTGCCCAGGTCGTACTTGGAGAAGAACATGCGATCGCACTCGGTGCATTTGTAGTTTCGATCTCGGTGCACCCGTTGCACGTGGAGCATCAAAGCCTGTCGCAACGGGAACGTGCGCTCGCACTGGTCGCAAGAGTGCACCCGAATTTCCCCGGGCTCCAGTTTACGGTCATCCTTCTCGGCGGTGCTGTCGTGCTCGCCGTCGCTACCCCCGTCGTGGTCGTCGTCGTACATGTCATGATGATCCTGTTTGTCCTCGCGTTGCTTGTCGACTCGTTGCTGCTTTTCCCTGCGGTCGCCGTTGTCGACCCGAGATTTCTTGGACTGTTCGTTCTGACCTCGTTGCTCCAGTGAACGTTTCACTCCAGTTTCCGGTGGTTCCGAAGGTAACGGAGGAAACGGTCTAGGTAGAACACCGGATAAAGGGTAAGCCCTTAGTGCTTCGTCGGCTTTCTTGCATTGTTGTTTGAATTTGTAGCAGCGGTCCAGGTTCCATCTGCAAGTGTTGCAGATCATCTGCGGCATTCCGTCCGCTGCGTAGACCTTGAACAGAGGGTTCCCGATTACTCGAAATGTCCAGTTATCGAAAAGGAATTCTTGGGAGAGTGGAGTTTTTTATTCCCCGGTTTGTTTTCTTCTTGTGTCCCATTGGATGTAGGAGTGAACCAGTTTTTCCAATTTTGAGAATGGAAGTGCGGATTTGGGAATTCCGATTTGGAAATAAAGATATATATACATCAACATTTTTTTATTTTTTGTGAATTTTTTAATAAACTTGAATTTCCTCTTCGCACATTTTTGTAACTGTTTGAAAATTTTTGAATTCTGTTTCATTGTCAGACACTTAAGTTTCAAATTGCAGAATTTGTAGATTTCGGCACCTTTCATCAGGGTTTGCTGTCGATTTCAAGTTTCTTCTTTATAAATTCTATCATTCAAACTTTTGACATTTTGTATAAGAAAAAATTCTATCGAATCTCAATAGTTTCCAATGACGCAACTAATTCCAATTTTGAAGTCAACATAGATATCAGTTTTTCTTTTTTAAATTTCGTAATAGTTTTGAATTTCATCTTCTTAAATTCTTGTAACTCTTCGGAAGTTTTGGATTTCTGTTAGATTGGATATTAGTATTTTTCAATAAGGTTCGTTGGGGACTCCTAATTTTTTCTACACAAATTCCAACAGTGAAAATTTTGTAGTACTATTTGACCTAAACTTGATAGTTTCAAATGGCACAGCTTTTGAAAATTGGCATTATTTGTAATTTTACTTCTTCTTTGCAAATTCTTGTATCGGAAATTATAGTGGAAGTCTCTGAAAAAAAATGTTGAGCTTTGGTCTGTAGCAAGTGTATCTATTTTATTTATAAAATTCCTGATCGATAGTTAAATTTTAATAAACATATATATGTATACATATAAAATCAATAAACAAGCTATGTACTAATATTTTTTTTCTCGTCATAAACATTGAAATTTCCATGTAAGAATTTACATGTTTATGAAAATTCTTCGTTCTATTAATTACAGATAAATATATTGTTAGATACTTCCAAGTTTGGAAAATATATAAAACCATTCAAGAACTGTGAGACTACATTTCTGCATTCCAAAATTTTGATTTTGAAATCTTTACAATATAAAAAAAAATTTCTAATATAAAAACGCTGCAATTCCCCACCAATATTAACAGTGATAAGTATCGCCATCTGTTGATATCCATCCTGTACTAGCTCAACGAATGGTCAGTAGCTTCTAATGGCAAAAATTTCCATACACAAATATCAACATATCCGACGCATAGATAAACAAACAAAAAAATATATCAGCGTGGTAATATTTAAACAAATCACAACATTCTGAACAAAATTCTCAACAATGTCTTTCATTATTACAAAAAAAAATAATAAAAATTTTCAATCCCAACCCTCTATCTTCAACCCCCTCCTCTTTCTTTCCAATCCATCCTAAGTCCCATTGCAACTTCCCACCCTTCTCTTCGTATTTTTCGTTTATAACAAAAAATCTTATATAACTTTTTTTTCAACGCATTTATATGCGAACCAATACAATTGTTTCTTTTTTGATTGTATTGGGCAAACACAAAAATAAACTGTTTAAAAAAGAAATTCTCCTTTTCACCACCCGTAACGGGAGTCTCCAGGAACCCCTTTCTCGCTCGCTCGGCAAGGGAACCCTCTAGTTTACCCGCGCGGAAAGGCTTATTGACTCGGCAGCCAAAGGCATCCTCCTCCATACACACGTTGGTTGGTTCGTTCCTTCTTTTCCCCGTCCCCAACACGACACTTAACGACCTCTCTCGCGGGTTCTCTCGTTCCGAGAGAACTCGCGGTACTCTCTCCTCCCCCTTAGATCTTATTTTTTTTAGCGCAGCGCCCTTAACCAATTCTCCCGTTTCCACAATCATAATAATCATAAAAATAACAATGATGGTACCAACGATGACAATAATGATAATAACAATAACGATTATAAGGGCGAACGTAGGAAAAAGAAAAGGCCCAAAAATCTTAGGAATGAGAGAAAGAGAAAAAAGTATTACCTCTATCGCCACGCAGGACATGATCTGCAGACTGAGCGGTACTTG
Source organism: Gasteruption jaculator (assembly GCA_949825005.1). NCBI lineage: Eukaryota > Metazoa > Arthropoda > Insecta > Hymenoptera > Gasteruptiidae > Gasteruption > Gasteruption jaculator. Next base: position 7,666,701 of record OX463770.1, read on the forward strand.
GAAGGGTTTGCTATGGTCTCTCTCATAAATGAAATTCAACGGCTCCGATTCCGTGAGGCAAAATCGACAGACACGCCTGGATCGTAGTGGCGCCGGTCGGTTCTCCATTTTTCCGTCCCTCCTGTCGAAACACCGACGGTACGTCGTGAACTCGGTACGCGAGACTCTCTCTCGGCCCCTCGAATCCCAACGAGAAACTCACTCGAAGAAGCTGGCGGCCGCTTTTGTTTTATTAGCCGACGTATATCGTCCATCAATCAAAGGAATAAGAACGACGCCGAGCGTCGGTAAGCGTCGCGTCACGGGCAACTACTCACGGGACAAAGTATACACCGCTATGGCGGGCAATGGCGGGCTTCGCGGCTACCTTTTCACGACTCCGCATTTCTGTGCCGCCGCAGTCGCGTCTTCTTTGTCCAGTCCCCCTGGGAACGAGACCGCAGCGCTACTGCGGCGCGCATAGTAACCTAGATACCCGTTTATACCCGTAACCGTTAAATCGGATCTCCTCTTTACTGGCTGATACTGTATATACATGCGTACATATGCATTAATATCTGCTTATTTATTTCATTTTTTGTATATATATGTATATATGTGTGTGTTTACACCTTTATATATATAACAATTATTGTAATTTATAGGAAAATAATCTTTCGTCCATAAGTTAATATGTACAGTGTTGTGTAATGAAGATATAGATATTGATAATTTAATTTTATATATTTTTGTTATGATAATAATATGTAATAATAATAGTATAATATTAATAACATTAAATCGACGATTCTTTTGTATCGCAGATGCTTATTTCTGACGAAAAAAAATAAACAATTTTTCTCCGAATTAACATTTTCCTTTCAAACCGCAATTTTGTAAAATGTTGACAGGAAAAATCTATGACAATTTTGACACTTTAATTATTTTTATTCCATCAACTGGCGGAGGACAAGTATCGTTTATTTTCTTCTCGTAGTAGAGCTCGCCGAATGTTTTTATTTCAGCATTTTTTCTATTTCTGCAATTAAGAGTTTCGCTTTGTTACAATTTCTTTCTAAACTCGACAGAATTTGAGTAAATTTCCTAAATTACAAAAAGCCTTCTAGACAAGGTACCAATACCGTTAAACATTACATAAAAAATCGTTTCAAACAAAAACTTTCTCATATAGAATAAAACTCTCTAATAAAAGTAAATATATATAGGTTCCCACTCAGGACATGAAACTTGACTTTAAAATGACCTTTAAAATACCCCAACAATAAAAGAAACCCATCATCTTTTACTTTTAAGGAATTTTTTATATACTTAAATAGCTAACAATTAATTCATGCAGGACAAAGTTGTCGCTTCACCTTGTATCTACATGCGTACACAAACCCAGGTAAGAAGTGTGTGTGCAAATAGAAACACAAAATTTATTTGCGCGTTGTATATTACATCCCGAGAGATGCTACCATGGCTTGCCATGGCTTACCGGTAAGTGCCGAGATGATCCGAGCGGTGACGTAGTCACCCGATGTTCCGAATCCGAGTTCCCTTTTCCGCAGATCTTCATAATCAGTTTGGATTCCAAGTTCCAGTCAGTTCGCAGTTCAGTTTCATATTTCAGAATTTAGTTTTCAGTGAAACGTCGCTAACGAGGGAACAAAGGGGTGTGAGTGAAGATTGACGAGTGACGTCGTTGAGGTTAACCGAGACGCCGATGGTGATGTGATATTTCGGCAAGGGGCCGACAGACGCCGTTTATACGACGATTTCATGTCATACGAACATGGTGCGAACGATGGCTGCTCGCAGCAGAAGGAGGCTCTGTTTCGTCGGCACCTCGGACCGCGCGATCCTCCAGTGGCTTTTGCCCTTACTATTGTTGTTATGCATCGGCAGCACGACGAGCATCTACTCACCCGCTGACGTTGCGACTTCCCGTGGGAGACCAGAGCGTTCGCCCGTCCAACTCGGTTGGGTTTTCAGCATTCCTAACGATTACATTCCTGGTGATGGTAGTGATGGTGACGATGGTGAGAGACATAGTTTTAGATCCAAAAGGTCACCCTTGGAGGTGCCCTCGGGTCAAAGACAGCAACAGAGCCAGGGACAAGGACTGGTGCAGGTGCAAGCCCAACAGCAGCAGCAGCAGGGGAATTCGGATAAGACGATATACGGTTATCCCCAATGTGTCACATATCTGCAAAGATTATGCGGAGCGATTGATAAATACAATGATTTATCGTTACTGGAGTGTGTTCAGACTTTCAAGGTATGTTGAGCGTGGTCCCGAAATTCCTGTCTTTTCAGTTCAGCCAGCATCGAGCAAGCGTTCCTCAAATGATGCGACGATACAGGGTGATCCGTGATTTCAAAGCACGGTTGTCACATTTTGCGATATGTGTAAATCGAAGCCACATTTTGGTTTAGAATGTTTTAATAAATTTCATTAAAACTACGTTTGACTGTATTTCATCGAGACTACATTTATCTTTGAACTTTAATGTCGTCGGTCCCAGGGACCAGCGCTGGTCAAACGAAAAGTCCAGTGCCGGTCCCCAGGGACCAACGCCAGCCACACCGAAAGTTCACTGCCGGTCCCCAGAGATCCATGCCACGCTCAACCTGTTAAGGACATACGGTTATTTTTAATTGTTCTTAGATAGAAATAATAGTAGCATTAATGTTAAAGATGTTGGCAGCGATAACGGAACAGATTTGGTATAATTTTCACGAGTTCCTGGAAAAAACATGAAAAATGTAACATGCGACATAAAAGTGCACGAATGTGAGCAACATATAATTATTTAGATAGGAGAGAGAAAGCATTATTTGCCTTGTGTGACCGTTCCACACAGGAAAGAAGAGAGTTGTATAATCTATAGTAGAAAAATAATAACATTCCTCATTAAAAAAATAGTCATCATAGCGGCAGAAATTTACTTCACTTTTAATTGCTACAAAGATTTATTGTTGTAGTTGTGAATGTGAATTTTGTGATTGTAGAAGCAAGTAAAATGTATTTTATATTCATCCTCATTAAAAAATATAGATTTTCTGATATGTATTTTCTCAAAAAAATCCATAAGTTACCTCATAGATGGAATGAGGTGCATAACAAATATTTTATTATAAAGTACTTATTGTCAAATCCAGCAGTTTAAAATATTTTAGTTAACATTGTTTCCATAAATATTCATTTTTAAGTCGTCAATTTTAATATAAAATTTGTACAGTTACTCAATAGATTTTACTATTATCGATCCAGTGAGTGCCCCTAAAAGTTATATTAAAAAATACCATATAATTTCTCAATTGATCTGTACTTTCGTATGAAACACCAAAATTACCTGAAATGCTTATAAATCTTACTATTGTTACAGTAATAACAGTAGTGGTGGTAATAATCACAATAACAATCTATAAGTCAAAGAACTCTTCCTTATCGGCAAAACAAAAACAATGAATTCGATTGATTGATTCCAGCCTAGCGAGGTATCGGAGATCGACAACACATGCCAACACGTGATCTGGTCGCACATCGTCAATTTGACCAGCAACGAAAACATCCAGAGGATGGCGAGGAACGCCTGTGGCAACAAACTCGACGAATGGCACTGTTCCGACGCTGGATCGGAACACGGAGCCTACTTGTCCTGCCTAATAGAGAAGCGAGAGAAGGAACGGGAGAAGATCAAGGACCCTCGCTGCCTGGATTACATCCAGCGACTGGAATGGGTGGCTTTCAGCAACTTCCGAATCATCACGCCCTTCCTGGCCGACTGCGAAAACGACATCAATCGTTTCAAGTGCGGCAACATTCAGTCCTACAAGGAGATCTCCCAGGGGCAGACGCTCGCTTGCCTGCAGCAGGACATCGACAGCCTGGAGGGACCCTGTCGTAAGAGGATCCTACACGTGTCCGAGATTCAGGCTGACAACATCAGGCTGGATCGGCAATTATACATGGCCTGTACGGCGGATCACATCAAATTCTGTCCCAACATCCGTCCTGGCAGCGGGCAGGTGTACAAGTGCCTGATGCAGCACAAGACCGACAGAATGATGACGAAATCCTGCCAGGACCAGCTGACCAGGCGCGAGAAGCTGATAGCCTCCGACTACAAGGTCAGCAAGGGTCTGGTGAAGGCCTGTCGAGAAGACATTCGCAGCAATCACTGTAAACGTTCGGTTTCCGATGATAAGGACATCAAACTCGCGCAGATCCTGCTTTGCCTCGAGTCGGCTGCTAAGAATGGCAGCAAGATCGCCCATGACTGCCAGATGGAGATGTTCGATCACCGGAAGATCCTCATGGAGGATTACAGGTAGGGACAGTCAAAAATTAAATTTCTAATTATTATTTATACTATGTTTTGTAATAATTCTAATTTTGTTTTTAATTTTCTAGATTTTAAGTTCGATAACGAATAATGAAAATAAATTTATGTATTCGATAGTATTCGAAAATTTATTAAATTTGTAAAAATTGTTGAATAAAATTTCGAATTGCAGGCTGTCGCCGGAGATCGTCAATGGCTGCGCCAACGATATCCAGCTGTTTTGCAACGGATTGGAAGTCGGTGGAGTAACCATTCATTGCTTGATGGAACACACGAGGACTCACAAGAAGAAGTCCAGGGTTTCTAGTCAGTGTCAGAGAGCGGTAAGGTGAAATTTGAAATAAATAAATAAATAATCAGTGAATTAATTAAATGAATAAATCAAACAGGTAATTAACCTCTCGGTTAGTATATTTTTTTAGGGAGGAAACTTTTTTCAAGGACTTACAATAGTATTATAGAGAAGAATGCAAATTAAAAATAAATTATAAAAATTAATCAGCTGATTTTTGACATATCTGTCAATTAAAAATTATTCAATTATATTATACAGTTGAATAAATAATTTTGGGTGGTAATTTGCAGCTAAATAGATAATTCTTTGTGTGAAAGGAGTTAAATTATTAAAAAATTATAAAATATTTTACTACATTATTTTCTCGAAGGATTAAAATTGACTGAAATTCATAATAATGAAACATCGTAAATTAATAATATAAATTTGTAACATTACAATTTTTAAATTATAAATTAATGCTGATAATAAGCAATTCGAAAGAATCTTAATTATTTTTTTCATTCTCGGTTATGGTGTCGGTTATAGGTTGGAGATACCAAAAGTCAATAAATAAATGAATAAATAAGCAGAAAATAGGATTAAGGGTGAGAAGGACATTCTCATTTCTTTGTCTTTTTTTTTGACGTTGCAGTTGGAGGTTCTCATTAAAGAAGCGGATGCAGGGGAGGACTGGAGAGTGGATCCGGTACTGAGGGAAGCTTGTCGGCCCGTTGTCGATACAGCGTGTAGAGATGTGAGTTCAAATAATACTTTCAAAAGTCCCGAAGCACATATGTAGAATGGAAAATTTGCTATTAACGGCAACAACTTTAATGGCAAAGAGAGGAAGTTCTGATACTTCATGACAGTCGTGGCATAATGAATAACGTAGCACCAAAAGGAAATGTATTTACGTCAGAGCGCTTCTAATAGCCACTAAAGTAGTTTTGCAAGCCACTTCCGAGACGATAGCAAACGACGGAACGGAAAATCGCTAAACATAGAATAACTAAATAAATTGTCATTATCATTTTTCCGCATTTAAGGTACACGGGGGAGATGCCCGAGTGATCTCGTGTCTAATGGAGAAACTGGGGTCAGACAGGATGACGGAAGCTTGCGAAACGGCTTTGATACAGATTCAGTATTTCGTGGCGAGGGATTTCAAGCTGGATCCGCAATTATATAGAGCTTGCAAACCGGATGCTGTAAGGTTTTGTCACGCGAGGAACGTCTGGGCGAGCGATGGCACCCAAATGGACCCGGAAAGAGGACCTTTGGTTTTACCCTGTTTATACAGATATGCCTACCATCCTCAGAAAAATATGACCGTAAGTGTTTTTCAAGTTAGATGAATTCTCCGATACCATTTGGTTGCTCGAGAAATCTTTGAAAAGTCAATTTTGACTTACTTTCGTAGAATGATCGAGCTCTATTTTTAGTTCGATTCGTTTTACTTTTTATACTGAAATTACATTTAAGTATGATTCCAATTTTGATTTTTTTCAAATCTCGTTCCAGTTGCGGAGCGAATGCTTGGAAGAGATCCGAAGGATCATGCGACAGCGAGCAGTGACTGTTGATTTGCAACCCGAAGTGGAAGAAGTGTGTCTGAATGAACTGGCATCGTTTTGTTACGACAAAACTGCGAAAGGAGAAGAAATCTTGTGTCTTCAGGATAACTTGAACAGGTATTATTTTTTGAACAGGTATCTTGCACTTACAACTTTAACCACATCTCACTTATAACACTTTGCCGTCCGCACGTCTGATCGGGATTCTTTCCTTTGGCGCCGCTAGAAATGTTTATGTACGACACCAACGTGGTGCCTCCGGCGCTTGCCCGATAGTTTTCGCATGACACCAACGTGGTGCTACCGGACGGCATAGTGTTAATAAGTACAATAACATTTTTTGTAAAAAGTAAGAAACTCAGGAAGTTTGATTTTCAACATGATTTTGAAGGTTTTTTAAAAAAATCAAAACAAATTTCACAAATGCATGATTTTCAAAATAATTCACCCTTGCTACGTGTATAAAATCTTTTAGAATTGTGCAAAAATTCTGTAAACGCCATAATTAGATCTGTTTTCGAGAATTCTATTATATAAAAATGTTTTCAATTAATAAAATTAACGGGAAATCATGAAAAATGTCACATTTCACAAAACGGATAGCATAAATAGTTACTCATAGTAATAGTACTTTTTCAATGATGAGTCAATTAAGGTGAGAAGTAAAAATGTGAGAAAACGGAAACCACATTTCTATTTTTCTTATGAAAAGAAAGAAAACAATTTTTAATGTGTGGAATTAAAAAAAAAACTCTTCTTCCAGTTTGAGTCAAAGGTGCAAATCGGCAGTTGGAAATTTAACAGAAGAACAAGCCGAACGCGTGGAACTCAATCCTGTAATTACTGCAGCTTGTCAGCACATTATGGAACGTTACTGTGCGGTAAGATTACTTTATCGAGCAAATTTGCGAAGATTTGGAAACTCATTATCATAATTTGAAGATTTAAACTGGAAAATTGGACCAAAGCCAAATCAGTCACAATTTTGGGAAAGGAGAAATTTCCATTATCGGTTTCTATTATAGAATAAGCCTATTTGAATACTAAAGCAATTCTATTTCCTTTTCTAATAGGATATTTTGAAATATGGAAAAGACGAAGGCGATATGATGGAGTGTTTGATCGAACACAAAAATGAGCTGGACATTCGATCGGATTATAAATGTAAAGCTGCTGTGGATCATTTCCAGTTAATTTCGTTAAAAAATTATCACTTTACATATAAGTTTAAGGACGCTTGCAGGTTTTCTGTCAAACGATGGTGTCCTACGTGAGTAATTTATCATATATGAAACAAGGAGAATAGGCATCTCCCGTGTTTTGTAGTTACATAATTTTGAAATGTCATTTTTTCTATAGACACATCCTGACATTAATTTTTTTTTAGTCGCAGAACCAAAGCAGAAGTCATAGAGTGCTTGAGTTCAATCGTCCAGAAAGATATCCTAGATGGAAATCAACATAACATTCCAAAAGAATGCCGGCAACAACTGAAAGCTCAATTGTACCAACAGCGAGAGAATATTCTTTTCGATCCGGTTCTATCGAAAGCCTGTAGCCCCGATATCAAGCAGTTTTGCTACAATACCGAACACGGAAACTCTCAGGTAATTTTTTTAACAACTAAAAATAAGAAATTAATAATAAAAACGATATTATTAATCCCAACATTAAAAATATCAACAGCAGTAATAATAATAATAATAATAATAATAATAATAATAATAATAATAATGACAACAACAACAACATTAATAATAATAATAATAACGAAATCCTCCAACTATAAATTTGGAAATTTAAACCATTCTTCAAAATTTTTAAATTGCAGTTTTCGAGCATTTCGGAAAATTGGTGCATATTTTGGAATAATAATAATTTTTTTTTCAACAGGTTCTGGAGTGCCTGGCATCTCACAAATCGAAACTCAGCGATATTTGTCACAAACAGTTATTCAAAGTCCGAAAGCAAGAATTCCAGGACAGTTCCAGCGATTTTGCTTTGCTGAACACTTGCCGAGGAATGATCAGACAGTATTGTCACGAAATCGATCGTTCGCAAGCCTTGGAGTGTCTCAAACGATACAAAGACGAGACGAACTTCGATGACAAATGCAAGAACATCGTTATCAAGCGGATGATTGAACAAAATGCCGATTATAGGTTCAACACTGCTCTGCAGTCGGCGTGTGCAGTGGATATCGATAAGCATTGCAAGGAAGTGAGTATGTCCTTTTTTTCTGTTTTGAAATTATGTGTAATTAAAAGAAAATCGTTTTTTTTTTATCGGAATTAGAATTTGCCTCATTTCTGCAAAATAGAAAATTTCAATTGAATTAATTATTCACATTTTTGAAAATTCATATACTTTAAAAATTTGAATGATTCCATAAAAGTAATAATTCCATAATAATAAAAAATGTTACTGAATTTTATTACGTCAAAAATGTAACTATTTCGTCAATGACGAAAATTCAGTATTTTTTTAAAAATACAAATACTTCATTTTTCGAATTTAGGTTTTAAGAAACGAGCCTATGGATAAGGAACTCGAAGGAAAAGTTATCAGATGTCTGAAAATCAAATTCAGCGAAGCGAAATTAATGGTCAAGTGCGAGCGCCAAATGGCGGAAATTTTGAGGCAGGCTGCATTCAATTACCATTTGAATCCACTATTGGCTACGATGTGTTCACACGAGGTACGCGAGTCGATAGAAAAATCGCAATATTTTATTTTTTACCGAATTTCCTCGATTTCCCGAAATACGAGATTCACTTTAATCCGTTTCCATTTTTTCATTGTTTCTATAGATAGGAACTATTTGTCACACGGAAGAGAGCGATCCCGGCACGGTCGTGGAATGTTTGAAAACCGAATTCAATGCCGGCAATACCGAAATGAGGGAGGATTGTCGCGTCGAGGTAGCGAGTCTCATAGAACAAGCCAAAGCTGATATCAACGTCGATCCGATTCTGCAAAAAGCATGTGCGGTGGATCTGAGCAAATTTTGTAGCTCCATACCCCAAGGAGCTGGTCGACGTGAGTTCCGATAAAAATGCAGTGTGAGGCTGAGATTTTTGGGTGGATTTTCAGTAAATAGTGGAAATCCAGAAATTAGGAAGAATTAAAATAGAAAATTTTTAAGTAAATTTCTTCTTGAATTCTGTCAATTCGATTTAGATTTAATTCTCTCCAAATATTGAAAAATTCGAATATTTTCAAATTTGAGTAAAAATTTAATATCCTTAAAATCTTGAGCCACCCTAATAAAATTTAACGTTACAATTTTAAGTAACATTCCGAAAATTCAATAAAAATTTAATATTATCAAATTTTGCTAAATTTGCAAATGTAAATGTTCCCAAAGATTCGGTTATAATTGCTTGTAATTAAACTTTTGGAAAATTCAAATATATTGAAATTCCAAACATTTCTAATACATATTTTTATATTGATCTTTCCTTCTTTTCGCAGATATCATGTGTTTACAAAATGTATTAGATGATAACAACAAATCTCTTCAACCGGATTGCCACAAAATGTTGACTGCGAGATTTGATATGTACAGAAATGCCGCCAAGGTTTGTATTTCAATGATACTTTAATTTACGATGCAAGTGAAATTTTCTTTTTTTTTTATTTATTCGAAGCATCGAAAAAATATGCGATTCATTCTCTCGGCAAGAAGTCTTTGCAACAAAATTAGAAATTTCGTAGAATTGTATGTAATAATAATTTTTGTGTTTTTGGTTTTTTTTTCAGCTATCAGCGCCAAAAAGTATGGGAGAATTGTACAACACAGTGAATCGTTCTCCAGCGAGAAGATACTTCATGATAGTGACATTTACGATGATAGGAATTATTTTTATAGTCGGAATGTTCTGCGGGAGAGTGACGCGGCGGTCCATGATGATGAAAAATAAATGATGATAAATTCAGAGACTCTCTGATGAAGGCTGTATTATTCCAAATAATAAGATAACGAACTTTTCTTCCAGTGTACACTGAGGTAATGATTTCTTTTTTCCATAAAAATGTGTCACAGAGATAATTAAGATTTTTTTGAAAATTTGTGTAATTATATTTTGAAAAAACAAGATAAATATCAGCATTTTTCCTTAAATTCGTGGTAATTTTACTTTATTAAGAGGCAAAAGCTTGAATTCTTATTTCGGTGAAAATTTGAATTTCTGTTTCTCTAGAACAATTTTTGTATAAAGTACTAACAATTTTTGGAATTTCACCTGAAGCGGTTAAATATTTTCGACCGTGTAAAAGTAATTTAGAGAAATTGAAATACTTGGGATTCCAAAATAAGAATAAAATTTTCAATTTTAAGCTTCGTTTGAATGAAAATTTGAGTTCTAATTTTAGTAAAAATTCCGAAATTTTTGTAATTTTCTTTCGGTTGAAATAAATCTTTATCTCAGTGATACTTTATTTAAGATTCTGGTTGAAAAGTGTGGTTGGAATTTATTATAAAAATATATATAAATATATAGAGATATATTTATATATATGTATAAACGAAGCAAGAAAAAAGGACAAATAATGTTAGTGTATTTTGCACAAATGCGAGGTAAAAGTGAAATAGGAGGTAAAAATATCGAAAAAAAATTCTCGACTTTTAAATTATTCCGGAAAAAATAGATGTTTATAATAAAAGAATTATTTTCAATTTCATGAATTTCAAAAAAATTATCTTGTTAATTATTAATTTCATTATCATTGCAATTTTGAAAACTGACGATTCGTATAAAATTCAGTATTATTAGAATTATGAAAATTTTTAAAATTTCATTAATTAAATAAATCCATTATTTAACTCCATTGTATCAGTCCAGTTACATGGACCAATTACTGATTTCATAGAATTCAGTTGATATTTCTGCATTAATCGAATTTTTTAAAAATTAGGCAATTCAAACCAAATTCAATTTTGTTTCAAAATTAATTTCTCATTCGAATTAAATTGAAATTGAAATTCGGATAAAAATTTTTAAAAAATTTCTATTTCGTAGGTCTTTAAAATGTGTTAATTATGAATATATAAATTTATTAATTATTAATGCATAGTTTCTATGTATTGACTCCTGTCTCGCTTTCACTTCTTTTTTATCATCTGAGAGAAAAAACGAATTAAAGCAAATGTTAATAATAATACAAATTGTACAATACAACAAAAAAGAAATACAACCGTCTTTTACATTTTAATAAGCATAATTTTATAAGGGAGATAAATATTAGGCACCGAATAGTTGAAAATGAATTCCCCGAAGCACTTCGATGTTTCAGAAGCATCGAAGAAATTTGCTTTCTTCTATTCGATATAATTAATTCATTGACAAATTTCTTTCTCGGGTATTTCTGGAAAGTTTTATTTTAGAGATAGAGCGAATTTTTGTGAGTCTCATTTTTTTACAAACCAAAATTCGAAACGCTTCATCGTCTGAAAATTTTTTGACGAAAGGTGAAGTGAAATTTTCAAATCTTTTTTTAAATAATTGTTACTCGAAGTTTGTTAAAAAAAATAAACAGGGAATGGGGGAAGTTGCCAGGAATATTGAGAATATTTATTGTATTAATAAAAGACAGAAAGAAAGAGAGAGAGAGAAAATTATGTAGTCAGTCATCAGTGCATGCCGCCAATTTTTTATGAATTTTTAAGAATATAAGTACGAATTTACATTGTATCTACATTGACAAAGTTAAATGTTGATATGAAAAATACAATCGAAATCATTCTTTTAATTGTGAATTTTTTTTTCTTTCTAAAATTATAGATTTTTTATTTATTTACTTATTTATTTATTTATTTATTTATTTCAGAATAATAGATTGACACATAAGTAATAACCCGAATTAATTTGTAATCCTTTTTTTAGATTTTAGACTATGTTATTAGAATCTTTTTAAATTTCTATCAATATAATTTTTTTAGTATTTTAATAAGCAAAATTCCGGATTTTTTTTAATAGAAAATTGTTCCGCCTACATTCTAAAAAATTATAGCGTTTCGGAAGAATTTTGAATTATGATGAAAGGATTTTTAATTTAAGAAACAAAAATGTAATGACCGACAATTAATTTCGTATTTCAATTTTAGTCTCTGTGATAATTAGAAAAGTGCTACAATAGCCTATACTTATTTTCTCAAATTCGAAAAAATTACATTCCTTTCTCTTCTATCCCACTTTATTTTCAGAACCAAATATTCAACATTTTATAATTTTTCCAATTTCCCTAGAACTAAGAGATTTTGGAAAAAAATTGCCAAACCCTAGAGAAATTTCTCCTAGATTCCAAACAAAAATTCCATTTTTCAGATCTTCAAAATTTCTAAATATTAAAATTCAAAAATCAAAAAATTAAATATTAAAAAATTTCGAAAGTTTCTATCAAATATAGAATTGGGCCTAAATTAAATTTCTTTCTCTTTTTTCTTTCAATATTCATGTTTCTTCTTTTAATAAAAAATTTTTTTTTATTAATAAAATTCAAAGCCATTTTCATTTCTTCAATTTTACCAAAAACCACTTTCGAAAATTCCAAAATGAACCGAATACATTTATCCACTGTTACGAGAAATACCAAAATCTTGCGTCAGAGCTGTAAAATATACCCGGACGCTATCTATCCCAAATCTGCCCGTGGATTCGCTTGCCACAATAATCCATCATCTCCTTATTCCACATTGAAACTAATGATTTTCAAGAGTAGATATAAGAACCGAGATGATTTCAACTTTACACGGCGATTAATCTTATTTTTCCCACAATTAATGCATTAAAATGGTCTGCAATTAAATGAAATCATTGAAGTATGTCGAAAGTCTCGCGATTCAACCTTTTTTTTCCTTTCTCCGTCCATTTAATCCCTAGTTTCAACTTCCACATAAATAAAATCGAGGAATTTTAATTGACTACATAATTAATTATTTGATGATTATCTCGAAGAATTTGTCCCTCCTGGTTTTTTTTTTATTAGTATTGCCTTTGATTAATTAACGCTTCCCGCGACTTGAAAAATATATTTTTTTTTTACTGGACGCAAAATACAGATACGGAAATTATAAATGATCCAATCCCGTAAACTGATTAAAATTACGAGGGCTTTGATAAATTCGCAAAATATTTAAAATCATTCCAGGACATTTTCGATTTTTAACAGAAACTTTTGTAATTTCAAAGATTATTGACAGAAATTATTCAAGTTTTTGGTAAAAAATGTAAGAGAATTTTTTCTAAAGGTTCTATGGAATCGAAAAAAATTTGAAAATTTTGAATATTTAGTTCAAAGTTTATTCGAGAAATTATTTGAGTTTTTCGTGAATGAGCTAATTATGAAAGAATTTTTTCCGAAGGTTCTATTAATTTTTAATTGGGAGTTTACTCGAGAAATTATTCGACTTTTTGGTTCAAATCTCGGGCAATTTTTTCTCAAAGTTTTATCGAATTGGACAAAACTGGAAAATTTTGAATATTTAATTCGAGATTTATTCGAAAGATTGTTCGAGTTTTTCGTTGAAACCTAGGAGAATTTTTTTCCTAAACTTCCATGGGATAGAAAAGAATTTCTAATTTCTAATATTAACTTTGAAAATTTCTAATATTTGCTTTGAAGTTTTACGTTATTACTCTGATTTTTATCAATTCAAAAAAATGTTATTAAAACGGAAAGAAAAATGAGAGTTCAAAAAAAGGGAAGGGAAGAAAATTTCAATTCAGGCCCATTCGAAATTCTGATAGGAGCTTTCGAAATTTCCAAGATTATCAAAAAATTCGTTTCCCACTTCTATGGGAGTAAATCGTGCCTGATTGTGGGGGATTTCGAAAGAAATTCCATTTCAATTTCAAATTTCAAATTTCCAAGTCATACCGTCACACTTTTCAGTGTTTCCCATTGCCCGCGGATACTTATTCGTTATTCTCTTACTCGCAGTCCATTAGTGTACGCATATTGCACATTTTACTTTGGGGGTAACAGTAATCCTAAAAACTATGGGTATGGCAGTGAACGAGGGAAAGAGGGAAAAGTAAGTAGTAATATATAATGAAGGAAATAAAAAGGCAAAGTGGGGATAAGAAACGACACGTTGCTTATGTCGAAAAGAGGGGTTTCCAAGTACACGTTTGTGTTTTGCTTTCCAGTTTTTCTACGTCTGCCTTCGCACAGCGTCGCATATATATGGGCTTTTTTTTTTAAATTCCATGTTTTTAAAAAAAAGTAATTAAAAAACTAAATTTTGGAGTTATCTTTCTCTTTTTTTTAATTCTAATAAAATTGTTTATGTATTTATATAGATACTACAAAATTATAAATAATAAAAATTATAAATTCATAATTATTATGACGTCATATAATTGTTTTTTTATTCTTTGCCCCTTTTTTGGAAACATGGGCATGTAAAATAAATAATAAATAATATAATATAAAATAAAGTAAATATAATATTATAAATAAATAACCAAATAAATAAATAAATAAATGGAAGGAAGTTAAATATCCTGAAAAATTCTATATTATTATTGTTATTATTGATATATTTAAAAAATTATGTAATGTCAGAAAAGGGAAAATTCCACATTTTTTTCGAAATTGCGAGAAAAAAAGGAACGAAATTGAAAAACTTGTTTTTTGGAAAGTGAGTGAAAGCAATGGGAAAATCATCAGTGATGATCGAAATTTCGAAAAACGAGAAAAAGTCTTTTTTTGCGACTCACCCCGACTGACAACGAGTTATTTTCGAGCTGCTGACGAATAAAGTGGTTTTTCAGTACAATAAAAATTAATGAAAGAAATATAAATAAAAAGAAAAGAAGAGAAGAAGGAAAATATGTGGTTCCATCGCGAAATGAATTCCATCTTTTATGTCGACTCGGATTACGAATCCCTTGGATTCGGTAACAAGGCAAGTCTTTTTTTTTTTATTAAAACAAAATGTTTTTTTATTGTTCGTTATAGATGCTAATTAGAATAATTAAGGGAATCGATAATTCTTTGAAAAAATCAATTATATAATTGCTGATTTTAGGATTCGAGGTTTTTGGAAAAGGAATTATTTTTCAGGGAAAGGTTCGAAGATTTTTTTCCAGTTTCTGGGAAATTTTGAAAATCTATAAAATTTGGTATTCGTAGAAACTTGAAAATTGTATGATGAAAATACGAATTTTTAGATATTTGATGAATATATGTTGGAAAAATGGTGAAATAAAATTGCTCGTTTCTGATAAGAGCATAGAAAAAATTCTGTATCGTTTTGGAAAAATTGAACAATGAACTTGGCGATTTTTAGGGGTGTCAGGAAATAAAATCTGAATTTTTCAAAATTACAAGAATTTTCAACCAAAGCGCACGTCTGATCGAGATTCTTTCGTTTGGCGCCGGTATAAATCTTTATGTACGACACCAACGTGGTGCCACCGGCGCTTGCCCGATAGTTTTCGCATGGCACCAGCCTGGTGCCACCGGCGCTCGCCCGATAGTTTTCGCATGGCACCAACGTGGTGCCACCAGCGCCAGCGCTTGCCCGATAGTTTTCGCATGGCACCAACGTGGTGCCACCGGCGCTTGCCCGATAGTTTTCGCATGGCACCAGCCTGGTGCCACCGGCGCTCGCCCGATAGTTTTCGCATGGCACCAACGTGGTGCCACCGGCGTTTGCCCGATAGTTTTCGCTTGGCACCAACGTGGTGCCACCGGACGGCAAAGTGTTAAATAAAGTGACTCAGAAAAAAAAATTACTTTTTGGGCCTGAGACCCCTTCGGATTCACAATTTGAGATAACGATATTTATGTAACTCTCTATGTTTACAATTTTATATAAGAATAAGATAAGAGCGAGTCGCGGAGTGTATCTTTCATTGTAAAATAAAATACCGGGAAGTAAATACTTATTAATTAGTAGCGTAAGGCAGGGGAAGGGGTGTACCTGCATAAATAAGGAGGTGAAATCCGAGGAAGAAAAAAAAATTAAGAGCATTACGGGAAGAGATGTTTTCTTTCTACGCGAAGTAATAACGCGAAGGAGAAGACGAAGGTGTACCTATTCCGTAATAGAATAAGAGAAATTTTTTGAGCTACGCGTATGAGACTTTACGGTTCGTAAATTTTTCACCGCCTATCTTCTATCATCGGAGTGTAGAAAAAAGAAAATGCGCTTTTATGCCCGGTAAAAGTCGAAATGTTAACTGCAAGTAGGAAAATAACATTTATCGTATCTGCAAGGTAACAGTTTCTAAGGTAAAGGTACTAGTAGTTGACCATTTTCTAAAAAAACCATAAAAAATAAGATTTTTGTAAGATGTGCACTTTCGTCAACATAAAAACATCACATCTTATAAAAATCTTATGTTTTATGGTTTTTTAGAAAATGGTCGACTACTGGTACATAGTCAACTACTGGTATCTTTACCTTATTTTCGTTTTTGCAGACTATAGCATTTTTCGCTTTTTTGTTGAATGCAAGGAAATTTCACCTTGCTATGTAATAAAATCTACTCTGAAGTTTTTCCGAAGAAAAAAAAAATGTAAGAAATTTATATTAATTACTGGAAATTACAAAAAATGAAAGCTTCGTGAATAAAAATTACCCCTTTTCTTTAGTAGCAATGTTATAGCAAAGTAATTTTTTACAGAAAAAATTGCAGCTACAAAATTGTTAAATTGCAAGGTGATTTCTGGGGGAAAATGGTAACTATAAAATATAGTGACGTTTAGGGAATTTTCATTATTATTTGACTCAAATTAAGAAAATCGCGAGTTTGGGGGAAAATCACCTTTTTTTCAGTAAAAAGCATTTCTTGAAAGCTCCTAAAACCCAATAATAATTATAACAACAATAATATCTAATAATAATATTTTGAATAGTAATTATAAAAAATCTTTATATCTATAGTCCCTTTTGGATTTTTCAAAATTATACGACTTTTTCCCCATCACGTATACGAAATTTTTTGAATTACTCAAAAACTAAAAAGACAGTGTGACAGAAATATTACGAAAAAGAAATATATGTATATGAATTTTCGGAAAAGATAAGAAAAAGATATTTTTTTTTCTCCTTTTCCATTTTTATATACATTTGCACATACGCGCACACACACTCGCGTGCATACGTACACTCATAATGAGCGGAAACGGTGTCTTATCAACGCAAGTATAGTTCATTGCCTCGTCCTATGAGTGCTAAACGAGCTTTCTTTCTTTTCTTTGTTCTTAAAAAATAAATAAATAAATGAATACATAAATAAAATAAATAATAAAACAAAGTAAAAATGAAATAAAATAAAAATAAAAAAAGGAAAAAAATGGAGGAGACATCGAAATGGCGCCGTTGCAATTGCAATTGCATCGAAATAAATCACGGTGGAATTAAAGTAAATCTATGAGTTCCGTTTCGAACGAAGCATAAGACATTAATACCTCCACTTACACCTATAGCTAGCTGCAAAGTAAAGCAAGGTAGAGTAAAGTAAAGTAAAGTAAAGTTGAGTTAAGTTCAGTTAAGTTCTAAGACGGTCGTAAATTTGTGTTATATGGTTGTTGCGATTTATATGCTCTTAAAATAGCCGCGGATCTCCCTTTTGTGCCATTTTTGCACTCGCTGTCTTTTACTTTTCTCATTCCGGCACTCATCTGCCGGATTTCTCAACAATTGAGAAACAATACATTTTTAGCAACAACAAAATTACCTACTGCCAATGCAATAACAAAGCTATTGCATCCAAAGAAATTTTCTTGCTGAAATTCAAAAATATTTTTACTTTGTATTGTTACTAAAAAAGTAACCTAATTTTCTCCAAAGTCTCCGATTTTCTCAATTTGAATCAAAGAATAGAATTTTCTTTTATCCTCCTTAAATTTTATAATTGCAATTTTTGTTCCCTAAAAGTTACCTCGAAACCATTTTTTTTAACTAAAAAAGCGAATTTTCCATCAAACTCTAAATTTTCATTAATTTCAACAAATAATAGAATTTTGTTACTTTTCTTTTTATTAATTTTGCGTTATCGTCGCTATATTTTATATTTGCAATTTTTGTCCTCTAGAAATTGCTTTGCAACAATTTGAATTACTAAAAAAAGCCTCGTTTTGGGATAATGTATTAAATAAATAAATAAATAAATAAATAAATAAATAAATAAATAATATAAATTACCTCCCCGAAAAAAAAACCGAAAAAAATGCCCAAAAAATTTCCGGGGGGTGAGTTTCTAATGCTAGAAAACGGATACACGAACGCGTATTTCCCAATGGTACGTCGCACGATCAATCGATAAATTATGCAGACTCTTTATGGTGGTGGTTTTATGCAGTCCCGATGCACGTAAATCATTTCCATATAAATGCACGTGATCGTGCATTAGCTCGGCTCGGCTCTTTTCCACATGTGCATGTTTACATTTTTTCCCGTTTTTCTTTTTTGTCCCTCCATTTCTTCTCCATAAACTTTACGCCTAGAAGTCCTCCTTTTATTTACTTACTTACTTACTTATTTATTTTTTTTTATTTATATATCCCTTCGCACTACTTGGAACAAAAAGACTCCGATTCCTATGTTCTTCTCGGCCCTATATTGTCCTATCCTGCATCAGCTAATTTTAAATGAGAACAATAACAATAATAATAATAATAATAATAATAATAATAATGATAATAATAACAACAATAATAATACTAACAACAATAATAATAATAGTTATTATTATTACTATTGTTATTATCCAGGCAAATGTATTAGTTATTCATAAAAATGTGAGATTCAAAGTTTAAAAAATTTTGATAATAATAATATGAATAATAGAAAGCATAATATGAGAATAATAATAAGAAATTAATTGCATAAAATAAAAAATAAAAAGAAACTACGTCACTCTGCAAATTATTAATTTTCAAAGTGAACGACATATAATAATAATTATAAATTATTATCATTATTATTATTATTATTCATATAATAATAATAATAATAATAATAATAATAATAATAATAATAATAATAGTAGCAGTAGCTGCAACAGCTGAATGCAAATCCAAGAGTAAACAATTAAAAAGAGAAAGAATGTAAAAGGGAAAGGATCGAAAAGGCAGAAACGTTTCAACTTTCGCCGCGAATCCCCGATATAACGATCATCGTTCCTCATGCGATCGATGTAAAGATTAACGATCCGAAGATCGACGAGAAGACGGAGATTGAGATCGTCTTCGCGGCTCTTCGCTCTCTCTCGATCTCCTCTCCGTCTTATTTCCAGAAAGTGAAAAATTATATGCAATTTTAGCATCGAATTTGGAAAATTTATTTAGAAATCTCCTCGTTCGAATTTCCATTATCATTATCATTATTATTATTATTTTGATGAACAATTCTTCGATGATTTTTTTGATGATTAAATCTTTATAATATTGACCATATATTTTCATTAATCTTTCCAAATTATTTTTTTGATTTTCGGTCTCCCATTATTATTATTATTATTATTATTATTATTATTATTATTATTATATTATCATTATATTATCAAGATTATTCAGAAGAATATAAAAAATAAATTACTGGGTCGTTCGGAAAGTTCCTGCCGATTTTACCTTGCGCCATCCATCGGAAATCGGCGGGAACTTTCCGAACGAGCCAATACTTATCTACAATGTGACATTTCTAGACACCTGATAGTTTTTTTCTCTTTTTGGGATAGGGGCAGGGGGGGGGGATGACATTCATTACTATTCTAATTAGTTTTCTTCTGTACCTCGCCGTTAACCTGGGTGTCCTAGGCCCCTTCTCCCGTAAATTGATCTAGGTGTTAAAAAAAATGGGATATTCCAGTCGGGTAATCGTTCCCGTGTAACAATTACGTATGCGGCACGTGCGTGTTTTAAAGTAAAAATACATGCACACAGTCTATAGTGGCCCGTAACAAAAGAAGAAAGCGCACGGTGCGGGCGTGCGTGCGTGCGTGCGTGTCAACACCATGCGTAACTTACATGTATCGTACTTACATACATGCGATGAGTCAGGATAGATGGATGCGCGGATATGACGTTCTGTATTTTCCTTTCCTTTTCTTTTCTTCTCTCGCTGGTAAAGTAAATAAGTACCTTTCCTCTCTTTGGCATGTACCTTTTCATCCTTCGACTCGTACCTCGTCGCGTTGTTCGACTTAAGTATTTACTTACATGCACATTGCGCGCCACGCACACATACACGCACACACAAACACAAACACATCGCATCATATCATAGGATGTCCTCTGTAACCGGAACAATAATACCTATTGCGCTTGAATACAATGCGAGTCACGCCGCGTAGGCTATTCAACGCGTGCAGCGACAGGCATATGTACCGTTTTTCCCTCTTTCTTTATTTCTTTATTTCTTTCTGCCCGTTGCTGTTATTATCAAAACGGATACGTAATGCCTTTTTTATTATTTATAACCCCATGCGATGTCTCCCGAGTCCCGAAGTTAATGCGCGTCCGCTAAGAATTTTATATGCCACTTTATTAGGATTTTTTTTTTGGTGTCGATTCAAAAGTTTTATCCGTTACCGTAACGCCATCTAACGCTAAAAACGGAACAAACTTATGAATCTTCGCAAATTTGTGTGAGTACATACTGCCATCATAGCGCGCGAATAACGTATTAGAAATTTGAACTTCGGTAAGTATCGGCAATATTCGGTAGATGCAACGCGTGCCGTGTTTTCTATTTCCACATCATCATAATATTTGCTACCTTGGATATCATACACAATATTTTAATTCTTTTTCTAAATGTTAGAGTTTAATTACTTGTTTTCTATGTGATTCCCACAATCCATACGTATTTATGTAAAATAAATTTTATTCGATATAAAATCGATATTATATTTTTATTACTGCTACTATTACTACTACTAGTACTATTATTATTATTATTATTATTATTATTATTATTATTATTATTAATAGTAGTAACAGTAGTATTATAATGTATACATTATAAATTTCATCCCTTTGCTTTTTGAACAAATGAACAAAGTAAAAAAAAAAATGTAATTCTATTGCCACCGAGTATCGGTCCCATAGAAATTCCATCTTCCCTACAGTGCATCGGTTGGAAGTAAAATTATCAACCCAAGGGAAGAATTCTGGGCCATTTGGAATTCCTCTTTGGCATGCGTGTGTCTGCATGTGTATAATTTGCACTAGAAAATAAAGCGAAGAACCATTAGAGAGCTGTACAAGAGAGATATTTAAGAAATTTGAATTCGTTGTCTTCGAGTAACTTTATATGCAACAGGGACAGAAATATGCCTATGTAGTCATATGTAGGTGTGACATTCCTTTTAGAAAGTCAATTTTCACTCGGATTCCAGAGATGTTTTCGCTCGGTGCCTCCCTGGAAGTGCATTTCTGTTAATGCCTGTGACAGATTCCATCCGATTTTAATATTATAAATCTTGCGAATTTCTCTCCCCGAATGATAATTCATAAAATCGGAAAATGAGTTCAATGATCAAGTCGTTAAAATTGGTTATGATATTATTTACTATAATTATATCGAGCCTTAGACTTTTTTATACGTGGTTTGGAATATATTTTACATAATTATATAGTTATAAAAAAATATAATAGTATATTCGATATAATTATATAATTTTATATCATATAATAAATAATTATAATATAGTAATATTAGAAAATAATTAGTTTTTCATTCCTTGAAGCCCTTTTCAGACCGAATACTTTTCGATCCCAAACTTCAAGTACATGAAAATGCATGTATAAGTACATCCGACGAGATGATACAAGTATGGAAATGAAAGTAGATATCGAAAGGATATACGAACGTATGGTTGCATTTGTTTCATCATGCGACTCTCCGTTTCTTATGCATATGTACCATGTATAAATAAGTACAATATTATAGCAGCCGCACGTTCTTCCGCCGGAAGTGGTATCAAGCCCCGGGGGTAATACCGATATCATTTACCCGGTACGGCGCTATTGTTTCTAGTGATTCTTGCAAAAACGACCGATTCTGGTTCATTTGCATGCAATTGATCTATCCTGTCCTGGAAATTGCTGTCACGAAAGTTCGACAAATTGAATTCCTGTATTCCAAAGAATTTTCCGAAATATAGGAGATTTTCTATAAATGTTTCTATTTTTCTCTTTTTGAATTTTATTTTCATGCAATTTGCAACATTCCCCCAAAATTATTTGAAAATCAATAGAGCTGCGATTTTTTGAGAATAAAAAAAAATTTTTAAATGTTATATTGGGTTGTCCGGAAAGTTCGTGCCGATTTTAAAGGAAAATTGATACCGAAAATCGGGACGAACTTTCCGGGCAAACCCAATAGGTTTTTTGAAGAAAAATCCTATTTCCCGTAGAATACTGAAAATTTTGACAAAGAAAATGGATTCCTCGGAAAAAATACATCGAATATGGGTCTCCCAAAGCTCCTAAAAAAAGTTTTCAAAAGTCGATTTTTTGGGGCATACCAACCCCTTCCCCTCAAAATGGGGTAAAAATTAAAGTTTCAAAAATGGGGTTGGACAAGTCATTTCTAGGGGTAATTTTTCCCGTAGAATCGATTCCCAAGGTCAAATTTAATGAAATCCCAGCGGAAGTTGGAAAAAAGTAGGTTTTTTGAGGAAAAATCCTATTTCCCATTGGATTTTGATAATTTTGACAATGAAAATGGATTCCTCGGAAAAAAATACATCGGATATGGGTCTCCCGAAAGTGCGCAAAAAACTTTTCCAAAAGTCGATTTTTTTGGGTATACATATTTTTCTTCAAAACCTTTCCTCCAAAAATGGGGTAAAAATTAAAGTTTCAAAAATGAGGTTGGACAAGTCATTTCTAGGGGTAATTTTTCCCGTAGAATCGATTCCCAAGGTCAAATTTAATGAAATCCCAGTGGAAGTTGGAAAAAAGTAGGTTTTTTGAGGAAAAATCGTATTTCCCGTTGGATTTTGATAATTTTGACAATGAAAATGGATTCCTCGGAAAAAAATACATCGGATATGGGTCTCCCGAAAGTGCGGAAAAAACTTTTCCAAAAGTCGAATTTTTTGGGCTTACTTGCCCCTTCCCCCAAAAATGGGGTAAAGATTTATCGTAAGATATATCGTGACAATATTTTCTATACTAGGAATTCAAAATTAATCAGGCGATATTATAAAAAAATTCATAACGAAAGTCATCCGCACAGGTTCTAAATGCATACGTATAAGTTACAGGTAAAATATGTATACGTATACATGCAACACTCATACCTGATGCATATCCTTTTCACTCGTGTGGGTATCCTTTGATATTGCCCGAAGAGTCTTAAGGCCACTAGGTCATGAAGCCGCAACCCTATCAACCATACGGGTAGAATGGTATCCCCGGTACAAGTATATTTATATATATATATATATATATATATATACATTATACATGTACATAACAGCAGCTGTAATAAAAAAAAGCAGGGACCTGAGAGGTCTTCTTTTGAATAAAAATAATAAGATTGGATCAAAAAAGGGGCAATTCTTAATAGAACGTACCCATAACAGACTTAGATGCAGTGCAGGTGAACCCTCTTAACTCCGCAAGGAAAAAATAAATAATGAAACATATAATTTTACTTTATTTATATTTTGATGTATTACAATTTAAATTTGGAATTAATATAAAATGTGTATAAAATTATATAATAAAGTATATACATTCTTATTGTTAGAAATATATATCCCTGAAATTTATATTTGAAACTGCAAAAATTTGTACCTATTTAATATTAACATAATTTTATTTATACAAACTTTAAATTTCTTATATAAATTTACATAAATTGACTGACTTTATAAATAAAATGTAATAAATACAGAATTCTTCTAACAATAAGAAAAAATAAATCCAACTTTCTTTCAAAAATTCAAATGAAAATAATACCTCTTTAATGATTAATTTTCAAATGTCATATTTTGCAATTAAAATCTTCTTAATTCCAAAGCTAAAAAAGAATATATAATTTATTACTCCCACTATTTCCTACTGAATTATAATAAAATACTCGACAAATAGATTTACAACTTCGTCTTGCCATTAAAATTGCAAATTTTTTTTTGCAAATGCGGGTAAGACGAATTAGCGATATTTTCCAAAGGCTGTTCTCATTCAACAAGAATGCGGGGAACAAAGAACATCGCGATAAGAGGGATGGGTACGATAACAACAATTAGCTTCTCTCTAATGAAAGAGTTTGAAGGAAAAGGAGAAATAAAGGAGAAAAAAAAAGAATTCAATTCTCTTCACGCTCGGAGGAAGCGGAAAGTGATGAATACAGTCGTTAGTTATCTTCGAGGCGGATTCTTGGAAACAATTAAAGAACGACTGGTCGACGTATTCATCAGGTTGTTCGAAACGGTACTCCGACGGCTGGTTGGCGGGTAGGTATCGCATAAGTAACAAGAATATTCGAGAGGAAAACGGGGAGTCAATAAGTGATCGATCGATCGATTAATTAATTACTTGGAAATGACATGAGTTGTAGAAAAATTATTATTAAAGGAATTGGCTGTTGAAATGTACGAATTTTTCGGTATCTAACAATAGTAGTAGTAATAATAATAATAATAATAATAATAATAATGATAATGATAATGATAATGATGATAATAATGATAATAATAATGATAAATAAATTATAACTATATATGGATCCATATAGTACATAAATTTATTTATTGTATAAAATGAAATTAGATATCATATTTATTATAATTAATAATTATTAATATTATTAATATTACTATAATTAAGATTAGGCAGAATAAATAATTTAATTTATTTATTATACGAGCGAGTAACCGACGTATTTATGGAGCATTATAATATATTATAATATTTATAATATTTATTATAGAAATTGGAAAGAAAAAGATATCAGGGAGTGAATAGAATGGTAGACTAATTAATTAATTGATTGATTGATTAATTAATTGGGAATAATTGAAATCGGAAAAAATGTATATTGTAGATACAACAAAGAATTACGGGAATGAAGAAAATTTTGGAAAAGTGTAATTTCCTTGTAACCTTACTTTAACAATAATTAGTGTAATATAAAAACTGAATAACAATTAACATAATTAACAAATTATTTCCATCAAAGCAGGGTCATACCTCTTGAATTCGAATGCAGGAGATCTATTTCCCGACACCAAAGTAAAAATTATTCCACAGGACCTTTACTCCTGAATTGCAATTCTGGAAAATTAAATAAACGAACGTATGACCCCAAAATTGCTAAATTCCAAAATTCAATGGATAAACAAATAAAAGTATAATCAAAAATTCCAAATTTAAATAAATACACAGATTAATCTCGAACTGCAATTCTTAAATTAAATCAACAAATGTACGACTCCAAAATTGCTAAATTCCAAAATTCAATGGATAAATAAATAAAAGTATAGTCAAAAATTCCAAATTTAAAAAGAGACACAAATTAATCTCCAACTGCAATTCCTAAAAAAAAACAAATACATAATTCCAAAATCCCGATTGCAGCAGAGATCCACTGCACGCGACACCGATGCATTTAACCGTGCATGAAATCGATGCATCTGGACTGAAGCGGCCTTATAACGAAAGCCAACAGTCGAGTCACGACCGACTTTTGATTTACTTTACTTTACTTTACCTTACCTTAGCCACTGTAGCTACCGAGACCCATTTCTATCGATATGCATCGGTACTAACTGTAGAAATGCCGTGGAAAGGATCAGGGCTTCAAAAAAGCGGCGAATCGGCCTTATAAAGAAAGTCCAGTCGCCCGTGGCTATCGACTGCCGACTACTACGCTTACGTCTATTTCTTCCAATGCTAACTGTATAATAAATACAAGAGGTAGGTATCCATTTAACGTACGCGTATCCTATCCTTCGGCTACACGGTACCTACAGAAAGACAGATTCTTCATGGAATGCGGTCAGGTCGGCACCGAATGTGGGAGAGCCGCGAGAGCTTCGCTTCAGGGTCCTTTGCACACATTCGCCACGTCCTGGATCGAATCTTCCTTCTGTTTATTTCTTCCCGGCTGTAAAAAGCAGCATCGTGGATATGAGTTTCACCGAAACGCTCTCTTCCCTTAGGGAAATTATTTATATATTTAACGCACAAATACGCAAACAGAAAATTAGTTGATTAGGTAATTAAAATGAAAATGAATAAAGGATTTTCGGTAAATTGGCGCGTTGTAGATTCTTCAAAAATCTAGATTTTAGAAAATTCGTTGCTTACGACAATAAATATGTAAAAGAACGAATACAAGCACAAAAAAAATGAATCAATTTAATTAAAAAGGAAATGAATGAAGGATTTCCAGGTAATTGGCGCGATACTAAATATTTAGATTTTCAAAATGATTTCCCTCCAGAAATGATTAAAGCTATTTTAGGATAAATATACATTTCCAAAAAATTAATGACTATCAAAAATGAAACGAACGAAAGATTTTCAGATAATTGGCGCGTCACTAAAAATCCAGATTTTTAGTGATTAAAATAATTGCAACTAATAATTACCTATTGTAAAACAAATACGAACACAAGAAAATTAATGAATTTATTAAAAACAGAAATTAACGAAGGATTTCCGGATAATCGGCAATAATAAATTAGGGTATTATTAAAAATTCAAATTTTTAGTCAAGCCGCAATAATCTAATTTTTGTTAGAGTTGGAATTTAATTAGTAATTCCAATTCCAAAAAATCTTGATTTTTTAGATTGTTTTCTTACAAAAATAAATATATATCACCGAAGAAATTCTAAACAAAAAAAATTAATTAGAGATTCATTTTATTTTATTAATTAATTAGAGATTATGAAAAAGATTATCGTTATATAAATCCGAGATATCATTTTTAACAATCATTAGGGCCCAAATTCCGCGTTATGGACCTCCCATCCATTCAAACGAAATTCTAATACTAGCCCGTCCCAATATTAACCTACAACAAAATTAATTGAAAAGGAAATCAATGAAGGATTTTCGGATAACTGGCAATAATAAATTAGCGTATTACCAAAAACCCAAATTTTTAGCCGAGCCACAGTAACCAAATATTTCTTAAAGTTGGAATTTAATAAGTAATTCCAACTCCAAAAAATCTTGATTTTTTAGATTGTTTTCTTACAAAAATAAATATATTTCACCGAAGAAATTCTAAACAAAATAAAATTAATTAGAGATTCATTTTATTTTATTAATTAATTAGAGCTTATTAAAAAGATTATTGTTATATAAATCCGAGATATTATCATTTATAACAATCATTACCGCCAAAATCCCGCGTTATGGGCCCCCATGCATTCAAACAAAATATTCTAATACTAGCCTGTCCCAATATTCCCCTACTTCAATATAATAATAATTAACAACAACAACAGGAGTAACAACAGCAACAACTACAACAAAGACAACAACAACAACAACAACAACAACAATAATAACAATAACGATAACACCCCGATCCAAGCCCAATAGAGACCCTCCATCGGTCCTGGAGCCAATCCCTATGCCAATTGCACCCCGTAACCCGATTCCTGCCGAAACTGGAATACCAGGGAAGAGGCTGGCTCCGGAGTAAACTCCAGCGATATTTATAGCGACTGTAAAGAGATTTACGTGCGTCATTTGCACGTTATAAAGGTACAGGAGGTTAAATCCCTTCGTATGGAACAACGCGAGGAAAAAAGAGAAGCCGGCAAAGGGGAAGGGCTGCGAGAGGGAGATACTGGAAAAAGCCGAGAAGTAGGGGCTCTTTTGCGACATACGAGCTTCTAGTTCAGCACTTCAGTATCAGAGTGTCGTCCGATTACTCTGCAAGCGACTTGCAGCATCAGTCGATGCACTTTGGAGTCGGTTCGCCAAAGTTTCCCGTTTCTCTGGGTTTTGGTCTTTGGGCCCAGCGAGCGGGCCACTCCATTCCGACCGTGCCGTGAGCAATTTCGAATCCGCATGATTGTGTCGTCGATCGTTTCGAGTGTTAACGCGATTCGACGATTTTCCCTGGATTTCGGGCAGAATGCTGACGTAAAGGTTCGTTGAAATGAATGGGTTCCCCTCACGCCGACCAATTTTTTTCCTCTTTTGGGGAAAATGAACGTATTTGTTTTTTCTTGTCACTTTTGTTAAAAATATCCACACACGTGGATACTTTTCTACATGGAAGTGCCCTTCCGCTCGGTCTAGTGGAAGTAACACCCCGGTCTTGTTTTTATATATTGTAACTATATAGAGGTATAGTGAAATAGTGATGGAGAAGGAAGAAAAAAAAGAATTGCGCAACGAGCAAAAAAGTTTAATAAATGCACACACGGAGGAAAAAAATGTATACAAAGGCGAGCGAGAATTTTTTTAATTCTCAGTTGACCGAACCCAGGACATGCGGATAGTTGATGGAAGTAACTATCAGTGTGTGGGTGCCAAAGGTTACTATATACAGAAAAAAAAAAAATTATTGATTCAAGAGCAAAATTGTCACGGGCTGCCGCAAACATTTGAAAGTTGGTGCATTCAATTTTGTCAAATTAGTGATTTTTTTTTCTAGAGCGAGATTAAATTTTCTTTTCGGTATCTTTTTTTTGGAAGTTAAGTTTCTAAGGGTATTTTTGGCATTATAATAATAAAAAAGATCCACTAAATGAAATTTATTTTGCGAATTCTGAAAATTCTGAAAGTTCAATACGATATTGATTTTCTTGATGGACACGTTGAAGTTTCAAATCTTTTTGCAAATTTCTTTTTCGAAAACTCCCATAAAAATGAAGTAAAACGTAGTCTCCGATTCTTCTGAATCAAACATATTATTAGAACCCTCAAATTTTCGGTAAAAGTGTTTTTCAAAAATCCTCGAGTATCAGCACTTTGAAGTACGGGTCGATCTTCATTTTTCATCGAAATTTTCGAATTAGCAAATTTCGACTGTACGCGGAAAAAAATATTATCGGTTCAAAAAAAATTATCGCGACAACATTTCTTGAGCAAAACTATCGTATATTTGATGCACTGTCATTGCTATTGAATCAAATTTATTTTTTCCAATTAAGCTGACTTAGTTGAAATCTAGAGAATTTTTTTTTTCAGTGCAGCCATTGCTTTTTTTTTATAGAATTCCTATCAAAATAATTTTTTTTAGTAGAACTAGCAACGACACGCACATTGCTCGCACGCTTTTCACGTCTTATTAGCGGTCATGTAAAAACCCCAGTAATTATTATAGTTAGGAATTTATCGACTTGAAATTGAAGTTGAATATGCCCAAAAAATTGGACTTTTCGAATCAACTTTGGACACTTTCGGGAGAAATCCATTTTACAATTGAAATAATAATTGGAATAGTTAGAACTGCTATTATTTTTTCGGTGAAAGTTGGCTCACAAGTATTAGAATTTCTATTAGATTAGAATTAATTTTGTAATAGGAATACTGGAATAATTGAAGCTACTATTTTTTTTCTCCTAGACAATTGGTTTTGGAGACTAGGATTATTTTCTAAATGAGCCGTTTATTTTGAAAGTGGCCTAAATCCATTTTTCAAAAAAAAAATGAAAAACTCGAAAATTTATAATTATATTGCTGAAAACTAATTATTTATGCCGATATATAATGACTCTTTAAAAATGGACTTAGGCCACTTTCAAAATAAACGGCACAAATAATTACAGCTGGAATAATTGGAGTTGCTATTATTTTTCCCGTGAAAACATATGTCTATAGCATCTTGCAGCAATTTTTATTACACTTTTTAACAATTCTTTGTTTTTTTTCCCAGTGAAGTTAGGCGATTGTTGGCTTAGTCTATTGCCAATATTTAATTTATATATTTTTTTTCTTCATTTGTTTCTTTGTTGCATCGAAACTCTAGTTAATAACAATTATTTATAATGAATGGCCAGAGTCGATTCGCTTCTTCCTGAAATTGAGGCTTTATCTTTTGAGTAACGATTAAACCGAAGTTGAACGAGTCAGAAGGGAACGGGCGATAGAAAACCGGTTGACAAGCGTCAAAGAAGTCGGAACAAAATATATGTATAGGAACGTATGTACTACATACGTCCATATATACATGCTAAAATGCATGAGAAAGAGAACCTGGTTTTTGGCGATGTGTATGTAATATCTATATACATATGTATATTTGTTCAGGACGATTTTCGACAGTCAACCCTTTAATTTTATTCCTTTGCTTCCCTTTTCTTTTCTTCTTACTCACCGAATAATAGAAGTTCCTAACAGTATCGCCAGACTTACCGATTCTACCGATCTTTTCTCGTGTTTTTAACTGTAACGGCACAGAAGCAGACAGCAAAGTCCTATCCGAGTTGGCTGCTGGAAATATCGGATCCAAAAAAAAACCTCCTCCTTGCTGGAGAAGTCAGACGATTTTTGCCAAAATGCCTAAAACATGAGGAAAATAGAATTTGAATTGAAATTAGAATTAAATGAATACAAGGTTTTATTATTTGACTTTATTATTTTTCTGAGTATTATTAAAAATGTATTCACTGATTTGGTAATTTTTCAATAAATTCTTTATAATTCACCATAATTTTAGTAAAAATTACTGTGTGGGAATAATAGAAAGAAAATTAACCCTTAATGGTCACCCGGGGTCAAAATGACCCCAACCGAAACTTTAACTAGAATTACTATACCTAGAATATTAACCCTTAATGGTCACACGTTCTAAAAATAACGTATCGCTCACACGGGGTCAGAATGACCCCAGCCACGTTTAAACAATCACCACGTTGCCAATATCATTCCGAGCGACTCATAAAAATTCAGGATATTAGTTTGCACCTTTTAGAATGAGAACATCATCGCAAAAAATTTTTATCAAATTTTCAAAATGGCGAAAAAAAATCAGGAAGGAGGCGATCCGTAAAAAATACCATTTTTTACTTTAAAAAATCATAACTCTGGCAATTTTTAATATTTTTTCATAAAATTTTAGGGTGATATTCTTGAGATATCAGAGTGTATAAAAAAAATAACTTCAAAGTGGGCGCTTCAAAAAAGGTATTTATTTTGACATTTGAAGAGGGTTTTCCCGACGTTAATCTTATCTTACAAAGGAAATCCCAAAGCACTATTAGAGTGAAGGCTGGACCAATCGGGCGCCAATAATTTATAGTAATTTTAGTTAAAGTTTCGATTGGGGTCATTTTGATCCCGGGTGACCATTAAGGGTTAATTTTCTTTCTGTTATTCCCACATAGTAATTTTTACTAAAATTATGGTGAATCGTAAAGAATTTATTGAAAAATTACCAAATCAGTGAATACATTTTTATAGTCCAACATATATGTATAATAAATTCTGATTTTTATGCTGCCTTATACGGTAACATTCCTTTTTTTAATAATTACTGTTCCGAGAATAATAATATCAACCAAAATTTAATATGACTTCTGCTATTATTTCCACATGACGATTTGTACCACACTCCATTACTATCGTTATTACTCAAAAAAAATTGTGATCGCGACAAATGAATGGAAAGAAAGGAAAATCGTGGAATGGCACCGGCAAATTTGAAAATACCGTGACGTAAAAAATGTTGCAACCTTATAAAATTACTTCTGATTATTTCTGCTACAGTCCACATAGTGAGTTTTGCTTCCAGCTGTGGAACAAAAGCGGGGACCCGATTCTCACATTCCACCCTGATTAATAAATTCCATACCATAAAAAATATTCTATTATAGAATACGTACAGGAGATAAGATCGGGACAATTTTTCTTCTCGCATGCCATCTGAGGATGAATCTCAATCTCCCGATGAATGAGGTCAAGACTCGGAACGCGTTCACTACCGGCCATTCGACGGAGGAGACGAAAATTAATACACATGATATTTTTCTTTTTTTTTACTCGAAAAGACAATGCGAGTCCATGTGATCACACGAGAGCCGTCAATTTGTCCAGCAACAGGTGCTGGAGCTCGTGATTTCGCGAATAATATGGGCACATAACTGTTCTTTCAGCGCCCAAGGCGACAAAAAAGACTTTTCTTCCTCCTTTTTATTCAATTCCGATTTCCTAATTTTTGTAAATTATTTTTAGTTAGAAAAAAGAAAGAATCGTTCGTATTTACGGAAAGAGATCTACTGGAAAATTGAAGATGATATTTAGGACTGATAATTTTTCGATAAACTTTTTTATGTGTAATTAGTTTAGCCATAAAATATAATAATTATTTAGTTTATAAATTATAATAATTAATTTACGATGAATTATATTAATCAGGTAATTCGTAATTAATAATTTTTAAATATTTTAGAAAAGTTCATTTTCAAGAGTAGAATTTAGGATTCTATGGTAATTTTTTTATTTTGCAGCATACGAAAATTCATCAATGGACTATAAAACTTTATTATTCACTAATTTTATAAGTTTTCAATGAATTCTTTACAATTCGCCATAATTTGAATAAAAATTACTATGTGGGAGTCATGGAAAGAAATTAAAATTCATTTTCCAATATAGTTAAAAAAAAATCATAATATTTATTGTTTCGTAAATCAGCAAATTTAAAAATCTCCAGAATTTGTTTATCTTGTGAGCCAATTTTTTTTTTTTTCTTACAACGAAATTTCTTTCTTACTAAATTTTGTAAATAAAAAGGAGAAATTACTTTTTCTGATTTACTCATTTTTCAGTTGATGAATTTTTATTAATAAATTGAAATTGGGAATTTTCTCAAACTGAATTTAACATGCTCAAAACCCGGAAGTAAAATAACAATGAAAAAAGAAAAGGAAGAATCTGATTGGTTTAGAAAGAAAATTATTAATTGAAGGAGAAAGAAAATTCGAAAACCGGGAAAGAAATGTCGAAATTACCACGAAATTTCTTTCCCCGAATCCGACGAATAACCCAAAAAAGGATCCTTTTACCGTCTCTTTTTTTTTTTTTTACATCCGTTACCTTCTCTGAAATATTATATTATATTAAAATTCACCATACTTTCGGCATTTTAAGTATTGTCGTAAACTTGAGTAACTCTTATCAACCGCTTTTTTTTTATTTCCTCATTTTTACCGACTCGTGCGTGTGTGTACGTGTATACATAAAAATAAGAAATTGTATTATATAGAGTATACAGGGCGATCAATATATATGGTCAGTCCCAAATTCCAAAAATTGTATTTAAATCCAAAAACAACAAAAACTAAAAAAATGGAATTTATCTTAATAACTTTCTGGAATTATATTTAATTTCTCCTGACAAAAAAGTGTCTTATTTCTAAATATCACTTATTTATTTATTTCATTTTTTTTTATTTCCTCATTTTTACCGACTCGTGCGTGTGTGTACGTGTATACATAAAAATAAGAAATTGTATTATATAGAGTATACAGGGTGATCAATATATATGATCAGTCCCAAATTCTAAAAATTGTGTTTAAATCCAAAAATAACAAAAACTAAAAAAATGGAATTTTTCTTAATAACTTTTTGGAATCGTATCCAATTTCTCCTGACAAAAAAGTGTCTTATTTCTGAATATCACTTATTTATTTATTTCATTTTTTTTTATTTCCTCATTTTTACCGACTAGTGCATGTGTGTACGTGTATACATAAAAATAAGAAATTGTATTATATAGAGTATACAGGGTGATCAATATATATGATCAGTCCTAAATTCCAAAAATTGTGTTTAAATCCAAAAATAACAAAAACTAAAAAAATGGAATTTTTCTTAATAACTTTCTGGAATCATATCCAATTTCTCCTGCCAAAAAAGTGTCTTATTTCTAAATATCACTTATTTATTTATTTGATCTTTTTTTATTTAATCCAGCAACGACTTCTTCATCACCTTGTACATGCATATACGCGCAAAGGCACTTTACGCACATTTTACGTAACTGCCTATATTCTAAGGAGCTTCTCACGCAAAGACAAACCTGCGGACAAAAGTTGTTTTAACGGTTTTTACTCGTTTTGTCCCACACGAGTGAAATCCTTTCGGTGATTCTCGTAAACTCACTCGTTGTTAGTCTCATTATCCAGAAAACCGTGACAAAAATCCCCGCGGAATAGAGTCGCATTGTACGTGCGTGCATGTGGAAGTGCATTTGTGTCCACCTGCGCACCTAGAATAAGAGTAGAGCTGCAATGTGTAGCGCACAAAGAAAATATGCAAAAAGCTCGAAAATAAAAAAATAAACGGCAAAGTCTAAGAAAAATCGTGGGAAAAAAAATCCTTCATTCGTCTAATTAGGTCCCCACAGCCCGAGGAGACGAACCTTTTGAATTTGCATCTTTGAAGGAGGAAGGAGAATTGCATTTGCAACACAAAGCAGCCAACGGGAGAAGGACGGAAAATAAGTGGCAATTTTGTAAAATGTGTGTAAGCTCGCAGATGTAACTTCGAGTATTGCAATTATTATCGATCGTGGTGATTTTAATTCAAAATTATATGTTTACCTAAATCGAAAATTTCGATTTTTTTTACAATTTTTTCATTATATATTAAATTTTGTTTCATAACTTTCCATGATTTATTTCAATAAATAATTCGAAAACTAGAAAGAACTTTCGAAAACAAAAATTTAAGAAAGGATTTGAATTTTCAAGGTACCCATGAAGAAAATGGTAATTTTGAAACTTGGGATTTTGTAAAAAAATGTATATCGAAATTTCCGAAATCGTAAAAATAAGATTATCCTCAAGGAACTTGGATCTATTTTTCACCATTTTTATGACGTCAAAAATCCCCATAAGAATTTTCGAAAAATTGACAAAGGATTTGATTCTTCGTCATGTCCATAAAGAAAGTCAGTACTTTACTGGACTTTGCGGAATTTTTTTAAAACATACCGACATGAAAATTTCAAATTTTAAAAATAAATTCAATTTAGTGGATTCCGATACCACCTTTCTCTATTTTTATTACAACCAAAATCTTTATAGGAACTTTCGAAAAAAATCCCGCGAAGAAATTTTTATCTCAACTGTAAAAAACTAACATTATATTTCACTGAATTTCCGAATTTTCATTCCTATATTTCAAATCTTAAATGATTTGGTAAATTTCCTCCATTTTTTGATTGGCGAAATGGCGAAGAAAATTTAGCAACATTCAAAAAATAATCTGATCAACGAAGTACCGGAATATATGAGCCGTTCATTTTGAAAGTGGCCTAAATCCAGTTTTTTTTTATTTTTTCAAAATGGTTTTTTATCAAAACTAATATCAAGGGGCACATGTTAGTACAGTTAACAACAAAAAGCTAAAAAACGGACTTAGGCCACTTTCAAAATGAACGGCTCATTATTATTATTATCCCGATTTCCTAATTGTAGGGTGTTGATAAAAAAAAAATTGCAAATAAAAATCAATTGCGATTTTCAAGGGTATCAAAAATAAACAAAAATTAGGAGAAAAATCTGTATTTTTCGGATTTCCCGAAATTTCGCTACTTTGCAAAATCCACTATTTTGGGCGTTCATTAAATCGGCCCAAAATCCTTCTAGTCCTGATGTACGTTCATCCAAATAATTCCGGTTCCATGCTACGTTATCCGGCTTGGCGATAAATAAAATAACATGTGTTAAGCCACACGTGTTGAAGTCGTATATGAAATCCGCAGGGCAACACTCTGAAAATCCTGCTCGCCTGGTAGATCCGCGATCAAGACGTTTGCGCAAATCGCGTGCCACGGGCACGCGTATTCTATCTGTTCCCTCATGTGGCAGCGTATGAGCTCTTACGGAAACGCTTAATGCTCCTTTTACGCCCTCGGGCCATTGCCTTTTGTCCTTCCGTTCCAGGAATTTTATATCATTTCACCTCACGACTTCATTTGATGCCCGACTGCCATTCCTGCCGTCCGAAAATTCCGTCGCTTATCCGAGCACCCACTAAATAATCGGTGCATCTCAGCACCACCCGTTTTACTTCTTTTTTGTTCCAATTTATAGATTCCAAAGGATTCCAGAAGAAGTTGAAAAAAATAGCCGAAGATTTCAGTAAAATTTTGATTTTTCTCGACTATCGTGATGAAAAAATCAAAATTTGTGGTATTCCTTTTTTTTTCCCGAAATTTCTTCTAGGAAGATTTTTGTTGTTTTAAAAATAGGGAAAAGTGGTACCGGGTTCCAATAAATTGAATTTATTTTTGGGATTTTTAATATTTCGGTGGATGCATTTTTTTTTAAAATTGTAATGTTGAGGA
The DNA here is from genome assembly GCA_949825005.1 of Gasteruption jaculator. Classification (NCBI taxonomy): domain Eukaryota; kingdom Metazoa; phylum Arthropoda; class Insecta; order Hymenoptera; family Gasteruptiidae; genus Gasteruption; species Gasteruption jaculator. Next base: position 7,703,124 of record OX463770.1, read on the forward strand.
AATTAATGATTTTCTTTATACCGCGAGATTAAATTTCTGTTAATTTAGTAATTAAATCTGGAGTATTTTTTTTTCAGTGTAGAAAATTTGAAAAATGTATATTTTCGAAGATTTCAGTAAAGTTTTGATTTTTCTCGACTATCGTGATGAAAAAATCAAAATTTGTGGTATTCCTTTTTTTTCCGAAATTTTTGTTGTTTTAAAAATAGGGAAAAGTGGTACCGGGTTCCATTAAATTGAATTTATTTTTGGGATTTTTAATATTTCGGTGGATGCAATTTTTTAAAAATTGCAATGTTGAGGAAATTAATGATTTTCTTTATACCGCGAGATTAAATTTCTGTTAATTTAGTAATTAAATCTGGAGTATTTTTTTTTCAGTGTAGAAAATTTGAAAAATTTATATTTTTCGAAGATTTCAGTAAAATTTTGATTTTTCTCGACTATCGTGATGAAAAAATCGAAATTTGTGGTATTCCCTTTTTTTCCCGAAATTTCTTCTAGGAAGATTTTTGTTGTTTTAAAAATAGGGAAAAGTGGTACCGGGTTCCATTAAATTGAATTTATTTTTGGGATTTTTAATATTTCGGTGGATGCAATTTTTAAAAAATTGTAATGTTGAGGAAACTAATGATTTTCTTTATACCGCGAGATTAAATTTCTGTTAATTTAGTAATTAAATCTAGAGTATTTTTTTTTTTTTTTTCAGTGCAGAAAATTTGAAAAATTTATATTTTTCGGAATAAAACAGAATTATTGAAAAATTTGTAATATCGATTTAATATTTTATATTCGCTACAAGGCCGTCGATCTTTCTCTAACATATGTTATTTACAACGAAACAAAGAGGACCGGGGGAAGGGGAGATACTCGATTGTTAATTGAAAAGAAAAGAAATAAAATGAAGTGGAGTAAAGTAAAGTCCAGATCGGTATCGGTTCCTTATAGGTAGCTCGTGAAAGCGTGTTAAAAAATGTTTGCCGATCAACAGGACGACGGCGAGAGAAGTCGAAGGGATTTTTTCATATTTTTTTACACAGGGGGCCAAAGCCCTTGAACTCGATCGGCATTTCAATCTTTTATAGGTGCCTATAGAGTCGTGACTCAGAACTCAACAAGACGGGGAGAATAGCGTTAGCTTTTCTCTTTTTGCCTTTTATGTATTAATAATTCAGGATACACACAAATATATATTCTTTTCAATATGAATAATTAAGTATGTATAAGAATATACACACTTATACCTGGGTACTTCTGTCTCGAAAGAAAACGCATTTGCAGTCGCTTGGGGACACGCAAATCCACATCCTGTCCATTGTTTCCGCGGAGAGAAACTTATTTTATTTTCCAGAATGTAACATTTTGGAATTTGAGAAAATTTTAGTGTACCTACACTACCGGTCAAAAGTTTGGGTCCACTTCACAATGTTAAGGGGTTATACCCAGTCAGGAGGCCGAAAAAAAAAACGCTTTTTTTAAAGATTTTTCTTGAAGAGAGTTTTTAATATATTCAATTGAAGTTTTTTGTGCTTATAATGTAAGTATTGAAGATTATAAAAAAATTTTTTATTTATAAAAATATTCTTAATAAGGGCCGTAGCAGGCGATCTTCGGGCCCTCCTCCAAAAAAAGATGTTTTGCGGTGTACACTGTAACTCAAGACTGGATTATCTTAAACCAAAAAACCAAACAGATTTCGTTAATATAATAGATTATCTAGTAATTAATCGAAGGAATAATAAAAATATTGATTTTTGACAAAACGGCGGCATCTCAAAAAAATTTTTCTATTTTCCATCAAAATTTCGGCCTTTATTTATTTATAAAATGAGAGAAAAAAATCCAAAAAAATAAATCCTTCGGTTAATTACTAAATAATATATTAAAAAAGATTGTATAAAAATTTCAGACCGATCGATGAAGCCGTTTTTGAGATAGCGTGTACACCGACTTTAAAAACATGGTTTTGAGAAAAACGCGTTCAAAGTTTTAAACCTACCTTTGAACGCACCGAGGCGTCCTTACTAATATGCCCGTAACTCCGAAAATATTGGTCGGATCGACTTGAAATTTTGTGTGTACACTTTTGAATAGTTGTACATTAAGAAAATATAATTAAAAAAAAAACGATTTTTTTCAAAATCCTGACTGGGTATAACCCCTTAATGAAGAGCAAGTGGATCCAAACTTTTGACCGGTAGTGTATTTTTGGGCAGTTCCCGGCCTGTCTTTTGAAATTATAAAAAATTGCTGTTCAAATTCAATGTGCGGTTTCGAAAAACATGGAGTTTTGGTACAATTATGGGCACCAACTGCATCTTTGAATCGACCAATCGATTGTGACTCAAAGAATCGTTTCACAATAACGTTAGGGAATAACGGGACCTGGGTATGATTAGCACACTAACCAACATAATACGCCATCATTGCCTATTAAAAAAATGTTATGTATATGCATAGGAATTTACACGTAACTTGGTCAAGTTCTGTCGCGCTTCAATTATCCCTGAGGGAAATTATACCGGGTGACAATCAAAAAGTAGACAGTGGAAAGTGCGAAGATTTATAAACATTAACTTATTTCGAAGCGTATAATTTATATTTGTTTGAGAACTGGTCATTCACTTGCACGCGGTCAATTACTAGGCAGTTTACTCTAGGTACCCTTACTCTGAAAATTCGAACTAAATAGTAAAAATATTAAAATCCCTTAAATTTCACAATATCAATTAATTTTTTAATACATTATTATGTATTAAAAATTGTATTTTATATAAAAATCTTAAAACCACTTAAATTTTACAATACTAATTATTTTACTTTAATGGACTATTTACAATAACTCATTAAAAGTTGGAATAGAATTTTTTTTAAAAATTGTAAACATAGGGAAGATTAATGTTTAATAAAAAATCAAACGAGAAATTGACAATTGTCAAAAGATTGAAAATTTCCAGTCGAATCTCTTCGAAAATGTAGATTTCCTGAAAATTCAAATTATGATATTCATTCCTCTCGTTTTTACTAAATTGTAAAAATATTGAAATTCCTTAAATTTCACAATATCAATTAATTTTTTAATACATTATTATTTATTTTATATAACAATCTTAAAACCACTTAAATTTTACAATACTAATTATTTTACTTTAATGGACTATTTACAATAATTCATTAAAAGTTGGAATAGTAATAATTTGGAAGAATAATTTTTTAAAAATAGTAAACATAGGGAAGATTAATGTTTAATAAAAAAATCAAACGAGAGTTTGACAATTGTCAAAAAATTCAAATTTTCCAGTCAAATCTCTTCGAAAATCTAGATTTCCTGAAAATTCAAATTATGATATTCTTTCCTCTCGTTTTTATAATGAAACACTCACAAAACCCTTGTGGGACAAACAAAAAACACTTATTTTACAATTCTTGTCATTGATTTGTTGCTAATAACCAGCGTTGCCAGGCGTGGGGTAATTTCTACAGTGCTGTACTTGGCAACGCTTCGGAAATTACCCTACGGTTGGTAACCCTGCTATTAATATCAATCTTTAAAAAAAAAATACTATGACTCTACACAATTTTGTATCAATTAATCGATAATGATTTGCCTTTTTTTTACTCGAAAGCTGATGATTATCGTGAAAGGAAAAAAAAACGATGATAGATAACAACTCGGGAAAGGAATGAATACATTCATATCGAAACGCGCTTCAGTAGCTTGCTCTCGACTTTCCACGCGTTGTCTTCGAATTGTAACAATAAGAGACTTTGACGCAGACGTAAAAGCTTCGTGTCTATCCGGAGAGTATAATGCAAACAATTCATGTACGGTATGCACACAGCACATGCAGCAGTCGAGGAGGAAGAGGAAAAAAAAATATATAAATAAATACCTACTGCACGCACGTGTCCCTCGAGACGATGCGTTTAATTGAGAGCTATGCGATAAAATAAAGACTTTCGAGAGAAACAAAAGATATAATTGTTGTCATACGCGAGATCAACAATTCCAGTTACGACTTGCAGGCGTATGGTTGTCGCATACGTATAATTCATCGCCGTGCACCTCGAACTCGTCTCTCGGTTTATCGTGGATTTATTTGTTTATTTATGAGAATTGCAATTTCAATTTCGATTGATTATCGCCAACAGTGTATGCATATAGATATATGAAATTGGATTATCAGATACACAATATTATCCCTAGAACGGCACATGGGGTCAATATGACCCCACGCGATTTTCGAACTCCATTGTCCAAAATCGAAAATTGTCCGAACTCCAAATCTGTAATTATGTGCGATATTACGAAAATTAGTAATTCTCTAAAAATCACACCCTTCATTTTTCAAAATAAATACCGTTTTTGGAAAATCGATTACGCTCTTTACGTTCGAGTTTGGAGGTGTGCTGTTCTAGGATTGTTATTATGCGTATTATACATACGGATGCCTCACTTGCCAAATCGATTAACTCCATAAAACAAGAAATTGAGAAAAATGATAAAATAGCTTCTGAAATACATTATTTATTATGCAATGGCTAAAAAAATTTTGTCATTTAGTGGTGTTAATACTTATTATTAGAGAAATTTGTTTTGAATGTATGCAGTTAGGAGCTACTTAAGGGGGTAAGGTCGCCAGTAAAAAGAAAAAGTATATCAATTTTTTTTACAACTTTTATTATAGAAATACGTTTTTCAAAAATACATTGAAAATTGTAATACTAAATACTTACTAAATTATTTTTTCGAAATCTCTAGTATGTAGTATAAACATACTGGAGATTTGTTAAAAATTTCCATTTGGCGCAAGGTTCGAGGAGCACCGATTGATCGATTTGCCTCGGCAAGGTCTCATTTCATTCGGAGGAAGACCCTTTACGGCATGAATGTGGGAATTTTGGAAGAAGTAAGTAAACAAAAAGTTACAACACTTTTTATCAGATATATATATACATAATTTTGGTTTTTGTTTTGTTTTTGGGTTTAAAAAATTCAGAACTTTTGTAATTTTTTTTTCTTTCCAAATTCCCACATTCATTCCATAAAGGATGGTCTTCCAGAGAAAATGAGCCATTGCGGAGTCAAATCAGTCAATCGGTGCTCCTTGAACCTTGCGCCAAATGGAAATTTTTAACAAATCTCTAGTATGTTTATACTAGATACTAGGGATTTCGAAAAAATAATTTAGTAAGTATTTAGTAGTACCATTTACAATGTATATTTAAAAAATGTATTTTTATAATAAAAGTTGTAAAAAAAATTAATATACTTTTTCTTTTTATAGGTGACCTTACCCCCTTAAGTGCTTTGATATTAAAATTTAATAAAATTCAGAAAAGGGAGTTAATCGATTTGGCAAGTGAAGCATCCATATATAAATATTACATGTATTATATACAGTAATTTGGGGAAAAAGATATTATTATTATTTAACGTCCTGATGAAAATTGTTCAAAGAATTTCTGTTGATACTTGTAAAGAAATTCTGCGAATTTCAAACAAATTTTACTTTCCTTCAGGGAACTCTGATATCTTAATTTTTTATTTATTATGAAATTGTTTTTATCCACGATAATGGCAATTTCAATGAAAATTGTATATCAGCAATTAACACTATGTCGTCCGGTGGCACCACGTTGGTGCCATGCGAAAACTATCGGGCAAGCGCCGGTGGCACCACGTTGGTGTCGTACGTAAAGATTTATACCGGCGCCAAACGACAGAATCCCGATGAAACGTGCGGACGGGAAAGTGTTAAAGTTACTATATATAGTCGATAAATAATTTTCATCACCACGTTAAAAACCCAAATATACTCATTTTCGAATCCTAATGTCACATATTAAATTTTCTCTCGACAATTGAATGGGTTACCTCAAAAACGTTGTAAGGTACAAATTGCAAATTGTTCAGAAACCCCCGAAAATGAAAAAAAAAAATAAATAACCTGATGGTGCAATAATAATTGTTTTAAAAAATGTGTACCTTACAAGGTTTTTGAGGTGACCCATTCTGTTATTGCAACATCAGGTAATTTTTTTCAATTTCGGGGGTTTTTAAACAATTTGCAATTTGTACCTTACAACGTTTTTGAGGTGACCCATTCAATTACAATTAACATTTTTATTCATTTTTATATACCTAATTAATGTATTATAGACAAAAATGTTTATAGTTAAAAAATTTTCCATTTTCATATATTATGGGGTTTTAGATAATTTGACTTTTGTTATTGATTTTTTTTTTGTATTTCTAATATTGTTGATTTGCAATTTTCGAAAAAATTTAAAAACAGAAAAATATAAGCAAATTGATATTTTTAACATGATGTTGATTGTTAACAGAATTTTTCTTTTTTTTTTCGATACGCGTGAGGCTCGTCAGATATTGTTGTTTCTCAATTCAGGGAAAATAAGAAACTTTCTCCGCCCTCGAAAAAATCGCATAAAAGTGGCGTCAAAGCGCGAAAAATTTGGTAGCCAAATTTCGTAGCGGGGAAATCACGATAACAATATGACTTTCGCTCCATATTAGTTAATCAAGTGCCAAGTCTGTCGTGCGTAAATAATGCACGATATTTGTCACACCGCTGCTTTATATGTAAAACTACTGCTCCCATTCCATTTAACATTTATTTAATCATTCGGTATTTCCGTTCGCAGATCCGTGTGCCCGTTAGAGTACAATATAAATAATCAGTACGTACCGGCGCATTTCATTAATAACGTTGGTAATCGCCGCATGTGCCATTTTAATTATCCCGCGATATGAAAAAAAGGAGATAAACGGCATATTTGCCGGAAAAGTTGCTTAAGGGTTAATTAATTTCACGGATTTCAATTCATGAAAATCGGTGGCACACCAATCGTGAGTAAGAATTTGAAAAATAGAGAAATATGTGGAATCAAAATTCAGAAGAGAAACTGACAATTGTAAAAACATTGCATTATTCGGAATTATTGGGTTGGCAACTAAGTAATTGCGGGTTTTGTCATTCATTCGCATTGAAAAATCGGCAATTACTTAGTTGCCAACCCAATAAATCTAGTAAAAATACTCGATTTTTCGAAAACTCTTATTATAAAATCCATTCCTCTCGTTTTTATGATGATTTGCAAAATAACAAAAATAGGATTTCTTTCTTTCGAAAAATTCGAAACCCTAAAAATATTTAAAAAACACAAAATTTCAAGTTCAATCCATGAGAAATTTCCATTTACCCTAGAAATAAAAATTCAACATCAAAATGAAGTCCACGAGAAATCATCGTTTGAATTAAAAATTCAAAATTTTAATTACAAATTTTTAAATTAAAAATTCGATATTTTTCAATTGCTTCCTTGCCAAAAATCTTGCCAAAATATCGTTAATATTTTCTAAATTCTCCAAATCCTACGCAAAAAATCCCCGAAGAAACAAAGAATCCCACCAAAGTAAAAAAACGAATTCATGAAATTTCTCCGCACGAGTAAAAAATAATCTAAATCTTCTGTTACATCTCCCTTTAACCCCTTCAGGGGCACATTTTTCCTTAACACTTATTATAAAAATAAGAGTGACTACTGGGGTTTTTGGGGTCGCTGATTACGAATCCGAAGTCAGATTTTCAAAATTCAAATTTTGAGATTTCTGCAATTTTAAGATTTTTTTGTTGAAAAAACTGAGCAACGAAAAATTTGGAAAAAAAAAATATCTTATAAACCTTTATATGGAGAATACCATAACAAAAATTTCAGAGCTGTAGCCATACGCGTTACCGAGAAACTGATTTTTCAGTGAAAAAACAGCATTTTTTCACGTTAATTGTTTATAACAAGTATTTGAATAAATTAATTATTGCAATTTTACGCCAAAATTTCATAAATTGGGTACCCAAGAGTCTAAAAAATACTTTTGTACCTGTAGATAGGGCAAAAGGTGTCAGAAATATTAAAAAAACGAGTAAAAAATACGTGGGGCATATACGCCCCACTGCCCCTGAAATGGTTAAATATACACTCCCGATACACTGATTGGAGAACCGTAAACTTGAGAATTTCCATCGATTAATTTACTAAGACGTAAATGTTGACGTTTTATAAACACGGCTAACATTATCATCTTTCCCTGTCCCTTCCACGCATCTGCGCTTGTGTAAATGGGGAAAAAATAAGCCAGGTGTTGAACAAAGGGGAACTTTATACAAGCGTATATAATACGGGCTAAAGGCGAGTAAAGCGTATTATGCTTCACGACCTTAACGATTTTATAAGACGACAACCAGCGAGCAAACAGAGCGCGTCGATACACTTATCCTTACGTGGGCATTGTTTTGCTAAAATCAGAATTACGGGGATGCCACGAGCGCGCATCGAAAGCTCATGGAAAATGAAACCGGTGGAAGAAAAAAGAAAAGGCGTGGCCCCCTCCCTGGGTCAGCAAAAGGGGCATTCAGTCGCTCAGAAACTTGTGGAATGACGAAACAGGTATTGGAACACTGACATTTCGTGATCCAATATAGACATTTGTCGTACTTCAGTTTCACCTTTTCCTGGCAATTCCAGGGAAAATTGCTTCCACCCCAGTAGGAAGAACCGGTCCAGTTCAGTCACTGGTCCAGTGTCGGATCCAGCTGATGAAATCTGGGTTCGGTTGCTCCCTGGAGGCGTTAAAGCGGATCTATCCTTTTTCCGCTAATCAGAAAATAATGATCGAGAAAATGATCAGAAATTGACAATTGCAAAGAGATTGCAATTTTTGGATTGAATCTATTGAAGATTCTTGATTTCGTGAAAATTCAAATTATGAAACTCATTCCTCTCGTTTTTATCAGGATTTTGAGAATATGAAGAGAATAGCCTGTGTATAGTTTCAGGATTAAGGGGGTACATCACAGTAAAAAAAAATTTTTCTTTCATTTCTTTTTATTTTTTTTTTCATTTTCTGGAACCTGCATTTGTTAAGAATACTCTCGCCAAATTTTGTAAAGAAATTCGTAAAATTGACGCAGATACAGTATAAAATTTAGTTACATAACAAACAGTACATAACAAAAAAAACAAAAAAATAGTTACATAACAAATTTTACTATCCTTCAGGGAACTCTGACATCTTATTTTTTTATTTATTATGAAATTGGTTTTATCCGTGATAATGGCAATTTCAATGAAAATTGTATATCAGCAATTAACACTATGCCGTCCGGTGGCACCACGTCTTGGTGCCATGCGAAAACTATCGGGCAAGCGCCGGTGGCACCGCGTTGGTGTCGTACATAAAGATTTATACCGGCGCCAAACGACAGAACCCCGATCAAACGTGCGGACGGGAAAGTGTTAAAGTTACTATATATAGTCTTTTTTTTATTTTATTTTTTTTTATTTCATTTTCTGAAACCTTCAATTGTTAAGAATACTCTCGCCAAATTTTGTAAAGAAATTCGTAAAATTGACGGAGATGCAGTATAAAATTTAGTTTCTAAGTCGTGTTATTATCCTTTCTCAGCAAAACTTCGAACGCGTTTTTCTCGAAACTATGTTTTTCAACCTCGTTGACAGCATATTTCAAAAACAATTCATCCGATTCATTGCATGTACAAAATCTTAAAATGTTTGAAAATCCAGTCTCTAGTTCACCACGGAGAGATTTTTTTGATAAAGGGCCCCCTTCTATTTTTTTTTCTTTTTTTTTTTCATAAACGATGAAAATTTTCTGTGACAAAATTCGCTGGTTCGCCATTTTTTATTTTTTTTTTTAGGTATCGAAATTTCGTCCCGTAGAGTTATAAATCTAAATGTCTAGTTTATAAGGGTATTTTTTTTTATTTTTTCGGATGAACCGTATGCGGCTTATTTGCTGTCAACCACCAAATCGGAGTGTCTTTTTGAAAGCGGCGTACACCGCAAACTATTAGTCAAATTGGGGTCAAAAAATTTGTGTAGAGTCTTGTCTATATATATATATTGAATACAAGTAACAATAGAAAAAAAAAACAAAAAATAGTTTGCTCGAAAAAAATTATTAAAAATTCACCCTCGTACCGCGGATCTATCCTTTTTCCGCTAATCAGAAAATAATGATCGAGAAAATGATGAGAAATTGACAATTGCAAGAGATTGCAATTTTTGGATTGAATCTATTGAAAATTCTTGATTTCGTGAAAATTCAAATTATGAAACTCATTCCTCTCGTTTTTATCAGGACTTTGAGAATATGAAGAGAGAGAGAGAGAAGCCTGTGTACAGTTTCAGGATTAAAGCAACAGCAATGGCAGCAGCAGTAGCAGCAGCAATATTCCAATTGCTCCGTTGGCATGATGTCACCTGACGCTATTTCGTACGACCATTGTTCGGTTACTATCTGGAGCCGCGACCCATTTAGCGACCCTATCGGTTCTGTAATCCTCTGTCGCCTGAAGGAACGGTGTCGACATTGTGTCGACATTTCAATGGGCATAATAACGCACGTGAGAACCTCCGTGCGTTCCAGAACCTCTTGTTTATTATAAATTCCAGTTTGAACCCTTCACCACCACTGGCTCGTGTAAAACAAAGAGCCGCAGCCGTAGTCGAACAAAAGCGTTGACATATGGCCCGTCGTCGCAGTCGCTGCCAGTTTCAAGCGAATAACAACCGGATAAGTCGATATCGCTCTGTGATATTACCAGTACTGGTACTTGGTACTTATATGTACATACTCGCTACCTGAGTCTAGTGAATGCCGTTTAGTGTCATAACCAAATTTTACATAAATGCAATTTTCCGCAGTTGCAGCATCAATGAATGTTCTCGACAAAATTTTTCGAAATTTCTATGGAATTCTTACGAAATATGAAATTTTCTCACTGTCAATTTTAATGATTCTGAAAAATTTCTGTGAATACCTCTCTTCTGATTGAGGGTAAATGCACCAATAGATGGACGGTTAAGCAAACTCTCATGCTTTTTTATCAAATTAATATACTAAAATACAAATAAGTTATAATAAAATGAATTATATTAATGTAAAAATATGTAATTAACTAGAAAAAAATTACTAAAACTTTGTGAAACTTCGTGGTAATTAACGAAAAAGAAAAATTTATGAAAAAGACCAAAACCCCAGTAGATGGACAGCCAATACCAATAGATGGACGCTAAATTTTCTTACATTTTTGCAATTTTATTATTTTATCACGATATTTATAGCTTTTTTAGTGAAATACGAGCATAATAATGTATACGTACCTTATTTCTTTATTCATTTATAATAGTAATAACAAACAACGTTTACCGGACGTCTGTCACATATTTACTAGTGGTGGCGCTCTCGAGGCAAAACTTCGTCGTGTCAAATTTAAATATTTTTTTCTATCATTATTACAAATATAAAGATGAAAAAAATCACTTTTTGCAATCAGGACTACATATAGCCATAAAAAAATTATGACTTTACGATTTCGTTCTTAAATTTAATGTAATTAGGGTAAATGCACCAATAGATGGACGATTAAGCAAACTCTCATGCTTTTTTATCAAAATAATATACTAAAATACAAATAAGTTATAATAAAATGAATTATATTAATGTAAAAATATGTAATTAACTAGAAAAAAATTACTAAAACTTTGTGAAACTTCGCGGTAATTAACGAAACAGAAAAATTTATGAAAAAGACCAAAACCCCAGTAGATGGACAAAATCTCCAGTAGATGGACAGCCGATACCAATAGATGGACGCTAAATTTTCTTATATTTTTGCAATTTTATTATTTTATTACGATATTTATAGCTTTTTTAGTGAAATACGAGCATAATAATGTATACGTACCTCATTTCTTTATTAATTTATAATAGTAATAACATACAACGTTTACCGGACAAATGTCACATATTTACTAGTGGTGGCGCTCTCGAGGCAAAACTTCGTCGTGTCAAATTTAAATATTTTTTTCTATCATTATTACAAATATAAAGATGAAAAAAATCACTTTTTGCAATCAGGACTACATATAGCCATAAAAAAATTATGACTTTACGATTTCGTTCTTAAATTTAAATGTAATTACTTTTGGAAATAATATTTGTCCATCTATTGGAGGGTGTCCGTCTATTGGTGTGTTCACCCTACTTCAGACAGATTTTTCAAAGCAAAAATTTACCAAGGTGAGACTAATTTTTTCCGAAGGAAAATTAAAAAAGAAATTTTTTCCAAAGGAAAAAAAAACTTAGGTTTTTCTTCGATAAATTAAAAAAAAATTAAAAAAATTAGTTATTCCAGCAAAACCCTAGCAAAACTATTTTTTTTTTTTCCGAAGGATACACTCACACTCAAGTACGTAGCTTACACAGAAATGTATGCGCTGGCACGGTAATGCACGAATGCATGATAATTGTTTCGCTTCACCGTGAAATGCTGCCCTCGTTACCTTTTCAATTACGAAACTTCGTTTTATAAGATACCTATCCGCTTTGTATAGTCTCCGTAGTGTCTCGTAAGCAATGTAATGTTGTGCATACACTATGTATCGACCTTTGTATATGTATATATACGTAACTATGTATATCCCGATATCGACACCCGATCGTCGCCCAGTTGTTATCCACTCGACGCGACATTGAAAAAAAGAAATTGCTTTTCTTGTCTCGTTCGTTTCCAGTCGATCGACTGCAGATGGGATCCAGAGTTTTAGGAAAAATTCTGAAAATTGACAAATAAAGGGGGACATTCCGTTAGTTGCAATTCAGTAATATCCTATCCGAATTTATCGATATTGATTTTTTTCGAGGTATTGGAATCCTGAATTGGGTAGGGTCGCCAAAAAAGAAAAAAAAAATCGGTATTTTTCAGGCAGTCGCCACCTAAAGTAACGAAATTGCCTATGCAACTTCTTGCAATTGCATCAAATATTTTCGGGAGCGTTCGAAGTATTAATTTCGAAGTAAAAAAAAGCGAATTGGAGGAATTTTGGGAACTGCGGAAGTTTCTCATCTTTCAATTTGGATTTACAACTGGAAAAAAAAGGGACTCGAGTTGACGCAATTATGCTGCAAATATGCTGGTAGAGGAACATCGATGGTTATCTGGATTCTGGAATATTACGTAACCCCACGGGACGATAAGGGGACATTAAAGGTGTATATTGAAAAAAAAAGAAGCAAAAGTCGAAAAAGTTCCACATATGCGGGTCGAACGTACGTTGGAGGTATGTACTACACCTCAGTCGTACAGATATAAAAAAAGAGCGCTGCTATCATCGAACGGCTTTATCATTATCAGTGTACGGAGACACGAAGATAACTCGAAAAAAGAAGCAACCTCGTGAGAGAGAGAGAGAGAGAGAGAGAAAAAGAATGAATCCAGCGAAGTATTGCGACAGTCAGCGAAGTCAGTCAGTGATTCGGAAGTTTCGGACACACGCGGAGAGAAAAACAACTTACAGAAATTGCTTTGAAAATAATAGAGGTGCGCTCGTGAAAAATAATAGTCAAATTCCATACGAATGTATACCGAGTGAAAGGATAAAAGGAATTTTTCGGAATTGTAAAAATGTATAAAAATATTAAACAAAACGCAAAGTATTGAAATTCCATGTGGAAATAATACAAAGGAGCAGGGAAATTATAAAAATTTTTTCTTTTTTCACAGTACACTAGACTTATATTATTTTCTTAATTCTACTATGTCAAGAATATACAGTTAAATTTTTAGCTAAAAATATTCAATAAGAAAAAATTGCACATTTATTTTTGTAAATTTCAATTTTAAAGAGAAAAATTTTTTTTCGGGAATTTTTTTCGATATATAAATAATATTAATGACACTTTAAAATTATATGACATGATTTATCTGTATTTCAAGTATACCTAGGAATTTTTTCAAGCTAATAAAACTTTAAGAATTATAAGAATGTATAAAAATATTAAACAAAACGAAAAGTATTGAAATTCCATATGGAAATAATACAAAGGAGCAGGGAAATTATAAAAATTAGTTGATACAAAAAAATAACAAAACGTCCGTATAGAAATCATTAAAAGTTACGAGGAAATTTCTGAATGTCGAATATATTTTTAAAAAATGATACACAAAAATCAATAAACAAGGTGAATAGAATTTCATAACGAAACAATAGAAAATCGTAAGGAATTTTTTGGATTTAGTACAATTCGTTTGAAAAATAATTTACAAGAATCGTGAAAACAGACGAAAGATAGTAAACTTCCATAAAGAAATAATTATGGAAATGAAATTCCAAGGGAAATTTTTGAATTGCAAATATTTTTAAAAAAATAGTGTATAAAATAATAAACGCTTACTGTAAAAATAGAATTAAATTACTAGGCTCTCATTGAATGCGTATAATTTTATAAATAAATTCCGAAAATTTCATAATTTCACGTCACGGGCGCAGGTTTATTATTTTTTCTAGGAATATTCTTTACTTTTACAACGCTTTTTTTTCTCTGCCATAAAATTAGAAATAACTATTAGCTTTCTGTGAACATCCACTATTTTTTCCGGTCGATAAATTTCATTATATTACGTCACGGGCTCGGATTTATTATTTTTCGTAGCAATTTTCCATTATTTTGACGCCTCTTTTTTCGTTTTATTCTCAGTGTCGGTGCATGTAACAACGATAACCAGCGCTATCGGCGTGGTGTTGGCAGTAGGTAGATATTAGCACGTACGTTTTCACACACGTAGCGAAGAAAGTGTTGTAACTTTTATTTCGTTTTTCCTTGTTAGTTGGTGTATTTGAAAAACAAGAATTGCTGAAAGTGCTTATATCAGCGATTAAACGACCGATACATTTACATTTCTACATATATATACTATATATGTAGCATACACCTGTTAACATATACACACATATATATATATATGCACTATTACAAATTGCATTAAAAGCCAGCGATTTTTGTGCCCAGACAAAGTGGATAGGAAAGAAGGAGGAAAAAAAAAAGAAGAAGAGATGCAAAAAGGGTACAGGATAAATAAAAATAGAGAAGAAGAAGGATAGAAAAGGAAGAAGATCCTTGGGAAGATCCTCGTGAAATAATGAGAACGTTTGAGCGAACAAAGGATGAGAAATTTGTATGAATACCGCGGCTGCTAGGATTCTAGGCGATGATCCGAGGTCGAAATCGTTCACGATCACGACTTGGATCCGATGCGAAGTTGCAAGGAAGGGGAGGATATGAAATTGATGAAATTGTGCGATGAAGAAAAAAAAATCGGCGCCAATTCGGAAAAAAGATGCAAGCATAATAATAATAATAATAAAAACAAGGAGGGAAATTTATACAAACGGAGTAAAAGGAAGGATTTTCGATGCAATTTCGATGCAATTGCACTGCAATTTCGACAATCTAGCGTATAGGGAGTAAGGGCAGCACCTGGAAAATACCGAGCCAAAGGTTCCCCGATAAGACCTTTTTTTTTTTATTTTAACAATAATATGATACCAGTACCGATGTTGTATCAGTTCGATAAGGAGCAGTGAAATCATCGAACGATAACGGATAGTTGATCGAAAGAAAAAAATAGGGATAATGTCATGCAGGAGGAAGATCGGTTCCAAGTTCTACGTGGAAAGCAACGTTCATGTGCAATCGGTAAGGGCCGTGTGAGAAACGAAGAGATCGTAAATTGCCAAGTGCACAAACAGAGAGAAACTTAATTTTCATAAATTTGGTGCTGTCATTTATCGTTGGTGCGATTGAAAGAAAAGAAGAATAATTTGTTGTTTGAGTAATATATATTAACCCTAGAACAGCACATGGGGTCAATATGACCCCAGGCGATTTTCGAACTCCATTGTACAAAATCGAAAATTGTCCGAACTCCAAATCTGTAATTATGTGCGATATTACGAAAATTAGTAATTCTCTAAAGATCACGCCCTTCATTTTTCAAAATAAATACCTTTTTTGGAAAATCCATTGCGCTCTTTACGTTCGAGTTTGGAGGTGTGCTGTTCCAGGGTTAATCCTTTGAATCCCGAGGGGTATTGAAAAAACACTATCGCGAACAGCGCGACCGCGCTTCGGTGTCGTTACGTTTGAAGTGTGCTGGGTTTTCTCGACATAAAATTCAACAGCGCGATTGCGCTGCTATTGGGACTCGAACGGTTAAGACAAAAATAATATTTAACGGGAAAAAAAAATCGCTATTGAAAATATGTATATAAAAAAATGTTGATTTGTATTATTTGGCAAATTACGATCTCTGCAGAGTATCGATTTTGGGTTTAAATTATACGCTCGTTTATGAGTAATGTGCAAAACCTGGTTTAAAAAAATCTGCAGCAATACAAATGATTGAATTGGAGAATAAATAAATATGTAGTCTTGGTACAATGATAAATTATATTGGGAAGGATTCTGCATTCGATTCTGCGGGAAACTCGATCGTTTCAGGGTTTTTCTTAAAGAATAATATGGTTATCGATAAATTGTTTTAAAATCTGATATTTTACGGTTAGTTTTTTTACCCCATCCAATACTAGAAAAAGTCTCAAAAAGTTAGAGAATTTGGATAGAAAAATATTTTACTGTTTTTTTTTAGTTGCTTACCTTTATAACAATTTTTTTTTTAGTTACTTACATTCAATCGTTGAGGTTTCCCAACGAATTTATATCCTCGTCTCCGGGGTATTTTTTTAAATAATATTTCGTTATTTCTTACATTCATGTCTTTATCACTTTTAATAAATATCGAATTACTTATAATTGTTGTGATTATTGTCGCAATAAAAAACACGTTTTCTTACTGTTTTCAAACAAAGAGTAAAAATTGGAATTTCTTACACAGACATTTTGCAGAAAAAAATAGAAATGTGCAAAATATATTCCAAAATTATATTAGAACCTCTAAATATATTCCAACTTTTTATACCAAGAAAATTATAATGCAGATACTCTGTTCCATAGGAAATTTTACAGGAAACGAAAGATTTTCACCGTTAGAAAACCCATTTCCCTGGAATCCAAATCTTCAGTACCTACATATACATACCTCTTCAATGAACCTCGCAACGGTTACCCACATGCACACCCTGGAGCAGGTTTTGCGATTCACTTATAGACTTTATGCAGTTGAAACCCATAAACTCTTCATGATCCTTCGTTTCCTCCTGTCGAGGCGAACTTCCAGACGAATTTTCATTTCCATTTCCATCCAAGCCTCCTCCAGGGTCCTCCTGAAATGGAGAAACACCACATTCGTATATAAATCGATGTATGGGGATAGTCTGGGCTATAGTCTCCTCTCCCTTTGCCAGAAACTGCTTGTACCAATTTCGCAATAATTAAAATCCCGATCCCAGCTGCTATAATTTCGCAAGAAACAGAAGTGCGTCGTGACACCGACGAGTGCATTTCTCCCCTTTGTGCAGCAAAGCTCATTCCTCTGCCACTTTTTCCTTTCGGGTAATTTACAAAACGATGAAACTCGGACTGAAAAAAAAAATAAAAATAAAAATAAGCGCACCGTGGCAACGAGGAGTGCATTTCTCTCCTTTGTGCAGTAAAGCTTATCCCGCGGAAGTCCATCTGATTCTGGACATAAAAGCGAATGCATATATCTGCAGTCTGGGGTCCCCCGAGAAAGTACACAAGCTGCAGAAAACGTACACGTGAACTTAGAAGTCCCTTCGCGTGTGGATGTGCGACTCTGCGTTGTAGGTTGTTATACGATGCCACGAGAAGAGGAGGGAAAAGGTGGAGGAGCCGAAGAAGAAGAAGAAGAAGAGGCAGAAGAAAAGGTACATACAAGCAAAGAGAGTCTCCAAGAGGAGCTTCGTCCTTCTCTTACCCTCTTACTCTCTTGCCTGGCTTTCTTTCATTCTTCTCGCTCCCCTCCAGCGGGCCTATGTCTTTCACGTTTCTTCGTTGGGACTCGGGGCCCCGCAACCAGACCCAACCGACCGAGCGAGCGACCGTCCACCTTCTTACCACTGCTATGTATACGACTCGAAGTCGACCGCAACAGTCCGATCTTAAAGTTCCTCGTGGACGCGTCGACTTTTCATTCGATATTCCGTTTCGCTTCTTCTTGTTCCTCAAAAAAAAAAAAAAATAAATAAATAATAAAAATCGCGTCGAGTTGCCACAGTGAAAATACTGGTTTGCTCAAGTGCAGTGCGCGCGTGGATGTGCGTGTACGTGCGTGTGGCCGCTGAATTATCCCAAAGGATTCGGAATAGCCGGGATATACTTCTGTAGCCAGCAGCTTCTGGGACAAATGTACTTGTACCTGGCAGGATCACCGCTCAAGTTAGTATTCCTGGAAGAATCCCATCGTCTTCCGAACTTGAAGTCTCTTCACGGCCATAAATGCATCTGTCATGTGTTCGTAATGCACGCGAATTGGCATTTTCGCGACAGCAACCGAGGGACCCGTCGAAGGAGACCGGTTGAAGACGAGAGAATCGCTAATTGGCGCTATTGGCTGCCCGGAATTGGCTGGTCCAAGTTTCCTACCGATTTGTGGCACCTAGAATTTCCTAGTTTTTTTTTTGGGGTGGATGTATCGATTTTGAGTTCGTGAAGTAGAAAAAATAGCGCCGGCGAAGCAATTGCAGCAATTTGAGGTGCTCAACTTAGAAATCGAATTCCCGGAGTTCGTTTTAGTTGCGTCACGTGAGTCCGGTACTGGTACAAAGATGCGTGTGCCTCCAAATGTTCAGTTTTGTTACTGGGATGCACGAATTTGCAGCGAGAAAAGGAGAAAAATTAGCACTGGGAGAGCAATTGCAGGAAATTAAGATAATCAAACCCCAAATTGGGGTCCCCGAGCGTCCAGAATTAGCTCCTGTTGTACCATTCGGGTCCGGTATTGGAACAAGAATATTTATCACATCTGAAATTTTCAGTTCGTTTCGTTGGTTGCAGCTGCAATGCTGCCGCGAAGCAGTTAAGCGGAATAATTAGCGCTGCTGCAATAGTAATTGCGGGATCGGCGGAGGATAAGTGGGAATTTACGCCGGTCCAGTATTGGCTCATACCTCCAGTTTCAGTGGCCTTGATTCCACTCGATGCACTTTTAACACCACTTTCAATTATACATTGACACGCATGAACACTTTTGAACGTTCAGACCGGTGGTGTTTGTGCCCCGAGCCTGATCAATTGCAATTTGCAAATTCTCGAATCTACAATTTCTCCAATTTGGAGTTGAAATTGCAATTCTCTTCAGCTCCTCGTGATTTTTTGATAAAAGTTCCGGCATTGGAAACTAAAATCTAGAAATCGCATGACTGGTCACTTCCAACCGACCCACTTTCTAAGGGTAATTCGGAGCGTGGAATCAATTGCACCCAATACTGCGTGAAGATCTGACCTCCTGACCACTATAATGCATTTTTATTTTTTTTTTGGTAATTAGAACCTGTTGACTCGATACGATCGAAACCATCCGGTTTTCAGGGAAGTGAAAAATTGTTGGAAACTGGAAACGTGCTTTCTGGTTTATTTTTCATAAACTTACTGATGCTTTTGACTCAATCCTGCATCAATTTATGACCCCGTGACCCCCATAAGCCATTTTTCTGGTAATCACGTGAAATTTCTGTTATTTTATTTTTGCATTTGCTTTTCAGGGTCGTGAAAAATTCTTAAAAACTGAAAACCTGCTTTCCGGCTTATTTTTCTCAAACCTGTTGAAACTTTTGACCCAATCCCTCAACAATATGTGACCTCTGACTACCATAAGCCATTTTTCTGATAATCACGTGAAATTTGTGTTATTTTATTTTTGCATTTGCTTTTCAGGGTCGTGAAAAATTCTTAAAAACTGAAAACCTGCTTTCCGGGTTATTTTTCTCAAACCTGTTGAAACTTTTGACCCAATCCCTCAACAATATGTGACCCCTGACCCCCATAAGCCATTTTTCTGGTAATCACGTGAAATTTCTGTTATTTTATTTTTGCATTTGCTTTTCAGGGACGTGAAAAATTCTTAAAAACTGAAAAACCGCTTTCCGGGTTATTTTTCTCAAACCTGTTGAAACTTTTGACCCAATCCCTCAACGATATATGACCCCTGACCCCCATAAGGCATTTCTTTGGTAATTAAACACCGTGGATTCGAATTTTTCGGTATTTTATATTTTTATCTGCTTTCCAGGGACATGAAAAATGCTTGAAAACTGAACTCCCGCTTTCTGCTTTTTTTTTTCCAAAACTTACTGCAGCTTTTGACCCAATCTCCTGACCCGCTGACCCCCATAATCCATTTTTTTTTGTAATTAGAAGTCGTTAATTCAACAAAAACCAATCCTTTCGGGCTTTCGAGGAAGTAAAAAAAAAATTGTTTACATTGTAATTGTTGGTAGTTCCAGAAACCACGGTCTTTATATGTATGTATGTGTGGGTATATATACATGCCAATCTTTCACAGCTGACACAGATATGTATATAAAGATAATGGGAGTCTCAACGGACGTTGAATTCCGAATTTGATATACCTGCCAGGAATTCGTTTATTGTTACAATAAACGACTTCTCCTCCACTGGTCAGTCAATCAGCCAGTCAACCGGCGAGTCAGTCAGTCAGTCAGACAGTCAGTTACTGAGTCAGACAATCAGCCGCCTTCCGAAATCTTAGATCTAACTTTCCGTGTGTCTCTCTTTCGATTGAAGAAACTACCGTTACTTGATCGCAACGACCTCAATTTACTTTTACACTTTATAGTCTGTGCAATAAAATCATTTCTTGGATACTCACACATGAGTATAATGTATATTATACATGAGTATCCTCCTACACACGGTGAAAAAATGGAACTGGCATCGAGTAGCAAATTTTACTAGACCTACGCGTGTCCTGCGACTATTTCCCAAGTGCAGGAAATATAAGGCTGCCAATATCTGGATGCCTCACTTGCCACATCGATTAACCCCATAAATAAAAGAAGATGAGAAAAATGGTAAAATAGCTTCTGAAATACATTAATTATTATGCAATGATTAAAGAAATTTTGTCATTTAGTGGTGTTAATACTTATTATTAGAGAAATTTGTTTTGAATATATACAGTTAGGAGCTACTTAAGGGAGAACACCACTGTGACGTAGCGTTTTCAAGTGCTTTATTCGGTATTTTTTTTTAAGGAATTGGTTTGGTCAAGGGAAAAAAAAACTTTTAGGCTATATTGAACACATATTAAGGTATAAAAAACAATTTTTTTATTTAAAAAAAAATACAAAATGACGGCGTGACAGTAACTTGAATATAAGTGATTTTTACTAGAGTTGCTCCACTGCAGGCACTAGAAGTGTCTAAAATTTGTTCGTGGAACAAAAAATGTAATATTTTCATGAAATATATTAGTTTTAGCGTGGAAGTACCTGGGGAAATTAAAAAATTAAAAACAATTAAAAATAGAGACAAGTTTGAAAAAAAAGTTTCATTTTTTAAGAAAAATTTTCGTATAAAAAGTTGAATAACTTTTAAAATTTTCAATTAATCGAAAAAAAACTCGGGTACTTCTCTTTGAAATCCATCTAAGAAGCTACAGTTAAAATTTCAAGTCGATTCAACAAAAATTGATCGAGTTCTACTGCTTGCAGATTTCCAAAATACCATTTTGAGATAATCGCGTTTAAAGTTTTCGGTATCAATAACTTCTCAATAAAAACTTCTTAAAAAAATGCTTAAAACACATCTAGAAAAATTTTTTTCGGCTATAAACGAATTTGCATCATATTTTTGAGGGTTTATAGGATTTTTTTAAGTAAAAAAAAAATCGATTTTTTCAAAATTTCACAGTGGTGTTCTCCCTTAAGGGCTGTGATATTAAAATTTAATAAAATTCAGAGAATGGAGTCAATCGATTTGGCAAGTGAAGCATCCATCCAATAATGGGTACAGTGAAATTTCATGAATAAGAATTTGCTCTCCTAAAATCAAATTTCCCCATCGCATTCCATCGGTTGGTTACCGTAATATATTCAAATTCGGCGTTTCACTTTCTAGTTTTTGGGTATTAGGAAATTCGGGGAGAAAAGACTCGAAAGTGAGGCGAATGAATTTCAATGTTGCTCCTTTCTTTTTGTATTTTGCAACCGAATTATTGTTTTACAGCTATAATTGATTTTAAATTTTTCAAAAAAAAAATTGGAACGACATTTATCTCCTATTATCACAAAATCGTGGATCTCGCGAATTCAGAAAACTTAGAAAATTGATTTTTAAAAAAAATGAAATTCAAAGATCAAAAAAATGTTTCGAATAAACAAAATAAAAAAAACATAAATGAAAAAATTTGCAGCAGAAAATTAATTATTATAAGAATATATCGAGAAAAAAAATATATAAATAGTAAAGGCAATAAAAAAAATATAAAGATTGTAAATGGTAAATAATTAATTATAAAAAGAATATATTGGAAAAAAAAAATTCGATATTTTCACCCATGATAGATAATATGGCAAGAGTCTCATCCAAAGTACGTCCCAGACAGACTTTCGCCATACTTTCCTTTCGATATTCAGTTAAATTAGGACTTTACTTGCAATTAGGTGTACAGTAGGTATATAAAACTGACGCTGCTGATGCAATTGATACCTTCTGTACGATGACACATTGCAAGAGGACACGTAAGAGGTATAACATCGGGTTTAGCAAACAATGACGATTATAAAAAAAAAAGAAGCAATCGTAACTCGTCGCACGAAGGTTACTGTAACTGATAATAGCAGATTTCGTTATAATTACGTGATATATAGGTATATATTACGATACATTATTGCGTTAGATCCACATTTGCTTCGAATCTAGATTTTGAGGCTCGCGAATTAAATAAATAAAAAAATAGATAATCAAGTGCATATAAGTTACTGGAGGTAATTAAAGCGCAACTTAAATTAAAAATGACGTATTTCGGTAAATAGGTATCTTATTCGAGATAATATCACAAATGGTACTGTGCATAATAAATGTCATTATTTGGAATTGTCATTATTTGGAATTTTTGCAATTTTTTTTTCGAAATTACTATTT
Organism: Gasteruption jaculator; assembly: GCA_949825005.1. Classification (NCBI taxonomy): domain Eukaryota; kingdom Metazoa; phylum Arthropoda; class Insecta; order Hymenoptera; family Gasteruptiidae; genus Gasteruption; species Gasteruption jaculator. Next base: position 7,726,096 of record OX463770.1, read on the forward strand.
TGTTCCAGAAAAAGTCTACTAAATAAAAATGAAAATAAATACAAAAAAAAACTTCAATATTTGGAAGTTTACTAAATTATTACTAAAAGTGCATAATTATTTGTGTATTTGTGCAAATATTTGGATCCATCATCATAATTCCAATATTTTTAATTCAAAAATGGAATAACTTAATTTCGAAAATCACTTGATTTCGATGGATATTTATTTCTTCTATTACAAATTTTATTTCAAAATCTCCTAACATTGAATTTTTCATATTTAGAATAAATTTTTCTATACTTTGCAATATTTTGGTCCATGATCTTAAATTCGGGAATTGATTCTTGCACAAGATAGGAATTCCCCGATGATTGTACCTTTTCCTCCTTCTTTTTTCCTCAACACCTGGTAATCAGTTTTTGTCATCCGGAACAAATATAAGTGTGACATTTTTTTAATAAATGAAGCGGTTAGTGAAATATTTCGAAAACAATTATCTTGTTTCTCGCGAGAATTCTTTGTGAAAACAATTTTTCCAAAATTTGGATTAGGACAAAATTTGAAACCGGCATATTCGATTCCCTTAAATTTCAATTCCTAAAAAGTAGGAATTGAAGGTAGTAGTTCCATAAGAAATTTTCTTTCTCAAAATTACTGTTTTCTCACAAAAAATCGCAATCGATATTTTCATCCATCGCGTTTTGTTGGAACATTTCCAATTTTTTTTTTTTTTGGAAATTACTATTTTGTCCCAAAAACATTCCAGTTGACGTATCACTTGTAGCAAAAACGTTATGGAATTGAAAATTCGCAAACTCTGAAGACAAAAATCGTCAATTGTTCTCCAGCTACTGTGAAATTCGAATTTTCATTGCAAAAATGTTGCTTGGGGCACATGTGTTTTAATTTCAGTTGCATGCAAAAGGAAAGAAATGGTGAAAGAAAGGGAAAAGCCTATAGAAGTAATCAGACGTAATTACGCTGACACCTTCCACTATTACCTGGACTCTCCATAAAACATCATGCTCGTGACTGTATACCTACATACCTGCCTATATACACATAAATATACGTATATGTATATATGTATGTATGTATATGAAGCAAAAGCATACTTTCGCGTTGATTCTGTCAGTCTTTCGTACAACGGCTACCTGTAATTGCAGTTAACAGGTATATACACTCATTCCAGCATGTAATAATTGCACACATACACACATACTCGCAGGCTGTATAAAATCCGCAGTTTCCTGCGAATGGAGTTGTACATAGTAAATTTACACCGATGTTGCGCGTAACAGAGAGACGGCTGCTCTCCTTTCCCGCAAAAGAACGGATAAACAGAACAACGAAAGTTAGAAATAGAAAAAAAAAGCGGATAATAAATGGCTATTAATTAGAAAATAGCTCAACTCATTTCTATTTCTGTAACAAGGAAGTGCAACCGTGTGATGCTGTGCAACCTATGACGTTTTTTATTTTATTAACAGAGAGAGAGAGAGAGAGAGAGTCGAAAAATGAGAGAAACTTTGCGAAATATAATATTTAAAAAATAAAAAAAAAATAAATGGTTTAGGTTTTTTGGGATTCGCGATTTTTTACAAGAAAGTGTCTATTTTGCATTTTTTAAAATAATTTTTTGCAATTTTTCGTAATTGAAAAATCAATTGTTGTTTCTAATTATCTGCTACGATTTTATTTTATCAACGATTTTCTTGGAAAATTCGATTTTCAAATTTAAAGATAAGTACCCGAAATCGAGGAATCTTTGAAATTATGTGTTTTTTTGGATAATTCGCAATTTTTACTATTATAATGTATCCACTTTAGAAACTACCCTTAGATAATGACAAAAAAAATTAAATTCATTTTTACAAATTAATTTTTGTTGGTTCTTTTTCCTATATATAGATTTTCCCGGCCCATAATAGTTTTTTTTTGTTAATTTTGAAGTTTCCATGAATTTCAATTGATTGATTTTTCAATTCCAGAATTTTAAATACCCTTCCCCCAATTTCCAAATTTTCGTGGTCAATCCAATTGCAATTTCGGTGCAGTTTCATTATTTCATATAATATCCTAAATTCCAGATTATTCGCAGATTTTCAAATAAAATTAGGCATTTTCAAAAAAGTTTCTACGCGACTGCTAATTTGTAAAGATACCATTTTATTTAAAATTCATAAAGACTCTAATAATACAAAAGCCAGTGGCGAATTTCTTTTGCAATAAATATACTGGTCAGTGGCTTATTTACTTTTACTAATTTTCTGGTATCCAATGCAATCTTCAGGATCTCGAGCCGTTCCTAATTTACAGCATTCCGATCTTATCTCGAAATCTAACAACCGTGTTTCATTTCACCTACAGGCGCGGGCAACTGAAATCTTTCTCCTTCTGGTAAATTTACCGGTGAAGCGAATTTTTCGAAAACTGTCTTATTGTAACTGGAAATATGGGTCAGATCGAAATAAATATAGGCTCGTTGCGTTTTAACAAAATCTCTAATTTTCAAAAGCCCTCGAATTTTATTAGAAATGGATGAAACTTGGTATATTTTCAGGTTTTTTTCTGAATTGTGGTATTATTTTTTAATTTCATTAGGATTTGAAGTATTTGACCCTTTTGAAAATTTTTGAACATTGAATTTTTGTGAGTTGTAGGTAAATATTTCAAAATTTTACAATATTTTTTCTATGATTAAAAAAAGTAAATGCGATATTTTGGGATATACAATTTTTCGTACTAAAATATCTGAAATTTGAGATTTTCAAATTCTAGAAAAAAAAATCGGTTTTTTTTTTCTACAACAGTTGTGGATAAATATTTCTATAATTTGCAATATCCATGATTTTGTAATTTGTAAATGTCGTGTCAGACTCTAAGATAGAAACCTCAACAAATCTTCATACACTGAATTTTATTAGGTACGGATGAACATTTTGTTTTATTCATATTTATTTCGTCCTGGAATCAAGGGGCAACGGACGGTAATTTTAAATACGGAATAAGATGGTATCATACAAAGATGAAGATAAATATAGCGAAGTGCAGTAAAGTACCGTTATATCGTAGAACGTAAAACAAAACTATGTTAAACATATTATAAATTAGCTTTCAAAAAGAAAAACAAAAAAAATTATTCAAAAATATAACATTCGTGGTATTAAAAGCACAAGATAAAGACAAGGAAAAAGAATTCAAGAATGTATATAATATTTCGATATTGTATAATATTTTAATGCAACATTTGTCAGACTGGAAATCTCCGACCCCAAACAAAAAAATATTTTAATCTGCAATTCTTGAATTTTTAAATTTATTACTAAATTCGCAACTAATGGCCTTAAAAATCCTTGGATCCTAAATTTTATTAAAAATCTCCAGCATTTCCATATTTATACAATAAATATTGGGAACTGGAATTGAAATTGCCCAAAAAATTGGATTTTTCGAATCAACTTTTGGGCACTTTCGGGAGATCCCTATCCGATGTATAATATTTTTTTGCGAGGAATCCATTTTCGTTATCAAAATTCCCAAAATCTCATCGGAAATAAGATTTTTCTGCAAAAATCCTACTTTTCACCAACTTCCCCTAGGATTTTGTCCCCTAGGGATCTTTTTACCTTTTTACCTTTCACCCAGGAACCCGCTGCTTTCTCTAACAACCCCATGCTAACGGATAATCTCGTTTCAGATGGAAACCGAGGTGCGGGGTCTGAAGCAGGAACTGTACCGCACGCAGGAGGCTCTGAAGGCGGCGACGAAGAGATGTCGGGACCTGGTGCGAGAGCTGGACAACCGGACGGCCGGTCATGAGTCCGAGCGGCTACTGCGCGACCAGCAACTGTCTCGGATCCTGCGGGCGTTGCTGGTGCTGGAGTCGCGGCTCAAGCAGGAGCAGAAATCCATCCGGCAGCTGCTCTGCGAGAAGGACAACGTCATAAGGAACCAGCAGCTGGAGATCGCGCAGTTGCGCCGCTACACGAAGAACTACATCAAGGGCAAGCAGTACGACCTGAACCTGTGCGCGTCCGATGACGCGACCTCCAGCGAGAGGGGCACCGAGAAGTCCTCGCTGGACGGTTCCAGCAGCCTCAGCAAGGACATCCAGCACCTCAAGTGCGAGATCATCACGAAGCTGAACAACGTCGTCGCCGTCGACGACGTCGGCAACAGGGGTCGGAGCGGGATCCAGAAGGTCTACAGCTTCGCCGAGAGCGACGTTTCCAAGGTCAGCCTGACCAGCAGCGAGAACACCGACGCCTCCATCATCACCACCACCACCGAGGGCAGTCCCTCGTTGCTCAGCACCGAGGGTTTCTGCGAAGGGGAGAGCACCGACGTCTCACCGGGTTCGACCCTCAACAAGTCGAACCGGTACACGCCGACGACGGTGACCGACAGCGAAAACGAGATCACCGCCATGGTCCTGGGGGATCGAGACAACGAGCACGATATCGAGAGCGACGGTGGAACGGGCAAGAGGAGAATGGGCGTCGTCCTGCAAAGGACCCCGCTGGACGCGTTCATCCGCAACGAGAACGGCGAGTTCGAGAAAATCACGAAAATCACCAGGACCGACAGCAAGGACGACGGGATGGATTGCAACTTCATGTCGGAGGACGAGGAGCAGGAGCCGATTTACGCGAATACCAACGCCAACGAAGGCAGCGACGAGAATCTCAGGGATGTCCAGCCGTCCAAGACCTGCCACGAGGACTCCAGCAATAATAATAATAATAATAATGATAATAATAACGCGTAAGTTCCCGGAGGTTTTTGGTCATTTTGGGGGTTTCTCTGACGGGGATCTACCATTATTTTCTTCGGGAAGAAAAATAATAAGGGTTTTCTCACATTTCAAATTGCATGGTGTTGTATTGGGTCGGTGCATAATTATCAGGCGTTTTTAAGCGATATTATCGGGCTAGAAACGCCTGATAATTGTGCACCGACCCAATAATTATACTTTAAGGTATAATTTATATATGTTGGGTTGGGAGTTTGGCAGAGGATGTCTTGAATAAATAACTACCAGACCCGTTTAGGTTAAACAATTTATAAAACTCGTAGAAACAATGAAAGTATAAAACTATGTTATAAATAACTGGTGAAAGTATAAAATACCGAGAAATCGTAAACTAATACACGCCTCGCGTTCTTAACGTCTCTCAGCGTCCCTCTTTCTTACGGATGTGTTTTTCTTGCGCATCTCAACTTTATTGCTTACGCACTTCCGTTTGACCACTCTAGTCAAATGAGTTTTCATTTAAATGACTTTTCAACAATATAAAATTGTATTTTGGATTATTTGTGGATTTTCACGGATTTTAATGTATCCAGTTGTTATTCTCTCAAAAATTGACTATCCCTTGAGTGATTTTGATTTTGAATCTAGGGGTTATGGATTTTATTTTGGAATTGGAGAGAGATATTTATTTCCGGTGATTATTTATTTATTCTACATTATTTTCTTCGGGAAGAAAAATAATAAGGGTTTTCTCACATTTCAAATTGCATGGTATTGTATTGGGTCGGTGCATAATTATCAGGCGTTTTTAAGCGATATTATCGGGCTAGAAACGCCTGATAATTATGCACCAACCCAATAATTATACTTTAATGTATAATTTATATAAAATTGTATTTTGGATTATTTGTGGATTTTCACGGATTTTAATGTATCCAGTTGTTATTCTCTCAAAAATTGACTATTCCTTGAGTGATTTTGATTTTGAATCTAGGGATTATGGATTTTATTTTGGAATTGGAGAGAGATGTTTATTTCGGGTGATTATTTATTTATTCTACATTATTTTCTTCGGGAAGAAAAATAATAAGGGTTTTCTCACATTTTAAATTGCATGGTGTTGTATTGGGTTGGTGCATAATTATCAGGCGTTTTTAAGCGATATTATCGGGCTAGAAACGCCTGATAATTGTGCACCAACCCAATAATTATACTTTATTGTATAATTTATATAAAATTGTATTTTGGATTAATTGTGGATTTTCACGAATTTTAATGTATCCAGTTGTTACTCTCAAAAATTGACTATTCCTTGAGTGATTTTGATTTTGAATCCACGGGTTATGGATTTTATTTTGGAATTGGAGAGAGATGTTTATTTCGGGTGTTTATTTATTTATTGGACGGAAGGGATAGTTCATTTTGGGAAATAACAATTAGAAATTTTTTACCGGAAATGAGGAAAATATAGATTTTATCTCTGAAACGACAATCTGCATTTTTTCGGAAAAGTGAAAAGAAACCTTCGTTTCAAAAAAATATATAAATAAATAAATAACAAAATAACTTTTTTAAAAAGAAATCCACATTTCCAAGCTTCTAATTTTTACTTAAAAAAATTAATTATCCCTTTCACAAAGAAAAATATATAATTAAATGACTTAAACAAACTTCTTTCTTCCCACTTTCTCGAAAAAAAAATCACATTTTTGTCGTTTCCTAAATAAAGTCAATTTTTTTTCCATTTCGGATTCAAAATTTCTAATTGTTAGTCCCAAAAAATGACTACCTCTTCCATCCAATAAACAAATAAATAAATAAATAAACAGCCAAAAATAAACCTCTCTCGTTTCACTTCAAAATAAAATCCACAACCCCCAGATTCAAAATCAAAATGACTCATTACCACTTCCAAAAATTAACAATAATAAATAAATAAATAAATAAATAAATAAACAGCCAAAAATAAACTTCTCTCGTTTCGCTTCAAAATAAAATCCACAACCCCCAGATTCAAAATCAAAATGACTCATTACCACTTCCAAAAATTAATGATTCTTTCTTTGTCCTAAAAAAATAAATAAAGAAAACACACGAATCAAGCCAAGACAAAACAAACTCCTCAATTCTATATTTCTATCTCTCTCTCTCTGATTTTAGCCCGAAACCCGAAGAGCAAAGCATCGAAGACACCAGTGGCAATTGGTACAGCGACCAGGACGAGGATCGGCTGAATGATGACGTATTTCGGCACAGTAGCTACCGTCCCAACAGCAACCACAACTCCGTCCTGGAGTGCGTCAACCAGATCCTGCTGCGGGACATGGAGGAGGAGGAGAACGTGCTGTCGATCCCCAGGAGGTTCAAGCACCGCGGGAGGATCGTCAGGTTCCAACCGGCTCGACTGTCCGACATCGAATCGGTCGGCTCGGAAATGGAACGGAGGAACTCCGACGAGAGCGGGACCACCCAGGGCACGGAGAAGGAGGAATCGCCGACGAACGGCACCAGCTTCGAGGCCACCGCGTCCGAGGACGAGTTCGGCATGAAGATCGTCGAGGACGACGCCGAGGCGTCGCCGGTCGAGGAGAACGGCGTCGAGGACGACGCCGAGGAGCCGAAGGCCATCCCCATAGTCATAATCGAGCCAAAGGACGTCGTCGAGGTCGAGGAGAGCTCCTCCTTGGGAGGCTCCACCTCGACTTCGACGTTGAAATTCAAGTCCCCCAGTCCCATCCTTCGGCTGGAGCGGATGGAGGAGAAGACCTGCCTGCAGATGTCCACCAAGGGCCTGACGATAGCCAAGAACCTGGACTACGAGGACATCGAGTCGCTCCCGGAGATCCTGAGCTCGCCTCCCGTCCCGAAAACGCCCCCAGCTTTGCCCCCCAAGCCGCAGTTTCGCAACAACACCCTGATCCTGAAGAAGATCCCCAGCCCCTCGTTCCTCATCGACGAGACCAAGCGCAAGGACTGCCCCAAGAAGGGATTCGCCTTCAGCTCGAGCTCGTCCTCGCCCTTGAAAGGCGTCAAGAGTCTCACCTTCGACGAGAGCCCGAGCAAAGTCGCCGAGGAGAGCGGCAGTTTCTGGAAAAACCGGTTCAACAACGTGCGATCGTCCTTCCAGGCTCGCCAGGGCGACTGCCAGGGCGAGCAAACGAAGAAGGGCATCACCAGGGTGACGAACATCGTGAAGCACTTCGAGGAGTTCAAGATCGGCGGCGAGCACGAGACCGATCGGCTCAAGGACCGCGGCAAGAGGGACAAGCACGTGGTGGAGTTCGAGCAGGACTTCGACATCAGGCAGAACTTCGAGGAGTTCAAGTTGGACGAGTGCGACTTGTCGGACGACCCCAATCGAGCGGAAGCCGACGGCTCGGAGAGGATCGGCTGCAACGCCGCGAACCTCCTGGGGAACAGCCACAACGAGACGTCGATGAAGGGCGTCAAGGAGAACAACAACGTCCTGACGAACGACGCCAACAGCGGCTACGACTACTTCCTGGAGGCCACGGGGCTGAGCAACAAGTCCATCCTCACGCCCTCGCGCCTGCTGAGCAACCACAAGAGCATGCTCAAGCCCAAGGACGTGAAATACAAGAACAAGATCAAGGCCACGGCGGTGCTGGAGAAGCACGGGATGAATTCCGCCAATGCGTCACAGACGCACGTGAAGCACTGGACCGGGCCGTTTGTCTGACATTTGGCCCTCATCTTCCCCTCGAACCTGCTCTCCAGGAGCTCCCCCGAGACCTCCCCGGCGAAGAAGAGCTCGAAGAATTGAGTCAAGCTGGTCGCAAGTATTACGGATGTACGGTTTCCGTATGGACGATGGTCGATGGCACTGCCGATCCGAGTGTGTCCATAAGCGAGTCGGTAGACTCGTTCCTGTGGAGAGGAAAATTTTAAGAACTGGTACTTTGCTGCAGCCAAGGGGAAAATTGCAGAGAAAGGAATAGGGTTGCGCTTGTGATAAAAGAATATGAAAATGAGGGGTACGACAGTAATTGAAATTGAAAAGTTGATTCCAAAAAGTGGAAATTACAGTCGAATAATCATTTATTATGAATAATTAGCGCAAATACTTACTGTGAAATGAGAATCAATTAGAATCTAGGAATATCTCCTACTTTGGTGTTATATTTCGTTTTGTCGATGTACAATTTGGGGGTACGTTTATTATTTTTTTGTAAAAATGATAAGGTCGAACGTGTGACCAGAAAATAGTAAAACGAGATCCATCGGTAACTAAAATTGCAAAGATATATATTCCCAAAACGTAGGAGTTTCATTTGGTGAATAATTTATAATAAATAATAATTATGTGTTTTGAAGAATTATGCGAATACAGCGATTGCAAAAAATGACACACTTGGATTCGCAGCGTGACCATCTCCATTTCCTTTTTTTTTTATTAAGAGAAGACAAAATTAAACTCGTGTGACGATTGAATGAATTCGGAGGTTTTGAGTGTATCGTGTATTTATTGTGAAGCTGAAAATAATGGAATTTTCCAGAACAAAGGATATTTTGAAATGCGATGTTTCTGGTTCATTTTTCTGGATACAGTATCGGAGAATCTAATATAATCGAACTTTCACGAAAAGAGGATAAAATAGAAACTTATCTTTGTAATTTAATAAAATGTAAACCATCTTTGCAATATTTCTATCCGCAATCAGCATTTTTGAAATGAATTTTTTAACTATAGATTGAAAATCATCGATTTCTAAAAGTCTCAAGTACCAAATTTTATGAAGAATAATGGATTTTCAATATTCTTCAAATATTTTTACCAGTAATCGTGAGTTCCTAAACTAAATTATTGGTTTCAATTATTTTCAAATACCAAATTCTATGGAAAAGAAAAATAAATATTGGAAGGTATTTTTTTTTAAGTGGAAAATCTTTAATCTCGGAAATTCTTAAATAGCAAATTTTATAAAAAAATAAGTAAATGTTTTGATATTTTGTAACATTTTGATTCGCAATTTTCAATTATGGAATTCATTTTTATATCAACCCTTAATAACACACATGGATTTTGGTACCCATAACAGTCAACATGGGGACCTTGGTATCTTGTGACGGTGTCAGCTAATTCAACTGTTAATTTTCTGAAAAATTTGTTTTATTTTTTTTCATAAATTCATAGCGGGACCGTTGAAAAACAATTTTTTATCAAACAACAAAAGATCCCTCTGTTGACTGTTAAGGTTAGATTGGAAGATCCCGATTACAAAAAATTTTGAATATCGAACATTTCTCTTATATCTGTGTAACTAATGATTGTCAATTTTGAAATTTCGACCCCGTATTTTCTATAAAAAGTAATTGAACACTCGATATTTTCTCTATTCGAATAATTATAACGTCAGCTGTTAAAGAGTGTATATATGTAGATGTAGTACACACATACATACGTCTAAGTGTAACTTTGCTGTTCGGAAAAATGAAACAGAAAGGGAACGAATTGTGAAAAAGTTTTCAAAAAAAAAACTATTCAACTTTGTTATTTATTAACTCAAGTGTCTTTTGTATTAAGAAAAACATATGAAAAAGTATACCATTATCATTAAATAATGAATTAAATGTGATGTGTTTAATAAGACTTAGGTGTGTATGAATAATAATAATAATAACAATAATAAATATTTTGTCCTATAGTATATATCTACGATATCAATTTGTCAAGTTTATTTTATCCCATGTATATTGTGTATATTCGTTTATAATACAATATTTTACAAAATTTTTACATTTGAGAGCCATGATGAAGTACATGTGGCAACATCCCACTATAGGCGTGTGAATACGCGGGTAATTTTAAATTCCACGTACCGTGGAGTGTGCATATACAACCCAAATAAGGGTAACAATAACAAAATTACAAAGGATTCCATATAAACACATGTTATATTTAATATATCATGTGTTTATATAACATGTGTGATATACTTCAATAACATATATGACATATATAAAAATATCGTCCGCTGCCTGATTCAAAAGGAACGCGACGTTGCCACATCTACCTACTCACCGAGTCAAACGAGAGACTCTCAAGAGTGAGTATCCACTTGATTAGCGGAGTGACGACAATATATATTTGTTTTCAACAAAAGATTTTTCAAAATACTGATTTCAAATTTGGTGCATAGATTTGAACATTTCTGGGTATATATAAAATATATGGTTACGATACGTAAAATATATGGTTCTAACGGAAACGATATTCAGTCAAAATATAATCGCGTCCATAACCTAAAAATATAAAAGTACATACATGTCACGTGAGTTTACGGTGTTATACATATCGAGGGTTAATTTACTTAGTTTATTATTTATATACTAATTATAATCGCTAATTATGGTTCGATAAGTTCTACTACTCCAACCGGTTGTAACATAATGGCAACGCATCGAACAACATTAAACATGCAGAGAAAAAGTAAGTGTTCAATTTTTAGAGGTTACATAGAAAATGTTTATAAATGAATTGAAGTAAATCAAGAAGGATTCCAATACCGCATTAAACAATTCTTGTATAACTTAATTTAACCGTTTACCGCAACATATATATAATTTTTTTAAATAAACGTCCAGGTTCGCACAAACCCCTATACCCTGGGAAAGCTCCAGTAAGCAAAGAGAAACTGCTGAAGCACAACAGGGGAGAAGGAGTCAATCTGAGAGGCAAATTCAGCAAAATCAAAAACAAAGTCCATCGCCAAAGGATCCTAGTTAAAGAACAAGTCTATAAAAAACTGCCAGCGCAAGCCGCTCGAACTGAAGTTCTATTAACGGAAGAGGCTGGTTTCTTGGAGAACGACGAGGATGAAACTACAACGCAGTTCCGTCAAAAGGAGATCGCGTCGAACGTCGACATCACCAGCGCCACCAAATATTTTCAGCTAAATTTGGATTTCGGTCCCTACCGGATGAAATACACCCGAAATGGAAGACATCTGGTCTTAGGGGGAAAGAAGGGCCACGTAGCAGCCTTCGACTGGGTTACCAAGAAACTGGCCACCGAGTTGAACGTCATGGAATCGGTGCACGACGTATGCTGGCTGCACGTGGAGACGATGTTCGCGGTGGCCCAGAAAAACTGGGTTTACATCTACGACAACCAGGGTATCGAGTTGCACTGCCTGAAACGGATGAACCAGGTTACAAAGTTGGAGTTCCTGCCCTACCACTTTCTCCTCTCCAGCGCCTCCAGCGACGGTCATCTGACTTGGTTGGACGTATCTATCGGTAAGATTGTCTCTAGGTTCAACTCGAAGCTGGGAAACATCTCGGTGATGACCCAGAACCCCAGTAACGCGATTCTGTGCGTCGGGGACTCCAAGGGAGTAGTGTCCATGTGGTCACCGAACTCGCACCAGCCATTGGCGAAGATGTTATGCCACAAGACTTCAGTTGAAGCTTGTACCGTGCATCCTTACGGAACGTACATGGCCACGAGTGCTCCGGACCGGTCCGTCAAGGTCTGGGACATTCGACAGTTGTCGGGACCGGTTCAGAGCCTGGTGGTGCGCTCCAGTGCTCAAGAGCTGTGTTACAGCCAAAAGGGACTCCTCGCAGCCGCTATGGGCAATGTCGTGGAAGTTTACAGGTGAGTTTGAATTTTAGTAGCGGCTCGAGCCATGGGTCGAACTTTGGTTTAAACCAACAATAGCAATGTAGATCCAATTATGATTTATTAAAATATATTTCACTGCCAATTTGTAAATTAAAAAATGACGTTATTTAATATCAATATTAGAAATTTTTTTTATTATGTAAAAATAATAAACAATGAATAATTCAGAGGTAATAATTTTTCCATTATTTTGCTTTCTCGATAAAGAAATTTCTAAATTTTCCTGGATTCTCTAGTTCATATTTTATTTCAATTAATTATTTGGTCGATATGGTCATCAAAATAATTCAATCAATTTCGGATAATTGATATTTTTACCAAGGGAAATTTTCAGCACTAGAATTTTCCTTTAATTTGTATTTCTCCTTAGAAAATCCTCTTCGATATGAATTTCAATGGGTAAATTTTTCTTAAAATTAGGATTTTAAATTCCCGAATATTTGGATTTTTACTACAATGTTCTCCATAATTTGGAAGATTACTGAGAAAATTCCATACAATTAGAATTATTATTGTGAAAAATCACTAAAACCGGAATTAATGCCGGAATAATATATTTTCAACGTTTAACATTCAAGTAGATGTTCATTAAAAATTACGAAATAAATTTCAGAGAGTCTGAAGGTAAGACCCGTTCGTACATGAGGCACACGTCGTCCTGGGGTATCTCGGGGATGCAATTCTGCCCCTATGAGGATGTCCTGGGCATCGCCACTGCGAAGACTTTCACGTCTTTAATCATTCCTGGGAGTGGAGAGGCGAATTTCGACGCACTGGAGACCAATCCCTTCCAGACGAAGACCCAAAGGCGAGAGGCGGAGGTTAAAGCGCTCCTGGAGAAGATCCAACCGGATCTTATCACTCTCGATCCAGTGGCTATTGCCGAAGTGGATGTTCCGACATTGAAGGACAGGGTCGAAGCGAAGAAAAAGCTTCTGGTAAGGAGCAACAGGGAATTTAGTGATTTTGAGTTTGAAGGGAGAATTTATGGACATTTTTTGAGAGGGTTCAGTTTTTAGGTTATTTTATATGAATCTGATTTTTTTTTCTATTTGGTTTTGTCTTGTGTGTTATAGTATATCAAGCCGAAGAAGATCGATTTCAAGCCACGAAGGTCGAAGGCCAAAGGAAAAGGTGGAACTGCAAAAGTTATCAAATCTAAGAAGATTTTGAAGGAATTGAAAAAGAAAGTAAGTGGACAATATTTCCAAGTTTTTGGAAACGATAAAGTTGGGGGGAAATTTTGGTTTCTGAATATTTAGAAATTTGTAGTTTGATTGACTCTGAATTTTCCAGAAAGCCAGATTTTTCTAAAATTTGAATTTCTAAATAACAGTATCCGATAAATTGAATTTTCAAATTTTCTTTTTGATTTGTTTTAGGAAGCGATCGAAATGATGCGAGAAGCGCAGTCTACTTTGGCTCCAGAGAGGCCAAAAGTTGATGAGAAGAACAATCAAAATTTTGGAGTTCTTAATAGATTTTTACCGAAGAATAAATCTGTTTCTTCAAATTAAATTGGAATGTTGTTTTCCTTTAGAATTAACGTGAAGTGACTAAAACATGCCTTTGTGTATAATTCAAGTAAACTTTTGCTCCCGTTACTCTTTGTAAATTTCATTTTTATGGAACCGAGATACATTTTTATATAAATATAAATAGATAAATAAAGAAAAGGTAGATGAAGAAAGAAAATAATAATTTTCTGGATTTTTCCTATTTTTATCCTATCAATTTTACTATTTTGTCAAAATGATGAAATAAGTTATTGAAAAAAGTGAAAAAAAAAACTCGACTATTTATTTGGTAATTTTTAAAAAATAATTTGCATTTATCTTAATTCTTCTTTTTTGTCTCCAAAAATTCTTAAGAATAAAAATCAGTCACAATAATAACAGTAAACAAAAATAATACATATTTTTTTGTTGATCCGTTTATTCTTTACTGCTACAAGTTACATTCGAGGCAGCACAAAGCATATTATTATTACCATCGATACGTCTTATTTTGATTGTGTATAATTTTGTTTAAATAAAAGATATACGAGTGAATGAATACGAAAGAAGTGAACTGTAGAGTTAGAAAAAGCGAAGTAGATTAATTACGTTTCTTCTGTTTAGATGGAATACAAACAAACCTGTATTTGTTATTGTTTCTTTATTTTAATATAATTTAATTGAATAATAATTATTTGTAGGAAGGCAAATGCAGTATATCATATTCTCTACGATAGCAAATACGATAGTTTCTCTTTCTCTTACCCTTTCCGTGTTTCTTCATTTTTCAATAATACGCTGGCTACTACTACCACTACCTCAAAGTGACACGCATGTTATCGATACTCGTTTATCAATTCTGGAAAAGTGTGCGTGTAAATTCGATATAATCCAGTGCCCCCGTTATCGGACGTTCCGTTTTCGGATCCACGTAAGGTTTCATTCGCGCTACACAGTAATCTGCCATCTCCTTTGTAAGGTTCTGAAATACAAACGATCCGTCGTGGTATTAGTAATATTTTATTATTTAATTCTTAGTGGAAATTCAAATTGAAAGCACTAGGAAGTGAAAAATGCCGTGGATATACCGGGAAATTTTTTTACTGCAGAAAACAGAAACTTCTACTGATTAAATATTTCACGAAATAATATTTTTAAATTGTTATTTAATGTTTAATTAAATTATTGTAAATTATAATTCTAGAAAATATGGTCGAGTAATAAAAAGAAAGAATTAAAAGTTTTTTGAAAATACTCACAGCATATAATTCCTCCTTTGTAACGTAGGGACGATCTGCAGCTGTAATAGCGCGGAAAGCATTTTCGATTTCCTCCGAACTCTGAACATTTTCCGTCTCTTTGCTTATCATGAATGCCATGTATTCTTGCAAAGAAACGTGTCCACCCCGATTTGGATCGACTTGGTCTAAAAACAATAAAGAAATGTTGTGTAATCAAAAATAAATAAATAAAACTTCCTACTAATGTCAATATTAATAATGGTCGAATAAATAAGATACAATGATAAATTATATTATTATTAATATTGATATAAATATTAATATATGTACTATAATTATAATTATAATAATAATAATAATAATAATAATAATAATAATTATTATTATTATTATTATTATTATTATTATTATTATTATTACTACTACTACTGTTGTTATTATTGTTTACGTTTAGGTTGTTATTGTGGATATATATCAGAAAAAAATATATTACCAAGAATATTTTCAAATTCGGGATCGGGTTGTCCTTCCTCGACCATTGGTAAATCGTAACCAAGTGCCCGAAGACAGGATTTGAATTCCTGGTGATTGAGTCGACCACTCTTGTCCTTGTCGAAGTGCTTGAACATCATCGAGAATTCCTTGAGAGCGTCTTCGGACACGCCGGATTGATTGCGAGCCTGGATCTGCTGCTCGAGATTGTGCTGCATCCGCATTCCCAGTTGGTCCAATTGATCCCATTGCTGCGCAAGGCCGACGGTGCTGTGTTCCGTGTAGCGATTATCCAGAATGAGGTGTTCCTCTAAAATCGCCCCCAAGTCTTCGATCTTCTTCAGATCCTGACGACGCGCGCGAACTTCTTGCGTTTTGCGCTGGAAGTTTCAATTTGCGATTAGAAATGAATTTTCATAGATTCAAATACAGCGGGATAGCAAAATTTATAAATTCGTAGAATATTTAATAAAAAATCCATAAGAAAATAATTTGTTTCTCGTTATTAACCATTTTTGGGATTTATAGAACGAATTTTTTAAATTATTGCTGGACAAGTATTTTCGTTAAGGTTAATTTTAGTTTTTGTCCATAAATTTTAATCAAAATCTTATTTTATATCAATACAAATATAAAATACTTATATTGAAAATTAAATTTCGAATAACGTTTTCTTAAACAACTGACCTTTGTAGCTTCCAACTGTTGCTCGAGCGACCCAGATCCTTCCATCATCGAAGTCCTAATTAGAAATTCATTATCATACAAATTAAATTTGCAAATTAACCATTGCTGCAATACATTGAAATGCATGATATTAGATTTTTGCAAATAGCAAAAAATAATAAAAAACAAAAAAATACCTAGTTTCCGCCAGCCATTGGTGGAAGGCATTGGCGTGCTTGGCGAACTCCTTCCTCAATTTGTCATTCTCCTCCTGCCTCTGGGCCTCCTTCGCCAACTCCACGTCCCTCTCCTTGATGATCTTCTGCAAATTACGCCAAGTGTCTTCCAAAGCCTCCATGGTGAACCACGTGTACGGGTTCGGGCCAACGTTGAAGCTCTTGATCTGCCGGTCCAGAGCCGCCAAAGCTTGGAAATCGGCTTCAGCCGAGGACAGGCTCGCCTGGAACTGGGCGTGAGCCTCCCTCAGGGCGCGGATCTCCTCGATGCTGTTGCACCTCACCGGGTCCGTCAAGTCCTCCTCGGCGTTCTCGAACCAGGAGTTGAAAGCCGAAGCCTTCTTCGCGAAGGTCAAGTACAGCTCTTCGATCTGTCGGAACTGATCCTGCATCCGCAGGAGTCGCTGCTTCCTGGCGTTCGAGTCGGCCAGGAGCTTCTGCCAGCGCGCGATCACGTCGGCGTGTCGTTTCTGGATGCTGGGGGTCTGATCGTGACCCGATTCCACGAGCATCTCCTTCAGGGAGGTGATATTCTGAATGCCCTCGTGCTCGAACGCGTGCAACCCGGCGTCGAAGGTCTCCTGTTTCGTCAGCAACGTCTGCACCGTCGACAAGTCCCTGCCGAACTCCTCGGACCTCACGTGCGTCTCCTTATCGGCGATCCAAGACTCGACGACGTCCGCCTTCCACATGAACTGCAGGTACGCCGAGTTGTCGTTGAGACGCGTCTTCCTCTTGGCAGCCAAGGTTCCCAGCTGCTCCAGTTTGTTTCGCAACTGGCTGCACCTCTGGCCGATAGCGTCACCCCGATGGTTGCCAGCCTTGATCAGCTCCTCGCCGGCGTCGCAAATGTCCTTGCAGCGTTCCTTGTGCGCGGCAAAGTCGATCTCGAAGGCGTCGTGCTTCTTCAGCAGCCCCTGGACGGCGGCCATCGTGTCCCCGTAGTCCTCCACCGACAGTAGCTGCTGCTTCTCGGTGATCCAAGCCTCCTCCTCCTCGACTTTCGCCAGGAACTGTTGGTAAGTCAACGACTCGTCCAGTTTCTGGCCCCGGTTGGCCGCCAATTGCTTCAATTCCGCCCACGCTTGGTTCAGCAGCTTCAGGCGCTGCTCAATTTCGGGAACTCCCAAGTTGGACACGTCCATCAGCTTCTCCCCGGCCTCTTGCACCGCTTGGATCGCCGGCTCGTGACTGCCCAATTCCGCCTCCAGCCGCTTGTGCTTCTTCTTCAGATTCTGCACGCCCGTCAGGTCGCGCCCGTAGTCGTCGGAGCCGACCAACAGCTTCTTCTCCTTGATCCAGGACTCCTCATCGGCGATGTCGCGGAAGAACTGGTGCAGAGTGTTGGCCTCGTTGAGTCTCGCTTGGCGGTGGGCCGCCAGGTTGCGGATCCTCTCGTACCGCTCATTGATGCTCTGCCTCTTCTCCTGAATTCCCGCGGCGTCGAACTGTCCGCTTTCGATCAGCGAATCGGCCTGAGCGTTCATGTCCTTGATCCGCTCCTCGTGAGCCTGGATGTCAGCCTCCACCAGCTGGTGCTTCTTCATCAGGTTCTGCACCGATGCCAAGTCCTTTCCCGCGTCCTCGGACGTCAGGAGACTCTCGACTTCGCCCAACCAGAAGTCCAGGTCCTTCACGGCCGCGATATAGGTGCGCTGCTTGTTGGCTTCCTTCAATTTCATGGATTTCTCGGTGGTTTTCTGCGTGAGATAGTCCCACTGGTCGGCGATGGACGCCAGACGCTTTTGAACGGCGTCCTCCGACCCCGCGCACTGGTGCTTGTCGATCAGATTCCCACCCATCGCCAGAACAGCCTGGATTCGGTCGGCGTTTGCAGCTAATTCGGCCTCGAAGGCTTGGTGCTTCTGGTGCTTCGACTGGATGTTCGCTGGGTCCTTGTAGTTCTCCTCCGTGGCCAGTTGCAGTTTCTCGGCTATCCAGTTCTCGATCTCGTCGGCGTCGCGTGAGAATTGCTGCAGAGTCTGCGACTCGCCCAGTTTCGAGCGTTTCTCGATCAGGGCGTCCTTGAGGTGCCGCCAACGGTCCAAAACTTGGCAACGTCGGTCGTCGATGGGCTTGGACGCGTAATGTTGAGCCGCGATCAACTGATCGGCCAGAGTCTGGAGAGCCGCGATCTTCTCCTCGTGAGCCGTTATGGCTTTGTCGAAGTCCTCGTGTTTCTTGATGAGAGCCTCGACGTTGTCGCTGCTGTCCACCGCGTCCGCGCTGCTCAGGAACGCCTCGCGAGCGCTCATCCAGTTCTCCGCCTGCTCGCAATCGCGACAGAAAAGTTGCAGTTCCAGGTTTTGGTCCAGTTGCATCCTGCGCTCGATCCAGGCTTTCTCCAGTTCCTGTCTAGCTTCGGTCATGGATTCGAGCTTCTCCTGAATCTCCACACTCGCGTAGTGGCTGGATTGCAGCAGTTGCTGACCGAAGAGCTCGAAGGCTTGGAATGTGCCCGCGCGAGCATCGATTTCCATTCGGTGCTCCTAGAAGAAGAGATTTTTTTGGATAAGAAATGGGGTTCCGAGAATATTTGAGATATTGTCGCGCCACGAGATTTTATGGTTAATATAAAATTAATATGAGTATTTTTATTAATTTTTACATCGGTTTAAATTAAAGTTTGCATTGTTGAAATCGAAATAATCAAAAATAAAAATTTTGCAATGCGAAATCTGATATTATTGGATGTGAACATGAGTTACAGTAATTTTATGTAAATAATACATATTTCCGCAGAACTTTGTGATCGGAAAAATATGGTCAGTTTAAAAATAGTGATAAATCTAAAATTAACCAGAAACGTTTTTGCTTTCGACAGAATCTTTTTTATGAACTTATATTTGAACCAATTCTTCAGAAATTGCTTCGAATGATTTTTTAGAAAACAGCAAAGGCTCGAGAACTGCGTATACTTATGGCAATAATTGTTATTTGTTATGAAAGCTGTAAAAGCAGAAAATAAAAGCTTCAAACGATGATTGTCAGCATTATAAACGAAAAAGAATTCGTCAATTCGAATTTCAATGAAACACACAAACTATTTGCATGAGTTCTGATCAGAGTTGCAAATATAAAAAAATCGCGAAACAATATTTGTTGTCAGATCGAATGAGGATTCTTCTTTACAAAAAAAAAAATTATTAAAATTTGAAATATTTCTTTTCTTTTTTTGAAACCGGTTTGAATTAAAAATTTGCATCTCTGGTTCAGACACACTCGCTCACAATCGCAATAGTAATTCATAAACTCGAAATAACATCAGTCATGATCAAACAAACACACCGATACCTCTGGAAGTACACCGTAACGTGCGTCAATTTCTGCTCTGAGATTCTATAATGTAAATGAGTGAATGTGTGTGAAATTTATGACAGAGAATTTCGCTATATGTACATTATTTTCCTGCTGAAGAAATTCGATAGAAACGATGACAGGAAAATATTAATATCGTTTACTATCGGCATTTCTTCACAGGCAACTAAGTTATTGCGGATTTTGTGATTTATTTTCTTGGAAAAATCCGCAATTACTCAAGTGCCCACCCAATATATTGATAAGCCAACGGATATCGATAAAGTTATATTTAATTTATCGCATAATTCAGTTGATTATCTAATTTCAATTTATTCTACTTGTTCAGAATTGTTTTTCTTCTAAAGTCTCATTCTATAGAGAATTTCAGGAATTCTGTAAAAAATAATTTCTTCCACGAAAACCCACCAACGATGATCACCCACCCAATAAAAAAATCCAATACTTTATGGATATCCCTTCGATCCCCTCTCTCCCTTTCCGACAAACTTCTCTTTACCTGATGTCGTTCCAGCAAAGCTTCCGCTCCGGTCACATCGGAAGCGAGCTCCTCGGACGCGACCAATCCCATCATGGAATTGATCCACGCCATGAGATCCCTGTAGTCGCTCAGGAACCTCTGAAGGTCATACGAGTCCAGCAACTTCTCCTTCCGACTGTTGGCCTTCGCCGTCAACTGGGTCCATTCCTCGTTGATCTCCGTCTGCTTCGCGTACGTCTGCTCCGCGGTATCCGGGTGGGATTGCATCAGCCGATGAGCCGTTTCGTCCAACTGCTTGATCTTATCGCCCAAAGCCGCGAGATCTCGCTCCAAGCCCTCGTGTTTACGCTGCAGGGCCTGCACTCCTCGCAGATCCTTGCCCAGGTCATCGTTGTTCAACGCGGCATCCTTCTCCCGGATCCAATCCTTCGTCTCGTCAACGTCCCGGTGGAATCTCTGCACCTCGTGCGCGGATCCGAGCTGATTCGCTCGCTCGGCCGTGAGAGTCTGCAAACTGGTCCATTTCTCGTTGAGGTCTTGGATCTGCGTTTGAATCTTCAAGGCCGCCTCCGTCTGTCCGAGACTCATCAACTGCACGGCGATCTCGTTCATCTCCGCGAGCCGCACCTCGTTGGCCTTAAGATCCGCCTGGAAATCATCGAACTTCTTCTGCATCACCTCCACCTGCTCCAGGTCCTCGCCCACGTCCTGCACCTGCGCGTGGTTCTCCTTCTCCTTGATCCAGGCCAGCAACTCCGCGGCCTCGCGCACCAGGACGTAAGCTTTCACGGTTTCGTTCAATTTGTTCTGCCTCTCCCTTGCCAGACGCAGCAAGTCGTCGTACTGGGCCTCGATCTGCGCCTGCCGCGCGGCTATGGAACTCTGCTCGCGGGCCAGGTTCTGCTGCGACGCGCTCAAACCGGCCTCGGGCTCCACTCGCTTCACGTAAGCCGCTGGGACGAATCCCTGCCGGTCGTTGACCTCCACCTTCCACCAGTCCTTGTTGTTGGAGTTCAGCAGCGTCAGAGTGTCGCCCTTCTTCATGGACACCTCCCTCGGGGACTTCTCGGCGTAGTCGTAGAGCGCCACGACGCACTCCTTGCCGGTAATGTCGATGGTAGGAGCCTCCTGCTGCCGACAGGCGGCCGCCTGCTCCTTCAAGGCACCGATGGTACTGGCAAAAGCCTCCAGGTCGCTCACCAACGCCTCGTGCTTCTTCAGCAACGCCTCCGAGCTGTCCTCGTCCTTGCCGTAATCCGAATTCAGGACGATCGGTCGTTTCTCCTTCATCCACGATTCGGCCTCATTCGCGTCCGCGAAGTACTGGTGAGCCTGCAGGGAATCGTCCAGGTCGTTCTTTCTCTGCTTCGCCTTCTCCTTCAGCTGCCCCCAGTGCTCGTCCAAAGCGGCCAGTCGCTGCCCGATCTCCTCGGCCGCGAAGTGCCCATCGGAGAGCATCTTGGAGCCCGCTTGGCACACCGCGGCCACTCGGGGCTCGTGGTTGTTGATCTCGGCCAGCACCGCCTGGTGCTTCTTCTGCAAATTTTGCACTCCGATCAGGTCCCGTCCTCGATTGGTGCTCGCGGCCACTGGCTCCTTCTCGCGGATCCACGCCTCCTCGTCCTCGATGTCCCGGAACAGTTGCTGCACTTGCAGCGAATCCAGTAACCGTTGCTTTCGAGTGCTCATGGGCCGCTGCAGGGCCGAGTACCGACCCTGGAGCTGATCCTGCTTGGCCTTGATGTTATCGGCGTCGAAGTGGCCCGATTGCACGAACTGCTCGGCCGCCTGCGCGATGCTGTCGATCCGGTCCGCGTGAGACCCCACGTCGGCTTCCAGAAGAGCGTGTTTCTTCTGCAGATTCTGCACGCTCGTTAGGTCCTTGCCGTAGTCCTCCGACATCAGCTGACCCTCGACCTCGGACAGCCAGAGCTCGATGTCCTCCACCGTGCGGTTAAACTGCTGCTGCTGCGACGCCTCCTGTAACTTGGCGCCTTTCTTCTCCGTGGCTTGCGCCAAGCTCTCCCAGAGGGAGACGATCTCGTCGGTGCGCTGCTTGATCCGGTCACTGGCGTAATGCTGGCTCTCGATCAGTTCCTGACCGGTCGACACCATTTCCTCCATTCGCGTTTTGTTGGCGTTCAGCTCCTGCTCGAAGTTTTGGTGTTTCTGTACCTTCCCGTTGAGGTTGGTCGGGTCCAGGTAGCTGTCGTCCGTGGCGAACTTCAGCTTCTCGTTCACCCAACCCTTGGTCTCGTCGCAGTCACGCTCGAACTGCTGCAGTTTGTAAGCATCCTCCAATCGCTGACGTCGCTGCGCGGATTTATCCAACAGGATCGCGCGTCTCTCCAGCAGCAGCTGTCTCCTCTGAGCCACGTCGTCGGCCGCATAATGCTCGCCCTCGATCAGCTTCCCGGCGAACTCGTCCAAAGCCTTGATCTTCTCTTCCTGAGCCGCCAGGGACTTGTCGAAATCCTCGTGTTTCTTGATCAGCGCCTCGACGCTGTCCAGGGAGTCACCGAGATCCTCGTTGGCCAGGAACGCTTCCTGCTTGGCCATCCAAGCGTCGGCTTGCTCCGTGTCGCGGTAGAACAGCTGTAGGTCCATGCACTGGTCGTAGAGGATCCGCTTCTTCTCCCACAGCGCCAGCAGGGAGGATTTATCCTCGGCCAAGGAATCGAGTTTGCGCGCGACTTCCTCCGCGGCGTAGTGGTTCCTCTCCAGGAGCTTGTTGCCCGCGAGCGTGGTGGCGTCGAAACTGTCGGCCCTCGCGTCGATCTCGCCTTTGTGCTCCTGGTGACGTTCCAGCAGAGCCTCGGCTCCGGCCACGTCCTTGGCCAATTCGTCGGCCGAGATGATGGCCCGCATGTCGTTCATCCAAGACACCAGGTCGCGGTAGTCCGCCAGGAACCGGTGCAGGTAATAAGACTCGTCCAGTTTCAGCCTGCGTTCTTTGGCTTTGGCTATCAGACTCTCCCACAACTGCAGGATCTCCGCTCGCTTCGACTGGATCTGCTGCGAGTGGTCCGCCTGGTGAATAGTAGCCAGTCGATCGGCCTCCGCACCCAGGGTGGCGACTTTGTCCTCCAACGCGGCCAAATCGCGTTCGATGCCCTCGTGTTTGCGCTGCAGCGTTTGAACGCTCGCTAGGTCGCGCCCGAAGTCGTCGGAAGACAGAACCACGTCCTTCTCGGCGATCCATGCCATAGTTTCGTCGGCGTCCCGGTTGAAACGTTGGATCTCATGGGCTCCGAAGAGCTTCTCCTGGCGTAAAATGGCCAGTTGTTTCAGCCTTTGCCAGGATTCGTTCAGTTCCTCCTTCCGACGCAGGATGGTGTCCCGTTCCGGGTGTCCATCGAGTAAAAGCTTGTCGGCGAGCTCGTTGACTTCGGTGACCCGGTACTCCTGGCTCGCCATGTCCTTCTGGAACTCGTCGAACTTCCGTTGCAGGACTTCGACATGCTCCAGATCGTGGCCGAATTCATCGGTAGTCACGAAAGCCTCCTTGTCGTGGATCCAGAACATTACTTCGTCGCAGTGACGTAGGAATTGGACCAGGACTAGGGCCTGTTGCAGTTTCAAGCCCTTGTCGGCTAATCGGGAAAGTAGGAGTTCCCATAATCGATGAAGTTCCTCTGGAAGTAGAAAATTGAAATTATTGTAGGTTTTTAGAATCTTGGTTTCGGTTTCTCAGAATTTGAAAAAATATTAACAAAAGATTCTGTAGCTGAAAGTAAAATTATTGTTAAAAATTTATTTTTTATTTTACTTAGGTGCGTTTTGATTAATCTCCTGTTGGTTATTTTATATCAATGTGTTATTATATTAGCTACTATTTTTTTGGAATGTACTTGAACTGAATATATATAGGTATCCAATAAAAGGTTTAATAAGTACCGAGTCGTTTGCGAATAACATCACTGGCAAAGTGATGCTGCGCTATCATTTCGGATCCAGTGTTATCGAGTAATACAATAGCATTGGAATGAGCAGCAACTTCTGCCTCGAATGCTTGATGTTTTTGTATTTTAGCTTGCAAATTGGTCGGATCCTTGTAGCTTTCGTCCGAAGCTGCCTGAAGCTTCTCATAAATCCATCCTTCGAGTTCGTCCGCATCTCGCTTAAAATACTAAACAAACAAAAAAAGTATGTTATTAATCATTATATATTGTGTAGTGTGTAATATATGAAATGTTTCAACCACCCTGTATATATAACATAGCAAAAGGAAAATGGGGGTCTTTAATAAACTGAAGTCAACTGCAATTTATTATCCAAAAAAATTGTTGCCAGATATTGTTGCTACAAATTCTAAAATATATTTCCATAAAAAACAATAATTCAACAAAAAAAAAAACATTAAACAGGAAGAGCGGCTTACTTGAAAGCGACGGGAGTCCTCGAGTTTGTCCCTCTTATTGCGAGCTTCCGACTTGAAGTTGGCATACCGTCCCAGGACCTGTTCCCTTCGTTCCTGAATGTCCTCCGGATTCTCCAGGATCTTGCCTTCCTTAGGTGCTATCTGTTCCATTTTCACCTCTCAAATGTCCCCCGAATCTTCCGGAAGCAGTCAATATTCGTATGTGTGTGTGAGTATGTAGGTAAAATGGCCACGGGGTGTGGCAAAGCTCGATAACTGTACACAGATCAATACCTCATATTTCTTTTCTTGATCCTACCTTTCTCTGGAATCTGGATTCTTCCAGTTACATATGTATTTTATTTCAGAATATTCGAAGAACTCTGTTAAAATATGAAGAGTTAGATGAGAATACTTACTGTACGTCTGGAGACAAATTCTCTCGTTTCACTTCACTTTGCTTTAAATTTGACTTCGCATGCACTCCTCACAGTCGGAGTTCCTTCTGACGTTCATTCGTTCGTTCGTTGCTCGTTGGTTGGTTCGTTGGGTGGTCGGATATAATCGGCAAAGTTCGGAAGAGAAGTGGAAGCTCTGCAGTGTGTACTTGTATGATTTTTAGATAAGTGTAGTAGAAGTGTAGTAGCAGTAGTGGAGTAGTAATAGTAGTGGTAGTAGCAGTGTGGTAGAGTAGTAGTGTAGTACGAGTGTGTAGTGGTGGTAGTAGAGTAGTGTAGTATTGTATGCTTAAAACTCAACCAATAGGATTGTTCCGGTCCGTTTCGGTCGCCATTGCAAGCGGAAAATACGTTTAAATAAAGTCAGTGTATTTACTTATTGTTAGTGTCATTATATTTTCATTATATTTTCATTATATTTTCTAAAAGCTCCTGCCAGTTTTATTTTTTTTTTCATAAATTTGTAAAATTTTCTAGGAAACAAAAATATTCAAGTGACGCTTAAAAATTAAAATTATTTTTATGGGATAAGTTATATTATAAATGTTACGCACACCTTTATGGGGTTTAGAATACGAATAATATATTTTTAGTTAAAATCTTAAAAGCGCGCATGCGTAAATTTTCAAATATGGCCGAAGCAACGGACGTGCGCGGAACGTGAAAGACGATTTCGTTCCAATGTTCCGCTACTTTCTTCTTATATATATATACATACAGGTTCAGCAAGTAGTGTAGTATAGCAATAGCTCTGTCGTGTGTGTATGTATGTACACGATGTGTAGTATACAATAAGTAAATACAGACGATTAGATATAATAAGCCGCTCCTTCCAGCGACTCCTATGAGGAGAGTGGCGTTCCAGTTTCGGAAAGGTACATAAGTTACTTTATCCAAAAATAAAGATTAGTCATTCGATGACTATATACGAGCATTACGTCGGTTATATAATTAGAGAGGAATGATATTTGACCTCCCAGCCTTGTCCTTCTCTGCATTGAGTTATTTATTCGTATGAATGTCGATGTTTCTTTCTTTCCTTATTTATTAGGCAATCATTTAATAAATAAATTTCGGGTTCTTAGGGACCTTCTGTTTCTCTTTAAAAAATGTTTTTATAAGATTTGATACGAAGTTTTTGGAAATGTCACATTTAATTTCGTGAATTGCTCTTAAATAATTTAATAAAAATAATTTTAAATATTCGAAATCAAAATTTGATTATACATTTTTACGATGTTTCATCAAGATTTCGAAATATTAAATCGATTCAAATGAAATTATATTATGAGGAATGTTTGAAAAAGGTAAACAAATAACGTAACGTAAAGGCCATAGTATTCGGTAAATTTTGTTATGGTTTATTTAAATTGTTCTAGATTACACCGTGGTATATAGTATTTGTAATTATAGTAATTAATTCATAAATTTCGATGTGGTTGGAATAGTTCGATACCTTTTATATTTTTATTATGTATATCAGAGATAGATGAGGGTGAATTTTTTAAAACAAAGTTTTTCAATAAATATCATGTATATGATACAAAATAATTTTTAAATAATAAACTTTGTTTCATTGAAAAAGAAATAGTATATAAAAGAAAGATGTGAAGATATTTTTCTCGAACTAAGCATTAAAAATTAAAATGCAAAAGACCAAAATTGTTGGTTAGCATATAAATAATATTTGAATTCAATTTACCGCCATAGGAATTTATACGGCCATTTTTGAAGAGGCAAAACGTCCGATTTAAATATACCGGGAATTTCAAAATCATCACAAGAATAAATGACTTAGCAAAAATATTAATAAATTAGTTATTTAATTTATTAAACAATTTATTAATTAATAAAAGTTCAATAATTCATGAAAAAGTTATTTATTTAAATTAAATAACTATTTCAACCAGATAGTTAATAAATAAAATAACTATCCAATAATTAAGTGATCTTATAAAACTGGGAAAAATAATAATCCATAAGAAAAGTCTTTTTTTTTGTATGAACTATGAATCCAAGGTTTTATTTTGCTTTTGTAAACAATGTACCCGTCGGATTGTAGTATTTCGAATTTCATACAAATTTAATACGACAGCACATGAAAACTAGTCTTTTTCATTTTTCTTTCTTCTTTTAAATATACCTTTTCCATACATTCATCTTCCATACTTTCAACAACACATATATGACATACTTGTGTTTTAACTCATATCACCAAAAAAATAAATCAGCCCTATCTCCAAAAAAAAGTGATTGCAAAATACTAATATGTTTATAGTTCGCAAAATAAATACAAATTGATTATCGACTAACCCCTTCCCCCCATGGGGAACTATTTTAGTGAAACTCGACAACCTTCCAAATTTCCAAATCGAAATTTTTCCACCAATTTCGAATTTCAGTTACTCAATAAGTCAATTTTTTGGAAAAAAGGTGATGAAAATTCGCTGGGATTCGAACCTTTTGGAAAGTCTGTCGATTTCGAAATCTATCAGAAATTCTTTCTGTGGATAAAAAAATCTAGAAAAATTATGAAGCTGAAGTTTTCAAGATTTCATTGGAAACACAAATATTTCTCAGGAATTTTTTGTTCGAATTGATGGAAATTTCAAATTACGAACTCAATAATTTATAATAATTATTATCTTTCGGCTTCAACTTCTTAAGAAAAGTAATTGGACCAAAACTATCAGCTGAACTAACTTTTGGATGTGACTATACAATTTTTAAATTACCCATTTTTCTTTCAATGTTTCTTCGATTCGGAAGAAAACTGAATTTCCATCCGAAGGAAGACAATTGTAATAATAATAATGATAATGCAAAGTTTAGACCAAACTTCCGAAACAATGTTCCCCTCCTTCCTTCAACATTTTATATCGAGTGGATTTCGGCAACAATTGCTGTTACTTTTCTAATTTAAAAATCAATCGCATTCGCGTTCTCGTACTTACAAAATGCCAATTCTCAAATATATACAAATTTAAAATGTTAATTTCTTTTTATTTTAATCCTTGCGTTCCATTAGCCCTTTTTATCTTCTCGATAACATTAGAAATTTAGAAGTTGGACTTTCAATGAAAATGAAGTTTACGTAAAAACGAATTTATGCTTATTTCTTCTCCCTATTACAAAAAGATATTGTTGTTGTTTTTCCCGCGACAAACGCATTACTCCACTAAAAGACAAAGAAGTAAAGGAGAAAGACGAGAACTGCAACGATACCTGCTACAGCTTTTACGTAAAAGGATTTGCTGTTTAAATGCGCGGCGTCTTTTTTGTATTTTTGCGACAACATTGACAGGTTTTGCGTTTTTGTATCCAGTTCTGAAAAAGCAGAATTAGTTTAATTATTTTTTTCTCCGTCAATGAAGAAGGAAATGCAATTGAAATTTGGAGTTGCAAGGGGTTTTGAAAATTTATAGAAATATGTAATACCGGAAAGAACAGTGCCTCTCTGCAATACATCGTCTATATTTTGAACCATAATTCTTTGAACATCCTGCAACTGCGAGTTCAGTGCATTCATATTCCTCCGAGATCTTCCATCCGAGAAAACTTTTTTCGCTTTTTGAATGTATGTGTCTGAAGAAGAGAAATAACGTATTATTTTAATTGCAGAAATGTGAAAAAACAAAATTGCTGCAAGATTTTAATATGTGGACCCTTATGTGGGCCCTTTAAATAATAATATTTAATTACATTTCAATTGACTCTTCGATATATCGAGGATTCCCAAATTTCTATTTGGAAAATTGTAAAAATAGAAATTATAAAGTTAAAAGTCTTATACACTTAAAAAAATACACATAACTATGAGGCTTAGAGAATTCCAAATTTAATTCGAGATCAATTCCAAAATGTGACGAATTTTCTTCTCATTTACTATGTGTAATTAAAATTATAACCTTAAAATGAAAATTAAGTTGGAAGTAAATACTCACCAAATTCGATAAAATGATAAGGTCTGGTGACGGTATTCACACGTTTGCCATATTGCGAATGAAATTCTTGTGCGATGTCTTCTAAGTAACTGTATGCTATACGTTTACTATAATTTCTCTCGCAGAGGGCCAGATAACATACATCATTTTCTATTAAATAGCTGTAAATGTTTGTTTGATAATTATTCCTCTATGAAAAAAACAAATTTGCGATTCTGGCGATACTATTTCTAAAAATCAAAATTCACCAGGAACTTTGATTCCAAAATTTCCAGTTAGATTTTTAGAAACAGCAAAATATTGCAAAAATCCCATAATCATTAATAATAAAGTAGAAGAAAAATGGAACTTACTGGAATAGATACGGTCCAGTTTCTATTGTACATTTAGATGGAGATTGTGGTCCTAATTTCCTAAATAACATCTTCGCTTGGTTTTGGTACTCAAATATAGTCCTGCCGCTCTAAAAATTGGTATACCAAAAATGGTGTTTAATATTTTTCTAAATTCTAAAAATAGACTTTGTTATTACTGCTATTATTATAATATTATTATCATTGCCATAGAAGTATTCCAATAAATAAAAAAAAAATCATAGAATATCTTAATAATAAATATAGAATCAAAGATTTATAAGTAAGCCTGGTATTCCAAAAATTCTAAAATTCCATATTTTTTTAAATTTCAAAAATATAACTTGATATTATTATTATTATTACTATCATTACTTCTACTAATTTTACAGTTACTATTATTGTTATTATTATCATGATCCAATGATTATTCCAACAAATAAACAAAATGCGTGGAACATCTTAACACAAAAAAAAACAATAAATCTTTTTTCCTACATATTTCTCCGTAAGGACAAAAAATTCGCGTTTTCGTGCAGTAACCCAAAAAATTAGGCAAAAGAGAAAAAAGAATGTTCTTATTTTCGAAAAAATGTGAAAGGGGGTGATAAGAAAAAATTGACATTTACATCATAACAGCTTTCTAACCTGTTCGTTTTCTTGCATAGTGGCTGCGAGTGGCAAGCCATCGCTTATCCTCGCTATCATCGTCAACAAAACCATCTTGGTGAAGTGTATATGCGTTTCCCCTGAAACCACTCGAAAAAAATTACAACATTTGCCGGTGAAATTTTACTTTTCGCGAGAAATTTCCCTGCGATTTCGGAGCGAGGACAGACGATTTCCTATGATTTCCTGCCACTTGTGTTATAGCTGCCCACTACTTCGTGAATCGAGTGTATTTGCCGTATACATGTGTGTGCATACTCCTACAAGTCACTGGTAGTAGCGGCGAATGCCACCACGTCAGTGACTCTTTCTCGTTGCTTCCAAGTTCCAACTCATCGTTTTCCAATTATCCGCCGTTTTTACGACGTTGCCAGAGACGTCGTTTTCCGGTTAACTTTTAGATCACATATTGTTATATTCACGTGTTTCCTTTCTTCAAAATTAAAAATATCGATTTAGTCGTCAATTATTGTATAATAAGTTTCTCGTTAATGTTCTGCATTTGGTTTTTGAAATTTGAAACTTGGGAGAAAAGAATATTTAGGGTTTTCGCGATTGAGTTCGAAACCTTCCCGCCCTAGAATAGCCACCTACGCTATCCGCATAGATGGCAGCACAGGGTAGAGTTTTCGAATTCGAAGAAACTGCATACTGTAAGTCAATGGAGGACCAAATTTGTCCGTTTCTTATTTGAAATCATTTTAGGAGCTTACGTTTTTTTGTGTAATTATTTTCTAGATTTATAGGTTAACGTAACTATTGCAATTATTTTAATTTGATTGAAGGTAATGATAATTCTTTCTTTTATTGATATTATT
The DNA here is from genome assembly GCA_949825005.1 of Gasteruption jaculator. Taxonomy (NCBI): domain Eukaryota; kingdom Metazoa; phylum Arthropoda; class Insecta; order Hymenoptera; family Gasteruptiidae; genus Gasteruption; species Gasteruption jaculator. The sequence continues at coordinate 7,757,014 of OX463770.1, forward strand.
GACACATTGTTGTTATTTAGAATTGTTAGTACTGACATTGTTATTACTACCGTTGTTACTGTTAGTTTTGATTTTGTAGCTGTTACTATGTTGTTATTGTTATTATTGTTTGGTACATTCATTGTCCCAGTATAATTTTTTGAATATATTCAAAGAAAATGAATGTAATAATAATAGTAATAAGTAAAATAATAGTAATTTTACTAAAGTTTTTGAGGGAAAAATGTTACAAATATTCTATAATAATTTTTTCATGTTTGAGGGATTACAATTAGGAATGAATACTTCCAGACACATTTTTGGATATTGCAAAAGGTACGAATTTTGTTTAAAGAATTAAAGAAAAATTCTACTCTATACTATTTTGACATTTCTTGTATTTCAAACCTTGTTTTCAAAATTCTGAAGATAAAACACAAATAGTCCTCGAAACTTACAGTACGATTTCCTTGGAGAAACAGAATTTTCAAAAAATCCTGAATTTGACTGTCTAGATATAAAATGTAGAGTTGAACAATTTTTGAATTTTAAATTAGTAACGGTAATGAATAAGAAAAAAGACATTTATCGTTTTCGAGCATTTTTATTAATTGAGAGTTTATCTTTATCATAATGATTTCAATCGATACAATTTTCATTTTTTTTTATTTTTTGCGGTATACAATCGTATTTAGCATCAGGACATTCCCGTTCTCTCTGATAATTCGTTTACAATTTTCCTTAACTTAAGCTTATTTTTCACAGATTTCACTTTTCCCATTTCCTAAATTCTCCATTCTCCCCTCGTCTCTTATGTCTACTCTTACCAGTGCTAAAATTCCTAAAAAGTAATAAACGCGTCTAAAAGTCAAACAATTTCCAAATTTTACTTAATTACCATTTTTTAAATTTCAATTTTTCACTTCTTACAAAATATCAGAGAGACGATTGATTTGTTTTTTCTTTCTTGTGAACCTGAGCACCATTTTTTGTGTATTTCTTTTGTAAAATTTACAATATAAAGCGCAACAATGATGAGGTGCACATGTACATTGCGCAAAATTTATCTCTCGTGATTGCAATGATTTTGGAAAGTGAAGTGTGCCGAGTTACTGGAGGAATCGTAGCAATTTTCATTATTTTTATTTTACTATTTTATGGAATAACATATGCAATTCATAAGTCGACATAAACAATTTTTTTTCTCGAAAATGTCAAGAATTCATTTTTAATCTGTAATTATGTTACGTTAGGTAGGGAATGTTGTGAGAAATGAGACTTTTCTCGAAATTCTCAAAATATGAAGAAATATCCATTCGAATCTCGGCGTTCTTAAAGGTCGGCTAAAATTGTCACGCATTAAAAATCGAATCGATGGAGCATTCCATGATTTCGTTTAATATTTTCACCCCTTCGCTATACATATGCATAGTAAAAATTACTACGTTACCTCCTTCATAATATTTCCTCTCGTAATGGGATGGGTGGAAAATGATTGACTAATAAAAGGGAACAAATCCGATAAAAGGTGAGAGCAAGAAATGGAAATATGAATATAGTTATTTTAAGAATATGGTATATTCATAATTGTATTTTAAACGTTAATTTTTATTTTATTTTTTTTTTCATCTCGTCTTACCGTTTATCATTCACTCATCTTTTTTTCGTTTTTTCATTTTCATTTATTTCACTTAATTATCTTTATTTTACGCTTCTGCTCCTTCCCTCTTTTTATTAAACCTTAGGGTAGTGCCTAAAAAAAGGAACGTTTTAAGACGCTCTTACAGTTCGTTCTTAATCGTATCCTTTATTTTCTGGTATACTAGTTGTGCCAAACTGCACTTGTACTGCTCGCAATTCTACGAATATCCTTTAACTTGATCATTTCGATATCGCCTTATTCGATTATGGGATTCTTTTTTATTTTTCATCGTGTATTTCTTTCCCCTCTCGAAATTTCGTTTGAAAACCAGAATTTCGTTTTTGAAATTTTATTTCAAACATTTTTATACTTTCTGAAATTTTCACCTAGAAAATTTGGGAACTTTAAAAATAAAATTCATTACTTTATTTAAAGTCTAAAAGAATCATTTGAACGTTGTAAAATTGATTAAAACCCTGAAAATAGAGTTTAGAATTCCTAAAATGCTAAATTTGAATTGAAAGCAAATATTCTTTTCGACTATTTTCGAAAATGTTGATTTTTTATTTATACCTTTTGTGAAAATAATTTATAAACGTAATTTCCAGCTAGAAAATTTGGAATTTTTGAATTATATGTTTGAATTTTTCAGTCTGTTGATACGAATTCATATTTATTTTCATATTTACTCATATTTTTAAAATTATATTATACAATATTTCTAAAGAATAAAAATTTGAAAAAAAAAAATATTTCTTTAATAACTATAATTTCTTCATTTTCGTTTTGTACGTGTATAATTATATGTTTGTTACGTATTTGAAAATTTCTCTCTATTACCCCATGAATTAGTTATCTTCCATGGGGCATAATAAATCCATAAATAATATGTAAGCGAGTATAAATAGACCTGACTCGATACGGAAATGACAAGTGAAAGGATTCGTTTAGCGACGTAATATTATTAACAACGGCATTTATTAACCACCTAATTGTTTTTTTTTTTGTAGGATACTCGTAGAATTCAGTTTAATCCTTATACCTTAATCTCCACTTCGCAATAGTTTATACAATAAATTGGGATATCTTCCTCCATTTCCTACTAGCTGCTAACTAATAAATCCTCGTCGTTCTTCAATATTGTATAAAAAGAAATTCAGCTGTAATGTTATTTTCTTTTGTTTGTTTTTCTGCTCAAAATTTTGACATTTCATATTTCTTCATCCCTTCCACAGAAACTTCGATATATGGTATTGAATAAGTTCCAAACCTGTTTTTTTTCTCTGTATCGTGATTGTATCCTGAATTTTATATTATTATTTTGTATCCTGTAAAACAACTGAAGAAATTTTAGCATTTTTCGTAAATTTTCGTGAAATTGATTTGAGTTGAATGAAAAATGTTTTTCAAATGCTGAGAATACATTTAGGGATTTATAGAATTCTCGGGAAACGGAATTTCCAGATTTACAAGTAGAATTACTACTTCAAAAATGACATTTAAAATTCTGAAGAATTCCAAAAAAAGGAATCTAGTATTTTATAAAATTCTAAAAATACAATGTAGTATTTTCTTAAGCTTCTGAGTATAGAATTGAAATTGTATTAAAGTTTCAAAATTACAAAATGCCAAAATTTCTAAAACTACAGGCGTAACTATTTTGGTAAAATTCAGTAGAAAATAATTCAATTTTTTAAATTCTTATTTCGAAGCGAGAAAGCATGATTTATATCAAATAATGTCAAATTTCCGGGGAAGGAAAATTTTCGAATCGCTTGAAAAATCGATTGCGTATATGACAAAGTCGAAAAAAAATAACGAAGTGTCATTTCTCGTTTATCATTCTTATTTGCAATTTCATAATTGTTCTCCGTTTTGTTTATCTTCTCTTTTTGATATTAACAAAAGTAAACTGAAATGTGGATAACTTTACTTCGGAACGCCAAAAAAAAGAACGAAAAATAGACAAAAGATAAAATACATTAAAAAAAGGATTCATTTTAAGCAATATTTGGACCTTTTTGCTGACAAAATGATCAAAAGGACAAAAAGAGTAATTTGTGAGAATAAAAGAGGATTCATGAAATCTATAAATTTCAAGAAAAAGAAAATGAAATATGGAAAACTGACATTCCTTCGCATCACTTTTACCACCTATTCGATTTTAATGATAATGACGCAGATGATGATGATAATAATAGTAATAATAATCATTAGTTCTTCATAAAAGACAACAATAGTCATCAAATTGAATGATAATAGTAATAATAATAATGATGAGGATGATGATGACAACGATTACAATGATAATGATAATGATAATGATGATAATAATAATAATAATAATAATAATAATAATAATAATAATAATAATAATAATAATAATATCCGCAATTTAATAATGTCCTTAGCCAATACAATGTTCATTTTGCCTAAAGACTATCCTCTCTTTAATTAATTCTTTCTTTTATCTCATTTATTTATTTATTCATTTATTTATTCATTATATATATAATATATATTTATATATTTATATACCTCTATACGTATAGCTACAATATATATTTTTCATGTTGAAAAATCGTATACATCAGTGTTTGTGTCGCAGGACCATTGCTTCGTTATTCTCTTTTTTTTTGCTTTTTTCTCATTTCATTTTTTAATTTCAATTATGTTATAGATTTCTTTGAGTTCCTTATTTATTTTTTTTTTTTTTTTCATTTTTAGATCAATTATTTCTGCTCTTCCATAAAGCATCGTCCTTCCATCATTCTTTCTTTCTTCTCCACAATTGCATCCTTTTTGTTTCTCCTTACGTTTTCCTTAAATCTTCAAATTATTTATTCCCTTATCGTATGTAATATCTTTTCTTTTATTTTATTCTTTTTTTTTTCATTTTATTTTTCTCGTATGGGGTCACTGAGAGGGATAGAGGCAAGGAAGAAAAATCGATGCTAGAAGTGTCATGGAAAAAAACCTGCGAAGGATTCCCAGCAAGGAAAAAGTACCCCAAAAAAGAGAGTAAAAAGAAAAGAGGGAGAGAAAAAAAAAGGATCGGGTTTGAAATCCTTCCAGTTTCGTCTTTTTTTTTTCTTCTGCTCCTTTCTCTTCTTCTACTCCTCCTGCTTCCATGGAAAAAATGTCCTTTAAGGCTTTTTCTATTTTTTTTTTTTTTTTTTTTTTCTTCGTTTTTCATCCAAATTATTCGGCAAGAAATTTTTCTTTGCTTTTATAGGAAAAAAAAAACACTTCTAGTTTCGATATCGGCTTGCATAATTAATTCTTACATTAATATCGATTTTTTTTTAGTTCGTATCACTCGTTTTCTTAGGACGAGTCTCGGATCACAGATAGTGAGGTGATCAGATTGCGCGAGCAATTATCTCTTTCATTCTACTTTTTTTTTCTTTTCTTTAAAACAATCTATTTATTAATTATTATTTTTTCTTTGCTTTCTTTCTATAATTCCTTTTCGTATCCTTCGATTCGCATCTTCAAAGGTTTTCAAGGCGACAGCTCCTGAAAACAAACATGTACTCACTCTCACGCGACTTTTTTCTGCCCCGATTTTCGAAAATTTTTTTTATCACCATTTTACCGCGATACCAATTACGTTAGAAAGTTGTATTTTTTTCTTAACTAGATTTCTTTTTTGTAAAAAAGACATTTTCTGACCAAATTTGAAATAAAAAGGGGAAACAGGTTTCTGCAGGATTAGAAAAGTATTTGGAATTTTAATTTGAATCACTGATTTCGATTCAATTCGAGATAATCTCATTCAACAATTTAATTTCTAATTTATTTTGAGGATTTTTGGCATTTTTTTTTAATGAAAAATTTTGGAATTTGGGTGAATTCTGGTTAAGGAGGATTTTGTGAAAATTGAGCAATTTTTGAAAATTTGAGAAAATTATTAGAATTTTGAAAAATACGGAATAAGAAAGATATCGAAGAATTTGAAGGGCTTTTTGATTTTCTTAGTTGTTTAAGGATTCCAAGGAATTTTGAATTTGAGTGATTAGTTAGACTTTGGGAATTTCTTTCAGAATTTTAAGAAATTTAGATACGGGAATATTTTAGTAAAATTTAGGCACTTTTTGAGAATTAAAGGAGGTTTATTAGAATTTCGAATCAGGGAAATTTTGGAATCTCAAAAATATTGTACTTTCAAGATTTTTTTAGACTTGAGAAATTAGTTTATAAATTTATTGGTTTTCAGAACTTTTTTTCGGGGATTTTAAGAAATTCTGAATCAGGATTTAGGGAAAGATTTTCAGAGATTGTTTAAGATTCTGAATCAAAGAAATTTTGTTGAACTCTGAAAATTTCTGAATTTTCAGAGATTATTTAGAATTTTAAGAAATTACAAATACGGGAGATGTAATGAAATTGTGGAAGAAATAATTATCAGGAAATTGTCACAATGTGGACAACCTTCTAACGTATCACCTCGCTCGGGTCTCCTTAGAAAATACCATCCAAACATAATTCTGCATTTTCTCATCCAATAAAGGAGTGCAGCAAAGTGCCATATCCTCCTCGCGTGAGACGATTATATTACATAGCAAAATATATGTCATCTCGTATGTAAGATATATGTATATACAAATTTACGTGTACACAATACAGAATATATCTAATAAAAACGTTCCATATATATAATAGTAGTAAAAGACACCACCTTTGTAGTATCTGTAACCATTTGCTTTTAATACCAATGTTTCATGTGGAAAAGAGAGCGAATATTTAAAAAGTTTTTATGTCGCAATTAAATAGAGTATTTAATATGAATTGAGTTTTTGTACTAGATTTCCAAAAAAAAAAAAAATTAATTGCTAGAGAAATTAATACCACGTTAGATTTTTCATCTACTAATTATAAAAAATACTCTCTTTGAAAATCAATGAATTCAAGAAAGAAATTAATTTCTGTACTTAACACCATTAAATTTTCAAAAAAAGGGAGATTTTCGAAAATCGAAAGCCGTTATTAAATACCGCAAATAATTCAAATTATATAATTTTCTACTAGATTTCCAACAGAGATAAATCCTAATTAGTATTTTTATAATTTATAAAATTATGATTTTAATATTAAATCTCTAAAAAATACATATATTTTTGAGACCCTACTATTACTCTTAATTTATTTTTTTAAATTAACAATGAAAAAATACCATTTCAACAAAAATCACAAATCTAATGTTTGTATCAAGTACAGCAATTAATTGATTTTTGGAAATCTACAATAAAAAAGCTTGATTTTTAATTTTCACTTACAATAAAAGGATCAACCAATTATTTTATTTGATGCCAATGTTAGGTTTTTCCAAAAACCGAGTGTTTTTTTTTTAAATAATTACATTAGCCTCAAATACAACAATAATTTTTTCTTTCCGATTTCTGGTAGATTGCTGGAATAATTAAATAAACAGATTCTGGTTACAGGTACTACGAAGTAAATATAAAACTTGCAAAACTAATACTTAAGCAAGACCTTAAGCGATTCATTTTTTTATATTGATCCTTTTTTCTTTACGACATTTGTCTGTCTTTGGAAAAAAGGTAGAAGAAAAAAAAAAGGAAAAATATGAAAACTCAGAAAAGAGAGTAAGAGAATGAGAGAGAAGGAGAAAAGGAGAGAATTTTGTAAAAAGGATCGAAATAACCGAAATTACATACAAATACATTGACAAAAAAGAAGAGAAATTGCTAAAATTCGAGTCATACAGTTTCCATAAATAATAATTGTATCCTTTAGCGTAATTCCACCGAAAAATCGTATTTACTTAGGAGTAACAGCAGCGTATCGTGATTAATTTTGTCCTCAATCGTAATTTAAACGCGTGATCGTTTCTCGTTTTCCCGGTCGGAATCGGAATCCGCTGAATCGTGAAGTGATGGAAATTCAGGCACTGCTTCGCGTTGCTGCATCCATCCAGGACCCCCTGACAATGCCTTTCCCTGCGTCAGTTTTTTGTTTTTTTTTGGATTTGTTTGTCAATTGATTCAACAACCCTCTGTCTTAATTCCCTGTTATCAGCGATAATAAAAGTCGTCATTGATCACTATGGAAGTTTCTCATTTGGAATCTTTTTCGTGCTTTTGCTCCTTTAAGTTCCTCCCCCTCCCCAATCAAAATTTTCAAAGACCAAAATTCGCTTTCCACCCCATACGTGAAAGAAATGGAAACGAGAAGGCTTGGATATCGGTGGTTATGAATCGAAAAGACGTAATGTAACATAAATGGATTTTTAAATAAGTAAAAATGTGTAATAGGAATTTTGAATAAGAATTCCAGTGTGAAGATTTTCCAAAAACCTGAAACTTTCGTTTTTAGAATTTTCAAATTCTTTTGGAAATTATTTTTCTCCATCGGAAATTTGAGACACAAATTTATTGGATTTTATATAAATTATTTCTTAAAGAAATTTAATTAAAGTGTGACTGAAATTTTGTTTATATAAATTCTTGAAATTTCATTCAAACATTTAAGTTCGCGTTTGTAAGAATTTTTTGGGTTTGAAATGTAATATAAATTTTTGTCAGAAATATTTTATTTCTGAGAGAAATTTTTTGTAATAAAATTTCAAATGGAACGAATAATTGAAATGGAGTCAAAACTCAAATTTAATATATTTGAGAATTTTCAATTTAATAAGTAACTTAGATTTAATTAATTTACGTCTCTTTGACACTTCATAGTTGATAGGTATTTTCATTTTTGCTTTTCACCGAGAACTCGAAGATTTGAGCAATCCCAAATTTATGGTAATGGAGCAAAAATGCAGTTTTTTAAAACTAAGAATGAAATAAAAATAAAATAATCATTTAATATTAAACAAAAATGATAAAAAGCGAAATGTTTCGAAAAATCCGATTATGAAAAATATTAGATTCTAAGAAACATCACTTTTAGTATTTAGATTTTCAAAATTATCTGTTTTTGGAATTTTTTGAAGTAAAGAAAAGGCATTTCTAAAAATTCGATTTCCAAAAAAATTGATACTTTTGATAATTTCTTGCCACAATTTTCTAATTCTCCGTTTTTAATATTCCAATTCTAATTTATTGGGAATAAGTTTATTTGATAACATAAAGAGTCTGAATAATTAACAATAATAATCTTCGAGTTCCAGGAAAGGAAAAATATTGAGGAATTGTAAAAAAATGATAGAGACAGAAGAAAGAGAGAGAGGGAGAATAAAAAAAGATGATAAGATGAAAAGAGAAGGAAAGCAATTCCAAATTATTTCTATTCCAATTCCAAATAATTGAAACAACAAATTATACATTTATATCTTTTGACACTAGTTGCTTTCGTTCTCTTGCTGCTCCCAGAAACCCCAAAACGCAAAACATAAACTACTTAAAGTACTAATTTCTTCTTATTCGAGACTCAAAAGAAAGTATAATGATAATAATAACAAGAGCGATTATTACAAAATAATGATAATAATGATAACACTAATAACAATAATAATGGTGATAAAAGTAACGATGATGGTGGTAATTGATAGAAACAGATCGTTGCATCTCTTTCTACGCAAAGTTTACATGCAAACCATTCATGCCATCAATGGGATTCCACCCACGTTTATTTACCATTTCGAGCAAATGAGAGTTTATAGAAAATACCATAGGAATTCGCGAAACCCTGAAAATATCTTATCCTTGTATTCACAAATTTTCGTCGTTTCCTTCTTTCAAAAATGGAAAAATTATATTTCCCAATTTTTTTTTCAAACTGCCAAAATTTAATTTTCTCTAGACAGAATTTAGTTGCAGAATTTCCACAATTATTCACCAAGAAAGAAATTTTTTTTCTCACGATTGTGGATTTCCACGAAACTAAATTCCACGAATCAAATGTTAAATAAAAAGCTTTTAAAAATGTCGAATTCAAAATTATTGTGTAATTCAGGGTTTCCAATGGGAAAATGTGTCGCATGTATTTCCCTAATTAAATGTTTGCTTTCTCTAATCTAGCTCAGAAATAACGAAAAATTAATACTATGTTATGAACGATCCGAAAATATATGATAATTTATGTATATATAGTATATTGCACCAATCTTACATCCGAACACTTTTCTAAATTCTAAAGCTAAAAAAGTACTAAAGACAGGAAATCTAATCGGGAACTTTTTGCAAATGATATTGAAAATTCTGAGAATCGCGTTTTGGTATTATTTTTTTCTTCAAAACGCGTAAATTTGAATTCGTGATAATTCAACCAAAATCAATAATAAACAAAAGTTACCAAATGCCATTGAGATTCTAAAATTTTTAATTTTTAATTTCATAATTAACTATTATATTTTTTTATGTGGATCTCAAAGTTTTTATTAAGATAACAATGATACTGATAATTAATTATTTAATCTATCAAGAAAATTGTACAATTTTTCCTGGAGAAATTTAGTGACTTTTGAAAATTCTGATAATAATCTGTTTTAAAATATTTTGCACTTGAAAAAAGTTTACAATTGTTCTTAAAAATATATTCCGAATTTTCCTAAAAAAATAAATTCCATTTTTAAGATTTCAAAAGAACAAAAAATGCAAATATAAAAGTTTCTGTAATTAGAGAATGTTAATCACCAGAATTTTGATTATTCTTTTATATTTATATTTTAATTGTATTATTCTAATAGATTTTCAGAAATTCCTCGATTTTCAATATCATTTTTTCAAACTAAAAAGCTGCCTGAAAAACTGAAAAGCTCGAACGACATGAAAAAAGGGGCTTTTTTCTGGTCTTTCCCACGATTTAGAGATCACGTTCTTCTTTCACAAATCTCGCATAATGCAGATTTCCTGAATCTTAATCTTAAATACAAAAAAAGAAAGAGAGAAAATATATTGAAGATGAGCTGTTTTTTTTTTTGTTTCATTTCTTTTTCTATTTTTTGTTTTCAATAGAAAGAAAGACTTGTGATTGTTGCAACGTGGAAGCTTCCGAGGCTCTTGAGACCAAGACACCGGTTGACACTTATGCGAGATTATGCTGCGAAGTTGCGCGTCACTGTAAAAGTAATACCGCAATTGTACAATTTTTCTTTCTTTCATTGTTGCAATTTAACAAAAAAACACGCCCTCGTTCGATTTCTCAATAGGAAATAATTAGGTAAAAAATCGAACAATCGAAACCCAAACGGAATCCTGCGAACTGTGCTTGTAACAAGCTTTCGTGGGTTTTCAAGAATTATTCGAAGAATTTGGGTAGGAGGAGAAAAATTTCGAAACGATAGAATTTTGTATTTTTACATTTTCATTGGTCGTTTTGACAACAAGAAAAAAATTATTACTTGATATGTAACAATTTAAAAGAAAAAAATGTTACTTGGCATATTAAGGATTCAGCCTTGAAGGAATTTATAGGGAAAGTTCCATTAAATTGAAAACAGAATTTTTTAATTTCACAGAAAAGTAATTTTTAAAAATAATTAAAGGTTCGACTTTTCAGGATCACGTGGTATTAAAAATGTGAGTGATCAACCAATCAAAGTTGGTTGTTTTCATATCAAGTGACACTGAAAAGTTGTCCCTTAATGAAAATTTAACAATTTTAATTTTGTGGTCGGCTTTCTTTTTTGAAATTGGAGCTCGATTGAAAAGGGAGATAAAAATTTTTACTGAAATCTGCAATGGATTGATTTTTGATAAATTTTCAACTCCCCTCAAATAATTAGGAGTTTTAATTTAAAACGATTCAGTGGATTTTGATGAAAAAAAATTATTGGTTTCTCTTTTTTGTTACTTCTTTCATTTTCAATTTTTTATTTATTATAAAAATGACTTTTAATATATTTTCAGTCTATAAAATAACAGATAAAAAATTTTCAGTTCGTTTTTTCTCCAAATTTGATACAAAATTACTCAATATTTAAAAATATATGCAATTGGTAGAAACAGTAAGACAATAAAATTCAGAAATTGGAAGAAGAAAATTCCAAGTTTTCAAAATAAATAGAAATTTTATTTTACTTTATTTACAACTTTTTTCTTCTAATATGCTCTAATAGGCAATTCTGCAAAATCTATAGACATATTTTGAATCGATTATCTTTTAGATTTATTACTTTATAAAAAACAAAATTGAACTTACTGCCATTCTTGATTTATTATCATTATTATTATTATTACTAAAAATGATTAATAAAAATTTCTTCCTTTTCAATGGAATAAATTAAATGGGAATATATTTTCCAATTTATACTGAATTCTGAGAAACGGAGAATGTGATAAATCAGAATCTGATAAATTCTTATTTCCTTCATGCGTATAGTAAAGATTACCAACTCCCTTTTTCAATGAATCCCTTTTTTTTATCAGTGATCAATTGAACTCCAGAAAGGAGTAGTTTCAGATTCCGCGGAAGATTGTCCAGATTATCTTATCACCCTTCGTTGCAACAAACACAGTTCTTATGTTAAAGAGGAAGAAGGTAGATAAATCTAACTTTAATGGATACCTTTTTTTTTGTTGAAAAAGAGGCACAAAGGGTGCTTGTAAGTATTGTGTGCAAGCGTAATTTTCTTGTTACAGAAGAATTAAGATTAATCGTTAATTATTTATCGTGTTAGTGCTGCTGCTGTTGCTGCCAGAACTCTATAGCGTTGTATTAAATTTTTCAAAATATCAACTCAACTACGTTTCCCTGTCAATTAACGATTGGGATCCGAAAAAAGAAACACTGAGAAAGAAAATAGTTATTTTCAATCATAAAACTTAATATATATATGTCCCTAAAATTGCTAAGTTGTTAAAAATCAGAATTTTTTAAAATTTGGCAAATTGTTAAAAATCTGAATTTTTAACAATTTTTTTTAACTAATTCCCTAAATTTGACAATCTTAGGAGATTAGTCTATAGACAGACAATTTTTTTTTATATTTTATATATTTTTTTAATACACAAAATATATATGAAAAAATGCTGAATTAAAAATTGATTTTCCGAAAAGCAAACGCTTTTCATAACTAAGAAATAAATTTCTTTAAGGAAATCCAGAAGGAAATTTGGAAATCTAAAATTAAGCCATCCTAATTTTTTTGGATTATTCCTAAATCAGTCAATTTCAAAAATTCTAAAATAAATTTTGATAAGTAAATTCAAAGGGAATTTTTAAAACTCAAATAATTGTTTTGGATCTCAACCAATTTCTCGACATTCGAAGAAATTGTCTCCAAGGAAATCCGCGAGCAATTTTGAAAACCTAAAAATAATCCGCTAAAAGTCACACCTTCCTCTATATTCCTTAATTTTTTGAACACCGACAATCTTAAAATTCCTCCGAAAGCAAATTCTAATAAAATTCGCAATTTCGGGTCTTTCTTCAAATTTCCATTTTAAAAAATGATTTTCCACTCTTGTCTTTTTGCACAACATAGTAAAAATAACTAGATTCTTTTTCAGTGGCGAAACACAACGGAGTGTCAAAGCCAGACGAGAAATCCAAAACGGAATTCTTCCGAATGAAGTGAAGGAGTGCATTTATGCATTTTAGTTGCTTCGTTTTGGATTTTCTCCATTTCATGTCGGTAATTTCACTTCAATCGAATGGATGAGCTTACGGATAGAAAATTAATTCCCCCTATCTCTATCCAATTCGAATCCCCGTCACGTTACATCAATATGAGCTGTCGATAAAGAAATGTCTAAAAGAATTTCAGTAAATAGTGGCTGTTTCCATCCCCCACCCCCTGGCGGTGCCTTTTTGTAATGAGTTTTTCTTTGTAAAATCAAAATAAATGCTGATACTTCCTATTTTCATCCAAAAACCTGGAGGAGGGAAGGAGAGGAAAAAAAGTAAAATAAACGTATAAGGAAGCTGTTTCCACCAACCAATACCTATGAAATCCTCTCTATTTTTAAAAGGAAAGCTTCCGTCTCCAGTGCAAAAGATATTGCACTCTGCAATTGCAGTCTGGAGCGATTCCTGGAATTTCAAAAGCTTCCACGTAATGGAAAAAAGGGATAATTCAAAAATTAGGAATTTAAAAGATCATCATCAACTGGTTTTGAAGTTCACCTACACCTCCTTGATATTTCTTATTAATCAAAATACATTAATTTTCCCCATCGGGAATTTTAGAAGTTTTTCAAATTTCTATAGGATACTGCTCGAACAAATTTAATAAAAATAAAATGTGTTTTTAAGTTCCCGCATACAAATTGTTGAATTTTCGCTCCAAAATTTGGGCTCGCAATTGTAAGAATTTTGGGACATTCTCAAAAGGAAATCTTCCAGCTGCAGTGCAAAAGATATAGCACCCTGCAATTGCAGTCTGGAGCGATTCCTGGAATTTCAGAAATTTCCCCATAATGGAAAAAAAGGGTAATTAAAAAAAATTGGAAATTGGTTATTAAAAGTCCCTCAATCCCTCCTCCTGAGTGCCTACCTCCTACCTACTCACCTATGCCTCCTCGATATTTCTTATCAACGTGAGATAAAGGACTTTGTAAATATCTATAATAAATATGTACACACTTAGTTCATTAATACGTGAGAGGAAAGAGCTAGAGCGAGAGAGAGCAAGGAAGAGGCTCCAGCTACATGTAGGTAGACCTAAAAAGTGACTTTGCAACTTCAATGCATACTAAGCAACCCCTTGTGGAGGTATGGCAGGGTGGTTCTGCTTTACCTATACATAGGGAATGTACCATACCATACCATACCAACCCCGAACCAGAGAACCACTTTAAGCTCATCTTTATGACCCAACAACAGCATATCCCTCCAGTCTCATATATTCGGCACACACATGCACACCGGTGCCTACAAACAACGTCAGTTAACACACATTTTCCTCCATTTCACCCTTTCACCCTCTCTCGCTTCATTCCACCCTCGCTTGCATACTTGTTATCAATGATATACATACAAGATGCATAAATACAAATATACACATAAAATAGATAGGAACAGAGTAAGTAGCTGCAGAGAATCCAACACATACACACATGTACGCATATTTTGTATTGGATGTATATGTATGCAATAATGAAATTTTAGGAGGTTATTTATTTTTTGGCAATTCGACTTGGTAGTCAATATTTAAATTGAAGTAAACAAGCAGGAACTGTCCCCATGTGGGAGTATACATGAATTATACATATATTTAGATGATGTATTATTTAAATTAAATTTATATAGAGAGTAGAGTGGATTTAGATAAGAAGAAAGAAAAATAATGTTGAATTTGGAATGAAGAAGGTATTTTCTTAAATATATGAAAATAATAAAAATTAAAATAAATACACATAATTGTATTCAATTATTATTGAATTCGTTATTAATTACAGGTTACTTGGGGTAATTCCGGAAACTTAGGAAACAAAAAGAATTTTTTGAAAATCTGCTATTTAATTTTTCAAGAACCAGGAAATTGGAAATTATAATTTTCAAGAAAAATTATAAGATTCCCAGAAATTTCCTTTTCCTTGCAATTTTGGGCATTATCATTTTTTGAGTATTTCGAAAAAATTCCAATTTAATGAAAAAAACATTCTAAAATTTTTTATTACATACACATACACATAAAAAATTTATAATTTAGCTCAAACGTACGTTCCAGCGAAAGGCCCCGTGTTTAAATTCAAAAAGTGCAAAAAAAAAAAGGGGGGGGATGCAATTGTGTGATGATATTATGCACATGCACCCGCATAGGAGTCACTGCTATGCGGTGGTGGTGTTGGTGACGGTAGTGATGGTGATTATGGTGGTGGTGATAAATAGTAATGGGAAATGCTATGGCTTGGAAATCATCACCCGGGTGGTGATCCGTTTATTAATTGCGATAATTTTTATTTTTTGCCCCAATAGGAGGAAATTTCTCGGGGCGAGGAAGGAAGAAAGAAAGGGACGAAAAATAAAGGGGATGCTGTTTCCAAGCCACACAGTGAGTTTCTTTCAAGTGACCAACGACCAGCCAACTACTAGAACATGCTTCAAAACGGTAGGGCAGTTGTTTTGTGTAAAAATATATATTTGGGTGTATGTGTGTGGTATCGTCTCTCTCAAGATTGGACCAAAAACTATTTTTGTTTCCCTCGATACTTTTTGGTACCTTGAAATTGACGATTTTTTTGGTAATCAATGGTATTTTCGAATTGCGAAATTTATTTTAATTGCCAGTAATGGGATTGAAGGTAGAAACTTTGAGTGTTTTTTTTTTTTTTGAAAGAGGGAATGAAATAGGAGGTCTGAGTTTAGATTTTTTTTTAATTTTAGAAAAAGAATATGTAAATTTTAGAATTAGTAATATTAATTATTATTATGTATAGTATATTTCTTTTTTAGCCACATTTGTTTTTTTTTTTCACTACAAATTGGATGATTTTTGGAAACAAGGTGGGAGTTGTGATTTTCAAGAAATTTGAATAAATAATTTTCATGAATTTTCTTTTCAACAAATATTCGTGTATATTTTGGTACTGCAATTTTTTAGTGGGACAATAGAAAAAATTTCTTAATATTTCACTCGTTTTTAAATTTTCCAAAACTGAACTTCCCAAAACTTCTCTAAAACCAAACTCAAAATTTCTCAATGCAAGAATTCTGCAACCTCCAGTCACATTATGCAGGGACAAGGTGCAAGTTTCCTCAAAATAGTAAATTTTCTCACTGTAACAATTTTCCCTCAGAAATTTCAAATCGTTCATTCTGAAACATATTTGTCACGATTTTCCACGAAATGAGGAAAAACTGAGAGAAAATGTAGATTTTTTCCCAATTAAATGAGAGTCCAGATAATTAGGAAACCAATTATTTGGAAACAGTCCGACATAAAATAATTAAGTGGAAATTTTGATATTGGAATATTTCTTATAGGAAAATTCAAACTTTGGAAAAATATAATAAATTTCATTTTCTCCACCTACTTGCTGGTATGATCAAAATGTACTATTTTGCATCGACTTGCTTCAGTCCCGGGGATAATAATAAAACAAAAAACTGTTTGAATTTTGAAAAAAATTACGATTTGACGGAATTCGTCAAAAAGAGAAGTAGAAAAGAAGGTGTTTGGTTGTGGTAATTTACCTGATGCATGGGATCGTATCCCATGGACCCATCGTTATAAGGTTGAGAGCCATAATCACTTCCATTGATACCCATGCCATAACCCGCCATATCCTGGGGCCCACCTGGAGGTGCCGGTGACATCATTGGAGTCGGTGTCCCTTGACTAGCACCACCCATACTGTACGGCGATGCTCCTGCAAAAGCTGCTGTAGAAACAATCGCGGTGCATAGAAAATTCGAAGGGTGCTTTTGTCCTACGTTGCTTTCTTTCTCGCGTTATTTCGCACATAAATGGCTCAACATCCCTTTCATACAATCAATGATATCGCTAAATCGTTACTTATTTCAGCAGAAAAAAAAAAGATACAATGAAATTAAATTTATGCAACTGAAAAAAGACCAAAAAAAAAAATAGAGAAATTTTAATGAAAATCATTTATTACAATCATCTATCTACTCAGAACCTACCGAAGGTAGTCAATTTCTGATGCGTTTGTTGACACGTTTTCCCTCATTAATTATTATCGATAAAATTTTCATGTTTTTGAGTTCCAAATAGTTCCTTTTTATCTCAACAATTTTTTCTTTGTTCGAACTGTTTCTATCCAAGAGTATCCTATTTTTAAAAATATTTCTACCCCGAATAATTTTTTTTAGCTAATATTATTTTAATCCAAAAATTTCTTATTGTTAGTTTTGAAATTATTCGTGTTTCAAATATTTTCTTTTTTGACGTATATCCTTCTGACCTATAATTTCCAGAATGAAACATTTTTTTTTAATTCTGTCTGCACAATTTTTCGTGGTATAAATTAATTCGATCCAAAAAAAACATTTTTTTAGTGCAAATCAATTCGACATACAAATTTCCCAACTTTTTAATTATTTCGGCCTGACATTTTCTCAATCTATAAATTATTTCTATCCGAAATATTTTATTCGGCTCAAAGCATTTCGACCTAAAAGTTTTTAAATTGTTTTCTTTTAAATTAGTTAACAATTTTTTACTATTTAGACCTGAAAGTTTCTTAGCCTTGAATTTATTGCAATCTAAAATATTCTCTTTTTTTTTTTTTTTTAATTTTTCTACTGCTAAGAAAATTCTAAGTGCTTGTGAATGAAATTTAAAAACAAAAATCTCCCTTGTTTAAAATCCGTCAGGAATTCGTGAAAAATGAAGAATCAGATAAGAGGAATAAGAGGGAAAGCTGAGAGAACTAACTGCACGTATTAGGAAATGAATGAAAAGTGGAGCGAGTTTATATTTCTCTCTTCTTCTCGAGGGTTTTAATTAGCGAGTTAAAAATATTTCGTGCTACTAAGAACACTCTAAAAAGGCAAGTCGTTAAAGAGAAAGAAAAAATATATAAGGGAGTGTGCAGCAGTAACTGCTAACGGCGAAATTGCAATGAACGAACGTTCTACGAATTCATAGAATTCTCAGGAAGAATTTACGAGCGACACGTTCTGTAATTTTTATTCGCCTGTTCCTTTCTTACTTTTTTTTAATTCCTTTTTATTTTTTCATTTAATTTATTTTTTTTTATAATTTCGAAATTTTCCTTGTTCGCGATTGTTTTCCCATCTTTATATAATTTCCGTATGAGAAAAATTTGTGAATTCCTATTTTATTGCAAAAATTATATTTTTAACATTTTTTTATGTCTATTTTATTCGTTACGTTCGAAATTTTAATTGCTTTATTTTTGATTTTTAAATATATTATTATTTGTTTATTTTATATCCAATTTACTAGAGGATCAAAATATTAGAAATTGCGGGCTTGAACTTTTGAAAATAAAATTAAGAGAATTTATCGACGTCCATTTTTTGTGACTTCGAAAATTGGAAATTCTTCGGAGTTCGAATTTAGAGGATCTTCAAAGACGTGAAAAAAATTCGATCCCAATTTTGTTTTTAGAAACTTAGAAAGTCACCAAATTGTCCTTAAAAGGGTTTTCAAAAGTGTCCATATTCAAAATTGGATCTGACTAAAATTTCATATTGAGGAATTTTTTTGAAAATCTGACAATTAATCAGACCCAATTTGAGATGGATCTAGATCAATTTCAGTTTTCGAAACTTCGAAAATTACCAATTTCTTTTTAGAAAGTTTACAAAATTTTGCGATATTCAAGTTTAATACTGTTTGGGAAAAAAATCTATTTTTAGAAATTCCAAAAATCACCAAATTTGTTCTTGAAGATGACCCCAAATATTCGATACATAAATTTCCAAATTAGGAAAATTTCTGGGGATATCATGAATGCGAAGGGATTTATTGAACCTCTAAAAATAAATTGATCTCAATTTCGAAACCGGTTGATCCATAAATCTCATTAATCGCGAATCACGGGATTCCATTCGTTTATAAAATTCCACAAATTAAAAAAATTGCAGTAATTTCTTGTCGCGATATTTTTCTTTAAAATCTCGTTTTCCAAATTTCACAAAATCAGTCCTGGAAATTCGTGAAATTTCATTATTTTCCGAAAAAGATCGGTTCAGGTGAAAAATTTCCTCTGGTTGGTAAAATCCCATCAATTTCAAAAATTCCAGAAATTTCTTGACGCGATATTTTTCTTTGAATTCTCGTTTTTCAAATTTCACAAAATAAAAAAAATGAAATTTTGTTATTCTCAAAAAATATCGGTTCAGTCGAAAAATTTCCTCTCCACATGCAACCGAATGGCATAAAAATGCAAGAAACGCCTTTCTTTTCTTTTATCATTTTTTTGTTCGTTCTCAGCGGAAAGATTTATTGGCAGTTGCAATAATGCAAAATGCCAAACAACGAGCGGTAATTCCACTTGCTTTAATGATTTACAGTAATGAGTTACAACTCCCGGTCACACTGTAAAAAGTATTTCCATCCTCTTGCTTTTCCACCATTTATTTTCTTCGAAGCATTCAAACGCTGGGATTCTAAACGAAATTCTTCGATTGCACTCGGGAAAAGAAAATCTCGCGTGAAAAAAAAAATAAGAATCCCCTAAATAATCATTCCTTCGTTATCAGCTTTAATTACGTTTTCACGGATCGCAAGAACGACAGTAATTCAAAGAAAGAAACTCCGTTTCGTCCAAAAATACAATTTTATTAAATTACAAAAATTACTGATTACTTGGAAGATCTTACCGATACAATGAAATTCGTTTCCTCAAAATGTATAATTCCTAACGTTAGAGAGTAAATAAATCAGAGAAGCCTTCTTAAAGGAATAATTACTAACTTACAAAAAAAAAAATAGAATTCCACAACCAAAATTGCGATGGCTTTAATTTTATTATTTTTTTTACTTAGCTTAAAATTTATCCGATACTTAAAATAATAATCGATCGAATTAAAATTAAAAAAAAACGATGCCAATGAAATGAAAGTGAAAGTTAAAAAAAAATAATAAAAAAGAAATAATCGATTCCTCTGATCAAAAATAAATTGAAGACAAACAACAACAAAAATTCTGAGAGTTAGCTTTTCACTTTTCGACCATTCTCGCGCACGCTTACAAAAAAGTCACTCGTTTCGTCACGTTTACTGGTAATCATAAGGTTCTAATTCTAACTTACCAGCTGCTTTTTTAGCTGCATAAAGATTTGCTTCTTCTTGCGCTTTCCCGATGTTTTTCTTGTAACGTATCCTTTTGTTTCCAAACCAATTGGACACCTAATAGAAAAAAATTGAAAAAAAAGGGAAATTTAAAATTTTTATTAAAGTATTTTCCGAAAGAAAATTTATTGTAATTTTAATTATTTAGAGGAAGTAAGAGTTATAATTATTTTTGAATTCCCCCGACACTCGATTGGAGTCAGTTACTGGTATTGGTTAAATTATATTGGAAATTATATTTATGATTCTAGATATAAGTAATGATATTTATGATAATCGATCATTTTTTTTATACTAGTTTATGGAATAAACTGGTATAAAAAAAATGTGGAATCCATGGGTCTTTCAATTTTCGTTCTATTAAATTTATTTTCCTGTATTACATGTTCATTTTCAATTAAAATCGTAAGAGAAATCTTTATTTTATGTTGAAAGAATCAGGGACCAAAAAATGATATAGATTTTGTAGAATTTTGAGAATTTAAGAAATACTTTTCTAAGAAAAAATGTAAAAACATGAAAAATTAAATACGACCGATAACACAATATTAAAAATAATTCTTAGTTAATAATTTTTTTAAACGTCAGGTAATAGGTATTTTTACTTCTTCAAAGAAAAGTATCAGAAGTTTGATATTTCAATTAGAATGTCAATTAAATTAGCCATCCAATTCCAATTGTAATTAAAAAAATTATGTCCCCCCTTATTATTTCTTATAAAATAATTTAAAAAATGTAAAAAACATTTTTTTCCAAAGACGCAAAAATGTGATAAAAATACGAAAGATAAAACGTTATCAAATTTAATCAAAATAATAGCGAAATTACTTACTAATAATTTAATTTTATTGAATTTTCTTCAACTGCTTTTATGTTTTACTATCGAAAATTAAGGAAACCTTTTATAAATAATTTTAAAAAAACTATAATTCGACTCTGAAAGGTTACATATATTTTATTTTTTAAACGGTAAAGACAAGGGAAAAAAAGGTAAAAAAAAAGAGCTTCTCTTTTGTATCTTCTCTCTGAGAAGATACAAAAGCATTATGGGAATACGAAAAAAAAACAGAGGGTGCGGAAATAACAGAATTGCTGAAAATAATAAAAGGGAGAAATAAATTGAACATACCTGACTCACGGTAATCCCGCATTTCCGTGCAAGTTCTTCTTTCGCTTCTTCGCTGGGATACGGATTGCTAAGGTGCGAGTAGAAATACTCATTTAAAATCTCGGAAGCTTGTTTGCTAAAGTTTCGTCGTTTACGTCTGAAATGGAAAATATGAAGTTTATAAATTGCGCAGGGAAAGGAAGAAACCGATATCGGTTGTACGTGGAAATTGGCAGTTTCGATTGAAATTTTTCTAAACGGAGGGGTAAAAAAGGAACCAATTTTTTAGAAACTTGAAACATTAGTTGATGTCAATTATGATATAGAGCTTTTTTTAACATTTTTTTTTGCTTAAAATTTGGCTAAATTTTAATTTTTACTACAATCGATTTTGGATCTGTAGAAATATAGTCGCTAAAAGGTAAAAACATGAAAAATTGAATTATAAAAAATAAAATAAATTTGAAGAACTATCTTTAGAGTAAAAATATACAGGGGTAACGGTAAAAATACAAAGAATAATGTTATTATTAATAATAATAATACTAATACTTAAAATGGTAATGGTAATGGTAATGATAATGATAATGACAATGACAATGACAATGACAATGATAATAATAGTAATAGTAATAATAATAATAATAATAACAAACCTGGCATCGAGGAATCTACTTCTTAAAATCATAACTGCTTCGCAAGTTGATTGTTTCAATTGCATTTGAATGCTAGAGAATTTCTTATGAATTATTTGAACCATCCTTTCGATTTCCTTAGGTGTTATCGGCCGTGTGCGACTCTGCTCTCGTAATAAATTCATCACGTGAGTCGTGAATTCATTGCAAGCCTGAAAATCAAAAATGAGAAGGTTTTCGATAAATATCTAATCGTAATTTCGGAATAATCGAAAACATTGAATTAATTGCAAGGAAGAAATTATTCACTCAATCGCATCAATCTCAAAACGCGAGATTTTGGTATGTGGAATTCTATACTTCTGCTGTAATTTTCGAATTGAATTTCGAAAATTTTGTTAATTAATAATTGTAACTAGGAATTTCAGTGATTTAGGAAACAATTGAATAGGTCACCTCAAAAACGTTGTAAGGTACAAATTGCGAATTGTTGAAAAACCTCCGAAAATGAAAAAAATAACCTGATGGCGCAATAATGGAATGGGTCACCTCAAAAACGTTGTAAGGTACAAATTTTTTAAAACAATTATTATTGCACAACATCGGGTTATTTTTTTTCATTTTCGGGGGTTTTTCAACAATTTGCAATTTGCACCTCACAAGGTTTTTGAGGTGACGCATTTAATTATAGTGTGACTTTTGGAATATGAAATTTTAGCAATTTTTTTGTTAATCATAGAAATTAGGGGTTTCAGTGATTTTTCAAGATCGAAAAAAATTGATATTTGGAAACCTCAAATAAATACGCAATAAATTTGTGAAATATATAAATACACAATGAATTCGTTCGGTACGAGAGAGGGAAATTTACATTTCACTGGGTGCTCCGAATCAAGGGAGATTTCCAGTAAAAACTAACCCTCCCAGTAATTTCCTGGGAATGCAGAAATGCCGTTGCAGTGGAATTCCATCATTCCTGCCCGTCTTTTTTTTTATTTATATATTCCCAAGCAAAAAAGGGACGACGCCGGATGGGAATTCATAGCTGCAAAATTGAGCTAAAATTCATGCGTAGGTGGATATATTGGATGTAGTTTCGAATAGTATTGAGGTTGGCGGCTTCGTCATCGCATACAACAACCACTATCTAAATATACTTTACTGTCTTATGAAGGTTTGCTTATGTAATCAAATTATCGTTTCATTTCCATACGCGAGTACACTTTTCCTCTTCTCTTTTTTTTCCTTCTTTTAGCGCAGTGATAGATAGAACCACACTTCAAATACCTCACAACGGCATTGTTGTATCGACAAAATGGAGTTTTTTTTTTAAAGAAGCACGAGGAAAGACAGTTCCAAGGGATGTGGGTCCATAAGGTCCTAATAATTGTTAAAAATTATAATATCTCGGAAATTAAAACTGAAACCGTAAGTTCCGAATGTAGTTTTGAAAAATTAGTAAAATTCATAATGATCCTTTTTATTTAAAAAAAAAATGCTACAATTCCTTACTCCCAAATCTAATTTTTTTCTCGTTTTGGAAAAATTAAATTTGAAACATTTAGAAAATTAATGATAAATTACCAGATATGAAAATCTTCCGTTTTCGAAAATCACTGAATTTCCTAATTCCAATTATTAATGAAAAATTCCGAAAAAACATTACACTTCAGAATCCACTCTCCAATTTTTCCCCACTTTTGAAAAACTAGAACCAAAATATATGGTAAAATTCCAGACATAAAAATCACAAAAACTCCTAATTTGAATTATTACCAAAAAATTCTACATTTTAAATTTCACTCTTCTACTTTTTTCCCGTTTTGGAAAAATTACATTTGAAACATTAGAAAATTAATAATGAATTTCGAAATATGAAAATCTTCCGTTTCTAAAAATCACTAAATTTCCTAATTCCAATTGTTAACCAAAAATTTCCAAAAACATTACACTTCAAAATCCACTCTCCAATTTTTCCCCACTTTTGAAAAACTAGAACCAAAATATATGGTAAAATTCCAAATATTAAAATCACAAAAATTCCTAATTCGAATGATTACCAAAAAATTCTTAAAAATTCTACATTTTCAATTTCACTCTTATATTGGGTTGGCAACTAAGTAATTGCGAATTTTGTCATTTATTTGCTTTGAAAAATCGGCAATTACTTAGTTGCAAACCCAATACTTTTTCCTCGTTTTTCCGGAAAAATACAAAAAATTGCCAACTTTCGGGAAGTCGGGAATCCATTTCCTAAAAACCTAGTCTTTATCCAGTGGATTTTCCACGAAACGACGCAAACGGAATTCGTTGAACCGTTTCTCCCTTTCCCAGAATTATCACCATTTCGGGATGACTGAAAAAAAAAATCAAGGGGAAAATTCTAAGCAACGAAACAAAACGAGAAAAAAAAAGAAACGGAAAAGTACGTGTCGAGGAAACTGATACTCCTTTGGATCAAATTTCCTCCTTCGCTTCCTTCCCGAGCGCAGGAGGCCGATAGGGACGAGGGTGGAGGAAGAAAAAAAAAAAAAGGTGATATCGCCTCGGATTGAAAATCGAATCGGATTGAAGGAAAATCCCTCGGCAGATGTTGCTGCTCCTGTATATGTATACATATAATAACGAAATAACGATCACGCGATCTCGTAAAATTTCGCGTGCATCTATTTCCGTGCATCTCCTGCCATCCGCACTTTGCATAGCCCCGTTCGGGTCGTTCACCTCGATAACGTTATTTGGTGACTCAATTATTATTGTCGTTCATCCGAACAATGGACCTATCCTCCGAAATATTTTTCGTTTTGGTCCTCGGGATACGCAGCACAACCGAAAACATTTTTTTTGGAAAATAGTTGCCAGAGAAATTTCCTCGCACTCCAGTTTGTTTACTCTTTTTTGGAAAAGCCATTTTACTAAATCAGGAACGAAATATAAAATTTCAAATGTCAAAATCTGCCCTTCTCAAAAATTACTGAGACAAAATTTCTAGTTTCATGTCCCAAAAGTCAAACTATCATTGCTGCCAAAATCACTAAAATTGTTAATAGCAATTATTAACAAAAAATTCGCAAAATTCCACATTTCAAAATTAGCGATTCAATTTTTGTTTGTTTTTGAAAAATTAATTTTACAAAATAACAAAATATAAAATTTCAAATGTCAAAATCTGCTCTTCTCAAAAATTACTCGAATCCTCAATTTCAATTATTGAGACAAAATTTCTAAAGTTTCACATCCCAAAAGTCAAACTATAATTATTGCTTCAAAAATCACTAAAATTATTAACAGCAATTATTGACAAAAAATTCCCAAAATTTCACATTTCAAAATTCACGTTCCAATTTTTTTTCTCGTTTTTGAAAAATTAAATTTGCAAAATCAGAACCGAAATATAAATCCCAAAATTTCACAAATTCTACATTTTTCGGCATTTCTTTATCTCTTAATAATTCAAACCACATATTCCAAAATATTAATTGCATAAAAACAATTGGATCGTCTCGGATTTCTAAAGGTACCTAGGTACATTCGAATTTCTCTAAAATATGCTAATTTCATTCATTGGAATATAATTGCGGTACCACCATAGAGAATACAATATTAACATAAACAGATAAAATTATATCAACAATTTTCTTCAATTACCACGAAATTAAAAACCCACTTTAAAAAAAAAAGTGTAACAAGCACTAAATAAAAATTTAAAAAAAAAATTAATCTACTGTATCCAAAAATTGTACAAGACTGCAATTTATCATGGACTCCTCTTTCCCGTATCATATAAATCAGGGTACATTATTCTCCCTGAAAAAAAAAAAAAAAAAAAAAAAAAAAAAAAAAAAAAAAAAAAAAAAAAAAAAAAAAAACCTAAATAAATAAAAGCCGCGTATCCTAACAACTGTCCCTTTCTTCGGCTGGTTCCTCAAGATTGCATTAAGCTACTTAGGTTAACATTTCTTCTCACTTTTTCATTCCTATATACGTGATACGAGTGAAGCAAAGGGATGTAAAGTGAAGGGAAGGGAAAGGAAGAGAAAAGAGGGTCCTTTGGCCTGTGCTCTGCGACAATAAGCGAAAGGGAAAAAAGGCGAGACGCGATGCATTATTCCCATTTCCCAGTACCTACCTAGTTGTACGGTTTTAAGGGAAAAGGACTTTACTCGATATCAGTATTCGGGGCGGGCATACAAATACACCCATACTCACCCTCACACCCCCACATACTCGCACCCAGAAACCAACACACCCCCATATAGATACTATACATCCACCCATCCATCCACACATACATACATGCGCGTATATATGTACTATATTGGAGGATAGTACATTGTAAATATATATAAATATATCTATGAATGTATATGTGTATACATGTATACATATATATACATATACATATAAAGCAGGGGGTAGCTTTTCCTGAGGGAAGAAGAGCTGGAAAAGAGAGAGGATAGGGGATGGTTTGCAATTTCGGAATGGATTCCACTCTCTCTCGGTATCATCCCCTCTGGCCCTTCTACACTACTGGTTGGCGGACCGAGGGTGGATCAGCGTCGTTCCCGTCTGCTGCCCGGGCATGCCCGCAGGGTGTGAGAACGACCGGGACTGAGTGAGTGAGTGAGTGAGTGGGTGAGTGAGTGGGTGGATTGAATGGAAAAGCTCCTTCTATTCCTCTTTGCAATTCGCGCAAAAATGTCGGGATCGTTTTAGAAAAGAAAGAAAAGAGGAGAGGAGAGGAGAAAAAAAAAGAAGAATTCCTCCTACGTCGGCGACTGGAGATATGTGTGTCTATTCAACATTCTTCCATGCTCCCTCCTCCCGCAGGAGCGAGAGGAGGATGTCCTTTCATTTTTTTTCCTTTTTATTCTTTTCAAGAAATTCCTGGAATTTGAATGGAACCCGAACTTTCGGTTGCACCCCGCACGAAATTGGCAGGAATCGTCCGTACGCGCGTTGATACGAATTCCATTGGGTCGTGAAGGAAAATTAAAAATAGAAATTGCAGGAAAAAAAATGGATCTTGGCTTTACAATCTTCTTTGCTACATAAAAATTTCCAAAATTCTAATGATAATGACAGTGACAGTGACAGTGACAGTGACAATGACAATGACAATGACAATGACAATGACAATGACAATTATCATTAATTGGCATAACATTAATTGGCGATAGAATTTTGCTTTTGTGAAAATCCGCTTTTTGCAATTTTTTCTAATTTTTTCTTCACAACAAGGACCTCTATCGGGGAAAAAAAAGGAACGCATCAGTCTAGGGCAGCCAGCACGGCAAAAAAGTACCCCGACAAAGACAATGACAATGACGTCGACGAGGACACGAACACGAACGCGGACGTGGACGTGGACGTGGACGGGAATAATAATGCAACAGCCTGCAGCCGCATAATATATTACCATTCGCATTGATACGCGAAGCTGCTCAAAGCCAACGTATGATATTTATGTTGAGGTAATTCATCGGATTCGTTGACGTTACGGTGAAATATAGAGGAGCCGGTCAGCGCTGGTTGCACCGTTGCAATGGAAAGACCCTTCCATCGGCTCAGCTCTAGCTTGCACGCGAATCCAAAAGGCACAAACACGCTCCCTGCTTGTCTCCCTTTCAATTATGCAACAAATTTCGAATCGATTTCGGATTTCCATTTGCATGAATCTTGCAGCCAACGACGACACCGGGCGTCTGAAAATACTGCAGCCGAAGCGGCGAACTGCAACTCGCTGCGATACACGGAAAGTGGATTTTCCCTGTCGGTTGGGAACTTTCTCTCCCTTTGTTTCGAGCACGGCGAAAAGGGCGAATTCGTGAAAATTTATGCACACGACAGAAGAGGAGTCGACACGCGAGATTTTACCGAGCACCTCGGTTCATTAGCACGTAAATCGACGTCGAGTCACGTTCCACCCGAGAATCACGTTTCCTTATATCAGTTGGCAAAAGGGACTCGAATCCACGGGAGTCCTTTTTAAAGTTCGAATCCCCAGATGTAAAGCGAATGGAATGCAATGGAATGGAAAGGAGAGGAAAGAGAGAATTCTGAAATAGGATGTTTTCTGGAGAAAAACTGGAAACATTTTCCGCTTTATTCCAGGGTGCCCAGAAATGGGAAATTCCGGAACAGGAGAATAGAATTCAATTGGAATGGAATGAAAAAGGAAGGAAGGATTCTGGAATAGGACCCTTTCTGGAGAAAATCTGGAAATATATTGTCCGGGTTTTTTCCAGGGTACCCACGAATAGGAAATTCTGAGGCAGGAGAATAGAATAAAATTTGAGTGGAACAGAATGGAAAAGGAGGAGGAAATTTTGGACTAGGACACCTTCTGGAGAAAATCTGGAAAAATCGTCCGTTTTCTTGCAGAGTACCCACGAATTGGAAATTTTGGAGTTGGAGAATAAAATAGAATTGGAGCGGAATGGAATGGAATGGAATGGAATTGAATTGAATTGATAGAATGGAATGGAATGGAAAAAGAAACAAGAATTCTGGAATAATTGTCCGTTTTCTTGCAGGGTAACCATGAATAGGAAATTTTGAAGCTGGAGAATAAAATAGAATTGGAACGGAACGGAATAGAATGGAATGGAATTGAATGGAATTGAATAAATAGAATGGGATGGAATGGAAAAAGAAACAAGAATTCTGGAATAGGACAATTTCTGGAGAAAATATGAAAATATATTATCCGGTTTCATCCAAGCTACCCAGGGCGTAGGAGATTCT
The DNA here is from genome assembly GCA_949825005.1 of Gasteruption jaculator. Classification (NCBI taxonomy): domain Eukaryota; kingdom Metazoa; phylum Arthropoda; class Insecta; order Hymenoptera; family Gasteruptiidae; genus Gasteruption; species Gasteruption jaculator. The sequence continues at coordinate 7,785,764 of OX463770.1, forward strand.
GGACCAGAAGAATAGAATAAAATTTGAATCGAACAGAATGGAAAAGGAAGAGAGAATTCTGGAATGGGACACTTTCTGGAGAAAATCTCGAAACGTTTTTGGGTTTCTTCAAGGATAACCACGAACAGGAAATTCTGGACCAACTTCAACTTTCTGTTGAAAATCTGGAGGAAACGATTTTTTAGAGCTTCCGGGACCTCTCGGATCTTAGAAATCCCTGAAAGGAAATTCAAGGGAGAAAGAAAAATGGAGTATCAGAAGCATCGTCATACCTGCTCGTATTTCTCCAGTTCCTGGTGATAAATTTGTCTAATTTGAGCGAGCTTCGCCCTGTAGTCCGAATGCTCGATCGCGTTGTCGGGTTGTCCAGGTGGTCCAGCCGCAGCTGCTGCGGACGCGGAAGCCGCTGCTCCCGCACCACCTCCTTTCTCGGGTCCAGCGACACCTTCCGCTATTAGCATGTTGTCCAGCCTCATCAACTGCGGATCCGGTGGCTCCTCCTCTTGAGTATTCCTTAGGGATATCACTGTAACAAGCAAAAGCGAAAATTATCAGCGGTGTTTTTTTGGACATTTGTTGCATTTGGACAATTTCTTGTAACTTTTATTACTACAAATTGCTCTTATCATTGTTATTATTATTTCTCTACTATTACTATTATTCGTATTGTTATTATTATTATTATTTTTCTATACAATTTTCCTAATTTTTCTACTAAATTTTAACACTCCATTCCGTTTAAATTCCACGTCAAGGGGTTAATGGCGAAACACGGCGTTATAAATAAAAAAAATTCTGTTAAATCGTCGGTGTTAAAAATCGTCACTCTTGGAGCGCCCGCGTCCGGGCCATTACCTCGCTGGCACGTAAAAAGGCGATAGCTCCTAAAATCGCTCTTGGAGACCTCACTTTGCATTCATTCGTCTCCGCGTGAACTTCGCGGTTTACGAGCGAGTCGGGGCTTTATTGCAAGTTCTAAGAGAATCAATGAACGCCATCACCCAAAGACCAGGAGGACGACGACGACTAGCACTTGTTGGTTTTGCGTATCCGCGGGGGTCTTAAAATTCATCACGAGCTCTTTACTACTCGTTTCAGGATTCCACCACGTTACGTCTAAAGTGCCGGAGAGAACTCGAGGGAAGTTACGGAATACATACATACACATGCCTATATGCACACACACATGTGTGTGTGTGTGTGTGTCCGTAGTATCTGGTGGATGCGATGTTACAGCAGTGGCACGTTTACCGATCATAAAAGAATCAATTCCCTTTTCGCGCAATTTCGCTCTTTCTTTCTCTCCACTTTTTACTTTATTTTACTTTACTTCACTTTACTTTACTTCAGTTTCCTTTCCTCCGTCGCTCTCTCTCTCTCTCTCTCTTTCTCTCGGTAAGACCTGACGTACGCGGTGGTTTCTCGAGCGGGTGGCTCTTCGCGAGTAACAGCGCTTTTATTGTGCTTTTATGGCACATCACGGAGCTGGACGACCCATAAAACTGTGGCTGAGCAACTGACTCCTTTTTTTCCCTCTTCCTTTTTCGCGTCCGCCTCCCGTTCTACCCAGTTGCGGGAAGATGCACCCCGCGTCTCGTGCACTTGCACTTGCACTTCTTGCACGCTCTCGATCCCAAGGCGGCGGCGGCGGCGGCCGCCGCCTGGGGAGGGTGGCACACACGCTCACCCCCTGGGCTGACTGGCTTGAGACTCGTGAAAGTGTCGTAAGGCCTCGTAATCTTCGCGACTGTGTCGCAAATAAAAATGCGATGCCATTTTTTTTTCCACCTTACGAGCAACGTGAGCCACGGTAAGCAACGCGAGGAAACCGAGCAACCGGATCGTCATACGACCGGGAACAATCGGTACCAATGCGTCTTTGGTATCGGGACGTTTTTCACCGAGGACGTATTGGGTTGGTGCATAATTATCAGGCGTTTTTAAACGATATTACCACGTCGAAGAAACGCCGGATAATTATGCACCAACCCGATATATTATCGCGAGAATCGGACAAATTTCAGGGACTTTTGGGGAATAAAGTAATAAAAACTTGTTAATGTTGTTTTTTAAGAAAATCTAGGAATTTTATATATGGGGAATATTTAGTCTTTATTAGCCCATTCGAGATGGCGATTTTTTTCGAACACGGTCCCCAAGAGCGAAATTTCTTTTTTCCTTGGCGAGGCTGCAAGACCGTTTATTTCGAAAGTGGCCCAAGTCCATTTGTGAATTTTTTTTGTTGTTAACTGTAGTAACATGTGCCACTTGACGTTAGCTGTCATAAAAAATTATTTTGCGAAATTCATAAAAAATTGGACTTAGGCCACTTTCAGAATAATCGGTTCATATACTAATTTGATTTTTAAAAAAATTAGCAAATCATTAAATTTAATCCGAAAATACGACAGATTCGACTGAAATTAGTAAATTATACTAATTTTATTAAAAATTAGGTTATATTAATTTTCTAAAAGCACACCAGGTGTGCGACCGGTCTCGAATGGGTTAAAGTAAAGATTTTTGAAGGAAAGTAATTTTGAAAATTAAGAAAGGTTAAGGCGTACCATAAAATTGCGTGTAATAATTAAGTTTCTATGAATACCTAATATTTCATTAATTTATTCGATTATTTTAAATCAAAAGTGTACTTTTGTTATTTTTCTAACAAACTCAAAATAATCAAAAGAAAGAAAATTGCTACAAGAAAATATTAAAAATATTAAGCTCGTGGCGTGAAATAATGAAATTAATTAGTAAAATCTTGGAAGGAGGGGGGGGGGGGGGGGGTAAATTTTCAAAGGAAATTTATAAAATTCAATTTGAAAACTATAAAGACGCACTCGACAAGTATTAGTGGAATTTAAAAAAAAAACGAAAATTCAAAAATAATACAATAAACCCTATAGCAAAACCCTATATGAAATAATGAACCCTAACATTTCCCATAAAATGAGAGAGAATTATTAGCTTTCTATGAATATCTGTTACTTTTATAGTAAATTGCATCGCTTTACGTCATGAGCGAATGATTCGGGACACAAAAGGGAACATTCATTGTTGAATTAATAATAATCGGAGAAGCAAAGGATCTGCTCCTTGCCCCTTTCTCTCGCGGGATCCTTTCAAAGTTTCCAAAGATTCGTGGAAGCGTGAAATGAATGCGGAGGACTAATGCATTTATACGAAGTGTAACAATTAAAAGATAGTATATATATGTATATAAAGTTTGCTTCTTTTTTTCCCGTCAAAGGGGCTGTAATTCCAAGAGGATACTCCTGAGAAAAGCAAAGTCGTTCGAATTTAAATGTCAACGTCGACGTCTTGCTTTTACGCGTTGCTTTGCGAAAAAACAACTAATAAATTTCGACGTGAAAATAAAAAATACGCGCTCCTGACAAATAGGGGGTGAAATTATAGGGAAAAATATCGAAAGTTAGGAGAAAATTTCGAAAATTCAAATTTCGAATAATTTATTTTAAAAAATATAAGCGCAAATATTCACAACAAAATAGGTGTTGATATAATTTTCTAATTAATTAGAAAATTATATTTATTTTCTGTTTTTCTAATTTATTTGTATACTAATATTATACCGATTTATACTAATTATTTATTGTACTTATTCATTTAAATGCTGTAATAATTTTATATACACTAATTTTATTTTTTAAAAAAATAGCAAATTAGTAAATTTCCGATTAAATTTAATCCGAAAATACGACAAATTCGAATGAAATTAGTAAACTATACTAATCTTTATTAAAAATTAGGTTATATTAATTTTCTAAAACCAATTATAAAAATTAGTTTAAAAAATTGGTATTAACTAATTTCGTTATTTTACGTCACCAGCGCATTTTTATTTTTTCATTCGCGGTAAATTTTTTGGTTCCGATCCTTTTTATTTCGCTACAAAAATTTGACGAATTAGTAAATATGCACCAATAACGTAAAATAATAATCAAACGAATTATCAAGATAATAATTATTTACCGGAAATGAATTATTCATTGAAATTCCATATTACCCGCGGGAGCCTTTACTAAAATTTCACAAATTATTATACATCTTATAAAAATGTTTTTATTTTTATAAAAAATTTTTATAAAAATGTTGCTTCGTGACTTTTATTTCTTTTCCACCTTTTCAATTTCGCTATTTTTCTTTACGAATGAATCCGAATCTTATCTCTTGATCCACTCAGGCGGATGCGATGGCGGAAAAGCTACCAAAGCTGCTACTGCTGCCGCTGCTGCTAACGTCAATAATGAAGTGAAGAATATGACAAAGGTGGAATTTGCGGGAGCTTTTCCATCATCCAAGCGGGGGGACGAATTAAACGTTTAGTCGTATTATTTTCCCGAGATGGGGGGTTAAAGGTACGAGGGGTTTCTCAGCTTACAGCCAATAATCTGGCTATTAGAGCTTAAGGGTGATTCTCTCGTCGTGCCAGGACACGGGCGACAAGGGGGTTGCTCTGCCGGCTCCTAGGGGGTCCTTACAAGCACGTAAACTCAGTTTTACTAGCAGTTAACATTTTACGACTCAGACGGTCGGCCCTTCTCTCCCTTTCTCTCACTCTCTCTGGCTCTTTCTCTCTTGATACATACATACAAGTAAAACGAGAATGTGTATTAGGTGAAGACCGTTACTGTGTACACCTCTACCTACTAGGTACTGTACCACGCTATGGGCGATTTTACTCGAGTGTCAAGTACTCCAAACGATACTCTCCCCCTTCCTTTATGACTTTTTCGCCGATAAAGTAACGAATATGACGGAATTCAGCGCCTATGGGGAACTTCCCATGGATCGGTTGGTGATAAAGCAATGGGTCTTCGAAAATTTGCAGGGTTTCAGGGTTTACGAAGAAATTCCCATGGATTGGTTGGTGACAAAGTAATAGTTTCTAGAAAATCGACTGGGATTTGGGGTTTACGAAGAAATCACCATGGATGTACTCCAAACGATACTCTCCCCCTTCCTTTATGACTTTTTCGCCGATAAAGTAACGAATATGACGGAATTCAGCGCCTATAGGGAACTTCCCATGGATCGGTTGGTGATAAAGCAATGGGTCTTCGAAAATTTGCAGGGTTTCAGGGTTTACGAAGAAATTCCCATGGATTGGCTAGTGACAAAGCTAAAGTTTTTTGTAAGTGTGTCGAAATTCAAAAACGTATGCGCGATTCCCCATGGATTTGGTGCTTTTTCATAAATATGGTCGAATTTAGAGTCTACGGAGAAATTTCAATGATTTGGGTAGTAATAGAGTCAAAGTTTCTCGCAAATATGTTGGAGTTCGGATTTTATGCAGAATTCCCCATACATTTTTGGTGGTGACAAATTTTTAAAAAATGAGTCTATAGAGAAATTTCTATGGGTTGGCTAGTAATAAATTTGCAGTTACTTGCGGGTGTATGGAAATTCAAGATTTATACAGAATTCCCCATAGATTGCGTGGATTTTGGCAAACATACTGGATTTTAAAATCTATAGAGAAGTTTCTATGAGTTTGGGTGGTAACAAAGTTACAGTTTCTCGCAAATATGTCAAAATTTAAGGCTTTGCTAAATTTTTGAAAAATTCCTATGGGTTTGGGTGGTAACAAAATCAACATTTCTTGGTAAATATTTCGAAATCCAGGATTAATACTAGATTCCCCATGAATTGACTGACGGTAAATTAATAGTTTCCGCGAAATAAACTGGAATTCAAGATTCATGAAGAATTTCCCATGGGTTGGGTTATTTTTCGCAAATATCCAGAAACTTAGAGTCAATAGGAGCCAGTAGGAAATCGGACCAAAGCTATTTCTTGACCCGACCAGGAACCAATGGGCCCCAAACCGGGCTCCAAGTAGGACCCATTTGGGACAGAGACTGTTAACGAAATTTCGAAGAAACACAAGGAGACTCTGCATCAGACGGAGTTCGCGTTTGAATGTCTCGCTGCAGGACGTGCGGAGTCGAAAAGCATTAGTCGACAACCCTTTTGTTGCCGTGCCTTATCTTAATTGCTTTCACAGTACCCGTTTAGATCAATACCCAACCGCTGCCGCTGCTGCTTCGCGAATCTAAATTATCCCGAGGAGAAAGAGAGGGTTTTTGGCGTAAGCCAACGGGCGGGATAGCAGGAAAGGATGCTTGCATATTTTAGAACTTAGCCCCTCAATCGCAACCCCCATGGCTCGGTTCAGGGATATCTGGAGAAAATCCAACAAATGAAGGCTTTTACGAATTGGAGCTTACGTTAGTGTTCCGTTGTTTTAAACAATTTTCAACAAATTATTTCTATAGAAAAATAATTTGTCTCGAAGTTTTTGAATAATTGGTTTTTGTTCAGAAATAATTGATAATTTCTAAAAAAAAAAAGGAATAAAACCGAAAGAATCCACGCAAAAATTCGATCACCCGTAAATCACTAAAGTGGGATATCCCTGCAGTTGGGTGTCAATTTCAGATCCCCGGGGGGTTCTATAGCGACCTTTTGCTGGAGGAGCCAATGCTGCGTTGGGTCTCGTCTGCGGATTAAAGGAACAGTCGGGATGTTCCCTCGTTCCCCTGTTTTCAACGGTGCAATTATTCCACTTCTGTTTAATGATTTTTAAATGGACGCGGGGGGTGAGGGAAATAATTTACGGCCGAGTCGCCGGTAATTACTTTTTTCTCTAAATTTTATTTCTTTCACGGAGATGCTGCGCTGCTCGAGAAAAGAATCCAAGGGGGTGCAAAAACAACCGCGGGTGCAAATTTTTGTCAGAAATTCCATAAGAACAAAAAAAAAACCGCTTTTTATAATAAATAGTTCCCATTTGGTACGAAAATGTTCATTGGGAGTGGAGATGTATCAGAAAAACGTTATTTGGTGGTGGTTTTCACCCCCTAAAAGTATTTTTTAGCACATAACAAAAATACCCGATTTTTTTGTTATATTCTACGACATGTATCGAAAATATTAAAATCGGTGAGTTCGGGTTAGGATGGGTTCGTTTTTTTTTAAGTTACTCAAGAAAGGGTTAATTTCTGTTTCATAAAATCAGAAAAAAATACCACAAATCGAAATCATCATTAATTACCTATGAATTACGTTTCTAAAATAATATATTACCTAAAAATTACATACACAACCTAAATATCAAATTGTTCAAATATTCAGTCACCTAATATTTAACTACCCCTTAACTGTCCTGTTGGGCTTCGAAATGCCCGGCCCAGTTTAGCTTCAATAAATTATTACTTGGTAGCATAAATTAATTAGTTATTTATACAAATTTTGGTTAAACAAAATTGTTTGTAGAATTTTGGAAACGCGAGTACCAATTGTTCAATCAGCGGCTCCAAAAGTTTTTGGGCAATAATTCAGTTTCAAGTAATTCAATTTATAGGCATTTTAAAATTCAAGTATTTCATTACTTTTTGAATTTTTTCAACCACTAATGCAATTTTCGTGCAATTTAATTCCCAATTGAAGAAAGACTCGATCCAAGCCAAGGAACCTTACCCCCTGTCACCTGAACGGTCAATTTCCAACGAGTGCAACCTTCGACCCCAGCTCTTTACCGTGGGTCAAAGAAATGTCATATTTGGGACCTCATTTTACCCAATTTGGGATCCATTGAGCCGTCCCCAAAATGACGAAAAATGTAAAACTGAAATTTTTAGCATTTTTTTTACTGATCGAAGAGCCAAAAAAAAATCGAATATCCTCGGTTCCAGAATCTTGAAAACCTTCAAAGCCCCGCGATCACCTTGAACCAGAAAATGTCTTGCAAAAGTTTCAAGTTCCCCGGAAGCGGATCGAGGGCCACAAAAGTGCCGTAATTTTCGGTAACGCGTCCAAAGCCCCCCGACAAAAAGGTCGGAAGATCCTTTATCTCGTGTAAATATGCTTTCGGGGATAAATATGCGACATAGGAAGATAATAAAATAGGCGGAGGAATGAGAAGTAGATAGAATAAAATTTTACGGGCGCGAAATCGTCCAATAATTGTTACGGCTTGCTTTGATCGCATAAAACACGTCGTAAACGTCGAAGGGACGAATTCCCTTCCTCTCTTTCCCTCTGGTTCGTTGGTTTGGCACACTGCGTGTAGGAATTACTCTTCACCCCCTTATGGCAAACATTATCCTGACTATGCTCTTGCGTCTTATCCCACAGAGCGTAAAGTCAATGGCGGTGTGCAGACACGACGCCGTTCGAGGGTAAGACGGCATAGCGTAGTAGCAGTCACCCTTGGCCCGAAAAATCAACCTTTTCGCCGTCACCCCATACAAAATGCATCCAGCGGTTCTCAATAATACCGATACATCGTTTGTGGTCCTTTAAGAAAATTGTTTACTATATATGTAGCTTCTATACAATTGCCCCTAATTGTCGAAGTCACCTGAACTCTGTTTGGAAAAATCAAATTACCCGAGTATCAAAATACCTAATATTGCATTAACGCGTTGACTGCCGCGTCAAATTTACGTAAATTCCTATTCACGCCGCGTGGGTCGCAAGGGTACACGCTATTGCATTTATGCTAACCAGCGCGGCCTGAACGGAAAGTTTAGTGCCGGTCACCGGTGACCCCCATGGCAGTCAACGTGTTAATAAATGTAAATAAAAATTATATTAAAGAAAATTATGATAATATTTAAAAAAATAATATTAAAATAAATATAATATTAATAAATATTAATAAATACCTACTAATTAAATAACCTAAATATTGAATTACCTGAATATTTGCTAAACAAATAAGGTAAATACCTAAATAATAAACGACCTAAAAATTAAATGACCAAAAATTTCATTTTACTCCGATGAAATGGGGCGCCCACGGGGTTGAGGTTTAGCATTTCCATGTATAAAAAATAGTTCGATGGGATAACGACAAATTACGTAACTAAATATTGGCTGTCATAAAATAAATATTTTCCTTGGTTGTAAAATTTTATAAATTTGAGAATCAACCACCTAATGTCTATTTCGATCAAATGTACTATATACATTTATTTATTGATTATTATTCACTTTTTTGCGGGGAAAGCAGATGTTCCCTCCCCGGCTGTGATAATGAAGGAGAGGAAGAGTTGATTATTTCTGAAAACACGTGATTAAAGTGTCAGATGTTAGGATCGTCGTTATTAAGCTATTAGAAAGCTCGGTTATTATGACTACGGATAGGACACGGGATCCTCAAGGGTTCCAGGAGTACATGGAATTCCGTCTCAATAACGAAGCTGAAGTCTCGTCTGGGGCTTAATTTGCCTCGAGAACTCTCTTCTTGAAAGGAGCATCCTCCTATATATCGTCCTTTCCTGCACGTACGTCGAGTGTGTGCACATATTCATACCCACCCGCACTCGCACAAACATATATATCCTTCTTGGTTGGTCGTTTCCATAATAATAATAATAATAATAATAATAATAATAATTCTCTATATTTCTTCAATTCTCTCCTGCTTGTTTCAACAAATACTTTTTTTTTACTGACATTTTTGATCTTGCATTGGTCCAACGTCAGTGTCGAAATTAATTATTTAATTGCTAATTAATTACCTCATGAATTACATTCCTAAAATAATAAATTACCTAAGAATTACATACACAACCTAAATATCAAATTATCCAAATATTCAATTACCTAATATTTAACTACCCCGTAACTGTCCTGTTGGGGTTTGAAATTCCCAGCCCAGTCTGGCTTTAATAAATGATTATTTGGTAGCATAAATTAATGAATTAATAAATTACAAAAATTGTTATATATATAACACGGAAAAGAGAGGAAATCTTCACACCACACCACCGTATTTGGGTAAATCGAGTGAAGGAAAGGATCCCAGCCTGAGAGTCATTTTCCAGCAGCATTCTTGTCATTCTGACATCCGCGTTTCATTAAAATCTCCCGCTAGGAAATTCTACGGCAGTTTTCCTACGAAATGAGAAAGACTCACCGACACTCCAGTCGAGGGTGTTACAAGTTACCCCGACAACCTCGACTACTGCTTCTACTTCTTCTTCTTCTTCTTTCCCACTTCACCCCCCTTTTTTTTTCATCCTCCACCCCGAAACGCTTTCCGTAATTATCTACTCTTCCGGCGCTCTCATTAAATTCAATGATGCTTCAGTTAGTTTAGCGCCAAAGCCTGCCACTCTTCTCGCGAGTGGAAGCCAGTCTCGACGGTCGGAAAGTTTAGCGAAAGCCCGAGTCGAGTCCATATTGCCCATTTGGGGTATTTCTCGAATTCTCCGATAGTCAGTGGCCTTTCGATAATAAGGCTGACCAAGGGTGAGGGGTTTTTATCGTACGGGGGAAAAAAGGGGAGAGTTCCAGGGTTTCGGATTTCTATTTTTGCAGCGCCTGAAACTGGAGCCGGAGCTGGAGCCGGAGCTGAAACTGGAGCGATATTGGCCTTCTTTTTGAAGAAACAAAAGGAGGGGTGGGAGGTTGATTCTAAAGAATATCGAAATTATTATTATTATTATTACTATCATTATCATTATCATTATTATTACTACTACTACTATTATTATTATTATTATTATTAAATTTGTAAGGTAAAAAAGAAAATATAATTCATAGAAATAACATCAATACATAAACGAATGCGTGAGCGTTGGCGTGCGTGTGTGTGTATATTAAAAAGTAAAAATTAAAAAAAACCATAAAAAAAACAAGTAGGTACGTAAAAAATATACACCTATAAGTGAAAGGGTAATAGAAACCTCTAAGAAATGTAATAAAAATGGTACTAAAATAGTCACCAATGGAAGTACGGCTAAAGTCCAGGTCAAAAAGCGACTCCGAGATCGGAATTGACCGAAGGAACTTTGGTTCCTTCGAAAAGCGGGGATTCCATTTCGGGTGATTTTTTTTTCTTCTTCGAAGGTTTTTCTCCCTTCGTGAAAAAGTGCGCTTCCATCATCGAGAAGCGAGGATCGATTTATCTCGCGTGAGTCGTTAACACGCAAGGGCAGAAGACGGAAATGCTGCTGGCGTGTGCTTTCCGGTGTCTGATGTTTATAAAGCTGCATGAATTCTATATTTCTCTGCTACCGTTTCTCTCCAGCGTGGGGCGATGGAAACGAAAAGAAAAAAAAAAACTAAAATAAAATAAAATGCAATTTGTAGGAAGAGGGAAAAAAAGGGCGAAGCCTAGCAATCCCACGAATTCGCGTATTCAAGCAGAAGTCGTACCTTGAATTTTCATGTACTCGCTCGCGTCCGTAAGAAAATGAAAATGAAAGGGAAAAAAAAAGGAAAGAAGGAAGGAAGGAAGGAATCGTACTTGCAGGGTTTCTTTTCCCGAGAATATACCTTCGTATAAATCAAAAGGATGTCTTATATGAGAATAAAAAAGGGAATACGTTGAAAGAAGCTAAGGGGAGTAAAAGTAGTATTAATAAAAATGTGTCGTATAGAAAGAAAAGGAAATTCTTATTGCCTGGCAAGTCCAGCTTTTCCGCAATATACAGCGCAGGTGTACCGAATGTGCACCCTCAGCCCCTCTGCGCTCTATCTGTAAGAAGGAAAGACCATGCGAAAGTCCACAAAGGGAAGAAAGCAGCTAAAACCTGTCCTCTTTCTCCCCCACGTACGTGTATATACATGTATATGTGTATATATATATATATACCCGGCAAAGCCATAGAAAAGCTTCCCGACATCCCGTGAGTTGGATCCGCTGGTTTCAGTCAACGAGAGCCAAAATCCGATGAAACTGAGCTTCGATCGTGAAGCGAAGGCTTTAAGAAACCAGAAATGTGGCCAAACAACCCTTAGGATAACAAAAAGAAATTTTTTTGTTTTCTTTGAATGAGGTTCTACGGGTTCCAAGTAACTTTTACCATAGAATGGTACTTCTATTATGCACGGAATAAAATTTTGGCTGCATGGTAAATTAATATACGTTCCAAAAAGTGTCCGAAATTATGGGAATTCGCATTTGGGGGATGTTGCCACGAAGAAGACAATTTTCGCCATGGAATGGTACTTTTTCTAGCCCAGAAAGGAGATTTTACCCCCTCAGCAGGGTAATATACTCCAAAAAGTGTGTAAATTGCATTGAATTCCAATTTGGGACCTTTTGCAACAAATGAAGGCTTAGAAAAGAAATTTTACCCTCTCGGAAGAGTGCCATTTTACCCCAAAACTGTCTAAATTACTCAGAATTTCTATTTGGGACTCTCTACAACCATGGAAGGCACTTTGTACCATGCAAAGGTACTTTTTCCAGCCCAAAATGGAATTTTTACCTTCTCAACAATGTGCCATTTTACCCCAAAACTGTCTAAATTATTTAAAATTCCTATTTGGGACTCTCTACGACCATGGAAGGCACTTTTTACCATGGGAAGGTACTTTTTCCAGTCTAAAAGAAAATTTTACCCTCTCAGCAAAGTGCCATTTTACCTCAAAACTGTCTAAATTACTCAGAATTCCTATTTGGGACTCTCTACGACCATGGAAGGCACCTTTTACCATGCAAAGGTACTTTTTCCAGCCCAAAATGGAATTTTTACCTTCTCAACAATGTGCCATTTTACCCCAAAACTGTCTAAATTATTTAAAATTCCTATTTGGGACTCTACGACCATGGAAGGCACTTTTTACCATGGGAAGGTACTTTTTCCAGTCTAAAAGAAAATATTACCCTCTCAGCAAAGTGCCATTTTACCTCAAAACTGTCTAAATTACTCAGAATTCCTATTTGGGACTCTCTACGACCATGGAAGGCACTTTTTACCATGCAAAGGTACTTTTTTCCAGCCCAAAAAGGACATGCCAGAGTGACGTACCCAGAAAAGTGCGGCAACACGGTAAAACTTGCCGTTGTCATTCGAATACTAATTGAACGACTCTCGCGCAGAATAAATTGCGAAGTGTCACCAATATCCCGATGGGACTGGTCGTTGGGCGCAATTGAAAGGAAGAAAGAAAGAAAAAGAACGATGAATATGATACGGATGAATTCCTTGATATTGCCTTCCTCGATAACCCCGTTTTGTTTTGACGGTAAAAGCGGAGAACTCGCCATAGATCAAAAAGTATTCGACGTTCATGGTACTGAGTTATTTTCTGACCATTGGCTTTTCTCTCAGACTAAATCTACAATTTTTCTCATGTGTGTGTGCTCGTGCACGGACGGCACATACGCGCGCACGTGTGTTTACTTGGATCGGATGAAGCACAAATATATAATACACGCAAACACGAAACTCCGATACTCATATGTGTACACACATACACACGCATATCCACGCGGTTTGAACTTTAGACGAAGCTCCCGCGCGCGCGCGTGTGTGTATGTGTGTGACGCGTTCATATGGGATGTACACGAATAGGATACGTGTACATACATATATTTAGACCGTGTATAAACATATATATACACGTAAATGCGAGTGTGTATGTATATATATAGTGATGTGTATGTATACAGGATAAAAGGCGAGTAGTGTGAGTTGGACGCGAGAGCCACTCGATCAATACGCCACGTTGCCTCCATGGAACTCCCACTCCTTGGTGAAACCATCCCCATCGCGACGTGTTCAACCACCCCTGAGAAAAGGGACGAACGGAGAAAACGTTACCGCCAGACTTATCGACGAGGATAAAGAACAAAAGATGCACTTCTTTTTCTTCTTTATTCTTATTGCACTTTTTCCGCCTTCCAAAGAATCAAGCGTTTATAGTCTCCTCGGTGAAGCAAGCGGACGTAAACACCGCAGAAACGAGTGCTGTCGCTGAAAGAGCCTGATCCGAAACTCCCGCTGGTTGGTCCCAATTGATGCCGAAACTTCTGGAGGTCGAAACCCTGCTGAGCCGAGGCACTGCTGTTGTCCAGTAAATGTCCAGTAAATTTCCAATTCCAGGAGGTTTCGAAGTTTAGTAGGGATCCAATTCCAGTAGGATTCAAAGTCCAAAAGATTCCAACTCCAATGGGATTCCGTTCCCAGTCGATTTCCAATTCCAGTAGGATTCGAAATCCAGTGAGTTTCCAATTCCAGGAGGTTACGAAGTTTAGTAGGGTTCGAAATCCAAAAGATTCCAATTCCAGTGGGATTCCAGTTCCAGTGAGATTCTAATCCCGGTCGGTTTCAAATTCCAGTAGGTCTCGAAGTTCGGGTAGTTTTCAATTCCAGTATAATTCGAAGTCCAAAAGATTCCAACTCCAGTGAGATTCCATTCCCAGTCGATTTCCAATTCCAGTAGGATTCGAAATCCAGTGAGTTTCCAATTCCAGGAGGTTACGAAGTTTAGTAGGATTCGAAATCCAAAAGATTCCAATTAAAGTGGGATTCCATTCCCAATCGATTTCCAAATCCAGTAGGTTTCGAATTCCTGACAGAAGGTATCCAAGTATGGGAACAGTCAATTCGTCGGTATCAGCATTAGGTCCCTCTAAATTTCGCCACACTACCGGATCCGAGGGGAAAAAAGAGTCGACTGGACCCGGTACATGGCCTGCCCATTGGATTTATGAGCAACTATCGTTATAATTTCACCTCCGCGGGATTGGGACTTTCAATCTTGGTACGAATCCCACTACCCGAGCGGTTTCCAAATCATTGGACCTTATTGAAGATTCTTTTCGATATCATCCCGAGCAGGGTAGCATCCAGAGAGAGAACAGAACTTTCGGATGGCGTTTCCTCCTTTCGGTTGATTTAACTTGATGAAAAGAGAGGAACGAAAGGCTTTGGCCAGGGCTTTTCTTCCTTGCCGTTCTTCTGGAAGACGAAAAATAGTTATTTCCTTTCCACGGATCCTCCTTTTTTGTGCTTTTCATTTTCATCCCCGGGGATTCCTCGGGGAGCCATAAACGCACACCTCATCCTGTGGGTTCAGCAGTCGAAATTCCTCCTACATCCCACGTATCTCCCTCGAAAAGTAGGTTTCCTGGAAGACGACAGACAAGACCATTGCCTTGCGAATGCGTACAATTTTCCGATTCCGGTGAAAAATTCAACCGAGATTGCATCCTTATCAGCGGTAAACGAGGCCTCGAGGAAACCTACGTCACGCACCACCGTGTCCGATATCGGATCCGGTATCTTGGCCACGCACGAATGTCGTTGAGCAATCGACAGCCTCTCGTCCCGCGATTTTCCCAATTCCACTTCGATTCCGCAGCTCCTTCATCGGATTTCAGGGAATTCGTGCCCTGATTGGCCCCAAACGCTCTCGCTGAGCCTTGGACCTGGATGATCCTTCCAATCTGTCCTTTTTCCTCGACGTAGCGGCTCCTTCTTCGGATCCCAACAAATTGGGACCCAAACTTGCAGCCTGATTGGACTCAAACGCTCCCACTGGGCCTTGGAATCCAATTACCCTTCGAATTGGATCCTTTCGAAACGAATTTTTCTCGATTCGAGTCGAGTTTTTGTTTTTCCCCCAGATGCGGTAGTGTGGCGAAATTTAGAGGGACCTAATGCTGATACTGACGAATTGACTGTTCCCATACTTGGATATCTTCTGTCGGAAATGCTTTTGTCTCGGGTGTGACATCACTTTCAGACTCCAAATGGGAGGTTTCCCTAATTGTTACTAGTCCCCCAATAGTTACTAGCTCCCAATTGTTACTAGCGTGGGTAGATTCCGAATAGGAACCTTAGCGTTTGCTCATAAATGAGTCCACGCGAGAGATGCCAAGAAATTGCAGCCCGATTGGGCTCCAATGCTCATTTTAGGCCTTGAAACCCAGTGATCCCTCGAATGTGTATCCGAGGAAGGCTAAAATAAAGGCAACGAACGGAGAACGGGGATCTGAAGTAACATGCCGTCCCTGTTGGAAGGGTGGTCCACCAGTCAGTATATCGGTATAGAGGAGAGTTGTTCCATCCTCCACCTACCCTATAGTCGAGTTACTCTCGCTCGTTTCAGGGTGTAGGGAAGGCGCTCGATATCAAATCGTGGAAAAACCATCGGTGGAAAAGCGAATACCGATGGGAAAAGCTGACGCAATGACGCGCAGCCACTACGAGTGTAATGAAACGTTTCCAATAGCGTTGTACTAAATTGTAAAAGGAGCACGTACCAAAAAAAAATGAGCGCGTGGAAACTGTAACGAAAGGACAGTCGAGAATCGAATTATTTCTGAAGCTTCGCGTCCCCGGCTTGAAACGGCAAAGGACTCGTTCGAGTATTTTTGCGTGATATCAGAACATATTCGCCAATATGTACCTTTCCACGCACCCCTTTTGTTGCTTCTGCAGACATTTTTCTCGCCAGAAACGCCGCATGCATTATGCATGGGGCTGCAGAATCCTCATACACGACGAGAATTCCTGATTTCCCTCCCGCTTTTCGTGTCGAAACGTAATCCTTCTTTCCCCCGTTGGAGCACATTTGCTTATTCTTCCTGGAACTCCGAGCGCCAGTAAATATTCAGGACGGATCGGGACCATCTGCGGCTCTCCAGGAGAAAATTCCAGGAGTCAGAAGGGGTTTCGATGCCACCAGAAACTCCTGGGAAGCAACAAAAAAAAAATCCCCACGATTTTTCGACACCAACGGAGGAAACTTTCGTTTCCTGGAGAATTCTCTGAAGGAATTTTTCCAGCAACGCGTCTTTCGCTGTAGAAAAGAAGTCCACCGGGATATTTTGGCAATTTTCCAGGGTTCCCGGGTACCCAAGCCGTGATCCTGATTTTCAATGCGACGATTATTAATCATTGCATGCAGTTTTGATCATGAGCGTCTCGTTGCATTTGCATTTCATGGAGACGCGAGTTCTGTGGGAAATCTTTCAGCCTGGAAGCGATGGGTCGGCGATTTTCCGGTTGATTTTTCAATGTTAAATAAATGAAAAATAACGTTTCTAAACGATAATTTTTCTAAAATTTGGAAATTAGGGAGGGGGGGGGGGGAGATTGCAAATTTTAATTTGAGATTCCAAGAAAAAATAGAAGAAAAACTCTTCTACTCTTTTTCTCTCCAAAAAAAGGAAAGAAAAAAATTTGGGACGCATATTCCAAATTCTAAGATGATTTTGTTTCAATGATAAATTCCCAAAATAACGGCAATTTTCTTTATTAACACTATACCGTCCGGTGGTACCACGTTGGTGCCATGCGAAAACTATCGGGCAAGCGCCGGTGGCACCACATTGGTGTCGTACACGAAGACTCATACCGACGCCAAACGAAAGAATCCCGATCAGACGCGCGGACAGCAAAGTATTAAAAAATAAAAAAAATATATTTCCCAATAAAAATTTTCCCAGAGATTGCAAATCTTGAATCGGTACTTTAAAAAAATGTAAGTAAAGGAAATTTAAGAAAAATAAATCCGAAATAATAAATGAATGAAGTTTCTCCAATGAAACAAAGAAAAAAAAAATTTTCCGGATGAGAAATTCTCGAAAACTCGCGAATTCGATTTCGAAAGAAGAGAAGGAAAAGTTCCTTCGGAATCAATTTCCTCGAAACGAAGTGCCTCTTTTTTTTCTCTCCTTTGTCGGCCATTATCGAACTGCCGATTGTACTATCGTGGGTAGTGAAATTTTATTAGTGGCGGAAAATCTGGGGGAATCATGGTAACGCGAGGAGCAAGATCGTGATTGACAATGAAAAAGAGAAGAAAAGAGGATGAGGGCTAGGGGGAGGCAAGTCCGTTTACTGGAATATGATATGCGAATGGCGGCGTTCCTGTACCAGACACACGGGACCTGTTGCTGTCGAGTTTACGGTGTTTTTACGAGCGACGTTACAGCCACCCCTGAGTACGGGGGTTGGAAATACACTACTCTCCCCGAATGATATCCCTCTCCTCGACACCTATGCTATCCTTTCTTCGTGTCTTTCTCTCTATCCGACACCACAAACTCTCTCTCTCTCTCTCTCTCTCTCTCACTGGCTCGCTCTCTTCTACTTTATTATATTATATATGTACTTTCACGGAGAGAAGTGATGCGATGACTGCCAGCAATTGTCCTTTGTAATCATTCCCTCGAATTTTTTTACGGGCCGATCGGGCTTCTTTGTAGACTCGCACCCGATTTTTTTCTTCTTTTTTTTTTAATCCCTAGGACTATTGATAAAGAACGGAACTCAATCCCAGTAGATTTTTGAAAATGTGCGCTTGTTATTAGACACAATTAACACGTTAACTGCCACGTCAAATTTACGTGAATCCCTATTCGCGCCGCGTGGGTCGCAAGGGTATACGTTATTGCATTTGTCATAACCGGCGCGGCCTGAACGGAAAGTTTAGTAATGTCGGTCACCGGTGATAAAATAGTCGAAATAAATTTAAAATTTGCCGGAAATAGTAGCAAATTTTTCCGAAAATAAAAAACCTTCGAACCTCAAACTTTTCATACATTTCTCGCTTCAAAGGATACGAATTGCTGCTTAATTGCTATTATTAATTATACAAAGTAGAATTTTTCTTCCCAACAAAAAAAAAAAGAGAGAAAATCCTAACGAACCCTCATCGCTGGGACGAAATTTGCGGGGAAGATACTAAATATCACGGCGGTAAAACTTTCAATCTCCACATTTTCCCGCGACATTATCGGCGGGCAGCCGGCTAAGAAAGTTAGCACTCGCTCGCTTTTAGGTAACTTTTACTGCGAGCTGGCTGGGAGCGAGTTGGCGCGGCCGGAAAGTTCCAGCTCGAAAGCTCGTACCTCCACCGACGACTAACTTTTGAAAGCTGCATATACATATACCAGCGCGTGTATACTTAAAGTCTTACGAGCGACCGGAGTTTTGTCTCGAGCAATTAGAAGTTTCTCTTCTATTATTCATAACTCGCAGACACCGGCGGCCATAGACTTCTTCTTCTTCTTCTTCTCCCTCGTCCTCATCCTCTACTACCACCACTACCCTGCTACCACTTTGTTGCTTTGCTTCTTTCCATGGCTTTCTGCTGCACCTCTACCTTTTCCCAACCCGTTACACTTTCAAGCCTATCCTACCTTCCAACAACAACCAAACGCGTCTCTCTCTTCCTCCTTTAGGTGTGGGTGTGCATGCGAGCATGTGTGTGTGTATATATATATATATATATATATACATATATATTCAAAAGAATTTGGATATTGCTTTACGTTAAAATTCCAAGTTTTGTATTGCATAAAAATTCCACACTTCGCATTGCATCATAATCATAAAAATGTTGCATTGAATAAAAATCCCAAATTTTGCACCGCACGAAAATTCGAAATTTTGAATTGGATACAAAATCGCACATTTTTCGTTGCATAAAAAATCCAAATTTGACATTGAATAAAAATCCCAAATTTTGTATTGCATTAAAATCCCAATTTTTTCATCACATAAAAGTCGCACATATTTTTCGTTGCACCAAAAACCCAAATTTGACATTGAATAAAAATTCCAAATTTTGCACCGCGCTAAAATCCCAATTTTTTCATTCCATAAAAATCGCATATTTTTCGTTGCATCAAAAACCCAAATTTGACATTGAATAAAAATTCCAATTTTTTCATCGCATACCTTCAAAATCGCACATTTTTCGTTGCATAAAAAATCCAAATTTGACATTGAATAAAAATTCCAAACTTTACATCGCGTTAAAATCCCAACTTTTTCATTCCATAAAAATCGCATATTTTTCGTTGCATCAAAAACCCAAATTTGACATTGAATAAAAATTCCAAATTGTGCATCGCGTTGAAACCCCAATTTTCGCATTGCGCTAAAATTCGAATTTTCCACTGCATAAAAATTCCAAATATTACATTGCATTAAAAAAAAAGTTACATCAATATCGCGCCCACACACATATACATGCTTGCCTAAGAAAATGCACTTGTGTGCATTTGCGTGCATCCGAGTACAGGTATAACGTGTTACTCGGCAAAGCTCGAGCCCCGGAGCTGCGGGTAGCTTTTTACCTCGGAACACCATCGCTGCAGCAACAGAAGCAGAAGCATCTTCCTACGGTTCATGAATTTTAATGAAATTTCAAGATGGAAACCTCTTTCTACACACAAATACTCGCGCAACTACATGTATATATGTGTTACTGCATCCAGAGTATGCATGTATGTACATCCCACGACTTTTCTGTCCGACTCTTCCTCGGATGCAAGTAAATTACACGTACGTGGATATGCATGCATCTGTGTGTGCGCGCTGCAGTTCGGGGAGATCAGCAAAATATTAGCCGGATCCCGGTAAAATAACCCATGGGATACCATAGAACGGGATCCAGGTACCACCTACTCCGGTTTGGATGCACCTACATACCTACCGGAAGGAAAAATTCAGTCCCCCTAAGAGGCATGGAATGGATTATACCGTGAAGAGATGCTTTATTTTAACGAATAATAATAATAAATTAAAATAATAATAATAATAATAATAATAATAATAATTTTTTTGCAACAATTTCATTAGCTTTTTTTTCATCAATTTTTTCCGTTGGGTTTTAATAGAATGCGAATTTTGGATTTAGAGAGACGTCAATTTTGAATTTGAAAGTAACGCAAAAATTTTAAATGCAGTCGAATACAAATTTCAGATGCAACCCAAAGGGTTATTTAAATTAGAATAACTTAGAATGCAAATTTTGAATTTTATTACGATGCAAAATTTCGAGTTTTAATGCAACGCAAAATTGATAAATTTTGATGTAATGCAAAATTTGGGATTTTTATGCAACGCGGAATTTTGGATTTCAATGTAACGCAAAATTTTGAATTCCTTCAACTGCAAGTTGTTTTAATTCAAAGCAATATTAATTTTCTATTTCAATGCAACACAATTTTTTAATTCAGCAGTTGCGATTTCGGCAAATTTTCGAGTGGACGAAATTTTTGGATTTAACACAACGTTGTGGACGTTGAAATTATTCGATATCATTTTTTCCTTTGGATTACAAGTAAAGGAAATCCAAAGCAATGCAAATTTTCTGCTGAAAGTAATTAAATTTTGCAAGTCAACGCAATGCAAATTTCCGAATTATCTCAACAAAAGCGAATTTGCAACTTCTGCAGGAGAACTTCAACGCTACCCATACTTTGGTTTACGTTCGAAAGAAAAAAAAATTATAACAGATAAATAATAAAGAAAAACATAAATAACATAGTAATAATAATAATAATAAATAACAAATGAAACGTTGATGCAGAAATTCCGAATTTTTTTAGAGTAAAGTCTGAAATCTATTTTTTTTTCTTTTCCATAAAAATTCCAATTTTTTATCGCTTTCTTTTTATCCATGTAAACTTCGGTGACGTCATAAATAATTTTTTCTTCTACGCTTTCAATGAAAATTTTTATTGCTTCGTAACGGAAAAAAAAATGGGAAAAGTAAGAGATCGATGAAAAAGTATATACGCGACGATACAGCGGAACACGATGCTTATAAAATTCCATAGCTGAGAACTTCATTTTTATGACAATGTTAATAAAATCTCTCTTTATGGGTAGAAAAAAGCACAGTTTAAAGGGGTAACTCGTAACATTTTTTTTACGAACTCAAAATAGCTTCGTGAAGCTAAGCTGTGTATTCTCGTAAAGCTTTCCTTCCTTCCTTCCTTCCCTCCCCCCTCTTGTGCTCCATTAAATTTATAAAGCTCTTGAACAAAAAAAAAGGAAAGAGAAAAACTTACGGGAGGAGGAATAATAAAACAATGTTTGTTTTTTTTCCTCTTTTCCAGCCACGGTTTTATAGAATTCTGATAAGTCGTTCTTTACTTTTACAGCTATACACGCTTTGCTTTCGAGAATCGATGATTGAATAGGTACCGAGGAGCGAAGCTTCCACTTTTTTCATTTTCACAAGTTTCCCTAATTTTCGCGACGATCGTGCGGGTTTTTATAAAAAAAGGGGAAAAAAAGAAGGAAAAAAAAAAGAAATTTCTTTTCATTCACCAATTAGAAATTTAAATAAATTTTTCGGTCATAAAATGACTAAGGAATTTGAAATTGTAGTTTTTTTTTGCTCTCAAGTCTTTGTGGAATTTGATGTTATATTTTGTATTTTTTATTCCTAAACTTATTTACAAGTTTACAAATTTATAATTTTACAAATTTATAATTTTACAATTTTACAATTTTATAATTTTACAATTTTACAATTTTATAATTTTACAAATTTATAAATTTACAAATATACAAATTTATAAATACATCATTTCATAGAGATTTTATTCGAGAATTCCGAAATTTCCAATTTGCAAATTTCGATCCTGAAAAATGAAATTCCTCATTTCAACACTTCCTTTATTTTCATTTCAAAAACGTCGATCCCGAGTATTCAAAATTCCATTTTTCGAAAATTCCCACATTTTCCTTCTCATTTCGTTTCCATTTCGTTTCGAAGAATTTCGATTCCGAGCACTCGAAATTCTCTTTTTTCAAAAATTTCCACATTTTCGATTTAAAAAATTGTATCCCTTTTTTTCAGCAATTCTTTAACTTTCATTCAAAAAAATGTCACACTCCAACCCCTAATAATTCATAGAAACCGAATCGACTGACTTCCAACCCTCTATTTTTCTCTTTCTCTCCCTTTTCCATCCTTCTCTTTATCACAATCTCGTGTAAAAAAAAAAAATTCTTCCTGCTGGAGTTTCGCTAAAATTCACGGCATCTCCTCTCCCTATTCCAAAAAATAAGATCCCCAATCCGGAGACGAACGAGATGGAGGGTGAAAAAAAAACCCAGAGGGAAGGGAGGGGAGGGAAAAAATGGGGCAAAAGGAGAAGAGGGAAAAGAAGGCGAGAAAAGGCGAAGTGGATGGTTGACATAAAAGGGAACGAGAAAAAGGCCCCCGAGGGACCCAAACGTATCTAATGATCCGGAGGTCTGCTCTCCCGACTCCGTGCAATCTCCATAGAATTATCATACGATTAAGGGAGACTGGCATCCGAGAACGATTTTCCGTCGTCGGGGGTCGTCCAATTAGCTGACTAAAAGAGGGATCCATCCACTGGCTGAGGAAGAAAAAGGAAAAGAAACGGGGGGAGAGAGGGAGAATTTACCCTCGATCGACGGGGATTTTTATATGAAATTGAAATTGAATAAAAATAATGGAGGAGAGTGCCATTCTATGGCGTCTTCGTATGATTTCCCATACTCCCTTATGGGGAAAGGCAGAAATTCGAGGAAGGAAGGAAGGAAGGTTTCGGGATGGACGTGTAACTCACTCACTCACTTACTCGCTCACTCTCGCGTGGGGAAGTTTATGAGAAGCCGCGTTTTACGGGATTTTTATGGTATGACATACCCACCCCGTAGGTAGCTCGACGGGGTTTATAGGTTTGCGAGATTTTATCGCGACCTAACGTATGGTTTGTTAAATCGACCCCCCACATTCAACAATCCCAGCACTCCTCCACCGTTTCCTGACATACTTCCAGGTTCCAGCGGCAACCAAGCACGCGAATGCAACCACCTAATGTAGGAGCGAACGAACGAGTGCGAGTGTGCATGCATTTTTCGTTCTGCACCCTTCTTTCCCTTTTTCGCCCCGACGCATCAAGACGATAACGTAACTCTTCTGAGTTTATCGCGCCGGCAAAGGCAAAGGTAAAGGTAAATGTGGAAGAAAAGGTAAAGGTAAAGGTAAAAATGGTATTTCGCGTGGAAACGTACGGGGAAAATTATAGTAATTTTTACCATGGTGGGGGATGGTGGGTATAAGGGAGGTTTTACGGATACTGAAAGGAAATACAATTGTTGCAAGTGTTAGTAAATTATGCGGTTGCAATTTATTTGCAACCCCTATGAAGAAAGATATACTCGCGTATGGGGAAATATGTGCAGATTTATGGCGTAAAATATATGTAGAAATGGGCCCAAATAAAAACCCATTATAATATTCCGTTTGTTTTTGTTATTCCACTGAGGAAAAAATATAGCAAAATTTACTATATAGTAAATTTTCTATGCAGTAAATTGACTGTATAGTAAAATTTCAATTTCGTGGTAAAAAAAAACTGTTGTATTATTATATTTTTTTATTTATTATTAATTACTCGTATTTTAATTACTATAATTGTTATTTTAAAAGTATAGTAAAATTGATTATTAAATATGTGATTGTACTTTTTTGGTTATATATTATCCCTTAATGGTAAAATCTATGATTAATTTTTTGTTTATTCCAGAGATGTCATCGGATTAAGATCTAGGATATGATTTTTGCCTTAATCGTTAATTGTTTTTTTTTTATGCCGATCTTCCTCAGTACAGTTATTCATTTATTTATTTGTATAAACGCTGTATAAATCATTCGATGATAATATTAATGAGATGAATAATATAACTTCATAATTCTTCATATTAATTAAAACACTCATATATGTATTATATACCCAAGTATATAAAAATATATCCAAGTACGATATATAATATATGTTATTATTTTTTCTCTTTTGAATGTAATTTTTATTTAAAATTTAAAAAAATTTTTAAACTGGGAATTTTTTTTTTTGAGAAAAAAAATTCCCAGGGATTGGGATTTATTCCTTACTCCTCTTTCTTTTTTAGGAGAGAAGTTTGGAATTGAATTTCTTTTTCTCTCTCCTTCTGAGAAATTGCATTTCCGTTCGATCTCTCAGATACGTCCTGCAATTAAACGGAACTCAAGTGGACGTAATTTCTTTTAACGGGACTCTGCTTGTAACTGTCATGTTTAATGTTGACAGGACAATAGTGCATCCCAGCATTCTTCCTTCATTTCCTGATCGAATCTGTATACAAAGTCAACATTGTCATGCATGTGCGACGTGCATTTATCCTGACATGTAACATGTTTCAAATACCATTAATTCACTTGTTGTGCGCACTTATATATACACGTATACACATGCCATTAAACCACTGATGCAATAATAATTTATTCACGAAAAACTCAAAATCAAAAGGAATCTCACGATACTACTGCGAAACACTGTTTGGAATCATTTTGTATTGGAATGATGCTGATATTTTACAAGAGAAAATGCAGCAACAAAAAAATGTTGGGAATCTATTCTGGGAAGAATTGGTGCGTTTGGTATAAATGCGAAAAAAAAAGAAATTGTAAGTGTTGGTTTTCAT
This sequence comes from Gasteruption jaculator, assembly GCA_949825005.1. Taxonomy (NCBI): domain Eukaryota; kingdom Metazoa; phylum Arthropoda; class Insecta; order Hymenoptera; family Gasteruptiidae; genus Gasteruption; species Gasteruption jaculator. Next base: position 7,810,789 of record OX463770.1, read on the forward strand.
TTTACAGTTCTATATTTTTTTAATAAAATATTGAAAATTTCAATAAAATTTGGAATAAATGAGAATTATAAATTCTTACGTTTTCGAATGATAATTTATTAAAATCGAAATAAATTAAATGAGCATTAATATTTTTCTATCAAGAAGAATGTTTTGTTGGTGTCAAAAGCTACAATTTCGAAAAATTAGTTTTCAGTCAAATATCGCAAAGATCAGAGTAATCAATTGTTTTTTGTGATTTTGAATTGTGATTTTTTCATTAAATTCTCATAAAAATAATGAAGAAGTTTCTCGGTGGATTTTAACATTTTTTGAGACAAAAATTACAAATTGAATAATTTTGTTTTAGTCAAATATTGCAATTTCCAAACTCGAGTAAAATTGCAATGTTTCTAATAAAGAAAAACTGCTGGAATAATTTATTGTAGCAAAAATTGCAATTTAAAAATTCGAAAATTATCCCAATTTGCCTGAATTTCATTGAATTCTTAAAACTACGTAAAAAGTACTTAAGGAAAAATTCTGGAAGAAAAAATTTATGTAGTGTAATTTCTATCTTGGTAATTTACTCGGACTTTATCTTAAAAATGATAACTTTACGGGTAACCGAAATATTAAGATTTTATGATTTTACACAAATGGGTATTTTCGAAGCTAAAAAATCAAGACCGAATTTCATGATGAGCCGATGCTTCGCGTGCTTTCGAGCTTCATTTATGAGCGGTTATCGCGGAGAAGATAATTATAAGCGGCGCAATAAAGCTATACATTGTGATTTCAAATATTAACACCTCGATGGTTCGCGATAAGAGATAAGATATTGGTGGAACCAAATAAATAAAGCTGGAGTATTATACCAAAAGCGATGACGAAGTTTCCTTCCTCGACTTCCGAATAGTGTGAGATTCAAAATTGGTTTGATGCTGTTTCTTTTTTTTTTATTTGTAGCTTAATTGAAATAAAAATAAATGGAATAATAGAGCGTCTTAAAATGGGAAAAATTTCAATTATTAAATTATTTCAAAAAGTAAAAACTCGATGTCGTGGACTCGATATCAAAACCCACGAGTGTCGGAAAATGTGGGAAAAACTTGGGAAATTCAATACTTTTGGCTGTTATTTTAAATGAAAAGTATTTTAAAAAATAATAGAGAAAATTGCGCAACTTTTAACGAGAAAATTTACCGAAATTTGAATATCGATGTTCCAGAAAAATTTTTATCTCGTTTCCTTTTTTTTTTCAACGACTATAAAAAGTATTAAATTATTTATTAAAATATATAGGTATTGTTATATGCTATACTATTACCTGATTATTTAGATAATAATTTAATAATAATATCGCATTATTTTCCACACGTCTATCTTTTTTTTATAAGGAAAGAAATAATATGACAAAATCGCGTATCCTCAAACTTTCCATTTTTTCGTAGATTTCAAAAAAGTACCTTTCAGAATTGCACTTGCTCTGTTAAAATTGCCGGCACGAGGCTTGAAAGACTGACAAAATCGTAAATCAAAGAACACTGCAAAATCAACTTCAAGCATCACAAATTAATCAATTAATTAATATGGAAATAAAAGTCGTAAATCAAGGGACGTGAAGTCCAAGAGGTTCGTGTTAAAATCTGCTATTAAAATTATACAGTCGTTAAAAAGAAAAAAAAACGAAACGAAGACGGAGAATTCTGTATATATCGAAAATAGAAAGTTATAAGTTATAAAAATCCAAGAGAGGCATTATAATTTCTTCCTTATATAAATATAAGGAAATGATCGATCATCTTCTTTATTTTAATGGCTCTCATTTTTCATTAATTTAATTCTAAAGTAACATAACTAATCTACTACAGGAAACTTGAATACTTAATTTCAATAAAACAAATACATACCTGTATATATATGGGACATTCCACGCCAAATCGGATGGTTTGTAAAATTTTGATTTTTGATTTCCTCAATTTTTTGATATTTTTTAGTACCTACCGAAAAACCCTTCCTGGTAAATTTTGAGATTTTTTTGACTACCCGTTCAAAAGATATCAAATTAAAAAAAAAAATCACTTTTTTTTTAGTTTTTTGCTGATAACTTCTTCAATAATGGTCCAAATTTAAACTTTTTTTTTTTCAAAATTTTTGTTTATTCATGTACTCTTTAGAAAAAAATATAAAAAAAATTTTTTAAACCATTTTTGAATGAGATTTTTGAGTTTTTAATTTTTAATCTCATTTTCCAAAGTGAGTGCATATTTTGATTTTCGTCAAAATTTTTTCTAGCAAACTACTACTCATTCCACAACTTTTCAGGCCGGTCCGATCGTGGGACCGATTTGGCGTGTAATGCCCCATATACATATTAATCTTTGAAACTTAATAAAAAATAATAAAAAAACAAATAAAAATCTTTCATTTCGCTTGGACGAAATAAAATAAATTAATACAGTTAGGGCCAAAATTAAAAATGGACAATTTTAATTAATTCAACAATCAACCAAGTGCTGATATTTTATATAAAAATAACAATAAAGCATTTAAGTATCTGTATGTTTGTTATATACATATAACACAAAGATGTTGAAATACTTTATTGTTCTTTTTATATAAATGCAAACACTTGGTTGATCGTTAAAATAATGATTATTTTGCCGTTTTAAGATTAGACCTATATGTATATGCACACACATGTATTTCAAAAGAAATCGAGAAAGGTTTGTTAGATGGAAAGTATAGAGGAGTTGAAACCACCTCATCGTGTATATGTGCACATGTATGTGTGTAAACGGAAAGGCTGGTTCACCTTGACTGCTGGAACCGCATCTGCATGTGCAGGGCCGCACTTTTGTAAAAGAAGAAGAAAAATCGTGTATGCGTGTGTGTATGTTTCTTTCCCCCATGTGTGCGTGTATATATTGAACAAAAAGATTATCAGAAATGTTTAAAAGAAGGTAAGAAAAAGAGCCGAAGAAGAGAGGCGAAGAGAGGAGAAGAGAAGGACAGAAGCGAAGGACTGCATTCCTTAAGGAAACTCTCCTCGGGTGCATAGGATATGCACTCAAAAGTGATATTATCAAGGGCCGAGAATCGAAGGCGGTATTTCGACTTTCGAGTTGGAAATCGACCGTCGTCGTTGGGAATTCTCCCGAAATTCGAAATGTCCCCTGGGTAAGGTAACGATGCAGAGAAAAAAAAAGTATATTTTGGGAATTTGTGTTTTGAAGCTCCAGTTTTTTGAGAAAGATTTGGAAGAAGAAAGGGAAACTATGTGATTGGTTTTCAGATTGGTAGTAGTACAGTAATTAATTCTCATATGACTGTAAATAATGAGTAAATAATTATAAATTATGAAATAAATTGTAAATATATTGGAGATAATATAATATATATAATACAATAAAATTCTAAAATTTTATTGTAATAATATATATAAAATATAATAGAAAATATAATATTGTAAAAAATAAGGATTATTTATACCTGTGTAAGAACATTTATAAATACATGTAAATACTATGAATATAAACATATAAATAATTAGTTATTGATTTTCGCGTTACTTTCATTATTAAATGCGACGTTATGGATTTCAACATTAAATATTCAATATTTGAGAAGTTAATATTGAATTAACGGTAACAATAAATATTTAGCGAAATATAAGGCAATATTTATTGACGTGTGCACGTGTACCTATGATTATATGCTCATACATATTATATATAAATGATTTAATTTTCATATTCAAATAAAGTGATTTGAGAAATCACAAAGTACCTTTACAATAAAATTACAACTAATCAATATACGTTTTCATATGCAAATAAAATAATACGGATATTAAGAATATACAAATATTTAACATAAACACACATACAGAGGTATTATTAAATTTAGCGCTATAGTTTATTAAATATTCCCTATCACTGCAATTAACCCTTAGCTGGCTTCCTACTACCCCAACCTACAATTATTTAAGCTCTTAAAAACCTATTTAAACATTTTTATAATAGGAATTTTGATTTTACCCTTTTTTTTCATAGCAATTACTATTTTTCTATAAAGTAACCTATACCATCTGTTAAAAAAACATTTGCTAATTGTCATACAATATTTTTTAGTTAAAAAAGACAATATCCGTTAAATTATACAAATTTGAGTTAGTGGGGTCTGGAAAGCCCCGGTGTTTCAACTATGATATGCTATTCTGGTGACGCCAACTAATACATCCGTGTAATTATATATTTTATATATTTTTATTTTACATTCAAATACATAAATACAAAAATATATATTCCGTTTCCCAAGTTCAGTCAACTTCGGTTACTCTGAGTCATTAGAAAACGAGATATCATTTATTCTCTTTGAAATTGTAACTGACCCTTTGAATATTTATCCCAGTCTCCCCTTTTCGCTCCTACCATTTCAATTAAACTTTTTTTTGTTGTTGTTAAAAGTCGCGCTTGGTAGACTGGAACTTCTTTATCAACGACGACAAGGAAGTTTGAATATTTACAATGTTTTGCAACCGTGCAACTCTTTCTCCCCTTTTTTTCATTATTTAATTACAATTTTCGGTTCCAGTCAATGCTCTGATCTTTCTCAACTGTGCACTCGGCAAGGGGAATTGCCAGAATTCAAATTTAACTAAAAAAATAAAGAAAGAAAAAAAAGTTCTTCTCAATTCCAAAATTCCAGTTCTGCTGTTCAAGTCGTTTCCCGGCAAATTACCCCAAAAATCCCAAAATCTGAAATCTTGCGCAAAGTTCCTATTTTCATTTCATTTTAAAAAAACTGAGTCGTTTGATGAATTGAATTTGAAAATTTAATTAACCACCATTAAAATTAATGAAATAGGTGAATATTGAATTCGACAAAAATTCAACCCTTGTGCAATTTGAAAGTCAGAATAAATTAAGAATCTGAATTTATAAAATTAGATAATCAAAGAATATCAAACTTGGATGATATAATTTTCCTGAAAAGAGGAATTTCCAAATTTTGACGTTTTTCTATACGGAGTAATATGTATGTCCCTCCGCGGATTCTATTTTGCTATAAAAATTACAAGTTTAACGAATATTATACCCCGGCAGAGAATTTAAATTTATGGTAGTTGCCTTTCGTTCCCTACATGTGCAACATATACATATACATCGTCATATAAACATCTACCTACGGCTATATAGTAAAATAGAATTACTTTGGCCGGTGGCCAAATTGAGTATAGATTTTTAATAGTTGAATGGTTTAAAACAACGCTGGAGGAATGTTAGGTTACATACATGAAGTTTGCGTTAATTAATTAACGAAATGGCGCGGCGATTGAAAGAAAATTAACGGGTTGTAACACTTCCAGCGAAGAATGGGAACCTACAGGAAAATTTCGCTTTTCCTTTTTTTCTAAATACAGAGAAAGCGAATTTACAAAAAATAATTACAGAAAAAATAGGAGGTTTCGAGTTTTGACTTCCAACTCCCCCAAATCTTAAGTTTCAAATTTTCTTTTCAAAATTCGGCATTGTTAAAAATGTTCAACGTTTTATTTTCTTTTCTGTTTTATTTAACATTTTGCAAAATTCTATTTTCCTCAAAAATTCAAATTTTCAAATGTTTCCAATTTTGGTAAAAACAATTGTAATTAACGCAAGCCCAAATATTCTACAACCTTCTTGTCCAAAGTAAAATATTGTCAAATTCCTAATTTAAAAAATAAGACTTTCAGTGCGAGAAAAAATAAGCAAAAACATCCTTTCGAAATCTAAAAATTTCAACATGGGGAAATAGCTTTCTGAAAAAACGAAATTTTCTGGGATAATGGTAGGAATTTGATGCTTGAAATTGGCGTAAACGAAAATATTCCATGACCTTTTTTTTCCAAAACTGGGAATTTCTGCCTATTACCGTGTAAAAATAAATGTCGAAATTTATCACGAAGGGGTGCAAAAGTTTTTTGGCTAAATTTACGTAGATGGAAAGCATTAAATACCAAGCAGAAGCAACGCTTCGAAATAAAAAAAAAGAGAACAGGAAACGTATAAAAGTCACAAGGGAAAAGGGGAAACATACGTGGGTGTTTGCATTGGAAATTTGGTCTGTTAAAGTTTTGTGCTTTTACCCTATAAAGTAGGCTATTCCGGGTTGTTATTTTACTTCAAAAGTTTATTTTTTTGTTTATTTTACATACGTGTGGAATACACGTACAGATGTAGTGACATTAGTATTAACATACCGGGGTTGTTACGCGCCAGTTTTCAGTCGAAATTTCCCCACGTTTCCGGGCTTTCCCGAATTATTTAACAATATGTTAAATATACAGTCCCATGAAATTGAATTTCTTTTTCTCTCCAGTTTGGTGGTTGAAAAATGTATAAAATATTTGGGTACCACGATATTTTGTTACTCGATACATAAATTAAAGAATGTAAAAGGATAATTATTAAAATTGTGATTTTTGGGCATACTTCCCCTTCCCCCAAAAATGGGGTAAAAATTAAAGTTTTAAAAATGGGGTTGGACAAGTCATTTTTAAGGGTAATTTTTCCCGTAGAATCGATTCCAAATGTCAAATTTCATGAAATCCCGGCGGAAGTTGATAAAAAGTAGGTTTTTTGCGGAAAAATCGCATTTCCCGTTGGATTTTGGGAATTTTTACAATGAAAATGGATTCCTCGGGAAAAAATACATCGGGTATGGATCTCCCGAAAGTGCTAAAAAAAATTTTCCAAAAGTCGATTTTTTTGGGGCAATAAATGCTAAATGGAGGAAGAACGAAGACTGGATAAATCAGTGGGACAACGACATAAAAAGAAAAATTCGCAGCAACATATTTCTATGCGCATTTGAAAATTGTCTGTACTTTACGCCGGAGCTGATTATATTAAATGGCTGGTAAAATGGTCTGCTTAACATAGCGTTTATCTGCTCTTCTTGTTTTTACTACTTTTTCACTGCCTCGTCAGCCATTGGCCATAAACTCTCTTATACCAAAGTATCTTTCTCTCTTGTTTCTATTCCCTTCCAGTATCACCTTTTTCTATCCCGCTTAACTTTCATCCCGTTTGTTTCATATCCCAGCCGGCGGACCCTTCGTTAAACCCTATGTTTTTATGTTGTCACTAAGGACTCAGAAAAGAAGTAAAAGAATAAGATATATATTTATCGAAGATATATACTTATTTATTATTAACATATATCTTTATTTATTTATTTATTCGTTTATTTATTTATTTTTTTTCTGTATTTTCTTGCGAATACGAAAATTGTCAACTTTAACTGACAATGAGTAAATCGTAGAAAAATTCGGGATATGCAAATTTGAGGCTCTAACGTCGCATTTTCCATCTTGTAAGTTTCTGGTTACCAAAAAAAAAGAAATCGTTTGAAGTTATTATTATTATCATTATCATTATCATTATCATTATCATTATCATTATCATTATCATTATCATTATCATTATTATTATTATTAGAATCCAAAGGATTTTAATGTCCAATTTTTGCGAGCGTAAAATTGTATTTCCCTGGAGTTGAATTTTGAAAATGTCCAATTGTGGAACAAAAGATGGTAGAATATTTCTCATTGCGCCAGTTTCAAGCACAGAGTTTTTACTGTTCGACTTTGAAAATTTCAAGATTCCAAAAGAAAAATGTTTCCCCAAGTTACGATTTTTAAAACCGGGAGGAAATTCAATGCCTAATTTTTGTCGCACCAAATTTAAGTTTCTGTCAAATTAAATTTCAAAAATTTCCAATTCTCGAGCAATAATCTGCTAGAATATTTCTGCGACTTTTCACTATCGACTTTGAAGATTAAATTTCAAATTCTCAAAAAAAATGTTGTTCCAGGTAATGATTTTCGAAACTGGAAAGGATTTTACCGGTTAACTCGGCAATTCTGTGTGAACAAATTCGAGTTTCGTCCAATTACTTTTTATCAAAATTCTAAAACATTTTCGCATTTTTGAGTAGCGAGGAAAGCAATCACAACAAAACCCACACTCACTCACACAATTTCCAATTTGGTATGAAAAAAATTGCGTTTAATCGAAACCTAACATTTTTACAGACTATGCGGCATCTGTACCAACTGTTTGTTTGTCTGTCTGTCCGTTTGTCCGTACTTACGGAGCATCAAAAGCAACAAAAGAGAGGAAAGCCGCGGATACGGTCGTTAGCCTTCAGATTTTATCAAAAGCGGAGTCTATATGTGTGCAATGTATGTAGAAAAGGAACAGTATCAGAAACAGACGCGAATACGTAATTATAAAATCCTTCTCGGAGAAACGATTGGAATGTGCCGAGCGAGAAACGCGCGGTTAAATCGCCCCTGACAAAGGCGATTGGATCCAATAACTGGTATCGGTACTGGTCGCGGAATTAAGACTGCACTTACATGGTAGAATTATGGTAAATAGAACTTAATTCGATTCATGATTGTTTGACGACCCAGAGTTCGAGCTTCGGTCGCGTAAATTTCTATTTTCCAAAAAATTTCACGCAAACCTACGATTTTTTTGGGCTGCAAGGGATATCGTCGATACTTCCAACGAATTATACGATTCCGTTTTTGTGAAGAAAAATTTGAAAAATTCTAGTTTTACAAGGAAAAATCGCACAACATTTCGAAAATTTGCAGCTTCATTCAGCTTTGTGCCTTCCATTAAATAATTTTCAAATTTCCAAAGAAATTTTCGTTCGAGTTATATTTTGAAATTGGAAAATTGTATTTTCCAATTGTTTGGGAATGCAACTTTCGAAATTTAAATTGCTATTATTTAAAAACGAGAAGTTGTGATTTCCTTTGAAAATGTTTGTTTTTCTCTAGTTGAAATTTGGAAATTTGCAATTCCGAATGAAAAAATTTTAAAATATTTTACTTCACACCAAATTGGAGCTTTAGATTTTTACTTTCGATCCTGTAAGGTCCAAATTTTCTGAAGAATTTTTGTTGAATTTGAGATTTTTCGAAATTCCAAAGGATTTTTGCTGCCTAATCATTTTTCCATCGACGGAAAAACGTGAAGAAAAAAACTCCAGATAACGTAAAAAAAAAAGTTTTGAAAAGCCGAATGGAATACGCGAGGAAAAAGTTTCGGATTCTCAGGGATTCGACACAAGCAAGATATTTTTAGATATCCTCCATTGAGAGAGAATGTGGATCCGCTGATGCTGTGCCTCCTGCTGCGAAGGGCTGTCCAAAAGAAAAGAAGGAAAAACGAAAGGGATTAGAAAAATCCCTTCTGAAATTCGTGGAATGGATACTGACTCTATAGATTCGAAGGAAACGTAGACAATATTGTTGAGATTTCACGTATACCGGGTGTCTCATATCGATCGTCTCGAAAAGTAGGGACAACCTGGGAAATTCATTCGACGTTTTTCTTATTTAGAAAATGTTTTTTTCTATAGCTATTAAAATTTATGTAATATTATTTTTTCTAAAAATTTTTATTATTTTGACCAGTAACAACCCCCCTTTGGGTCATAATTTAAGGTAACCGGTGAAACAAAATTATTGATTTATTATTAGTTATGACTTAGGAAACGTTTAAAATAATAATTTATGCCCGGGTGCCTTATTTTGCTGATTTAATAATTGATTGACCTATGAAGTACTGAGAAGTAACTAAAAAGTTCAAAACCGACAAATGTGTGGAAAAGCAAACATTTAATTAGTGCAATAAGTTTGGATCGAATTTTCTTTATTTATTTAGCCATATTTCTAATATATGGTGTTACGCAAAAATTACTGTTTTTTTAACTTTGCCATCACCATCATCATTGCTGTCATCAAATTGACGTTTACAGATACTAAAGTTCAATAAATTTTTTTTTAAATTATCTTTATAAGATTTTCCGGCCATAAAATTATCTCACGTAGTATTTGGAAGAAAAATAGAAATTATTAAAGAAACCTTAATGTCAAAAAATCATTTTAAGTCTTTTAACCCCTTTTAACCCCCTTCATATGCATTCCGTTTAATTTCTATGTCAAGAGGTTAAATAGAATTTATAAAAAGGAATAGATGGTATTCAGAATAATAACAACTCCAAACTAAAATTGCTGACAATAATAATACAAATCATTATTATTAATAACAACAACAACAACAACAACAACAACAACAACAACAACAATAATAATAATAGCAGCAAAATAAAAAGCCAATTTCGTGTAGTACCATAAATTAGAAAAATCACTGAATAGTATCCTCTATTAACTCTCATATATAAATTTTTGTTGGCTTCCTTCTTCAACGAAGGAAGCGTCTTGGTGACCGCGAAGGGGTAGAAACGTATTCCTCGCCTCCCTAAAATTAACAAAAATTCCCAATTTTCCCATGTTTCCACGGCAGGGGTACAAAATGGATGCAGTAATTCTGACGTAAAAGCAATAAGGGTTGGTTCGATGAGAGTTAAGGGCGTGGTGATGTGGAAGGAAAAAAAAACCCCCCCCGACAATTTCCACCCTCTATGTGTGTGTGTGTGTCTCTCTCCCTCCTTTCTCGAAAAAGTCGAAACTTAGTTAGACCGTGGAGAAAGGGGACCCCCTAAAATAATTGCGCGTTTCGTGGTCTCTTGATCCGCGCATAAAAGTAATCCAAACATCGCATAAAAATTATGTTTACGAGTTTCGAATGGGCGTTACAGGGGTTCGAAGTGAACGAAGGAAGGAAGGAACAAACGTGGCTTGAGAATATTCTCAAGGGGTGTTGAAAACACTGCGGTTGTCCCTATATCTACACGCACACAGACACACATAGACACACACACATGCAACGGGACATTTCATGCACTCGCTTAGAAATTATTATCTTCCTTGTCGATTTTACCACTACAGTATTCCTGTAAACGTCGCTTTCATAAACGTCTATATAAAAAATTAATGGCAGGGAAATTCGATTGGATCCGTGAAACCCTTTTATTTCTCAATTCCCCGGGAAATTCATCCCTGGGGAATTTTTATTTTTCCTAGTATATAATAAATATTTGCAAATCCGACTTGCAAATTTTTATTTAAACATTTTTTTTAACGAGACTCGGGTAGAAGCGGAATCGAACACGCCAGATCCTGAATTTTCGAAACTGCGATTTTGATTTTTCGAGTTCATAGTTGATATTCGATAAAATGAAAACAATGTTGTTGTCCAAAAGCAGCTATGTTCCAAAAAATGTGACGTTCCGGTAAGTCTGAGCCGCACGATTTTGGTATTCGAACCAAAAATTGCGATTTTGATTTTTAAATTTGGATTCTCCGAATTTTTATATGCGAAAATTGTAATAGATAATAAACAAATTGTGTTTGGTTTATAAAACACATCAAAAACTAAGTATACAAGAAGATAAGAATAATTTCTTCCAAGGGAACTACATTCGTGAACAAAAAGTTTCATTTCGAAATTTCGAAAGTTTAGATTCCATAATTTTTCAAATTTGTTTCACGAACGTGAAGAGTAATTTTTTATAATTGAAAACTTTTATAAATAATTCACAAAATTGCGTTGTCACGTATAAAATAAATAAAATACTAAAGTTTAAGAAGATAAAAATACACATAATATATTTCTTTTTAAAGGAAATAATTTTCTTTCAATAAATTAGTGTCCTAGAAACGAACGTGACGTTCCAGTAAATTTAAAAAAAAAAAACAAGAAATATGCACTCACCAGTTTTTTCCTTGATTTCACACAGGACCGAGAAGAGCGCGGGTTTCATTCTGTGACAATTTAGCGTGTGTTTTCTGAAAAGAGGAAAGAGTCAAATTTTAGTTACCAAGAAAATTCGTCATTTTCCGTTAAAAGTTTTGCAATGTTCTTACAAGAAATAGATTTCCCAAGAAACCTTGGGAAAACAGAAATTCGAAATGAAAGTACATAACAGGAAACTTCGGAACCCCAAAAAAGGAAGTTTTCAACTCGAGGCGCTCGCCAAGAGCTCGTAAATTCCAGGGTTTCATATTTTTGCCAAGGAAACTTTTCAAATTTCCGAAGAAACGCTCGGAACTTCAGCAATATTCTACAAATGCATTTTGTGACATTATAAGAGAGAAGCTCGATTCATCCGGAATCTCTATTAAAGTGGAAACATTCCAAACCGACTGCAAATCGATTTCTAATGTTTTTTTTAAGGCGTTTTGCAAATCTAAAAATTCTCACGGACTCACTCTGACTCTAAAAAGATTTTTTTCATAACCGGAATTTGTGACTTTCAAAATTTCTCTTTAAATCAATTTTGAAAAATTTTTATTCCGAAGAAAAAATTTTGAATTTTACAAGATATTTTTTTGCGAATAAACGATAAATTTTGTCATTTTGGAAAATTTGCAATCTTTTCGACCGCTCGAAATTATTCTCAGATAAATTTTGCTAAAAGGTTTGAAATTTTTTGATTCTTTTCTACAAGAATTTTGATGAATTTATTTTTACAACATTTTTCTTAAATTATAAAGGTCAATTTTATGAATAAAAAATTGTTTTTATTAAGTCTAGGCTCAAAAATTGTAATAACTGAATTTTTAATTTTTCTTTTATTATAAACTGGCCAAAGTTCCATATTGTATAATTAAATTTCAAAATTTTTTAAATATGAAATTTCAAATTTCTGTAATATTTTAATTTTATTCCATTATTCATTTATATTATATTTACTTATATAATATAATAACAACAAAATTAAAGTCAAATAATAGAATAAAACTTGAAAAACGAGAGTAACAATTTTATTTTCCTAGTGAAAATGAATAAAACATTACAAAGTTATGAAAATGCGACTGTAAATAATTTAAAAAAATAAATATCCCGGTAACGAAATCTGTGTAAGACAAGAAACAGGGGATTCGTTGCTAAATAGATGCAGGTTTGCTGGAGAAGAAGTAACAAGGGCTAAAACAGAGTGGTTTTTGGGATAAACAAGATACTGAAAGAAAAAGATGGAGAATTATAAAGGCAAATTTTGTGCAATACCATGAAAAAAGTGAAATACGCAAAAATAAAAGGTAAAGGAATTGGATTTCCAGTAGAACCCCTAAGATCTAGGAAGTGGAAACGCGAAAGGCATTATTGAGATGAATATGGAGGAAAAAGAAAAATCAGAAATCCAAAAAATATGAGAACCAAGAAAAATTGCTGGTAATGAAAATTCCGTGACTAGAAATTACGTCATTTGAAGAATTTTGGTTTCTTTATAGATCAAAATCCCAAAATCAGTATTTGATATTGATTAAATTGCTCGAGAGTAAAGTGTTATCCCATTTTGTAGCTCAATACAGGAAAATTTGAAATATTGTATTGTGAAAATTCCTCAAAATTGGATATAGACATTTACTAAAATTTTCCTTAAATATAAGCTATGCCAAAATCTAATGCAATTAATTGCCACCTTATTGCTACTTAATTATGTCACCAATCCTTACACTTCATTGCGTTACTTAACAAATTGTCAGATTTATTTCATTTTTATTACCCCCTTCCTACTCAAACATCACCCCATAACTTCGCGATCAAACTCGAAATAAACTCCTAAAAATTTGGAACCATGCAAAGAATCAAAAACTCCAAACTTCGACTCTTCCATTCATGTATATGAATCGGTAACGATAATAAGTAACAATTACATTGACACTTTGAAATGGTATTACTTGTTACTGAGGATTTATATATACACATTTCATCTATTCTATTTCTTTAATTAGATTAAATGTCTAATTAACTCATTAATTTAAATAATAGTCTTTTGTGCTTTAAAAGTTTACATACTGTTTCTACATTGTTATTTTGTTTTTATTTTTGATATATGGATTAATGATTATATATCTTTTAATAATTTTTTTATTTCAGTAATTTATTTAGATAGCTTAAGGTTAGAGTATAATATTGAAGATATTAGGGTAATTTTTATATATAATTTTGAAATATTTTATATTTCATATAAAAAATTAATTTATAAATATCTATTATATTACATTAATTTTATATATATTTCCATATTTGACATGAACTTAGCTTTCGAAACCCAATAAATTAACCATGTTTTCTCTACGGTTTAAAAGTGTTAAATAAAATAACATAACCTTTTACTATGTACTCTAACTCTAAATCAATAAATCGCTAAATAAACAATTGATATTCATCGACAAACAAATACACCAGAAAGTAACTCCAATTGTATCTTCACTATCTATGTAATCTGCTTAATTAAATAAATAAATAAATAAAACAAATAATAGTATCGATCCATGGATCTCTCACCTCGCTTGTGCTTCGTCCAAACTCTGGTCGGTGATGTTCATGATCTGCTGCAGGATCTCGCCGATATCCTGCTTCCTGGCCTCCACCGTTTGGTCGGGCCCCTGGGCCGCGGTACCATCGACGGGCCCCATACTGCCGTAAGCCGCGGTGTTTTGTCCCCCTTGTCCTTGATTTCCTCCCATCAAACCCACACCCGATCCACCGTGTTGCAACATCCTTCCAGTTTCATCCATGAACCGTGTAATTCAATCTTTTGTATTTCAAATTCCTGCGTTCCTCCTGTTCCTCTTCTTGTACTTCTTGTATTACTCTTCCTGTTGTTATCAATTGGATTAACAACAACAACAAATCTTGGATTCCGATTTGAATATTGATACTGATATCGAGTGATAATAATATAATCAAAGTCTGTCGTTCATTTCATATATAATTCGATGTACCCCAAGCACTTTTTGTATACATATAGATATATAGAGATATAGATATATATATATACACTGGAGAGAGAGAAAAACAGAAACTCACTCAAAGGAAATTCATTTGCCGGATGGACAACAAACAGCAGCACTGTTGTTTCTAGGCATACATATACATATACATATATACATACATATATTGTACTGTAGCTACACTATACTTCTGTTATCTTGTAAATATTTCCCAGGTGTATATGTTATATATATGTATGTGTATGATAGGATGGAAAAAGGAATGTATATGCATGCACGTTGTTTTATATATATATATATAGATAGATATATAGATATCTCTCTATATATATACGTAGATTTTCGATCGGGATGGAGAAAGGGAATACAAAATAGGTAGACTCCGGGAAAGGGGGGAAGGGGAGGGATAGGATGGAAAAGACGCGCGCGTTTTAGAGGTTATGCTTCATACCGTCTTTGTCTATCCACCAATATAAGTGTGTATCTATCTCTCTCTCTCTCTCACTGGCGGATATAAATTCTCACTTAATGGTTAGGTTCTATTTTCTTTTCTTTCTCCTTCTACGCATAAAACACACTCGCGTTCGAAAATAACTATATTTTCTTTACTTTACTTTCTTACTTTACTTTTCTTTCTTATACTTTACGTTAATCTTTAAAGAAAAGGAAAAAACCGAGAAGACTTCGCTCTCTTTTTTGACGGATTGTCAATTTTTACGTATACACGGTTAGAAGGTCGGTTATTTGCTTTCTAAGGTTAAGAACCCGGGGGGTTCGATTTAAGGTCACGAGATTCGAGGATTCAGTCGCCGGTGGTGATTCGATTGTTGTTGTTGTTCTTCTTGTTGCTGTCTTTGTGTTTTCCGATTTTGTTTAAGTTACTCGTCGAAATGCTCTTCGTGCTATCCGCGCACGGACATCACCAGCAGCTCTCCTCCGCCTTACAAGGCAACGCGCGGATCATTTGTATCGTTCGTACTCACACTCCTTCCTTTCCTCACACACTGCCTACCCTCTCACTCCGTTCCGTGCACTGTCGCCAGCGAGCGAACGCACCTATATAGCGACTGGACGGCGCAAACGCGTCCGAGCCGTGCCAAACAGTTCTGCGCATGCGCAGAAACTGCTTCCAAGCCACGCGCGAGAGGGGAGACTTTCCAACCGCCGACGGCCATGATGGGGTTCCAAGGCTCGACCAATCGCGAGGCTCCATTCGGTCCCATGAGCTACGTCACTACTGGACATTCGCGTCTCGGGCTTCGAAGTTCCAAGGAAACGGTAATCGAGTCTTGAAATCATACGAATCCATTTGATTCCGTATATTTCTGGAAACGGTGGGTTCTCGATTTCAGGCTTCGAAGGTAACGAGGTTTTTTGGTTTCATTTGAAAATAATTCAGTTTCCATTTTTTTGATTTTGTTCTTTTAGGGGGGGATTGAGAAATTTATGGAAGTTTTTGGAGCATAGAAAAGTTTGAAGAAGAGAGTCTTAAGTTTTAGAGTTTTTTTTTGTGCACAGAAAAATATTACGTTTATGTACTCGAGGATTTTCTTCCTCTTTTGTGTTGTTTTTGTTTTGTTCAGATATTAAAGGAAGATAATAGTTAAGATTTTAGATTTGCAATTTAAGATGTACATTTTTTTTTAAGGATTCATGGAAATTTTTGAAAAAAGGAGTTCATAAAAGGGGAATGTTCGTGTTTGAAAGTTTTTTTCTATGAAGAAACAACTCGACTCATTTGAGGATTTTTGCTTTTTTTTATATTTTTTTTGTTAAAATTACGTTTTTGATGAAAATGTAAAGCAAATTTTGTACTTCAATTTTGCATGTTTCGGAATTTTTCATGAAATGGAAATTTTTTTGGTGAATCCCAAAAAGGGATTAAATTAAGTAACTCAGTTACTGAAGTTTTTCGGAATTCAAAAATACGGCTGTAAATTTTTGGAATTTTCTGTGGGATTTTATGCGCAAGCGTCACTGCGCAAATATGGAAGAACATTTTTTCCAACGCGCGGCAAATTGTCGCACGTTTGAAAAATGTAAAAAATTGACTGTTTGTCTCAAAAGATTTACAGTTTTTTGGCATGGTATCCACAAATTGCCAGAGAGGTAGGAAAAATGAAGAATTGGGCAAATCGCCAGAGAGGTGGAAAAAATGAAGAATTCCAGGGCATAATGAAGAAAATAATAAATAATGTATAGCTAGCGATAGGCAATACTTCGAATAAAATATTTTTAATTATTTTTGTACAATAAACGTGTATTTTTTATATAAAAATTCCCAATTCATATTTACATACTTGGTATTAGGAAGAAGAATCAAATTTTTAGTATTAAAGAATTCCAATTTTTAAGAGTATCACGTAAAGTTCAATGTTCCATTTTAACGAGAGTATTGTATTCTGGGATGTCCAGGGTAGATCCTTTCTTTGGCTTCTCTTTCTCATCTTCAGAATCCGTGATTTCTGCGTCGAAGAAAAAACTCGAAAGCGCAGTTTTTTTCTTCATCTCATACTTCGGCACCGATTCATTTCTTCTCGGTTTTCGTCTTCTGTTTTTATGAGGTACAGGGTCCTCTTGAAATTCTTCCTCATCTAGAAATTAATTTGTGAATTTGAAACTATTTTGCTGTTTTAAATTTGTTTTTATCGCAAAAAAATAAAAATATGAAAGTTGCTTTAAAAACCAAAAACTTCAAAAAGATAAATTTTCGGCCTCGAAAAAATGGCACAATTCTGGACTTTCGTATGAAATTGATAATAATCACAGTAATAAATATTTCTTACAATACTTACCACTTTCTATGATTTCGTACATATCCGAATGATCTCGTAAAATGACAAATAACGTTGGATATTCGATGATAACTTTTCTCCGCAAATTTTCCTCCAAAGTTGAAGTCAAGTCTAATTCGTAATACCTATAAAAAAATTAAGTTGCTTAATAAATTCAAATTCTTCCAACTCTTTGTTGGAAGTACCATCCGATTTGCAAATTCTTAAGTATAAAATTGAGTGAACTTCGATTTTTTCGAAAATCTTTCAGAAACCAAAGAATTTTTGATCTTGGTAAATTCTAAAAATATGACGAATAAAAAAAATTAGAATTCGTGATTAGAATATTTTTTATACCCTCCAGAATCTTTAAGAATTTTTTCTTTCAAGAATCCTGACTGTTAATATATTAATATTGTTAATTTTCAAAATAAGAACCAAAAGTGGATAATTTTAATATTTGTTTATACCTAGAATTTGATTTCTCAATCTTCTCAGCTTTCAAAAGAACTTTGATTCCCGATAGACCGACGGATCGATAGTACTGCAGTCGATCGGCGAGTTGTTTTCTGAGATTCACCGCTTCAATGTCCTTTGTATCTTCTAAGGATCCCAAGGGATCCAAAACTTGTTGCAATACGGCTGATAATCTACTGGTATCTAAAACTCTAAATGAAGACCCTGATGTTTATTTAATTTTCCATTTTCCGTGAATTAAAAAGACAAGTGAAAAAAGTATTACCGATTGATAACCCATTTTGCATTTTCTGCTTGTGGAAATATCAAGTCTACTCTCCAAAAAAACTGATTATTCTTCCAATCTAGATAAGTTGTATTTTCTTTGTGCCTGCTAAAATTATGTGGCATCAGCTCCAATTTCACACCTTTTCTCATAGCTGCTATTTTTAATTTGTATAAATGCTGTGGAATAATGAAAGTATAAAATTATTTTAAAATATTGTTTTACAAAGCGACTAATGTCACATAAAATACTTTTACTATGATACCGCTACTATTTAATCTGTAACTTACGGGTGGTAAATTCCTTTGCTGAGTGCATTTTTTTGAAGGATCATTTTGTAATTGTTCGACCGATCGTCCGATTTCTTCCAGGAAACGATAATCTATCGTAACAAAAATTTCTCAAAAAATTAAAAGACTTTAAAACTAATGATACAAATGAGACATATTGTTTATGTATGTACAAATTTCTCAGTTATTATATTATATTGGATTGGCAACTAAGTAATTACAGATTTTTTCATTTATTTGTTTTGAAAAATCCGTGATTTGCCATCTCCTTAGCTGCCAACCCAATATTTTTTCACGATGGACTGAATGAATTTGAACCGATAAAAATGAATGAAAAGCATACTTTTTTTTTACACATAATACATTTTTCACATTTGTCAACATTTTCCAGTAGTTGACAGAATTAAGTAAAAAAAATCATTGATAATCGGTTTGAACGAATTCATTGAACTCAAGTTAAAAAAACTGAAATAATAAAATCAATAATGATGGATAAAATAGTAAATTAATTAGTAAATTACTAATTACTTTACTAATTATTAAATCAATTATAGTAATATAATAAAATAGTAAATAATAAAAGTAAATTAAGAAAATTAATGAGTTAAAAATAATTACCACTAAGTACGTCCAGGTCTGAAAATTTCTTTAAAGGCATATATTTGGTCCTGTCCCGAATTCCATCGCATTCCAATTCCTTTTTGTGAATACTTACACATGTGAGGCAACACGTTCTAACCTCACATTTCGGACAAGTGTATTTTGCTTTGTTGACCCCACAGACTTCGCAATTCTCCAATCTATCGATATAAAAAATGTATTAAATTTGGGACAGGAGTTCGTTAAATTTTAGAATTGTTTCGTCTAATTAGTGCGTTTGTTTATACATACTTGACACTGGAGGCAGCCATTTCTCTAAATGATACCCATGCAAGTTAGATGGTGAAGGAGAGGGAGCATAATCAACTTGTATCTCATATACGGAGCACTCGACCGAAAAAGTAAAGCTGAAAGCGATGAATAAAGAGTACATTTTATTTATTAATTTTGAATTAGGAAACATCATAGAGATAACGTCTCTATAGAAAACACCCTTTTGAAAGTTCTCCATTATATTTTGGATATTTCGGGGTGAAATAAAATTTTGTGAATATCAAAATTCTTCCTAGGAATGGCGAGCAAGATGCTTTCGAATGTAGCCCAAATCTCAAATCGATGGTAAAAGTCTTCGTTTTGCATATGTTTTGATTTTATGTGTAGGTTATATTGTCTTGTATTTCGAACATTCTTTTTCTTCACTGTGACCTTTATTTTGAATTTTATTTTATATTCCATACAGCAATAATATAGCCTTCAATCCTTGTTAAGAAGAAAAATTAGATTTTTGTATTAATTTCATTGGTTTCTCCTTATTTCTATTTTTTCATATACGAAAAATCTGAACAAAAATGTATAAAATAATAATGTAAATAAATGGATAAATAATAAAACAAGAAATGATAATAATAAATTAGTAAATAATATCAAACAATATTGTTAATAACTTATAATAGATAACGAACAATTATAATATCAATTAACTAAAAATATAAAGTATGATCCTTATTTTATTATCTGCATTTTCAGCCTTCTTTCCAAATTACGCTTCGATAAAGTACAACTCCAACTACGAAGAACATTCATAAGGAAAAATGAACGGCGCAAAGCTCCACCTACACCTCCAGATATAAAAATCGAAATGCATCCGATTCGAGTAAAAAATTTATGGAAACAACTCCTATTCACAATTATGGTAAATTGGAAAAATTTCTTTTTTTTCCTTGCTTTCGTTCCAAAATAATTTTAAACAGAAAACGATATTTTTGTTTTCTTATGCCAATAAACTAGGAAATGTGATCTTAGGTCAGCGATGTAACGTTAATTGGAGCAACCATATGGGAGATGGAAAGGAGAAGGAAACATTTAGTCAATGACTACTTTGTAATGCATTCTCCTTCAGACTTAGTAAGAAGCCAATTTTCTTTTTTAATTTCCTGCTTTTTGGATTCGTTTTCTATTTATTTGATAAATATCTTGCACTAACTTAGGCGGAAACCCTGGAATCGACAAGGATCCTTCGACCCTGGTGGTCCACCTTAACGCAAGAAGACAAAATGTTTTTAGCGATAAGTTTCTTAAACGTTATCATATACTCTTGTTGGAAAGTACCAAAGCTACGAAGTACAATGTACCGGTATTTTTGTGTCAGACCCACTTCTCGTAAGTAGAAAACCTATTTTCTTTTAGAAATCTTTAATTCAATTTTAATGCCAACGTTAAAACAAAGTATTTAAATTCAATTCAATAAGCATATATCTTAATCAGCACTTTTTCACATAACGCGATATAATTTTATAATTAAAGTGAATTTAATTACTTAAATTACATTCATTAAATGTAATCATGCAATGTTTGATGAAAAATTAAATAGAAATGCGTATAATTAAATTGCAGGTGCAATATGTTGGCCAATGTTGCTGTCCACGTTTTCTCATAAGTCATTACCCCATTTGGGCCTAAACATTTTCGCTCTATCGATCTGCTGTCACATGGCAATACCGATTATGGGTATCGAACAATTCCTTGTTGTGTATTTAACAAGTGCAGTGGTGGGCAATTTCGCGAGTCAGTTACTAAAAACAGTCGTAGGTTCGGCGGCATTTAGTTTGGGAGGCGTAAGTTAACATGATTGAGGTGACGTAAAAAAATTTCAGAGAATTTTTTTCATCGTTTCTCCCGGAAATCATTCCTAAGCTAATTCTGAAATTTGGAATTTCGAGAATCAGTATAGAAATGCAAAAGGTTTCTTGAATTTTGAATTTCAAATTAGTATTATTTTTTAATAATAATACTAATTTGTATATTTACAAATACAAATTTGTATTATTTTTTAATAATAATAATAATAATTATTATTATTATTGATTTAGGCAAAGACAATTTAACGATATAATTTGTTTATATTGAAAGAAACTACGTAATATTTTTAAAACGCTTAGAATCCTCATCACCAGGACTCTTTATTTTAATTTTTTTTATACAAATAATTGTTGTTTGTTACAGGCTGGTGCAATTTTTGGACTTCTTGGATACTTTACCACTCAATTTCCCGAAGCTCGAGTTACCATTGAATATTTGCCTTCCTTACCAATTTCAATGGGCACTGTAAGTTTACAATATATAGCTCTGAAAGAAAAGAATTTTTTTTACATAAATTAACCAGTTCCCAAATTTCATCATTTCGAGGGAATATGATTTAGTAAATTAATTTCTCAACTTTTCTGGAAAACAAATCTTTTAAATCATGTATTTTTTAATGAATCTACAAAAAATTGAAAACTCCGTAAAGAAGAAAAGGTTGAAAATTTCAAATTTATGGAAATTAATGACATCTCTAGCTTCTAATCTCGAAGACTTTTAAGTTTGAAAAATTTTTGGATTAAAGAAACTACTGATTTTTACAATTGCTAAATTTTAAAGAAAAAAATAATTGTTATTAAATTTTTTTAAGAAATAAAATTCTGAGCAATGTGATACAAATTGATACAGACATTCGAAACTGAACAATTAAAAACAGCAAAATATCTCAAATACAAAAAACAGTTTACAAATGAAGTTCTCTTTAAAAAGTTGAAACTTCGTACGGAAAAATTATGGAAATTCATAAACCTAAAACTTCCACAGATTTTTCGTATATAAAAAAATAGAAAAAAAGAGAAACCAATGAAATTAATACGAAAATCTAATTTTTCTTCTTAACAGGGATTGAAGGCTATATTGTTGCTCGATGTCGTAGGCTGTATCATGAGGTGGCGATACTTCGATCACGCTGCACATTTAGGTGGCGCATTATTTGGAATGTGAGTATCTTTCCATCAGACCATCCTTCCATCAATTTTTCGCGACACTAATTTCCATATTATCTAAACAGATTTTGGCACAATTGGGGAAGTGCCAATGTATGGGACAATCGAATTCTGTTCAAGAAATTGTGGTCAGTTTTGCGTAAGCCACGGACCAGTCGTTCAGAGAAATAAACCAAGAGATCGGTCGGAAGCGAATCGATCTTTTGTTTTTTCTTTTTCCATCTTCAGTAATCAATCGTTACCTTTTTAGTGTGTTTATTATAAATCGGAGACGATGTACAAAGGTGCCAGACGTTAATTCTTAAGGTACTTGACGTGGTGTCTGATGTGGTCTTCGATGAAGGTTGAAATAAAGAAGTAACTGTGATCGTAACCGTCCTGTAATCTTAGAACCAGGGGAACCCCAGAATCCTTCGCCGCGTCCAACAAATTCTCTGGTAACAATTGTTTTCGTTCATAGAAAATATCTTCCGTTCCCTGTGGGGAAAGAGAAAAGTAATAAGTTGCTCAAAGGTTTCAATGATTAATCAAATTTATGCGGTCCAATTATAAAGATTTCATTCGGTTTGAGAAGAGAATTTGAATTCGTAGGAATTGAACTATTCCAATCGGGTCCAATATATTTTAGATTTTTCAATTCACATAATCAGATTAATCTCGATTGATCGAATCAATTTTGAGAAATTAACTCAATCGAGACAAATCAAATTGATTTTAAAAAATTTAGTAAATCTGGACCGATTAAATTCGATTAGAAAAACTACTTAAATCTGGACCAATCAAATTCGTTTATACAAATTTGAACACATCAAATTAGTTTGAAAAAACCAGTTAACATAACGATTTTTCAAACACGATATTCTCCCAATTCCCAACAAATACAATTTTTTCGGACATTATTTACCTGATCGATTAAGATATCCAAGGGAGGTCCGTTATATTTTTTTACCAATTCCGTGGAGTCCCATTCCTTCCAGTGTTCATCTCCTTCGGATCCTCCCAGGTATTCAGAGAACGCTTTTTTACCCAATGGACATTGCATGGGGTTACTAATTGGTGCGAAAGCACTAACAGTTTTGTAGAGTCCTGGTTTTTTTAAAGCACATATTAAAGCCCCGTGTCCTCCCATGCTGTACAAAGAAAACTCCATGTTTAGCAACTAGTCGGAATTGACGATTATGGAAGTGATAAAAAACTTGGAATTTTCATAGAAGAAAATGTATCTACATATAAATTAATTTAATTAATTTAATCGATTTTATTGATTAGAAAATATTGTTGCAAATTTTTGTATAAATATTTTAGAAAATCAAATTCTAATTCTTCAATTAAACTCGAAATACAAGATTATAAACTTCAGAAAATTTAGAAATAGTGTAAAAAGTGTATTAAAAATAAATTGATAAATTTTATTGACAATAATTCAATTTGGTATTGTACGTAGATTTGTAGCGACATTTTCCTTGTCGAAAAAGTCGATATTAATTTCTTTTAATGGCTGGTATTTATATCTGCCCGTAATTATTTTCGTCATCTCTATAATTTTTCATCGAAATTTATTATAAATAATAACTCCAGGTCTCTGGTTATTTTTCCATTTATCACTTTTTCGCTTAAAAATTGCGAGTAAAACATAAAATATTTGCTTTGCCTTGGTATTGCAAGATTTGCAATAAAAATTCATTAATTAATGATAATACCTAAAAATCTCAGTTATAAATAATAATTTAAAATCATAGTACCTATGGCCCATAATAGACTGATTTCCAGGGATAACTGGGAAGTTTGCTTGCACAACACGAGGTAATTCCTCGGTGATGTAACTAAACATTCGGTAATTATTTTTCCATGGTTCCTGGGTAGCATCCACATAGAATCCTGCACATACGCCAAAATCCCAACTGTCCTCCTCACCAGGAATATTCAAACCACAAGGGCTCGTGCCTGGTGCGACGATAGCCACTCCGTGTTCGGATGCATATTTTTGTGCTCCGGCTTTCAGGGTGAAATGTACTTCGGTGCACGTGAAGTCGGACAACCAGTATATTACTGGAACCGGAGCCTCCTTCGACTGTGGCGGTAAGTAAATGCCAAAATTCATGTCGCATTTTAATTCAGAGCTGTGAAAAAAAATATTAGGGATTTTTCAAGGAATATTTGAAAAAATAATGTAATTATTATGGCAGAAATATAAAGCCGGTAGTCGAGGGACCAAAAAATACTTATATAAAAGGTACAATATTTTCAAACAATATATTTCTAATTAACCCACCTTTCGTGGCAATAAACATCTTGCAAGCCTCCGAAAACCTTGCTACTAGTAACTTTCATAATGGAAGTCATCTAAAAAGTAGCAACAAAGTGCAATTTATTACTTGTGAACTTAATTTAATAGGTTGCTTTTATTACGGTTATCGATGAAGTCATCAAGCGTTAGGATGCAAAAAAGTTTCTGATGACAAAACTATATTGGAGAATTGTTTTTCAAAATTATACCAAAATAAGACCCGACTGTTTTGAAAGTGGCCTAAGTTCAATTTTTCATGAATTTCGCAAAATCCAAA
This sequence comes from Gasteruption jaculator, assembly GCA_949825005.1. NCBI lineage: Eukaryota > Metazoa > Arthropoda > Insecta > Hymenoptera > Gasteruptiidae > Gasteruption > Gasteruption jaculator. Next base: position 7,835,756 of record OX463770.1, read on the forward strand.
TAATCAATTGTCAGTCACAAAAGAGGTTTGTCAAAAACATAATTATGATTTTACATAAAGCTGTGGAATACTAGAAGTTCCGCATGAGACGAATAAAACATCGGGATTCTTAACATAATCGACAATTGGTGATTGGACGGTTGATTTTGTAAAAGTCGATGCAGTTCAATTTTTTAAAGCTTTTTGGCGGGCTCGAAATTTCCTGAGACCCTGTTTCGCACTGTTTGGCTCTTTTTTTAAGGCTTTTTTATAAAGATTTAGGGCACGCTGCCTTTCACGGAATGCTCTTACGCGTTCGGTACTAGTTTTCTTTCTCGACATTCGTTCTGGCATTGTTAAAGTCGCTCAAAATTAACACAATCTTAAAATACAAAATTGACACAACCCTAAAATAGAAAATAACACAATACAATTAGGGCACGAATAGGAAATATATTCCAAGTATTTATTACGTCCATGATTCCAGTATATGAGGAAAAAACGAATTCATGAAATGCTTGTTACTCAATATTCATGACTGCTAGAGTGGAATTGAAATTTCAGTATGAAACGAAAATGTGAAACGCGCTTGCCTGGCTTTAACGAATCACAGAGGGGTGTGAGGAACTGTGAGCATACCCCCACCACGTTTCACTTTTTCGTTTCACTCTAATGTCCAATTTCCCAATTGAACCAATTCCCACTGCCATGTTCTAAGAAGTTTAATTTCAAAAAATTGTTATTTAATTTTTTGTAGGATTCAATTCTTCCTAAAGTTAATCAATGAGATTTTTATAAATATTTATAGAAAAAAGTTATAGATATTTGTATGTGTAAGAGATACATAAGGTGGAACTATTGTCATTCCTAGAATAATTATTTGCTCAACCCTTGGGGGGAACACATTTTTTAGAAAATATTCCAGTTACTTTTATGTTAAATGTTTAGTAGAATCATGAAAATGAATTGATACTATTTTTTATAAATTTGTATATATTAGACCTCAGAGATCCTAAAAAGTACTTATATGCGCTTAAAAACTATAAAAGATATCAGAAATGCGAAAGAAAAATTGTAAATAAGTAGGTGGGGCGTATACGTCCCACTGCCTATACGCTACATACTGCATTTGTCATAATCAGCGCGGCCTGAACGGAAAGTTTAGTGCCGGTCACCGGTGACCGACATGGCGGTCAACCTGTTAATGTGGTTGATTTTGGAGATGTATACCTTCGAAACGAGTGCAACGGAATGCACGAAGTAGGTGTCCAAAAAAAATCGCTAAATTCCGGTACGGGAGTAGATTTTAATAATGATTTCGTGGAATGACGAATGTCTGGACACTAGAGTCGCGACAGAACTGCAAGACCAGCTGTAACCTTGATAAGGATTTTTTTTATCTTTATCCTTTTCTTCGTTTTATGTTATAATATATTACAATATATTATATTATAATTAATACGAGTCATTTAGGGTATATATATTTAGGATGCATATATGTAATTACACGCACGTAATCTAATTATACAATTCTCCAAAAAATCAGAGAACCTTACGTGGAATTAGGAAACGTATTATTTCCAACACCGCAACTATAATATTCCAGTGAGGTTGCAGAATACGGATATTTTTTTTACCGGCATCATGTGCAAAAATGATTTCTCACTTGACCTAAGAAAGTTACCATTTCCATATAGAAGGAAATGGGAAACCAATAGAGCACAGAGCAGCAAGCGAATCCAAATATTTATTATAGGTCGGATTAAAGAAAAAGAAAAATTCGACAAATTATTTATTCGTCACACCTACATAAATCTGAAAAAATTGTTTATAAGGCATCATCTTGTCATTCTCAATTATTTCGTGAAGCGTAATTACATGTCTCCGATCTCCGTATGGGAATGACGCGGGAAATTTAAAATTCCAAGTTTCTAGTGTGATGTCATATTTTTGCTCAAGGAATCAGGAAGTTAATTTTTTAAATTCACTTTAGGGCATTTAGAATATAGTAAGATTTTAAAAACAATATTTATGCAATCTAAGGGTTTTCAACTAAGTTAACAATATTTTAATTTTTTATAAAATTCTGTGCTGGAGTCATGTTGAGAAATTTTCAATTATTAGGTATTTTTGTTTTCGGACAAATAATTCTTGAATTTTTTGCTTAATAGTTTTGGAATTACAGTAATATTATGGTTTTTATAAAATATTTTTTCAATTAAAGGTTCCTTCATTATCCGATATTTCCAATTTTAAAAATAGTGTCTTTTAAAACATTATAGCTTTTAATATTCATTATTTGCGATTTTAAATGTACTTTTACCAAAAAATTATTCGAATATGAAATATATTTTTGTCTTTTTCCAATTCATACATTTCTTTAATATTTAGAATTCTGATTTTAGGTTCTATACAAAATTATTCGAATTCGCAAGATCTACAACAGCAAATATCTGCAACTTTGAATTGAATTTCTGCAAAATATTATTCCAATTCCTAATTCCTTGAATATCTAAAATAACAATTTTAAATTGTTTCTACAAAATTTTCGGAATTTGAAATTAACTTTTCACAAAATATTCAAAATTCCTTCAATATTCAATACATGCGATATTTCTAATAAAGTTACAAATGAATATTTACAAAAGAAAAAAATTATTGTTATTACATTTTTTTAAGAAATAAATTTCTGAGTAATGTGTTTTCAAATGAAATGACAAAAGGATTTTAAACTAAGTAAAAAATTTTCAATTTTATACAAATTGATACAGACATTCGAAACTGAATTATAAAAAAACAAAGTACCTCAAATACGAAAAACAATTTCCAAATGAGGTTCTCTTTAAAAGTTGAAACTTCGTACGGAAAAATGATGGAAATTCATAAACCTAAAAATTCCACAGATTTTTCGTATATAAAAAAATAGAAAAAAAGAGAAACCAATTAAATTAATACGAAAATCTAATTTTTCTTCTTAACAGGGATTGAAGGCTATATTGTTGCTGGATGTCGTAGGCTGTATCATGAGGTGGGGATACTTCGATCACGCTACACATTTAGGTGGCGCATTATTTGGAATGTGAGTATCTTTCCATCAGACCATCCTTCTATCAATTTTTCGCGTCACTAATTTCCATATTATCTAAACAGATTTTGGCAAAATTGGGGAAGCGCCAATATATGGAATAATCGAATTCAGATCCAGAAATTGTGGTCAGTTTTGCGTGGGCCGCCGACCAGTGGTTGACAGAAATAAACCAAAAGGTGGGTCAGAAGCGAATCAATCATTTGTTTTTTCTTTTTCCATCTTCAATAATCAATCGTTACCTTTTTAGTTTGTTTATTATTAATCGGAGTCGATATACAAAGGCGCCAGGCGTTAATTCTTAAGGTACTTGGCGTGGTGTCTGATGTGGTCTTCGATGAAGGTTGAAATAAAGAAGTAACTGTGATCGTAACCGTCCTGTAATCTTAGAACCAGGGGAACCCCAGAATCCTTCGCCACGTTCAACAAATTCTCTGGTAACAATTGTTTTTGTTCATAGAAACTATCTTCCGTTCCCTGTGGGCAAAGAGAAAAGTAATGAGTTGCTCGAAGGTTTCAATGATTAATCAAATTTATACGGTCCAATTATAAAGATTTCATTCGGTTTGAGGAAAGAAATTGAATTAGTAGGAATTGAACTATTCCAATCGGGTCAAATATATTTTAGATTTTTTAATTCACATAATCAGATTAATCTGGATTGATCGAATCAATTTTGAGAAATTAACTGAATCGAGACTGATCAAATTGATTTCAGAAAATTTATTAAATCTGGACCAATTGAATTCGTCTATAGAAATTTGAACAAATCAAATTAGTTTGAAAGAACCAGTTAACATAACGATTTTTCAAACACGATATTCTCCCAATTCCCAACAAATACAATTTTTTCGGACATTATTTACCTGATCGATTAAGATATCCAAGGAAGGTCCGTTATATTTTTTTACCAATTCCGTGGAGTCCCATTCTTTCCAGTGTTCATCTCCCTCGGATCCTCCCAAGTATCCGGAGAACGCTTTTTTACCCCATGGACATTGCATGGGGTTACTAATTGGTGCGAAAGCACTAACAGTTTTGTAGAGTCCTGGTTTTTTTAAAGCACATATTAAAGCCCCGTGTCCTCCCATGCTGTACAAAGAAAATTCCATCTTTAGCAACTCCTTGGAATTGAAGATTATGAAGATGACAAAAAACTTGGAATTTTTATAGGAAAAAGTGTATCTACGTATAAATTAATATAATTAATTTTTATCGATCTTATTGATTAGAAAATATCGTTGCAAATTTTTGTATAAAAATTTTAGAAAATCAAGTTCAAATTCTTCAATTAAATTCGAAACACAAGATTATAAGCTTCAGAAAATTCATAAATAATGTAAAAAGTGTATTGGAAATAAATTGATAAATTCTATTGTCAATAATTTAATTTGGTATTCGTACATAGATTTGTAGCGACATTTTCTTTGTCAAAAGAGTCGATATTAATTTCTTTTAATGGCTGATATTTATATCTGCCCGTAATTATTTGCGCCATTTTTATAATTTTCCATCGAAATTTATTACAAATAATAACTCCAGGTCGCTGGTTATTTTTCGCTTATTTAAGTTTCCAATCTGAATCTGGTCCCAGACTACATTCCATCGGGATATTCCCTCCTTGTTTAGTTCAATGTAAATATTTACTAGAAAATCGAAAAGCCAAAAGAAATGATAATACCTAAAAATCTGATATATGCATAAATAATAATTTAAAATCATAGTACCTATGGCCCATAATAGACTGATTTCCAGGAATAACTGGGAAGTTTGCTTGCACAACACGAGGTAACTCCTCGGTGACGTAACTAAACATTCGGTAATTATTTTTCCATGGTTCCTGGGTAGCATCCACATAGAATCCTGCACCTGTGCCAAAATCCCAACTGTCCTCCTCACCAGGAATATTCAAACCACGAGGGCTCGTGTCTGGTGCGACGATAGCCACTCCGTGTTCGGATGCGTATTTTTGTGCTCCGGCTTTCTGGGTGAAATTTGCTTCGGTGCACGTTAACCCGGATAACCAGTAAATTACTGGAACCGGAGCCTCCTTCGACTGTGGCGGTAAGTAAATGCCAAAATTCATGTCGCATTTTAATTCAGAGCTGTGAAAAAAAATATTAGGGATTTTTCAAGGAATATTTGAAAAAATAATGTAATTATTATGGCAGAAATATAAAGCCGGTAGTCGAGGGACCAAAAAATACTTATATAAAAGGTACAATATTTTTAATCAATATATTTCTAATTAACCCACCTTTTGTGGCAATAAACATCTTGAAAGCCTCCGAAAACCTTGCTACTGGAAACTTTCATAACAGAAGTCATCTAAAAAGTAGCAACAAAGTGCAATTTATTACTTGTGAACTTAATTTAATAGATTGCTTTTATTACGGTTATCGATGAAGTCATCAATCGTTAGGATGCAAAAAAGTTTCTGATGACAAAACTATATTGGAGAATTGTTTTTCAAAATTATACCAAAATAAGACCCGACTATTTTGAAAGTGGCCTAACTTCAATTTTTCATGAATTTCGCAAGATCCAAATAATCAATTGTCAGTCACAAAAGAGGTTTGTCAAAAACATTATTATGATTTTACATAAAGCTGTGGAATACTGGAAGTTCCGCATGAGATGAATAAAACATCAGGATTCTTAACATAATCGACAATTGGTGATTGGACGGTTGATTTTGTAAATGTCGATGCAGTTCCATTTTTTAGAGCTTTTTGGCGGGCTCGAAATTCCCTGAGACGCTGTTTTGCACTTTTTGGCTCTTTTTTTAAGGCTTTTTTATAAAGATTTAGGGCACGCTGCCTTTCACGGAATGCTCTTACACGTTCGGTACTAGTTTTCTTTCTCGACATTTGTTCTGGCATTGTTAAAGTCACTCAAAATTAACACAATCTTAAAATACAAAATTGACACAACCCTAAAATACAAAATAACACAATACAATTAGGGCATGAATAGGAAATACATTCCAAGTATTTGTTACGTCCATGATTCCAGTATATGAGGAAAAAACGAATTCATGAAATACTTGTTACTCAATATTCATGACTACTAGAGTGGAATTAAAATTTCAGGATGAAACGAAAATGTGAAACGCGCTTGCCTGGCTTTAACGAATCACAGAGGGGTGTGAGGAACTGTGAGCATACCCCCACCACGTTTCACTTTTTCGTTTCACTCCAATGTCCAATTTCCGATTGGACCAATTCGCACTGCCGTGTTCTAAGAAGTTTAATTTCAAAAAGTTATTTAATTTTTTGTAGGATTCAATTCTTATTTATAGAAAAATTTAAATATTATAAATATTTATAGAAAAAAGTTATAAATATTTGTATGTGTAAAAGATACATAAGGTGGAACTATTGTCATTCCTAGAATAATTATTTGCTCAACCCTTGGGGGGAACACATTTTTTAGAAAATATTCCAGTTACTTTTATATTAAATGTTTAGTAGAATCATGAAAATGAATTGATACTATTTTTTATAAATTTGCATATATTAGACCTCAGAGATCCTAAAAAGTACTTATATGCGCCTAAAAACTATAAAAGATATCAGAAATGCGAAAGAAAAATTGAAAATAAGGAGGTGGGGCGTATACGTCCCACTGCCTATACGCTACATACTGCATTTGTCATAATCAGCGCGGCCTGAACGGAAAGTTTAGTGCCGGTCACCGGTGACCGACATGGCGGTCAACCTGTTAATGTGGTTGGTTTTGGAGATGTATACCTTCGAAACGAGTGCAGCGGAATGCACGAAGTAGGTATCCAAATAAAAATCGCCAAATTCCGGTACGGGAGTCGATTTTAATAATGATTTCGTGGAATGACGAACGTCTGGGCACTGAAGTCGCAACAGAACTGCAAGAGTTAAGTCGTATGACCTCTTAAGTCTTGACACCAGCTGTAACCTTGATAAGGATTTTTGTTTATCTTATCTTTTTCCTCGTTTTATATTATAATATATTAAAATATATTATATTATAATTAATACGGGTCATTTAGAGTATATATATTTAGGATACATATATGTAATTACACGCACGTAATCTAATTATATAATTCTCCAAGAAATCAGAGAACCTTACGTGGAATTAGGAAACGTATTATTTCCAACACCGCAACTATAATATTCCAGTGAGGTTACAGAATACGGATATTTTTTTACCGGCACCACGTGCAAAAATGATTTCTCACTTGACCTAAGAAAGTATAACCATTTCCATGGAGAAGGAAATGGGAGACCAATAGAGCGTAGAGCAGCAAGCGCATCCAAATATTATCGGTCGGGTTAAAGAAAAAGAAAAATTCCGCAAATTATTTATTCGTTACAGCTACATAAATCTGAAAAAATTGTTTATAAGGCATCATCCTGTCATTCTCAATTATTTCGTGAAATGTAATTACATAGGTCTCCAATCTCGGTATGGGAGTGACGCGGGAAATTTAAAATTCCAAGATTCTGATATGATTTCATATTTTTTCTCAAGGAATCAGGAAGTTGATTTTCAGAATTCAGTTTAGGGGGTTTAGAATATAGCAAGATTTTTAAAAACAATATTTATGCAATCTAAGGGTTTTCAACTAAGTTGACAATATTTTAATCTATTTTTTAAATTTTATTCTGGAGTCAAAAAAGTTATAAATCTAAATGTTGAGCAATTTTCAATTATTAGGTACTTTTGTTTTCGAAGAAATAATTCATGAATTTTTCGCTTAACAGTTTTGAAATTACAGTAATATGAATATCTAAAATAACAATTTTAAATTGTTTCTACAAAATTTTTGCAATTTCAAATTAACTTTTCATAAAATATTATATTTCAAAATTCCTTCAATATTCAATACTTGCGATTTCAAACATTTAACGACCTAATTTTCTAATAAATTCACAAATCAATTCAATTATCAAATACCTCTAGTGTTTTGTGATAATTTCTTTTTTATCAAAAAATCTCATCTTTATTTGATCATCAATCTCGTGTCACATACAAAATTAGAAAAAAATGTAGCAATTCAAAGGAAAGTGATAACAGTTCTGGCTTGATTCACTTGCCAAACGTTAAGCTCTTCGTAATCCTCAATCGCGGAATTGATCTGGTCCGGATTGAATCCCTTGCTGGTACAGGATTCGACAATGTCCGATATTTTAACGACCTTGTCCTCTGCCGCTAGTTCGCGAATTATTGAGAAAATCTTATCCGTGGGGTTCTGCTGTCTCACGACCCCCTCGGAATGATTTATCGAGTACTTGGACATTTCCACCAAGCGATTGGCTTCCGCGATATCGTCTTTCTCGACGACGTCGGATAAACGCAAACGCGCTAATGCCGTTGATAATCGCAACACTCCCAATAAGTTACGAGCAGACGTGAAAGTTTTATCGTGGCTGTTGCGAGCTTCCCTTCTCATCTGAACGTACGAACCTGAAATTGTTTTTCAGAAATATTTAAGTGAGATGAGTTTTGGATATTAACACTTTGCCGTCCGCACGTCTGATCGGGATTCTTTCGTTTGGCGCCGGTATAAATCTTTATGTACGACACCAACGTGGTGCCACCGGACGGCATAGTGTTAAAATAATTCCGAAGAATTTTTTGAGAGTTTGACGTTGAATTTCGGTATTTTTTTAGTAAAATAAATTTATGATTTACTTCAATATTGATTTATATAGAATAGATAGAATTCTATATAATGAAATAGTATATAACTATTATTAAATAAATATCGAAAGAAGTACTTTTCCATTTTTTATACAATTCCGAAATGAGCAACTTACCAACGACGTAATCCGTCAATTCTTCCGGAATTACCGGTTCCTTTGTTTTACAAAGACTGATATACTTTCTGATTAAACTCATATCTAAAGCTTCGACTTCAGTCGGAGGTTGAGAACAGTGTTGATGTACATAAGTTATATGCTTTGCCAGCCTGAAATTAACAATTATTTATTTGTTTAGAAATGCGCGCGCACACTCACACTAATTTTTCTTAAATAAATTTAATGTATGAAATATACATTAATTTTAATTAAACACATTTTTACACGGTTCCATGCAAAGCGAATTTAAATTCATTTTTGCATCGAATCCTATCGGGGAAAAATTCCCGAAAACAATTCATCTTTTTCATACGTACTTCAAATCGTTCGATCGATCGGCTCGGTCCTGAATGAGCCACAACAAATCGAATCGCGAGAGTAGAGCCGCGGGAAGTTGAATATTCTGCTCGATGGTCCTTTTGGGGTTGTATCTGCCATAGGCTGGATTGGCAGCTGCCAGAATGGACACTCTTGCGTTCAACCTCGTCATGATACCGGCCTTGGCTATGGAGATGGTTTGTTGTTCCATCACTTCGTGGATGGCCGTTCGATCGGAATCTGCCATTTTGTCGAACTCGTCGATACAACAAACCCCTTGATCGGCTAATACCAAAGCACCGCCTTCCAACATCATTTGTCCGGTAAGGGGATCCTTCATGACCGATGCCGTTAAACCCACCCCGGAGGATCCTCTTCCCGTGGTGTATTGCGATCTCGGAGCCAATCGGGTGATAAATGATAAGAGCTGCGATTTCGCCACTCCGGGGTCACCCATTAAACAGATGTTGATGTTTCCTGAAAAAGAATTTCCAAATTGGTACAGAAACAAAATGTGAATACTTCGTCATGAATGATAATAATGATTGAATGGGTCACCTCAAAAACGTCGAAAGGTACAAATTGCAAATTGTTCGAAAACCCTCAAAAATTAAAAAAATAACCCAATAGACTTTTTAAAAAAATTTCATCAATTTAAAAAAATCGTCCATTTTTTTAAAAATTGTTTTAAAAAATCCATCAGGTTTTTTTCCGGGGGATTTTGAACAATTTGCAATTTGTACCTTACACCGTTTTTGAGGTGACCCATTTAATTACAGCTCCTTAAAAATTAAGCATTCATCAGACATTTTTTTTGAAAGAGAAGAAATATATTATAATTTTGTAAAAATTTGATGTTCGAACCGATAAATTAGGAATGGTTTTAAAATTAGAGAAAAAAGAACGTCGAGTCGATTACCTCTGATTTTAATATCGCCCTTTTTCTTATCGGTTCCACCGACGAGAAGTAGTAACAATGCTTTCTTCACGTCTTCCAAACCGTAAATTTCGGGGGCAATGGAGCAAGCCAATTTGCTGTAAAAATCATCCTGCATCAACACAGCTAATTCTTCTTCAGTTAATTCGGTATTTTCGTTCTCGGAAGTTTGCAAATTGTTCAAGCACACGATTCTCTAAAAATGAAAAGCAAATAAATTATAGCGGATATAAAAATAATATTATTATCAAAATAAGTATTCATTTATACAATTTTTCATATGAAATGTTTCTTTTGATTAGAAAAGAAAGAAACCATTCATTATTTTATCTTGTATGTGTGATACTTATAAAAATAAGCGAATGTATGAAAATAGCAGCATTCGGAAAAAAATAAAGAAATAATCTTAACAAATTGCAAAAATATTGAGATTCGGGAAATCTTACATGGGCGTCCAAGTAAGTTTCGCTCAAAAGCGCAGATCCGGGTCTTCCGCTCCATCCAGTTCTTAAAATCGGCAGGAAGATTCCGCTAATAATCACATGGTCTCCTGGTAGACATTGTCTCGTAGTTTCTCCGCGACAAAAGATCGTTAAAGACCTGGGAATGTGTCCGACTGGGACTTGGTCGCTCTTCGATAAAAAAGGAATTAAAAATCAGTATCCAGCTCTCAAATTTTTAAAATCGAATGAATATAAACCATTTATAACTAAAACATATGATTAATTATTTTTAAAAAAATATTGAATATCCTGAAATTATTATTAATTTTAATTATAAAAATTGAATATCGTGATAAAAACTAATTATTCACTTAATTATTTGTTACTCCCATTAAAAAAATTCCTTTCGGCGAAAAAATTCTTTTTTGTCAGGCAAATCTTTTGATGACTAAAAACATGTTTTCGAAATAATAAAACTTACATGTTCCTGAATTTTAACATCTTGAAATTTGACGAATTTGGACCCTTTACTCTGCATACACAACCTTCCTCCGGATTTATTCACACGGCAGTCATTGCTTACACAAGTTTGTAACGGCATAAACGTCATCGAGTTTACCTGTTATCGAACCAAAAAAAATATGTATATATATTATGAATATGTATTAACAATAGAAAATATAGGAATAAAATCGACCACTACGCACCGTCTGATATGTTTCTGCACCGCACTGGTCGCAAGTGTAAGTCGCAACAACCACCATTGGTTTGACTTCGGTGGCACGAGTTACAATTCCTCTGACGGTCACTAATTTCCCAATTTGATCCGCTTTGATGTCACGAACCGATAGTGATTTTGCACTGTCGAAATCCTTAAAATACACTTCGCTGAAAATAAACAAGTAAAGATTTTTAACAATTCTTAAAATAATTATATATATCTATTTTTTTTAGTAAACTGGAAAAAGTTGTAACAATTTCCTAATAAACTAAAAATATTATTATTCGTAGAATAAAATTTCCAAAATTTACTGGACACTCTACGAAACAACAATTTTTGACTTAACAAAGACAATTATTTACAATCTACGCATCAATTCTGGCGCATATTGGTTTCGTGGATCCCTTTGATCTCCGAGATTACGATTGCGAGCTTCCATGAGCAAACGGTGTTCGATGTAAATGTCCAAGGCATCTTTAGCGGCTACAGTTCGTTCCTTGAAATCTGGCAAAATTTCTTGAACCAACTGGAAATAAGTAGAAAATATTCAGTGGGAAATAGAAATATCAGAAAGTTGTAGAGTTGCGTTACAAGATTTCAGCTTTCGACGAATAAAAATGGGAAGTAAATGTAATAAAATGTTACCTCTAACACGATATTGACGTATCTGCGAGTGTTAGAGGCAATAGCCAAAGCCAATTCGTCGTCGAAATCATGAACATCATCCATTTCGATCACAAAAGGTATTTGTTCTCTGTGAGCTATTTTAGTAAGCTGCTGTCGGTATTTGAAAACTTTATCGCCAGTTTTATCATCCATTTTCACAAATTCCGTGAAAAATGTTTTTAGTAATTCTGAAAATATTATGAAATAAAAATGTTAAAATGTATAAATATTATCAATTGCTAGAAGTATCTGTTTCTAAATTTGGAAGTCTTTTAATACTGTATCGACCGCAAGCCTATTAATCGGCTTTTTGTTGCCAACGTTTTATAAATATAATTTAGCATTAATATCATCGAGCTGCCAGTTGGATGCACGAATACTGTTGAATCGCGCTAGCAGTCGGTAGTGTTAAGATTGTAAGTGGTTAAAAATTTGTCATTGCTTTCAAGATTTTCATTGTTTGTAAAATTTGAGTATTTCGAGGAAAATATTGTGCATAATAAAAAGTTAATTGTTATCCACATTCTTATGAGGATGCAACTGCAATACCGAAAGTGATTGGTATCAAATAATTCTAATTTTAAGTTAGTTTAAATTTTTACTAGATTGCATACAAATACATGTGCTTCTCTGCACAATACGTATTACTATATTATCATTATTTATGTAATCTGATTAAATAAATAACATAAAAACCAGTAATAAACCAGTAATTAACCAGCAACTAATTACAGTAAGAATAATGTTGATCATAATGATAAGAACAATAACAAAAATTTTGAAAATAATAGAAATAGTAATAACAGCAGTAATGATAATAATAGTAATAATAATAAAAATGGCAGGTGATATCAACAAATGAGAGAGAGAGACAACAAAACAATATATGTGCCTCTTTTTGGTTAGTTCCAGACAAAAAAGGATCAACATCGGACCTCACCTTTATCTTTCACGTAATCTCTACTTATTTTCGGTGCCATGATTTTAATGGAATTCCGTTTCGTTCTAAAATCTCAATGAATACTAATAGTTTCGAAGTAAACGATAGTTGTTCAATACAAAATCGTTTTCCTGGACCATAAGACGATGTTTTGACGCGCCTAACCGGAGAATAGTATGGCTCGAAGGCGACGGTTACGATTTCCCGCGCAAAACAACTGGTGTCTCCCTCTTTCGAAGCAATTGAGAAGCAAGTTCTGCGCCGACGGTAATGAATACATCGAAATTTTGAATTGGTAAGGTTTGGTTTTTTTCGATTATTATATAAATATTATATCATAATATATATCATATTAATAACATAAGTAAATGAATATATATATACAGATATGTATATATATAATCGAGATTATTGCATATGTTCTTTTGCAAATTTCTTTATTAATTATAATATTATTTTACTAATATTATTATACTAATATCGTTTACTAATATTCTCCTTTTGTTGATGTTGATAAAGTGTATGTACTACATTATGATGCTTCTAAGAAATCAAGATACTGCGCATGCGCGGAAGATCAATCGTTCCCAATGTCCATCACTCGAAACACGTGTTTTGATTTGAGAATGGAGATCAATGGAGATATGACTGTTTGAGTTACAAGAGGTTGGAGTTACGGTCTTGTTTATATTTCAACTACAGATATTATGGGTAAAGCGAAAAAACTAAAAATCTCGAAAGGCGAGAAGTTGCCAAAAGTCGGCTTGGCGGACCAAATCGAGGAGGAGAAGACCGTCAAACCAAAATCCCGCAGGAAAGTTCGAATCCGTACGGATGACGACGAAGAGGTTAGCTTTTTTTCTCAATAATATTCCTTTAATTTGGAAAGAAATCATTTTATTTTTGAAAATTTGTTTTCGGAAAAATTAAACTAGCGGATCCAAGTTTTATCTCAGATAAAACTCATTCTTTTCACGAGTAAAGAAATATTTACGGTTCTTATTTCAGCGGCAAAAGAATAAACAATTATTCCTGGTCCGTAATGCAAACTAACATTATATACATGTCCTACATATGAGCCGATTATTTTGAAAGTGGCCTAAGTCCATTTGTGAATTTTTTCTTGTTAACTGTAGAAACATGCTGCTTGGCATTAGCTGTCAGGCCACTTTCAAAATAATCAGCACATATATACCTAATATATTTTCTATTTCAGTATGTGGATTCCAACCTATCCCGGAAAATCCTGACCCAAGCGAGGCAGCAGCAACGAGAGATCGAAGAGGAGCTGGGAGAGTCCTCGACCTCCGTCAAACAACCAGTGACGAAACTAGGCGGTGATCTCAGCGACGAGGAACAGCAGCCCAGCGACGAAGATGAGGACTTCTCCTGGAACGACAATTACACCCAGGTGGAGATCAACGAGGAGGACGAGCGCGCCTTACAGATGTTCATGGACCGGGATCGGGCGCCTCTCCGAACTTTGGCCGACGTCATCATGGAGAAGCTCACCGAGAAGAAGACCGAGCTGGAAACGCAGTTCACCGATGCCGGCTCTATCCAGATGCAGGACCTGGACCCGAGGGTCACGGAGATGTATCAGGGGGTGAGAGACGTGCTGGTGAAGTACCGAAGTGGGAAAATACCGAAAGCTTTCAAGATCGTGCCGAGTCTGAGGAACTGGGAGCAGATTTTGTACGTGACGGCACCCGAGAGGTGGTCGGCGGCCGCGATGTACCAGGCAACGAGGATCTTCGCCTCGAATCTCAAGGAAAAAATGGCCCAGAGGTTCTACAACCTCGTGCTGCTGCCGCGAATCCGAGACGACATTTCCGAATACAAGAGACTGAACTTCCATTTGTATCAGGCTTTGAGAAAGGCGCTCTTCAAACCCGGGGGGTTCATGAAAGGACTGCTACTGCCACTTTTGGAGTCGGGAACCTGCACTTTGAGAGAAGCGGTGATCGTTGGGTCGGTGATCGCTAAGAACTCCATTCCGGTCTTGCATTCGTCCGCGGCGATCCTGAAGATCGCCGAGATGGATTACACTGGAGCCAATAGTATCTTCCTGAGAATTTTCTTCGACAAGAAATACGCCTTGCCGTACAGAGTCATCGATGGAGTGGTGTTTCATTTTTTGAGGTGAGATGAAAGAAAATTGGTTACTATAAGAAGTAATTGAGGATTTTGTAGTGAGATTAACATGGTTTAGTCAAATTTACATGAAAAAAAAGGTAGAATTCCGAATGAACACATGATTTTTCATTTAATTTTTTTACGTTGATCAATCTTGTTAATGAAAATAAAATTTTAATATCTGGTTTTATTTTTTCTCTTCTTGGCAGATTTCGTAACGATCAACGAGAATTACCGGTACTGTGGCACCAGTCGTTACTGACGTTCGTTCAAAGGTACAAAAGCGATATCAGTACGGAACAGAGGGAGGCTTTGTTGGAATTGTTGAAGAAACAATCGCATCCGAAAATAACACCCGAAATTCGCAGGGAGTTGCAACATGCAAAATGCAGAGACGTTGAAATTACGGCACCCGTTGAAGAACCGATGGTGTCCTGAACCATTTTTCTTCCTTTTTTTAAATTGGTTTTCTTAATTAGGAAAAATATATTTCGAACTACAACATATGTATCGAGTTGCAATCGTTATTTTTAATTTTTTTTTTCATTACACTTCTTGAATTACGATACTTGGCTCAGAAATAATTAACTTAGAAAAGTTAATAATTGTAACATAATTATTAATAAATTATTTCAAAATTCAAGTTAATTTTGAAAAATTAATAAATGTTATTTTTGAAAAGAACCAAAAAAAATTTTTTTAATGCCTAATATTTAAATGCTCTTTTTTCTCATGAATGGGAATTCCATTATGAAATTTCGAGAAATTCTTCAGATCGATTTTAAATAAAAATCCCTATAAATTTTTAATACAATAAAAGATGTATAAAATTACCCGTAAATTATATTATTGAGTATACATTTTTCTGCTAGTTCCTTTTTCCTTAAAGCTTGAAATTCTACTGAATTCAAAAAGATACCAAATTAAAATTTAAAAAAAAAATACTGAAAAACTTTGAAAATTGAAAAATTTCCAAATTGTTTTCGGATTTTGGAAAAAACAGCAACTTTTCCGTAATTTCGAAGGAACGTTTCACCCATTTCGGCATTTTTGGAAAAATTCTTCGAGAACTTTGTGTATATGTCGTACTGAATATTTTCTTTATTTTTGTATATCATTAATTCTATTTGCGATACAACCCACTTGAGATGGCAATTGAAAATCCGAAGGAATAATCGATGTCAACTGAATGTAGAAATGTACATGACGCGTTTATAAACAGAAGAGCGAAAATGAACTTTTTTTTCTGGATGAGTTTCTTTGAATTACCTTTTTTTTTGTTTATCTTTACATTAAGTATATTACAATACATCTATAATATTAACATAAGACGAAATTTCAGGACTGAATATATAACATTCACGCACGCTCTTATCATAAAATTGAGCCATCTAAAATGTTTTCTTTTTTACCTCGAGTTATTTTTCAATATAGAGGAAAACTTTGATCAGCGTTTAGGAAACAAATAAAAAGAAGATTTATTTGTGATATTTTTAAATTAATAATAATCGGAAAAAATCTTGCTCAAAAAATGGGGAAAATTTTAAAAAACATTTTCATTAATTATTCTGAAACTTCAATTTTTAGCGGATATTTAAATTTTCTAAAATTATTTTTGGAAATTTTTAGAGTAACAATTTTTTTTTCTTTTAAAATTGCAATATTTCGGGATTCAATTTTTTGAAGGATCACGAAATTTGGTTGCTATCTATTCAAATTATTTGAAAAAAAAAAAAAAAATTAATCTATATCTATAAAAATTTGTTCGTAGATAAGACGGTCACAGATTTCCTCTATATTCGCTTTAATATTAAGTACTATAAGACGTTACTTAAAAGTAGAACCTTAGATTCGAAATCGAAGTGGTATAAAAGGGAGGTAAAATCACGCAAAAATTGAAACTTCCTTTTTTTTCTCTTGAATTCCCTTTCTTTAAATCTATTTCATAAACAAACGTAAGAAAGAAATACTGAAGATTTTTTCGAATCTTAATCTGGGATTTATTTCATAAATCCCAAACGTATACTTAAATTTATTTTCGAATTACCGTCTAGTACGTAGAGGGTCGAGTATTTTTAAGGACCCCTGAACTTCGAGTTACGGTTATGTTTTCCTTTAAGTTAGATATTATAAATTAAACAATTTCTTAATACCGAAATCTTAGTAACTAATACAATAAGTCGTAGATGGAACCTTTCGAAAGGCAAACCATTGAAAAGAAATTTGCCTGTATCATTATTTATATGTATCCCTTCAGACTTGATTAATGTTTTTGCATTTCGAAAATCAACCAAGCAATTTTTAGGTGCCACTAGATAATTTGAAAATAATTTAATTATTTAATGTAAATTAATGAATCAGGTCTGAAGAAATTAATATGTATTAATTTTTTAATTCGAGTAATTTTATCAATTGTATTTATGTTTTATAATTTTTATATTTCACAATATAAAAATTACATTTTTCAAATTTGTATATTTTATATTATACCAATTATAATACTCTTGATAATCGATTGTATCGATGTAAATTTTATCCAATCATATCGAACCTGGAATTAATAAAAATTGTATTTATATTTGCAATTTCGATTAATTATCCTTTCGAATTGCTGTTTAACAGCGAACTTGTAGTTTATCGATATTCAAGACAATGCATCAGTTGCACTATGTACTAAAAATAGAATCTAATTGTTTAATTCTTTAAATAATTCCAATAATTGATAGTTTAAATAAGATAGCTGTTACTTTCTCTATAGCGAATATTTAATTTATCATGCGAAAAATAACAAAAATCAATATCTTTTCAATAAATAGCCTTTCAATAAATTATCGATGAAACAACTTTGGATTAAAAAAACAAAAAATGAAACAAAAAATTTCCAACTTCGAGACAATGCGTTGAAAGCTAAAATCGCAATTGAAAGAAGAGTCGCGTGACTTTACCACCCTTTGACAAGAATTCAGTTCCGTTTCTTCTAAAAATACTGCATCCCGTGCAAAAATAATAACATATTTACAAAATACATTTGCGAATAAACTTTTATGGGAATATGATGAGAGAATATGCGATTAAAAAGACGAGATCATCTTCGATATATATATAAAAAGAATAATTTGCACGTAATTATAAAAATTCATCCCTGTAGAATTTGAAAGTATCAAATGAAAATAGTTTCATTGTCATTCGTTTGATGTATTATGATACAATATTAACGTTAATAACAACGGCGCTTGAAATTTCGTTCTTTTTTTCTTATGCATTTTTCTTTTCCCGTGTAACTTAAATGCTCGCAGTCGTTTTTAAGATTATACTTCGATATTTGCTTGTTCGAAAATTTTCACAGTTTTATACCTAAAGAGTAAGTTTCTTTTTTTCTTTCTTGTAACACCAATAGGAACGCAGAGATGAGAATGTTTTATTTTTCGAGAAGGTTTTCAAAAGCGGCATTTGAAATGCAACCTTTTCACTTCTTTTTGAAAAAACTAGTGATGCTTTTAGAACTACTTGCAGCCTTTTGTCTAGCCAATTCCTTCTTGGACAAAGTTGGAGTTTTCGAGGGCTGGAAAAAAAAAATAGAACGTGAATATCAACAGCGACAAAAATTAATTTCATGGAATTGTAACGATTCAAATTGCAAGTTTCTGTATTTTTACTTTAAAGGATACGAAGCAACTTTTTTCTTGAAAAATATCAAACTCCCATTTTCGAAAACAGAATTTTTAATTACAAAATTAATTATCAATTTGATAAGTGCACGACTAATTCAATTACCAATTTCTAAAAATTCGAATTCCATCAGTTTTTCACATTTCACATAAGGGACAAAGTCAATTTCGAAAAATTTGTATAATTGAAATTGTAAGTTTAATTATTTTTACTTCAAAACGAGGAAGAAAATACTTGAAACCAAAAAAAAATATTTTTAAAGTAAGAAGATTTTCAAACTTTTAATTTTCAATATTTATGACAATTTGGGATCCATAAAAATTTCATTATTTTACGAAGTTCGCCACATGGTGAATGCTATCAGATAAAACAAAAGTAAATTGTATCTTATCTTCATAATTAATATTACGTATGTTCGAAATTATTACAATTCTTGAAAGTATTTAAAAAATGCATCAAAGAAAAATTGGGGCAAAAATAGAAAAAAAAGGAATAAAACATAATGAAAGAAATACCTTTTCTGGTTTCGTTAAATCTAACGCTCCGTTTCGCGGCAAAGATTCTGTTGTGTCGACGTGTTCCTTTTTTGGCCGCTTTTCATCGCTGTTATCCTTGGGGCTGGTTAATTTTCTTTTTTTCACCTCCGAATCATCCGGTAGATTCAAATACTGAGATAATTTCTTCGATAAGTCTTCGGCAAGGTATTCGGAGACTATTCCATGGGCGTATTTCAAATATTCTAAAAAAGAAATTAACATATTTAGAAAAAAACATTTTTCCTTCATTTGTAATGATCCAAAAAAATTACACACATTTTGCAAATTCAATGAAATCGAAAAATAAACAAAAAAAAATTGAGATTCAGGAGAACAAGTTGGGAGTTTCGAAAATACACGTTATCACAATCAGTCCCTTTCTTAAATTTACTACCTTTGATTTCAATATCGACCTTTAAAATTCGTTAAAAAATTATCGATTGCTGAACTTTATTCTAAAAAAGTTATTTCAATTAATAATTCATAATTGACAGCTTACCGATATCAGTACCGGCTTCGTATTTGCTGCTTTTCACATAAGTGGCACTGACAGCACCTTGCGAGACGTGAACACCCTTTTGCTTCAGAATTTCCGACACTCTCTCCACCTTCTTTTGCAACCAACTTAGAGTTTTCTCTTCGTTGAATTTGTACGCTTGTAAATTTTCGTCTCCTTTACGATCGGCGACAAGAGACAATTTTAAATTTTGGCATCGAGCTAGTCTGGTTGTTTCCGGATACTCTTCGTCCCATAAAACTTGTTCCAATGGCTGAACCTGTTGTGACTAAAATTGCAATTTATTTAAATTAGCCTTCCAATTTTTTCTTCTGACGACAACAACAATAAATAACAGACAATAATAAATTAATAATAATAATAATAATAATAAAATAATTAAAAAAATAATAATAATAATGATAATAATAATAATTATTATTATTATTATTATATATACAAATTATTTTTAGAAATAAATGAAAATTTACATAAAATATTAATATTGAATCGAATAAGCTTTTATCGAATTCATGAAATTTCTGATTTACAGGCAAAGGAAAATTACCTTTCTCAAGTACGGTAATACCAGGAAAATGGGATCTATAGGTGTTGAGAGATGCATTTTCCCATCAGACTTTACATTGCCATCTATAAACCAGGATCTCTTGTTCTCGTCAAAAGTCAGGACCTCCTGTACCGTAAGATCCCCAGGACTAAAGACGAACATCGCCGGTTGATTGGAAGCCGGGTGTCGAAGTTTCACCACGTCCGGTGGACTGCCATCTGGACTCTCCAAGCCATCTCCTGTTCATGCGAGTTTGGAAAAAATAAGGAATAAATTACTGCAAATTCTAAAACTGGACAAATTGTCTATTTATGAAATTGCTAATATTGCAATTTTAATTAAAATTTTTGGTGCAATGGAATATTGTTATTAATATCATTAATTATTCATTTTCATGCACATACTAAAATAAGTTATTTCTTGAATTGCAAATTTCGTAAATTTGCATTTCATCCAATTATTAATTCCTATAACTTTTGGCGCAATGAGGTAGTAAATATATAAATTGGAAATTTATTTAGTTACCGGTTTAAAAAATTTTGGATTTTCTTATTTTTTCCCAGGTCGACTTGAAATTCTTCTTTAATTTTTTAAGTCGATTAAGCAGAAATTTTTTTAGATACTCTTTATTTCCAAATTGTGGAATTTCCAGGTTCCAAAAATGTCTCATGAAAGTAACTTTGTTCCAATGTAGGGGGGAGGGGGGGTACTTCATCTTCTTAATTGTCATTCTTCACATTTGCATTAAGCACAAATTGCATTGTATTGTTTTTGGAAATGGAGCCTTGCAAAATGTGAGATCCCGACTTCCATTAAGGTATAAAAAAAAGCTATTTTAAGGTAATTTGTTGCATTTCTATTTTTAGCGACTAATTGGAATTTATGAAAAAAGCTTCCATTGCAAATACAGTGTTACTACGTAAGAGGGAAGCCATATATTGGCATCTTAAATCATCCATTTCCGTTCCTAATTTTCCATGCATACGTAAGTGAATGCGACGCTAAAAGACGTCATTTGGCTTTCAGTTATCCAGGAGATTTCAGGTAGGGGTAAATTCTATTGACATTTCAAAATAGAGAGAGAATAAATGCACTAAATAGAGGAAATACATCTGTCAAGTAATTTCCTGATTTTTGAAACTACCAAAAGACTGAAATGGTTGAAGAGAATTTTCAAATTATCCGACCATGAAAATTGAAAAGAAAAGTGCTAAAAGCAAGAGTGCTAATTAGGAAAAAGTTTTTATATAACTACAATAAAGAAAAAAAAATGTATTTAATCCATATGTGAGGACATTTTTTCGTTCCTTCTTGTTTTAGGAAATTAGAAATATTAAGTTAATGATTTTTTTATTTTCTGAAATTTAATAAATTGTGGCAGAAAAATAATGATTTAAGTACAAATAATATATTTCCTATCATATAAATTCAAATTACAGTTAGAAATCGTTGATAAAATTCCGTTGACCTTTTTATCCCGGAATTATGACTGCAATCTATTGATTTTCAATATTCTCTCAGCCTAATTAGTAACAACGTGCTATAAGTTATTTAAAAGTCAAAATGTCATTTATTTGCAAAGGGTCAGAAAACAAACATTTATCTGCGGATTACAAGCCTGCGATATACCAAGCACCTGACGATTTGAGTATAAAGCCAAAATTACGACCAATATTATTTTGTAAATATATTATTTGAGTTTGAGTAATTATTATTATTATAATATTTATTATTATTATTATCAATATCATGATCATCATCATCATTATTCCTCGAGTACAAAAATAATGATTTTTACAATATCAATGTAAAATGTGTATTTATCTTGCTTTCACCTTTAAAAACATCCCTTTCATTCCTTTTCCACCTGTACTCAAAAGTTTATGTATCCTCATCTTTCACATACATAGTCATACATATTTACACACACTTCTCCCCATTCATATCTTATATCCACAAATTCATCAGATGCACATATATCTATTCATACATACATATATCATTCTACACATACATACACCCATTTACCCAAAGAATGTCTACTTGCAATTGTTATTGTTATCATTATTATTAATACTACTATTATTATTATTTTCAAAAAAAAAAAAACAATAATTCCCACAATGCTGGGGAAAATTTCAACTTGTTTTCAAAACCCTATGGATCTCATCTTGTATACATACACACACTTCCCCACACATTTTCATATCCATATACCACATCACAAATTCATCATACACACATGTACCTATAAACTCATCCATGCATTCATATCCACAGATACACATATACACTCACACCCCCATCGAATGGCCACTCGACTTGTTATATCATTATCATCATCATTATTATTATTATTGTTACCCCCGCTGCGAAGGGGTAACGATTTTCGCGATACATGATCGGGATCGAACCGTCCCCCTTTGAAAAGAAAAAAAAAAAGGAAAGAACCATCAACGGCTAATGGGACGAGAAGCGTGGCGCAGGAAAAATTGGCTGAATTGATTTTTCCCGTCGTGTTGTTCTTGTTTACCTTTCATGAGGAATACCCAGGTGTTCGCTGCGGGGTGTGAATTCGATGTTTTGACGCATTTCTTAGGCGATGCTTTGACGCGCGGCATGTTTACTCCCGGGCTGTGTTTACCTTTTTACCTCGGCCTTTTTAACTCTTATGTGTGTGTGTTTTCGCTCTCCGTTGCGCGTAGGCAGCAAGGAAGAAAGGATGGATTTAACGTCGCGTGAAATTCAGAGGTCAGCAGCCATTTTCGTCGAGTGCCCCGGGCGCGTCTTGAGGAAACCGCGGACGCTGGGACCACACTCGGGCGCGAAATTCTCGCAGGATGTCTTCACACGAGAACACAACATTACGTTGGAACACCGGCGAGCACTCGCATCCCCCCAAACACGTGTAAAAGGAACGTCGGGGTCTCGTGACGTGATTAAGCTATTGCGAAATCCTCTATCCGGCCATATTGAAAATCGCTCCGAACCTATCGAGCTCTAGCGGCGAATCGGGGAACCACGGCAACAAGGGGGCGAATAGGGGAAAGAAAGATGGCGGCTGCGCAGTGGTGGAATTTCGAGGCCCACGCGCAGGTTTTGAATTTGAAATGAGGAGAATCGATTATTATTAAAGTCGACTTGGAATTAATTATTGAAATGTTGGATATTTTCACGCGTGTCTGCGATTTACGTGTGTGCATATGCGGATGTATTATTAGATATTGATTTAAGTATGTGTAAAAGAATATTAGCGAATGCGGCGATTGTTTGAATTTTTCGAAATGTTTAAGAGAAATATTAATTTTTTAAAAACTTGTTCGTACTTGTTTTAGTAAATTGTTGTATAATTTAGGTATCCGATATAATTTTAGAATAATCTATAATTATATGGTTTCAAGTCGATGATTATTAACAGACATATTTAGTCTTCTGAAAATTGGATGTTTTATGTTATTTATTTTACCCACTTTTCTATTACAAATAAAAATAACGAAAGCCCGCTTTTGAAGTATTTTTAACTAATCGACGAGGATAATAAAAATATAAAAATATTTGTACGTTAATAAACTCTATTTACTCGAATATTGGAAATTTATTTATTTATTTACCTTTGTGTAAACGTTGTTTTTAGGTCAAACGGGATGGATGTTGTTGGTTAAGCGAAATATTTAAAAGAAAAATGTATGAATCAGATACGTCCGAGATTCAAATATTTTTTGTCGATTTTTTCTCGATATTTCAAAACTCTGGAAACTTTTTTTATTTTTTCCCCGATAAATTTAAGTTAGATTAATATTTCTTCTCGATAAAAATACGAAAATACGTTTAAAAAATGGTATCTTTGAAATCTGGTTATTCTTTATCCTGATTTTTTATAAATTAGACACAAAGAGATAAAAACCTTGCAAATAATAATTCGTATTTTTCGGAATAACACACAATCCTGTAAAGATATTCATAAATGTAAGGAAAGAAGATATATTATATACACATAAAATAACAGTAATAATAAAAATAATTGCTTATAAAATAATAACGCAGGATCTTCCTAATAAAAATTCGAAAAAACAAAGACGGGAAATAAAACTCTGATCTTTTCAACGAAAATGATTGAAAACAGTATAAAGGTCTACATAAAAGTCTTTGACAACATGAAGATTATCAAACATATAATATATATTTAATTTTTTGCTTTTTTTTTTATTAAACACAGAATCACAGAGCAAACTGGACATATCGGAGGGGTAGGAGATGTTATATATTCTAGCTTGGTTTCAGTATCGTTTTTTTTTATTACCATCATCACAAACATACTTCCCAAAATCTTGTTTCTTCGTTTTATTGTACAAAATCACTCGTAAAAAAAATTCATCAGAATATCGTGAAAAATTTATACAAAATTAAACAAGACTTTCATCGAAGAAAATATGTTTGCCAACGATTTTATGTTTTATCCGCATAAGAAGGATCATTAATGGAAGTAGTCAAGTTTATTTACAAATCAAGGCAATATCATTAATTTATGTATACATGCATACACATTTTTTGTTACTCTTCAATCTTTTTTTATCTCTATTCCCTTTTCTGTTCGATATCCAACACTCTGATTCCATTTGTTAAAAAATCTTTTCCTTGTCACTTTTTGTTTCTTTGTCACAAATTTTGTACATATTTATATTTCTTTTTTATATATATATTTATATATTATATAAATCGAATTATTTTCCTCAAGACTCGTCCGGATTTATTTGTTATCTTCCGATTGTTTCGATTCGAATTCATTTCAATTGCATTTCAAAGATGTATCTTTTTTTCAAACGAGGTATTAAACCTTCGCTTGGCGATTAGGTTTTTTTTCAATAATTGTTGTCTCGCTCCTCTTTTTGTTGATAATCGTACGTTAAACATTCATACATTCATACTAAAACTTCGTCACGCCCTCGTTTCTTCTTCTTTTTTTATTTATTCCTCGGTTTCCTTAAAAACTAACTACTCTTCTCAAACTTTGTCGACGTATTCTTTATCATCGATAATAGCGTAGCTTTAATTCTTTTTTTTTATATAGGCACAAAGCCTAACTTGTATACGTTGTAATAAAAGAGAAAAAAATTATTCTGATATTTTAATTGCATTTTTTTGTTTGTTTCTGTTTTCGTTCTTCAAACTTCCTTTTATAAAACGAGTAAATAATTCTTGATTTTTGGCTGCTGGTTTCATTGTTTTAGAAATGTTTTTTTTTTGTGATTTTGCAATCTAAACTTTAGTCTTTGAGTCGTCAGTTTATTGGAATTCATTTTGCGTAATTGAAAGCGAATTTCTTCTTTTCCTAATTCTTTACGGAAGCACCAACTTTTGTTTTCTAACTGTACAAGATGAGAGTTTTCGATTGAAAAATAATAAAAATCGAATTTGTAAAAAAAACTTTCTCAAAATTCGATTTTTATCAAATTCACTAACATTTTTTGTTTTCGGAATTTTCTTTTTTTTACATGATGTTCATCGGTATTCTTATTATTAAAAAATATAATTTACACATTCCATCCCTCTCTCAATTAAATCTCATTTGAAATGATATTGCGTTTGTATAATTTTTAGTATACAATAATGATGATAATAATAATAATTTCCTTTTCGCATTACAAAATCTCGAAGCACTCGATTCTTCTGAGAGCTTATTTTTTTCCCTTATTTTTACATGTAAAAATTCGAATCTAAATTTACGAGACTTATTTTTTTTCGTTCTTTTAAATTCTCAAAGGTTGCGTGGTTGCAAAAAATATAAGACGAATTTCATAAAAGGAACGTTGTTTTGTCATAAATAGCAGTACTAAAAATTCTAGAAAATCGTATAATTCCAGTCGATCTTTCCCGTTTCTTTTGTTTAAAAGTAAAAGAAAAATGCAAATTATGTGAAATGTAATAACATTCAATCGATTGTACTTGTTCACTTATTTTACGTATACTCATAAATAATTTATCGAGAGGAATTTATCAAGGATTCAATTCATCAAAAGCAATGCTGGCAAAGAAACGATGGTTCGAAAGAACAATTTTTTTTAAAAGACGTCTCGTTTAAAAAATTTCATATTTCTTACGTATTTCTTCAATTTCTATAACAATTGTCTGGAAATCGTGAAATTGCATTTATGTATTAAAATTGCAGAATGCACAAATTTTTGCTATCTATCAATTCACCGAAAGAATTACTTCTAATTAGTACAAACGAAAATAGGACAAAATAAAATTTTATCAATCCGATAAATGTATTATTGATCCAATAAAATCTGTGCGAATAAAATTTGATGTTTTCACATCATTTACACATTTCATCCCCAGCAACGATTATAATACTTATTAAAATTTACAATTTAGTTGCTTAAATGAAATATAGTTTTGATTTCAAAACGATTTGGGACGATATTAGTTGTCGCGAAAATAATAATTTTTACCGAAATTTCTTTTTCTCGGTAATTATTTAATTTTTTCACAAAAATTCCGAGCAATTGTTTGGACGATTATTCTTTCGATAAATTGTATTATTGATGAATTGACTGGATACTGTTACCATTGTTACAGAAATACAAATCCGGCAAACCCGGTAAATGATATTAAATTACGTAAAACTGAAGAAATCTGTTTTTTTATTCAGTCCGAATTTTCTACTTATTTTTTCTTCAAACGTCAATCGCGTTTTCATGAGTTCTCCTGGATCTTTGTTTTTGTTACTCCTTTGTTTATGATCATAAGCCACATACGCCAAAGCTCACTTTTTCTAAGTACAAGCGTGTTCCATGAATAGGACGATATTTTTCTTCCTTTCCTCCTTTTTTTCCACTGTAATTAAAACATTTTATAGTACGGAGGGACTTTGCTTTACTTTCCATCCTTTCCATTTTTTCGTATCCGTAAAATTCAAGTTTCGTCTCAGTCGTCATTTTTCTCATTTGACGATCGTAAAAGAAAATAGAAATCTGTAAAGTCACGAAAATTCAAGCGAACGTTCCTCAAACAAATGATCGGCGTTAAAATAATAATTTATAAAAGTACTAAAAATTCTCATCTCCAATCTTAAACACTAACTTTCTTTTCTCCATATCGATGCAAAGTTTGGATCGATCCTAAAACTCGATTCGCATTCCCGTTGGATATAAATAACGAAACTTGCAATTTTTACTGGGAAAATTTCCGAAAGATAGCAATGGCGATTTAATAAATTTCTCAAAATCACAGAATCGCTCTAAACTTCATTCTTATTTTTCTTCCCAAATTGATGGCTTTCTTTTTCCCTTTGTAAATTCCATCAGAACGGTCTCTCCTCAATTCCCATGAATTACATATTCTGTACATTGCAAAACCGATGCTGGAATAAAAGTGACTATTGTAAAAATATAAATTCTCTGATCCTGCACTAAACTGCATTTTCGTCTACGAATTCCATATTAAAATGTAAAATAAAACGATTGCACGACACGATGATTATTCGTTCCTGTTCGTGGTGAAAAACAAATAGGCGAAGTACAACTTCGAAAATATTCCTCCTTTTCCCCATTTTCTCTATCTCTCCTTCTTCTTTCTCTCGATAATCCATGCAACCTGTTTGGATTTGAAATATACGATCCTCCTTTTCTCCGTACTTTCCATTCGCGACTTTCCCCCTCATCAAGAAATCCTTTCACGATAGTCACGAGACTTTTTAATACCCAATGGATGTAAAGACTTTCCAAACAGTTGTTGTCATCGTTTTGATTGAGTAATTGTGCGATGAATTACAAACGTATCTCCTCGTTAAAAAAGAACAAAGAAGAAGAAAGACTCGCGGATAGAAAACCACAGAATGATAATTTCGCTTGAAAATTTCGAACGACGAAATTTCGCTTTCGTCATTCGTTTCGTATTCCAGACGACTATCGAACTTGAAATGTACATTTTTGCTAATCGCGCGCTCCTCCGGGCTTTTATCGCCGCTTCTTCCTCTTCCATTCTCAAGTGTTAAAAAAAAAACGGAAGCACACAACTCCAAACTCGATAACTAACTTTTAAGCTACATTCGAAGCGAATCGTTCCTCTTCGGTCAATGAAAAGCCATTTCGTCGAAAAAAGACTTTCTCCAGCGTTTCTGAACTTCAAAGTAAATCCGAAGAAAATTATTAAGAAAACACTCCGATACGAACTCCACGTTTCAGACTCCCTCGTCACGTTTTTTCCTATTTCTGGCTCATACCAAGCTACTCACTCGTTTCTCTCTTCACATTCGGAATATTCCAAGGAAAAATACGAGCAGCTATGGACGTCGTTTTGATCACAAAGATATTCGTTAGGGAGAAGAAAAGAGAACGGGTGTTTCTTCTTTCTCCGATGATAAAATTCCGGGTGACGATTATTTTGCTGTTTCTTTTGAATTTCTTTTAAGGCCTAGGTTCGATATCTAGTTGGTTACTACACCCGATCGTCCACTACAACGCGATAGGTGAGCAATTGGGAAGAGTCCAGCGAGGACCTTCCGTAAAGTGCATCGTGGGATAAAACTGGCTATTACGCCAGAGTTAAGGTGGGGCTAGGAAGCACCTAATGATCCTGAGCCGGGGCTTGGAGTATTTTGCACCGTGGCTGGTACTTGATTGTAAGGATGATTGCTGTTACACAGGACTGTGTAGATATTCTCCACGTTGCTCAGTTTCTCGAAGAAGGGAATCAAGTCGAGCAACTCCGAGTCCGTCATGTCATCGAACCATGATGCTACTGGTACCTGCATCATAAGAATTGCATTCAGTTACTCATTTTTGTATCAAATTGGAAGATTGATCGAATTGATTAATTTAGAAAGTTATTGATTCCATTATGTTTTCCTGGTTTCGTTAAAAAGAAATTAAAAGCCTGATAATAATAATAATTAGAAAGTTAGTGAATTTAAAACTATCAGTGACGTGAATTAGATTTAAGTGATTAATTAATTAAATATTGCTTATTAATGATATTTTTTCCGTTATTATTATTTTATCCGTTATTAATATTTCAATGGATAGAATCACGATAATTTTATAGACTAAAAATGAACATCTTAATTTTAATTTATCGCAGGAATAAATTCCCCCAACGATGCGTTTCGGATGAAACAAATTGCATCGAGTAAGTGCATTAATTTAAACGGCATTAAATTATTGCACCCAAGCAGTTATAATTAATGCCGTTTAGATAAGAGCGATAACGAGTTGGAAAATTGAATATATGTATGCTCACCGCATTATCCGGATGAAAAATATAACTGGCAGGACTGTTATCGACGATGATAATTTGTTGGAGATCTCGACCTAACTTATTCAAATCTTTAACATAGTTTCCTCTATGAAAGACGCACGATTCTCGGAATAATCTTGCTCTAAATACTCCCCACCTATCCAACAAATCAGCCACTGGATCGGCGTACTGCAAATAAAAAGAATTTTTACTGTTTTCGAAAATTCGAGGCATTCGGGGTAATACAAAAATTCCTGCCTTGATTTTATTTTATTTTATTTTGCCATTTTGGTTTTTTTTTTGGCTGATAAAGAATTTCCATTAACTTTCCTTCGACGTCGGCTATCGGATTTAAAGAGAGCGATTTGAAATTCCGAACCTTCGTTATTATGCTCCGGAGAATAATAAAATTGACATTAGAGGCAGAAAAGCAGCGGCGAGGAATTATAAAATTCTCTCATAGTGGAAATTCTAAAAATACATATCATTGCTACGAAGGTTACGTACGGATCAATCGTAGGTTGATGATTAAATCACAGAAACGTTAAAGTAGAAAAAGTGTTACCATCGAAAACACCTCAACTGAATTTTTTAATTATGAAAAAAATCCCAAAAACTCGCTATTTTTGTATGGAAATTTTATCAAGTAAATAATAACGCTCTGATATTTATTTTAATCATTTACAATTATTTTTTTTTATTTTACGATTATTTTCAATTATATAATTGTAAAAAAAATGCGTGTGATTAAGCCACGTTAGAAATATTCATGATGGGATTCCTTTGAGAGAAAACTATCGTATATTCAGAACCGATAGATAGGTAGGTTAATTTTATTTTACACCGAGTCATTAAATTCAGACTTAAAAAAAAAACAGGATTGTGAGATTTCTTTTCCTGGAGCACTTAAGTATAATAGGAATCTAATCTACGTTCTCTTTTCCTTATGAGCCGACAGGAATTTTTATGAACGAACGAAGGCACGGTTGGGAATCAAACAAACTTTCAAAAGAATAAAATAAAATCAGTTGTTTATCGTCAGTGAAATAGGTAGCAATTGTCGAGTTTGTTTTTCTAGTGCTCCAATCTGATTTTCCGAAATTTTAAAAATAGACGTTCATAGAGTAATATTAGAATTTCTCTAGACAAACGTCTATTCTTAGAAACTTGGAAACTCGAACAGGAGTTCTCTAAGAACGGTAGAGATTTGGAAAAAGCCTCGATCTACGACTCGGATAAGAATAACATGCATTAATTAATTGCAACGATACATTTATGTAAATGTACATTGTCGATTAATTGTCATATCAAATTGGTTATGAAAGTGGAATTTTAATAAAAATTATTCGAAAGTAAATTTAACGATATCAGTTGAATTAAAGTAAAATAATTAACTATTTAAATATTATTGATTAATAATACTTTCTCGATTAATAATATTACAATCCATAGATTGTAGAATAAAAAAGTCAATAAAATAAGTTGAGTTTATCTTATAAACTACTGTTCTTTTGAGCAGATTATTTTTATTATAATTGGAAGAAAAATTATTTCATTAATTATTACATGTACATTTATTTGCCAGTATTCGGTGGCGACTCTGATATTCAAATTAAGAATTTCGAATAGCAAAATTAAAAATCAACTATTTTGCAAATCTTATCGTTAGAAATGTCCCAATCTTACTGTATGATACTCCCAAAAGTATTTTGTAAATATTAAAAATATTCCAAGGCTGAATTTAACAAATTTACTTATTATTACAAATTATTTATTTAAATACCGTTCATACAAAAAATGTCTTTTGATTTTTTAATTTTCGATTTTTAGGAATTTTGGAACTGTAATTTCATTCGCTATCGATTTCTTTCAATCAATCAATCGAACTTTGTGGAATAGAACAAATGTATGGGTATCGAATCAAAACTTTGTAACTTTTCTGCATCGAAAAAACATATAGCATAGAATTTTTCAAAATATTGAATATCCTAATTTAGTACAACCAATTCTTCAAAGATGGACCTTCTGAAACCAACATTTTTTTTCCAATTTGATACAACAACCAATTAACCCTCGGTGAATTTCAAACTTTAGTTCCATAAATATGCTTATCCGAGTTTTCGATCGATTCCCCAATTTTTGACCTCGATATCGATTCTACGATCCTGAAAATCCAGGATAAATTTTTTACCTTAGCTAGACTTGCAGTGAACAGGACACATTCGTATAATTCTCCCATTCTTTGCAAGAATTCATCCACGTAAGGCCTCTTTAAAACGTACACTTGATGTACGGTCCCATCGATCTCTACGGGGACTACAAAATCCGCATTATTAATTGGTTTGAATGAACTATGAACCAACGTTTCGTCCAAATCAATCACCATGCACTTTTTATGCATATCCTGATGCCTGACAGGTGGGAGAAGGAAGCGGGGTGATCCAGTGCCTGGTGGAGGTGAGCTGCGTCCATCTCCCTGAAGGGAACTCGCTTTGGAACTTTTCGAACTGCCACCGCGTCCTCTGCCCAGGCAGCAGAGCAAGGAACGCAAAAGACCACGTCCCCTTGGTTTCTTGCCACTCGTCGGACCATTGCTGGTTGTTTCATTGTCCCTCGGTAATTGCGCTATGGAGAAAAAAAAATATAACATTGAAATAAGGTTGCAATTATTTCCTTAAAATTGAAAAAATTGAAGTTTATATTTTTTTAAGAATCATAATATGTAAAAAAAGCATTTTTTTCTGGGAAAATTTTACAGAAATTAGAATTTCGTATCTGGGAAATTTCTATTTTTTTATTAGAAATATTTTCCACAACTGCAACATTGAAATTCCAAAGAACTTCACAAAATCAACTTCATTCTCATAAATTTCTTAAATATCTTTCAGGAATTTCCTATCCTCAGTTTTAACAGGACAAAAAAAAGGAACCAACGATCAAGTTTCAATAATTCCATATGGGACATTTTAAAGACACAGGAAGTTTGATGACAGGAAATTGAAATTTATCTTATAACGTTTGTAAGATTTCAAAAATTTCAAGTTTAAGCTACAAATAATATCTTCAGATTTCAGTATCTCTATACAAGAGAGAAAATTATTTTCAATTTTCAAGGACAACATTTCATAATATTAAGTTTGTATTTTTTTGCTCATCCTTTTCATAAAAATGCATAAATATCAAAAATGGGGTTTTGAAATGCATTTGATGTTACCGAACCATCCCGAATGTGTCGCTCGTACAGCAAATTTACTACTTTTGGCAGCCATCGGTACTAAAAATTTATGCGAACGACTGCCAAGTGTTGTAAATCTGCATTATTATTAAACAAACAAAGTGTTAAAGTTGCTCAAATGTCTGCCTTTGGGAAATTGGAAAAATAATTGTACTTCGTACAAAACAATTTGTCCGCCAGTTTCCAAAAGTCTAAATATACATGACACTGATGACAGCAATTTTGCGGAAACAAATTGCGAAATGCGATATTCTAGAAGACGGTCTCAAATTTTCTACATATACAATATTGCAAAATAAAAGAAGAGTCGCAGAGAAAGTCGTTAAAGACCTGGTAATAAAACCTTTGTTTTTCCACTTTTAATCCTTTTTATTGTTTCTACTATTTATTCGAGTATGACGTTCGCGAGAAAGATAAAGAGGAAATGAAAGAATTTTGATGAACTGTTATAAGTTTGCATTATCATTAAGTAAACAAAGCATTGGCATTTATAACCTTGAGAGAATCTTTAATTTTCAAGTTTTTCCAAAGTAATTTTATGATTTTAGCTTTTTTCAAGTATTCCTGATTCTGTTATTTAAAAATTGCCAGGTTGTAAAAAGATTTAATTTTGCAAATGCGAAGTTGGGGTCCAAAAGTGGCAATATCAAAGAATTCTGTTACTTAAAATTATGAAATTAAAATATTTTAATTCTCTCCTGTTAGATAAAAATGTATAAAAAAAGGTAATTTTTCTAAGAAAATTTTATATAAAATAGAATTTTGTATTCCCATTTCAGAAAAAAAAAAATATTTATGCAAAATCTGATTTTTAATTTTTTTAATCTATTTCTAAAAAGTATCTTCTTATTTACTATAATGTTATTAAAAAAAAAGAATAATATAATGTTATATTTATATAAATAAGGGAACACCACTAATTTCAAAATGTTTTTTCTTTTATTGATATCAAAAAGCAAAAGGTCAAAAGATACCTTATATAAATGCAAATGCACCTTGACTCTCTTCACATGCATGAATTTCTTTATAAGGGTTGATGCAACACACATAGGGAATCTCATTTTTTTGCAATACCGACAGAAATAGTGGAATTCATTGTCGAAGTTTAATAAAAAATTCTAACCCATTATATATTTTTTTTCCATTTTTTTTTATTTTTTAATTTTTTCCAAAAGATGTTACTTGAAAATCCAAAATTTGCTGATGCTGAACAATTCTAATTGGAAAATCTAAACTTAAAGAAATTCCAACTAGAAAATTCTCAATTTCAAATATTGTAATCAAGAAATTCTTGGTTCAAAAAAATTAAAATTGAAAAATTCATCATCCAAAGAAATTCTAACGGAAAAAATTCTGATGCACAGAAAATTCTAATTCGGGATCCCTAATATGTAAAAATTCCAAATTATGGATTCCATCAAATTTAAACCCTGAACCTAGTCCTACCAAAAACTCCAAATTTTCCTATCTCAAAAATTCCTTGGTACTACAACCAGGAAACCATGTCAAAACTCGACCCAGATCCAAGTTCCACTTTCAAAAATTCCAACTACCTACAAAAACCACCCCTGTTGCTTTCGACCTTGAAACATCATCTACCTCATCACTTTCATTCCTTTCAGGTGTTTTCTATTAATCGGTAAATATCTAGACATGTATACATTCTACAATATTCCAACCAACTAGAAAAAAAGGGGCTAGAGAGAGAAGCAACTAGGGTGAACCCGTGGTTCTATTTCCGAATGCTCCTTTCATTCTTTTCTTTTTTCGATTCACTCCAGTTTGACGTTGGAGAGATAAAAGGGGAACAAAAGAGTTTGAATGAGTGGTTTATAGGTAAAAGGAAAAGGTGAAAAGGCTTTCAGTGGGAGTTATGAGGATTAGAGGCACGACATTTCGCTCGTGCTCGATGAGGCAGGACGCTGAGTGAATTAAAGCAAAGCAAGGCAAGGCAAGGCAAAGCACAGCAAAAGCAATAGCAACAGCAAAGTTAAGGTAAAGTATGTTCGTGTGTGTAAAGCAAACTATCCAATATAACACAGAAAGAGTCTGTGCCCGTGTGTGTGTGTGTGAGAGAGAGAGACAAAGAGAGATAGAAGTACCTTGGAAAAGTGAAGCAGGGGGGTAGGAGGTAAGGCGAGGCCAAGCAAGAACGCAGACGAGGAGGAGTGACGCAAAGGGGAATACATGAAGTGCGACGAGATGAGGCGAGGGGAGAAGAGCGAGTGCAGTCCCGTAACAGGTGCAGATTCCGTGGAGCATCCGAATAATTACAAAACGAGCGTAGAATGAGATAAAAGAAAAAGAGGTGGAGGGGGCAGAATCACGAATTCAACCAACGAAAAATAATGCAAAACTAAATTGGCGGATTAATGGATGAAATTGAATAAATGTCGATACCTTTCTCATTATTAAACTGTCCTAACTCGTCATCCCTCGACACTTGGGTGATAATGGACGATGCGTCCATTTAAACATTTGTTAGGAGTCTCTGCGTACCCGATTGTGAATTCCGTAGTCGCTTGCACGGGTGTGCGGCCGAGGGGGGGCGGGGGTACGTACACAAACACATATATGTGTGCGGTGCGTGTTTTCACAAAACACTCATTCACTCACTCGCGTTGAGAAAAACGGGGAAATGGGAAAGACAATAATAATAATAATGATAATAACAATAATAATACGAGCGTAAAGGTGCACGCGTGTTCCTTGTCCACACTTATTTGCGCCAGGGGGAGGGGAAAGAAAAACACAACACTCCCAGTCTTCTTGGTTCTTCTTCTTCTTCTTCTTCTTCTTCTCGACGATGCACTTTTATCGTCACAAACACGATGAAAATCGCCAGACGACACGGGGTATAGGGAACGAAGGCATAGAGAATGTTAAACGCGCGCGCGCGCTCATGTACAAGCTCCGACACACTTGCAAGTGTGTTATATGTGTGTATGTTTAGGAAGCTGAGCGCGACAGAGAAGAGAGTTGAGTTCCACTCGAAAACCCAAAATGGCGTTTCAGCACAGTTGCGTTTTTCTTTTTACCGATGCACGCTTTCGTACGTGTACGTATACATATACACGTATGTGTATATATATTATGTACGTGCCTGTCTATACGTGTATATATAGGTGTTCGAAATCGGAAGAAATTGCTATCTCGTGCGAAACTCCGCGGGTGACGGTCTCATATTTCAGCCGTGGAAGTATCCGTCCCAGAGAAAGAGAGAGAGATAGACACAGGGACAGAGAGATCCGTTTTGGGATCGGGATCTTGCTTTCGCTTTCTTACGACGACGACGACGACGGCGACAACAGCTTCCACACGCGCGCGTTATTCCCATACACACACGCACGCACTTAACCGATACGAACTCACTGCTCGGAGAACCACACCTATATTATTATTATTGCGTGGCCATTATTTGGGAAGGGGAGAGCCGATGTACCTTATATTTTCCTCCCCCTTTTTTGTTTATCACGGAAATCGGAGTCCTTGGGTTCACTCTGTTCCTATTCCTAGGGTTTTCTTACTCCAATTCCAATTCCACAGTTCCACGGTTTCGTCTTGCAACTGGACTGAAGCTTCGCTCGCGGATTACCGATACTTTACATGACGTGCGAGTGTATCTGTGGTACACGTACAGGTACGAACATGTAGTGGTCGCAGTCGTAGCCGTGTTAGTAAGAATGTATATATATGTGTGTGTGTGTTGTCACAAAACCGATTCCGAATCACTAGCAGTTATTTTCGTTATGTTTGAAAATTTCAGTCTCGTTCCTACTTAATGGATGGATTAATGAATGAATGAATTAATTAGGGAAACAATTTGTAATGTAATCGAAAGTATTCTTGAAGTAAAAAATAAAAAGGATGAATATTACTTATACATATAGTATTTACTTCGGTTGGACGAACCACACGGCACTGCTCCCGAATCCCGATGCTACATTATACAGTTACGCACCAACACTCGTCAGTCGCCACTCGCGTACTGCTCCAGGAGCGCCGCGTGGAGAGAGAAGAAACTAACTGCGCGTCTGCGGTGTAGTATATGTATATACGTAAGTACTTAGGGGTGTGTGTGCTTTGCGCGTGTATGCGGATCGTGGATGTAGTTACGGGACGGGACACGGGAAGGAGGATGAACGACTAACAACTAATACGGCACCAAATTGTTTGATATAAGTAAAGAGACGTAAAGAGAAGCGAAGTAAGGCAAAGTAAAGCGAGGTATGTACGAAGGTATTTCTCGTTTATCCGTCTCCGGCCTCGCTCCTCGCGAATACGAACTCGAAAATACACACCATAAAAGTGGAACGGGTGAGACGTATAATTATATGCGTTTGTCACGTCGTTCCTACTGCATAGCTACGGGTTTATTTTTAATCCCATTACAGCGAGACCGTACCAATAGTAGAGTAGGAGACTTTCTACCTTTTTCTCAAATTCTAGCACAATATTTTGGTAAGAATGAGGAATTAGAAGGATCTTCGGGTTCGATTGGTTTGTATGCTTTTCTTTAAGGTTTTTTTATGGAAAATGTAGTTTGTACCGAGTAATACAGATCTTTTCTTCCCATAGATACTAGGATATAAATAAATTCATGCTAATAATACACTATATATTATAATATGTGGTATAATTATGCAGAAAGAAATTTTGAAACCAAAGGGTTGATACTGATATAGAAAAATAAATTCATATGTTATTTCTTTATTAGTAAGTATGTATGTATGCGTGTCTATATATGTAGGCGCTAAAGTAATTTTAGACCAGTAGTGGATTCAAACGGGTGTCGAAGATAAGTAGTTTTCCCTTGTTTTGATCTGTCTCCTACAGCCAAATCCTCTGCGTTTTTGAAACACGTAGAATTAGAATTTCTAGATCCTAAATATTCCTTTCTTTGAAATTTGAAACTCTACAGATTTTTAGAAAGCGAAGAATGGAGATGCAAGTGACGCCCTCTATTATTGAAAGCTCCGCTTTTTCGGAATATGTGGGAACGAATAACGCTGTCGAGTCCCAGAACAGTGAAATTCGGTTAGTAGTGGAATTTCAAATATTTGAAGGGTAAAAAATTCCATATATGAAGGGGAAACTTTTTTTTATTAGAATATATAAATATTCTGGGAGTTTTCCTTCCCCAGAGGGATTAGGTTCTAGGCTTGTAGCGTCCGTGAGCACAGTTACAATTGTACTTGATTTACAAGCCATCGAGGGGAACCTATAGTGAGGAACAAGTGGTGCCCTCTGTATTAGAAATTTTCATTTAAGTAGTGGACGAATTTTTCTACAGTCGTAAAGTTTGGAATGATAATTATATAGATGTGTATCAGTGATTAAAAATATGAATAGCAAAATGTTTTCACATGCGAGGACCATAAAAATTAACAAAAAAAGAATGTCCATAAAATAAAGATGGTATTTTAGGAAAATTTACAAAATTCTCTACTTTTCCAGCAGCGGGTACTTTTCCACCATTGTTTCTTTAAACCGCATATTAATAATAATCAATAACAAAAAGTAATAATAATAATAAGAATTATAATCATCATAATATTAATAACAATATAGATATAAGTGGTAAAGTAATGACAATAATAATAATCATAGCGGATTGACACGAATTGAAGTAGTTGAGAAATTTAGCGTACAGATGTCGCGACTCTTATAGAACGTGGCGCACTCTGATATTAAATGTCTCACTCTAATTTGGATCCCATTTATCATAATTGAAGGCAGGAAAATAAACAAACGTGAGTACGGTGAGCCGTAAAAACATTGTCACGTTTTTTCAATAATTTTGAACGACACTGAGAAACATAATACAAGTTAATTGAATAACCCGGAATTTATAATTACCTGGTTATGTCGGCAACAGCTGGAAACCATCCCACATTTAGTGTATTTTATAAAATAGAGGACTATTGATCGTTTTGTATTATATTTTTTTCAAGTAAGTACACAATAAAATATGAAATTATTGTTGTTATTGTTAAGAAGGATTTTGTGCATCCATAATTGCAAAATTGGCAGAAATTTGGTGAAGCTATGGAAATGAAGTTATTTTGGTTTTCTAAATTCTAAGAAATTATGGAATTGAAGGGGAACAATTTAATAAATAATTTATTATTAAATAAGTTTGATAAGAATGTTTAAAGTAACTTGCATTTTAATTGTTTTCCCTCTTTTTTATAGTTTTTGTGTATATTATTTACCAGTATAATCAAAGACATTAATATTTTAACAGACGCTATCCAAAAAAATGTAAGCTTTCATATAAAATTTCGAAATCTGCATAAAAAACGCTGATAATAATCAAATATTGTTTTGTATTTTTATTAGATTCGAGATATGACAAATTAAAAAAAAATATTTCTATTTTATACCTGTACGCAGTTTGTGGATGCATCTATACCTTTCACTTATTTATTATTTATAGAGTTACCGAATGAATGAGAATCTCTTTAAGACATTTATTATTTACAGACCCGCTGTTCCATTCCGAAGAAGTTATTTATTCATGAATATCATGAAATTTTGCTGAAAATAGAATTTACTGTACCAATTGTACGATTCACTTATTTTTGGTAAGCTGCTAATAAGAAATTTTTTTTTCAATTTATTTGATTCTGGTAGAAATGAAGATTTTTGAATCTCCAAAATTCAAAGTTCAATTTAAAAATCAAATTGTAAATTCTAAATAAAATTTACTTACCGAAATTATTCTTGCATAAGAAAAGGAAATCTTTATGAAAGTAAAAATTGTTAACGAAGAAATAAGAATAGAGACGAACCGAAACTATTTTCTTTTGTCAGTAATTTAACTTCACCCTAAAAATTATTTCCTTCTAGCTTCCAAAAACAAGAGACGAACCATGTCCCAAGAAACTTCGAGCAACTTGACTCGAGAAGACTTCGACGCTGGACCTTCGAGCGTCGATGAGATAGAACCTGGACTGTTTTTGGGCAATTTGTCTGCAGCGACTGACGTTGACTGGCTGAAGGACACCAAAATTAGCCACATACTCACCATCGACTCCTGTCCGTTGCCCCGGAAAATACAGTGTCTCCCCGATATCAAATTTAAGTACGTGAGGAGCACGGACATGCCACGAGAAGACTTGCTGACCTATTTCGAGGACTGTTACCGGTTTATCGAACTCGCTTTGGACAGTGGCAATCGGATTCTGGTGCACTGCTACTTCGGAGTGTCTCGATCGGCCACTATAGTCATCGCTTATATAATGAAACGATACAATAAAAGCTTCTCGGATGCTTTCGACTACGTGAAATCGAAACGACGATTTGTCGGTCCGAACCCTGGGTTTCAGGCTCAACTGAAGCTGTACGCCGACATGGGCTACAACGTGGACAACACCAACGTCCAGTTCAAGATGTATCGGCTGCAAATAGCCGCGGATAAAGTACGAAAGGCCAAGATTTTACCTCAATGCTGCGTGGACCTGATCAAACCCGATCCAGCTTTGGTCACGATTCACCCGGAACCCAATGTTTATCGATGCAAGAAGTGCCGAAGGATCGTGGCGAATACCAGCAACGTTTTGCCTCATTTCCCGCACGAGAGGCAGATCTGGAGGCACGTGAGCTCGAAGAAGTACGACAAAGTCGTGAAGACCGTGAAGACCACCAGTAAAATCAGCTGCGAGCAGCCAGAGCCAATCGAGCAGGAGCCTTGCGACAAGACGTATTTTATAGAACCGTTGGCTTGGATGCCCGATGTCATGCATAGCATCGAAGGGAAATTGAATTGCCCCAAATGCGATGCGAAACTCGGTTGCTTCAGTTGGGTCGCAGGGTGCCAGTGTCCCTGCGGCAGCAAGATAGCGCCAGCTTTTTATCTCGTACCTTCCAAGGTCGACTGGAGCAATGCCGTGCAAAACGTTCAAGTCACTGTTTAATTTAAGCCAAATTATGGAGTTTTTAATTAAAAGAGTGAGCGGTAATGAGGGTTTTCGGTCAGAAGGTTTTTAATAGAAGGTCCTAATCATAATAATAATTCTGATGTAGGAACTAGGACTATTTTTAAGTGTTAAAGTAATTGGTATTTGTTATTGTTACTGTTATCGATTTATCGAAGTTAGTCGATCCGATATTGAGGGAGATTTTGACGATCTAAGATGTTGGCTGGAATTGTTTGAAAAATTGTATCCAAGATCGGAGACTCGGATCGAAAACAGTCCTTCCAGTAGGTACTTGAAAAATTGCTTGGCTTCTAAGGTTCAAATTTGAGCCAAGTGGGTTCCGGATGGGAAAATTTTTGCTAATATTGCGAAAATTTGTAATTTTTGAAACTACTTTTTTAATATTTGGCCTTTGAATGTTTAAGTTCGCGAGTTTGATTGTTATAGTAATAATATTAACAATAATAATCGTAGTTTATTTTTTTCAGTCTAAAATTGGGCAATTTAAAGCGTACGAAAATATCTCTTTAATGGAATTTTGTTTTCATGACGGAAAATAATTTAGAAATTTCTTTAGAGTTTCTAGATGGAAAAATTTCTTATTGTTGCAAAGTTACAAAAAATTCGTAAGCTATTATATTTTATTATTTCCCAGATTTTTAATCTTTAGCGTAAGACTACTCAATTGAAATTGTATGAAAATATCATTTGAACGGAATTTTTTCTAGGACAGAAAGTAATTCGGAAAGCTGTTTAGGAAAATAATTTAGAAAAATGTGAGACGATAATAATTTCACACCTTCGAGGCCTGAAAAGAAAACCTTTGTTGCCCCTCATTTTTCGACAATTAGCAAAAATGCGAATGACTTTTAATTATATTAACCAACGTTTTTGTGATAATTATTGTACTTCAAATCCTCGTGCCATTTTTGGGCGGAATCCGATTGGA
The DNA here is from genome assembly GCA_949825005.1 of Gasteruption jaculator. NCBI lineage: Eukaryota > Metazoa > Arthropoda > Insecta > Hymenoptera > Gasteruptiidae > Gasteruption > Gasteruption jaculator. The sequence continues at coordinate 7,877,436 of OX463770.1, forward strand.
TATAAAGGAAAACGGTGGAATTGGGTAGAATTAACAAAATCCCTTTTTTTCTTCGAAGGGAATAAACAAGAAACAGTTGGATTGTATTTCCACTGCATTTTCTGTCCAATCGGATTTGCATTTTTTAGCGAAATGTTAATTTGCCTCCACGAGTTGGAGCACGGTTCGAATTTGAGTGAACAAGCTATGGATTGATAATCAAAAACGTGACGAATTGTCTCATGAAGCGACAAAATGAAAATCCAAAATTATGATTAAAAATCGAAAACTGCGATTAAAAATCTTTTCGAATTACAGCTACTGAAATATTCTACATAAAGAGAGAGACAGCGGTACCTCGACTATTCCAGCTGGAAACCTTTGTATTTAATTTACACGCGTTTTGTGCGAATATATTGAAATTTATATGAGCTAAGAAGACAAAGAATAAAAAAAGAGACCTGTTAGAAATGTGTTTTCGCTCTCGTGAAATAAAAGACGCAAGTATAATCGTTCGTATTTCTCTCTTATTTATTACAAAGTATCATAAATATCGTTTGTATGAAATAACACGATGGGTCTTTTTTTTTTGTCTGGCAACAACAACGATATGGGTCTCGGACAATCACGAAATTCCGGTCGGGCCCGAAAAAGCCTGCGCCTGAATGGCTCCAATTAAAGAATTCAATATTTGTAATTTAATACTTCTTTCAAGAGACCAAAACTTCGGGACCCCAGGCTGGCCTGGAAGGAACCCCAGTTCCGCTCAAGGGTCGCAGAAACAAAGAGGATTGAAAAAAGAAATCCGAATCTGGTACGAATCCGTCGATCGTCTTTGGCTTTTACTAGAAAAAGAATATCCGAGTGGTCGCCGAATAATTTTACTAATTTACATACTGGCGTGCATAACGGGATATGTACTCCCGTAAGGATGCGTCCTTAATCTTAATGCACTCAAACTGTTCATTGCAGGTCCCTCCAGCCCATTGTGGATCATCTCATGCTGGTGGTACGAGGACGAAAGGTTGACGTTGACACTGGAGACGTTATTATGGAGGAACCCGTGACAACTGCCACTGGTACTAGCATTGGCATTGGCACTGGCACTGGACGTGGACATGGACGTGGACGTGGCTGTGGCCGTCGAAGGGGACGTCGAAGATGCCACCCCGTAATGCTGAGGCCTCCAGTAATCGTAGGACGGATACTGACTCAACTGGGGAGACTGCAAGGATTCCGGGGGATTGCTCTCACGCGTGATTCTGATCGGACGCAAGGGCAGAGCCGTTTCCAGGTCCCTGTTGCTGGAAATGCCGCGATTCAGGGCAGAGCTTCTCTCGTTCCTGCGGAATTTCGCTCTCCGGTTTTGGAACCAGACCTGGAACGAAAAAGTTTGAAGGTGGAAGCAAATAATGACGTTGTAATTAATTAGAAGCCTCAAGGGAAGGATAATTAGGATTTTATCTCAGTTCAGAAAATTGTTTGTTTCTATATAATAATATTTAATGGAAGGTCCTAATAATAATAATAATAATAATAATAATAATAATAATAATAATAACAACAATAATAATAGTAATAATAATAATAATAATTTCGCTTTAATAATTTTACTATTTTGAAGCTTTAATATAATTGCTATTTATTATTACCATAATTATAAATTCTGGAGCTAAAGTTTAGAGTTTGTGGTCTTTTCAAGAGTCTTTTTGCTAATTTTGAGTTTGAGGGAAATAATGAGAATGTAATTAATTACAAGGCTGAGAAGTTTCGCTTTAGTAATTTTACTAGATACTTTGAAATTTCACTGTAATTGTTATTTATTATTATAATTTATTAATATTTTACATTCCAGAGCTGAAATGATACTTTTAGAAAAGTATCATTTCCTGGAGGCACTTTGGGGAAACTAAAATGATAATTTTAGCAATTATATTATATTAAATTGCATTTTAGCAACTTTATCAATTTCCTGCGAATGGCGAATGGCCGATCCTAACGAAATTCGTCTCTTTTTCCATTTCAGATTTGACTCGCGCTACATGGGGAAAATCAAAGCGCGGATTTGACTTCTGCGTAGGAATTCGAGGAGGTTTCGAAAGACGCTTAAGGTTTTCGGGTAGACAGACGGAGATATGCAGAACGGAGATGGGATAGCGTGACGGCTCCTGGCAGGCGTACAGATCACATACAAGCAGACAGTCGGACCGAAGGATGTAAGCAAATTTATATATATGTATATATACATATATTTGTATGAATATACATATATATACCCAGCACACGTGCTACTGTTGCTGTTGCTGCTACTGCTGCTGCTGCTGCTGTTGCTGGATACGTCACGCTATGCCAACCGTACATACATGCTGGAGACACATATTCTCCTTCTCTTTCTTGTGTAAGAAGCGGAGGAGCTAATGATAGCTCTTTGCCCTGACAACCTGTCTCCTTCGATTCTCTGCCTAGCTGTCCGCGAGTCTTCTTCATATCCCACACTTATCACACATACTGGGGACACTTGCTCTTACCATGTCTGAGGAAAATGAAACAAGAGCAATCGGGAGACGATTGCTACCCTGAAAAATGACGTGGACCGTTCCTTTTGATCTCAGTATTTCGGGCAGAAAAAAAGAGGTTTTTCCTAGGAAACTAACTTGTTAAAATAGGAGCCGTTCCTGTACCCGGTGGGTACCTGGTCACCACTTGATCATCTTGTAAGTATGAGATTGACACTTTTGGGGAAAAAAGGAGAAGGATTGGGAGAATCTGTAATGAATGAAACCTAGAATCTATAAGGTTGAAGGTTTGCAAAAGATTATTGATAAATTTTTGGATTAATTTCTATTAACATTATGTCGTCCGGTGGCACCACGTTGGTGCCATGCGAAAACTATCGGGCAAGCGCCGGTGGCACCACGTTGGTGTCGTACATAAAGATTTATACCGGCGCCAAACGAAAGAATCCCGACCAGACGTAAAAGTGGACAGTAAAAGTGTTAATTTTCGTGGGTAAGGTTGTTAGTATTTTGTTTACTCGCTGTGTTTTGAAAATATTTTTTAGTGGAAAAGTTTAATAATTTTGAAAGCTGTATTAATTTTCAATCGGAAGCACTAGAGTCCAGTAAAGTACGGTAAAATGTATAAATAACTGATTGATAAATACTAAACTTTATGTCTAACTATAAGCTACCATTTTGCTGATAATTGACAGCACAGTAAGTATATTCATTAATTTTCCCTATCAAAGTTAGGAAAATTATTGAATCAAGATATGAAAAATAGTAAAAAAGACAAAAAAAGGCAAAAAAGCCCGAAAACTTGAAATTGCAATTTTCATAAAAAAGCGTAATTTGTATTAACTATTATCAAAATACAAAATTATTTCTATAATCAATTTTTAATTTTCGATTCCATTAGAAAAATTCAATAGATTCAATTTTTCTGATTTTTTTATACTCACAATAATTTCAATAATTTCAATGACGCAATTGCCAAATTTCGCGAGTTAGCAAATGTTACCAACTTTTCCAGAAGCAATGGATTAAATTAATATCGAATTTTCCTAACATCGCGATCCCTCTCATTTTTTCGTAATTTAATTTATTTCTTTATTCACTTTTTCTCATTTACGGCTTTGTGTCACAGGAATTTTCATGGGAACCCGAAGAAAGTGAAGTCAGTATGCAAATGCAGTGTATTTATATACCTGTACTCTTGCCTCGGATAATGAAACTCTGCTGGCCAATTCCTCTCGGACGAAGGCATCTGGATAATGAGTTCTTTCAAAAACTCTTTCAAGAGCTGCTAATTGCTGGGCAGAAAATGTTGTTCTACTTCTCCGGGGTCTCCTGCTGCCCGGTGCAGATGCATTTTCGTTGCATTCTTAAAGCAGAAGAAGGAGGGGGTTGATGCCGAGGGGTTGTCTGGTAAAATGCATCATTTATTACACACTAATGTTGCTTCGAATTGCATTCCCTGAACGGAAATCGATTCGCACTATCTGGGTACTTAAAACGAATATATGGACCGAAGAACTGGCGCTTCGGTATCGATTCCTATTAAATTTGGACGCAAATTGCAGATACGTGTGTTGCGAAGTTTCAAGGCAACGTAATTTAGACGGAAATCGGGAGATTCGTGTATTAAAATCTTTTTATGAAATTGGAAACGTATCGTGGTATTTTTTTTTAATGCAGCTTATTTCTTCTTAAAAGATTGGGAAGTGCGACAAAAGATTAATAGTATGGGAAAGTTTAAGAGAAGTTTTATAGAAAATCGAAAATGAGATTAATAGAAATTTAAATTATAAGTTTATTACAAAGAAATGGAAATTTTTGCAAAATAGCCGAAAGTCTCACTTGTTAAAGAAACAAAAATAATTTTTTATACTAATTATTGATGGCCTTTTAATTATTGATACATGTCAATTAATTATTGGAAGTTCTCAAATTTATTGAATAATTTTGAATGCTCAAAAGTACTTTTCTAGAATTTTTTCCAGTTGAACAAAAAAGATGAGTTATTTCTATCTCGAATATTTGCAAAAAAAAAGTTTGATTTTAAATGAAATTGGAAAAGTGCAAAAATTACAGTTTTTTAATGAAATTCCAAAATTTCTTCAAAATTATCAATTTTCCAGAATCTTTTTTTATAAGGTTGTATTATTAATTCGAAATACTACAAATTTAATTTCCAAGCATCTTTCACAAAAATAAAATTATCCCGGATTTTAGCTATTATTTATCCATCGCGCAATAATATTGCTACAATCGAATTTTTTCTTTGTTTGCAGTTGTTTTTTCCTCGATTGGGCCGCTCAATATCTCGACGAGAAGATACGACCTTGCATGCAACAAAACTCGGGTGGGACATCTCCGTCTTATCCTTTTTCCGAAGAAACGCAGAGCTTAAAGATGCCGACGACGATTGCATGTATGAGCAAAAAGAAGGAGATGCTTTGTGCCCTAATGCTGCTGCTACTATTGAATGACTTCTCTGTATTTCGTTACTCGTCATGTTACACATAATCCAAGCAGCATGCTTCAATCTTTTATAGGTACGACGAGCATAATATGCGAATAATTACGATAACATCGACTACTTGCATACTAGAATACTCAGGTTGCATCTTGAAAATGTTTGAATACGGTCCGTTAATTTCCAGTTAACTGAGTTTTCTATATTTAGCATTTTAATTACGGAATTTTTTATGCACGAGTGAGAAAATGTTGGAAGTGGGGGCTTGTTTTGACAAATTTTACGATTTTCTAAAATCGCAGAAAAAGAAAATGGCTAAAATGTTCTGGAAGGTTTTAATGGATTTCCGGATTACTTCAACTTATTAGGTGAAACAAGTGATTTTTTGTCTTACAAGAAAAACGAAGATTCGAGGAGAGTCAAGAAACGACTGAATTAAATGAAAATAAAATATCGGAATTGGAAAATAAGAAAAATTGTAAAAATCGAGGAAAGGAAAAAATTATAATTAGTTTTGCTTTTTTTTCGGCTTTTAGAATATGAATATTTTTTTAGGAAACATAATTTCCTAGAAAATAAGTGGAAACGAGCCCCGAAAAAATTTGCAATTTGCATTTATAATAGATTGCTCGATTTCTAAATTTGTTGAAGTAAAACAAAATTTCTTTTTAATTTTTCTAGTACGCTAAAAATATTTTTACTAATAAATTTCTGACCTTTATTAGCAACAATTATTACTAATAAATCTTAGGAATTTATTAACTACGTTATCACCGTTTGAGTGCCAGAGGTATTTTTTTCTTTCCAAATGAAAAATTGCCAAGCAGCGCAATAGCGCTCTTTTAATTCCTTATTTCAAAAATGCTGGTATTTTCGGACATGGAACGGAAGAAGCGCGATTGCGCAGCTTGGCACTCAAATGGTTAATTCTTCGCATTGCGAATTTAATTAATTACTAAACAAAAAAAAAGCAGAAACTCTGGAAAACAAAAAAAAATCGAACTATTATAAATTCGAGAAACGGGGGAATAAGTTAGAAAAACTTGAAAATGCAGGAAACTCAAATTCAGGCGACATGTGACCCTCGAACCACGAATTCTCCGTTTTTCTTTCTCATAAAGCAGAGTCATTTCAGGGTCAGCGACCGAGTGTCACGTGAAACCCTACTAATTACTGAAATTCTCACCCAGGCTGTGCGTAGGGGTTGATAACAATCTGGAAACCGTGAAATCCTGGGGCACATGGGAGGCCTGGGAAGCCAAAACCGGGCCCGTCTGTCCACTGGAGCTTATCATTATCGGTTTCAGTGGAGCTGCTTCCGATCCTTCGTGTCAATAAACCCACGAAGGGTTAACGGATTAATCACGATCCACTCCTACTTTGCATGAGTTTTGCATGAATTTCGATGGCAAACAAACACACATTTTTCGCGGTGCCACCCTTCCTTCTTCCCTTCCTTGCTAGCGATCGTCAGCTGGCGGGATTCCGAACTTATTTATTAAAATCAATTGGTTACAGATTGGAATCGAAGTCGAGAAGCCGACGTTTATTCAATTTTGCTCTTCTCCTCTTTTCAGATACCTCGGGATCCCATGCGTGACTGAAGTCGGTCGTATTACATGCAAATGAGGAAAAAGGGCGCGTGCCGGGCATCCGAGTGATGGGTAAGCAATTCGCTTCACTTGTAATCAAATCAAATTATGCAAATTTTATCACCGATTGGATCCTACCCCTTCGTCTATCGCGAAAGGGGTAGAAGAAGAATAGAGAAAGCGGAGCAGCGAAGAGTCACGAAAGCTGCTGCTGCTGCTGCTGCTGCTGCTTCTCTTTCCTCTTATCTGCTCCGTGCTCGTACATCATTTTGGGCGGAACGGTAACTCAAAAGATTAATCCGAAACTTCACGAGGCAGCATGCCAACTGTGAGCTGACTTGAGATATGTCGAAACGCAGGTACCGTCCCCTTGCATCTCCTCGCTTGTGTCCCATCCTTAAGAAACACACTCGGAGTTTTAACACTCAGACTCCACCTCCACACCCTCTAAACGCCCATTCTGTATGTTCTTTGCAAGAAAGTATGGTCGTCTTCCTCTTCTTCGAGGAGAAGAAGAGGAAGAAGAGGCACTCCTTGGGGTCGAAAAGTCGTATCTCGACGCTCTTTTCCACCGACCACCCGGTTGGTGACATGGAAACGTAGAATTTTGAAATCGCAAGTCCCTTACATATTTTTCTTTTCTTATGATTATAGTAATATTATCTATCACACTGTCATCCGATAATTTTAATTTCCTGAGATCTCGATTTATATATAAATTAGTGTAATTTATATAAAAATTGAGTTTATATGTCTACTTAAATTATAATATAAATTTATAATATAGACCATAAGAGATACGGATTACAGATTTAGAGAGAGACAGAGATACATATTTACAGATATATAAACCAATTTATAATATAAATTGATTTATATATCAAAGTATGTTATAATTAATGTAATTTTTTAATCAGTATCAGATGCACCCTAAACATTAATAAAGCTAATATTAAATTATATAAAGTTTCATATGAAATAGAGCAGATTAACGTAAATTAACATAACGAGTAGTAAAAATAATAATCAATTTTGCTGATAAATAATTCTATCGTTTCTTAATATTATTATTGTTTTTTTCATTTTCGCACAAATCCTTCCATTGTCCCATGGAGTAATAAATTATTTAATTAATTAACATTTGCAGGAATGTTAGGCATTAGAATCCTGAGACTGGGGGACATTTTTTTGTAACAAACTTTTAATGGAAGATATAGTAAAGTATTGTTATTATTATTCTTAGGCTCTTCATCCGCTCTTTCTGATTTTTACAATTTTAATCAGATTCAATATAAAAGACGTATTAATTTTCTTGGATTCTGTATTTTGTATTTGCTTTTTAAGGCTCTCCCTTGGACATGGTTCTTAAACTGAAAAAAACAATTACCATATTTGCTATTTTTCATTTTTCGACATTTCCATGGATCCCAAACCAGAAGACCAGTTTTTATATTTTTTTTTCCTTAGATCTTACCATTATATATTTTATTAAAATCCCAACATTTTCGTTGTTCATGGACCAAAAGAATAACCTACTTATACCTTTCCCTGTAATGCTGCACAAATTTTTTTTTTTAAAATCCTCGTTAATGTCAAACCATGGCATAGTGTCAAACAAATCTTCAGACAGGGTAGGACGCCTATGATAGATTAACATTTTTTGCAGCATCACGAGACTTTCGTCCACTTTTTGCTATTTTGTGTACTTTCTTAGACAGACAGCAAAGGAAAACTGCTGAGATAATAATGGTGTAAACATGCCGGCAGTGCACAGGTCAGCTTCGACCCCCTCGGGTTCTCGAATCTACCGGTCGTAGGAATTCCAGGGGAACTGAATCGGGAAAAGTTCATTTGGAGTTCATATGCCGAGATTCGAGAGAAAAGAGGATGCTGTTCGTCGGGTCAAGAAGATTAACGATATATGCATTTCTCTGACACCGATGTGCCCATGCACTCGCCCCCATTTGGGAGCCAGAAACTCATTCCCATTTTATAGAGAATCCGGGAAAGGAGGAGATCTCGTCTCCCTTTCTCGCATGTATTTCAATAACTAATGATACGTCCATTGTCCAGTCTATTCAATCTCGCTCTGGTCTGTCGACTTTTGGTCCATTTATGGAACACTGGAGAATCCTTGATGGGTGTAGAGCAGAGTGTAAGCAAACTTCAATTTAATGGAACTTCATAACTGCTGTATGCAACGAAGTGTTTCTCGAATGTTAGGTGTTGGCATTTGAAAAGGACCTTCCAGTGTATAATGTACACTGGAAGATTTATTATGATTGCAATTCAAGGAGGTATTTGTGGAATTGGAGGTTTTGCAATTGGGGTTGTTACGTTTTTTTGTTCTTCTTAGAAAGAATATTACCTTTGGTTCTGCAGATTCTGAAAACAGAATGGGAAAACATATTTAGGGTAAATGGAACATAAAATGCGTTTATTTCAATTGGGAGTTTTATATAAGACAGTTCATAGTACCTAGATTTGGAAATTTTTTGTATCAATCGAATATTGGGTATTTTTCAGTAGAAATAATTGGAAATTAGTCGCAAGTTTCATTTGTTTTGAAAACTTTGAAAAAATGGTTTGGATAAATGATGAGTTTCAAATTCTAGTTTAGAATTTTTATTGAAAATATGTACAAATTGAAATATAATAATTTGTATAGAATTTAATATTTGAAAATAGGGGTAATGTTAAATAATTGATTATTCAAAAATAGGAATATTACAAATAATAGTAAATATTTAAAAAGTATGATCTAAAAAATTTGCTTTTACACAAATTTCCAAATTAAATTAAATTAAATTAGATAATAAAATTGAATATTTTATACTTTTTGGATAACGATTGAAAACAAAAAATGAGTACTACAGTCCAATTAATTATAACATGGCCTATTTTTTATGTAACTATTATTATCATTTTAATTGATACAATCATTGCAATTAATTATGATTAATTGCTAAAAATATTATAAATAAAATTAGTGGGTTCCCCAGTTCATCTTTTTTCTTTCCATATCCCTGAATATGAACATATATTTATAAGTCCATTTAATTAAAAATACCGCAATACTCAAAATTGACGCAGGACCATTCGTTTTCTTGCGCAAGAAGCGGCGTCGATTTTCATACACCAAAATTCAGTCCACTTCCCTTTAATTATGAAACGACGTCAGAATCTTTGGATCTCCCATCTCCGTTTCTGAAAAATAACGCGGCTCGGCTACCGTTACACAACGGTGTCAAGTATCTTTCTTAAAATGGTACAAACACAGAAAGCGCCTATTTATCTCTTTTGCCGCTTTTTCTCTGAAAAAAAAAACGTCTTCCATTAATTTAAAAGCTCACCAGTGTCCTCCGAAATTCCGCAAAAGCACAGTTCAGATTGAGGGGAATTCAATATTAAACAACAATGGTTCACAAAATTTAGTATTTTAATTTTCAATTCATAGAATACAAGATCAAACGGCAAATTTTCTAAATTTTTGTATTTAATATCACCTGAATGTTTAAACAGTAAATTCTACAAAATGTAATATTATGAAGTTGCAGTTTCTGTAATTCAATATTAATTTAATTTTTCAACAATAATTTGGAATTCACAATATATATGAATTTATTATTTTATATGTACTTATTTTCAAGCCTAAGAATATTTTTCAAATAAAAACAATACTAAAAAAATCCTTATATAAAAAGAAACAATAATTTTGTTCCCATATGAAATCGAATCTACGATTTTCAAATATCCTCATTTACATTTTCATGGAACTGCCAATTTTGGGACGTTTTGTATTTCACTTTTTCTAAATGCTTCTATTTTCAGAATGTCGCTCCAACAAAAAGGGAATCTTAAGAAGTAAATTGAATTAAATACACAAAAATACCGGAATACCTCTGAACCTTCAATTTCATAAATAAAAGAAACATGTACCCTTACAAAGGAGCGAATCAGCCCCCTTCGAAAAAGTAAATAACGAAAAAACTTTCAACTGGAGTTCCCGAAGCTAATGAAAGGGAAGGAAAAGGATTCTTGCAACCGATTTCTCCTGAATTATTTGATTGGGCTGAGCTTTGATTAAAGAAATATCACCCCGCAGGCCAAAACGTCGAGGTCTAACGAGACGCACCTTTTAATTTAGACGTACGTCAAAAAACTTGGAAGGAAGAAGAGGGTCGAGAATAAAGAGCGAGATTCGAAAATATTTGCAAAGGGACGAAAGTCCTTTTTTTTTTTACCTTCGTATCAAAACGAATTTCAATCGTATTTGAAAATAATATGATTCTCACTTCAAAGAGAAATTTAATATTAAGGGGAGTTTTTATACCCGAGGGTGGAACTCGGGGGGTAGAGAAACAGTAAGATTTTGGATACAGTTTTTCGTGGGAAATCTAATGGATTTGAATTTTCGTGGATTTAGACTTCAAATTTCTTGATTTGAATTTCGACATGTTGTTGTTTTTTTTTTTTCTTTGCGTTTCCTCGTGACAAGCAAGGGTGGGGATTGGCGCATAATGGGGAGGGTGAACTGAAAATTTGAAAAAAGGTGCTTTCGGACAGTGTCCAGCCTTGTGTGACGTCTCAAAAAACAGGGATAAGGGGAGATAAACCGCAGATGCGTGTCAACGTCCCTCCTGTCACTTTACGAAAATGCTTGCATATATATATATAATACTATATTTTTATATTCATGTGATTTTTTTTTTTTTTAAGAATGTTCATCCATTATTTCGTCCCTTGCGGTGTGAAGTCTCACTGGATATTAATAGATGTAATTATTTTTGTTTTTCTTCTTTTTCTTGGATTTTTTGGTAGAATGGAATTGAATTAGTGTTTTTACGATACTACATATTAATAATCAACTGTGTGGAATTTATTATTTGAAAATACAGGTAATATCAAATATCAAAGTCTAGAAAATTTGTAATTTGATATTGAACTCTAGGAATTCAAAAATAAAATACTATATTTTGTAAAATGTACTATTTAGAAGTATAAATAATATACGCCCAAAAAGTATGTTCTGCAAAATTTGATATTTAATATTGAATTGCAGAAATGCCAGTTGAAAATATTAAATTTTATAGAAATTACCATTTGAAAGTACGAGTAATATTAAACACTAAGTTTTGCAAAAATTTGCCATTTAAGAAATTTATACAACTTATAAATATTGTGTTATTATTGTGGGAAAGAAAATCAAAATTTACTTAATTTGCATAAATTTACATCTTAGAATTGCACGAATTTTCAACTATAAATTTCTATAGTTTTTAGAAACTTTTCCTTCACGAGGCAAATAACTTTAAAATGGAGATTATGAAAAAAGTGAAATTCCATAATAAAATATAAACCTCGATTTTTGGGTAAAAAATGACCAAACTAAAATAGAAATACACGACTTTGGAAAATTCGAGATTTATTAGCAAAACTTTTTTCTTTCTCAAAACAAACACTTTCCCAGAAAGAAGAATTCAACAGTTACAATATTTGTTGAAAATAAACAATTTCAACTTTCAGTTTTCTAATTTTTTCCCACATCTAAAATCGCTATTATAAATGTTGTTCATACAAAGAAGAAAAAAATCCATCCCCTAAAAGTAAACAAATAAATTAAAAGGAGGCTCCTCTGGTTAGAGGTTCCTTCATCGGGGTGACATTTCTTCAATCAAATGGAAACGCAATGAAATAATTCAGGGGAAATCGGTTGCAGAAATCCTTTCCTTTTTTCCCTTTTCTTCCCTTTCATTAACTTCGGGAACTCGAATTGACAGTTTCTTTTTCTTTTTTTTTTTTTTTCTTCCAAGGGGATGACTTTCTCCTCTCCATCCACGTTTGCTTTTGAGTGTAGCTACATTAAAACACGAGCGAGGGTAAAAAAAAGGGCTGTGAAATGACACGAAAACAAGAGACGGTGTAAAATGCGGACGAATGAATGGATTTTTCTTTCCTCGGGGAAAGGAAGACTCCGCGTCTCTTCTCCGTCCCGTTGCATCGTCTTTTTTTCGTAAGTCGTAAGTTCCTTTATGTTTCGTCCAAAAGTTCAGGCATGTCTAATAATTCTCCCGTGTCTCCAGGACATGTAAGTGTCAGAGCATCGCGACGCTCGCGTCTGTCTATTCGAGTGGGTTTTATTCGTTGGCTGCCACTAGAGACATTTCAGACAAACTGCACTCGTAAAAGATGTACAAATATAAAATGGTCGCGATATAATTGTTGTTAAAAAGATCAGTATACCCATGACTTCGACGATGGCAGAGGTATTATAGTTCAGCTGTTGCCACTCTGTAAAATCTTTCGCACCGACTTTGTTTTCCTTGTATTTTAAGTGCCTTCCGCCACCCAGAGCCAGAAGGGTGGATGTAGGTCCAAGGGAGACTCGGATTAAGTCCTTTTGAGTCTCGGGAAATCGCTGATTTTTTCGGTGAAATTTTAGGATTCATTATTATCTTGGATTTGTTGTTGTTGGTGTTGGTGATAAAGACGACGACAAAGTGGAACTGGAGTTTTTGAAAAAAATGGAAAAGAAGACACTTTTCAAACAGGAAAGAAGTTTGGGTAATTTTTCTGGAGATGAAGGGAGGGGGTAAGAATTATTATTAAATGGAATTTGAATTAGAATTGATTATTTTTTTTAATTGGAAATTAATTAGAGAAGAGAGAAATTTGAGGAAGGGAAAATTTTGATAAATAAAATGGGATTGGAAATAGAACTTATTTTCTTTTTCTTCTTATTTTGGAAAGAAATTTCAAAAAGAGGAAATTTTGATAAATTTAAAAGAGGTGAAAAGATGAGATGGAATTGGGATTTGCTAATAAATAAAAAAAGAAGAAGAAATATTAAACAGGGGAAAATTTGAGAAATTTTGGGATGGAGGAATAATGGAAATTATGAAACAGTGATATTGGAATTGAGATTTTTTAAAAGAATTAAAAGGAGATGGAAAAGTAAGGAATTTCAATTTTTTAAAAATACAATAAAGGGGAAATCTTAAATGGTGGTGGGGGGGGGGGGGGGGGGGGCAATATGTGGGATGGAATTGAAATTGGATATTTTTGGGACTCACAAGGGATTCAAGAGAATATAAATTAATAAATAATGGAATAACAATGGCTAAATAATAGAAATAAGCAGATAACAAAAAATAAATAATAAATACTTGGAAGATAAAAAATCTAAAAACTCCATATGTTGCCTCCCAGCTCCCTGGAAGAAATATTTAAAATGAATTCAATGCATATTCGAAAAATGCAGAAACTGCCGAAAACGACAAATATATTAGTCCCTCTGGACTGTTCGAATTCTTTGAAAAGCTCCGAAGCAAAAATGTCTTAATTCCAATTACACGCTCTAAATTTAAACTTTTTTCCGTCCATTCTTCCTTCCTTTCTCCTCCTTTTTTTCGAAACATGTAAAAAAGAAGTTTTCTTTGGATTTCACTGACACCAATACCAACACCACCTTGCCATACTCCCCAGCTGCATGTGTCTTGTGTATTTCTGTACATTATGTAGAAAGCTACTTTACACACCATGGACTTACCATGGGGTAAGAAAAGTAACAGTTAGCACTGGTGATGAAGGTGATAAAATATCACCGGAACTAATTCATAGGCAATTATATTTATTAGATATTTTATACGGGAGGGATTCATATTCGTCTTTTGAAAATTCAAAAAGTTTCGTTGGAGAGTACTTAATTTTTGGAAAATCTTGAAAAATTGTATCTCAGCCGGGATATCGGGAAGTTTAATAACAGAATTGGCTTTCTAGGAAAAAAAACATCGGTTATGGGTTTTCCAAAAATCGCCAAAGGTTGTTTCTAAAAATCGAATTTTTTGGGTATAGCTTGGCCTTTTCCAAAAAATGGGGTAAAAAAAGAATAAAACGGTGTAACAAAAATGAAATTGGACATTTTATTTCTAGGGGTAATTTGACGCGTAGAGTCGATCGCAAAGGTCTATTTTGACAAATCCCTAGCGGAAATAGACGAAAAATATATTTTTGAGGAAAAATCATTTTTCCCATAGGATATCTAGAATTCCGACAATAAAAATAGATTCTCCGAAGAAAAAAAAAATACATCCAATAGAAAGTCTCCGGAAAGTCCCCAAAACTGATTTGCAAAAGTCGCTTTTTTCCAATAAATTCAAAATTATAATCGCTTAAGATTTTCCATAACCGCCAACAAGACGTAAAAAAACGTACGCGTTATTGCTATTAAAGTAAAATAACAAAAAAATCGAATTCCTAGATTTTTCCAATTCGCTTCTATGCAACAAAATTCTAATTTTAAGAAAATTTGATTTTAAAGTAAATAATCATCTCCATGTGTTTCACACACACACACACACACACACACACACACACACACACACACACACACAGGGATATCCGAGAATCCCACGTTAACATTTCCCTAGAAGTAGTGGAGAAAAATACACATATATTTTGTGGAAAGTGCGAAAATTAAGCATGACGCTTTTTTTCTCGTCCCAAATTGATTCTATATCGTCATTGAAAAAGCGAGAGGGGGATTCTTTCGAATAACTACCCCTAAATCTTGAAACTCGTTGCACGATTTCTTTCCCGGTACTCGCACACTCCCATTTGCGTGTATGTACATACACGCGATACGTGTGTGCGACCTGAGAATTGAAATTTCTTTGGAATACAGATACACGCCTGTTGTGTCCAGCGTGAAGCAATCAAATTAGCCGGACTCAAAAGGAATATATATCGCTTGTCAGGCGGCCCGGAGAGATTTTAAAGATTCCGTGAAGGAGAATTTTTTTCAATTCGCATAAAATATGTTCCGTGCGATAATTGGCTCATAAATAGCAAAACCGTCGTTACCGAAATCGTTATTTGCATTGCAGTCGGTTATTGTTTAGGCGAATGTGTGTATTTTTCCCCTTGCACGTCGATTTTTACCGTGCAACGTGCGTTCCGTCGAAAAAGCGGGCAGTCGGGGGAAGAAAAATGTCTTGATCCCACGTGGGGGTTTTTTTTTTAAGTATTTTTTTTTTCGTGTTCTCAAGATCCTCGAACAAGCAGGGAACAGCTTTCCACGGGTTCGTTCGACCAATTACGAAAGTCATGTATCATCTCCGGCAATTAGGGACGACGAAAATGAATCACAAGGATGTGTATTCTGAGGAATACTTCCGAGTTTCACAGTAGATAGGTGCATATGTAAAAAGAGAGAATGCGTGGATGGTACGTGTATTCATTTTGGAACCGATACTTTTAATAAGTTGCGTGTATGTATTTTTTTGTTATTATTTGTTATGCCCCAGAACCCCCGGGGTAAGGGAAAATAAGTACGTGTAAATTGTTTAAATATTGTATGGAAGAGTTTGGGGAAAAAACATAGTTGTTACGTCATTGAAAAGTCATTTTGAAAATTGCCTAGGAATGGTAATTTCGTAAAATGGTATAAAAAGGTATTTGATTTTCTTGAAGTTGAATTTTAGTTGAAATTATTTGAAATTATATAAAAATTGTAACTTTCCATAAATGAGAAATATTCATTTGAATCAGAAAAGAAAAAATATTGAAGTTGATGTGAATTGAAAAGTTTATATTTTATTAAAGAAAAAATAAGTTTCCAGAATTTTGAAGGTTTGCGAAATTTTAAAAGAAAGAATTACGAAATTTGAGGTTGCAGGAAGTTCAGGTTTTGAAATTCTGTTAATTCTTTTAATTAAATTATGAAACATTAATTTCGTAAAATCAGGGAATAATAAGGCTACTGTGAATTTGAAATTCCTTTATAATAACAAATTTTTAGAATTTTTAAGATTTGTAAAATTCTGCTAAGGAGAATTACGGAGGTCGTAGAAAATTGTTGGGTCCCAGGATTTTTACAATTTTTGAAATAAAGTTATTAACTCTTATTTGAGGAAATTAGAAAATAATAAAGTTTCTGTAAAATTCGAATTTTTCTTAAAAGTATGAAATTCGATCGGAAAGAAATGATTAAATTGGAATAATTTTCGTAATTGCAATATATTATTTCCACAATTATTTTTTTTCAAAACAAGTAGTTGTGGAAAATCATGAAACAGTAAATCTCGTATCTTTCTAAACAACCTAATATTCGGCAGCTTTTCTTTCCCTACAAAATCCATCTTCTATTATTAGAGAACCACGAATATTTAATTTTAGTGTGAAAAATTGCCAAAATGTCAGTTAGGAATTTGACCATTCTTGAAAATTCTTGGATTCAGTCGTTTCAATATAGAACCCAACTTTTCAAATTGTTGTATATTTTCCCCGAATCCTTCAAGTGAGCACTATTAAAAAAAACTATCAAATTTTTTTTTTTAATAAACTAAAAATCGGAAACAAATTGATAGTAAATTTTTCACAATTATTATATATTTATTCAAAATCCATATTGGGATCACTATTAAAAAAAAAATCATCGTCAAACAAAAAAAGTCCCTACGAGCATTTTACAAAATATTCAAAAACAAAGTTTTCTTCATTTTTTTTTTCAATTATTATACATCTATCGAAAAAAAAATCACCATCAAACTCCCTAGATCCAAGAGTTACCTCCAAAAATTCCAAAACCCATTAAATCCCTTCTGGTCCATTTACCCCATCCAAAAAATCCCTACGACAATTTTTCTAAAAATTGGAAACAAATATGCGCTCTTTATTTTGGGGTCAAACGGGGATAAGGAAGAGAAAAAAAAAATTGTCTCCGTACATTTATTGAAAAATAGAAAAAAAAATACCCCTACGGCAACAAATGTTTACTTTGCAGCGTTTTCTGTTTCCATAATGGCACTTTTTTCCCGGTACGTACACGGGGAACATGCCGAACCTCGGTACCATTATTTTTCCATTAAACGGCAGCCATCGGTAATGATGGATTTTTCCGAAAAAGGGATGATTTTGTACCGGCCCGTGTACGGGGGGAAAAAAAAGAAAAAAAAAACCATGATGTATCATAAATTACAATTTTTGTGTACATTAGGCATAATTTTTTTACTGATTTCGTCCGAAGAGTGAAGCAAAGCGGAGCAAAGCAAAGTAAAGTAGAGTAAAGCACTTTTTTTTTTGTCTACCCATACATACAAAAATAAATACACAAACCCCGTATAAAAAAAAAGGTTGCCAGTCATGGGGTGGCTATTGACTGCGAGTATCGTACCGGGGGAGGTCATTGCGACAGAAATGCACGCATGCAGTCGGCCCGTAATCGAGAGCTTTGATGATCGATGATCGAAAAATGCGGATGATATTAAAGCCAATGATTTTGCAACATTTTCTCGCTTTGTGTTACAGATACGCACCGTATGGCACCTTTTTAAATGAATGCATCGCTGCACAGAGATAATGGCGACACCCTAATTCCCATTATCATCCTTTTTTTTTTTTGCCCGAAACTGAAGCGTTTCCAAAATAAATGGAAAACAGTTCGGGAGTTCAAAGGGACAACACGGAACACCCAGGACGGACACGTGTGAAAGGGGATTAGTCGTAGCAGTGATGCATGTTACGCAATCATCCGATGCGATTTTGGAGCGAATAATTATTTTCCATGTAAGTAGAGGGGGAAGGTCGAGAAAAGGGACACGGTCCATATGGAAAACTGGTATTTCCACTTCTGCCCGGGTTTTAATCCTAAGTTATTAGCGGAGGGTAGGAAGGAAGGTACAAAAGAGGCGATTCTCAAGGTGTCACCGACTGTTTTCACGTTTTCCCGTGCGTGCGATATCGGGAAAGTGAGGCTTCACTCTATTTTAGCGTACTTAGACGGATAGAAGTTCAAAGGTTTCCAAGATTTTTCGGATTTCCTCGCCACTGAGGAAATTTCATAATACTCCGGGGAGCGAAAGTCCGAATGAAAACTATTTTCTGAAGAAAGACATTTTTTTTCTAGACATTTTTTGCCCCAGAAAGAGATTCGGGAAATGATAGTCTTTGCTGGTGGATTTTGGATTTTTTGGAAATCGTAGAGTCACGGTAATTTTGAGGCTGCAGAAATTTGCGAAATTTTAGTATTTATTTTTTTTTAGTAAAGCCGTGAAGCGTTTTGGGAAATTTGAAAATAATGAAATTGATCCAAAATTCAAGTAGAGAATTTGTAAAATGTTCCAAAATTATTAAATTCCAGCAATAATGAAAATTAACGAGTTTGGAAGTTGCAGAAATTGTGTTTAAACCAGATTTTGGTGGTTTTAATTTTTTTTATAATACTGTGAAAGATTGTAGGAAATCAGAAGATAATATAATTGACCTAAGATTCTGGTTTTTCTGAAAGAAGTGAATTTGAGAATCTTCATAATTTATGAAAGTCCGGTAAAAAGTTTGAGGTTTGCAAAAATTTGATTCAATCCTTGCAATGAAATTATCAAGAATTTTGAAATATTTGAAAATAATGAAATTTTCAAATGATGCGAAATGACAAATTTTGCGAGTTCCTGAAAATTTGGAAATTCAATTATAAAACATCAACGCAAGTCTGAAAACTGCGAGATTTAAAAAATTATAAACTTAGACTTAATTTCCTGAAATTTCAAGTATCCAAAAAAATTACTTTCGAAAATTACAAAATTCTTTACTCAAAAATTAGCTCCCTCGTTTTCGAGATTCAATCAGAATCACCCCAAAGACTTGCAAAAATGTCTCCACGCGAATCCTGTTCCTCTTTCAACCTCAATTTCTCTTGAATTACACCCTCTTCCACAAAACCCTCAATTTCTATTTCCTTGCAACCCCAAAATTCCTTGGAAAGCTGCACTATATCCTTCCACGATTCGAGAGACTCCCGTTTGTTCTCGGTGGCACTTAATCCCATTATCGTTGAAACTTTATACCTGTAAAAGGTGTTATTCAAATGAGGGAATGTAAATTGAAGGAAATATTAAAATTCACCTAGCCTGGCTCGAAAAACGTGCTCGTGTGCATACGTATGTGTCCACTCGTGTACACATATGTCTATGTAGTACCTTGGGCACATAACTTTCCATATATCAAATGAACTGGACTTTGTTAATATCAAGTTGACTGCACACGTTCATTATTCAATATGTACGCCCTCTGAGGGGGTGAGTCAACCCTTAACTTCTACACAACAATGGTCACATAAAACCCCGTCCTATGTTATAATTATTCTTAACCGCTGACGTATGTGCATACATATATATAGATATATTTATACATATGGGGGGTCGTTGCGCGGGTCACGCTCTGTTAACGGGGGTGTCTTTTTTTCTTCCACCAAATCTCCCCCTTTTTCTTTTTTTTCTTACTCACATTGTACCCCACCGGACGTCAAAACTAAGTTTATATTTTAAACCGTGAATATACATATACATATATAGTTTATATATTTATAAACCGATGTAAATGAAAAATGGGAAAAACGGAGACACGAGCCTTTCTTTCCCCCTTTTTTTTTCGAAATTACGGATATTACCTATATATTATCGTTTTGTAAATGAAAAATCCCTCCCTGCTTTGCTCGAATTTCACCCCTTTCGAGTCCCACTGATCTCCAATACTCGGTTGTAATTCGTCATTTGTACCGATAATAGGTACCAAAGGGTGACTGCTGCGTTTCCTTGAATTTATAATTTGGATATTTTATAATACATTCGTACATTTCGTCAGTTACAATTCCGAGGGGGGAATATTGTAATTTTTGTTACATGCCGACTTAATTGAATTTTCTGTCCAACAGATGTCCAGCTATTACAGTTATTAGCAAATTATGGAAGGTGGTTATTATTTTTCATTGGAATTTTCATGGTGTTCCTCACCGCGTGTATGTCTGCACGCGCGTAGGGTTGGAAATTTCGTGGAAAACAAAAAATTCTATTAACAAGGAATGGCGGTTTTTTTGTCTTTCAAGGAAACCGAATTTTTAGCGAGATGGGGTTTGACAGAGGTTGGATGTGTAGCTTGCAAAAAGAATTTTTGAAAAATCTTGGGATTTTCGAGGAGGTTCCTGGAGTTCTAAAATAAGCTATGTTGAAGGTTTCCATGATTATTTCTTCCACAGTTATGAATTTTGGGAAATCAAAGTTTTTGAAACGTTGGGAAATGTGAAGGAAATTTGAATAGATTTGTTTGATAGATTTTTGTAGATTTAGAAAAAAAGTTTCTAGAATTTAGGAGTTTTAAGGGTGGAAAGAAGGATTTCCAAATTTTTAAATGAGTTACTGTGATAGATTTTTTAATATTTTTCTCGCACAATTATGAATTTTCGAAAATCAAACTTTTTGACAAATCGAGAGATTTGAAGGAAACTTGCAGAATATTTTTTGTAGATTTAGAAAAAAAGGTTCTAGAATTTAGAATATTTAAGGGTGGAAAGAAGGATTTTCAAATTTTTAATTGAGCTATTATGAAAGATTTTTTAAATTTTTTCTCGCACAATTATGAATTTTCGAAAATCAAACTTTTCTAAAAATCGAGAGATTTGAAGGAAACTTGAAGGATATTTTTTCTAGATTTAGAAAAAAAGTTTCGAGAATATAGGAGTTTTAAGAGTAGAAAGGAGGATTTTCAAATTTTTAAATGAGCTATTATGAAAGATTTTTTAAATTTTTTCTCGCACAATTATGAATTTTCGAAAATCAAACTTTTCTAAAAATCGAGAGATTTGAAGGAAACTTGAAGGATATTTTTTGTAAATTTAGGAAAAAGGGTTCTTGAATTTTGGTAGTTTAAAGGTGAAGATAAAAAATTCTGAAGCTTTAACTTGACCTATTTCGAAAGGCTCTACAATATTTCCTTCCAGAGTTGTGAATTTTTAAAGGCGACCCGACAAACTCCAGAAATTGCAGGTAACCTGGAAAATTCGTAACTGTTTATTTTCAAATATTTTTATTTTCAAATATACAAAAAAAATAGCTATACTTTATTTCAAAAAAGTATATTCTTAATTATAAATAATCTTCATTTTTAATAGACATATTGGGTTGGCAAATAAGTTCGTTCGGTTTTTAACAGTGGAATAAATCACAAAAACCGAACGAACTTATTTGCCAACCCAATATTTCAGTGATGAAATACAATCCTTTATTTACCCCCAAATCATTTAGGAATTAAAATAAAAAAATAATTTACAACAATATAAAAATAAAAATAAAACTATAGCACTTATTTCGCCGAAATACATTTAGGTGTACAGTGGGTCAATAAAATATTTTGATTTCAAATCCTGTAGAAATTGGTAAAATTCCAAATTTTCGTATTTTTGAGGAATTGGAGAAATCCTCTTTGCTCGAAATCCTCTAATAACAATTATTATCGACGAATTGACGGATATGAGAGATAGATGCTCGATTTTGTGTTAATCTTTCCATCTCTTCTTATATTCCCACAGGACGGAGGGAAGTCCAGGTGCGGTTCCTTTGAGACCACTTTAACTTTCGTGCGGTGGTGCGGCAGAAAGAAAACCAGGACGAGTTTCTACGGTGACACTGAACACTATGGTAGCTTCTACCATACATGTACAGGCTTGGAGGACACATAATACGACAACGAGGACGACGACGACGTATACAGACTCAAAGGACGACGGAGATCCTGAATGGGAACGATGACAATGAGAGACTTGATTTCAAAATGCGAGCTCATTATTAGACCAGGTAGTATCCACTCTCTTTCTCTCCACTCTTTAAGAAAAATGCAGTTTATCCAGGGACCCCCTACTGTGTAACCGCACCAATTCTTGTAGCTTTTGATCATCGCGATCATCCTGACGATGATGATGATTATCTTCCTTTCTTATTTCCTTCCTTCCTTTCCTCCTTTTTTTTCTTATTTCCTTCCTTCCTTCCTGCCAACCTTTTTCATGTAACCCAAATTAATCCTTCCCCAATGAACAAGGGAATGAGATTCTAAGGGAATCGAGTAAATCTTAGAAGATCGTTTCTGCCAATTTTTTTCTCGAGATTCGAAATTAATAGAAAAACCGTTTCTCCAAAATGATTGGATTTTTTTTTAAACCTGGAGAATTTCTATGAGAACCATGGAAATTCGTCGTTTTGGAAAATTGTGTCTTTGATAAATAAGTTTTTTGGAACTTGAAATTAACGGGAATTAGTTTGGATTTTTTTGATTTCAATAATTAATGTAAGAATCCTTGCAATTCTTTGCTTGTTTTTTTCTTTAAATTTTTACGTTCGATAAAATATTTGTTGAAACCCCGAAATTTATAGTATTTAAAGAAGAAAGTTTGAACCTTAAAATAACAAATATTTACGATTTTTCTTTCCCAAATTATGTATTTTTTTTAGACGAACTTCAACATTCCCCAAGTTTGTTAGAATTTGAAATTAAGTTTTGCCCGTGGAAAATTTGTATGCTTGATAAAAAAATTTGTAAAATTTTGGAATTTACAACATAAAAGGGAGGGCTTTCAAGCTTTGAGAGAGTCCGTTTGAAAAATTTATAGAACTTTTCTTTCCAAAGTTGTGAATTTTTTAAGACGAACTTAAGAAATTCACAAGATTCAAGAAAATTGAAAGTAACTATTTCTTCTTGCAGAATGAAAAGTTTGAAACCAAAAATTTGCAAGATTTTCAAAATTACAAAATACGAAGAGGGATGTCCAAGCTTCAAAATGAGCTGCATTGAAAGTTTTCATAATTTCTACTTCCGGAGCTATGAATTTTCAAAGACTAATTTTTCCAATTCCAAGGAAATTCAACTTAATTCTTTCTAAAAGAAAAAAAAATCTAAATTAATTCTAACAGTCTCAACAATTGACTGTTTAGTTACATTTTGAAATTCCAACTTCCAAAAATCCCTATGGTAATAAATATCTCGGCATGGTGAACGCAACAAAAAAAACCAAAATTCTGTCAAAATACGTAACAAGCAAACCAAAATGAAGACGAAGCAGCGTGAACCCAAGATTCTTGTGTGTTTCTCCCAAGGGATGATGATCCTTCCTTTTAAAGGTCCTTTGCACCCAAGGATCTCATCCTTCTTCCTTCTCGGAGTGTATGATCATTCCATTTTAACGAGATGTAGATGTGAACGAAGAGAAAGAAGAGGAAGAAGAAGAAGAACAGTTTCTTTGAAAATCGCTGTTGTCTACCGGAAAGACGATTTTGAACAATATGATGACGTCACAGCTCTTAATTTGCCCCAAAGGAGCCCTCGCCAAAGCCGTAGCAGGGAGGAAGCAGAAAAAGGTGATCCGTCAGAAAGTTTTTGCGGTTTTTTCACGCTTGACGTGTCGACGCAATGACAAAAAAGAAAGCTAAGAAAAGAAAGGGCGAAAAACTGTGAACTGTAAACGAGAGAATCAACCAACCTCCCTTAATTCGGGGTGCTTGTGTTCCTTCCGGAATGGCTTTTTTTCGCCTCTTTTTTTCCCGCTTCCGTGCAGCAAAGTACCAAAATCTTCCTTTATCCTCCGTTTATCGGTTTTTATTTATTACCCGTTGGGAGAAATTCCGCTGCTTGGTGAAATGATTGATGCTGACGTTAATTGTTTCCCCAAATTTAATGATCATTGTCTTCAACGATCGAATGATCATTTTTCAAATTTATCGCCCCGGAAGGAAAGGAACAAGAAATTTAGGAATTTTCGACGGAGAACTTTTTTTTTCCCAACAGTTTCAGGAATTTATTAAAATTCAGGGAAGATTGAGAATTTTTTTTTGGGGGGGTTTGTTTGGAATTTTTCAGGGAACAAGATTTTCTAAATTTTTTGAAGGAATTTTTACTGAAGATATTCTTTGTAATATTTAATATGTAGCAAATCGTAGGTCCGAGGAGAATTCAAAATGTGGAATTTCTACTTTCCTTCGGATTTTCCCTTCTAGAGTTGTGAATTTTTAAAAACAAACTCGAGGAATTTACTAGAAGAAAATTCAAAGGAGCTATCGCTTCTTAGAAAATTCAAACATTTTAAAGTAAAGTTTGTGGAATTTTAAGAATTTATAAAGTAGAAAGACGAAGTTCACTTGGAGGTTTGAGATAAAGTTTTTTGAGAATTTTAACGATTTTTGTTTGCCAAGGAATAAATCTTTTAAGAGGAATTTATAAAATTGAGGAAATTTGAAATTACCTATTTCTTTTGTGAAAATTTGTAAATAGATCCAGAAGAACGTTTTCTAAAATATTTAAATTTATAGGCTACAAAGAATGATATTCAAACTTTGAAAAAAGTTGTTCTGAAAATTTCTAAAAATTTTATCTTCCAGAGTTCCAAATTTTTCAAATCCAATTTAAGAAAGTTTTAATTAAAAATTTGAAAATTGAAACACTTATTCAATGGAAAATTCTTAGCTTTCGAGAGATATTTTATAGAATCTTGAAAATTTTACGGTGAAAAGAAGAGTCTTTAAGCTTACAAATAATTTCTTTCAAAAAATTGTCTCCCCATTTATTCCGAAGTTACGTATTTTTCAAAAACTCGAGAAACTTACGATCTTTGAAAACTTGAGACTGACTATTGTGTTCTAGAAAATTTCCAGCTTTCAAGACAAATGTTGCAAAATCTTGAGATTTATGAGGTACAAAGAAGGATCTTGAGGTTTCAAAAAATGGGGGTGTCTGTACCAACAATAGCAATATAACAATCACAATAGGTTAATTTAAACAAATTCGCTCGTCCATTATCCACTCTTCGATGCCCATAACCACTAAAAAGGGAAACCCCAGGACCTTTATTACCAGCACAATTTTTCCTTTCTTCCTTTTCCTGGCAAAAATGCAAAATATTCTATATTCCTACATTAATCTTCAGACCCGGTACTGCGCTGCTCCATTTTTCTTCCTTGCAATAGTTTTCTTCCTGGTTCCCCTTGAGGGGAAAGAAAAGAATCATTAAAAATCTCTCGAGGAAATACAAACAATTTTTTTTCTCCCTTTCGTCAACAAAATGGGACCTATCTCTCCTCCACATATATATAAATACACGTACCCTTCTCAAAAACCACAAAAAAAGAGATAATGCACGGTCAAGAAGAAGAGGAACGTCTTTGAAAAGCTTAAGCACGTGCCGGATTTCGATTATGTATATTTGGTTCAAGGAAACTGGTCCCTTTTGCGACCTCTTGATAGATTCCTTTTTGTCCATTTCTCCCTCACGCTGACAGATGCCCTTTTTTCCCCAAAAAAAGTCGCTTTCGTGTTTTCCTTTCATTTTTCGAGATTTCTAAAGTTCCAGATTCCGAGCGAGGAAGAAAAAGAAGAAAAAAGCCAGGAAGAAGGGAAATTTGCAAAGAAAATAAGTCGATTCGAGGACCAGCGGCATTCTGACCGTTTTTCGAAGGCTACAGGTTTACATGCGGGACAGCTGGATGCCGTGTATGCAACTCGTGTACCAACAAATTCCTCGTAAGTAACGGCACGAGCCTGTGGTATCGATGAGGGAGGCTGTAATATAATCGCCAATTTATTAGCAGCCACCCGCATTAGATCCCCAATGTCTCCTTTCTTTTTCCTCCCTTTCCTCTAATAATAATTAAGACCATCGGCCCTCGAGTGCCTCAGGGGCAAAAGACAGCAAAGAAACACCTTTCCGAGAAAATAACCGGTACCGATTGTGCGGGTAAACGATCGTTTCTGAGTGTGAGTGTCAGTGGTTTTGTTAAAAAATTGAGAGTCAACGGAAATTCTGGGTTTCATTGTCAGTTTCAGGGATTTTTGAAAATCGGTCGATTTATAAGAGTAATTTTTATTTGTGAAAATAATATCGAGGAGTCAAGAATTATGAAATTGCAAATTGCATAATTACAAATTTGGATATTTGTTGTTGACTGTGAGAGGAAAAATTATGAAGGTTTTGGAAATCGATTATCCCGAAATTTGAAGATTCTTTTTTCCACTTTTCTTCCCGAAATCGTACATTTTTCAAATTCGCCTCAAAAAGTGTATAACTCTAGAAAAAAGGTTATAGAAATTTTCTATACGATTTATTTTAAAGAGCAAATTTTCTTCTGTAAATTCTATCAAATTTTTTTCTAAAGTTACGAATTTTTTTAAGAAAAAATAGTCATTATTAATCTTTCACAATTTCGTAAATTCTCGAGTTCGTCTTAAAAAATTCAAAACTCCGAAATGAAAAATCATAGAAACTTCCAATACAGCTTATTTTAAAGTTCAAAATTTCTCCTATAAATCCTACAAATTTCAAGATTCCGTGAAATTTCCCTCTAAAGTTACGAATTTTTTTGAGAAAAAATAATCATTATTAATTTTTCACAAATTCGTAAATTCTCAAGTTCGTCTTAAAAAATTCAAAACTCCGAAATGAAAAATCATAGAAACTTCCAATACAGCTTATTTAAAAATTCAAAATCTCTCCTATAAATCCTACAAAATTCAAGGTTCCATGAAATTTCCCTCTAAAGTTACGAATTTTTTTTTAGAAAAAATAGTCATTATTAATTTTTCACAAATTCGTAAATTCTCAAGTTCGTCTTAAAAAATTCAAAACTCCGAAATGAAAAATGGTAAAAACTTCCAATACAGCTTATTTTAAAGTTCAAAGTGTCTTCTATAAATTCTATAAATTTCAAGATCCTACAATTTTTCCTTCTGAACTTACGAGTTTCCTAAATCGATTTCAAATTTCCACGAAAAAAAATAATTCCTACCCTTCGATGTTTACCCATTTTTTGGGGTTGGGCAAAAGAGCCAAAATGATGATTTTCAGACTCCGAAGAACGATTGCTGCGCAACGGGGAATTTTCTTCTACTACCACCCTCTACTTACCACCCCCAACACCGCTTTGGGTGCTTCGAGGGACAAATTTGTACCATTCGGATGGAATTCGGGTGACACAAAAAAAATGGAAGGAATAAAAAAAACCAACTGGAAAATTGGTTTCGATGAGAGAAGTCAAAATCCTTTTCTCCGGTCTTCCCTTGGAATGGGAAGAAATTTATCTGGAGGAGGATGGATCCATCGGCGCGTGCGAGGGTGGCTTAACAGATTTATTTCTTACCTGAGAAACTTGAAAGCGCTGCAGAAGAATGGATCCTACGAAAGTCTAACAACCGTAAGATTAAAACGGGGTTTGTATTACAATCTGTAAATAAATCTTCATCTTACCGTTCGAGGGAATAATACCCCGGGATCCCGGTCTTTCGATTGAAAGACTCGTGTCTCGTTTTACAAAAAGAATTATGATACCGGGGAAGAAAGGCGAGCGGCTCTTAAATGGAACTCAATTAGACAGAAGTAACGAGGAGCTTCTGTAGAAAGAGTTCTATAAAATCAAAATTACCTTTCTATTCGGAATCGTACAATCGAAAGGTACCGGTACCTTTTTTTCAAGGGGAAATTATTTAAATTTTGTCGCTCTATAAAAATCCAGGAATAAATTCGAACTTTGAAAATATGATTCTGAAATTTTTCTACGATTCTGGAAATATTTTTTTTACTTTTCTGGAAAGAAAATGGGTAATTGAGATTGTCCAGAAATTGGAGAATTTTCCAAATGGGCCGTAAAAAAATTCCCAAGTTTCGCATAGCTTTGCAAAAAAATTATTTCAACGCTCGAAGATTCTTCTTTCAATCCTGTAAACTCGAAGATTGTAGACAATTGTTTCTTCGAAATTAATATTTTTCAAAAAGGGATGGATCATTTCGAGTTTTCTCAAATTCGGTGTGAAAAGTTTTAAGTTTCTTAAGTCAGCCTTAAAAAAATTATATTTCTGGAAAAAAGTGTTGTAAAAATTTCCAATATAACTTATATTAAAGCTCAAAGTGTCTTCTATAATTCCCATGAATTTCATGATTCTAAAATTTGTTATTCCAAAGATTCGAATTTTTTAAGTAAAAAATAGCCAATATTAATTTTTCCCAAATTCGTCAAAATTTCAAGAGTGCCTTAAAAAAATCATGATTCTGGAAAAAAGTGTTGTAAAAATTTCCAATACAACTTACATTAAAGTTCAAAGTGCCTTTATAATTCCCATAAAGTTCATGACTCTAAAATTTTTTATTCCAAAGTTTCGAATTTTTTAAGTAAAAAATAGGCAATATTAATTTTTTCCAAATTCGTAAAACTTTCAAGACTTTGCCTTAAAAAGTCGAATTCGAATTTCTCAAAATTTTTATATTTTCACTAAATTTAAAAGCACCAAGCGAATTT
Organism: Gasteruption jaculator; assembly: GCA_949825005.1. Lineage (NCBI taxonomy): Eukaryota > Metazoa > Arthropoda > Insecta > Hymenoptera > Gasteruptiidae > Gasteruption > Gasteruption jaculator. The sequence continues at coordinate 7,906,081 of OX463770.1, forward strand.
CAACAACAAAGTTCATTAATTGCTAACAATTGAATACTCTGTCTCACCCCTTTATTTTGTCTGGTTTCAGCTACCTTCGTGCCTTTTCCTCCTACAACCACTTCAACCATAGCTATCGAAAACAACGGCAACAACAATTTCAACGACAACAAACGCAACAATTGTAAAATCCAGGGGTCATTGATCCCACAGCTGTAAAATCAGTGCAATTACAAAAGAAACGAGAGACGAAAGGAGAAACAATCCATTACCAAACTGCATTCAGAGGGAGGAAAAAGGAAACCGAGAATGAGACTGAGACTTAATTGAAGGACCAAGAAAGGAGTCTCGTGAAAACAATTCGGGGTCGAGCCTAAAAGGTAATTTTTCAACGATTGTCCTGTCTTTCATCGGAATCAACCTCCAGGGTGAATTGAATTAGAGGGAAAAAAAAGAGTGCCAAGTGTTCGGTAAGTCTCCCGAAACTTTCGAGGGTGGAAGAAGAAAAAGAAAAAAAAAGGTAATTTTCTTTTTTTTTTCTTTCTTAAACACCCACTATTAACATCAACGGCGACTGAAAGTCGTAGGCAAAGTCCACCTGGAACCGAGTTTCTGAGGAAACGAAGAAACAGTGCAATTAGGGCTTCGAAAAATACAATTTAATAGAAAAATCGTCTGTTCCAAAAAATTTGGATTTTTAAAACTCCACGAATTCATATGAGAATCCTGGAAATTTTTCTTCTTTTTTTATACCTTTGATACAGACTTTTTTCTGAAGTTGAAATTTGCGAGAGTTTTTGAATTTTGAAAAGAGCTAATTTTGAGCCAAAGTTATTAATTAGTGAATAATTTTGTACCAATGAATTTATTCATTCTAAATAATAATGATTAATTAACACTATGCCATCCGGTGGTACCCACGTTGGTGCCATGCGAAAACTATCGGACAAGCGCCGGTGGCACCACGTTGGTGTCGTACGTAAAGATTTATACCGGCGCCAAACGAAAGAATCCCGATTAGACGTGCGGACGGCAAAGTGTTAATTATTAGTTAATTTTCCAATTTCAAAAAATATCCCTTTTCTATGAAAATTCGTAACACTGACATGTATTTTTGGGAAACTTGAAAATTATAGGATTTCAGGAAGAAGCTTTGACATTTAAAATCACCTGTTTTGAAAATGTTTGCGATTATTCTTTCCAAATTTATTCCTTTTTTTGAAAAAGGAAAACTGGACAAATTCACAATCTTGTGGAAAATGAAAATTTATTGAATGTCAAATTTATTATTAAATTATTTAAAGAAGGATCATCGAGTTTTAAAAGATTTTGTCATTTTTTATTTCCCAATTATAAATGTTTTTGGATGAATTTTTCCAAAAAAATCCATAAAAAATTAAAATTGAATATTCTTCCCGGAATAATTAAAAATTCCGGGCTTCAAAATTAGCTAATCGAAACCAAAACTATAAAATTAATAATTTACAAAAATTTCCAAGATATGGAAATTTCTTCCAAAAAGTAGTACACTAAATAACAAAATCAGTCGGTTTCTGGATAATTAGAGTTACTTAGAAAAATATCGGCCAATTTGTTAATTAATTTCACTACGTATCGTTATTCCTGTTTATTAATTTTTGTGGCAATTTTCATTATTTTGGCGATTCCTTTTTTCTCATTGTCAGTCCAAGTACTGGGTACTCGCAGTCCTGGTCAGGTATACGTGCCCTCGAATGGAGGGGATGCTTGCCGGTTTGACAAGACCCTAAATCCCCTCTCTTGCTTCTCCTTCTCAACTTTATATAAGGCCCCAACGTTCGCCCCTTCCAGGTTTAGTCGAGTTTCCGTTCACCGTTCGAACGAGTAACATCGAAATCGGTTTTACTTTTTTTTTTCTTATTTCACGCGAATCGAAAGACTCAGTTTTGTGGTATTTTAAAAATCGCGAATTTTCCCACCTCGTGATTATTATTATTATTATTGCAAATTATTTTTTTTTTTCTTGGTTTGTTTTTTTGGACTCCACCGGTTCAGAGACGTTGATGTGTGTGTTTTGAAAGAAAAGGAACAGAAGAAGAAAAATGACCAAGTCCAGGCACTGATGGACTTTAAACCACGAATCCAAAGATCGGATTACCAATTCTTCACCGTTATCTGTGAGTATGAATTTCCATTTCGATTTTTTACGATTTTATTGGTGGCGATTGAGAGTCTAGAAACAGCTTTTAGGAGCTTGGAAGGAGTTTTTGGAGATTATGGGTGTGTTTTTTTAAGTATTTTTGGAAGAGTGGGGCGTCTTAAGCGTCCAAAGGATCTCAGAATCCTTTGGAGGTGTTTCGAGATTTCAGGAGATTTGGAATTCCGAGGAATTTGGAAGATAATAAAAGCCCAGGAGCTTGCAAGCTTCGGATAGAGTATTTAAAAGCTTGACATTCCTTTCGTAGGTCCTGGAATTTTCAAGATTCCATTAAAATAATGTTTTTCGATAGTTTTCAATTTTTTGAGAAATATGTCCACAAGTTTGTACAGTTTTCGAGTAATTTTTCTTTAAAAAGAGAAGGCCTAGTACTTGGGATATCCAGAATTTTTTGGGAATTAGGAGCTTGGGATTGGAAATTTTAGGAATCCAGAATTCTTAGACAATCAGGAGCTGGATTAGGAGAGGAGTCTCTTAGGAGTTCAGGAGTCATTGGAAGCGTTTAAGATGAAAAAGCAAGAATACGTAGAAATTCAGGAGATTTTACAGCAACTAAGCACCAATTTTCAGAAATTTAGAAAATCTTAGAATCTTAGGAGTGGCCAAGAGTCCAGGTGATCTCAGAGGGTTTTGGGAGACCAACGAGTCACTTAAAAATCTAGGAGGGTTTAGGAATTTGCGAGATCCCAAGAGACGAGGAATTTTGGAAAGTTGAAGTTCCTTGAAAATTTTTCTGATTTGGGGAATTCTCAGGAGCTTTTTGGAACCTTCTTGCTTTTTGCTTTTGGAGCTTCTGGAAGTTTGTGAATTTTCGAGAGAAATGAAAACTTCCAAAAAAGGTTTTGGACCGTTGGGTTGAGACTCAGCTTCTGAAAATATATGGGATTTCGTGTTTATGGTGTTCCTCGGCCCTTTTTTCTTCCAAACGAGGGTGGATCGGTAGAAAGAAATTTCAGAGCGGGAGGAAAAAGAAAGAATCCGGTTTTATGCCTGGAGAAGAGCAAACGTGGAGGTGGAGAAGGGAAATTGTGGAAAAATACCGGGATTTAAATCTGTTTACAAAGGAGCTGGGAGCTCGTCGGAAGGAGTCTTTGAGAGACGAAAGGTGTGAAACCGCGAGAAAGAGAATCGGAATTATATATGTGAGAGATGAAATTCTCGTGAAAATGCTGGAGGTAGAATCTAGACCTTTTAAATTCGAGCTCCAGTCCTCCAGAAAAATCGCAGGAAAATGTTACGTCAAAACCAATGACCGGTCTTACACAGGGAATGTATGAGGTGACATTTCTGAAATGTTTTTTCCCACCTATTCGAAATTCGACAGTAGGAAGTCAAATGCGAAAATTTGGATTTTTTTGCTATTTTATTAGAGGCACGAAAGAAATGTATTATTTGCAAATTGGTTATGAATTAGATGAAAGGGAAAAAAATCAACAATAACAACAAGAAAAGTAATAATAGTAACAATATTAATAGTAATAATAATATTAATAGTAATAATAATAATAATAATAATAATAATAATAATAATAATAATAATAATAATAATAATAATAATAATAATAATAATAATAGCAATAGCAATAGCAATAGCAATAGCAATAGCAATAGCAATAGCAATAGCAATAGCAATAGCAATAGCAATAGCAATAGCAATAGCAATAGCAATAGCAATAGCAATAGCAATAGCAATAGCAATAGCAATAGCAATAGCAATAGCAATAGCAATAGCAATAGCAATAGCAATAGCAATAGCAATAGCAATAGCAATAGCAATAGCAATAGCAATAGCAATAGCAATAGCAATAGCAATAGCAATAGCAATAGCAATAGCAATAATAATAATAATAATAATAATAATAACTGTCGTTGTGGTAGTTGTTGTTGTAATAATATATTATTAATTGGAATATTAATGTTACCAAAAGTTGAACATTGGAATAGGAAAAATGGTACCAGTTAAAGGGATGAAACCTTAACTCATGTAACCAATTTAATGGTTTTTTTTTCTTAACCCACGCGAGGGTTGGAAATTAAAAAAAGATTCGAGGGAGAAAATCCATTCCGATTTCACTTTTTTTCCTGGTTCGACATGTCGCATAAACGTTGGAAAGATATTAAAAGTGAATTTAAGTAGCGGCAAAAAATGTCCTCCGGTCTACAAGAAGGAAGGAATAAATAGGTGTTACGTCAAAAATCCGTATAGGGGAAAGTATCCGCAGCGCATGGGTACACCCGGTTTTATACGATTTTCGGAAATAATCGTAATCTTTCACACGTCCGTGTAACGGCCACATATGCCGTTGTTGGGGTATTTATTCCCCAATAAGCAAAATTTCGTTTGTGTTTATAATCTTTGAATTATCAGATTTCCTGTGGGACAGTAAAATTTATTTTGAATTTAATTACTCATCAAAATATTTCCATTTTATCTGATGGTAAATTAGATTAATTTAATTTTTAGAAAATCAACCAGAGGAATTTCGTATATTAGCGTTTATCCATTTTATTACGTCATATACTCGCTTTCATTTTATTAGATATTAAATTATGGTATGTTATTTTGTAGGAAATTATTATTCATGAAACAAATTGTAAAATTAATTCCCGTTTTATTATAGAAATTTGTTTATTTACTTCAAATGTATTCACTTTTAGGGAAAATTTTGAAATTTTGGTAATAATAAATTTTACTTCCATTCGTAACAATCGTTGACACGTGATGGTAATTAAAATTCTAATATTAATTATAATTAATACTATTAGTATTATAATATTAATCTTAATATTAATTATAATTATAATCATAATTATCACCATCGGCTAACGATTGCAACGAAGGAAAATAAAATGCATAAAATTTACTATTTGAAATTTTGTAATATTTAAAAATTTCTAAAAATGCTAAATATGAAAAATTTCAGATTCTTCTTAAAAATTCTTCTTAAAAATGTTCGGAAAATTAGATAAACACTTTGAAAGAATAGTTTTACTACATTTTAGGAGAGCAACGGCTATAAAAATCCGGTGCTCTGTTGAAAGTGTAAATTTTTATTTTAAATTGTTAATTCACGTGTTCTTAGCGAACGGTTACGTCATGTTCGCCATGCATATTTATGAGCGGAATATCTGCATATATATATAGAGATATACCTATACACGAACCCTATAAAGTTGGCAAATGACTAATATAAAAGAAAAAATATATACACATTTTTTGATTTCACTAAGCATAAATCCTGACCGTGTATGAAACGCAAAGTAGCGGAACTAATAAATAAGCTTTCTCGCCCCGACCGTTCCTTATCTCCTTATTTCAGCGCTTTGATCTTTAATTAGAGAAGTATTTTCATTTTTCTGCGATATGCAATTAAGCTTTTAGAATTCTCTCACGGTTTTGAATATATAATGAGATGGAAGTGGGCCAATCCAAATTTCCTCCGCACACATAGATATGCATAATTCTGCGATTACTTAATTAACTTGGGTTTCGTTATTTTAGAGTAAATCTGCCGCCAGGAGTTTCGTGATTATACGATTTTTGATACACAAATTATTTATTGTGGCAAAAAGCGGTTTTTCAGATTATCCCCATGTGACCCTAAAATACGAATACGATTTTATTATCAAGTTAGTAAATCTATTTATGATAATTTTATTTCTTGGAATTCTATCTAATACAATTTTGTTATTATATAGAATTCGTATTGAACACGATATCAATATATATCAATCTAAACCGGGCTTGTTCTGGATCCAGTAAACCCTTGACTTCTTCTTCTTCTGGAACCCCAAATTCCCCGCCCAATATTACAACCCACAAAATTTTTCCTTCTTTATCGAAACCTTCTTCAACCCTAATCTCCAATTCCAACCCCTCCAATTTTCAAACTTAAAAAAAAATTACCACCAAAAATATCGAAGGAAAAAAAAACAACCATCAACAAATTTAAGGAATGAAAAAGTATGTGAAAATCAAAGAAAAAAACCAAAAATCAAAGGAGAAAAGCCACCCGAAAATTGGGGTAAGAAAAATCGCCCATAAATCAAAGAAAAAAAAACAGTGGAAAATTTAAGGAAATAAAAAGCACTGGAAAAGCAAAGTTAAAAATCACCAAAAAATTAGAAGATCCAAAAACGGTCGCAAAACCTGGGGAATGAGAAGCATAAAAAAATTGAAAGAAAGAAAAAGGTTTAAAAAAATCGAAGGAAAGAAAATCTACCGACAAATCTCAAGAAAAGTGTATTAAAAATTGAAGGAAAAAAAAGCCAACGTAGAAAAAATACATAAAAAAAATCTAAGAAAAATAACTTGGGGAATTAAAGGAGAAAAGGAAAAACCAAAAAATCCAAAGAGGCAAAAATCTCCCAAAAAATCAAAGAAATGAAAAATTAGCGAGAAAATCGACAGAAAGAAAATCTGCCAAAAAATCAAAGGAGTGACAAATTAGCAAAAAATTGAAAGACAGGAAGAAAACGCCAAAAAATTCAAAGAACCAAAAACTACCAAAAAATTCAAAGATTGGAGAAGCAGCAAAAAAAAATCCAAGGAAAGGAGAAAATTAAAGCAAAGGAAAAAAATCACGAAAAAATAGAAGAATGGAAACAAAAATGTTGGAAACTCCTTTTGGAGAGGCTGTGAGGGGTCCAAAATCTCCAGAACTGGAACTGGAACCGAAAAAGCAATCCAAGGGATATGTATGAACCTCTTCTCCCTCTTTCTTTTTCTTTCTTTTTTGGCAATGGCTAAAACGAGAAAGCAAATCTCCGGGTAACGCATTGTTCGTCGCTATTTTCCTTTATAATAATTCATAAAGCGTTCGGAGAAGTTTATGGATGCGTTATTATATAATACAACAACTATGTACAATATGTGCAACGAGGAGTCACGCGATTTAAGGGGTATTTAAACGTTGCGAAAAATGCTCAACCCCTCCGGGTGCTGCACACATACGCGCAAATAAGGGGAATTTCGAACACGAGCGTTATGGGAACGCGAAAAAAGCTACGCAGAAGTAGAGGAAGACAGGTGTGTTGCTCCGAATAGCAATCGCACTCTGAATACGCCTTTGATCCAGGGAGTCGTCGGTTAAGTTCCCTCTCATTCTTCGGCGACCCCACTTTTGGGGCCTGAGTTCCTCGCGTCACGTGCCAAAAGCAGCATCGCAGGCCCCGAAGTGCCGCTTTCCTTCCGTCTCACCCAAAGACGGAAAGAAAGGAGCCGAGTCGAGCTGAGCCGAATTGGCCGGGGTCAATCCAATGAAAATGGGTCATTCCATACGAAATAGGACACTTTTTGGGGCAAACCTTACGATTTTCTGGAAATTTGGGTCGTTGAACTCTTCGATGGCGTTTAAACGTGTTTCGAAGGATTTTTTGAAATTTTGGAGGTTTTTGAATTTTTGGAAATTTTAGAGTGTTTGGAAAATTTGGAATATTTGGAATTTTTGGAATATGTGGAAAATTTGGAATATTCGAAAATTGGGAAATTATGAAATTTTTAAAAGTGGCAGAATATGGGGGAAAGGTTGAACATTTGTAAATTTTGTAAATTTTATAAATTTTGGAACATTTGGAATATTTGGGAAATTTGGAATATTCGAAAATTGGGAAATTATTGAACATTTGGAATATTTGGAAAATTTGGAATATTCGAAAATTGGGAAATTATTGAACATTTGTATATTTCGTGAATTTTCGAATAAAATTTGTAGGTATTTGGAAATTTTGGAATATTCGAAAATCCGAGAGACTATGGAAATTTTGAAAACGGTAGAACATTGGGAAGATGTCGAATATTTGCAAATTTTTCAAATTTTATAAGTTTTGGAACCTTTGGAATATTTGGGAAATTTGGAATATTCGAAAATTGGGAGATTATTAAACATTTGCAAATTTAAAAAATTCGGGAAATTTCAAAACATCTTCCTCGCTAATTCCGCTACTTGCGTTTCATACACGATCGAGATTTATGAGGTATCGGTAAAATAAATTAGAATAAGGATTCTCAAATTGAATTTGTCGAAATTTAAAGAGATTTCGGTGGTAAAATTGCAAAACAGACCAAAACCAAAACCAAGAACAAGAACGAGAGCAGGAGCAGGATCAGGATCAAGAGCAGGAGTAGGAGCAGAATGGGGAGAAGAATGAGTGATGAATAGAACAGTTTTCGGTACAAGACCCACGTGCGTTTTGGGTATCGGCAGGAACACGCATACCTACACGCAGGGCGATTCCTTTCCTCAGGAACTGCCGGGTTCTGTTTGCCATGTCAAGACGAGAAAGGATCAGGTATGTGTGCAGAAGCGTGTACATACAGGAGCATTGCGTTCGGCTCACCTGCCTTCGATCCCTCGGCTGCCTTCTTCCCGTTACGACATGGACAAACGAACGAACGAATGAACGAATTTTGGACTTCTATGAACACTCGGATCCAAGAACCACGGTAATTCCCCCCACGATTCATCTTGTCAAGGATCAACTTCGGGATCCGAGGAAGAACGCTAATTCCCTCTTTATCCCCGCGACAGATATTTATGGTGGTCGATGTTTGCTTGCTCGCACTCCTGGTCCGGTTTTCCAGCAGATCCGGAATCCGCTTGAAGGGAAAAATTGTTGAAAGTGAAATATTTTGGAAATGAGACCGAAAGACGAATTCTGAGAGAGGATGCGAAATCATGGGGAAAAAATGCGAAATTTTGTAAAAGGGTGTACAATCCTGGAAGGGTCTTCCAAAGAGTGATTTTGATCCTAAAATTTGGTAAGCAAATGAAGAGAAATCCTAAAAAATGGAAATTCGCTCGCATTGGAACGGAAATGAACGTGGAAGGGTGGAACTTGGAACGTGGAAATCCATTCGATGGAGGATCCATTAAAGGGGATGCGAAATCCCGAGAGAAAATTCGAAATTTTGAAAAAGAATGTAAAATTCTGGAACGAAATCAAAGGATTTCGAAAGGGTGATTTAAATCCTAAAATCTAGTAGCAACTGACAAAAAAATTTAAAAAAATGGAAATTTACAAAATTCGTAAGTTACAAAATTCGAAAATTACAAAATTCGGAAGTTACAAAATTCGTAAGTTACAAAATTGGAAGACTGCAAAATTCGAAATTAAAATATTCACTAGCATTGGAACGGAATTGAAAGTGGTCAAAAGTGGTCAGATTGCCCAGAATGTTTTTGAAACATTCGAAAAAACTCCATTTCACGGAGGATCCATTTAAAGACCTAAAGATCCTATAATTTGGTACTAACTAACGAAAAATGTTAATTCAGAGAAACTCGCTCGCATCGGACCGGAAACGAACCCGAAATAAAAAGAATTCTCTCCATTCGATGGAGGGAATCACTCGGAAGTCAATAAAAAAGGTTCATGATTCCCTAGATCCTGCAGATCTAACGATAAGATTCTATCGCACCGATGACAGTGGAGGGAAACCCGGCACCCATCGATCAATCGATGACTCGGCAACTACTCGACTCGAGCGAAGAAAAGGGAAAACAGATTCCTCCCCTGGCCTGAAAGAGTAATTACCGGATCGGTATCGGGTCCAACGCGAGACACCTCCACCCTACCGGGAGTGTTTCCCAGTCTCGGGTAAGATTCCCTGGTCGTTAGCACACTTTCTTCACCCTTTCCTCCATCGCAAATGCATCCATGGCACGGATGCATTCTTCGAGGGATGATAAATGATTCAAGAGCAGACAACTGCTCTATATTCGCGAGCAGAAATGGCCCGAAGCTTCAACAGCAGAAGGAAGGAAGGAATGAATGAATGAATGAATGAATGAATGAATGAATGAATGCATAAAAAGAGCTGGGCTCGGAGGAAGATCACAAAGGAGAGAACACCCTGAAAGAAGTTACCGTAGAATTGATCCGCCGGTTTTCTTTACACGGATAAAAACATTCATTGTCGCAGAGGTAGATTTCGCGAAGAAGGGTAGAAGAAAAAAGGGCCCGCGGGACGGGACGACCTTGCAAGTAGCATAGTGGCCCCGAACAACCGTTGCATGCCCCATTTTTATTCGTGTAACCATCCAACGAGCGAAGAAGGTCTCCTTTTTTTTTTTTTCTAGACACATGCGCGGATAGGAGAAAGGGAGCGATGTGTAACAAAGTTTTCGATAGGGGTTTCTCCTCTCTGTCTCGCTCCCGCTTCGTCTTGTGCATTCAGGTACCTTTTTACCATTAATACAAAAGCCATCCCGATCTCGGGTAGACTTTTGAAGTTCAGTGGAACGTAAAGGATCGGAACAACGCACTTGTCTCCGCTGTAATTCCGCGCCGAACAAAGGACTCCAACCGTTTTCTCTGACGATTATACACAAAAAAAAAAAGAAACGGGGATCGTTAAGATCGATCGAGATAGCAATCGACACAGGTGAAAAGCTTTGTACGCGTGCCAAGCAGCGAGAGAGGGCCGGGAGAGAGAGAGAGAGAGAGATTTATCGCTGCCCCTAATTATCGCGCCTTTCCCCTAGAAATCCCTTCAGCCGTCGCCTACAATTTGCGATGGGCAGCTTGCACTCGACGGAGAAAAAAGAGCAAAGGGTGCGATTTGGGGAATGGATACCGCGGGGATGCAATTTTTGCTGGGGTATTGCTAAGACTTTGCTAGGATCTTGCCAGGTTTTTTCGCAAGATGCAATTTTTGTTGGGGTATTGCTAAGATTTTGCTAGGATTTTGCCAGATTTTTTGCAAGGTGCAATTTTTGTTGGGGTATTGCTAAGGTTTTGCTAGGATTTTGCCAGGTTTTCTGCGGTAATTGAATTTCTGCTGGGGATTTGTCAAGTTTTTTGCGGAAATGCAATTTTTGCTAGGATATTGCTAAGATTTTGCTAGGATTTTGCCAGGTTTTTTGCAAGGTGCAATTTTTGTTGGGGTATTGCTAAGGTTTTGCTAGGATTTTGCCAGGTTTTCTGCGGAAATGCAATTTTTGCTGAAGTTTTGCCAGGTATTTGCCAGGTTTTGCAGGAATAGTCCAAAGCAGCGATTCTATTGCCATTGAGAGGAAAATCAGCATCGAATTTCCCGGATGCTGCGGAAATCTCACGAATTGAAGGATTTCCATTGGCAGCCAGCGGTGAAATTATTTAGTTTAACGTGTCGGTATCGCTCGGGAAGTGCAAATTCCGTCGTCGAACAATGGTCAGTCCCTGGGAAGAATCCACAGATGCGCCATAAGCTGACACCGACTCTGAAAGGTGACACCCACTGATCAGTTACACGCCGTGGAAGTAGATCGACAATCGATTGCTTACCTATGAGCCACTCGGTTCCGGCATTGGAAGGTCGCTCGTGGATGCTGAGAGGTTGTAGTGGTACAAATGTCATTGTATGTAATGTCAAGGGTGAGAGTGAGGGTGAGGGTGAGGGTGAGGGTGAGGGTAAAGGCCATCGTAAATCAGCATAGTTCGGCAAACAAACCGTTGTAAACCGTTCAAAGACCCTATGGGTCACTCTCTTTCCCTCTCTTTCTCTCTGTGTCTCCTCATGGGAAGAAATCCGCAGAAGAGCCACCCGCTGCGAGATTCTGTCCATTCTCGTCCACTTACCCTGGATCCGAGAAACGACAACTCTCGCATCTGTTATCTCCTGCCCTGCACCTTTCCCTACTTCGGCTCTGGCTCTAGATCTTGATCTTATTTTGGATCTGGAACCGATTGTAGATCTGACCGTGGCTCTAGAGTTTGGTCTAACTCAGGTTCTAGATCTGGCTCTGGTTTTGGCTCTGGCACGGAATCTGGATCTTGATCTGAGTATGGATCCGACTTAGGCTCTAGATTTGGCTCAGGATCTGACTCAGTCTCTAATTTTGGCTTTGGTTCTGACTTAGGCTCTAGATTTTTCTCTAGATCTGACTTAGGCTCTAGATTTGGCTCTGGATCTGACTCAATCTCTATAATTGGCTCTGGATCTGAATCCGGATCTGCTTTTAGATCTGCGCCTGGTTCTAAATCTGGTTCTAGATCTGGATCTAGATCTGACTGTATCTGACCCAAGCTCTAGATTTGGCTCTGGATCTGACTCAGGCTCTAGATTTGATTATGGATCCGGATCTACATCTGACGGGATCTGACTCAGACTCTAGATTTCGTTCTGGATCTGACTCTGCCTCTAGGTTTGGCTCTGGATCTGACTCTCGCTTTAGACCCGCCTCTGGATCCGACTCAGGCTCTAGATCTGGCCGTGGATCCGACTCTCGCTTTAGATCCGTCTCCGGATCTGCTTTAGCCTTTACCCAACTGCACGGTGCTCGTCCCGATCGTTCCGGACGAGTCGCTCGATTATGTAAATATCGCACGTCCGCGGCATGTCACTTCGCCCCGTTGCCAGCCGTAGGCCAGCCGAGAAGTGTTGCTTCCGGCTGGAAGACGACATTCGAAAGATGCCGGAGTGTCTCGCGAGAGAGAATTTCGCCGGCCACTAACGTAAAACCTTCACGTTTCACTCGAAAAACAAGCTACGAGCCAGATGGGCTTCGGGTGCACGAGCTGGCTCGCTCTGTCGTCGCCATATGGGCAGGTGCCAGACTTTGGTATAAATGCCGTGTTGTGTCGGTGGTGGTTCGAAAAAAGAAAGAGAGAAAGACGAAGAAGAAAGAAAAGAAGTCCGCGGGGACATAGAAATGGCCGTAGCCTGGTAACAGCCTGTATGCAAATGAATGCATTTTTATAGAACTATTCTCACAATGCGGTTCTCGCACCCCCCGTAGGAACCGTTAAAAGTTAAAACCTGCTGTTGCCGCCGCTACTACTATTACTATGTATAATACCAATGCCTCTCCTGCCAACCCCGAGACCGCTTTACCCCATTCTGGCGCAATTCTCAGGTTGCGAGCAACACCGGTTTTATCGTGCAGCTTATCGCCCTTTTTTTTTTTCTCCGTACGCAGATACGCTTTTCTATTTAAATATCTGTCTCTTGTGCTCGTCATCCCCTTGTCTGAGAGGCCAGTTTTTTTTTTATTTCCCCATTTTATACTCCTTTACAACTCTATTCGATTCGTATTAACGAAGTCTCGCTTCCCAGACTGCAAGCTCGGACTTCCCAATCCAAGCAAGCGGATGCGCGGGATTAGCCATAACTGGAGGCTATTTCCCAGAACGCCATGGTCGTGTCCTTGCCCAGCGTGCCAGGGGTACCTTGCACTCGATAGGGATCTGCGACAGTCCCAGTGGGACTCTTCCATTTCCATTTGGATGCAAGTGCAGCAAAAGGGAAGTGTCCCATCCTGTCGATCCCCATCGCTGATTTTCAATCTTGAGAGTTTCGGTACGGATTCACTTCGGTCCATCGCTGATTTTGTTCAGCCCCTATCCGAATTCTTAGGCCCATTGCTAATTTTGTTCCCAGGTCGATACTGAGTTTCTCCATCATCGCTAATTTTTTTTTATTTCGTCATTGATCTTCTCCAATTGATTAATGATGTTTAGGCTATCGCTGATTTTTTTAAATCCATAACTGATTTTCTCCAGGTCGTTCCTGATTTTCTCCAGTATATTACCGACTTTCTAAAGCTAATCACAAATTTTCTTCAGTTTGTTACCAATTTTCTCCAATTTATTGCTGACCTTTAGCTAATCTTTGATTTTTTTAATCCATAGCTGACTTTTTCCAGTCCGTTTCTAATTTTCCTCATGTTATTACTGATTTTCTCCAGCTAATCACAAATTTTCTTCAGTTTATTTCGAATTTTCTCCAATTTATTGCTAACCTTTAGCTAATCATTGATTTTTTTTAATTCGTAGCTGATTTTTTCCAGTCCGTTTATAATTTTCTTCATATTATTACCGATTTTCTCCAGCTAATCACCAATTCTCTCGAAATCATTGCCGATCTTTAGCTGAATCAACACAGATTTCGTCCAAATCACCTCTAATCTTCTTTCAATCCAATTCTAATTTTGCCCAATTCGTTACTAATTTGTCTTCTAATTGATCTTTGATTTTCTTCAGTCTATCGCGGATTTTCACCAATTCAACCTTAACTACCTTCAATCAATCACTAATATTTTCCAATCAAGTCCGTTACTAATTCCTTTTCTAGCCCGTTACTAATTTTTTCTCCAATCCGTTATATTTCCTTCAGTCCACCTTCAATCATCTCCAACATTTCGCCAAACTGCCCCAATCCTTCATTAATTTTCTGCAACCTATCACTGATTATCCCTTGCTAATTATCCCCCAGTCCACCGGAACTGGGTCTCTTCCAATTTCGTCATCGCCCGGCGCTGGGGCATCCAAGAAACCGAATTCTCTCCCCGAATTCAAAATTTCCAACCATCCGATTCTTGGCGTCCATCCCCTTCCTTGGATTTGGAGCGTCATTCCATCTGGAGAATTCGCCGAACCGTTATCTTCCCGCAGTCCCAGTTCGCTTTGGATTCCGCTGGAAATGCAGAAAAGGAAGAAGGGTGTGAAAGATTTCCCCGAGAGTCACTCGTTCCTTGCATTTCCTACCGCATACCTATTATCTACCCACTGCATTCGTTGCATGCGTGTCGACGGGCCTTTGAAGGATCGTTAGTATATTACGACACCAGCGCTATCGCTGTTGCTGTTGGGGTTGTTGCTGGTGGGGTTGTCGGTGTATCGTAAAAACCGCTCGGCTCAGGTGTTATGTTCTCCTTTGTACACCTGTTTCGTCCCACGACACGAACGGACAACGCGCGTCAGGTGCATTTCTCCTCTTTTCACCTACGGTTCCCGCCAGGGTTGACGCCCAAATCGACAACAAAGGACATCCTTCGCAGATAAGGCCTCGGATACCACCTCCTAAGTATAGCCCTTGCCCGGATGTCGTCGCTGGCCTAGATCCTAATGTCGCCCCTTCCGACGCAACCCGACCGCAAACGAAAGTGCAGTCCGACACTGGGTCGTCTAACAGCCAGTCCACGTTTTTCTCTGCCACAGGTGATCATCCCCGAGCCGAGAATGCTGAAGTGGACGGTCTCGAGATCCTTGTCGACCAGCACCTCCACGACACCGCGCGGTCCCGCTGCGCTGGACAAAGCCCCTCGCAGACCCTTTCGAGATCTCTCCAACACCCCGCCGAGCGCAGCCTCCAGGACCAGAATCCCCCTGCAGAATCCACCCAATGCCACGCTGAGGACCACTCCGTCACGCAGGAGGCGATGCCGCAGTCAAGGCAGTGACTTGCGCGCTTACTTTCAGGTAACAACGACTCGGGTCCCAATTGTTGACCTCCGATCGGAATCTCATTGCCAGCCTCGGCTGGAACCACGACTGGAAAAATAAAAAAGAAAAGAAGATTTTCTTTGGTCGAATTTATGAGAAAAGAAATGATTTTTTTTTTGCTTTCAATTAGGTTCCATTGGTTTCAACAAATTTTTAATTTTTTGAAAAATCTTTATATTGTATTTTTGCTAAATGTTTTTTGTAGAAATTTTGATTCTAGGTTTTTGTCTTTTCCTAATTAATTTTCTAACTAAATCAATGAATGTATGAAATTTATATTTCCGAGAAAGGTTTTTTTTTTAAATCTGAGAATATTTTTAATACGCATAGAGATCTGTGAGAAATTTCAGCGATTTTAGAGATTTTTTGAGAAATTTTTCTACAAACCTTCAAAATTTGTTTATTAAAATTTCTACAAGATTCCCAGAGACTTAGCAATATTTAAAAAATTTTTTTAACACTCCCCATTTTATTGCAGGACAAGAAAAATATTTTAAAAAAAGGGTTTCTATAGAAATCGTATTTTTAGACATATTTTGAGAAATTTCAGAAACTTTTTGAAAAAAAATTTTTCCAAGAATTCCAGCTCGTATAGAAATTTTCAGAAAAAAATTTTAACATTTTTCGTAACACTCAATTTTTATAGAGATACTTGAATAATTTCTGCCGAATTTAAGTAGTTTTATAAAAAATCATTTCGAAAATCTTTGAACAAACGTCCGATTTTGTATAAAAAATTATAAACAACTTGAGAGAAATTTTAAAAACTTTCCTAAATAAATTTCTCTAAAAATCTAAAAAAACTTTATATTTTTACATAAATTTTTCAAAAAATTCGTTTTCGAGACATTCAGGTAAATTTTAATAAAATCTCATGTTAGAAATAAGCAGAGAAATTTTAAACGAAATTTGGGAAATAATTGGAGAAACTCGAGAAATTATCTGAGACAAATTTTTCTTAAAACCTAAAACCACTTGGAAAGTTTTTTAAAAATTCCAAAAATGTCAGGGAAAAAATATTTTCACTAAGGTGACGCTTCTCTTTCCAGGCGACGAAGCCGAACAGCGGCAGAGCGGGTGGCAAATTGCGTCAGTCCATAGCTCAAGCCACGGGGAAGTCCCAACGCACCGAGAGCTTCTACCAGAGCACCCCGAGGGTGGACACCGATATTGGCCCACTCACGGTCCTCCCTTCGACCCAGATGCCCATCCCGGGTCGCACCTTGCCCATAGACCCCATGGTTCTGTCCACGTCCAGCACCATCCTGCAAAAAAATGGAGAGTTGCCGCAGAATCTGGTGAACGAGGCTCGCGCGAATCTCCAGTCGCACGTGTCCGACTTTTTCCAGCAAATCTCGCTGGCCGGCAGCCCCGAGGACGTGATGGAGGCGGGTTCCGTGTTTCGAATGCAGGACTCGTCCTGTCCCCGGCACGAGGATGGCCAACATGGGGCCAACAAGTACTCGGGCGAGTTCATGTGGACTCCTTGTTTGCCGAAATTGGCAAAAATCACGAAATTGCACCCCAAATGCCGATCCTCGTGTCGAGCGAAGCTCACCCGGGCCCTGAGTCCTCTGAAGTCGAAGGACTCCAAGCACACTCCGTTGGATGGGAAGTTGTCGAATTTGAAACTGGACCAAGACATCCCAAAATTCGAGAACATGGATAATACCGTCATCGAAGTGCTCAATAGGTAAGTAAAAGCTCCACAAAGCGCCATTTGGGTCCAAAACGACCCCAAGTTCGCTTTTGAGTGTTGTAACTGCAGGTTTCGCATGGCACCACGTTGGTGCCATGCGAAAACTATCGGCCAAACGCCGGTGGCACCACGTTGGTGTCATATGAAAACTATCGGGCAAGCACCTATGGCACCACGTTGGTGCCATGCAAAACTAGATATCGGGCAAGCGCCGGTGGCACCACATTGGTTCCATGCAAAACTAGATATCGGACAAGCGCCGGTGGCACCACGTTGGTGTCGTACACAAAGATTTGTACCGGCGCCAAACGAAAGAATCCCGATCAAGCGTGGGGACGGCAAAGTGTTAGCATTTTCCATTTACCCGTTTGAAAAACTAATTTCTATTTGGAAATAATTCCTTATCATTTGTTTGTGTTTCCATCGTTTCTCCAGAGAACGGGAATCCAAAGGACGTACCGAGAAATCGGTGGCCGAGATCCTGCTGAACGACGCCGAGGAGCGTCGGAGGGTACAGGAAAAAGCGTCGGATTTCACCCAAGACCCGGTGGAACCCGGTACCAATTGTTTCGAGTTGGAAGTGGAGGAGGAAACCACAGGGGGGCATAACGACAGTTCCATCTCCTCGGCTAGTCAACTCCTGGAGGATCCATCCCCCATGTCCTGGACCTTCACGTCGCCGCTAAACGACTCTACCGGCGAGTTCACGCTGAAACGGCAGCGGGGAATTCGTCGGAAGCGCACGAGGAAGGTCAACGCCGACAACCAGGAGACTTCGGACGCGAAACGTGCCAAGAAACCGCTGGCGGAGGCTGTGAATCGCGAAGTGAGAAAGTTCACCCTGGAGACGGACCTGGACTCGGTCGCGCTCGAGGACAAAGCGGAAGATGGTCGCAATGGGGATGCCGATGGCGACGGTACCGTGACGACGTCGAAGGAAGACGCCAAACTCTGGGAACTCCAGTCACCCGAGTCCTTCTCCACCAAAAGTGACGATTTCCGCGGATCCGAATCCTTCCTGAACTCGGTCACGGACAGTCCAGAAGTGCCCCTGGTCGCCACAGTCAAGAGGTGTCTGGAGTACAGCCCCGAGTGCGACGTTCGCAGGGTTAATCGTCGAGGGTTCATCGAGATCGAGTCCTTTCTCCGGGACGACCATATCCACGTTCATGGTGAGAATACTTTCCGTTGCTTTTTCTTTTTTTTTTTGGTAGCGGATCCTAGGTTCTCATGGTTTCCGGGATTTCTTGATTTTTTTTCGGATCCTTTTAGGTTCTTGGATTTTTGGGATCTTCTGGATTCGTTCGATTTTCCAAATTGATTCGATTTTCTGATTTCCTTTAATTTTGTAGACCCCTTTAATTTTCCAAGTCTCCTCAATACAATTTTTCTCTCCAATTTTCCGGATCACCCTCCCCCAATTTTCTAAATTCCTTAAATTTTCTAGATCCCTCAAATTTCTTTGGATCCCTTCAATTTCTGTATCTCTTCAATTTTGCTGGATCCCTCCAATTTTCTGCGTGACTTCAGGTTCTTGGATTCCTTCAATTTTCTGGGTCCTTAAATTTCCAGGATTCCTTCAATTTTTTTGGATCCCTCCAATTTTCTGCGTCACTTTAGGTTCTTGGATTCCTTCAATTTTCTAAATCCTCCAATTTCCAGGATCTCTCTCCGCCAATTTTCTAAATTCCTTAAATTTTCTAGATCCCTCAAACTTCTTTGGATCCCTTCAATTTCTCTATCTTTTTAATTTTGTTGGATCCCTCCAATTGTTTGCGTCACATCAGGTTCTTGGATTCCTTCAATTTTCCGAATTTTCCAATTTCGAGGGTCCCGCTCCTCCAATTTTCTAAACTCCTGAAATTTTCTAGATCCCACAAATTTCTTTGGATCCCTTCAATTTCAGTATCTCTTTAATTTTTTTGGATCCCTCCAATTTTCTGCGTCACTTCAAGTTCTTGGATTCCCTCAATTTTCTGGATCCTTCAATTTCCAAGACTCCTTTAATCCTTCCAAGCATTTCGATCCTTTCAATTTCCTGGATCTTTTCGATTTTCCGAATCTCTTCGGTTTTCTGGACCCCTGCAGTTTTCTCAACACCTTCAACTGCCCAGAGTTCGAAGCATCTCTCGAAATTGGAATGAAAAGGACAAAGATCTTGCCCAAAATTCCTGCAATCCTGTGTCCAATCTCTTCCATTGACGAATACTCGATCTTCCGCAGAAGATCTGCATATTCTGTCCTTTTCTTCTCTGTGCTACCGGTTTTTCCTCAGAAATGCATCAGCAATGGTCAAATTTCTACATAATTCTCGGCATTGTCAACCAAATTCCGAACAATTTTTTTCCCCAAAAATCCGTGAAAAATCTTCTCCTGCAGGATCTTTTCCTTATCAAACAATTTCTGGACCTATTATCGGTTTCCCAACTCCGAGTTTCTCCCTTCCCTTGCTTTCCTTTCCTTTCTAACCACCCCTCGGCTGGAGGATGGTTCTTACCCTCGCATGGCTGAGATGCTTCATGCCACGGCGAGGAAGATCAAGCCACTGAAATTCGTGGGGTTCATTGCAACCCTCGTGAGGCGTTCGTACGTTCCTGAAACTTATCACGAGACATGCGCCAATTTCGCTCGCTTCTGAAGGGTTTTACTTGGCGCCCCGTAAACCCGTGTGCCAGTAACCCAAAGACCCTTCCGCTCTCTCTCTCCCCATTTCGGTTAGTAGGTTCTATCGCAAAACACCTCTTTCTCTCTCTCTCTTCTCTCTTGTCACTCTCACTCGGTGCGAATTCAGTCCCGGGATCCCAGCATCGGCGACTGACTCGCTCCCGAGGCTCCGGATGCAAGGAGACACTCCGAACCGGACGTCTTTTGCGTCAGAGAGCGAACCTGCATCCCGGGAGAGACGAATCGATAGCCTTTTTTTTTCTGTCGCCGCAGTTGCTCTTTTTTTCCATTTTTGTTTTGTTTTTTGAAAATTCGAATTATCCGATTTCTCTCGTGTCTGGATTAATAACTGGTGATTTTCGTTTTCCCTCCAAGTGGTGCGGTGCCGGGATCTGCGGAGGAACTACGAGGGTCCCGTGCACGCATACGTGAAGGCCACGCTAAAAAGTGCCAACGGTGAGAGCAGCGTCAAGAGGACCGCCGTCCACAAGGCGACTCCGAACCCGGTCTTCCATGAGACCCTGATCCTGCCGTGCCCGAGTGACGGTGGGAAGAAGATCACGTCCTTGGACATCGCCGTTTGGCATCGAGATCGCCGTGCCAGGTGAGAGATCCGAGATGCAACGATTTCGTGGACCGCGTCGGATACTACTTGTGCTCTACCCTGTCCGTCTGATTTCATCCATTCGAGAGACAGATAGTCGGACAGTTTGTCTACAGTCAGTCTCCTCCATCCACGTTTTCCCCGAGCGACAACAGTTTTCTGGGAAAACGGGGGTAGGCGGGGAATCGATTCCGCAGAAACATGCGCATTTCCGACACCACGTGCACCCGGACATGGTACACATGGACACGGTCTGGACGTGGACGTGCAATCCTCTGGCCCTGAAATAAAGAAAAAATTGGAATTAGTTGGATTAGTTGCACAAAATGTGATGCGGTGAAATGTAGAGGGTTTTCGAAGGGAAGTGGAAAATTGAAGCCGGTGGGAGTTCGAGTTTGAAGGTTTTAGGGATTGTTGAGAAAATGTAGGAGGTCCTGTGTGATAAGAATAGAGGAAATTGAAAAGAAAATAAAGGTAGGATGAAAAATTGGAAATTTGCAGAAAATTGGAAATTTTGCTTGTTAGAAAGATAGAAAATTCTAAGGGAAAGTAGGAAATTCTAACATGGAGGACTTAAAAAAATTGTAATGGAAAAATAGGATGCCAGAAAAGTAGGAAATTTTACTGAGTAGAAACATAAAAAAATTTAAAGGAAAATAGGAAATTGTAGAGTGCAGGAATTTAAAAAATTCGAAAGAAAAATAGGATATCAGCAAAACAGTCAATTTTATTGAGTAGGAATTTAAGAAATTTTAAAAGAAAATAGGAATTTTGAACGCACAGGAATTTGAAAAATTCTCGAGCAAAATAGTACATAAAAAAATTGGAAATTCTACCTGATAAAAATCTAGGAAACACAAAAAAAGGAAAAATATACAAAAATATAAGAATTGGAAATTCTAACACGGAGGAATTAAAAAAATTCGAAAAAATAGCATACCAGCAAAATAGTCAATTTTATTGAGTAGGAATTTAAGAAATTCTAAAAAAAATAGGATATTTAAACACGCAGGAATTTATGAAATCCTCAAGCAAAATAGTATATAAAAAAAAATAGAAAATTCTACCTGATAGGAATATAGGAACCATAAAAAATAGGAAAAATATAAAAAATTGTAAAAGAAAATTGTGTTCAACCTTTGAGGGTTTCGGTGATTTATTATTGACCTGAAAGATCCTAATAGAGAGGCAGTCATTGGTAGATAATAATTAAGGGATGATTTGATGGACAGGTGGATGCAGGTAACGATTTCCAGGTGTTTAAGCAATTCCTAATTTTGGTTTGTTTGTTTCAGACGCAGCGAGCTGCTGGGCTGCATGACTCTACCTCTACCGCTGTCGCAAGATAAGGTACACTTACGTTTAAGATTTCGTAGTTTATTTGGCTGGCGCATAATTAACGACGATTACTGTGCACAAAAGAACGTCAAAATAACCGTCCAAATAATAGTGCCCCAACCCAATAATTATGTATTTATTTAACTAGGAAATTCTAAAAGTAAGTAGGAAGCCAGGAAAATACTCACAATAAATTCTACAAAATAAGAAAATACAAAATTCTAAAGGAAAAGAGAATACCAAGAGAATGGATAATGTTGCCTGGTGGGAGTATAGAAAATTTTATAGAAAATATAAAATTCTACCGGATAAAAATATGGATAATCTTTTTTTAGAAGAAAATTGTAAGTTAGAAAAATAAGAAATTCTATCAAATAGAAATATAGAAAATTCTAGAATAAAGTAATAGGGCATTAAAAAAACGCAACAGGCAGAAATATTTGGAAAAAAATTCTTAGAAAAATAGGAAATTGCCAAAATAGTAAATTTTTTTAATAGAAGTAAAGAAAATTCGAAAATAACAAAAAAGAATAGAGAAACCATAAAAAAGGAAATTCCACCAAGTGTTAATTGGAGCTCCTATTCGTTACAAAAAATGCATCGGGTAAAAATTGCAATTTTTCAAAGAAAAGTAGGAAACCAGGAAAATAGGAAATTTTACCGAATGGAAATATAGAAAATTCTAAAATAAAGTAATAGGGCATTAAAAAAATGCAACAGACAGAAATATTTGGAAAAAAATTCTTAAAAAAATAAAAAATTAGGAAAATTAGTAAATTCTTTTCAGTGGAAGTAAAGAAAATTTGAAAATAACAAAAAAGAATAGAGAAACCGTAAAAAAGGAAATTTCACCAAGTATTAATTGGAGTTCCCATTCGTTACAAAAAATGCATCGGGTAGAAATTGCAATTTTTCATTGAAAAGTAGGAAACCAGGAAAATAGGAAATCCTACCGAGTAGAAATAGGAATTGCTACCCGTTGCACGAAACGCAGCGGGTAGGAATGAAAATGACCCCCGCGCGTAGGACTTCCCTCGTAAAGGTCAGGGTTAAGTCGATTAGTGCAACCGCTTTGCGGCTACCGCGAAGAATCGCACTTCACCCCCGTCAGCCGCGGGTGAAGGAAGTCCAAGTACCACCCCGGTGGCTCCTGCTGGTGCTGCTACCGCTATTGCTGCCATGATAGTCGTGGCGATTTACTGCCTGACCTTCGTCATCGCCGGGGTGTTGATCGAGATCTTTCATTATTTCTAAATCCTTGGGGGTGTTTGGGAGATTCGATCATAGCCAAAGTTAAAAATTAATTAATATCTGCATTTTACCAGTCGTTGACGAATTTATAAGTGGCTCCAGTGGTAACAAGAATCCCCGGATTTATTTTTCAAGAGTGTGGATTTTCTATATTTCGTGCTAATTTCTTTTGCGCTGAATTTATTGATTTTGTTATTAACCGGCAGAATTTTTCGGACGAGATCTGGGGTCAAGGAAAGAAAAGTAATTTGGTTTTTGTTCAGTTTAATCGGTTAACCCCTTCCGGTACGATTTAATCATAAAAAAACTGTGCATGAAAAAACCATTTTATTTTTATTTAAAAAAAAACTGTTTCATTTTATAATTCTTACATATTCTGAATTAATATCCATTTTTACATATTCTTATATAATATAAAAAACGGTAAAATTAAGAAAAAATCAAAGTAAAACCTTAATAAGGTATATAATTAATAGTTTTACTCGTTATTTAATTTTAATTCGTTTTTTTACTGGAAAAATTTGAAAATTCCGTTGAGAATCTATTTATTTGTATTATTTTCTTTATTCAAACTTTATTTTTGTTAAATTTCAGTCTCTATTTTCATTTCAATTTTTATTGCTCTCAAAATTGAACTTGAATTTTTTTTAAATGGAGTTTTGCTTCGATTTTTTCTTAATTTTACCGTTTTTTATATTATTTAGATAAAATAATAGGGGGAAGGGGTTAATAGATTAAATCGAAATTTTTACTGCAGCTTTGGTATAAAAAGAAGAAAAAATTTTCAAAAAGTCGATTTTTGTAAAGGGGATGAAAGAATTAATTCGAATTTTTTTTACGTAGTTTAAATATAAACCTGGAAACGAATTTTTATAAATTTTATACGTCTCTTATAAATGACTAATAATTTTGAATTGCGCTTACCCAGGAAGCGTCATGGCATCCTTTGGAAGCTGGGTCCGGCCGGAGTACAGCTACGCCTTACTCTGGTTTGCCGAGGGACTGCGGTTTATCTCCTCTTCCACCCACGACACTCGCCAAGGACGGAGAGCCAGATAGCGAGAACTCCGGGTCGGAGGATCTCACGTATCTCAGACACCTGGAACTAGAACCAGTCGATCCGTTGACGGGTTTACCCCTGCATCCTGGGTTCACAGCGAGGGGTGGCAGGACTCCGTGTACTGTAACGAGACGATTAATAAGACAAGGGGTTCCTAATCAGGTAATAAAAAAAAATATATTAATTCGTTTTTTTATTTATTGGAAAAAAATGTGAAAATTCGAGTTGAGAATCTATTTATTTTTATTATTGTCTTTATTTTTGTTAAATTTCAGTCCCTATTTTTCATTTAAATTTTTATTGCTGTTAAATTTGAATTTGAATTTTTTTGAAAGTAAAATTTACATTTTTAATTTAATTTTATCTTAATTAAATATTTATTACCATTTTTTTTATTTCATTTCCGTTATATTTTTACGTTATAAATTAAATTTTAATTATACTTTTAAAAATAGTGAAAAATAAAAATTGAAAAAAAAATTAATTTTAATGAACGATAAAAATAAGAAAAAGAAAATACTAATTATTCATTTTTCTCACAGATTCCATGGGGATTCTCCTTGTCCTGGGGGAAACCACCCCGGGTGGAGCGCGTGGACACCGGGAGCCCCGCGGAGAGGTCTGGTTTGCGACCCGGTGATTTCGTGGTCTTCGTGGAAACGACGAACGTCGTGACGCGGCCTCGCGACGACATCCTTGGCTTGATTCAAGCCGCGACGAATCAATTAGTATTGGAAGTGTACCGGAAAGGAGGTGCTCGTCCTTCGACGCATAGACCGAGTTCCGTTAATGTGACTTTACCCGTTCCACTTGGAATCAATGGAAACCAGCAGACGGCCGTTACCTTCAACGTCGAGGTCGGTACGGGGGTTCTTGTTTGAAAGGAAAAGAAAAAGAAAAAGAAAAAAAATGAAGAAAATTCTTCTGATTTTCGTTTCTTTTGGTTTGTTGGATTTCCACGGATGAAAAATGAGTGAGGACTCTTTTCTTTTTCGCACTCGCAGTCCTTCCCGTTAAGTCGAGCTTATGTAATGTTATTTTGAAATTGATATATAGCGATTTATGTTGCGACTACGAAAGATGATTATGTTTTTTTGATTATTATTATTATTATTATTAATATTATTATTATTATTATTATTATTATTATTATTATTTTTCATTTTTGTACTTTAGATCCTGTTTGTTTTGTTGTCAACATGTCTCATTTAAAATCAATACAAGCATGATTACATTTATTTCATCACCTTTCCCACAATTTTTCAATTTTCAGTTCCACTTTTTGGAATATCGGCAGAGTTCTTTGAATGAAAGAAATAAGAATGGAGCGCAAAGGATGTTTTCATATTTTCGGGGGATTTTCATACTCGTGGAGAATTCAAGGATTTTTTGTTTTGGAATGATTTGGTTCCAGATGTTTACGTAAAGTTTTGGAACAAGAAATTGAATTGAACGAAAGGAATTCTAAGTTGGGAATTTGGGAAACTGTAATTTAAGGTTTTCTAATTTAAAAATGATTTTGAAGCGTTTTGGATTTGGGAAACAATTTTGTTGCAAAGTTTCGGAATGATTGAAGGAATTGTGAAATTGAAATCGTAAAGAAAGTTGGGAAATTTGAATTAAAGAATTTTAGGAAAATTAAAATCTTTCGTCTGGATGAGAATTAAAAAGAAAGTATCTCGAATATATTAAAAATCGTAAAAAATCAGAAATGAACTAACTAAATAAGAAGTTGCAAATTTTGTTCAGTTCTTTAATAACAATTGAAGAAATTTACCCCAAATTCACAAGAAAATTAAAACTCTCTTAAATCGGAAAAGAAGAATTATTGATCCTTTTAAAATTCCTCACTTCAAATTAAAACATGAATTAAAAAATATATCGTCTCCCGAATTTATCGAAAATCGCTAAAAATCAGTATCCCCTTGAATAAATAAATCAATAAAAATCCAAAACTTTCCCAAAAATCTTCAACAAATTTGTTACCATCTAATACCTAAACAAACGGAAAATAATTTTTCAATTTACCTCAAAATCGCTAATAAAAAAATCATATCTTGAATATTATCTCAAAAAATATGAAATTTTTCGAAATTTTTCTTTATACGAGAAAAAAAATTTCTCCTTGCGAATCTGCTGCGAAACAAAGGGGGGGAAATTCTTAACTACTGACTTGCAAAGCCTCCGATGACGATCTCAGGTTTTTCCAAACCTCGCACCGGATGCACCACCCGAAGAAGAGCTGTCAGTGCGGGAAACCAGGTACTGGGCGACCCTGAAAAGCGGTCACTCTCGTTTCGCGGCTCCTCTGGCCGAACGTCGGGACGTCTTGTCCGTGGCCGATCACACGATACTTTTCCAAAATATCGAGGAGCTCCTGAAGATCTCCGAGGAGATCAAGGATGAGGGTGGAGGCACTTCCAGCTACCTGTCCAGGGTACCCAGGATAACAGCCGCTTACAGACGGTACCTGGGGGGTCTGCAGAGAGCCTGTTGCCTGCTGGTGGCCCTTCGGAGGAACACGGCCTTCGCGAAACTCGTCTGCGAACCCGCGGTTCCTAATAAACGTAGACCAGATTTAACCGGAGTTCTGCTTCTCCCTTTGGAACATTACAGGTGTGAATTTGAGAAAATTCTCCTGGACCTCAGCTTCCATCCCATTCCTGACTTTAATATTGATTTTATAAATTTATTAAAATTCAGTAAACAAATTTTATAAATACTTTTATATTTTTTTCAAAATTTTTAAAATTGATTTAAAAGAATTTAAAATTAATCCTCAATTTAATATCAATTTCAGAAATTTATAAAAGTCATATTAAGTTTATAAATTTAATTATAAAGTTGTAGTTTTAAATTTATAATTTCAGTATTAATTTATAAATTATACAATTTATAAAATAATATTAAATTCAGGAATGGCGTGGAAGCTGAGGTCCAGGAAAATTCTCTGATAATTTATAAATTCATCACAAAGATAAATTTATAAATTAATACTAAAATTATAAATTTAAAACTATTACTTTACAATTAAATTTATAAGCTTAATATGATTTTTATGAATTTCTGAAATTAATATTAAATTGAGGATTAATTTCAAATTCTTTAAAAATCAATTTAAAAAATTTTGAGAAAAATATAAATGTATTTGTTAAATTTTTTATCCACACCTGGATTATAATAATCTCTCTTTTTCTAGAGAAATGACTAGACTCGTAGGATTAGGATGTCCCAGAAATTGCCAAGAAGCTCGTGATCTGGCGCAAGGCTACCGGGAAGCCACGGCCAACGCTGGAGTCATGGAACCGCCCAGAGACACTGGAAAACCGCTGCTGAGTTTGCAGGAAGTGGAATCCCGGCTGGTGTTCGCCAGGTGCAAGCCTTTCACCCTAGCTATGCCCGGCAGACAATGGTGAGAACGCACCCAGGTCCCGTAGAGTGGTAGCTCACGCGGAAATTTCTCCAGACAGATTTTGCAAATTTTTTCGAAACGTTTTGGAATCATTCTGAAATGAGAAAAAGAAAAATTGGAAGATTTTAAGATATTGGTTTTGTTATCGAATTTGGAAACCTTCGAAGTTAGTAAAGATTTACAGGAAATTGATTCTGAAATTTTTTGAAAATATTATCTCTTCTTAAAAAATTATGTAAAAACATATTTGCTTGGAAAATGTATTTCCATTATTCTCAAATTTGATAAATTTGAAAAATTCTTTTTGTTTGACTCCCAGGTCCTGAAAAATTCCAAAACTTTCTATACTTCTGCAAAAAATCCAAAATTCCGAAAAAAATTTCAATCATTTGTGAAAAACGAAGACTGAAAATTTTCTTTCCAGGCTTTTCGGTGGAGCTCTGGCGAAAGTAGAAGGAAGGGGACGACTGCAATCGACTTGGGCACTTTTGCTTACCGATTTACTTGTGTTTGCAAGAGTATCGAGAGACCGTGTCCTGTTTGTAACCGACGAGCCTCTTCGTTTGTCGAGCATCGCTGAAGCTTGCTTCACGGTGAGAAAAAGGCCTACGGAATTCCGCCTGCAAGTTTCAATCAATCCCAATGGCAACGGTAGTGAAAACGGACACGGAGAATTGATTAGCAGCGGTGGTGGTTGCAGTCCTCATGGAAGACCTCGAAGAAGAGTCCTAATCCTACGTGCACCTAATCCTGAGCTCAAAGCTGTCTGGCATAATCTCCTGCAGCGACAGATGTAAGATCAGAAACCTTTGGCCTAGAAAGAATTAATGAGATAAATGTTATTATTATTATTATTTCTTTATTCTTTAAACGAAATATTTAAAAAAATGAGAGAAATGCAGAAAATACCTGTAGTTATTGGAATTTATAGTCTGTTAATTGAAATGGATGATTTATTTTTTCTCATGGATGATTTATCTTTCGTTATTGTTTCAGAATTTTCGTGAATACCGGCTACGGATGTACCCCTACTCTCGGGAGTCCCGAAGAAATTTCTAGCAATATTCCCAGTTTCCCTGCCGTCCATGAATCTGCAAAAAATTCCCAAGTAAGTGAAATGGCACAATGCGCAATTTTTTAAAATATTTTATGCAATAACGTAAGGTAATTTATCGTTATTATTAATTTTGTTAAGACAGAATAGAATTTTTATGTAAAATATACTTAAAAATCTTTTTGAAAATTGGAAAAAAATTATTTTTATCAGAAATTCGATTTGAATATTCAAAATAATCGTGTTTCAGAAGAAGAAATTATTATTAATATAAATTATCAACAGCTCACCATATTACCAATAATTTTTTTTATTGGCAATTGATAAAAAATAGGAGCGACAAAAATAATTAACAAGCAGATTAATATTATTTACTAATTAATGGTAATATCGTTAATTGTTCATTTATTAATGTTAATATTTTAAATTAACCCAATTCATATTTTTAATCATTGCCTAATTTTGGAATTAAGCGCTAAGCCGAGGAATCGCTAGAGTTCTAATAAATAATTTTGAGGAAATCCTTTGAACGTAAAAATTAATCCTGATTTTCTCACCCACCAGATTCTGGAGTCGGAACCCTCGCAAGTGGACGAGGATAACAAGGGGTGTCACTCGGCGGAGAGCTTGGACGCCAAAACCTTATCCCGCGAGGACAACCACTTAGCCGAATGGGTGCAGAATTCGCACAGAATTCCTCCCCCGGATCACGATGGGTCCCTGGAAGAGTGGACGGCTGAAGAACTGGCGGCCAGGGCGCCCAAGGAGACGTCCGACGATATAGTTACAAGAGACAACCAGGCTGAGGAAATTGTTACCGGCAATTCTGATGCCGAGCAACAAAGCACCACGTCGAGTGCCAGTTTGAGCACCGTCAAGTCGAACAGTCAGCATACTGGGAAGAACGGCAGCCTTTCGAAAGACAACGAAAGCACTACCGGGTCCTCCATCAACATCTGCAGGAGGTGTCACAGGTAATACGTCCTTTTTGGTGAATGTCCATCCACATATGCAACGCAAAAGCAAATTACAAACAAATACTCACTGAAAGAACAAAATTAATATTTTCTCTAAGAAAAATTCTCAAAATTGACTTCCAAGTTTCTATGGAAATTTCAAACAAACATTTTCACCAATTCCGACCACTAGACACTGATCCCCTCAGTCGCAATTCCAAACTACAACGATGCACCACATCCAAACTGCATTTTTTCTAGGTCAGGCTGCCCGACACCTCCGGTCCCGAGAGATCCTTTCTCGCCGATGCCTCCGAAGATCTCCGTTCTGCCTCCAACTCCGGACCTTTACACGAAACACCGGCTCTGGAACGGCTTGAACGACAGTCCCAGTCGCAACAGCCCCAATTGCACTCCGGTGGATGGTAACACCGAGGATGGAAGCGAGGACGATCTGGACTGCGACGGAGAACCGCCTTACAGGTGGGCCAGAGTCTTATCGAGGTCCTGGAAATCAACCGAACGTGTAACACATGAATAGCAACTTTTTGTATTTTTCTCCAGAGCTCTGAGGAGATTTGGAACTATGAGCAGTTTAGATCAAGACGACGAATTGGATGAGCAACCGGAGGATGAGAACCGAGACACCGACTCTCCATCGACGGGGTTGCGAGCCTGGACCGCCAGGGCGAGTACTTACGTCGTGAGCAAAATGGTCCTCTTGGAGCAGCTCGGGGAAGACGTCAGTGGGTATTTCCTCCAGCCACCGGTGCCACCGGAGCGAACGGAGTTCTCGTTGGATCCCAACGAGGACGAAGGAACCACGTCTGGAGCCACTTCGGGGGATGACATCTGGGGGACACCGACCTCCGGAGGACCCGACGACGAGAGTTTCACCGCGAGCCCGGTAAGAGTCACGCTGCTCCCCGAAGGTACGGTTCGTCGAGAGGCAATCCAGGGCCAGGAGCGAATTGAAGGGTTTCTTTGTTACGCTGGCTTGCAACTTTCAGCTTTCAGTCGTATGACTTACCGCTTCAGTCTTTATGAATCGTTGTTGTTACGTTTGCATTCATTGTTTCGTTTTTCTAGCGGTGTTGCCAAAAATTGAGCGAAGGTTACTTGGTATTGTGGTGCCGGGAACGTTTTAAATTAATTTAATTTAATTTAATTTTAAATTAATTAAAATTTCCTGAATTTTCTCTGAACTTCTTGAAACTTTCTGAAAAATGTCTTTCTGTTACAATTGGGAATTTTCATGGATTTTTGGGAAATTATTTTCTGAAGATTTCCCATCGACTTTTTTTAAGATTTCCAGAAAATTTATAAAATTTCTCTAAAATTCTCAAAGGTTTCTCAGAAAATTTTATTGCAATTGAGTTTTTGGGAATTTTAAGAGAAATTGATCGTTTTTTAATTTCTGGAATTTCTGTCTGGCAACACCGATACGTCACCGACCTACTTTATATTTCTGAGCTTTTTCAAAACACGATTCGCTTCTAAAAGAATCCTTTAAAGGAAATTAATAATCAATCGCTATGGTTGCTCTCGTTTTCTCAAAATCTGCTATGTGCTTGAGCAAAATTCATACCTCCCCTTCTCACGTAAAGCACCCGATCCCGTACCTTCGTCGGGGCAGTTCCACAAAAATCGTTCGCTTGGCCAAACGAATTTGTACACCTACACGAAAATCCTAGTTAGCCAGTGAGCTTCGCACGCCTCTGCATGACGCCGCCTGTCCTGAATTTACGAAGAATCACTAGCCCGAGCTGTTCCTGAACTCCCTTAGCCACCGACGAACGGAAGTGCCGGTACTACTGGGAATACAGGAACTTCGGTCGGCGAGGATAACTATGGCCTCAGCCTGAACGCGGATGACGAACAGGACGCGGACTCCGAGACGGAGGACTGCTCCTTACCCGAGCTCAACATGGAGCAGCTCCTGGGGAACGTGGGCAGCTCCGGCGGTAGTGTGGGTTCCCTCGGCTGCTTCCTAGGACGCCGAAGGCTGGAGCCTTTACCGGAAGAGGATGACTCGCCAGGCAGTGGGAAGTACCAGGTTGGATGGTGGTGACAGAGGTTTCAGCCCATCTCGTCGCCCAGGAGCACCGGAGTGACTTCCTACGGACACGACAGAGACCGTGCTTTTGCCAAACTGAGCAAGGAGGACGAGGACTTCCGGCGTAAAATCGTGGATCTGCACCGGAGGCTCTCGGACGTGGACGAGGACAAGGAAGGCTCGCAGAAACCGTCTGAAAACATACGGAACAAATTAGCCAAGGATGCGGAGCGACTTCGGGAGCTGAAGAAAATGGCCTCCGGGAGGTTCGCCGAGGAAGGTTTCGAGTCGAAGGAGCTGCGGAGTCCGAAATCCAATGGTTTCGACCGGAGGAGTCGCTTCGCCAGACCCTCCGAGGGCCTCACCGAGGATCCGGACCTGGCAGGGCCTTCGGAGTCGAACTTTCTGGCTCGTCTGCGTCTTCGTCGGCACGGGGTGAAACTGTTGAGCTTCCTTAGCGGCAAATCCGCCGACAAGTCCCAGGAGGAGCGTGCTGCCCGGTTACTGAGGATGTACATCCCCGAGAAAGGCTCGAAGCCGCAGAACACCATCTCCATCCGTCATTCGTCCCGAGACCGGCGGTTCTGGAAGCTCCGGAGTCGACGAAGGTCGAACTCCTCGTGAAGGAAGACGAGTACCGGATGAGCAGATGTCCTTTAACGCATTACCGATCGTCTCTCCAATTTTGTGGACTTCCAAGAAGTTGCCTATTATTCAACGAGAACTTTCACTTCCACTTATTTCCTTTCCGTAGTGTTTAGGTAAAATAAGGCTCTAGAATTCAGCGTAGAAGTTTCACGGCCTGGAATTAGAAGTTTTCTTAGTGAATCGCTCGGAACACGAGGCGACTTGATTTCGGCCTGGTAATTAATTACTATTATCTTTTAGAGGAGATTACAGAGAATTTAAATAAAAAAAAAAGAGAGAAATGAGATGAAAGTCGAGCATGCCTCGAAGTCACTTAATCTTTTAGTTGCTCTCAAAAGCAAAATTCCATCCAATTTACTCCCGTAGGTCCGCAAGACTGACCCAAAGCGGCGATCGAATTAATTCAGAATTCAAGAAAATATTATGGCTTCGGAAGGACTTGTAAGAAAGAAACTCGCGTGCAAGTTTCGGCATTATCGTTTTTAGCAGGTTGTCTAACGGCCAGCGAAATACGAATAAAATTGTATTATTGTAATTCTTGAGTTATTTTTTTCTCCAACGTAACTTTGTTTCCTCTCCGTCTTCGCTACTGGGTCACGGAAGCTCGACTCCTCGGGTAAACTCAATTCCATGGAAAAAGAAAGCAAAAACAATAATTATAAGGTTTACTTTTTTTTTTATTTCTTTGACTTTGTAATGAATTATATTATAATATGCTACATTGGGTTCAACCACTTTAGCCTAAGGAGTTTCCGAATAGTTTCGCTGTCGTACTTCTTCTCATCGTTTTCAAATTCATCAGTTTTCTCATAACGAGCTTCTTCGATCTTCGGTACCACCATCAGTGTTCCATTTTCGTGCAGGTAAGTGGAACGAGGGCTATCATCCTCGGGTATTTTGTCCGGTAGTTTCATGGGAGTTACTTTCACCAGGTGTTTGATCTTCCACAACAGTGCGCAGATCTCCGGTGTGTTTTTCACAATAGCGATGTCACTTTTCTGTAACGGAAGTCATTTCTATTTTCTTGTTTTCCATCTGCATTGCAGTTGTTCGAACCAAATAATTTATATTTCGGTACACGCTCAAAACTTTTTCAATCGAAAAATTTTGTTTCGACAATTAATGAATTTCATTTTGAGTTGATATATAACATAAGATTATAGCTAATAGATTAAAATCTAATTCATATATTTTCATAATACCAGTGTTGAGTTCAAAAAATATTTTTACTATTATAATCATGATACCTTTAAGAAATTCTTTATTTTATGTATCGAATTACTTATGAGTAATTCAATTATCAATAAAAATTTGTACCGATTTGAAGTGGTTATTTATAAATTAAATTGTACGCTCGATATTACATTTGGATCAATCTCAATTAAATTGTATTCAATTTTAGGAATTTTTGCATTAAAATAGAAGAATTAAATCCCAGAAATCAGATGCAATCTTTACCTTGTTAACGCAGTAAGTATTAATTATAACAATCTTTATCACTGAATTATAAGAATCATTTTGGTACAAAATGACGTTTATAACTCAAGATTCAATTTCGAGTTCCAAAAAAGAATAAACAAATTTTTAAAATTAAAAATTTCTCCATATCTCTTTGACTGAATTTTCTTACCTTCTCGGTGAGTTTCAGTTGTTCCAAAATGGCTTTGTCCCAGTAGGGATTACCCCAGACGGGCTTTACACGTTGAACTATTAACAGCTTCGAGGGTTCGATGGGAGGATCCTCGACCTCATTGTGATCTCTAAAACATAGGCAATAATTTCGAACTTGAAATATTACATTTATATAATTATTATTCATATTTTTGTTCATTGATTAAACTAAAAACCCTAGCCTTTTTTTTAAATGAAAGTTTGGAAAAATTTAAAATTCTAATACAGCGAAATCAAATATTTCAAATTCTAACATAGTGAAAAAACAAATTTCAAACTCTGAAACAGTGAAGTAAAAAATCTCAAATTCCAAAATAACAAAATAAAATGTCCAAAATGTTAAAACAAGATAACCTTGAAACTATTCAACAACAACATTTGGTCATAAAAGAGATGACAACTCACCGCGGATAATAAGTGACGTGTCCGTGTTTGACACCGTTTTTCCAGGTTTTCAATTTCGACCGTTTTATGTAATAGTGTCGCCTGGCTATTGTGAAAATATTCATGTTCATCTCCTGGAGTTTCAGGAACCCGGACACACGGGAGAGCGACATAATGTGATTTAAGGTTATATCATAG
This sequence comes from Gasteruption jaculator, assembly GCA_949825005.1. NCBI lineage: Eukaryota > Metazoa > Arthropoda > Insecta > Hymenoptera > Gasteruptiidae > Gasteruption > Gasteruption jaculator. The sequence continues at coordinate 7,940,458 of OX463770.1, forward strand.
GTACTACTGCGCATGCGCGACTTTATTTTCTTTTCAAATACGCTAAGTTGCGAAATTATAAAATTTCGTGTAATTAAAATTTAGAATAATATATAATAATTTATAATATATATGTATATATCATAATATAATATAAAATAGCATTATATTGTATTATTGTATACTAATATTATAATGTAATTTTAATAATATTATTACGTCACATTATTATTATCAGAAAATACAATTACATAATATTAAACGCACATGTACATATTATATATAATTACACAATGTAATATAATTAAATTCCAACAGGTCCAATAACATTTCAAATCCCTGTGTTTTAAATTTCGGGAAAAATAGGTTCCAACGGAATAGCAACAGCCGATTGGAGATAACGCTTGAGCTTGAGCGGTCCCATATTTTTGACCTTTCATGGAACCTCGCCAACGCCACGTTGGAAGTGGTGACGGCTGCTGAGTTCTGTTATATGTCATAATAATTCGAGCAAAAGAAACGGATTTTTCGTTATAAACAATCCCTTAACAAAAGGTAAATATCGCATTTTTCGCAGTCACGGGTGTTTCAAGTTCTGGAAAAATTTTCGTTCCTCTCTTAAATTTCCTTCCCTTTTCATTAAAGATTGTTGCTCCTATTTTTTATAACCTAATTAGACCTACTATTTTCTACATTTTATGGAAATAATGAAATCCAATTAATGAACGCAATTTTTTTGGAAAGTACGTAATCGTTTCGTTATTTTAAAAAGTTATTTAAATATTTTTCCAGTTCTGTTTCACTTTTTCATGTTTTTTTTTCTAAGCTGCATATCAAATAGCAGAAAAGAAACATTGCGTATTTCGATGTGACGTCACTTTTGATTATAATAACATATTGCGGTTTAAATTAATACTGCGGCTATTATTTTTATATTATCATACCGGATAATGTATAAAATTGAGAAACTCTGTCTTGGATGAATTGTAATTTTCATTTTACATAAATGGTTTAATTGTAAAATGTTTTTTGATTTTTTTTTAAAGTTACCTTAAAGTATATGAAATTAGCAGATTTTCCAGCAGAACAACCTTTTTTCAAATTATTTAGAAAAATACAAATTATCCAAAATATATTTTCACTCGAAACTCTTAACATCTACTTTTAATTAACTAATTGCAATTTCAATTAATGACATATTTAATTTTATCACACGAAATTCTTTTATTTTCAGCACCTGTTTTCATTTTTGTATAAATTTGTTTTTAAATATTCCTTCTATTATTCTTTTTTTATTTTCAATTTATTACTCCATTTTATAGATTCCAAAATGAAGGTCAAAGAATTGCTGAAACGGGTAAACGTGGCCTGGTCGCCATCCACGCAGCATCCGATTTACTTAGCAGCGGGAACAGCGGCGCAACAGCTCGATGCCAATTTCAATACGAGTGCCACTTTGGATTTATATGCACTGAATCTACAGCAGTCTGGATACGACATGGAATTAAAAGCTTCGATTCCCAGCGATTACAGGTTTCATAAGATCATTTGGGGATCTTATGGAACTAATCCCGCAGGATTGATCGTGGGTGGTTGCGACTCGGGGACCATAAATATCTATTCCGCCTCAAAAATGTTGGCCAATGAGACCAATTGTCTCGTCAGCAGTCCCAATAAACACAATGGTCCCGTTAGAGCCATGGACTTTAATCCCTTCCAGTCCAATCTCCTTGCGACTGGAGCCAGCGATAGCGAACTGTTCATCTGGGATATCATCGATACAAATAAACCAATGGCACCTGGATCGAAAAGCGAACCCCTGGAGGAGGTTTTATACATTCAATGGAACAAACAAGGTTCGATCATAACTTATTGAATTTTATTTTTCTTTTATTTATAGTTAATTGGAAAAATCTTTTTTTTACAAAACCTGAAATAATATTAATATACAAAAATATATAAATGATATGGAAATGGAATTAAAATGTTATTAAGAATATTAAGGATTTAATAATTACAAAATTGAATTTAAATAAATAAAATTTGCGTTTATTACAGTGCAACACATTCTCGCATCAATGTTCTCCCAGAAATGCGTGATATGGGATCTGAGGAAAGAACACATCACGAAGCCAGTTATCACTCTCTCCGATGCAAAAGTAAGATGGAAAGTGTTCCAGTGGCATCCGGAAGTCTCGACTCAACTTTGCCTGGCCTCCGAAGACGATCAATCTCCAGTGATCCAGCTCTGGGATTTGAGATACGCCACGTCGCCCTTGAAAACGATGCAAAATCATCACCGGGGAGTTCTCTCCATCGCCTGGAGTCCCCACGATTCAGATTTGCTGCTGAGTTGCGCGAAAGATAACAGGATTTTGTGCTGGAACCCGAATTCCGACGCTCCCGTTAGTTTCTGAAACGATTCTTGGTCTAATTTCCATGAAATATGATTGCTAATTGTTACTAATAATTAATTACAGCGTAGTAAATTATTATTAATTATTAGCTGCTTATTTAATTAATGTTATACAATTGTACCAAGTTAATTATTCGATTTATAGAATGGAGAAGTGATTTGCGAAGTGGCGCAAACTCATCACTGGAATTTTGACGTATCCTGGAGCCCTAGGCATCCTGGATTAATCGTGGGCACGAGTTTCGACGGACACGCGATAGTGTATTCGTTGCTTGGGGGACAAACTGAAGTTTCCACTGAGACTTTCGACAAAATCGTTGATTCTTTTCCGGGGATGAACCCATTCGCCGCCCAGCCACCACCTCCAGCGCAAACCGAGTCAGTTGCTGTTCTGAAAAAAGCACCCAAGTGGTTGAGGAGACCCGCCGGTGCCTCATTTGGGGTAAATACGAGTGTCGAAATGAGATTTTTAATTGAAACAGCAAAATAGAATCCATTCATTAATTGAATGAATTAATTATTCATTTATTAATTTAACAATGTCAATTTTATGAAACCAAAATAATAGAAGTAATTTATTTATTCTTTTATTCATTGTTAACGGACAGAGATGCCCTCTTACATAAAAATAGTAAAAAAATTGGTAGAGCAAATTACATGTGATCAAAAAGTTTTTAATAGAAGAAATTTAATTAATTCCATTAAATTTCAGTTCAATATTTAATCGAAATTAAATTTTGCTTTTCAGTTCGGAGGCAAATTAACAATTTTCGAGAACGAACCGTTGGATCCCAATTTACCAGCGAATTCCAATAAAAGAGTAATCGTATCTCAAGTTATTACTGAACCAGAACTCATACAGAGGTCGAACTTATTGGAAGAAGCTTTAAGGAATCAACAATACGTCGATTATTGCAAAGGCAAGGTTGACAATGCAGAGAACGAGCACGACAAAAAAGTCTGGAGCTGTGTCGCAGCGTATTTTGGAAATAACGTTACTGGAGATTTACTGGATTTGCTAGGATACAATGTTGATACGATGAGCCACAAGTTCGGCGATTATAATTCCCAAAAGGACATCGATGATATCACAGAAGGAGTTGCCAAAATGGATAACGTGAGTTTCGAAATCAGAGTGACCTTTTTTTGAATCGAACCTTTTATTTTCCAATTTATTATAACTCACATTTTTTTTCTGGGAATTGATTATTCAGGTTCTAAATGGAAATGTAATGGATGGAAATGCAGCATTCGACGCTATCGCTAAGCAAGTACAAAGTAGGAAATCTCCCAGTTTAACCAATTACAGTCTCGATACAACTGATGGTATTTATATATTTATTTATTTAATTTGTTTGTTTTATTTGAAAGTACAACTCTGCAAATTTAAATTTTGCAGGAGGAAGAAATAACTTCACGCAATTTAGGGAAATATGTTTTTCAAAATTGCATTCTCTTTCAACGTTTTAATAGTCTTCCAATTTTTCAATTCTCTCTATTATTTTTTCGTATCAAATACTTTAAAATGTAACGAAAATTGTAGAATTTCGATTTTTTGTTATAAATATTCCAATTTTTTTATTTTTTTTTACAAGAGACCATTGTACGAAATTGTAGAACCATGAAAGCTTTTATATTTGTTTAAAAGGTCTAAAAAACATTTAAAATATTTATATTATCGAGAAAAAAATTTTCAAAATTAATTTCCTTTTCTTCGTTTATGCAGACGAGGAAGGTTTGATCACCCAAGCCATACTCATCGGAAACATCGAAGCAGCCGTAAATCTTTGTTTCAAGAACAAAAGATACGCGGATGCCATAATTCTTTCCATGGCGGGAGGACATGAGTTGCTGGCAAAAACGCAACGTAAATACTTCGCCGAACATTCCGGGGCACTTAATTCCCTCATAGATTCAGTGGTCAGCGAAAACTGGGTGGAATTCGTCAAAGAGTGCGATGTCAATTGCTGGAAGGAGGTCATACTTGGAATCTTCACTCATTCTAACTCCGAAGAACGATCTGCTTTATGCGGTAAGATGACATGTTTTCATCTGAGTCAACTGTTTCCTTTAACTCTTCGGACAACTTTGACAAATTTTAGCGTCGAATATTTCGTTGATTTTTGGGAGCATTTTAAAAAAGTGTTACTTTTATGACTCGTTAAAGAAATTTTTTTTCCAAATTTCTCATTTAAGGACTTTTTGAAATCGGTAAGTTATTTTGAGTTCAAACACTGAATGTTCGAAATTGAATTTCTGCATAACAGCTTCTCTTTTTTGCAGAAAAAATGCATACTTACAAAATGACAGAAAATGAACTTAAAATATTTTCAATATCGTTTGAAATTATTGTCAATAAAATTAAAATATTTTTTAAAATTTCTGTGGAAATGAAAATTAATGATTCTCATTTTTTAAATGTTTTTTTACCGAAATCAAAATACTTAACTGATAATATTTTTTTCTTTATTTATACTCTTGAAAAATCGCTAATTATTTAAAAAATATTGAGTCCAATTTTTTTCCAATCATATCTTCCAAAACTCTACCACAATCTATTTCTTAAGAAAACCAAAAAAAGTCTAAGATCCAAAAATTTTTCCTCAGATCTATTGGGAGATCGATTGGCATCATCCGAGAACCCGACACTCCGGAAAGAGGCGCAAATCTGTTACATCTACTCCGGGAACGTGAACAAGATGATCGAGTCCTCCTCGGACTCCAGCATCCAGGAGTTAGTGGAATTAGTCGTGATCATGAGAAAAGCCCTGGAGGTCCAGGGACTCCGGGAGGTCGAAATCGAGGGCAACATCGCATCGGTCTTGTCGCAGTACGGGGAGATGCTGGCCGCCGAGGGCAATCTGGAAGCCGCTTTGAACTATTTGGGGAACAGCCAGGACCCGAAAATCGCGATGTTGAAGGACCGATTGTGCAAAGCTCTCGGCTACGTGCCAACGGGTCCCCAGAGACCCGTCGCCAAGGCTCAGAATTACTACAACCAGGCTCGTAAACCCCAACAACAGCTGCAGCAACAACCGCAACAACAACCACAGCAACAACAACAACAACAACAACAAATTCCACCACCGATGCAACCAGTGCAGAATTGGAACACCGCTCCGATGAAACAAGGCACGAATGCGATGCTGAGCAACCAGTTCAACGCTCAGCAGCCGAGTTACCCTTCTTACGACCAATATTCCTATGGACAACAACAGCAACAACAACCACCACCACCACCACCACCGGTTTCGCAGGCTTCTAACGCCCCGTTGCCGCCCCCACCAACGTCTTCTTCGAGCGTCAGCGGCTCCAGACCATCCAGCGTCGGGCCGCAGTCTAGGTCGAAGTACATCCTGGATCCGTCCGTGAAATCCACGTCGACTTATGGCAACGTGCAAGGAACGTTTCCATTGCAGTCGCAGCAGATGTACAACTCCTCGGTCCCCGGATACCCGATCCAGACTCAACCCTACCCCAGCGGCTACCCCCAGCAGAATCCGCTGGCCTACGCTCAGGAGCCGGAACCGGCTTACAAGCCCCTGCAGCCCAGCGTCTTGACACCGAATCCGTCGCAGGTTTATGACCCCGTCAGGTCGAATCCCCAGGGAGTCCCTCCCCAGACGTATGGCAACGAGAATCCAGTTTACCAACCGATCTCTCAGCCTTCGGGGTGGAACGATCCGCCGATCGCCAAGAGTTCTCGAAACAGCCAGGTAAAAATATCGGGTAATTGAAGGGGTTCTTAGAGTGGATCAAGGGGACAGTAGGTAATTTTTACAATATTTTTATAGGAAAGTATTCAATGTGTTCAAATTTAGCATATTCTTCAATTTTACTAATTTTTGGTTCTGGTTTTACCAACATTTACGAACTTTCAAATTCAAAACCTAAAATTTCAAAAATTCTTCTTTCACGACAAATTTTAACTTAAATTTTTGCAACTTAAAAAAATAAAATTTACCTCCGGTATTTCTATTTGTAAATTGAAAAAGAAATTGTCAAATTCAAAAACTAGAATTTCAAGAGTTCCTTTCTTAATGGCAATTTTTAATATAATTTCTTCTAATATAACAAAAACAAAATTTTCTTTAACTTTCCTGTTGTCAATTTTCCTTATAAAAAATCGATATTATAAATCATACTAGGAAAATTGGCAATAGAAAAGTTAAAAGAAAATTTTATTTTTGTCAAATTAGAAGAAATTAAATTAAAAATTGCCATTAAAAAAAAGAGCTAACTCTTGAAATTGTAGTTTTTGAATTTGAATAGAAATACCGAAGGCGAATTTTATTTTTTGAACTTGCAAGAAATTGAAAAGAATTCTTAATTTCTTACAATTAAAAAAAATTTTTTTAAATTCAGGTTTTAAATTAGAAAATTCATAAATGTTGGTAAAACGAGAACCAAAAATTAGTAAAAATTAAAGAATACGTTAAATTTGTCAACTTAAACTTAAAAATAACATTTTGTATATTACTTCACACTGGATACTTTAAAAAAAAAAGTCATAAGGATCGCCTACTTTGAACGTCCGGAGAATCCCTTTGATTAAACGTTTCACTATGATTTCTAAATTTACTTTGTATCTGTATGATTGAAAATAGCCAGTTCTGGCACTTTGCAACAAAAATGAAATGTCTGCGGAACATGCTGGTACTCGGAAATGGAAAGAAAAGCATTCGAAGAATGTTAATCTGAAGGTAGCGAAAATTTATCAAGGAATCATTTAGAGTGCTAAAATAAACAGACCCTTTTTTTCGTTCGAAACGCACTTCAGTATGAGTACGAAGAAAGTGCATTCGTTCTTTTTTTAGAATTACGTTTTCTTTTTGTGGTTTGGCATTTTTTCAATACCGTTGGAAGTCAGAATTCCTAGTTTCCAATGTGTTTTATAGCGTTTTTTGAATTAACAAACTTTTTTTTGATTTTCATTAATTAAGTAATAATAATTGTATCGATCATTATTCCATACTGTTTTGGTGTTTTAATGAAGATACATTTTTTCCTTCTCTGTTTGATACTATATCTCCTTTTTTTTAGTCATGAATTTCAGCTTTGATCATCAACCGAATGTTTCATTCGTTTCATTGATGTTCTGAAGATTTTTTTTTAGCGATAATTGATTGCATTGGGACTGCGAAATTAACGAAATTTTGTATATTTCCAGGCCAAGAATGAATTTCAACAGCAGAATCCTATTTTGCATCCTCTCCGTGGAGCAGTTCCTCCACCGGAAGTCAATGTATGTATTAAAAAAATATTTTAAAAAATAAGTAGTTTAAAATGGAGAAAGTAAAGAATTTATAAAGGGAACATTCTCCAAAAATTTGGTAGCAATTTTGATTTTATTTATGATCTTATTTTTTTAATAGAAATCTTCATTTCTGTGAGTTAATAAGAAATTGAATTAAAGGTTGTAAAAAAAAGAAAATATTTTCTATAATTCCAAGAAGATCCAAAGAAAGTTGGAAATTTGAAAAAAATTCAATTAAAGAAGTGAACGAATAATGTATTCTAAAATTTTAATTTCTGGATTTATCGTTTTTTTTTACATTTATTTTTTATTTCCCATAAATCCATCGGATATTGAAATTTGTGTATAAAATATTAATTTAATAATCTGGCGCATTTTGTAAAACCTAGACATTTTATTTCGGACCCAGCAAAAGTCTCCCAATTTTTCAATTTATTCTTTCTTGCGATTTGCAATAAATTTCTTCTCATTTTTTCAGAATCCACAGATACCATACAATCAACCCTACGGTCAAAATATTCCAAATCAGCAGCAACAATATGGTCAAATGCCGAATCAACAACCGTACGCTTTTCAAAATCAACAATACGATCAAAACATGTCGAACATGGGAGGCGGAGGTGGAGGCGGCGTACAGGGGTTCAATAAACCATTACAACCGGTAGAACCGTTACAACCCATGGCCCCGCCGGTAGAAACTGCGAGAATTCCCGAACCAGAAAAACCAAAAGCACCTATACCGGAAGAACACCGACATTTAAAAACAGTATTGGACGAATTAAAAACGCAGTGTCACGAAAGTGCCAAAAATCCGGTGAGCTTATATTTTTTATTTACATCTCACAGCAATTTTTTTTTACTATCAGTGGTAAATTTTAAGAAAAAGGCAAAAAGGGAGAAAAATCATTATCTTGCAATAATTTGATTTTCAGCAAATGAAAAAGAAGATTGAGGATATTTCGAGGAAACTAGAAGTTCTGTACGATTGTCTTAGAGAAAACAAGGTAAACATAATTTTATCTGGTAAAATCGATAAATTATAAAAGAATTTTTGTCGAGTCCTCGAGGAAAATATTTGAAATTCCATTTATAGCTTCTGTTTAAAAAAAAACTATGCAATTACAAAAATATTTATACTAAGTAATTGAATTTTGACCCCTGGTTTATAATTTTACCAAAAATAAATCGCCGATAAAAAAATTTTTAAATGCTTAAATTTCCTGTTCTTTTTAGTAAAGAAACGAAAATTCCACGAAATTCCTTGATATATCCCCTTAAATTTCAGTTTAAAAAAATAATTCTTCTCGTTTTTCCCAGTTATCGCAAAACACTCTGCAAGGACTCCATCAAATATCGCAATTAATTCAAAGTGGCGATTACCAGGGAGGAATTGGACTTCATTCTCAGTTGGTATCGGGGCCGGATTTCAGTCAAATCGCATCCTTCATGCCCGGCATCAAAGTATTACTACAGAGTGCTCTTCAATTAGGCGTATATATCAGATAAGTTATTAAATGAATTATCAAAAATGATAAGATCCCGTGACGGTGGTCGCAAGAATTTCTTACAATTGCAAAATGAAATTGCGCCCCTTTGCTTTTGCATCCTCGTGTATATAACAATGTTGATTTTGAGAAGCGGGAAGGAAAGATTTTCTTGATTTTTAATCATGAATTCTACAATAAAATGATGATTTGCATTTAAAAATAATTTCCGTTGGCGTTATTTTCGCGGAATATACGTATAAGTGGAATTATATAAATGTTATTCTTTAGACGTTTTCTTTCTTTTTTTTAATATTAAATATATTTTTAGTTAGAGAAGAGAATTGAAATGTTCCGCCTTTTTTTTTTTACCTTGAATATCCATTTTATTGTACCATTAAAGTATGAAGTATCGCGGATTTCTCATTCACGATAAACCTTTGTAACAATTCATCGAGTGGTTCGATCCCATCCCTCGCTGCCTGTCGCCTCATCGTCAGTCTGACTTCCTCCCGAACACCTTTGTCGGCTCCTCGAGTGGCTATTCGTCTACCTGCAGGAGGAAAACTCAATTAATTAGCTCTTTTCTGCTTCAAGTTACTCATAAAAAAAATCGAAAATGTAACCGAAGTATTTTCAAAAAGATTAAACAATTTTTCATCATTGGCCTATAGAGTAACAAAAATATTAAAATATGAACTAATTTATTAATTTTGCTCGAAACAGAATTATTTATGGTATCAATGTAGAAATTATTATTAAAATAAGCGAAAAAAGTACATTTTTTTTTTCGCAATGTTTGATTATTTTTGTAATTTTGGGTTTTAGAAATTTATAACTTTTGCGATTCCTTCAATATTAAAATTTTGCCGTCCGCACGTCTCTCATCGGGATTCTTTCGTTTGGCGCCGGTATAAATCTTTTTGTACGACACCAACGTGGTGCCACCGGCGCTTGCCCGATAGTTTTCGCATGGCACCAACGTGGTGCCAGCGGACGGCATAGTGTTAATATTTAACGGCAAGATCTTAATTTCAAAGTTCTTTATATGATGATAAAAATTTAAAGAAATATTATATTTTATTTTTTTTTTCACGTAACTTAACGATATTAAGAACTAAATAAAAATCTAAAGGAAAATTACATTAAACTTAACTCAGTTCTTTAATTTTATAGAAACCATCCATACCCTGAGTAACTCCAGATCCGTTCGAAATATCCAAAGAAACACCTCCGCCATGTTCAGTCCACAGGTACGTTAATTCTTCTAAAATGTCCACGCAAATGATGTAGGTTTGAAACAGCGGGTAACTGAAAGATCCGCGACTGATAATTCGTTCGGTAATGAGCGACAACGTTCTCGATTCCTGCGGCCAGTCGATTTGCATTAGAACCAATGCATGACCTATCGCCAAGTCTCCCAATGCACCGGCTATGGATATGTTCTCCTAAATTGCATTCAAAGAAAAAAAAAATGAAAATTTTCGCACAAACAGTAATAATTCTCATCATCGATCTTTTTTGTGTCCAAATTTGGAATCTAAAATTGGAACTTTGGATTCGAGATCCCTCCAGATTCGAAATTATAAATTTCCGAAAATTGCAAATTTGAATTTAGAAAATACCAAAGAATTTCCTACAATTACAATTCTGAATTTCTTCAGCTAATTTAGGACTCGGAATATTAAAAGATAACTTGGAATTATAATTTTAGAACAAAAATTAATTTTATCGAATAATTTCTATATTTTTCTGATACCGATTGTTAGAAATAAATACCTTTATCGCTGCGAGCAGAAGTCTGCAGCAGTACTGAAGAACTGGAAACCTTGCGAGTGTGACATAATGCAGATGTCTTATCGAAGGCATTGTTAAATTAGTCGATACTTTCCCACGGGTCGAAGGTAAGGCACTTGTTACTAATGACACGTATTCTAGCATACCCTGAAAAAATAATATTGACTTTTTAATTAAATGATTTCGGTACCAATTTGAATTTTTTAAAGCTAAAAATCCAGAAAAAGAAAATTATTTCTCTGAACTGTAGCTGTTAACTCATGGAGAATAGAATCCAGTAATTACTGCTCCAGTCCAATTATATAATTATAGTAAAACTCTAATAAAAAAAAAATAATAATGCCGACTTCTTTTCCCCAAATACATTGAAATTTCTCTTTACATACTTTATAATCTTTGAGGAAAAAACAAGTACTCGCTAACCGAAGGTGCATCGGCAAGCTGCTCCCATCCTGCGAAAGTCTGGCCAAGACTTCATGATGTAATCCCTTGTACATCGCTAATTCCGGCAATAGTGGATTCAGCCAAGAATCGAGTCTCAATTGTTGACTGAATTTCGGCATTTCCATGTAATCATTGCAGTGCAGCAAATCCCATAACATCACAGCTAGTCCCAAACCGTTGCCACTGTACTCCCCGTCACAAGTTATCAGCATAGCCGGTAAATCTTCCCTTTTCCTCTTCTTCAGCTTAGGTTCTGCAGAGGCAAAGAAAAATCGAAACGAGAGAAATTAATATTCGTCCAAGAAAAAAAAAAGAAAATTTTCTTAACTTTCCCTTAACTTCAGTTTTTCTTTTTCAAAATTAACACTTTGCCATCTCCACGTCTGATCGGGATTCTTTTGTTTGGCGCCGGTATAAATCTTCATGTACGACACCAAAGTGGTGCCACCGGACGGCATAGTGTTAAAAAAATCTTCCTTTTTATATTTTTCAGTTAAAAACTAATTTTTTCAAAAATTTTCCTGAAGCAGCAAACGAAGATACCAAAATCATTTTTTTAGAAGATTTCATTTATTGTAATAGAATCTATCGCGGGTTCTTGAAAAAATATTTAAAAATCCATTTTTCAATTTCATTTTCAAAACAGACTATATAATTGTAAATAATATTTACACTAAGTAACTAGATTTTAACACCCCATTTTAGAAAAAAAAATTCGCTAAGGAGAAATTTTCTTAATTTTAAATTTCCATCACTAAGAATTATTACCTCCAACGTGAGTAGATTCTCCGAAAGCTTCCACGAGGCAGTAGGTCGTTTCTCCGTTATTAATTAGTATCGTGTGCTCGTGCAAAATTCTGAGTAAAGTCACGAGCGCGCAAATGAGTACCTGCCGAGCGATCATTTCCTCGCAGAATCTGCTGCAATTGCTGCTCGCAAATTGTTGCACTTTCTCGCTATATAATTCCCGATTCCAGGGAAAAGTGAACAATTTGCTCAATTCCCAGCCCAATTTATTGCCAACCAGATGAACTATCTGAAAAAGATCCTCCCACGGTTGCTGGATTTGTGTATCCGGCGGCTGCTGGATATAGGATAAATAGAATTCCACAGCCTTGTAAAGTAATCGCAATCCAAGTCGTGGATTCAATTCGAACTTCGGGGATGCTGATAAAAATGGTAACGCATCGCAAGCCAGTAATCGTCTGAAACCGTTTATCGCTTGTCCCGGATGATTATGTTTCTCAGCCGTTAGTAGAGTTTCTACAAGTCGTGGCTGAAATAATATTAATTTTTTTTGGATTAATTGAAAATATTCAGTTTCTAATTTATTTTTTCTTAAATAATCCAGTATTGTGGAATAATTAAATATAAATAATAGTAAATGTATTATTTAAATGAAATACAATATAATTGATTCATAATTAATAACACTTGATTGAACGATACAAAAATTATTATACAGTTTTGATAACCAATGAATTATCAACTATAAACCAAATTTACTATTTTTTATTTAATCTAAATAATCTCATTATGTGGAATCTTTAAATGTGACAAATAAACATACAGTATTTAGCAAAAATTAAATACAATTAATTGAAATTTAGTAATAATGAATCTTAAAAAATTTTTAATTAAAACCGGAAAATTATGCTTCCGAAAAAAATTGGGATTCGTATCAACTTACTCCATGTGTAGTTATGGTTTTAGGAATTTGCCTTAAAAGTAGGAGCAGCAATTTGCAATGTTCCATAGTGTCTTCGCTATGATCGGCAGTTACTATCAGCAAACGATGTTGCAAATCTTGAGGCAAATGATGAAACATTTCTTTCAACAGTTCAGTCTCAGGATCGGTTTGCTCGGATCGCAAGCAGGCTGTGACCTTTTCGATCTCCTCCCAAACATTTCGATCATCGGGAAAGTTCTGAAACCTAATTATTTGTTCGAGGAAATACACTTTACGATAAAGCATTAATGCGTTTAACTCTTTCGCTCCCGACGCCGTATACATCTGTTATCCACTTTACGTTCCCCAGAGCCAAACGCCGAATATATCCGGCATCCGAGGTGTTCTCATTTAGACGCCCGAATAATGGTAAAGTTACGACTAATATTTTTTTACCCCTACTTATGGCTATTTCGCGATTCTTTTATGTAAGTATATGTCCCATACGCATTAGAAACATATTTATTCTACCTTTTTTTGCTTTGAAAAAAAACAACTTTACCAAAAATTTATATTTTTGGCTGCGGGTCCCCGTTCAAAAAAGACGAACGGCGGATCGAACCACCATAGCGACAGTAATTTTTTCTTTTCTAAAATGCTCTTTTGGATTTTATAAATGAAATTTTCTTTGAATCAGTAGAATCATAATTTCTTTTGGCAAAAAATTAAAATTCTTGAATTATAGTTCCTATGTTATCTCTGTTATTAAATATCTAATCTTTTCAATGACTTTGTTGCTTCATCATTTATTTGCAATTAATTTAAAATGGTAATTTTTTATATTGAGTAAATTCCAATTTCTGAAATTGGGTAATACCAGTACAATGTTTAATGCAAAAGTACCATCCCGCGACACCAGATGGCGAACTTTAAGCGAGAAATTGCTTTTCAAGTGGCTAAATAAATATACAGTTCAAGGGTTATTTGGAGCAATTGAAGAATAGAAACAAAAAACCTTATTCTAATTTCATCGATTCGCTTTAAAAAATTAAATAGGTAACGAAAAAAATGGATCTAAAATCTACATTCGACTTTCTACTCACAATTCGCTGAAACGTTCCGCGGCATCTTTCACGTTCTTCGTTAACTTCTCGATCCGGTACGCTTCGAACTGCAAAAATGACTCAAAATTTCTCGATACCCGAATCACTAAAGAAAAAAAAAACCATGACAATCTAGAATATCCCATTTACCTGAACCTTTACGCTGAGAGGAAAGAGGGACTTGGCTATGATCAGCCAAGACTTTGCAGCATAAATGTCAGAATTCAACGCCTGCTTCGCCCGTAGTATCAAATAATCCTCCTTCGACATTTGGTTCTCGTCTATCGCCGGTTTCTCCATTTTTCCGAATTCGCCTACCATCTATTCCTCCTTTGCTTGATAAAACACATTTATCTACAATCTCATATTTTACATATTTTTCGCTACCTAAATTCTAACCTCTACCCGCATGTTTGTTTCGACGCGTTATAATTTACGGAAAATGCCGATAGAGGTCAGTTATATATTTGTCCTTATGAAGGGAGTAGTAAATGACATCCAGATTTTAATTACTATAATGTGGTGACATCAATGTGAATTAGTAAATCTCTTGCACGAGATTAGCAAATTTGTTTGATTGAATCTAATTTGTACACATAGAATCTGTTTGAATTAGTAAATCTCCCCTCCCAAATTAATTTATCAATTTTACCGGATTTACTGATTTCACCTCTTCAGGTGAAATTCAAACTAGAGCGAATTTTTCATAAAAAGGGAATGTTACATCTTGAGCTCCAACAGATGGCAGCAAACGCATAAACAGCGGGAAACGCAAATAGAACCATTTGTTTAAACTAAATAATTTATTTTTCTTTAGACCAAGCTTGTCACACGCATCGGATTAAATTGTAAGTCTAAAGGAAACAACTTTCTAATACATCTGTTGTGCAGATGTGACAATAAAGCTTCTCATGTAATTGATGGAATGGTTTATGAAACTAACGGTTAATAAATAGATTTTGGGAAAAGAATGCACTCAAAGAAATAGTATAAAATAAAGAGACATGACTGGATACAATAAAGTTGCAAATACCGGATCTGTCTTTGTTCAAGTTGACCGTCGCTGCCATAAACTCCATATGCGGGGGGGCCTCAGGACCCTTAATCCAGCCTTCCTTGCCTGCTCATCCTTCCTACTAATCCTTGTTTGAGAGAGCTACCCCTAATTTAGCGAATTTTAGCAGTTCAGTTTCATACTCGTCCCTCGAAAGGGCAATCGTTCGAAAGAACAAATATATAGATTCGTAGTGCCAATCTGCCGTTTAGGGCCATAGTAATAAAATAAAATAAATAAACTTTAATTTCATGTGATTTTCATTTAAAATAAAATTTTAAACATTATAAAGCATTTTTAAGTGATAATAATAAGTGAGTTAAGTAAAATACTAGAAGTTTTAGTTTGAAGATTTCCATGTAATTTAATTGTGCCATCTAGTTAACGAAAGAATGCGGAGCCAAAAGCGAAAACAAAACGGAGTTCAACGCGTTTCATTTAATTCCGAACATACCGGTTCTACTAATTAAGCAGTACGATACGTGAAAATTCTTAAATTTCATTCTTTGACAATTCTACCATCGCAACTTCTTCATCGCAGAATAGGTATATCGAGACAAGTTCATGTATGAAAAGGGATCTCTCTACAAAAGTTGTGAAATCCAACAACATTAGACAAGCTCGTTTTTTACATTATGTCAATACGAAGTAATTACAAAATGGAAAGAATTTTTTCCGTTTACGTGATTAGAACCGGTATTGAACTTGTTGGGCCCCGAATTATTCAGATGTTTGAGTATGATGTATAATTATTCATATTATTATTATGTAATCTGAGCTTTACTAATTCATAATGCGGTAAAAATAAATTAAATTGTAAGATATTTATTGCTTATCGTTTGGGTTCGGGGCCCGACAAGTTCAATACCGGTTCTAATCACGTAAACAGAAAAAATTCTTTCCATTTTGTAATTACTTCGTATTGACATAATGTAAAAAACGAGCTTGTCTAATGTTGTTGGATTTCACAACTTTTGTAGAGAGATCCCTTTTCATACATGAACTTGTCTCGACTTTTTGCACCAGAGGTGTTTTTTAGGGGGATTTGTCTCCTTTTTGCAAATATTATTATTATTATCGGCTTTATATCTCGAGATAACATAAAACAATGCATAACGTGCGTCGGTAAAGTAAATTTTTCGTCTTTTGGATTGGTGAAAACAAAACACAACGCCACTGCGTGTCATTGAGACCTAGCAAACCCCTCATTTACCGCTACTGTCTGTCGCAAATTTTTCCCATATTACCTAGGGCCTAGCAAACCCCCCATTTATCCGCTACTTATGTTGCATTTCTCGTGTGAGCGTATAGAGGCATCCAGCCGTGTATGTATACAGAGAAACTCACACAACTTAGTGGACATTTTTGGTTTGAATGTGTGGAGGTTGAAGCTGTGTATATACACAACGTGTGGCGGCTGTTTTTCATGTGCCCGCACCTAGTTCGGTCGAGAAAAGATACACGGTAGCGCTCTCGCCCAATTCATACATGAACTTGTCTCGAGACACTGTCTCTTGATGTAGTATGTGTCTTTATACCAACATAAGAAGGTATACCCGCGCCGAAGTATAAGATATAAGAGTTAGAATTTAATATCAATGCTTGTAAAGTGTCATTATTATGTTGTCATAATT
The DNA here is from genome assembly GCA_949825005.1 of Gasteruption jaculator. NCBI lineage: Eukaryota > Metazoa > Arthropoda > Insecta > Hymenoptera > Gasteruptiidae > Gasteruption > Gasteruption jaculator. The sequence continues at coordinate 7,957,295 of OX463770.1, forward strand.
ATGTTACTTTGATGATATTTTCATGATACTTATTCCTGCTTATTCCCTTGGTCCCTACATATGGGGTGCGTTCCAATTATCACCCGTAACGCTCGCAGCGCCCGAAAACCGGTCCACATAACGGACCGCGGTCGCTGCGGTCGTGGTTGAAACGTCATGAGTGACGTCACTCTTCACGACACGCTGTGCCCACTTCGCGCGTTCAAGATACATGGGTCAGCAAGGACATTTAAAGAGTGACGTCACTCACGACATTTCAACCACGACCGTAGCGACCGCGGTCGTCGTTATGTGGACCGGTTTTTGGGCGCTGCGAGTGTTACGGGCGATAATTGTAACGCACCCATAGAGGCTCTCCCTACATGCCGTATATAATTAGATCGTCTTTTACTTGTTTTTTTAGCGCCCTATAATAATAATACGCGATCTTATTTTGACGTGGGGCACTTGAAAAAAATTGAATTTTCAGTAAAAATGATTAGAAATATGAAAATTGATAAAAATGTAGAATCGTAATGAAAGTATAGGTATACCAAAAAGAAATGAGTGTCAAGCTTATCACGCAACGCGGGGGTTCCCAAGTTTCATTAGGAAGAGTTATCGCGTTTTTTATTTACAATCGGAACGAATTACATAAATGGAATTGTTTTGAAATCTGAAACCGACGTGTATTTTACGACAATCATTTATTTGATTACGTGTTCCATTGAATCGTATTTACTTTGATTGTTTCTTAGGATACAAAGTCAATTTCGTTCTACATCGGGTGCAGAACGGTTGTGCATTAATTTATACTGACAAATGGTTCCTTTAAAACTTTCCTCTTAACATGAGAATTGTGTTCTGGTTCTAAGAGATCATTTGGTAAGTTAAGTTTTATGTCACGAATCTAATTTTGTATGATTTCAAAAGTTTTGATTTGAAATAATTGATAAACAAACCAATAAATTAAATTTAGTCACAATTAACCTAGAAACTGGATTGTATTGGGTCGTTCGGAAAGTAATTGCGTTTTTTCCCGACAGATTCCACAGAAAGAAACGAAATTACTTTCCGAACAACCCAATACGAGAATATTTATAGTAAATCATGAGCTATTTTATAAATACTTGAACAGGAGACTAAGAAAAAGCACTTTTTCAAGAAATTTTTTGAAAGGCGGTTGAATTCCCTTTATCGAGTCTTTTTACATTGATTACATCGTTACTTTAAGAATATTTGTCGCGTCACTGTACAATTTTTTTACTTACACTCGAGATTACATACTGAACAAAAATGTGAAAACTGGAAAATCCATTTTTGAAAATCCTTGCCAGTTAATACCTCTTGAAGCAGTTACTTTGTAACATATAAAATAATGTTTTTTTCTTTATGAACAGAATACCTTATATATTCACCATGGCGAAAACAAACAATACGGTGGCTTTAAAAGCAAGGTAAATATTTTTGAAACACTTGATATTTAAAGATACATTTTTATGAAATTACTTTTTTCTTTCTAGCATGAGCCGGGTGCTGGTAGCACCAGGTATAAATTTACCTTGTTACGATATTCCTAAGCCATTGATGCGAGCTCTAAGAAGTATGACTAAGAAATACAATAAACCTTGTATAGCAACAATGCAATATTTACAAAAAATAGAAACTTTGAGAGATACATTGGAGTTAGAAGTTAGTTCTTACTGCCGTGTGTTGGATCTATTACTGTTTCTCGAAGAATATCAAAATAATGTCGATATGGAACAATACATGCTGCATAAATGTTCTATAACACTGGTAACAAACAGATTTAAAATCATGGTCCCTGGATTACAAGAGGACAGACCCTCGCTTATGGCAAACGACATTGTCTACATAAGAGATATCAGCAAAGAAAAAAAAAATAATTGCATCGCAATCATTATTTATGTCGGAGATAATTTTATTTTTGTAAGAACTTCTAAAAAGTAAGTAGCAACAATTATATTTTACATTTTATGTTCATGATAATATCTGCATTGCATAAAATTTCCTAAACTTTTTTACACAAATAGTAGTAATTTATTTTTCAAAGATTTCAAAACGTTTTAGAAAAGTGTCATGATCATAAAACTTTAGCTAATTTAAATTTGTATTTCAAAATGGTATCGAAGAACGAATACCGATTTAGAATATACATTTATTTCCAGGTTCTTGCAGAGTTATAATGATAAACAAAGATTTAATATAAAATTTAAATGGCCAAATTGGCCCATGAGATGTTGTCATTTCGCGATTTCTTTAGCAGAAGAAAACTGCATTGCTCCAATATTATATCCCCAAGAAACCGTGGCAAATAATAAACCAAAAGTGTAAGTTTGTTAAAAAATTTATATTTTATTTTATTTATATGTATCTATAATAATATTTATCCAATAATATAATATATCTATCTAATAATTCATTAGAGTTTCAAGAAGAAACTTTAATCCATCCGCTCGATTTGATATACGAAGAAAATTACTGTTCCTTGTTTGTAGCATAAGCACGTGGATCAACAAAGATATCGAAAGTAATCCTGAGCAGGCTCAAGCCATTACGAACATTCTTGGGAAAACTTCGTGTCCAAATCCTTATGTACTTTTTGGTCCTCCTGGAACTGGAAAAACTGCGACCCTAATTGAAGCCATTGTACAGGTAAGAAGTAGGGGAGTCGAGTAACATTTGCATTCAAATAATATAAAGTAACAAAATAATTTTGAAAAATGTCTCCTATCGATTATCCTTAACCCATTGAGTGCCAGCCTTGTGATAATGCGGGTTTCTGGGTCTGTCGCTTAATAGGCTCGCGCTCAATGCATTAGGAATTTTTGAAAACAAAACATATTTGTATAGCTATTATCCTAATAGCATTTTATTTCAAAGGAATAAGTTTGATAGAAGTTACCTTTTTTTTAATTTGTCACACTAAGTATCGATACTTTCGATTACATGTTAAACAACTTGTGGTGGAATTGCTACATTCAAATTGTAGAATTGACACAAAAGTTTGGAAAGTTTCCAAACTGCAATAATATTTCCAATTATAATTAAAGCCAATGACGTACCTGAACAATACTGAAATTAAATATTTGTAATATTTAGAAAATTATAATTTCAAATGCACAATCCCATTTGGCGTGTTTCATAAATAGAATTCAGCAATTGCAGGGAATATTACAGCAACTATGCACATGAACTTAAAAATATGGTTTTTTTAGCGGTAATTAAATTGATCATTTCTTTTTTATTAATAAAGTGATATTTTTAAAATTTGTAGATTCGGTTGACCCAGCCTGTGGATCGTGTTTTGGTTTGTACCCCGTCGAATGCTGCGGCTGATGTTATAGCCAAAAGATTACTCGAACATATTCCAGCAGAAGATATATATCGAATTTATAGTCCTTCGAAAGAATGGTATTACAATATTATTATTCTTCAAAATATCTATGCGAATTACGCTTTGAGACTAAACGCTGCATAAATAATAAATTGGAAAATTTCTTTTTTCCCTCCGTGAACCAAATGGGGTTAAATCAACCCCGTCGAGAGATATATTCGTGTTTCACTTGGATCTGTCCTTTTTGTACGAAAAGAAATGAAACACTATTTTAAAAAAATTTGTTTACTTAAATGATGTACTTGGTATATGGTTATAATGTTCAAGAGAAAATGAGTCCTACGTGGTTCAGGGTGTGACTTTTATTCGTACGTCACATTTATTTATTCAAAGTATTCTTCTTCATTTAGGGAAGACGTCGAGGATGTTCTAGTACCGTGTTCCAACTTTGAAGAACGCACAGAAAAAGCATTTCTAAAAATAGCGGAGAGAAATATTATTGTCACAACTTTGGTCACTTGCACAAGGTAAGATCGCAAACTAATTAAATTCTCGGCAAAAATTTGTGTTGATAATATTTTTGGAGGTTTCTAATGTAAATGTTTTCAAAAATAAGTGTGTATGCATTTTTTCCCAACTAACAATATCTTTATGTATTTAACTTATAGTATATATTTAATATAATAATTGATATATGTCTAATATTATTAATTATATATATACATATATTTAATATACTATATTAATTTACTGTATATACTCAACTTAAATACATATACAAATTGAAATCTGTTTATCCAGTATTCAAAATTAAAAAGTAGTAATTCACAAACAATTATAAAGTATCCCTCCCCTTAATGGTCGTTTCCAATATTTTCAAAGAAAATGGGCTTTTAATTTTTGCAGATTGCTCAGTCGATCTGTGAGTAACAGGCATTTTGCATATGTATTTATCGACGAAGCTGGTCAAGCAACGGAACCCGAGACATTAATTCCGTTTACATTGCTTGGCCAAGAGTACTATTGCAAAGCAAACTTACAAGGACAAGTTATTCTTGCGGGCGATCCAAGGCAATTGGGCCCGTCTTTAAGGAGCGAATTGGCAACTCCTTTACTTGGAAAATCGATGCTGGAAAGAATAATGGAATGTCCACCGTATCAAAAGAATCAGGACAACAAATACAACGCCACGCATATCACCAAATTAATTCGAAATTATAGGAGCAATGAAAGTATTCTTAAAATTCCAAATTCATTATTTTATGAGGATGAATTAATAGCTTGCGGTGGTAAACACGTAAATTCAGCCACAAACTGGATTGCGTTGCCCAATAAAAAGGTGCCAATTATTTTTCATGATGTCAGGGGTCTTGAGGAAAAAGAACACAGTTCTCCGAGGTAACTAATTATTAATTTAACTTTTGCACAAAACTTTCAAAAATATTTTTTTGCTGAAAATCTGCGAATGTGCTGTTTCTGTAATAGATACACAAAGAGGTACAAATAATGCAGAAAATGCAAATTGACACATCATGAACCAGTTATTGATTATATATCAGTGAAAAGCAATCGTTGCAATATTTTTTATTCAGAGTAATAGCTATTGCATTCTTCTGAATTTCAGAAACAATATTATTTCAACGGTTCTATCATTTTTCTCAAACGTTCAATTTATTTTACACGAAAATATGCACCCAGAGTACTTATTTTACACGAAAATTATTTTACATGGGTCCAAAAGACGAGATTTTGGTCCTAATAATTATTAAAAATTATAATATCTGGGATTTACATAGCAATAATCTTTTTAATAATTCCAGTTTTCTGTACTTTAAGATTTACGCAATATTAAGTCTATTTTAATTAATTTCAGCCCTTTTTATTGGATCAAACCTAACTTTTTAAAATATTTTTAAAGAAAATACCTTGTTTTCGCACACTTAACTGCGTTTCTTAATATGAGCGCAATTATGCGTAACTTTCTTTTTTCTGTACGTTTTAGAAGATATCAAAGCACATCAAATATATAAAAATGAAGATGTTGCGACTTTGTGCTCTCTTAGGGCCAAAAATCCGCCTTTTGGACCCTCATTCTTTTAATATTTCAAACTTTCAGTTGCTGCAACATGGAAGAAGTCCGCATTGTTTTATGGTACGCAAGCATGTTGATGAAGACTAAATTTGGGGGGAAAAAACTACAGCCCGAGGATATCGCAGTAATAACACCGTTTAGACTGCAAAGGTCCAAAATACGTGTCTGTTTGGATAGAAAAAAATATGAGAAAATTGACGTCGGTACAGTTGAGACTTTCCAGGGACAGGAAAGGCCGGTAATTATAGTTTCCACGGTGCGTTCCAAAGTGTTTACCGATGGCGACAAAAGGCATATTGGATTTCTTAGCAATCCAAAGGTAAAGTGAACCAAGTAACAAATTTTGTACTTTTATAATTAAGACTTTGCCGTCCACGCGTCTGGTCGGGATTAAATCTTTATGTACGACACCAACGTGGTGCCACCGGCGCTTGTTCGATAGTTTTCGCAACGCACCAACGGGGCACCACCGGACGGCAGTGTTAACAGTTATTATAATCAGAAAAAATTAAAATCCATGTGCAAAATAATTAATCGAAAAATAATAAGTAATTTAAGTACATATTTTCTTTTCCTTTCAGAGATTCAACGTAGCCGTAACGCGTGCAAAATCATTATTAATAGTCGTTGGGAATGCCGATGTACTGCGATTGGATAACTGTTGGAATACTTTGATCAAGTTTTGTAAAAAAAACAAAGCAATTCGCTTCGGAAATACTCCCGTTCTTCAAACTTCTTCCAAAGTTGCAACCAAAAATGAACAGGACCGTAATAGGAAACATAAAAACGGACAAATGACGGCGAAGGAACAGGAGGAGAAGATCGAAAGGGACAAGAAGAAGGAGAAGAAGGAAAAAAATAAACAGAAGAAGAAGGAGAAGAAGGAAAAAAAGGAACAGAGGAAGAAGGACAGGAACGAAAAAAAGAAGAACGAGAAGTTATCATCATCATCATCACAATTACCACCAATGTCTTCATTACAACGTAATGATATTCTGCTTTCGCCAAAACCAAATGTAAATGAAAGTACTTCCACAGGTGAGTGTTTTACTAGGCTTGACAAATTTATATTTGTCACAGGAACAACAATTCTTTTTCTCATGGGTCTAAGCATATTACAAAAAAAATAAATAAATGTTGTTTTAAACGATAAATATGATTCCCTTTCTATTCTGTTGGAGTATATCTTTCAGTGAGAAAAAAAAATTGATCTTCACATGAAGTAGTTTGTAAAAGAAAATTCGCGATAAATGTTGTATTTTGAGTGTTCACAAAAGACTAACCCGTTAAAAAAGCTAAGCTATCGTATATTTTCTTTCCGATAATAATCATTGCAGATTCAAAAACTGATGGTAACCTTTCTACGTGTGCCGAGTGGTTTTTACATTTATGCCATAGCCTGCAGAATGTTGAGATAGCTTCAGATGATGAAGATGATGAAAATGATGATAATGATGGTAATAAGGAGAATGAGGTTGTCAATAATTGAGAAACTATCTACCTCCACGAACTGGATTTCCTAATTTTGTTTTGGTGTACAAAACGGTGAATATTTAAAAGAAAAATCATGTTGCTCTCTTCGCAAAATGTTTCACAAGGCGTATGAGAGCTTATCATTTATATATTTTACTTAGCGAACTTTGAATTATGTTAATCATCTTTTACCATAAGTATGAAACTTGTTCCGGCATTTTTTATGTTTCACAAATCATGAGAATAGAAGAAACTTAATTGCGTTACTATGAGAAGGAGATTTTTAGTAAGAGACTTGTTGGTATCAGTCAAAGTATTCTTGTTTGTGATTCCCAGAGGCTGTTCATTTTCAAAAGTTAACTTGTTTTTTCTTCTTTAAGTATTAATAGAACTTCAGGTATGGCAAGACTGATATTTTGACAAAAGACATAAGGCTAAAAATTTGTCTTTAGAAAAGCTATCTTATAAAATTTATATTTCTTCAATTTTATAAGATACAACTAGGATTTTCTTATGTAGTGTTGTTATGGTCGGAAGCTTAATTATTAATTTACGTTACGAATAATGAAATCGCGGCATGTTTTGCAAAGAGTAAGGAAAATACGTTTTTTTATCGCACAGTTGGGGCAAAAAATAAGTTACAATCAAAATTTTAGTATAATCGAAACATGAAGGTAACAACAACATTTATTTTTGCGCTTAGTATTATAAATAAATATGTATTTTTATTCGATCAAAAATTCTTTTAATCCTGTTAGAATATATCTTTCAGTTACATGTAGTACTTTTTGAGAGAAATTCATAAAAAATGCTGCTTTTTTTTGGGGGGGGGGGGGGGGGGTCGCACAGAGCTGTCCCCATAAAAAACAATTTTTCTTACAATAAGTTTCTTAAAAAATATTAATAACAATTATTTTACAAACAAAGGGATATATGTAATTTGTTAAAAGTCCGCATTAAACATTTGGGTTGATGAGAGTACCAAAAAAATGGAATGTAGGAGTATTTTTAGTGTAATAGGGAAAGAAAGATTTCTTTATTTTTGAAGATGATTGTATACACATTCATAAAAATGAGAGAATAAAGTTATATCTTGAAACCATTTAAAAATATCTTTTTGTAACTCTTTATTATTGCTTACTTTCACTTTGTTGTGTAAAATTGACATTGTGTAATTTAACAGATTTGCTAAATCGTTGTATTACATAATCTATTGGAAAGAAAGGTGAAGAAAACGTAAAAAAAAAATGTACATGTGAAATGGAAATTGTAGAACACTCTATTTGCAACGTTCGATATAAAACTGGAAGTAAATCATTTAGCAAATAAGTATCTCCTTTCTTTTTTACTATAATAATCTGTATTCTGTCAATGGAAAACTGCAAACATTCTGTGTATGGAATTTAACGCGTGCTAATAAATTGACACATAAGTCCTTCTCTTTTAATGATTAGTATTATAATAAATATTTATTCTAGGAGTAGCTTCACTTTGTTGCCATTCACTTCTTTGGCGAGACCATGACGTAATGCAAATTCACGTTTAACACTAGCAAATAAAATATCCGTTAACAAAAATATTTGTGCTATGGCGAATGCTAACGTCACACCGAAATAGAAATTTGCATTAGCCGATCTCGAGTAAATCCATTGATACCAGACCGTCGGAGCGAATACCGTACAAAATAGCATAAAACAGCTCACTATGAAGCCTTGTTGCATATCTGAAATCAAACATTTGACAAATTTTATTATAACATAATGGTACTTTCGTAATTACAAAAATCCCTTCTTTTTTCTCATGTTTCGGGCGAAAATTTATTTTGAGTTTTTTTAGTTACCAGGAATCCTAAATAACAAATTTTCATTGTTAGTGTTTCGAAACTCCTATTTTTAGTAACCTGTAAATGTTACACAAAGACAAACTACTTCTTCGACAATTTTAATATTCTAGGACCATTACATTTCCAATAGAAATTCCTATCTTTTGAACCTAACACTATGCCGTCCGTACGTCTGGTCAGGATTTTTTCGGTTAGTGCTGGTATAAATCTTTCTGTACGACACCCACGTGGTGCCACCGGCGCTTGCCCGATAGTTTTCGCATGGCACCAATGTGGTGCCACCGGAGGGCATAGTGTTAATACAAAAATATTACATAATTCATAGTATCTTTTTCCCTGCCGAAATAAATTTTCGACAGTTAGTTTCGCGAAATTAGTGCGAGTGCTGCGGACTTACGTGGAAAAAGGTGCTTCCAAAGAGGAAGTAACGACAGGTAAAATCCAACATCCCCGATGCAGGGATAAGATTTAAATATACTGATGATAGCCAAGTAAGAAAATGCTAAAAGCATCGGATCCCGCCTTAATCTTAATGCCAGCGGGACAACGTATAACAATCCAACATTAATTTGGAACGAAGCGATGAACAACCATCGAAAGTGCTCGAACATTTCGGTAAAGAAATACCAATAAAGGCCAACGTTGGGTCTCAAATCAGGAACTATTATTATAAATGCCATGGTGCTCTCGACGAAGGACCAGCTTCCGTTCATTATATAATAAGAAATATAAAACAAGCTCAACAAAATGGTAGCGAATGTTATTATCATCGTTGCCACTAAGACTTTTTGTTCTCTCGCGGGCTTCGATTTAACAATGTTAATAGTAGCAGGTACCATTAGCGACACCGGGTAGAGCCCTTGTAACGTTAGTAAAGCTATACTTAGACACGTGAAAAAGATGGAACGTTTCGTCATGGAATATAAGGCTATCGAAAAAAGTAAATTTGTGAAAACGGTCGTAGTGAATCCTACGCAATTTAAGACGGTATAGGGATTAAATAAGTACGCTATTGGAACGTAATGAATGGAAGCGGAAGCTACTTCGGCGATGGATTTGAAGTTTTCGTTATCGGTATCTTTACCGCTATGTTTAGACTTTTCTTCTTTCTCTTTAATAATCTGCAAAGGGAAATTAAAATCAATTCGAATTCAATTCAAGAGTTTGTTCGTGCGGCCTCTTTCTTTTTGTCTCACCAATTCGTGTACATAGTTTTTGGCGGCAGCTGCGAGAAATAATGCAGTTACTAGATCTGCAGCTCCAAAAAATATACACGTTGCCCAAGGCGAAAAATATTTTTGTACAAGACTAAATACATAAAGTCCTATGGGTGTTTCGTGGAAGAGATCTCCGTTGTAAGGATCGATGCCATTTTTGTGCAGATAAACACCTTCCGTTACTACAAAATAATGCTCTCGTTTATTATGATGTTACAAAAACTAAATGATTTAATGGTAAGGTAAAACAGCGAGAAAAAAAAATAAACGCTATTTTGAAACTCTATTTTTTTGGGGTTCACGGGTGGGTCTGTTACTTTTTGAAAAACCTGTATATGATCGTAAGGCTTTATCCTACTACTTTTTTCTAAATAGTCTGTAGATATAGTTCATATATATTGGGTTGGCAACTAAGTAATTGCCGATTTTGTCATTTGTTTGCTTCGGAAAATCGGCAATTACTTAGTTGCCAACCCAATAATTTCAAAGACGGCGAATTCATTATATTACTTTTCGCAAAATAATAAACTGATCATGGGACATTGTGATTTCCATTGTTCGAGATCCGATCATATATTCAAATAAAATATTATTTGAATATATATGACAAAAATTACAAAAATATAGGATATATGATAAGATTTGAAATGAGATGAAACTAACCTCTCTTCCATGAATTTAAAGCCGTCGACACTTCAACGCGATCGCTAATTATTTTTTGATACTCCGAATTCATTAACAAAAGTCTTATAGCGGCTGCCAATGCAAAGTTGGATAGCTTTTCTTTGGTCATTGTCGCTTGTCGTTTTACAAACCCCTATTCTTGAACGTCAGAATCCGGTATCAAATCATCGCTTGTTGTAACATTTGCCGTCATAAATCGCAATTGGTTGGGTTAAGTAAATTAGACCTCGAAGAAAGGTAAAGGAAGAACTCGTGATTTGCTTGAAAAATAATTTACTTCGCTTGAAGTCGGAAAATTTATTTATTTAATGTGTATATATATTTGTATATATATGAAACCTCCATAAAATGTAGGTTATGGACAGCGAGGTAAACACTCTGCAAAGTGGAGATTGATTTTTTTTTAAACCTCTTTCGATGGTTAGTTGACATCTCGAATCCCCTCTTTCGTCTTCCTCGCCCGCTTCGTCACCTTCGACCGTATCCCTAAAGATGGAGCCGTTGCGCGGCAGCGCTAAATTCGAATATTGACGAGGAACACGTGTACTATTCGGAGTTCTTAGCCAAGTTTGTAAGCAAACAAAAATTTAATTTACAATTATTATTGTATTTTATTATACAATTAATATTGTTAATTTACAATTATTATTGTATTTTATTGTACAATTAATATTGTTAATTTACAATTATTATTTACAATTGTTATTGATATAATTTGACAAAAAGGACAATTTGTTGCTTTAATAAGATATTTCGAAAAAAAATCATTAGCTGAAAAGGATATGGGTCCATAAGGCGCGATTTTGGTCCTAATAATTGTTAAAAATTATAATACCTCGGATTTATATAACAATAATCTTTTTAATAATTTCAATGTATTATTGGAATAATATTAAGCCTTTTTTAATTAATTTAAGCCCTTTTTTATTGGAGCAAACCTAAGTGTTTGTATTATTTTTTCAAAAAAGTACCTTTTTTGGCACATTCAACCGCGTTTTTTGATCTGAGCGCAATTACGCACAACTTTCTTGATTACGTATCTTGTAGAAGACATCAAAGCACATCATACATGTGAAAATGAAGATGTTGCAACTCTGTGCTCCCTTGGGGCCAAAAATCCCCTTTATCGACCCTCATTCTTTGTATGTGAAAACTTTAATTTGCATTTTTTGACAATTTACGAACTTTTGCCTAGCAACCGTAAGAACAAAATACATTTGCACATCCTGTACATTCTAGAAAAGATTTCAAATAAATGCGTGATATCCAGAATCGAATAATGTATTTTCAAATAATGACGTACAATTGAAATCCATTCAGAAAAGATTACATTCTCAGTGGCATCTGATAATAAGATTCTTCGTGAAGTTCATAGGAGCAATGATAAAAATCCGTTCCTTTGTTTCTCAATTTATGTTTAAGACTTTCAAGATTGAATTCATTGTTAATCTTTAATTATAAACAACAATTTAGCGAGATACTGTAGTCGAGTACGGTAGAAAATATTTTTCTTTCCCATGTACCTTCATTTTCTAAGTAACGGAACTACTTGTCGATGAATTCGGAGCATCACTGACCATTTTGTTTACGTCTTTGTTCGAAGTTTTTGGTTGTAAGATTAATTTGTGATAACAGCTTCCGGTCAACGGTATGTACGGTGCGATTTCACTTGGTTCTGTGAAAAGCCCGGGTGAAGCCTAAAAACAATTAAAAAAAAAAGAGATTTTATTACACATTTTCTTGAATGGTTGCAAATGCCATTACGGTAACCTTTCGTAATCGTGATGATTTAAGAAACTTACCATAATATTCTCGACTTTAGCTTCTCTCGTTGTAAATTCACGTAACAAATAGTTCCATCCAAATTCATGATAAATTCTTGTGTCATTTATTCGTAACATGACGTTATCTATTCTAAGGAAGTATCGTAGAAGTATAAAAAAGCTTCCTGGCATTACCCTCTGCAAATTATACAAATTAAATTTTCTTTGGGAAAACTACAAAAATTGCTTAAAAAATTTGAATTATGAAATATATGTTGGGTTGGTCCATAATCACCAGGCGTTTTTAAATAACCCAATATATTGCGATAATTTTCTTCGCAGATAATAAAAATGCACTTACAATTTTGACGGAACAGACGGCGATTCCATTATCATGCAATTCATCTTCGAATAAAGTAAGATCATGATAAAATAGTATTTTATCTCTCTTCCTTAATTTATCGACGTCTATTCTTTCGGATGTTTCTTCTATTTCGATGCCGGTCATCGTACCCATATAATCAGTTGTGAAAGTCCAATCGAAAGGTTTAAATTTTTCTTCCAAGAACTCGCTGTTCTCCGATCTGTTTCAAAAAGAAAATATTCAATAAAAATAGTAATTCCAAAAATGAAAATTATCAATAAGAGCATAATATAGAATATCGATCTTACCTGGACTCTTTCCAAGCTTCGGCGCAGGCTAACTGTACATTAATTTTTCCATCGGATACGCGTTTCAAAGCATCCAAAGCTGTAAATTGTAGCGTAGCGCCGTCTTTATGCTTTAAAGTAAGAACATTATTGGGAAATACCATGTCCGGCATATGTGGCATTCCCAAAGATTTATTATATCTGAAAATTGAATTTTTTTTATACGTCAATGGTAACAATTTTAATACAGATGTCCATAAATCATTAGGATTTATGCTGATTTCTTTATAAATCCCTTCGCATTGATTTCCTAACGATTTTCTTTACAATAATATTTACGATGAAGTAGAAAATAAAATTTACACAAAACAGCATTCGTGCGTCCAACCAGCCGCTCGACGATATTAATGCTAAATTATATTTGTTAAGTGTTGGCGACAAAAAGCAGATCAATAGGCTAGCGGTCGGTAAAGCGTTAAGAACTTTATCATAAATTAAGCGAGCTATGGTATTGAGAAACATTATTTAAATAGTGATTTTACTATTTTATTTGCTTACATGCAGAACTGACAAGAATCTGGATCTCGGCTATCGCATTCTGTTTCATTTCTCGAACATTTAGAATGTAGTATGTGAGATTGGGTGTACTTCATGTGCCAAGGTGGAAAAACATGTTCTTCCTCATTGACGGGTAATCTTAAAATATCTATTCCACCGTGTACTTTGATCGTTGTCATTCCTGGAAGAATTTATAATGGTTATTATCAATCATAAATATGATATTAGGAAAAACAGAAGGTATATGAGAAATTGAAATTTTAGGAAATTCAATTTTTGTTATATCAGACGCCATATAGATACATGTACATTTCTGCAGAATACATGTAATTATTTTATTACTATTTTTATAATTTGCCTATATAAATAAATAAATGATCAAAATTATCCTTGTTTATTTCAAATTGTAAGCTAATTGTTACAAATAATTGGTAACCTTCATCATTGCTATGATTTAAGATGGAAGTATCTATACTGTCGAGGAGTCATTCTACACAAGACATTCTGGTTATCATTATATTTTTCTCTTCAATTTACAATTGTAAGATCGTCGATATTTCGAACATTCGATATTAATAACATCTAAGGTGAAGTAATATTCTAACCTCAACAGATTTATAATACAAAACAACGTCAAAGTTCGATTTGTGCACACTTTTATAAAAAAAAAAGTTAAGCAAGAAATTATTTTTAAACTTACTTGCTTATTTCCTCCGGCAAAGAAAGTGTTTCAATTATTTCTCAGTTGTTAATTATTTCACCAGGATTTTCCTTTTTCTCGCATTTGTAGTTTACAACTGGAATCTATACACCTAGCAGCTAGGCCATTCTTCGGTATGTATTGTTGGGAGCTGAGATGTTGGCAGTCGACTCTGATTCGCTACAGGGTTTTGTTGCTGTAGGTTGGCAAATGCAGTTACTCGCACGCAAAAACGACGAGGAGGCATTTTTCTTATTGGCCAACCGTCACAAACTACTTTGACTTGACATTCCGATTGCTAACTTTTTGGCTCTCAATGGTACTCGATAGTCCCATTGGAGACGGCGATTTTTTTCGAACACGGTTCCCAAGAGCGAATTTTCGCACACGCGGTGTGCAATCGGTTTCGAATGGGTTACATATGTGAATGTCACAGCATATACTTACTCTTGGCGCCTTTGTTAATGTCATTCATATTCATTGTTGCACATTTCTTGCGAATTAAATTTCAATAATTACCTAAAAACAATATATACACGTACGAAAAGTAATGAAAATCATAATGGCGAGTCTCGAGTGCGCGTGCGCAAGAGGCGCATTTTCACTGCCCGGCTCCGGCAGCCAATGAACGCGGCCCGTGGGCATTGTTTATTTTGTCAAAGAGTTTCAATGTTTTCGGTCCCATTTTGTCAAAAGATTTAGAATTCAAGCTTAACTATGTACCGCAATCTGCAATTTTCAAATTAGAAGAGCAACGTCGGTAAAGAAGAGCGCGCTCCAGCTCTCGAGCAAGCGGGAAAATTCAATGTTGGCGCATGCTTTGTAAGAAAAAGGTATGTACACACCGTACCTTAAATTCACCGATATCAAGAATCTTCTTTCAGTCGGCGGTAAAGAATCTTTTGCGCGAAGATCGCTTTCCTCTTTGTTCTCAGTTTTGTCCAGTTTTCAAATGAATGAATGTTAAAATGATTATTATTGACAATTAATGATAAATATGTACCAATGTTTCATCTAAAAATGAATGTTTCGAATGAAACAATCAGATCGCAAATTGAATTAACTTTGAGTTCGGTTTGACAAGAAAAATGACAGTTAATGATATTGAAAAATGCAATGGTGTTACACAAAACAATCAAGATGATGCTAAAATTCGAATGCTATCTTCGGCCACCAGGAAAAAAATCAAATCCATTGCCGGACATGTGGGGCTTTTAATTACTCTAATGGTTTATACTGCAGCGGGCGGATTGGTAGGATATTTGTTTTGTACCCTCTAGATCTTTTTACTATAAATCCCCCCAAAAGAAGCCATTTTTGACGAATTTTCTCTTAAAAATGATTGCATGTAAAGGCATACATTTTTTTTTTCACTGAAAGGTGAACTCTAACGCAATAGAAAGAAAACTTTATTAATCGTATAAAAAATATATATATACACAAGCTATAAATTAATTTTTTTCGCTTATTATTATAAATAAATGATAAATAAATAAATAAACATATATTTAGAATATTAAGCGAAAAAAAAATTAATTTGAGGCGGACGTAGATGTTTTGAGGCTCCAAATAATCTGAAACAAAAAATTCTTAATATTTATTAGCGTAGGTGCCACTGAAACTTCAATTATGTTAAAATTTGATTTTAACTAATCTTTTGCCACAACCACGAAACAATAATAATGTAGTTTCTGTTACTTTTTACAAAAATTGAAAAAAAAAATAGGAAAAATATTGAATCCTATTATCTTAGGTTTCCAAAAAAATATAAATAGACAAAAATTCCGGCATACTTGTTAAAGTCTCCACTTCATTATGCAATCTTTCGTTGGGAAGTGTTTTGGATTCGAATATTTATGTTCTAGGGCAAATCCCTTTGTGCCCTAATTATCGTAGAACTTCGACACCCAAATAAAGTTAACGGTTGGGAAACTGACACAGTTACAATTCCGTCATATACTTATTACACACTCATTTGAAATCTCCGAAAGAAATGTCTTTAGGGCTCCTTAGCGATTCGGCAAATATATTATGTGGCGTGAGAATTTGGAGTTGATGAAAAGTCAACACTTGGAAATTTATGCTTCGGGATAATGTGTATTCGAAATACTCTGTGTCCATTAATAGATTATTCTCTAGCTCCCCTTTCCTTCTTTCAAATCGTGGTTCATCGTTATTCTGGGTTCTCGGAATACCGATAGCAAATTCATAGTTTCAGCTTTTCTGGAAACTTCATATTATAAAATATGCGCGTTGGAAGTGTATATTTTGCTTTACGCTCATTGATAAAAAACATTCTTTGTTTCAAATTGCGAACGGATCGCGTGTTTCTGTGGATCTGCTTTTTAAAGACATTTTTATTTTCTAAATATTTATAAGAAAGTAAATTCATTCATGCTTCTGAAGATCTTGCAAATGTATATTTGACGTTTTATTTAAGAACAACTTAAAATAGCCTTTATTGTTTATTTATTTTCCTTAAATACATTTTTCACAGGATATATACATATATATATATACAAACTTTGATTTTTCTTAGAATCTATAAGGAAGCTTCGCATTTATAGTCTTTGCCAATTCAATTTTGCAAAATCATTTTAATGCGAAATTGATGAAATTATATTCGAATAATAGTTTTTTTTATTCAAGAAGAAGTCGCAAAAAATGAAATTTGAAAATTGCTACACTTATCTGTTGGCAATTTTTTGGGAAAAAAAATTGTTTTTTTTTGTATTTTAAAAATACAGTAGTGTGGGTAATTCAATTAAATTATTTATGCTCAAACCTATTTTTGTGCAATATTTTTTTGCGGTTTTTAAAAAAAATTTCAAATTTTCAATTTTGAAATTTTAGTAGGATGGGTGATTTTATCAAACTATCGACACTTAAACCTGTTTTTGTGCGATTTTTTGCGGTTCTCGAAAAATCCCCATCAAAGTAAAAAATAAATTTTAAAAATCGCGCAAAGGCAATTTCGAGTGGAATCATTTATCCAGAAGTAGGTCATTAATGTATGTCGTCCAGAACTACGTAACATGGATTTATTTACGGAACATTTTTATGCAAAAGATTCTACAGAAATCTGCAGAAATGAACGAAAAGACAAAAGCTGTCCTTGTGAAAAAGAGTAGCCTTCGATCGAACGGCTGAAGGATTCTATATTATAAACAACTTTTTGTTAATTTTAGCACATCGCATACATTTATATGTTAGAAAACCGTCTGGAATTTTTATAGTACCATAAGCAAAATGCAGTGTGTCAAAAATATAGGAAGGCAGACAAACTTTATATTTGATACAAAAGATATTAATTGTAAGATAATTGCTACAATAATAAATAATTCTTAGTTGTCCAGTACGTGATAATTAATTTGTCGATTCCTTGGTTTATACAGTTTGACCAGTTCCAATAAATTATGTAAATTCAGTATAAATTATATTCACGTGTTTCTCAGTGTAGAGATCAATGAATTTATTATAAATATAATAAAAATCTTTCTTCTTCAATTTTTACAATTTAGATAAAATATAAGTTCTTATTTAATCGAATAAAGACTTTATTTTATTGTTAATAAATGGGCTACTTTTTATTTTGAAAGTGGCCTAAGGCTATTAATATTTCAATTTCGCAAAATATTACACATAAGGACTAAAGCCGTATAAAAAAAAAGTACAAGAGCCTAACTGTTGTTTCAGATTTTCCGTCAATTGGAACTTCCAGCGGAATTAAAAAGGTTGTCGGATTTAAAGCAGAATATACAACAACAAAGACGGCACTTTATCAGCGTCATAAGCAATAATACCGATGTTTCTAACCTCGAAACTTTAGTCAATATGAAACTACGCGAATACGAATCGCACCTGCAAGAAGCAGCACAGAATGGACTTTTGTTGCGTTTAATCGCTCATATTAACGGAGAGAAAGGTGAAAACGATGAAATGAGTTTGCCAGTTAATGCAGAACGTTGGACAGTTTTGCAGGCCGTTTTTTTCGCCAGCACTGTACTGACTACCATTGGTAATTCATTTTTCTTTTCCATGAGACGGCAAATGCTGATTCGCGAATGGCAGTACAGTAGAATCTCCGTACAAGATACCTTCGAATGCTTTCGTACAAGATACCACGGGTTCCCGTTCGCTAATCCACGCTAATCCACTACCCTCACTCCTAATGCCTCTTTGCCTCTGAATGTTTGGAGTTGCGCTTGCGCACTCCGTACGTGAGTTCTATTCCTCTCCGGCGTAGCAGGCCGCTGAGTGGGGAAACGATAATTTTCGGAATCATATTTCCCTCCGGTCCCTTATGGTATCTTGTACGGAGATTCTACTATACATATGTTTTATTTTTTTTGAGTAAAATGAAAGTGAATAAGACGATCCTCTTCTTGGAGACTCTTATTGCAGTTTAGGTGAAGCAAATAGACTTTTTTTTCTTTCAGAAAGTATGTTTTACCAAAAAATACATTTTCCTAGAAAATGTTCTTACCTTTTTTATTTTAAATAGAAATATCAATTTTTGAGAAATCATAGTCGACGATTTACATTAAATTAAAGTATCATAAGTTATACTATTATTTTTATCTTTGCCAAACTTAAAAAATTTAGGGTTGGCTTTCGACTTGGGGTTTTGAGGTTTGGGTTTTGGAATTTTAGCTTTGGAATTTGCGCCACTTCATCTGCGCTTTAATGAAATAAAATAATTCCTAATGACTTTTCTCTCGACAACTCGCCGAAATTCCAGTGTAAAATTTTAATACCCCCGAGGGACTGTTCATGCTGCAACTTTTTCCTCTTTTTCTTCTCTTTTCTCCTTTTACCATTGATATTTCGCGGTTCTAATTAGCCTGCACGTGAATACGAGGAGCATTTGCCATGAACAGAGATTGGGGTTCCTTTTGTTCTTGCATAACTTGTGGAATCTTGATGTGTTTCTCATAGTTTACTTCGCCTTTGCAAGGTACACTTTTTTCGTGCATAATATCCGTTACAAAAGAGCAGGCATAGTTTTTTTATGGTTTAATCCTTTGAGTGCTGAATGCTCCAGCCGGAAAAAAATTCGCGTTCACTGGGAACGAAATACCAAGATACTTTTTCATCAACATGTGGATTATCTGTTTGCAATCTTTGGGAAAAAAAAAATTGTTTTTGTTTTGTATTTTAAAAATACAGTAGTGGGGGTGATTTCATCAAATTAATTATACCGAAAGCTATTTTTTTCGGTTTTTGAAAAATATCCATGAAATTTTCAATTTTGAAATTTCAGTAGGGTGGGTAATTTTATCAATTTGTTTACACTCAAATCTACTTCTGTGTGATTTTTTTGCGATTCCTAAAAAATGTCCATGAAATTATCAATTTTGAAATTTCAGTAGGGTGGGTAATTTTATCAATTTGTTTACACTCAAATTTTATCAATTTGTTTACACTCAAATCTACTTCTGTGCGATTATTTTTGCGATTCTTGAAAAATGCCCATCAAAATAGTTAATAAATAAGATCCTGCAAAAGCAATTTCGAGTGGAGTCATTTTTTGAGAAGTAGGTCATTAATATATTTCGTCCAGAACTGCGCAATATGGATTTATTCACAGAACATTTTTATCCAAAAGATTCTAGAGAAATGTGCAGATAATAAAAATCATGTATTCATTCACCCACAAATAACTTGTACCTAGATTTATGGCAAGTACCGACTGTTTCGGTAATATAAATACAGAAAGATGAAAAAAATATCCAACTTGTTGTCATAAAATCTTTCCCCATCAAATTTATGTTCTAGGATATGGCAATGTCGTTCCATCAACAAATTGGGGTAGAATTTTTTGTATACTTTTTGCGCTAGTTGGCATACCCTTAACTTTAATTGTAATCGCCGACTGGGGCAGACTTTTTGCCGAGGCTATCAGTCAGATCGCTTTGAGTATCAAATCAAAAGTTCCAGTGCCTTTGCTGGTTTGCACTCCTACGAATCTCACTGGAAGAAGGTCACTGGGTAAGTTCCAAATTCCGTCCATCAAAACCAAATGTTGGAATAAATTCTAATTTAAATAAAAATTTAAGTAAAAAATTCTAATTTAATAATTTCTATTATCACCCTTTTGAGTTCCTCGAGTAATCTGCGGAATGCCTGGTAAAGAAAAGTAAAGTGCATTATTTCCAAAAAATTGATTTAAATAAAATCCACTTTTTCTCAGGTGCTCTGGCAGCAATTATTTTGCTGTTCCTCTACCTTTCTTTCGGTGCAGGATTATTTATGCTCTGGGAAGAAGATTGGAATTTCTTCGACGGATTCTACTTTTGTTTTGTTACAATGACGACTATTGGATTTGGGGATTTAGTGCCAAGTAAGTATCCAAGTTAAGGACGAACCCTTTACACTCTGACTTTGTCTCGTCTTAAGCTTTTAGCAGCTCGGATCTTTTTTTTGTATTTGGCTACGTAATGTGTGATTTATTTAGAGGTAAAATTTGAAAGTACAAAATTTAAAGCGCAAGATATTTCCAACGTTATAGTTTATTGTTGACAAAAGAGATTTAATTTCAATTTATATTGCAGATTTCTTATAAACAAAAATTTATATAACTTGAATAAGTTTAGAAGACAAAAACTCTATAAGTGTCCTAAAAGTGCCACGAACTGTGTCATCCCCCTTAACTCTTGAAATTCCAGGTAGAAAATTGATGTTCCATTTTTTTCTTGTTTCTGTTTAGAAAAACCAAAATACACTTTGCTATGTACGCTGTATATCTTAGTAGGTTTAGCATTGACAAGTACAATTATCGAGTTGGTGAGACGTCAATATGCAGATTCTTGGAAAAGATTACAAGCTCTGAGTGGCCCTCTTGCCGAAACTCTGAGAAAACTTGGGGAACATGCCGGCGGTGACATGTCTTCGTTCCAGTCGGATTTAAGGTGGATTTTCAAGTTTTTCTTTTTCTTGCACATTAGCGAAATATAATATTCTGGCACAAGGGGCCTTTTCCAAGTTCCATCTCTTTATTTTCATCGCTTTTATGAAAAAATAGTTCCAAAATGTTAATGTTTCTCGGCGGTGGATGTTTATTTTTGGAAAATTGTCTTTTAACAGGAAGGTTTTAACTATCGTATCGATGCCACGATTAAAACGGAGTATCAGTGGCAGTAACGAAACGACGAGAGATCAAGAATGGGAAGAAGCTATAAAAGCTGTTCTACAAGACATCGCTGATTCATCAACAAGAGATCCTCCAGCGACATCAAAAAAGCCCATAATGCAAATTGTTATTTACGAATCTAGTGTATAAGTAGGAAATCCAGAATTATTCTTGACACAGCCGCAGTATTGGGATAAAAAATACTTTAGAATACAAATATTTATCTTCATTTGTAAATTTGTACTAATCGACGTACAGAAGCTCGAGAGTATGCTTCCAAATGTCTTCCATCGAATTGTTTATTATGTATTTTTCTAGTACTATCGAATTTGTTGTTACCGACTCGAGATACAATTCGAGTCGAGATAATAGTCTTGGTGACCAAAAATCGAAGATATCTTTATTGGTTTTATCGAGACAATAATAAAGACTGTAAGAAAAATAGTGATGTCTTGTATGTCCAAATAAATGAATCTTGGTGCTAGGTTTAATTTTGTATATTCTTAGACTCTAGCTGAATTCATAACAACACATTATTAATATTACTGGAATATATATGTATATACACACTTATGAAAGTTCAATTTAATCTCGATATCTTTGTAGGGTTTTGATCATGGAGAGGTTATATCAAGTTTAGAGCTCAAAGAGATTTCGTTTTTAGAGTTTTTAGGAAAAGTGCGACTAATACTTGGAAAAAGTATGAAAATGGGGAAAATTTGTAAGCTAGGACAGTCAAGAAATAAGGATGTGGTTCACGGTCACAGCCCAAAAAAAAAATTAAGAATTTTTTGATGAACCAATATCCTCACATTTGTCAGCTGAAACAGCAGATTAATATTCTGGGTGAAAGATTATAGGTTTGTGGCATTAGCAAATGCAAATATATTTGCAGTGTCAAGAAACAACATAAAGAAAAGAGCGTTACTGATAACACCGGTTTTCTATGAATGAACGTCTTTCCTCCGGAAAGGTCAAACCGGCACTATTTTTACTAATGTGGAAAACAATTAGTACTACACAAAACACTGATAAAAATTATGAAAAACATTGACCGCGATTTTAAATTTAAAATACTAACAAGAACAGGAGCAGTTTCTATTAAAAAAGTAAAGCTTTTGGTGAATTGGCGCTACTGCATAATGCCAAAGCTCAAGAGCAAGTATGCGCATATGGCGGATATGCATACACATTTTCTGACGTTTTCCTCCCTCCAAGTTTAGCAGAAGCAGAGAGAGGCGCGATTCTCCTCGAAATTATTTACCATTTGCACTACCTTAGTTCTTATTTTAGGAGGGAGGAAGGGAGAGAAAGCATAAATTTAAGTAGAGGTCTTAAGGAAAGTGCGATTCCTTAACGAGAATACGACACAATTGAAATGAAAAGTTTGGATAATATTAAATCGGAGGATAACGAGATCGAAGTACCATCAGCCATCGTGCGTATTGCTTATCGCGTGCGTATTTGCTAATTTTCAAATTGTACCATAGAAATTTGAAACCATAAACCTCTTCCCATCTTCCTTTTCTCCTGCAGTTATGCATTCAAATGTCTGGTACCTTGTTTTATAATTAAATACCGACATTGACATTGGCAGTCGAAAAAATACAGTCCCCTTGTCATTATATTGTATGTACCTTAGGCTTGGATAGTGTAAATTTAGAAATAAAAACATTGAACGTATACACGTGAATTGCCACAGCGCATGTCACATGTTATACTTTTCACCCTTCGGTAAAACACAATATATGTATAGGAACATTTCTTCCTTTTATGCTTCCATTGTTATGTTATTTTCTCTTCTCCTATGTTATGTTCTGTAATTTTATACAATATACATAGTCCTGAGGTTCATATATACTCATATTGTATGGTGTCCATATTTTGTATGAAAATTCATATACGATACATACTTTTAACGACAACTATAGTAGTCATTAAATATTTATAACTTTATGCTCTTCATTGTCAGTCATGTGACATATAATAGTAACTATAACTGTTATGAATACAGCCAATTATTTGTCTGACAATTTTTATGTTGTCCTGAAGTAACTACATTCATAGCAGTTATTATACAATCATTTTGAAAATTCTACATTTTCATCAGTTCTTACACTAATCTGGAGATCATCCATAGTACATGTATGTACTCCCGTTTAATTACTTAAATATATATTGAATCCATAGTGTACATAATAAATATGCATAATTTCAGTTCCACTTAAAGAAAACATATAATTAATTCTGACAATAAACGGAAATCCGATAAAAAGTAGTGCTTTTTTTCTAAAGGACTTAAATGTCGAATGTTTTATCGAGTAGGACGAAAAGTAAATTATTTATACTTTTGTTATAGCAAGTAAGTATCATGTCTGGCACGGAAGATTCAACAGATATACCTGATCCTATTTCTACAAATAACGAAGAGAAATATATTTGCACAACTCGATTATGTCGATTACCAATATTCGTTTCACTTTCGTCAACCATATCCGAAGCTTATACTTCCGTTAAGAAATCTCATAGTACGGTCACATTAATTTTCGACAAAACCGAAGAACAGTTAAACAACGGAGCGGAAATTCTTAGTCCAGTTACAGGGAAAATCTGTGCATCTTTAGAAAAACCACTGACCAGTCTCGACGGTATGATTTGTCCTTGTTTAGACTTCATGGAAAAGAATGTTCCCTCGATTACTCTACCACCCGGAGAAATGTATGATAATTTCACAGGATATCTGAGGTAAAATATAATTTCCATTTTTTCTTGCTATTATCGAATCATTCGTAATGTAACCGATTGACTTTCGAAAATTGGTATCTTTCAACCAATAAGGAAATTAATTGGTATTTTTAATTTACAGACGTATCTTCGATCCAGCGGTGGAATACTATAATGTCGTTTCCGGAAGTGTGTTGAAACAATTACCATTAAACGAAGAGTCAAAGGATTCTGGCACAGAACCAACAAACTCAAAGTGATAAGAAGACAAATTTTACGTAATTATAATATTGTAATTAATTTTCTTTTGTGATGATTTCTCTATTGTAACAATTTTTTTGTTCTTTTGTGAAATATATATTTATTTTTTTCGATTTGTGACAGTCGTTTACATAATCTATAGAATGACACAATGTTTAATAATAATAATAGGTATTCAAAATAGACTCATATACATAAGTAATTAAAATATGTTAAACGTAATTTAAGAAATGCTCGAATTATTTTAATGACATGCTTCTGATTCCCGTTTTCCTTTTTCCTTTTCCTATCACACAATCTAATCGCATTAATTTAACTAAAAAGTTTTTAAGAAATCTGCGATAACCCCATTTTCAAATTTCCCTGTAAATCGGAATTTCTTTAAATTTTCAAATTTTCTGCAATTTTGAATTCTCACACTGCCGGGATTTCAATTTACAATCAAGTTCTCCACCATTAAGCTAGATTTTCCTGGGCAGGCAGTTACTTTTATCGTTACCGGCCGGAAACGGTAAAAGTTATTATTTTTATATAAACCCTAGGAAATTAGTCATTGCTAATAAACATGATATTCTTATAAAAACGCTTTTCTATAATATGTACATACAATAAACCTTGGTTAGTTTCGTTTTTTATTATCAGAACAGTCAACCTTTGGCTTGAAAAACAGGTCATAATTTATAGACTTGCAAACCACCTTTACAATAATGTTTATTAGCTAATGGAAAAAACTCGGCATGAAAACTTATTACTTGCTGTGCTACAAATGTATTCTAGTCCGTAAGGGCTAGAAACTAAAATGCTGCGAATGATAAAAGGAAATTTTCGTAGGGATCGTAAGTGGCGGTAGCTTCCCAAGTTGCCACATATGAAAACCCGGCTTTAGGCGCCATGTTACCTTATATTATTGTTCGCATTGGCTGCATCGTAACCGCCAATTTATAGAAGCGTCGGTCTCAGCGTCTCTTCGGCACGCAGCGAGTTTCCTTTTTGTGCTTTTACTGAAAAAATGAAGAAATAAGTTTAATGTCCAGAGAATCCCGGTTGATTTTTTTCGAAAGAGCGAGCGTCTCAAGTAATTATAATGTCACAAAATCACTGCGTTTTGTGTGCCAGTGATGAAGGACTGTTCCTAAGTGTCGATGCGAAGGATCATCATTTTTACAATAAACTTGAAACTTGTTTATCTGCGAAGGTATGTTCGTGTGTACGCTACTTTATTAGACAGACGATACAATTATTTTTTAAGTGGCTTATCAGCCAGCGGTTGATAGCGTCGTACAGTTGATAAATTGTCAAACATTTCTCTAACGTTTCGGAACGATGGATTTGGATCGTTCGTGGGATCTCGCGGAATTACACGAGTTAGGTTAATTATTTTGAGGAAAGTTTTTGATACTAATTAAGTGCCAAGTTAATTACGTAATAATAGAAACTAAACTTATTTTTGTAGTCAGAGGATGTGTGAAAATATCAAATGAACAAAATTTCGTCGGTGCGTTTATCCAAAGGAACCAAAAGAGCCATTGCCATTCGGTTTTGTAGGTTAGAAATACTTTGTTTCACATACCCTATAAGTATCACTTTAAGTAGCCAAAAGTTTCTGGTTCAACAACCGCTTAGCGAATATTACCAAACAATAATAAAATTCAAATGTAATTTATGAATGAATTCATGTGCAATTTTTTAAATTTAATAAAGTTTATTCATATTATCCAAACTCGCTGATTTTGATTTTGATTGCCTCGGGATTCTATCTTTTATTATAAAATATGTAAAAGGACAATTGCTCGTTTGTAAATGATACAGAAATAAATAAAAAAAGGACCAAACTTCTTTCCTTGATACGTGTTTGTAGTTGAATGTATCGTTTTGCATTGTTGAAAATAATGTATGAATTCAGACACCTTGATAAATCTCAGATTTCATATAAACAATAGAATCATGTTGCATAGCACTTCTTTTATCATTTCAACCGTTTGAGTCCCAAGCAGCGCAATCGCGCTGTTCAGATTTAATGTCGAGAAAAGCCAGCACTTTTCTAATATTATGAACAACTAAAGCGTGATTGCGATGTTCAAGATTCTTCGACGGTGTTTTTTCAATACCCCCTGAGACTCAAACGGTTAAACAAGATATATTACAGAGGGTTTAAAGAATTTTTTATTGTCAATCCTTGAGTTGAGAATAGAAAATGCGCACATTTTCAATTTTTGTTGTTTCATTGCTACACATTTTTAGTATTAACACTTTTTTAATACATTGTAATGAATTTGTTTCCAACAGATTGGCAAAAAAGACAAATTATCTTCAAAGATATGTCATAAATGTGCCTATGAATTGGACCAGTGCAACAAATTCGTAGAAGACTTCAAAAAGAACTTTAAAGGATTGCAGAAGTCTCAAAGTACACATACACGAGGACTTTGTACATTCTGTTTACAAGGGCAGAAGTCGCATTTGTTTAAACTCGATCCGGAATGGTCGAAAAGCCAAATAGAAAAGCTGCAGAAAATATTTACAGATAATGTAAGTATCGATTTGACATGAAACTTGTGAAAAATAAAAATTCATTCGATATTGTGTATATATATTGTTGAGCTGAAAGTACTTTGATATTTAACACTTTACCGACCGTTAGCCTATTAATCGGCTTTTTGTCGCCAACGCTTAATAAATACAATTTAGCATTATTATCATTGGGTGGCCGGTCGGACGCGTGAATGTTGTTGAATCGCTAGCGGCCGGTAAAGTGTTACTAAATCAAGTACTTAGTTACAATCTTTTGTTGGTCCTGTATTTTGAATTGATATCCTTAGAAGTCTTGTTTTTCACGTGACCCTATAAAATGTTATTATAATTCTTGTTATTGAAATTTAAAAAATCTATAGTTTATAAATCATAATTGGCGGCGTTTATGGACCAAAGGGATCTAATAATTCGGCCCTTGTTCTTTTTTTGCGAATTGTCTCCAACTTGAGTGCTTGCTTGTTGGCAAGAATTAACTTCAACCATCAACGATAGATAAAACGTTAAGAAATCTTGGGACTCGAACGGTTAAATTAAGTACTTAAATGTAGGATTTAAGATATTTCTTAGCCAAATATTCTTGATCTGATTTTCTGTTGTTGTTAACAGGTCATACCACTAGGAAACATAACTGTTTCGATATGTTTAAATTGCCGTTATAATTTGGACGTTTTATTCGATTTGAGGAATTTGTATCAAGAGTCCAGATTGAAATTGAAAAGTATTATCGAAGGTGATTCAGATATACCTAAAGTAAGTAACAGAAGTTATGAATCTACGGGTGATTATTTTAAAAGTCATTTGAATTTCAACATTCTGCTAGAGTGACTACTTAATACTATTGATTTGTTCGTATTTGCATTCCGAAGGTAAACCTCTTTTCTTGAAAAATTCAGCGTTGTGGAACCCAGATTCTCTACTTTTTAAATAATCACCTGTATATGGAAAAAAAAATATATTAGATCTACTGAAACGTAATTCACCTGGTTTAAGTGTTTAATTTGCGAGTTATTTTTTGGAACCAATATAAAAGCATTTTACTTATTAGTAGATCTAACATATAAAAAAAAATTTGAATGAATTTTAACGATGTATGTTTTAGAGTGTTTGTTACATTTTTCAGACAAAAACTTTAATTATTCAGCGGAAAACTACGTCCACGCAAAGTGCAAGATTTACAAGTTGCCTCTCGGAATCGGATACTGATTTCAGTACAATGGTTAAAAGTACTCGAAACATGAGTAAGCTAAAAATTAAAAAATCACCACCATCGTCTCCCATGAAAATGTCCCCCCGTAAGTGCGACCAGTGCGAAGAAATGGTTGAAAATGGCGTTGATATGTATAGAATTCACAAAACGGGTTTAAAAGTGTGCAAAACTTGTTGGACAACAACGGACGTTAGTACGAGTGGCATGACTTCGTTGAAACGGAAGAGGCAGGTTTCCAGCGAAGCCAAAGATACAAAATTGTGTACAATTTTCTTGAAAGACGTGTTAACCGAATCTTCGGTCGTGGATGAAAAAACATCGGACAAAACCACGAACGATGTAACTTCGGAATCGGGCATCGAAAATGATAAGACACCGATGAGTAAAAAGATGAAGAAAGAGTTAATCAAAGAAATGCGACTTCAAAATTTAAAAGCAAGACGATTACGTGATAAGGAACAAAATAATAATGCTAACAGTCAAAAACGGGCGAACACTGACACGGAAAGTAACGATGGTAGTAGAACTCTCAGGAAAAGGAAAAGGATTAATTCCGTGGACAGTAGCTTGGAGCCCCAAAGACGTTTGAGATCCGCCAATTCCGCGGAACCTTCGACGTCATCCAAAAAAGTGGTTAAAGGAAGCGTCGAAGTTAGTTCGGATTCCGAAGCCGAGAAGGTTGCATCGGGAAGCGATGTTCAAAGACAAAGACCGAGAAGAGCGAAAACAAAAGTTGTCTCCATGTCCGATGTCGAAACACGAAGGAAAAAAACAAAACCGAGTAATATTAAGGGTAGCAAATCATTAAGCGAAGATTCCTCATCCAACAATGAAGATATGATCGGAAAGCTTGGTTATTCGGTCAAATCGAAAGAATTAGGTCTAAAGGGTGGAACCGAGAGTTTTCGAAGATCGAGTAGAATTAGGTCGAGTTCTGGTTCGATTAATGACTTGATACCGATGAAATTTAAAAGTCCGACGATTAAAAAAGCTCGAGGGAATTTGAGTCTTACCAGTAAAACATCACCGAAAGATTCAAGAGAGTCGGAAAGTATGGAGAAAAGAGGTACTTCGAAAGAGAAGTTTCCGTGTAATGAGTGCGGTGTCGTTTATCAGAATAAAATATTGTGTATGAAACATGAATTAACGCATTTTAAACAACTGGCGTTAAAATTATCGAGAGTCAAAGAATCTTCCGAATCTCAGAGCATAGAGACAAATGAGAATTCCGAAAATGTTGATATTGAAAGTAAAGAAAGTGTAGAAAAGTCATCGAATGAGGGCGAAAAAGAAACGGATCGAGAAACAACTGCCGAAACCCGACTGGTGGGAGTTTCTGAAATTTCCGAAGATACGAATCCCCTTCGGAACAAAGTTTCCGAAGAAAGTGAGAACGCGGAGAGCGAGAAAGTGGAAGAGGTGAAAAGGCACGAAGGAGAACACGAGGAGACCACAGCGAAGGAAGAAGAAACGTGTGAGAAAATGGAAGCTACTGAGGGGTCGGATGCAGAAATTACCCTCATGGATGTTGATTCGGATGAAAAAGAAAATGTGATGCAAGAAGAAAGTGAATGCAAAGAAGTAGTCGAGGAAAGTGAAAAAATAAGGGTTGCAGATGATGATGGGGTATCGAACCAGGCTGGAAAACACGAGATCGGTGAAGATGGAGATGTCGATGTTGAAACGGAATCGAACAAAGCGGAGGAAAAGATCGATTCGAAAAATATCGAAGAAGAAGTTTGCGATGAAACACAAGCCAAAGAGCCTGAAGTCGATGAAGTTCCACTTGCGAGTTGTGAAAATGGAAAGGAAGAAGGATCTGAAAAAACACAACAGGGTGAGATAGAAGAAGAAGAAGAAGAGAAAAATGAAGAAAAATCTGATGGTGACAAAGAAGAGGGAGAAAAAGTACCAGAGATTGAATCGAATAACGAAAAATCAATGGAAATCGATGCAGTCGAAGAGGCGAAGGAAAATGAAGAAAAATCAAAGCGAGAACAAGAAACCGACGAAGGGAAAGTCGAAGAAGAGGAAATAAATGAAAAAATGAAGTCGAATGGCGACGAGTGCTGTTTAGATGGAAATTTAAAAAAGGTTGAAGATGTCGAAGAGGAAAAAGAAGCTGAGGTTAAAATTAATGATGTCGAGAGTTCGGAAAACAGTGTCGAATGTTCTTCGGAACCTCTAGGATGCAATCAAAACTCCGTAGCGGAGGAGAAAAGTGAGAAACCCGCTGAGGAAAATGGGAAACCATTAATGGAAAATGAAAGTTGTAAAGAAACTGAAGAAACCGATGAAAATGCGAAGGAAGAAGAAGATGAAGGAACGAAGAAAAAAAATGGGACAGTCCAAAGCGAAGAAATTTCTGAAGATCGAGTGAAAAAGGTCGATGAAGCGAAGGGTGATAACGAGGCATCCTCTGATTCGAAAAATGTAGCCGCTGAATTATTGGAAGAAATCTTGGACAACGCAACGAAAGGAAAGGGTCGTGGCGAGGACGAAAATTGCGCGGAAGAGGATTGCGATTCCGAGGCAGAAACGGTAGAAAATATTTCGAAGGAGCTAGAAAAAACTGCGAAAAAAGTCACGGAGAGCGAAGTTTAAATATAAACAATCATGTACAGAAGATTTTCTTAATACTTTTCGTTATTTTCTAAGTGTTCTTTTTTAATCCGACAGTTTTTGAGTATCTCAAAGAACGCTGAATGTTTCACTCAAGTACAGAAGTACGCGAAGTCCGAGAGAAGTTCTTGTTACGAAAAATTGGAGAATTTATATTCAAAGTTAATTGATGCTTCGTTTAAGAAACGATTGAGGTCGACGTCAATGAAGATGCCGATGCTCGGGAGTAATAATTATGTAGTTCAAGAAATAGAACGACCCGTGTAATGGAAAAAAAAGAAAACAAGAATTGGATTGTCTCG
Source organism: Gasteruption jaculator (assembly GCA_949825005.1). Taxonomy (NCBI): domain Eukaryota; kingdom Metazoa; phylum Arthropoda; class Insecta; order Hymenoptera; family Gasteruptiidae; genus Gasteruption; species Gasteruption jaculator. The sequence goes on from OX463770.1 coordinate 7,988,393, forward strand.
AGTGTAAATTGTTTATACGAAGATGACGATGGTATCTGAATTCGTTAAGGTTTTATACGATTCAGATATTTTTTGAAAACAAGAGACGTTGTAATATATTTTCATCCGTGAACCTGAAAGATGCTTGGAAAGTGTTTGCATAATATAGGAATGGACTGATACCGATTTCGAGTCACTCCAAAATGCGTGACTATGGAACTGTAGAAACTTGTTCCTAAGAGTAGCCAAAAATGTTGAAGTTGTAGGAAATTTTGAGATCTTAAGACGCACAGAGTTCTCGCGCTCTCTTTTTTACTCTTCCACTTTTTTTTTCTCGAAAATATGATACGTATTTTTATTTTTAGCCGCATTTAATGTCGTAACGAGCGAATCCGTAACATGTAAAATAAAATGGCACCATAGGCGAGAACTGCGACCTTAAAATTTTCTACAGAATGGGACGATGAAGGGGAAGAAATATTATTGACAGAACAAATCTTGTTTTCTGTTTTTTTTGTAAATAAATGATCGATTTAATACAACAAATGTGTAATTTATCGCACTTTACGAATAATAAAGGATATGATACGGGAATCGAAATATTTTCCTCCAAGGAAACGAAAATTGGCTGGTTTTGGCAGGAGCAAATTTGAAGTTCAGAAGTAACTAAATAAAAATTCGAAGTTTTGGAAATTGCGTATCGGTTTAACTTTCCAGAACAGATTTCGATGCTTGAATTTTAAATATTTTAAAAACAAGAGAGCAGTAGAGTACAGCGTACATGACACGATGAGTGTAATTAATTTTAGATTTTTTGAAAATAAATATGTAAGCCATTCTTGTATGTTAGTACATCACACGAATCTTGTCATTATTAATAATTGTTTTGTTAATATAAATGACATGCTCGTACACACACGCATATACGACGTGCATAAGTATATGTATGATACATATAAACAACATTTTTTTAACATATCGAGCCTCTTATGAAACATTTATTCACTTTGATTTTTATATCCTAAGTTCTTTGAATAATTAATTGAAACATTTCCAGGTTCCGTTAAGGGGTTACATTTTTTTTAATTTCTGCACTTATGTAACCCCGCCCCAATTTCTTTATTCTTCTGTTATGAAAATTAGTGTAATCTAAAATTTTTACTTATTGCAAAAATCGAACAATTAAGATTTTTAAGTATTTCTGTCTAATTAGATTCAGTGTCTGTAAAATTGTCATTTCTTAATGGATTTTCATCACTATTATCATCTTGTAGACTAGGGAAGGACCACTCGGATGCAATGCCTTCATAAGAATCTCCAATCTTTTCCAACTCCAACGATTCTAGAATGGATAACATTTAAAATATTAGTAAAAAAATTTAAAAAAAAAAAATTAAGATCCACTATACACTGAAAAAAAAAGACAAATGTTATTAAACATTGATGGGCATTTATGCATAAAAAAGCATAGGTATAAAATTTGAAAATTAGATTTCACACCTATTTCGCTAAACTCTTGTCTCTTCACTGTCCAAAATGGAACTCGGTTGATTTTCCAGGCGTATAGCTTTTGAAATTCTTCAGAATTTTTATCATTGCATTTGATTATCATTTTAATATAGTCTCCCATAATTTCTTGCCCTACGAAATTAAAATACAGCTATTCGTGTTAATTGAATGCTCATTATTAACAATTTTTTAAAACCAGATGGTTTAGGGACCAAAGTTGTTACCCTTCAGCCAGAAATTTGAAAATTTGACTCTCAACGTCATTATTTTTGAAAAGTTCAATTTCCAACAAGGAAACCATACTTAATGTTCCCTTCCAATTTCTATTGAAACTCAGCAAACAACAATTTTTGTTTGCGCTTATTATTATAAATAAATAATTCTGTACATATTTTTATATGATAAAAGATTTTTTTTCTTTTCTGTTAGAGTGAAAAAAAAATGTTATGCCGTTACATGTGGTAGTTTTTGAGAGAAAAATGTTCAAAAATTTTTGGGATTTACATAAAACTTAAAAAAAAGCCTTAAAACTTGTTAATTACCTTTGGATACAGCAGCCATGCATCGCGAAAGCTCAGTTTCTTCTCTAAGATTCAAACTTTCATATAAATCAAAAGCTAACGATAAATGTGGGCTCGCTGCTTCAGGCTGATCCTGCAATTTCCAAAATAAAATGACTTTTTTTTTTCTTTCTTTCATTCTTCCTATCCCTCAAATTTTTCATTTTAATGAAAAAGTGCTCCTTTTACCTGATTCAACAAATATTCTCCCATTTGGTAATGGGCTTGTGCCAACTTTTGGGGAAGTTTGTATTCTCTGGCACTTTCTTGAAATAGGTTCAAATGTCTCATTACATTTTCGTGATTTTTCAATTTCTGTAAAATTTCATTACTTTTATCAGACACCATAGGTGGGAAAGAAATTGTATTTTTTTACATTCTATTTTCACGTCTAATCTTTTATTTGTCTCCAACTCTTCATTTTTTAAAATATTTTCATTGATCTTTTACTTTATAGGTAAGAGCAAGGAACGCGTGAGCATCGCAAACTCCATCGATATTTGGAATTCTTTTGGCAATTGCTAAATATTTTGAAAAATGTTTCAGAGATTTCATGGTGTCGTTCGCTGCCAGTTCATTCTGTCCCATCTGAAAAAGTGCCACTGCAATTTCTTCATTCTGCTCGGCTAGGGGAAAAAAAAATTTATTCGCGGTCAATTCATCCCATTTTCAGTTTAGAATTATTAGCTTGAATTACAAATAATTTCAATTACATTCGCAAGCTCTCTCGTAAGCTTGCTCGCAAGCACGAACAGCCAACGAAGGATCCTTTTCTTTTAATTTCTCCGATATCTTCAAATAAGCTTGAGAAATTGAAACGCAGCATTCCACAAATAAGTTTATTCGCTCGAATTGAAAAATTTTCAATCTCAAATTCCATGCTTTGTTCTTGGATTTTTCGTAAGCTGGTCTCAGAAAAGTCAAGGCTTCTTGAGGCTTTTCCACTTTTATTAATACAGATAAAAATTCGAATTTTAGAATTTACCTTCATACTTGGCTTTTTATTTAATATTTCTTTCGTTAAAAATGTTTTTTTTTCAAGTATTTCCTAAGTATTTCAACGATATTGAGTCCAAATAAAATAATTGAGGCTTCTTGAGGGTTCTCCACTTTTATTAATATAGATAAAAATTCGAATTTTAGAATTTACCTTCATACTTGGCTTTTTAATTAATATTTCTTTCGTTAAAAATTTTTTTTTTTCAAGTATTTCCTAAGGATTTCAACGATATTGAGTCCAAATAAAATAATTGAGGCTTCTTGAGGGTTTTCCACTTTTATTAATATAGATAAAAATTCGAATTTTAGAATTTACCTTCATACTTGGCTTTTCATTTAATATTTTTTTCATTAAAAATGATTTTTTTAAAGTATTTCCTAAGGATTTCAACGATATTGAGTCCAAATAAAATAATTGAGGCTTCTTGAGGGTTTTCCACTTTTATTAAAATAGATAAAAATTCGAATTTTAGAATTTACCTTCATACTTGGCTGTTTATTTAATATTTCTTTCGTTAAAAATATTTTTTTTTCAAGTATTTCCTAAGGATTTCAACGATATTGAGTCCAAATAAAATAATTAAGGCTTCTTGAGGGTTTTCCACTTTTTAATACAGACAAAATTTAGGATTTCATAATTTTACCTTCATACTTGGATTTTTGTTATTCAATATTATTTTCCTCAAACATTTTTTTGAAGTATATTTTAAGTATTTTAATAATGTTGAGATCAAATAAAAAATTACACTCTAATAAACTGAACACGAGGTTCTATAATTTCCATAAATTTCCAAACTTTAGTAAAATAATTACTCAAAATTAATTTGCGCCAATGGCACACCTACACTCATTGAGAAGAAATTTTCCATACAAGTAGCGAATGACACTGATCATTTGAAAATCATCGTCACGTATTTCATCGGCAATTTTTAATCCCAATTTGAAAAACTGGTCCGATATCCACCACCACTCCCATGATTTCGATTGGAAATATAGAGCCACGTCTAAAATAACTGATGCTTCTTTAAGTGGCTGACCTAAAAGTTAAAAAAAAATAAATAAGAAATCTATGAAGCTTCAACGAAAACTTCTTTTCTTCATAAAAAATCTCGCTTTTTAATAGTCCATAAAAATCTTTTTTAACAAAAATTCAAAATAATCATTAAATCGTTAATGTTTATTTAAAACAAGAATTCTAATCAAGATTGATACAAACAATTTACATTTTTTTAGTTTAGTTTATATTAATTTTGCAAAGACACCCTTTACTTGCTGAACTTTTTTTTTTACAATAGCTAATTTAATTTATTTATATCTTACCCAAAACCATTCTCTCTTTACTTGGAGCAGTTCAAGAACGTGTTGGAATTTTTATGAAACTGGTGCTGGGTCAATCTGACCCAGTGTGCTCTTAAGCGGTTTTACAAAAGTGGTGTGCCCTTTAACGGGTTGAAAATATCTAAAATTACGAACAGTCTTGGACTTACTTTCTCGTTTTGCAAGAGTGGCGAGTTGTAAATTATCGCGCAGGAAATTAATAAACCCCTTGTTATTTTTTAAATAAGGTTTTATTGCTATTTTCGTTCCGGGCCCCGCTTGTTTTCGCATTTGTTCATCCAATTGAATTAACGTTCTTAAATAATCTGACGCTTCGGTAAAATTTTCTTCCTTGAGCTCTAGGATAACAGCTTCGTAGTGAGGTATCTGGAACCTGAAAAGTAAAATTCGGAAAATGCAAAATTTATATGGGAACGCGTGTAAGGGGTAGTTTCAATACATTTTTTGCATTTCATTTCCTATTTCCACTTAAGCAGTCAGGATTTTCAAAAAATCAATTTTCTAGTTTTATCATTATTATTATCATTATTATTATTATTATTATTATTATTATTATTATTATTATTATCATTATCATTATTATTATCATTATTATTATCATCATCATCATCATTATTATTATTATTATTATTATTATTATTATTATTATTATTATCATTATTATTATTATTATCATCATTATTATTATTATTAAAAAAGTATAATGTTTTCAGGAACAAAAAATCGAATTTCTTCGGTAAGCATTTTTCTTTTTCAGTTTCCAACAAGAAAAACCAAAGTCGAAGTCTTAACATTATTTCTACCGCGCTAATTATGAGAATTATAATTAAAATAGATTTTCTTGATTAATAACAAATTTTTTGCAGACGCATAATTGTTGTACCAAGCACCTCCCGTTTGTGTATTTAAAAAAAAAATCAAATTAAAGCTGGAAAATAATTTGAAATTAAAATTCTAAAGGGTGTCTTTTGACACCTTTGCTAGAAGAAATAGTGTTAATCGTTATCGCTACCTTCTTATATCTACTGGGTTTAAGGACGGGAGCATTGCTTTTAAATCAGCTTTCACTTTTGGAACCTGGGACTTTTCGGCTTGAGCGAGATTTTTTACTCTGAGAATCGTCTCTTCGGGAACCCTATTTTTATGAATTTTGTCGTTCTCGAATGCTTTGCAGGGATCATAATTTTCTGACTCCATTTCGAAATGTTTAAATATTTTGTATGTGAAGAGGAAAAAAAAGGTGCGTTAATTTGAATTCGCAGGTTGAAGTTTACTGAAATAAACAAAGAAATTTGAAGGTATGGAAATCGACAAAAGACGCGCCGAGAACTCTCAGTAGGTGAAATCGGTATGTGAAAAAAAAAGAAAAATAAATATGATTTTTATCCCGGCAAATTGAATGCAGATTAAAGCTTCAAAAATGAGGTCGGTGGGACTATTTCTAGGGGTAATTTAACGCGTAGAATCGATTTCAAAGGTTTATTCTCATGGAATCCAAGGAGAAGATCGTAGTAAAGAAAACCAGAATTTTTTAAGGAAAAATCGTGTTTCCCACTAGAAATTTGCAATTTCGATAATGAAAGTAAATTTCTCAACAAACAAAAAATATCTCGAATAAGGGTCTTTGCGAACTTCCCAAAAGTTGTTTCCAAAAGTCGAATTTTTAGGCATTCCTACCACTTCCTCCAAAAATGGGGTGAAAATTAAAGATTCAAAAACGGCGTTGGACGAGTCATTTTTAGGGGTAATTTTTCCCGTAGAATCGATTCCAAGGGTCAAATTTGACGAAATCCTAGCAGAAGTTGGAAAAACGTAGGTTTTTTGAGGAAAAATCGCATTTCCCGTTGGAAATTTGCAATTTTAATAACAAAAATGGATTCCTCGGGAAAAAATACATCGGATTTGGGTCTCCCGAAAGTTCCGAAAAATGTTTTCTGAAAGTCAATTTTTTTTTGGGCATACCCCTTCCCCCAAAAATGGGCTAAAAATTAATGTTTTAAAAATGGCGTTGGACAAGTCGCTTCTAGAAGTAATTTTTCCCGTAGAATCGATTCCAAGAGTCAAATTTGTCGAAATCTCAGCAGAAGTTGGAAAAAAGTAGGTTTTTTGAGGAAAAATCGCATTTCCCGTTGGAAATTTGGAATTTTAATAACAAAAATGGATTCCTTGGGAAAAAATACATCGGATTTGGGTCTCCCGAAAGTTCCGAAAAAAGTTTTCTGAAAGTCAATTTTTTTTTGGGCATACCCCTTCCCCCGAAAATGGGCTAAAAATTAATGTTTTAAAAATGGCGTTGGACAAGTCGCTTCTATTTCTATTTCTATTTCTATTTATTAAAGTATATGCCCTTGTTGCCATGGGGCAAGAGATGATAACATAGTGCTAGGAACATAGTATGATATACATAATGAAAATACATATAAAATAAAAATATAATACTAATGGTACAGAAAAGCATAAAGAAATAAAAGTAATAATTATAATCGATAAAAGAGAAAAAAAAAAATGGAACGCATGATAAAGAAAAGCCAGAATTAGCTTGCTTTAGCTTATGTAAGCATTTATAACAGTAAGTGAGGATGAAACTTAAGCTTTACTGCGTTGAGGATTGAGAATAAGGACTCTCTGTCAACTCCTTATTAATTAAATAGGAGTGGAATTTAGCTCGGAAAATTTCAATCGAGGTGGCAGAGCGCACCTCAGCTGGAAGAGAATCCCAGAGATAGGCTCCGGATATAAGAAAAGAATTGCGGTAAGATTCCGTCCGACAATGAGGAATCACCAGATTTAAGCCTTCAGGAGTCAACCTCTGGGAATGCCTGATCCGATCATCAAAAGTGGAAAAGCGGTTTGCCAGGTAAGGTGGATTGCCTGTTAGGAGGAGCTGAAAAAGGAAGCAGCCCAGGAAGTAAGATCTTCTATTTGCAACAGAGAGCCAACCGAGTCGATGTAACCGGTAAGGAGTAATGTGTTCGTCCCTACGAAGGTCGAACACAAACCTGACGCAGGAGTTTATCACCCTTTGCAACTTGAGGTCCAGGATGTCTGGTATACTGCTGTAGACTAAGCAGCAGTAATCAAGAAGCGGGAATACTAAGGTCCTCACAAGTTTAGCCCGGAGGGCACAGGACAGGACGTTGCGTCGGTATTTAAGCCTATAAAGAACGGAATTGACTCTGTTGCAGACAAGTCGGACATGTGCTTTCCACGAGAGAGTACGAGAGAAGATGACACCCAGATTTCGCACCTCATCGACCCAGGGAATGGATACTCCATCTAGAACAATCTTGGGGATGGAGTCATAACTGAGCCTAACCCTAGCAACCTGACTCGAGCTGCCAAAGATTATGGCCTTAGTCTTGGTGGGATTGAGTCGCAAGGAATTGGATTTGGCCCAACAGGCGACAGCTCGAGCGTCGGAAGCAAGGTGTGCAAGCGCCGACTGAAGTTCACCTGGGTGACAAGTAATGTAAATCTGGGTGTCATCAGCAAAAATAATGTGTCGGGAATAGGTGATCACACGTGGCAGATCATTAATATATATGGAGAAGAGGAGAGGACCTAGAACAGATCCCTGAGGAACTCCAGACGTGATCTCAGTCCACCCCGAGTGATCACCGTTTTCGTCCAAAACAGCCTGACGCCTTCCGGATAAATAAGAGTGGAACCAGCGGATGGCTTGTGGACAGAAGCCCATCTTGGCTAGTTTCCACAGCAGATTGGAATGAGGAACGGTGTCGAATGCTTTGGAGAAGTCGAATAGGATCAGGATGGTGACTTTCTCTTCATCGATGCCCCGTCTGATGTCATCAGAAAGCCTGAGAAGAGCGGATTGGGTACTGAAACCACTGCGGAAGCCCGATTGCATTGGGTCCAGTAGATTCTGGTTTAAAAGGTAGCTTGAGACCTGACCATGGACAATCTTTTCGAGAACCTTTGATAAGGCACAAAGCAATGCAATCGGACGAGTATCAGATGGAGACTCAGGCTTTTTGATTTTGTTGAGGGCACGAATGAAAGCTAATTTCCAAATGTCAGGAAAGGTAGAAGTTGAGAGAGATTGGTTGAATATATTAGCAATGAACGGAAGAGATTCAGGTGTAGAAAGTCGGAGTTCATGCATCGAAAGTAAGTCTGGACCACGTGCTGGTGATTTGGAGTTGAATGATTGTAAAGCGATCGAGACATCATCAACGCTGATAGTGCTAAGGGAAAAAGAAAAAGAAGTGGCTTCTAGGGGTAATTTTTCCCGTAGAATCCAATCGATTCCAAGAAAAAACGTATTTCCCGTTGGAATTTGGGAATTTCGACAACGAAAATGGATTCCTCGGAAAAAAAATACATCGGATAAGGGTCTCCCGAAAGTTCCCAAAAGTCGTTTCAAAAAGTCCGATTTGTCCCTTTTAAACATAAAAAAAAATTGATTAGTCATTGAATTCCAGGCGGAAATTAATCGGCACATTCTCTTCTTTGCTGTCAATTCGCCGATGAAGAAAAATATGTAGAGCTAATATTTTACAGCAAGACCTGCTGTGTACTTTATTGCACGGATATAAATATCAACGTAGAGACATAATGCTAAGCATTTTATAACGATCACTAAAGGTATATATCTCAATATACAACATTTACATAATAATGGAACAAGAATAAAGAAACTTTAAATCCTGCATTATTTGCTGTTAAATAAAAAAAAAAGATCAATTTCGCGCTCGTACAATTTAAGCTTTTACGCCAAGTTTCCTCGGCTCCAATTTCACTTTGAAACCCTCGGCTCTCTTCAGGATGATATCAGCTTGAAGTCGGAAGTCAGACTCTTTGACGGTGGATTTGACGCGATAATTTCTCAGGATCGTTGACAGCAGGATCTTCAACTTCAACATAGCGTATTTGCGACCAACGCACGAACGCGGTCCCGCCGAGAATGGCACGAATGCGTAATAGTGACGATTTGCCGTTTTCTCCGGCAAGAAGTTATCTGGATTGAACGTATCCGGGTTCGGATAAATGTGTGGTTGACGATGTAACTTAAACGTTGCAACGACCACCGTGCATCCAGCCGGAATTGTGTAATCACCGGACACTGGAAAAAGAAAATGGAACAAATGAAAAAATGTGCACCGTTTCTTTTTTTTTTTTTAAATCGCATATATGCAAAATGTAGCTATCGATATTTCGCAATTCTTTATCGCAGCTTTTTATCATATTCATTTTAATTATATAACTTTCTATGCGGTGACATGCAACTATTATAGGTGTGACACAATATCAACAGAAAGTGCATTTGAAAGTGAAATTCTTCTCGTACGATGCCAGTTGCAGAAATAATATATTTTATATCTCGTTTCCTTTGTCGAGGAATTGTGGGTAATCGTGATTTAAAAAAAAAATTGATTTTTTTTAGTTTTGTTATAATACTATTTTTTTAAAGAATTTTAATAGCTTCAGGATTTATTACTTCCTTTTGAAATTTAATATTTCCTTTTTCAGTGGTCGAATGTTCATTTTAAATACAGTAGAATCTCCGTACAAGATACCACAAGGGACCGGAGGGGAATAAGATTCCGATAAAAGAAGAAAATTACCGTTCCCCCACTCAGCGGCCTGTTAACGCCGGAGAGAAATAGATCTCACGGTCTTCGTACAAGATACCGTGCAAAATAGTTTAAAGTTAAACCGATAATGTAGGTTGCTTTGTATTCCATATCCTTTTTCCTTCTTTGTTTTCGTCACGTGACTAGAAGTCCGCAAACGAGGAGTTCTCGCAGTGTTGACAAGAAAGGAAAGAGAGAAGAAAAGTTATTTTTACCTTTTGTGCTATTATCTCGCGTAAGTACATCGATTTTAAACATTTGAAACACATCAAAGTAGGCTTGAGTTCATGTCCCCGACAAAAAACTACGTTTACAAGTCCTTGAAAGTTCTTTATGAATTTTAAGCCAACCAAAAATTAAAATGTTATGTTAAATAATCAATAATTTATGATAATAAATGAAAAAATCGTTATGTGTAAATAGGTTATGTGACGTTACGTGGCAACCAAAAATTAAAATGTTATGTTAAATAATCAATAATTTATGATAATAAATTTTAAAAAAAATCGTTACGTGCAAATAATTCTCATTTTTTCTCATTTATTTCCGTGGTATCTTGTATGGAGCGAGCGACTCCAAACATTCAGAGGCGAAGAGACATTAGCAGTGGGGGTAGTGGATTAGCGAAGGGGAACCCGTGGTATCTTGTACGAAGAGAATCGAAGGTATCTTGTACGGAGATTCTACTGTGTTCAATAGCAATTACTCCTGCGAGCTGTTTTGGAAATGATATCCAACAAACAATTTTTGTAATTTTTTAGGTAACACAAAAAACTTACCAAGTTTCAAGTCTGTCTTGATTTCACGGGCGATAATTGGTACGGGTGGGTACATTCTTAAAGTTTCCATTAAGCAACGTTCCAAATATTTCATTTCCAAAGTGTCTTGGAAGGTGGCTGGTCTGTCGCTGTCACCAAAGATTTCGTCGATTTCCTGAATAACTTTTTCTTGGATATCGGGGTGACATCCCATCATCGACAGGAAGAAACTGGAACCCGCGGCGGTGGTGTCATGACCCTGTAATGTCACAAATAATTATACCTACTGATTTTTCCTAATTAAATAAGAGTCTTACCCCGGTACAAATATTTTTTTCGAATTTTTCGGAAATTTCTATAAGAATTTTGGGGTGTTTTGCAAAGAAACTATTTTTCAGAGAAATTTTGAAATTTCTTTGAATGTCTCTGAAGCTACTTTGAAATTGACTAGAAATTTTTTAATTTCCGAGATTTCTGTGAAATTTTCAAAATGTTTCTGAAATTTCTTTGAACTTTTCGGAAATTGTCCGATTATCTTTAAGTTTCTTTAAATTTCCCTGAATTTGGAAAAAATATGAGAATATTTTTCAGAGAAAGTGTGAATAAAGTTTCAAAATCGAGTTGGAGAAATTCTGAGGTCTTCAGAAAAAAGTAGAAAAATTCTCACATTTTTGGAAAAGTGTTTGAATTTTTTTAAACTTTCCAGAAAAAGAAGGGGAAAATTTGTCGAAGAAAAATTAAAGAAACGTCAAAATTTATTAGAAAAATTCTTAGTATTTCTGACAAATTCGAATATGTTCAAAAAAAAATTCGGAAAAACTATAACATTTACTGAGAAATTCATGTCTTCTCTGAAAAATTCCAAGATTTCATTTCAGGGTTTTTCAAGAAAATTTCAGAGAAATATTTTTTCCAAAATTTGACTATTTCAAACCGTCGTCACCTCAAACATGATGGTGTCAACTTGTTCCTTGACTTCCTCGTCGGTTAGTACCACACCGTTCTGTCCAGCCTCGATCAAGAGGTCGAGGAAAGCCAGTCTCTTCTTTTCGCCAATATCGTTATCATCGACATCGAGATCGTCTTTCAATCCTGCCGATTGTCCGAAGGACAAACCTTCGACGGAAGTGAGCTGAAAGAAAATCACTTTTACGTCTGGGAATACTCGCTCGAAAATTCCTCCTTATTAATTTTCTCTTTCATATTTACTTTGGTACTCTTGGCGTCAGTTTTGGCATCGCTGGAGGTATTGATAACGTTGCGTTTGCCGCTCAGGTAATCCTCCTTCTTGCGTTGAATGACTTTCTTCGTCAAACCGTGGATGATCTCCAAAAGGCGAATTTGGTCTTTTCCGTATTTGGTGAGACTGAAGAGCCAATCGGGTCTCAACCAGATTTTCGTGTGACGAAGATGCAAAATGTCGCACATCCTGTCGAAGGAAGAAACAAAAGCAGAATTTGGGTTAAAGAAAAATAGAATTTGCGGTAATTGGCCTCTACCGCTCTAATTGCGCGTAATCAAAAATCCCAAAACCAAAAATACGGAATGATAATTAAAATAAATTTTTTTTAATTAACACCAAATTTTTTACAGACGCATAATTGCTCTACCTCCCGTTTGTGGATTTCGAAAGAAGATTAAATTATTATTATAATTATTATTATTATCATTATTAATACAATTTTTATACTATTTATACCGCGCTAATTGCACGTAATCAAAAATCCCAAAACCAAAAATACGGAATTAGAATTAAAATAAATTTTGTAAATTAACACCAAATTTTTCACAGACGCATAATTGCTCTACCAAGCACCTACTGTTTGTGGATTTCGAAAAAAGATTATATTATTATTATTATTATTATTATTATTATTATTATTATTATTATCATTATTATCATTATTATCATTATTAATACAATTTTAACACTATTTATACCGCGCTAATTGCACGTAATAAAAAATCTCAAAACCAAAAATACAGAATTATAATTAAAATAAATTTTCTTAATTAACACCAAATTTTTCACAGACGCATAATTGCTCTACCAAGCACCTACTGTTTGTGGATTTCGAAAAAAGATTATATTATTATTATTATTATTAATATTATTATTATTATCATCATTATTATCATTATTATCATTATTAATACAATTTCAACACTATTTATACCGCGCTAAATACACGTAATCAAAAATCCCAAAACCCAAAATACGGAATTATAATTAAAATACATTTTTTTTTAATTAACACCAAATTTTTTTACAGACGCATAATTGCTCTATTAAGCACCTACCGTTTGTGGATTTCAAAAAAAAGATTAAATTAAACGAAAATAATTCGAAATTCAAATTCCAAAAGGTGTCTTTTGACATCTTCGGCGGAAATAGTGTCAACGTTGAAATTCTTAACGAGGACTCACTTCATAACAGCCATGGCGTATTCGAAACCGCTCTTGTCCTGAGTGGTTTTCGATACACCCATTGCAGTTTCCAGAAGGATTTCCACGGTTGTCTCGGACATGTACTCGTGGCAATCGAATTCTTTGTCACCTTCTTTGCGCATTCTTTCGACAACGGCACGGGAATTGGCATTGAACAGGTCGATGAAACTCTTGAGAACATTCAGATGGAAAGTCGGTGCAATCAATTTGCGGTGGGCTCTCCACTTTTGGCCTGCAATTGCAATTTTCGCCGGTTTAGTTCCCTCAGTTCGAAAATATGCTGGTACTTTATTTAACAGCAAGACCTGCTATGTAATTTAATTATTGCACGGATATAAATGCGAATAAAAATGTTGGAAGGGAGAGACCTCACTTCCTCGAGTCATCGGAAAATAGAGAAAAAGATTTTTTTTTATTCGAATAAAAACATAATTCGAGTCACATTGGAAGGTTTTTCCAGCAGGTTAAGCTATGGGGTGACTTTTTTTGAATTTTCGTTAAAAAAGAAAAAAGATTTTTATGCGCAAATAAAGAGCGAAATTTGGACTTCGTTCAACTTTAATTACACAATTAATTGAATTCCATCAGCAAAGAATTACATATGTAATAACTTTTAAGCTTCCCATCCGTTTCGTGCTATTTTAAAAAAAAATATCTTTTAATAATTTCGAGGGTAGCTCATTTCAAAATTATTTCCAAAGTTTGTAGGAAAATGTCTAACAAATGATAATATTGTTTTCAAATAAATTTGACTGATTTTAAAATTTGGAAAGGTCATTATGTGTGTGGGAAAATATTTTTTATTCGAGCCACTTTCAAAATCGGCTCGTATCGACGCGTCAACGGGGTAAATCTGCGTTTCCATTGCCTAGCAATTGTAATCCTCAACGTGTTTTTCAAACTGCAGGATTTTGCCTTGAAATATCCCTTTGTGAAAATTGCACTGAAATTCAATTACACAATTAATTGAATTCCATCAGCAAAGAATTACATGTGATCACTTCTGAGCTTCCCGTCCCTTTCACGCTATTTTAAAAAAAAAAATATCTTTTAATAATTTCGAGGGTAGCTCATTTCCAAATTATTTCCCAATTTTGTAGGAAAATATCTGACAGTAATAATATTTTTTTAAAATAAATTTGATTGATTTGAAAATTTGGAGAGATCGTTGGACAAATATTTGTTATTGAAACAATTGTAATCCTCCGCGTGTTTTTTTTTTCAAGTTACAGCATTTTGCCTTAAAATACTCCCTTGTGAAAGTTGCACTCAAATTCAATTACACAATTAATTGAATTCCATCAGCAAAGAATTACATGCAATCACTTTTAAGCTTCCCATCCGTTTCCTGTTATTTTTAAAAAAATATATCTTTTAATAATTTCGAGGGTAGCTCATTTCCAAATTATTTCCAGAGTTTGTAGGAAAATGTCCAACAATGATAATATTATTTTCAAATGAGTTTGACTGATTTTAAAATTTGGAAAGGTCATTGTGTGTGGGAAAATATTTTTTATTCGAGCCACTTTCAAAATAATCGGCTCGTATCGACGCGTCAACGGGGTAAATCTGTATTTCAATAATCATAAAAATTCAACGGTAAATAAGCATTGGTATAATTATTCCTTGAACCTTACATAAGCGGCAATGGTGATAGTACATAAGCGTAATTGTGATATTACGTAAGTAATAACGCACGGAGAAGAAAAAAATGGAGAAATTGCTTCTGGAGGGGGCTTATTTTGGAAATTCTAGCCGAAACGTTGAAACAGAAATCTTTGATTCGATTCCGGAAGGGGAAAGGGGATAACGTCAATTACGTTGAAAGATCTATAAAAGTGGACTTCAAACGAATGCATTTAATTGCAGCAAATACGGTGCAATATAAGCAGGTCAGGTGAAGTCGACGTAATATTTGAAAACCATCGGCCCGATGCTTGCAAGGATGACGAATATGATAGCGCATACTTAATTCCATGTAAGAGAAAGCATGCAAGTTTCCTTCCTGTTTCGCCTCTCACAGAGATCAAACTGCATTTCACTCTCTGTGATAAATGCCAACGGTTGCATTTCGCCGCAAACGTACACAGATTCATTTACTACCTTTGCATTGAAATTCCATCGACGGAGAATTGCATGCAATCATTTTTAAAATGTCCATTTATTTTGTGCTATTTAAAAATTTTTTTTTGCTTAGAAATTTCTTTCCAAGGGTTTCGAAATTATGCAGGGAAATGTCTGACGATAATCAAATTTTCTTCGGGCTTGGGCACATAATTTTGGGCAATGGAAGGTGCCATGCGAAAAAAACAAGGACAGTGAGAAGTAGAACAAAAAAGGGCAGAAGAAGTTAAAAAAATTTTTTTAAAATCACAATTGTGGGAAATCAATGTGTGGAAAAATATTTTTTGTTCGAGCAATTTTGATCCTGTAAGATTATGCCTTAAAATACCCCCTTGTGAAAGATGCACTCAAATTTAATTACACAATTAATTGAATTCCATCAGCAAAGAATTACATTTAATCACTTTGAAGCTTCCCATCCATTTTGCGCTATTTTAAAAAGTAAATATCTTAATAATTTCGAAGGTAGCTAATTTCCAAATTATTTCCAAAGTTTGTAGGAAAATATCGAACAATGATATTTATTGTTTTCAAATAAATTTGACTAATTTCAAAATTTGGAAAGGTCATTGTGTGTGAGGAAATATTTGTTATTCGAGCTATTTTAATCCTGCAGCATTTTGCCTTAAAATACTTCCTTGTGAAAGATGCACTCAAATTTAATTACACAATTAATTGAATTCCATCAGCAAAGCATTACATGTAATCACTTTTGAGCTTCCCATCCCTTTCAAGCTATTTTAAAAAAAAATCTTTCAATAATTTTGAGGGTAGTTAATTTCCAAATTATTCCCCAATTTTGTAGGAAAATGTCTGACAGTAATAATATTTTTTAGAATAAATTTGACTGATTTGAAAATTTGGAGAGATCGTTGGAAAAATATTTCTTATTGAAGCAATTGTGATCCTCCAGGTTTTTTTCAAGTTACAGCATTTTGCCTTAAAATACTCCCTTGTGAAAGATGCACTCAAATTTAATTACACAATTAATTGAATTCCATCAGCAAAGAATTACATGTAATCACTTTTGAACTTCCCATCCTTTTCATGCTATTTTTAAAAAAAATATCTTTTAATAATTTCGAGGGTAGTTCATTTCCAAATTATTTCCAAATTTTGCAGAAAAATACCTGACAGTAATAATATTTTTTTAAAATAAATTTGATTGATTAGAAAATTTGGAGGGATTGTTGGAAAAATATTTCTCATTCAAGCAATTGTAATCCTCCAGGTTTTTTTCAAGCTACAGCATTTTGCCTTAAAATATCCCTTTGTGAAAGTTGCACTCAAATTTAATTACACAGTTGATGTCAGTGCGGCTGTTATACCTCAACTGTATATATAAGCAGTTACATGTGTATTACGTTACGTATTGAATTCACGTGAACTACAGATTGTGTGTGGTTTTTTTTTTCAAAAGAGAGAGAAAAGAAAGCACGAGGAAAGGTAAAAAGACCATATCTGCAACACGAGAGTTTCTCTCTTCGAGTCGAAGTTGTCGTTTTTCATTAGCCTTTTGCACTGGATTATTATGTTTTCCAGTCAAAGGAGAAACCTCTTGGTGACGTCAGTCTTGTAATGACTGTATCGATATTGACGATATTTCGAAAATTAATAATAGGTAAAACGTGTCATTAATTTTCTAATTGATTGGTTTCTTTTCAGGGATGGTCTTATTTTCATTCGACTCGTATTTTATATCCGTTTGGTTGCTAAGGAATATATCCTACGAGTTTGTTATCGGACGTTGATGAGCGATTCTCGATTCAGGCCGCGTGGGTCGACACGGTGGTGCTTAATCACCCGAAAAAAATTAACTTCAATTTTAATTAAATGGGAGTGCGGACATTGGTTATTTCTCTTGTCTTGGAAATAGTCAAAGGTTATAATAAATATTATTATATAAGTAACCCTGGAACAGCACATGGGGTCAATATGACCCCACGCGATTTTCAAACTCCATTGTCCAAAATCGAAAATTGTCCGAACTCCAAATCTGTAATTATGTGTGATATTACGAAAGTTAGTAATTCTCTAAAAATCACACCCTTCATTTTTCAAAATAAATACCTTTTTTGGAAAATCGATTACGCTCTTTACGTTCGTGTTTGGAGGTGTGCTGTTCTAGGGTTAATGTTATTACTTTCGTCACCAATGAGTCTCTATTCGGGGCGTAACATTAGGAGTATTAGGAAAATAAATAAATAAGTAGTGAATAACTTTCGATATCGAAATAAGGAAAAATTATGTTAAAAAAATACAAATTAAAAAAAAATTGTAACTAATTTTGAAATTTTGAAATTTAAATTAATTAGTTAATTGATTAAAATTGATTTATAATTAAATCGAATAACGAATATAATGTAAATAATAATAAAATAAGAACTGAAATCAATAATTTATATTTTGAGATAAATAAAAAATATCTTTAGATTCATGCCGATTTCAGCATAAACCGTAGAACATTTCATACGTACCGGTAGAAATGAGAAGACCATCTCCCAGCCAGGGTTTGAAGAATCGGTATTCGCTCGATTTGTCGATGTAAACTTGGCTCGAAAGGATAACTTCGACGTCGCGTGGATCGGTTAAAAATATAACTAATTTCGGTCCGATCCACAGCTTAATAATTTGATCGAATTCGAATGATCGTTTCCAAATGTTGCGGAATATTGCTGAAAGAAAAGTAGAAAACAAAAACAATTAATTTTTGAGAAAATGAATTTCCTTAATTATTTTTTATTATATTTTTATAATCGCTGTGGGTATTTGAAATTGCAATATGTACAAATTACAAATTTTTATCAATTTCGTGCTTTTAAAAAAAATTGTTTTCGCCGATCTTCAAATAATTTTGACCGTAGCCCGGAAATGACTAGAAAATTTCGAATAATGCAGGGAAATATCAGACAATAATAACATTTTCTCTTAAATAAATCTGAATAAAATTTAAAAATCTAAAAAAATCCTCAGGAAAATATTTATTATTTATTATCCTCGAGGTAATTTTTCATGATTGTGGTATTTTTCCATAAAATGCTTCTTCCCGTTTGAATAAATATTGATTTTCAAATTACAAATTGTAGAAGTCCAATAAAAAGGAAAACTAACTGATGAATTATTGGGAAACAAGATTTTCGAAATTTTTACTTTTTTTACTTTTTTAAAAATTTTTCATTTAATTTCCCTTTTATAGCTTATTGCAGGAATTTCGTTATAAAATAATTGAAATAAATCCATATAAATTTTTTAAAAAATGTATTTTAATAAAACAATTGAAAAAATACAGAAGGGCACTTACTGTCGGAGCTTCCAAGTAATTCTAAAGCGTTTCCTATGATAGGGTATCCTTCCGGACCAGGGATTTTTTCGGCGAGTTCAATCATGTGACGACGCGAAATTCGGAAATAAATATAATAAAGTACCAAAGCCGGCACTAGAAGTGTGAAAAATACAGTGGATGCCGAAAGACCAGGAGCTGCAGCGGCTGCTACAGTTCCAGCAACGACTTCTGGTCCCGCTGCTGACATTTCGAATTCTTTCTTCTTTCGGGCCTAAAACGACAGATTTGAATTTTTTTCAATTTGCAGATTTTTCGAAAACGACGAAATTTTTTGGGCGATTCAAAAGTTATCGATTTGTCATCCAGCAATGGAAAAATCACAAACTACTGGCAATTCATTGAGGAAAGTACGTACTGGAATTGAAAAGTCTAATAGGTGTATAAAAAAAAAAAAATTTAATAGAACACTTTACAACGTTTCGTTCACTGAAACTTCGAAATTGGGAGGAATATTGAAAAGGAGAAACCTACCTAGACAAAATGATTAATTGAAAACAAGTGGACGAGTTCTAACCGATGAACCACCACCGAACTGTTTGATTCCTCTTACAGCAAGCCTTTTATAACTCTTGCTTTCGTCGAAGCTCCCACCTTCCCGGGCCAAAGGTTTGCCACCGGAATTAAAAGATATCGAAACCTATTAGAATAGCTAATAGATAGCCAGGGACAAAGTATTTTTTTTTTCACGTATTTTTCTGTATCGTGGAAAAGTGATATTACAGAATTATATATTCGTCTTTCTTTTTAACGGCGAACCTACGTTTTGGCGGTGGTAGAGGGAAAAATGCCAGGTTTCTGTATTTTTGTTGCTGTATTATTTCCAAATGTTGCGGAATATTGCTGAAAGAAAAATAGAAAAAAAGAATTAATTTAAAGAAAATGAATTTCCCATATTATTTTTTATTATATTTTCATAATTGCTGTATTTGAAAAAAAAATTTTTTTTTAAATTGTTTTCGCCGATCTTTAAATAATTTTGACTGTAGCCCGGAGATGACTAGAAAATTTCGAATAATGCAGGGAAATATCCAACAACAATAACATTTTGTCTGAAATAAATTTGAATAAAATTTAAAAATTTTTAAAATCCTCAAGAAAATATGTATTATTTATTACTGAGGTATTTTTTCAAATTGTGGTATTTTTCCATAAAATACTTCTTCCCGTTTCAATGAATACTGATTTTTAAATTACAAATTGTAGAAGTCCAATAAAAAGGAAAAATAACTGATGAATTATTGGGAAACAAGATTTTCGAAAGATTTTTACATTTAATTTCCCTTTTGTAGCTTATTGTAGGAATTTCGTTAAAAAATAATTGAAATAAATATATATAAATTGAAAAAAAATGTGTTTCAATAAAATAATTGAAAAAATACAGAAGGGCACTTACTGTTGAAGCTTCCAAGTAATTCCAAAGCGTTTTCTATGATGGGGCATATTTTTCATTCGGGAGCCACAACGATCTAAGGTAATATTGTATATATTGTTAAAAATGTATTGAGCTCATTGGTTGTAAAATACTTTAGAGATTATTTATTGCCCAACGTTCCATGACCTGTTACTGCAAAATGAAATTTTTTTAGTATATGTGTTACGTATATGTTATTAATTTATACAGTGTTTTATGTTGATAGTAATTTTTGATTAAGGATTAACTTTTTTACGTTTATATATTTAATCAGGTTACATAAATAGTAAGAATATTAAATAGTAAGACTAATAAAATGACTAATAAACTGACTAATAAAAATAAATAATAAGAATATGACTAATAAACGTAGAAATAATAATAAAAAAAAACTTATTACTAATAAACAAAATAGACTGAAACTAAAACTAATAAATCTGGAATTTGAATTATTTAATACTATTGCAGTTAAAAACTATTAAAAGTATTGCAGTTGCATCCCCATAGAAATCAAGAAGAAAATATTACACTCAAGGTGTAATACTAAATTACTTTAAATATTATTCTATTTTTTATTCATAGTTTTTTGTTTGCAACATTTTAGGATCACTTGTTATTGTAATATGTTACTAGTATGTGTTATTGCTATATACTTATTTAGAAACAATAATTAGCCAATTACAACTAATAATTTATGCAAAAAAGATATTAACAATCGAAGAATTTGAATTTCATTGGATCCCAAAAGGAATTGGTCTTATTTTTAACTTGAGTTTCAAAATAAATGAAAATTTCGTCAAACGAATTGGCAAAGTCCCTGAAAATAGAAAAACTGTTAAGGTAATCGTCTTATATGAGGGAGTGTTTTTTGCATTCTGGTTTAAATGGAATTAAAACGCTACCATGGATAAGGTTGCATTGTATTACTGATATTAGGTGGCAATATCGGAACGGCAATGGGTGGAGCATTTGCATCGAAATTGACAATAATGAAACTAAAGAGATGATAGAATTATCCAATATAACTACGCAGAATTGTTGCCGTGTCATTGATACGAGAATTCTTAGTGACTTGTTCCATTACATTAGCAAACAATACTTTGGCTTTACGTCTGCATATGTAATTTGATTCTATGTGCTTCCTTATATAACAGACGAATTTGTGTAAAAAAATTCACAAGGTCTTTTATTCGATTTTTAAATGAAATTTTGTAATTTCTGTTCACACCGCATTTCTTTACGTAATTGCTAGGAGTCACCTTCGTTTCAACAAGTGGACTGTTTTTATAAAGAAAGCCAAGCACATGTCTATAAATAATTAAATATAGTTACCAAATTTCGTTGAAATATAAATATTTATTTCGGACCGTATTGTTTATTTAAAATCCGGCAATTTCTGAGACACCTTGGAAATCCATGCAAAGTTCTCCAAAAATTGTAAAGGTGGGGTAATTAAAAGATACTCTGCGAAAAATTCAGATTTTTCAAGTACGACAATTCCATGACACTCCTGAAAAGTAAAATAATTGTATAGAGGGAGAAAAAACAATTTAAAAAATTGTTTTTCGCTAAGAAAATAATGAAGACGCGCTTGTGACGAAAAATAATAAAATTTCTTACAAGTATAATAAAAATAATACATTGTTAATTTCATAACCGAAGCGTAATAATAAATTCTTATTTTTATACATATTTGTTGGTCTTATAAATTACAATTGCAATTTATAAAATATTCTAATGTTGATTATAAAATTGCAATTACGGGGTTACAGGTGGTCAAGATTTTCAAGAACTGGATTTTTCAGTTTTTGCATTTATACACTCTCGAGTGTACCCCAAAAAAAATGTTATGGAGTTTTTCTCAAAACTGTGCTTCAAATCTGCGACTTCGAACTCTTAATTATTAATTTTCTAAGATTATCTATTATTTCGTTACATAATTTCATTATTTTAAGGCCATAAGCGCATATTTATAATTTTTTTCTAACAATTTCAATTATTTTTGAGAATTCCATTTTTCTCGGTGTAGCAGGAACGAACGGCGCCGCGTGAGTTAAAAGCTCACTTTCGTTGTCTAGGTAACAGAACACACTCGTAGGCAAGTTTACGTATTAGGAAAGCATACGTCGACCGACTTCGCGAAGCTTTCAGGTTTCTAACACATGCTCCTTCTATCGACTAAGAGGATTTCTTTTTGAAAACATCTTGTAGTGTCTAATCCCACGTAACTGATTAACATATGTACCCACGTTACATGTGTGACTTGGCGAAAGCACACGAAAGCTCGTGTTTCTAGGTACACAGGCTCCACGCAGGGTTTTGTTAATATCTAAACGGTTATTTTCGACTCCCTCTACATATGCAAGCCTCACGGTACCAGGGAGGCAGAAACCTTATGGGTGTACGTGAAAGCTTAAGTGCTGTCACGTACGCCCTGGTACCGGTGAAAATAAGCTCTACATCTTTCGGAATCTTCCAACATGTATACGCGTACCAGAGGAGCATCAATTTTTATCGTTACAATGTTACATTTATAAATTGTAGAATTCTTACAATTAGTTTTCGTCGATGACCGGTAGTAACTCTTTATTGTTTCGATCCGATTTTTAAGCCCTTCTTCAGTAGTACAAATTTCTCCTTTTTTACATATTATTTCCGTTATCCATATTGATAAAAATTTATTGACGGACATAGTTATGTCCGGTTTACAATTGAAAAATGTTTTTATTTCGTCGTATAACAACTGTAGCAGATAGGAATCGCGATCTGATTAAAACTTAACCTCAATTTGATAAGAAAAAAATTGATGTTAATAAAAAAAATTTAATCTTCGTGCGTACTATTTTATTAATTGCGTATATTAATATAAAAGTATTAATATTAGCAACATGTATCAATATATTTTATAAATTTTTCAAACGAAAAAATATATATTAGGTGGTTTGGAAAGTTCCCGCCGATTTCCGATGCATGGCGTAAGATAAAATCGGCGGGAACTTTCCGAACGACCCAATTGAATGTATTCTTATGACTTTATGCCACCGTTAATCTAATAGAATTTATAAATTGGATTTATTAGTCTCGGTAAGTTTGTATCGGATAAGTGTTACATTTAGAACAAAAAAAAATCGATAGTTTCTTTTGCGATTCCTTCGTGGAAGTTTTCAATCTTTTTGTGTAAGAACGACTAGTAAGGATACAATTGTAGGACGAAGAATACTAATGCAGCATTTCGTGGGAAAGGTGGCGCGATAACAATCGACGGATGTTTTAGGTCACACCTCGATGACCCCTACGTTCAAACTGTTTCGACGTTAGGTATAGAAACTGCGAATGCGTTCCCTCTCAGCAACTACGAAGTAGGTATTAGATCTAGAGACATTTTCGTTTACCCCAGAATCATGCAAATTGGAGCGATCGAACAAATTTAATCTAATCGATCACCGTCCAATTGTGGTAATTATTGTGTACAATATAAGTAAACATAAGTAATATTGTTTCGGGACACTTCGAATTACGCCAATGGAAAAACGTTTAACCCCTTGGCATTATTAGCTCACGTACGCATTCGATTTGCTTGGTCATTGTCAACGGAGCGCGTAAATGCGCTTGAGACTCGCGTTCGCGAAGTAATGAAAAATAATGGAGCGAGGATTTCCTCTTTTCAAGAATTTTCGTAGGCCATTGCAAAATGCGCAACCACCTGCATACTTTTAGGTTAATATGCGCATACATTTTCGGAATGTTGAAATATTAAACTTTTTCACAATTTGAATTTTCGGGTTTGAAATATTACCCTGGCGAATATTAGAGTTTGAGAACGAGCGTATTAATAATGACATTGTTTAAGATTCAACTGTAAAATATGCTATTCACCTTTGATGTACTTCCTGAAAACGATTGTCATTATTGTACAATACGTCAACGAAAGCAGAAAAGGAAAAAATCATCGAAACGTTACACAGGAAGTGGCCATAAATATTTATTTATAGGTATTGTGTTATTCCATATTTGTTCTTCGTTTTAGTGATTTTCCGGATTACATCGGTAAGTTTCAGTCGACACCTCATTCACGGAAAACTCGCAATTATTAGTGAATATGGACGACAAAAGATTTGTAATAAAATAATGCCGGAATGAGAACCATCTAAGAAAAAAAATGTTAATGGTCGATGATAATTAGAATAATTATATTTTTATTAGCACCGGTGGAGTTTCATTCGACAAAATGTTGAATTCATTGCGAAAATGTCAAATTTATAGAAGTAACTCTTCCTTGCCCTCTACGTCTCTCCAGAACCAAACATGTTTATTACGTAACACTTTTCATTCCCCCGTGTCCGGCTACATACATACATACTATAGATACAATAAGTAAGATTTTTCGGAATACTCAATATTTTATTATTTTCAAAAATATCGATAATCCAAAGTGTTACGCCAAACTCCTCTTGTGCATAAAAATTATTCGTAAGACAGTGGATTCTCTTTTATGCGGTAGATAAGTTCCACAAGAAACCGCATAAAAAAATATTAGTCCTATGCCGCCTCGTTCTTCTTAATTGCTCTGATAGTAGATTCGCTTAATTTAAAATGTCTTTTAAAAGATGCAGGACGTTCGCCTGCTATTTCTATATTTCTAATTTACTGTATTTTTATTAGAAATTGAGAATAATTCGAGACACAAAATTGTTAATTCGTGGCGGTCCCTAATTAAATATAATAAATTTGAGTATTTGCTCATGAAAACCACTAGGGCCCAAAAACATTTTCATAGAAATCGTTTCATCCTTTTCAACTTTGGCGCCACAGACCTGTTTTTCTCATCCTTCTAAGTAGAACGTAAAGAATGGTAAAGAAAACAAACAAAATCCACTTATGTTCGACTTTCGAGTTTTCTTTATAATCAAGTTCTCAATTCTTCATTCAGTTGCTACATTCTTTGTGAGCTCGACCGAGGTCGAATAAAATCTGCGATAGAATCTCGAAACAAGGGTAAGTTAATTGTAACATTTATTCATTATTCAAGGGTACCATTGAATCTTTCGATTCATTTTCATGCTCTCCGCTCTTGTTAAGCCGATAATGACTCGAGGTTATGTATTTACGCGAAAATGTTATCTTTACCCGGTGTACAAATTTTTTAAAAATTCCTTTTTTTTAATCATTTGCATATCCTAATGTAGGTATGAAAAATGTTAATTTTTTTTAGATGCTTGAATTCTAGAAATTTTGTAGCTTCTTCGGGTACACATGCATTTATAAGGAACAAAAACATACACTTTGTAAGGTTATGTTTACGTTACAGGTGTCGTTGATAAACAAGATTTCTGCACATATTGGTTTTTTCTTTTTTGGTTGATAAGTAGTTGACCACTATTACTTAATATTTACAGGATTCCATTCTTGAAAAATGAAAAAAATAAACCAAATACCGTGAAATCTGTTAAAATGATAGCATTTGAAGTATTACAATTCTCGCTTTAATTATTTCTAAGCGATATGAGAAATTAACTTAATAAAACAACAAATTGGCCCAGACTAACGTTTCCTATATTTCGGCGTTTATTTCAACACAGCGTTGTTACAAAAATTCAACTAGCTACGGGCAGTTATAGTAATAACTTCTTATAGAAGGCAGTGACACGGTTTAAACTTTTTTTTTCTATTTAAGGACAGTAATTTTTTTCATTGCAACAGTGAAACCATGTTAATAATTTTTTGATTCGCTAGAAATATATTTCTTCGTCGTTGAAGATTTCTTTTTCCTTCTTGTTGTCTTTGGTTTAATCGACACGGAGGTGTCTTCGGGACTCGAACTGTCCGCATAAGTATCGACTTCTGGTCTGGACGATTTCAATTTTGTGGTGGCATTTGTAGTTGCCACTACAGCAACGATACCTCCTTTACGAAATTTTCTTTTCGGATCCGATTTCTGCTTGGCTGTAGATTTTGGTAATTTTCCTACACCAAAGAGTTTAAGCGAATCCGTCTTATGCGAGAATGGCTCGGCATCTGGGATTTTATTGTCAGGGTTTGCAGAAACTATTCCTCGTTGTCGTTTCAAACGAATTCGTTTCTTTCTTAATGGTTTTTGTGGTTCTTCGGTTAAGTCGCAATTCGTCGACGTGATATTGGTTACTTTATCTTTCTTTTGCAATTTCTTTTTTGTTCGCCTCACCTCCATTTTCTGTATGTAATTTAACGATGCCAATTTTCTTGAACAAGACCTGAAAATAGTTTTTTAGTTTAACCTTAATGAATTTCACGATAATATTGCAGCATGCGATACTTATACGATGCCTCTTATTTTAAAATCAATTATATTAGAAGAGAAAAGGCACGAAACCTTACTCACTTTAATAACGCTTCGCTATCTATTCGACTCGTCATGGCTAAAGTTGATATACCCCAACTTAAAGGACTTTTGATACACGACGAATCGCCAAAGTCATCTTTATCGATATCGATCGACGTTCCTGTCCAAACGTGTTGGTTTATAGATGTGAGTTTGATTCGAACATCTTCGCTTCGAGGCGATAAGTTTCTTAGGACCCTACAAGGAAAGAAAAAGAATTGAAATATGTATCGACCAAGCTATTCGTAACAAAATTGATCCATATCCAGAACACAGTCATTAGGATGAGACCTTGGTAATTGCTGAAAACGCGGGCGCAGACTCCTAGACTTAGGTGGTATTATTGGACTGATCAATTCTTCGCAGAACGATAAACTTCGAGGTCGAGCAATTAATGGAAGCGGTAAGAACTCAGTTCCGTAGTCTCTCCGCCCTTTTTCTTCCTTCTCCGAAGATGTTGTTGACTTTTCTTTATAAGCGGGCCGATACTCTAAAATATTATTTATTAATAATTATTCACTGTCTGCATAGAAATGTAAGAAATAGTTAAGATTTGGGACAGAGTCTCTTACTTCTTCTCCTTCTTACACTTTTCGTCGAGCGGTTGATAAAAGCTTCATCCGCGGAATCCGTGAAATCGCATAAATCACTGCCGGGGTCTGTAGTTGGTAAATCCAAAACTGCTCTTCGATTCTAAAATATCATAAAATCAACAAATTATATCCTGACAAAATTATGGAAAGTCGGAAAGCTGATTTGCTCACATATGTGTTCTTGTTAGTTCTATTTATCGCACTTTTGGATTTTGATTTCAATATCTTATTGCTAATCACTCGTGACTTTAATAGTAACGGTGATGGAGGCGGAGGTACACATAAGCATTGGGAGACCAATTCCGTTTGAGATCGATCGATTTCTTCCATCAGCTCCGATTTAACTTCATCCGCGGAGCTATCCGAAGTATCACCTTCGTCGCTTTGCAACAAAATAAATATGTATTATTTCAACATTTTTTCAATTTCTTTATTTCTTTTTTCAATTTTTTCAATTGCTATAAAATTCTATAATTTGATACATTCGAATGGATTTTTTTCACTCGCAGTATTACCTCGAGTAGTCGGTGAGATTGATATTCGTGGGTTCATCGGCACTCGAGCCTTCCTTTATCAGTCTAACAATAATTTTATTTCGCAATCTTTCCTGTATTTACGTTCCAGACCATCGTCGTTCTGTAAATAACCATCATGTAAAAACTCTACAATAGGTAATTATCATAATTTAAAAAACGTTGGATAAATTTCCATACCGTAAACCGCGTCCACATGAAGCATAAATTTTATTAATGTTCGTTACTAAACATTAATCTCAGTTAAGCGAAGGACAAAAAATATATTATATTTATAATATATTTTGGGAGAGATTTTCTCGAACAGTCTAATATTGAGTTTTTGCAAGATAAGCTCGTAGACTAAAAAAATGGTTTAATGATGTCAACTGACTTTACCTTAGTAGGGTCTTCATCCGAAAAATCAAGCAATGTTTCACAAAATGCTTTACCAACTTGTTCATAATCCTGAGTTGAAAAATGTGTTGCGGCTCGGGAGCTGATCTTCGAGCCACCCATTGATGCCTCCATAGTATAACTATTTTGTACACCCATCAACCATATAACAACTCTCCCAGTACCTTCTTTACCTTTTTCTATATGAAATTTACAACTTTCAAAGGAAAACTGAAATTTTAAGGTTCACATAAAGTTTGATAATTTTCAAGCTTTCAAAGAAAATGAAAAAATTAGAAATTTCAATAGTATTGCCTCTCTAATTTTTACATTTATTAACTTTAAAATTAGAGATTCCAATAGTGACTAATAATTGAATGGGTCACCTCAAAAACGTTGTAAGGTACAAATTGCAAATTGTTCAAAAACACTCGAAAATGAAAAAAATAACCTGATGGATTTTAACAAAAAAATCCAACCATTTTTTTTTAAATTGTTTAAAAAATCCATCGGTTTATTTTTTTCATTTTCGCGGGTTTTTGAATAATTTGCATTTTGTACCTTACAACGTTTTTGAGGTGACCCATTCAATTATCAGTCAATATTTAGCGAAACATGCTAGTTTTTGTGTCGAAATCACAAAAGTGTCGGTTTTCAAGGGATTAGTCTCATGTGGACCTCAAAAAGGGTAGCATTTTTTATGAATCACCTTATCAGCTGCATTTTTATGTAACATAAGTGGAAACACCTGCTCTGATAATTTCCCATTGCAATTAGCTCTTTTGCTTTCACAACCGTAAACGAAAACGTTGTGCTTGCGAGAATGAGCGTGTAAGTCGCAGTACATAGCAATGCCACATTCTTCAAGTAATCTGCGTATCATAAGTTTAGTGTGCCACACAGAAGGATAACTTTCTCTCATCACAGTTCGATATTGTCTGTTCAAATCTTTTCCTGATAAGGAACACCTATTATTGCCGACAATTACACCGTCGGGGTTTAACATTGGCACTAATTTGAATATGAACCTTTCTCTGAGTTCCTGAAAAAGGAGGAAATCACATTTGCATGAAAAGCAAAATCTAAAATACTTGACCCGCTGGGACTTTGAGAAAATTGAAAATCTCAAGATTGCTTGTCATTAAATAAGACCAACATAAATATATATCCGACGAAAGTATGATATAAAATAAATTTTAAAAACTGAAGAATTTAAAAAATGCAACTTTTGTCTTACCCTGGCTTGGTTTGATTCACCAGTTAGAAAATCGATAATTCCTTTCATAATCCAACTGGACGGTGTTTCACCAGGATGGACTCTGGCCGTTATAACGACACCTTTTTTCTTTCGCACATCGTCATTGAAAGTGGGTGCCGTTACCGTTAAATAATAAACATTGTTTCCTGCCAAAGTGCGGCACAACAATCGCAATTTTGTGAATTTCGTTTTTACAGGATCTCCAACTATTTTCGATAAATATTCCTGAAATAATCAACAATTAAAGGAGAATACCTGATTGGGGGTAAATTTCCATAGGGTGTAGGAGGTTTACTTGGGTCGAGCTAAACAATAAACAATTTAATTCGCTAAATTTGCTAAATTTATAAAATCAATTCTTTCTTGGCCCAAGTAACCCTTTTGTTATTCTTGTGGGTATTTTATAAAGGAATTAAAATTCAATTATAGGGTTAATTTGACCCAAATATCTTACTGACCCAAAAATAAATCCACATTGTTTATACTTATTCGTTCATTTTGGTTAAAAAAATGTTTGTACCTGTAAATCCGTATAAGTGTAAGGGTAACAATGGGCTAAATACACAGTATCTTGGTCGTGAGGAAAAGAAATGTTGAAAGTCAAAGTATGCCTTTCTTTTTCCTCGTCCCTGAAAAATAATACATACATTTTTCAAAATTGCAATCTCAAACTTAAAATATTGTTCAAAAATTTACAAAGAAAGAAAAAGGTGCAATCTTGAACTTGAAATATTTTTCGAAAATTTAAAAAGATAGAAAAAAGGTGCAATCTTGAACTTACAATATTTTTCGAAAAATTAAAAAGAGAGAGTAAAGGTGCAATCTTGAATTTAAAATATTTTTCGAAAATTTAAAAAAAAAGAACAAAGATGCAATGTTGAACTTAAAGTATTTTTCGAAAATTTACAAAGAAAGAAAAAGGTGCAATCTTGAATTTAAAATATTTTTCGAAAAATTTACAAAGAAAGAAAAAAGGTGCGATCTTGAACTTAAAATATTTTTCGAAAATTAAAAAAAAAAAGAAAAAAAAATGAAATCTTGAACTGAAAATATTTTTCGAAAATTTGAAAAGAAGGAGAGAAAGAACAAATGAGATTATACTTACGACGAATCATTTTTATAGTAAGAGATATTGTCTCCGCACCTTCTCCATCCGACTGCATGCAAATTTGCATCTTTGGTGGAGTACAAAAGGGGTTTCAGTCCTTCGTTATATAAACTGTCTTCTTTACAAAAGTTTACAATGGACAATCTGACGACAAACGTGAAACCAAGCGATCATTGTCTATTGAATTTAATTAAAAAAACAAATAACGATAAAAAGTATGACTTTACCTATACATTGTTCTGCTTTTGGTATTGGAAATCCGGAAATAGTACCATTGCATGTGCCTTTGCGTGTAAAGATCTTTTCTGAGATGTAACTGATAATAAGTATCAGTGATTTTGATGACCTTCCCTAAATTCCCAGATTCAAAACGAGATTCGAAGCGTAAATCCTCGTTGTTGCACGTCAGTTGCAACACCTCCTCGTTGCCAGTCGTGTCGGGAATATTTGAAAGAGTTGCAGTTGATTCCAATATTGCACTGCCTCCAAGACACGATCTGCTAAACTGGTAGAATAAATAATTGAGAAAAGTCTTGGGACAATTGTAAAATTACGCAAAAATTGCAAAAATAGTCTCATTATTGTTAATTATATTTTTTTTAAATAGATTTGACTGTCTACAAAACAAACTATTTAATAAGAATTCATTGATAATTACATAATTTGTTGAACTCATTGGACAATACCGGAATATTACGATTCCAGATTCATCGCCTACCGGTTTTGGTTTCGGTTCCTTTCCGGTGATATTGTAATAAGGCTCTGGAGTCGGTGGAAAATATTCTATGTGCCGTATTTTCTCCTGAATGACCTGTAAGTTTAATTACATCACTTTTTTACATGAACATTTTAATTCTCTTGGATGTGTACCATAAAAATGCGATTCTGAGGTAGAGACGTAAAAAATAGGCCTTTTCCACAATTTTTTTTATATTCGAAAAAATGTAGAAACAAAAAACGTGATTATCAATTAAAATAAATTTTTTAATGAATTTTTAATAAATATATTTGAAAATTGCGAAGGCTATTGTTACTGACGCAAGATTTTATTTAAAAAAGGTAGGTCGAGGTACCAAACGTAGCTCAAACCGGACTAATTTGGCACAAACCAGATCAAATTTTTTTAAACTGTATGAAATTCTCTAGTCTTGTACGTAGCCGATTTTCGACAAAATATCAGTTCTTTAATTAAAATTAGCGATTTTTTATTATAGAATCTGTTAATATACAACTAAAAATAAAAGTGAAGTTAAAAAAATTGCTACAACGAAGGCTGCCTTTTTTAAATGTAGATTAAGGTCTTCAAATTTCAAGTTAATCGGTCCAATCGTGTTTAAGATATTTTTGATACGCATTTTGAAAACATGTTTTATAGAAAACGGCATTTGAAGTTTAAAACGTAGATATGAGACCGATTAATTTTATTATTCTGACACATATTGGTCTTTAAAGTACAGAAAACTAGAGACATTACGAAACTACATTACGTATGTAATTGCGTGAAATAAAAAGTAACGTATGATATTTTTTTATGTCGCTAGATCCAATTCTAAGTGGCCCCTTAATTGAAATTAAAAAATAAATTAGCTTTGCCGTGTTATTGTACAACCCGTAATTTGCAAAAAATTGCAACTCTACAACTCTTACTTTTTAGGTGTACAACACTCTCCACATTTCACTCAAAAATTGCTATTTTCTATAACTTATAATAACCTGACACTCCGTGGGCCATCTGACTTCCTGAATTATTCCATCAGATTGCTGCACTTCAGCCTGCAAATTTATTTTCGAGTCCCGATATTTCGCGATAGCGGATGGTAAAGATAAAACTGATTCCAGGTCTCTTCTTACGATTCTTCCTTGCAAGCATTGGCTGGTAATTAAACTCCCTAAAAAGTGGTAGGAGTAGCGAAATTATTCATAATTTTCTGCGAGAGAATTTATCAAAAGCCAAAAAAGTAAATCACCGAGATTAGAATTCAAAATTAATTGAGTCACTTGGAAAAAAAAATCCCATTTTGATGACTATCGGTTGAAATGTAATAAAATAAGTGTGTCGATACATTTTCCATTGTTTAAATTTTTCATGTAAGCGAAATTCAGCAACAAAAGGAGACAGTGGGTATTTCTTTCGTTTCTTGAAAAATACAGCAAAGTGAAAAATGAATTTTGCCAAAAAGCCAGTCAAATGTAACTTCCTTATTTTTTTTTCATGTAAAAGATCACGAGAAAGTAATCTACGTGCTCGAAAGAAAAATGCAAATTGTTTATGAAAAATGGAATATTCACCAATTCTCTTGGTGCGCTCTGATACCGGTTCACAATATTCAGGCATATTTAGTAACGGTAACACTTGGATGTTACTTTCAACAAGTTTCTCTCTGAAATTAAATTTCTTTTCCACATCAATTTCTTTACCATTCGTTCAACTCGTTGTTAACAAAAAAAATCTATGAATTAAGTCTCAATTACACGAGTGATAGTCTGTTGATATGCAAATCCTTCCGATTTTCATCTCAAACGAATAACCGTGTCTTATAAAAGCACAGTTCAGGTAGACTCTGCGGATTGATCGATAGGGGAACTACTAAAACTTGTACGTCTGCTGCTGCTGAGTTCATGTGCTTATCTGTATTCTCTATTTTTTTTTTATTCCAATTTTTATCACTCGTTTAATCAGGTTACATGGTTGCTACGAAGAGGAAAACTTTACCCAACCCTTACCCCTATCTCGCATAAAATAAAGGAGAATGATTCAAAATAGTTCTCACTTTGAGATTCACATTTATCAGGGAAGGGCCCCCAAATTTATTTTTTTACGTCTTTATTTTAATAACAATTGTTCAATGATATCAATTATTTTCTTACTTCTATTTTCATAACAATTGTTTCATTTGATTGTGGGATTTGATCAACTGTGATTAAATAATAGTAATTAAAATTGGAATGAAAAATTGAATTTTATTTTGGTAAAATTTCAGTTAAAAAAATTAAACATTTGAGTTAATTTTAAGTATTTCTTGAAATCTTTCTGAAAAATATGGAAACTAATCCCTTACGTTCACTCGGGGGTCAGATTGATCCCAGACAATTTTAATATCAGATTATTTTTTTTTTAATGTACACTAGGCACCATTTTTTCCCTGAAAGTGCCACATCTTAAGAGTATCTGGTTCGATTTTTAGCTAAATACATTGAAATTTGCATAAGTTATGATTTTTCAAACGAAAATAAGCTTCTTGGAGTTTGGCAATTTTTTGTTCTCCACATTCAAAATTATATTTCACCTTCATAAAATATTTTCTTGCATAAAATACTGGTTAATAGTTATTCTGAAGAAATTTCAAATCAAAATTTCTAAGAGAATTATTTTATTATGGCCAGTATTTTTCCCATTGGGGTAAGATTTTGTCCTGCCCAATACGTGATTCTAATGAAGTTTCAACGTTGAGGGTTAATTATGGGCTCAATTATTAACACCTCTTTTTCACAAAAATTATTTTAACACCCACTAAGTAATAAATAGAAATTCTAATCAGTAGCAACCATGAAGAAATCCGTTAAAATGTAAAATAAACAGAATAAACAAAATTCATTCCTTTGTGAACTTACCTGGTATAGGTTGAATTGGAAATAGAGCAGCTTGCAATTTCTTAACTTTGCTATTAAATATAATTTCCATTTCTCATTTTTACACATTATATGCGATAAAAAGAAATTAGAAACCCTGCAATTGTCGAGTTTTCAACTAGTTTTAAGCAAAACACATACTTATTATCCTAGAATTACCATAAATCGCATAATTTAGAAAATTGAAATTTAGTTTATTGATGAATTTTACATAAGTAACTTTCCTCTCACTCGTTAAATAAATATTGTTATCTCTTCGAAGGTTAACATAAGTCGGAATAAGTCAACGAGATAAAAGGGAAACACAGGTACCAGAATAATTCAGGAAATGTTCGATGATTGCTTGACAACGAATAACAACGGTGGGGGTTTTCTTACTTTGCTTCTCATTTTTTCAGCTGATTTTTTGGTAAAACTTGCTACCAGAGACTCTCACAAGCTTCTATTCGGTAATAGGTGGCCGCAATTATTGGAAATATCTCCATAGTACAGCATAATCGTTATTATCGACTATTTTCCAACGTCTAGCTATTATTGATCAATCAACGCAAGCTATGAAATTTTATACCAAACTCTTAAGTTCACACCGTGTATTTATACATATTTCCTTTCAGGATATTGTGGATATTGTAACGTATTGAAGCAGCAACTCTCGCTAAAAGAAAAATGGGTCGGACTGTAACGGTTGCCGTTTGTACCCTCAATCAATGGGCCATGGATTTTGATGGAAATTCCAGAAGAATTCTTCAGAGCATTCAGGAAGCTAAAAACGCTGGCGCCAGTTATAGGAGTGGACCCGAGTTGGAAATTTGGTAAATTCAATTATCCAATTACATTCGATTATCCTAATGTAAAAGAAAATTTAAAAATTGCCACATTTTATTTAATACTTCTTAATACTAATAATACCCAATTATATAATTTATCGAATTCTTTAAATATTAGTTGGGCGACGATGAATAATATTCTTTTACTTTCCTTGATTTTTTTTATCGGTCAGTGAATATTAATTTTTATATTTTCTACGTTTCGATCATTCGTTGCCGATCCTCTTCTATTTGTGGATTTTTTCCTCCTTTGAGATATAATTTGACAGATGGTAATACCGGTATATTGCAAATTACAATAAATGAATGGGTCACTTCAAAAACGTTGCAAGGTAAAAATTGCAAATTGTTCAAAAACCCCCGAAAATGAAAAAAATAACCTGATTTGTTTTTTTAACAATTTTTTAAATGGATGGATTTTTTAAAAAATATCCATCAGGTTATTTTTTTTTCATTTTCGGAGGTTTTTGAACAATTTGCAATTTGTGGCTAACAACGTTTTTGAGTTTAATTAGTTTTCATTTAATTTACGATAACGTTCCTTTCATTGCAGTGGGTACAGTTGCGAGGATCACTTCTACGAATCCGATACACTGTTACACAGTTGGGAGGTTTTGGCGGGTCTTCTGGTATCGCCGGTTTGCGAAAATATTCTGATCGACGTCGGCATGCCGGTAATGCATAAAAACGTGACGTTCAATTGCAGAGTGGCTTTTTTAAATTGTCGGATATTACTCATCAGACCTAAAATGAAGCTCTGCGAAGGAGGGAATTACAGGGAAACCAGGTGGTTTTCCCCATGGACAAAGGTAACTAGAGTATCGGGTTGCTGCATAATTAACGACGATTACCTTGCAGGAATCCCTTGTCATCGGTTAGGAAAATTATCGTTGTTAATTATGCACCACCCCAATAATTATTTCATTGTACAATCCGTTATTTCTTTTTTTACGCAGTAATTTTCGAGAGAAAGTTCGTGAACAAATTTAAAATTAATTAATAATATTAGGAATTATGCGTTTATAGAATTGCTTTTTAAAAATCATTTTTTGTATTTCCAGGAAAGAACCGTCGAGGATTTTTTCCTGCCCAGAATGATATCACAAATAACGGGTCAAACAGTGGTGCCTATTGGCGACGCTGTCATTTCTACGAGAGATACGTGCATCGGATTTGAGATTTGCGAGGAATTATGGAATCCTTTGAGCAATCACATTCCTATGGCGTTGGATGGTGTTGAAATCATTTCAAATGGTAATTTATGAAGAAAACCTTGTAAAATTGTACAGAAGCCTGATGTCTTTCGTTTGGCGCCGGTATAAATCTTTATGTACGACACCAACGTGGTGCCACCGGCGTTTGCCCTGTAATTTTCGCATGGCACCAACGTGGTGCCACCGGCGCTTGCCCGATAATTTTCGCATGGCACCAACGTGGTGCCACCGGACGGCATAGCGCTAATACGACAAATATCGTATTTTTCTTTCAGCCAGTGGGTCTCATTTTGAATTGAGGAAGGCTTATGTGGTAGTGGATCTTGTAAAATCGGCGACGTTTAAATCCGGAGGATGCTACATGTTCAGTAACTTGCGAGGCTGCGACGGTTCGAGATTATATTTCAACGGCGGTGCGACAATAGCAGTCAATGGGCGAATACTCTCTCGTGGCAAAGAATTCGCTTTGGAAGAAGTTGAGGTCACAACGGCGACATTCGATTTAGAAGATATCAGGAGTTTCCGTAATAATTTCAGATCGAGGACACATTTAGCGGCGAGAACGCCGCCCTATCCGCGTGTCAGTGTTGACTTTGTCCTAACATCGGACAGCTTAGTTTTGGACATACCTTATTCCAATTTTTACGAAGAAGAGGAACCCATTGTGTATTTTTCACCGGAAGAGGAAATTTCCGTGGCACCGGCTTGTTGGATGTGGGATTACCTTAGGTGAAATATATAAATGTGATATTAGAGAATCATATGTTTTGTTAGAATTAAAAAAAAAAAACATTTAAATTGTTTTCATGAAAAATTATTACTCTAATTAATTTGATAGTTAGAGCATAATTAATAGATTAGCAATAATTAATTTTTAAATATGGAATTACTTTACAAATTGTGATTTTCTTAATTTTTAATTTTATTTATACATAGATACATTATAAAAATTATTTTCATTTAAATTTAATTTCATATGATAACAAATTTTCTTCAAAAATTGTATCTTTCAGTTAAAAAAATATTATGCTGTAGTTTTTGAGGGAAAATTTATAAAAAATACTGATTTTTGGGAGGATATACGTAAGATAATCCCCTAAAATGAATATGTAATGTATTTCATTTATCATAATTTATTCATTTCTGTCTGATACAGGCGGTCTTGTCAAGGGGGATTTTTCCTGCCATTAAGCGGTGGTGTTGATTCGTCATCCACTGCATGCTTGGTTTACTCAATGTGCGATATGATCGTTGATGCCATCAAACGTGGAGGTAAAGATCTACTGAATTCGTCTTTCAGAAAATTCATTTATCAAAATTATAACAGTGACGCATTAAGTTCCATCGCTATATATTTTAAAAAATTTTCAAATTAGTGCTTTATGGCGAAGCTATTTTATTTTAGACCTCGAAAAGTAGGTACATTTTTTCGGTTTCTTCTGGTAACAATGAAATATACGATTTTCCAAGTTGTATGCATACTTTTTCAAATGCTTCCATAATTTTTAATTATTTGTTTAAAACTTTCAACATTGAGTTTTAATTATTTTTGTGATTTTCAGATCCCATGGTTTTATCGGATATCAGAAAAATTGTTGGTGACTGCGAATATTTACCGACAGACCCAAAGCAATTGTGCAATACCATTTTGGTGACATGCTACATGGGTACCGAAAACTCGTCGGTAGAAACAAAAAATCGAGCGGCAGAGTTGGCCGGTCAAATTGGATCTTACCATTTAAGCATCGTCATAGACGTTGCCGTTTCAGCGGTACTTTCCATATTCCAACAAATTAGCAAACTAACGCCCAGGTTTCGCATACAAGGTGGATCTCCAAGAGAAAATTTAGCTCTTCAGAACATTCAGGTACATCCGCAGACAAAATGAATTATACGTTGTAGGTAAAGGAATCACAAATTTATTTATTTTTTTTAAATTTATTCTTTTTATTTGCCCAAAAACGAAAATCGTGTAGATCAGGAAAAATTGCTAATGTTTATTTTTCAGTTTATTTATATAATTATTTTAATTTACTTTCTTTGTTGCCGAATTTATTAGATTATTACAATATTTATTATGTGATAAAATTAGGGACACAATAGCGAAAGCTCGGTGTCTGAACTAGGTAGTCAAGAATACTCAAAAAATAAAATAAAAGAATAAAATAGTTATATATTTATTTTGTATATAATAAATAGTTTATCTTTTCAGAATTTTATCCGAAATAATTTGTGGTAAAGTCATCGATAATTAATAAAAGAAATGAATATTTAATGAAATTAGTTTTCTCGAATATTAGTGCGTCGTTTTCTTTTTTTAAATCTGTTTTGATAATTATTTTATGTTTCTTTTAAAGGCGAGAATACGTATGGTAATTGCCTATTTATTTGCGCAATTAATGTTATGGGTAAGAGGTCGTCCGGGAGGACTATTAGTATTAGGAAGTGCAAACGTTGATGAAGCCTTGAGAGGATATTTTACAAAATATGACTGTAGCAGTGCCGATATCAATCCTATTGGAGGAATAGCAAAAAACGATCTTAAACGCTTTCTTGCTTATTTTAGGTAATTGTTTACGTTCTTCCTGACATTTCTGGTACTCGTAAACGTTAATGCTAATGAATTACACTGTCTCGTATTAAAGAACGAAGCATGGCATTACGGCATTAACTGGGATACTCGAAGCTCCACCCACAGCGGAATTGGAGCCACTCCAAGGCGGACAATTGGCTCAACTGGATGAAGTTGACATGGGAATGACCTATAATGAGCTGGGAGTTTTCGGAAGATTGAGAAAACAAAACTGTGCCGGACCATTCTCTACCTTTTGCAAATTGGTGCATACGTGGGATAATAGTACGCCAAAAGAGGTATTTATCATTTTCGTTTCATTTCTTCGCCCATTTTTAAACATTCTTTCTTGCGAATCAATAATTTATAAGTTGATTAGTCCCAAATTAAGAAATATTAGCTTCAGGATTATAATTTTACCTTAGAATTTTATATTTTTATTATTATTAACTTATCATTTTAGCCACAATATGCACTTTCCATAAAAATTATAATTGCATTTACCAAGTGGGGTATCGTTAAAATTGGAAGTGCACGATCCCGCAATCGTGGCGTCGACGATTTAAGAAAAACCACTGTTAATGAAAATATTAATTGTTTTAGGTGGCAGATAAAGTGAAACACTTTTATAGATGGTACGCAATCAATCGGCACAAAATGACGATTCTCACACCATCTTGTCACGCCGAATCGTACAGTCCTGACGATAATCGGTTCGATCATCGACCGTTTCTTTACAGTCATACTTGGAAGTGGCAGTTTAATGCTATAGATGAACAGGTAGATGTATTTTCCAAATACGCAAAATTAATTTGAACGCCAACGTTTAGAAAAACACTCATGAAATTGATAAAATCGTAGGATTTTTATTTCATCGCCATGGATTGGCAACCGAGTAATTGCGGATTTTTCAAAGCAAATAAATGACAAAATCCACAATTACTTAGTTGCCAACCCAATATTTATTAGGAATGATTTACTTAAATTCGTTGATGACCGATTTTGAACAGGTAAAACAGCTGAACGTTGTGGAGAAACCGAGACCGTCGAAAGAAGCTCCAAAAGTTCTTGCAAAGCCTAGATACATACCATCCCTTGGTGGTCAACCTGTGATTAGCAGTGAGTAATAAAAGTAAAATAAAAAAACAAACGAGGCAAAGTGGTGTGTGGGAAATCTGAGAAGAATAATATTAAAATACCAAAGATTACTAATATATAGTGAAGCATGTCGGTAGATAATAATTTATAAAATAATTTTAAAAAATTTCTGTTTATTCAGTCTGCCATTGTTACAATAAAATTCTCTACCAAACTTGATTTCATAATTCTTTGTTACAGATAAGACACATCCTGGAGTAGTAGTTTAGCAAATAGACTGACACAACACGCTAATTTATCCAACATTTACAAAAAAAAAACAAACAGAGATAGTGCCTTTTGAAAGAATGCTAATTATTTTTTTATTTTGTATCTTGTAATGCACAAACTTAGTTTTCACAGAAAACAAAGGTAAAAACGTATATCAAATAAGAAATGTTTCAAACCTGTAAATAAATTCGAGGAGGAAATGACGAAGAAAAAAATGGAACTTTTTAAAATTTATTATAATTTTATTGAACAATTTTCCTTGAAATTGGACAGATATTTAAATTATCTAGTAACAACAGTGATTCTTCGCAACTACACAACGAAGTAAACCTAACGTAGATTATAATACAATTATTTATTATTTTAACATTTATGTAGTATTTTATTATTATCATTTCTAGTATACTTTTTTTTACAAATACGCTAAGAGACAATAGTTTTTCATATTAAAATATGACATTTTCATTCGTTGTACTCTTTATTTACATGATGTTGCATCGGTGTGTCTTAATATTCTGCCTTATTAATTTTTTTTTCACATTTCAGAAGGTTGTAGATATTTTAAAAAATTATGTAGTTCCTTTTTACACTTTGATTTAACTTTATTACGCCATATAATTGAATTTCTTTACTCGCACCTAAACAAATGACATTAAGAAAGAAAACAAAGGGTCTTGTTATTTTTATTCAATTTTTTTAAAAGGTGCGAGTTCGTGCACCAATAAAGAGGGTAGAGTTTTCTAAAATTGCACAGAAAATGCACAAAAAAAAATAAATACCTATTTTTGTGTTTCTAGTCAAAAGACAAAATTTGACGAAAGTTCAAGGAAACAGAAGAGGCGGGCTTTCTTAATATTCATATGCAATAACCATTCATTTTCACTACTGAAGGTGAAATAGTTTGTAAACCTCAACATTATTAGGGTCAGTTTTCTTGATATCTTGTTAAAATGTGATTTTCCCAATGGGATTTTGATATCTAATTTGAAAATATGTTATAAAAAATATTGTTGTATAATGCTTCAGCCGATTGAAATACCAAACTACGCTGAAACAACTCGGGTCTTGCACATATAAATATTGAAACTGAAAGAAGGAGAATATTTGTATCTCGCATATCATTTTTTAATGTGGGATAAAAATTTGTCCTCCCTTTTATTATAGTTATATCGTAAAATTGATTTTTTTTTTTTCTTATTGAAACCACTCATACTACCTATACAAGTTAC
Source organism: Gasteruption jaculator (assembly GCA_949825005.1). Lineage (NCBI taxonomy): Eukaryota > Metazoa > Arthropoda > Insecta > Hymenoptera > Gasteruptiidae > Gasteruption > Gasteruption jaculator. The sequence continues at coordinate 8,029,521 of OX463770.1, forward strand.
TTAGCAACTAAATTGTTCCTTAACTGTTTGTTCAACTATTAAAATTCAAAACCACAGAAAGATTGGAATTAATCTCTCTGTGGTTTCCATCTCGATGGATTGCACATATTTCTGAAAATTGAGTAAAGTTCTTCAGAAATTAGAAATCTCGAAAATTTCACGTGCAATTGCCAGAGATTCTAATTATCTGCCAGAAGGCGATTCAGATTTTATGTTTTTTGCTTGCTATTCTTTAAAATGAAAATTTTCATTTTTTTTTTTCTATCTCGCGAAGCTTTGACGCAATGAATTATTGAAGATCAGAGTCGAATTTTTCACTTTCATAAACAAACTCTGTAAATGGGCTTAACATTATTTCTACCAGAGGTGTTAAAAGACACCTTTTGTCAATTTAATTTAAAATTAATTTCTAAATATACTAAAAATTTTAACAAAACTCTTTAATAACGACAAAAGAAAAGTGCTTAGCGTCTGTAAAAAATTTGGTATCAAATAAGAAAGTCTATTTTATATTGAAAATTCTGTATTTATGGTTTCTGATTATTGATTACTTGTTACTAGTGATAGAAATAGTTTTAGGAATTCTCACTTTATCCTAGTTTTCAAATTTTTCTTACTTTTTGATTTCATTTTTTTTTCTCAGAATTATTTTATTTGTGCCTTACACGAGACACAGACGATGGATGAATGAAAAATTATTTTTTTATTTTCACCATCACCCTCTCCGATAAAAACGCACAAAAGTAGAATAGATATGTTTCGTTATAAATTAGTAAGATTTCGACTAATTTATGCGTTCCCTCGAAATTCAAGCAGAAATTTTCCAATCGATGGCACGAGGTACTAAAATTTATCGACGTGATCGTGGTTTGGAAAATTCGTTACGATAAATTCCTCGATAGTGCGACATATAATACGGTCTTTTTATAAACTTGTAGGCTTTTTATAAATTTTTGTCATAGCAATTAAGTCGTTACAGAACCGGAATACACTTATTCCGGTTGCATAAAAATTATGGATATTTTCACTTTTCAAAAATACTTAAAAAAAAAAACAAGCCGTTACCTATAGACACTGTACTTTCGGAATATTATAAAATAGAAGACAAAAATTGTACGAAAAGACCCCATTATATAAAGAAATATTGAAATCGCAATTAAGTCCTCGATTAATTCATTTATACGAACTTCGAACAGCATCTGCCAACACGATTGTTATCATCGGTATTGTTGATCCGTGTTGCCGATGCATGGTGAATTGATGTTGTTTATTTGAGTTGTACCAGTACCATGAAATATGTTACGACTGCTCCTAGAACCTGGAGATTTCATAATTTCGAATTAATTTCATTTCAGGGAAAAAGAAGTTAGATAATCGTTAAATTTTCGAATGCTATTATGCGAAAAACAATTCCAAATATAATAAGAATATTATATTATTATATAATTTTACATATTTATAATATAATACTATAATCAATTAAACAAAAATTATTAAAAAGTTTCTCATATTAATTTATGTGAAATGTTGGGATCTCGATTTCAGTTAAATAGGTTTTAAACGAACAATCGATGTAGGAAAAAAAGTAGATATACGATTATGCATTTCCTCTACTTAAAATATCAAATGCAATGATTCTTACCGAAGCGAATAGATCAAGAGACACTGTGAAGAATTTAGCTCCTGATATTGACATGGCTTTCTGACACTGTTGGCAGACAATTTGGACAAATGTTTTAGCTTCCTCGGAACCATCGTACCAATGACATGAATATGCGGCTTCCATCACCGAGGAACTCTATAACAATGCAATGTTTTGTTAATGAAAAATTAGTGCAGATGAGTTACTATTGGGGTGTCCCATAAGTTTCTTCCGCGCCACGCTATGTACGACCTCGAGCCGGAAAGGAAGAAACTTATGGGACACCTTAATACTTATAGTACAGCTTCATTATGCAGTTATGATAATACTTAATACTTCCAGTATTAAATTATATATATATTTTTTTTTACATTTTTGTTCTTTTAAATATAAAACACAAAACATGACACATAAAGTATTTTTTAATAAAACAAAAATATCTAAATTGGGTTACTGATTGGAATTGCTGTAATTGCTGGAATTGCTGAAATTGATTTTTTTGTATTCGAACCATTTTTATGGATCTTTTTAATTTAAAATAAAATATGTAATACCACATTTTTTATCGGTTTTGGAAGAGGACGATAAAAAAAATGATTTTCTCTGATGCGAGAGGTATTAAAATTAAAGCGAGTATATTATCATTTTAACGTTTTCAACACCTCTTTGAAATTTCGTCCAAACTGAATTGCTGGAATTGCTGAAATTGATTTTTTTTTGTATTCGAACCATTTTTATGGATCTTTTTAATTTAAAATAAAATATATAATACCACATTTTTTATCGGTTTTGGAAGAGGACGATAAAAAAAATTATTTTCTCTGATGCGAGAGGTATTAAAATTAAAGCGAGTATATTATCATTTTAACGTTTTCAACACCTCTTTGAAATTTCGTCCAAACTGAATTGCTGTAATTGCTGAATTTGCTGAAATTGATGTTTTTTTTATATTGTAAAAATATGAATATCGAACAAACCTCTTCAATTAATCTGTTACCGAAGACGCAGAACAAAAACACTTGTCCAAGTGTGTATAGAATGTATCCAATAGTTGAGAAGGCATACGCATCGACTGCATTTACCTAAGAAACGCGAGCCACCAGTCAAATCAATATGTCTTAATCATTTATTGTTTTTAAAATACGTATTATCTATTGCATATTTCGTATTACCTTGGTAGCTTGATATGCAAGTAAAGTTAACGTGATAGTTGTTACCAACATGTGCAGAAGCAGAGCGATTCCATATGCGTCGCCGATCGCGGTTACCAGTCTGCAAAAATATAATTGCTCTCCGTTTACGTGGCCCACATTTTTAGCTCTAAAAAGGTGGGCTTCAAGAACTTAGAAATCTCTAATTTCGCCAATTTCGATTAAAATCGAATGGCGGCTTACTTGGAAGATGCCCCACTTTCGAAAAATGCAATTCAAGACTGGGCAGGCAAAAAATCGACTTTTTTCTTTCTTGCATTTTTCGAAAATGCGATATGTCCTTATCCTTTGAAAACATCCGACTCACAAGGGACCGAGTAAGATCATACATGTGCCTATAATTATGAAAGTGGTCAGAGTCATATTTTTTTGTGTTGATAAATTTAAAGGATTTGTTTTAAATAAAATCAAAAATGTTTGTACATTCTGCAACATTGAAAGATGGAGTTTTATCGGTCTTGATTAATGAGAAAAAAACTGTATTTCAAGATAAAATGATGCGAAATAATTGAAAATCTCACTTTTTTCAAATCTCGACTTAGACCACTTTCATAATCATGCTCACACATTTGAGTCTCAAAAAACAATGTCAAGAAAAATTGAACATTGCAATAGCGCTTCCAATTGTTTGCGAACATTTCCATTTTTCTGGCCTATGACTTTGGTCACCTGTCGTGCATAGATGGCAGGTGACTATAGTCACTGAAATTTTTTTTTTTTTTTTTCAGAACAATATATATTCTACTTTACTTTTAAATTTTTGTTCAAATATGGAACGTACGATGTGGTCCAACTTTTCGGCCTTTTTGTTCAATTTTCTTACAAGAACCGAACATTATTTTGAAAATTTGTATTTTGCATGAATGAGCCGTTTATTTTGAGAGTGGTCCAAGTCCAATTTTTTTAAAAATTTTCCAAAATGTTTTTTTTTAAACAACTAACTTCAAGTAGCTTATGTTACTACAGTTAGCAACAAAAAAAAAACTAAAAAATGGACTTGGGCCACTTTCAAAACGAACGGCTCCAATATTTGAAGCAAAAAGGCCTACAAATTCCACCCGGAAATGAAAATACCCCCTTGATTCTAATTTCATGGGGATTCTTGTCGGTGCGAAAGAAGAAAATTCGCAGTTGGGGTGACAATTGGTCCACGGTACCAAGGACCCCAATGCTAGAGACAAGAACGAGGACGAACGAGGATCCTTGGAGCTTGTGTCTCGTACGTTCAAGTAAAATAGTTACATTCGGAAGCATAAATTGTGAGTTACGACCCCCGTTGCGGTCAATATCGTGCTCCCCTTTGAAATTAATACTTCATCAGCGTGGGATAAGTTGCATATGTTCTTATAGCCACATTACGCTTCTCCTTTTTCCCTTCTATAGCCTCACGAAACAAAACGTTGCCTGTACGTACGTGGTATCGTGTTTCATACTTTTTCATATCGTATTTAAAAAAAAAAAGAAGAAGAAAAAAAAAACAACGCCACGCTAAAATAATTGTCATAGAAAAGCGATTAAATGCCGGGTACCCCGCGACCCACTGTGCCAGGTCGAAGCTCGTTTTCCGCGACTATAGCGAAAAAAAAAAGAGGAAAGACGAGGAGAGAGTCACGATGACACCGACTGATCTAAAATGCGTTTCGATCGATCGGAAACCGCGAACTTGGTCTTTTGATACCGTTCTTTCACCATTTCCGTACACCCGCTGGCTTCAGCCAAGGGTAAGACACTCGGCGAACCAGGAAACGAAAGGGTCATGGTAGAAAGGAAAAAGGCAAATTGCGGAAAACGAACGCCCTTACCTGACCACGTGCTTGTGCCTTTCCACCCAATATTTGATGGCGCTTCTGACCAGCATCTCCTGCTTCTTGGTCAGCCCGTTCGGGCCCACACCCCCATTGAACGTCATCCCCGCGGTGGGCCTGAACGTTGCCGTGAAATCTTGACGGTTGCTGTAAATTCCTCTCAAATCCAGGTCCAGCATGCTTTCCCCGGCAGGTTGTGGCGGTGGTTCAATGTTTTCCATGTTTCTCAAATGGTCCGCGCTCCCGGCCTAGAATTGGGAAAAAAAAAGAAATAAATAAAAGCTGTTTCAGTGATTTTTTTTTGGCTGCGTTTCAATCTTGCACTACTTGTTTTTTTTTTGAAATGACGAAATAAATTGATAAGAAGGGATAATAATAATAATAATTGAGCCGTTTATTTTGAAAGTGGCCTAAGTCCATTAAAAAAAAATGAAAAACTCGAAAATTAATATAATTAAAGTGCTGAAAACTAATTATTTATGTCGATATATAATGACTCTTTGAAAATGGACTTAGGCCACTTTCAAAATAAACGGCACAATTATGATATTGAATTTTTTTTTTTTCGAAATGTAATCTATAATTATTTAGTATAATTATAATTTTTTTTAAACCACTTCACGCCCTTGGCCACGTATGTGAAGGTTTAGTTTTTTATAATTATATAGTTCCTGTTAATAATAAATGGAACACAAATTTGATAACAATTTAATCACTACAGAATCCGTCAATCAGAGAAGTCTAAATTTTTTGGTTTGGCTGTACTGGTAAATCGTGAAAGAAAATAAAAAACATTAAGATATTTTTTTCTCGCTATAAAATAATACCGAAGTGTAAGAATTGTAATTGTAATCGTACTAAATTGGAAATTTGAGTAATTTTGTAATTACTTAAAATTGGTATTCGACCGTTACCCTTCTTAATTGATTCTTCATTATATTTTTATTATTTACAACAATTGGTTTGAAAAATCGATACTTCACGTTTTCAATCACCTGATGTGATATATTTATAAAATTGATTTTATAATTTTATAAAATTGTAAAACCAATTTTATAAAATTGATTATTTGAGCCGTTCATTTTGAAAGTGGCCTAACTCCAGTATTTTTTAATTTTTCGAAATGGTTTTTTATCAAAACTAATATCAAGGGGCACATGTTAGTACAGTTAACAACAAAACACTAAAAAATGGACTTAGGCCACTTTAAAAATGAACGGCTCATTTATAATTCTTTAAATTGACATTTGACTGTTAGTTCTTAATTGATTCTTCATTATACTTTTATTATTTACAACAATTGAACTGAAAAATCAATACTTTACGTTTTCAATCACCTGATATAATACATTTATAAAATTGATTTTATAATTTTATAAAATTGCAAAACCAATTTTATAAAATTAATAATTTATAATTTTTTGAATTGACATTCGACCGTTACCTTCTTAATTGATTCTTCATTATATTTTTATCATTTACAACAATTGATCTGAAAAATCAATACTTTACGTTTTCAATCGCCTGATATAATACATTTATAAAATTGATTTTATAATTTTATAAAATTGCAAAACCAATTTTATAAAATTAATAATTTATAATTTTTTGAATTGACATTCGACCGTTACCTTCTTAATTGATTCTTCATTATATTTTTATCATTTACAACAATTGATCTGAAAAATCAATACTTTACGTTTTCAATCGCCTGATATAATACATTTATAAAATTGGTTTTATAATTTTATAAAATTGCAAAACCAATTTTATAAAATTAATAATTTATAATTTTTTGAATTGACATTCGACCGTTACCTTCTTAATTGATTCTTCATTATATTTTTATTATTTACAACAATTGATCTGAAAAATCAATACTTTACGTTTTCAATCACCTGATATAATACATTTATAAAATTGATTTTATAATTTTATAAAATTGCAAAACCAATTTTATAAAATTGATTATTTATAATTTTTTGAATTGACATTCGACCGTTACCTTCTTAATTGATTCTTCATTATATTTTTATTATTTACAACAATTGATCTGAAAAATCAATACTTTACGTTTTCAATCACCCAATATAAGATATTTAAAAAACAAAAATTGTAAATTTACCTTGAACAGTTCACCACTGTTTGGAACGACGGTATCCAGAGTAGCGCTGAGCTCCATTAAAGGTTTCATAATTTGCTTGAGATGTTGCAGTTGTTCGCAAGCAAACAATAACCACGAACAGAAAAGTACATCGACACTATTGGCATCCACTAAGCAAACGAACAACCAATAAATTTGAAAACCTAATATAAAACCGTGGGCTGCCCCTTTTTTGGCGTCGAACGGGTACCATGAGCGAACCAACAGCCTCGGTAGCTGAAAATGCATCAAAGTTGGAATTGAGCAATTTTGTCATTTTACATCAATTGTGCGAAAATTAAAATGTGACTTTCTTAAAAAAATATGATAATATTAGTACTTTCATGGTAAACTAAAATACCAAAGTAACAAAATACTAATATAAAAAAATAATTTATATGACAACATCAATAATTTACTAATATTCTCAAAATTATTTAAAAAATAAAATACCGAGAGGCTGCTATCGCCCGCAAAAATCGGTAACGCAATCGTTATTCGCAAGATTAGTAAAGTGATGTTATCGCTTGAGAAAGATTTGGAAATTATGGAGTGTCTTATTTTATCTTGATCAGCTGAATATTTTAAGAATCAAGAGATTTCCACGTTAATAATTCCGACAAAAGTTAAGGGATTTCGAGGGCGACATGTGAAAACGCCATGTGTTTTGAATTTTTAGGGGGCAACTTTTCTTCCAAACATTTTTTTTGTGGAAAATGTCGATTTTTATATCCACCAAAATAAAAAATAACGAAAACTACATTTCGTAATTTGTACTTTTTCTATTATAAACGAGTCATTCGTTTAAAAAAAATGTTTGTTTGGCATAAGTTTGTAAAAAAAAATATGTATAAAATAAGAAAATGCTTAGATGAGCTGCATCTACATTTTTCGCAAAAATTGAATTTGAAAAATATAATTTTTTTCATATCAGTTGAAAATTCTGTTGTATCTACTAAAATTAACAGAAATGTTGAGGGCTTTAATACTGATAAAAAATTATGTTTTTTATTATACAAAAAATATGGGTTCTGATTTGAAGAATTGGAACCTATATTTTTATAATCCCCTATAAGACTTAATAAAACCCCATAAACCCCTATAAAAATTCAAAACGCAGCATTTTCAAATGCCCCCCCTCAAAATTCGACAACTTTTGCCTGAAGCATTTTTGTGAAAATCTCTAAAATGATATTTTTCAATGTGCAAACAACAATTCGATTATAAATTTTTTCATTTAATCTGGATTTTCTGATATTCATAAAAAATGTAACATTTAAATTCGTGGTTGTATTGTATCGCGTATTTAAACAATCCTGTACTTGTTCTATTTTTTGTGATATCGTAGTTATGATGGTAAAATCGCGTTTTGGCCCACATCTTGGTTTCTCCGATATAAATTTTATTACAATTTTTGCAAGATAATTGATGTATTATATTTTTGTTTAAAATGTAACATTTGATAGATTTTTTCGCATCTTGATCGAAATGGTTTCTAATTTTAAAATTACAGCTAATATTACTACTCCTCGCGATGGGAGATCAACCAAATAACGAGAAAAGGAAAATTTGTAGCGATAAAATGAAATTGCGAAAATTTCGTGAAACAAAAATGATCGAAATCGGTGAAAAAATAGAAAAATACAAATAAATTGTACCTCAACGATCGTAGTTTCGTTGGTTACGGGATCGATGATTTTCTTATTGGGATCTTCCACGAAAGTGAGAATAGTCCAGGCAATTACTGACAAAACGGTGGCACCACTAACACAAAAGAGCAGTCTTCTCATTTTGGTGAGGGCGATGGAATGATATCTCGCATTGCTTTCGGCAAACAGTGGATGGCTGTTGGGATTATTCCAAATTCCCAAAGTACGGTAAAAAAGTTTACTTCTCACAGCAAAGTATACTACTTTCACAACGGTATGCGTGAAGAATAGCATCGTTATTGTGTTTGCCGTCAAATCATCGACATCTCCACTTTCCAACACAAGGTTGATGCCGCATAATCCGAACTGCAGTAAAATTAGGAATAATGTTACACTGGAGTAGATTTTGTGCATGAATTTTGTCGATGCATCCTGGTAATAATTGAATAAAAAGTGACCGCTCATCTGCATCAAACGTATGTTGGGCATCAGGTCGGAGACCAAGCCCTGTTGCTTAAATTTCATCATCTGTAAAAATAAGAAAAAAAAAACAAAAACTATATTTCCTAATTCGTCCTTTTTTTTGTTGTAAGTGAGATATTGGTTTTTAGTAAAAAAAACGTATTTGTTTGGCACAAGTTTCTAAAAAAAAATATATAAAATAAGGAAATGCTTTTATGAGCTTCAACTAGATTTTTCATAAAAATTAAAATTGACGCATTTTTTTTAATATCTATTTGGAGCGAATATTTTTTGACGATCAAATTTTTGGTTCGTCCAAATTGAATTTGAAAGAAAGATGCATTTCTTTAATATCCATTCCCTTTTGTTGCCAAAATTTCTTGGCGAGCACATTTTTAGTTTGTCCAAATTGATTTTGAAAGAAAGATGCATTTCTTTGATGTTCTTTGCCATCAGGAATACTATAAAATAAGTAGTATATCTTTTCTTAAAAATTGTAATGTTTAAAATATTGGCACCTTCTATACATATATGTAACCCTAATGTTTCATATACATGTACACAATTTTATATATCCCGTATTTTTCCTAATTGACTGAAGAAATCCTTCTTCGGCTACGCCGATCGTGGAAAAAAAAAGGAATCGTCAAGATAACGACAATTGTTAGAAAAAAAATAATTATGCGCTCGTGACATAAAATGATGAAACATGTTTTATAAAATTGACAGTTATTGATTCGTAAAAGATTAATGATTAAAAATATCAATTTTATGATGCGCATTAACGTTTTTAATTTTGCATCTTATTTTTGCAAAGAAATTTGTGTACTCAAATAATGAAACAAACTATTTAAAAAAAATAATAATTATTGATTCGTAAAAGATTAACGATTAACAATATCAATTTTATAATGCTCATTAACGTTTATAATTTTGCATCTTATTTTTCTAAAGAAATTTGTGTACTAAAATAATGAAACAAACTACTTAAAAAAATAATAATATCATTCGTAGAAGTTTAATGACGATCAATAGCAATTTTATAAGACACATTAGCGCCTATAATTTGGTACCTTATCTTTATTAAAAAATTTCTGTAATCAAATAGTGAAAGAAAATACTTGAAAAAAAATAATAATTATGCGCTCGTGACATAAAATAATGAATCAAACCATTTCAAAAAATTGATAGTTATTGATTCGTAAAAGATTAATGATTATTAATACCGATTTTATGATGCACATTAACGTTTATAATTTTACATCTTATTTTTGCAAAGAAATTTGTGTAATTAAATAGTGAAACAAACTATCTAAAAAAAATAATAATTATTAATTCGTGAAAGATTAACGATAAACAATATCAATTTTATGATGCTCATTAACGTTTATTATTTTGCATCTTATTTTTCTAAAGAAATTTGTGTACTAAAATAATGAAACAAACTACTTAAAAAAATACTAATATCATTCGTAGAAGTTTAATGATGAACAATAGCAATTTTATAAGACACATTAGCGTTTTTAATTTGGTACCTTATCTTTATTGAAAAATTTCTGTAATCAAATAGTGAAAGAAACTACTTGAAAAAAATAATAATTAATTCGTAGAAGTTTCATGATGAACAATAGCAATTTTATAAGACGCATTAGCGTCTATAATTTGGTATCTTATCTTTATTGAAAAATTTCTGTAATCAAATAGCGAAAGAAACTACTTGAAAAAAATCATAATTAATTCGTAGAAGTTTCACGATTAACGGTATCGATTTTATAATGCACATCAGCGTTTGTTATTTTGTATTTTAATTGAATAAAAAAATTTACAAGGGTTAGACAATTTCTTGCAATGTTTATTATTTTTCCACGTAATTTCATTGAATTTCGTCACGAGCGCATCTTTATCATTTTTTTTTGGCGAATCGTAAAAATTATTTTTCTCCGTTGACGACGAATCCTAAGAGAAAAATCGTAGAGAAAAGGTAAAACCAAGAAAATTTGTCACCAAAAAAAGTATTGGATTTATTTGAACTTCACAAAAAACTGTTATCTGACTTCTTTCGTTGGCACTCGTTTAATTTAAAACCGGATCACGATTTTTTTTGTTTTTTATTTAGAAAATTGATCAAAGATTTGTACCTTGAAGAGATTTTAATAAAAAAAAGTCCACTTAATAAAAAGTATGAAATCGTTTAGTTTTCCTCCGGGGTATCCCTTCGCCGCACACCGAAATGCGAAAGAAGTGCGTGCGACCGTAAGCACTGGACTTTTACAAGCTCGAGGGAAAGCATTTGCCGCCGCTACTCATCGTAGTACGCGCGACGTCGTTTTCTAAACGGAAATTATTTTATGTCTTTCTTATATCCCTGTTAGCTTAGTAGCGGTAGGTTTTACCCAGGGTAAAAACCCCTTCCATAATGGCAATACTTGCATCAAAAGAAGGCGCCAAACGTGGACGAATAGGGGTTCCAGTAATACTGCGTCGATGCGCAGTCGCAAAATGTAAGAGTTCGCTATTGGGGTAGCAAAGTTCTTACTTATATACTCTGTAACTTCTCCACTTTTAAATTATGCAAAATAGAGAAAAAGCTTTCGCGGAAAAAAAAAACTAACAAAGAACCTATGTTTCTTTCAATTCCTTCTTTTTATCATATACATATATGTGTATATTGTTTTCGAGATTAACTTTCAAATTTTTCGCGCTCTAAAATGGACCGACACTTTCGCGACGTAAATTTATGTTTAATTGTAATTGAAAGTGCGTTAAACTTTATTATTGAACGGGTCACCTCAAAAACGTTGTAAGGTACAAATTGCAAATTGTTCAAAAACCCCCGAAGATGGAAAAAATAATATTAAAATAATATTATAAAAAAATAATATAAAATACTATAAAAAAATAATATAAAATAATATTATAAAAAAATAATATAAAATAATATTAATATTAAAAAAAACAATTCATCCATTTTTTAAAAGAATTTTTTTAAAAATCCATCAGGTTATTTCTTTCATTTTTGGGGGTACCTTGGGGGTACCTTACATTAAAAAAAAAATTCATCCATTTTTTTAAAAGAATTTTTTAAAAAATCCATCAGGTTATTTCTTTCATTTTCGGGGGTTTTTGAACAATTTGCAGTTTGTACCTTACAACATTTTTGAGGTGACCCATCCAATTACTTAACTATTTCTACCAAAGGTGTCAAAAGACACCTTTTAGAATTTTAATTTAGCGTTATTTTCGAGGTTCAATTTTCACTTGATCTTTTTTTTGGAATTCACAAACGGGAGGTGCTTGGTAGAATTATCCTAATTTGCATTTTTGTTTACTATTTTTCATGGAAAATTAAAATGCTAAAAAAATACTAAAGTAACAAATTAATTTACATTCAATAAAAATAAAGAACCGAGGAGGTTGCTATCGCCCGCAAAGATCGGTAAAGTAATCGTTATTAGCAAGATCAGTAAACTGATATTAACACTTGAGGAAGATTTGGTAATTATGGAGTGTCTTATTTTATCGCGATCAGCTGAATATTTTTTTAAAACGAAGAGATTTCCATGGAAATCCTTCGGATAAAAGCTGTAGAATCGTAATTTTTGGGGAAAAATAAGTAACCTTTGATTCAAACATTTTTTTGGAAAATATCAATTTTTTATATCTACCAAAATTGACAGATGGGATTTTTAATAATTTGTTACTCGGATACTGATAATTGATTTTACTCAAAATTTAATAAACAAAATCTTTGAAAAGAAATGCAAATTTTTGTTTAATTGAATACATTAATTTGACGGTAACAAAAGTCTCGAATCAAATAAAAATATATAATAAAAAAAATTCGGACGTTTTTTTCAGAATCTTACATGAATTTTAAACCTTTTACAAGTTTTTTTAAAAATCTCTAGTTTTCGAGTAAAAAGTTACTAAAAAACCTACAATTTCTGTTAATTCGGTAGACATAAATAATTTAGTTTCGTTCATTTCCAATCTACGAGGTCGGTGCATAATTAACGACGATTTTTTACGTTCTTTTCGTGCAAGGTAATCGTCGTTAATTATGCACCACAAATTTTTCTTCACATTTCGTTTTACTTTTTATTTATTTTTTCCGTTCATTTCTTTTCGTTTATTTTCCACCAGAAAAAAATTATTTGAATCAAAATTTTCATTTCCCTAGTTACAAGCACCAGTACATCATACTTCCAGGAATTATAATTTGTTGTTAAAACGATATACGCGCTAATACTATATCGATGGCGTAACTTCTACTATACTGACATAATTGAAACCTCGGAGTAACTTTATAGTAAAAATATGGTAAATTTTGCTATAATTTTTTTTTTTCAAAACAAAAGTACACCCTATCAGTGTACTCTTGTTTTACCGGTTCGCATTGTTCTTACGTTATTGATGTCGCAAACAAATATAAAGTTTTCGAGGGCACGAGCGTATACGTATACACGAGTGTACTAAAATGAGTCCCTTATTTATTTAAAGTGTAGCAACTCGTAATTACTATGTCAATATTAAACGTATAGCCGGCTAAATACAAATAGGTAATGTCGATGACAAGCGTCGTTTCATTTCTACCGCTCACTCCGTTAACGACTCTTCTTGTTAGAACTTTATGCGTGTGTGCACGATATGACGATGTAACTTAATAAAATAGAATTATTGTGAGCCAACATTGATACGTATTAGGTCGTAACGTGTATTCAGACCATTTTTTAGCCGGTCGCCCAGCGAAGAAAGGGCACGAATTTGCGTTACAACTTAACGTTTATGTCCATTTTCATTCACGATATTTTTTCCCGATAGGGGAAATGCACCTAAATTGGCCCGATTCTCGATTCAGGAAATAGTTGACGTTCTCGAATACCTGGAAAGCAAAAGTTTCGAACGATTCCGCCGTTAAGTACCTCACGGGGACATTTATGACTATAGAATGCACTTTTTCTTTTTTTTAATTTTTGCCGTTTCGATTTTTTTTCTAACGAATTTTTAATTATCGTGTTTTAATTCTAACGAATTTTTAATTATCGTATTTTAATTCCAACGAATTTTTAATTATCGTATTTTAATTCTAACGAATTTTTAATTATCGTATTTTAATTTCAACGAATTTTTAATTATCGTATTTTAATTCCAACGAATTTTTAATTATCGTATTTTAATTCCAACGAATTTTTAATTATCGTATTTTAATTCCAACGAATTTTTAATTATCGTATTTTAATTCTAACGAATTTCTAATTATCGTATTTTAATTCCAACGAATTTTTAATTATCGTATTTTAATTCTAACGAATTTTTAATTATCGTATTTTAATTCTAACGAATTTTTAATTATCGTATTTTAATTCCAACGAATTTTTAATTATCGTATTTTAATTCTAACGAATTTTTAATTATCTACACATTTTTTTGAAAATTTTCGTAAGGCGTCGAATTTGGTTTGGTTCATTTCTGATCTATTAGATTGATGCATAATTAATGACGATTTTTTGCGTTCTTTTCATGCAAGGTAATCGTCGTTAATTGTGCACCATAAATTTTTCTTAACATTTCGTTTTACTTTTCAAATTTTGTTTTTCTTTCCATTTGTTTTCCTTTTTAAAAAATCGAATATTCGCGCGAAATACAAAAATTACGATCGAGGTCGTAACAAATCGTATAATTACATACTTGCTACCAACTTGACCCGGATTTGACCAAAAGTGAAAAAAGTATAACCGAAAAAATAAAAACTAGCGATTTTGGAAAATCAAATTCTAAACTGGAAAGTGAAAGGTGCAGAAATTGTAAAAAAGAAATAAATATCCCTAGACTGCGATTCTTCCAAAAAATGTCAATCGTACTACGTTGTATAATTAACGACGATTACTCTGCACGAAAAAAAAATTCCAAAAATCGACATTAATTATGCGCAACCTTAATACCATTAACATTTTTTCGAAAAATTGCAAATGCGTGAACCGAATTCGTGAACCAGGTAGATATTCCTAAATTTATTTCGTTTACAATTTTTGTACCTTCTATTTTCCAAATTTTAATTTTGATTTTTCAACATCCCTCCTTTTTACTCTTTTGCTTACATTTATTTACGATTTTTTTCAAAACTTGTTAGAATTTTGCTAATTTTCCAAAAAAATTTTAACGGTATTTTAGGTTGTTAAATAATTAACGACGATTTTTGGCGTTTGAATTTGAGTTTCCAACGTCCCTCCTTTTTATTCTTATTTCATTTCTGACCAAAGCCGGGTCAAGTTGGTAGCATTTATATAATTACGTATGCATCCGCGAGTGTGTAAAGAAAAAAATTTCTCCAATGCATATTGAAAAAGAAATAATATATGTTTCAGTTGGCTAAGGTAATGAAGCGATATTAAATTTGTATATGAACTGCATTCCCAATAATAGGAATAAAGTATGAGGCTATAAGATGTTAGGACTTATTTATTATCAGGTTCAACCCTGGAAGAAAGAATTCTCATTGAATATGTGTATTTGAACCTTCCTAGAGAGGACGAATGTATTTAAAAATGCTATATATTCTCTAGGTACCTTGGGAATATCAGAGAATGTTCATCCACTTTTACCAGTAAGGGATAGCGCTTTTATTCAAATTATACAGTTGTGAATATTCATGAATGTTGAATTCAATGGTGATAAAGCAAGTCAAGGAAATCTTCAAATTTCATTAAAATCGTGTAGACTTCAATATCTTGATCGTCACACTGGATATTTTCGAATCTATTTTTGGGTATTTTTGAAAGACCCTTACTCGATGTATTTTTTCCCGAGGAATCTATTTTTATTATTAAAATGCTAAATTTCCAATGGGAAATGCGATTTTTCCTCAAAAAACCTACTTTTTTCCAACTTCTGCTGGGATTTCGTCAAATTTGACCGTTGGAATCGATTCTACGGGAAAAATTACCCTTAGAAATGATTTGTCCAACGCCATTTTTGAAACTTTAATTTTTAGCCCATTTTTGGGGGAAGGGAGGTATGCCTAAAAAATCGACTTTCAGAAAACTTTTTTCGGAACTTTCGCGAGACCCATATCCGATGTATTTTTTCCCGAGGAATTCATTTTTATTATTAAAATTCCAAATTTCCAATGGGAAATGCGATTTTTCCTCAAAAAACCTACTTTTTTCCAACTTCTGCTGGGATTTCGTCAAATTTGACCTTTGGAATCGATTCTACGGGAAAAATTACCCCTAAAAATGACTCGTCCAACCTCATTTTTCAAATTTTAATTTTTACCCCATTTTGCAGGGAAGGGGTAAGTATGGCTAAAAAAATCGACTTTTGGAAAATTTTTTTTTAACTTTCGGGAGACGCATATCCGATGTATTTTTTCCCGAGGAATCCATTTTCACTGTCGAAATTCCCAAAATCCAACGAGAAAGGCGATTTATCCTGAAAAAACCTACTTTTTTCCAACTTCTGCTGGGATTTCGTGAAATTTGACCTTTGGAATCAATTCTACGGGAAAAATTACCCCTAGAAATGACTTGTCCAACGCCATTTTTGAAACTTTAATTTTTTGCCGATTTTTGGGGGAAGGGGTAGGGTTTTATTTCGAGATATATCGTGACGTGTCTTTTCTACAATAGGATATTAACAAATGACAAACAGCCCACATATTTATTTGTTTCAAATCTCACTTGTTTGTTTCTATGGAATTGAAGATTGATGGTTTTTTTTTTATATACTAACGTCATTGAATTAAATGTACGAGAAGAGTTTGATAAAAAAATATAAGAAATCTACATCCGTACAAAATAACCGTGTGCTTAAAGAGTCCATTTTTATCGAAAGAATATAAAATGGCAAAAGATCTGTGGTTGTTTTTTATAATATTTGCCTTAACAAATAGAAAAACGGCTCTCGCTGAACCACCAGGTCTGCTCAAAAATATCTTATATATTATTTTCTTAAAATGAAAAGCAATTAAAAAATTTCATATACTTTTTCATTGAAATTACAGTTGTTCCGAAGGATAACACGAATTGGAATAAAACTAATGAAGGTATAGTCCCTTTAAAACTAATTGACGCCAATAACAATTCCACAAACGATCCTCAACTTGTGCCGGACGAAATTGTGGGGGACAAAAGCATTTCCGTGAATTTTGAAATTCCGAAAAATGTTATTCTCTTTTTGATCGACGATGAAAAGAATCATGAATTTTTTTCGGACAATTTCAATGATACCTGGATGTCGTTTCCTGTTCAAGGACATTTCCGTGTAATGATTTTTCTTGAATATTATATTTTCCCTATGAATTTAATCACTCCAATTTTTTATATAAATTTACGATTGAAAAATTGGCATAATTTTGTGAAATTCATGAAATTATTGCGTTTACAATCTTACTAGTCAAAAATTCTAGGATATTTTCGTAGAATAATTGTTCTTAAATATTATATTTTTTCTATGAATTGAACCACTTCCATTTTTTTTGTATAAATTCACGATGGAAACATTGTGAAATTTATGAAATTATTGCGATACAATGTGACTAGTAAAAAATTTCAGAAACGAAGTAGGTTTTTATCATACAAGGGTCTGGAAAAATAATTTTAATTAATCATGGATAAAATCATGAACTTTTTCTAATAATTTCAATAATTCAAGGATCCACTTCCCGTTTTAGAATATTTTCGTAGAATAATTGTTCTTAAATATTATATTTCTTCTATCAATTGAACCACTTCAATTTTTTTAATATAAATTCCCGATGGAAATACTAACATAAAATTGTGTAATTTGTGAAATTATTGCGTTACAATGTTACTAGTCAAAAATTTCAGAAACAAAGTAGGTTTTTATCATACAAGGATTTGGAAAAATAATTTTAATTGATCATGGATAAAATCATGAACTTTTTCTAATAATTTAATTAATTCAAGGATCCACTTCCCGTTCTAGAATATTTTCGTAGAATAATTGTTCTTAAATATTATATTTTTTCTATGAATTGAACCACTTCAATTTTTTAAATATAAATTCCCGATGGAAATACTAACATAAAATTGTGTAATCTATGAAATTATTGCGTTACAATGTTACTAATCAAAAATTTCAGAAACGAAGTAGGTTTTTATCGTACAAGGGTGTGGAAAAATAATTTTAATTGATCATGGATAAAATCATGAACTTTTTCTAATAATTTAAATAATTCAAGGATCCACTTCCCGTTCTAGAATATTTTCGTAGAATAATTGTTCTTAAATATTATATTTTCTCTATGAATTGAACCACTTCAATTTTTTTAATATAAATTCCCGATGGAAATACTAACATAACAATGTGTAATCTATGAAATTATTGCGTTACAATGTTACTAGTCAAAAATGTCAGAAATAAAGTACAGGTCTTCCTCGTACATTGAAAACCAACCATCCCGTGAAGTCAGTGCCGGTATTAGAGATTGCAATCGCAACTTTAATACTCATATCGTACAAAATGTGTCATAAATAAATAAGACGTTTATTGCTATACCTCCGCTCGTATTACAATATTCTTGTTGCAACTGCCACAAGACTCTAATATCCGGACAAAAATCTCTGTAACTTCGTTAATTCGGAACTGTAATAATTACGGTAATATTTCTTAATTACAGTTCCAAAACGCCTAGACGCGTTTGCGTTCTTTGTCACAGGGCCGGACATTCTCCACTTTTTATAGCTTTGCTTAACTTTCTTAAAAACGTAAAAGTAACGTTCCAACATTTTCTTTCATTTGGAGTCCGAGAGAGTAATTTGTAGGTAGAGAAAGGAAGTGGATGTCATTATCCCCTTTTTTAAAGTATTTCTACTCTGTAGAATTCATCGAAGCGAAAAATCACGATTTGGTAATTCTTGAAGTATCGGTAGCTGGTTTGCCGAGTATTTGGTCGAACTTGGAACTCGAAATGAAATAAAATGAAAATTATTTATTAACACTCGAATTATGAATACAGCGTGTGTTCAATATTTATATTACATTTACATTTCTAATACATTTCCGATATATATTTTATTACATTTGCATTCTTCAAATGCAAAGTACACCTAATTCTCTTTTTACACGAATTTTTTTTACACGAATTTGATTTAACACGAGCTAAAAATAAAAAAAATTTCTCTTTTTACACGAATTGTTTTGTTTTAGCACGATTTTCAATATTCTATGAATTTTTCTTGAATCTCATAGAGCAAATATTTCTTATGTTTATATTATTTTAACTTTTTTTTATATTAATGAATTTCAGATATTATTTTCTTTTTCTCAAAGTATAATTCACTTTTTAAAATATATTTAATGACTTAAAATGTGTAAGCACGAAATAAATTAAGTGAACTCTACAATAATTTTTTAATATTGTTTACACCTAATTCTCTTTTTACACGAATTTTTTGGGAACGTATCCATCGTGTAAAAAGAGAATTAGGTGTAAAGCAAAAAACTGGTAGTTGGACGCCAAAAAACTCCAGAAAGCAATGTTTTCATAAACCGATTCCTGCCATACTTTGTAAAAATCGAGGAAACAAAAAATCATGCGAAAAATCGGCGAAAAAAAATTGTTTATCAACACTTAAGCTATTAATACAGTACATGTTTATTATTTATATTACATTTACATTTTTATTGCATTTTTGATATATATTTTATTACATTTGCATTCTTCAAATGCAAAGTAAAACAAAAAAAACTGGTAGTTGGATGCCAAAAAACTCCAGAAAGCAATGTTTTCATAAACCGATTCCTGCCATACTTTGTAAAAATCAAGGAAAGAAAAAATCATTCGAAAAATCAGCGAAAAAAAATTGTTTATCAACACTTAAGCTATTAATACAGTACATGTTTAATATTTACATTACATTTACATTTTTAATCAATTTTGTGATATACTGTGGTTTTTTAAAATGCAAATCAAAGCGAAAAACTGGTACTTGGATGCAAAAAAACTCCAGAAACCGACTCATTCGTAGACTAATTTCGACTCTATGGAATTCAAGAGAACGAAAAATCGCGTTTTGATAATTCTCCAAGTACCAGTAGCTGGTTTTGCCAAGTATTATAAAAATGGAATTACTTACTTACACTCAAATTATGAATTCCATCGTATTCGACAAACAATAATGATTATTAATTTTTCCAAAATCGATCGAAAGTCAATCTTTGCATTAATTTTTATTCAGGCAAATAATCATTCCATTTTTTTTTATATAAAAGATTTTTTATTTCTGTAAAATCGCAGGCTTGCAATAATGTTGCAACACCATACCGCACGGTCCAATCTCTGCTAAATTTGTTATCCCCAAAAAACTGCAAATGTGATTCTTCTCTGTTACGATCAAACATCGGTGCTCTTCTCTCTTGGGCTCGTTTTACCAAAGGAATGGCCGTAGGTAGATACGTTTGTCAAAGAATTTGTCTTATTTCTTATCAAATATGCATTTTTCACATCAGTAATACCGCATTAACTTTATATACACATTCCAAAATCCAAATGTCCATTTATTTTTGAAATTTATTCCAAAATTTTCAATAGAGAAATTTAAAATATATGTAAAGTAAAGGTACCAGTAGTTGACCATTTTCTAAAAAAAACATAAAAAATCAGATTTTCATAAGATGTGACGTTTTTATTTTGATGAAAGTGCGCATCTTATAAAAATCTTATTTTTTATGGTTTTTTAGAAAATGGTCAACTTCTGGTACCTTAACCTTAACCCTTCGAGAACACTCTGGGTCAATTTGACCCGTACCTCAATTTCGATTAAGAATAACGTAATAATAACGTAATCTGACGAAATAATTATACTTTTTTCACAGTACACTAGACTTATATTTTTTTCTTAATTCTACTATATTTCAAGAATAAACAGTTAAATTTTCAGCTAAAAATATTCAATAAAAAAAATTCCACATTTATTTTTGTAAATTTCAATTTTAAAAAACAAAATTTTTTTTCGAGAATTTTTTTCGATATATCAATAATTATAATGACACTTTAAAATTATATGACATGATTTATCTGTGTTTCAAGTATACCTAGGAATTTTTTCAAGCTAATCAAACTTGTCGCTTTAAAATGGCGTACTCTTATAGTTAGCGTCGGGTCAGATTGACCCAGAGTGTTCTCCATGCTTGAAAAAAGAGGTGTGTTCTCGAAGGGTTAATATCTAACAAAATATACTGATATAATTATTTCATTTTAGGTTCCTTTTCATCCACAAATTTTTCCATTCCGCCTCTTCTATTGGAACCAAATTTTGACGACGTCCATTTGAAAATACGGAACGTTTCCCTTCACGTAACACACACACCGAAAGGTAATTTTTGTTGTTTAACAGAATCTTAACCCATTCGCTGCCAAGGACGAGTATACTCGTCTTTGGCAGGTTGTCATGCATTGCCAACTACTCGTCTTTGGTTTTATGCTTGTAAATGATTATGTATGATAATATATGTGCTCTTACCAAGAAATAACAGAACTTTGGTGAACAATAACACTCAAAATATAAATGGCAATGGGAATGACTTCATATAATTTAGGCTTGGCAGCGAATGGGTTAATATGTACAAAGTAAACGTCTTAATCTACGTCCAATAAGAAATGTTGCAAGAACTCAGTCCTTCCATCTGCCATGTTCCTCTAATATTCCAAACTCTAACCAGGCTAGGTAATGATGAGCTAATAAAGTGAGCATTTCGGTAATAAAATGGGAATGGAAATGGAGATACGTCTCTTCCTTACATAATTTCCCTTCCTACAGTTCACGATCGCGATCTTTCCAGCGACATCACCTTTACCGGTTTTCAATCTTTCCGTTGCATGTTTATTCTAATTGAGACTTTGTCCATGGACATAAAAACTTACTCATTATCAACGATTGATATCAAAGTCTAGAATCGGTTTCTTCTACAATCGTTGTGAAATACGAGACAATTCGAAGCCATGGTGAATCTACGATTCGACAATAAACGTCCGTGAACACCTTTTGCAGTTACTTCGATGTGACAAATCGTGAAACGACGTAGAAAAATGGTAGAAATTATGCAAGGCAACAAATACGGTTGTCGTATGTAATAAACGTTTACAAACAAATGTGTATGTAATCCGAGTTTACGTACAATGAACTTATTTAATTTGGACGTTTCTTCTATTTTTCAATTTTGTAGTGTTTCGACAGTAGCGTCATTTTGCTAATTATAAATTACAATTTTGTAATTGCAATTGAACAAATATTTAGTCAAATTTCGAATTTTATAAAATAATTGTTTCTCAAATAAACTACGAACCATGTATACCAAAATGTGTCATACACTTACACGTGTTTCTATGTAATTGTGAAAATAATTGAATCAATAGGGTTTTCTTGGTTTTGATTTATCGGCGATTTTTTGACAATTATTTTTCCAATGTGTGACTCTTGTTTCTTGATTATTTGGGTACAACTGAAATTTCGTTGGTGCTTCTTTGATGATTATATTCATGTATTCTTCTTCGTTACTGTAGTAGACCATGAATTCGAAAATTTGTCAGGAGGAAATTATTGAAACAAATTTGAAAAAATCTCCCATTTGTTTTCTTCAATTTTTCTTTTGGCCGAAAACGAAAAATTTGTTGGTAAAAATAATAAGAAATAGAAAACAAAATGAATTTTGGAATTTATTCGAAATTTCTATTTATTCCACATGAGAATTTGGAAAAATTCTTCGAAAGGAAATTTGTTGTACAAATTGGAAATAAATAAATTTAATGTTCATTCCAAATTGCCATTGACTTTTTGGAAAATATTGCTAAATTTTCAATAAAAAAAAAATCGAATAAATGGAAAATTACATATAAAGAAAATTGATGGTCTACTACATAATAAAGAAAAAAATATATATCAACGATATATAACAATCAAGTTTCGTTATTTTCAATCAAAATATTTCGTTTTCAGCTGAGAAAAAAATTGAAGAAAACAAATGGAAGATTTTTGGCCTATTGACGCGTTTGAAGAGGATCGTGCTGCATAATTTCTTCACTTTCTTCCACCCTCTGTCCCATTCGGATTCGAACAAAGAATTCTTCCAACAAATTTCTTACGCCCCGAAACTCAATCTTGCAAATATGATTGAAAGTGCAATTTCCGACTTAGAATTACTCTCCGATGGAAAGGGATACGTTGCAGTTTTAATTGCACATCCTGAAAACTCTGAATTAGATTCCGTTGTGAGCTTGTTACGTACAAGAGTAAGTTACTCGAAATTTTTTTCGTTAAAAACCATCGAAGCGGCGCCTTCATGGGATACGTTTGTTATTCCAGTACGCAAATAATTGACGTCAATCAATGATCTTGCTCCTTATCATTTGTTTTTATTTATGCATTCTGTTCTATCGGTATTACATGTCGTTATACGATGTGGAGATATTAATTGTTTACATACATTCAGTTTTTCCTCATATTTTAATTACACTTCCGTATTGCTTTGCATTTTCGAAATACAAAGTAAAATGAAAAACTGGTACTCGAATACAGAAAACTCCAGCAACTGGTGCATTCGTAATCAGAATTTTTGCCCTTTTTTTGTCATTTTAGAAAAAGTGCTTAAATATTTATCATCTCATTTCCATTGGTTCTGATTACTTTTTTCGTTGAGACTTGAGTTTTAGCTGACGACTTTCTTTTTCTTAAATATATTATTGGCGCGACAAATTGTTTTTTTATAGGGGTAGGGCCACTGTAAATTTGTAGAAAATTAAATTTTCTTTTATTGGGATAGGGCCACTGTAAATTTATAGAAAATTAAATTTTCTTTTTTGCTCAAAAGAGGCATCGAAGCTTCTAGAATATGGGGTAAGTATGGTCCCGGAGTAGCAAATTAATGGTACAAATTTCTTTTCATTATTTTTAAAGTCCCATACGCATTTCGCCAGTTTCGAATTTTTAATGTAAAAAAATGTTAGTTCTGAAAAATGTTAAAAATTTGTTTTTCCCAAATTTGCACCAGCCCCAAAAAGTTTCGCGAGAATGGCTCCAGTTTCTCTATATTTCAATATTTGCGAATTCTATTTTTTTATTTAGTAAATACTTAAATACAATATACGCTTAAATATCATTATTCTATAACCTTTTCTTTCATAAATAAAAAATAAAAATAAAAAAAAGACGCACATTTTCGGCTGTTACAGTGGTGCTACCTTATAACACTATTTCCACCGCGCTAATTATTATACGTAATGAAAAATCCAAAACCAAAAATACAGAATTCTAATTAAAACGGATTTTCTTAATTGATACCAATTTCTTTTACAGACGCATAATTGCTCTACCGAGCCGCTCCCGTTTGTGGATTTCAAAAAAAAAAAGATTAAATTAAATTTGAATTATTATAATCAAATTATAAAAGTTGTAATTGTTACAATTAAATTAAAATTCTAAAAGGTGTCATTTGACACCTTCGGTAGAAATGGTATTAAATGCTACAGATTTTCGAAAATTCAATTTCCTTTTGTTTATAAACTTGGCAACTTATTGCCATCTCCGCAAGGCATAGCAATTTGCAATTTTTCGTTGTACGATAAAGCTAACCGAGCAAAGCGCGGGTGGATCGTTTGACATAAAGTCCATGATAAAAAAAGTAAAGATTGCTAAAAGTCCACGTTGCATACTAAAAATCATTCCGTAAGACCTACGATACGTAATACATTTTAAGTGCCACGTGACACATAAGTACTGACGCAGTTGTCAAACTGTCTTGCAAATGCACTTAACGTCGCTGTGTTGGATAATTCTCTTGATCTATAGTAGGAAATGCGAATAAAATATCGTTTCGATTTGTAACAAGGATTCAAAAAATTGAAGGAAGAGCTCGTGGCCTATTGGACAATCTTTTTTTTTTTTTTTGAAGGAATTTGTTGATCACCCTGGTACTTTTTATTCGAAATATCAAATGATACCGTCATTACTCCATGGCACATGTCACCGCTGTGCATACATAATTCCGGCATAAGCAAATAGTTGTTGCTCTATGCAAGTGTACAACTAAATGACGTACGGTATAGATCGAACTTACGACTAAGAACCGTCCGTTGTTGTAGATCGAAACTTGCTAAAAAATTAAGTCCCTCACTCGGCAAAGTCCAATTTAAACATTAAACCTGACGAGCCACGTATAATACAAAATATAATCTAGTCGACAGTAATGGCACTTTCATTAATGATAAGTTTCAAAATTATCAACGGAGTAATAAGAGACTCTCTAAATGAATGGGTCACCTCAAAAACGTCGTAAGGTATACAATTTGCAAATTGTTCCAAAACCCCCGAAAAAAAAACCTGGTGGTGCAATAATAGAATAAGTCACCTCAAAAACGTCGTAAGGTACAATTTGCAAATTGTTCAAAAAACCCGCGAAAATGAAAAAAAATAACCTGGTGGTGCAATAATAGAATAAGTCACCTCAAAAACGTTGTAAGCTACAATTTACAAATTGTTCAAAAAATCCCCGAAAATGAAAAAAAAACCTGGTGGTGCAATAATAGAATAGGTCACCTCAAAAACGTTGCAAGGTACAATTTGCAAATTGTTCAAAAAACCCCCGAAAATGAAAAAAAAATAACCTGGTGGTGCAACAATAGAGTAGGTCACCTCAAAAACGTCGTAAGGTACAATTTGCAAATTGTTCAAAAAACCCCCGAAAATGAAAAAAAAAATAACCTGGCAGCGCAATAATAGAATAGGTCACCTCAAAAGCGTCGTAAGATACAATTTGCAAATTGTTAAAAAAACCACCGAAAATGAAAAAAAAACCTGGTGGTGCAATAATAGAATAGGTCACCTCAAAAACGTTGCAAGGTACAATTTGCAAATTGTTCAAAAAACCCCCGAAAATGAAAAAAAAAATAACCTGGTGGTGCAACAATAGAGTAGGTCACCTCAAAAACGTTGCAAGGTACAATTTGCAAATTGTTCAAAAACCCCCGAAAATGAAAAAAAAAATAACCTGGTGGTGCAATAATAGAATAGGTCACCTCGAAAACGTTGTAAGGTACAATTTCGAAATTGTTCAAAAACCCCCAAAAATGAAAGAAAAAATAACCTGGTGGTGCAATAATAGAATGGGTCACCTCAAAAACGTTATAAGTTACAAATTTTTGTAAACAATTATTATTGCACCATCAGGTTATTATTTTTTTTTTCATTTTCGGCGGTTTTCGAACAATTTGCAATTTGTACCTTGCAACGTCTTTGAGGTGACCCATTCATAATAACGATTTTCCGTTTCACCTTTGCGCAATAATTTATCCATTTTTTATTTTAATCAGGCTGCTGCGGAAAATGCTTTGTTGATCGTCACGGAAAAGTGCCACGAATCCCAAGAGACCGTGGCTTTTCTGGCGGCAGGTCCGGGATCCGATTCCATCGAGAAAGCTCGACACATCTGGGATGTCCCGGCTGCAATTAAACAGGCACTGACGCCCTTACAATTGAAACCACGGGAATGGGATTTTCTACCAACGACGAAATCCAATAAAAGAAACGCATGAAGTGACAAATCTGAAAATACAAGGGAACACGTATTTGGTATGAAAGCTACACGTTTGTTCTTTAAATATCAATAACAGTCATGTATCGTTAGTATTTATTTATTATTCAGCCTCATTCTGTACGTCAGGCTCATTATGTGGATCAATTCTTTTTTTCCATTGTAACAGGGTTCCATGGAATTCATGCTGTAATTGGAGGAATACTTTTGTTAATTATTTGTGCAAATCAATTATATAATTATCATTCGACAATAAATTATCAGTTATCTGACAATTATTATTATATATTATATGTTAATATTATATATTTATATAATATTTTAGCTATTTATATATTTTAATATTTATATATTATATATTTTAAAATACTGATGAAATTAATTTTTATTATACATAATTAATATTACATTAACTTTGAATATATAATACAAGGTATATTATAATAACAAATAATTCTTTGTTTGTTCAATATTTGATCATTTATTCGTTGATTACTTGGTTTAAACAATTCGACCAATTCCAATAAATTTTATGAATACATATAAGTATAAAATTATATGTAAATTACATATTTAAAAAGTTAATTGGAATTGGTCGAATTGTACAAACTAAGAAATCAACAAATAAAATAAAGTAGATTATATTATATTATATTAAAAGTAATAATATAGTAATATAATATAATATAATATAATTTAATATAATTATATTCAAGGAAATTTAAAATAATTTTTGTAAATATTAGAAGAATTACTCCTATATTAAAAATATATATACATTTTTTTTTTCAATATCTTTGACTATGAAAAATTTGAAAATTTCGTTCAAGTGGTTGATCTGAATACACGAGAGTGTAAATGGGACAAGTTTACCGGTGACTTTCAGTATCGGGGTGCCGAAAGTCCTGACAAAGCAAATTGTAACGTTTGCAATTATCTTTGACCCGATCCGATCCAAAATCGAAAAAGCGATTAGAGAGAAAATTTATATTTCCAGGATTTTTCTTTTCACTTTTCTTGCAATAAAAAACTCTATAATTTCTTGTGTAAAAGTAAAATTACAGTTTCATGGCTGTGGATTAAAATTTTCTTATTTCATTTTTTATTCATAATTTTCTTATTGGTAATTTGTGGCAAAATAAATACAATTTTTCAAGTCTTTTTATTTTATGTAAAAATACAAAGACAGCAATTTGAGAATTCCGCTAAATAAATATATTTTTTCAAAATATTGACCATTTGGAAATTCGACAATTCGAGCTTTTGATTTCGACGAAACCCTCGTCAAAACATATGATTGACGATTGAAAAAACGAAGAGTCGCGTGTGTCGAGTTGTTTTCTGAATTACGCGAGTTTCGGTGTAATACAGGTAACATTTAACGCGTCACCGGTAATTCATATCGACCTCGATGTGTTAATATCAATCGTTGCTGATACAGCTAGTCGGGCATTGACGCAATCAATCTACTGAAAAGTGAAAGATACAAATAATCGTAGATTCGTGTGAGCAACATGCAAACAAAATCATTGTTTAAACTTTACCAACACGTACTGCACTCCTTCACTTGCAACGATATCCTGGAGAACATTGTTATTAACATGCGCATATTTTTTTCTGCAAAAATGAATTAATTAAAAAAAATACGAGTATTGCATAAGTAAGGTAACGTTCTTTATAAGACACGTTTCCTCGGTAATTAATCAATTTTATCGGGAGAGTGGTTTAATAAAACGGAAATTGTTGTTGAATTTCATTTATTCGCGTAAGATACTTTTTTTTTAAAAATTAATTCAACGGTTCTTTCTCCTCTTTTTGTTTTTTTAATAAGGTCGAAAGCGTGATAAATGAAAGTTCTGCCGGAACAATCCCAATTGCTGAACACATCGGTTCGATCATTTACAAGAAAAATGGTAATTAGAGAATTCGAGATGCAAAAGTTGGTCCATCCGGTCTGCCGATACTTTCCTGCAATTTTTCTACAATCGAAAATATTGAAATTTTATTTTCAGCTGACATCAATGCTCATTTTAATAAATCCATTCCTGTGAACGAGTGTAAAGCTAGTGTATGAAATATTTAAATAAATTTTCAGTGAATAATTTTTGGCAAATAATTGATACGATTTTTTTTTTGATGCCCTTTGTTTGATGCCCACTCATTTATAAATTTTCAAAAACAGAAAAATCATCGGGGATATTATTTTTATTTATATTATTACGTGTATTTAATAATTGTATCATTATTAATTATATATTTTATATTTATTTTTTATTATCCATTCCTGTGAACGAGTGTAAAGCTAGTGTATGAAATATTTAAATAAATTTTCAGTGAATAATTTTTGGCAAATAATTGATACGATTTTTTTTTTTGATGCCCTTCGTTTGATGCCCACTCATTTATAAATTTTCAAAAACAGAAAAATCATCGGGGATATTATTTTTATTTATATTATTACGTGTATTTAATAATTGCATCATTATTAATTATATATTTTATATTTATTTTTTATTATCCATTCCTGCGAACGAGTGTAAAGCTAGTGTATGAAATATTTAAATAAATTTTCAGTGAATAATTTTTGGCAAATAATTGATACGATTTTTTTTTGATGCCCTTTGTTTGATGCCCACTCATTTATAAATTTTCAAAAACAGAAAAATCATCGGGGATTTTATTTTTATTTATATTATTACGTGTATTTAATAATTGTACTATTTTTAATTATACATTTTTAATTTATATTTATATTATTGTGATATATTTGTAATTATAAAAATAGACGTGTATTCAAACTTTGGTAATTCCCAGGCAACTGGTTGAACCCGTTTCGCCATCGATAAAATATTTTTACCACACGCTCGATAATTTTGAAAACGTAGAATTACAGAAAAACCTTGGAACTTTCGACTATACAGTTTTCTTCCTGCCTGGAAAAACTTTAGTACCGCCAACTAAGGTTGCACAGTCGCATTATAGGTTTTTGCTAGGCAGCCAAGTTCAAGATTAACTACTTTACTGACAGTTGCAAACAAAATGTACATTTGTTAATGCGGGTCTACGTCTTTATGTAAAAATAGCGCAGTAAGAAAGCCTTATGTTTAACCGGGGGGGTTAATGATAGTTATTATTTGTTCCTTTGTTATGCATAAGTATGCAGAAAAGTTGCGATTAACTAATAACTGCAATTCTTGCTCTCTGTTAAAATCGAGGAAAATCTTGAAAAGTGTGAAACTTCATTTTAATTAATAAATAAATGTGGAAACCGCGAATTGCCAAGTTCCTTGAAGAAGAGAAATTGAATTTTAAGAAATTTATTAATTACTATTGGTAGGATTTGAAAAAAAAAAACAACTATTTGTAGCTTTAGTGATACATTAAAAAAATTTTATTTGCATTCCTTCGCAACCTACGATATATGTATATATTTTATTATATTTTATTACCTATAAAATATATTATATTTGATACATATAAAATAAATTGTATTTTCTACACATATATTTTATATTAAAGGAGAGCACAAAAGGATCAATAATCTCTTTTGTTTTTACACGCTTTATTTTTACAAAAAATTTGAAATTACGCGACTCAAAAAAAGTCTTCTTCTTTTCTTTTTTTTTAAATGTATCCGCTCTAACACGATGTAACGCTATTTCTACCGCTACTTACACATAATCAATGATCATAAACCATAAATATAGCGCAGCAAATGAAATAGATTTTCTCAATCGGTATCAGATTTTTTTACAGATGTCCGATGCTTTCCGTTTGTGGACGGTGAAAAAACTTAATTGACAAAAAACGATTAAATTAAACTGAGAAAGAATGAAAATCATAAAATATTCGATAAAAATAGCGCGAAACTCATTAACTTATAATTATGCACGTCATTAAATACAATCCTTTTTTTTTCATCCTACACGATTTTCTGATACCGTGAAACGTGTCCCCAACTTTATTATAAAAAGAAAAAAGTTTTTTATTGACGCATTCTTTTTTTCTTACACAAAGAAACGTATCTACGGTGTGAAAAAAGTTGAAACAAAGAAATGTTAAATTAATTACTTATTCAAAACCATAATTATTGGAGCGTGTAATTTTCCAACCATCGATTTCTGTATTTTAATATAATATAATTGTATGTAAATAAATTTATTTTTTTACATACACCTATTTATATAAAATATACATATCAAAATTCATTAACGATTGATTTCTATATTATAATATAATATAATATATAAATATGTTAATTTTTTACATACGTTTATTTATATAAAATATAATGAGCCATTTATTTTTAAGTGGCCTAAATCCATTTTTAAAAAAAAAAAAAATGAAAAACTCGAAAATTTATAATTAAATTGCTGAAAACTAATTGAGCCGTTCATTTTGAAAGTGGCCTAAATCCAGTTTTTTTTTAAATTTTCAAAATGGTTTTTTTATCAAAACTAATATCAAGGGGCACATGTTAGTACAGTTAAGGGGGTAAGGTCACCTGTAAAAAGAAAAAGTATATCAATTTTTTTTTACAACTTTTATTATAAAAATACATTTTTCAAACATACATTGAAAATTGTACTACTAAATACTTACTGAATTATTTTTTCGAAATCCCTAGTATGTAGTATAAACATACTAGGGATTTGTTAAAAATTTCCATTTGTCGCAAGGTTCGAGGAGCACCGATTAATCGATTTGCCTCGACAAGGTCTCATTTCATTCGGAGGAAGACCCTTTATGGCATGAATGTGGGAATTTTGGAAGAAGTAAGTAAACAAAAAGTTACAACACTTTTTATCAGATATATATACATAATTTTGGTTTTTGTTTTGTTTTTGGGTTTAAAAAATTCAGAACTTTTGTAATTTTTTATTCTCTCCAAATTCCCACATTCATTCCATAAAGGATGGTCTTCCAGAGAAAATGAGCCATTGCGGAGTTAAATCGGTCAATCGGTGCTCCTTGAACCTTGCGACAAATGGAAATTTTTAACAAATCTCTAGTATGTTTATACTACATACTAGGGATTTCGAAAAAATAATTTAGTAAGTATTTAGTAGTACAATTTACAATGTATATTTAAAAAATGTATTTTTATAATAAAAGCTTTAAAAAAAAATTAATATACTTTTTCTTTTTATAGGTGACCTTACCCCCTTAACAACAAAAAACTAGAAAATGGACTTAGGCCACTTTCGAAACGAACGGCTCAATTATTTATGCCGATATATAATGACTCGTTAAAAATGGACTTGGGCCACTTTCAAAATAAACGGCACATATTATATATCAAAATTCATTTTTGCTTAGTTCGAGCAACGTAAATAAATCTTCGAGAAACTCATCAGGCTTCCCTTTATCGCTTTCGCGGTTTTCTGATGTTACAAAACACAATTACATTTCTATTACATTTATCGGATATGTAACGCGAACCAACAATTCTGGATATTGCTTTCTTTTACCAAACGCACGAATTACGACATACCAGAAAAAGAGAATATGTTAACTGGCGCAACAACGTGCTCATACATGCGAATTCCTCTTGGCGAGTGCCGCAATATATATATATATTAATATAAAGTAAAGTAAACTTTTCAAAGGAGAGTAACTTTCCTCTTTTTTTTCCTCTCCTCGTGTTGCAACGAAATTAATTGAAGGAAACGTTACGTTTTCTAATATATCCTGGTCATCCTGTTGCACACATGTATGCACCTACTTCGTTTTTTTTATCCTCCCGGTTTTCCTCCAGGCTCTCGAGAATGAGCATCCCATTGGGTGGAAAAAAAAAAAACGAAACTGTTGAAAAATTGTTCATAAATATTCAAAACCATCGGAGGCTCGAGATTTAACAAACAAAAAAAAAATCAACAAACGACATAAACTTTTGAGGCTCCCCCACTTTCATTTGTTACAAACTTCACGGGAGAAATAATGAATCGGAGGAGTGGGGGTTCGGACTTCACATATAAAACGAACCGGTTTGTAACCAGAATCTCTTGTCTATCTTTTAACTTCGTTTTCACAACGTGAGTGGCGCGATTCCATTGTCGAGAGTTTTTCGAACATCGCCAGACGGAGTTTCGATTTTTCAAAAATTCGTTTCGACGTCGTCCGTTCGTCTCCGACAAATGTCCAAGGTAAAAAAACGACACTTTTCACACGAGAAATCGGCTGCTTCGCGCTTTCTCGAAGAAGGGACACGGGTCCAGGACAAAATCTGTTTGATGCAACGCTCGGTATTTACGTGTATCGATGTAAGAGAGAAAGTTTCGATTGGGCAACGATTTCTCGAGTGCAAAGCGCGGTCTGAACTTTTTATTTGACCTGGACTCAAGGATTTAGACTTTACCCTCGGAATCGGTTGGTTACGCGGAAAAATCTTGAATCGGATAAAAAAAGTTGTTGATTACCACGATCAAGGTCTCGACTGATTAATTATTTCGTAGAAGATACTCGAAAATCGTATTTTATTATTATTATTATTGTTGATGGACAGTATTTTTCTTTTTTTTTTTTTACGAACCTTTCGTAATTTTCCCTTGGCAGTGTACACATACGTAATTTTTGCAGATGTTGTTGATTCAACCCACGGAGGAGATGTCCAAGCAAATTCGGATAGAGCTCAACGAAGACGTTACGACTCGAGACAAGGATCTCATAGCTATTAAAGAGTGGCTCGCTAAGCAACCTCATTTGCCTGCCTTTGATGGTACGTGGCAAAAAATTAGGAAAAAAAAGAGGAGGAAAAAATTTATATCTTTCGTATCCTCACGATACGTATGGTAACTAACTTTGAGGGAAAAAAAAAACTTAATTTTCTTAATTTTCTTGGTTGAGCTTGAAGGAAAGGGCAGAACCGAATAAGAGGGTCGAGAATGGTCCTAAACCAAATATGACACTCGCGATGGGTCGTTTGATTTATCGAAAAAGGCTCATTTCTGCCAAATTGCAGTTTTGTATTTTAACAGCATGGCAGTAATGGCCGAAATGAAAAAGTTATCGTTTTTTTTTTACAATTTTCTCCTAAACTATCGTGTTACGGATTTTGAAAAAAAAATCATGGTCGTATATACAATTTTTGAAATATAATAATTGAATAATAATAATAATAATATTATTATTATTATTATTATTATTATTGTTATTATTATTCAATAATTATATTTTAAAAATTGTATATACGACCATCATTTTTTTTTTCAAAATCTATAAAATGATAGTTTAGGAAAAATTTTTTCTTTGGATTTGTCTTAAATTATTTATTCAATAATAATATTATTATTATTATTATTATTATTATTGAATAAATAATTTAAGACATATCCAAAGAAAAAATTTTTCCAATAATAATAATAATAATAATAATAATAATAGTAATAATAATATTATTATTATTATTGAATAAATAATTTAAGACAAATCCAAAGACAAAATTTTTTTACATAATCAGTATTTATGCTGTTTTGTATTTTTTGAAATCTGCGTAAGTCTTTATTATTCGGTGAAAAAGTTTTGATCACGCTTTCTCTGCAGACGTTCTTTTTCAAGTGAAGGTACACATACAATAGGTGAAAAGGAAAGCCAGCAGAATTCTACGTCGAGAAATCGACTAAGAAGTTGTTTAAATTTAATATAATACTCAATTTCAAAGATAATTGCTTTCGATGAAGTATATTGTGCATAGTTGATTTTTATCTCTAAAACGCGTGAGAGATGAAATTGTCGAAATATTGTATTCAACAAATTTAAATTGAACAGAGGGATGTGGGCAAAAGGGATACAATAGCAATAGTGCAATGGTAGAATAACTCAGTGTCCCTGAGCCAGAATCGTTACTCCAGCATCTTAATTAAAAAAAAAATGTGAATCAAAATGGGGAACGCTTATCTTTCTCTGAAATGAAAATTGTATACAAGTTGAGATTGCAATGCATAGTTCAGGGTAATTAGTAGGTAATTACAGACCACAAAGCCAAACAGACGCTATTAGCTGAATGAGAGCAGCGACAGATTTTCCAGAGTCATAGTTTCCACAATATTGACATTCGGATCTTTGCAGAAAAATACAATTTAGATTTCCAACTTTATGCCGTTTCTCAACCCTTTGACTGCCACGTAAAAATTGACGTGACTCCCTATTCACGCCGCGTGGGTCGTAATGGTATGCGCTATTGCATTTGTCATAACCAGCGCGGCCTGTACGGAAAGTTTAGTGTCGGTCACCGGTGACCAACGTGGCAGTCAAAGTGTTAACAAATTTTGATTGAAAATATTATCGAAACCAATTGTGTCTTATATTTTGAAACTTCTCAAATTCGAAAATTCTCGCGTCAGAAACATGTAGTATCTCAAAGGTTTTTGTGATTCCGTTTAATTAAAAGCAAAACGGTCATTTTTCGCCCCTTTTCGAGTTTTTTTCATTTTTTACGACTTGGATTTTAAGCCAACGAATTCCAAAAAAAATCTGGAAAACGTTCCTCTGTAACTAAAATTTCTCTGATTTTTTATTTTCAAAATTGTTATCGCGATGGAATGGAAAAAAAATTGGGCAAAAACGAGAATTTCTAATTTTCGTCATTACTGAGCCGAGCAAATTATTTTCTTTTGATAAACTATCGAATGACCCATCGCATGTGATATTTGGTTTAGGGCCATTTTTTTGACCCCCTTTTTCCTTAAGGGAAGACCAAACTGAAAAAAGAAAATTCGCTGCTGTTGTCTTTAAACCTTTTTTTTTATGGTTCCCTAGGAGTAAAATGACGTTTTTAAGAGATTCCACCTAGTGACAGCCCCCGAAACAAAGATTTATAGCCTACAACCTAAATTTTATACGTAAAACAGGTGTCAGAGAGAATAAGCCCATGCGCAAAGTAAGAAGGTATATATATGACTGCTGGACATCTGAAATAATTAAAAAAGCCCTAAAAAATAATAACTCCAGATTAGAATTTTAATTTATACCTTATTTCAAGAAAAAAAAAAAATTTGATTATAAAAACCTCAAAATTGTCCTATTTTTCAGTGTAGTCTTCCCTTAAAACGCAACCGAGATAATTGAGAAACAAGTTTTTTTTTTTTTTTTCAAAAGTTAGTTACATTTCACAAGGATACGGCTGTAGCAAGAACGGTCTATCATATAACGAGTCTTTCACAACCATAATAAACATAATTATCTCTATTTCTTACTTTCTTTTTGTAGATGATGGAAGACTTATGACATTTTTACGTGGTTCCAAGTTCTCTTTAGAAAAATGTAAACGCAAATTGGACATGTATTTTACGATGAGAGCAGCTCTACCTGAATTTTTCACGAATCGTGATATCACAAGACCCGAACTCAGGGACATTGTGAAGATTGTGTAAGTTGAAAGAATTAATGATTATGAGAAATTTCATGTTAATTACTTTTTAAGAAATAAATTAATAATTTCAAATTTCACAACTAAGCCACATTTTTAAGAATATTTAATGATCCGTAACGTTTCAGAGATAATTGCTAGACTTTTGCATGAAATAATTAGCACTTGAAGGGTAAATTTTTCAGAAAATCGATTTTTTTTTGTTGGTTCATAAGATGCTTTTGAACCTTTTAGAATATTTGAATTATCTATTATATTTTTATTAAATACTTATACCGCGAATATTATTATTTTCTTACCTTTTCCTCCACCCAAAAAAGATTTACAAAAAAAAAACGTTTTTTTTTACGCTTTTGCGGTGGTGTTACCCTTAAATACAATTACTCGCTCTCGCAATTATTATTATAATAAGCAATTAACGCGTTGACTGCCAGGTAAAAATTTACGTGACTCCCTATTCCCGCCGCGTGGGTCGTAACGCTATACGCTATTGCATTTGTCATAACCAGCGCGGCCTGAATGGAAAGTTTAGTCTCGGTCACCGGTGACCGACGTGGCAGTTAACGCGTTAATAATTAATATTCGAATATTAATTATTATTATTTCAGTATTTTTGCAACACCCATTTCGCAACACTTCCGTCGAAAGTTTAGCGACATGAAAAAAATTAATTGTTTAAATAATGAATTTATTTAATTTTCAGACACATACCACCGTTACCCGGTTTGACGAAAAATGGACGGCGCGTTATAGTAATGCGCGGTATCGACAAAAATCTGCCAACCCCGAACGTCGTGGAGGCAATGAAAATCGTCATGATGATAGGAGATATCAGATTGAAGGAAGAATTGGTAGGAGTAGCCGGCGACGTTTACATATTGGACGCCTCCGTAGCGACACCCACGCATTTTGCGAAATTCACACCCGCTCTTGTCAAGAAGTTCCTCATATGCGTGCAAGAAGCGTACCCTGTGAAGTTGAAGGAAGTGCATGTCATCAACGTCAGCTCGTTTGTCGATACCATCATCAATTTTGTCAAACCGTTTCTCAAAGAAAAAATCAAGAATCGGATATTCGTTCACAGTGACATCAAAACTTTGTACGATCACATACCACGGGAAATATTGCCCACCGAATATGGTGGCGACGCTGGACCAATTGCAGCTATAAACGGTACGAATTTTTTTATCTTTTATTTATTTCAAAATTTTTTCTTTCATTTGGAGAAAAATTTTTGCGGGTCATTTGTACATTTTTTAATTGTAATTTAATTATATTCGTTTATAAATTTCTTAGTTGTGTAATAAAATTTCCTCGTTTCGAAATTACACGATAAAATTAACGATTTTCGAAATTGTTTTTCCTGTTTCGAAATTTCGGTCCAACGATTCCAAACTTTTTTCAATAAAATTCTTTTCCACATTTTCCCTATTTTTACACTGAAAAGAAGAAATGCTCTAGATTTCAACTACATTAGCGCAATTGGAAAAAATAAAATTTATTCAACAACAATAACAATGCCTCGTTGGACACATTGTGCCCGTGACAATTTTGTTCTTGAAGCAATAATATTTTTTTTCTGTGTACAATAATTAATTTATCATAATATAATTAAAATCACTGGAGTTGTTGATTAAAGTTTACAAATTTAATTGACAACAATAGGTGATCCATACTAATTATTGTAACATATAAACTTTCATTCTTATTATTTTTGTCGCGTGTAATATTATTTTTTTTTTAAAAACCGCACATGTTTATTTAAAAATAGCGATTTTCATGATAGAATTGTGTAAAAATAAAAGTAAAGTCTCAAAAAAAATTTGCCACGGTAAAGACCGCCTTTTTAAAATGAAAATTAACTCATACTTTAAAAAGAAATTTCTTAAACGTTGCACGAGATCGAAAAAAAATCAGAAAAATGTTCCAGTATCAGAAAATAGTTCACCGAGTACCCAGTATTTAGTGTTCGTACATTTCCTTTGCGATTCTAATTAATTTTGTTTTAATCCCAATTAATTATTGAACTAATTAATTTTCAATTTTTAATTCCACAAAAATGACTTACTGACGATTTTTCAAATATTTTCAGAAACTTGGGTTCAGAAACTAGAGGAATACGGTCCATGGTTTGCCGAGCAAGAGAAAGTTAAAGCAAACGAAGCTCTACGTCCTGGAAAACCAAAGAATTACGATGATCTCTTCGGATTGGATGGGTCCTTCCGGCAACTAACCATCGATTAACTCAATGAACGTAACGCTATTCAGTATTTATCAGAAAAGAGTCTTTTCTCGACATTATTTTTAAGGACCACAGCGATAGTTTTTTTTTACCTGAAATGACGATTTATAAAAAAAGAGAACTTTGTCGAAGGGGCTGTTTGCTCGCACAAGAAAGTTGCAGGATCTAACATAAGTTAAAGATTTACTTCAATTTGTGAAATAAAAAAAAAGGAGTAGGTTGAGGAGAAATTTCTGGACAATTTAAAAAAAAATTCTAGGCGCACAAGCAAAAATGAGAATATTATTATTATTATTCTTAACGATCGACGCATAAACTTTATCTAGAAAATTTTAAAAAAATAAATAAGAAATTTTGCAGCATCTAACGCAAGTCAAGGATTTACTCCAATTTGTGAAATAAAAAAAAAGAAGTAGGTAAGGGAGAAATTTCTGGACGATTTAAAAAAATTCTAGGCGCACCAGTAAAAATAAGAATATTATTATTATTATTCTTAAGAATCGACGGATAAACTTCATCTAGAAAATAAAAAAAATAAATAAGAAATTTTGATTTCTAAAAGACACAAAAGAATTTGTATGATTTTTCGAGACTCAAAAATTTGTCACCTTCAATAACAGGACCTTGGCGGAATTTAACAGTGCAATATATTAATTTTGTTAATATCATTTATTAACATAACAATTTACAACATTATCGATTTTATAAAGTTATGTTATTTTCTAAATGTATTTACCTTGTTATGTACCGTCCAGTTGTCTGATGAATTCTTGTAATAAGTTTCCATTTTTTACCTTCCTTGAAAGGAGAAACGATATTAATGCAAATTGTTGCAAATATTTAGAGAAAGGGTTAAAATTGTGCAATATCGTTTATATAAAAACTTTTTCACACAAATATCGAGAAATTCTATAATACACAAAATGTTGACTTCCATATGACGTGTCAAATTTGGTCTAAACTTTTCAGAGAAAAAAGAAGAAATCCTCAGAAATCGAAACTTTCAAGCTTGTAACTCAATTTATGTTACAAGAAATGGGCTATGTTACTTGTTCTTAAAGTGACGATAGAAAGATAACAGGTGATGAAAATTGAGTATTAACTTGAATGACCCTAAATCGTATATACATTTTTTGGAGAATTACCTGCGATACATTTGTACGTCGAAGAGCAACAAATGTTTGTATCATATTAAAATTTGTACAGATCAATAAAGTTTCGGGTGTCTGTTCTCTTACATTTATTCATAGAAAATATATTCAGAGATTCCCAATTTCGAAATTCGAAAAATTCCATTCATGAGAAATATCCCAAGTTTGTATGAGTATTTTACACCAATTTTACAACAATGGAGAATTATTTAAACTAGCACACTTTCGCCTTGCGAAAAATTCAATACGAAATTTATCATACAATAATTAATAAAATAAGTATAATAATACGATAATTCGATACAATAACTCAAATTACGGGAATGGAATAAATTATTTCTAACAAAACTTTCATAAAAAAACATATACACTGAAAAAAAAAAATTCTATAGATTTCAACTAAATCGGTATGATTGGAAAAAATAAAATTGATTCAATAGCAATGACGTCAAATGCGTCAAATATTCGATAGTTTTGTTTAAGAAATTTTGTCATTGGTTCAGTAACAAAATTAGATGCACCAACTATCAAATGTTTGAGGCAGCCCGTGACAACTTTGTTCTTGAATCAATATTATTTTTTTTCTATGAAGGAACGAAAATTTTTGGATAATGTTGACTAAAAAAATATGTTTGACATAATAATAATAATGAGGATACAAAAATGTATGGAAAGAAAAATAAAAAAAAGAGCAAGTATTTAGGTACGTCGGTATTAAAAATACATGGGAAAATACAAAGGCGCAAAAAATGAAATAGCAACAAAACACGAATACGCTCCCTTTCGAATGATCTTCGCGCATCAAGATAACCAATCGGTTCTAAACAATTAATGCGCGTCAATATTCAAAATGCGAAAGGTAGCGTGCTCGGATTCGCCGAAATAAACTTGTTTATAATCGACAAAAAACAATTGGGGAATTCTCCAAATGCCATGGATATCCTTGTAAAAGGAAACTAATTTGTCATTTATTCACTCTGTGACATTTGGAATCAGAAACTTCATTGTAACATTTGTGCAGTTCTCCTAAGTTGCAAATTTATCATTTTTTTTTTGTTTCAAGTCTCTCATGTATGGGGTTTGTCATTTTCAATATCAAATATTTGATCTACTACACACTCTCTCTCTCTCTCTCTCTCTCTCTTGTGTCCTTTGTTGCCTGTAATTGAATACATATTTTAGATTTTAAAAAAATTGATTGTCACCAGGCACTTATTTTTCGAATTTTTATCAATAAAAATTTTTTATTGTCTTAAAATTATGGAAAAAAAAACAAGTATCAATTACTGAAACCCAATAGTACCCAAATTATACGACTTTTGATCAAAATTGCAGGCATAGCACCTGAATGTTTTTAACACGTTGAGTGCCACGTAAAATTTACGTGACTCCCTATTCACGCCGCGTGGGTCGTAATGGTATACGCTATTGCATTTGTCATAACCAGCGCGGCCTGTACGGAAAGTTTAGCGTCGATCATCGGTGACCAACATGGCAGTCCAGGTATTAATCAATTTTTTAACAGACTCTGCAGTTCAGAAACTTCATTTCTTAGAACGGAGCACTTGCCAATACACATTAGGAATGCAATATGCAAATTTTCTACGAAGCGATAAAGCATTTCAGACTTTCTTGAATGTTTATGGATGCAGGGTTTTTCCTGTCACCGAAAACACTGCGTGATATCATAATACCATGAATCGTGTCGTCGTTTGATTTTTTTTCTTCTCAAGTTGCGGTATTGTCCCTGTCGGAATTATAATAGAATCTTAAATCATCTTTTGTATTTTTGTACATATATGCGTATTTTATGTTTATGAGCTACGCCACAAAAAGGAACAATCCAGAAATACCCTGTTTCAGTTTTTGACTCACACCTAACTGCGCAAAATTGTATCCGCATGGATGCGAAAAAGATATTTCAGAGACAGATGTTTGACAACCAATTGTTTAGGTATTGAATGAATGGGTCACCTCAAAAACGTTGTAAGGTACAAATTGCAAATTGTTCAAAAATCCCCGAAAATGAAAAAAATAACCGGATGGTGCAATAATAAAATGGGTCACCTCAAAAACGTTGTAAGGTACAAATTGCAAATTGTTCAAAAATCCCCGAAAATGAAAAAAATAACCGGATGGTGCAATAATAGAATGGGTCACCTCAAAAACGTTGTAAGGTACAAAT
The DNA here is from genome assembly GCA_949825005.1 of Gasteruption jaculator. Classification (NCBI taxonomy): domain Eukaryota; kingdom Metazoa; phylum Arthropoda; class Insecta; order Hymenoptera; family Gasteruptiidae; genus Gasteruption; species Gasteruption jaculator. The sequence goes on from OX463770.1 coordinate 8,070,925, forward strand.
TGCAAATTGTTCAAAAATCCCCGAAAATGAAAAAATAACCTGATAGTGCAATAATAGAATGGGTCACCTCAAAAACGTTGTAAGGTACAAATTGCAAATTGTTCAAAAATCCCCGAAAATGAAAAAAATAACCGGATGGTGCAATAATAGAATGGGTCACCTCAAAAGCGTTATAAGGTACAAATTGCAAATTGTTCAAAAATCCCCGAAAATGAAAAAAATAACCGGATGGTGCAATAATAGAACGGGTCACCTCAAAAACGTTGTAAGGTACAAATTGCGAATTGTTCTAAAATTCCCGAAAATGAAAAAAATAACCGGATGGTGCAATAATAAAATGGGTCACCTCAAAAACGTTGTAAGGTAGAAATTGCAAATTGTTCAAAAATCCCCGAAAATGAAAAAAATAACCGGATGGTGCAATAATAGAATGGGTCACCTCAAAAGCGTTGTAAGGTATAAATTGCAAATTGTTAAAAAATCCCCGAAAATGAAAAAATAACCTGATGGTGCAATAATAGAACGGGTCACCTCAAAAACGTTGTAAGGTACAAATTGCAAATTGTTCAAAAATCCCCGAAAATGAAAATAATAACCGGATGGTGCAATAATAGAACGGGTCACCTCAAAAGCGTTGTAAGGTACAAATTGCAAATTGTTCAAAAATCCCCGAAAATGAAAAAAATAACCGGATGGTGCAATAATAGAACGGGTCACCTCAAAAACGTTGTAAGGTACAAATTGCAAATTGTTCAAAAATCCCCGAAAATGAAAAAAATAACCTGATGGTGCAATAATAAAATGGGTCACCTCAAAAACGTTGTAAGGTACAAATTGCAAATTGTTCAAAAATTCCCGAAAATTAAAAAAATAACCGGATGGTGCAATAATAGAATGGGTCACCTCAAAAGCGTTGTAAGGTACAAATTGCAAATTGTTCAAAAATCCCCGAAAATGAAAAAAATAACCGGATGGTGCAATAATAGAACGGGTCACCTCAAAAACGTTGTAAGGTACAAATTGCAAATTGTTCAAAAATCCCCGAAAATGAAAAAAATAACCGGATGGTGCAATAATAGAATGGGTCACCTCAAAAGCGTTGTAAGGTATAAATTGCAAATTGTTCAAAAATCCCCGAAAATGAAAAAATAACCGGATGGTGCAATAATAAAATGGGTCACCTCAAAAACGTTGTAAGGAACAATTTTTATAAAACAATTATTATTGCACCATCAGGTTATTTTTTTCACTTTCTGGGGATTTTGGTACAATTTGCAATTTGTACCTTACAACGTTTTTGAGGTGACCCATTCATAATACGATACGTTCCGGTAATAGCCAATTTCACAAAAAAAAAATGGTTATTTGGAGCCATTGGATGATCCCTGGGGATGTTCGGGTAAATCAAAAGCTCGATTATAAAAATTAAAGAACTTTCTGAACTTGAAAAAATCAGACTGAACTTTTTCGAAACTTTTCGAAATTGAAACGATATGCATGCAGGGAAAATGTAAAAGTTTGCAATTGCAAACTGTCAATTTCGCATGCAAGAAATTCCAAGTTCCAAGGTTCGAACACCATGCAGGCACGTCATCATATTATCAACCTTCCACGTTGGTTTTTCCAATGTTTATTCGATTGTTCATCCGTTATCGTAAACATATGCAGTGTCACGCTTAAACAACGATACCAACGATATCGAGTTATGAGCCATAAAATCATCCAACGGGATAATAATTTTTATAATTTTATAAATACGAACTACTCTGACATGTGCATTGTCGTAACACGTAGCGGGTGAATTGTTCACATGTAAATAGTTTTTAGATAAAATTTTATTTAACCCTTAGAAATCATTAGGGGTCAAAATGACTCCAAGCAATTGTTGGGCAACTTTACATTGCATTGGCTCCTTCCTGATTTTTTTTCGCCATTTTAAAATTTTGATAAAAATTTTTTGCCACGATATTCTCATTCTAAAAGGTTCAAAGTAACATCCTGAATTTTTCTGAGTCGTTCGAAATGATATCGGCAACGCGGCAATTGTTTAAACGTAGATGGGGTCATTCTGACCCCGTGTAACCGGTACCGGTATTTTTAGAACATGCGACCTCTAAGGGCTAAAAGTAGTTTTTAGGGAAACAAAACTTAATTGGAGTGACTCTCTTTGGACCAACCGCAAGGAAATTTTATTTCCATTTTTTATCTTTCAATTTTATCAGTGTAGTGCCAATATTTTTTTTTTTGGCAGTAACTAATAATTAGTACTTTCAATTAATTTCTAGTAACTTTTTTCCATTTTTCATCTTTCATATTTGTCGGTGTAGAACTTTTATTTTTTTTTTTTTACACTAACTAATAATTAGTGCCTTCAATTAATTTCCAGCAACTTTATTTCGATTTTTTTTCGCCATTTTAAAATTTTGAGAAAAATTTTTTGCCACGATATTCTCATTCTAAAAGGTTCAAAGTAACATCCTGAATTTTTCTGAGTCGTTCGAAATGATATTGGCAAGGCGGCAATTGTTTAAACATAGATGGGGTCATTCTGACCCCGTGTAACCGGTACCGGTATTTTTAGAACATGCGACCTCTAAGGGTTAAAAGTAGTTTTTAGGGAAAGAAAACTTAATTGGAGTGACTCTCTTTGGACCAACCGCAAGGAAATTTTATTTCCATTTTTTATCTTTCAATTTTATCAGTGTAGTGCCAATATTTTTTTTTGGCACTAACTAATAATTAGTACTTTCAATTAATTTCCAGTAACTTTTTTCCATTTTTCATCTTTCATATTTGTCGGTGTAGAACTTTTATTTTTTTTTTTACACTAACTAATAATTAGTGCCTTCAATTAATTTCCAGCAACTTTATTTCGATTTTTTTTCGCCATTTTAAAATTTTGATAAAAACTTTTTGCCACGATATTCTCATTCTAAAAGGTTCAAAGTAACATCCTGAATTTTTCTGAGTCGTTCGAAATGATATCGGCAACGCGGCAATTGTTTAAACGTAGATGGGGTCATTCTGACCCCGTGTAACCGGTACCGGTATTTTTAGAACATGCGACCTCTAAGGGTTAAAAGTAGTTTTTAGGGAAACAAAACTTAATTGGAGTGACTCTCTTTGGACCAACCGCAAGGAAATTTTATTTCCATTTTTTATCTTTCAATTTTATCAGTGTAGTGCCAATATTTTTTTTTTTGGCAGTAACTAATAATTAGTACTTTCAATTAATTTCCAGTAACTTTTTTCCATTTTTCATCTTTCATATTTGTCGGTGTAGAACTTTTATTTTTTTTTTTACACTAACTAATAATTAGTGCCTTCAATTAATTTCCAGCAACTTTATTTCGATTTTTTTTCGCCATTTTAAAATTTTGATAAAAATTTTTTGCCACGATATTCTCATTCTAAAAGGTCCAAAGTAACATCCTGAATTTTTCTGAGTCGTTCGAAATGATATCGGCAACGCGACAATTGTTTAAACATAGATGGGGTCATTCTGACCCCGTGTAACCGGTACCGGTATTTTTGGAACATGTGACCTCTAAGGGCTAAAAGTAGTTTTTAGGGAAACAAAACTTAATTGGAGTGACTCTCTTTGGACCAACCGCAAGGAAATTTGAATCCCTCGACATGCAATGACACGAGTTAATGTCATCGACTATTTCATGTATGCATTTCAATTTATTAAGTATGTCAAGGGGTAAAGCAACAACAATGTAAATAATTAAATAAATAAATGTCATATTTGTATAGAAAAAAGAAAATGTACGTTCCATTCAATTATTGCTAATACCTGCATCAACGTCCCATCATGGGACACTAAAATGCTTGGTACACAATTAACGATAATTGTCCCGTTTACTTTGAAAGTGGCCTGAGTCCATTTGTGAATTTTATTGTTGTCATAAAAAATTTTAGCTGTCATAAAAAAACGTTTTGCGAAATTGATAAAAAAATTGGACGTGGGCCACTTTCAAAATAATCGGCCCAATTATTCTTGGGTCGATCGGACAGAAATTTCTTTTTTTTTTCTGACGACATTTCTTGGAAAAACAATTTTTTCTTCCCAAACGACGATTTTTTAAGGTTTCTTTTTTTTCAAAAAGTATCGTTGAAAAAAAAAATTGAACGGTCCAACCACTTTGGTGATACGAAATTCCGTTCGTGAAACCTGTGTTGCCCAAGACATCATTTTAATATAAAATTGTGGGCGGATAGATAGATGAATTGATCCGAGGAACGAGAAAATACTGGCACTCCGTTGCGACATTTAACCGATCGGGAGAAGGCAATTCCCATTGCGATCACCAAAGATTACACGTCACGGAAGTCACGATACCGCGATAACTTCCATTAAGGGCAAAGGGCGGAGCAAGGAAATATACGATTTTCTGGTCTCTCCTAATTTAAATTCCGCGTTTCAAATGAATAACCATTGCGAGTCTTTCTTCGTAGGTATTGTGTCAATCGCTTACATAAATCAGGATTGATTTCGTCATTTGAGGTTTGACTTATCGTTAGAGGAGACCAAAAAAAAAAAGAGGAAACGCGGTGTTCCGACGGTGATACAAAAACTGACCTAAGTTAGTCTTTTGAAACATAGATTTTTCCTGGAGAAGTGGTAAGACTGGTGTAGTTGAAAAGTAACTAGATTAACTAACTAAAATCTGATATTCTAGTAATGTTTTCAAATACTGAAACTGTGGGAAAAATTCTATAAAAATTCGTGGCCCTAATTTTAGGTATTCACTAGAAGATTCTAAAATTTCTTTAACAAAAAAAAATTTTTTTAATATTATTTGTCCATAAATTCGTAGCAGGGTCGTTAAGAAAAATCAATTTTTCTTTCGCAAAGTACGAGAGACTCCATGTTGTCTGTTAAGGGATACAATTTTTTTTTTATTTGTAAACAATGTTTCATTTAATAATGAAATTTCGTTTTTTTCTGACGACGTTTCTTGGGAAAACACAAAATTTCTTTCAAAACGACGGTTTTTTTAGTTTTCAAAAAGCATGGCAAAACGCCGAGAAAATAGTAAATAAAGATGGGCCCATGATGAAAAGTCATACAATTGCATACAAAAATTAGAAAAATTCTTCTAAGATGTGCAATTTTTGGAACCATAATTTTTCTACATTTTTAAACAAAGATGCGCTTAAGAGAATAAGGCGTCAACCATATATTTCTAGTAATTTTAATTACATTTATTTTTATTCCACCAACTGTCATGATCAAATCAACCAAAAATTAAATAATTTGCTCGCCTTTAAACTGAAAAAAATGTATATTAATTATTATTATATTAAAATTTAATATGATAATAATGAAATATTTATATTATTTAAAAATTATATTAAAATTTCTAGTAATTTATAATAATTTGTACCTTTCATGATAAAATCAACTAAAAATTAAATAATTTGTTCGCCTTTAAACCGAAAAAAATGTATATTAATTATTATTATATTAAAATTTAATATGATAATAATGAGATATTTATATTATTTAAAAATTATATTAAAATTTCGAGAAATTTATAATAATTTGTACCTTTATTTTTCTCGGTGCAGGGTTACACTAAATTTTACAGAAGCACTACATGGTATCTATAATATTAGGATGGGAATAAACGAGACATCGTTATTACACATTTTGCATACGTCCCGGTGTTTCCAGGTGACTCTTGCACCATTGTGATCTAAATAACTTCCCTTTGTGATGTCGGTCATGTAGATAACAGATATTAAAATCGAATGTAACGCATACATAAACCACCTTTCATTCGAATCGGGATGGGATTCTCTTCTCTTTCGTTGGGATCAGAGAAGGTAAAAAGGAGGTGGTGGAAATATTAAGTTTATGTATGCGGTTAGAGGAGTGAGGAACCTCTTAAAGAGAACGGGTACAGTCGTTTGTGTGATACCGAGGGTATTTCACCTTTACTGCGGCAATTTATACCATCTTGTATATTCGAAGGTATACGAAAACAGTATTATACTTTTGCGCGCGCCAATTTACCCGATTGATCGCCTTATTGGCTCGAGTGGGTGATACCGACGAATATTGAAAAATTGCTCTTGGGGTTGATGAGGTGCGAAAATTTGTCCCATAATTTCGAAGAAAATTTCGAAGAAAATTTTTTCTCGCGTGCAGAAATATTTTATTTTCAATTTAAAAAAAAAGGGACGTAAGTAAAATTGTATAATGGAGAGTCTGTCGGGTTATCATTAATTTATGAGATTCATTGCAAATAAAATAAAATATAATCTCAAATAAAAATTGAGAGAAAAAAGAAATCGTCAAAATGATGAAAATCATTGCAATAAATTAGAAACATTCGCTCTCGAGGCAATATAACGAAATAAACCGTTTATTAACAATAACAATTTTGTAAATTACGGTAGCGGTTATTTTTTAATGCGATATTTTTACAACGAAATTTTGGAATCTTACAAAATTTCTTGTAAATTTTATTATTTTTACAGGTAATTTTATTTTTTCATACGCGAACGTATCTTCGTTATTCTTTTATGAATTTTATTAATTATTGTTTCTCCGTATAGAGCCTTTTAAATCCTACGGTAATTTTTATTCGACTATTCCAACCCTTTTTTTGACATTTTGTGAGCGAATATCGAAACACTCGGGAGTTTAGAAGAAAACCAGGGTAAGCCAGATTCTAATTAGAGTTTAATTGAAATCTTTTTTAATATAAAAAATTGTTTGTAAAAATAACATGTAAAATAATAACCGCTAATATTCGTCATAGTATTTTTTTTTGCAAATATTTCTTCTTTTTGTTAATTTACACCTAATTCTCTTTTTACACGAATTTTTTTTACACGAATTTGATTTAACACGAGTTAAAAATAAAAAAAGTTTCTCTTCTTACACGAATTCTTTTGTTTTAGCACGATTTTTAATATTCTATGAATTTTTCTTGAATCTCATAGAGCAAATATTTCTTATGTTTATATTATTTTAACTTTCTTTATATTCATGAACTTCAGATATTATTTTCTTTTTCTCAAAGTATAATTTACTGTTTATAATATATTTAATGACTTAAAATATGTAAGCATGAAATAAATTAATTGAATTCTAACAAGAATTTTTTAATATTGTTTACACCTAATTCTCTTTTTACACGAATTTTTTTTACACGAATTTTTTGGGAACGTATCTACCGTGTAAAAAGAGAATTAGGTGTATTTAATTATTTTACATATCACGGGCGAGTGTTTCCTAATTTTGGTAACGATTTTCATTATTTTGACGGTTCCTTCTTTTTCTCACAATCGGTGTGCAATTGAACCAGGCTTTTGCACTCGGAGGAAAAGATTTATCTAAAAATTCGAATTTTTCCAAAAAAAAAAAGAAAAAAGAGTGTACATTTCGCAATTCATCGCTTTCCCCATCCATCCGTTTCGTGCAATTTTTGCTCCTGGAATAGAGTGTTACGAGGATTTATTGTTTTTACAAACGTACGGGAAGCAGCCAGTTGTATTGTAGAAAAGAAAGCACACGAAGTAAATACTACTTACCAAAGTAATGAATGGTATTGCAGCATTGAACTATATTTAAGTTACGCCAGTCATAAATATAAACAGCAACGTTAAAATGTAGTAAAATAGCCGCAAAAATGACGTTTAATAACGAATTTGCGAATTTTCGTCTTTTAACCGGACGTTTTGACGCGATTCAAAATTAGAAAAATTATTGAGAAATTAGAAAAGCGCAAATTTTAATTTTTTTTTTTTTTTCTAGAATTCAAAGCCAATCTCAAAAGCGTTGAGTAATCGTGTTTTCGTTTCGAATCGCGAATGAGTAAATTAAACGAGCACAGAGTAAATTATAAATTCTCGAATTATTCAGAATTTCGTTGTAATTTTAAATTCGCTAGGAAGGTGATCATTATATATTTCCTTCTGCGAGTGTCAGAAATGAAAAAAAAAGAACAATAATTTTTTTTCGCTGGTATTTTCCCTGAATTTAACAAATTTTTTTAATTTTTGACACAAGTGAGTCAGACGAAGAGACACAAAATGGGCAATCCGTGATAGTTTCTATTGCGTTGGTGCATAATTAACGACGATTTTTGGCGTTTCAATCCTGCAAAGTAATCGTCATTAATTACGCACCAACCTGATACGATCGGCCAAAAATAGTAGTCCAACAGTATGGGTAAAATAATCAACGACATTATGCAGTAACAATTAACTGTAACTTAAAACCGTAATTTATTCTATTTTCTGATATATATGCAGCTATAACATATATACGTTACCGCTTACGTAACAATTTAGTTATTGCATAGTAAAACCTAGCGTATTTTACTGCTTAGTGCAAAGGGCGGTAATTATCAGTAATTACTTGCAGTTGCAACTTATGCGGATGAAAAAAAAAAAAATTCCTTGAAATTGTTTCCCTTCGTGCATAAATTGTAACGACTCCAGTTTTGCAAAATTCCCTCTGAAATTTGCCTTTATTATTTTTTTTTGCTTTTATTTGCTGCTAAGTAACACCCACATAATCGAAAATAGATTGTTTATCGAAAAATAAAAATTGATGAAAAATTAAATCATCAAAATATTATTTATAATAGATTTCAGATAATATATAAATTTATAATAAACCCGTTGCTATTAATTGCTGTTAGTATCAGTTAAAAAAAGAAAAACAATTTGTTGCTGAAATGACATATTTAGGGAAAAAAAAAGTCGCTACATGAAAATATCTAGATAAAAATTTTGATTTGCATAATTTGGCAAATCATGGTCCCCGGATAGTAATAAAGTAACTATACAACAATTAATTTCTATCATTGCCGGTCATCCTGCAATTACATGCGACTTGCAGAAGTGGAAGAGGTTTCATTGAAATTACAATTTTCTGGACATTGAAATCGTACTGCTTTAATGGTTTCTTTCTACAATTTCTGGGAAGATCTTAGACCGATTAAGTAATGGTACAAAATTTTACTTCTTGTAAACTTTTAACAATAGCAGGAAATTAGAGATTAGAAAAAATGTATGGGACCAAGTTTCCTAATACTCATCCGCTCTTTTGAAATTCTCAATGAAACTAACGATTTTGTACCGCTTATATTTGGCTACGCTGAACGAAGTTTATAGTGATTCCAACTATTGCTGTAGTTCAATAAGGCACCAACCATATAATTCTAGTAATTCTAACTCTATTTATTGTTACTCCTAATATTTTTCACGATTGTGTCAACTAGAAATTAATTGAAGGCATTATTTATTAATTAGTATCTTCAATTTTAAAAAATACAGGCACTACACTGACAAAAATTGAAGGCACTAATCAATAATTTAGAAATTGCTAGACCGACAAAAATGAAGGACATAACACGGGAAAAAATTGCTAGAAATCCATTAATGCCTTTAATAAATTTCTAGGAAATTTCTTTTCATTTCATTTCCAATTTTTGTCGTCGTAGTGCCTTTATTTTTTTTAATTGAAGGCACTAACTAATAATTAGTGCCTTCAATTAATTCCTAGTAACTTTTTTTCCATTTTTCATCTTTCAATTTTATCGGTGTAGTACCAATATTTTTTTTTTGGCACTAACTAATGATTAGTGCCTTCAATTAATTTCCAGCAATTTTTTTTCCATTTTTTATCTTTCAAATTTTTCGGTGTAGCGCCAATATGTTTGTTTTGGCACCAACTAATAATTAGTACTTTCAATTAATTTCTAGTAACTTTTTTCCTCTTTTCATCTTTCAATTTAGTCAGTGTAGTGCCTTTATTTTTTTTACTCTAACTAATAATTAGTGCCTTCAATTAATTTCTAACAACTTTTTTTTCCCATTTTTTATCTTTCAAATTTTTCGGTGTAGCGCCTTTTTTTGGCCCTGACTAATAATTAGAGCCTTCAATTAATTTCCAGCAACTTTTTTTCCATTTTTCATCTTTCAAATTTTTCGGTGTAGCGCCTTTTTTTGGTCCTGGCTCATAATTAGTGCCTTCAATTAATTTCTAGCAACTTTTTTCCATTTTTCATCTTTTAATTTTGGCCGTGTAGTGCCTTTATTTTTTTTTCGGTGGACCCACCTATTAAAATCTAAAAGGCCGTCTTCCATCAACTGCAATAAACGTAAATTCCCCAATTTTGAAATCCTGGGATAATAGCGATACATAGAACGATGAAAATTGCAAAAATGATGAAATGCTTTGAGATTCTAACATTATTATACATGGTGGGAAAAAGAATAAGAGACCGCATGGCTTTCGTAATCAGCAAACGACGCGACTGAGACCGAATCGTGGTTCTCGGTCAGTGAACGTAACGGTGCACGCGAACCAGCGTAATGGAATTTTAGCTTTACTCGGGTTTTAAAGGATGCGTATGTGCTATACGGGTAATAAAGAATAAATAAATGATAGGTATAATAAATGCAGAATGAAGATGTAAAAGGCGAAGGGGCAATTAAAGGCAGAAAAAGAGGCAGAAAGGTGTAGAACGTGTGTGTGCACTGGAAGGAGCTTCTAAAAACTAATGAATAAGACGGATGCAGGAAGAGGAAACAAGTGGTAGAAAAATGTTATGCAAGTTTACAATGGAAAACTGCCGTGGGCTCACGGAATCTACCCATACAAGACTCGGAAAACCGTATATGAAATATTCATCCTCCTTTGAAAGAAGGATCCAACCTCGTTCCTCGCGGGGATCCACTTTTCAGCATTCTCTGCTTTTGTTTTGCAATTTTTCAAAATTTTATTCACTCCCACGATTTTTGAAAATTGGTCAAAGTAATGGAAAATGTGTAATTTTGGGTCAATTTCGTGCAATTTCGGTTGCATATTTGTACCTAAGGGTCTGTTATTCCTGAAATTCCAAGAAATCTCAAAAAACATAATATCAAAAAATTCTTTTGTCATTTTTGCGTTTCATCAATATAATAAATAATAGGAAATTTTAATTGCGTTTTTTTTCGAACTAATTTTTTTATCGCGGTTTGAAAAATGGAAGAGTTTTTATATTTGTTTACTGGCCCCTGATGAAAATGGTGCAAATTCGTTCCTTTGTAGTCCACCGAGCCACTTTTTTGAATTCCAGTTGAATAACATTTTTATGAAAAATTTGCTATGCAGAAAATTACATTTTTCGGAAAATTTAATAAATTTCGTATTGTTTTTTTTCTTTAATTAAAAAATCTAGCTCTACAGACTATAACGATTGAATTTTCCTGATTGATTCGTCGAACACGGTAAAATCATGCAGACCATGATCCTTGAAAATGCAAAAAATTGTCTCCCAATAACATCACACTTGACTTGCCTCTCTCTATTAAAGTTCAGGTACCTGACCAGTTTAACAATAATTTTATATTGCGTTATCCATATCAATATTACACATGTACAACAGATATCGAATACATAGCAGAAAATCTCAGATTCTAACCCTTTCCTTTTCAACTACTCCGTAATTGATCCTGAGTCGTCAAGGACCTCATTGTATTTTTTTTTTGCAAAAGTTAAACTTTAATGATGATTTTTTTACTTTGTTCCTTTTTTATGAATTTTTCTGAATTTTGAAAAATTCATACATATTTTTATGAATATTTATAAATTTAATAACGTATGTGTACTCAGTTAATTTGTATGATATAATATATTTTCTTGCTTATAATTGTAGATCAGTTCCTCAACATTGTTATTACTATTTATGTACTGTCTTGATATTGTTTTTTTTTTTCATAATTATTATATGTATACACTTGTTGTAATAATATATTTATTATAATTGAAGATAATTTTATCTTATAGTAACATAATACTTTTATTGTTTTTATGAAAACGTATTATGAGTTACATAATGGATTTTATAAAATTTTTAACTCCTTATTTATTATAATATTTCATTCAATAGAATACCAATCTTCTATTTTAATTGTTGGATTCTATTAATATATATTCTATAATAACATTTAATGTAATTCTAAAATCTTTTGATTCAATTTTAATTTTTTGCAAAATTACTCTAGTAAATACATACAATTAATATGAAAAAATAACATTCAGATTTTATACTGAAGAAGAAAAACCTTATATCTATATATCTATATATATATACTATAAATAATAATAAATAAAAAGTAATAGAAAAAAAATATACACTAATAAAAATATATATAATGAAAAATATACATTATATTAACTTTAAAAATATACATTAAAGTTAGAAAACTAATCTACAAATATAAAAACAAAAAAACATAAATACATTTTTATGAATTTTTAATAATTGTACAGTACGATCGCTCTACAAGATACCAAAGGGACCGAAGGGGAATATGATTCTGAAAACAAAAGAGAACTACCGTTCCCCCACTCAGCGGCCTGTTACGCCGAAGAGAAATAGATCTCACTATTGTTTGTCATTTATTTTCGTGGTACGTACATTGTATGGAGCGAGCGACTCCACATTCAAAGGCGAAGAGACATTAGGAGTGGGGGTAGTGGATAGCGAAGGGGAACCCGAGGTATCTTGTAAACCGAGATCGAAGGTATCTTGTAGAGCGATCGTACTGTATCTCAATGACGGGCTTTGCTAGGGTTTTTCTAGACTTTTGCGAAACCATTTAAGCTCAGCCATCGCCTTGATACCGGAATAAAACACTTACTAAAAATATCGCAAAAAAAAGGGAAACTTTCACCGGGTTGTGTCAATAAATTAACAATTAAACTATAATGACCCATTTTACCCATTTCGGTACCATATTTAAATCCTTTTCCAAGCTACCGTATATAGGAAATAGTCAGAATAACATACATATGCAAGTAACGGTACGTGTATTCGATTTTACACTGGATTCATTAGTGAAATTAGCGGTTCTTAAGGTTAATAATTGCTCCTGTGCAATTCGCAAAAGTTTCAGGTAGTGCAGCATGCAAAAAATTAGCTAAATACAAGAAACAGGTTTTTTCAAACAGGTTTTCCCCGGTTTGCTCAATTTTAGAGCCGGTACTCGTTCTCACGCTGTGAGCGAATTCGTACTGGAATTCAAGGTGGTGGAACATGAAAATATTTTCATTATATTCCAAAACTAATTGGCAATAATTTGTTATTTTTCCAGATGAGTTGTAACTGTCCGTTGAATCCCTCGACAGGACCAACTTTAGCGTCGACATGCGGTGGTTCGTCTTTTATGCTCTTCATGGGGTTGCTGGAGGTCTTTTTGAGGAGCCAGTGTGATCTCGAGGACCCATGCAACAGACCTTTTCCTCGAACGCACGTCGACACAAGGTAAAATTTATTAAAAAAAATAATAATAATTTTCAATATTTGATTAATATGAAATATTAAATAATAATAAATGAATATCGAATACGAATGATAATTAATTGATATTAAATATTAAATGACGTTAAATAATGCAATTGTTTTTAGGATTTCGGTTTATTGCCTTCCTAACTCAAACTTATTGAAGTAAATAATTAATTGTATGAAGAATAATTGTATTATGGTCGTTGAACGTATCAAATGTATTTATTCTTGTTGCTTTTGATTGTTCGCGATTATTGAACTTTTCAAAATTGAGTTCCATAAGTCTCAGTTTCGGTTTTGCTATAGCTAAGCCTTCTTGAGATGAAATTTCTAAAAAAAAAAGTAATTTATGCATTCGTTTTATTAATTTTATATATTTTTGATATATTTTTAATCATTTTTTCATTGCATGGAGATTCAATTACCAATTTTCAAGAGTTGCAAAGCTGGAATTATTATTATTATGAAAAATTGTAATATATAAAGCAGAAAATTTGAATGCGTTGGACCCTTGCTTCATTAAATAAAAAAATATATAAAATTGACACACAAATATACAAATAATTTTTAACTAACTTTGTGTATATATATAAATATGTACACACACACACACAAATTTCATACACAATCGTTTCTTTCTTCAACAACAGAATAGATACATTTATATAAATATAATAATAAATAAATAAAAGGAACTGAGCCTAATAATATAATAGTATTTACAATTAATTTATATTGTTGCTCTATTTCTAAAATATTACACTAGATTTATTCACTATTCCACCAAATAATAATAATAATTCCATCTTCCTCATTGAATTTGTCTTTCAATAAATAGCATTTCTGGTATTTTTAATAATTACAAAATCACCAAAACTGCGTTGAAAAAAATATCGTTTTTCCTGAAAATTAAAAGGTACATGAAATAATGAAATAAATGAAACCATTAATAATAATAATAATAAATAAATAAAAGTAACTGACCCGAATAATATAAGGGTATTTACAATTAATTTATATTGTTGCTCTATTTCTAAAATATTATACTAGATTTATTAACGATTCCACCAAATAATAATAATAATTTCATCTTCCTCATTGAACTTGTATTCAATTAAATAGCATTCCTGGTATTTTTAATAATTACAAAATCACCAAAACTGCGTTAAAAAAAATATCATTTTTCCTGAAAATTAAATAAATGAAACCATTATTCATGTGGTATTTTTAATAATTGCAAAATCACCAAAACTGCGTTGAAAAAAAAATATCGCTTTTCCTGAAAATTAAATAAATGATACCGTGGAAACATTTTGAGGTACGATTTTGTCCTGAAAATGTTTCAATGGTTTCATTTATTTAATTTTCAGGAAATTAAATAAATGAAACCATTATTCATGTGGTATTTTTAATAATTGCAAAATCACCAAAACTGCGTTGAAAAAAAAAATATCGTTTTTCCTGAAAATTAAATAAATGAAACCGTTGAAACATTTTCAGGTACGATTTTGTCGTTATAGGGGGTGGAAGTGGGGGTGCAACGGTGGCAGCAAGATTATCCGAAAATCCACGATTTACTGTATTGTTATTGGAAGCGGGTTTGGATGAACCCACTGGTACCCAAATACCTTCGTTCTTCTTCAACTTCATCGGTACCGATATCGACTGGCAATATTCAACCGAAAGCGAGGACGAAGCTTGTTTGAACAAAGAAGGAAGAAGATGTTACTGGCCTCGTGGAAAGGTAAAGCAATGAGTCATCGAATAATTGACATTTAATCAAGTAAAAACGTCACATAATTCTTTACCTCTTTCGTCCTTTTACTCAGGTGCTTGGTGGTACGAGTGTAATGAATGGAATGACTTACATGAGAGGCTCGCGCAAGGATTACGACGATTGGGAGAAAATGGGAAATCCGGGATGGTCCTATGCCGATGTTTTGCCCTATTTCATGAAAAGCGAAGACAACAAGCAAATTGACGAAATGGATTACGGGTACCATGCCACCGGGGGACCTTTAACGGTTACAAGATTTCCTTACCACCCACCCTTGAGCTTTGCGCTTCTCGAAGCCGGGAAAGAACTTGGTAAGTTATAGTTTTCAATTGTTATGAATATATGATGCATAGATATGATGTGGAATAATAAAAAATGATGTAAAAGAAGAAGAATTTAAAGGCTGTACGTGGGGTAAAAGGTATAAATAGAGTATTTTTATTTTTTGAAGTATAAGATATTTATTTATTTATTCTAAGTAAGTATTTATTTATTTATAAATTGTGCCCTTATTGCCAAGGGGCAAAGTTAGAAAATTGTACAGCGAAGAAAATAATATTCCGTTATATTGGGGTAAAATTTGTGAAGATTTGTTTTGTTTTAAATTATTTGCTATGTCCTGGAAACCGTGGGGCAATGAGAGAAAATATAAATAATAATTTCATGAAATAAGTTTTATTAAAATATGCAAAAAGTTTTGAAGAGATACGGAAAGGTATCATTTCAACTATAATATAAAGAGAAACAAAAGAGTAACATTTTTGTTTTATTAATTTTCAACTTTTTAAAATTATAAGATATATATTTTTATTATTGTATTATATTATTATTTTATATTTATTTTTATTATTATTATAATATATTTACTTTTATTATTAAATAAGTTTGAAAAAAGTACAAAACATTTTTTTTAACGACATGTGCCAGGTATGATCCTTTTCAATCAGAAAAAAATATTCTACCCTACTGAGAAAATTGGCAGAATTGGCAATTAACTGTGTTTCGTTAACTGTCTTTTCCAGTTTGTTTTCCACTATCGACTATTTTTCATTTTTTTTTATACAAGTTTACTCTACCTACTTACCTTGATACAAAATAAATGGTTATTGGAAGTCCACACCAATTTCCTACTTCTCATGGAAAATCTTGGCGACGAAGTTTCCTAGAGCACTTAATTATGTGGTTTTTAGCAGGGTTTAATGATTCCTAATTATTCCTACAACCAGGTAAACAGAGACAAATATAGGTACGAAAAATAGAGGAAATAAAAATAACAAGTTTTTTTAGCATGCGCATATTTGTGCATGTAGGGTAAATTTCTAGAATACGTAAATACATTGAACTGTAATAAAAAGATTTAATTTTTTGGTTGGAATTGTCATGAAACTTTTTTGGAAAATTGATTTATTTCCTATAGTTGTAATAAATAAATATAAACTATAATCTTTTATAGTTTAAATAAATTCTAAGACATTCAACAATATTCTAAAATTCTAAAATATTGCAAAACTTTCCAGCTGGAATGTACAACTTCCCACTTTTCTTCACTGGATTTCAAGTAGCCTTGATCTTTGCAATTTTTTTGTCATTATAATTACAGAGTCATATTTTATTCTTGAAATGAAATCTACTCCATTTAAATCCACAGCGATCTGTTGACATTTCGAATTTTCTAAAGAATAATTGCAAAATTAAAGTAAATACCTATATATATCAAAGTAATGTGCAACCCTCCAGTTTTTGCGAAACCTTGTCATTGTACGGATGGAGCAATTGAAAGTATTCCACGCGTATTTTTGCAATTTACACTCAAGTCAGTTTGAGATATGAAATCAGTCTCTGGAAATGTAACGTTTTTTCTCCGATTTTCTTTGAGAAGTTGCAAACCGTGTATGCAAATAATCTACATTCCATTTGCACAATATTTGTCTTAGGTAAACTTATTGGTTCACCGCTAGAATTCTAGATTTGTTACTAACAAGGTGACAGCTTCGATTTTTGCTGCACGTTGCATGGTGGCAAAGTACAACAAAATTTTCTGCCATGGAAAAGGATTAATTATGCTTGACAAATTTCGAATTTTCTATTTTTTTTTTACAGTAATTTTAAAAGAAAGAAATTTGCCTAAAATTATATAGGTATAATTCTGACTATCTTTTGATTGTCCTTTGACTGTTCTTTGACAGCCCTTGTATTGTTGGACAATGACATTATGAAAAAATACAACAAAGGATGAGGGTCCATAAGGCGGGTTTTTGGCCCCAAGCGAGCACAGAGTCGCAATGTCTTCATTTTTACATATATGATGTCCTTTGATGTCTTTTACAAGATACATAAAAAAGAAAGTTGTGCGTAATTGCGCGAATATTAAAAAACGCGGTTGAATGTGCCAAAAAAGCTAGTTTTTTTTTAAATAATAAAAAGACAGGTTTGCTCCAATAAAAAGGGGCTTAAATTAATTAAAAAAGACTTCCTATTGTTCCAACAAAACATTGAAATTATCTAAAAAAATTATTATTATATAAATCCGAGATATTATAATTTTTAACAATTATTAGGGCCAAAATCCCGCCTTATGGACCCACATTCTTTTTCTGGCATGTAAAAAAATGGATCTTAATTGGCAAATTTCGAATTTTTGTATTATTTTTGAAGTTCCAAGATACCGCCAAAAGCAGTAATTTTTCAAAGACTAACTTCCATTTACTTTAGACAAATTTTCCTAATATTATTAACTCTGACTGTCCTTTGACTGGCCTTTAACAATCCTTGTATTATGAGACAATGTAATTCTCTGTCGTTTTTATATTTAACAAAATAAATTGACCAAACACACTGCCTGGTACAAAAAAAAAATTTTTTACAACCTGTTCATCCAACGTTAAATTGAATTTACGCTAATAACCACAAGTTCAATCAATTTCACTTCTTGATCAAGAAGCGAGGAACTGCGAGTAAATGCGCTGCAACCTTCCTTAATGTACATAATAAGTTTTTATGTGAAATGAAGGAAGGAAAAACGTTGTTAAAATTGTATAACGTTAACTGAATGTGTCTTAGTTTTTTGTTCACCTCACATAATTATGACTTTTTTTTTTTTTCATAACGCAATCAAATATGCCTTCAGGGTACAACACGGTTGATCTGAACGGTAGAACACATACTGGTTTTGCAATAGCCCAAACAACGTCAAGAAACGGTTCACGTCTTTCAACAGCAAGAGCCTTTCTTCGCCCAGCAAAAGATCGCCGTAATCTCCATATTATGCTGAACTCAACTGGAACTCGTATTTTATTCGATAGGAATAAACACGCTGTTGGCGTTGAATTCGTATACAACGGGGAAGTCCACAGAGTTTCTGTGGCAAAAGAAGTAATCGTTAGTGGAGGTAAATAAAAATCGGTTTAATTAACAAACATTTGTTTTATAACTTTGGAAATTTTATTAGAAATTTATTTAGAATTTTAAAATTATTCGAAATTTTATTAGAAATTTATTTTGATAAGCATGGCAACAATGTTAACGCCGTGTGGGTCGTGATGCTATACGCTATTGCATTTGTCATAACCAGCGCGGCCTGAACGGAAGAAATTCTTAGTGGAGGTATATAAAAATCGGTTTAATTTTAAAAAAAATATTTTACTGCCTTGGATATTTTATTAGGAATTTATTTAGAATTTTAAAAATTATTTGAAATTTTTGGAATTTTATCAAATTTGGTCTGTACAAAGTTATTAGAAATTTATTTTAATAAGTATGGCAGAAAAGTTCAGAAAAAGACCTATTTTCTACGTCGCTGGGTGAATGTGGCTCCCTGAAACACAAAAACGCTGTCAAAAGTTTCACTGAAAAGGTCGTGTCCTTCTGGAACAATTAACGACCTTGTCCTCCTTCTTTTCTTGCATTGTTTCTTATCATCAAGGTGCCGTGAACTCGCCGCAGATACTTCTCAACAGTGGAATTGGTCCACGAGAAGAATTGGAGGCTGTTGGCATTCCCGTGGTACATCACCTGCCTGGAGTCGGAAAAAATCTTCACAACCATGCGGCTTTTGCGGTTGCATTTACCATCAATGATACCGATACCACGCCGTTAAATTGGGCTACCGCCATGGAATATTTGTTATTCAGGGATGGACTTATGTCCGGCACCGGTAAGATTCATTTATTTATTTATCACTATCACTGAATATTGTTCATAGAAGTAGTACGTGTTCCAGTTTTTCTGAATTTTTACCTCCTGCGAGAATTTCAGTTATGTCGTTCCCATCCGTCCCTCTGCGACCTAATATTTTTTACAAATATATAGGTACCGAATCTGCAAAAATTGCTCTTTCGTCTAATAACAAAACCAATACAAGCCCCACTGAAAGTACCTTAGACGTACCTTGGAAGTACCTTGGAAGTACTTAGCAAGTACTTGGAAGTACCTTGGAAGTGCCACTGTAAGTAACTTGGGACCATGTAATGGCCCCAAATGTCTTGCTTACAATGGATATAAGACAAAAACATTATTTGTGATTTAGCAAGAGAAATTTGAGCAAATTTATTACTTCGTATACGTGAATTGCCAGTTCTCAGGTAATGTTACATTCAACATTTTTAATAGACTCCGCAGTGTGAGAAAATTTCTACCCTAACGGATCCGCAGTGTGAGAAAATTTCTACCCTAACGGATTCTCCTTCAAGGCTAGTTACTTTTACTTTACGCCTTAGCAATGATAGTGGTTGACTAATGGAACTCTTTTTATCAAATTACCATGACGAATGAATGACATAAACTGTCAGAAATTTCAGTCATCATCATATACCTACTCATCTCCTGACTACCCAAGCTCATACGGAAACGGCAAAAACTCGAAGAAGGACACTGACTTCTCTTCATGAATAACTTTACTCCTTCTCTTTTTCTGTAAATCTTTTATAAGCCGACAATGAGAGGAAAAAATTGATTTCAGTCTTTCACTGGTAGATGATTATTTATTCTAGTTCAGTTACCCCTTACCCCACTTCTGTATAACTGAATACCAGAAGCGCCAAGTGCACGTTATAAAATATTACACAAGATGGAGTAGCGTTGAATTGGTAAAACTCTTTATGTTCACTTACCAACTCCATGTTATTGGGTCGTTCGGAAAGTTCCCGCCGATTTCCGAAGGATGGCGCAAGGTAAAATCGGCGGGAACTTTTCGGACGACCCAATAAAAATATTAGTAACCCAGGTAGCATAATATATTTGACGCCACTGCGTTATTTGGCCTTTCCTTCAGATGCGTCCAATACATTGACACAATGATGTTTGTAAATACGGAATTTGTAAGTGTGTATCTTATTCAACTGTCCCGTAATAACTCAAGGCTATTCATCACTCTGAATATCCAGATGTTTTAGCTTCGAGGGGAGAGAAACAAACAAACTTATACGACCGAGCCTCACAAATCAGCCATAATATACAGGCTCGGGTGTATTACACATGCCCATTTAGCTTCACTCCAACAACAGCTCTCCTCCGCACAGACTCAAAACACTTTCACTGACCCAGTAAAAGAAGAGCAGATATGTTCCTTATAATTATTATCATTACGTATTTCACCTTTTGGTCTTGGCGTTTCGTTGTCCTGCAATTCAAGGGCTTAAAAGTAAGAGAAGGTCAGAAATGGAATTCCTACGCTATTGGAGACACCGAAGTCAACCCTGATTGAATATTGACAGTGAAAAATATGTAGTTGCGTAATAATTTTACGCGCGAAGGGAAGACGGAATAGATAAAAATGTAACAAAAATAAATAAATAGTTGCTATTATGCGATGCCATCTTGCGACATTTTTTCATAACTATCAACTGTAATTTTCGATGATACTTCGATGGTCCTTTTCAAATTTTAACATTCTATAGTTATTCGCTTCTACAATGATCCAGTGTAAAATTCCAAATTTTTGGTGGGTTACCAATTTTCGAGACAATTTGTCAAAAATTAAACTGCTAAATTTCCAGAAAATTTGCCAAAAAATAAATTGCCAAATTTCGAGAAAATTTGCCAAAAATTAAATTGCCAAATTACCGGAAAATTTGCCAAATTTCAAGAAAGTGTGGGAATTTACAACATTTTGGCATTTCCACTAATAATTACTCAAGAATCAATCTGTGAAGTTTCGTAAAACTCCATTAATTGTCGAAAAATGCGAAAATTACAATTACAAAATTTGCTTTCCTCAATAGATACAGTGGCTTATCAGAGATGGCGCGGTTTACTCACGCGCAATGAAATTTGTACATACATTAACAAAAATGTTTTCTAATTGTAAGTGTAACTTATAACATTGTATTCCAATTTTTTTGTTAAAGGTATTTCCGAAGTGACAGCGATGATCAACACAAAGTACGCGAACCCTCGAGAAGACCATCCGGATGTGCAACTGATATTTGGTGGCTATTTGGCGGATTGCGCAGAAACCGGTATGGTTGGAGAAAAAAAAGGCGCTTACCGCAATGTTTACATTATACCAACGATACTGCATCCTAAAAGTCGAGGATACTTGAGGTTGCGAAACAACGACCCACTCTCGAAACCGTTAATTTACGGTAAATATTTGACCCACCCCGACGACGTCGGTGCCCTGATCGAGGGCATCAAGTTCTCGATAGCATTGGCCAACACCAAGGCACTGGCGAGATACGGTTTCAAATTGGACGAGACTCCCGCTAAAGGTTGCGAACATCTGAAATTCGGTTGTGACGCTTATTGGGAATGTGCAGTTAGAAGAGACACGGCACCGGAAAACCATCAAGCCGGATCGTGCAAGATGGGCCCTCCGAATGACCCTTTGGCCGTACTCGACAACAGATTAAGGGTCAGAGGCGTAACCGGCGTCAGAGTCGCCGATACTAGCGTTATGCCGAAAGTTCCTTCCGGTAACACGAATGCACCCGCTATCATGATAGCAGAAAGAGCCGCTGAATTTATTAAACAGGAATGGAACTGAGCGAGAGATGACTGTTTTTTCAGTTGCTGAAAAGTGAACTTCGACAATCTCTGCTGTACCTACATACGTTACGAAACTATTTGTAAGACATTAAAAAAAAAACAAGTAAACGATAGGTCTGATAATGGAGTTGTACATACGCTGACCAGAAATAGAGATTTGGTATTGAGGTAACCCAAGGACTTCGATCAAGTGCATACCATAATTAACTCTTTCCGTTCGCCGTTCGTCTTTTTTGAACGGGGACCCTCGGTCAAAAATATAAATTTTTGGTAAAATTGGTTTTTTTGAAAAGCAAAAAAATGTAATAAAAAATAGGTAGAATAAATATATTTCCAACGCGTATGAGACATATATATGTACTTACGTAGAAGAATCGCGAAATAGCCATAAGTAGGGGTAAAAAAATATTAGTCATAACCTTACCATTATTTGGACGTCTAAATGAGGACAACTTGAAGCGAAAGGGTTAAAATCTTCTACCTCTAATTTTACATTGTATGGTCGTATGAGAATTTGTCGAGAATTTGTTTGGGTGAAAAAGAAGGACGATACACAACAGTTGTATATTGAAATTATATCAAAATACTATTAATAAGAAATGTATTTACTTTTATGCGTACTTTTATATGCGTTGCATTACTTGCATTAGTAATACAGTTCTCGGTAGAGAGCTTTTGTAATATGCATAGAAATTGTATTAAAATGTCGCAAAATTGTCATACTTAATGGACCATTAAAACGACCCATCAAAGTTACCCAGTCGATGGTTGGCTCTATTACTGGCCACCAAAAAAAAAAGTTTTATTGAGAAGCAAATGATCTCATACGTTTGCTGTTCGATACGTATAGACAGTTTGCAAAGTTAGCTCGATCTATTATTTACAATTATTACATGTACAAAAAGAGGGTCGCAACAGTTCGATAGATTATGGGGTGCTCCAGTTGACCATGTTAGCCTGGCACAAAGAAAATTAGAAAATGTATGATTTCAAAAAATTAATAACTATCAAGAGACACGGTAGTATCTCGAGACAAGTTCGTGTATAAATTGGGTGTAATACTAGTAGGATTTATAACAAGCGGAAGATTGGTTAGAATTTGAAAAAATAGTTTTATAGTACGTGTTAGTATATTTTTAAGCAATTCAAAAATAAGTTCAGTAGAAACCTGGTACCAATGGTGATGAAAAGATTTTTCTTTTATTTCCTAGAAAATTGGACAATTTTCTTACAAAAATTCTCCAATAATAGAAATTCGCCGTAAAAACGGTTGCGACTGGCAACACAAAGATTGGTAATCCAATTTAGTCGTAAAATGAGTGGAATACAAGCCTCCTTTGCGAATATTTTCCAACATAGCTTGAGGTTCGAATTTCTTCCTTTTTTTCAACAGGATCGGAGGATCTGTGTCATTTGCACCCGATACGGAATCTTTGCTTTCGCTTCCCGACGTTTCCAAAACTTCTATAGAATCGCTATCATCGGCTTTGTAAATTAAACTCGGTGGTGCAGAAATTTGAGCACTTTGTTCGCTATTAACCGACATATTTCTTGCAAAATCCGCACTTTCTTCATTGTTATTAACATTCTCCGATAAAACACGATTCATTTCAAACAATTTGCTCACTTTCATAGTGTCTTTATCGAAATCAATCTTCTCCTCGCCGTCTTCGGGTCTTTCTTCGTCCTTTTCCTCGCTGACCGTGAAAAATCTTTTCAAAATCGATTTTTTATTGGGAAAGAGACTTCGCTTCCTTTTACAACAATGCAGAGCACCAGGATCGATAGGATGTGCTTCCGTATTAAATATATATCCACCCGAATCAACAACACAGTTGCCCCACTGTGTTTTAATAATGTCACCGAACTTGCCATTATTGTGTATGAAATTATCAGGATCGAACAACAAGTACAAATATTTTGTCGTCTCGGCTAAGAAAAATGATTCCATTCGGTCTCCTTTCCGATGATCTCTGACATCGTTGATCGTGGCATAGCCGCATGGCGTTTTCGCACTGTGTTGCAAACTTCTGAGCACATCCAATCCGACTTGTATCAAATATGGATCGTTGGTCGCTCGGTACAAGTACATGACGGACTCCACGAGCTCCGGTCTCAACGGATATCCTTCTCGGTTGGTCCCAGCCTCGCCCTGAGGAATATTATAAAACTCGGGAGTGAAGCCGAACTGTTTCCACACTCGGTGATAATTATGCAGAGATTTCATGGCGTCACCAATTTCCCCGAACAAACTCAGTACACCTGGCCAGTAAGCATCCAAAGATTGAAACACGGGCAATGTCACTTGTCCTTTCGTCATCGATACCCACAAGTGCCAGTCTTCTCTTCTCACGTATTTCTCGATAGCTCGCTTGTGTTCATGGAACATCATCGCCAGCAACGGATCTTGAAACAGCAGCGTTCCTTTTGCCAGGTACTCGAAGTACGAGTCGACACCCGCACCGATACCCGAATCTTGTGCCGTCCAGTGACCGGTTAAAACATCGACATGATTTCCTACCAAGCCGATATTGGATTTGTAATAATCCAAAGCCTTCATGGCATTCATCGCGACTTCCTCGTAAATCGGATCTCCGGTTAAGCGAGACAGAGTTCCGAACTCGAGCAGAAACGTTCCGATACCGGCTGTGCAAGTTATACTCGTCTCGCCGTTCGGAACACCGTATTTCAAATTCACGGTACCGTATGGCATTCCTGTCGGTGTGTCGAATGCCGTCAGTAACCTCTTCGCCATATCTTCGGCCAAACGCAGAAGTGGTCCGTTGCACGGCCATCCGGGTTCCAACTTCAATCCAGCTTTGCGAGACAACAAATGGGCGCTCAACAAACCACCGACGACTCTGATGTTCGTCTCGAAGACGGATACGTTGATGTTCGCTTCGAAATTTTCTCGAGAACTTATTATTTCTGCGACTCTTCGAAATTCCGTAAAGTTTCCCATAACCGCCAGGGTGTCTAACGCGTCGATCAATGTTAAGGAAAAGCTGCCCCAAGTGTCGAAGCCGTCGCAACTCAAAGATCTCAGTTCGTCGTACGGATAAGCGTATTTTAAGTAACTCGAATAAGCATGATCGAACATCGAACGAACTTCTTCTCTTAAGGCTATTACATCTTTCCTTTCGTACCTTCTAACGCCGCTGACTAGAATGGAAAAACAAATTAATAAAATGCTCTTCGACACCAACATTTTTTAAGGACAATTTTCGATTACGTATTTCTTTTTTAATTATATAATCCTTCGATGACTAGAGATTAGTAGTTATTCTTGTATATCTTCCATTTCTTCTTCGATGGAGTACTTTTTCGTCTGAAAAATAAATAAAATTACTTTTATTTTAACCACCCATGTTATATTACCTTTTTTAACACTTTACCGACCAATAATCTATTAATCGACGTTTTGTCGCTAATGCTTTATAAATATAATTTAGCATTAATATCATCGAGCGACCGATCGGACGCGCGAATGCTATTGAACCGTTAGCGGTTGGTAAAGTGTGCAATTATCGATCTCCAGAATTTTGGGTAAATGAGAAGAAAATTGAAGAGAAGAAAATTGAAGAGAATAGGTTTCGATTAATCCTTTTTTCAAATTTTTCTCAAATTTGACCACTATGGCTTCTCTTTCTTCTCTAACATAACAAATTTTTACCTTAAACGAATTCAAAAAAGTGAAAATAAGGTACCATTCATGAGCTCGAACAATTTCATTTGTTCCACCACCCAAGTATCAAGTGTTATTTGCGAATACTTAGCAATTTAATGATGTAAACTCAATTACCTATGTCTTGTAACATCATGTTAGTTGTAAGACTTCTTTACATTATTATGATTGACAAGTGACGTTTTCTTACACAGAGGCATGACAGATATGAAAAAATAAAAATCTTAATTTCGACTTTCAATTAAACTCAATTGGTATGTAAGTAGGTACTAATTTATTAGCCACAAGCCAAATCCCATAAAATAAGAAAAATTCGAAATTTGTTTTCTTAACTTTCTGTTTCCCAACATTTCTTAACTCAACCATGTAATTTTGGTTGTTTACTAAAGGTACTATTGAGTCAATGTTTTTTTTTTAATAATAGTGAAAATTATACTTACTAACAATAAGATTTTGTGTTGCAAAGTAAGGCATTCATTGTTGATAAATATTAAATATAGAAATGTACCATTTTTATTAGAAAAAATAAATGCAAAACAATACATACATACCCGACAGACACCGCCACGACACTGACTACGAGACGATTTTTCAAGAACCTTTTGATCAGCCGTTGGTATTGTCGCTTTCAAGCGCGCAATCGAATACTCCTCAAAATCTTAAACTATTGTTAAATAACAAAAACAAGGAGAAACCTATTTTCCTTTTAAAAGTTACATTTTTTGAGAGTGATAAATATATTCTCGATGATTTCATTTTCAACCTTAATGATTTCTACTTTAGGGAATAAAAGTTTGAATCAGAAATAATTCAAATTTCAATTACTTCTAGTTTTTAATTATTCTTTTTTCAAGTATTTTACTTGTTTTATAAAAAAAATATATGTTACAAGCTCGGAATTCGAGTTAAAAGTTGGACTATGATTTATTCAGGAATTATAATTGCAGACATAAATATTTTTTTGTATATTGTTAATTA
The DNA here is from genome assembly GCA_949825005.1 of Gasteruption jaculator. Taxonomy (NCBI): domain Eukaryota; kingdom Metazoa; phylum Arthropoda; class Insecta; order Hymenoptera; family Gasteruptiidae; genus Gasteruption; species Gasteruption jaculator. The sequence goes on from OX463770.1 coordinate 8,097,653, forward strand.
ATCAGTATCTTTACTGACAATTTATTTTTCAAAGTTCAATAAAGTACCGCAAAATCGAAAAACTTACACTAAAATATATCACGGTTTGAGATAAAACAAAGAAAGGCACAGTTGAAGAGTATGAAAAATGAGAGATACTTATGAGGCGACAATTTATTTTATGAATGAAATACGTTGTACATGACAAAAGTTTAAATATAAAAATGAATAAAAATAGAATAAAAAACTGGTTTCGGCACAAATAATGGGCACGAAAGTGACTATAAAAACATGTACACATACAATCGAAACGATTGCTAAAATCGACGCTTTACAACGACGAATTACTGCTCAGTCTTTTCATAAAAGCATTTTCTTTTCACATATTATTTATCTGCTAGTTGTTTGTGGCGGTTTTTGCGTTCGTAATTATAAAAGTTTCAAAAAGAGAAGCATTCGTTCACTCATCTGCGCCGGCTCGCATCAGTTCTTTTACATAAATTAATAATTACAATAATAATATCCGAATGTTATCACATTTTCGTGAAAATAAATTAATAATAATTAATTACCGCGTCATTATAATAATAATAATAATAATAATAATAATAATATTAATCATAATAATAATAATAATAATAATAGTATCATTCAAGATTCGATTCTAAGTTTACACTTAACGCTAAAATTAATTCTTTTTCAATCAAGCGATATGCATCTTATTACAATGAATATTAAAAAAATATGGTTCAAAAGGAATTGAATTACTTTTTTCTTGATTCGATTATTTTCCAATAGTTGGAAAGTACATAACGAACGAGTATTTGGCTGAACCATCAGTGAAAGGGTTAATTGATATTCCATACATATATTAATTACCATAAAATCTAAAATCATTGTTAATGTCAAGCATTGTCAATGTTGACGATATGAATGAGACGTTTTGTTATTACCAATACGAATTGAGAAAGTTTTTAAACCAATTCTTAAACTAGATTATGACGATAATCTTTTTTTTTTGTTAGCTTTCTATCAATAGTACAAATTTACATTTCATTGAAAATCGGAGAAATGAGTCGACAGGGTCGCTATAGATTACTGTCCGTGAAATTCCCTGACTGCCCTGACTTGGTATGAGTTCGTGTTCAAAATTTGGCAGCTTATTTGGTCCATACAGCTCTGAACGCTACTTATGTTATAACAGTCTCTGAAAAGTCTTTTTGCTAAAATATTTATACGCGAGTATAATGGCGGATATCTTTCATAAAATGTTTAAAAACGTTCTCATAGAAGTCATTTCATTAAAAAATGCACACTTTTTTTCCATTAATTCGTTCAATTTAGGACTATGTCTGTATCCAAAACCTTAAAAGTAAAAAAATATTTTAGCATTTCGCGATTTCGAAAATCTCGAGTGAAGTGTCGAAAAACTTTTAGCATGTTCTCCTCTCGTGAGTTACTTTGAAAATGACTAACCTATAATTACGCAGCGACTATATAAATTACAAAAATTAATTTAAAAAAGTGTACTGGTTCTTGTTATAAAAATCGACGAAGATCTAAGTAAGCTATTACAACAACTTTTTCTTTTCTTGACGCGAAAGTTGCATTGAAAATGATTCTCCTCTCTTCCTTTTACCCATTTTTTTTTGTTCAATTTACGACTTGCGTATTTTCATCGTCATTTTCACCACTATTTCAATTACTGTATTAACAATTTGTACTTTGATGATTTTATTTTCAAAAGTTTCTTGTAAAATATAAATCATACCGCAATGTTGCATTGCAATAGAGGTGAATTTGGCGCCAGAGTCGACACACTTTTGAATCTTTTTGCGACAAAAAGGTAAGAAAGACTTGTATATTCTTATAACACTTTCCTAAAAACAATCGATAATGTCTGCTGAGCAAGCCATAAACACAAGAGTCGTCACTTTTTCTACAATGTTTAAGAAAACGCGGGGCTGTTTTTAGTAAAGACGTTGTTACAACTCTTTCTTGTATGTTTCAAGAAGTAAAGGAGGAAGAGACAATAGAGATGCGTGCGAATTAAAGAAAAAAAAATGTTAATTCCGAAATGAAGATTAGTCGACCCTACCGTAACGAGGAACGATTTGTTTGTTAATCCAAAAATCGCAATTTGGATAACCAACTACCGGTAAAATATCCTGGTCAACTATTAAAACTCTTTTGATACCTTTTGGATCGGCTTGTGACACTTTGCCGTGCCATATAAAATAATTAAACAATTGTTGCAGTGCCGATACGTGTCTTTTTTCTTCGGGTATCGATGCATTGTAAGTACCGAGTATAGCTGCAGCATCACTGTCAGGATCAGTTAAGTTTCTCAGTCTCGTTGCTATGTAAAACGAAACGTCCTGTGTCGCTCTTGCGAGTGTCAACAGTGGACACACCACTCTTATGTCGGATATCATCGTTGCCAAATCTATGTAGGTTTTGTTGTAGTGTCTGAAATAACAACCAGCGAAGGATAATTAGTAAAAGAATCAAGTTTCTTCATTTTAATTAAACATTTTCTGAAGTTCTGAGCTTTTTATATTTTTCAATTCATATATTTTTCATTGCAGTGGCGATAATTGCTTTATTATTGACAATTTACTGTTACGGTGTTTTTAAAATCTATATTCGAAAAATAACACGTTACAAAAGAAGATTATTATTATTATTATTATTATTATTACATTACTATTATTAGAAAGAAATATTGAAATAAAATCTTTGTCTTAATTGATACTCACTCAAAAACTTCGGAAACGAGACCCTCGGTGCCGATCAGCGACTCCTGAACAATTTTCTCAACTTGCAGAGCTTCTTGCTGCTTGTTCTGTTGAGTGACATTGAGGCTTGGTGGTAACACAGCCGAGCGTGCACTGGCACCCATTATGATTTTCACAGGCAGATGATCTCCTTTGGTCCAGACTTGACCAACGTGTTCTTGCAGAATGTTACCATCGAGTACGAGCCACTCGTGCTTATCGGAAATAGCTTCCCGTGGTTCGGGCAAACCTGTGTTGTAACCGGTGTACCAACTCTCAGGAACGGCTTCCATCAAAGTTTCGGGTCTTATTTTTCGAAGACAAGCAACGTCTCCGCATTGAATTTTATTCAGTAACTCTTCGTTCAATCTCTCCGACTCTTTGAGTTCTCGGCCGGGGAAAATAGCGCTTCCGCCGGAAATCCATACTTGCGAGAACAGATCTTTGCTTTTCCTGATACCGACCAAAGTGGTAACGAGCGTACCGCCGGCCCTGTGTCCCCATAACGTTACGGACTTTTTGTCGCCACCAAAGTGTTCGATGTTGAATTTCACCCAATGCAAAGCGGCCAAAATATCGGAAAGGCCGTAATTCCCAGAACTAGGTGGGTGAGTCGCTCTGGAAAGGGGTTCGGCCGCGAGAAATCCAAAAATCCCCAGTCGGAAGTTGGGTCTCACGAATACCACGTCTCGTACGCGTGCCAATTTGGCGGATGGTTGCATCGCTCCTGGAGAGCCTCCCGATAGCGTTTCAGCTCCGATTAGTACGACGACCGGCAATGGCGAGCTGTAACTTATTTTAGGTGTAAACACATCCAAGTAAAGACAATCTTCGCTCCCGTAGAATCCCGAGGAATCGCGTTGCCAGCAAACTTCGGACGAATTGTGTGCCAAATAAGTGCCATTCCAGCATTGCTCGATGCGACGTAACTGTTCTGCCGGTTGCCAGCGTCGATTCTCGATTGGCGGAACGGCGTAAGGTATTCCACGAAATGCAAAACTGGAATCTTCCGCAACGCCCTCCACTTTACCGCAGGATGTCAGGGCTTCTTTGTATTTGCCGTCTCTCAATGATTGCTGGTCCTCGAATGGTCTCCGTGGTCCAGCCAATGCGATACTTATTATTATAATGATCAATAACAGTATACAAAGCGTCGCCACTGGAATTCAAAGAAAGAAGGATGTTAATATTTCTTCTGTCGAATTTCCGCAATTTTTAAAGAAATGCAGCTCGAACCTTTCGATTATAAAGACCTCACAGTATTAGTCAAACATCGATGATTTCAAAATTTGTAGTTTATACTATATGTGAACCGAAATAAAAACAAGGAATGTTTCACTCACATCAGTAATTTAATCTGACACCTCAAAAACATTGTAAGGTAGAAATTGCGAATTGTTCAAGAACCCTCGAAAAAGAAAAAAAAAACCCTGATGGATTTTTTAAACTATTTTTTATTAAAAATGGGTTTTTTAAATAATGGATGGATTTTTTTAAAAAATCCGTCAGGTTATTTTATTCATTTTCAGGGGTTTTTGCACAAATTGCAATTTGTATCTTGCAACGTTTTTGAGGTGACCCATTCAATTGTTCCTTCCTTCGGTGAACGGAAGTTAAAGGGCGAGTTTTATGTGAACTCAAAAAAAATGTCATGTGGTTACATGCTCTAGGGGGCTCATTGTTGGGGGGTTCCCATAAGACTGTCTCTCAAAAGTATAAATAAACTATCAGCTCATTATTCCAAGCGCTTAAAGGCGTCGTTATGTATTGATCAATTAATCTTAAAACTCACAGGTCACAAAGAGATTCTTTCTTGCAGCCGTAAGAAAAATAATTAGAGGGTGTTGCTTTGTCGGACCGGATATTGCGTCATTCTCCATGTCCCCGTCGAGTCGAACGGTTTCCATACCGTCTTCATTAGGAATCCCATTATTTTTCTCTCCAACCGTTGGTGCTGCTGCGTCGTCCAATGTCTCTACGCTTGCCAAACCTGCGGGTCCAGTGTTCCCCAATTCTGCATCGCTCTCCTGAAAGAATCGTCACGTGTGAAATAATTGAAATTAATTAATAATTATAATTATAATTCTCTCGCAAAGAAAGAGCGTGTACCTTATTTCTGTTACGTTGAAAAACTGAAACCAAGGGCAACCTAATGGCATTTAACAAGTTTCTGCGCGCTTCTTTTTCTTTAGAATCTTTTGCAGTTGTCGTCTTCTCCGAGGCAGGATTATTGTCACCACCACCGCCATCGCCATCGCCTCCACCGCCACCGGTAGCATTGGCTTCCTTCGATTCCGTTGTTTCCTCGGTTTCTGTCGGTTTGGTCTCGTCATCCTGAAACGAATATTTTGTTGCCATTAACCGTTTCAGTGCAAGAAGTCTTTTTTTGTTTCCAAATCAAAAATTGCCAAGCGGCACAATAGCGCTCTTTTCATTCCTTATTTAAAAAATTCTGGCATTTTTTAACAGAAGAAGCGCGATTGCGCCGCTGGGCACTCGAACGGTTAAAAAAAGCACCGTCGACAAAACTCAAACTTTTGTTTCCCTGCATTGCGCAATACTTATGTATTCAAATTCATCTATTCAAAGTACACCTATGCATGGATTCACACACGTGATACCGGAATTAGGGAGCCTGCTGTAATGCCGGAAACGTGTAATTTTTTCTGGTCTAATGAATGCATCCAAATAAAAAGCGGACGTATTGAGTTTCAGGTATAGACGTCGCTCCTGTTTACTCCAAAGCATAGCTCTGACAGACTTGTATGATTATTTGAGTTCAGTAAATTACATTAAAACAAGTGCTCTGAAATTAATGTGAGAACTTTTGCGAACAGAAATACACAGAAGATTTTTTTTCTTTCTTTGCAATTGGAAGTTACATTATAATAATTTAAAAAATATAATACGTCATTCAAAAATGCTCCTATGTGTTCGTATGTGCCTTGGCAACAACGACATACTAATCAATATACCTTACCTTTCTTTCTATCCACTTTAGACCCTTTTTCCACCCACCCTCAGTCTCCTTCCTTTTTTACCTTATTCTACCTCAGTAACTGCACATGCATCAGTCTCACCCCATTATTGTAGCACATCAATTTTTGCCAACCTTTGTGAATAAATGCGTTTATCTCTTTTTGCAACATTCTTTTGTTCCAAAGAAACTCGAACGCTTTGTATCCCATGATGGAAAAAAACTGGAATAAGTTGAGCCTTTAAACTGCCTTTTTATTTTTATTAATTGGAACATTTACTTACTGGAAAGTTTTCAGACAAAAAAAATTATCCATTTTAATTATGCTATATTCAAATCAAACGGTTACTAATAAACCGAATGATTAAAGAAAGATACACTTTTTTATCGCTTAAAACTGAGACGGGTTAAAATGAAATTCTAATACTTGTAATTTTATAACTCGCAGTTAAACATTTTTTAAATATGACTAATAAATCTATATTTACTTGAAATAATTCACAATTTTCTGATGTAAGATAATTATTTTTATAAAAAATCTGAAAAAAGCAATGATATGCAAATCGAATGAAAAATATTAACACTATCTCTATCGTAAGTGTTAAAAGACACCTTTTATCATTTCAACATCGTTGATTAACCCCTTGACATGCAATGACGAGTGTGACTCGTCATTCATTTTGTGGTTTTACTGTACAGAACTATTTTTTAATATTAATTAAAAAATACAGTACAGTAAAAAATAGTAAATTACTATTTTGTAATGTTATTTAAATGTTCTTTGTTAACATCAATTTCATTAATAAAAATCCAAATTTCAAAATAAAATGTACTCTTTCTCAGCTTTCACGTAGCTGTTCAGTCGAGCGAAATTAAATAGTAATTTTCGGTCGCATCTAGTTCCATTTAATTTGTATGTCGAGGGGTTAAAAATTATTGAATAAAGAATAAAATTAATAAAATTGAATAAAGTTAAATTTAGAACACTATTTAAAGTCCCATTGACTGGTTGAATACAAAAAAGAACGTATTAATCCTTTTTTTTTATCTGAACAACGTGAGAGTACTTGATAAATGAAGAAAAATAGACTCATAATCTGTTTGCCAAGTACAAAGTCATGGCTACTGTAAGCGATAGATCATTCAACATCTTGAGCACCCGAGTTTTAAAATAAACTAACTCCGTGTATTATCATTGCTTTGGAGCCATATGTTTCCACTTAAGGAAGAAGATGCTGAATCTTGTTTACACGACTGAGAATGAAGATTTGGGATCATGGTACAAGTCTGTTAGTTTACGACTGCAAGTGATGTATATTATTTCTTTCCACAAGAAATTTAATCCCGTTTAATTTCTCGTATACCAATGGATAAAAATAAATATGGAATTTTTTTGTACTGGAGTAAGTACAAAAAAAATTGAAATCTGGCCTTGTTGAAATTCGTTAAGTGTGTGAGAGTTGAAATGTCGCATTCCAAAAACACGTGAAATAATAACTTTTTCATAATTTGTTTAATAATAAATAAAAAAGTTCTTAAAATTATTCTATGCCTTTGAAAAGCAAACTCATATAAACAATAATATTTCGATATAATTAGGTGCATTGATTTTTCAATAATTAATGGAAAATTTAAACAAGAAATCCCAACGCACGATTAATGTCAAATAAAATAACAAAATGGGCAATATGATAACAAAAAGTTATATCGCACCATAAAAAAGAGGTCACATTAATTTATATAACATTCTATGTCCAAAACCAAACTTTCGTACAATTTCTTTCTTAATGGTGAAATTCTCAGAAATTCTTGACCTCCTTTTCTCTTCTTAATTAACTTAACTTTTTACCCGCCTAAGATGTTTCCTCTTCCTCTAGAATTTCCTTATGCAATTATAGTTGATCTCAACTAATTTAATAAAGCAGGTAGGATCTAACGATCGAAGGAATTTTGTATTACACATACAAATTTTCTTTTTATAATTTTGCACAGAAATTTTGTATACGACTACTTAAACCGTACCAAAGGTTTATTAAATAACTCATATGTGAAAGGTTTACCATTGCTACAGACCGTTATTCTAATTATACTTATACCGAAAACATTCAAGTGGAAAATGTAGATGAGATAAATGAGTTAAACTTATTGCTTTGAAAGCATACCTTCCCAATCTAATTAACATTGAAAGCTTTTGCTTAAAATTAACTTTGATCTTTTAACGGAATGAAATACATTTTTTTTGGTGATATTCAGGCTATAATTTTAGTTACAATTTTAATGCATGAATTGACCCCTGGGTTTTTCAATTAAGATAAAAAATAAATTGTCGATTTTATTATTGGCTCCATATTTAATAACAAATTTTATAATTTTGGATTCACCTTTGGTCCGTCCCTGGTCGACGAATCCATGCACATCCTGTGATCACAGATATACAACGAAAGTTTTAACTAAACTATTTATGTGCATATATAAAATATTTGCTGTTTCCATAGATTTCGGGAATAATTTTAAAGTCTTTTTCAATAGGTAGAAAATTGTGGAGATATATATAATTGGCACAATGATTATCGATCGTGCCATATCTATTTTCTGTGGTGCGTTCCATCAGCATTTACCTGTTACCTTACAACTGAGAGAAAATTTATAACAACTACTTATAATCAATATACAAATGAATCCCACACACAGATGCAACTACCCATACAAGCATATATTATACATATATACCTATATATAATGTTGCGATTTGAAAAACCTGTGAAAAACAAAACCCCTGCATTCAACAACTCCCTGTTTATGTTCAATAATAAAAAAAACACACAAGTTTCAAGAGCGTTCATTCATAAAAGTATGAATTGTTGCATTGAGAAAATCGACAAAGAATTTTTTTCTTTGTCTTTTATTCCCCAAAGAGTGAAATGAAAGCTTCGAGAGAGCAATACAGCGGAGATTTTCCGAATAGTAAAAGGCATCGCTTTAGTCATTCCATAACAATGTTTTTAAATTCAAACACCATGGAAACAAAGCAAAAGCAAGCGATCCCTAAAAGAACAATGTTCGTCGCCCTTTCCACGTTCCCTCAGTGGCACTCAATGTCTGCTATTCAAAGTACTCAAGTATTGCATTAAAAAAAATTGGCAAAAAAAGCCATGGAAATTGCGAGTCTTATGGCTAACCTTAAAACAAGGTTCCTTGCTTCTCGTGCGGCAAAACCCGGGCATCTTGATCCCGCCGATGGGTATTTTCTTCTTTGGCTTAGGTTCCTCCGAGTCGAGGGATGCCGGGACGTTGGAACCCGTGTGTTTAGTGTTTTCGACGTTCAGCATTTTCTCCCTTTCCTGCTCTTCCTGCTCCCGCTCTTCCTCCTTGGCGATCTCTTTTTTATCCATACTTTTCTCCTGGTCCGTTTCGTTCATGGTAATTCGATACCCTTGCGATGCGATCCGCTACAACATGCAAACAAAGAATTTGAAACGTATGTAGCGAAAACGAATGCTCGGTGATAACTTTTCGTGCGAAATCGATCGGACGCCACAAAAAAAAAACTTAGGGAAGACGCCGTGTCTGGTTTCTCTTTCCCGCAACGTAATAGGTACATATTGCAACCCTATGCGTGCGTCGCAGCGTGCGATATATTATTAACGCCTTTTTACTTCGATTGAAATCGGGGAAAATTGCAAAAACGTATATTTCAGAAATATTTGGTATTTGCGTTGCATCGAAATTTCTAATTAAGTGTATATATATTGAAAATAAATTTACCGATATGAAAATAAGTAGACACGAAAGAACGGTTTTGTATAATCCACTGTTTTTTTTTCTTAATTAAGACACAGTCGGCTTTTTATTAAACTTTTCACAATGGCAATATTGCAGCTGCGATGAAAACGACGCCGGTTCCCGGTTGCATCGAAACTTCCGAACTCGAAACTCTCCTACTTCTTGTTTCCTGATTTCTTCTTTTCAAAAGCGTCGCTCCGTGCCCCGTGCATCTACGCGCTTTCCCCCCACCACTTCCAGTTGGATGTAAATCGAACGCTGCGCAGAGCGTCTGCGCCGAACGAATGTTGCATATCTTAGAAGTTACCCCTTTGTCGCAAATCGCAATTGCAATCGCTGGTTCCCCTTAAAATAATAACAATAATAAACAAGAAAGAAAAATATGTAACAATGTTTGCATTTGTTTAAAAAGTACGAGGATTGGGAAAAATGTACGAATCGTTGGTAAGCTAGGAACTCGATTCGTGGACGACACAAACGCCCTCTATTATGAATGCTCTTAGTTTCGATAGCGAAAGGGTGCGTTTACCCCATTTACCTATGTTCTATGTATGTCTATATGTATTTCATTCACATTTTACGACAGAAGTGCACTAGAAATTTCCGAAAGAAGTCCACGGTTAAACTAATACACGACAAAGAAAGTTGATAACAAATCAATTGTTTACGCGCATAAACACCAAATGTATTTTTCATTTATTGGCATTGACCGTTTTTTCAAAAAGAGCGACGAAAAAGTGGCAAACTGCGGTATCTAAAAAATTGTGTGCGGCTTTGCATTTGACAGGGTGGTTATATAGATAGATAAACACGGGTGCATCACGTAGCCATCGTAGAACTAAGTTGTGTGTATGTATGTGCATTCCACTAATATACAATCCCACTGAAGAAGAAATTTACACATAGCTGCCATGGTATACACAGTTTTACTATGGTTTGCTACTTTCTGCTGCATTTTTCAACTGCAACTTCTGAAGAAAATATAGACTTGCATTGTGAGAACAATTGAAAGCGGAAAGCAGCTAGCAATGGCTAGCTAGCTCTTTTTCATAATGGATTTAGGAAAGAAGAAATAAACACAAAATGACATACCACCGTATACACCTTTGGAAGTTTAACCATCTACAATAAACTATAGTCCAAAAGCATGTAAAACAAAAAGAAGCACGTTTTTATTTACCACATATATGTTTTTTTTTCTCGAATACAAAGAACATATCTTTGATTTGGTAAGTATACCTTCATGCGACTAAAGTGTTTTTCAATAAGAAGGATATGATCATTAAAAAAAGTGAAACAACAATTAATTAATATAAAATTAACTTTGTCTCAGATTTTTGAAATATACATGAAAATCATGTATGCGATATAACATCGTTTAAGTATCCACCTTGGCTTTGTTTACAGGAACGAATTCGACGAACCCAATTTTCGATCGCTTTGTTCGATATATAGATTCTAATCTCAATGTAGTTGATCGTTGCATTTCTTGAAATTATTAGTTCGCCAAACTTTTGTTGAATAACTCGATAGTAACACCAGCGGTGCGATAGAGCGACCGTCGTGCTAGAACCACGTGTCATCAAAAGGAATTTTATCCAAAAGATGTGGGTTCGTAAGACAGGATTTTGGCCCTAATAATTGTTAAGAATTTTCACAAAAACCTTTAATATAGATCGACGTGGCTCGCCATTCGATGCATTGCATCTCCTGCTTTGTTTTTCTTATCTGTCAAAATTCTGCCAAAAATGATCCAAAACTTTATTAAATATGCGGTTCATAATAAAATTATAGTTCTGTAAAGAAAAATGGACAATTTCTTTTTTATGTCAATTACAAAATCCGTGGATAGGTTTAGCCAATGAAACTGTTAATATCATAACCATCTTATTTTATATCAATATTTCTGTGAACTTAGCGATTGACTTTACAAATGCCTGCATTTTCAGAGCTAGTCGACAAACATCTTAAAATAATTATAACAATGGGTCAAGGTACCGAAACATGTGCAGCCGACAGACCCACCGAGGTCAGTGTCATTAGATTCGTTTCGAGAAATCGTACTATCGAAGAAATTGCACCGAAGAAAGTAAGAATTTCTACAATTTCTTTTCCTAAGCATTTTCCTATACCTGATATTATTATTATTCATCGACGACCAACTAAGAACCGCAAAAAATTATTATAAACAACATTTTATTTTATAATTAACATTTTTTCAGGAAATATATACTTGCAAGCAAAGAGGTTGTGGTAGAATATTTACAAATCAAGACGAATACAAAACTCACGAAGCACTGGAAGCTTTAAAAATCCGATTTGTGTGTGTATCCGTTTCGCTAATTCATTTATCTATGCTAAAAATGATTTTGAATTCAATAAATAAATAACTTACAGGTGTCGGGAGCCAGGATGCGGCGAAGAACTGTCGGATCCAGGCAGTATGTGGCGTCATTACCAAGAATGGCATAATAACGAAACAAGTGTATTCGCATGCCCGTACACCAGTTGCGGTTCCGTTCATGCGAGTGCTGAAAATTTAGAGGAACATATTGAAGCTCGACATAGACAACAAGTAACGTTGCCAACGGAACCCGAAATAATATGTTTCGAAGGTCCAGAAAGTGTCATAGACTGCGACGATAGCTACCAATCTTACGATAAGAGAAAATTATCTTCCTGCAATCCATTCTCTAAACACGAGTGTTCCGATATCATCGAAACGGAACTCGAACTGTCGACGTCTTCGCAACTGAGGAGAGAAGAGGAAGTTGTGTCGGAGTCGGAGGAAAATACTTTACAAAACGAGGACGAATTTTCTAATAATCATAGGAAGACAAATAACGAAGGCAATGTGCAAAGGATTCAAATAAATCCAAGTTGTCAGTTGAACGATGGACAGCAACAAGTTGTTTACGTTAATGGGGATCTGACGATTACAAGGAATGAAACTAATACAAATCGTCGACAACAAGATCAACAACAACAACAACAACAACAACAACAACAACAACAACAACAACAACAGCAGCAACAACAGCATCATATGCAACAGCATAGAATAGATCTTGGTAATTTGGAGAAAGTTTTTCAAAGTGGTTTTGAGTCTAACGCAAATAACTCCGAGGATGAAGGATACACGCCAAAGAAACAAAGAATGTCGAGGATTAAACAAGAAACTTACAAATGCGATGTCAATGGTTGCGGTAAAATGTATAAATACATATCTCATTATCGACATCATCGGGATAGTCACAAACTTGACAATAATGGTGTCCATGAAAAACCATCGACACAGTCGCAAACATCTCAAATGTCCTCATCACCACAAAAGAGTAAGCAGGCTAAACCAACCACTGTTAGCTTCTTTTTGTAAGTATTGCAGAAAAATTGCTTTACTATCCTTAGTTTTGAGATTATTCAATTGAAATTATTTTGGGTGGATGAAATTTGAAAGAGAAAACTTTGAAGGGAGTTATTTATTTGAAAAATCGAAAATTTTCATGGAAATAAAGGATGGGGGTCCATAACGCGGGATTTTGGCCCTAATAATTGTTAAACATGATAATATCTCGGATTTATATAACATTAATCTTTTCAAAACAATATTAAATCTTTTTTAATTAACTTAAGCCCTTTTTTAATGGAGCAAACCTAAGTTTTTTTATCATTTTTTGGCACATTCGGCTGCGTTTTTTAAATATCAGCGCAATTACGCACAACTCTCTTTTTTATGTATGTCGTAAAAGACATCAAAGCACATCGCATATATAAAAATGAAGATGTTAGGACTCTGTGCTCCCTTGGGGCCAAAAACCCACCTTACAGCCCCTAATCCTTTACGAATTAATTTGTCTCGTAGCTTGCTAAAATTGCAAAATATATTCTGAAGCACTTTATACATATTTTATGGTTTTTAGGTGTAAGATGTCCGGCTGTGGCGCGCAATTAAATAATGTTACCGCCCTGTGGAAACATTATCAAGAAAAACATGTCAACTCGAAACCATCCGAAGCCTTGCAGACAGGGGCACTGAAAACTAATGAACTTGTGCGGTAAGTTTTCTTAATTTCCAAATAATATTACAAGCCAAAATCTATAATTAATATTATGAACAAAATATAGAATAATTATATAACAGTTATTTTTAATTCTTTATATTATTTCAAAACAATTTTACAGAATAAAAGATTTCAACAAGAATAACACCCAATTTGATTTTTTTTAAGATACAGTATAAAAACCTACTTTGGAAAATCAATATTTTTTTGCAGAATTTCAGTTTTGCAGTCATAAGAAATAGCATATTAATGAGTATTTAACTAACTGTCCTTAATAGACTCGTTACAAATTTAAAGAAGTGCTTAATTAAATTTTAACTAAGTAACCTACTTTTAGACGTCTTCGAGTGACAGAAGAACGATATTCACTGTATAAATTAGCGTTGAATCATTTATGCAGAAATCTTTTTCCAAAAACAGATATTTATACGGAGCGTAGAATTTTTTAATTTTTATAAAATTCCTTTCAATTCAATCTGGCTTTGGTTTACCAAATTTCATATGATTTAAGCGTGCATCAAAATATTGCAAAATAAATTAAAAACAAACATGTTCCGTAGTTACTATTTTGTATTATTAAATAAGTGGAGCAGTTATTTTATTTGGTTACTTTTATTGTTAATTCTCAGTATATTATCGATTTACATATAACAAAACTAATTTCTGAAGTACATTTTACACAATTTTTTCTTCGTACAATGTTACTCTTCGCTCGATTCAATTGTAAAAATGGAATTCACTAAACATCGAAGCACACACTTTTAAACAAATACACTCTAACTAAATAAATCATTACGTTTATCAAACAGGGTAGGTATTATACGTTTAAGGAATTCTTTGCATGGAAATTTCTTAGAATTTATTCTTATGAAGAATTGTCGAACATGGACTGCAACACAAAATACGTTATAAGTAATAATAATGTTTGTTATAGCAGATGCAAAATACAAGGGTGTGAGATGGAATTTTGTTCGCCGTTAATGTTGTATAAACATTTCAATGAAGTTCATACCACGAACAACTCTGGCAATAATACTTGCACAAATACAAAGACTGGTAATGGTAGCAACTTTCACTATGCTAATCAAATGTTCCAAGAAGATGCTACTACCCAACAAGGAAACTTTAAGACTGACTTTAAGGCCAATCATAGTACCAGTGGCGATGCAAATAATTATAATAATGAAAATAATATCAAAGAACAAGAATTATCATCGGCAATTGTTAAACTTGAAGAATCTCATGATTGATTCGTCGATAATCCATTTTCATAATAATAATAATAATAATAATAATAATAATAATAATAATAATAATAATAATAATAATAATAATAATAATAATAATAATAATACGGTATTTTCAAATTTTTTAATAATTAGTAAGTAATGGTAATTATTAATTGTAATCTACGCGAATTATTATTTGGTTTTTCGTCGCGTATGTAGTTGCTAAAAAAGTGCGAATACAAATTTCCGTCGAAAATTCTAATTATAAATAGAAGTTTATTATGAAAATTCAAGTTGATATAAGTATCTAAGTAAAATTTCAACAAAATTTCACTTTCTGCTTTAAGACAGAAAGTAAGAGAAATGATTTTTGCCTGTAATAATAATATTAAAAATAACAGTAATAATAATGATAATATTAATATTAATAATAACAAAATGAGACTTGAAATTTCTGTACTGATTTGTACCGTTTTTGTATGTTACGTAAAAACAGTATGCGTTGAAATGTTATAAATTTGTAAATGCAGGGTTTGTTATTCCCTCCTGATAATTTTAAAGGTTAAGAAAACAGAATAATGTTGTAAATTTATTTGAAGAAACAAAACTCGTTTCTATCTCTTTATAGATAGACGCAAAACATAGACAGGCAATACATTACAGTAATATATTATATTACATCACATCTCTGACGTAAACTTGTATTAAGAATTACAACTGTACTCGAAAAAGTAAAAGTCCTCTTTGAGGAATTCAAAACGAATCTTTTTTTTATTCCTATCCAGTCTTTTGTTTTTTAAGGGAATAATTTTGTAATGACATAAGGAAGTGTTCATTAATCGTCTAATACTATACATATATATATTTTTTTATGTTGGTTATAATAGAAGTTGAATTTATGTCGCAACGTATCGGCTTCTCAAGTCGAACCTAGCTTGGGATGAATTTTTGTAAAATTATTTTTTATATGTATATACATAATTTCTAATAAGTCTGTAGGAACCTATTTCAAATTCTTGTACTTTTTACAAATTTTGTTCAATTTTTCCAATGAAAATTATTTACTCAACACTCTAACAAACGAAATAGGGGTAATTTTATGTGATTCCTCCAAAAAATAGCGTTTTTGATAAATTTTCTCTCCAAAACTATTACACGTAAAAACATAAAATTGTTTTAATAATAAACGCAGACAAGTGAAACAAATTCTTTTTAACGCTTATAAATAAATAAATATGTATTAACGCTTATAATTATATAAATATGTATGATAAAAAAATTCTTTTCTATTCTTTCAGAGTAAACTTTTCAATGAAAAACAACTTTTATGCCGTTTACGTGCAATATCTTTTTTAGTTAAAATTCATCAAAAAATGCTGCTTTTTGAGGGGCTCGAATAAGATTATTCTAAAACTTTCTATGTTATTGGATAAGGATTCACTCGAGCTTCTAATGTTCGAAACTGGTGCAAAGAAATGGGAACAGAAGCGACATCTGGAACCAATGCGTTCTGCAAAAATTAATGGAACGAAACATATGTATATATCATGCATACATCTTTCTTCAACGGTTCTGGGATTGAAACGCAAGTTTGAACATGTTTAGTACGATTATGAAAAACAGCGAACTACATCTTGGAAGCTGATCATCAACGCTGTGAAATACTTCAACTTTTTATTACGGTATTTTCCACTATTTGTTTTTCGATCAACAGGGAAGAGTATGACGACCAAGGTACGATGACAAATCGATCACATATCAACTTTGTTTTCATCGCTAATGGTCGTGATGCATCTTAATATTTCTTAATTTGCCTTTTATATGGTTTTGCAACGTGTTTATATGAGCCATTCATTTTGAAAGTGACCCAAGTCCATGTTTTAGTTTTTTGTTGTTAACCGTAGTAACATGTACGACTTTAAAGTTAGTTGTCAAAAAAAAAAGCATTTTGGAAAATTTTAAAAACTGGACTTGGGCCACTTTCAAAATAAACGGCTCATAGATGAGTGGCACACTTCATCATTGACATACATTCATAAGTTAACAATGACGTTTTTTAACATTAAACAAATAACATGGGGAAATAGGATTAACAATAGCTCCTTTCCTTTCATGCGAAACATAGAATTACGCTTTTTCGATGATTTTAGCGCTAAAACTGTTGTGTTCGAAAAAAAAAACAACGATTTAATGAAACTGTTCGATAAGGATGCTTTCTAACATATTGCGTATCCCTTTGTGTCCTTCATTAAGGATTTAGGATATAGGCAGTCACAAAAGTTTCGACTAGAGAAATACTTTTTGCATTCACCGATGCTGCTGCATTTCGCTTTTAGACATAGTATCATTGAAGGTTAGGATCCAATACTCGGAATCTTGATTTTCTGTAATTTTGTACTATCTGTGTATGTGAAAGTGGCCAAAAAGAAAACTGTACTTTTCCAAACTTTTCCAAAAGGAATAGAAACTTGAAACTCCATTCATTTTCAATTGAACCAGCAATACCGTTTTTAAAGAGTATTACAGATACAATCTGGTCATTGGCCCTAGTCAAGGCAAACTTTGTATAACACTTTGCGGATTCTTCATATTGAAAAAATGTATGTTCCTGATTTTGATGTATTTCTAGTTCTGGATTAATGTAAATATGTTCCAAATATTTTGGAAGTCAAGTTCCTAAAAGTTTGTAAAATGTCGCATATGAAATTAGGTTCTGTAACGAATTTCGGAATTTTCAAAAATAAGACTGTAATTCATTTATGTTTCGATTCTAATCAGTTTCAGTATCAAATTGTTTTTTACAGAACTATAATCTTATTATTGGTTTCATATTTAATAAAGTTTTGGATAATTTTTGGCCAAACGTTAGTGCACCCAAAGTATTGTTACTCAGTATGCTGGTTTATGCTACAATACAAATTTTGTGTTCCAATGTTGATCGTTATTACTATTTTATTTCTTTATGCAAAGTTTCACATTACGTTACTATTTCTAATACTTGCAGCTTTATCAATATTGTAAATATTACGTGCTTCACTGTTCTTCGAACCTTCCACTTATTTATGTTTCTCCCTATGATCCTTCCTTTTCTATCCTTGTCCGTTATTATCTCTTTTCCCTATTTTCTTATACAGAGGTCTACTTATTTCTAAATTCATTGAGTTGAATACACATCTTGCGCATCATTTTTCTAATTTTCATGCATTTGGGTCTGTCTTCATACTTGTTTGAGCACACAATGAATGCACCGCTCTTCTGGCTTTTCCTCAAGAATTCCAAGGAAGAATGGTTGTTAACGAATACTTTCTGACACAGCAGTGATTTCTAGAAACATGAATACATATAACAAAAGAGGGAAGTCTTAGCGACAAGCGGAAATGAAGAAGACGATGCAAAAATTAACATTAAAATCACACAAGGAATATCTTTGTGGGAAAAAAGAAGAGTGTGCATGATTTTGTGACGTAATAATAATAAAATACATACTCGAGATGGATGAAAAGTGTTTGGAATCTTTGTTTCAGAAGGTCCAAAACAGCACACGAATAATACACCGATATCTTTAGAAAAGAAAAGGATATTAGTTTTCGATGATTTAGAATGAAGTCTATGAGAAAAGGTGTGTCTTTTGTAACAAAAGATAAAATTCGCCATACTAAACATTTACGGAAACGTTTGGAAAATGTGTGCGACGATGAAAGTGAGGATACGGATGAATATAGAACCTCTACGTTGAGGCCTAACTTTCTTGCTCGCAAAGAAATATTTAGCGGTAAAAGTAGGAAAGATAATATTCTACGCAAGAGTATATCGAGCGAAGAGGATGAAGACGAGGAAGTGTTAGAATCAAGGAAAAGGTCCAAGCAAAACATAAAGGATAGAGTAAAGAACATTATAATTACTTTAGTCAGCGATGATGACGATGATTCCCACAAACAAACCACACAAACTGATTTTAAGAAACACAAGCATGTGGAAGTGAATGGAAAAGCAAAAAAATCTTCAGGCAAAACGAGGAAGTCGGTTTCTGTTACTGAATCAGAAAAAAGTCACGATTCCAGTTCAGGTAAAGAATTCCAAGTTTCTCCACAGAAGAAGGTTAAGCGAAAAAAATATAGTTCCTTGGAGGTCGACGAAGTTGACCCTTGCGAAAATCATGAGCATCGTCGAAGGAAAGAAAAAAAAAGAAGAAGAAGACGCAATAGTAGTGAATCTTCGATATTGAGCGATTCTTCTTTAACTGCGGCATCCGCAAACGAAACGAATGTTCAAAAAAGTAAGTTGGACGATGAGCAAGAAAGCGAAGATGAAAAAGATTTTAAAACCAGTGCAGCTAATCGTCTCAGGAAAATGAGGCAGGCTTTATTGAAAGCTGCTGAAAAAATCTCAACTCTGGAAAAGAAATATTTAGAAACAAAAGGTACGGTCGTTGTAGATGAGCCAAATGGTATTTTGTTGTTGACGGAAGACATAATTAAAGAGTCATCTGAAAAGTTGAAGGAAGAAGGCACGGAGCTAGAGACAATTTGTGTCGAGTACCAGGAAAAGCGGCGTAGGATGCAAAAACCTGGTCCGAAATCGGCAAAGGGAAGAAATAATAAACAAGAAGTATTAAATAGAAGCGAGGACAAAGTCAACAGCGATCAATCGAAATCGGAATGCGATAACCGAGGAAGGAATTCAGGAAATGAATTAGAAGACTCGGATAAAGGATCGAAAAATCAAATTAACGATAAGGAAAAAGATTCCGAACCCGAAGTAAATGTCAATGATACTCAAATTGCATCGGAAAGCGATTCCCAAGTTGCTTCGGAAGCAGAACTTGAAACTGCGAATGAAAAAAGGGGGAGAAGTGAAAATGAAAAGAGAATGAGCGATAGCGAAGCGTATCAGCCAGTCGCAGAAAGTACACGAATATCATCGGATAATGAAAACTTTAATGAAACTAATGATTTGTCTTCGGAAGACATTGTGTATCCTTCGCCAACAGCGTATAAAGTACCCAACAAAAAACGAAACAATTTTTCCGAAGAAAGTGTCGTAGAAGTGGGACCTGATAATACGATCAAAGAGAAAAATTCGATCGAAGTATCGAACACTACTGTTGAAGATAGACGCGATTCGTCACAGACTAGAGAGTTGGTGGAAAATAATGAGATTCACAATAGGAAATCTCCAAGGGATGCTTTTGCAACTGGAGATCGTGAAACAGAAGAAGAAGAAGAAGAATTAATAACGAACAAAGATATGGAAGCTAAAAAACAGCTGTTAGAATCGAACTCTGAGGACTCGACGACAGAAAATAAGTTAATCGATGATGAAGAGCGCATAAAAAGGTCTCTGTTGGAGTCCGAATCCCATGAATCCGATAAGGAAGAGGAAAATGCAAAGAGTTCGACAAATGAGGCAGCTGATGCGATCGAAAGGAATTCCGAAAAAGAGATCGATGTTACGAGTAACGACAACGAGGGCGATGAGAACTCTAAAGCAGTTGATTCTGATAATTCCTTAACCGATGAATCTTTGACAGAAAACGTAACGGAAGGAAAGAAAGGAAATGAATTACAAGTTAAAAACAATCGTTTAAATTCAAAGTCTGATAAACATTTATCCGAAAGGAATTCTCCTTCGTTGGATGATACAAATGATGGAGACAAAGATAAAGAAGCTGAATTGAAAGCAAAGAAGGACCTTTTAAAATCAGATTCTGATGAATCCGTGAGCGACAAAGAGTCTGTGGTGGAAAAGAAAATTGTAAGCGAAAAAAATGCTGAAGACACTCGTTCGAAAAGAAAGAAAGGTCACTCGAATTTCGATTCCGATGGATCTTCCACCGACAAGGAATGCTCTCTATCGAATAAAATGAATTCCGAAGAAAAAGATAAAGAAGCGGAATTGGAAGCGAAGAAGGATCTCTTAAAGTCAGACTCCGATGATTCTGTAAGCGATTCAAAATGTTCGGGAAGAAATAAAAGCAAGAGTAAAGAAAGGAATAAAGAAGGTGACTCAAAAAAGTCTGATTTTAAGTCTTCCAAAGGAGTATCGTCTTCTGATGATTCGAGTAGTAGCGAAAAAGAAAGTAATAAAAAATCACAGAGAAAACGTTCTCAAAGTAATGCCAATGTAGATACGGAAGAGGAAGTTTTACCAAGTACAAAGAAAATCAGTTTTAAACTGACGAAAAATATTCATTATAAAAGAGATAAAAAATTACGAATGAATTGTATAGTCCAACTGAAACGATTAAGTTCGAAAATTTTAAGGAAACATCGACGTGCTCTTGAATTGTCTCGGCAATGGCAGGATCGTAATTCTTTCAACAGGTATAAAGATGACAAAATTCAATTTCAAAATTTCAAGATAAATGCGACTAATATCGATTTCGAATATGCCTTAAAAATTTCCTCGTTGAAAACAAGTGCAAATTCTTGAATATCACGCTACTCCACTACTTTCGGATCCCACGCTATTATTCTTACCCGATCCTGTTCATTTTCGATATCCCTATCTGTTGTATTTTAATCCTATTAGAAATCGAGATAAATAAGTGTCGCCTAATTCGTACTACTTACATACATATATATATTTTCTTTTTAACTTCATTAATAAAATAGACGTATTTTTATGTGAAATTTTTCAGACTCCTTGACCTCGACGGACTTGAGAAGAAAAGAAAAGGTTTGACTGAGAAAAAGTGCGACGATAATTGTAAGAAAAAGTTACGAAAGGATAAGGATAAAGCCGAAGAAGAAGAAGAAGAAGATACTTTGTTGGATCATCTAGACAGAGTCGAACAACACGGTGTTTCTGGAGAACTTGAAAATAATTCTGAAGAAGATTCACAAGAAAATTCTTCTAACGCTAAAAACAGTAATATTCCGAAACCCAGCAATGATTTAATAACCGAAGGTGACGAGATGGCGAAGAATCTTATGCTGGAAAGCGGATCCGATTCGTGTCTTGGTAAGGTTTATTTATTCGTTTTATATTATTTTATTTATTATTTGCGTAATATTTAATTAAACAATTCATTTTACAAATTTGAATCTCGAAAATAAGTATGTTATTTTAATAATTTGTCTGGTACTTTCCGTTACAGAAGAATGTACCGATCCGAATAATAAAGAAGAAAAATTGGAAGAGATGGCAAAAAAAGGAGACAAAGTTAGCAAGAAACAAAATGAAAAATCGGAAGAAGGCTCTTCATCGGAAACCGATGTAAGTTTTTCAAATAAAAGAAATCTACCTTGGAACAACAATAACTTGAATTCTTTATTTGTAACAGAAAGCGAAGCAAACAGCTTCCGAACAAGCAAAATGGAGGAAAAACAAACTATTGACCACGAGGTTTTCGGATTCGGATACGGACAAGGAAGATGAGAAATTTAAAAATATGCAAGAAAAATTGAATAAGAAAGATGCAGGGTAAGTCATACACGTTGTATCTCAGCTAATTTAATGAAAAATATTGATCTCATTGATTAGTCATAAGATATATGTTATTTTAATCAGAGGTGATGTGTGTTATATTTTTAAATAATTTATTTTTTTAACAATCAATTTGTAATCTAACTTTTGTTGGTACTTGTACAGATCTAGTTCGGAAGATGAGGAAAAGACACTCAAAAAACGTAGCCAACAAAAACGTACTAAGAGAAGAGTTTTACAATCTGATGATTCAGATGTTAAATTAACCGGCAATTCATCGGAGAAGAACGATTCTGATTCTGACTTCGAAGCAAAATCTAAAGATGGGTCTGATGACAATAGGAAAAAGAAAAATCGAAAGAGGGTGAAGAAACCTTCTTCAGGATCAAATACCGATGACTCTTTGGGAGAGAAACCAAAGTAAGTTGTAACGTATCTTCAGATATCCTGTTCAATATTAAAAAATGAAAATCTGTGGGTGTTGTATTATTATTCTAAGGGATTTTAAATTTATGCTCATACAAAAAAATTATTATACCTCATACAATATCTTATTACCGTAGAGCAAAGCGACGAAGGCGTATAAAGAAAGCCGCCAGTGATAGCGACAGCAGTGGCGATGATAAACTCGGAAGTTCGCAAGGTACTCCTGGAAAATCTGGTCGAAAGAATATACGAAAATTGCTGAAAGATAAACAAGTTACTGATGATACGAAACAAGCTGCTAAAGATGAAGAAGAAAGGCTCAAACGTATCGCAGAGAGACAAAAATTGGTAAGTTTAGCAACTGCGTTAAAGAAATTACGCATAATTGTCAAGTATTATTTCATAAATTAAAACAATATTCTATAATTGACCAAGAAACGTATTGTAACACCCTCAATTGTTGATTTCTCTAATTTTTCTACATCTTTTCACAGTATAACGAAATGTACGAGCACCGCTTAGCGGGGGAAGAAAAAGTACAAAAATTGGTTTTAGATTTTGATGAGGAAACCAAGAAAGAACTAGTAACTGTGCACAAAGATTTGGTGAAACGTTTGAAACCGCATCAAGCACAGGGGATTAAATTCATGTGGGATGCTTGTTTTGAAACATTGGAAATGGCAAAAAATGGCAAAGGCTCGGGCTGTATCCTGGCACATTGCATGGGTCTTGGAAAATCATTTCAAGTCGTTACATTGACACACACATTGTTGACCCATACCGATACGGGAATTAATACCGTTATGGTTGTCTGCCCCTTAAACACCGTACTGAACTGGGTAAACGAATTTACCATGTGGTTGAAGGACATCGACGGAGCTGACGATATTGAAATCTACGAAATGACCAAGTAAGATTAATTTCAATTATTCTAGCATTTTGGGCTAAGGAATTTTCTCAAGGATTACTTTTCTTTGAAAAATAATTAAACCATTAAGACTTGCAAATAAAAATTCGGTTGAATTTAGATAAGTACCATTAAATTATATTTATAATTTAATGGTACTTAATTTTAATGGTAATTAAATTACATTTTTAATGTAATGGTACTTAAAATTATAATTTTTTACCATTATAATGTGTACCATTAAAATTTTTACCATTTGACATTTTTACCATTAACATTTTTAGGATGAAGCAAAACTTCATGCGCAAGTCGCAGTTAGAAAATTGGCAACGAACTGGAGGAGTTATGATTATCGGTTACGAAATGTTTCGTAATTTGAGTAACTGCAAAAAGATGCGAAAATCCATGAAAGAGGCTATACTGAAATCCATGGTCGATCCAGGTCCAGATTTAATTATTTGCGACGAAGGCCATCTTCTTAAAAACGAAGACACTGCTTTGAGTAAAGCTATGAGAAGAGTTAGAACTCTTCGTAGAATTGTACTGACTGGAACTCCTTTGCAAAACAATCTAGTCGAATGTAAGTATCGCTTCTTTTTCGTCAGCTTCGAAATCTCAACGATTCGTTTAATGGAATTGGGACTCGCTCTGTTATTAGTTGGTAATTAAATTGCAACTAAACTAAACAAGTCATTAATTTTTAGATCACTGCATGGTACAATTCGTAAAACCAAATTTACTTGGTACGAAAAACGAATTTCTAAATAGATTCGTTAATCCAATAACCAACGGGCAGTATGACGATTCTACCGAATACGACGTTAAACTTATGAAGAAAAGAGCTCATATTCTTCATAAAATGTTGGAGGGATGTGTACAGAGGCGCGATTATTCCGTCCTAACGCCATTTTTACCACCGAAACAGGAATACGTCATTTTTGTTAGACTGACCGAGGTTCAGATAAAACTGTATCAGTATTACTTGGATAATTTCTCAAGGTAAGGAAATTTTTTTAAAAATAGGATACAAATTATCGGTTCTTGAAGAACTCCAACTATTGAAATTCTATCGTAGCTATTTATACAGAAAGTAGCGTTTTAAAATATTTTTCGTCTTGAGATTAGACCATAAAATTAATTGTTTTTAATGTCACAACTAAAATCATATTAAAGTTCAATATTTATTTAACAAAACGATAGCCGACGAAGAATTTCATATTATTTATATTATAGAAAGTCTTTACTTATATTATAAAAATCTGAACACTATGACGTCCGGTGGCACAACGTTGGTGCCATGCGAAAGCTATCGGGCAAGTGCCGGTGGCACCACGTTGGTGTCGTACCTAAAGATTTATACCGACGCCACACGAAAGAATCCCGATCAGACGTGCGGGCGGCAAAGTGTTAAAATACTTTCAAACTTAAGAGAAAAAACACGCAAACTTAAAAAGTCATTATTTTCTATCTTTTCTTTCGAATTTTACAGGCGTTTCCGAGGAGCCGGTGGTTCTTTGTTCGCCGATTTTCAAGCATTACAAAGAATCTGGACGCATCCGTTAGCGGTGCGGTACAATGCAGAAAAGGTAGAGAAATTGAACGAAAAGAAGCGTTTGAGAAGCGATTCCGAGGGATCGATACGAGACTTCATAGATGACGACACTAGCGAGGATTCCGATTCGGGTAGTTCCTCGCGTGGTAAAAGTAGCGACAGCGATGATGTGTTATCGGTTCACTCGGATTCCAGTAAGAAAGTAACTAAACGAAGCACAAGGGCAAATCCAATCGACGAACCCGCGGGCGAAATCAAAGGCTACGAGGAAATGGTGGAGAACCAATGGTGGCAACAGATCGTCGACAAAGAACATTACGAAGATATGAAAATTTCCACGAAACTCCTGATCCTATTCGGTATTTTGAAAGAGAGCGAGCAGATCGGCGACAAAGTTCTGGTATTCTCGCAATCTTTGTACTCTTTGAGCGTGATCGAGCAGTTTCTCAGTTTGATCGACGACGCGACGCAAAACGACCGAACCTCCGAACTTCTCGATGGACACACCGGGAGTTGGTCCCTCGGGTTGGATTATTTCCGGTTGGACGGTCAGACACCGCCCGAACACAGAACGCAATGGTGCAAAATCTTCAATACACCGACCAACACCAGAGCACGTTTGTTCCTGATATCCACGAAAGCCGGTGGACTCGGTATCAATTTAACAGCCGCCAATCGAGTGGTTATTTTCGACGCTTCTTGGAACCCCTCGCACGATGTCCAGAGTATCTTCCGAATTTACCGGTTCGGGCAGAAGAAACCGTGCTACGTCTACCGTTTGCTAGCGGCCGGTACGATGGAGGAAAAAATTTACAACCGTCAAGTCACGAAGCTGTCCCTCTCCTGTCGCGTCGTGGACGAACAGCAAATAGAGAGGCATTACAGCAACAACGATTTGGCCGAATTGTATAGGTTCGAGTTATACAGTAACACCGATCAAGAAAAACCGACGTTGAATCTACCGAAAGATCGGTTACTGGCTGAAATATTTCTGAAGTATAAGGACCTAGTTGAAAATTACCACGAGCACGACTCCTTGTTGGAAAATAAAGCCGACGAGGAACTGGACGAGGAGGAACGAAAACTGGCTTGGATCGAGTACGAGGAGGAAAAGAAGGGAAAGAGACAAGTGATGAATCCAATGGCACAATTTCAAAACGCAAACCCGATGCTGGTGCCAAATATCCAGAGCAACGTGGCCATGCACCAGTGGACGCAAATGTTATCCAACAGCACGGTCGATCCCGGTATTCTGATGCGCCAGGATTACAAGAACCTGGAGCAACTGTTTCGAAAGGATTACCCGAACCTGACGCCGGAGCAACAACGGGTCATGGCCAATCGCAAAGTCATGGAGATGTACAATTATTTGGAGAAACAAACGATGATGAATCAATTCAACAAAGCCACCGTTCCGAATAGTTCTTTGGCTGGACAAAGTGGAAACCCTGCGGGGCAGTTGAACGTATTAACTCCATATCAGATACAACAGCAAGCGCGTCAGCAGCAGATGCTGAGAGCGGCGCAACAGCAACTGCAGCAGCAGCAGCAGCAGCAGCACCAGCAACGACAGTTTGCCGGCAATCCTGGTAATCGCGTCGTGCCAAATATAGTAAATGCTACCATCGACGATGACATTATTGAGATACCAAGCACCACTCCCGGACCAAGCGCCGTCGATTCTACCTCCGCCAACTCCGAGAATAAAAAAGCGAATAATCGTGGACGCGAAGAGTGAATCCGCGATTTGTAGAGATTTTCCCCGATCCTCGAAAAGGAGAAGGAAAGAAAAAAAAAATGTACAGTGCACTGTCTTGTATGAAAAATTTGAAACCGGTTAAGAGGTACTTGATTTTGAAGAAATGGCAACGGCGTTGAAGTACCAATATTGGTAATCGGAATCAGAAAAAGAAAACAATGTGGGAAATCGCGAGTGCAGGAAAATCGAGATTTCCTTGGCATGCCACTTCGTATTTGAATTCTATTCATTTTCGTTTTATTTTGACACTTTTTTTAATTCCATCTCTTTTACCAGTGACGGAAGAAGTCGAAAAAAAAGAGAGAAGAGTTTTTAATCAGGCGAAAGACTTGTGAGAGAAAAAAAATTGCAACGTACACAAAGACATACATGACATTGCGTATCAGTGGTTTGATATAATTTTGCAAAAAAAAAAAAAGAAACGTGCGGTGTCATCGATATTTTTTTATTTCTTCTTTCATTTCTTTAATCCAGAGTGCTTCAGATTTTTCGTATAATGGAAGTAACTTTTCTACACGATAGAAAGTCTTAGTATTAATAAACAAAAATATCTTGATCGTAAAGTACAGATTTTCCTATCTCCGTTTTAGGCTTTTGAAAATATAAAAGTTGTTTATTATGTATATTCTATTTATTTTAATTAATAGTTGCTAGTCCGGAGAATGTACCCGATTTACGGAATATATGAAAAATTTTAATTATACGAATATGCACACGTAAATTATACGAGAAGCCTATTTTACAAACTTTAGTATGTTTAATTAACAACTTCGTTCAATAAAAATGCCTAAATGTTTCTTTTTTTCTACAACTTGCAGACTCATTTGCATCTCCAGCCACAGCGTAAAAGTTTTTGAAGTTTCAATTTCTGCTGAAAATACTTCGAGGAGTCCGCTACATTCGTATCTTCGTTCGTTTCCAAACGATAATCGTAGAGTTCTTCTGCTACGAGTTCATCCCAGTTTGGTTTGTTGTTTTCCCAGTCGAACGATACCCAAGCCGTGTAACGAAACCTTTCGGTTCTCACAGTGTAACCCATGATTTTGATTTCCTCCAAACGCGGTCTATCGCTATTAGGATGCCACGTTGGTTCGATTCCAGGTCTGGGATACTGACTGAAGGCTACATTTTTCCATGATGTCTTCTGTAAACATATCGGACTTTGTAACGATATCTATTAATTTTTAATTAACATCAATTTAATAAATTTAATTTTGATATGGTGAACAATTTTATTCAAATTCAAAATATTTATATTGCACTATGAAATATAATTTTATGTAATTAATTTGTTTATTAAATTATATAATTGAAATTTATATAATATTATTCATTTTTTTGAAGAAATAAATGAATTTTTCTCAAAGATCTACAAAATGGGACTGATTTTTATATCCATAATATTGAAAAATGGAGAAATACAAATACTTGCAAGTAAAGGTACTTGTAAGGTACAAATTGCAAATTGTTCAAAAACTCCCGAAAATGAAAAAAATAACCTGGTGGATTGTTTAAAACAATAACCTTTTTGTTAAAGGCAGCTGTTATCAACGGTACGAGACTTCGCCCTTCGCTGCACAGCTTGGAACTCTTGGTATTGAGATAATCCTGAACTTTGTTCGACTTCGAGCACATTGGGATCGGAATGTCTGCGAGTTCTGCCACAGTTGGAAACACATCGAGCAACTCGACGATCGAATGTATCGGAGCTGCTTTGGAGCTAGCGATTGTCGTAGCACTCGGAATGGAGATCATCAGAGGTACTTTGAGGGCTACCTCGAAGTTACTAAATTTTGACCATTCGGAGTGTTCTCCCATCGACCAACCTTTAAGCGAAGAGCAGTCCAAAAATAAGGAATTGTTGAATATTTCATTTTACAAAAAAAGTGCAATGCTGTTAATATTTTGTTTTTCCAGCGTTGCATGAAAACCGCATGGTATGCTGGGTCTTTCTTTCTGTAAAAATATTAAAGGTGGACTTACCATGGTCAGCCATAAAAATAATTACAGTCTTATCGTCTACTTTGGCTCGGTGTAATTCATTCACAAGTTCTCCTACCAAATGGTCAACGTACGATACAGCGGCGTAGTAAGACTGGATGATCTTTCTGCCAAAATGATCTATAAAACAATTTCCAATTAAGAACATTTATTATTAGTAAAAGATGGGTTTAAATTTATTATTGATATTTCGAGACTGGAGAGTTTGATCCCAAGAGGACGCCTAATCATTAAAAAAATTACTTGAAATATAAACTTCTAAAAATTTAAGAAATTTAATTTAATTTTTTAAATTTCAATAATAATAGCAGCAGTAGAATTAATAATAATAATAGTAATAATGTAATATTTTACCTGGAATTTTTTCCCATGGAAATTTCAGGTTCAAAGCCATGACGTCGTCCCGTTTGCGAAGATCAATCCAAGGATTATATGCGACATGACTGACGTTATCGTTCCATTTATAGGAATTTGGCAAAGCAAATTTCTTCAATGGATGAAACCCTATGCGGATGGAATAAAAGTAAGAAACTGTTTGTTTAAAATTGACAATTTCGAGAATTATTAACAACGAGCAAGGAAATACACAAATCATCATCTTCGACATTTGACCGACAAAGTACTAAAAAGTATTGTTTAATAAATTCTTTGCTAGAGAAATGTTTGAGAAACGTTACTTAAATATTCCTGTGGGAACTTCAATGGAATATGCGGTTTGTGGAAACCCACAGCCAGAAAAAATGGTCGTTTCCGATCCTTCTGCCGATTAATGAACACTTTTGCTGCCTCCAAAGATTCGATGTCGGGTAAAGTTTCATTCGGCATCAAATTCACCATCACTGGACAAATCTACAATTATACATCTTGGATTTTTGTTTTGTCTCTTTTTGTTGCATAACAATTTTTTCGAGAGTCGATTAAATTTCGAAATAATTGGTTTCGTTACTAGGTACTTCTATTAGAAACATAATCGATACCGAAAGAAAATCAAAATTTGATAAACTGCTCCAAGTCTAAAAAAATTCAACTATTCTTCGAAAAGATCTTACAAGATTTTTAGCTGGGAAGGAATTTGGTGTTTCACGACATTGACGTGCATTTTTATACCGTTCGGTGTAAGGATGAAACGGTTTTTTGCTCCAGGAGTAAGGATAATCATCAGACCCGTTGGAACTTTTTCCTAAAAATAAAGAAAAATTACATCCTCGTGTCATATTCAAGGTCTGGGAAGCACCGTAACAATGCCTCACCTGGGTGAAAAACTTTCCCTATCGACATGGTTTTGTACCCATGATTTTTAAGATGTTGGGGTAAAGTTGTGAAATTTCCAACGACATCTCGCCAGTAGCTATAAAAATCATAAAGTTGAAGTGTTTCGGGCGAATGACCCGTTAGAAATGAATTTCTGCTTGGCGCACATAAGGATTGCTGCAATAAAATAGAGAAATATTATATATTTGTTATTAATTACTCCATATTTATTCATTTCTTTGTTATCATTTTCATAGACCCATTGTTTAAAAAAAACAAGCCAGAAATTATTAAATATTGAAATAAAAAAAATTTATTAAGGTGATTATTTTTTTAAAATTGGGAATTCCAAACTTCTTTTTTTTAATTTCTCTCTATTGCTAATTCATTCTACAAGATAACAAATATTCACACCTGAGCAAAGGCGTTGGTGAAAATGGCACTAGATTTCGCCAATCGGTCAATATTTGGGGTATATGCATTTTTATCGCCGTAACATCCTAAACTTGGCCTTAAGTCGTCAACAACTATTAATAAAAAGTTTAATCTTCCAAGAGCGGGATACGCCGATAGTATTATCAAACATATTTCCAGATATTTCATTATCGAAGGTGAAATGGCTTTGCAAAAGTTACCCTCCTTCTGCTTTTTCCTTTTTTTCCGATAATTGACTTCTTATAATTCTTACAATTAGAATCATTGACGTTCAAAGAGTAGAACGTATTTTCTCGAATATGTACATCGATATCAAATCCTTTAAACAAATAAGAAAAAAAGATTTACGTCTTTTCATTTTGATCATATACGACTAACAATTCAAAAGCATTTAAAAAATAACTAATCATTCTCGAAATATTAAATTTGTAACATCAAAAGTACCAACAATCATATTAAGAAATATTAAATTTTTTACTCAACTTTGTGTAAATATTTATTTACATAATTTACTGTGTAATTAATAAATGCAAGGAGAAACTGAATTTTCAATTGCATATGGATTGTTTCAAATAGTAAGCAATTTTTGAAATCAAAGAAAAAATAACTACTCCAAAATTAAATATTCCAGAAAATATAAATAATCATAATGTTGCGTGTAAATATTGTACATATACATTTTAGAAACCGCAGATGATGCTTTGTCAAACTTTGGCGACTCAAATCTCTAATTCAGACTTTTCGAGCGTGGAACGCACAAATTATTGTTTAATAAACACTGAGAAAAATATCCGAAGTCGAAAATAAATTGCAAAATGACATCAGCCTCGTACTTGTCCAAACAAGTTTCATTCAACACTGAAAAACTGTCTATACACAAACCTTTCCGCAGGCTTCAATATGACGAGGATCACGGTTTTATCATCTACAGTGCTTTATGCGCTTAACAGCAGTTAATGAGACATAATTCGTACCTTGAACATCAATTTGCGATGAAAGAATCGCAAGCATTAAATGTGAATATTTTACAGAAGAAAGCAGACGCATTTTATATCTTGCAAATGTCACTCACTGTTGGATTCTAACAGTTGGGAATTGGGATATCCGCTACAATATGGCAGAACTTTGCCCTTGACTTGTATAACAATTCTTTGTTTTGACACGACATGGTGTAATATGTCAGAAAGAATATTTTTCAAAATTATGAAAAAGTTTTGACAAAATTGAGACTTGAATATTTTTGGTCTATTAAATTTCTATAATTTATATTACAAAATAGCTTGGAAGCTAAAAATCCTATATAAGATGAAATATTTTTATGGAATATTTGAATAATCTGAAATATTTGTCGACAAGGGATGAAATATCTAATTCCAAAGGTTGTTTATGAGATACTTCTGATTTAATTAATAAATACCAAAAACTTTTCTGTGTTATATCTATTATTTTCAAATTAATAATTTCGTGATTAAGCCCTTTTTGATCATGTAAAATTTTACAGGTCGAACCGACCGACCTAAATAAAAAAATATTTCATGACAGTCCAAAAACGTTATTTTTGTAAAAATATTTACAATATTTCAAAAATATAATTAATGAAAGAATTTTTTTATATATTTCTCAAAATATTTTTCAAATATTTTACCACAGAGGGTGAAACTAGTGCTTAGTAATATTTTTTAATTATTTCTTTTTATAATGCAACTACTATTTTTTAATAAAAGGCAATAATACTTTCTTGCGGTTGAATCCACTCTCACTTGCTTCCTGTTGATGTAAAATCACGTTTTACAAAAAAATGCAGCGTAATTATATAATTGGTTCCTCCTCAAAAGAAAGAGAGACACATTTATTTCATTTGGAATAATATATTTAATTGAAAAAAAGTATTCACAACAAATGTACAATTTTACTTTATAATATTCCATTCCTACAGATAATAAACAACAAAACAATAGATATATTATTAACATATTCGATATCAATAGAAGATAGAACTATGAGATTTTGTAAATCAGATCATTTTTGGAACAACGTGAAAGTTTCATTCTACTTTCCTTCTTTCTTTGTCCTTTGAAATTGTAACAATGGAAGACAGTAGATAGATAATAATTTACTTTTCATTCTATGTCATTGTAATTATAAAATCTTATTACTGGATGTGAAACGCGTCGATCCAAATCATGTAGAACCAATTTTAAAAACACTTTAATTTTCTTTTCTTCAATTTGAGTATTTTTAATAGTACTTTCAACAACGGTATGTTATAAATTCAGTTTATGCAAAGAAACAATTATCATGAAACTATACAAAGTTCGTTTGATTCAATAGAACACATTTATCAATCGAATGGATCACCTCAAAAACGTTGTAAGGTACACATTTTTTTTAAATAATTATTATTGCACCATCGGGTTATTTTTTTCATTATTTTCGGGGGTTTTTGAACAATTTGCAATTTGCACCTTGCAACGTTTTTGAGGTGACCCATTCGATTAACAGTTTAAAGTTTCGTCTTAAGAAATGATCCACAAACAAATTATTTTTTTCAGTTACCAAACAATGAAAAAGAAACTTTGATTTTCTGGTCGATGAAAAGTTAATCTTAAAATGTCGATGTTTAGATATTGCAAATCAATTAAAAAATATAAAAGTTTACTCCGATCACTTGTAACTCTAGCAGATCCTTGTTTGAAGAGATTCCAAATACGTTTTCACTCGATAAAAGAAGTCAAGCAATAAAATATCTCTAAAGGAAGGCGCGAGAAAAATGAAAATGTCATTTTATAATTTAGAATAAATGTAGGTCCAGTAAACTCTTTTATCCACTGAACGAAGATTCATTGGAAGACTAGAACGAAGAATGTTAGGATAGCAGTGCCAATCCTAATCTAGCAAAGACCATCTCCTTGCGTAACCTGGTTATTTCCCAGTAAATGTCATGAACTGAAACAAAAATTGGACAAGATTGTTGAACATTCTACAAGGAATTTTGAAAGCGAGCTTTTACGGATTGAGAGAATTTTTAAATAAATTTTGGAAAAATGTAAAAAATATATACATGAAATTACGGAATATTAATTGAAAAAATGACCACTTCTGCAAAGTCTTCAATTTGAAATCTTATTTATTTATTTTTCCTATTTGGAACAATTTATTGCCGCTCCCAATTTTTCCCCAAGGAAATTTTCGTTAATTAATAATACTTCGAAAAATTGAATTGCATTTTTCTGGGTTTTTTTTAATGATGCTTTCAATTTACTTACCAGAACTTTTGACTAGGCCACGTTCGACGTATCGCAGGTAGTTGAGAAAATCACAAACTGCTATGATCTAAAATGCGAGAAAAAAAAGTTAATTGTAGAAGATTAAGAAATAAAATGAGATACAAGAAACAAATATTTTCTATTATATAACACAGAGAAAAAAATTCAATTGAAACCAATTTGTTACTATATCAAAAATAATGTTAATAAGCTAAAAATTGATTTCACCACCAGGAGGAAAATTTTTCAATTTTAAAATAATTACTGTACATTAATTTATAAATAGAAACAGTTGCAGAATATTTGTAGCCTCTTCGGTAGAATTTTTTTGGAACAATTTTCTTTTTAAAATTTATGATAAATACAAATAAATTACCCGATTGCGACATATTTGTGAAATGCTGTGCCAATGGTTTTCTTGATCGCTCAGGCGCATACGATAATGGCATTGCCTTTGAGCTTCCAGTAACGCGCATTTCCTGTAACGATAA
Source organism: Gasteruption jaculator (assembly GCA_949825005.1). Classification (NCBI taxonomy): domain Eukaryota; kingdom Metazoa; phylum Arthropoda; class Insecta; order Hymenoptera; family Gasteruptiidae; genus Gasteruption; species Gasteruption jaculator. The sequence goes on from OX463770.1 coordinate 8,131,975, forward strand.
TTTCAAAGCGTGAGAAAAAAAAATCAACTGAATATCGAGAAAGAGAAAATCTCGTAGTAGAAAAATATAATAATTGAATGGATCAACTCAAAAACGTTGTAAAGTACAAATTGCAAATTGTTCCAAAAAACCCCAAAAATGAAAAAAATAACCTGATGGATGGGTTTTTTTTAAAAAGATCCATCCATTCAAAAAAAATTATTAAAAAAAATCCATCAGGTTATTTTTTCATTTTCAGGGGTTTTCAAGCAATTTGCAATTTGTGCCTCACAACGTTTTTGAGGTGACTCATTGAATTGGAAAAGAAGAAAAAAAAAAGTAAATCTCACTTCGGAAAGGCGAGCTTCGCTTTATCGCTAACGGCTTCTATGAAGATGATGCCGTCGAGCACAGCTTGTCTGACTTTCGAACCAAGATCGGCATTTGGGAAATCGAGACACAAGTCGATATCTTCGCGAAATATTCTTGCGACAAAGGGGTCGCTCTTGTCGACGCACGGATTTGATTTCCATTTTAGAAACTCTGCGTGAACTCTGGGATCGACTTCCAAACCAAATTCACGCGTTTCTTTGTCACGCAAATCGTTGTCGCGTTCTCTGCTGTCACCGGCGGCCCATGAGTTTGCATAATCCCTATCGAAGAGTTCACCCGCGCGATCGTTTGGCAAGGATTGCCTCTGTTCCTTGAACGGCGACGTCGGAGGTGAATTTTCGCGGCCGTACTTCAAATTGAAATGCGACGGCGATCTTCGATGTTTTCTCGTGAACAATCCCTGCGGTTGTTGCTGCTGTTGTTGCGTTTGCAGCGAGGACAACTCCAAATTCCTTGAATCTATCTGCGGGTGAAGATGCGGATTCGGTTTGGCGGGTGTGGAAGTCAGGACCAAGGTCTTCAATGCCGATACTTCGGCCGCCAGGACTTCGGACTTCATGCGACTCTCCTCCAGAAGTCTCTCGGCGGTCGCTTGTCTCACGTTGGCTTCTCTGACCATGTTATGAGCTTCTTGGAATAAACTCGCCGTTAATTCCTCGAGTTCCGTCTCCACGTCTTGCCTGATTCTCGTTAATCTCGATACCTCCTCATCTTTTAATTTCAATTCCTCGTGAGCCCTTTTCAACTCTTCCTGTAGCTTCGCCACCGCGTGTTCTTTCACTTCTGCGACTGCCCTGCCCCATTGCAACGTCGTTGGCGAGGGTGGACTCGAATTCGAGTTTGTATTTGAATTTGGCGTCGGTGGCTTTGATTCCTGCAATTTGAGAGGCAAAGTATTTTATTCACGAGTCGTTCGAATAAGCGGTAATATTATAATGTAGAGAAAATAATTCTTGAAAGATTCAAAATTAATCTCAAGTACTTTAACCCATTTTTAAAGAAAATTTGGGATTATATAATATTTTATTTATTTTTTACGCCCCACCTATTTATTTTCTGTTTCTACTTTTACATTTCCCATAGAATTTTGTGATTTTTAATTGCATTCAAGTACTTTTTAGATTCTCTCGGGATAAATTTATGGGAGCGATGCTATAAAAAATTGTGTTAGTTAATTCGGTTCCATGTTTGTAATAATATTCATAATTAATGTAATTGTAATTATAATATTGGGTTGGTGCATAATTATCAGGCGTTTTTAAACGATATTATCGCGTCAAAGAAACGCCTGATAATTATGAACCAACCCAATAATTGTAACAATATGTTGTATTTTGCATATTATAAAATACAACATTATAAAATAAAAAAATATTGTTACAATTATTATAATTGTAATTACATTAACTATTATTATTATTACAAACATGGAACTGAATTAACTAATACAATTTTTTATACCGATCGCTCTCATAAATTTATCCCGCAAGAATCTAAAAAGTACTTATTTATAATTAAAAATTACAAAATTCTATACGAAATGTAAAAGTAAAAACAGAAAGTAAATAGGTGGGGCGTATAAAATAAAAAAAAATATAGAAAAATCTGCAAAAAATGGTCATTTATGCAAACATTAAATCTTAATTTTGAAATTCGACTATCGTCTGACTTGCAATAAAAATAAATCAATTAAAAAGCATATTTAACCCGTCATTAAATTAAGTTATTAAGTAAAACTAAATTTATTTGTTAAATTACATTTTCAAATTATTCCTGCTATTTCAAGTTATTTAATCAGTCTCCTATAAGTAGAAAATCTTGTAAGTTATTTCTTTCACCTGTCCGTTTTCTTGTGTAGAATTTGTCTTCCTCCAATGCCTTTGGTTTCGAGATTCGTCTTTCGCGTCTAACGCAGAAGAACCTGTTGTTTGTTTCGCCAATGTGGTTTCTTGCGACAAGCGTAAATCCAAAGGTCTTGTGTAACATTTCTGAGCTTCTAAAATACCTTCGAATTTCTCAGGGTTGGGAGTTGGACTTGAATCTCTCGACGAACACGACTTTGCTGAACGTTCCGCTGAATTTATTCTTGACACTATTTTAGACGGGCTAAAAATAACAAACAATATGTATATTAGTTCTTGTGGTCGGAGTGACATTGAAATTTTGAATTTCTTCAGCATTTACAAATTTATAAAAATACACTTTTACGGAAAACTCGCACTTGTGACTATTCGGATACATTTTGGTTACTTGTAAATTTATTAAATCGAATTTCGTAGCTCGTTGTTGACAAATATAATAATCAGTACACGTTATATGTATTATTGTAAAATTCTAATTATATTATCACAGTTTATAATATGATATTATTATAGTTGGAAATTATATTGAATGGGCCACCTCAAAAACGTCGTAAGGTACAAATTTTTCAAAAACTCCGAAAATGAAAAAAAAACCTGATGGATTTTTTAGAAAAAATTTTTTAGAAAAAATCCATCCATTTTTTAAAAAATTGTTTAAAAAAATCTATAAAGTTATTTTTTTCATTTTCGGGGGTTTTTGAACAATTTGCAATTTGTACCTTACAACGTTTTTGAGGTGACCCATTCAATTGTGAAGCTGATTCGGAGTTGAAAAAAGTACTTGAAATACACCAAAAAAAATTATTTTTTAAATCCCAAATTTTCGTATCCAGGAAACTCTTTTGCAACAAACTCTGACTCTTTTATTCATCTTGACATGAGACATTATAATAATTTAGGTTTCCAATATAAAAATTTGAGGAATTTTGTACTAACGAGGGTTGAGATGCGACTGAACAATTTAAAAATGTAAAAAACACATAATTTAATCCGTGGAAAATAATTCCAAGGGGAATCACCCTTTGAAGTTGGCCGTGTCAAGGGGTGATAATGCAATTTCATGTACCCAAGACTTGACCGATTTCAATGAAACAAAAATAAAATGCTCCCCTCTAGAGATGAGCAATAATAGTCCAGGTTGTATTAAAAAAAGAAGTCGAGGGGTGATTCACCCTAAGGAGACATTTTATTATTAAATTCAACGTGAATCCTTCCTTTAAATTGTTTTTCATATTGAGTATTTAATTTTTTTTTTATTATTATTCTTTGACAGGCCAACTTTCAAGGTTTATTGGAACCGTTTTTGTACATAAAAATAATGGTAAACCTGTTTTAGACTTTCAAACTCTGCAACATAGCGGAATTTCATTGAAATCGATGGAGATCACCAAAAATTTCAGTTTTACAAGACGTTAAACAAATTGAATTGCATCGGCATGAATATAAATTTTGGTTCTATTCCAGACAAGACCTCGTATAGTGGTATGGAGTATCAGATTATAGAAAAAAGTAGCTTCAAAATTTATCACAGAATACAACCGATAATGTCAATTACAAATACCTATATTTGAACGGAAGAGCAAGTTGCGAACAGAGAACGAGGTCAGTGCAAAAGTAAACCAGCCAACGTTCTCCTCGAGCTGTATGACTGATTGCAAAGTGGTTAACAATCTTTATTGTACACCGTTGTTAGATATTTTCAGATTTTATTACTTATTTTTGGCGATTTGACGTATTTGCCAATATTCCAAATTTATATTACTCCCTTCAGATATGAAAAAATAGGAATCTTAGGAATACAAAAATTTGTTTTCTTCCAATTTTCAATTCTTGCAATCTTGATGTAAAAAATAAAATCCCAAATGAATTTTGTACGAATTAAATTGAATTCAAAATAGCTAACTGGCAGATAATTGTTGCAAATCCATTGTAAACTCTTCCGTTCTAGATACTTCCAATTTCCAATTTTATTGTCAATAAAGATTGCTAATTGGCAAATAATTATTTCAGCAAAATCCACTTTAGATTTGTCCAATTCCAAGATTGCCCCCAGTTGAATCTCGTCATTGGCAAATAATCTTTTCTTGGATTTTCATTTAAATCTATATTTCTTTGTTTGATTTCCAACAATTCTTGTTTCTGCACCAATTTTCCAATTGGTTCAAAAATCGAAAGTAAGTGTTAAGTTTTCCACCGAAATCCCAACCATATAAAACAATTTCTGCTTTCGTTACAACGTGAACCAAAAATATTCTTTTTCGGAACCGATCAAAGAAAATTAACACACTGTGCGTTACCTATGAGATTTGTTGATATCACGTTCATCTTCGTCGAATAAGCTGGTTGGCTCATCCTCGCCGTCATAATTTTTAGCAACGTATCCAAATAAATCGGTAGCGGCTCTCGCTAAGTCTGATTTATGAATTGGGTGATGATTCGAGTGAACGGAACAAGATGCATCTGTTTCGTCGTGGTAAAGTTCGTCTTCATCAGTCGTATATTCTTCGTCCCCGGTTGTTCCCGTGCTACCGGCTCTTCTGTGTTTCGTTGTTAATGGACGATATGCATATTCATTACTTCCAGTTACGGAGTCATTAGATTCCATTGAATTCGGTTGCTGTTGTTCTTGAATTGCCTTCATTTCATTTCTTTCTCATCAAAATTCTGGGGACAAACGAGAGAGACAAAATAAATTACGCCGTTCAGAAAATGAAATAAAATTAAATATCACTTTTGTTAAATAATTATCTAATATTAAATATATTTATTTAATACCCACACATGTATATTAAATACCCACAAATTTCTCTACTTTCATTGCTTTTGTGTAACTAAAATATATATTTGTCCCCGATCGGGTCTAATTTTGACTTGATTTGGCTTTTCAGTGGATACCAAGCAGTTCTTGCTATATTTATTTAATATACACACACCTGTATTAAATAAATTCTACATAAATATAAATAAATCATGTCATTTCTTTTCTACCCATAAATTTTTCTACTATTTTCTTGCTTTTGTGTAAGTAAAATATACGTTTGTCCCCAAATGGGGTCTAATTTTGTCCTGATTTGGTTTTTCATGGATACCAAGCAGTTCCTGCTGCAATGAAAAATTTGTCTACACCCATGAAGAGAAATTTCATTTTTTTTATGACACTTTTTGAAAAGAAAATAATGTATTTCCGTTATTTTTTATTTTTTACAAAGAGGTGCCATTAAAAAATCCGCAATTTCTTTCCAAACGATCTGATATCTAAACTTGACCGTTTGTTACCGTTAGTTTTTATTTTTAAAACAAATACTTCTTCTGATACATTTTTTTCTGCTAATTTCCAAGCAAAAAAAGGTAGACGATTATTCATTGATTCAGCAACGGCGATACGATAAGTAGAAGTCATTTGTTACCCATGAAAAAATTGCGCCTTATAAGAAAAACTGTGAGTTGCTAATGTCGTATCAGTTCCTGCATAAATATACGGTCACCAAGCCTACCGTTATCCATACGTACATTCTACAGTCCGAATTCTATATATTTTTTATATGATATAACAAAATATTAGGTATCAAATAAAATTAATCCGGAATGAAACTATCACATTATTGCAAAATATTCTAAAATATTAATTTTCCTGTATAATACATACAAAATTAATATTTATTACATTTTTGAATCCAACAAATTTACATTGATATCAAATAATCACAAATTAATATAAAACTTGTATCAAAATTTCGGGTATTTTTCGCGTTCATTTTTGTACCGATTTTCACACTAAAATGAAACTGAAAAAATGTGTAATCTGTAGTTTCCAGTTTCAATTATGGCACATTCATAATTTCCATGCCATTAGAAAATACTGACGCATTCGTTCCCGAGAAGCTCCGTTTTTAACAATAAGAATTGTTCTTTGAAACTTGACAAGGCATGTTTTATGCAGAGCACTGTTATATTATCTGACTGAACTTTCCATTATTTCAACACGATGCCACTGCTTCGCTAATAATAATACTCAACGACATTTTATGGCCTGTATTTTTGACTGTTTGATTTGAAAACTGCCAAAATCAAGTGTGTCACAAGTTAAAATAAAATTAAATATGTCTATTGTTAAATAATTGAATGGGTCACCTCAAAAACGTTGTAAGGTACAAATTGCAAATTGTTCAAAAACCCTCAAAAATGAAAAAAAAATAACCTGATGGTGCAATAATAATTGCTTAGAAAAATTTGTACTTTACAACGTTTTTGAGGTGACCCATTCAATTATATCTAGTATTAAATAAATTTATTTAATACCCACACATCTGTATTAAATAAACCATACATAAATATAAATAAATGACGTCATTGCTTTTCTATCCACAAATTTCTCTACTTTCCTTGCTTTTATATAAGTAAAATATATATTTGTCCCCGATCGGGTCTAATTTGGACCTGATTTGATTTGTCATGGATACAAAGCGGTTCTTGCTATAGATTTATTACAGTATTTAATTAACTTTTCCTCATTTGAAGTTTTGAGGGAATTATATTTTTTTTTCTTAAATTCCACGCACTATAAAGGTCTTGAAAAAAAAAAATATAGAGAAAATGAAAGAAGGTCAGTTGCAACATTTATCTTTCAACTATTATTCTCCTATTTCATTATTCCTGCTATTCTCAGCAAAGAACTGGCGTATAATACAATGCCAGTACTTTTCATGATGAATATCAAGATATTCTCATGTATTTCTTTTACGTAAGCAAAGCTTAACATGTTAATGTGAGAAAAACAAGTGTGGAAAGACTGAAACTTTCCAACCTGTTGGAAAAAAAATAAAATAAAAGAATAGGAATTATATGTTTCTTGCTGAATTTTTAATGCACCGAGTTGATAACTTTTATCGTTACAGTTGCAGAAGATCTATTTAGCAAATGCGTTTAAATGTGTACCTATTCGGACTAGATTAAAAAATTATCATTTTTATTGAAATTTTCAAAATAGTTGGATTTCTAAAAAAAAATATAAATTCCTTCAATTTGTATCTTGTATTTCTTTTACGTAAGCAAAACTTGAACACGTTAATGTGAAAAAAACGAATGTGGAAGGACTAAAACTTTCCAACCTGTTGGAAAAAAATAAAATAAAAGAATAGGAATTATACGTTTCTTACTCAATTTTTAATCACAACGTGTTGGTACTTTTTACTATTTTTTATAGTAATATTTTTATATAATTGAAATTACTTTCCGGCATTGAACTGGAGAAAATGTTGAAAACGCGAAGAGGAAAGGCATGGATGCGAAACATTAAGTTAACAAAAAGAAAAAAAACATTTTTCTTGAGAAAAAAATACAAAACGATAGTTTTGACTAGAACAAAAAACCACAAAGTAATTGTGCCGTTTATTTTGAAAGTGGCCTAAGTCCATTTTTAAAGAGTCATTATATATCGGCATAAATAAATAGTTTTCAGCAATTTAATTACAAATTGTCGAGTTTTTCTTTTTTTTGAAAAATGTATTTAGGCCACTTTCAAAATAAACGGCTCAATTATACGCCCACCCAGTATATAACAAAGTGCGAACACGAACTTCGCCTATTTAATTTCGCGAATACGACTTTCGCGGGAAAGACGCTCCGCTTCTTTATTATTTTAAGAAAGTTAATGCAAATTACAAAAGTTCTTAGCACCCAGGGAACAATTGCGCTACGATTGTGATCTTTACTCGAATGGAAAAATAATTTCACGAGGAGCGTGGTGGGATTTGCTGGTCGGTGCTCATCTCTTGGACGATCTTAAACATACATTTTTTTCTTCTATAGAATTATGAGAGAATACGAGACACGAGAAAGCCAAGAACTTTCCATATGCAAACGATGGAAAGTTTCCAAGCTTAGAATTGCAAGTCCTCATTTATAAATCACCAAGCCAGACTGATCTTTTCATAGCGTGCATAAGACCCGATGCAACCGAAGTAGTACGAAATGACTTAAGTGCATCAATTGGAGGCTGTTAAATGCCAAAGATAAATTTTGCTCCAAGCCACTCAAGGGCATTCAACGGCAGTTACACTCTTTCGTCTCATCTCCTCGGATCTTTAAATTGATGCCGCGGAGTCGCAATTGCGTCATGGTTAAAGTTACAATTTTCTTTTTATCTCGGTATATCATTTATTCTCCAACTTACGCGGAGAATGGTACGGAATGGTATGCGAGTAAATCCCACGTCCCTAGCGTCAACTTTTCTGTGCGAGTGTGCGAAGGAATGTGTGTGTCAAAACGTTCCGTGTGACCGCGCATAAACTCGCGGATACGTATGTACCGTACCAGTCGCGGGAATGCTACGAATACACCTTCACTCACTTTGTTGGGAATCTCTTTAGCATATTTTTATTGCCATCCAATTCAAATCGTATTTTCTTCTTTTTTTTGTGGTCTCGATCAAAGTTATAATCGGATTTCGTGATTTTAAGCCATCATAAAAATCTGTTTATTTGTATTAGTGAGAGGGTCAAAACGTTATTCGGAAGGTACTCTTCTCTTTCTCGAGAGAAAATGATCGGATAGAGCGCACAAAGCGTACTGAACCTACCCACACAGTCCATTTCTACTTGAGCGTTGAGTCAAAGCAATCTTTTTCCCTCTCCAATTCTTCAGGGCTGCAGTCATAATATTCTCTTAACTTCTTCACACGATTCTTTCGCCACGTGATCAATTTTTTTTTCTCTTATAGAAATCTACCGTTATTTATTTGTCTCTATTGGAAAACAAAAATATATCGGCCATTGTGTACAACCTATAATGGCGGAAAAGGGGGGGGGGGGGGGGAGATTTAAGGTTGTCGTTTGCTAGGAAACATTTCAAACACTCGAATGTCTCCACTTTTACGATAGTTTTTTAGATAGTTCGAGCCTTTAGACTTCGGACTAACTCTTTAGTTGTAGCTTTTGGAATTTCCAAAGGGGCAAACCGGTGAATGGCGGAATTGTAAACAGACTTGCTTTATTTTGACCTATGGCGTATTTATTTATCTGCATGGATTCTGAAATATGTGAACTTCATGTTTACGCTTGTGCGACGTACAGTAGGATTCAAAAGTTTGGGAGCGGTCATAATTTTGTATGAAATAAAAAATCTTTTGTTAATATTACGAAAGTAGGCGATTATAACAAATTTTTATCGACGTTATTGCCTAATTTAAGTAAGAACGTCTACTTTTTATGTCTGTGTGTAAAACATTCTTGTTATTATTTACTTGTAGTTGAAGACCTACTATGTTCACGTTACATTACTTGAAATTGTAATCACCCGAGACTTTTTGTTGTATTAATTTCAGTTTCAGGCTTCGGATTGTAATGAATAAACTTAATTCGCGAATTTTTGTATTCTCATTGAGATTCCTCGCTGCTTCTAAACTTATAAACGAGAATGTATGTAGTTACGAGAACAATTTCATCATGTTACAGTCCATTAAACGTATTATAACAGTTGCCATTAGTTATATGATTTGAAGTTCGCACATTATCCATTTATTTATGAAAATTCATGTCTCCGAAGGATGATTGAATATTTGAGCCGTTTATTTTGGAAGTGGCCTCAGTTCATTTACGTTTAACATGTTGACTGCCATGTCGGCCACCGGTCACAGACGCTAAACTTTCCGTTCAAGCCGCGCTGGTTCTGACAAATGCAATAACGTATACCATTACGACCCACGCGGTGTGAATCGGGAGCCACGTAAATTGTTCATTCAGTCAACGTGTTAAATTTCGCACTGTGTTTTATGACAGCTAACTTCAAGTGGCTCATGTTACTTCAATTAACAATAAACAACTCATAGACGGACTTAGGCCACTTTCAAAATAAGCGGCTCATTTGTAAATTAATCCTTTGACGCCAACATTTTTCCTGGAAATATAGTAATTGTTACATTGAGAAAAAAGGAATCGTAAAAATTATGGAAATTCTCAGAAAAAATAATAAACAATACATATTTTGTATTTTGCACCCTACAAAAATAAGTCATAAGAATTTATATAATTTTTAAACCGTTAGAATTCTCCCGATGAAGAAACAATGTGAAAAATTGGTTAAAACCATTTATAAGGGGACATTTATTTAGAAAAGAATGTGGTTAGATTATTTGTAGCTAAGTGTGTAGTATATATGTGTGTATGATGGATTCTTTGTCAGTGTGCATACAAAACATCTCCCTTTCGTTCTACTAGCACTAGACAGTAGACATCCAGGAGAGCTGTGGTACTTATCGCTGGTTATAAAGGCCAATTATAATATCGGGTGTTCAAAACACCATCCGTTGGTGCTTCATAACGTAATTGTAGAACGCGACTCCTTTCTATTAGACCTTTCTTAATTAGACCGTTGCAAATTCCGTTATTTTACCATCCCCCGACAACATTGTTGCCGTTGCGTTCTTCTATTCTATCTTTTTTTGTAATAAAATTTCACTTGAATCCACGGCATTTTTATGACTTTGTTCATATCCGTTTGAGGAATATTACTTTTTGATAAAACTTTTGAATTTAAAAATTATGACAAATATAATTCGAAATTATAATTGAAATAAATATTGTAAATCATAATTTTTAAGAAATTACGAAATTCTTGTGCGATTGTACAGTTATTACTATTACATTATTATTATTTTATTTTTATTATTATTATTATTATTTTATTTTTATTATTATTATTATTATTATTATTATTATTTTATTATTATTACTATTCTATTATTATTATTATTATAATAGTAGCAAATGAATATTGAAACGGGAAAGCAACTGCTACCATTATTATGGGACAAATGTAAAATTAATTTTCACTTTTATTCTGAAAACCAGTTTATGTTCAGGTAACACGCTTACCCCCATAGGATTTTGTATGGTATTAGACTTATAAATGTAAACATAATTATATTTTTTAAGATTGCACATTTAATTATAGCACTAATGCTAGAAATATTATACAAATTCAAAAAAGGCATCGCAACAAAGCGAAACATGTTTCTGATGCTACAAGTTTTTCCAAATATCGAATAAAAGGATGTAAGACTATTTATTTGAATTGAAAAGATCTTAGAATCTGGGTCAGGTTTCAGAAACTGTAATATCCGAGTTTCCTGGTTTGTTCCTACGAATTCCAAATATCTCATTTATATTTATTCATTGATTTTTCTTATTTTATACTTTTTCATTATACTACATCTTTATTATATTATATTTCAATTTCTTATATTATATTTTTTTGCTTCGCGCATTAACTGAAATTACAAAAATCAGTGTAACACGTCCAATTTTTCGAGAAAAACTAAAAATTGTCGCACACACTATACAATTATTTACTTTCACGTACCAATTTACCAACATTTGCATTACATTGTTCCTCGAATTGCACGAATACCTTGCACTTTTTGAAACTGTGTCAATCGGCCAAAAAAAAAAAACAGCGATTGCAATTGAAACCGCGACAACTGTCGATACTTTTGTGATTAAAAAGCTATTCCTTTGTTCGAGACTCACAAAAATTCACTCGTCGATGTATGCACAATTTCCGAAATTTTCAATTTTGTAACAACCACTTGTTTTTGACAATTTCCTAATTCTACCGACCCGACCGTTACACGTATATCCGAAAATTCGAAATTCCAGAGTTTACTTCTTCGAAAATATGAGCGTCAAATAATTGACAACCGGATGAGTGATATTCAAATGAAACGGTCAGTTGCACTTGGATGCACGAAAACTCGTATGCATCAAAGCGAAGGGAACTTGCAGCACCGGTTTGTAAGAAGAGTCTGGTATGTAAAGGAAGAATGAGAGAAGGAAGTCTTAGTAAAGAACCTATCTATTATCCACTTGTTTTTCTGCAGGCATTCCTTCTTTAATTACACGTGTATGTGTGTATATAAACACATAAACTTTACTCACATCTACGCGTTAATAACGATACATGAAACAGAAATTCCCACGTTTCTTATTATGCCTCTTCCCACGTGTGCTTCTTTTTTTATTGCCACGACGCTCGTGTATATTTTTATAAAAAAGACGAACTCCGGCTCGGTGAGTTTACATTCCGATAGAAAACAATACGCGAAAATAATTGCAATTTGCCGATTGCAATTTCATTGGTCTTTTTTAAGATTTGGTTACAATTGAAGGACCTTTGGTGCAATTTGGAAAAGAAAATATTGAGACCGCGTTCTTGGGTTGAAAAGCTAGAATATTTACTGAAATAATTAATTGAAATTAAATTGATTGAATTGAATTGATTTAAATTAAAATTAAATTATATAATTTTTAATTAATTGATATTAATTGAAATTTGCTTGAGAGGAAATTGAAAATTTCAAACTGAAAAAAATGTTCAGTTAATTGACATTAATCGAAATTTGCTTGAGAAAAAATGGAAAATTTCGAACTGAAACAAATTTCATTTAATTGACAATGATTGAAATTTCTTTCAGTTCGAAAATATTCCATGAAGAAAAAGGGTAAATCTTTACGTGACCCCGTTTGCTTGCCCTATAACAGTGAAAGTTATCGTCATGAGTTCCCCTGTCTTTCTACGAATGATGAACTTTCTTATACTCGGAACTTTTTCATTCTCGATACAATATAGGCACTTGTAGTCAGTTACAGAGGTACCTTGTTCTAGAATTTTGATAGAGTTCAGTCACGTTTACTTTCGGTAAAAGAAAGTATTTGGTAACAAACGCATCAATACTTAACTTTAATTCCATATTTTTTTATTTACAAGTTTAAAAATTTACGCGGTGGCAATTGCCGTCATCACTGTAATTATTGTTAATCATGATTCGTTCTGACCCTAAAGCAATTTATGAAAAATCTGCCGAAATCACCATAATCGAAAATCCCTTGAAATCCCCATAACCGCAAATCTCCCGAAATCCCCATAATTGGAAATTCCCCGAAACTCTCAATTAGTTGTTCGCTGATTGAAGCTTAATGGGTGCAAGATAATTTGATTCATCCCAAATTCAACATTGAGATACCAGAAATTCTTGAAATTGAAAAACTTTTAACGAATTTTTTACTGCAAACTCGATAAAGTTTCCGTGAACTTGCATAAATATTGTAGAAAGACGTTATAGCCAAGATATGTATACATGTAAGAGAGGATCAAGCATAGCCAAGTTGTCTCCGATGTTATTGGCTTTAAGGATAACGGTAATGCCTTATGAATAATTTTCAAGGACATATTCGCAATGTTTATCCGCTTTCTTGCGTTGATTATTTTACATGCGTTCATTGCTTTTCACTCTAACTCGATAAACTGATTGATCTTTCAAAAATATCCGGTATCGTACAGCGCATTTCCCTGATTATTAGATTTCATTTCACCAAATGTGAAAGTCAGACCCATCTAACGTTGATAATTATATCTTCCTAAGAGCGGATAAAATAGGAACTGGCAATTGGAAATTCTTATTTCTCTCACCCATATATACCCACACATACATACATATTTCCAGAATAGTTACTAACTCCTCCGCGGTGGAGCGAAAAATAGCGCTTCCTGCCAAAAATTGCTTTGGAAAAATTTTGTTCCCAAAATTATACCAAAGATTCGGAATATTCTAATTTCTAATTCTTCTTTAATAATTCCCATCAAATTCATTTGTTTATTTCGAGTCTCTGCATTTATTATATTCTGTTATGAATCCTGCAGATAAAAAAAAAGTAAATAATTCCTTTACCATCACGACACGGAAGTTCCCCGGGACTTGCTTCCTTTTACTTTAGCAACGCCCCTACGATGGCGTTGCTAAATTCCTTCTGACAGTACCTGCACTGAAATTCAAGCCTTTTCTCCTAGCCGAGCGAAAGCTAAATCATGCTGTAGTACCCTACATTAGTCGAAAATTGCTATAGAATCAGCGCTGAGAAGATAAAGTACCAATTACCGACAGAGCAGAGTCATGGTTCGTCCGAAACGTAACAAAGTTGACGCTGGTCGTCTTCGAAACGTTTCACAATGTAAATAACTATTTATCTATGTGTTTATGATACATATTCTTGAGACGCTGTTGTTTTTCCTTGGTTTATAATTTAATTGGAATGTTGTTACGAAAAACTGGCTATAAAAAAAAACCAACTGCCTTATTACGATTTTCGTTGTTATCAAATTGGCGCATGGCATTTGTATGTCTCATATCTTGTATAATTCAATTTAAATACATACAATGTTTTATCAATTGGGTCTAGCCTGACTCGATAAAGAATATCCGGAAAAGTAGATAGACTGTTATTGACCCCTTGAAGTATACATTTTTCTTACAAAAGTGACATTCTTTACGATTATTTCTATTTAAAATTTTTTATTTACAATTTTTTTATGTATTTTTTTGGAAAAAGGGTTTATTTAAAGTTCCATTATGTTTTCATATACCTCAGACATGAGAGGTCATTTTTGTTTTCGAAAAGTTTCGAATCGAGCCGTTTATTTCGAAAGTGGCCCAAGCCCATTTAAAAAAAAATGAAAAATTCGAAAATTTGTGATGAAATTACTGAAAATTATTTATTTCCGCCACATCTAATGGTTCTTTAAAAATGGACTTGGGCCACTTTCAAAATAAACGGCTCAATTAAATCTCCTCTCTTTATCCCGTTTTTAGAATCAAGCAGTGTCGTCGGGTCTTCTCGATACATTCAACGTTTAATAATATTAAAAATATTTACATCGATAGTAATTCGATTAAGTGTAAAACTGAGAAAAGTTGTATCGATCGAAGAAGCAGAGAGTAAATAATACAATTAGGGGTGTTAGAAAATAATTCCACTGTACATACATACATAATATTATT
This sequence comes from Gasteruption jaculator, assembly GCA_949825005.1. Taxonomy (NCBI): domain Eukaryota; kingdom Metazoa; phylum Arthropoda; class Insecta; order Hymenoptera; family Gasteruptiidae; genus Gasteruption; species Gasteruption jaculator. The sequence continues at coordinate 8,147,038 of OX463770.1, forward strand.
GAAGTGACGTTTCTCTCACCAAGCGGGATAGTAGTTGTATTTCTGAGGAACTCGCCGTACCATTCGCAAACATGCACGGAAACCAAGGTGGGAATTTAGGACACACAGGTACAACATCGTTTCACCGCGATTTCATTTTGATACATGCCATATACATTCTCGCGAAAGACTCGAGCGTCGAACCTTGAGCAATCCCATTCACGACTTTAGGATGAAACATGGAAGGATGGAAAAAACTAGCAACCAGTGAACAAATCCCGTATCCCGGGCGGACGCAATGGAGATACGTCGTATGTCCGCGTGCGCGCGCTTAAATCGTTCCTGCTTCGCTTCGTCTCGCTCTTTCTTTCCCTTCCTTTCCTTTTTCTCTCTTTCTCTGGTTATCTATATGTAACATTCATCCTCTGAATTCTCGTAGTTTCCTTGGGTATCCATGGTCGGTAAGATTGTTAACGAAAAAATGTGTACATGTACTAATTAAATCTAACTTCGATAAATACGGTAACGCGCACAATTCGCGATGTCGGCAACATAGTAGTATTCGAATTTCTGTGTGTGAGTGATTTTCGTTTTATTATGATATAAAACAGAATTTAGAAGGAACTAGCAACAAGGTGCACGCTTTTTGGATCTCATTGGCGGTAATATAAAAAATAATTGTAATTTCGAATTTATTGAATCGAAATTGAACGTGTTGGGACTAGTTCTCATGTTTGATAAGAACTTGAAGATTTCCCTCTCCATTTTGTAAATATGCCTCGCACAATTTCGCGAGCGATCCGAGAGCTCACTCTGTGTAGGACACTGTAGGCGTTCAGAACCACCAACCCGATATATGAATAATTAGGAAAAGATAAATATCTTCCATTTCTATATACACAATATTTTATTACGATTCTCAACTCTTTTGGAAATATATTTTTCTTAAAGTAAATACATAAAAGAACGGTTACAAAAAATGTCAGTTAAAAAAATATATTCTGTATTACAGGAAAAATTTTCTCGTAAAGCATTTTCGGGGCGTCTTTACCCCAGATGAAATCCAGATGGTTGAATTTCGGAAAATTGATTTTATATTTACCCAACTTTTTGGGTAGTTTGTCGTAAAACTTTGCAACGTCCTGTAACAAAAGAACATCCAATTTTATGTAACATTTTTTTTTCCTAAAAGCGTGCGTAAAATTTGTTTTTGCTTAAATATGACAAATTTGCAGTATTTGCTAAAATTCAGCATATTTGCAAATATGCAATTAATTTGCAAAATTTTCAATATTGTGCAATGCACATATTTATATTTCTACTGCGACTCTTAGAAGAAATGTCTGCTCCTAAACTAAATGCATACTTACAATAACACTAGCCATCCAATCATTCTCGGCATAATAAATAGCGATTGGAATTTCGAACGCTGATATATTGTAATCCGGAGGTTCGGGAGCATTGTAGACCTGCATATTTTTTTCCGTTCCATAATCGTATTGCCGAAATTTGCCACTTAATATTTCTTGCGCATAATGAACAGCAGCCTTTGTGGACGAACCTGCTGGCGTATGGCTCAAAATCTTGGGCATCAACGTCTAACGGCAACAATAAACATTATTAACACTAAACCTACCATGGAGCGGTCAAATGACCTTTTTCACATGTATTTTAAATGGCTTGGTGACGTCACGGTAGGTTTAGTGTTAATAATAATAAAAAATAATTAATAAAATGAAAAAAGCAACAGGCGTCAAGAAACCGCTATAAGTAAACAAATATTCTAACTTTGGAATTTAGAATAATTGTTCCATAAAACGGCAGTCCCTGAAATCGATGACGCATAATTTTGTAGAAACAAAAACAGGATTCCGAGATGAGAAAAATGTTTACGTTTGAATAGTTTCGGGTGCGTCTGCGTGAAAAAAATTTTCATGGCAAACAACATATGATGAATAAGGTTACATATGAATAATTCATCGATATTTGAAAGGTATCGAGGTTTTGAATTCTCGTTAGATCGGGCAAAAGTTCAACAGGAATGAAATAAAGCGCTAAATCTACTCAAACATTAATTGGAATTTTCTGATACAAACCTAATTAATATTTGTCTCTTGCAATATTTTGTAAAATTCATGCCAGGATCGCTTAAAAGCAAATATAAAGTCATATACTCACATAATTAAATTCCGCGGCATCGAAACCACATATAACAAATAAAATATTGACGCACAGTTTTTCCTCAATTTCATACCTATCGCAGATATATTTTGAGAACAATCTCATGATTTCATCGTTTGGTAAGAAGGCATCTTCTCCAAAAAAGTGCGTTATCATCTACAACCGCAATATTTTAATTTATTTTTTTTTTAGGAATATTTAAACAAAGACAAATTCAAAAAATGATTAAGTTTTCTGGAACTTTGCAGCGTAAATTTATTACTTTGGTATTTTTCTGCTTCTAAAAAACTTCATTATATATCCATTGATTAATACTTTTGGAAAAGCTATATCATATCGCGCCCTCGTTTAAAAGAAATTAGCAACGATTAACTACTAATTTTCGAAATTCCGTCGAAAAGCAGCATGACGTTTCATGAAAATAATTTCTTCATGGAAATAAAATAAGTAACGGGGAAAATTGATATTGATTCTGAGTCGAGTGTGTCCTCTTCTACGAAAGTGATGGAAAAACAAAGGAACGATAATTCAATGATTTTACCACGTCTTACCTGAATGTCATGAGCATAAGGTGCTACTATTCTCAATGCTGGACTCTTTAAATGATTCATGAACGCAATGGGAGCGAAGCTGAGCATTCCTTTGACGTTTTTTGAAATGTCTGGTCTCATTGCAGCCATTACATAAAACGCAGTGGTACCCATTGAGTGTCCGATGTAACAGATCCCATGGTTCGTTAAATTTGATATATAAGAAATTTCAGCTGGGAGATCGTACATGCCCATTTCGTGCCAGCTGTTGAACAAATCGGTAACAATAGGCTCACGCGTTTTTCAATACTTACACAAATCTATATTTTAATTTGTTCATTTTTATTATTTTCTTAGCGATTTTATTTATAAATTATTTTTCTCCACGGGGTAAATTTAATTTTTTAACAGAAGAATAAAGAAAAAAAAAGTTTCATTCTGAAAATTTGTTGTCGGTTGGGACAAGAGGCAATAAATCAAGACAAGCCGAACCAAGGAAATTCAACGGAAGTGATTACCGAGGAAAACATCGACACTTTTGATACGGCACACCTCGCCGCTAATTCTTTGGTCTTTAGTCACCCGTCTTTCGATATACGTGAAAATTTTTTTAAAAAATCTGGAAATCTTGTAATATACCTAAAATCCCAAAATTTGGAATCAGTGGTGGCTAGAGTGACGTGGGCTCGGGAGTAAGTGTTTCCCCGAAAATTTCCCAGCCAAACGTCGTATCCTTTGTCTGCCAAAATATAAGCTGTAACAATTGAACAAATGTTCTTCCTTTTTTATCACGTCAAATTTCTTTGTTTATCTCAACCACAATTTCTACGTATTCCTAAATTATTTTTGGTTTTTTTTTTCAGCTAAATATCACTGCATTGGGATGCAAAATGGAGCTACGATACACTTCTCGATCATTACCCAAGGATTTTTCCTTTCCAGTCACGACCCAATCGACAGAGCTACCGAGGAATCCGTGTTGCAATAAAACAGGTAAGGAACCGGTGGGTCCAGGGATCCGATGCATCGTTAAAAGATATCCGTCATCCGTTTCTACGATATGAGCTTCCGCGGGGTAGCCGGCTCTCCTTATCATTTGCGGCTGAAAAGTTTAGTTTTTATCGTATTTTGTTTTTGGAAAATTGTCGATCTCAAAAGGAAGAATATATTGACACCGTCCATCCGGTGACACCACCTTGGTGTCCCGCAAAAACTATTGGGCAAACGCCGGTGGCACCACAGTGGTGTCGCCGAGGAAGTTCTACCGGCGCCAAACTAAAGAATCCCGATTACGTGATTCCCTATTCGGGTCACGTGGGTCGCAAGTGGTATACGCTACTGCGCCGCTTGGCAATTTTCGATTTGGAAACAAAAAAGACCTCTGGCGCTGAAACGGTTAAAAATGACACCGAATTTCGGGATAATAGATTTTGTTTTTGGATCGCTGTGCGTTGAAGAGTAATGGCGAAGGTGAGACAGGATGTGCAATTTCTGGTACAGGATGCCTTCGCTGCTACGGCTTCAACGACACCGCCTAGTATAGGGCTACCGCTACCTAACTGGAAGTTACATTGCTGCATTCCAGCTTCAACGACTTGTTCTGGACTTCGTTATATCGAGAATGAGGAGTAACGCGAATGCTCCATGTGTGGTGCACGAATGTATACGTGTAAGTTCGCCTTAACGCCAGCATAATGTGTCATAATTGCATGATGATGCGGGGGTACGGAAGCCTGAGAAAAGCATCGCTGGAAACGAGAGCGATAAACGAACACGCACGAAAATTGTGAATCATTTTCATTCGCGTTTGTGTATTCGACTGTTCTGAGTAATCTGCAATTTTAAGAGTAAAATTCCGTCTGGAACATACCGAATATATCGAAGTTTTGGTTTTTTACCCGCAGATCAAGATTCCGTGATAAAAAGTAGGGACACCTATTTCGAAAAAAAAAGTTGACCTCCATTTGACTTTCAAAATCTGCAGAAATCGCAAAACTAATAATGTCAGCCTGTTCAGTTTTTTGAACCTAACAGCTTTTGTCCGAACCCTTTTTTTCCTAAAATGCATATTTCGCGAGTTAATTGGCCCTTGCGGCGCTTTTGACGCAACCCTATATATAAAAAATGTTGATAGTGGGCGATCACTTGGCAGGATATGACTGAAAGATGAGTGATTCAAGTTCATGGACACTTTGAGCTATTTTTTTAATATTTACTTTGTCAAATTTTATTATTCCCTAGAAATGACGTAATGCGCAAGGCATTAGCCGTTTGAGTGCCAGAGGTCTTTTTTTTGTTTCCAAATAAAACATTTCCAAGCGGCGCAATAGCGCTCTTTCCATTCCTTATTTCAAAAATGGTGGCATTTCTGGACATGGAACGGAAGAAGCGCGATTGCGCCGCTTGCCACTCAAACGATTAATGGAAGACCCTCGAATTCTCAGCGACAAAAATGGCAATTGAACGCGCATTATTTGAAAAAAAAATCGATTGTATCAATAAATACTGATAACGATTGATTGGCCAAAAAATGCAACTCTATTACTGCACGCAAAAACAACAGTACTGATTAATTTCTAAAACGACTAATTTTTAATAAAATTGAAAAAAAGTAAATATAGACATTGTTTGAGTGACCCGAACGAAGCCCTCTAAATCTTCTAATAAAATATACACAAAATACGATACTTACAGCCGTGAGATATACGTCTGGATCATAGTTTGATGCGCAGATATTGAAAAAATGGTTAGCAATAAAAATAAAGGAAAGCGTTAACCGCTTCATTGTGAAGTTTGACTGCGTGTGACTCGTCAAAGGAACACGAACACACTATACAGTCTGCAGAGTTCAAACCAGTTGTTTGCTAATGACGTAATGTTATATGCCTTGTCCTATCATAAAGTAAAAGGAAATGAAACGATGATATTGAACGATATGAACGCAGTTAATGCATTTCTTATCCATTAACTGTCATTTACGTAAAAAAGTGATATTTTGGCAAACATTTTATATCACACGATATGGTATCAATAATGAAAAAAAAAGCGTTGAACTTGGATTGAGACCACAATGTTCAAAACAATAAAGAAAGGAAAATAACATAAGTAATGCATCCGTTACATATACAGAGCAAGTTATGGGAAACGAATGTTTTTGAATTGAACAGACTCCATGATTTTTTTTTCATATTTTTATTGAAACGAGAGTCTAATTGTAAGTATTGACGGAGATTCCCAATCGGCCATTTACTAGACTCAGTCGGCAAGAGTGCACCCAAGAATCGAAGAATATATATATGTATTTATAAATTATGTATAATTATATGCCATTTATATATGAAAAATGATGTCTGACAAATCACGACCGGCGTGTTGAAAACGAACAGCTCTCTCAAGTTGGTTTCCAAACTCTCCAACATTTTCTCGTTGACTCTTTATTGTGTGATTTGCTGGGAGAAAGTCCCGAATCGAATAGCTGCTAACTGAAAGGAATTTGCATAGTAAGTTCTGCGAAACTGCGGAAAGAAGAAAGAGGAGTGATGTACAATGTTGCACTAGGGGAAAGAAAGAGAGAGAGAGAGAGAGAGATAAACGTCAGTCGACAGGTATAGTTTGTATTCAGGACGGATAAAGTAGAATTCGAGAGATAGAGAGAATAACTGAAGTTCAGTCGATAATAAATCTGAATTTCCTGAAAATACTTGTGACAACATAAGTTTCAAGCTTTTGCAAATTTTGTACCCAGATTCGATTTCTGCGTAAAAGAATGCTTAGGAGGGAATCGTTGCTGTATCTCAAGATAAATATAAGAAAATATCTCATTACAGACACGAATTTAAACGAAATTTATTTACTTATCAGACGCAATACGTCCGGAATCAGAATATGCAGCAGATATGTCATGTCAATATGGCAATAATAAGATTGCGAATGTCATTAAATGACAACAGAGAAAGTATATTTTGTTTTTTATCAACATTAACTTTTAACGCTATGCCGTCCGGTGACAGTACTTAGGTGTCTCGCGAAAAGTATCGCGCAAGTGCGGGTGACACCACGTTGGTGTCGTACATAAAGATTTATACCGGCGCCGAACGAAGGAATCCCAATCAGACGTGCGGTCGGCAGTGTTAAATTTGATTACGAGCGAATATGTGCATATGTTAATTGTTTTGCTGCCACGATTTCCCCCTTGCACCATCTGTGTTTGAAAATTGCTACTTGGAATATAAAAAATACCTAAAATTCAAAATTGGCGGCGGTTAAAAAAAAAATAACATCAGAGGGCGTAACAAATTCCGGAAATACGTAACAGTGTAACTAGAAATGCGAAGGATACTACGAAAAAGAACACACCTTTGACGTCCAATTGTCCTTGATTTTTGGACAAATTTCAGGACACTCAGCAGCAGCGCTCACCACCGGTAAATTCATCACACGTAACACTGTGGTTGCATCCAGCGACAAGCGGTGAATTGGTGACGTTGAGCCGAATAGAGTGATGATGGTTTTCGTACGATCCGTTTCCACGTGAAATACAGTAGAGTGACAAATAAGTTACACCGAAGTAAATATCATACATAATAGACTGATTTCTAGTTCAAACATTACGACAAACAATAATAATGCATACTGTACTAACACGTGCAAATGCTATTTTGGCATATACATTAAGTGTCTCAGCTTGTCTTACATTTTGCTGTTTTATATCGACAGTTTTCCTCGATTATAGGGCAAATACCGCGTTAAACACTGTCAAAGTTGTCGTGTGAGTATATAACTTGACACTTTTTCTTTCATTAGCGTCACCTTCTTTCGACTTTTTACTTCATTTCGCTACATCTTAGGTTACTGCCATAACCTATCAAAACATACACGCATACTCAATAGGAATTTATTTTATGAACCCTCCCAACGATTACATTTCGGCAGCATCGAAGCGATGCCAAAATGCGCCACGAAACATATGCGGATAATCAGACACGAATATAAAATTTTAGGTTGCCCCAAAAGTTACCTTTACGACCTTTAATTATTGTGTATGTATTATTCGTTGATAAAACAAGACATTTTTGCAGTAACCTGATATGTATAAAGTGGTATGGATTTCATTATATTAGGTTGGCTTTTTCGGTGTGAGGTTTTAGGGCCAAACCTGATGAGTCTACTTTGTCACTAGAAATGCTAATTATTTGTTTCATTGCGTATTTTAATTCATATTATTTTATTTCATTTTATATTACGTTATTTTCATTTTTATACTACCAATTTAAGTAGTGGAGTCTATTTTATGTTTATAAACTTATTTTTTTACTATGTTGTATATTATATATTAACACTTTACAGAATAGTTAGCGATTCAACAGTATTCTCGCCTCCGACTGGCCGCTCGACGATACTAATGCTAAATTATGTTTATTAAGCATTGGCAACAAAAAGATGATTAATAGGCTATCGGCCGGTCGACATTGGCGACAAAAAGACGATCGATAGGCTATTGGTCGGCAGGCGTTGGCGACAAAAAGCTGTTTTTGTTTTCTCATTCTACTATATGATATTTGTAAATCCTAAAAAAAAATAGAATGGTTATTGTATTAATTATTCTTAATTTACATCTTGTTTCAGTAAAAATGTACCAGATTACAGTGCTTCGAGGGAAAAGAATGACCTTGGATTCTTGACCTTCGATCTCCAAACTGATATCCTTTAAAAACATAATTATATTTCTCTTTTTTTATTTTTGAAAAATTAAACAATTTTTTAAATCTATATGTTCCTTACATAATTTTGTTTTATACATTTGACCCATCTATTCAACTGGAATGTTAAACAATTATTTATTTATCTCACAGCGGAGTATACAACTCGAAACAATGAATTCAACCAAGTAAGTGTATTTTAATATAGACTTTTTTTATTTCTTTTATATATAATAAATTTTATAATAATTTTATATGAAAAATAATAATATAATGAATTATAATATTTATTTCATATAACAATTTTGTTTTATCCATTCATAAAACAAGGTATACTATGTTTTAAAATTTCTCTAAATCGTAACTAAATATGTTTCAGGTCGTTTTATGGGACAAAATAATACTTCGAGGCGATAGCGCGGTACTCGATTTCAAAAATATGAATACGAAATACTATTTTTGGGACGATGGAAATGGTCTTAGGTATATTTTAGATTCTGGCACAATTTCAACTTTTTGATAACTTCGATTTTTGCATACTTTTAAAAACCTAATCGTTATATATATTTTTATTTTCAGGGGAAATAAGAATGTTACGCTGTCATTATCTTGGAATATAATACCCAATGCAGGTTTATTACCAAGCGTCAGTGCATTTGGCTCTCATACCTTTGCATTCCCTTCTGAATATACCTCTTCGCGAGTATAATTTCTGTGTTCTCTGTCATCTTTCCAAGTGAAATCGTTGGAGTTAAATCACAACAAAATTTTGTAATATTTTTTTCTTTTTCTTTACATTCTGCGACGAATAAAAAGTGTAAAATAACTTTTTTTATATGTTTCTTTATTTCCTAAATTTGACATCGCACATTTGGTCGATTAATCTTCGATCGATGATATTCTTTCTTCCACGTACAATTCTCATGGACATCATTGTTTTTTTGCGCCTTGTTCGCTTTGATTTTGTTCTTCGTTGTCATCGGCTTCATCTTCGCTGGATGTCTCTTCGTCTTCGTCGCCATCTTCTTCGTCTTCGTCGTCATCGTCGTTATCGCCATCGCCATCGCCATAATCGCCAGCTGCATAGTTTCCGTAACTATTCGAGCCTAAAAATCGAGGTTCGGTAAAATCTTGGAGTGTTTGACTTATTGAATATTGAATGTGCAACGTATGTTTTAAATTAAATATGAAATACAAGATAATCAAATTTTACGAGCGAAGTGTCCTAAAAAATCGGTCACCCCAAAAATAATTTATTTACAATAGAAACTTCAATAATTTCTATTATTTATAATAGAAATTTATAGTTTTATAAATAATGAAAAATTAAATTTCCGTTGTGATACAAATTAAATAATATTTTTTTTATAGAATCAATAGCGACACTTGCCATAATAACTGTAATCATTGTTTTCCTCATCGGACTCGTAAGCCCCTCCTTGATTTTGCCTTCCAAATTTGTGACTTCTAGCTACAGAAATGCAAAAAAAAAACAAAAGTATTAAATTTCTGCACACGAAGCTCCCCAATCGATAATATACTTACTCGACATGCTAAGATCTTTCGTTTGAGATGTTTCGTATCCACACTTCGGACACGGTATTGGTTTGTTCTTTTCATATTTGAAACCTTTTCTTCTGACGTGATCCTCGCAATAACACGTCTTGCATCTCAGACAGGAATATTGCCCTAATTTGTTACAAGATTGGCCTAAAAAATATAAAAAGGGTGTCATGACATTTTTATCGTATACGAACGTCACTAAAGTACCTCAAGAAATCGTGGAGCTATTTTGTTTCTCAATTGAAATTCCGATTGTACTCCACAGTATTTTCGATACGCACGGATAAGTAGTGGAAATAATTGAAAGCGTATAAACACACATATCGGAAATAGCGAAAAAAACTGTTTTGAAATGAATTTTCGAAATTTACATTTGAAGTTTTCAGCTTCGAGTACTTGACACGAAGCTTGATGTTCAAATTGGTCGTCTTCGCAGAGAAAACAATCGCAGAAAGAACATTTAAATATTCTTCCGCCATGGTCCCAAACCCCGCGTTCGCATTCTTGACAAACGGCGTCCAATAACGGGCAAGTGCAAGCATGAGAAGTGAGACATCTTCTTCCGTGACAAACCCACGCTTCGCAATAGTCGCAAATGGCTCCCTGAATGAACAAAATTCGGAAGACAGTTTATGGTTAGCATAAATTGCTTAAACCCAAAAATTAGTAGAAGACCTGTAAAATTGGTATAACGTTCGTTTGTACTCTGACTGCGTACAAACTATCTTTATGTGTGCAATAGTGTAATATTATTGTATATTAACCCACGTAACTTGAAAATAATTATAAAAACAAAATGTTTGTCGGAGAAGCAACATTTAATCGAAAATACAAAAGAGGTTTTGGTAATAAATCTCATTCTTTGACTTACCACCATGCCCAAACCAGTTGTGAACACCCCGGGATGTTTAACGACGCAATCGCCAGTTTTTAACATACATTTAATTTTTCCGCAATGTGCGCACATAGGAAGCCTTTGAACGTTTTGGCAAAAGTAACAAAATGCTCTACTTTTTTGCTTTTTGTTACATTTGTCGCACTCCTGAAAGAAAATTGGAAAAGACAAATTTCTGAGACAATTCTTTGCTGAAAAATAATTGATTAATGAGACACGAAAGTTAACGGCAAAGGAATCTGGAGGTTCCTCTCGATTCATCTTGTTAAAATCAAGGCAATAAATTAGCATACGTCGTAAAAAATGAAAAGGAACTCACCATAACAGCATTACATGGGTATTTGGCTAAATCTATCTGTTCTTTAGCTGTTCTAATCTCTTTTTGACGTAACTTTTGACGTTCGGCCTTCTTCCTCTGTCCTGTCTTTTTCTTCGGCATTTTTGAAACGAAACTCCTTTTCTATAACGTTATTGAATATACTATTATGTTATTTTAATACATATATCCTAGAATAAAAATTATATAACTTATTATCTTGCAAACGTAAAAAAGTGTATCGATATTAATCTCAGAAGGTTATAGAAACCGACGTTTGATCATTTGTAAGAAAATTTCAATTTAGTTTAATTTCACAAAGTTATGTTACATACTTAAAAACGTGTCAAAAGTTTGCCCTGCGTGAAATGAATGTGAGTGAATGTATGTATATACAAGTTATAAAAAAGCGTAAAGAAAGGCAAAAAAAGGTTCCCGGTGTGTTCGGTAACAGGATTTTCACTAGCTCTTTCCTAGTGTGTTCCAGGTGTTATGTCCCCGAAAACATTTCTGGGGTATGCGATTAATTTTACCGCGAAAGTTTAATTTTAGAGAGTTTACTCTTTGTCAAAGTGAACTGCACGTGTGAGAATGTTTACATTATCTCCCACTCTGGTTCCCATAGATTTGGACCAAGAAGGAATTTGAGTCGAGACATTTTATGCGCAAACAGTCATTTTAACTTGAATTGGACAAGTTTGTGATCGAGACGGCAACATTCAGAATTTGTCCACAACTTCTTCCAAGACGTAACAAGTGCTTGGTTAATTCGTAATTATTACTCTTTATTAATTATTACAAGTGTAAGAATTTGAATCGGCTCATACTCTGCGATAACTCACAGTTTGCGCGATCGATTCTTGATAATCGTTACTAGGGATATAAGAGATTGATTATTTCTAAACTTTTTCCCTAGTATTAGTCGCAGGCTTCGTCAAGGTAGATATTTGAACGCCCCCGTGATGCTCCAAACCGAATGTGATTGGTTGACGGCTGCCTTCCGATTGGCTGTGTTGAGGAATAGACTTGATTCTCGATGTGTGATTGGCCAGTGCTCTTTATGGTACATCCAAAGTCGTAGCCACTTCCCGGAGTGGATAATTATCGAACAAACCTAGACCGTCCCTTTTTGGTCCTTTCAATCCTTGGACCCGTGGTAAGTGGAAGCTTTGTGAATTATTTTCATACAAAATCCAACAAATCTAGGTATTTAAACAAATAATCCAAGAGTATATGTTGCAAATACCAATAGCTGATATTATATTCTGCATGTTAACGACAATCGTTTTTTACTGTCGCGTAAATTATATCGACAAAAAGCGAAAGTTCTAAGGTGCCGTAAGAATCATGCCAAACAAATGTATTTTCATTGTAATTAAGTATCATATTGAAATAGATTGATTTTATCGTTTTCTATATTCCATGTGTAGTAGTTATTTAATTCAATGATCTTTCTAAAATGAAACGTATGATTGTTGTTTGGATGAATAAACATATATAACCTGAAAAATCAGAAAAGCATGCAGTATCAATATGTTTGATGCACTGGTTGTCAATAATTGTTTAATTTGGAGAATTGGTTGACAAACAAGAAATTGGTTAATGGCCAATACATACAGGGAACAAATTTTTCTCAAATATACGTGTACTGGTTTGTAGTAATAATAACATAAATGATTTTAGATGGCGGATACAAAGGAAAAGACCCAAGGCAAAGTTGCCGCAGTAGCAGCTAAGGGTGACGGGAAGAGCAAACGTCTTCACCCCAGGAACTATGACTTGGGAAATGGAGTTTACAGATTCACTCGGACTCGCATGTTCCACAAGAAAGCCATTTACAAATTCCTTGATAAAAAAACCCCAAAAACAGTAAGCTTTCCTTAAATGTTTTCTTTTTCTAATGATGCTTTTAAACTCAAAACATTAAAAAATTTATTCAATTAAAATCATTAATATTTAACATTTTTTCCAAACTAGGAGATGCGAACCTATTTTCGAGATTAATTTTTTTATGATTCAAGATATCCAAGTGTATTAGTATTGAAAATTACAAAAATACCAAAAACGAACTATAATAAAATTCTATGTAGTTCAATAAAAAAATAATTACCTATATTCAATTAATATAAATACATTCAGGAATTTATATTAAAAAATTGTTCGGTGCCTCGACGTCATTTTTTCAAACTACAAAATTTTTCTAATTTTTGTCAATTCTTTGCAGGTAAAACCCAAGAAACCAGTCGCTGTCGAGAAAAAAATCGGCGGCGAGAAAAATGGAGAGAAACGTTTGGTTCTCTTGAAGAAGAGGAAGGCCAATTACCCAACGGCGGATCCCATAACGGTGCATCATGCGAAGAAATGTTTCCGCGACCATCGTCGGTACTTGCGACCATCTTTGACTCCGGGAACGATTTGCATCCTCTTGGCCGGTCCACATAAAGGAAAACGAGTAGTTTTCTTGAAACAATTGCAAAGTGGTCTCTTGCTGGTTACCGGACCGTTTTTGATCAACGCTTGTCCGTTGAGAAGAATTTCTCAAAATTACGTCATTGCCACCTCCACGAAGATCAATTTGGCCGATTCCAAAGTACCCGAACATATTAATGACGAGTACTTCAAGAGGAAACGCGACAAACGCGCCAAAAAGGAAGAAGGCGACATTTTCAGTAAGAAGAAGGAAGAATACAAGCCAAGCGACCAACGAAAAGCCGATCAGAAGATCGTCGACAAATTCGTTATCGATGCGATCAAGAAGCATCAAGATAAAAAACTACTTTTCACCTATTTATCGGCTATGTTTGGTTTACGAAGCAGCCAATATGCTCACAGATTAAGGTTCTAAGTGAAAGCTATATCTGTGATATTTTGGGGAAACGAATAAAGACCATAAAATCCAAATTAATCGTTAGTTCTTTTCTTTTAAACTTCATCGACTCGATACTTTTACTGCGTAGGTGCGACGAAGATTAGGTAAAATGTTTTGCAAATTTTTTTCAAGTATGAGGCCAATAATAAAATTGAAATTTCTAAAATGTTTCCTTTTTAAATAGGCAATTTATTTTTTAACGTCGATTAAAAATCCTCGGATCAATTTTTGCGTAATGAAAATATAAATCTTATTCGATAACTTTTAGGCTTTTACTATGTAACATCGAGGAACTTTTTAACTATCGAAGAGGTCAATATGGGATTTAATTGTTAGATTGTTGCATAATTTTTCCGATATTCTTCGATAAAATTTGAACCACCAGAATTTTTTAAAATTTTATTTAATTAAATTAAATCGGAAAAAGGGAAACAAAATTGATATGCAGAAGCAAAATGAAGTGAATTAGTGCAAGAAGAGAAAAAAATAAATCTACAAAGATAAATCTGCATTTCCTTGATTTCCCACTCTTCGTCAATGATTTCCTTTATTGTCTCTATATTGTAAATTAAAGAAATGAAATAAGAACGAAGGAAAGGAAGAAAAGAACACTTTGATAACAGACATTATTGCTCGTACATTCGTTAAAGCAACCCATCGTTTCACTTCATGACCCTTCATTTACATTTTCGACTCATACATTATATATAATAATGAATTAAAATTGCGCTACTTTTCTCTAGCGGTTCCCGAATATCACTCACAACATCCATTGTAATTTTCGCCTACGGAGACTTTCGATTCCCCGTTGATCTCACTCCAAAAAATAAATGCCAAAAATTCGAGAATAATCACTGAAATGCTCAAAAAGAAAGAAAGAATTGAAAATCGCTCATTGCTTTTCCTCGGTCATCGAATGTGTTTTCAATCAAATCAAATCAACTGTAATACTTGAAGACATGAAGAATTTGCAAAAATTTATTGGATTTCGTTTGTCGCTCTTTGACCTTTCTCGTCAACACTATTTACAATTTTTATAATCTTTCACTTTATTGCATGAACAATGATTTCATCGAATAAAAGAATTCCATATTTCTTTATACAGTTAATAAATAAAAATATATTCTGCTATTGTTACAACGAAATTTTTATGTTTCAAAGTACATATACTCAAGTTCTTTGTAATGTTTAACTCTAAAGGTTTCATACGATCTGTAATTTTCTCTTTCTGCATGTTTTACATGAAATTATGATCTGTCGTTGTTTGTACAAGAAGCAAGTTTCAATTTTAATACGCAAAAGAATCGATTTCCTGTTCATTCCTCAACTGTTACTTGACTCATATAGGAAACTTTGTTGTATGGACTTATTTTTTTTCCTGTTCTTGTGTAAATGTACTTTTGTACTTCTTTTTTTCCCCAAGACTAGCAAACAAATGTACAACAACATACATAATGGGAAACAAATTTGGACGTGGAGCAGCTTCAAACGCAATCGATACAACACTGTCCCAAATTAGGTATTCGCATTAGGAAATCACCATTTGTACCTTTTTGCTACCATATCTTTGATTCTTCCCTTTACAACTTCCATCTTTTATGCGAAAATAATAACATTGATGATGGATTTTTGTGTCTCTCTCTCTTGTCCTACAAAACCTGTATACGATATTTGGTATCTAATCAAAGCAATAATATTTTTATGAAGGAGAACGATATCCAACTATGAGTAAATTACATTTTCTCCTTCATTTTCATTGTCTAAAGAAATTTGAAATCGTCGTTTCGCCGCTCAATAAGTTTCTGTAGGTCAATTATTAATATCTGGTTTTCTTTTTCCTACACTTTCTTTTCCTCAAAGAAATGCTTAATGAATTGATTATTAATTATTGGAAATAAATTGATAGTGACCGTAGAATTTTATTACCTCCAATTTTTTCAAATTACCTAGATACTAAAATTCAAGAGTATATATTATGTAAGATCAAGAATTGTATAGGTATGCGTTGTTCGACCATACGAATCATGTATTGCAAAATTTGATTTTCTTAAATTCCCAGTTTGGAAAATTATCAAATAATTGAATCTATGCTCGACTTTCGATTTTCTTCTTTGCCTTAAAACATGGTCTTCTGTTGAAATTTTCTATATTAGTAAAGTAATTTTCAGTAGAACGAGGAATGATCTAATTGAGTTCCAATTTTATCAAACTCCATTCTTATAAAACATTTTGATGTCGTAAAGAACAATTAAACACTTAGGCTGCAGTCGCATACAAGTTTTCTCATGACACTCGACATCGAACCCAACTGAGAATACCTGCGAGTCGAATTTACACTCGGTTTCTTCGATTTGAAATTCAGTATGGGATTTTAGATAACATCCTTATGGAATGTGTAATGTTGGATACCGAATTTGAAGTCGTCGTTTCGCCACTTAATAGATTTTCTAAATTGTTCTAGACCAAATGCAAGAAGTTCTAGCTACCATTGCTATGCGAACATTCCCGAGTGGTTACTCGAGTTGGCAAAAGTAGACAAATCGAAGAATAAATTGGTTAATCGACACAATGTTAAAGGAGTCTTCGGATGTTAGTGGATTAAACGGTGTGGAGAATAAGTTTTTAATTATGTTCATGTAAAAACATCTTACAATTTCTTTTGGTCAACGTATTTTTAATGTTGGTTTCCAAAAGTTCCATTGACTGACAAAGCAAAGCTAATAAGTATACAAATTCGGTAATGCGATGTGAAAACATCCCAAAAAAATAATCAGTAAATAAACATAGCCAAATAACTTATTATAGTAACTAGTGTGAATACAGAACGTTCATTTCAATAGGAATTTTGGATCGCTCGATTTTGAATTTCAATAACTTTATAATTTCACTATACCGAAAGAAAGCGCCCTAAGCGAGCTGGCAAAAACTTATACAAGATCAATGTTCCAGTTATCGATACCTGTTGATTCAGTTTAACTTTGAATTGTAAAATTTATAAGTGCCCGAATGGCAAAAACAATATTTTTGTATAAATCGTAGGGTATCGTCACGACATCACCAAACGGCAATATTTTCTAAATGTAGGTATAAAAATATTGCATTGAAATATTTCATAAATATTTTGCTGAAATATTTATCACAATATTTAATATGATGTTAATTCTGATTCTGAAATTTTTTGCGTTTACAAAAACGAACGACGTTTTTCGGTTTTCTTTAAATAGTTGTTAAATATTGTTTACATACACGCTCGAGAATTGAGCTTAGCAAAAAATTTTTTGAAAAACTTGGGTATTTCTTGAAATACAAATAGCGAATGTTTCGCTGGCTTTCGGAAGAATTTTTACAAGATGTAAAAAGCCAAAAATATCATAAATTGGAAAATTTCGGATGCCTCGTCTAACTGGAACATTTGTCTTGTTATAAGCCCTTGCATTTAAAAATCACATAATGTTGAGTATGATAGAGAGGCTATTTTTTTTATTATTATTCATGTTTCATATTTTTTTTTTGAACGTGCACAGCATAACGAGAAATAAAACAGCGACGTATCACAGTACTGTACGCGATGCTCTTACGAATCGCAGATAGAACAGCATAAAGGCCAAATGGCGACGACAATACGTTTTTCTTTTGTTTATGTTAATTATACGAGCATATACCGGAGTATATACTCTTTACTTTAACTTTGTCCTCTGTTCCCTTTTTTTTTCATTTAGCAACATGGACACAACTTTATGATACGATTCATCGTTTTCATTTTTGTTCCTTATTTCTTCTGCTTTCTTCTCTTTTTCGTGGATTTTGTAGTTTTTACAATGTTTTTTTTTCTTCTTTTTTTTGGTATTATTATCATTTCAGTTTATCATATACATATTTTTTTGTATTTTATTTTTCGTGTAGAAGCATCGACGCACTTCTTATTTTATTATTTTTTTGTTTTAATCTTCACTCGTCTCGTTCACTTTTTTCGACACAACGAGAACATAGTGCAATTAGTAACAAAGTAATTAATTATAAGTCTAGGCGATAACACGAAAGACAAAGAAAGACTTCAGAATTGAGCCCCTATAACATTTTCAATCGTGTTTATCACCATCACGTACTTAGTGAAAAACAATATGCGAATTTATCACTTTTCGTGTAAAAAAAAAAGGATTATTTATAGAAACGCAAATAAAAAAGATAAGATAATTCACTTGAATAAAAAGAACTTTGCAAGCTACTTTCGCTTCATTTCCAGATTCGATAGTTTTTATTTCTCATTTTAAATGAATATTTGCTAAATGAAGCCAAATATTGTTGTGACTGAAAATGAAAAAAAATTATCAGGTTTCCGAATATCAACCTTTAAAGTAACTTTGTTTTCTGGAACAGTGTTTACAAGATTCAAGCATTTTTTCCCAACTTATGTATACCCGCATTTTCCATTTTCTTTACTTTGAATAAATTCAGTTCATTTTTTAATTTAATTTAAATGAATGAATTAATTTAATTTATTCAAATTAAATTACATAGATTGGATGTAAATAAATTCAAATGAATTAAGTTTAAACTTCTGTGATTAGCTAATTTTTCTTAAATCACAGTAAATGTTGTATCTCCTTCGCAGTAAAGGCATATTTAGAGATTCTTGCTATCGACTCGAATTTGACAAGAAATATGAAATTCAGATTCAAATGCTCGAATCCTTGTAAAGCACTTTTTCCCAGAAGGCTCTAATCGAATTGTGTAAGAATAATTAATGTAAAATGGCGAAAAAGAAAAATAATAAATAAAAAAATGTAACATATCGCATATTGTTTCACTCAAAGATTCATTCATACATACTGAACCCAAAAAAGGGACTTTGGCAACATTCTAAACCTTGGCAGCAGCAACAACTTTCTTCTTTTCATTCTCGCACTTCATATTTGAATTTCTCTCATCGGCTGGATAGCGTAGCTCTAACAAAAAAATGTTTCCTTACATGCGTACAGTAAATAATTTCTTTTGTCACTCACACTAACGTTTCTTATTTTTTTGTTTAGCCATACACAAGCACGCACACACGCACACGTTCATACACGTTTTACACTTTCTTGCGTTAAATATTACATAACAACTTAATAATCAGCTCAATAATAAGCATCTTCGGTTTCTTTTCAACCGTTTCTTTAGTTGTATTATTTACAGTGATTATGGACACTGAGCGATTTTAGTTAAATAGTGATGGGTTTCAAACGACATTAGAATATGGAAAACGCGCATATGTGTCCTTATAGTAGTGGGTTAAATAAATCGAAATTTGTGTTGCGTTGCGAAGAAGCGTTGACTAGGTACAACGTATTCAACGACCATTCTCGTAAACTTGAATAAGTTGGAAAGGCTTCAAGTGTTGCTCTTGACATTTCAACTCTGCAATTGCAGTTCTTTTCCCTGCTGATTTATACGTGTAAATTAGGGTTCACCTCGAAGGGTTCGATATTAAGTTACGGGAAGTAAAAAGAATTTCGTAACTTTCGTAAGCTTGGAATCAAAGATTCAAATGTATCTTCAGAAGCGATTAAAAAGGAAACGAAAAAAGAAAAAGATCATTTCTATTAAAATGACGAAAGAACTAAAAAAACTTTCGTTTAGATCCCATCACTATTTGGTGAATTAAAACCTACTCTCTCATTTCCAACGTATTCTCATTGTTACATTGCTCTTGGAAGATTAAGATTTTATTTACCGGCACCAGGCCAATTTCCCCGATTTCAACTTCATTCTTTATATTCTAAGGAAAGAAAAACCAAGATTCGCATGAATGTCAAGAATCTGAAATAAATGCCAAAAAGAAATTGATACGAATCAAACCTTCCTCCGCTTCCTCCAATTTAACATTCACTCGTGATAAATAATCTATATTTTCTCAGGCAAATATCTCTTTTTAACCCTCGCATTCCCCGTCATTTAGCGGCTGGGGATCAATCTTTTTCGAATTTAAGGTCATTCGTGAATCAGTCACCGAAAATTATTCATTTTTCCTGGGATCGATTTGATATTCTGGACGCTAACAGAAAAATTGTCTAGAACTTTATATTCATTTACGATCGAACTGGCAAAAGATGAGAAAAACTTAAACGAAATTCGTGCCTCCTCTCCTTGAAAATATTGACTCATATTTGAACAAAAAAAAATGCAGCTTTCCAATTTCACATTACATTTTGGCTGTTGAATTACTTCGAGGCAATCTATTCCAGTCGTTCCTTTCAATTTCGATTCCTGCTTTTCCCCCATTGCAAAGAAAAGCAGAATCTGGTTTCATCAAACGTCCCAAAAAGCTGTATAAATTGCGTATAGCTTCATTTAACGAAATAAAACAAGTATCTCTCGGTAAGTAATAAAATAAGATTTCTTGAACACGATAGAGCATTTTTGAAGAAATTTCGAAAACAGAAACTTTTTTAAATGGAGAGGAACCCGCCGTTTGTTTTGTCAAAATAATCGTGAACAAAGCAACTTTTTTTTAGAGGGAGATTCCTCGATAATGAGCAATTTTCACGAATTTCTAACGTTGCGATCCTTTTTTGTTCTCTCTTAAATATTTTTTAACCACATATAAAAATTTTCGTGTCAATTAATTATTACTTGCCATTGCTTCACTCGTAATTAATTTTATATTGAACGTATCACACTTTTTTAATTCGAAATTCGCCAGGAAAATATTTACTGCGAGAGATAACAATAATAAGAAACAATTAATTAAAAGCGATTAAAAAAAATTGTTATGTACGATTACAAAGCAATTGAATGAAACAAAAAAGAATATCACATTATTAAGTTTTGAAGAATTAATGAAAGTTGCCAAGTGTCGCACATGGAACCCTCCCATTTAGAACGTGGGTTTCATCGAGCAACGTATTCCATTTTTCCCGATGCAATAATTTACCCGACAAATGCAAAAGGTATTGAAACTAATCAATCAATTTCTTTATATATTATAGGCGTAAAAATCTCCATGAAATTAATTTTGCTTATATTTCCACGTAATTGAGCATCTTTAACATGTAATGACTCTGATATTTATTTTTTGCATTTTAGCCAATCAAGAGTTGGATGAAAATCGACGGCGCGAAATATTTGGCTCATGAACAAAGCAAATAAACGAGACGACGAAACAAGAAACGTAAAGAAAAAAAGATGATAAAAAAGATAGGACATTTCAACTAGTTAATGTTACGATGGTTAAGTGTCGTACCAGAAAATGAAATTCTAGAGATAACCCAAAGGCAAACGACTTTGCTTTTCATGAAATTTCGAAGTCTAATAACCACTTTTACGAATCTTCATTCATTCGTATTAAAATGAGAATAAAAATTCGAATTAGTGTACTGATTCGATAAGCAACAACAATTTCCCAGTAGATCAAATACGTCGTTCTATACATTCATAATTTGCGTTTCACTTTCTTAGTAGCTTTCATGTTGCTTTTGCATTATAGCTTCGCGTAGTGTAAAAGTGAAGAAAAAAAAGCTTTTCTCACCCAAATTTCCTGGCAGACACAACACGCTCTCATACTTTGCACACTAATCAATATCTCACAATGTTAATAATGTTACTTTCTCTCTCTCTCTTTCTCTCATCGAGTCTTCATTACGTCTTAAATCCTTTAACACTACGTTTTGTCGACTCGCGACACCATTTTACAAGTTAGACACGATTTTCAATTTCACACACGATGCACTAGTGATTTTTTTTTCATCATTCAGTGGTTTTTTTTCTTTTTTAATACAGTACAGATGAAAAGGATGTATAGTCTTTGTTTCTGTACGCTTCAATACACATCACTATATTTACATGCGTCATTTTTACGCTGTCCGTTCCTTTTAATCTTCTCTTAATATGGAACTTGTTATATTACCTGAAATATATTGAGATTTGGAAGGGAAAAGATGACAAGAGCAGAAAAGAGAAATCTCCAATACCACCCATGTGACAGTGCATCTATCTACAGAAAGATGATTGATCGTTCATCGATGAAGTAGTAAGTTGATTGTTTCGAAAGAGCACCCTTCCTTCTCATTATCCTTGTCTTTTGCATTCCTTTTTCTTAGACAGCTTTTACCTTTTTCTCCCCCAATGAATTGTTTATGAATTGTTTAATAATACAGGTATGCAACTATATAGCCTTCACTGCCCGCTATAATATTGTACACGACCGCGATTCGCCGTTGCTGTTACTGGCATTTCCCGCATCACATCGTGCCAAGCTATGAACAAAATAAATCAACATTAGTATTACACAAAAATTAATAGCTCATGACTTTAAACCACGATTTTCTTTTCTTTTAGTTACTTTCATTTCTTTTTATTTTATTTTCGGTATTTCAACATTTTTCGGTATAGAATATCTGACCTGCCATGATGAATTTTCTAAATGAGATAGTCGATTTGTAACCAGGGACTCGAAAAAGTCCTGGATACCAACCAACTAAAAGAAATTGTTTCTTTTGTCATGAGTTTATTGTTAAAAAAATGATATTAAGCCTTTGCACTCGAGACATAAGAGATTAGCGTTTAAAATTGGTGACTCTGAGGCACCTCTCGAGTGCAAGGGCTTAAGAACAATTCGATTTTTCTAATATCATTAATAGAATGGGTCACCTCAAAAACGATGTAAGATACAAATTGCAAATTGTTCAAAAACCCCCGAAAATGAAAAAAATAACTTGATGGATTTCTAAAACAATTTTTCTTTTAATGAACGGATTTTCTTAAAAATGAATGGATTAAAAAAAAAATCCATCAGGTAATTTTTTTTATTTTCGGGAGTTTTTGAAAAATTTACAATTTGTACCTTACAACGTTTTTGAGGTGACCCATTCAATTTAATATCGCCTTTTTGAATTTAGGGATCCTAAAAGAATGTTATTTTTCAAGAAATTTCGAGATTCGGCCTTAATTTATATTGTAAACAAATTAAGCTCACCTAAGCCGACGAAGGTAACGATTTTATCGTGATTGTAAGTCCGTACGTTGACGATGTCCTCCGGTTCGACGTAAAGAGCTGAGAAATCGCCTTTCGCGTTGTGTGTACGATGAAGATACTTATCAACGATAATCTCAGGCATCGGAGGAGGCGGTGGTGGCAAAGGCGGAGGTGGCGGCGGCGGAGCGTGTAAGTAATTCGTTTGTGGAAATCTCGGAGAATAACCACCACCGTAAGGTATGGCGTTAACCATTACTCTGTGATGATGAACATGCTGATGCAGCTGCGTGTGCGGGGGCGGAGTTGCATGTGTCGCCGCATAGATATGGAATTTTTGCAGAGGAAGTTGCTGCTTCTCGAGTCTCGTGTTGTGTTTGTCAAAAACGTTTCTATCGATCTGTTGCTTCCCAGCGTATCGCGTAGTCGGTATAGTCGAGGAGCCAGTAGTTGTCGAAGCCGTTGCTGACGCGAGAACTACCTTCTCTTCGGCCTCTTCCGCGAGCAAGAGTTCTTCATTGATGTCAAAACCAAACGATAACTCGCTGAGTGACTCTTCGCTGTTCCTCAATGGATCGCAATTCGTTTCGTCGAGTAAAATCACGGCTGGTCTTTCCTTCGACGCGTTATTCCTTTTGGATGCTGAAACAGAAAATGAGGAAGTTGTCGAATCCAGTATTTTTTGCCTGGTTGTTCTCGATGATTTTTGAGTTTTCGTTTCTTCCTCCGGTTTCAAAACAATAGTCTGAACTTTCGACAAACTATCACGTTTGTTATTATTTTGCTGCTGATCTTTCAGAGCTCTCGTTAACCGTTCGGTTTTACTGTCCATTTTTGGCGCAGTTATAATTGAACTTTCAGTATTATTCGTCAACCTACACGTTGTTTTTGGCGTTGTCTCTATATCGTAGCTATGTTTACTAGATATTTCCTCTTGCGATGGCAATGACGTTATTTCAGTGCTTTCTTCCGAATTTTGATTATGACCGCGTCGACTTCCTTTCGGATGATTATGAATGTTATTATTGTTATTACTACTATTATTGTTATTACAATTAGTATTTTTTGAGTTTGAATTAGAATCCTTCTCTAAATGTTGAATTTGACAAGTAGTGTCCGAATTGTTATCACAAACGTTTGTATGAGTCAGTTCATTTGAATTAGGACTTGAATTTCGCGTCGTGTTGTGTTGTTTTCCCTCGGGTCGTTCTTTCGATATACTTTGATGCATCTTTTCGATATCTTCGACGAATTTCATCACGCGAATATTTTTATTGATTGCTTCTTCTTGAGCGGAATCTATTTTCGAACACGTTAAACTTCTTTCTTTCGGTAAAGTTGG
This sequence comes from Gasteruption jaculator, assembly GCA_949825005.1. Taxonomy (NCBI): domain Eukaryota; kingdom Metazoa; phylum Arthropoda; class Insecta; order Hymenoptera; family Gasteruptiidae; genus Gasteruption; species Gasteruption jaculator. The sequence continues at coordinate 8,171,362 of OX463770.1, forward strand.
CGACGGGGGTTTCTCAAAACTCAAATTGAAGCTATGAGAGTGATTATTATGGGCGAAGCTATTTTGCCTCCCACTTCGTCGATCCGATGAGTGCTGCAGTTCGTCCAAACTGGGGTAATAATCTTGAGGAAGCTTATCGGGTTCCGAAGTAGTTTTCGAAGGTACACGTGGCCATGAAGAGGGATTCAATACGTTCGGAACTATAGTCGACATTAAAACTGTGTTTCCACTAGCTGCATTGATGCCAGCCATACGTGCTATGTCCGCGTAACTTGCTTGTGGTGTATTTCCGGAAGATGTAGTATTCCGCGTAGTATTGTCCTTCAAAGTGTTCGAAGTTACGGGTAATGAATGAACACTGTCGAGATCGCTGCTGTCGGATTTATCACTAAACAAAAAAAAATAATGAGTATCGATGGTAGTAAAAACGAATGTGCAATTTCCTTGTTGCACGGAAAAAAATGAAGCCCAAATTTAAATAACTTTTATTTTACTGAATCGATAATTGCTATAATTCATAATATATAAAAATTTGTATTAGTAACCTACTAAAATTAGTAACTACACTTTAACGCTATATATTGATGGACAAATTTTAAATCATCATTTTTATGAATTTTTCGTAATTGTTCGGCCCCGTTTGTTTCCGTGTACGTTCAGAAGATAGAATAAATCTACGCGAATATTCGAAAATTTAGGAATCAGATACAACATATCCATAATTATCCCGTTGCTTTTGAAAGTGGAGTGTATCCATTTTGTGAAAAAAATTAGTTAAAGCTGAATCTTATTAAAAATTTATATAAAATTTATGGTTTTCATCAATTCACAATAAATATATGTATGGACATATTAAATAAAAATAAGCAATAAATAGATAAAAGTTACATAAAGCATATGAAAAAAAAATACAGTATCTATTTAATGATTTCTTTACCTGGGTGGCATGCTACTTGCAGATTTTCGTCTCAGTTCAGGGGATATAGGTGTTCTGTATTCATTGTGAAAACCTCGAGATCTTTGAAGATATGATCGTGAGTTTGGAAGGTTGTGTGTTCTACTGCCGCTGGAACTTCTTCGTTGTTTTTTGCTTTTCTTCTTTTTCGTAACAACTCGAAATTCAGGTTCAGGCACTGGTTCAGGTTCCGGCTCTATTAAAAATATTTAATCAAATGAAATATTGGGTGTAAAAATCATTTTTAAATTCCTGTATAAAGACTTCATTCAAAAATCCATAACTTGGAAAGGAGAAATCGCAGGAATTTCCAGTGTAGCTCATTTTAAAGTATGAATTCTCCTGTCGTACTTCAATTGTACAAATATTTCATCCTCGAAGTTATGTATTTTTAGAATACCAACAATTTCAATTGTTTTTTTCCTGGAACAAATCATTTTTAAATATAACGATAATTAATTAAGTTTCTTTTAAAAATCGAAGTCTCTTTTATTAACTCCGTCTAAAAAATAAGAATAAGTCTTTTGTTCAACTTCTTAATTTTATAAACCAATTCTGGGTCGAGAAATTCATGGCTGAATAATTTTTGAAGCTTTTAGTATCATCGTGAAAGGATAGTTCTGATAAATCGTAAAATAAATTAAATTATTTATAACTTACTTTTTCATATAATAACACAATGTATGATTTTACTATACATAAATTTGAACTTTTAGAAAATAATACATTTATCATAGTCGTGATCGACCAGCCAAACTAAGCAAAAGATTCTTAATTTCACGTAATAAATAAAAAATTACATTAATGTCCCTGCAAAAAGATTTCTCACAATACTTAAAAGAGGTGACGCTGGTCTTTTCATTATTACACAACCAATGTTTCAAGCAATCATTAATAATGCAGTAATTTCAAGATCACATCAATTCAAATGTTATTATTTGCTTTAAACTTAATCTTCAGCAGTTTTTTGATAAATTGTATTATTTATGAGAACTTTAAAAGACAACAGGGACAAATATATCTTTAGAAAAATTTAATAAGATTTTTTAAAATATCGTTTACTTAAACTGAAGAGTGATATACCTTCTTCCGTACCCCAGGATCTTCTATCGCCACGACAATCAACAGTAGCTGCGTCCCCGGTACTTCTTTGCTTCGCACGACGAAGAGACATATTTATCGCTACTGGACCTAATTGAAAAACGAAATACAAATATATCTCCAGTTCTTGTATCACAGATACCGAAACAATGCGACTGCAAATTGAAAACACACATACATACAAAATCTTACCATGTTGGCTTGAAATACTACTGGCACCACTGGAACTAACACTTTTTTCTGCAGTGAGGTCCTCCAATTTGGTTTTCGATATTTCCTCTAGGGAATTTGACTTGTGTAATTTCGCTGATAACTGTTCTCTTTTAACATCCTTTTCACGAGTTTTAGGCTTGGCTCCGGAACTAGTTTTTACCCGAACAGCACTACCCCCACTACTACCACCTCCTGTTTTTCCTTTCTTACCTTTTGGCTCAGCACTTTCGATAAAATTCAGTAATGTGTCAATATCACTTTCTTCACGATGACCCTCGACGGTCTCGGCTTTATAAACTACTACATTAGGTTCCTGTTTATGCTTCCTTCGATCTGGCTTGCGTTTGCCATTGTAACTCTGAACGGCATTTCCATTTTCATCAAATGATCTTTTCTCGACACATGCACCAGTGTCTTTCATTGTGAACTGTGAAGTTGCGAATCTACCCATAGCGTCTGTGAAAGTAATATTTGTATATTCTCATGCATCAATTTCAAAACAGCTGATCGATTCACAAAGGGTGGTAACATATAAGCTGCTGCAATATTTGTTAGAATATTAATTATACTTAAAATCGAGTTTGTATCTAACATCAATTATTTTCATTATAAATCTTGCACAATCCATAGAAAAAAAAGGATCCTGGAATATATAGTGGACTACCTTTATTACATTTTTTATTTGTATTATTTTTTTTGTATTATGAGTATAATTTAATTCTTCATAAGAAAAAGTTATTCATAAAAATTTTGTTATAATAAGTTGTATTTTGATTAATGGTAATTTTCATTTATTCGACTCACCTATATTCGAAGAAGGAAATACAGGCATAACAGATATGCTCGATCCTTTTCCTTGTTGAACACTGGAGCTATTTGGAATACCACTGACAACACATTTTACAGCGTCAAATGGCTGGAAAGGAAGGGACCCAGAGCCAAGTTCCGTTGTACCATTCATGGCAATTTTAGATTTGTCTTGTTTCAAATTATGTTCACGTAGAGGGAAATCGATAGTCGTGTCTACAGGCGTTTGAGTGATATCAAAAGTAGCATGAGTTATAAATTGATTCACGGATCTTCGTGGATCAATTATTTTCATTTCAGTACCTTCTTCATCTTCAGCATCCAAAGACCGAGGTCTTTGTACGCCAGCAGTTACCGGAACATTACGATCGCCAATTCCACCCACCTGCGTTTAAGCAAATTCATTAACTTTCTGGTAACAACAAAAAATATAATACACGGTAAAATATTTTATAATATTTATCCGTAATAGTTACCTCAATGTCGCTCAGGTCGATAACCATGTACTCGGGCTTATTTTCCGAGATTGAAGTGTCCGATTCGAGCATCTCATTTGTGCTTATTTTTCCACGACTACACCTCTTCTCCCTTATGTCAGTGACGTTTTCAATATCTATAGTATTATTAGAAGTTTCCCTCTTGCTTTCCTTACGATCTTTCTCCTTTTCCTCCTTTTTCGAGCCACCGTAGGTTGGTTTGTCCAAAGACTTCGATTTCTCCTTATTCGTCCAATCGCACGTTGATGTGGTCCTCTCTTCGCTGAAACCCTTCTACATCAAAAAATTTACATTATACGGAGATCTTTGAAATAAATTATAAGCCAGAAGATAATAACATAGTGACAAAGTTTCAAATAGTAACAGATATAATTATATCACAGTTCCCAAATATTTCTAAAACAGAATTCCTTTTTTTTCATTAGTCATATATACATATATAATTATATACATAACTTTATATGATTATATATATAAATTTAATTAATGTATGTAAAAATTAAGTTTAAATTGTTTTTATGAAAAACAAATATTTCAATAAATTTAATAATTAATAGATTGACATATTTCTTTTAAAATTGAAAAATAAATAATGAATAAGTGGTTATTTTCTACAAACCATAAAGATATTGGAACATTATATTTTATTTTTGCTATTTGATCTGGAATATTAGGGTCTTCAATGAGATTATTAATTCGAATAGAATTATGTATAGCTGACTTTAATTGGAAATGATCAAATGGAATTAATCTTTTACCTTTTTATCGAATACAAGATCTAGATTTGCTAAAGATGCAAAGCTGTAAGAAGCATTTACATTGGATGGCAAAGATCCACCTTCCCTTTGTCTAGCAGAAACACTAGGTCCCGAATGTCTCTTGCCTTTTCTCCTAGTGCCACCGTAAGTGTGACTCGAACCAGACGTTAAATAGGCAAAACTACTATCGAACTCTGAATTAAGAGGCTGTGCTAAATTTTGTAAAGATCCACCATGCGTCAGTCGTTCGGAAACTGAATCACGTTTATGTCTTCGTCGATTAGAACCTGGTAAACAACGAGCACTGGTAACCGCTCGGCGACCTTCTTCTGTTTCGTCTGCCTCCACTTCTTGAAGGAGCTCCTGAAATAGAAAAAAAAATTATATATTCATCTTTGATAAACAAAGCTCAAAACCCTCCATTTTGAGATATATTTTGTAAACTACAAATAGATAAGTTAGGAATAAATAATAAATAAATATGTAATTTGTAAATAATAAATTTTGTAATTATGCGCGTTCTTTCGGACAACAAAAACAAATAAATTTACCATGTACTAATTTTGTAGGCATAAATTTAGATGTCATCCGAGAAAGTCTTAGAACATCAAGCCGAATCCTTATTTTCAAATAATGAATTTATTATAGTCGAGATCGACCAACAACAAAACTAAATAATAAATTTTGTATTGTCATCCACTACCGAAATAACATTGGCTTCGTATAATAACAGAATGGCGAACACCCTACAACTGTTTGATGATTTCCCTCAGGTTTCATTTTCAATTTTTCTGGCTTTTCACGCCGATAATAATGATAAAAAATAGAAGGACATAATCCCAAAAATTGGACTTACTATAAAAAGGTTGGATTTCCCTTCACGATCTTTTGGACGTTTGTAAGTGATAGCTTCGTCCAGCAAAGCGCGTAATTCTCCTTCGTTTAACGTTGATAAAGTGGCTGGTTCTTCCTGGAAGGAAAGTAAGAAAGAAATAAAGATTGAAAAGTATAAAACACCACCACTGTTAATCTAATCTGTACGATATTGTTTGATTACACGTTACGTTTAGTCACAAGTATTCCACCTTTGGTGTAACATTACCGATATTACTATATATAATATACAAAAAAGGAATTTAAAAGAAGAATCGAAACTTTTATGGTGTGAAAAACAAGGTTCCAATGTCGAGAGGCTAGGAATAAGGAAAGTGTGCCATTTCAAACTCCAGTGACAGCATTTCCTTTTTTGGAAAGGAGAAGAACGATTCTATTTTGTATTTTCTTTCCTTTCCTTTCCTTTTCTTATTTTTGATACAATAACCAGTACAATCGAACGTCACTCATCTTTATGTCGTGTAACGTTAATGTCATTGCTATTCTCCATTCCCCCCTTGCAAGAATTATAAGAAATTTTTGCCAAAGGTACAAAGTTCTAAGTTTGATAAGAAAATTTTTCTCATTTCACATATTTCACTGTTTTTTTTTTCTTGTATTTATTTCAAAGAAACCAGTTAAAATCTGTCACAAAAACCATAAAATCCCATGTAACATTATTGCAGCTTGTTACTTTATATTATTATAGAATAATGTATATTACATTATTATAGAAGGAACGTCTATATGTATATGGATACTCCTTGGAACACAATTATGTATTATTTCAGATGGAATACAAGCAAGTGTGTAAAAATAAGAAGGCAAGAAAAACGTGAAAAACAATGAAAGTTTTTACCTTGGATAGCAAGTCATGGACAAGGTACAAATTACACGAGTTACGTTACTAAGTCAGTGTCTAAAAACGAAAAATGTAGTGGTAACTGCAACAGTGCCGGTAAGATTTACACTTTTAGAGGGCACCCGGGTCAAATAACGAATGCAGGTCAGTGCATTTTCTTTTTTGGGGGGGGATTTTCGTCACTTTCAGTAATCCGAATTATTTGTATTTTCTCTATGCGTTTCACTTGTTATTAATAAGTTCATTTCTCATCGCGGATCGTTCAAGTATTGATGTTTTTGCTAAGACAATTTTCCTCTATAAAGCTACTTGATTTCAACTGTTATAGAGAAATGATGAAACGAGGGAGTAACAAAAGGTAGCTCGTCTTCATGGTAACTACAAGAGTGTTAAAATACGATACGACACCATCGCACACTATTTTGAGGTGTATTTGAGGAACGGGCGCGCCACGGGAGCGCTCCCTTCCCAATAATACGGCTCGGCTGCCTGCCTGTTTGCTCGCTCGCTCGCTCGCTTGCTTACTACTTCCGACGATGGGGCTGCCATCGCTGCTATCCTCGTCGACGCCATTATGCGATTACATCAGAGACGTATCAATTAAATGTCCATATCAAGGGGGAGTGCACTTTTTTTCGATTCCAAATTATATTTCCATTTAGAAATAGGAAATCTCACACTCACTCTCGTGCGTGTCTATCAATATTTCGATGTATCTCCTACACCTCTTTTCTTTTGTTTCAATTTTTTCGAGCGGCTGTGAAACATAACAAGTAACAGAGGGACAGAAATTTACTTGGAATGAAATGAAATATTTTTCGATTTCCTCTATATTAAATACATATTCGCTCGATTGGAATAAATATCTGAACGTAATAAGGCTTTGGAAAAAAAAAATTGTCGAAAAAAAGGACTGAAAGTGTTGACGTTTCTTCCTGTTCGCGTTTCTATTTCTAGCTTTCTATTTTGAACCATTAAAATTTATGCAGTAAGAGCGAGGGGAAGGGGTACGAAGCAATATTTTTTCCTTTTACATGTTCAAAGTTTACAATTTCATTTAGAGTATCACGAGCCTTATCAAAGAAAGCTAATTTATTTAGGAATGAGCTTCGCCGTAATTAGAGAAAATTATTTATACAATTTTCAAGTGAAAGTTTAAAAATATGTGCCATGCCTTGGCCAAATCAGAACTTTTTTGTATTCCATGTAAAATATCAATTCTTGTATGTATATGACATCATTGACGAGAAATAATGAAGTTAACAGAAAATAGTAGAGCTCTTCGGAGTTGCTAACAATCAATAATGTTATTAAAACGGCACAAAAAAGTAGAAGTTACGGACAATGAAAACGACATTAACGAAATACACTGTTTATCAAACGTCGTTAGTCATTTTTGACTCATGACTGTCATTAGATTATAAATTCATAATACTAATTGCAAAGTTTTAAATTTACTAGAAAGTCTGTAACCATTTATTATTTATCTTTAAGTGGTTTGACCATCTTTAGTTTTTAAAAAAAGGGGATTAATTTATTTATCATAATTACTTTATTTATTCAAGGCATTTTTCTAGTAATATAAATTTTTTATAAGAGTGTTATAATTATATTAGTTATTTCTTTGCAAAATATTTATTGAAATCTCATTTTAAATATGAAATATCAGTAACATGTAAGAAGACATTGTTTATGCTATTTTAACTTGACGACATTGGGAGACATCTGGCGACTATTAATTTTAAATATATTTTTTAAATCTCTGGGTAAATTTGCAAAAACTGCTGGAATTCTAATGATTTGTTCCAGGTAGAGTTTTGGCCCAACTTTCTAATTATTGATTTCCATGATCTACTTTTAATAGAATTGTCGATAGAACTTTTTCTTGTACATCGTTCTGAAATTACAGTTAAAAGTTCCAGGGGGTTCAACTAGTATAATATGTGGTACTAGAAGAGTTGTATCAATTAACCTATGGATTACTAGTAATAATATGAATTGTTGAAAAGTTATGGTAATTACAACTTTTTTATCAACCATGGAATGAAAATATCATTGTAATTATCATTAACCTTTAGAGGACGGGAGTGGTCGAAATTTCGACCACCAATTTTGTCAGGCAATCGACGTGACAAATTCTTTGATTTTATGTACAAATATCGAGTAAAAAAAAAGTCGAATTTTAAGGTAAAATTCCCCGTCCTCTAAAGGTTAATTAGTATCACGCTAGCACTCTCCAAAAGTTCAATTACATCACCCAGAGTTTTCGACATCATTGAACTTCTTTGCGAAAAGCTCAAATTTTGATTGAAATTCTAACAACTCTCTAGTAAGAGAGTTCCATTGATAATTGGAACCCTCCTTTCATTACATTTCTATAAGGGAAAAATATGATGAAATATTAGATATGAATTTTTTCTCAATTACTACGAATGAAAACCTTTCCAAAGGTCTTTGAGAAAGTAAATACATGAAAGTAAAGAAAAAGGGAAGTTTCAGTCCCATAAGAGCTGTATCAAAGTTATTTCATCTTTCTTCTGGTCAAACATCCAGCAATGAACATTTTGGTATATAATATTTTCGAAGAGCATCTAACGTTTACTTTCGTAATAAAATTACTATGCAATACAGCATTAAATACAAAGCTATTGATGATATTGTATTAGTTTGATAGAAGGCCTTATACTTTATAATTGTACTCTTATTATACCACACAAATGTTTCTTTTATGTATTTACTTTTTTAACAATTGCTTTAATTGTTATATTTTTGTTAACTTCGAAAGCGTAATACTGTATTTTTTCTAGAAGTTAAGTATAGTCATATTTGAAAGCCTGCTCTATTAAAATCAAATTACTGAAAACCAGAACTTTACAAAATTACATTATACTTTTTCTATAGTTTGAGAAGTATCAAATTACAAAGTTTAAATGATTTCGAATTTTAGAATTTCACCACAGTTTATAACATGCAGAAAACTTGTATGTGAACATTTTTCATCTGATTTACATTAAATTATAAAACATGAAACTATTATTTGCAATGAAAAAAAATTGTTTTCGTTACTTTATCTATTAATCTTTTTGTATAAGTTTAAATAACTTCTCGTTATTGTTTGAGTGATTTCTGGTAAAATCATATTTTCAAAACTTTCAAAATTTCCCTTTTTTTACCTCTTTTATTTCAATAAACTTCAGATTCTGTAACTTTGAATTAATCATTGGTGGAGATATGCATTAGTTATTCCAAAACTAATTAGTGTTAATATTGGACTTTTTTAAAATTAACGTTCTGCTTCATAAAATTAGTGGGCCTTATCAAATAAAAATTTTACTGAATTAACACATTTTGAAAACTTTTTCAACTTTTATCCCCATTTATCTCGATATCATTTATCTACCAAATGTAGAATTTTGAGGGACTTTGAAATACAAATGAATCATAAGAAAATACCTTTTCAGTACAATACGTGTATATCAATTTACAAATGCATCATACTTTCTTTAAGTATCATTGTGTAAACATCAACTGTCAGCAGAGTAACAACTTCTATTTGTAGATGGTGACTGATGACCAATGGCAATGAGTATGCAAATTCACTCTCAAATTTTCCTTACATTCTTGTATGGACTTGTTTTAAAATATTTTCTTTGAGTTCGAGTTATTTTTTAATATTTTGGAGCATGTCCCCAAAGCGTGGATATAAAATATGTGGTATAAAAGCAATATATAAGTTTCTTAAACAAAATCAAATAGTTTCTACTATTTAAAATAGTAAATAATTAAAAACATGAAAAGATACCAATGTGTATAAATAAAAAATTATAATTAAAATTAAAAAAGTTAAAATATTATTACATTGTTGCATATGAAATGTCTAATTCTTCATCCTTCTTGTTTACTATTGTTTATTCAATTTAATAAAGTAACAATTTGTGCAAGTATAATACATCGCTCCAAGACTCGAAACTCCCGATGTTAATTTTTAACCGAGTGATTTATTTAAGCATGTTTCTGTGCTTAATATCTTCGTCATGTCAGAAATAAATAATAATAATTTCCGTAATCTTTAATTCTTGATGAGGATGCAGCTAATAAGCAACTCGTGCATTGCTGGTTTGCAAAATTAAAAAATGGTGACACGAGCCTCGACGGCGAAGAACGTGATTGACCGAATACTGTGATTAAGATGCAGTTCGAAATGTTTTCCACAACTTCGTTGATTCCATGACCTTGTAATTTTATGTTGCAGCAACAAATAAACTTGTTTTTCATTGGCAAAAATCTATTGATTCCAATGGCCTTTACTTCGATTAATAAAATTTGATTTAACAACTTGCATTGGCAAAAAATTCACGGACGAATGCACCCGAACGGTCTGGTATTTCTGAAACAAATACACGAAGACGTGCATACCACGTCGTTGGCGATTCTGCGACAAAAGCATAACGACGTGCGACGTGAATTTAAATACCCAAAACAGACATTTCATATGTAACAACCTAACGATTTTCTTTGTCGACAACTCCAAGAAATAAGATGGTCGTTTAACCTTTTTTCAAATTTCTTTCCAAACGACTCGATCGAAACATCAAAAAACGTTTCGACCTTGAATATTTTTTACTACTTCTTTTCGCTGAGAAATAAAAACTACAAAATTAATCAAAACTTAGTCCTCGGGCTTAATCAATTTGTAGCATTACTCCTGACCATTAATTTATCGCTTAACTATGTTATGCCTCAAATCGGGTGAACAGAAATGTAGAATAATCTCACCTGTTTATCCGAGCACGCATTAACTTGAGTGCTGGATTCACCTGCACCGGCAGATGTGGTTTTAACATTAGGTGTATCATTAACAATGTCATTAACGACAGTTGTTGTCGATGTTGTTGTTGTTATTGTTGTTGGTGTTGTAGCGTTAACAGTATTAGCCCCAGCGTTAGCAGTATTATCACTAACAACCTGGTGGTGCTCGGCACGATTCTCACTAGGACTTTTATCCGGAGCTACAGGTTCTTGACGATGATGCGGCCCCGGGGCCATCTTGATCTACGGTGACGGCGCTACTTTTGTGCCGTATTATCTTTCTTTCTCACTATTATTCTCTTTTACTCACAGCTTCGTCATGTCTCCGTCTTGAACTTAACCTTCTCAGCTTCACGGACAAACGTGAAGAAATCGATCTGCTTCTGTTTTACCTTTCCTTTCCTTCCAAAGTAAACCCCTTTCTTTTCCCTACCCCGTCTCGAAATTCTACCAAACAATCGCTCGACCGATCTTATTGTCAATCAATTAACTCGTGCACGTAACACCAACACGTCTGACGTACGGCAGAACGTAGGCAGTAAGTATTTTCCAAAAGCGAACCGGCTTTTCCGCTTGACATAGCCAACTCGCATTTACGTTAACGTAAAATCACAAACAACCAACCATTTAATTCATGAGCTTTGGAAAATCCGAAGTGTAACAACAAACTTGCTAAAATTTCAAAACCATTTTACGTAATAAAACTTCATACGCGATTTTTGAGGAAATCTTTAAGCAACGATCTATACGTGCGAGCATTTAACGATTTAAAAAATTGTCTTGTATAACGGAAGACACGCGAGAATGGACTTGGTCCTGTCGAAAAACATGGAGGGTAATAGTAGATCCTGACATTGCTCTTTCTCTCTCTCTCTCTCTCTTTCTTTCTCTGTCTTTCTTTCTTTCTGTCGCGCGCTCTGTTTCTCTCACTCTCTCTCACTCGCCCACCCTTTCTTTCCTTCCTTCTCTCCTAAATATTACAATTCATTTTCTTTCGAATTTAGGACACGATTTTGCATTCGCTTTTTTTTTGTTTTGATTGCGTTTTAATCAAAATCATGACAAGAATACGATAAGCTGCTACAGCGATACAAGTAGTGTATATACGAGTCGTCGAAAGGTTATCGATCGCACAAAAACATATATTATCGTTTCACATAACTACTTTTTTTTTTATTTCCACCCTCGTGTAAGTTTAAACATTGGCCAATCGATCGAAGACTTCTCTTTTCGCACTGATCCTCGCCGTTTGTTATGGACGTCCGTCGTAGCTTTTTCCTTCTTTCAGGATATCGTGGATTTGTTCTTTACTCTGCTTTACTTTAGTTTTTCGAAGCAACGGAAAGAATTACACGCATACACGCATACACGCACAGCACCAACCACACGACAAAAGTTATTTACGACATTCATCGTCGATATGGAATTTCCCCTTGTCGTTCAACCAAGATAGAACGACACACCAGAAAAGAACAAGCTCCATTCTAGCACGCAACGAACTTATTCAATGGTGAAACGGAGAAATTAAAATATCATGTCATTTTCGTTTGTTCGTTTTTGAAAATGGCCTATGATACTTTTTGCTGCGATGTGACCAAGAGGTGGGAGGGAGTAGAAGAGATAACCGAGGAGAGGGTAGAAGAGAGAGAGAGAAAGAGAAATATTGGCACGTATCGACAATGCAAAATCCCCGTGCCGTAAGTATGTACGTTAGCAATAGCCGTACCATCTACCGCGGAACCATCGGACAAGTTTTCAACAACCATCGAAACGGCACAATATCAAGCGATTGCTTTTGCGCAGACGATTCTCGTTTATGTACCAAGTTACCAACGAATGTTTGTAGGTTCTATACCTACTGCGCTTGGCGTTTCCTTCCTTCATAATCATAATGGCTCCTGAAAATATCGTCTGGTTTGACTTCAGGAGCGTAACAAGAAGGAGGAGAACCTCCGCCATCTTTGTCTTTTGCTCACTTTTCTACACATTTATGTTACATTTTTTTCATTCGTTGCGAGCGTCTACGATATTCCGTTTGAACAAAATGCAATTTTATTTCCTATCGTTTTCCCAATCGAGGGTTCTATTTGCAGGGGAAATTTGAAGGCTTGTGAGCCTTTTTGAAAAGTTAGGTTTGAACTATGACCGTGACTGGGTTTCGAGTCTCGAATGCGAGAATGGCGATTATCAGCGACCAATGAAAGCGCTCGCCCGTGCGAGTTCGAGTTGAGTATCGATTCATTGACGTATTTGCAAAATAGTTGTATCCTTCGCTATAGAGGCGAATCGCACGCAGTTAGTTTCTTTCCCACGTAAGTATTTGTTCGTGTAAGAAAAAAAAAAAAGCTTAGTTCGCCGTCAGTTCCTATTTTGTCACGAGGAGAAACTACATATAGTAACACAGCGACAGGAAAACAGAGCGACAGGAACCATGTCGGAAACGGAAAACATCTTCCTTTTTGTGCCCAATATCATTGGTAAATAAACATGAGACATATAAATTAAAATAATAAATTAAAATATACTATGTATATATATATTTTTATTCTCTATAAAGTATTGGATATTATTAAAGTTATTGTTAATGAGACTATGTATTTATAATTAATGATAATCATACAAAAGTGAAAATTACAGGGACAGCATTAAGAAGCTGACAAAATTAATCCACAGACGATAAGAAATGTTCCTTCATCCCTTGTTTTTATAAGACTTCTCTTATTGATTCATTCTATTTTTATATTGCTATTACTTTTTTCATAGATGTAACCATGCTCAAATCCACAAGGATTAGAATTACAGTTGGACCTCAGTAACTCGAATCTCAAGGGTCGAGCTAAAATGTTTGAGGGTTCGTCGTATCGAGGTTTCGTGTAAGAGAGGTTTAACCCTTTGCGGTCCGAGTCGTATCGCTAGGACGTTATATGGTGACGAGCTACATTGGATATAGGACCACAAAGGGTTATTAAATGAAAATTTGATATATCACGATTTTAGGCAAGGGTTAACATCTTTCCAATTATAAGGGCATAAATGTGTGGAGAATAATTCGAGTTATAATAAAACTATATTTCAACTTGTAGGAGTTTTTACAGCGAAGTAGAAAGGAAAGAATGAACTCCCACTGTTATAAACATTTCGGTTATTGAGATTTGACTGTAATTTCATGGATAGTCTTGGATAATATCATTCAATCTTACAATTATACAAAACCATCTAACTGTAGAGCATGCATATAATTATAACGAAATGTTAAATTAATGATTCGTTGGTCAATGATGAGTCGTTTGGCTTTTACAATAAAAGCAATAGCAAAGAAATATTTTTAATCGTCTCTCTCTTTCATGTTTGTAAATATTTAAATATTTAAATTTAATTAATAACTGCAAATTAACTAATACTCTATTAACCAACTGGTATTAATTCAACCATAATACAGGTTTTGGAAGAGTGATATTAGCAATAATATCGTTCTACTTTATGCCAACAAATTATGTTGTCGCCTCATGGTGCTACATACTCAGTGCACTCCTCGATGCATTTGATGGGCACGCTGCGAGATACTTTAATCAAAGCACTAAATTTGGAGCTATCTTGGATCAGCTGACCGATCGTGTAGGAACTATGTGTCTCCTTGTGACATTAAGTATATTTTACCCATCCTACTCTTTTTGGTTTCAAATGAGTATGGCTATAGACATAGCTTGCCACTGGATATATCTTCATACGTAAGTATCGTTTCAATAATTCCGATAGTCTAACTAACGAGACTAATTATACATTATTTTTACTTGAAATGAAGTGTATCGATTAAGTTCTTTGATTTTTTGCGATGAAATAGTTAAAGGCTATTAGTGCATGAATGCGCAGTACTGACTCAAAATCGAAATAAAAAAAATGACCTTTGTCCCAATTTTCTCTAATGTTTAGTTTTTTTCTCAGTGAAAAAATCTGTTGTATTTCTTTCGATCGTGGAAATAATGTAAAAAGTAAAACAAAAAATAAAACAGCTTTCGGTTCAAGTAAAAATATGTGGAAATACTATGACTCATGGATGCACACTGAATGAAATTCTATTTTAGGAGTTTATTACAAGGCAAAACAAGTCACAAGTTTTTGGATATGTCTGAAAATCCTATTATGAGATTATACTACACTAATCGTACAGTACTATTTATCATGTGCGCAGGAAATGAAGCTTTTTACGCTGCTCTGTATCTTCTGCATTTTACCGAAGGACCCACATGTAAGTACATAACATATTTAATGTCATTGTATCGAAAACAAATGAATAGTTCTAAATTTTCAACTCCTGTATCAACATTATATTTGCAAATATGTCTGATACCTAGAAATGAAAAAAAAATGGTCATCTGAAAACAGAAGGAGATAAATTTTTTATGAATATTAGAAATTATATTTACTTTAAAAACAGTGACAATGCAATCTGTTATTGGACTGGTATTCTTAAAATAATTTACCCCCACATTTTGCTGATATGCTGACTCATTATCGATGCCTCTGTCATTAGGTTATCATATTTTCCATTAAAAAAAATAGTTTTAAAATTATTGTGCAATGCGGTATATAAAATTGTGCAAAATATGAAAAGTTATTTAGTAAAATCCAATTAAATTTGGCTAAATTTTGTTTAATTTTGATTCCAAATATTGCAAGTAACCTTTTGAAAAAATATTTCATAGGTTATTTTGATGACAAAAAAAATTTTACTGTATTAAAATATTTTTCAGGAAATAGCAATTTCAATGTTTACCCAAATTATAAAAAATCAGCTTATATTTTCACAATATTAGATATACAATGCTGTAACGACAGAGGTTTATTATTGCACTTAAAACGAAATCCTTTATTTACAGTGGCAGGTATAGGACTGTTCAGAGCAGTGGCATGGCTTTCGGCGCCTATAGCTATTGTCAAAACTGGTATTTCGGTTTTGCACGGATACATATCCTGCATAAACTTGAGTATCATCGACGTGAACGAACGGGAAGCCCAGCGTAAAGCCAAATAAATCTTCCTTAGTCATTCGGTGTTTAAAGAGCCACATGATCCAACCCACACAGAGAAATAGGCTATATTTTTCTTATTCCTTCCAAAATACGTTCCATGCGTCCCAAAATAGCATTTATTTTACAGAAACGAACCCAATGACACAAAAAATTTGTCTTGCATAATAACGTAGGGAAGATAATCTCATACAATGTACTTTTAAAACACACAAGCCATGAAATGTTCTTCCAAACAAAGGAACTTAAAGAAACCAAAAAGAAAGATCTCTATTGTGTATGTATATACACACATATATGTACTGTATGTATGTAAAAATAATGTCAATAAAATTATTCTCCAAACGTAAGAAGAAAAAGGAACATGTCTTTGTTGCGTATTCGAAAAAATGATTCAGCTTTTTTTCAATGACATTTTTGAAAAGTAACCAAAACAAATTAAACGCAAGGACGTGAAATTTAAGCGGTTACTCGTTCCATTTTGTTAAAGAAGAAACGACAAAAACAGAGAAACTAACCTCCAATTGTTATTTTCTTCGCGTAAGATCATCCCCCGTCGAAGCTAGTCACGTTTGGGCGCCATGTTATCACTTTTTATCACTTCGAAAACTCGCGAAGGTTACGAAAAAGTGAACGACTACAATTGATATGTTTGTAAAGACTTTCAACCACTTTCCTCAGATATAATAATCCGAAAATTTGCGATTTCACTGTTTTCCTAATTTTTATGATATTGATTGTTTTAATGTGACACTTACCTAATTTACGAACATCACGAATTCCTTGTTTTTAACTGACGATGAAAAACAATATGGCTAACTCACCGAGTACCCCTTAATCACGATAGATAGCTCTGCGGTGAAAATTTTGCGGTAACTTCGTGGGAGCGCTCGGATACAAATGGAAAATGGAAACTTCTGTTGAATTCGGGGGTGATAGTTGTCCAATTTGATGGAGGTATTTTTTGAAAATGGGATGAAAAGGATGTGGGCCCACAAGGCGGGATTTTGGCAAACCAGTCTTTTTATTATTTTAAAAAAGAAAATAACTTTTTTAACACATTCAACCGTGTTTTTTAATATGATCGCAATTACGTACAACTTTCTTTTTTATGCATGTTGTAAAAGACATCAAAGCACATCTAATATGTAAAAATGAAGATGTTGCGACTCTGTGCTCCCTTGGGGCCAAAAACCCGCCTTAAGGACCCTCAACCTTTACAATTTCAATTAAATTAAACATGTAGTATATGATTTTAATGGAATTTCAACCGTATTCAAATTAAAAGAAACGAAATTTCATAAAAAGAAGAAATAAACAATTTTATTCTTTTGAAATAATGAAAAAAATCGATAATTTCTCTTAATAGAGCAATAAACTAAATACTTGCAAACTTATAAATACTTTTACAAACTGCAATTCTTTCCTCTACCTAATATTAAAAATATTGGATCAAACGTAATTTACAATAAGTTTATTTTATTACATACAGTTTTCGTTTGACACAATTTTTCAGCAAAGTGATAGGTTTTATAAGTGACTAAAGTTGAGCATTTTTATCAATGGCAGAAATAAAAACAATGTTGCATTATTCTCGAGCTATTTACGGATTCCCAAAAATAGTGAACTCACAATTTCATCAAAACTTTTTTCGTTATCGTTTTAAGGTTTTTTTTTCACTAAAAAATGTTTCTTGATAGAAACGCATGTTTAGTTCAACCAAAGTCACACAAAAGATCTACTTTCCATTATATTTGTAAAAAATATCTTACATTCAAATTTTCCACAACACTTCGTAACGTAACTCTATAAAAAAATTTGCACAGCAAAAATTACCTGCTTCAACAAGTAGCAATTTGACGAGATATTTAAGTTTATCTTGCTTTCGCTTCCAATGATCAAATGAAAGAATTCGGCAAACACTAATTAAAATAATAAAACAGCTGCTGGAAAACTACCGGAAACTTAAATTCACTACAAATTTTAGTGATTTGCCTTTTTACATCACTGATGCGTAAAAATGTTTGATTTTTCTAAATTTACAAATTCATGGTTTAGAAAAGATTTTTATATTGCGTAATAGATCCCTTTCGTTCGCCCCAGATTGTTTAAACCCATAAACAACATAAACGGTAAAAATGAGCGATGCAAAAAGGAACAGTAAAGATATAACAATTGCTAATTTCTGGAAAAAAAAATTACAATAAAAGTTAAAACGGACCGTTTTACTTTAATTATTGACTATTTGCTTCTAAATCCATATCGGACCAAACTGCTTCGGTTTCACTTTCATCGGGAGCTTCATCGTTGTCGGTGTCTGGCAACCCATCTCCGATCTCGTATGTTGTGTCTGCTTGTTCTTCACCTACTGTCATATAATAAGAGGTGTCTATTTTACTGGTGCTATCTAGTCGATGCATGCCCTCCAAAGCCCATCTGTTGCTTGGATCCAAGCTGCAAATAAATTATAAATAAAAAATAAAAAATATCGAAGTATAAAACATTTCCAAAAGGGTATCGAAGAAAGTGAAACTTACTTGAGTGCATAACTGTAATGATCCAAAGCTTTTTCCGCATCGTGTGCTCGGGCACACAAATCACCCAACATCTGATGCAATTTACACGTAGGTTGAGTATCAACTTGCCGTTCCAACAATTCTGTAGCGGCTTCAAGGTTCATTTCTTGTTCATATATTTCAGCCAAGTAATATACGGCCGGCAAATACGTTCCGTCTATGATCAATGCTTTCTCCAACAGACTTTTTGCTTTACCTACCGAAACTGGATCTTTCATCAGAACAGAAGCGTACAGCTGAAATAAAAATTGTAGTATAATAATTTTCCTCGTTTTGCACTTAACAATTCAGTGTCGATACATTACTCTACAAAATCTAGACATTTATCTGACTCGTGTTTTTCTTTGTTACATTCATTTTTCCAAGAGTTACAAAATAATCGAATAGTTTTAAATTTTTACATTAAAGTAAAAGAGCACACACTTTCAAACGAAGGTAGTGTGTATCGAAATTTCCAATATAAATTTAGTCTAAATCAGTTGAATTTCCAAGGCAAAATAAAAACGCATTTTAAATTGCACGGTAAAGCGACTACAAAATTAGTTAATCTTGTGGCTAAAATTTAACTCACGGTTAAAACTCTAGGCGTAGATCCAAGTAACTTATAAGTACTGCTAGCAATGTTTAAAGCTTCCCTCAGTCGATGCATGCCAACGAAACAATCAACCAACCCCTTGTTGGGCTCGTAACGTAATGGCTTCTGTTGCATGGCTTGTCGAAAGTAATGCAACGCATCTTGATATTTTTTTTGTTCAAGAAGAATATTACCTCGTAAAATCAGTGCTTCGATATTGTTAGGACTTAAATGTAATGCTTGCGCAGCTAAAGTATTAGCTCTATTAAATTTACGCGCGCCAAATAGAGAATATGACATTGCTATATACATTTCTGCATTACAATCGTTAGTCGCTGTAACTGCTGGTACCAATCTCTCTAAATCCTTGAGGTGATGTGTTTTGTACAAGACTGCCGAATAAATGTCCAACCTAAATCAAAGAAATTGCTGATAATTTAATAAAGTGAAAATAGAAAATGATAAGAAATAAAATAATTTCATTTTTATTAGAATATTCGTTTTTTTTTATCTTGTAAATTCTTTAATTTATTAATATTTTTAATTTCCAATTTCGACCTTAAATCAATTATGTGCTTTCTTTCTTAGATTTTTTTTTTAATATCTTTTTGGTATCAAAGAGAAAGAACGTTACATACCCCTTTGTAGAATCGGGTTCGATCATCCTGGCTCTTCTTAAACAAAGCAGGGCATTTTTATCGTCACCCGCTTTGTAATAACATTCCCCCATTATCGTGAGAAGAGTAAGATTATCCCTCAACAAATTTATGTTGTCTAATGTTCTCAGTGTAGTTATGGCAAGGTTGTAATCACGATTATGTATATGAGCGTGAGCTTTGATCCAGGTATTCAACCAATCTAAGCTAGAAAAGTTGGACGAGCATCCTACGATCATAGAATTTACTTCCACTCCTTTAACTCCTAAAGACAGCAACCCTTCGGCCGCTTCTAATGCCAAAGGGCACTCTTTTAACACTTCTTTGTATGTAGTTATCGCCGATCGTTCCATTCCATGCTCTTGGAACATTTTTGCTAGCGCCATATTGATCTTTAAATAAAATAAATAATAGAATCGTCAAAGATAGAAAAGTGTTACATTCTGCATGCGTAACACTTTACCAACCGCTAGCGATTCAACAGCATTCGTGCGTCCAACCTGCCGCTCGATGGTATTAATGCTAAATTATAGTTATTAACCGTTTGAGTCCCAAACTGCGCGATCACGCTGTTCAGATTTTATGTTGAGAAAACCCAGCACATTTCGAACGTTATGGACAACTAAAGCGCGATTACACCGTTCTGGATTCTTCGACAATGTTTTTTCAATACCCTCTGTGACTCAAATGGTTAAGCATTGGCGAAAAAAGGCCGATTAATAGACTAGCGGTTGGTAAAGTGTTAAGAAAGAAGATGAAAATGATACTAACTTTTGGTGTTCTCTGCTTTCCATTGATGCTTTGTAACACTTGCAATGCTTCTTGCGGATTTTTCAATTTGATCAAACAAGCATGAATTTGATACTTAATGTCTACATCCGATAAAAGTTCTTTTTGTCCCTCTGGTTGAGGTTTCGTAGCTCCTTTGGATTTGAGAAGACATTTTCGAAACTGCAAAGCCTTTTTATAAAGGGATTCTGCTTTTCTAAAATTTTCTAAGTGAAAATGTGAATCGGCGCAATAGACAAAAACAAGAAACTTTGCTTGCGCTGAGAGAATCTCAGCGGTGTGTTCGCTTAACGATAATACCAAATTTGACTGAAACAAATAAGTCGATAGAAATATTTTGTTAATGTTAAACCTTCGAATTAGTATTTTTCATAACTGTTCCAAATCTTTAATTTATTCATTTTAATATCGTATCGTTCTGATTAATCAATTCTTCTTAAATTCTTACAATATTGTTTAGGTTAAACTGTTTGTATGATATTGTATATACTTACAAGAGATATAACATTGGAGTACAATGCTTGATCGTATAAGAGTTTGATTTGATCGAATAAACAAGACATTATGGGTTGATTGGTAATCAAGTAATTTAAAACACGTGTTACAGTAATATAATATTTTAACACTGTGATCCTTGAAATTCACTATGTAATCGGTACTGTTATTCGAACCACTTCACAAACAAATACAAAGTAGTTTGACTTGGATGCAACTTCCAATGTTATACTATACTACATAATTAGGAGGTCTTCTTTTATCAATGATATTGTAAATTCACGATTGCCTTCGAATGGATATAAAATGTTAAATAAATCAGCAATTTTGTTTATGAGAATCTGAAAAATCCTGAATCGCAAGCATCACAAATTCACAATTCTTTGCTAAACAGTAAACACACCTATCAGCCATCACCCTGCTATACCCTTGCAGATGGAGTTGGTGTGTCAGCGCCAAATTAGAATAAATGCTAATTGTGATTGCATATGTCAATTATATATGCTATAAATTACTAACCAAAAGCAATTATATTGCATTTCTCTAACTTAAGAGTTCGGTAACATAAGAACTATATCTATATGCAGGGTCGTGCATGTTCGAGATGTTTTATGATCTTGTATAAAAAGTTAACAGCGAGATCGAAAGTCCTTTTTAAGATTTAGGATTGTAAGTCTTTTATGAAGAGATTCTATTGAACATGGTTTCCTTATATTATTTTCTTATATTTATTTTTATTATATCCTTATATTTATTTTCTTAGCGATCCCTCGCGTATCCTCACTCTTTATTTCTAAACTTAAAAATCTGTTAACATAAAACTATATATCCATGTTCATCTGATTTCCATCTGTAAGAAAACTTTTATTACTCTTATATAATAGAATCTATGTTATTTTCTGAAAAGGAGCAAGCTGCAAGTAAAAAGTTACTTAACAAGGGTAATTTTATACTATTTATTATATGATTATTAATCTGAATTCGAATATCACCCACGAATTTGCTTGAAGCCCCATCTATTATGTTATTGTGCAAGCTAGGACATAATAATGTGAAATCTTCTTATATTTTGTCCAGAATCGCGAATTAGTCTCTAGCGGCACCGTTTATGTAGAATTTCCATTTTTTCTTTCAAGTTAGAGTCAACAAATGGTCAACAACTATGTAGTAGTGTTATGGTTGAAAGTGTTTTGAGCGAGTAAGCAGTGAGGTATGTAAATATAAGTCATGTTTGGATTTTAAAATTGATTCTAACATTGAAAGTCTAACCCCAGAAATTTCTTTGACACTCTTCAGTTAGAGCAAACAACGGAAAATGGATTTCCAAAATCGTCCCGGTGGGAAAACAGGAGGAGGAGGTGTGGCTTCCTGGTCGGAGAGTAACCGTGACCGCAGAGAGCGTCTTCGTCAGCTTGCTTTAGAAACCATCGACCTCAACAAGGATCCGTATTTTATGAAAAATCATTTAGGTTCTTACGAATGTAAATTATGTTTGACGCTTCATAATAACGAAGGAAGTTATTTGGCGCATACTCAAGGGAAAAAGCATCAGGCCAATCTAGCCAGAAGAGCCGCCAAGGAAGCAAAAGAAGCTCCGCAAACATTAGCGCCCGAGAAACCAAGGGTAGAACCTAAGAAATTTGTGAAAATTGGACGTCCCGGTTATCGTGTGACAAAGCAAAGAGACCCAGAGTCCGGACAGCAAAGTTTACTTTTCCAAGTTGATTATCCGGAAGTTGCGGATAACATTATTCCGAGACACAGGTTCATGTCCGCTTATGAACAACGCGTCGAACCTCCGGATCGTAAATGGCAGTATTTGTTATTCGCAGCAGAACCATACGAGACAATCGCTTTTAAGGTAAATTTCCAAGCATAGATTCATACAAAAACTAAGTTATAAATATTTTCATTTGTTTCTTTATTCTAATCAAGTAAGAATAATTTTTGTCTTTGCTATTAGGGCACGAACTTAAAACTCTGTTAATTGTATTTTTATGTGTATGATTTTAATCTTTTTTATTTTGGTGAGTTTTAATTTTTTTACTCAAACAAATTTTTTAAACACTTCTTAGCCTTAATTTACATGGCTTCTTAACACTTTACCAACCGCTAGACTATTTTGTTGCCAATGCTTACCGACCGATACCCTATTAATCGAGACGACAATTTTTTTCAAACACTGTCCCCAAGAGCAAAATTTTTTTTTTGGCGGGGCGAGAAAAATATATAAACATTTGGCATTATTTTACTAGTTACGATAGATTGTCTTTCCATTAATTTTGTATATAAGACAACGGATTAAGTACATATTGCATTATCATGTACAGGTTCCAAGTAGAGAAGTAGAGAAAGCAGAGGGAAAATTTTGGACACATTGGAATAAGGACACCAAACAATTTTTCCTGCAGTTTGCATTCAAAAATGAGAAACCATCTCTAGGAAAAGTTCCACCACCACCGGTGCCTTTGATAAGACCTGGATTAGGGCCACCGATGATGCCAGTGCCTCCACCACCGAGACCTCCTATGTTTAATCCGGTACCACCGCCACCAGCATTACTAGCAACTGGGATGCAAATTCCACCACCACCACCTCATTTAGCATAGGAACTGTAATTCTTTCTTTTTTTTTTAAAGTGAATCACTGAATGTCAATGTAAACATTTCTGTCTTCAAATAAAAACAGTGTAAAAAAGATTAACGATTTCAGAAAAATTCAAGTTTGTTTCTTCTCATGACGATTATCAAATTTAAAAAGCATAATTCATTATAAAAAAGTGTAATTTGGTGAGACGAGGCTTTCAATTCTTATGGCCTGTAGGATAAAAAAATATGTACAAATGAATAAACAATTTATTGGCTTTTATCATATTTTTTTATTATAAATGGTAGTACAGGGTTGGTGATTGTACTTGACCGGTTTCTTACCCTCGAGCCTGAAACAAAAATGAGTGTGATTATTTTCAACTTGTAAATTCCAAATTCCAGTTTCTAGAAATTACTCGTTAATTGAATCGCTAAATCAGAGATAAACAATCAACATGGAGAAAAGTGTTTGTACAGCACTATTCTGTCCGCCCGTTTACATTTCATCACTTGGAATAAAGAAAAAAATAAAATAAACTTCTTTTTTTTTCACGTTGATTCGAGAACCCACAGATTAATTTACAGTGAAAATGTTGAAGTGCATACAATATAGGTTTGCATGTTAATTTTCACCGATCTTCTACTTTATGACGAATAGTGGCTTACTTTATTTCTTAAGCGCATAAGACACAAGCTCCTCCAATGGCTTTAATTTTATCTTCAGCTTGTTTGCTGAAAAATTTGGCCTTTACGATAACAGGCTGTTTGGGCAAACGTCCTTTACCCAAGAGTTTGTAGTAACCCTGTAATCAGAAAAAAGTCATTGCCTTAAATCCTGTGTGAACATTTTTAACAAATATAATCTCTTTAACAATTCTGTGACTCTAAATAATTGTATCAAATCATATGCCATTATGCTGAAATTTATTTTAAAGTTGCAAATTTTAAATTTCAGAAATTACTTATAAATTTAATCGCTGAATCAGAGGTAAACAATCAACATGGAGAAAAGTGTTTGTACAGCACTATTCTGTCCGCCCGTTTACATTTCATCACTTTCGGATAAATCCTTTGATAAAATTATACTTGAAAAATGTAGAAAAAATCCAAATAAATTAACGTAAAATCCAACAAAAATCAAAGCTAAAAAAAATCCATCAAATTTAAATTAAATTTAAATTAATAATTCAAATAACGAAGTTACTAGACTCAAAGCTTTAATTAAATTTATGTGAGAATTAATTCTTGTGTTCAAAATAAAACTTATAAACTATTAACTCATGGCAAGTAACAATCATGGTATCTATTGCGAGGAGATTCTTCTAGTCCTTAATTACAGCAATAGTAAAATGTTGCACAGAAGAGTAACTTACCGCTTTGACTAAATCAATGACGGGTGCCTTGCCGTCTTGAGAATCTTTGTACTTGAGCCTTGTTTGTTCAGAAACCAAAGTCCATAGTTTATCCAAATTAATAGCCGGACACCATTTGGTATTCTTCCTCAAATGATAGTTCCTCATACCAAGCTGAAATATTTAGAAATAATTTTTAATTGACTACTTAGAATTCAAAAAAATTAAGGTAATATAATTTTGTTTTTCGTAAATCAGAGATTTTGAATGCATTCAAGAATAATTCAGCTCGCCGGTGAAAGCTACGAATTCATCATATAAATAAACATTATTTTCATTATGTGTAAATATCAATAACTCTGCAAGTTATGTTATCTTCTACTTTATTTTCACATTTATTATGATGAATACACTAACATGCTTTTAATTTAGTTTTAAATTTATAACCTGTTACATATATACATATACCTTGTAATCAACATTCATGATTGCAACTACAAATATTACAAAAATGAATAATAACTAGCAATATAAATAATGTTACATTTTTGAGGAATCTGAAACTCACCTTTCCGAAGTATCCCGGATGGTACTTATCGAAGTTGATTCTGTGGTGATGCATGCCACCAGCATTACCACGACCTCCAGGATGCTTCCTGTGTTTACCTGAAGTTGAAACGTTGCTTTGCATTAGAAATCTCAGGTGTAATAACTGAACTTCATTTTGTTTCTATTTACATTAATTAATATATCATAGAAATTCGATTAAAAGGTAGAAAAGCAATTTACCGATGCGTCCATGACCGTGGCTCACGTGTCCACGAAGCTTCCTTGTCTTCTTCTTATGTGTGGACTAGAGGCAAGAAAGAAATGTTAAGTTATAACTGAGATTTAATGATTTATCAAAAGTTGTCGTTATAAAACGATCATTGAAATGTGGGAAAAAGGGTCGTTTGTTTAAATCTACGATTTTCTTTGCCCGAGCGAAAGTCTGACAGGACAGGTTAGGCCGATACATTTTTTGCAAAATTGTTCACTAAAATGTGAACTATTACAAAATAACACTAGTTGCAAGCAACGTCGAGTTTTTGCAATGAAAAAATCCTTTGAGAGTTTACGGATGTTGGAATAATCTTAAGATTAGTGGAACTAGGCATCGAATCCGAATGCACTCACCATCTTGGCTTTCGCGTAAAGAGGTAAAGAGACCGATGTGTATCAATACGCTTGAATTTCCGGCGCGGCCAAACGGGGAAGCGATACGACGAAGGTTGACGAACATCAACGACGGTCGGTAAAAGAGGTTATTCATTATATTTTTGCAGATGTCGCTGCTGCAGTCGCTTTGACGAATTTTTGGAATTACTCAAGATTCAATGCGCCCAGAAAAAGGTTGATCTGTTATTGGTTCGCTTTTGTAATTAAAATTTTAGGCTATAATTACTTGGTGTAGTAAAATCTAATATAATTATGATTGCATTTTTATTTCATCAATTAAAAAAACAAAATTTAATAGACACATTGCATATTGCGACAATTGAGTCATTTGAATTATTTACAAAAATATGCTGATTCTCATTCAAGACAAAATGTGCAAAAATTATTCTTATTATTTCAACTTTTGTTAACGAGATTGTTATTTTTATTTAACTAGGGGAAGAAAAAGAACAAATCCTCAAATTTTTATGTAATGTAGTACTTTACGTTTAGGTTTTAGGCTACAGACATTATATGGGCACTAATTTTAGGCTACGCGTGTAATAATTCAAACTTAGCGCCGTAGGTAAGTACTTGAGCCACCTAGTGATGGTAGCCTCAATTATTCTCATTTATACTTTCAATTTTTGAAAAATTCGAAATTGCGGGAACAAATCATCCCGTATTTTCTATTCATTTATATAGAAATAATTGTCAAGCAGGAAAATAAAAGTATTTGTACAAAATGCGAAACACGAGATTCATAAATGCGTGTAAAAAAGAATGGGATTGATCTTTAAGCAAACTCGGAAAAAAATTAAATTCTCAAAGGGCTAATATTCAAATGTCGAGAGCATTGTGTCAAATGGCGCAACTGTAGGAGAAACGTAACGTGTATGAATGGACGTTGCGTGTGTTAGTGTGCTCTTTGCCATGCGTGAATACGTATCGTTAAATATTATTCGGAAAATAAGTTTGCAGCTACTCCGAAAGAAATTATTTTAGCAAACGGTTCGCAAATTCCGTTGGAATCTTTTCAAGGAATTTCATCTAATTAGAAAAAGAAAAACGACGACGAGGTTAAAAAGTAGCCTTGTCGAAAAAAAATCCGATTAAAGGGAATAAAAAAAGACTGAAAGTGTCGTACGAACTGAGCCGCTTTAATCGCACAAAATGCAGGATTCGCAACCGAAGAAGGGCAAGAAGGGTAAATTTTTTCGTTTCCTTTTTGACACCACGAGCAATTCTTCGCAATTCGAGATTTTTCCCACCCCAGTGGTTTTTCTTGGAAAAAGTATTTTGAGTCTTTTCTTGCAACTTTGGCGAGAGAAATGTCGTCTGCTTCGTCCCTAACCTCAAAAATTTTTTTCTTTCACATCCTTACCTATCTCCTTAACATATTTTTCAAATTTAGCATACATCACCTGTACTTTTAATTGTTCTTATTATCATGAAGCGTTCGACATGTAGATTTATTCGATTTTGAAATTTTCTCCTTGTTTGAAAATCAAGATTTTTTTAAATGATTCGAATAATTCAATACTTGCAATATGTAATGTATGCATTGAGTTTGTACCATTTCAGAGGTCATTTTTATACCGTTCACTTTGGCACTAGAATAATGGTAACATATGGTATCTTTACAATTGGAGTTCTGAAAAATATTACAGTTCCACCATTTTTATTTACTATTACTTTCTTGTAAATACAATGGCGTTTATAATATATTAGTTTAGATATTGAAAAATGTCATGAAACATAGTTATTTTTTAAAATTTGTATGCATCGCCGTTATGCTTAATTCCTTTTCATAATTGATAACTTTCCGTCTTTCGAAAAAAATATGTAGTCGTCTATAGGTAGCTAAAAAAGGAATGACGAATTCTTTTACAAGAATCATCAATTTCACTTTACCTCTGTAATATTTTGTAATTAACCCTTTGACATACAATGACGAGACTGACTCGTCTATTAAATCAAACCATTAAATTATTATTTTTTAATGTTATTTAGATGTTCTTTGTTAACATCAATATGACTAATAAAAATCCAAATTTCAAAATAAAATTCGATGTTACAATTAAACCTTTAATAAATTTTAAAAAATTCTTTAGCCAGGAGAAAGCGTAATGAAAGCGACGAAGACATTGAGAAAGTATTGGCGGAACTCGAATTGGAATATTCTGGACAGAAGAAAAGTGAACCGGGTCCGAATAACGAGGAGCAGGAGCCAAAAGACGTGATGAAAATAGAGAAAGATGATGAAATTGTCGATGAGGAAGACACTAAAAAGAAAAAGAAGAAAGGAAAGAAGAAGAACGATTCTGTCGAAATCGAGGCAATGAAAGAATCCATAGAAGATTCGGAATCGATAGAACCTCGAGATCGTAAAACATCCAATCATAGCGAAAGCGTTAAAGGTACGAAGGAAGAGGATACGAACGACTTGGAAATGGAAGGAGGGACCGTGAAAACTGCTGCACAGAAAAAGAAGGAGAAGAAAGAACGCGAGAAGCAAAAGAAATTGGCGCAGAAGAAAATGGTAATAAACTTAACGAGCCGATAATAATTTTGTGCACATCGTACATGGTGTAATGACGTATTGCGTTGTTTTAGGAAGCGACTAAGAAGGCCGAATCTGGAGAACCATCGAAGGATATCGAAAAAGAAAAATCGGTGGAAAAAGAAGAGAAAGTAAGCGAAGAAAAAGATGTTGGAAGCGAACCAATGGAAACCGAAGAAGGAAAGAAGAAGAAGAAGAAAGGTGGAAAGGAGGAACCTGTTAAGGAGAAAGGTATCTATCTGTAATATATATCTTGTGCTATTGTGTAATTATTTTTTTGCTGAGTATTTTCGGAAAATTATAAATCGATGGATGCCGAAGATCGACTCGAGTCTCACTCGAGAATTACGAGTTCGAATTTTGGTCTATACAACCAACTCTGAGTTTTAAAAAAAATAAATTTGTTGGTAGTTTATAAAGCTAGATAGTTTTATAATTTTTATTATAAAGCCAGCAAGGAACTATGGCTCTTGCAAAAGATACATAGTTATTCGCAAGAAAATGTGTAATTTTCCATTGATGACGAAAGATTTTTTTTGATAAAAGGCAAAGGACCCGGTCGAAAAACAATAGCGGCTATGCAGGAAGCATTGAAGAAAGTAAAAGAAGAAGAGGAGCGTTTGAAACGCGAGGAGGAAGAAAGAATTCGCCAGGAGGAACTGAGAGAAAAGGCGCGCCTTGAGCAGCTACAGCTGGAGCAAGAACGTAAAGAGAAAAAGAAACTGAAAGAGAAACAACGGAGGGAAAGATTAAAGGCGGAAGGAAAACTCTTGACGACCAAGCAAAAGCAAGATAGAGCCAGGGCACAAGCCATGCTAGAGGCCCTGAGGGCGCAAGGTATCGATCTTCCGGATGCAGGTGAAAAGAAACCACGTCCAGGAACCAGGATCAAACCTAGCAAAATGAAACAGCAAACTAGCGTCGATGAGAAAGAGGAGAAGAAACAAGATGACGACCCTGATAAACCTGATCAAATCGAGGTGGAGATTATCGATCAACAGCCTAAAGTGGAAGAGGAAAGAAAGGAAGAAGTCAAAGATTCTTGGGATGCAGAATCTAGTGGAGGTGAACACGAAGACGAAGGTAACGTATCAAGAGAGTTTGTTTTCAGAAATTACGTCTCACGTTCCCTTTTTATTCTTTGGTACCTTTTTTTGTAACATTCCAGGGTTGCAATGAAATTACATTTTTTTATATAAAAAGTTAATTCAAGTACAGAAATGTTTGTCACAGAATTAGCTGCATTACTGTTGAATATGATTATTAAATTTTATATTATTTACAAATATATAAAAATGGATATTAATTAAAAATATGTAAGAAACATAAATTGAAACAAGTTTTTTTAAAAATAAAAATTAAATGATTATTTCGTGCACAGTTTTTCATCATTAAATTGTATCGGAAGGGGTTAATTAACTGAACATTCATTTTTAGATAAATCGGAAACGGCGAAAGACGAAGATGATGGGAAGAAAGGGGATGAAACGAAGAATGAAACGTCGGAGAGTGAATCCGACACTGACAGTGGAAGCGATGGTTCCGAATCTGAAGATCAGGAGTCGGACAACGAATCTGAACTGGACGATAAAATGACTGATGCCGAGCGCAAAAGGGAAAGAGCGCGTATCAGAATACAAAACAGAAGAATCGAAGCCGAAAAGAAAAAGTCGATAGATAATCTACGTGCGGCTGTCGTTTGCGTTTTGGGTCACGTCGATACAGGAAAGACTAAGATTCTTGATAAGTTAAGGAAAACGCACGTCCAAGACGGCGAGGCTGGAGGTATTACTCAACAGATTGGAGCCACTAATGTTCCTATCGATGCTATTCAGGAATCTACGCGACACGTAAAGGGGGTGAGTGGTACCATTGCGTTTTTTTCTTTTAATATAAGACTAGAAGTAAGGTTTTATCTGTCCTTAAATGGGCCGTTCATTTTGAAAGTGGCCTAAGTCCATTTTTTTTTTTTAAATTTTGACTGTTTGAGACTCAAACATAGTGTTCAGATGGTTCATAAAGGTTACAAACGTTTGTTAATTTAAGGAGAGAAAAGGTTTTTTACCTATTGATATTTTTAGATTACAGACGTAAAATTCAAAATACCAGGACTTCTAATCATCGATACACCTGGCCACGAATCTTTCAGCAACCTTCGTAACAGGGGATCGTCTCTTTGTGATATTGCTATCTTAGTAGTGGATATTATGCATGGACTGGAGCCACAAACGATCGAGAGTTTGAACCTTCTGAAACAGAAGAAATGTCCCTTCGTTGTGGCACTTAATAAAATCGACAGGTAATTTCGAATTTTTTTTTTTTTTTCAAAAAAATTAATTCAGAAAGAATATTTTCTTCAAATAAATACGAAATTATTAACGTTGCACTGGTTTGGAAATTCGCATTTTGTCAGATTGTGTATTTCAACTTTATCCCCACAGTCTCTAATCCAAGTTACCAATTCTTTCATTAATCATTTCTCGATATTTTAAACTTACTAATAGTTTTGTTTTGAGTGCAAAGAATCTTCGAATTTTCTAATTCCGATACTAAAGAGTTATATAAAAATTGTCAACAGATTGTACGATTGGCAGACGATGAATCGAAAAGATGTCCATGATATTATCAAAAGTCAAGCGATCAACACGCAAAGAGAGTTTGAGAAACGCGCTAAAGACGTGATTGTACAATTTGCAGAACAAGGATTAAATGCAGCATTGTACTATGAAAACCCTGATCCAAAAACTTATGCTTCTTTGGTTCCCACAAGTGCCATCACTGGCGAAGGAATGGGCAATCTGTTGGCATTGATAGTTGAAGCCTGCCAGGGTCGCTTAGCTAAACGTTTAATGTTCAGCGAAGAGCTGCAAGCCACTGTTCTAGAGGTTAAAGCTTTACCCGGTCTTGGTACAACGATAGATTGTATTCTAGTCAATGGTATCCTCAGAGAAGGCGATACCATGTTGGTTGCTGGTACCGATGGGGTTATTGTCACGCAAATACGTTCTTTGCTTATGCCACAACCTCTGAAGGAATTACGGGTTAAGGTAATGCTAGTTTCAGTGCTAATAATAATAATAATTCATTATCCGTTTAGGCAATGTATTAAATAAAAATTGTTGTAGGCGGTTATTTATTCATACCATAATTGTCCACTAATTTATTGTTTCAGAATGCTTACATGGAACACCGCGAAGTAAAAGCAGCTCAAGGTGTTAAAATAGCAGCAAAGGATCTGGAGAAAGCAATTGCAGGTATGTTAAGTTTCAGGACAATAATGTGGAAGATTTGGATTAATCTTAACGCTAATCCTCCCACATTATCTTTTAGGTATTTGAAATACATGTAAAAAAGGTTTATTTAACCGGTCATCGTAGGTTTAGTGTCAATTCGGCAGGAGTGTTCCAATAACTTACACGACCTATCCGAACCGAAAGTTGGATTATTAACTATTTTTGAAAATTAGAATGTTAATCAAACGTTTTCTTAAGACTTTGAATCAAATTCGTTATAATTTCTTACATTAAATTTAGAGAACATAGTACGCAATAATTTTCAAATCCCCCACTCCCCCCTGTTTCTTTAATTCCGCAAATGAGGTTCAACCTGCACAAGTTTAAACTTATTATAAATTTGTCTTTGAATTGTTTCAAGTCTCACTTATATCGATACCAAAAAAAAATTCTTTGCATACAAAGTTTCGTTATTTCTAAAAAAATGATTCTAATTAATGTAATAATTAGAGTGTAATTAATAGGTTGGGTTTAATTAACTTTTATATAAATCATTGTTTTTGTGAAGAAAAAATTATTTTAATAAACTTAATTTATTGTAATTTTTAATTTTATTTTTACTTATACATTATAAAAATTATTTTCATTTAAATTCAATTTAATATGGTAAAAAATTGTATCTAAATAAAAATTGACTTTCCTTTCGACTCAATTATCGTTTGTGTCATACTAAAAACATTCCGGCTTTTATAGGGCTAAATCTTCAAGTTGCCCAAAAACCAGACGAAGTGGAAGTTCTCAAAGAGGAAGTAGCTAAGGAACTGAGCAGC
Source organism: Gasteruption jaculator (assembly GCA_949825005.1). Classification (NCBI taxonomy): domain Eukaryota; kingdom Metazoa; phylum Arthropoda; class Insecta; order Hymenoptera; family Gasteruptiidae; genus Gasteruption; species Gasteruption jaculator. The sequence goes on from OX463770.1 coordinate 8,204,117, forward strand.
GCTTTGGGAAATATCAAGCTCGCTGAACGTGGAGTCTTTGTTCAAGCCTCGACTCTTGGTGCTTTGGAAGCTTTGCTGGACTTTCTTCGATCGAGTAAGATACCGGTGAGTTTTTACTTATTTTATCGACGGATTAGTAATTTTCCAAAAAAGTTTTTTATACATACATATATTCAATTACCAGAACTTTTTCATAGCAAATTTCAAAATTCAGTCAGTATACATTCCACCCAGAAAGAAAACAAAATGTTCTGCAAAAGAAAATTGATTTCTGCCAAAATTCTACAATTCTTTTTATAATAATATTTATTTTATTTTTCACTTCTGCCCCATGTTCTACTAAAATTAAAAAAAAAATAGCCGCGGTAGTTCTTCCACAGATATATTTTTCTAGTTTGGCCAGTCCACGGAAGCTTAAAAAATGTTTTCAGGGGTTTCCTTTGAGTGTTTTTCTAGGATTTTGCTGTATATTTTTTTATATCCTCGCGTTTCAATTTGCATTTTTTTATAAATTACAATTTGAACGTTACAAAACGCTCTCATATAAAAACAATACACGAGAGTACTCATCGAAGAAAAAATATTTTTTATTATATTGGCTTCGAAAATATATGGTATCGATAGGCAGTTGGGGTACCGGAAATTAGCGATTTTCTAATCATTTTTTTTGGAAAGGCGTTTGATTTTATTTTATTGAATCTCTACTTTGATTTGAGTAGATCTTTGCGTCTACATTTATATTTTTTTTTTCTACAAAAATATTACTTAAGTGACCATCGCGATTGCTCATAAGCACAATTTCGTGTGTGCTTACGAGTGCCTTGGGTAGGTTAAAATCGGGCCAAAAATTATCCAAAACTTTACTAAAATTGGGGCCCATAATAAAAAAAACTGATTTTTTTTTTACGATAATTAAAAAATCCACGGAACAATTTACGCTGTAAAAATGTTAAGACTCAAGGAGTTTCCGAGTTAATGCGTCGATTTGAATGTTTCGAGATATCTGGGGCGTTTCATGAGCTTTCAATAACTCCGAAACGTATAATGAAGTGAGAAAAAGTGGATGTATGTTGAGAATGTCATGTTTCAAACGCGACACACTGTTGGACATGCAGCTAACAGCAATGAACCACTTCCTTCTTAACAGTTTAGCAGGATACGGCTCATTGGTCGCGCACCGTGTTTGTGGTCGAGATCCAATCTGTTATCAACTTCTATGTCTCTCTATCTTGCTCTCCGCTTTGCTCGCTATCAGAAACGATAATATATTGAACGCCGATATTCCATTTTCCAGTTGTACTTTTTGACACCGTGTTCAGTTGAACAATTTTGTAGAACAGCGGATCGGTAGGAAGGCACATTTCATTCATGAAAATAGGAGACTTCTTTGATATATAATTTTTCATCGTTGTAGTAGATCCACAATAATTTTTTTTAGTTGAATAATGTTTCGAATTTTTTTCCCAAATGTTTCTCCTACGTTTCGGTCTTCCTTTCCGGGCGTTTTTCGCCGTTGCGTTTGACAAGAATTTTTCAAACGTCGATAATAATATACCAACATTTTTTAAATGATTTTTCTATTACACAAAAACGAAATTTTGCTGCATTTTTTATCGTAACTATTTTTCACAATATTTAAATTATCTACTTTTACCATGTATTTGCCCCACGAGTTCCAGGCCATATTATACGACAATGAAAGAAAATAATAAATTATATATTATATGTTTGTAGGAAGAGGTAATGACTGCGAATATTTTTTGAAAACGCTCTGAAGACCAAGACGTAAACAAAATTTAGGAGAAATTCGAAACATTCCTTATTTAAACAAAATTTGTTGGATCTACTATAACAACGAAGAATTATTATTATAACAGAATTTCTTCGCATTTTCGCCAATTCGTCGAAATTTGGAAGAAACAAAAATAAGAAAGAAAAGGAAGAACTATTATTACAATAGAATTTTTTTGCATTTTCTCCAATTTATCGAAATTTGGAAGAAACAAAAATAAGAAAGAAAAGGAAGAATTATTATTATAACAGACTTTCTTCGCATTTTCTCCGATTTATCGAAATTTAGAAGAAACAAAAATAAGAAAGAAAAGGAAGAACTATTATTACAATAGAATTTTTTTGCATTTTCTCCGATTTATCGAAATTTGGAAGAAACAAAAACAAAAGGAAGAATTATTACTACAATAGAATTCCTTTGCATTTTCTCCAATTTAGCGAAATTTAGAAGAAACAAAACTAAGAAAGAAAAGGAAGAACTATTATTACAATAGAATTTTTTTGCATTTTCTCCGATTTATCGAAATTTGGAAGAAACAAAAACAAAAAACAAAAGGAAGAATTATTATTACAATAGAATTCCGTTGCATTTTCTCCAATTTAGCGAAATTTAGAAGAAACAAAAACAAAAATGAAAAGGAAGAATTATTATTACAATAGAATTTCATCGCATTTTCTCCAATTTATCGAAATTTAGAAGAAACAAAAACAAAAAAGAAAAGGAAGAATTATTATTACAATAGAATTTCGTTGCATTTTCTCCGATTTATCGAAATTTGGAAGAAACAAAAATAAGAAAGAAAGGGAAGAATTATTATTATTGTAATAGAATTTCTTGGCATTTTCTTCAATTTTTCGAAATTTGGAAGATCCAACAATGAGAAAGGAAAGGAAGGGAAACTTCTCTTCTCTTCTCTTCCCTTCCTTTCCTTCGATCCTTATTGTCGAAGACATCCTTTCCCATGAAAGTAAACGTTTAGGGTCCCCTCTTCCTCCTTCTCCGCCCTCAAGTTATAGAAACGGAAGGGGAATCCGACAATTAGAGGCTCGTTAGTGTGATTAATCGTAGGTCATTGAATACCCACAAAGATACCGACCAAAAAGCCTCCTGACGTTCTTTGAAAATTCGTAGCTTATTTTTCTCTCAATTCCTACGATTTCGACGCAAAAGGGAGTTTCACTTAAAAGAAAGAATTTTGTCGATCGACGATTCCTTCGATTGCCAACCCGTGCCGTTTTAACGCGCTGATTTTTGCTCACGTTGGAAAACTTTTTTTTCATTCTTTTCGCACATATTTCGCAATATCCGAAGGAAATGTAAAAAAAAACAAAAAAAAACGGTGTAACCGAATGTTGTCAAAGCGCGATACGCGACACAATGTTGCCAGAAGGTGCGAAGGAAAGGCATTTCTTGCGGTGTTTGCTTATGGTGATTGACTTCTGTTTTCCGAGGTACGAGTTTAGCGTGCGTCGTAAAACGTGATAAATACTTAAAACTACAAGGAAAAGACGCAACAAGATAACAGGAGTTATGCTGGGCTGCAAATTTATGAACCAAAGAACGTCCGTTGCGACATGCCGGCAAAAATGCAGCGATTTTGCCACGCACCGAAGGCTCCTTGTCTTAATTCGGAGAGGAAGTAACGGAAAATGCGATAATCATTTTGTTCGTAATCTATGTGTTCCAGAGATAAATGTTACTTTGAGAATACCGACGTATTCCTTCCGATAGCATGGGGAAACGTATGCGTGGCGTATATACAAGGAGCAGCAAGTTGAGCAGAAGCTAAAAAGCAACAGTAGAGAAACAAGCGGCAGTAAATTCTGTTGCTGGAGAGAGAAGAGGAAGAAGAAGAAGAAGAAGAAGAAGAAGATCCTATCGTTATTTATGCCCGATTTCCTGCCGTTCGAACATCCGCTTGTTCTTCTTGTTCTTGTATAACGTACAGCATAACACTGCTCTCGACTAAACCGGCTTTTTCTTCTTCTTCTTCTTCGTCTTCTTCTTCTTCTTCTTCTTCTTCTTAATTCTTGTAAAGATACGTATGTAACTGGAAAGACATGGTGATGACGGCTACGATATTTTTTCCACTTGTACCCACATATAAAGGAGCTACGATGGCTCAGGTTCTGAAATGGCAGCTTTCCGCAGATCTAGAGTTGCCAATCACCCAGTTTTCCCAAGATATGTCCTGCTGTTTGAGGTGTCCCACGGTGTAGTCTTTAACCGTTTGAGTGCCACAGCTCGTTTTTTTTTGTTTCTAATTAAAAAATTGCCAAGTGGCCCAAAAGGCGCTCTTTTCATTCCTTATTGAAAAAATTGCCAAGTGGCGCAATAGCGCTCTTTTCATTCCTTATTGAAAAAAATGCCGGCATTTTTGGACGCGGAACAGAAAAAGCGCGATTTCATACACGTGTACGCTTTTTCATAATCACGTTGATTTGTAGCTTTTTTTTTTGCTTCGCTTTAGCCCCGTGGACAGACAATTTTGCTTGAGTGGTCCGATATAGGCGCACTGCCCTAGCGTTTTGAATTTTTGCTCCTTTACCGTGTCCTGTTTTTAAACCGAAATGTGTTTCTCGGTATTTCCACCTTCGAATCCTGCTTTTCAAAATTTGGAGTCGGCAAAATTTGGGTTTTGCTATTTTTGCTGTTTGGGTCTTGCTATTTTTTTTGAGGGTCTCAAAAAAAGCGCTCGGGGTCCCCAATTTGGAACCAAACCAAGGTTGGACGTAGCAGCATTACGCCTACAAGCGTATGCCGGCCTTCTAAGGGTTGAGGTAAAGATTTCCGAGGAAAAGTTGGTAGGTGTCTAGATCGCAGTCCCAGCAATTCGAATAGCAGCTTACGGTAGAAGACTCATTATCGAAAACCATCAATATCATGAGAACCGTGTATGGTGCGAAGAAGGGCAGCGGTCGGCCACGTACCAACTGGGGGACGAATTTCAATTGTGAAGTTGCATCAAACCAGTCTTCTTGCAATGGACTACCACCGTGATAATGATAATGATAATGATAACGACTATGGTGATACCCACGTGTAGAAGAGTCTCATCCAGTTAGAGACCGAGAAAAATGTGTTCATTTACTGGGTACCTATTAGGGCGTTTTTCACCTTGTTATTATTTTATTACTCCGTTTCTCGAATAAGTATTTCGCGAATAAACACTGGCGGGGAAGAAGGAGGCTGCCGTGCCTCTTTTTCAAAGTTAACGATTTCTTGGAAAGATTTCAATTTATTTTTATTTGCCCAACTAGCTGCTCGCTGGCAGAGTTGTCTGGCGAAATCTGTTGGAAAATGACGAATTTGACATTTTTCGAGGAATTTCATGAGGTGTTTGATTATGCGACCGGCACTGAACTTTCCGTTCAGGCCGCGCTGGTTGTGACAAAGGCAATAGCGTATACCATTACGACCCACGCGGCGCGAATGGGGGGTCACGTAAATTGTTCGCGGCAGTCAACGCGTTAATTTGGGAAGATTTCGGTAAAAATGTAGAATTACCAAAAAAAAAAAAGGAGAGAATCGAAAAAAAAAAATTAGATTAGGCGACGAGAAGGAAAGCCAAGAGATAGAACACACGGGAAAGAAGTTTGGGAAACGATTGGAAACGGGAATCTCAATTCTCAAGTGTGAAGTGGCCTTAAGACCGTCCTTGCTGTTTGGATTATGAATGGGCTCTCCCACCGTTCTTCTCCTCTGTATTGTAGAGGAGAGAATCACGTGGATTTGTGACGTCAGAAAACGAGCACGCGTGCACGCATGTATACGTGCACACGTGCATGCACAGGTGTGAGCATGCGTATGTGTATTTACTATATAGCCACGATGGTCGAAAGCAGCTTCCATTAGCAAGCAACGCGTGTATGTGTGTGCAGGAGAGAAATTCACATATATTCGACGATACGTAGGCTGATACGAGGAAAGAGGTAAAAGAGAAAGAAGAGGAAGAAGAAGAAGAATGAGAAAAATAGATGAAGATACTCTCTAATGCGTGATTACACCACCGACAGGATAGGAAACAACCCACGCCCCGATCAAGAATACTGTGGGTGGACGGATGACTCTTGTAGAATTTAACACTTTTTTCATGGGCAAAAACGACTTTTTTTAGCTTATTCCGAGTTAGATAAAACAATTGAATTAATTTGATGTGCCTCGAAAATCTAAAAAAGGAGCCGAAATGTTCTTTTCGAAAAATTGTGCGTGATTTTTTGATCACGAATTGGGTAAAAGAATTGGAATGGGAAATTCCAATTTCCTCCGAATTTCTCTATTTTTTTGCAAATTCGAAATCCAATTTCTTAATAAATTGTGAATTTTCTGTTTTTATTTTTCTTTTTTTCGGAAGAAATTGGCATTTGGAAGAAATTGATAATACCAATTTCTTCCAAATTTTTCTTTTCGTATTCCAAAATTCCAAAATTCCAAATTCCAAATTCCCAAATTCCAAATTCCAAATTCCAAATTCCCAAATTCCAAATTCCAAAATTCCAAATTCCAAATACCAAAATTCCAAATTCCAAAATTCCAAATTCCAAAATTCCAAATTCCAAAATTCCAAATTCCAAAATTTCAAATTCCAAAATTCCAAATTCCAAAATTCCAAATTCCAAATTCCAAAATTCCAAATTCCAAACTTCCAAACTCCGAATTCCAATTTCTTGCAAAGTAGGTACATCGATCGAAGATCAATTCTTCCTCTGCTTTTGTTTTTCTTTTTCCTTTATATATTTTTCTTTAAATTTACGACAGATTGAGCGATTGTGTTGTGAATGGGACCGGAAATGAGCGGTGCGTTTTACGAGCGCAGCGATGCTTCGGTCGTGTTGCACACGGTTGCTTTAGCCTTGCCTATATATTTTCCTTTTTTTGCGTCTCCGATTTTCTTTTTCTTCCAAGACCACGCAAGTTTGTGTTGTATCGTCTTCCTCTTTCTGCATAAAAGGGAATTTTAATTGCTCCCGTTTGGTAGACAAAGAGTGTGCAATTTTTGTACTTCAACATACGCAGCTAAAAATCAACCCTTTTTTGCCCTTCGCGCGCGTCTCTTCGAAAATTAAATTCTAATTTACCTCTTTTGAGCAGATAATTGGAATGTAGTGGTAATTTTACGGCTTCTTGTGTTTTTTTTTGCACCTCTTAGAATTATTTTTCTATTCAGCCCCTTAATAACGTACCGTGATATTTAATAGCGATGAACAACCTTACAAAGTTAACGAATCATGAAAAAGATTTATAGAGATCAGTATATGGTGGTAAATGTTGTAAGAGAGGCATACGTGTAAGTTTAATAATTCATAGTGTTCACCCACGAGAGAGAAATCAACATTAATGTATGAGTGAAGTAAGAGATGAAAATTTATACATGAAATTTCCAAAACATTTCACCTACGTCTTTAAGAAATCGCGTAGGTATTTACTTGAAAAGTTGCTGTACTTATGAATATTGCTGAATATTTGATTCTTTTCATACCTGTTCACAAGCACCATTTCTCATGTACGTATATGTACATCCAGAGTCGAATGAGAAAGTGGGATATGCTTAATTCATTGTTTAAAAAAAGTCAGCATGGCGATGCCCCGAGAGTAGAAGTAATTAAATTTGCATTTGAACATTTTTTTGACGAACCATTCATTCGAGTCAAATATTTTGATGCGAGAATTTTTGAAAAAATTGAGATTCTCAAAATTATTAATAAGATTATAATTTTTCAATGAAATAGTTAATTATGACCGAATCTATCATTTTTTTTAAATGATATTTTCCAAAAACGTAATACTTCAGTTGAACTGGATATTTCTTCAACCGTTTATTATTTTTATGAAAGTTTTTAATTTGCGAAACTGATGCTTTTCATACGTGATTAGGATTTTTTTACCGTTCATTGAATTTTGGAGCTTGAAAGCTCAAATATTAGGACGCAACTCTTCGTTTTTTGCGGTTCCATAATTTTTTAATTAAATTCGACACCAGGATCGAGCAGGTGGAGATCTAATTTTTGCTTTCTAATAAAAAAAATCAACTTAAAATAATAGTTTAGATGAGCCGTTTATTTTGAAAGTGGCCTAAATCCATTTTTCAAAAAAAAAAAAATGAAAAACTCGAAAATTTATAATTAAATTGCTGAAAACTAATTATTTATGCCGATATACAATGACTCTTTAAAAATGGACCTAGGCCACTTTCGAAATAAACGGCTAAAATAAACTGCACCCCATAGAATTTTTCAATAATTATTATCAACGGATTTTTTTTTTTTGTATTTTCAAGTAAATCTAGGGGATGCTAGGTATTTTCTTATTTTTTTTATGGTAAATCCTGAAGTTTTGAGAAAAACTGAGAATGTGGGTGGAGTTGCATGGGGACTGTTGCAATTCGAAGGAAAATGACAGTTTTGCATTCATGAAAAAAAAAGCAAAAGAATAAATTTCTTTCTTCTCGGCAAGAAAGAAACAATGTAGTAAGATCGCGCTCGTAGACTAAAGGAATTATTTTCCACGCGACATCCGGTGCCTGTTTCTTTCAGTTTGTGTCTTGGAAAGAGAGCGGAAACAGAGCGGAAAAAGGAGAAGCGCAATGAGTACGCGTATATAAATACAGCAACTGCATAAGAGAATACTTATCTCCGTTAGGTAGGATATTCGGAATGGTCCGGAAATGAAAACCTAGTAGGCTGCTTTCTCGCATTTCTTTCGGTATAAACCCACTTGAAGCTTTAACTCCAAATTGTTCCTTGTGTATTTAAGTACCAAGTTCTTCAATTACTATACAGGCCAGCTTGGATTTGTGAAAAGATAGTTTCGTACCATCGATGCAATTTCCTACTTGAATTTTCGAAAATTTTAATTGGATTCTTCGAAAAATATGACATCGGATAAGGGACTTTTAAAAGTCTCCAAAAGTTGTTACTAAAAGTCGCATTTTTGGGGTATACCTTGGCCTTCCCCCTAAAATGGGGTAAAAATTAAAGTATCAAAAATGGGGTTGGACAAGTCATTTTTAGGGGTAATTTTTCCCGTAGAATCGATTCCCAAGGTCAAATTTGACGAAATCCCACCGGAAGTTGGTTAAAAGTAGGTTTTTTGAGGAAAAAAGGCATTTCCCGTTGGATTTCGCGAATTTTGACAATGAAAACGGATTCCTCGGAAAAAAATACATCGGATATGGGTCTCCTGAAAGTGCGGAAAAAAATTTTCCAAAAGTCGATTTTTTTGGGCACACCTACCCCTTCCCCTAAAAATGGGGTAAAAATTAAAGTATTAAAATCGGGGTTGGACAAGTCATTTCTAGGGGTAATTTTTCCCGTAGAATCGATTCCCAAGGTCAAATTTGACGAAATCCCACCGGAAGTTGGTTAAAAGTAGGTTTTTTTTAGGAAAAATCGCATTTCCCGTTGGATTTTGGGAATTTTGACAATAAAAATGGATTCCTCGGAAAAAAATACATCGGATATGGGACTCCCGAAAGTGCGGAAAAAACTTTTCCAAAAGTCGATTTTTTGGGGCACACCTACCCCTTCCCCCAAAAATGGGGTAAAAATTAAAGTTTTAAAAATGGGGTTGGACAGGTCATTTTTAGGGGTAATTTTTCCCGTAGAATCGATTGCAAAGGTCAAATTTGATGAAATCGCAGCGGAAGTAGGAAAAAAGTAGGTTTTTTGAGGGAAAATCGTGTTTCTTGTTGGAAATCTGAAATTTTGACAATGAAAATGGATTCCTCGGAAAAAAATACATCGGATATGGGTCTCCTGAAAGTGCGGAAAAAAATTTTCCAAAAGTCGATTTTTTTGGGCACACCTACCCCTTCCCCCAAAAATGGGGTAAAAATTAAAGTTTTAAAAATGGGGTTGGACAGGTCATTTTTAGGGGTAATTTTTCCCGTAGAATCGATTGCAAAGGTCAAATTTGATGAAATCGCAGCGGAAGTAGGAAAAAAGTAGGTTTTTTGAGGAAAAATCGTGTTTCTTGTTGGAAATCTGAAATTTTGACAATGAAAATGGATTCCTCGGAAAAAAATACATCGGATATGGGTCTCCTGAAAGTGCGGAAAAAAATTTTCCAAAAGTCGATTTTTTTGGGCACACCTACCCCTTCCCCCAAAAATGGGGTAAAAATTAAAGTTTCAAAGATGGGGTTGGACGAGTCATTTCTAGGGGTAATTTTTCCCGTAGAATCGATTGCAATGGTCAAATTTGATGAAATCCCAGCGGATGTTGGAAAAAAGTAGGTTTTTTGAGGAAAAAAGGCATTTCCTGCTGGATTTTGGGAATTTTGACAATGAAAATGGATTCCTCGGAAAAAAATACATCGGATATGGGTCTCCCGAAAGTGGGAAACAAATTTTTTCAAAGGTCGATTTTTTTGGGTACACCTTGATCTTCCCCCGAAAATGGGGTACCCGAAATAAATGCAATTTCACCTGTTCTGGGGATTTCCATCCTGAACTCCGTCTCGATACAAAAAAGCTTCCCATTTTGTTATATTGTCATTATACTTTGACAAAGAGCTCTTTGTTATTGCCTACGGATCTAAAAAAACGAACATAAAAAAAAATGAAAAAGCAAATCTAAGTACACACATACACTTTTTTGCCTATCTGTTTCCTGTTCTCATAAATAATAACTCGTCGGAGTCAACCGTGGTTAATCCGGTAACGTTTTTGTCGACTCTTCAAATTTCTTTTGGGTCCAACAGAAATTTCATAATATACATACAATCATCAAAAACGAACCGAAGGAAGGAAGAAAGGAAGGAAGGAAGGAACGGAGGTACGAAAGCGCGTGGAAGGAAGCTATTATAACGTTATATACCGGAAGCAAACTCTTAATTTCCGCTGTGGCTTACTGTAAGCACACAAAAAAAGAATTGGTCATGATATAAATTCCAAAGGAAGTTTAAAATGTTGAAGCATTTCCTTGCGAAATATGATACTTTTAAGGAGAAAACGTTGCACATTCTTTTTTTATTATTTCTATTTTAATGCTCGTCCATTCAAGGGAACGTTCGTCTATTTGTAAGCGTTTCTTCTGCGAGGAAGTCGCATGATCGGAAATATCCGTATTTAGCTTTGCTAGGGTTTGCAGATACAAAATCGAATACAATTTTATTGATACAATTGCATTTTTTTTTATTCTTACAATTAGTTGGCTGTTAATGAAAAATAATGTATTATTGTTCCAAGTTCCGTTACTCAAACAATTTTTATTTATTCTTAAATTAGATGTTTCGATGTTACAGAGCAGACCTCGTTTCGATTTCTTCGGTATAATTTTCCAATGTATTTCGTGCAATATATAAATTAACTGATAATTATTGAAATCGAAAAAACTGATGTTATTGAAATTCAGTCCAATAATCATATTTAAATTATTATTAACATCATTAATAATTATTTTTCAATAATTCTTTAAACGCAAATTTAATATTAATTTTAATTTTCATTTTTTAGGATAAAAATCGATTATATTGATTTTTTTTAGATGTTATGTAATGGTCGTGATTCTTGCAATTGCTTTTGTGGTAGTTACTTTTTTTTTTATTAACCATAACAATTTCAGCTTTAAAAGCCATCGTCAAATGAATTCGGTGATTTTGCGGTAATTATTTATTGGCATTGCAAACTTGCTGCCGGTGAATTTTCAGCGATGCGTCCTCTGCTTCACTCCACCATCAAAATAAAGTCATTAGATGATCAATTGATAGTGTCGATCGGCATTCCAAGGTATCGCTATGAAACAATAGCTCGAAATAAATTAATAATTCTTAACAAGTATCTTCCTGTCCTCGTCCTGTTTAGGGATCAGCACGGAATACTTGTTAATCAGGATGTGCTCAATTTCTTAGAAGGAGTCTCAAACGTTTTACGCGGTTTGAATTATTAATTTCAATCATCATTCAAGGAATCGCCGTTTCGATACGTTTACTAATATTTTTTTTTCCACCTGCAGAACCGTGGCACGGAGTGACGATAGGGGTTTTCGCAATTTCGCGAATTTACCAATGACGAAAAATGAGAAAACTTTGAAATTCACCGCGAATGACAATTTTTTATAGGCAGGTATTTGATTTTAGTCTAACAAGTGTGGGGCGTCACGGCAAACTTGTGACGTAACTCGCTCTCCCCGTGCTAACAAATCGAGCTCATCTATCCCTTTTCATGCACTTGATTACGGAGGCAGCACGGCACTCTGATTGCGCGATTCAGTTAACTAAGCCAAATGTGAGGTGATTCACCCTTTCTGTAGTTCACGAAATTCGTTTGACTTTTATGAAAGAAACGGCTGCGGCTACGGCCAAGTCAATTGAAATGGCGATTAATTTAACAGAGTTACGGGAGTTTGGCTTGATTGTCTTCAATTTTCCCCATTGTCCTTTTTTTCCAAACCTAAAATTCGCGACAAAAAGATTTGTTTCACGTTTATTCGGATTAGTTTTATGTTTCTTATTGTATGGCAAAATTTGTATCGCAAAGAACTGCCGCCAAGGCTTGACAAAAAATTCGACTTTTGGGCACTTTCGAGTGACCCTTGTCCGATGTATTTCCTTCCAACGAATCCAAATCTCTTATTAAAATTTCCGATGTCTCATCGACCAACGAATAATTATTATTAAAATTCAAATGAATTTAATATTGATAAATTTAGCGATTCAATTGAATCCACTTATTATAAATCCAGCTGCAACTCTGCGCTCACCTCAGAAGAAACGAGTTAGGAAAGCTAATATTTGAGCCGAAAACTAATATTTAAGTCCAATTTTTTTTAACTTATGCAAAATATTTTTTATGACAGATAATGTCAAGTGGCACATGTTACTACAGTTGACAACCAAAAATTCACAAATGAACTTCGGCCACTTTCAAAATAAACGGCTAATTTGTTTACTTTTAATATTTGAGCCGATTATTTTGGAATTGGCCCGAGTCCAATTTTTTATGAATTTCGCAAAATATCTTTTTTTTTTTATGACAGCTAATGTCAAGTGGCACATGTTACTACAGTTGACAACCAAAAATTCACAAATGAACTTCGGCCACTTTCAAAATAAACGGCTCATTTGTTTACTTTTAATATTTGAGCCGATTATTTCGAAATTGGCCCGAGTCCAATTTTTTATGAATTTCGCAAAATATCTTTTTTTTTTATGACAGCCAATGTCAAGTGGCACAAGTTACTACAGTTGACAACCAAAAATTCACAAATGAACTTCGGCCACCTTCAAAATAAACGGCTCATTTGTTTACTTTTAATATTTGAGCCGATTATTTTGGAATTGGCCCGAGTCCAATTTTTTATGAATTTCGCAAAATGTCTTTTTTTTATGACAGCTAATGTCAAGTGGCACATGTTACTACAGTTGACAACCAAAAATTCACAAATGAACTTCGGCCACTTTCAAAATAAACGGCTCATTTGTTTACTTTTAATATTTGAGCCGATTATTTTGGAATTGGCCCGAGTCCAATTTTTTATGAATTTCGCAAAATGTCTTTTTTTTATGACAGCTAATGTCAAGTGGCACAAGTTACTACAGTTGACAACTAAAAATTCACAAATGAACTTCGGCCACTTTCAAAATAAACGGCTTATTTGTTTACTTTTAATATTTGAGCCGATTATTTTGGAATTGGCCCGAGTCCAATTTTTTATGAATTTCGCAAAATGTCTTTTTTTTATGACAGCCAATGTCAAGTGGCACAAGTTACTTCAGTTGACAACAAAAAATTCACAAATGAATTTCGGCCACTTTCAAAATAAACGGCTCATTTGTTTACTTTTAATCATTTCTTCGGTACATTTAAAGTCCTCGTTGCAATAGAGACGTATCCATGTGGGCAGTACGGTTTTCTTTTCTTTGTTTCTTTTTTTTTCACGCATGTTGTCATATCATTTGTTATAAGCTGGTGCGCGTAAAAACGAAGGAACAAAAAGCAAGGAGAGGTAAGAAGTTTCGTAGACACGTAGTACATACTTCGTTTAACTTCTCTTCTTTTCTCTTCTCATCTCTGCAACAGGAAAAGATGGCTCGTTTCCTCGCATTGTCTTTAACAGGTAAGCAGTTTGAAGACATGAGAGCGGATGCCAAAGTGCACGCTCCGTCAGCTGCAAGCTGGATTTCCACGACTTCCTTTTCGTCTCCTTTTGAATTTCACTTCGTCGAAATGTTTCAGGTACTAGGCACTAATAACAAAAAGACCATTGTCTTCCCTTCGCAGGTACGAAAACGACATGGTGTGCTTCCGGAATTCAACTTTATCTCTTTGGACAAAAAAGCTGTTGAATTTCGGCAGATTTGGTAGGGTTCGGGGCCAAATTTGAACCGGTATCGGGTTTAGGGCACCAAAGTACGGCGGAAATGAGATTTTTGATCGATAGTTTAGTGAAAATTTGTAGTTTTGGAAATTGCAGGACAAGGTACCGTGGCAGCGAATGGGTTAATAATCTATGCCCTGTAGTACCGAGACAAACGCTTTAACCTCGTTCAAGTACCGGAAGGAAGAAGGAACAACGCGAAAGAAAAGAAAAAGCATGAAAAAATAGAGAGATAGGTAGAAAAGGTCGATTCTCCTAGAAGAGATGCACGCGTTCTTAACAGGATAATCATACCGGGCAATTTAGCAATGAATGAAAAAGTGCGTAATTCGTGTGTTCAATGATGAAGGCTTTCCGTCAAACCGTACGTCCGTTTTATAGAGTAACATAACTTCCCACGCTCTAAAGATTCTCTTCGTCTTCTTCTTCTTCTTCTTCTTTTTTTTCGAAACTACCGGCGATTGTACGGAATCGCCAAGCTTAACTATCAGGAAGAAAGAGAAAGATAGTTATAGACATTCCAAGCATCTATTATCTTATTTTATTGCTCGGAGGAAGTCCATGAATGAAAACAAGAAGACGTGGTCCGAAATTTTCCAATTGTTCCAGCATCCCTCAATTTCCAACTACTTCTAGGAATTAGTCGCGGGGGATTGAATCCCTAAGGAAAGTGGAACTTTCCGGGAATATTTCTGTATTTGCATATTTTACTTTTCCGAATGAGTGCCTCAATTTGATGTTACGCACATTTACGAGACAATTGCTCTAATCTGGTATTTTAAGCACGCTGTTGGGGAAAATATTTCTAGAGGAAATTGGACGACGCCGGCCGTAGGGTAGCCTCACTCTATGCAAAAGTTTAAATTGTTCTGTTAAAATTAAAACCTTTACGGGGCCATGGTGGGCGTCGTAGATACAATAGACGTCAAATGGGTGCCAAAATAGACACGATAAGATAGTGACTAATGACGTCCCAATTACCTGTACATCGAAATTCAAAATTTTTTTCCACATACAAGTGTATCGGTTTTGAAATTTCCAATAAATAATTGTTGAAATTCCAGAAAAGTTTTTGAAATTTCAATACAATTTCAAATTTTCAAATGGCTACCCACCCGGCGAGGATAATCCCCTTTCCTCTATATATTAATTATTGTGAAATTTTTCCTTTCCTTAAAAGTCACTTTTTGGACCCTTGAGCCATAGCCGAGTATCAACCCTTTGCACTTGGACTTTTTAAAACTTTCAGCAGCTCCGATTTTTTTTTTGCTGCATCTGTTTCTATGTATGTGATTTTTTGAAAGGTAAAATTTGCATAAAAAATTTCGAAGACAAGATATCTTTAGCGCTATTTTACCATGACTATAATGTGAACATTTTATAAATGGAAATTTTAATTATAAAAATTTTTATTTGCAACCGCCAAACTTTGGCAGTGCCTGCCCACGTAAAAAAATTTTATAAAGTTTTATAAAAATTATATAAAGTCAATTTGATAAAAAATTGGTTTTATAAAATTGTTAATAAAAAGTTTATTATAAAAAGTTTATTAGAAAAATTATGTATAAAAATATAAATCACGTGTAAATATATTTATGAAATTTCTATAGTATTAACTAACTTGTTCTTCACTTGTAGCGTATTTTTTATATTTACTCATGTTTTTTCCAAATATTCACTCTTTTTTCAAATGTCAATTTGAAGTGTCACGCGATTTATAGTTGTAAGAAGAACGCAGTAATATTCATACAATTGATGAAGACATTTGAATTCAAATGGAGTGAATATTACTGCTTATAATAAAAATAGGTAGATAAATAAGTAAAAAATAGTTGATTTACATTGTTCATGTATGTTAAAATTATCACAAAATTTTTTTTTATAAAATGTTTTTAAAATTATAAAATTTTAGTTTTATAAACTTTTTATAACAATTTTATAAAACCAATTTTTTATCAAATTGACTTTATAAAATTTTTATAAAACTTTATAAAATTTTTTTACGTGGGTGAGAGGAATACTTTGGGCGCAAAGGGTTAATAACGCTTCAATCGTGAAAAATAAAAGAGATGGGCTGGCATTTGTAGTATCGGAGCAACAACACCTATGCAGTGGAAGTTTTGCAACAGTAGAAAGCCTTAATCCAATTAAGGACCCGTACGTGTTTAAGTATGTCTTTGCGCTGCATAAGGTGGAATCGAAAATAATGCTGCTACTTCTACAACAAATAATAACAACAATAGAAAAGATGGCATACAACCTTGGTATTCTAAGACTTTCGTTTCCGGTAACCATTTTTGCCAGTACATACGATAGCTCTCTCGCGTTCATGATCGCATTACACGTACAGAACTTATACGTTCTGAATACAGAACTTAGTAGCGTTATAAATGCTAATAATTGACACTGTGGAAAAACAAAACAGGAAGCCATCGCATCTTTAGCCGAGCCATCAGAGATTTTCCACTGGTAATATGCCAGCGTTACTTTTTGTCGAATTCAGGAATTCTTGGGCTCCGCGAAAATAATTATTTTAGCATAGGTAGGAGTGTATACACGCACAGACACACGCAGATTTGTTTACAAAAACTTGTTGCGACTAATAAAAGTATTTTTTATGTCTGTGGCTACGAAAGTACCGAAGAGCCCTTGACTTTGAAAAAGGGATGTAGGGGTAATTCGGCACATTCAAAAAGTTTGTATGGAAGAAATGTCATAGAAAAGCGTGTGTAGTAATTGACATATGTATTGGTTTTGAAACTTCCAACTTGATTAAATTCTAGAAAAATTGTGGAAATTTAAATACATTTTTAACTTTTCAAATAGAAAATACGAAATTTCATCATTTTTGTTACATCAAATTTGATGCAATTTCGAACTTTCTAAAATTTCTCAATTATCTGTACATCAAAATTCAAAACTTTTTTTCCACATATATACAAGTGTATTGGTTTTAAAATTTCCGATAAATAATTGTTGAAATTCTAGAAAAGTTTTGGAAATTTCATCATTTTTGTTACGTCAAATTCGATGCAATTTCCAACTTTCTGAAATTTTCCAATTACCTGTACATCAAAATTCAAAACTTTTTTTCCACATACATACAAGCGTATTGGTTTAGAAATTTCCAACAAATAATTGTTGAAATTCCAGAAAAGTTTTTGAAATTCAAATACAATTTCAACTTTTCAAATAGAAAATGCGAAATTTCATCATTTTTGTTACGTCAAATTCGATGCGATTTCCAACTTTCTGATATTGCCTGTACATCAAAAATTCGAAACTTTTTCACAGTGTACCCTAAACCTTCCCGTCTTCTGACAAAATGACCATCTCACTCGGCTCCACCTTTCTCTCTTGCACAAGTGTGGGGGCAGAACCATCTCTGGAGATTAGTATGCGAACTGGTTTGGGTATCCGGAGATAACATTGATTTGAAATTCGTTTCAAACGAGCGCTGTGGCGCAGAAAGCCACGGGGATTGCCTGTTGAGCCTAGTTTAATTAAAACTTTATTGGTGGATTCGAATCTTATGGGACTTTGCTGGCTGGGATGAAGTTCTCCGTTACCGGGCATCTTTCTTTTTTTTTCCAATACATGTACCTACTTCTGTAGGTTACCATTTGCCATTTCTTAATTGCATATGCCCCCTCCCCCCCCCCCCCCCCCCAAAAAAAAAAGAGAGAACCAAGTGGCATAGAAATGACGAGTATCAACCACGTCTGGGACGCAAATTGTTGCGACGGGGTCCTACAATTAACGTTTAAGGGAAGACTAAACTGAAAAATAGGAAAATTTTGAGGTTTTTGACAATTTGTTTTTCTTCTTGAAATAAGGTATAAATTGAAATTCCAATCTGGAGTTATTATTTTTTAGGGCTTTTTTTAAATTATTTTAGATGTCCAGCAGTCATATTAGGTTGGGGAAAAAGTAATTTCGGCTTTTCTCATGTTTTTCAATGGGATAAACTGAAATTACTTTTTCCCCAACCTAATATATACCTTCTCGCTTTGCGTATGTGCTTGTTCCCTCCGACACCTGTTTTACGTATAAAATTTAGGTTGTAGGCTATAAATCTTTGTTTCGGGGGTTGTCACTAGGTGGAATCTCTTAAAAACCACATTTTACTCCCAGGGAACCATAAAAAAACAAGGTTTAAAGACAACAGCAGCGAATTTTCATTTTTCGGTTTGGTCTTCCCTTCACCGTTCGAGTGTCACGGGCCTCCGTTGTTTCCAAATCGAAAATTCCCAAGCCGCGCTCTTTTAATTCCGCGGTCCAAAAATGCTGGAACCGAAGAAACCCGATCGCGGCCGCTTGGCACGGAAATTGTCCACCGGGTAAATAGCGTTTGACGTCAGCAGTGCACCTCCAGTCGAACTGGAGCGTCCCGAAGATGTTTGATGGCATGCATTTTACAAGAGAACCACTGAGTTTGTGATCTCTGTTATATACGAATTGTAAAGGATGTTTGTGGTGTATATTTGTAATGTCTAGTCATGGTCCATTGAGAAACGAGTTGCAATCTCGAAGGACGTTTAGACGAGCAAGAGAGTGGTAAGAAAAGAAGGGAAGGTAAAGGAGGCAGAGAGGAATGAAATAAAAGAAGAGGTACAACAAGAAGAGGTAAAATAGTAGAAAAAGATGGAAGAGTACAAAACTGGCCGGATGCAGATTCGAGACGCCCATTTCACGATAAAGAAACCGCGAAAGATTAATTGACTACGTTAAAGGGGGCCTTTTAAAGTATGAATATATATATATATATATACACTCGCTGCAGGTATGCATATAAACGCATCCGTGCACACTCACTCATACACCTTGATTTTATGAACCAACTTTTCTCAAGAATCATTCACACCTCAACCGAAGCTTCTCAATCCCTTTTATTCCTTTTTCTTTTTCTTTTTTTTTTTTTCAATACAACAAACATTTACCTACGTTATTTCATTTTACGATTTTCTCATTCACGGGGTAAGTGAGCACCTATATTGGAGCCGTTTATTTTGAAAGTGGTCTAAATCCATTTTTCAAAAAAAAAAAAAAAAAAAAAAGAAAAACTCGAAAATTTATAATTAAATTGCTGAAAACTAATTATTTATGCCGATATGTAATGACTCTTGAAAAATGGACTTAGGCCACTTTCAAAGTAAACGGCTCACTTGCTTGAAATGCGCCGAATTTGGAAGCGGGCTCACCTCGAAGACTCGTATTCTTCCTCGAACGTGGGCAACATTTTCTTCGGAGAAAACAAACGACAAGTACCGCGCATTAAAATTATATTGAAAAAAAAAGGCATAAGCGGAGCACCTATACTTGAGCCGTTTATTTTGAAAGTGGTCTAAATCCATTTTTCAAAAAAAAAATGAAGAACTCGGAAATTTATAATGAAATTGCTGAAAACTAATTATTTATGCCGATATATAATTAAAAATGGACTTAGGCCACTTTCAAAATAAACGGCTCACTTGCTTGAAATGCTCCGAATTTGGAAGCGGGCTCACCTCGAAGACTCGTATTCTTCCTCGAACGTGGGCAACATTTTCTTCGGAGAAAACAAACGACAAGTACCGCGCATTAAAATTATATTGAAAAAAAGAAAGGCACAAGCGGTAGTTTCTTATCGAAATTTGTTAAAGCAATTCATAAAGCGGACGTTAATCGCGCATTTTACAGCTACGGGGGAACATTCAGGTTTAATTAATACGCAGTCGATAAGAAATACGTGTAGAAAAATGCCTAGCAATTGAAATATAAATAATAATGAATTACACTCGGGTGTACTACGTTTAAGAAAGCAGGTTTCAGGCTCTGTTTACCAGCTTATTAATTGAAGATAAGATAAGTAGCGTTAATGCAGCAGACTATTAATGGTTTCGTCGCCATGCACCGAGTGTACGCGATTCTTTAATTGATTTTTATAGCTCCGAGGCTTCGCGCTGCGTTTGTCTTCGTTGCGGATTCTATCGCTGCGCTTCCTTACGAAGACCAAAAAAAGGAAATTCTCTTCTCGTAATTCTTTTCACGACTAATTTCTTTGATTTGTGGATGAAGCAGTTAAATGTATTCACTTTTTCCCCCTTATCTCGGCTACTTTCTTCGCCGTAGGACAAATTATCTAACTTTCAACGTTTTGTCTAGTCTCGGATTATCACAACCAAGATTCTTTCTAATTGGTTTTGGGCAATTTGTATAGGTTAGGCGCTTATCAAATAGGGTACGAGCGTTTGTATCTATATTTCTGGTACATAACGTCTAATGAGCCACCGCGTTGATGTTGCGCAACAATTTAGGTCCCATTCTCGGCTCAAACTCATCTTTCTTTAATTCATGGAATTTACCAGACTGACTCTGAGCCATTTGGCCTTTTTATTTCGGGCCGTTTTTCAGATTCGACCACTTTTTTATTTTGGTCCTTGTACAATTAACAAGAGATCTGGTTACCCGTGCAATCGAAGGGTATCAAATGCACCTAGATTATTCTGCGAAAGTACGCGATAGAAATTCGCCATTAAAAAAAAAAACCATAAAATTTCGATCGTTTTTGCAATTTTTGTATCGTATTTTTTTCCTACTAATTTAATTTTTCATAGTCGAAAACTAAAATTCCCGTTGTATTTGATACCAATCCAATTTGATACAAAATAAAAAAAAAAAGATAAGTTTTTGAAAAATTGTTAAAGTTGGTTCGATCGTTTTTACAATTTTTCGATCGTATTTTTTCCTACTAATTCAATATTTCCTAGTTGAAAACTAAAATTCCCATTGTATTTGATACCAATCCAATTTCATACAAAATAAAGAAAAAAAATAAGTTTTTGAAAAATGTTTAAAATTGGTTCGATCGTTTTTGCAATTTTTGTATCGTATTTTTTCCTACTAATTCAATTTTTCATGGTTAAAAACTAAATTCCCATTGTATTTGATACCAATCCAATTTCATAGAAGATAAAGAAAAAGAATAAGTTTTTGACAAATTTTTAAAGTTGGTTCGATCGTTTTTGTCATTTTTGGATCGTATTTTTTTTTTTCCTACCAATTTAATTAATTCGCGATTGAAAATAAAAATTCGCATCGTATGTGACCCAGAGTAAAAAAAAAAAGAATGAGTGTTTAAAAAATGTTTCAAGTTGAACACGATTTTTAATTCCAAGAGACTCGGAATTTCATGCTCATCAAAAATCATTCCTTCGAAAATTGTTTAACGACCTTATTGTTTTACATTTTTTGACCTCGAGCGCTTTTTAGTGCAAGCAATGAATAAAGAAGGGTTACTTCTGAAGGAGATAATGTAATTTTGGCGTTAAACTTCACCGGAAGTACTTCTAAACGCCCATGTTATTTTGTAAAAAGCCTCGCGGTCCTGTAATCTTCTTTTCTTTCTGTTCCTTCTTCTTCGTCTTCTTCTTCTTCTTCTTCTTCTTCTTCTCGTATACCTCATTTTTTTTATGTAAGCTGGAATACTACAAGCCTACCTACATACCAACCAGCTCGAGAATTAGCTCGTAAATATGGTCCCCATTACCTCCAAGAACCTGTGCGCAATTATCTTTATATAGAAAGAAAAATGGAGAGAGAAAGAAGAGAAGAAAGACAAAAAAGGCAAAAAAAAAAGGGAGGGAAAAAGGACGAAGACTGAAGCAAGGTACGCGTCTCTTGTGAAACTCTTCTCTTTATGTTTATCCATGAATTTTGTTGTTGTACATCTTTTTAATCCTTTCCACCCTCTTCTATAGTTGCGGAGACATGTATCTTGCCTTAAGCGTGTCGTGAATTAACTGGAGCTCATTAAATTCCCCTTTTTTTCCTTTCTTCTCGTCTTCTTTAACACAAATCCATTACATTTTAGACTGTAAAATCATTTACACCTTGACACATTCATGTTCATTTTATTCCCAAGTGAAAAATATCGACGTTTTCGACGCTATATTTTTTTCCCTTGTACATTTAATATCGTTACATCCTTATTGGTTGTTATTTTGTAAATTTCGGTTTCTCGTGACTGCCAAAAGTCACCTAAATTACAGTTTCTAAGGGTAGACAATTTCTCGAAATTCATTCTTAAAAGGTAAATATTTTTTTTACAAAAAAAAATAGGATTTCTTTAATTGCTCTATCGGTGTTGATTTTTTTAAACTAATTGATTTACTTCAGTCTCTGCCAAAACCATTCTCTCTTTATTTCGAGGAGTTAAAAGACACGCACGAATTTTTATAGACCCGGAAAAATGCAATCCCCCGTTACGGTGATCACTCAAAGTGATGCCGGGTCAATTTGACCCGGTGTGCCCTTTGTGTTCTATACCGGGGGTGTGCCCTTCAGGGGTTAATACCGATAAGTGCTGTTTTCTCTACAAAATTTTCAATACACACACTTTTTTCACAGCTTCGCGCGCATCGCGTGGAAGTAAAGGAAATTTCGTTATTCCAATTGTGACGCATTTTGGAGGATGGTAAATATAAAAAGCACTTAAAAGCTGCAACCTTTCTTATATCCACAAAGCGGATATTTTTAAACTCCTTTCGTATACCTTCATTCAACTTTACGGTATGCTCATGAATGAACACACTGTTTCCATGACCCACTTCTCTCTTTCCATTGTCACAGAGCTGTTCGATGATGAGAATATCGTAAAAAGCTGAAAAAAAAAAGAAGGAATCAAGCGCGAATAAGAAATCGACAGTGTCGATAGTTTCAGGTCAGCGAATTATACAAACGTGTGATTGTTTCATTTCGAAATAATTGGCCACCCTTGTATCGTGATTTTCGTGTTTATCGTTACTTCCATCAGTGATGCGTTGTCATCTTCATAATTGAGCCGTTCAATGCAAAAAAATCGATTGAATCAATTTTTTTCCATTTTTAAAAATTTCTTATTTAAGAAGAAATTTAAAAAACAAAATATATGTTATTTTATCATTTTTGTCAACTTCATTTTTTCTGCAGTTAATCTATTTGTGCACCGAACGGCTCAATTGGCACTTGAAATTGCTGAATCAATTCTCGGCGATGTTGAATTCCAACAGTTGCTCTAAAAAAAAGAACATAGTTAAATTTACCATATTTTTACTATACAGCTGGTGCCGTAGAGCTTTAAACTTTATTAAAATTGTATATCAAACCGTATTAAAATATTTATGGTACCCATAAAAATAAATACAGGGTACCATTATACCATACAGGGTATGGTGGAGCCCACGTGTATGGTACAAGTACCATAGAAATTTTGCTTTCGTAGCAATAATTTTATTGTAACTTTAACTACAATATAGTTACGTATATTTCATTAACTATATTCCGCTGAACCGTGCGAGCTTATCTTTGCTCATTTTGTCACGTGTTTTCCCTCAATATCCGATTTTTTCCCTTCAAAATCATGAATGTGATTTTTTTCAAAATTAGATTCCATCGATTCAGCTCATATTGTTGCGATTGCAATATGCCGGATCGGATGGAATCGACAGTGACGAGATTACAGTATCGCATCAATATTGACGGTCACCACTTCGCCACGACACCTACTGTAAATGGCCTTCCGTGGCCTCGAACGACCCTCGGTTACAGGTCATACTATTCGTCCGAACAGTCGCTATGAGAAAACACATACAAAGTGTGAGTCCTATTCTGGGATGTCACCTCCCGAGTGACTAGGAGATGACATCCCATAGAATAGAAGTCACACTTCGTATGTATTTTCTGATGGCGATGTCACCGCCTGAGTCACTCGGGAGGTGACATCCCATTTTTCGAAATGAATTTCGAATATCATCCGCGATATTTGAGCCATTATGTTGTTGCGAGCACGTGTGGCCATTGCACTTGCAATGCGATACCGACGTAAAACGAAAAAAAAAATCTCTATCCGTAGTTATACATTTTTGGAAAAGGAACCCATGGAAAGTTGGAACCAACTTTTTTTTTCTTGTCGATGTATTTCAAAGTTATCTCGGTCGGCGAATGTGCCGTAAGAGTAAAATCAAGTGGCGCATAACAATATTTTACAGAAGGATTAAAGACAAAGATAATATGAAGTGCAGCGACAAATCTATATGCGGTAAAGTACGTAGAGACGTTTCAACTGTGACATCCGGGATACATACGTGTGCCTGCACCTTCTTCGTCATGTTTGCGGCCCCATGCATGAAGTTATTCCTGGATAATGAAGTCAACGGTGAGATGTCGTTGATGCTGATGCTGAAGCTGATGCTGAACTTGAAGCTGAAGCTGAAGCTGATGCCGAAGCTGAAGCTGAAGCTGATGCTGAACTTGAAGCTGAAGCTGAAGCTGATGCCGAAGCTGGAACTGAAGCTGATGCCGAAGCTGAAGCTGAAGCTGGAACTGACGCTGAAGCTGCTTATGTTGACAATGACGCTCATCCTAAAGCTGACGCTGAATCTAAAATTGAAGTTGACGATGTTGATGCTAAAGCTGAAGTTGAAGCTGATGAGGATACCGATGATGCCACATTTTTCGTATAAAATGCAGAATCGAAAAATAAAAATAACACCAAAATATGCAAAATAAGGAAAATGAAAGAAAATTTCAATGTACATATACGCGTGTGTAAAAAAATAAAAATTAACGAAGAAGTGAAAAAGTCTTTGACCTTGAAATTATCCGTAAAAGCAGCAAAATGCGAAATTCGAACTTCGAGTCCAAGCGATGTTTGAAAAATTACCAATTTTTCCAAATCCACCCTTTGAAGCCAAAATTGCAATACTCGGGCTTACTCGAATTTCTCGACGATTTGGGGGGATAATTATTATCAAAGTCACACGATTCCACAACCTTTTAACACCCTCAGCAAGCCGAGAAATAAGCCAAGTAAAAGGTGTTATATAAACTGCCAAGAGCCATACTCTTCGCACTTCACATAATCTTTTTTCTTCCTTTTTCCTTTTTTTTTCTTTTTCCTTCCTTAAGTCTTTTTATACGTATGTTGTAAAGAAAAGGGCTTATCTTTCATATAAACACTCAGGGTGTTCACCCTTTAGATATATACTCAAGAGACACTCGTATATAAGTTTGAACACAAAAGAAAAAGAGAAAGTGCTTTTTCTTTAAGATTTATTTATAAATGAAACCGAGTGTCTTTGATCTTTTTCTTCTTGTTTAAGAGGTCGATCATATTTTATAAACATTTTTACCCCGTAAAATTACAATTCTCAATTATCACATCGAATATGAAAGCAAATAAATCGATAAACGTGACAATTTAATCTTGACGAATTTTGAAAATCGTCACTTTTGTGAATTTTGTATTATTATCTTTGTAATGATTGATCTCATTTTAACTCGATATCGAACTTTTTGGTTTCAGTATGCTGGCATTCGCATAGGACCCGTTGTAAAGAAAGATGTAATGAAGGCATCCATCATGTTGGAACACGACAGTCAGTAAGTAGAGACAAAAAACACCTTTATACTTGATAAATTCATTTATAAAAATGTTTTAAAAAATTTGAACTTCCAATTCCAATCAAATCTCGTAATATAAAAATAGTTGTTGGAAAATGAAATGATGCAATTTCAATTTTTCTCCTACTTTCTGATAATTCCGAACCTCGCCAACAATTATCAATAATAGCAAAATATAGCAATTATTTCTATCCCCTCTTGTACATCCGTGAGAATTTCTCGTAACAGCTACATTGTTGTGTCCAACACGAACGTATTTGAATAGAACGAATTGTTGTACTTTTGTATTAGATTATCCTATAAGTTGCATAGTAGTTGGAAATCATGAAAGGTGCAGCAAAAAAAAATTACAAATTTTTTTGTTGTTGCAGCGTTGCAACTCTCGTTATGCAATAAAACGCATCGCTGTGTCATTAAGCAATAGCTAGCTCTCTTTTATTGTCAAATTTAGTTGGTTAAAAATTAGTATGACAGTGAAGTTTGGGGGCCTAAGGCACAGAAATTCTTGTAACCAAGAAAAATCCATTTCTTCTCCTTCTGCACTTTTATATGCAACTGTAGCTTTTCGTGTTTAATTAATTTCAATGAGATCGAGTTTATCGATGATCCAATAATTTCTTGTTCAACAGAATGCAATAGATCTCTTTGTACATCGAGGCTCCAGTTGATGAAATGATCATGAATCTATTAAAAAATAATTTGATTTCACACGAAATGAAATTAGCATAATTCATGCGAAGCTCGTAATTAGTTTCATGGAATTAATTGTTTTAGAGGTAACCGTCATTCTTTACAAGTGATGGTACTCTTCATAGGTGATCTCATGATTATACCAAGATCTTTTTTAAGAATAAGTTTTTTTATAAAAATCATCTTTTTTTTAAAATATACCTCACACGTTTATTTTGGTTATTAACGATTACATTAAGTATATTTCATTTCATGACGTTTCGAATTTTTTAATCGAAACTTTCTTCAGAAGATAACAAAAATTAAAATATTTAAAAAACCATTTTTTTATATTATGTCAATCATTTAAAAAAAATAATAAATAATTATTTAGGCATTAACCTGAAGTCGTCGATAATCTATAAAATAATATTAGAAATCGCAATATTTTTGAATTGTTACTATTTTAAATGATAAGAAATTATTTTCTTCGATGAAAGTTCCAAATTTCTGGAAAAAGTTTGCGCGAAGGCGCTGAAAGCTGTGAGAAATTCAATAATACGGGAGAAAATTGCTAGAGTGACTTTGCGAACTTTCATCATCGAAAACACATGTATCTACATACGTTTCTGAAAATAGAAATGTGTCTAAAGAAAAATACGGGTCTCTTTGTTTAGGTACGCAACGATATTAGCGTTTGATGTAAAAATAGAACGAGATGCGCAAGAATTAGCCGATTCCCTTGGGGTAAAGATCTTCCAAGCTGACATCATTTATCACCTCTTCGACAAGTTTACCGCCTACAGGGAAGAATTGCAACAACGAAAAAGAGACGAGAACAAACACATTGCAGTCTTCCCTTGTAAACTACGTGTCCTGCCACAGGTAAGCGAAAAAAGTAGAAAAATTTATTGTGTTTTAATGGAGAGCTTCATCCAAGACTGAATTACGATAACCCTCGATGCTTTCTTATTAAAAATCAATGAAATGAGAAAAATCGCAATTTCCCATTCCAAAGGTAGCAGTAGTTGACCATGTACCAGTAGTTGATCATTTTCTAAAAAACCATAAAACAAAAGATTTTTATAAGATGTGCACTTTCATCAAAATAAAAACATCAGATTTTATAAAAATCTTATTTTTTATGGTTTTTTTTAGAAAATGGTCAACTACTGGTACCTTTACCTTAATGCATTCTTATTTTTAGCTTATTTCGACATTTAATCAAATTCTTGTTTAAATTAATGTCGACGCAAAATGACTGACAAAATTATTTGAGGTATTGGAGAAAATAAGGCATTTCAAGTAATTCTAATTAATTGAATTTTAAATAAATATTATACTACATTAAATTCAATTTAGATGATTATTATTTTTTATAGGGATTTTAACTAAAAAATGAAAACAATGAAAGCAAATCGTAAAAATTACAAAGAATTAAATTAGGTAAAATAAATGAGTTTAAAATAAATTCAATACAATAAAATAAATTAATTCCAATTTAGCAGGAGCCTATTTTTTACGCATCATATAATTAATTTTGCCGTTATTGATTGTTAATTTTGTATCCACGCTTTAGGGAACTTGTCCCAAAGCGTCAAATAAATGGCTCCAACTCTAATTCTAGCAATTTCGGGTCAATTTTTGTACCAAAAAAAAAATAATTATTGAAAAAAAACTTTGTTTTTATTGAAAATTATTGTTTTCGTAGACGTGAAATAATTGAATAACCTAGAAAGGAATAATTTGATGTGAAAAAAAAAACGTGTAAGCGTGAAACATTAAAATTCGAAGTTTGGACGAAAAACAATATTTGCTAGTGACGTGGATTGATATTGATAAAAGATACTCAAATATTAAATATACGTTTTTCTCAACACATGTTGATATTGAAGTACATATAACGATAATGGCGATACACATACGTATACACTCGTACACATGTGTATCAGAATAGTTTTCTCATGAGTCAAGGAAGTTTAAAAAGTAAAATTTATCTGAAACTATAATTACCGAGGAGCGCGATATTGAGAGATCATAAAGCCAGAGGTTAAGATAATCGGTAAACCACCGAGTCTATCGCTTCCGTCCTTGTTTAAGAGGGGTTGACCCCGCTCTATACTTTTAACTTCCTGTCGGGTATATGCTAGTTGCAGAGGGAGCATCCGGTGCTGATACAGAGCTTGATCTCCTCCTCCCTCCCAGCATCTCGCACTCTGTCACTTTTACATACATCTAACGCGGAGTGCGGTACACAACATTTTCATAGTTTGCTCTATCTTTATAAAATGCCCCGTAATGTATGTTATTAAAAAAAACGTCGGATATTCGACGTCTTTTTTTTTTTTTTTTTAATAGAAAAGATGCTTATCACTTAGACATTCGTAATCGTATGAGCCGGAAGTGAAGGCGGACGGGAAACTATAACGACTGGAGTTTGCGAAATGATTTCAAGCGAAAGTAATTGGTACCGTTGTAAATTCTTACCGCATATTTATATGTACGTACCGTATAGCGTGCGAGAGCATAGGAACCGATAACGATTTCCTTGAACGTACTCGTGTCCCGATGGTAATTGGACGTCTTTATGATATAGATACTCCAATAGAATCTTATTTGACCTTATTTATAGATCCTTTTAAACACTAATAACGCACGGGGTGTTAAAAGAAGGGTCCAGGCGTTTCTATACTCGTTCAGATTTTATACTCGTTCGAAAACAAATTTTTAAAACGCAAAAATTGTGGAGTTTTCGCTCGCAATTATCCTCCTCGTGCGAAATTTTTTATCTAATTATATTTGCTTATTACTAGTACATTCGGTCAATATACAATTATTGGAGTCCGACAGTTTACCAATTTCTGTCTGGAATGAAAAATTAGGGACGGAATGGGACAATCGTTAATTCGTTATCTCCTCGAGACGGACATTTTCGGTAATCGTGGTTTTCATAAAAAAAAAAAATCTTCCTATTTTTTTTATTATTATTGTTTGGTAATAGTTGCAGCAGCTACATGGAGTCATAATACACAGGATGTTTAAAAAAAAGGGTCTAGGATTTAAAGTACTCTTTTTTTATACCTACTCGTTTGAAAAAAAAAAACCATTCCAAATTGTAAGAATTGTGGAGCTTGCTATACCTACATAATGACGTTTCGAATTTTTAAAAATATAATAATAATAATAATGGATATATAATAATTTTTTTTAAATCAGCCGTTTATTTTGAAATTGATCCAAGTCCCGTTTTTTTATAATTTCATAAAATGTATTTTATAGCGGCTAACTTCAAATGGCACATGTTACTACAGTTAACAACAAAAAACTCGCAAACGGACTTTGGCTATTTTCAAAATAATAATAATAATAATAATAATAATAATAATAATAATGGAAAACACATAGTACGTCTTTGTCTTACTTACAAATTATTTATTAACAATTTCAACTACACCCGTAGACACGAGACTGATTGCAACTGTTCCTTTCCATTTTTTTTTTTTTTTCCAGTATATTTTCAATTCAAGGGACCCAATTGTGATGGGTGTCATGGTCGAAGCTGGGATACTCAAGGAAGGAACACCACTTTGCGTGCCAAGTAAAGAAGTAAGTCATTACATACGATTACGTATACACACATATATATTTATTTAAAAAGCTTTTATATTTATTACGTCGCTCACGCCGTTAACGACGACACAGCGTTTTATTCTCTGCCTTTCAATTGTTGCAAACCGATTCCCCTTTTTCGTGGGTATAAAAAGGGACGGGAGAAAGAGGAATTCTTTCCTCCACAGATAGGAGATAAAGGACGAAAAATGACGGCAATTAAGGAAATAGTAATTTACTTGATGAAATATAATTTAAGGAGAAAAGGGAAAGACAAAAAATGGGGGAGGGACGTTATTAGTGTTGCGATTTCACGTGTAGGTGAACCTGTTCGTGTTTTACGTGGCGATTGCTCGATCGCTCAAGACGTACCTACATAATCGTAGGAGGACCAGGTTTTTCCTTGCCTTACTCGCATTAGTGCCGGCTGTGTGTACGCACACACGGTGCCTTCGCGTCGTAGGCGTACGAAGGTATCTTGAGGTTGGCGTGCAAATTCAATAAAACGCCGAGGAAAAAAAAAACAGGAAATTTTGCATAAGTCAAAGAGATAAAATCGTAATAGGAAGAACTTTTTGGGAATAAAGTTTTCAGAGTTTCATTCAAGAGCTCGAACAAAACTGAAAACAAGTGTCCCTGTGTTGGAGAGGAAGTCATTCAGACAGTATAGATTTCTTTTAGCAGTTTAGAGTGGAATCGCCAGTTTGAGATCAGCTCCTGAAATAAACCACGAGTTAGTTTTACATCGCTCGAATTTAATTGCACTATTTCTGCTTTTCATCATGGTTTTTGAAATCGCTCACGAATACCAATAAAAAAAAAGGCGCTGATGTCATCGTGGTTGCAATTTGGGCATTTACGTGCATCCTTTCAATTTTAGAATCGAAAGGATGCACGTGGATGCATTTGCTCCGTTCTGGAGAATTGCATCAGGCAGGTTCAGAAGTGAAAAACGACTATAAGCGAATACTCGATGCTTGAAAAAAATAAATTAATAATATTCATATAAAAAAAATAATAATATTCATATTTGATCGGCCTTAGTGAGGTGGTACATCTAAAACTTAACAAATGGAGCATTTTCTGAATATTTTTTGATTTTCCTGATTTTGTTTTTGATATTATACCAATTTTTTGTGAGGCACAATGTAGATCCATGCCTCCTTCGGAAGTGTGCAAAATTTTCTTGGGATCAAATAAATAGTTTCTTTTTTTTCAATTGGCGCTTAAAGATGAAAAAATTTAATTTGTGAAAAATGAGAAAAAAAGAATGAGCAAAAATTGGTAACTCTAAAAATTAATTTTAGCATTTTGTAGATTCTGAAAGAGAAAGGTACGAATTTTCAAATGCGCCTAGTTTCGAAAAATCCATATTTTAACCCCATTCGTCGCCCAAGTCCTTTTAAGTAATGGAACTTTAATGACGTTACCTGATTTTTCTTTTTATCGCAAGCAAAGAGTAAGAGAATTTATATGCATCGAAGGTAGAAGTGAATCTATTAGTCTATTGGTGATTTAGATCATAACCGTTGTGCAACTCTCTCCCAGTCTACTATTGTCGTGCTGACATTCATGAGCTGTAATAATTTCGCAAGGAGCTTATTATAACAACGAAAGTTTTTATTTCGCTTTTTATCTCACTCGTTCATTTCTTGTTACTTCGATGTTTATTTATCACCTTTCCATATCGTTAACGGTCATAAATCGTTGAATGCGTTTCTCCTTGTGTTTCTTCAAAAAACAAAAAGCCAATGGTTTTTCATTTTATTCAATGTTTGTATATTTTTTCTTCGCTAGCAACAACGCGCCCAAAAAAATCGACTTTTGGAAAAGTTTTTTTCGCACTTTCGGGACACCCATATCCGATGTATTTTTTTCCGAGGAATCCATTTTTATTGTCAAAATTCCCAAAATCCAACGGGAAATGCCTTTTTTCCTCAAAAAACCTACTTTTAACCAACTTCCGGTGGGATTTCGTCAAATTTGACCTTGGGAATCGATTCTACGGGAAAAATTACCCCTAAAAATGATTTGTCCAACCCCGTTTTTAAAACTTTAATTTTTACCCCATTTTTGGGGGAAGGGATAGGTGTGCCCAAAAAAATCGACTTTTGGAAAAGTTTTTTGCGCACTTTCGGGAGACCCTTATCCGATGTATTTTTTTCCGAGGAACACATTTTCATTGTCAAAATTCCCAAAATCCAACGGGAAATGCGATTTTTCCTCAAAAAACCTACTTTTAACCAACTTCCGGTGGGATTTCGTCAAATTTGACCTTGGGAATCGATTCTACGGGAAAAATTACCCCTAAAAATGACTTGTCCAACCTCATTATTAAAACTTTAACTTTTACCCCATTTTTGGGGGAAGGGATAGGTGTGCCCAAAAAAATCGACTTTTGGAAAAGTTTTTTGCGCACTTTCGGGAGACCCTTATCCGATGTATTTTTTTCCGAGGAACACATTTTCATTGTCAAAATTCCCAAAATCCAACGGGAAATGCGATTTTTCCTCAAAAAACCTACTTTTAACCAACTTCCGGTGGGATTTCGTCAAATTTGACCTTGGGAATCGATTCTACGGGAAAAATTACCCCTAAAAATGACTTGTCCAACCTCATTATTAAAATTTTAATTTTTACCCCATTTTTGGAGGAAGGGGTAGGAGTGCCCAAAAAAATCGACTTTTGGAAAAGTTTTTTCCGCACTTTCGGGAGACCCATATCCGATGTATTTTTTTCCGAGGAATCCATTTTGATTGTCAAAATTACAGATTTTCAACGGGAAACACGATTTATCCTCAAAAAACCTGTTTTTGACGACCTTCCGCCAGGATTTCTTGAAAATAGACCCTTAGAATCTATTCAGCACGGCAAATTACCCTTAAAAATGACTCGTCCAATCACAATTTTGAAACTTGAATTTTTACCTTATTTTTGGGGGAAGGGCAAGCTAGTGTAACACGTCACGAGTAGTGAGGGATAGGGACTCTGCGCTGATACCAAATGGCGCTAGAAGCTAAATTTTCGTGTTTTGAATTAGTATTCTAATTTCTAGTTCCTAAGACACGAGCCACCAAATCCAAAACCTCCGATCGAAAACAGTTCACTTTTGCCACTTGAAATTTGACACACAGGCTTGTGTTGCGGTGAAAAAGAGAAAATCTGAAAAAAGGAGTTCCATTCCAAATGCATTAGGGAGTTTGAGGAACGTGTGGAAGCACGTGTGGGCTAACTATATGGTTGGGGGTCTGCTTTCTATGCGAGGGCGAGATCAGAATGCTCGTTTGACGCATGAAGGAGAAAAAGAAGAAGAAGAAGAAGAAGAAGAAAACGAAGAAGCGGAGAAGTAGAAGTAGACGTGGAGGAAGACGAAGATGTAGATGTAGATGTAGACGTGGACGTAGACGTAGACGTGGACGTAGACGTAGACGTAGACGTAGACGCAGAAGTAGACGTAGTCTCAGACGCAGAGATAGACGCAGAAGTAGACACAGAAGTAGAAGTTGAGATAGAAGTAAGTAGAAGTGGAGGTATAGACCGAAAGAAAGAACCGATGGGAAGGAAGTGAAGCGAAGTAAAGAGGGAGCAAAACTCTTGAATAAACCTTTTGCTTCGCAACCCACCTAAACACGCACACGCAACCGCATAGTTCTCTTAAGCAAAGGTGGGTTGTTACAAGCAGATATAGGTAGGTGGTTTCTAAGAGGCTCCTCTATTATTTATTCGCTTAGAAAATGCTTCGCTATCAGATTTCTATTTTTAAAAATTCACAAAAAGCTGTATCGAAACGAATAAGCTTACCTTAAAAGGTAAACTCAGCCTCTCAGCTATGCCTCCTTCTAATGGTACACAAATTTCGAAATTTCACGTTTTTACAGAAAACAGAGTGATTTTCTTACAGATTTTATGCCGAAATGACCATTATTTATTTAAAAATTGCACAAAATGCAATTTTTATGCAATTTTAATAATTGAGCCGTTCAATGCACAAATCGATTAACTGCATTTTTTCCATTTTTTAAATTTGTTATTTAACCTTTAGAGGTCGGGAGTGGTCGAAATTTCGACCACCAATTTTGTCAGGCGATCGACGTGACAAATTCTTCGATTTTATGTACAAATATCGAGAAAAAAAAGTCGAATTTTAAGGTAAAATTCCCCGTCCTCTGAAGGTTAAAAAGGATTTTAAAAAGCAATATATGCTATTTTATCATTTTTGTCAACTTCATTTTTCATGGAGTTAATCGATTTGTGCACTGAGCGGCACAATTACTGATTTGTAAATTTCTTTCGGTTACACGTGTATTAAAAAGTTGTTAAAACGTACATTTCTAGAACATATTTAAAAATCATGGAAATCGATGGGGTCTATGCTTTTCTATATAATTACCGCACCTTTTTACTCTCACCATTCAAATTCCAATCTTTAATAGGAAAATTCGTTACTTGCACGTGATTTTGCGAATTTCAATTTAATTCGAGTTATTTATTGATCGCGAAAACACGAAAATATAAAATATACCATATATATGTAGAATATACAGGGTGGGTCACCACATTTTGCCATTTTACCATTACGCGTGGCAAAATAATGGCAAAATGTGGCGACCCACCCTGTACATAGAACATATTAAAATAATTACAGACTCCACTAAAATTTTATTTCAAATTATGTCAACAATAAAATAACGTCGAATAATTAAACAGAAAAAAATTAGTTTAAAAAATTGGTAGTTAAAATAAATTAGAAGTGAATAAATAAAGAAGGGTAAAAGATTTCAAAGATCGAGGTATTGCCGATGAAAGGTTTTTTGTGGGTACACATAAATTACATTGAAGTAATTAAACTTGTTTGTCACTTAATTATCGTTATTAATTAATTATCATTCGTTACCGTATCATTCTAAACGCGATACTCCTACAATCACTGGGAACGGTTCTTTCACGAGCGTAGCATGGCTTTGACAAATTATAGAAACATTCCTTCCGTGATTGGTGCACGAATTTTTACTCTTGGCTCATTTGTAACGCGTATAAACATTTAGACGCCTAGCTCGACTCCGCTAACCCCGAGGATAGATGCTGCGCATTGCCACGGAATGGTTCTTATTCCGAGGCTAAAGTGCACATCAGGACTCGAGCAAAGGAGTAACACAGATATAGCATTTATTATGGCACGGAGCACAAACATACAATCATAGGTATTCAAAAGCAAAAGCATAATACAAAGTAGGTACTGTATGTCTCGCCTTTCTCAATTACGCGTCTTGTCCCTAGTCAGGACAATGGAAACATTAATATTACATCTGATCGAAAGGTGAGAGGGTGGTTGAAATGCCTTACCTTATTTTTTCTTTGATTGTTTCTATTATACTAGGAACAACGCGCGCGCGCGCGCTGTGAATTCGTTTTTTACGTCTTATTGACGGTCATGAAGAAACTTAAGTAATCGTAATTTGGAAATTATTGAATTGAAATTGAAGCTATGCTCAAAAATTCGATTTTTCGAATCAACTTTTGGGCACTTTCGGGAGACACTTATTCGACGTATTTTTTTCGCGAGGAATCCATTGTTATTGTGAAAAATCAAGAATTCCTGCGGGTAGTGCGATTTTTCGTTAAAAAACATGGTTTTCACGACCTTCCGCTAGGATTTCATGAAAATAGATTCTTGGAATCGATTCTACGCGTCAAATTACCCCTAGAAATGGTCTCCTCGATTTTATTTTTGAAATTTTTGTTTGCACCCCATTTGCCGGGGCAAAGGTTAGTCAACTTTCGGTCGAAAAAATCGACTTTTCGAAAAATTTTTTTCCCACTTCCGGAAGACCCATATCCGATGTATTTTTTTCCGAGGAATCCATTTTCATTGTCAAAATTTCGGATTTCCAACGAGAAATACGATTTTTCCTTAAAAAACCCACTTTTTACCAACTTCCGCTGAGATTTCATCAAATTTGACCTTTGCAATCGATTCTACGGGAAAAATTACCCCTAGAAATGACTTGCCCAACCCCATCTTTGAAACTTTAATTTTTAGCCCATTTTTGAGGAAGGGGTAGATGCCCAAAAAAATCGACTTTTGCAAAATTTTTTTTAGCACTTTCGGGAGACCCATATCCGATGTATTTTTTTCCGAGGAATCCATTTTCATTGTCAAAATTCTCGAAATCCAACGGGAAATGCCTTTTTTCCTCAAAAAACCTTCTTTTTTCCAACTTCCGCTGGGATTTCAATAAATTTGACCTTTGCAATCGATTCTACGGGAAAAATTACCCCTAGAAATGACTTGTCCAACCCCATTTTTGAAACTTTAATTTTTACCCCATTTTTGAGGGAAAGGGTAGGTATGCCCAAAAAAAGACCTTTGGAAAAAATTTTTTCCCATTTTCGGGAGACCCTTATCCGATGTATTTTTTTCCGAGGAATCCATTTTCATTGTGAAAATTCCAAAATTCCAATAAGAAATGCGATTTTTCCTCAAAAAACCCACTTTTTACCAACTTCCGCTGGGATTTCATCAAATTTGATCTTTGGAATCGATTCTACGGGAAAAATTACCCCTAAAAATGACTTGTTCAACCCCATTTTTCAAACTTCAATTTTTACCCCATTTTCGGGGGAAGGCCCAAGACCCAAGAAATCTGTTTTTTTTTTTTTTGAGGATCCACATAAGACTACCCTCTTAAAAATCGCTCGCAATTTTTATCTTACGTTAATATATTCGCCAATTCCCAATAATCAAAGAATATACATTTTTCTGAATTTGGGGAAACAAGAAGAAAGTTTGAATGGACCTTCGGTCGCAATAATTGGCGATAAAATATTTGAAAACACGGCGAAATGTCAATGTACGTAGAAAGTATGAAGTCTTCTTTGAGAAATACATTGAATTCGATTGGGAAACATATTTATTACATGAAAAGCCTAGAATAGATAAGGTGTTGTTGAACTTGTTCACTGATAATGGAACTTATAATAAGAGATATTCACATCCCTCTCATCATCCTCTTTTTCTCCTCATTTCTCTTTATCTCTCCTTACCTTCATCGACATAACGAATACGTAGAATTCGTTGATTACTTGACCCAATTTCCCTATCTTCTTTAGTACCATGCCGTTTCCTTATTTGTTGCAAACTTTAATTGACGGAACTTGTTTTCAAAATCCACCATGTACAAACAGACGTTATACGTCGAATGAGACGCGCCGTATCGCAACCAGTACCGAGTCTCCGACAGTTGGATTTCAAATCCCCTTTATCCCAAAATTTCCGTGTCAAGGTTTCCGTTGTTGGCGCATTTCGGTTTGACAGTTTCGTGAATGGTCGCTGGTGCGTTTCTTTGAGAAGAACATTTGTCAAAGTTATTGCAAGAAACCAATCTTTTCATTCATTCGTTCACGACTTCGCACCTAAGGCAATGACTGACCTGAGTCAACATTTCGTGACGATCAACATCCGGACAGGATCATGGCGTTCTTCCTTCCTTTACGACGACTGCGAAGCTTTGCATCTTTAAACTTTGCCAAAAGAGCAGGAAGCAAGGAAAAGATAATATGACGCACCTGGCTAACACTCCAGTTATTTTTCAAAGCGAAGAACTGATATTCTCAGATTCTTTGTTGAACAGAATTTATGAGTTTCAGAAGAAAAGCCATGCAAATATGAGTCAGGAATTAGAGGCAGGGGTTTAAAGATTCACCTAGCGATAATTGCTCGGTGATGCCGTCATTAAAAATATTCGTGGTGTGAAGCTGCACCGAAAAAAAAAATAAAGGCATCAGCTATTTATTTAATAAATTAATTAATTAATTAATTAATTATTTAATACGTTAATTAAATAATTATTAATTATTTAACTAACCCAAGCGTGAAAGTAGTTATAAATGTAGTGAAAATTACTAGAAACATATGGTCGATGCTTTATTCAACTACAGCAATAGTTAGAATTACTATAAATTTTGTGAGTTTAGAGTATTTTCAATTTTCAATCGAAGAATTTTTAAGAAATTTGATTATTGAAAAATCGGCGAATGTTAAAATCAAATCTTTGATTTTCGGGAGAAACAATCGACCTTTTTTTCGTCCATAAAACTGAGAATCTGCAACCCAACAAAGAATCCTTCGATTGATAACTAATTTTTTAAGAAAAAGAAAATGAAGATCGAGGAAAAGTGCAACGTGGAAGATGTTGCAGGGGATGCAAAATATATATGCGACGATGGGCACAGCCGAATATCATGACCGACTCGTAACGTGGGGAATAAAAAAGGGCTCAAATTTTGGTGTTGATTTAAGAGAAACTATGAAATTTAATATTTAATTTATTATTATTCGTCCTATCATACAATTATAATTTAATGTGACGAAACCGAATTTTGAAAACGTATTTCGTATTAAAAGGAATTGATCGAATTTAACACGTTGACTGCCACGAACAATTTACGCGACTCCTTATTCACGCCGCGTGGGTCGTAATGGTATACGCTATTGCATTTGTCATAACCAGCGCGGCCCGAACGGAAAGTTTAGTGCCGGTCACCGGTGACCAACGTGTTAATGGTCCAACTCTTTTGTCCAATCGCGGAGGGATAACGAAAATGCATTTTTTTGAATTTTTTTTTGTTTTTCGAATGAATTTTTACATTTGTAAAAGTCGGGGCATGGTAACGAAGGAACTGGGAACTAGTAACTAGCAACTAGAAAGCGCGTGTTATTGGAAAGACAAACGCCGAGGGCGGGAGAATGCACGAGAGCAAAGTCATAGTGTGTATATCGAGTTAGCGAGTAAGCTGGGTATGATCACAGCGAAGCACGCAGTAACGGATGCACTTTTGGCATAGCTGTGAAAAGCAGACGTTGTTCGAGACGGGAACCGGAAGTCTATTTTCGTGGCTGTTACGGATTTAGAAATCCTTTATAGTTTTGTATATGAACCGCACGAGTCTAGTCTCGCTGCAACTACAGTTTTACTACTGGCATATGTTTTCATTGCTGCTGCTGCTGTTATTGCTGCTGCTGCTGCTGCTGCTCCTCCGTAGCTGGTATTGCTGTTGCCTTTCCTATAGCTTCCAATGGAACCTCTATTGCTACTCAGCAAGAAATATTTCAAACTTTGAAATCCTAATATTCGGTCTAGGTATTACTGAATTATTTCTTACCCTACCTAATTACCCTACAGTCGGTAATTAACTCTATTTTTACCAAAGGTGTCGAAAGACACTTTTTAGAATTTTAATTTATAATAATTTTCGAGGTTTAATTTAATCTTTCTTTTGAAATCGACAAACGGGAGGTGCTTAGTAGAGCAATTGTGTATCTGTAAAAAATTTGGTATCAAGAAAATCTATTCTAATTATAATTTTATATTTTTGGTTTGGGATTTTGGATTGCGTATATTAAGGACGATAGAAATAGTGTTAATAGCACGAGCCTGTAATAGTAATTACAAATATTCGCATTTGGATGCTCTTGTTTAGGTAAAAAATAATGCGAAGCTGCATACATCCAATGTAACATATGCATGTAGAAAAATGATGCTAGCAATTTTACGCAATAATTGGGAAAAGAAGGAAAAAATAGGGAACGAGGGAAAGAATATGAATTTTCGTCATTTTTTATAATTAATTAATTATTAATTTTCGTAATTCTTCCGTCCCATTTTTCTTCATAGTTTTTCTCCAACATACAATAATTTGACCTATGATATTATTATAACCCGAGAATTTGTGCTTTGCAGTTTTTATACTAAGTACAGTACATGCCTACATACACGGGAAAAAAAACGAAATTCGCAAATTTGCATAAATGTGCAACGTCAAAATCGGGAACAGAAGGAAAGAATATGAGTTTTCATATTTTTTTAATAATTTTTATGGATCTTTCGTTATTCTTCCGCCCTATTTTTCTCTATAATTTTTCTCCACGCTGATAAAAAATGTACGGTAATTCTAACTATCGCTATAGTTAAATTTGGCGTCAACAGTAATTTCTAGTAATTTTCACTACATTTATTGTTACTCCAACTATTAAGCCAAGTAGCAATTAAATAATCAGTGCCTTTATTTTTTTCGGTGTAACTTACAATAATGTAATTTATTATATTATTATAAATCGAGGATTTTGCGCTTTCCAGTTTTTGCACTTGGTACAAAAGAGAGGCTTCTTTCATGCTCTTGCTGTGTACGTTGCATCCGGATATAACACTTTACTTTTTTATACCAACTTCCGCTGAGAATATGAGTAATGCATTTGCAACTTTAGATTAGGAACTTGGGTAGAGAATAATGATTTATTAGGGCTATTTTGCTATTTCCCTATTTTATTTTTGCCAAATGAGCGGAATTTCATTTTTTGGCAATCCGGAAAAGCTCGATAAGCTTATCATTCGTGGCCAATACATGCATGTACTAC
This sequence comes from Gasteruption jaculator, assembly GCA_949825005.1. Taxonomy (NCBI): domain Eukaryota; kingdom Metazoa; phylum Arthropoda; class Insecta; order Hymenoptera; family Gasteruptiidae; genus Gasteruption; species Gasteruption jaculator. Next base: position 8,244,339 of record OX463770.1, read on the forward strand.
ATACGTTCATGAGCAAGCTATATACAAAATTCTGTTCGATTGAAAAACCCGACGACAGACCACATCCCGCTTCATTTCCGGCAAGCAAGAACTGCCTCTAACAACACTTCCGGTCGTTTATCAGTCGCACGAGCTCCATCGTGGCGATAGAGGGGGGTTCAGGGGAAAGAGAAAGAGGAAGAGAAGAATACACAGACACACATGGCATGTAGGGCAGGAAGTAAGAATGCAATTGATTTGTCAGGTTTTATTTCCTTTTTTGCTTCGAGCTAATTATTATTATCATTATCTACCGTTTTACCTTTATCGAGACTTATCTCATATCTTACCGTTCGAAAAGACACATTTTTCGTTGCATCATAACTTACGTAACGAACTTTTGCGCGTTCTGTTTTTACTTCCGATTAGATTTTTTTTTTCAATTTAACGCGAATAGGTACTAAAATCTGCATTTTTGCGGAGAAATTTCTTTTATTTTAATTTGTTCTAGATTTTCTTTTATAATTAATTAATTTTATAAATTAACATTTCTGTTTTTTTATAATGAAATTTCTATATTTCAAAAAATGTCTCGAAACTTTAATTTTTTTTTTGTTCATAACCTCTTTTTGTCAAGTTAACGTGGAGGTATTAAAAATTGAAGATATTTATTTTATTTAATTCTGTATTATATTTTATTTTGGAATTCACACATTTTATAAATTAACATTTCTGAACTGTACAAAGAAATTTCTATATTTCAAAAAATGTCTCGAAACTTTAATTTTTTTTTTGTTCATAACCTCTTTTTGTCAAGTTAACGTGGAGGTATTAAAAATTGAAGATATTTATTTTATTTAATTCTGTATTATATTTTATTTTGGAATTCACACATTTTATAAATTAACATTTCTGAACTGTACAAAGAAATTTCTATATTTCAAAAAATGTCTTGAAAATTTTGTTTTCTTGTACATAATTTCGTGATTTTCTTTATTTTCATTTTTTTTTTCCAGCAAATTTTGTAAATTATTTTTCTTCGTGTAGTTGGGCGCTTCGATTATTGAACGTTTATGTAAAGGTGGGTACATAACCATATAAGTACACGGTGCACTTCAAAATTTTGCATTGGGCATATTCGTAAAATGGCGATAAAAGAGAGAAAAAAAAGTAAGAAACAATTTGAGAATATGTGTCTTTCTTTTCTTCACTCGAAACGCGTGGGTGCCCGATGCTGGTTGTATCCGAGTGAATTTATTTCTTCCTAAACGTCCTCTCCTGGCACGTGGGACGTGACATGAGAATCAGAGGCCGGGAATGAAGGATGAAAAGAGAGAAATCTGAAGTATTTCTTAAAAGAAACTTTTATTTACGAGTTAAATCGGTTTTTACGTATAATGGAAAACGGCGTAATAATTCTTTTTGGTATTTACACACTCACAATTTTCTCGGAAATAAGTTTTATGGCTTAATTGTTCTTCATTAACTGGGGTCATATGAAACTGGTTATTGTATTTTTTTTTTTTTCGAATTAATGCAGCAGAATTTACTGTCTTATCCGATTTAACCCCTTCAGGGGTAGTGGGGCGTATACGTTTCACACCTACTTATTTTTAATATTTTCTAATTTATTATACAGCTTTGAAGTGCATACAAGCACTTTTCAGGTTCAAGAAAGTCTAATTGTGCAACTTTTACGGAAAATTGCTGAATTAAATTTATTTTCATGTTTGTTTGAAATATTTAATGCAAATAAGCTGGAATTTTTTCCAAAGAATGTGGCCCTCAAAGGGTTTTCTAAAGTTTAGAGAAATTATCAATTACAAAACAACATAGAAAAAAATATTATTGATTCAAAAACAGCATAGAAAAAAAATATTATTGATTCAAAAACAAAATTGTCACGGGCTGCCACAAATATTTGATAGTTGAGCCGTTCAATGCACAAATCGAATAACTCCATTTTTTTCCATTTTTTAAAAAATTGTTATTTAAAAAGGATTTTAAAAAGCAACGTATGCTATTTTATCATTTTTGTCAACTTCATTTTTTATGGAGTTAATCGATTTGTGCACTGAGCGGCTCAGTTGGTGCATCGAATTTTGTCTCCGAACCAATGACCAAATTTCTTAAACAAAACTATCGAATATTGTCATTGCTATTGAATCAATTTTATTTTTTTCCAATTACGCCGATTCAGTTGAAATTTAGAGCATTTTTTTTTTTTTTTCAATGAACAAAATCTCAATTTTCGCTAATGCCTCTAAACAAGTCGGTGTCTTTAAATTGAATTAAATATGAAAATTTATTATGTAAATTTATTCGCTACCCAGTTGACTGGAAACTCCCGCTTTGAAAGCACACGTAACGTACGATCCTATAGAAAAATGACGTGGACGTAAATCATGCTGCGACAAAATATCCCATCCCAATTACTGCGCTTTTGAGGCGATGAATTATGAGAGTTTTGTGCACCCAGGCAATCAAAGGCTAATGTTGCACTACGCGTAAACTTAGGTACCAATCCTCAACCCTTTTTGATAGTTTAAATAACCTTTGCTGGGTTAAATGGAAAAATGTATTAATAAGCCGAAAGAAACATTATGTCCACTTGTACAAAGAGCATATGAACTGATTTATTAAAGAGCTTATGAAGAAAGGAGATTTTCGAAAGGATGACATGGCTTTCAAAAAATCTCATCGGTCCCCTGATAGGTGCGTGTGTGATATACGTGTATGTGAATGTATATGCCCGCATGACGAGGACTTGAATAAATGATTGACCTTCCGTCTCTTTCATTCTCATTCCATCGCGTTGTATTTCACATTTTTACATAGGTATGTACAATATACAGCAGAGATATATGTATACATACATACATACATATGTTTGTATACGTGGTGTACCAAAAGGATAGGGTCACCGTGTAAATGGTTATTAATGGTCATAAACCGGACGACGTTTGATCGATGGAATCATCAACTAACTACGTACGTATCATCTCGCACTTCTCTTCCTCAGCCCCAAGTATCAGTCAAATGAGTATCGATTCACCTTCCAAAATTTGATTTTTTTTTTACGCAGCTTACACGCAACAAAGATATTATACGCTCTCAGCTAGTTTGATGGTTGAGGTAATTTACAAAAAACAAAACCATTCAAATGCCGTATATTTGCAATTACCCTATAACTGCAGGTATTAAAACCATAGCATATGGATTTCTAAACTAATTACGGTGTCATCTTTAGGACGCTAATTTACAAATTCAGCAATTGAGGAAGGAATATTTTAAAAAATTGTTCTAATGGTAATTTTTTTTGTGAATCTCCTTTGATGATTTTATTCATATATAGTAGATCCATGAATTTTCTTAAAATAATGTTTCCAATTTCTTCCATTTTTTTTTGGAAGAAATCGGAAACATTGTCTGAAGAAAATTTATGGATCTACAGCAACAAAAAGTAATTGTAGGTTAAAAAATATAAAAAAATTGTTCCTAAATGTTCTTAAAAGTTAGAAACAAGTATCAAGTAGTTTTTGCAAGACAACCCTTCTTAAAAGATCCACTTGTAGCACAATCGCTTTCTTAACCCTTCCAGGGGCAGTAAGCGTATAAAAGTAAATTAAAAATATAAATTAAATAATATAAATATAAATTAAAATACTTACTTATTTTAATTTATTTCACATTTCTAATCTGTTTCACAGTTTCTAAGTGCATCTGAGCACTTTTTAGGAACTTTTTAGCAACTATTTTAAAAAATAGCCATTAGTTAATTAATTCAACAAAAAAAATAATTTATGAAATTCAATTTCCGCAGCCACTAAATTCGTACGGTCTAATTATATTTTTTAAAAATCCTTAATTATGCCTCGGCACTAAAATTTCGTAGCCCGAAATTTTGAAAGATAAGAGAGAACGTGACAATGACGCTCAGCGGGCAATGATGGTCGGCGGTATTATTAATCGAAAATTGTGAAATTGTTGTCATCCTCGTCCGGATCCACAAATGCCCGAATAATTCCTGAAACTTCCCCCAGGATAGTACTCACGCAACCTGTAAAAGCCAAGTGCATATAAATCGTGAGTTAGCCACTTGCAGTATCAGGAGAATTCTCGGTTTTATCGGTTTTTCGTTCTTCAGTGATTCTTATAAAAGGTTTTTAAAAATGATAGTAGAACCGTACAGTTTCGTTTCTCGGTTGAGAGAGACTTGGTTGTGCTCAGGTGCCTCGGTTTCCGGTCATAACATATTGGTACCCACGCGTCTGTAAAAGTGAAGGAGTTGCTGCTGCTGTTGCTGCTGCTGCTGCTGCTGTTGCTTTGCTGTAGTTTTACAGGGTGCAGCTGTATGTCTGTGTAGGTTTTTTTTTCTTCCACATACCGTATCGAACGATTTTGTGTGGGATGTCGCGAAGTTCTCATTTTCTCCCGGTCTCCAATTCCTACTTAACTAAATAGTATATATTATCTCAAAGAAATAAATATATTATCTTGATCTTTCCAGTAACTTCGCTCGATCAACAATAATTTTAATTGACAATATATTAGAAGAAAAAAGAAAGATACTACCGAGGAAAATTATCATTATTTTTCAACGTGGATTCGATCGAAAAAGTGCCGCAATGATTTTGCACCTTTTTTTTGTTTGAATTTTTTGAATTTTGGGCAAAAGAATGTTTGACTCATTGTAATAGAGCTATTTTCGAAAATCTAATATTTAACCCTAGAACAGCACACCTACAAACTCGAACGTAAAGAGCGTAATCGATTTTCCAAAAAAAGGTATTTATTTTGAAAAATGAAGGGTGTGATTTTCAGAGAATTACCAATTTTCGTAATATCGCACATAATTACAGATTTGGAGTTCGGACAATGTTCGATTTTGGACAATGGAGTTCGAAAATCGCGTGGGGTCATATTCACCCCATGTGCTGTTCTAGGGATAATTTTAATATATAACAAATTTAATATTATATATAATTTAATAACAAATTGTAGGGCACGCTGAAAAAAATTTATAGTAATTCCAACTATTGCTGTAGTTGGATGAGGCATCGACCTTATATTTCTAGTGATTTTAATTCCATTTATGGTTATTTCAACTACTTCCATGGTTGAGTCAACTAGAAATTAAATAAGTAGTGCGGTTATTTATTTATTTATTTATTTTTCAGTGCAGCAATTATTTTCAAGATGATATAACTTTCCAAGAAAAATTCATGGAAATCATTTTTCCCATTGGAATGATCTTGAGTAACATTATATAAATTCAGCTTCTTTGTTATCGCCAATATTGTTTCCGGGTATTTTGCATACATAAATATTATTATACGTATGTCCACGTAAGTCCTGTGGAGAATGTCTCTTAACGACGATATATGAGGACTGCATGAGTGATAGAATTTTAATGGTTTGGTGTAAGTGAAGAATAACAGGCCTAATGTACATAGATAAATTAGGAATGATACATTGTCATGGATGGAAATAAGCGGAGTGTTAATATGGGCAATCCATGAAAGGTAAATTAGATTATTGTAGCTATGAGCTATAATTCTTTGGCGTACAAAGAATGAACGTGATGACTGCGTGATGTTACCGATGGTCTTCTGGCGTTTGATCGTAGGATTCTTTACTCTCGAGTTTATTTTATTTTTTTTTTTTATAGCGACACCTTTTGGAAAAAGTGGAAAAGAATACCCGTCAATCGGAAAAATTTCCAATTTATTTCTAACGACGTTTCTCAAAAAAATCTGATGAAAATGGTCGTTTGGAAAAAAAAAATGTTGTTTTTCTTCTGAATGTTTGTATGCGCGAAAAAATCTACAATGGCATTTACGTGCGAAGTTGGATAATTCTATTCGCGCGGACGGTTAACGTTGCGTAATCGGCGGATAAAAAATTGGCGAACTTAAAAGGAGAAGAGCATTCCAGTGGCGTAAAATAAGTACTTACGCGTAAAATTCTTTTGCCTGGCTTTTAAAAGGCAATTTTAACAAATATGCATGGCATAGACGAATCAAAAGCTGGTTAACCCACGCAAAATCTTGTGCATGCCCACGTACAAAACCTTCGTCTTTGGTCCTTCCTTCCTCTTCTTTCTCATCTTTATTTTCAGTTTGTTTCTCTTCTTTCTGTCGCTGTTTTCATCAAGAATTCACCTCGTTACCATTTATTCCGAGGAGAATTGATTGTCAAATTCGACTGCTAAGATTAAAAAAAGGAGATTTCGGAAGGAAATTTCGAAATTTCTTTTTCTAACGGCACCTCTTGGAAAAATACGATAAGAACGATCGTTTGAAATGAAATTTCATTTTTGTTCCCAAGAAATTCGGTTTTTTTTAATGACAACTAAAGAAAAATCCAAAAAATACCGTCTTTCGAAAAGAAATTTCATTTTTTAAAACGAATTTTCTTGGAAAAATCGATAAAAACGATCTTTGGAAGAGAAAAATTTTTTTCCAGAAAAACCAAAGAAAAGTATCGTCTTTCGGAAAGAAATTTCATTTTTTCTAACGGCGCCACTTGGAAATATCGATAAAAATTACCTTTAGAAGAGAAAAAAATTTGTTTTTCTAGAAAAACGGTCGTACGAAAATTCGGGTTTTTCTAACGACGCCTAAAAAACGGAAAAATATCGTTTTTCGGAAAGAAATTTCAATTTTTCTAATAACGCCTTTTGGAAAAATCAATAAAAACGGTGTTTAGAAAAGAAATTTTGTTTTCTTTTAAATGTTTTTTTTTTAATCACACTTCTTGGAAAAGGCGATAAAAACTGTCGTACCGAAAAAAAAAATCGTTTTGATTTTTTCAAGAAGTGACATTGGCTTGATTCGACGATATTTTTGGAAAGAGTGAGATAAATTACAAATAAAATCACGAAACCCCATGAATTATTTTGAATTCGTAGATCTACAGAATTCTGGTATGTGCAATCCAAGAGTTGACCAGTTTGTGCATTAACATTACAAATTAATCAACCGATCGCATTAATAAATTTTTTTAATTAATTATCAATTACTTAATTTTCCTCAATTGGAAAAGAAAGAAAATAAGGGAAGTCGAAGAAAGGGCGAGGGATGAAGGAAAAGAAAGGAAAGGGTGAGCTTGTGATTGAACAAATACGGAAAGACTTCCCGAACAATGTGGATGATCTTTCCATTTCTTTTGACTTTTTTCTTTCGAGTTCACTTTCATTCTTTTTGAAACAGTAGGTACAGTTAAACGAGCAGAACTCACGCCCGATTCACTCACTGGGTAGTGCCCACCCCTTTCTGCTTTCTTCCTCCGTTCCTGGTTGATCCATTTATCAGTCGATCTGTCTGCAATCTTTCCTTTTTTCTCAACTATATTGTTTTCTCTTTCTTGGTTGGATCTTGGATCGCTCGGTGGGATAAGATCTAGGGATCTATGCTGGCAATCCAACAGCATCGTAGGAATGCTGGGCGTGCCACTGTCTTCCACGTGGGTTGGATACTTTTTTCTTTTTTCCTGTGGGACAGGAGGTATACAAGTTCTTGACAGAACTTTTGTATAATATAACATCATCCTTTTTTGTCTTAATTCTTTTTTTACTTTTACGTAGAAGAATTTTTTAACCTTTTATCCAGGTCCCCCTTTTTTTCCTGCTATACAGTTTCCATTAATCTTTCCTCCAGTTTCTGACGTGACTCTCGTTTCATTCCAACGAATTCGTACGAATACCGAGTTGAAAATCGCTAATTTCTTAAGGGCTGATTTTCAAATCGAGTTGGCACAATTCTTATCAAACTGAAAAAAAAAAATAATGACACTAATTGAATGGGTCACCTCAAAAACGGTGTAAGGTACAAATTGCAAGTGGTTCAAAAACCCCCGGAAATGAAAAAAATAACCTGATGGATTTTTTAACCCTAGAACAGCACATGGGGTCAATATGTCCCCACGCTTAGAAAATTTATTTTGATTTCCCAATGGATGAAACATTATTCAAGGAATGTCAAAATACATCTCTAAAAATTTTCAGCCTTAAATATTGAAAATTCGCGGAGAAATCGATATTTTTTCACGTGGGGTCACTGAGCCCCCAGTGCGCTCTTTACGTTCGAGTTTGGAGGTGTGCTGTTCTAGGGTTAAAAATATCCATCCATTTTTTTTTTAAATTGTTTACAAAAATCCATCAGGTTATTTTTTTCATTTTCGGCAGTTTTTGAACAATTTGCAATTTCTACCTCACAACGTTTTTGAGGTGACCCATTCACTTATTAAATTTCTAGTTGACTTAATCGTGAAAGTAGGCGGAATAACCATAAATATAGTTAAAATTACTAGAAATATATGGTTGATATTTATATGGTTTTCTATTTGAAAAGTCAATTGCACCGTACACGATGGTAATGGGAGTGTTCCATCGTAATGGGTGCCGGTATGAATCTTTATGTACGACACCAACGTGGTGCCACCGGCGCTTGCCCGATAGTTTTCGCATGGCACCAACGTGGTATCACCGGACGGCATGGTGTTAAGATATTTACACGGAGAAAAAATAAGGAATCGTCGAAATTGTGAAAATTGTTACAAAAAATGATAAACTAAAAGTTATAAAAAAAATTGTTACGAAAAATTGATTCTCCGATTTTCGACACGCGTCTCATCAATCTCTCTTTGTTCTGTTACAGTTTGTTAATCTCGGTATTGCGACGAGTATAGAATACAATCACAAAACCGTGGAATCGGCAAGAAAGGGACAAGAAGTTTGTGTGAAAATCGAACCGATACCTGGTGAAGCTCCGAAAATGTATGGTCGCCATTTCGACGAGAAAGATTTCATCGTTAGTAAGGTACGTAAGGAAATTTTTGTATTATACCTTTCTAATTTTTGGTAACAAATTGCTTCGGATTAAATTCATTTCTTTTATTCATAAATAACCAGATTACCTAAACAGTAACGATACAATAATATAGCGGTGATGAAATACATCTGTATGCAGTCCGGTAAAAATTTCAAACTAAATAACCCAAAATTAGAACTATTTAACACTAATGAGCCTCAGTATTGCAGCATTTTATTAAAGTTGGGTATTATATTACAGTTTTTGTTATAAAATGGAAGGAAATTGGAATAAATGGTAGTTAAATAATTTCTTTAAAAAAATCAAATGCATTTAAATGGGTCTGGTAACAAATTATGGTAGCCACAATTATTAATAAAATACCATATATCGACAAACAAATTTCCTAAATGAAATGGTACACATTTAAATGGATCTCGCAGCGAATTATGGCAGCCATAATAATTCCGTGACAACATAAAATGCCTTTATATCGATGAACATTAAAAAGAAAGAATAACAAAGTTTCCAAATTTTTCCAAAAAAATAAATACAGAAAAATAAAATTTTCAAGTTAGACTTAAAAATTGTGAAATTAAATTTTGTTGTTTAAAATCATGTTTCTGAATTTCTCACAATTGTTGGGCTGCGTTTCCCTCCGTGTACTGGGAAGAGAATGGGTGAACGAAAAACTGGGGCACCGTACTAGCTGTAACCGGGATAGAAATTATTTCTAAAACAAAATCATATACATTTAAATGGGTCTGGTAACAAATCATGGTAGCCATAATTATTAATAAAATACCATATATCGACAAACAAATTTCCTATATGAAATGGTACGCATTTAAATGGATCTGGCAGCGAATTATGGTAGCCATAATAATTCCGTGACAACATAAAATGCCCTTATATCGATGAACATTAAAAAGAAAGAATAACAAAGTTTCCAAATTTTTCCAAAAAAATAAATAAAGAAAAATAAAATTTTCAAGTTGGACTTAAAAATTGTGAAATTAAATTTTGTTGTTTAAAATCATGTTTCTGAATTTCTCACAATTGTTGGGCTGCGTTTCCCTCCGTGTACTGGGAAGAGAATGGGTGAACGAAAAACTGGGGCACCGTACTAGCTGTAACCGGGATAGAAAAAAGAACTTCTTGAAATTTCCTCGACCCGATTAAGGGTGTTTCACCTTTGGTATCATCAATGAAACGGTCCGGGGTAGTAGGTCATCACCATGGCTACATCCGCGTCAATGGTGGTGAGAACCGATGACCTACATTCGGAGGGCGTCTTTCATGATGCTGCGGCATTTTCCATATTTAGCTTTAACAGCCCTTTCCCTTACTTTCCTATACGGGTGGAAATGTCATCCTCGCTAAAATTGACCTACTTGACGTGTATTTTTAGAGCCAATATACAAAGTTGTCGAGTGGGGATGAAGGGAGGTGGATTTCATTGAAACTCTCGTTGGCCTAGTTTCATTCATGCGGTATCGTGATTTCCATTCTTGGAACATATTTCCAATTGACCCTCCATTTCTATTTTTTTTTTTTTAAAGGACGGAGGTGTAGACCAACACGAGTGGCCATGTTTCGGCGCGAAATTCCGTAATTACATTTTTCCAAGAAATTTTGAAGTCAATTAGGTCCGATTGGTACTTTTGCAAATTTTAGTTCAAGCAATTTCCCTTTTTTTTAATCTTAAAATGAAGGTAGTGCTCGGACAAAATCTTGTCTTATTTGAAAATTGAATCAAAAAAGTCCAAAGGAAACATAGATATTGTGCAATTCAGAAATCGAATCTCGACATTTTCATAATATTTGCAATTTTCTGGTACAATTTTGGAATTATATTTTGAAATGGTGGTAGAAGGAATAGGATTTCGGAGCATCTAGTCCTTCCAAATTTCGAGATTTTCACAATTCTTGCAATTTTCTAGTAAAATTTCAGAAATTATATTTTGGAAGGATGGTATCATCGAAAAATGAAATGAGACAGAGACAGTTCTGAGAGCATTTATTCGTCTGAAATTTCGAAATTTCCATAATATTTACAATTTTCTCGTAAATTTTGGAAATTTTTTGGAACGATGGTGTTATCGAAAAATGAAATGAGACAGAGACAGTTCTGAGAGCATTTATTTGTCTCGAAATTCCAAATTTCCATAATATTTATAATTTTCTCGTAAATTTTGGAAATTTTTTGGAACGATGGTATTATCGAAAAAAATGAAATGAGACAGAGACAGTTCTGAGAGTATTTATTTGTCTCAAATTTCGAAATTTCCATAATATTTATAATTTTCTCGTAAATTTTGGAAATTTTTTGGAAGGATGGTATTATCGAAAAATGAAATGAGACAGAGACAGTTCCGAGAGCATTTATTTGTCTCGAATTTCGAAATTTCCATAATATTTATGATTTTCTCGTAAATTTTGGAAATTTTTTGGAACGATGGTGTTATCGAAAAATGAAATGAGACAGAGACAGTTCCGAGAGCATTTATTTGTCTAAAATTTTGAAATTTCCATAATATTTATAATTTTCTCGTAAATTTTGGAAATTTTTTGGAACGATGGTATTATCGACAAAAATGAAATGAGACAGAGACAGTTCTGAGAGCATTTATTTGTCTCGAATTTCGAAATTTCCATAATATTTATCATTTTCTCGTAAATTTTGGAAATTTTTTGGAAGGATGGTGTTATCGAAAAATGAAATGAGACAGAGACAGTTCCGAGAGCATTTATTTGTCTCGAATTTCGAAATTTCCATAATATTTATAATTTTCTCGTAAATTTTGGAAATTTTTTGGAACGATGGTGTTATCGAAAAATGAAATGAGACAGAGACAGTTCTGAGAGCATTTATTCGTCTCGAATTTCGAAATTTCCATAATATTTACAATTTTCTCGTAAATTTTAGAAATTTTTTGGAACGATGGTATTATCGAAAAAATGAAATGAGACAGAGACAGTTCCGAGAGTATTTATTTGTCTCAAATTTCGAAATTTCCATAATATTTATAATTTTCTCGTAAATTTTGGAAATTTTTTGGAGCGATGGTATTATCGAAAAAAATGAAATGAGACAGAGACAGTTCTGAGAGCATTTATTTGTCTCGAATTTCGAAATTTCCATAATATTTACAAATTTCTCGTAAATTTTGGAAATTTTTTGGAACGATGGTATTATCGACAAAAATGAAATGAGACAGAGACAGTTCCGAGAGCATTTATTCGTCTCAAATTTCGAAATTTCCATAATATTCATGATTTTCTCGTAAATTTTGGAAATTTTTTGGAACGATGGTATTATCGACAAAAATGAAATGAGACAGAGACAGTTCCGAGAGCATTTATTCGTCTCAAATTTCGAAATTTCCATAATATTTACGATTTTCTCGTAAATTTTAGAAATTTTTTGGAACGATGGTATTGTCGAAAAAAATGAAATGAGACAGAGACAGTTCCGAGAGCATTTACTCGTCTCAAATTTCGAAATTTCCATAATATTTATGATTTTCTCGTAAATTTTGGAAATTTTTTGGAACGATGGTGTTATCGAAAAATGAAATGAGACAGAGACAGTTCCGAGAGCATTTATTTGTCTCGAATTTCGAAATTTCCGTAATATTTATGATTTTCTCGTAAATTTTGGAAATATTTTGGAACGATGGTATTATCGAAAAAAATGAAATGAGACAGAAACAGATTCCAGAGCATCCAGTCGACTTAAGAGTCGGTCCATGACGCAACATTGACGTCATATCCACTTCCTGATCGTTACTCCATCTTGTAAGAAGTGAGAATATATAAGAGGATGAGTGAGAGCATTAAAAAGGAAAGAAGCAAGAGATAGAAATAAAAAAGGAAAGAAAGGAAAAAGAACATTTGTGTATCCGCGTATTGCCGGAGCAACTAACACGTGGAGTAAGATACGTAGTATGTACACATATGTTGGACACTTGAATCGATTCCTGTTCCTGTGAACGTCCCATGTCCCGAGCGACATTTTCGTCGCGAACAAGCACGAAGAAGATTCCAAACGTTCGCGTTTGATATAGAAATAGTTCTGACGGGATAAAAAAATGGACGCATTCAAATTAGGAAAATTCGAATTCGAAGGAAAGCCTCGCCTTTCCGAAATTGCGCTATCTCGTGTCCGTGTCCAATTTTCAGAGCCATTCCCCATTTTTTGTTATCCAAAAAGAGACAAATATACTCAAAGGGAAAGAAAGAAATCTAATAGCAGAAAACAAGCGAATGGCACGACACACCTATCGTTTCCGTTTTGCAAATTAATTTTAGAGCCACTCAAGCTTAATGAACCAAAGCACACCTTCGAGGTGTGTCCATTGCGTATTCATTCGTTCGTTCCTCAGTCACCAGAAAATTCAAATTTTCTTTCCAGGAATTCTTCTCTATTTGACCATTATTAATTTTTTTTTGTTTCGTTTATTGTAGCAAAACCCTGACCATTATTCATTTTGTTTCGTTTAACCCTTAATGGTCACCCGGGGTCAAAATGACCCCAACCGAAACTTTAACTAGAATTACTATAAATTATTGGCGCCCGATTGGTCTAGCCTTCCCTCTAATAGTGCTTTGGGATTTCCTTTGTAAGATAAGATTAACGTCGGGAAAACCCTCTTCAAATGTCAGAATAAATACCTTTTTTGAAGCACCCACTTTGAAGTTATTTTTTTTATACACTCTGATATCTCAAGAATGTCACCCTAAAATTTTATGAAAAAATATTAAAAATTGCCAGAGTTATGATTTTTTTAGTAAAAAATGGTATTTTTTACGGATTGCCTCCTTCCTGGTTTTTTTTTCGCCATTTTGAAAATTTGATAAAAATTTTTTGCGATGATGTCCTCATTCCAAAAGGTTCAAACTAATATCCTGATTTTTTATGAGTCGCTCGGAATGATATTGGCAACGTGGTAATTGTTTAAACATGGCTGGGGTCATTCTGACCCCGTGTGACCAATACGTTATTTTTAGAACGTGTGACCATTAAGGGTTAATCCGGCAAAGTCCGAGCAAAACCCTGGCAAAACCCTTGACCATTATTAATCTTTTTTCGTTTATTCATATTTTTTAAAATAATTCATACGCAATGCAAAATTTTCTAACACTTCGATTGCCACGTTGGTCACCGACACTAAACTTTCCGTACAGGCCGCGCTGGTTATGACAAATGCAATAGCGTATACCGTTACGACCCACGCGGCGTGAATAGGGAGTCACCTAAATTTTTAAGCGACAGTCAACGTGTTAAATCGAGTATCCCGCAATGACAATTTGAAATTTTTAAGAATGGAAAGACACTCCGTTGGAGGCCTAAAAAAAACCCGAAGTTTGATACTACAGGGACTCTCCTCTTTCGAATTTCACGGTGAAAGAATGGCCAAGACCATTTCGTTTAACCCGAAAGATCATTGAAGACGAACCAAGGAAGACGAACGGAAGCGGTTACCGAAGAAAACATCAATACTGCGAAGAAAGACGTATTGGGAGTCGGATGACTAAGGACCAAGAAATCAGCAAGGTGTGCTCTATCAAAAATGTTGATGTTCTCTTCGGTAACCACTTCCGTTGGCCTTCCTTGCCCTGGCGCGCCTCGGCTTTAATGATTTTTCTTCCTAAGCCAAATTATAATATTTGCCCACTCTTTTACAAAAATTACAATATCGAGCAGTTGAACCCCCTAAAATGGCATTCAACATTCGCTATAAAATTACAGTTGATTATTACATTAATTTTCCACGAATATCTCTTATTCTCAAATTTCATTTCAATATTTTACGTCACATAGGCATTTTATTATTTGTCCTGAGAAATTTCTTTATTTTATTTATTTATTATTGCCCTAACCCTTTCAGGGGCACATTTTTCCTTAACACTTATTATAAAAATAAGAGTGACTACTAGGGTTTTTGGGGTCGCTGATTACGAATCCGAAGTAAACATAAAAATTCGAAATTTTTGGATTTTTGCAATTTTAAGATTTTTTTGAAAAAACTGAGCAACGAAAAATTTTGAAAAAAAAATATGTTATAAACCTACATATGGAGAATACGTAAACAAATTTTCAGAGCTGTAGCCATATGCGTTACCGAAGAAACTGATTTTTCAGTGAAAAAACAGCATTTTTTTCATGTTAATTGTTTATAACAAGTATTTAAAGAAATTAATTATTGCAATTTTACGCCAAAATTTCATAAATTAGGTGCCCAAGAGTCTAAAAAAATACTTTTGTACCTATAGATAGGGCAAAGTACCTATAAATAGGTGTCAGAAATATTTCAAAAACGAGTAAAAAATAGGTGGGACATATACGTCCCATTGCCCCTGAAAGGATTATTAATTACTAATTTTCTACGAATATTTATTATTTTGTTAAATAATTTCTTTCATTATTTTACGTCACAGACGCGTATTTTTTACTTTTTGTAACAATTTTCATTGTTTGAGATTTTGACGATTCCTTTTTTTCTCAACGCACGGTTAGAAATTGCGGATTGCTCGCGAATGAATGAATGATAATTGGTGAATGAATAAATTTTAGCGGACACAATGTATGTATATGTAGGTATATAGGTAAGTCTCGAAACTCTGGCATGAAGAAGTGAGAGAAGAGAAGTGTGATTCATAAGACTTTATTCGAGACCACTGTACGGCCTCGAAATATAACTCGAGTACCGCAATGAATGATCGAATGACTGAGTAACATACAGAAAGAGCACAAGGAAAAGACAGAGAGAGAAATACAGAATTAACTGAGGATATGCCGAGTCTTAATATTACGTAACTTTCAAACTCTATCCAACAAGCAAGTCCATTCATCGATTCGTACTGGCACGCCATCCTATCATGTGATGTTGGAGTTGCTATATATGTAGATCTAACGCGTATATACCTACGAGTCAACTTTTTATCCCAAATTCGCCCCACTCATCGACCAGATCGCACAATACCTATTGATAAACCCTAATAAATTCGAGACAGATTGGATCTTTTTCTCCTGTTCGAGTTCTCAACATGTTCCGTACGATTACGTATGCATTTGTTATTGTCGCTTGTGCGTTGTTTCCTCGTTTCTATCAATTAGAGACTCGATTCGAATTTCGGTACGTACACTGAAAGAAAAAAAAAAAGAATGAATTATCAAAATAATGAAAATTGTCGCAAAAAAAAATAATTATGCGCCCATGGTGTAACGTAATAAAATGAATCAACGATATAATGGATATTCATGGAATGTTGAGGATTAACTGCAATTGTTTATGTAAATATACCTGTATACTTTGTTTTGTTGGTTTATAATCGACTCCATTTTTGAAAGTTGTAATTTATTGTTGTAGTTCCTCATTAAGAAAAATATAAGGAAGTAATACGGAGCCGCTCAGTGCACAAATCGATTAACTCCATAAAAAATGAAGTTGACAAAAATGATAAAATAGCATATATTAATTTTTAAAATCCTTTTCAAATAACGAATTTAAAAAATGGAAAAAAAATGGAGTTATTCGATTTGTGCATTGAGAACGGCTCGTATAACGAAAAAATATAATTTTCGAAAAAGAAATGGAATATGACCAACGGGAGAAAATCAAGACGACTAATCAAGGATTTCATTATTTTCATTAACTGCAATTTTGTAACGAATGCCTTTTACAAAATGAATTTTTACAAGAAAAACTGTGTATATCGTAAACAATTTTCTGTAATTTCAATTATTTTTCTACATAATTTTCTTCGTCACGAGGACATTTTCATATTTCTTTTTTATAACTAGCGAATTTTGAAAATCGATTATCTCCAAAAGTTATATAATATCAAATTTTTAAGCGGGCGCTCGATCTCCTCGAAAAGAAAAATCGTTTGCCAGGGAAATTTCTGAAAATTGCAAAATTAAAATGAAGGATTTGTTAAAATTTCAAAATTGAAATCCACAATTTTTTCATGGACAAAAATTAAATGAACCGCAATTGCTCGGGACTCTGTAAAATTTCGAAAAATCTGTAATTCAAGTAGAGGAGATTTATGAAAATTCCTAAAAATTAGAAACTTGGGATTTTGCAAGTTGGAGAAAATACCGAGACGGCACCTTTGAGGAACGATCCGAGCCCTCTCTTGCTCCAAATTCCCATTTCCCCGCGTCCCTTTGATCGACGGATGCAAATGAAGACAAAGAAAATGACTCTCGTAGCTTCGGTCCGAAGGAAAAAGCGTAAGGTGTATATATATAAGGTGGGATTAGTATGTTAATTAAAGAATGTTCAACTCATGAAAAAGACATTAAAGACATAATTGAATATGCAAGGCAGCATTTAGAAAAGGAAGATGTACATCCGGTGACCACCTGTGTGTCCCTCCGTTCTTTCTTCCGTCGCATCCGTTTCCGGTGTTCATGGAAACTTTTTATCATGAAGAAGAAATATACCGGCAGCCCTTTTCTATCCAATTCTAACTAATACGTTAACTTCATTAACATATTAATATACGGAATTCACGCATGCTCCCTCTCTTGCGTCAATGGATCGGTAGCTTTTTTTTTCTTTTCTACGTGCTTTTCGAAATTAGTCATAAGCGTAGCATTTTTCACTCAAGATTCCCGCGGTTTTCTGGCAGCGAGCAAAGTATAAACAGGAAGTCGGTGGAGTTAGTTGAGCTTAGTATCGTGTGTAGAGCAGCGGAAGTATCGACGTGGTTCTCACACATATGGCAAAAAAAGTCCGTTAGTCCGTTCTTTCCTCTGCCTCCTCCGCGATCCAAGGAAGGAATCGGTTACACCGTAATCGGATTTTCTTTCAAAATCTTATTTTTCGAGACTTAGGTAAACACAAAGGCGACTCGGAGAAGGGACAAATAGAGCGGATGTAAAAGACGAATGGATTGGACGGGAGGCATTTTAAACCTTCCGATTATTGCGATTCGGTACTTGCACGTTTTTGGCCTCCCGGAAACGGAATATATTGAGGGGGAATATTTTGAAATTTCGAATAGCGAAGCTAATACGATGAGCGGCAATATCGAGCCTTTTTTGCGAATTTTGGAAATCTGATATTGAATTAGGGTTTCGCGACCTCGAGTAACAGAAGAGAGTAATTTTCATAGAAATGCAAGTGTTTTTGGAATTTTCGTCCCCAATATTGGATTTGTCATTTTGAGTTTTCGAAATTTCGCGTCAAATTCGGATTCGACGACCAATATTTCAAATTTCAAATTCGAATTTTCTCGATTTTTCACTCAGTGTTTGCAATTTTAAAATGACGAGCGGCAATACTGAGCCTTTTTTGCAAATTTTGGAAATCTAATATTAAATTACGGTTTCGCGACCTCGAGTAACAGAAGAGACTAATTTTCATAGAAATGCAAGTGTTTTTGGAATTTTCCCACATTGGTTGTGCCATTTTGAATTTCCAAAATCTGGCGTCAGATTACATTTATTGTTGCTCCAACTATTTTCATGGTTGAGTCAATTAGAAATTACATATTTAGCGCCTTAATTTTTTTTTTCAGTGTAGGGTTTTGCTAGCGTTTTGCCAGATTGATTATTATCATTTATTATTATTATTATTATTATTATTATTATTATTATTATTATTATTATTATTAACGTTTATTATGCCATGAAATTCGTAAGGCAAAAGAAGTACAAACAAAATTATATACATTTAGATAATTTATAAAATAATACAAGGAAAAAAAAAGTATAGTAAAAAAAGAGATGCACAAAACGAGAGAGTTTCAGAAGAAGAGCATCTAATATATGAAGAATTAATTAGAGTTGAGATTTGAGATGAGGCCAAAGGAAACTCTTGTTTTTCATGTTTTGGTAGATCTAAAAAGAGCCTCGATTTAAAAATAATAATAAAATAATAATAATAACAACTTAAAAAAAAATAATTAAATAGGAAAATACCGAAACTTCAAAATTCCTTTTCGATCCTCACCTTTCCATCCCGATTCTTTTTATGCGACTATTTTCTTATGGGAAGTGGAAAACGTGCTTAACAAACTATTCTCATATGACCATTCTCGCCTTCGTGTGCATTATGTATGTATATTCGAATTTATACACACACACACACACACAAGTATACGCGGGTATGCGCGTGCGTTATGTATGTATATTCGAATTTATACGCATACTCACACACACACACACACACATGCGCGTATACGCGTGCGTTTGAGTTTGAGTGCATGGAGAACAGAGGAAGGAGGAAGCTTACAAAATTTCTATACGCGTATGATGTATACATATAGGGGTATGCGTGCAAGTGTATGTGGTGGGGGAAGCATAGAAGCGTCCTCAATAGCTGCGCAATGTTACCATTGTGACCGATCCATGAATGAAACGGGACTTCCGGTCGTGTATAGTGGGGGCGGAAACAGTTGTAGAGCGTTACGTTACCACCTTCATTCGTGAATGAACCGCCGGTTCAGAAGAGCGAGAAAGAGGCAGAGGGGCGAGAGAGCGAGAGAGGGAGAGGGAGAGGAAGAGAAAGAGAGAGAGAGAAAGATTTCCAAGTCGCTCTTTCCACATAAACGTTCTTGAATTAACAGACTGCAACACGCCATGCACCAATAGCGGTGCTTAAGCAGTAACAATATTTTCTTTCGCTGTATCCAACTTCTCCCCAAATTCACTCCAGACTTCTCTCGATCTCCTCGCTTTTGCGGTCGTTCTCGTACGCGTCATTTTTTAATCAACTGCAAACGGCAAACAAATTGTTTCGAAAAATTTTTTTATGAAAATGAATTTTAAAGGTTACAATTTTTTTACGAAATTCTCTTTTTTTTTTGAAAATCATAAATTGTTTGTCAGGAATTTTTTTTATAACTTTCAAAATCTACATTAAATTCGACTCGAACAATCGAAAAATTGTTTTTCTCCAAAAAATGCAGCATTGACTTTTACTATTATTATTATTATTATTATTATTACTGCTATTATTATTATTATTATTATTACTATTCTTATTGTTATTGTTATTATTATTATTATTATTATTTTTATTTTTATTATTATTATTGCCATTATCGAAATTGGGCTTTTTGCTGCGGACCTTGGGAATATTATTATATTAATTAATTGCAATTAGTATTTCATCGTATTAATTTCTAATTAGAATCAGAACTTTCGCTACTTATTAATCTACTAAGGAAAAAAAAAACCAGATGAAATTAGAAAAGAAGGAAACGGAAAAAGGTGGGACAAAGAGCATTATTCTGTGAGCGAAGTGTGAGAAAAGAGGATGCAGGGAAGAGGAGAGCTCTTGAGTTCACGCGACGGAAACGAGATTTCCTCGACAGGAAGTTGTCATTTCTGAGATCGATAATCTAGAAAATGACAATGGAAAATAAACAAACAACCGGCAATGAAATCTTTGATTTCGGTATATCCTGGATTGGTTGGGTTTTCCGAAATATTCAATCGTTCTAGGATTTTCAAGTACAAAAGAAACCAAACGCTCATTGTAAAAAAAAAACGTTTCTACGAAATTTCATGGAAAAGTACGTTTTTGAAGCAATTACAACATTTTCTTTTGTTATATCGAACTTCTCTCTCTCTCTTTCGATTTTCCACCTTTACAGCCATTCCCGTAAATGTCATTTTTTCAATCAAATACCAAATCTCATTATATTTCTTATAATTATTCATCCTTAATGTAATATTTTTAAGGGTTTGCCAGAATCTGTGATAGACAATTTTTTTATTTGCAAAAATTTAGTAAAAAGATCTTTGAAAAATTACAATTTTTGAATCAGAATTTCTTATGCCATTATTTATTATTATTATTATTATTATTATTATTATTATTACGTCGGCTTTTCGCAAAAATCGTTTTTTGAAAAATAAAAAAGTAACAGTTTTTTGTTACAAAATTAGAAAATAATAATAAAAAGTCGTTTCATAAATATTATTCAAAAAATTAAAAATTTCTTGTATTATTATTTATTATTATAACGACGATTTTTACAATAATCTTTTCTCAAAAAATAAACAAAACCTTTTTCTGTTACAAAAGAACGCAAAATTGCATTTGCTATTCGCATAAATACATTTAGGACGAAGAATCGATAGAGAGTCGGGGAAAGAGCAAAAGGGAAAAGTTGTAGTTTCGTACAGGATACATATATGTAACATCGGCGTTTGTTCCCAAAACCTTTTTTTTTTTTTTGCGAACATTTCGAGACAATTGATGACGTATCTGCTGAAACGTGGGTGAACCGAACCGTTGTATCGTAACAAGGAAAAGGAACCCTTCAGTTCGCATCACGAACTTCCGGTGTTCTCTCTGTATAACATAACCCACTTCCGGCCTTCGTGCTACGTGTGCGTTACTTATTGAAAAACTTGCAGGCAAGCATCCCTCTCATTCGAAACCTTCGTTTCGTTCACCCCTCGAAAACCCTGCTCCGCTACAACTCCTTGGTTCCCGATGCTATACGGCTTTCATCGAGGGACTCTTCTTTCTCTTTTGTCTTTCTCCTTTATGACGCCATTCGGTAAAAGAATAGGCCTTTTTTTTTTATCGGTACATATTATCTTACAACTCCTTATTGCGATACTTGTCGTCGTTGCACGATGACGAGTAAGCAATTTTTCGAACACATTGTCACACCGACAGTCACGCTAGATGTAAATCGACATAAAATAGAGGCACTTTGAACAAAATTTAGAGTAGACAATATACTTCTAGTAATTTTAATTTCAATTCGATATTTATGGTTACTAGGATGGTTACTAGAATGGTTACTCCTACTGTTTTCGTGATTGAGTCAACTACAAATTGCATAATTAGTGCCTACCATTTTTTTTTTTTTCGGTGCACTAATTACAAAATGGCAAAACCCTAGGAAAATCCCAGCAAAACTCTAACTAAAAATATGGTTACTCCAACTATTTTCACGATTGAGTCGACTAGAAATTAAATAAGTAGTGCCTTCATTTTTTTTTTTCGGTGCACTAATTATAAAATGGCGAAACCCTAGGAAAACTCTAGAAAAACCCTGGCAAAGTTTTAACTAAAAATATGGTCACTCCAACTATTTTCACGATTGAGTCGACTAGAAATTAAATAAGTAGTGCCTTCATTTTTTTTTTTCGGTGCACTAATTATAAAATGGCGAAACCCTAGGAAAACTCTAGAAAAACCCTGGCAAAGTTTTAACTAAAAATATGGTCACTCCAACTATTTTCACGTTGGAGTCAACTAGAAATTACATAATTAGTGCCTTCATTTTTTTCCGGTGCACTATAATTATAGAATAGAAAAACCCTAACCCCGGCAAATCTCTAGCAAAACCATAACTACGTTTATGATTACTCCAAATATATTCACGATTGAGCCAACTAAAAATTACATAATTAATAATTACTCATTTTTTCGGTGCCCCAACTATAATAAACGCTGAAAAAAATAATTAGTAATTCTAATTATATTTATCGCTACTCCAACTATTTTCACGGTCGAGTCAACTAGAAATTACATAATTAGTGCCTTCATTTTATTCCGGTGCACTATAATTATAAAATAGAAAAACCCTAACCCCGGCAAATCTCTAGCAAAACCATAACTACGTTTATGATTACTCCAAATATATTCACGATTGAGCCAACTAGGAATTACATAATTAATAATTACTCATTTTTTCGATGCACCAACTATATAATACGCTGAAGAAAAAAAATTAGTAATTCTAACCATCTATGTACTTAAATACGACGTCAACAATATATTTCTAATAATTATAACTATATTTATCGCTACTCCAACCATTTTCACGATCGAGTCAACTAGAAATTACATAATTAGTGCCTTCATTTTTTTCCGGTGCACTATAATTATGAAATAGAAAAACCCTAACCCCGGCAAATCTCTAGCAAAACTATAACTACGTTTATGATTACTCCAAATATATTCACGATTGAGCCAACTAGGAATTACATATTTAATAATTACTAATTTTTTCGGTGCCCCAACTATAATAAACGCTGAAAAAAATAATTAGTAATTCTAATTATATTTATCGCTACTCCAACTATTTTCACGATCGAGTCAACTATAAATTGCATAATTAGTGCCTTCATTTTTTTCCGGTGCACTATAATTGAGCCGTTCATTTTGAAAGTGGCCTAAGTCCATTTTTTAGCTTTTTGTTGTTAACTGTACCAACATGTGCCCCTTGATATTAGTTTTGATAAAAAACCATTTAGAAAAATTAAAAAAAAACTGGATTTAGGCGACTTTCAAAATGAACGGCTCAATTATAAAATAGAAAAACCCAAACCCCGGCAAATCTCTAGCAAAACCATAACTACGTTTATGATTACTCCAAATATATTCACGATTGAGCCAACTAGAAATTACATAATTAATAATTACTAATTTTTTCGGTGCACCAACTATAAAATACGCTGAAAAAAATAATTAGTAATTCTAACCATCGTTACACTTAAATACGACGTCAACGATATATTTCTAGTAATTCCAACTATATTTATCGCTACTCCAACCATTTTCACGGTCGAGTCAACTATAAATTACATAATTAGTGCCTTCATTGTCTTCGGTGTAGCGAAACCCTAACCCCAGCGATTGATCCGTTTCTTTTTTAACACTTTGCCGTCCGGTGGCACCACGTTGGTGTCGTACATGAAGATTGAAACCGGCGCCAAAGGAAAGAACGCCCCGAAAAAGGGGTTAACCGTTCCCCAAATCAAGAACCGGTCCAATTTAGGCGCGGTTTCTCTATAGGATCGCGACTTTTCGCTGAAAATGATCATAAAAAATAGAGAATTAATTCGTTGTCCATCGATTGCCGTGTGCGAGGCTTCGACACTATTGGCTTTTGTTGGCACATGACGGGCGCGTCTGTTAAACGGAGGAAGAAAGAACGGCTGGCAAAGCTAGCAAGAGTATCGATCCCTGCTCTTATTCAGAAAAGACGCGTCCCGGTGTTGGTGCGCGTGTCAACACACGCATACACACGCGGAACACATGCGAGTGTGTTATTTATTACGTAGTAAAAGGTCTACTTCCTCCTATAGGTATAACACGCGAAAGAGGGAGACACACAGAGAACTTCATTCATGCTTTTTACCGGAGTTGAGTTTGAGTTCGAGTTCTGGTGAATGCGGGGGTCGGTTGCGTCAACACACCCCACCCTTTGAAACACCCACGCATTCAAAGTTCTTCCCTCTTTCAAGAATTACTAACCTTTCATACCCCGCTCCCTTTGCTGTACTTTACTTCACTTTTTTTTTCTTTCTTTTTTTTTTTTTCGTTCCATAGGGTGGCTACTTTTTTCGACAGCTCAGAATTCCCCAGTTCGGCGAAACTGAATTTTCCCCAACTAATCACCACTTGAGCCTCTGAGTGGCAAAATTTTGGGACGCATCGAAATTGTACCAAAAAACGGTTCTTCGTGTACACCCAAAATTCCAAAAATATATTTTTTACATTTTTCTACGAATCCGCTGGTCTTGGAAAATTCGCATAAAATATCCCTCCATCCCTTTGAGCGACAAAAATTTGGCACACAGCGAAATCGTTCCAAAAAGTAGTTTTTTTTTTTTATACATTTAAGGAACAAAGATCGCCATAAAAATATTTTTTTTTTGAATATGTGTACAATGCTGCTAGTTTTTTAAGGGTCCGTATAAACTACCCCCTTACATCCTTTGAGTGAAAAAAAATTCAGGACACTTCGAAATCGTATTAAAATCGTTCCAAAACGATAAAAATTTGACCCATTTAATTTGAAAGTGGCGCAAGTCCAGATTCCTTTAACCCATTCGAGACGGCGATTTTTTTTCGAACACGATCCCCAAGAGCGAATTTTTTTTTTTTTTTTTTTTTCATGGCGGAAATCAATTGCACACACGGTGCGCAATCGATCTCGAATGGGTTAAATTTCGCAAAATATTTTCAAGACATCTAACTTCAAGTTATTTAATATGATAAACAATGTTATTTAAATTTAAAAAATGTATATTATTTAATGTACATTTAATATACATTAATGTTATTTAAATAAAAAAATGAATATTACATTTTGAAATTCAACTTCATTAAAATAGAATTAAAATCATGCGTATAATAATCTTAATTTCTATTATTTTATATTTCTCACATAGACTATAGCTTTTACACGAAATCGAACATCAATTAAGTCTTTTATTTTGAAAATCGTCCAAGTCCAGTTTTTTTTTTAAATTTTGCATAATGTTTTTTTACGACAGTTAACGTCGAGTGGCTTGTGTTACTACAATTAATAACAAAAAAATTACAAATGGACTTGGGCCACTTTCAATATAAACGGCTTAATTATGTATACGTGTGCAAATATGTGCCCATAATTATAAAAGTTTTTTTTTTTACATTCTGTAACATTGAAAGTTGGAGTTTTATTAATCTTGATTAATGAAGAAAAAAAAAATTCATTGCAAGATAAAATGATGCGAGATAACTGAAAATCATGCGTATAATAATTTTAATTTCTATTATTTTATATTTCTCACATAGAATATAGCTTTTACACAAAATCGAACATTAATTAACCCTTTTATTTTGAAAATCGTCCAAGTCCAGTTTTTTAAAAAATTTTAGAAAATTTTTTTTTGACGGCTAGCGTTAAGTGGCTCGTGTTATTACAGTTAATAACAAAAAAATTACAAATGGACTTGGGCCACTTTCAATATAAACGGCTCAATTATGTATACGTGTGCAAATATGTGCCCATAATTATGAAAGTTTTCTTTTTTTTTACATTCTGCAACATTGAAAGTTGGAGTTTTATTAATCTTGATTAATGAAGAAAAAAAAATGTATTGCAAGATAAAATGATGCGAGGTAACTGAAAATCTCGTCTTTTTCAAATTTTGTCTTAGATCACTTTCATAATTGTGCCGATAATTATGAAAGTGGTCCAACTCATATTTTTTTTGCGTTGATAAATTTAAAGGAATTGTTTGAAATAAAATCAAAAATGTTTTTTACATTCTGCAATATTGAAATTTGGAGTTTTATTGGTCTCGATTAATAAAGAAAAAAAAATGTATTGCAAGATAAAATGATGCGAGATAACTGAAAAATCTCATCTGTTTCAAATCTTCACTTGGACCACTTTCATAATTAAATGGGCACATATGCATAACCTTTTGTATTTCCAATTCCAACTCGGACCTCATAAAACCTATATGTATAATAATCTCTCCTCCTCGTTTCTCGATATGTTACAGATAAGCAGACAGAGTATAGATGCCGTGAAAGATTATTTCCGGGAGGATCTCGTGAAGACGGATTGGCAATTGATGGTGGAATTGAAAAAACTCTTTGAAATCCTTTAAGAGAGAGTAACCGGTAATTGGAATTAAACGAAAACAAGAGAAATTGCAATGGATTCGAAGCGGAGCAAAAGGCGAAAAAACCCGATCCTTGGAGTTCTCGTTTCCGAAGGTAACGATTGTCCTGGACGAGTGTCACAATTCAATTGGATTGATTCGAAAAAGATATTTAGGAGAAAGAAAAAAAAAACAAACACAATTATTCACACAATTTTTTTTCGAATTTCCTCTTGGAATTCCGCGGCCATTTGAGGAAACCGAGGGAAATGGAGGCAAATCGAAGGGAAACGCGAGAGAACACGTGGAAGTATAAAATGCGAAACTTAATCTGTCGTTTATTCACAAAGTAATTCCTGAGGAGACTTTGTACATTGCAAAGTGCATTAGCGAGGAAGCGAATGACGAAGCATACGAAAGCATTGAAAGGGAGAATATATTCTTTCTTATATCACCTGTTTCTTCTCAATTCCTTTTTTTCAATGCCGCCCTTTCAATATTATACCGTTTATCATTAATCATCTCATATCGCAAGAATCTTTTCTCTTTGCTATTCGATGGATCTTTATCGGGCAACGTTTCCAGCATGATGTTTTCGAATTCCTTTGGAAAAAATCAATGTGGGCCCATAATTATGAGAGTGGTCTAAGTCCAAATATTTTTTTTGTGTCGATAAATTTCGAGGAATCGTTTGAAATAAAATCAAAAATGTTTTTCACATTCTGCGATATTGAAAGCCGGAGTTTTATTGGTCTTGATTAACACGTTGATTGCCGTGGGGGGTCACCGGTGACCGGCACTAAACTTTCCGTTCAGGCCGCGCTGGTTAGCACAAACGCAATAGCGTATACCCTTGCGACCCACGCGGCGTGAATTAGAAATGTACGTAAATTTGACGTGGCAGTCAACGTGTTGATAAAGAAGAAAAAAAGTATTGCGAGATAAAACGATGCGAGGTAATTGAAAATCTCGTCTTTTTCAAATCTCGTCTTAGATCACTTTCATAATTGTGCCCCTAATTATGAAAGTGGTCCAAGTCATATTTTTTTTTGCGTTGATAAATTTAAAGGAATTGTTTGAAATAAAATCAAAGAATGTTTTTACATTCTGCAATATTGAAATTTGGAGTTTTATTGGTCTCGATTAATAAAGAAAAAAAAATGTATTGCGAGATAAAATGATGCGAGGTAACTGAAAATCTCGTCTTTTTCAAATCTCGTCTTAGATCACTTTCATAATTGTGCCCCTAATTATGAAAGTGGTCCAAGTCATATTTTTTTTGTGTTGATAAATTTAAAGGAATTGTTTGAAATTAAATAAAAAATGTTTTTTACATTTTGCAATATTGAAATTTGGAGTTTTATTGGTCTCGATTAATAAAGAAAAAAAAATGTATTGCAAGATAAAACGATGCGAGGTAATTGAAAATTTCATCTTTTTCAAATCTCGTCTTAGACCACTTTCATACTTGTGCCCATAATTATGAAAGTGGTCCAAGTCATATTTTTTTTTGCGTTGATAAATTTAAAGGAATTGTTTGAAATAAAATCAAAGAATGTTTTTTACATTCTGCGATATTGGAATTTGGAGTTTTATTGGTCTCGAATAATAAAGAAAAAAAATGTATTGCGAGATAAAATGATGCGAGGTAACTGAAAATTTCATCTTTTTCAAATCTTGTCTTAGACCACTTTCATAATTATGGGCACACACAATAATAAGTATATGTGCCCACATATACTTATTGGCACATATAACAATAAGTAAAAGTCACAAAGATCCCGAACGATAAGTCCATGAAATTTGTAAATCCATTTATTTAGATTAGGTTTGTCCATTGGCAACGTTACGAGGAAATATCCGTGAAACTTCGATTTTTTGGAATGTTACCGGTGTGGGAGAGAGCCTTGGGAAAGAAATTGCAAAGCAAAGCAACGCGAAGTTTCTCATTGTAGGGTAAACTGCCCGGTAATTGAGACCGTATGCCAGTGAATGACCGTTACGCGAACGTGTCAATTATTTTCGAGGTTTAATTTCATCTTTTTATTTCTTTTCTTTGAAATCCACAAACGGGAGATGATTAGTAGAGCAATTATGCGCCTGGAAAAAATTTTGTATCAATTAAAAAAAATCTGTCTTAATTATAATTCTAGATTTTTGGTTCTGGATTTTTGATTACGTACAATTAGCGCGGTAGAAATGGTGTTAAAAGCAATTGCGGTAACAAAAAATAATTATTTTTACAAATATGTAATCGAAAATGAATTTTCTATGCAATTTCAATAGTTGTTTCATTATTAGAAATCGATTAATTCGAATATAACTTTGTAAGTAGGTAAACTCAAGAATTCGGGCATTCACTGGGTGGTTTGCCCTACCTACTTTCATTTTCTTTATTGCAACTCGAGGGAACCATCGTTGTTATTCGTTTCAACGAAATACAATCGTCATTTTTTACCCGAAACCTTTGCTTGAAAACCAGAAAATTGAATTTGTTTTTCAATTAGCGATATTTAATTTTTTTTTCTTCTTTTTTTTGTCATTACAATTCTTCGCTTTCCGTAATTCCCAAAGCAGCAAAGGTTGTGCCGGTTACTTATACAAGGAAAAAAAATTCAAGATTTTATTTGTAAAAATGCTGCGAGATAATATTTGAAATATTTTTTGGTTTGCCAATTTGGTAAGGAATTTCGAATGTTATATAAATCCGAATCATTTTTGTAAGGCTATAAATTTACACAGACGAATAAAAGATTTCTTATGGGAAAGACAGAAACTTTTTTTTTTGGTCATCGCCGTAACCGCTCCATGGATAAATTTCTGTAGCCGAGTGGCCTGCCGTTGATGACATCAATTTGTAAATACATTGACACCGAGTGATTATCCCAATTATGCCAATTGAATTGCGTTTGGACCTCATTTTTAAATTGTGACAATAAAAATCTCAATTTTCCCATTTTTTTCATTGCCCATGTAAAGAAGTATAGCTTAACTAAATTACGTTTGAACCTCTTTTTTGTGTTGTAATAATAAAAATACTAATTTCTCTATCTTTTTGAAATACCGATATTCAAAAAATTTCCACAAAATTACCCTTGGACACCACTTTTAAATTGTGACAATAAAAATCCCGATTTTGCCATTTTTTTTCGGCCCGCCCATACAGAAGGTTAAAAATACCCATACAAAATCCGTCTAATATTTCTGTAGATTTTCGAAACTTTTATTAATTTGATCTACGTTTTATAAAATGATCAAACCGAAATTACAAACTAATAAAGTCTGAGTCTTTTATCGCTCCACTTTTTTTATTCCCAAAAACCTACAATTTCATATTTTCTTTTTTAAAGAGAAAATAAAATAGTATCGTTACACAAAAAAAATACATTTTTTCCATTTCAATTTGGAAAATGCAAAATAAAAAAACTTCCACTTTCGTTCAAAATTAAAAATAGCGCGAAGCCTAAAAATGACAATTTTTCCAAATGGAAAAATATTCTTACTTTTTTTTTTATTGTTTCCAATCATGAAAAGAGAATTATACAAATGTTGTGCCAAATCATCGGAATCAAAATAACAATTAATAATATCATTATTTTTTTTAAATCTTTTTTTACAAAAGAGCGAAAAGATACACTTTTTTCCGTAACAGGGAGCAAAAGGGGGACTCGATATTCGGGAAAATCGTTTTTTGCAAAATTTCTCGTTTACAAGAAGGTCTCGCTTCAGAAGGAGAGTCACTTGTAATAAAAAATAAACATGGTAAATTATGTCACGTCGTTTCATGACTTATATCATTCATGAAAGGATACCGAGATATTTGATATTGCGCTCGATAAAACGAAGCACGAACGATTCAAGCAACATTTATGTAACACGTCTATGTAAGAATAATAATTAATATAAAGGAGGATTTAGACTTATGAGGTTCCTTGAATAAAATAAAGATTGTACAGAATTTCAAAGTACTTTTGTAAACAAGACCTTCCTATTTTTATTTATATTTTTACTAAACAATACCTTTTTTCCGAACGAAATCCTTTCCTCGATCATTGGTTGTCTAAAAAAAAATTTAAGTTTGTATTTTTTTTCTAATTGTAATTTCATGAATTTTTGGACCAACATTTTATTCCATTGGGAAAAATTTCCATTTTTATTTTTTATAATTTTGGCATGGAAAAAAAATTGTACTTTTTCCTTTTTGTATTTTTATTACTAATATTTCTGAACCAACATTTTGTTTCGTTCTATTCCGAAATATTAAAAAAATTTTCATTTTTGGTTTTGATAATTCTGGAATTGAAAAAATCTTTTTTTTCTTCGATTTTTAATTTCAATTTTACTTGAATTTTAAAATTTTATTTTCATGAACCACACAAAGACATTATCAAAATATCTCTTATAATTAGGATTTTGCTATCGACACTACGCCGTCCGGTGGCACCACGTTGGTGTCATGCGAAAACTATCGGGCAAGCGCCGGTGGCACCACGTTGGTGTCGTACATAAAGATTTATAACGGCGCCAAACGAAAGAATTCCGATCAGACCGCGCGGACCGCAAAGCGTTAATTGTAATTAATAAATTATTACAATTATCATTATTATTATTATTTTTTCTCGGTACAAAATCACTTTCCTGAACGCAAGGTTTCCAGAGAAAATATTTCTAGAGCGGCTGGTTCAGCGGATTGTCGTAAAATGGGCAACAAAAAAAAATACCAACACTTTTTAAAATACAAGTCTCTCTCGTTTTCTTAGTTAATTAGCCAATTGACCCCCGCAATTGCTGAAAGACAATGCTTGCTATACTGATGGCATGAAAACATGAAAAATCTAGGAAAGTTCTCTTCGTTTGCTCGGCTTCTTCTCTTTATTCCGTGTCATTTTATATGGTAAACAAACTGGGGCTTGTGGCTTTGGAACTTCGGTTTTACAATTGGATCTATTATTTTCGATTTTGGATATTTTATAGTACCAAATTGGAGAGACTAATTTTTACAAAAATCTAAGTGCCAGGGTTTTTGGACTGCCGGATTGGATGCACCTTTCTAAATTTTCGAAATTTCACCCAAAGAACCTTTACTCTGAAATTTTTGTGCAATTTAAAAAAAATAATACATTTTCGGTACCAGAATCAAACTAAAAATTAATAATTCTTCGTTTTTTCTTCTTTTTTACAAAACAGCAGAGAAATAAAATTTGTCTGTAACAGGAAGTAAAGGGGCACTTGATTGTTCGGGAGCATTGTTTTTGGAAAATTTCTTTCTTTATAAGAAAATTTTGCTTTAGAAGGAGAATTACTCTGAAATTTTTGTGCGATTTAAAAAAAAATAATACATTCTCGGCACCAGAATCAAACTAAAAATTAACAATTCATTATTTTTTCTTCTTTTTTACAAAACAGCAAAGAAATAAAATTTGTCTGTAACAGGAAGTAAAGGGGCACTTGATTCTTCGGGAGCATTGTTTTTGGAAAATTTCTTTCTTTATAAGAAAATTTTGCTTTAGAAGGAGAATTACTCTGAAATTTTCGTGCGATTTAAAAAAAAATAATACATTCTCGGCACCAGAATCAACCTAAGAATTAATAATTCATTATTATGAGCCGTTCATTTTGAAAGTGGCCTAAGTCCATTTTTTAGTTTTTTCTTGTTAACTGTACTAACATGTGCCCCTTGATATTAGTTTTGATAAAGAACCATTTAGAAAAATTAAAAAAAAAACTGGATTTAGGCCACTTTCAAAATGAACGGCTCATTTTTTCTTCTTTTTTACAAAACAGCAAAGAAATAAAATTTGTCTGTAACAGGAAGTAAAGGGGCACTTGATTGTTTGGGAGCATTGTTTTTGGAAAATTTCTTTCTTTATACAAAAATCTTGCTTTAGAAGGAAAATTATTTCTAATAAAAAAAATAAAAATGGTAAATTATGTCACGTCATTTCGTAACTTATGCCATTCGTGAAAAACAGTTAACCCCTTGGATGACAGGTCCATCACCGGTGACCGACGCTAAACTTTCCGTTCAGGCCGCGCTGGTTATTGAAAATGCAATAGCGACCCACGCGGCGTGAAAGGGGATTCGCATAAAATTGCACCATACAAAAAATTGATAGGTAACGAGATTCCCATGCATTGCGAGGCATGTACACCCACGGTAAGTGCTTGTATCAAAAATAGTATAAAAACGAGCTAGCACGGTTGAAAAAACGATCCAATAAATGAAAAGCCATCTAATAAGCAATACACGTGCGATTTTATAACTGGCAATTGATAAGCGCATAAGTGCATCTACATACCAGTTCGATGAAGTTCATTAATTGTAAGTTGAAATGTGCATGTATTATCATCTAAAGATCTCGCTGGAACGTTTCATTGAGAACATAACATAAATACCGTCAACCAAGTTTCTGCCGCAGCTACACATACATGCATGCACATATGCAGTACATACGTGTACGCATATACGCACATACATATAACGTAACATTTCTAGTTACCGTTCATACATAGTAACGAGATACACATATTTCCTTTCACGTAATTCAATTCATATCCTAATGAAACTTATCGTACACATCCGCGTGTGTGGGTACGATATATCGGTGTGTATTCCAATATAATCACCTGTTTTTCATCATTTTCCTATTTTTACTCGTGCTTTTATCAATGGATGGATTAAGGTCATTGATGAGAAACCAAACTCAAAGACTTTCTTATCTTCTCGCGTGTGTGGCTGTGGGTGTGAGTGTGTGCATTGTTGACGATAAAACTCAGAAACTCTTCGTTTTTATAACCAGTAAAACTTGTCTCTCCGAAGTAAGCGTTTCGATGCTCTTCAATGGACATTCAGCTGGAATTAATTAATCCCCCGGATTTTAGTGACGCGTGTACACAAATTTTGAAAAACAAAATTATAGTAATAATGGTTTTCGGAACGGTGAAAGCTGAATCTGAAACCAAATTCGAAATGGAAATTTTGAAATTTGATACGGCAAATTTAATATCGAATAGAGAATGTGGAAATTTCGAAATTGGTATTCAAAATAAAATGATATTTGAAAAATTGCTATTGAAACAATTGAATTTTCTATTTGAAATTGCAAATTTAATATGACAAACTGAATGTTTATAAATTTTGGATTCATTTAAATGAGATAACTTTAGGAACTTTGGCTCGCCGTAGGAGATTCGACATTTTGAATTTTCAAGGTTTCGCATCAAATTCGAATTTCGCAACCGAAAAAATTCTAAAATTTCGAAATTTTCAATATCCAATGCAACACAATGAGTTACAAGGATGAGCTTTTTTTGAATTTTTGAATTCGCTCTGGCATCCCAAAAATAGTGAGTTTCATTCGAGTGAAATAACCTTTGGAATTTTGGTTCCCCGTTTCGGATTTTGAAGATTTGATTTTGAAGATTAAATTAAATTTCCGCGATTTCAAAAACCATAAGAGACAAATTTTCCGAGAGATCCAAGCGTTTTTCGAATTTTCGTCTCCCATTTTAGACCCGTCATTTTGAAATTCCAAAGTTTCACGTGAAATTCGGATTCAGCGATTCAACAATTTTTGATTCCGAAAAAAATTTTGGCACAAGTTCGAAAAGAATACTTCCACTGCGAGGAGGTATGACAATTCTGAATCGCCTAGTTCACAATTGCCGATATTTCGAGCATGGAATGACCATACTCCGTACATTTATTTCCAAAAAAAAGGAGTAACTGATGAAAAGAAGGTTAATTATGATATTACAAAAGAAAATTCATTATTTAGCATGAATCGAGTTTGTATCGAAGCGTTCGCATTACGTAAATGAAGTGGTGTTCCCACTTGGCCTGTTAAGGCGGTATATTCCAGTACTTATTAACTCTTGTGTGCGTATAGTAGATATATTTGTATACGTATAGCATCGCGGACAATCGGTGAGTTCCCGTGGGAGGATATCCGGTACGGAAATGCTTCTCGTCGACACCCACCCGCGTAAATCACCATGCGAAATATCATTGTTTATGGCGATGTACCGAAGTTGACTTGCAACAAATAAGTGAAATTCAATTAAAAAATATTTGCTATGTATATATATATATCATTATTATTATTATTATTACTATTATTATTATTATTATTATTATTATTATTATTATTATTATTATTATTATTATTATTATTATTATTATTATTATTATTATTATTATTATTATTATTATTATTATTATTATTATTATTATTATTATTATTATTATTATTATTATTATTATTATTATTATTATTATTATTATTATTATTATTATTATTATTATTATTATTATTATTATTATTATTATTATTATTATTATTATTATTATTATTATTACTATTACTATTATTGGATATATAATTAGTATATTGGAAATGTCTAGGCGCATATGAGCCGTTTATTTTGAAAGTGGCCTAAGTCCGTTTTTTGGGAGTCATTATATATCGGCATAAATAATTAGTTTTCAGCAATTTAATTATAAATTTTCGAGTTTTTCATTTTTTTTTTTTTTTAAAATGGACTTAGGCCACTTTCAAAATAAACGGCTCATATACACTCGTGTACGTGCACCGTCGGGTTGCATAAACTCAAATCAGCAATTTCTTTGAATGTAAACGAATCTAAAAGCTATACGAGTGCCACTGGGATTGCGTCAAAGAGCAAATCCATTCGGGAGGAAGCGCATAGATGCATACGATGATTTTATATTGACGATTTGTACATACACGCGACACCAATGTGCAGGCAACATCCCAACACATGGGGCAAAGCCGCAGTTCCATGTAAATTTCCAACTTCCCGAATGTTGACGCGGTAAAGGGAAAATTATAATGTATAATAATATTTACGAATAAATGTAAATAATTAATTTCAGAGATTCCCTTGATTTTCCCAAAATTGGGCGACCTGGAAATAAATGTTAAATTTATCAGTTATTTCGATTATTTTGAAATCTATTATTAATTTGTTATTTGAGAAATTAAATAATTTCGCAATTAGCGAATTATTATACATATAATTCCCTAATTAGGAAATTACAAAATTGGAGAAATAATTATAAAATTGTTGTTACAACCAAAATAACCGAGATATATACTTTTATACATACGACTGCTGATTTATTTATTTATAAAATTGTCATATGTCAATATATCATTATATATTGAAAATAATAAATTTGTAATTAATATATATATGAATAATAATATAATTAGAAAATAATAAAAATAATGGAATTGCGTAGAAAAAAATAAAAATAGGAGAAATTTCCTTTGAAAAATAACACATCAACATATTTTGATACTTTACTTTATTACTTTACGTCACATGGGCATTTTATTATTTTTTCCCGACAATTTTCTCTACGTCAACGGTTGCCTTTTTCTCAGTGTAGCGGAAACCGGAAAATGAAAAATTGTTCTGAAATATTGCTTCTGCAACAGGTGTAGGGTTCAAAGATTTTTTTTCTACAGTAAGTCAGGAGTAACTTAACGCCCTGCAAAGACCTTGAGCATCTTCCCACACATAAGTAAGTACATGCTAAGTATAGTTCTACATGTCGCCTTATTAGTCCAAATGACCACTCCTCAATTAGCCGGATTACGTCGTTGTCATTGCATTCATTTTTTTTTCTTTCTAAATACATCTTTCTCTCGTGTTCTTTTTTTCTCCCCCCGAAACAAAATTATCGGCGAATATTGAGTTATCCTCAACGCTATTTTTACCGCGCTAATTAATAAGTAATCAAAAATCCAAAAGAAAAAAATATTAAATTATAATTAAAATAGATTTTCTTAATTAACGTTTTACCGTCCGCACTTCTGATGGGGATTCTTTCGTTTGGCGCCGGTATAAATCTTTACGTACGGCACCAACGTGGTGCCACCGGCGCTTGCCCGATAGTTTTCGCGTGGCACCAACGTGGTGCCACCGGCGCTTGCCCGACAGTTTTCGCATGGCACCAACGAGGTGCCACCGGGCGACATAGTGTTAATAACAAATTTTTTTACAGACGCATAATTGCTCCATTCGGCACCTCCCGTTTGTGGATTTCAAAAAAAGATTAAATTAAACCTCGAAAATAATTCGAAATGAAAATTCCAAAAGGTGTTTTTTTGACACCTTTGGTAGAAATAACGGTAAAATTCATTTTTCTTTTTTTTGGGATTATAAAATTTTCAAGCATTTTCATTTGAAATTTTAATTTTACCGCATTGCCCTTTTTCTATTTACCGATGGGGTACTAATTTTTATGCAAAAGACATTTAGAAAAAGGCTCAAAATTAAAATTTCCAATTTTTCCTCAATTTTTCGTTTGACTCGTAGATTATTGACACGTTTACTGCCACGAACAATTTACGTGACCCCCCTATTCACGCCGCGTGGGTCGTAATGCTACACGCTATTGCATTTGCCATAATCAGTGCGGCCCGAACGGAAAGTTTAATGTCACTTGAAATTTCATTTAATGTCATTTGAACTTTCATTTGAAATCTCAATTTTTTCGGTTTATAAAAAACTATCGATTTATAAAAAAAAAATTTCCTTTTTTACTGAACCTTGGAAACTTCATAAAGAATTCAAACTTTATCAATTCTTTAATACCACACTCTAAAAGTGCATTTTCGAAAAACGTAACCCGGATATGCATTTTTCACACAATTTATCAGATGCAAACCCCAACCTCCCGAAAATCGTAAAATATTAATTGCAATCGAATAAATGCCGCGTTATAATAAGAAACGTCGATATTTCGCCGTTCGAAATACACTCAGCGATTGAAAATAAGTGAAAAGGGACGGACTCTCTCGCGAGAGCGAGAGAAAACACGAGAGGGAAAGAGGTTCAAAATAAAGTAGCTACGTTCCTGAGCTTACAATACGAGCATGAATGAAGTATCACGTCTGGTGTACGGCGATGGTGAGAGACGTAGAGGCAGCGGATGTCCGAAGAGGGGCGAGGGGAAGCGAGGTGCAGTCGCGTTTGCCTCCAGGACGCATGCGCAATGCACCCCACCCACGGTACAGCGGCTCCGAACTAAAGAGAGTACCGGCAGTCGCAGCAGAAACCAGCGGAACACGACTCGGGTAACACGGATTTAGCGAGTGTTTTTTTTTTCATTTAAAAAACCAGTTCTTTTTTTTCTCCGCACTCTTCTGCAACCGTGCAGCCGGGAAATTGCGGAAAACGCACAGCGACCGGAGGAAAGTTTCGTGAAAACGGTGGTTCGCGGGAACGAGGCTTTTTGGGAAAAAAAAGTTTGGCGTTGATGGAGTTTGAAAACACGAATGAATGAAATCGCGCGTGATCCACGGACCAGAGGATTTGAAATTATGCCACGAAGGACGAACCGTTTGGAAAGTTTCGCAAAGAAACTGAATTAAACTTTTTTTCGTTTCCGCGCACGAAGTGTTGTTTTTCGAATCGAGAGTGAGTACGCGGAGTTTCGATAAACCCGCGAGAGAGGGAAGGGCACGAAAGAGAAGACGAAGTGATCGCGAAAGGAAAGAAAGCGAGAAGAAGAAGAAAAAAAAAGGAAATTTGAAGGGGGAAAAAAAGGGGGCACGAGAATAAATGTGTACAGTCCTGAAGAGGTCGCGTTAAGCACGGGCTTTACAACGACATGGCTGCCGAGGCCAGCTGAACTTCTCTCTCGCGCAAAGCATCGTATACACTCTTCCGTCTCTCTCTTTCTCTTTCCCTTTTTCTCTTTTCCTTGGCGCTCTCTCTCGCTCTCGTTCCCCCCCTCTATTCTCCTCTCTTCGCTTACCTCCTCGCTCAGTATGCCTTTGCCTTCTGGTTAACGCGCGTTGGGAGAAAGAAACAACGAGAGAGAGAAGGAAGAAAGAAAAATTACTCGTTACAAAAATTAATGAAACACCTCTACACGGGAATATCCGCCGAGGGAAATGTAACGCGCGATCGGAAAGCCGGAGGAAACGTTACTTGGAAAAGTTAGTAGGTACATATTACTACAATAATAAGTCGAGTTAGTTGTACGAGTAAAAGTCAATTGTGACTATCGACGACGAGGCCGTTATAAAATATTGTGAAAGACAGAATTGACTTTACCAACACCAATCTCCACCGATCGCCGCCGCTCCGCCGACGAATCCAACGAACCCGACGTTCCGTTTGGCATTTTGTGTGTTTGATCGTCGAAGAGGGAAGAAAAAGTCTCGGAATTTCATATCTCTCTCTCCTCCAGTAACCGCGACGACTTTTACCGAGATACTGTGGCACTATGAAGAGCGACAACGCTACTACTTTTTCGAGGATTCACCAGCGTCGCGATAATCATCATAATAACGACAACAGTGCCGAGAGTTATAATCATAATAATAACAACTGCTGTGATTGTTGTCGGTTGGAACAGGGGAGCATAACGTGGCAGTGAAGAAAATGTAAAGGGAAATTGATCGAATCCGTTCTTTTTTTTACCGAATCTCCGAAAGTTGGAGAAATAAAAGAGAGAGAGAGAGAGAGATAGCTCTACTACTCGAAGAAAGAAGTGCCTAAGTGTGTACGTATACAACATTTAAATCGCGTAGGACGGAGACCCGAACGGAGAAACGAGGTGCTATTTCTGCGGTCGTAGGGGCCGAACGTATATAAAATAAGCAGTGAATGAAGGAGCCTGTTTACTGGTGGCGGACAGCCTACGCGAGATTTCAAACGCTCTCTTTCGCCTTTCGTTACATATTTAAGTGAGTGTGTATGTGTGTGCCCGCGCGCGCATGTGTGTGCACAAGAAGGAATGAGATAGAAAAGGAAGAAGTCGAAAGGAAGAAAAAAGAAACACGTATCCACGTATCTATGTATACGTGTATGTGTATGTATGCACACATACGCGTTATGTATACATGAGGCAGACGGAGACGGAGCGAGAAAAAGGGAGAGAGAGAAAAGTTGAAAAGAAGGGGGGTAGAAGAAGAGAGACGCGTGGGGTGTTTGTGGAAGCCTATAGTGTCAGTGTATGAGAAACACCATGATCCGACGGTGCTGGTTTTTTTAACACCTCGTTTGTCCACGTTTTCAAAAAAAAAAATAGGAAAGAAAGAGGAGGAAACGTAACGCGAATTCGACTCGTATTTGTTTATCGAATAAATAAATAAATAGGGAAACGTGGAGAATTTCTTCTTTTTTTTTTGACTGTTGGAATTACTAGGCAGTGTTTTAAGTGATTCGATCTTGGAATAAGCTCTTCTTCTTCTTTTTTTTTTCGTTTGTAACTGGAAGAAGAATACGTTCTGAGAGAACGGGAAGAAAATCAAGTGCGTTTCGAAACTTTCGTATCGGAAAGTTTTCAGTGTTGAAGAAAATTCGGGCAAATTGTTGGTTTTTCTTTTTGTATCACTTTGTTGTTGTTGGGAAATGAAACAAAAAGTTGTGGTGAAGAGCAAGAAGAATATTAGTAATAGTCGTATTTAAAATAGCAAGTGAGGACAATCGGTGAGGTTCTCGTTGGAACGTAAGTGTGGAAGTGTGGATACCTTAGACTGTACCCCGCCCCCGGCGCTGCCACCGCGGCGCCCACCTTGGCCGCCTAACAACCTGAATACAGTAACAGGAACAACTAACCTTAGAAATATTGTTGGAATTACAACTTCAAGGGTTAACAATAGAAGGGGAGGTTGCTCACTTTTGGATTCTTCTTCCTCTTCGTTAAATCCGCCCTTGACACCGCCACAATATCCTGCGCCCCCACGGCCCCCTAGTCGAAACGGTTAGTACTTTGTTTCTTTTACTTGACTTATTAAGTAGCCATCATTCTTTTTCATTCACGGCGAATGAGCGAAACACGGAAAAGGGAATTTTTAGAAACTGCGGAAGAAAAGCGATAACGTTGTGGTTTGAATAAAAATTGCTACCGATCCATTGTTAGGGTTTTGCCCTCTTTTATAATTATGACCCGATGTTTCAATAAGCATAAACATTTTTGGTACACGTTTTGTCAATCGCGGGAAGGTTTTGAATTTTGTCGCGGGAATTTTTGATTTTTTTTCTTTACGAATAGTAACGGGTCGATGCGTAAGTAACGACGATTTTTTTGACGCGTGTCGTGCCACTTAATCGTCGTTAATTATGCATCAACCTAATACGTAGATTTGGTATTTCTTTTTTTGTGGCTTATCAATTGGAAAAGATAATATCGCAGTTAATGAGCGCCCAAAGCAACTCTATACAAATTGGCTCTCTTTATCGCATTTACTATTGTTCTTTGAAACATTTCTACCGCTATCTTTTGGATTTCTCGTCAAATATTACACCCAAGACGCTCGAATAAAACCAAAGACTATTTTTCATATAAATTCAAGCGCTTTTCGAATGTCCGTCCGATTTTAATTTTCAAAGTTTCGTATCAGACCCGAGTTCAGCGACCCAAAAAACGAAAAGTTTCGAAATAGGAATTCGTTAATCGGAAATGACGAACTACAATGTTTTGAATTTGATTTGGTAATCGGTGACCTCGATATTTTAAGAACACCGAGTTTCATGTCAGTGAAGTAATTCTTCAAATTTTGGTTCGTTCTATATCAGAGGAGCCACTATTTTGGATTTTGGAAATTTGGTATTAAATTAGAATTTCACGGCCTATAAACACCAAAGGAGACTAAGTTTTATAGAAATCCAAGTGTTTTTCGAATTTTCGTTCCCCGTCATTTGAAATTTCAAAATTTTTCATCAGTTTCGGGTTCAACGACCCAAAACGCTCGAAATTTCGAAATTTTAAATAGCAAATCGAAAATGATAAGTTTCAAGACTGAGCCCTTTTACATTTTTTAAGTTGCTTTAGTAATCAATGACCTCCAGATTCCAAAAAAGTAATATTTCGAATTTTGAAATAAAATTTGGAATTTTGATTCTCCTTACAGGATCTATTATTTTGGATGTTAAAAATCTGATTCTAAATTAGGATTTCATGACTTCAAAAACCACAAGGGATTAATTTTCGTAGAAATCCGAATGGTTTTCGAATTTATTTTCGCGAAATCGAACCCACCATTTTGAATTTTTTAAAATTCATGTTTTTATTCAGGAATTTTCATGAAGTTTTGAAAAAGAAGTGAATTTTCCCCACATTTTTGGCACAAAAAGCCATTTCTCGTCCGACCACGAGAGGGTTAACTATTTTCCCCAAATCGTTTTTCTTCCTGATGAAGTAATAGTGTTCCCTTGGAAATAAGAACCCTCGAATTCGAGGCGGCCACAATACACGGAATTGTACACCACATACCTATGAGAAAAGGGTTTTTGCTGGTCCTATTTGGCAAAATTAATGCTCTTGGCGTGAGTAACACTACGTTTTAGAGTGACCCGTCTTTAAACGTTCAGGGTGAATCACGCCCAAGACCAAGTGACTAACTCTACACACTTCCAGGAGACCAAAATTTTCAAAATGATGGCAATTCCACCAAAATCTTCCCCGAGTCTCCCTTCAAATGATTTGTTTCAACACTATTTCTACCGCTACTTACACGTAATCGATAATCTGGAGCCATAAATGTAACGTTTTAATTAAAATATATTTTCTTATTCGATACCAAATTTTTTATAGATGCTCAGTACTTTTGTTTTGTTGATGCCAAAAACTTGAAAGACGAAAAATATCTAATTAATGTAAAAAACTAATTCTGAATTAACACTATTTTTACCAAAAGTGTCTTGACATTTTTAGAAAAAAATAAACACTACATTCTAGGAACTAATTCTAATTATTTAATTTAGCATTAGTTCCTAGAATTTAGAATTTTCATTTCGAATTATTTTCAAGGTTTAATTTAATCTTTTTTTTTGGAAATCCACAAACGGAAGGTCCTTAATAGAGCAATTATGCGTTTTTAAAAAATTTGCTAATAATTAAGAAAATCTATTTTAATTATAATTCTATAGTTTTGGTTTTGGATTTTCGATTATACATAATTAGCGCGGTAGAAATAGTGTTAAAATTGCAAAAGGCGTCTTTTAACACCTTCGGTGGAAATAGTGTTATAATTGTGAGTCTGGCAGAGTTTCCCTCCAAAACACAGCGATTGCTGTTAATATATTGTACCATTTTTTTTTTCTTGGATTGGTCGATGCAACTCCAGGTAGAAAGGCACTTTACCCAAAAGCCTAATTGTAGTGACACGCTTCTCAAAGACGCATCTAAGGGTCGGGTATTGAAAGAGATACATCAAAAGCTTGAGAAATTCTCGTTTGGTCTGGTTGATCATAAGGTCACGGCTAATCATGTGACTCCTGATATTTGCTTACTAGCATCTGTAAACGTGTGAGGTTCAATTAAAACTTTCTAATTTAAAGGAGATGCCAGTTGATCTTCTAAGAATCTTTTGTGTCTAACAATTCCAGTGAAATGTCGGATTCTCGTGAATTGAAAACCGTCAAATTCACCAAAATCTCTCCGTACAACCTGAAACATCATAGGATGGGAGCATTTTATCACCGGATGATGCGTTCCATATTCGGATCTCTTTCTATCTCGTGCCACATTCGTACTCGTATTCCTCTTTTCTCGTCCGATTTTCCTTTCGAGCTAATTTTTATTTTTGGCTAATTAGCCAAGTTCGTATTTTTGTATCTTAATTATTTTCAATTTTATTTCATCTCATTGTATTTTTTTTTTCACTTTCCATTTAATTTCTTAATTTTCCATTTAATTTTTCGAATTCATAAGCTTACAATTAGGTATTGTTAGGATATTCCACGTTTTATGCTGGCGCTTCAAAAAATCATATCCCAAAGTG
This sequence comes from Gasteruption jaculator, assembly GCA_949825005.1. Lineage (NCBI taxonomy): Eukaryota > Metazoa > Arthropoda > Insecta > Hymenoptera > Gasteruptiidae > Gasteruption > Gasteruption jaculator. The sequence continues at coordinate 8,287,274 of OX463770.1, forward strand.
TTAAGGGGTACCATCAGTGTGAAATTTTTGGGAAATCGATTTTTTTGTGGATTTTATTTGATAATTTATAGCTTCTAGAATAACGTGCTAAAATGTCAAAGATGCATCTGAAATAGTTTTTGCATTCTAGATGCGTTTTTCAAATTTGCTGCAGCTCTAACTCTAATAAAAATTATTTGGTCGATTTGCATCCTATTCGAGCACGTTCGGTATACGTTTTTTATTAGTTAAAAAAATGTCAATTTCACATGAATAAAATTGCCGTATTTTTAGACTTTTTTTCTTCAAACCTCGGCCATTTTCTTGGATTTCATTTTTTTTTTAAAATCAAAATCCTACTTCAAGGCAGATATTTTTTGATTTCGAATATTTTTTTATTTCGAATGGCACATAATTCCTTCAAAATCAGTTATTTTCACACACAAAAATTACTGTAGATTCTTCAATTACATGTAAATACAACCTTAAAGTTTCAAAATATTTCATGCATTCCTTTTTCATTTCTTCTAAATTCCAAAAATCACCTTTTTTTTCAGGCGCTCACATTCTCGGCCCCCCTTAAAAAAATAACTGTGATTGTAATTCAAAAAAGAAAAACATGGAATTTTTCCTGAAACTAATGTGCCCCTAAAAGGGTTGGTTAAATGCAATGATTGTTACTATTACTATCACGATTGGATGCGTTACGACAATTGTCATCTCTCTCTCTTTCTCTCTTTTGCAATTACTTGAAAAGAGTGAGACGGAAATAGACACCCGAACACTGAATGAAACATTATTACGGGATAGTAGATAGAAAGTTCCTTTCGCGAGAAAGTCGCCGCTCCTTTCAATCCTCCGTAGATTTATATCGTTTCTGCGCGTACACATCTACGTACAAGTGTTGAAATACGTTTGTCTCATGCCATTACGTTCCCTTACCTTTCTTTTTTTTTTCTTCTTTTTTTTCAATGTAACATACACATACGTACACATTCATGCATCCGGACATGCCCACATACACACACACACACATGTATATTCATACATGCATACACATACACATACACATGCATTTATATAATTTTATACACCCATACAAAACTTTGTGTCCCATCCGTATGGGTTAAGGTTGGATTGAATGCTCACTCATCAACACAAACACACCTATTCCGTTTTTATATTTGAATGCATATGTAAATTTCCTTATGAATGCATATTTATGCCTCTTATTTTTGCTTCGTTCATTTCCTTATTGGTATTGCTTATTGGTCTTTTAGAGAAATTTCATACACACACACATATACGTATTCTCCTATTAAGCGTGTGTACGTCAAAGTGGTTTGGTGGCATGAATGAAACCACGATTTCCATTATCGTTTTGCTTCAATGTTGGTATGTGTATCAGTGTGCTAATACTTATCCTTGTATTTTCTTCTTGCATTCAATTCAAGCAAAAGGAAATTACGTTGCGCAAGGTTGGAAACGCCGAACTGAGAATTGCACTTCGCGATTGGTTGCGTAAGAGGGAGCATTTTCGTTACAAAATTCACGCGAAATATTTATAGGCGTCTTATTTTCAATCGTTATCGCACAATTTTTTTTTTCCTTTAGCTTTCTTTTCTTTTTCGATACATTTGAAATAAATAGAAGACACTCGCTCCTGTGTAGGGGAAGTGCGCTTATATTGGGCCACTCGAGCGAAGTTGCCCATCCGCGGGCCTAAAACGCACAAAAGGGTAAAAATCAAAGCGATTACGAAAAAGCGTCGAACTGAACTTTCCGTTCAGGCCGCGTCGGGTGTGACGAATGCAATAGCAAACGCCATTGCGACCCACGCGGCGTGAATACCGAGACACATAAATTTGACATCGCGAAAAACATGAGCAGCTGGAAATTGCAAAATTACTAAATTGAGCCACTATTTTCCTAAATTAGACAAATCTGCAACTTTTACAAAAAATGTTATTAGTAGGAAATGAACGAACGAAACTGAATAAAACAATATTTGAAATATTTCCAAAAAAATGCGTGGATTAAGGATAGAATAATTAAATTTGGCGAATTTTAACTGGGAAGAGCCGAGCACTCGAATGCGAAGCAGCAGAAATTACAATTTACGCGTACTTTCCTAACAAACAATTGTTCCAGGAGACGCAATTACTGAATTGCTATTAATTTTTGCTTTTCTATTTATTACTGAAAATTTATCAATGAAAAAAATTTTAAGGTGAATTATTTTCCGAATCAAGGACCGGTCCAATTTAGGCAGTGGTCCAATTTGGGAGCATTCCGTGGGTACGCTTTGCGTAAGTGTCAAATTCCCTTGTAAACAAATGGTAAATAACTTGGAAAGTTTTTGTCGAGACATTGATTTACGCTGAAAAGGAACGACTGCACAGGTTTTTTGTTTGAGAAAATTTTGAGCTTATCACCGTGTCTCGCTTGACTTCCTTTTAGGGTTATCAAACCGTTTTGTACATACAATATTTCTTGTTCCTTCTAATATATCTCGAGGAAGAGTTACACGTAATTTTCTTCGTCTTTTTTTTTTTTTTTTTTCGGTTGGACTCCAAAGTCAGAAACTATTTGTTACGCTAACATTATGTGACTTACAGATTAATTTTTTCGCGAGACGGTGATTTTTCGAGTACGTACTACAAACTAAAAACAGCGAATCGCTATCAAACTTTTTCTTCGCATTCTCGCAAGTATTCTAAAATTAAATACAGAGTCAAAGTGCTCGCATGTACCATCATTAAAGCTGCAAAGAAGACGAAAAACTAGAATATATTAAGACCGTGGAAAAACGGCAAGATATTTATAAAGTTCGCTTGCTTTCTTTTTTGCCGAAGAACTGCAACAATTCAATCACTCGTCGAACCACGGGCAAAAGAAAGACGAATCGGAAAGTAGTAGTATCGCTCTTTTAACCAGTTTTACAAATATAACTTTACTATAGAGTGGACTAAAAATGACCGTACCGACAATTTCAGTTCCTCTTTTTACAAGTGACAGTAAAGATTTTTTTGCACTTCGTTAACTCAGATTCCACCGTTACATAGTAATGTTTACATTTCTTGGTAACGGGAAGAATCTGAACTAATCCTTTGGTTAACAAATTCCTGGTATCCTTTGGTTGAGATACAGGTGCTTCGAAATCACCTCAAAAACTTATTGGGTCATAATTCTGCCATTTATCTACAAATTATTAAAATTCTTAATAATTAAAATTAGTTGCAAATTATTAAAATATTTAATAATTTGTTTTTTTGGAGTCTTTATTTGCATCTTTATTGGGATGATTCAAAAGCTCCTTCTCTTTTTAGTGTCAGCTGGTATCAGAGAAATGGAATGAACTTTTGAAAAGCACCAACAATCTAGTCGGACAAAGTAAAAACTTAAAAAATATCATTATCCTTGTGATAAACAAATAGTAACAAATATCAGGTCGAGTCATAAATAACTTCCGACGCAGCTATAGATACCTGGTAAGAAAACGGAAGTTACTTATGACTCGGCCTAATAATATTCTTATTGAAAATATTCCAGAAGTATTCGGTCATCTATGGGGCTATTACACGTGTCGAATTTTATAGTTAATTTACAAAAAGTAGTTTGCGGTAACAAAAAGTAACTCTTTTTACAAATATGTAATCCAGAATTAATTCTCCATGCGATTTCGATAGTTGTTTCATTCTTAAAATTCAATTTGTTCAAATATACTAAAATAATAAAATAAAATAAATTTTAATAAGAATATAGCAATAAAATAATAAAATATATCAAAATAAACCCAACAATTCGGCCATTCACTGCTCGTTTTGAGCCCTACAGTGCTCTCACCTCATTTAGTGACAAATATTATATCGGTAAACCGTGCTTATTAACAATTTTTTTGAAACACAATTTGCAGTAATAGACGGTATACAAAAATTATTAAAATTTTCGCAGTAATAGATAATGTAAAAAAATTATTACTACTTTGTGGTATAAATACACTTCGATGCCAGATGTTGATAGAAAAAAAATCTCGGTTTTCCCATAACACGACGGCGATCGAAGAAAATTGCATCGGTGGGAAAGCGGGATCGGTCGGTCGGTCCGTCCGTCGTCCAAAGACGAAAATCCGCTTATCATTGAATCGGATAAACACGTGAGATTTACACATAGGTGTGCACTCGTAAAATGAATGAGGGGTATTTTCGGTTTGTCTCTTCTTTTTCGGCCCGTCGTCGTGTCATTTCCGACCGCGCGCTCGGTGTAAATATAGTATTGCATCGCAGGCAGCAGGGCGATGGTGCAACGTTGAATAGCTCCGAGCCATAAGCCATTTTCGGATGGTGAGTAAGTTGAAAAAACTTGTTCATTGTCAGTATCAAAGCGAGTACTCACCCAATTCTATAATAAGCCCGCTCGCGGTCTAAAAGCGTTAGTGTCATAGTACTATCGGGATGTAAGCAAGCTCCGAGAGACATGGAACGAATATTTCATGCTGAAATGTTGAGTTTCTCTCGAAGATCGTAGCCGGCTGTTTTTGTTTTTACATAACACAACGTTTTTATCGGAGTTGATAAATTCGGGTATAAACGCACGCGTGTCAACATACACGAACCCGGGCCCGCGCACGCACACGAGTGCAAGGGACGCGAGCGTGCAGGAAAAACAAAATGCACCGCGGTGGTGTTATAGTAGCGTCGTCGTCCACAATCGGGCCGAGAGAAGAAGAAAAGCCAAAGCTCCATACGACGGGGAGCCACAATGGCTCGAAAGAAAGCGCGGAAAGGCCGCGCAGCGAGTAGGCCATTCATAAAACATGAGTTTGCCAATCGCTGGGACGATCCGTGGATACGCAATTGCGTGTGTGTTTGTGTGTTTGTTGTGCGTGGATGAGAGATACACAAAAATCGTCTTCCCTCTCACTCTGTGTTTTCACTCGAACCACTTTTCTTCCTCCAGCCGATTACAAGATGAGCCGATCGCTCCCATAACTGGGAAATTTGTAGCCGGACTCGTGCGTCGCTGCATATGGCACTTGGTCCCGAACTTGTGCAGCATGTCGAGCGCATGTTGATGGGAATGAATAAGAAACGAAATGATCGAAGTAGAAGTTTTTGTTGAATGCGGGTGTGGTCTTCTTACACTATCTGTGTTTGCCAACCCCGTTATCTGTTTGTGTCTCCTCTCCTCTCCTCTCCTCTCCTCTCTCTCGTTTCTCAAGCACCATTCTTGATCTCGCTCTAGCACTTACCCTTTTTTTTCCTCTTCTTCGTCTTGGTCTTCCTCCTTCAACATTGCTGTTTGCCGATGGTTGATTATTCCTCTTTCTTTCTATTCTCTCGATTCTTCTGGTAGCCAGGCTTCCTTCTCTTAAATAATTCTCCTCTCTCTCTCTCTCTCTCTCTTTCTCTCTCCTCTCTCTCTTTTACTCTTGTTCTGTTTCTCTAGTGTACTCTCGCACGAGTACTGCACAGAACTGCACAGAACTGCACAGCACAGCTCAGCTCAGCTCGGCTCGGCTCGGCTCGGCTCAGTTCAGCACAATCTACATTCATCATTATGTGTCGTCGCGTCACATCCGGCCTCTGTGTCCGTTCCTTCAAGTTTTATCTTCCATCTCGCTCTCTTAAAGTTGAAACGGAATTGTGTATATAAACCACGTCGAGAGGTTTCTCAATTTATCATGTAGAACTTTATAAACTTCTCTCTGATGATATAAATGACTTTAACTTATTGTACCGTAATTAGCCGGAAGTTTTATTTGACCGTTCACATATGCTGCTGCTGCAGTTGCAGTTGCAGTTGCAGTTGCTGCTGTTGTTGATGCTGATGCTGATGCTGATGCTGATGCGTATGCTTATGCTTATGCTTATGTCGTGACTGACGTTGACGCTGACACTGATGTTGACGTTGATGGGGTGTATTTTAAACGAATTGTAATCAGGTAAAGGTAGGAAACCAAGAGAAAGTGGTAACGTGTGCTGCATTGTTGTATTTACATTGTAAATGTTTGTTTAATCGGAAGAGTTTGTTGTTGTTGAATTGTACGTTTCGAGGTTTATAGTATTTTGATTTTAGTGGCGCTTGGAAGTATCTAAGTTTTTTGGGCTCACTGAAATTGAGTCTGAAGGAGAATTGGAGCTGGAAATTTCGAAATTTGAAATGAGATATCGAGAACGATGACGAGTCTTTTTGAATTTTTCAATTTGGTTTAGTGATTAGTGATAAAGAAGCAGATCATTCAGGATTTTGAATATCTGATACTAAATTAGAGTTCCGCGACCTCGGAGCTGGAGAGACTGATTTTTGTAGAAATGCAAGTGTTTTTCGAATTTTTGTCCGTCAGATTGATTCCACCGTTCTAAGTTTTGAAAACTTCACCCGAGGTTCGGATCCACAACCTCAAAAAATCTGTTCTCGAAATTTTGATGTAATTTCGAAAAATAAAACAATTCCCAACACAATTCTTGTCATGAAGATCTAGTTTTCGCCCGATTGCGAAGGATCAACTAACGATAGTTTGAAAAAAATATTATTTATTTTTCGTAGATTGTATTAAAATTTATTTATAATAATAAATTGATATAATAATAATAAATAATAGAAATATTATTTATTTTTCGTAGAAATCCACGTGTTTTTGCAATTTTCGTTCATGTTGAATTTACCATTTTGAGATTTCAAAATTTTACATCAAATTCGGACTCGAGGGCTCTGAAAATCGTTACTGTATAATTTTTGTGTAATTTTGAAAAAGAAAAAAAGATCTGTTTTTCGTCCGACTGTAATTTTTGCGAAGGGGCAAAATTGTGAACGTTGGAAAAATGGAGGAACGTACAGGCAATAATCTAGCTAAGAGCGTTAGGCGTCAACAGGGCACGTTTATACCATGGACGGAAATAACTTAGTTTTCAAAGACGTCAGTAGAGAACTTTCTTATCATTTCCGGTAGAGACACTTTACGGAAATCGTACTGGTAACAAATATTATTCCGAGTGGATTCGATTCGTATGTATTCGACTATGGTAATTGGTATTATCATCAAGGAAAACAGTATTTCACGCCCCTTTGTATTTTTCACGATAAGATTACGGTAAATGCTGGATATAGGAATTAAATTTACAATTTATTACCGACATGCACATTTTACATTTTAAATTCGACATTTACAGTTTCTCGATTTCCGCGAAACGAATGCAACGTCCACGTGCATCGTTACATTTTCACTTTATCCAAAATGTGATTAGTCCAAATTTGGAAACTTTCGAAATACTCGAAATTCGGAGCAGGAACCATCGGCTTATTTTTGGATTTTTTCCAAAATTCGATTTTACCGTACGTGGATTCCAGATTTCGATCATTCACATTCAAAAATTCTAATTTTATGTCAAATCCTTGGATATCGAGAATTAATGAAAATTCGAGCTTCGTTTTTAAATTTTTCGAATACTCGAAATTCGGAGCAGGGGGACCGTCAGACTATTTTTGGATTTTTTCGAAAAAATGCAATTTTACCGTACGTGGATTCCAGATTTTCATCCTTCAGATTAAAAAATACTAATTTGGTGTCAAATCCTTGGATATCGAGAATTAATGAAAATTCGAGCTTCGTTTTTAAATTTCCCGAATACTCGAAATTCGGAGCAGGGGGACCGTCAGACTATTTTTGGAATTTTTCGAAATTCGAAATACGACGTGAAATATTTTTGTAGCGATGAATAAATTTTCGACTCTCTCGTGGAAAAAGTTTGAAACCGAAAAGTATCAGTTTTCAGTTTGCATCAGTCCAAGAACGAATATTCACTTGTCACTTGCGCAATTTCATTGCGAGCCAGCTTCAAACGTCAACTTTTAAATTGATCGTTTTGTTATTCCGAGTTTTGCGACCAAAAAAAAAAATCGAAGCTACTTTTCCAGGTATTGGAATTCCAGGATTGCAAATTTCTCGAAATATCGGGGAAAATGCAAATGAATGGAGAAAGACGATTCCGAAAGTGTTAATTTAGTATGTTTAAAACCCAACATGAAAATACGATTGTGTGGCAATGCAAAAGTCGCTTTGGCCTCTTGGTGAGCTGAAAATAGTTTTTTGACGTGTGTTTAAACGTATTTATATAGTGGTAGTGAGAGAACGAACGGGAAAGACGTTGTTGTACAAGAGAGTAATGTATACGAGTTTGAGTATATGGGTGTGAGAGAGAGAGGCAGAGAGAGAGAGTGAGTGAGTGAGTGAGTGAGTGGGTGGATGGAAGATACTTCGACCATATGGCGTCCACATTCCTCCATCTTTCCCTTGAACCCATCGAATTTTGTCTCTGTGTGAACCACAAGGATAATTATTGTATAAGAATCCATCCTTTGCAATGTTTCTCTTTACCTGAGACCCGAAGGAAGCAATAATATGCTTTCCAAAAATCAAGATTCAGGTTGAGGTCAGAAATTTTGAATTTTATTGAATTTCCCAACATTTTTTTTTCTCCTGTGATAAATTTGTGTTGTCATTTGACATTATGCGAATTTAGGGTAATCATTTTAAGTAATATTTTGCGTCGTTTGGAAAACATTTTGGTTTTTCTAAAGACATTTTTTGGAAAAATGAATATTTCTTTCCGAAACACAATCTTTTTGGTTTTTTCCAAAAGGTGTCACCGAAAAAAAAACAAATTTCCTCAAACGAACGTTTTTGTTACTTTTTTTCTTCGAAAATGCGTGGTTTGAAGAAAAAACCAAATTTTCTGGAAATGAAAACGAAGTTTTTCCTCGAACGACCCAATGGAAACTTTCCAAATGATTACCGAGGTGAAAAATAAAAATTGAAATTCCACAATTTTGATATGGTAATTAAATAAAAGAATTAAATGAATTTGTCGTACGTTAACCCTTTGAGCGACAAATTTTTTTGAGAGAAAATTCAAGCTTTTTTACTTTTTTTTTTCAAATTTTTTTACTTCAAAATTTTCTTTTACAAGTAAAATGTTAATTCAGTATTAAAATATTTTTTCCAATTCATCTAAATCAAAATGTGTTGAATTTAATTCAATTGATGTACCGATATAAAATATTAAATCCACTACATTCGGAAAAACTCGAAAAAAAACTATTTTTATGCAATACAAAATAAATAAAATTACACTTCTTCCACTAATATTACTACTTTACAAATTGATAACAAAAAAATCAAACAAAATTATTGATACTAAAAAATCTAACTGCTCCGAGCCGTCCTGAAAATCAATAGGAAACTCCGTTCTCCTGGAGATTTGAATGCTGGAGAAAAAGCAAAACCGTTGGATTGCTTCTTTTGTATCAAAGAGTACTTTTGCAATACATACGTGATGTTTCAATGTTTTTTTTTTCACACCCTGTGTAAAGTTTCCTTATCGATCCGTTAATGAAACTCCTCGAAAGGGAAAATAGCGCATCGGGAAATGTTTTGCCACACACATTCGGGCGAATACACGTTAGATACGATGTAAATAATGTCAGCATATAAAAATACATAGTAAAGAAGTCATCATTGAAACGTTGAAAAGCCAAGTCGTAAACACGTGATGTCACATACGGCATTTCATTGATAAACTAGTCAAGAGAGATGGAGTATGTGAGTGTATAGGTAAAAACAAAGATACGGTTTCCTGGAAAGTGCTCGTTTCGCTTGACACCTGCTTATATCTTATAAGTTCATACACATGCACACACATACATATGTGCGTACTTGTAGGAATACACGTAGGTACCTATAAAAAAAACATGTAAGCACTCGCGTATGCATGTGCACCTCTTAAAGTAGGCAATCGGTAAAGCTTTTTACACGCACATATCGAGTCGCCATTAATTGTGGAATGATTGTTCAATAATGACGAGTTTTAATTTGGTGACGCATTTTACCAATTCCATGTATAGCATACCGATGTGTCTTACGATCGCACACGTGAAACGGAAATTCCATGTGTAGTATCGTATTTCTCGGATACGGTAAACATCATTTAGTGTGTACGAAATTCCACTACATCCTGTTTCGAAAAATTCTTAGTCGGAATTTCAAATCCAACCGGAAAGACGAATTTTCTTCCACACGGGGAAGAACCAAACGAAATCATTGTGTATAATATATTATAATAAAATAATCTCCGTATGAATATGTAGTACTTTGGTGTATTTAATAGGTGCAAAGCAGGTTACTAATTTTTTTATGTTATCTTTTAGCATAATTACTAATTCTCAAAAATGCAGTGACAAAAATAAAAGCACTAATTATTTAATTTCTAGTTGACTCAATTATGAAAGTCGTTGGAATAATAATAATAAATGTTAAAATTACTAAAACTCTATGGTTGATGTCTTATTCAACTATAGCAAGCCCTAGCAATAGTTAGAATTGTTATAAATATTTTTTAATGTGATAAATAGCACCAATGTTGACATTACATTTGTTATATTTTATTATTTTATTATTATATTCTATTTTGTTATATTTTCGTTATATTTATTTTATTTTATTATTCTTGTATATTAGAATAAATTGATTTATAACAATGAAACAACTATCAAAATTGCATAGAGAATTAATTTTGGTTCACATATTGGCTTGGCAACTAAGTGATTGCGGATTTTGTCATTTGTTTGATTTGGAAAATCCGCAATTACTTTGTTGCCAACCCAATATTTGGAAAAATAGTTACTTTTTGTTACAGGATTACTTGTAAATTAACTATAAAGTGCAACACGCGTAAAAGCTCAATAGTTGACCGAAATTAATAGTTTAGCAAAAATCTATAATAATATAGGAATTAAACTTAATTCAAACAATAAATAAAAAAAGAATAAATTTTGTAATCCTAAAACTATTATTAAAACAATTAATACTAATGAATAAATTAACGAATAATAAGATTTAAATAATTTTATTCGGGACAAATTTATTATATAAAAATAAAATCCATAAATTTAATAAAACTAAATCTTAAAAATAATTATCAATTATAATTAAATTCTGTCCGTTCATTGAGTAGTGATATTATAAATAAATCAACGCCTTCGCCGTACGAGTATGAAAGATCCGTTTCGGGATAAATCGGATGGCAGATAGGGAGAGGGTTTAGCTTTTGTATTTGAAGAGAAGCGTATTCTTCAAGGGTATAAGATGCACATGCAGCAGGAAAGTGAGCAAAACTGTATAAGCGAGCAACAAACGTACGTGGCACGTATGTAACAACACGCACACGTGGGCGTCGTCTGGAGAATTTCCGGTGTTGCGTGTCTCCATTTCGAAATTTTGTGCAGGTACACGCTTTTATAAGTGTATGCACTTTTTTTCTTCTTCCAAGCCTTTGGGATTCATGTATTTTAGAAATATTACGATACCGGGCTTGGCTGGGATACGAATAATAACGAAAAATCTTGAATTTGTCCAAAATCACATAAAGAAATTCTTGGACCTTTCGGTCGATCTATGTTACCGACGATCGATTAGAAACTCTCTCCCCCTTTGGGGTAACGGCGACATTTTGCGAATCCGTGACAGGTGCAGAAATTGTCAAGTGTCACTGAGACGCGAAGCATGCGCCGATTTTCCAACGAGTCAGCTTTTTCGTGCATTGAGGACGCGAAGAATCGCTGAAATAAGCGACTCCGTTCGAAAATGTGAAAATAGAAGCTCTAGAAACTCGATTGTACTTGAAAAATCCAAATTCAAATGATACGGGAGTTGAGAATGAACGGTTACGTTCCTGAGATCCCTCTTGAAGTTCTTTGTATTCCATGTGGAACGGTAGGAGAGCTAGAATCCAAGAGCGTTTGTTCTCTCTCTTTCTCTTTACATGTATACACTATATACATATATACATATATATATGTATCTATCTTTCTCCGTCTTCCCCCTCGATCAATCCATCTCCCTTCCTTTTTTTTCCTCTCTCGCTCTTATAGCTGCATAAAGGCGTGCATACGCAGGCTTTTATGGAGTAGAGTAAGAGTAGCGGTTCGTGCGTGTGGTTTTTCGAATGTGTGCGTAAATGCGTAACCGCGGTAGCAAACACACCAACATCCCAACAGGTCGCTACTGACTGGAATCGCGCTGTCACACTACGTACAAGAAACAACCTTCTACTTCTATCTTTCTTTTTCTCGCGATCGTTCTTATTTCCTTACTCCTTCCATTTTAACTCCCGTATCTTCTTCTTATACATAGTCCCTGTAAAAGAGCCCGAGGGTTCCCGTTTCTTCTTCTTCTTCTTTCTTTCCTGCTTGCTTGCTTTCTTTCTCGTCTCGGTCTTTTCTGTTTCTTTTTTTTTTCTTCTTCTTCTTTCCATTGCAGCTCCCTCCATAAAGTTCCCTTCCTCCTGGACAAAACCAGCTGAGCTCTCTCGTGGGTCAGCTCGTAAAATGGCATCGCACAAGAGATTCTCGAATGGCCTCTTCTTCTTCTTCTTCTTCTTATACTTCTTCTTCTTATTCTTCTTTTCTTATTTTATCCCCACTTTATGAAAGAGTCCTTTCTCTCGACGCACAAATGTTCGTGTATTGTTAATTCCCTCTTTTATATGAATTCCTTTCAATGGAGGACAGTTTAGCGTACCAATTTTTGAAATTCTGGGACGTCGGATTCGGAATATTGGTTTGTTGGTACTTTAAGACATTTGTTTACCGTCATCGTGTCTTGTCGGCGCTATTTCGAAGTTTCGCGTCTTATTCGGATTCCGCTATTCAATAAAATCGAAATTTCGAAATTCGAAATTGAAAATCCAACATGACGCGTTACAAGATTGAGATTTTTTGAATTTCATAGGTTGGAAATATAATTTTCAGACTTTTTGTCCGCCATATTAGATCCGCCATTTTGAATTTCCAAAAGTCACAATCACATTCGGATTCAGCCATCCGGAACTTTACATTCTGAAGTTTTCGTGCAATTTTGAAAGAAAACAAAACTATATCAATAAATTTTTGGCACGAAAAGCTTTTTTTCGTTCTTTCGTGGAGGAGTTCAAGGGTTAACCAGGCTCCTATTGGCGATAAATGCGACACATAAGAATCGACGAAAGCGCCACCTCCTTACAATTAGCAAATCGATGGTAATCTATTACGCGGGCGCTCCTACGGTTCGGTCGCCATTCCTTTCGTTATTCCTTTTTGAAAATTTAATTTACGATTCCAGTATTTACTTACTTCCATATCGTAAATAGAAAATTAGCCGTTGGAGCAATACACTTTTTTTTTATTCTCCAACTGCTCCGGCTGTTTACGTTGTGAAGAAAGGAAGAAGAATAAGAAAACCGTAGAAGTCGACGTTTTCGCAACGAACCGTAAGCTTTTTATTTCTTGGCAGGCTTTGCTTTGCTTTGCTTTACACATGCTATATATATATATACATTACTGCTTATACCTACCTCATGATCTCTTCTACAGCCCCTAGCGGCGAGGTGGGGGAAGAACTCGCTCGGAATTCATGTGCAATTTATATTATTTCATATATGTAAAACCTCCCTATAACAATCTTCTCTTTAAAACGCAAAATTACCTCCCTATAACAATCTTTCTAGCGACGGGGTGGGGGAAGAACTCTCTCAGGATTTATGTTCAATCCATATTATTTCACATACGTAAGACCTCTCTATAACAATCCTCTCTATAAGGCGCGAAATTACCTCCCTATAACAACCTTTCTAGGGTTGGGGGGAGAACTCGGTTGGAATTCTTCGCAATTCATGTGCAATCTATATTATTTCATACACGTAAACCCTCGCTATAACAATCCCACTTTACAAAAATCCTCTTTATAAGGTGCAAAAAAATTACCTCCCTATAACAATCTTTCTAGCCTTCTCCCACCTCGAAAGTTTGTCTACCAATCACATCGAATCTCTAAGTCGCCCCGGTTGAAATTTCCCCTCCAGCTGTTAAACTTTACCATTCTTGAAGTTGAAAAAAGTGCATATGTAGCATATATCACGCGTAAATTCAAATTTACAAGAAAAATGCATAATCGTGACAAAACTAATTACAATTACAACAATTTACTGCGCATACAAAAATATTTCAAAATCGGATTTAAGGTTATGTTTTATATTTGAGGTTATGCGATAAACATAAACACGTGGATAACATTTTTCTTCTGCGCATACTCCTGCGCATAGCCACTCCTTAGTGACTACGCGCGCTAGCCACATTCTTCTGCGCAACCCAGTCGCGCATAGCCCCGCGCAGACTGGGAATTAACAGAGAGATTGCTATAAGGAGTTTTTTCGATCCCGAATACTTCTACTTGTTATTGTTTCTTGATTTCGCATTCTCAGAAACTTATGTATTTCATTGACTTGTAAACTTGAGAAATCCTAGATGTTTGTCGTTCGTTCTCGGAAAAGTGACAAAAAGAGAAAACAACGCGACGATTAGAAACACCGAAAATGATTACAACCACAGATGTACGTATTTTGGTAAACGGGGACGTCGAAATTACAATGATCCGCGTTTGTGTGTGTACTAGACATACAGTTGTGTATTTACTTACGTAGGCACACGGTCCATGTACGCGTGCGCGTGGACACACGTAACAGACACAGGCGTAAAGGCCATCTCATTCTGGCACACCGCGTTATTCTATATTTATCCCACTCATTAACTCTATCTTTGTCGTACATTGTTCATTCATGAATATGTCCGTCTCTTCTCGACTCTTCTCGCTCTTTATTTTATTCATCTCGCTTTAACTTACGTCTACGTTCATTCATCCCCTCTCTTTCTCTCTCCATTCTTCCCCCTCCTTCTCCTCCTCCTCCTCCTCCTCCTTTTTACGGTGGAACAAACTCATCTCTTTTTGACTTTAGTCCGGATTGCTGCTTTCCATTGGAACAACAATTTTTTTTACCCCTTTACTGTCTTGTTTTCAACGCGCTTGTGTACGTTTCCTTTTTTTTCCTCTTCGCATTTGATGGTTTTTTTCTTTATTATTTTATTCTGTACACTACAAATACGTTACACACTTATTAACCTTTCCGCATAAAATTATTATCTTCTATTATTCTTTCAAGAAAATAGGAAATTTATAGGGATAGCGAATATAATTAATTATATAAATGTCATTTATTGAGATAAAACGGTACATTCATTTAATTTCGAATTTTCAAAATTGATTCTTTAATAATAATGAATTTCGGTAAATCTATTATCTTCTTTTTCAATTTTCATTTGTTTTATTAATATTTAAGTGTATTGATTTTCAATCGATCAAATTAATTATTTTCTTCCAAAAAAATACAAAAATTGTAAATGCAACACAACTGAAAAATTAAATTTCCTTTTTTTCTTTCCTAAAATTATAAATTACTTCGGAATTTTATAATTAAAAATTATTTCATAGTTTAATTTATTTTTATTTCATTTCTTATTTTAAAATTTTATGATTATAAATTATAAAATTATAAAGTAATACAAAAATTTGCCATAAAAAGTAAAACAAAATTGGAAGAAATTTTACAAAATGTATAAATTTCTCTAAAAAAAATAGAAAATAATAAACTACACATAAAATTGAATATAATTGCACCACGAGAGCATGTTTATTATTTTGTTAGTACCTAATTTTCATTATTTCGCCAATTGTATTTTTTTTTTCAATTTCCAATTTCCAATTTTCAAATCGATACATAGGACTTTTATACAACAACCTCACGCCAAGTACCGCGGGGAAATAAGAGGTTCTATTTTATTCGGGGCCCCTACAGCACCTACAGCAGTCGTGCGCATGTACGACTCCGTAAGTAAGAAGGCAGTCGACCTTCTTGGGGGCCTTGCTGTAACTCGCGAACCTAAAAACATCGACTCTTTTCTTTTTTTCTTCCTCTATTCCATCGTTTCACCCTTTGACTCTTTAAACTCCCTTTCTTTCTTTTTCCTCGCTTCTCTGTATCATGGCGAGCCTAAAAAGAGAGAGAGAGAGAGAGAGAAGAGAAAACGTGAATTCTGCATTGCTTCGAACGATGCCATGCGATGCGATGCGATGCGATGCAATAACTATAAACACTTATCGCAATTATTTCCCTTTTATATACTTACTGCATTTCTGCGCAATGAAAATCAAGCAACGCGACGCGAGTGAAATATGGGTAATAATTACAAGCATGCTAATACGGTTGAAACTGTTACGCCGAAGGGACGATAATAATCGTACCTACTGGTAAGAATAATAAGGGATCAACCGGTAACTATGCATCAAACGAAAGGTAGTGATTGCATCGTTTCGGTTTCGGTGCGTTACCGATTATGAGGGGCATCAATTCTCAGGTGCATCAACCCTTTGACGGTCGCGCGTCCGATCGGGATTCTTACGTTTGGCGCCGGTATAGGTCTTTATGTACGACACTAACGTGGTGCCACCGGCGCTTGCCCGATAGTTTTCGCATGGCACCAACGTGGTATCACCGGATGGCATAGTGTCAACTTTCCGTACAGGCCGCGCTGGTTATGACAAATGCGATAGCGTATACCGTTACGACCCACGCGGCGTGAATAGGTAGTCACGTAAATTTTACGTAACAGTCAACGTCTTAACTGCATATTTACCTGACAACGAATGTTGTTAATCCTCTCAGGGGTATATCTTTTAACCGTTTACCCTTTCGCTACTACGGGTGACTATAGCCACCCGGTGTAGGATGGTACCTGTATACGACGGGTGAAAAAAAAAATCATAATTTCGCAAAATTTTTCGGTGCAATACGGAAAGTGTCGATTCGATAAAGGTCGATGCGCACCGTTAGCGATAATGAATGAATCAAAGCAATTACACGCATAAATTGTGGCGTACAAAAAATAGGTATTAATTCCTCTCCGGCTCTTAGTTCACTTTCCCCGTACTTATGCAACGCTCTCGAGTTAGGTATGCACTCCCATTAATTACTTTGCGAAGAAATCCGCTTTGTTGTTGCGTAAGACCTTTACTTTGCTTTACTTTACTTTCGAAGTTCGGTTTTTAGTAAAAAAAAGTCTCTTTTGACTTTCCAAAAATTGAAAAAATATAAGATAACGCGTATATAATATATATTATTTAATTAGCATAAATTATACGAATCATTTTGTAAATTTCTAAATGTTCGTTTTGCAATTTCTGGTTTCAACATTATATTTTGATAAATGAAAAAAAAAAATGATTTTTCTCGAATTTATAATATATTGCAACTGAAGAATAGGGAATTTACATAAGAGCGTTTGCACTTTTTGGAAAGACGTAGGGGGGGAAGGGGATCGTGGAGAGGCTGAGGGAGATAATTGGGGAAATGGGGGAGGGGGGAGAGGGGTGGATATGTGACTGGAATGGGAGGGATGGAGAGGATGGATGAGGATGAATGAAGGTTTCGAGAGGATGAAAGGGGTGGGCTGGTGGGGTGGATGTAAGTATGAGGTGAGGGAGGGAGGGAGGGAGGGGAAGAGGGGAATAGAAAGAGCACCGGAAGCGGAGGTCCGAACGACGTTACTCTCTGTCTGTCTCTCTCTCGGCTAGCGATAAGGTTGTAGCGTTAAGAGACAGTAGATAAGTAGGATTAAGTCGGATCGATTTTAAGAAATTTCGAATTAGGAGGTGCGGAAAGTGGAAGAATGAGGAGATGAATTGTTTGAAAGAAATGTACGAAAAATGTACTGTGGAAAAGAAGGAGGGACGAAGGAAGTCTTTGTAACCCTCCAGGGAACAATAAACGTACTACTACGACATAAGTGCGTTATTTATAATTCTTTCTCTCTCACACACACAAAATGTGTTCATATTAAATTTTATTTGCGTTCGGTTTTCATGGAAAATGCTTCTGGCGGTCCAAAAATTGCAAAATATATCAAATAACGCGTGCGATAATAAATATTCAACATATTTGTAACATAAATCTAAAAAAATTTTGTTATTTTACAAAATTGTGTCAATTTTCTGTTTCGTTAATTCCTAACTTCAAGATTTTCTTACTATCAATTGAAAAATTATATTTTTCAAATTTATATTACAACCGACCTTTTTCCATTTTTTTGCAAGAAAAATAGAGAATTCACGTGGCAGCATTATTTATAATTTTTTCTCATACACACATAAAGTTTATTTACATTCCATTTCATCTAAGTTCGATTTTGATAAAGAATAAAAAAAAGATTGACGACCCCAAAAATTACATTTATACAAATTGCAATTTTTATTTATTATTTGTATTTGTCGTTTAAATATTGTAAAATCGATATTTTACATTTATTTATTATTCATATTTTATATTTAATTATTACTATCATATATATTCATTGTTCCGGTATTTTAAAAATATATATTGCACGTTTCGAAATTGCAAAATATGTTATTACACATTTCGCAATTTTTTTGGGGTCGTCAAATTTTTATTTGTTTATTTATAACACAAATATCAATATGTAGCATATTTGTAACACAAATTCGTCCTATTTCTCCGCTTGATCGCTATCTAAAAAACCGGAGGAATATGTTACTAATAAGAAAAGAAAAAGAAAAGTAGTTCCCCCCCTCCAAAAAAAAGAAACAGCAAAAAAAAGAAGATTTTTTCCACCAGAGGAAATAAATAACGTCCAAAGATTTCATCAAATTGCCAAAAGCATAAAAACTTAATGAGACGTTCCGTCATCGGTGTCATCATTGTATCGAAAAACAAGAAGCAAGCGAGTGAGCTAGCAAATAAGCCAGCAAGCAAGCAAACAAGCAAGCAAGCAAAGCAAGCAAGCAAGCAAGCAAGCAAGCAGCAGCAGCGAGACGAACAAGCGGCAGTAGTAATGTTTTCATTCAACTCGAAACTTCAATGATAGCTTCCGTCCATTCATAAAAAGCTCAGCTTGGTAGAGGTAGAAGCAAGAGACGGTTCTTCTCTCTCTTCGAATAACGTCCTACTCCAACGCCAGGTGGCGGTACGCTCTCGTCGAAAATATACATATGCGCTAGGTATATATGCATACATATTTCCCCTACCTTCCTTTCATATTGAGTTTCACCTTGCCGCACTTCCGCCTCTTTTCTCCTCCCCTCCGCCATCGCTGCCATCGCCTCCTACCCCCACCCCTCGTCCTTCCCCTTCCCCCTTCTTCCTTTCCTTCTATTCATTTTATTTTCTATCTTTATCCGCCTTCCCCCACTCTCCATTTCCAATACTACCAGCGAGCAATTCAGTTGTATCTCGACACTCGGGAAGTAAATACTGCCTGTTAGAATTTATTTGACTCCTTGGAATAGTTTTTCTCGAAACGATAAATTACCGGTTACAAAATACCTCGAGGAAGATACAATCGTGGAGGAAATCTACACTTCCACGAGTTTTCTCGAGAAATTTCAGAGTTCCCGGGGTTCAAAGGAACAGAGAAGTGTGTAGATCCAAGATACGCTGTAGTGAGTCTGGTTTTCATTCATCATGTGAAGTTCCCAAGGGAGGGGGGAGAAAGAGACACGCTGGCCGAGACGGAGAGCGACTTTTACAGTCGGAATGGTTTTTTTTTTCATTTGCGTGATCTTTTTTCCTTTTATTCCGCGCGTTGTTGTCGCCGATGCCGATGTCGATGCTACCGCTACCGTTGCCGCCGCTGCCGCTGCTTGTACTACTTTTACAGTTTTCTTTTCGCCAAACTCCTCTATTAGCCTTTCTCGTATCGATTACGTACGTTATTGTTGACGGTACTAAAAAAAAGAAGAAAAGAATTGTCCTCTTCGGAGTGTGACGTAGGATGGGAAAATTTCATTGTTTCTTTTTTTATTGATTATCGAATTACAAATATGTAAAAAATATTAAAAATGTATAATTTTTGATGGATGAAATATGGATTTCTAAAATAACAAAATAATAATTATATATATAGTAAATAAATATGAAATATAGAAAATAAATGAATCTGAAATATCGGTTTTCAAAATATCTAAAATATAAATAATTATAATAAATAAATATGAAATATCGATTTTGAAAATATCTAAACTATAAATATTTATAATAAATAAATATTGAATATTTGTAATATAAAATGTCGATTTAGAAGACATCGAAAATCTTGTTCTTGATATTATTTGTAATTTTTTTTTAAATTAATTTTGTAATAAAATAAACAAAGACTCTGGAAACTGGTAGAAAAAGTCTTTTTTAAAAGCAAGTACGTAACAATATAGTAAGAGTTTGAATATTAGAATTTGAGGTCAAGTAATTTAAAAAAGAGAAGCTAAAATCTTTCCAAATTGAAGTCGTAAAATTTGAATGGCCCCGAAGGTTAGGAATTTTTTACATGGAATATTGGAAATCAACTGCACGTAGTCGATCGATAGAGCGATAATTTCTGTCCCTCGACATTAAGGTTCCTTCTATCATTCGTAGATAAAAGCGCCGATACGTGAACGGAAAAAAATCCAATTCCACCACGAACATATGTTAGAAAGTCTTTGGGAACGAATAATATCTTTTTTTAGTTGGATATAGAAATAACAACATAATTTCAAAACATTAAATTTTCAATTCAGCAATGGTTTCGAAAATAATGAAAGTTACCAAACATATTTCGAAATTTACTATAAAAACTATGAATTTTTTATATACACTATTTTGAAATTTGATATTTGTAAAATCAATTTCTTTTTTTCTTTTGATATTTCCTTTTCATCTGGTTTGAAAATTTTATTTTTATCAGCTACAAAATGATATTTTTCGAATCTTTCTCTCCCTCTTTCTCTCTCACGCGCACACACAAAATTCTCTCTCTCTCTCTCTCACACACACACAAACGCGCACATAAAATTCAATTATATTAAATTTTACTTAAAACAATATATTTTTAGTGTACACCTTTTACTTGGAAATCCGCAATTTACCCAACCATTGATTAAACATCTACAACTTTGAAGGTCGATATGCCGAAATTAATGGACAATTATAATTAATAATTCATTTTATTTCTTCATTTACAACATTGTACTAAATTCAACACTCTTATCAATAAAAAAACACAAACCCAAATGCATAAAAATTAAGTCAACTCAAATTTAATAAACAAAATTAATTGTTAAATAAAATTTTCCTCTATATGTTTATGTGTGCGTGCGTGAGAGTGTGCGCTCGGGCACATGTATGTATGCACGCATAATATATGTATAAGCGCAATCCTCATTCGCTTGTTTTTCGATATGCAGTTGGTATAATAGTTTTGTTGAATGCTCTGACCTGTAGTAATCCAGTAACCGATAGCTAGCATTCCTATGAAGAAGAGAGAAGAAGAAGCTGCTACGGCTTTCAATAGTCCGGTTGTTTCTCTTTTCAAATGCTCCCTTTTGCTTTGCAGCAGATATACAGATGGTGTTTCTTCTTCTTCTTCTTCTTCCTCCTTTTCTTTTTCTTCAACGACTCGATGTTACTGCTTCTACTTCTGCTGTTGATGCTGCTGCTTCTGCTGCTGCTGCTGATGTTACTTGCCTTTACTTTATTCTCAGACTCTCTTTCAGTAACTTTATGCATATACATATACACACACACACACCCTTGCATGCACCATACACGTGTATGCGTGTGGGCAAAATTTTTATCTCTTTTCTCCTTTCTCTTTGTACCTTTTACTCGCATTTCATTTAGTCACTTTTATCCAAGTATCTGCGGAATATGTGTGCACGTAGATTCGCCTTTTTCCATTTCTCCCGTTTTCAAAAATGCCAGAATTTTTGAAGTAAGGAGTGAAAAGAGCGCAATTGCGCCGCTTGGCAATTTTTTATTTGGAAACACAAAAAAAAGCCTCTGGCACTCAAACGGTTCAATAATATTTGTAGCATTTTCTCGCTTTTATTGTTGCTATTGCTTTTGCTTTTGCTTTTGCTTCTGCTACTTCCTTTGACTCCTCCTCCCTTCGTGGGTTTTACGCGTTTATAGCTCGTTTTTTTTTATTATTATATACATATATGCGTTACTCCTGCTTTCTTCTTCCACAAATATCTCGCGTGTCAGTTACGTATGTGTCGCTTCGCAAATCGCAAAGAGCGACGATTTGTAAGTAAACAAAAATACAGGCTTATGGGGGTAATTCGAAGCCGAAAGGTGGTGGTAAAGGGTGAAAATTTGAGAGAAAAAGTTCAGTACCGTTTCTCCAAATTCCGAATAAAATTACCGAGTAATCAATTGAAAGGTTTCGGCCAATCACAGGCGGGGGACGAAGGGGGCACCTCTAGCCGTCAAAGTATGGCGGCGGTCGTAGCAAAAATATTAAAAACAAGATTTTCGATATATTGGAAATCGACATTTCGTATTATAAATATTAGACATTTTTATTCTTTGGATACTTTAAAAATCGATGTTTCATATCTTAACGCTATGCCGTCCGGTGGCAGCACGTTGGTGCCACGCGAAAACTATCGGGCAAGCGCCGGTGGCACCGCGTTGGTGTCGTACATAAAGATTCATACCGGCACCGAACGAAAGAATACCGATCAGACGCGCGGACGGCAAAGTCTTAATAATTACATATTTTCATGATTTACATATTTTTCATTTGAGATCCATAGTCGTCGGTAGCAGCGAAAGGGTTAAAGAGGAGCGATATGGGCATGACTTTTAACGTAATTCCTTGACATCTGGTTGAATCTGAAACAGTTGATATTTTTATTCCATACCCTATGTGTATATATGTGTATATATATGTATAGATATGTATATAGTATATAAGTACACAAGTGGGCGAATTACGCGAGTGGGTTTTGTTGAACCGAAGTCGTCGAAGAAAATCCAATGGAGACTGAATTTCATTGCGTGTGCGTGTGCGTGTGCGTGTGCGTGTGCGTGTGTGTGTGTTCAATGTACGTACGTGTAGTACACGCCTTGGATGCAACATACGTACGTACACTGAAAGTAGGCCTGTGCGTGGGCGAGAGAGCCAAGTTGGAGGCACGTTTCTTCGCTCGCACGCAGTGGGATCGAAAACTTTCTGGCCTGGCAATAAATATGAGCAATCCAATGAGCGGGCAGCAGCGTGCAGCTCGAAATTTTGCCGGTGCATATCCGGAAACGGCGGAACAAAGATGCATAATTGGGTAGAATTGAAAAGAGATGCGCTCGTTTGGCCTTTTGGCCTTTTCGAATAAAAATGCCCGACACCATCCGTTGGGATACCGCCGATGAATGGTCTTTTGGAGGAGAGTCCATCCGTTTCTTTGCCCTTTTCCGCTTTTCCCCTGCATTCTTTGGCCCCGAGCTCTTCATTCTCTTCTTTCATTCAAGTCGCGAAAATGACTTTACCTGAACTCACGGGGTATAAGATTCTCCTCGAGCATTCTCGCATACCTGAACATGACACTCCTTTAAAAGATCAATACGTGTATAATAAACATTTCCGAGCTGACGTTTTGAATAAATCACATTACAAATTCTATTTGCATTTTTAGTTTTGGAATGACGCTTAGACTACGCTTTAAATGTTTGTTGCTTAACCCATTCGAAGTGGCGATTTTTATTTTTTTTTTTCGAACACGGTCCCCAAGAGCGATTGCACACCTGGTGTGCAACCGGTCTTATAGCCTCGAAAATCAATTGCACACGCGTGTGAAATCGGTCTCGAATGGGTAAACCGTTTGAGTGCCACTGGTCCTTGTTGGTTCCAAATCGAAAATTGCCATTGTTCTTTTTTTATTCCGTGTTTCAAAAGGATCTTTAACCCTTGGAGGACCGGGATTCCAAAAATTTGAAAAACCTTTATTTCCATTGAAAAGTGATTCGAGCTTCCCATCTTGGAACCAAACCCAGGTGGGATGTTGACGAAGTCAGTCCATGACGCCATATGACGTCATTCAGGTCCTCTAAGGGTTAAGAACTTGGGATTCGATTCAATTCGAAAACCCTAGCAAGTCACTAGCAAAATCCTACAAATGATTGGTAGTTGGTAATAGAAATATATAAACTAACAGAACCCCAGCAAAACTCTAGCAAATCCCCAGCAAAATTCTACAAACGATTGGTAATTAGTAATAGAAATACATAAACCAGCAAAACCCCAGCAAAACCCTACAACAATTGGTAGTTGGTAACATAAATACGTAAACTAAAAGTCACGTGACGTCATGAATGGTCAATTGCTATCAGTGATTGCGCTTTCGATCCTAAAACGACCAATTCGAATGATACCATCGGACGTCGCTTCGCTTATTCTTCCGTGGACCGCGATACTCGACGTGTTAACGACATTTGCATAAATTAAGAAACTTGCAGAAAAATCGCCCAATTTGTAAATTAGCAAATGAGGAAAAGAGCGTACTAAATGGATTCTCTCTTGTGTCTCTTGCAGGTGGGGATGAAGCACGCGTTGCGAGAGCGGGAGGAAGTGGTCGAGGAGCATTCTGTACCCTCGCTAATGGAACTCCGAGAGCGCCGGGACCTCGCGCGGGCCGGGCAGTGCGTACAAGCACGACGACAGCAACAGAGACGTCATCAACGAGAGCAACAACAGCGACAGACCCAACGACAGGAATCCCAGCACCCGTTTCGCAGGTTTCGTCATCAGCCACGGACAGGTTCAGTGACTTCGAGCAATGGGCTAGCGAAGAGGTGGTACCTTCGCCCGCAAACCTCACCCTCGTCAACACCCACAGCGCTAACGTTATCAACGAAAACCTCGAGAACAGCCTCCACCGTCACCAAACGCAGCACCGCAAAGGCAGCGCGCCCAGCTGCTGTTCCATTGAGCAGCCTCTCGAATTGAGAGGTATACCGATGTCGTATAATGCGACATCGCCGCCGTCGCGGCCGCCCTCTTCCGCATCATCTTCTAGTAATTCCGCTTTAAATAATACGTTAGCGAGAGTGCACGACCACAGTAGACCATTACCACCGCCGAGGTTACCGGAGGTACCGACGATTCACCAGCCACCGCTCACGGCACCGCTGACTCCGTTCTCGACGTCCTTCAGGAGTCGAATCGGAACGACCACGACCGCGAGCCCGATCCCGACCCCGACCCCGACCCCGACGTCGCCGCCATCGTCGCCGTCTTCCTCCCCGTCCCCGTCCCCGGCACCCTCTCCCACGCCCTCGCCATCGCCCTCGCCCTCGCCGTCGCCGATAACGACGCTATCGCCTTCGCTGCAGCGCTCGTCGAACGCCCCGAGCGCGGACCCGGCCAGGAGCCCGACCGTCGGCGAGGTGACGCTGACGGTGCCGAGGCCCGACGTCGAGAGGGTCGTCAACGAGTACGTGGAGGCGCCCTTTCGCCAGGTCGCCGGCCAGCAGCCCCTCGCCGAGAACGACGGCAGCCGTCAGGCGAAATGCCCGAAGAACGAGAGGAGGAGGCACCACCATCATCACCACCATCACCACCACCACCATCATCACCATCACCACAACCACCATCACAACGGCAAGTCGGCGCACAATCGGCAGCAGAACAACTACCTGTTGGAGTCGGGCGTGGCGACGACGGTGACGAAGCAGCCGGTGTCGTTCACCAAGGAGCCCGCGTCGACGACGAACGCCTCGTCCAACGCCTCGACGATCGCCAGCAACAACATCAACAACTCGCGGCTGAACAATGAGACGGTGGGTGGCATGTCGATAATGTGCGACTATTGTGGCAAGTGCCGTTGCGAGTCCTGTCGCGAGCCACCGCCGTTGCCGAGCCGATGGCTCTGCGACAATTCCTGCTTCTGCTCGGCCGAGACCGTGCTGGACTACGCGTCGTGCCTGTGCTGCGTCAAGGGCCTGTTCTATCATTGCGGCGACAGCGGCAACGGCGTCGACAGCAACGAGGCAGGCGGTAGCTGCGCCGACGAGCCCTGCTCGTGCACCGGTACCCGGAAAACCTCCCGATGGGCGTGCCTCGGTGCGCTTACGTTCGTATTACCGTGTTTGCTGTGTTATTGGCCGTTCAAGGGCTGCGTTTCCATTTGCGAAACGTGCTACGCCAAGTACGCCTCGCAGGGCTGCAGATGCGACCCGAGCGTCATCGGGAGACACCACTTGAACACGAGCAGCGGCGTTTTGAGAGACTCGAGGGACCCGGAAAAGCGACTGCTCGATCCCGTCACGCCGGAACTCTGAGCCGGAGCCGGAGCCGGAGCCGCCCGCCCTCCTTCGGGTTCTTCGTCGAACAGTAGTCAACTACCAATTTTCTTTTTTCCTTTCTATCGGGGCGAGACGCGCGGACGTCGATGGACTTTGCGAGAGAAAGGCTTTCGGGCACACGCGGAAATTTCTACACACCTACTTACACACACAATCACGTGCGAATATATAGCTCCTTCTTTTGCGAAAACGCGCATTAGTACAAGAATTGTTGCATTTACGAATTCGAGGCGTTTTTTTTTTAACGCGTCAACCGCCGCGAACTTTCCGTTCAGGCCGCGCCGGTTACGACGACCGCCATAGCGCGTACAGTCGCGACCCACGCGGCTTGAATAGGGGGACGCGTCGATTCGACGTGGCGTTCAACGCGTTATAACGGACAATTGATGGACGATTTTTATTTATTTACGAAAGAGAGTAGACATTTTTGTGGAAGGAATTGTCCCGAATGGAGGGAGATCGATGTGCGCTGGAGATTTGGAAGTGGACGTTTAAGAGTCAGCTTCTCGTTTCTGCGTCCGACGGAGTTTCATTGGTTTCGATGTATTTTTTTTTTGGTCATTTTTTATGGGCCCCGTAAGAGCGCCTTGGCGTGGGGTACCGAGGGAGATCGTCGTCAAAAGGAAATTCGAAAGTCACGGAAAGAAATGCGAAAATTGGTTACTTTTGTCCGACTTTTCTCGAGAATCGTAGGAATGAGAGTGTCGCGGTTGCGATTGTTGCGTCATTGTTGCACACTCGACGGCCTGTGAACGCGTCCGAAAGATAATTGCGTAAAATTGGAACGGAAAAGCAGCAAACGTGCTTACTTTTAATTACATTTCTCGACCATCGACCGGAAGGATGATTTTTTTTTATTTATTTAATTGATTAAGTTATCGAATCTTTTTAATTAGGTAAACGTATTTTTTAAATTCGAGAGCATGATCATTTTCAATCGAAGGCGATCCAAGTGCGAGGAAACGCGGCCTTTTGCGGATTTGCGGGGGCAACGACAATGGGGATTGACGAGTCGAAAGAAGGAACGAGAGGCGAAGATTTTCACGTATATTCGTATAAAGAAAAAGAAAAAGAAATGGAAAGAAAAATTACACAAACACATTGACCTTGAATAGATAGTTTCTTTATATTATAGATATATAAATATATATTATTAAAAAAATAAAGCAAATAAAATAAAATTTAACAGATGAAAACTGATATGAAAGAATTTGAAAAAAAAAAATTAATAAAAAATTTACAAAATTCATTATATTATTATATTATTATTATTATTATTATTATTATTATCGTCATCGTCGTCATCATTCTCATTATTATCATTATCATTATCATCATTACTACCATGATCATCACCATCGACGTCATCATGATCATTATTATTATTATTATTATTATTATTATTATTATTATTATTATTATTATTATTATTATTATTATTGTATATTACATTTGTATAAAGTTGAAAAGAAGCAAGCAAACAAACTTTTTTCTACAGTTTTAATTTATTCGTGGGCGTATTTCCCGAGCATATTTTAAATTACATAAATTAAATAAGTAGAGTAAACAAAAAAAAACACGAGGACCAGGGAGAGCTAGCTGTTGTGCGAAAGCGAAGAAAAATTTTGTCCCTTTTTTTTCGTTGGAAGAAAAAAAATAATCCAAAGGTTTTTATGTTCCCGATTTTTTTGCGGACCTTTTTTCTTCTTTCTTTCTCGAAAGTATTTTTTGTTTATTTTGTCAAATTCCAAATTTAATGTAAATTGCTAAATTGGTGTCTCCATGCATTATGATTCAAAGGAATTTTTTTGGTGGAAAAATTAGTAAAATTGTTTTTTATTTTTACTAATTTTTTTCTTTTATTATTATGAAAATTATGTTGCATGATTCCCGTTTTAAAATTTTTTTTTCTTTCGTATCTCCATTTGAAACGAGAATTGTACCCCTATGTACTTTTGGGGAGTATATTGCGTGGCAACAATTTCAAAAAAAAATTTTTCTCTTGGAGGTGATTATTAATTATACTCAATGTTTATAATAGGAGATTTTTATGGAGAAAAATGGGAATTTCTTTGGAATTTTTATGGAAAAATTTGGAAATTGGGAAGTTTCATGGAAATTTTTGGAACTTTGTAGGGAAATAAATTGAAGTTTCTATGTAATTTCAAATAAGTGTTTTATAAAAAAAAGGCAAAAATATGGCATTTGTTACTTTTTTTGATTTTAAGCAAAGAAAACGAAAGAAAGGGACAGAATTTTACCGAAGAAAATTTCAAATTATATTTAATGACAATGGAGAAAGCGGAAAAAGAGTCTGCGTTTCGAAATTCAAAGCACGAATAAAGAAAGTACGTACCTAATTTCGGAGGAAGGGACTACAAAAATGAGAGAAAAAAGAGGGTAAGAATAAATGAAATTGCGCGGGTTTAATTTTTTTTATTTTGAAGCTATTAATTTTTTTCCAGTATTATCTAGTCTTGCGAACGTATGTTTGGTCAACATTGTTTATTTTTTAACGTTTTCTTTTGTCTCTATCTTCCTGTACTTTTGTGAAAAGTCTAATAAAAAGCTGTCTCACATCCATACGTGGGTTTCGGAAAATCTTTTTTAGTTTTGTGAAATTCCTTTCTCTGGACGCTGAGGGGAATAAAAAAATGGTGGATCGTAATTTGAAGTTTGGGGTTTGCGATTGAAAAAAAAAAGACACTATCTTCGAATGTGGACGAAACTAGACGGGAGCAAAGGAAAATTGGAAAACATTTTTTGCAAACTCATTTCTCTGCCGAAAGTAACGGTTTTTTTTTTAAAACCATTTTACAAAAAGGAATGTCAAATTTCTATCTCTCACCGTAAATTTATGGTATGATCTAAAATAAGGAAAAACGACAAAGGTCAGAGATAAGTGCTGATCACACGGATATGGGAACAGTACTATCACAACGCTTATTGCTACTACTACTACTACTACTACTACTACTACTTCTACTACACTACCACACTACTACTCCTACTACCACACCACTACTCCTACACTACTACTACTACTACCACAACTACTACTCCTACATTACTACTACCACTATTACTACTACTACTACTCCTATTCCTATTCCTACTACTACTACTACTACTACTACTACTGCTGCTGCTGCGCTACTACACGTACTACCACTAGTACCAAACTAGTACCATTGCTGATCAAAACTATGAGCACAACCGCTACCACCACTACTACTATACCTACTACTTGTATTACCAGTACCACTGCTAGTACTTGTACTTCTACTATTCACTAGTATCAAGTTTTTACGATCGAAGAAGTACTTTTTTTATTTTTTATTTTTATTTACATTTTCCCTCAATCGCCGTTCTCCTTCCGATTTAGCATTTCTCTCTCTCTCTCTCTCTCCTTTTTTTTAATAATTCGAAGATCGTATGGAATCGAACATTTGCCGATCGTAAAAGCTTTTTAAACTAAATAATTAACTGCAAGAACGCCAAGTTGAAATAGAATCGAAAAATAAACGAACTTTAATCTCTCTCTCTCTCTCTCTCTCTCTCTTCTCGAGTTATGTAATATAATAGAAAAGAAAAAAAAAAGAAGGCATAAGAGTTGCAAGAAGGTGAAAAAAAAGTAACAACAAATCTGCGATTAAGCCCTTACGTGGATACAGGTTGATGTAAAAAATAATTGAAACAAAGCGAATACATAATTGAAAAATGAAAAATCTGATAGACAAAAGAGTCGGGGTCGTTTACGAGTTGTATTGAACAAGACTTTTAATGAATTTACTATTATTATCATTATTATTATTATTATTATTATTATTATTATTATTATTATTGATATAACTTTTTTTTTTCTTATTCTTCCTTCTGTTTAACAACTAATTTAATTAAATAAACAAATAAAGAAAAACGTAAGGAAATGTAACACAAAGTAACGGAGTAATTAATTAGTTTTACATGTTTAGGAAAATGATGACATTTCCTTTACGAAAGAGACTTGTTTCGAGAAAAATGACTATTAATAAAGAAAATAATAATAGCTATTTTTTTCCCAAACAGAAAAAAAGTTCTTTTTTCCATGTAACTTGACGAGAGCAAGAAAAGTAAGGAACTAATATAATTGTTGTATATAAAAAAAAAAAAGAAAAAACAAAGGATGGAATAACTTTGTTGTACCGAAAGTGCACCGAGGTGCACGCGAAATCAATGAAATTAATAACCACGTTAATGGATATAAGGGAGAAACTCATTGCAAACGAAAAAAATACAAGAAAATGAAATGAAGTGATCTATATTTAAATAAAAAAAAAAAACGAAAAGTATCGATGTCTTTTGTGAAATGAAATAAGCGAGGAACAAGGAAAATACGAAAAACCTCTTCTAATTAATTTTTAAGCCTACACACGCTCTGTATATGTCTTGTAAATATATATTTGAGAAAAAGTCGAAATGCATATTTTATTTTTATTTCGTTCGAAAACTTTCTTTTCTTTAGCCTAAGACTCAGCTTGTATAAAAATCAAATTTCCGCAGAGGCGGGATGAAATAATTGGGAAATTATTGAAAAATTGAATAGGGAAGCTTGAATTTTCCAATTGTCGCATCAAATTCGAATTCGACGACCCAAAACAAAGAAAACCGAAAAATTTTGAAAATCGAAATAGCAAATTTAACACCACGAGTTACCAGAATGACCCTTTTTTTAATTTTCTAATTTCGATTTCGAATTTTAATACGCTGTTAAAAATAGTTTTGAGTTTGAATTTTGAAAATTAACAATCTTAGTAGTTGAAATAAATTGAAGGGGATAGTTTTGAGTGACCTCCCTCACTGTTTAAAAAAATAGCATTTCTGACGAATTTTCTTTCGAAAACTATTGCATATAATGGCATAAAAGTTTTTTTTACTGAAAGGTATTCTTTAATTTCAAAAAACAAACATTTTTGCACATCCGGGGGAAGAAAATTCGAAAAACAATTGGATTTCTGTGAAAATTAGTTACACATGGTGTTTGTAATCACGGAACTCTGATTTAATATCAAAATATTAAAATCCAAAACGATGTGGCGTCCAACCAAATATCCAAAAAATTATTTTACTTGAATGAAACTCAGGATTCTTTCGGACGCTAAAATCATTGATTATTAGACGAAATTCAAAAATTTGGAGAGGCTCAGTCTTGTAACTTGCAATTTTTTTAAATAACAATTTTTTAAAAGCAATTCTTAAAATAACAATTTCTTAAATAGCCATTTTTCAAATTGCAAATTTTTAAAAAACCATTTTTCAAATTGTGATTTTTTATTAGCAATTTTTTTTTAAATAGCCATTTCGAAATTTTCACTTCAAATTCGGTTTCAGATTCAATTTCAGCCAAAATATCAATACCATTAAATTTCTTCTTCTAATATTCAGTTATTCGGGATTATTGCAATCTATGGTTTTTCCATTCCATTATCATTGATACTTTTTTTATTTGAAAAATGCATCAAAGAGGCACGTTCCATTCCTTTTAAATTATTTAATTCTTCAAATGGAAACATGTGTATCTATATTATAAGATTCTATTTGAAAAACAAAATAAAAATAAAATAATTAAATGTATGCCTATATATACATATATATATGTATATATAAAACGATATTCATTCATCTTGTTTCAAAGGTATCCGTCAACCAACTACCGGCCGTGCCGCTTTAGATTTCAGAGTCTAACCGGATCCTCCACGACCATGCCAGCTGGCGTGGTCGTGCATTTACGACTTTGCTTATGTATGTACCAATGCGTATAACGTTAGTTAGCCTGTACGCATGTACATACACTTATACTGGTTCATTCATACCTAGGCATACGTAACTATACGTACCGTATAGTCTTAACACCCGACCCGGAGGATTTAAGAAGGGGGACGTCCATGGATATTTCGTATACCCTCGAGAAAATTGGGCCTCGATGAATGGGCCGTTCCATCGATTTCCAGTACAGGATCGTCACTTGCGTGCGCTGCCCAAATTGCATCGACCGTCATTAACTCGGATACCGGCAAAAATGGCGCGGCACAATTTTACGAATTCATTGTCGAGTATAAATTTGTGCACCTCTTGCAATTCATTGGCATACTAAATCTCATTATACCAATCTAATAGATCCTAGTGATTTCCTACACCTTTTTCCTCCGGTTCTAGTAACATTTCTTTCGTATGCGATGTTTTTGGAAATTACCATGAAGCATCTGGTAACTCTTTGGACCAATTCAAAAGTTCCTTCCGTCTTTTGCGGTGCCATCTAACGCTGAAAGCGGAACGAACTTTTGAATCAACCGTCCTACAATAATAATAATAATAATGAAAATGATAACAATAATGATAATGATAATGATAATAATAATAATAATAATAATAATAATAATAACAATAATAATGCACCCTCTGTGTGTTATGACTTTGCCGTTATGTTCAATGCCTCAGAAGCTGTATTTAGACATAACCAAAAAGGAGGCATACAAACTTTGTACCAATTAATTAATGCAACGCGAATACAAATGAATCCATGAGATATCGTTCCATGATAAAATAGGAGTAACGTCTAATTGATACCAAGACGGATAAGTGAGAATCGAGCATGAGAGCGGATGTGACGTGGAACTAAGTACTGACACTCGGTAGTAGCAGCAGCAACAGTAGGTAGTATGTAGTAAGCCTGTAGCTGTAGTGTAGCAGTGCAATGGAGGTGGCAGAAATGAAAATGGAGATGGTGATGGCGATGGTGATGGTGATGGTGATGATGATGATGGTGATGGTGATGGTGACTGTGACGATGATGGTGATGGTGTGCTTCGTTCGTCCGTTCTCTCTATAAAGTTTTGCTGCATCATAAAGAGAGAAAGAGTGAGGAAAAAGAGGAAAGAAGGATTAGAAAAAAATGACAGATAGAGTAGAAGCGGGAGGCGAAGGAAGGGGAAAGAGCGAGCGAGCGAGCGAAAGAGAGAGAGAGAGAGAGAGAGGGAGCGAGGGAGAGAGAGAGAGAGAGAGAGAGAGCTAGAAGATATGAAAGAAGGGTAAAAAAGGACGGACGAGAGAGTGGGACCACCGGAAACGCCAGTTAGGCGAGCGGGTCGCATCCGCCCGAGACGGGAATGGATCTAATGCTTAGTTGCTGGCAACAGCCTCCCTTTTGTAGAACGTACATGCTACTGCCTACTGCATGTCATGAATAACATATAAAGTTGAAATTTCTTCTGCAGTATAACAATGTAGCTTACTTATTATTTCAGGACTTTTCCCGTTTTCGTTCATTTACCGACGCACCGTTGACTGCAGGAACTAACCTTTATGGCCGAAGTATTTACCGCAGATGGTATAACAGTGTCCCATGGTCCCTTCCGGTCCAAAAGTTCCTCCGAAACGCATATGTCCCGTACAACACTCCAAAATAGATAATTCCGTGTACCTCCGACCCCCGAGTACACAAAGAAAGAACTTTGACGCGAATTCGACGTGTCCTAACCTGTTACCACTTAAAGAGTTGAAGAAATTTATTTGTAAGCGCGTAAGTGCGCATTGATAAGCACGTATGCCGTTGGATGCGAGTCTTACACCAGATAGTGCGAAGCTTAACATTTGATAAACACAAATTACAATACCAGGTGCATTGTTTGCATATAAAAACACTGATACGCCAAGTGTTGTTCGCGATACTGAAAAATCAGCGTTTACATGAACCGGTTTCGCACCGTATCTTTTCACGAAACTCATTGTCGAGCTTCTAGCATACAACGTGCAAATGCTTCTGCAGGGAATTTTGTAACAATTCTCCTATCGCGTACCTACGTGCAGGAGAATTAAATAACGCGTATGAATAATGCATGAACTTTTGATGAATCCAATTGCAATTAGGGGAAATTGCCCCGGCCGGCGGGTAACCTCGGTCAGCGCTAAGATTTAAAGTTCTCGCTTGTTTATCGTGTCCATTTTGACACCCACTTGACGTCATCATATGAATAGCGTCCGCCATGACTCCGCGGACATTTTGATTTTAAGAAACCAATTTAAATTTTCGCAACGACCGAGGCTACTTGTCTGCGGTGCTACTCTCCATTTTTCCCTGTTGGACATTTTTTGAATTTCAAAATGGCGGATTAAAAATTGGAAAATCACTTGGATTTTCATAAAAATTAGTCCCTCGCGGTATTTGTGACCCTTATGGGCTTATTAAAATATTAATTACTGATCACTCGAGAATATTTAATAGCCGCAATAATATATTTACAGTTAATGCTCGATAGAATTTCATTGAAAAAAGTAACTTGGCATTAGCAGCTTTACTTGTAAGAGCAGAGGAAGTCCATTTCTTTGGAAAAATGGATTGAATGTGGATGGCTTTTGAAATTCTTCCGAATGGAGAAATAAAACTGCGGGGAAAGGAGTTCTTTGGG
Source organism: Gasteruption jaculator (assembly GCA_949825005.1). Lineage (NCBI taxonomy): Eukaryota > Metazoa > Arthropoda > Insecta > Hymenoptera > Gasteruptiidae > Gasteruption > Gasteruption jaculator. Next base: position 8,321,754 of record OX463770.1, read on the forward strand.
TATAATATTGTAGTCCCAAAAGAGAAGATTCTTATACAGAGGCTGGTTGGTTGTAAAAGAGCAGGTGAGGTTTTGACTAATACAGCAGGTCGAAAGTGATCCTTTCCAGGAAGAAGGTCTTTCCTCGAAACGGTCAACTGCTGATAATGCTTAGGACCCCAGGTTTAAAGGGTACGTTATTTATTGAACTCCGCAAGAAAATAATATATCAATTACGTTTTAGGGTATTACAAATGTATTCCTTTGTATATTTGACTATTGTCCAAAGAACCTACTGGTGCGGTTAGTCCTTTTCTATTTATGCTTCGCAAAGGTGATACAGAGTGTTGCGTTTGCCAATTACCAATACCTGCAATAAGGAACAATCTCGATTTTAGAAAGTTACCTACTTGAAACGAAATATCCTAATCCAAATTAGAGATCAAAATTAACAAAATAAATAATAGGAATAATAAAATGAACAACAAGATAAAAAAAAATTAATAAAAATTATTAATACTATTTTTACGAAAGGTGTCAAAGGACACTTTTTGGAATTTTAATTTAGAATTATTTTCGAGGTTTAATTCAATGAAAAATTGAAATTGACATTCATAAACGGGAGGTGCTTATGGGAACAAGTTTGCGTCTGCAAAAAAATTGGTATTAATTAAGGAAATCTATTTTAATTATAATTCTATATTTTTGCTTTTGGATTTTTGTTTACAAATAGTGTTTTTAAATTTAATAAAGAGTCAAAATTGCACCTCACCAATTTATTTGACAAAAACTGAAGCTCGAAATTTCAGTAATTTTCGATATTTAGATATTTGACATTAAATTGGTATACTGGCATATATTTGCACATCAATCATGAAAACTTGCTAAAGATACACTGAACAAAATTTATAATAATTCCAACTATTGCTGTAGTTGAATGAAGCATCGACCAAACATTTTTTAGTGATTTTAACAATATTTATATTAACAATTATTGCTATATCGTAGCAATTGTTCCAGCAGCAATTATTGCAGTCGCAATAATTTTATATATACAATTATTGCAATAGCTACAATTATATATACAATTATTGCAATTGCTACACTGTTATTCCAACCATTTTCGCGACCGAGTCAACTAAAAATTAAATAATTAGTGCCTCATTTTTTTTCGGCGCAGCAATGAGCGTATGTACAATAAATATTTCAAATTCTTCGTTATTTATAATAACTCAGGTCTTCCATAACAACTAAGAATCTGAAATATTTATTTGACCATTTTTCTGAATCACTGCTCGCACAGCAACTGATACCACCCAAGGGACATTTCTTGGACAATCCGTGACTAATTTTCGGATTGCAACATTTGCACCAAGGACAAGTACGTGCAACGTGGCAACTAGAAATGTTAATGTTGTATTTCAAGATGCCAAGAGAATGTTTAGAAGCACAATAGCGATTGCAATACGGCTCAATAGGAGTTCCTATTGTTGATTATTTATTTTTTTTTTTTTTTTTTCGTTCCACAGCCGATACACGTTACGATTACTTACGAAGGAAGAGTGTGGCGATTGCTCGCTATGATGATACAACGTTTTCTAATACATTCTATAAAGTTATGTGGTGAAACGGTGGACTAAAACGTTTCTTCTTGCAGTAATTTAATGGCGGAAGTTCAATTACATTATCTTTCCCAGCGTCGAATGTATCCCGTCTTCTTCTACTATGTGAAGGTTATCATCGATCACCGGAAACACGTTCGAGACTACCGCTACGGAGTGCAATGACGGCATAGTTACACTTGCTTTTATCAAGCTCATTCATTAGAACACCAGTAAACATTATTTACGTACAGTTTTTCCCTTCAAAAAAGAGCCTTTTGCGGAAATTTCGGTGACCCCGGCAAAAAAAAAATGCTCATTTCATTTCAACATGCGCTTTTGCTGGGTTTTTTTTCGCGAACAAACTCGGCGAAATTCATTTCCACGCACTCCTTTGCATGCGTAAATTAGCATTCGGTTGGATTACGAAAAATAATATACGCGGCTCGCGAGTAAGGCCCCGATTCCACTTGTCTCGTTAGGCGCCCCGCTTTGCTGGGGCGACAAACCCGACTCGAACGCTAATCTTCGTGAAACTTTTGTCGCATTTTCCGCAATTTCAGGAAAATTAGATTCAATTTTCGTAAAATCTTTATGACACTTTCTGCAATTTCGGGAAAATCAGTTTCAATTTTCGTGAAATATTTTATGACATTTTCCGCAATTTCAGAAAAATGATTTTCTATTTTCATGAAATTTCACGAAAATTAATTACTCTTCGTTTTTTTTTTCACGATTTTCTCGTAATCTATAATTTTCAATTAGTCGAAGACCGATTTATGGCACCTTACGTTTTACGAGGGAACACAAGGCGCCTGTTGGGATGCAACCCGAGCCACAGAAACTGAATGCCCCGAGTACTTGCTGTTATTGCATCCGTTCCAACGATTTTCAATTTCAATTTCTCACACCCACCGGCAAAATTAATAATCAGAATTCAACCTCAATAATGAGATTTCTTTGCCATCATTATTTATCATATTCAAATTTTCATACTCTTCTGGAAATTCGAATTACGAATTTGAAAGCAGTCATATTTTTTGTAGGAAATAAAAAAGATTTTGCTAATATTATAAAAGCGACCGATTATAATAAATATATATTATTATTATTATTATATAATAGATATATATTGTTATTATAATAAATTTTAAATAAATTTGCCTTCTCTGAGATTTGTAACTGCAAGGTTTGCTGTAGCGACGCAGAAAAAGTTCGTCTTTCATTACCGATAGAAGTGATAGAATTCCTTTCCTAATTGCTCTATTATCACTCTCCATTTACAATTAGGCTGATGGACTTGTTCTGGCACTCCACATTTCTTGTATTTACGTACGAGCGTGTACGTGAATCCATTGAGTTGTTCTACGTGTGGAGCGATAGCTGCAATTGCTTTATCATCGTTAAGCTTATATATATTTTCTATTTTTTTAAATAACAATTTTTAAGTAACAAATTATTAAAATAGCAATTTCTTTAAATAGCAATTTTTTTAAGTAGCAACCTTTTTAATAGCATTTTCTTTTGAATAACAATTTTTAAATAGCAATTTATTAAAATAGCAATTTTTTAAATAGCAATTTTTAAATAGCAATTTATTAAAATAGCAATTTTTTAAATAGCAATTTTTTAAATAGCAATTTTTAAATAGCAATTTATTAAAATAGCAATTTTTTAAATAGCAATTTTTAAATAGCAATTTTTTAAATAGCAATTTTTAAATAGCAATTTATTAAAATAGCAATTTATTAAAATAGCAATTTATTAAAATAGCAATTTATTAAAATAGCAATTTATTAAAATAGCAATTTATTAAAATAGTAATTTTTGATATAGCAATTTCTTTAAATAGCAATTATTAAACAGCAATTTTTTATTAATAGCAATTTTTTAAGTAGCATTTCATTTTAAATAGCAATTTTCACATTTCGCGTTTTTCGAATCGATGTATCCGAATTCGACTTGAAATTTTGAAAATCCAAAATAATTTGAAGATCCAATATCAGCTACCTGAAATTTCAAGATTGATTTCACTAGAATGAGACTCATTGTCAGTTTTCTCGTTCGACTTAAAGGCCAGCCGTCTTCCTTTAGCAAATTTTTCAGCATTCGCGAAATTGTAAAAATTGTCGAAGACCAACGGGAGTAAAAGTAAAAGGACGGAATAATGAGAAATAAGTATTCTCTTCTTATCTTCTCTTTTACTTAGTAACGACGGCAAAGTTTTGATAGCGGGTGAGACAAGGCCATCTTCATCGGATTCTCCTGCACATGGATAGTAAGAAAGAGAGAAAGATAGAGATGGAAAAAAGGAGGGGAACTACTTCCGGTCACGTGACACCACGCGGCTCGGGCAATTATTTTTCTTTCTTCTTATTCTTAGTCCGTCACATCCGCTACTTAATAACTCCCCTGTTCCATGAGCGAGCCGCGCGCGCGAGAGAGAGAGAAAGAGAGAGAGAGAGAGAGGTCGAGAAGAAGATTTGTTTTCCTTTACTTTTTTTGAGGTCTCGAAAAATCCTCGAAACACGCCTGCTGAGATTACTTTATGCTTCTTCCGTTGGATTCCAATTCGTCCACAGAAACAGGTGTATTTGGCTAACGGATATATTTTTTCTTCTCTGCGTTTTAGATGGGCTTTGCTATTGTAAAATAACGAAGACGAAATACAAGCGAATGCAAAATTGCAAAATTCTTTGCTAAAAACTAAAAATTGTTCTTCGGTGTTACGCGCAATTTTGAAAAAAAATATATATATATATATATAAATACAAAATGTATAAATAAAATACATAAATAAACAGTGTATTTCATAAATATAAATATATGAGATATTTAATATACCTTAATATATATGATATATAAATATACAAATAATATTAAATATTAGAACTACTGCCATTTAAACGTCCTTTGGGATCTATATATTTTTGGGCATGAATCTGAAACCAAATTTGAACACTTGAAATTTTGAAATTTACAACAGAGCAAATCCAATAAGTCAAGCTACAAAATTGAAAGTTTTTCAATTTTTAAATTTCGTTTGGCAATTTGCAAAGAATCTCTAAACCTCGATATTTAGAATAACTTTTGGAATTTGGGCTCGCCATTTTTCGTGTGATATTTTGATTTTCAAACTTTCATATGAAACACAGATTCATCGTTTCGAAAAATTCAAAATTTCGAAATTTAAAATAGCAAACTTCATATGTCGAGAGTCATAAAATGAAATCTTATTGAATTTTTGAATTGAAATTAGTAGTCAGTGTTGAAAGTTTCATGAAGTAAAAAGAAAATCTTTGAAATTTCGATTTTAGTGTATTTTTTTTTATTTTTTATTTTTTTAAAGGTGTTAGATTAGATCCGCCATCTTGAATTTTCAATTCGCCATAAGCGGTCCAAAAAAACTTCTATTCCGAATTTTTTCCCTCCAATTTTCAACTAAAAAAAGCGTGCAAGACGTTTTTGACACGAAAAGTTGTTTTTCGTCCTACTGCGAAGGGGTTAATGCCTACAACACACAACCGCTTGAGCGGCTGAAATTTCATTATTTCCCTGCCTCGCATTCGAAAGAATGTCCGCTGGTTTTTTCGTAATGAAAAAAGAATGCTTGTAAAAAGAATGATAAATGGGGGAGAATACTACACATAGAAAAGCAACAAAAACGAGGAAGTAGTAGATGTCGTAGTAAAATTGCGAAAACAAAGTTATACCATCGGCGCATTCATCCAAGGAGAAGATGACGACGATAACGACTACGAAGAAGAAGAAGAAGAAGAAGAAGAAGAAGAAGAAGAACGAGAAGAAGAGGAGGAGGAAGAAGGAGGAGAAGAAGAAGGAGAAGAAGAAGAGGAGGAAGAAGGAGGAGAAGAAGAAGGAGAAGAAGAAGAGGAGGAAGAAGGAGAAGAAGAAGAAGAAAACGATGGGAGAAGCAAAAACGATGTTCTTAGCTTCGAGGCATGCGCCACGGTTATTCTATATTAAACTTAGCAAAGAACCAAACAGTCGCCTGATTGCGAAACGGGTGCTGATATTTTCGGTAGCGGCAACAAGTAACTGCTTCCGGTCCAAACCTAAATTTCCCCTCTCTTCGCTTCTCCTCTTTCTAGACTAAAAGGAAAAGAGGAAGATGGGAAAAGAGCGAGAAAGAGAGGAGAGGAACGATTTTGAAACCTCCCTCTTTTCCGTGCCGGAAACACCCACGCTATTTGCTTCGAAAACACATATATGTACCCTTAGGCAAATAAACATTACAATTACGTAGTGATATTTGCAAAGATGTTTTAAGAATGTACATGTGGTCAAGTTTTATATGATATAGCTATTTTTATCGGAGTGTTCCTTTTCTTCTACTTCTGCTTCTTCTTCTTCTTCTTCGTCTTCGTCTTTTACTAAAACATTAAGGAACAGTGAAGTTTCCCTAATGGAAAATTTCAAGTACCTATCGGAGATCGCTGAATTGATCGTGGAAAAAGATGCATCTTCGATAAGACATTTTTAGTATTTTGGTAGAAATTGTGGCAGCGATTTCCGCAGTTGCGTTTTTTGCGTGAGAAGGAACGTGAATTTGGAATTTTTTGAAAGTTCATGTTTTTGTGTATTGGATGATTCGATACCATTTGGTAACATTTCTGAAAAATATACACCTCAGTAAGTCGAAAATTTGGCATTTTTTTGGAAGATCGTGTTTTTGTTTATCAGAAATGCAATATTCCTGAAAAGGTGCGAGAAAAAGGTAAAAATAATTGCTTTGTCCTGGTATTACAAGATTTGCGAATAAAAATAATTTGAGTTAATTTAGATGAAGTTTCTGTTGTTTAATAATCGCTATTTAAAGAAATTGCTATTTAAAGAAATTGCTATTTAAAAAATTGCTATTTAAAAAATTGCTATTTTAAAAAATTGCTATTTAAAAAATTGCTATTTTAAAAAATTGCTATTTTAAAAAATTACTATTTAAAAAAATAGCTACTTTAATAAATTGCTATTTTAAAAAATTGCTATTTTAAAAAATTGCTATTTTAAAAAATTGCTATTTTAAAAAATTGCTATTTTAAAAAATTGCTATTTTAAAAAATTGCTATTTTAAAAAATTGCTATTTTAAAAAATGGCTACTTTAATAAATGGCTATTTAAAAATTACAAGATTTGCGAAGAAAAATAATTTCAGTTAATTTAGATGAAATTTCCAATCTAAATCTCGTTCCCAGACTGCATTCCATCGGCATAGTCTCTCCTTATTTACTTCATTGTAAATATTTACCAACAAGTCGTTAAGCCAGAAGAAATAATAACACCTAAAATGTAATACTTATGTTAGTGTATTTGTTCGACGGAGGGAAATATGAAGACCAAACATCGATTGAAGCTATATTTGAATAAAACGAAGGGAAAAATGCGTTCGGTATCATTCTTGATAACTAAGTTACACACATTTTTCTCGGATGACTATTCCGTTGAAGCTGAAAGAAACCACGGGAATGCAGCGCAGCTGTCTCTCGACTCTCGGATGAGCAGAGGTAATTTCGTGCTGGTCCAACGACCACGACGAAAAGTAAGAGGACGCTCGAAAACCAAAGAGGAATAAGACGAAGAACATCATGACGAGGTAAACACGAGAGTTCAGAGTTAGACTCCGCATTTTTTTCTTATAATGCATTTGTCCGTCTTTCTCTCGCACCTTTCTTGACCGTTTCCTTTTTTATCCACGTGGTGAGAGATCTTTTGATGTCTCTCGAAAGAATGCAAACCCAAAGTCAGGTCAAGTATTTCGAATTTTATCAAATTTCTGTTGTGACTGTTCCTTTATTTATGTCAACGCCAATTCGGTGTCTCACGCGCATCAAATTAACGCGTTGACTGCCATGTCGGCGGTCACCGGTGACCGACGCGAAACTTTCCGTTCGGGCCGCGCTGGTTATGACAAATGCAGTAGCGTGTACCGTTACGACCCACGCGGCGTGAAGAGGGAATCACGTAAATTGTTCGTGGCAGTAATGAAAAATAATCGCGGGCTCGCGGAAATATCCGCGCTCGGTAAGAAAAAAACAGTCGCGGGCTCGCGGAATAATCCGCGCTCGGTGATAGCGGATTTGGTAGGCTTCGCGATAAAATGAAGATTGAAAATGATGAAATTTTAGGTTAAAAATTCTCTATGATTAACACTATGCCGTCCGGTGGCACCACGTTGGTGCCATGCGAAAATTACCGGGCAAGCGCCGGTGGCACCACTTTGGTGTCGTGCATAAAGATTTATACCGGCGCCAAACGAAAGAATCCCGATTAGACGCGCGGACGGCAAAGTGTTAATATAGAAACTGGGGCAAAATTAGAATTTTACATTTTGAGTTTCTTAACGAATTAAAATTATACTAATGTGGACTGACGCTCACTTCAAAAATATAGTAGAGAATCTTTTTTTATTGTCATTTTTTTTCTAATTTATTGGAAAGAATAATTGATAGCGTACAAAAATTAGTAACAATTCACCCAGTGATAATTAATCTTGCAATCATAGATAATATATTTCTGATCGATAACCAATTGCTCTATATTATGTCCATTGGAATTTGAAAAAAAAATTACATTGCAATTTTTGGTATAAAATAAAAGGAAATAAGATGAAATAGTAATTAATGAATATGAATTTGTTTTAATGGAACCCAATATATTTGAATGGATCCGCCCAACGGTAGCAATAATTATTCCGCGCAGAAGTAAACATTGCATTTGAATTTCCGAAAGTTCGAATACTGCATAAAAAAGGAAAACGGCTCTTCCTATCTTTCCTTTTACATCCCGAATTTAATTGAATGAGGAGAATTTCAGAACCTTTCGCATAAAGTTTAAGAGCGTAGGACGAAACGATACTTGTGTGTGAAGCATAAAGTCGTTGTTCAAAGAAAAAAAGGAGGGAGAACTTTGTAAAGTAAAAGAAAACAAACTCCAGTAAGACCGTAGGAGGAGGAGAAGAAGTAGAAAAAGCGTAGGCGCAAAAGCGGGTCTCCCCACGTGCACACCTGGCCAGTTAAATGCGAACAAAAAGAATGTGTATACATGTGTGTCTGTGTGCGCGCGGCTTTAAAAGAGTAAGAGAACGCAGAAAAGGTAAAAAAAATGGACGTATATCCGAATCTCATAAGTATATCGGTTTCGAAAATTCTTATTATGTCTGACGATATTTAAATTGTCGTTTTTCACAGTAAAAGATATTTTTTTTTAGTACTTACGTTTTTCGCGGCATTTCCAAGCTTCACCTTGCGCCGGTATACCTTTCCTGTCACTCGCTTTTTTTCCAGAATTGCACGGGAGAAAGTACTACATGTTTTAATAAACAATCCCATGTGCCAGGGGTTACCGTAAGTTTACGCGCATGCGCCGTCGCCAAACTAATCGCACAACGTAACTCAAGCGAGCGCGTGTGGCACTTGACTCACTATGTACTACGTAACGTACCGGATGAACCTCCTATTTTATTCTGTAGCGGAAGTTGATTGGAAAAGAGAATTGTACGGGAAGTTTAATTAAAAAAAGAACAGATTGATGTAAAGTAAAATATTTGAATATATTCTTCGTTTCAAGACTAGACCACGAAAATGATAATTTTCGAAATTATTTGGGAAGTTTGATATTTTAATAATGAATTTCATTAATATTAAAGTAAATTAATATGGAGAGATTTAAATAACCTAAAAATTAGTGTCAAAATATTTAGTCACTAATAAAGTGCTTACATCCACTCAAGACGTTGATTGCCACGTAAAATTTACGTAACTCCCTATTCACGCCGCGTGGGTCGTGATGGTATACGCTATTGCATTTGTCATATAACCAGCACGGCTTGAACGGAAAATTTAACGTGCTAATAACAATACAATAGATTTAAAAAACTGAAAATAAGTAAATGGGACGTATACGTTCCATCGCGTGTCTTCGAAAGGGTTAAAGTAAAATTTATTTTCATTCATGGAAAACAATAAGAAATAACAAACATTTTCACATGAATGAGTGTAAATTAAACTTCCTTGATAGAATTGGTACAGAAAAAGCCTTCCTTCGTGAAGTCAAGAATTCCCCGCTCCCACGCTGTGAAGAAGCGTTCGACAGCAACAGTAGAAGAAAAAGGAGGTGGGGGTGGAGAAGAAGGGGGCGAAGAAGCGACGTAGTGAAAGAAGGAAAGAGGAGGAGGAGAAGAAGAAGAAGAAGAAGAGGAGAAAAGGAAAGGAACATGAATCGAAGAAAGACGCAAGTAAAGTACCACTCCTTTGCTGCATGACGATTATGAAAGGAAGAAAAATGAAAGACGAAGAGGAAAAGGAAGGTGAAGACGAAGACGACGATAAAGAAGAAGAAGAAGGGTGAAGACTCTCCGAACTTCTTTCCTGCATTCTTCGGATTTTGGTGTCGCGGAATTCAACTCAGCGGTCAGATTTTCAAAACTTCGAATTCAAAATGGCGGATCCAATATGATGCACGAAGAAGGTTCAAATCTTTTCCAATTTTCACGAAAGTCGATGTACTGGGGCTTTTGAGGTGACTGGTTGCAAATTCGATGTTGGATTTTTAAAAAAGTGCTGAAATTCAAATTGGTGGATACTTGAACTGGTGCTCAACTAGGTTAGGGCGTCTCAAACCCCCCAGTAGGCCAGCTATGAGTAAAGTCATAATAAATACATTGAAATTCTACTGTTAGCTAATTTTCTCTAGTTTTTATATATGAAATCCATTGTGCGTGAATAAACCGCATCATCACTGATAAACCACTGAACCAATCGGTGCCATATTCATACAATATGTTAATGAGGTGACGAGTAAGGTTTTTAATTATATGTCATTCCGATAGGTGGCGTTGGAAGATAACTTTTATATTTATGGGCCGATTTTGCTCATTCTTGCAGAAAATGTTTGTTGGTCGAAAAGAAACTATTATTTATATTAGATTATATTATATAATAAATAATAATATTAAATAATCTTACAGTGTAATTTCTATAAAAAATATATTTTTATCTACAGATAAAATTACGTCTATTGTAAATTTAAAAAAAAAATAAATTACATAAATTTATAACTACGAGCGGGGAATATTCTAGACATTCGCAGTCTGTCCTTTACCGAGATTAAAATTCAATTATTGGTCACATGAATTTCACATTCCCGACGAAATGTTCCTCAGGTATTTAGATAACGATAAAATTAAAAATCTGTGAGGAAAGTCCACGTGTCAGTACGAATTATAATGAATCGTGACACACCCATTTGCTTTGAAACTTACCATACATGGACACCGAAGTATGTTTCGAATGCATCTATCCTATGAATGTATGTACACTGAACTTCTTAAAGCCCACCTACATCAACAATAAGCGGATATTATTCAGGTCGTCCTGTAATAGAAAAACCGAAGTAATACCTCACTTCCTGTTTCTTTGCTAAGGATCCTTGCCAGTAGAGAACCTAGACTTTATTTCAGGGCCCTGGGCTCGCCCCAAAATGAATATTTTACATTTTCCAGATTTTTTTTATATATTTCGAAATTCGGAAAAATTGAATCTCTCGATTGATACCATATTTCATCCCTTTCTCGTGAAAAGCCAAAATACGCGGATAAATAAGAAGTCGTTTGTTGGCTTAAAGACGACAATAAATGTCTTCCTGCAAAGACGTTGCACTTTACATTACAACAGTATGGGAATATACATATATATTCTCGGAGGAGAAAAAAGAGGAGGGAGACGAAGAAGAAGGGGTCTTTAGGCCCAGAGAACTCCAGAGTTTGTTGCACCTGGGCATTGTTCCCCATGGCTGCGTAACCTTGCCAAGGTTACGCAGGCACGTACACGTACTACCACACATGTTTGTATAAAAAGTCTTACGGAGAAAAGTCAATTCGAATTCATACACGACTATTCGAAAATCAACTCAAATTTCTCTTCGGATATTTTATTGTCTTTTGCTCGATATTCCACCCGGTGAGTCACCCAATTCCGGAAGACCCTCCGGTACAATCCACCTGAGAGGTTACAATCCGCCTAGTATCGTCGAGATGCCGAGAGACACAATTTTCGAGTTCAACTATAACCTTTAAGACCTTTATTACATGAAAACTCGCCCACCGAATGATTATTGTCACGAGTCTTCGTAAAAGATACTTATTTTAATCTATCAAAGGGTAATAAAATTGTAGGCAAGAAAAAAAATAGCGATTTCAACCCTTATCATCAGTCGGTTTCGAGCAATAAGGGTTAGTGGCATACGATGAAGAAGTGGCCGTGTAGGATAACCTTGAACGTCTTATTCGTATAAGAGGCGCATTCGTTCGCGGGCAAGAGAGTTTATTCTATTTGCTTTTCTTTCTTTTATATATATATATATATGTATATATAAAATACTCGTACGTAATTTCGCCTCTTGTAAGAATTCGGAGGTCTCGTGAATGACCAGCAGATGTTTAATGAATGAACGAATGAATGAAAAGGAATCGCTTATACGGATCTCTTCCCTTCTTTTTCTGTGTCGTGTTTTTACTTTTTAGGCTGACTGCACTTGCATGTGCGTGTTCCACCAATAATTTTCATTATTACATGAAATGGAAAAAATGTCAATCGATATTCCACTTTGAGACGTTCATTAACAGCAGTACCGACGACACGTTGAGGCTTATTACCATATAACATGCATATTTCAGCACACTAACGACAATGAGCTATCGATACCGCTCTTGCGCAATTCTTTTTCTTGCCAATATGCCCAACACACTTGCATTTCCATGGGAATTATAGTCCCCCCTCTGGTGTTTGAGGCGGTAAACCCTGATTCAGAGGAACACGGTGGAAAGAGAACCATCCGGGATAAAAAGCCAATAATCGATAATAGAATAATTATATATTCTATTAACATTTTGGACTTTCGCGTAATGTAACTAATGACCTTTAGAAACTAATCAAAGAAACTGAAGAAAAAAAGAAAGAAGAAAATTACCATTTCTGTTTTTAATAACGTGGAACAATGATAAAAGAAAAATATTATCATGAAACGTTCCTTCAAATTTGGAGCAGTCTTCGATAGGTACTAAAAACAAAAGATAAAAAAGGATTCGAGTATCATCTGTCGACCTAGCCAGTGCTGCCATCTAACGGAGTGCGACTCAACTTCTACCTACTTTCTCCTATAACTATTCCGCGGGAACTCAAAGATGTTTTATCGTTGCCTCCTTTAAAAATAACATTCAAAGTTCAGAGAACTCATTAACATTTTATAAATTCGAAACTTCAATTGTGAATTATAAGGTACGTAGAGTTTCATTTTGTTTCCAGAAGTTTTAAATACAGTTGACAAATGGACCAATCGCCGCCGATTAGAAAAGATCGATGAGGAAAGTTAGAGGGGGGTGGGGAAAGAAATCAACATTGTAACCTCAAAGAGCATAGAGGAACTTCCCTCGTGTTTCCAACAGGGCGGTCGATGTTCGTCAGATATAATTTTTCATACATAAATGGCATATACATGCTTAGCTATTTCAATTTTTGTGTCAATCAAAACATTTTGGATCAAAAACTCATGGAGTACAAAACGTCCGAATCTCGTGACTCACCCTATCTAATTTACCACTAACACCTGACGCAAATCGCGGGTCTTATCGCTCATTTTCGTGTTTTAGACGCTATCTTGCCGGACACGCTTTTTAAGTTTTGTATATCCGCTGTTTTACGTCATTTCTCACAAAGCTTTTAAGACAGGTGATTAGATCTTACGATCTTACAAATAAGGTCCCCCATTAACCGTTATCAACGCATTATGTTTTTTTACCTAATATCCTGTATGTAAATCCATTACAAAATGTATCTATCTGACAGTTTTGGGTTATCAAGGATTCAAATACACACGCAAACGACAGTTATGACTACATACCGGATCTGTAGTTAAAGATATTGTTGCAAATATGTGTGACTGTAGAGGTCAATTTCTAGGTTATTTTTGTCAAATATTCATAATTTTTATAAAAAAATGATACTTCAAAGTTCTCCAACCTGGTTCTATGGATATTCTCACGTAGGTTTCCTAAATTTCTGGTTTTTTATTCTGAGTAAAAAATCGTAGGAAGAACGTTTCCGGTCATGGAACTTCTATAAAAAGTGCTATTATATATATTCGGGAGTCTAGCGCTGCCATTTTAAAATTATAAAAGTGCACAAATTTTTTTTTATATACCTTGAACTATGTACTCATACAATAGATACCATCAAATAAATATTTTTTGAACAAAATTCGAAATTTGGAAATGCACGAATTAGACCTCTGAGAACCTAAAAAGTGCCTATATGTACTTTAAAACTCTAAACTAAATCAGAAATATGAAAAAGAACTGAAAATAAGTAGGTGGGACATAAACCTCCCACTACCCCTACAGGGTTAAGCGAGTTCCTTTATTGTATACCTATTAAACCAATATATATGTTTATATTTGAACTGCAGGATCCTAATGTTTATGCTAATTTCAAGAACCTTAAAATTTACATAAAGCATAAAAGAACACATAAGTTAATATATAATTCTAAGTAGATATTTCCGACCGGTTTTCCGATAAGTAATTTCCTTCAAGAAAGTAGGCAAAGCGTATTTGCACATATTGTACTTATCCGTTCTTTCATTTTTTAAACCTACGTATATTTATAAACACAAACATTTCATAATATAATAATAAACCGACCTACCCACACACGATCTTTAGCAAATTCTATGAGCTTATATTTGATTGACACTGATTCGCAAGATGAACCTTGAAATTAAAGAGAACTCAAAAGTTATAACAAGGCTAGCAAATTGTTACTATTAATTTCCACACGAATAAATACAATATTCATTCCAATATATTTTTACAAAGACCGTTATTAGCATCGTATGCGAAAGATCGAATTGCAATTGTTCTTAATTTGAGAAACACCATGAAATTACAGTGAAATACTTCAAATCCACTTACCATCGAATATCTTTTGGCATTAAGTGTATAAGTTTGTTGCATCCTTGCACAATTACAGTCAAATGCTTGTCGGAAAGTTTCCTTGATTATCGCTTTCATTTTTTTCGCTTGTCCCTCCTAAATGCAGGCGCTCGAGGTCCCGGCAGTAAACAATGCAATGAATAAAACAAACTAAATTAGAATATCAAGATTGTATGCAACCGGAATAATAAATAAACTGTAAGAACCTTCATGAAGTCGTAACTGCGCGACCTGCAAATTCTCAAGTACGAAATTTTCAAATTGAATTTATGTTATCACGGCTATAAGAAATTTCTTATTTTTTTACAAAATCCTGCGATAACTAGTCATTTCCGAATTGCAATTTATGTCTTCGCCTTATTTATCCTTTGCAATTTTAAAAATACTTGTACAGTTTATTTAATTCATAATAAATACTACACACTTAATTTTTATTCATCGTATGATTCCATATTCAGATTAGCAGGAAAGTGAAGAAATCCGAGAGGAACTAGGAAGCTGTATTTATAAAAAAGAAATATGAGATATTAAAATCATTCAAGTGAAATATTAAAGTCCCCTTATATGTTCGCATAGGCGCCTAATATTAAGATGCTAATAAAGATCTCGACTTTTTTTCTTATAAATTAAAAACGCACCGGTAAAATTGGAGGTACTTGCAGGAATTATAATTTAGAATTGAATTTGTCATAAATAATAAACGCAATGAAGAAATTAGCATATCCAAACCTTCTGAAAGAATATAAAATGGATACTTAAAAGGATGCTGAAAGCATTAGCGTGTGTCAAAATTAATAAAGTTTCAAATAACAAAATCAGTGAAATAGATTTTTTTCTTACAAATTAAAAACGCACCGGTAAATATGGAAGTACTTGCAGGAATTATAATTTAGAATGAAATTCGTCATAAATAATAAACGCAATGAAGAAATTAGCATACCCGAACCTTCTGAAACAACAAAAAATGGATATTTAAAAGGACGCTAAATCCATTAGCATTAAAATACCGTGTATCAAAATTAGTAAAGGTTCCAATAACAAAACCAGTAGTCTTCTCGAAAGTAAAACATGCAGATTCATGCCGATTGCCACTCCAATACGAGGTTCTTGGTAGAAGGAAGATTACGTTATGCGGCATTATATGGATTTAAACAAAAAAAATGATCTTCCAAGTAGGAGACCTTCATCCTTCCGGATCCTTTAGAAAGAATATCGCTACTTTCCTCCACGCAAATGAATTCGTCACTTTATCAACTTTTAACTGTGCAAGAATGGGACAATGCCAACCACCTGAAGAAAAAAAGAGTCACACGAAGAAGAAAACGAGTTTATATCCCGGAAACTGTACAACTCTAATTTACACCTCCGGGCGATAAGTATAAAAGTTCCTTTGGGTAATTTCCTGCTCCCAAAGTCCACGGTTATCTGCCCCTTTTGGAATAATTACAAGGAAAAAATCACGATTTCTCGGGAAAAGTAGGGGGCACAGAAAGCCAATCCTCTTATAAAAACACCACCTAGAGTTCAAAGAGTTGCCAGTATTGTTAGGAATCTCAGCCACTCAATTTCATTTTCTTCCTGCCTCCGGGTTCGGTAGTTGGTCATTTTCAAAATGATGAGAAACTTGTTCATCGTGTTAGCGTTCGTTGTTAGCGAAAATTTCATTTCTGCGTGGCCTTTCTATAGACGCGACGTTTTTGATAACGACATCCAAAGTCCGGATGGCTTGATTTCGCATCTTCTAAAATTTGAAGAGCTACTATTTGCACCGCCTAGCAATGACACCGGCTATAAAGTGGCACAATGGCACGAAGAAATGGGTGTCAATCCCGAAGAACTCGGATCCTACGCCGAGGGTGACATTCTCTTCCCGGCAAGCATGGGAAGAAATGGGCTTAAGGCCGAATCCGCACGTTGGCCCAACGGGGTCATTCCGTACATGATCAGTCCTTATTTCGGTAAATATGGGTTTTTCTCATAAAGAAAAATAAGTCACAGTGAAGATAATACGTAGCAATTATAACTATTACTCTCAAAATGTGTTAACTTTTCCAGGCCACCTATTTGCTTTCAGATTTTTTTATTTATTTTGCAATTTATAAACAATTTTTAGGTTCCTAGAGAGTTTTATAATAAAATTGCATTATTTAATTAATTTTCCTTTCTGTAATTAACATTCGGAGTAAAATAAACCCGAATTTTCCTAAAAAATGTGTCCCTCAAGCGATAACAAGAAAAGTTATTTGTAAATAATACAATATGTGGCTCATATTCATCATATTTTTAGGAATAGTAGATTACCCGTTGCAAAACATTTTCAGGCAAAAATTAAAAATATAGATACTTATTTATTAATTATATTCTAAAAAAATTGGATTAATTTTATTATGTACAAAAAAATTCGATTCCATTGCAAAAATGGTAATTCGCGAATAATCCAAATTTTTCTTGAATGGCTACAGGAGCAGCTGAAAGGAAATTAATTCAGGAAGCAATGGATGATTATCATCAATATACATGTATCAAATTCAAGCCGTATACCGGCGAAGAAAATGATTATATAAGAATAACAGCCGGAAACACTGGATGTTGGAGCAGTGTGGGACGAGTCGGTGGTCCTCAAGATGTGAATCTACAAGTTCCCGGATGTGTCACTAAGAAGGGAACCGTGATACATGAACTTATGCATGCTGTTGGTTTCCTTCACGAACAGAGCAGATACGAAAGGGACGAATACGTTACCATAGAATGGCAAAATATCATGCCTGGTAATTATTTTTACATGCAAACTATGCAGAAAAATTCCCATTGTAACATTTGAAATCCTCTGTCGATTCCTTCATTCAAGAGCCTACAAAAATTTTAGCATGAGCGAATAGCAAATGGATCATTATTTTGTCGGGTTTTTGTCGATTAAGAACTTTTAAATTATTTTAGAGTTAATTTAATATCAATTTTTATTTTGTAGTTATTTATGCAAATCAAATTACTTTATATGAAATATGTCTAGGACACTCGGGAAATTTCGAAAAAGCTTCAAAAGAAACAACGGACGCTTTTGGGGTGGGCTACGATTATGGCAGTGTGATGCATTATTCCTCAAAAGCATTTTCCAGTAATGGCCAACCTACCATAGTTCCAAAAGTGAGTGGTTGAAAAATAAAAAAATATATAAAATATATATATATAAAAATGTTTTGTCCCATAGATGAAATTATTTATTTTTTCTTTATTGGGAAAGTGTGATTATTTAAAAATTTAAATTTGTCCAGATGAAATTAACAACACTTCTAATTTCATAAATTTTCTTATTAGGAATATTAATAATGAAATAATTCCTAATAACAAAATGATATTTTGCGTAGTTTAACTCCTACTGATTTTTTACAAATTTCTCCTCTTTACTCATAATTTTACAAATGAATATTTTTTTATTGCCCAGGAACCCGAAGGACTTTTGGGATTGATAGGCGAAATTTTCCAGGGTAAAACGAAAGATGTTCTTGGACAAAGAGAAGGATTCAGCAAACGCGACATCCGCAAAATAAGGAAAATGTACAAATGTGGCGAACGAAGACGCAGATTCGGCTAAATCGAATGTACGAAATGAAAATGAAGACTTTCTCAGTGAGTTGGAAGAAAAAAATCAAAATTATCTTACGGCAATGGACCTGCAACAATTTTTATGTTGTTTTAATCACAAATTTTCTGATTTATCGAGCACTCGTACTTATAGAAACTTAATGCAATGATTGCGAATTAAGTGAATCTAGTCTGTTTACGTTCCAAAAGTTGAACGTAAGCACCTCGTATTTAAAATATCGTATATGTAAATTAATAAAAAGTGAAATACCAAGGAAAACGATTAATCATTTTTTTTCTCTTCCATATATACACATTATAGAATTTTTTTTAGTGAGAATTAATGGGAAGCCTTCCTTTTACAAGAAAGAAATTTAACATAGCTTGTAAAATAGTTCAATAATCGAATTTGAATTATCAATGACAAATGAGTCGTTTTAATTTGATTGATTTTACTTAAATAAATAGCGTTGACACTAATTCTATTCTATCGCTTATATTCATTTCAATTAGCATTGAATTATTATTTAACGTAACGTAACAAAATGAGTAGAATTAATCGTATGCAGGAAAAAACTTTCTGCTTCGACAAACATGTATTTGTAAACGGGATACAAATATAATACTTCCGTGCTTATATTATATCTTATATGTTATTGCTATATTTACGGTGACTCAAAAAATATGAAAGACAACTCATTAATGCCTATCGAAGGCTAAATGTCGATAGTGTTTGAAACCTCTCCGAACGGAAACTTGTTTATGAATAAATTATTCAAAGTATGAGTAGCGATCACACAGTTTGCTAGGATATAAATGGAGGTAACTATCGATACAATAAAATTTTATGTCACGATGGGATAATGTTGAAATGTGAATTTAATATAATACATATATCCACACTGAGAAAATTATATTGGAATTCTAACTATTGGCATAGTTAAATATGGTGTCACCAAAAATTTCTAGTAATTTTAAGTATATTTATTGTCGTTCCAATTATTTTCATGCTTGGGTCTACCAGAAATTATACAATTAAGGTAAAGGTACCTGTAATTGACCCTTTTCTAAGAAAAACCATAACAAATAAGATTTTTATAAGATGTGCACTTTCATCAAAATAAAAACATCAAATCTTATAAAAATCTTATTTTTTATGGTTTTTTTTTTTAGAAAATGGTCAACTTCTGGTACCTTTACCTTAGTGCCTTCATTTTTTTCAGTGTATTTATTTAAGGATTGTATAGTTTCTTCAACCATAACTGAACGTTCATGAAATTTTGATATGGTGAGCATCACTATATCTGTGTAATTACTCGAATCTCCTCCAATATTGACAATATCGTTAAAGTTGTAAGCACGAGATTGTGCAACCTTGACCTTAACCAGTTAAATAGTTGTCATTTTATTTCATTTCAGCGTCATATCGTTTCGATTGAAAAAAAAAAAAACTTTAACTGTGTAAAATCCCGTACCCGCGCACTTCATCTTTGAAAATTGCACCGTTTCAGAAGAAATCGGTGCAAAATAGAATTTTGATTCGCCACAACCATCTCTAGGATAAAAATGATCAGAGACAGGGCGCAACCAACTCCGAAAGAATACAACAGAGGCCAAAAATGCTTGAATTTGATAGTTCGAAATCCGTGCATTCTAGCGGCATCTCTCTTCAAACGCATCACAAACGGTTTGTTGTCCAGTTTGTCCCAATACTTGATCAAGCCAGATTCATAAATATTTCTTAAAACTCTATTGATGTTTCGAAAAAAAGGGTATCCCACTCTCAGTGGGAACGCAGCGCTGTGATGCAAAATCGGCTTTGTTATCCCATAATTGTTGCTGTACTTGGCTCTCAAGCTGTCGCAAGAATCGAAACAAGCTGCCTTGCCATCGCTCAAAATCCTTTTCAGACATCTACCGTAAGTCATACCCCTGAACCGTGAGGTGACGTTGTAAGATTCTGGAATGAGGTGCGTGAATGCCGGGTCCCCATACAAATAATAGTCGTATTTGGAGACGTCTTCCAGACTCCTGATGCGAATCACAAAGTTCGGTTGCATCATGATGTTCAGCCACTTCGCTTGGAAGTACGAGTTGATTATGAGAAAAAACATCAGCACGGTGGTCAAGTATATTTTTAGGGAAAAATATTGCTGCGATATTTTCATGATCATCGAGGACGACAATAAGCTGCGCAACACGTCCAATGCAGCTTCACCTATTTCTTCCCCACCCGCGGTCAATGAGAGGACAGTTAAGATGATAACGACGACAATGGCGATTTTCAAGTACCTGGGGAACAAGTGACTCAACTTCACGATCTCGTTTTCTTCCCCTGGTACTTGGTACATTAGACAGTAGGGGTTCGACATGTGAGAAATCGAATGTCGTATCTTCGGCGTTATGAAAAGAAAGTTCGAATTCAAACTCGTGTCGTATTCGCCCTCGCTGATATATTTGAATATACCATAAGTCGTACCGTTGGAATAGATGTGACCCAGTTCTTTGCGGTCTCCCTCGAATATCGTTACATTACCGGTTGCATTCAAGGATCGAACTATTTCTTTCATTATGTTCGCATCTCTACCTGCGAACCGAGCCCATTCTGTTTTATTCTTATCGATGACCATCGATGGTATTACATTTAAAATGGCTATTCTTATTGGATATCCGAATAAGCTTCTGCGTTGTCGAGGAAATATCGAGTTGCATCTCTTCTTGTCACCTGTGAAATTTGTCGATTAATTAGAATCAAGACTGAGAGATTGTATCTGGTAATGTTTTCTGTGTGTAATCAAATCGGGTGAATCTTGGTATTACTAATGACTCGGTTCCCTTTACTTTTATGAAACAGGAAAATACTCTCTCGAAATATACCTTTTTATTATTAATTTTAAGAATTAAAAAAATAACATTTAAATTGGTTTTAAGAAGAAAAATTATTGTAATTAATTTAATCACTTTCAATTAAATTAATTTAATCAACTCACTTCAGTTTTCTGTGTCTACCATTGATTTGCTAGGGTTCAAATATTAAGTATTAAATTTTAATTTACATTATACTTACCAATACCAATGCGCTTCGTAAATCGATTAGCAAGATGATTGCCACTTCTAACGGTAAAATGCAGTTGATGTCCTCTATGGTCTTTCATAATTTTCACAAGAACCCAAGGGTGGGACAATTCTTCCATATCAAAACGAAAACTGTAAATCAAATGCCCTTCTTCGAAATCATTGCAAATAAATATGCAATTCCTAAGGTCCATTTTCCATGCGATCTTCAAATATTCAAAAGCCTGTTCGCAGCCCCGTAAATGCGAAAGGCTATCCATCAGCACAAATTTAGCAATCGAATATATCATGAACGATTTTTTCGCAGTTGCTATCATAGTTCGAATTGCCCATTTCGACGAAGCGATAATTATTAAATCCAATGGTTGCGGTTTAAATTCGTAATTATCATTGTTCGCTATTTTTATTGGCTTCAAAACATCTTGTCCCGACCCTTCCAAATTTTCTACAAGTATTATCGGCCGATTCACGTGGCTTTTGTCCTTTTGAGTCCATAACGCCAAATCATCCTGGTTAGCTATCATCGCTATCACTTTTGATTCACAATAGTTGGATCCGAATATGACTGCCTGTTAATATTATTTTTCTTCATAGTCTCATAATTTTAATATTGAATTGTAATACAAAAATCTTCATTGCTTCTTATATCGATAATTAAATAAATATTTCAAATATATTCTTCGTTGCAAGATTTGACCATAAAAATCGTAAGTTTTCACAAATTATGTTTCTTCTTTTTTTTGTATAGAAGAAAAATAATTTGGAAAATTATAATATTTATAATCCAATCTCGAAACGAAGAATATTTATATTGGATGTTAATTTACTGCAATTAGGTAGGTGCGAAAAAACAACAGGACTCCCTATTTGCCTCGAATCCACAAATTTATGAATATACTATAAACTCATTAAACTAAAAAATTATTGGATAACTAAATGAATAAATAAATAAACTGCTTGGTCACTCATAATATTTTATCAAAAACCATAAGACTTAATGTTATAATTAAATAAAAATACTTACCCCCAACTCAAGAAGTGAATTAATGTTCTCACTTTTTTCCGAAAAAATTTTGTTCTCCAGGCGAGCTTTCAAGGAAGCTTCTGTGTCTTCAAACCAAGCAATTGCAATAAATGCAATAAAATATATCCGTGATAACTTGCTAATTTGATAATCCGGAAATAACAAATTCATGTCAATTTCGTGTTATTCTTCCCGTACTTCTTATCCGAATGAAAAGAACATTATTAATTCACTTCTTGCGTTTAAATCAATTTTTATATCCATACCCTTTCTTATATATATACACATACATGGATATATATGATCTCCTAGCGTGAAATAAATACTGTTTTTACGTAGATGTGGCACAGAGATTAAATTGCAAAATTAGAGACTGAATTTTTTCGTGGACACTTAATGACATATCGCGGGTATAAATTTTCACAGTAACTGTCCCGATACATATACGCATACGTATACAAGTTGAAACAAAGTGCCTCCAGCTCATGTAGAGGTCAACTTTGTTTTGAAACTTATTTAAACAAACAATTCTATTCGTTTTTCCCGCTATGCATGCATATGCTGCCATCTGTCCCAACTCAAGAGTTATCGGACAGACAGATAACAACACACTTGAAGTTCACAGTGAATTTGCATGTGTATGTGTTAGGATGTGTCACACAATGGTTGTCTGTCATTAATTTTTGGATTTTTTTTAACTTGTAATGAAACAAGACCGTTAGTTTCATTGAATTCGCAATTTCGCAACTTACAAGTCGAGAGATTCTCCCCCCTATTACCCCTTCAGTGTATTTCACATTTGAGCATCGGAACAATTGAGAAAAAGCTAATTGTGACTCATAACCTAAGTTGTCCCGTTGAGAGAATTAAAACTGGATTCTTTTTGTTGTTAAGTCTCATAGGAATAGTAGAAAAAATCGCTTAAAATGTTTAAATCCAACCAAGAATTAGATATTCCGGAAGCTTTGGGCCTTCTTTCGCAACTGAATAACGATGAACTCAAGGAACTCTTGAATGACGACGGAAAATTTGAAGATATCGTTAAAGACGTGAGACAGGTACAGTCTTTCCCATTTTGTCATTTATTTTCTTTAAAATATCCGCAATTACTTAGATGCCAACCCAATACATATAAAAAATGTTGTTTCAGTTTAAGGACATGGAAACGGAGAAAGAAATGCTGATAGCAAGTAACAGATCGCTCGCCGAATTCAATTTAGCCAAACAACCCCAATTGGAACAAGGGAAAGAAACGTTGCACGAACTTAGCGTCAGAGGCAACGAACTCTGCACCAGTGTTCAAGAGAAATTACAAATATTGAGTAAGTTTGTTTATACACACGGCCAAAGTTTATAATGTGCTTATTCCAAAAAAATGTAATAAAAAATAGGTAGAACAAATATGTTTCTAACACGTATGAGACAACAATTTTATGGTTATATGCATTGATACATGTACATTGTATTTCAGGGGAACAGTCTGGCTCTATGTCCATCGAAACAGCTTTGGAACTTCTTCAAGCAGCCGCTGCTGAAATCGAAGAGGAATCGGAAGTAAGCGCACTTGTTCTCTTTTACCTTAATGTTCCATGCATTTTATTTATAAATTCACCGAGGTATGACTTACGATGAAATTGATATTTCAAGCAATTTGTAATATTTTCTTAGACAAAAATTACGAAATATAATTCAATGAATTCAAATGGTTTTGATATACGATTCCAAATTTTAATCGGAAAGTGTTTTGTTAGTTGAAAATATAAGCCTTAATTTATTAATTAATAGAAAATCTAAATTCTGATAAATTAATGCGACTTAATATAATCGTATCATATTTTGCTAAAAACAATCAATTTCAAGAAGGAATACCGAAATATTTTTACAAAAAGAGTGTTTGACTTGCTATTAGATACATCAGAATAATGATGAAAACTGAAGCGAGTCCATGGTGTTTTATCCAAGTTTTAATTTCTTTTCAGAAACTAGCTGAAAAATTCGTGGCAGGAGATTTAGAGGTTGATGAATTTCTTGAAACATTTTTAACTCAACGTAAACTTGTACACCTTCGTAAATTGAAAGTCGATAAAATGCGAGAGTTGATGAGAAGACCCAACGTTAATTCTTCTGGAAATCCAGGGTACCCGCCGATTATATCAAATTTTCCAGGTATCGCACCATCGGTACCGTATCCGACTGGAGCTGTATCGATGCCAATGCCACCTATGCCTTCCTACAGACCATATTAAGTAAAAAAAATAATTTTTTGAGACAAGAAAAAATATACTAAAAAATTTTTTATCTGCTGTTCAACATATTCCAAATTGTATTATTGGCAATTTACGTTTTTCACGTTAGTATTCTACCGGTTGGCCTTAGAAGCATTGGCTAAATGTGTGCATTTAGCGAAAAGAATATGGGTCGTCTTTATCGAAAAAGATTAACACAATCAACAATAAAATTATGTACAAAATATTTATATCGAAACTCAGCAGGCACTTTAATTTCTAGTTCGCAAATTTTAAATACGTATTTGTCTTATTTCGTTTTTTATTTTCGAAAGTAACAATTTGAACTTTCACGCAAAGCCTGACAGTGTTCTGCGTTCCAAGAAATTTAAAATCAGAACTGGACTTCTGGTATGTCGAATAACAATAAATTTGTAATTGCAACAATAGTAGGAGTGACCAAAGGTAATGTCGTATGCTTCGGAGGAACATGAAAAATAAATTTTTGTAACCAATTCAAAAACTAATACTCGAACAAAATGGAAACTGTCGAGTTTTTTTCGTGACGATGTATAGAAGGATTCTCTGGATCTACCTTGATTATTATTAATTAAATAAAAACGGATGATTGTAAACGGCACGTGTACATATATGCACTAATATACATACCTGTAAATATACGTATGTGATGACTTTGTTTGAAATTGATATCCTTTAAAATATGTGTAAAAAGAATTATCAAAAATACCGATGGATCAAAAAGTAAATCCGATCTATTAATTTTATATTAACACTTTACCGACCGCTAGCCTATTAATCAGCTTTTTGTCGCCACTGCTTAATAAATATAATTTAGCATTAATATCACCGAGCGGCCGGTTGAACGAGCGAATGCTGTTCAATCGCTAGCGGTCGGTAAAGCGTTACATTTCTGTCTATTAATTTTATTTTTGTAGTTTTCCATAATATTCATTACTATTTGATATTATAATATCGATATATGCAAAAATAGTGTTGACAATTTTTTTTCATCCGATATGTATTGTAACGAGTCGAAATGGCTAATTGTAAGAAATAATCATGAAAATAAAGTCAAATTCTTTAATCCATTGGATTGTTTACACCATTCTATGATACATAGGATTCAACGCTCTCTCTTTCCGTCTCTCTGATTTCACACAACAAAATAAATACCTATAACTTTTTTAACTAGAATTAATTAACTAAGCGTTAACGTAGAGTCGCCAAAATCTGTTATCATCTCTCTCTCTTTGTAGCGATTTTATCGTAATCTTCTTTAAAGCTTGAGGAAAGAATGAACGCCAATCCCAGCGACGCTATTGCAAAAAGTGTAATTGCTATTTCGAACTTGTTGACGGTGTGGTGAGGGTGAGCGAGATTTCTGTCCCTTCTTTTCTCTTGACTATCCATTTTCATCTTCATTTGTCTGTCGAAGGTCCGCTCGTAATGCATTCGCGTCCATTCGTCGAAATTGTAACTCGGCGACTGATGAACGGAGGTAGTCGGTACTTGAGATTTGTAATAATCGGCTTTAGGATCCGCCGAGCGATATATCACCGACTGATTCGGGAATCTTTTAGTCAACAAAGATCGATCGTAGGTCTTGCGTTTCTGAAAATTCCCAAGCACTTCGTACGCTTCGGAAACATCTCGGAACTTGACCTTGGCCTCTTCGCTTCGATTTTTATCTGGATGATATTGCTTTGTTAATTTGTAATAAGCAGTTTTTATCTCATTCTGTGTTGCCTTCTGGGTGATTTCCAGGGTATCATAATAAGAAGATCGCTTTGTGCTCATATTTGATTTCATAGGTGACGTCACACCGCTGGTGATAGCGAGGATACGTGGGTGAAGCATCTTCACGGATTATAATAGTACATGCAAATTTATACAACTGTAATGTTTCGACTTTGCAAAGGTTAAGCAAATTGTAATTCCTCTTTTCTAACCTCACACTGGTGTCTCCAGTTTTACTACTGCCTTGTTGATATTATTTCAGGACATTTTATCAATATTTTCCCTCGGGTATTGGAATGGAACAAACTATACTCCCTTCCATCGCAATAAAATCAAAGTTTATGAACTGCAACTTGCTATTGACAGACATTTGTCAGGTTATCTATTAACAGAACGGCATGTAGTATATGTCGTCTGCTGACGAATAGCGAAACCAAGCGAAACGATGGCGAATGAAGGGTCTCCTTTCAGTTTTGACGCAGAGAGAAAATCTTCGTGATGCAAGATCACGTGGTAAATGTTTCAGCAGCTGAGAAATGTGTGACGTCTTCGAAGAATTCCTCCCCTAGTCTTGTTTAAATAAAAGTAAGTGTAATATAGAGATAATCAAAGGTTAATAATTATGATAATTAAAATCCCGGGGCAAAAATTTTTAATTGTCCCTTTGGTTCCCATTAGATAATATTTGATTTATGGTTAAACCTTACAGGACCGACATTTCAAAATTGTAAAAGCTTATTATTTACATTGAAATGAGTTTCTAGGTCCTCTACTTAGGAGTCATGCCGGTATTATAAGGTCTAAGGGTTGATGATAGAAAGTTCCATTTTATTCAACTTCAAGCGAAAGTTCTAATTCCGGCAATTAGTAAAATCAGGACTTTTGCAAAATATAGAACTTTTTGCGATTTATTACTCAAAGGTAAAAAAATGTTGGGTAGCAAAATACGATTTTATCTACACGCTTTCGAACTTTTTCTGTTTTACAAAGACATTCAATGAAAATGAAAAACTAATAAATTATTAATTAGCCATACAAGGATCACGTTACGAATATTAAAAAAAAAGATTAAAAAAAAAGTCTCCGTCGTTCAAAAACGATTGAAAACTTCTAGAGCCTGTAAAAAGAGGATCGATTCATTCACTACAAAAAAATAGACGGTAGTTTTTTTTTCTATAATACTTATTATTATCTGTTTTCACCAATTGCATGTACTTTGCAATGAAATAAAATTAATAACAAGCTACTGAACTTTATCACAATACGAAATACAAGGAAACGCGTAATTCATTATTGGCACGAGTAACATTAGTTCATTTTCTGTTGTTCGGAATATATTCCTTCTATTTTTGGTCGAAACATTTGTAATTTCAGTAACTACTTCTTCAGACGGAATCGTATGTTAAAACAAACTTTTTTCTTCATCGAGTAAAATTTTCATTAAAAAATGTAATAATCGCTTTTCGCTTCTGTCGTTATTATAAATAAACATTCCAAAGATTCTTTTTATTCGACAAAAAAATTACGTGGATGGTAATAATTTTCATGATTTTTTTTTATAGTAAATTTGAAGTTCCTTTTCTTCCGACTACGTTTATTCACTTTTTCTTTTTCTTTATACCTTCAAAACTATTCTAAATTTTTACTTCGCATATAGCATTTTTCACTTTTTTCTTTAATGTTTCACAATACAGCTAATAACATTTTCTTATAAATTAGGATCAAATATTGATCTAAGGTGCATGATTTCATTTCGAATTCTCGTTTTTGCTTTATTTTTTACGCTGATCAAATTATTTACATGTTAATAATATCATTCTAATATCTTTCTATTCACTCCCTCTTCCTTTTTCTTGTTTTAATATAGTAGAATAACAAAATTGATTGCCTATTTCCTATTTTGCTTTATAAGGATTTTAAGCACTAAGAGAATGCTTTCTTTTTATAAACATAGTAAGAACAATTGAATTCATTACTCATGGGTATACAAATTTCTTTTGTTTATTGAGTTAATAATATTATAGTTTTGCTAAAATTACTATTTTTGTCCAAGATATATTCCATTCCACGAGTTGCATCTTTGATTACCTTTTTTTTTTGCTACAAGTTGAATTTTATTTACTTATTTTTTTTTTCTTTATTTACTATCGAAAGATTAGATATGCAGTTGGAAGGTCCGTGTGTGTAGTTGAAAAATATAATTAATACCAAACACTAAAATTAGAGATTAGATTTTCATTTGGAATGACAATAGATTATTAGTCTTTTAAGATCTCTAATTTCGAACTTCACTCGATACAACTTTTAATTTTTCCAAAAGTTCATTACCGATATTTCCTTTGCAGTTTTATATTTCTCCAAACATTTAACTCAATTTGAGATTATTATTTAGAATGTACAATTCGTAGGTTGCATTTTTACTCGAAATGCATCATTTCAATTAACTTAATCACACTTTCAGTCGCAAATGTAAAATTTCACCGACTCGCAACTTTTCATGAACTAATATATTGGAGCTTCGACTTAACATTTTTCCTTGCTTACTTTTTCCTTTTATTTTTAAATTACAATTTATTGGGAATGATTTTGGTTGCATTAGCCATTATTTTTCCAAGTTTCAGTTCTAAAAATTCACCTCTTGTTAAACGAAGAAAAGTGTTTGTAAATAGCAAATAAAATGTCTTGGAATAAATTAAATGCCCATTTTCGGTTCAAGCGATAGCTAAAAAAAAATAAAAGCTAACTTTGCCGAATGATGTTACGATATTTGCATTCATTTCTAAATTTATTAATAGAATATATGAGAAATGAAGCAATGATATTTAAATGCAATGACTTTTAAAAAATTTCGATAAACTTTTTTTTGGTAACGAAGAATACTAAAATTATAAGGAGGCACGAATTGAAAACGATATATACGATATTTCTTCCTGTCTCTTTCACGTGCTGATTTTTCCTTTCGTATCAACTCAAATCGAAGTATCACTCGTTCCGTTACCAGAAAGTGCCATTTTCGAAAGGCTAGAAAGGCTTCGCCGTGGACTACTGCTACCCAAGAAACTACCACTTGTTTCTGAGAAAATCTTGCGGAAACTGTAACCACAATTGTGATTAACAATGTATTAGTCAATTATTTTCAGATTTATGTTAATCGATCCTTTCGTAGGCACTTGCCGAAATGTATATTTTCTTACAAAGCCAAAGTTTGAATCGATTTCCAATCCAGATTGATTTCCAATACATCAAAAGACCTAGTATCAAAACTCTTGTTAATAAAAATCATGTTTCTTATAACATCATTCTTAGATTCCTTTTAGTCAATTTATCATGGTTTTGGGAAACATTCAAGCTTTAAAAAATTTTATCAGCTGTAGCACCACAATTATCTAATGAGAAAATTGTATAAGCTGAGGAGATCGATCCATACTTTCCTTAAATAGTCTTAAAATGTAATATCAAATATAATATTCTACAAGGACCATTCCGTCCAGTTTTTAGAAAGCTGTTAATACTGATTGCAGCTTTATATCATTAAAACAAAATTAAGAGCATATTTTCATCAGGCTATAAATACTACAAATATAGTATACTCAGGATGCAGTTTGTTACATACATAATTATCATAATTGTTATATCGCAATAAGTTTTTAATCACCACTCAATACGTAGCTATATGTATTCACGATTTATAAACTGTCAATTGTTTAATCGTGAATTGTAGTTAGTGTCACTCTTCTGTTTACAAAAAATTCGCGTGTGTGCATATGTATGTTATACAATAATTTCATTTCACAATACATTCATTTCAGTAATAAATTTTCCTTACTGCTAAACACTATCTAACGTTCCACAGCAATGAATGAATGGTTTAATGGAATATATGCATTAGTGTCGGGAGTAATGACAAATGACCATGTGAATTTAAAAAAAAGAACTGTTAAAACAGTGTGTCCCCATACCCCACATAATATGGAGTATTTATAGAATATCACCGAAATATTTATCGACATGGGTTAAAATATTCCAAAGGTCTTTCATGAAATATTTCGGAAATACCCATTTCCGAAAGGATATTATAAAAGCTGATTATCATCAGAAGATGAGGCACTTATAAACAATCCTCGCAATTCTAGCCTCTACAAATCTCTATGATAAGAGGTTAGCTCTGAAGTCCAATTACCAGTGTGATAATAGAACATCTAGATCTTCATAAGTGGCTGTGTGTGTGTATGCGTGTGTAAAATATAAGCTTTAAGGTCCGCTAATTCTATAAATATGGCACCTGTATGTACCGATAACTGATTTACAACTAATAAGGGACAAAGTATTTCGATTCTAATTTTATAAAAAATATCTTCAAGGATTTGCTATGGAAATACGTTGCTTCCGTGTGAAGTAATTCGAGGAATTGTGTGTTCGAGTGATACATCTTCAACGAGTACAATTTGGATTAATAATTTCCAGTAAGTTGTAATATATGACTAGTCGCAGTTTGGCCGAAGGTCTGCAAACCTGTTAAAAGTTGATTTGAATAACATGTGAAAAAAAGTAGTCTATCTGTAAATGCATTATGAGTGATGGTTAAAAAGTATTTTGATATTGTAAATATAATAGTTATTTATGTAATGAATAGTGTTGATACAAAATGATTGGTCTCACTAGATTTGGTTTTAACTTCTTTTACATTTCAATAAATTATGCGTTAAGTCGATTTTATTAGTGAATTAGGTATCCGATCAAAAGTTTTTTAGTATAATCTGTTTCTTTAATCGAACAAAAGTGCGAAAGGTTTTTGATTTCTCTGGTGTGTAACTATTTAACTGATATCAAACAATATCAGTTGCTTTTATTAGAATCCTTTGTTGTCTTTTCTTTTTAGACTTTTGATATTGTTCTTTTGACGTTTTGGCTTTGCTCTCCAGACTTAAAATTTTTTAAATTATAATAGTGATTTCAGCTTTAAGTCTTTCTTTGATTAAAAAAAATAACTTTTTGTCTAACAAAATTCTATACTCTTTTAATCCATTTTGATTTTTCTCAAACTATAGTTTATATTATTCAGAACAATGCATTAAATTAATGCGGCTTCCAATCACTTTAGACCAATCACTTATGGAACTACGCTATCCTTCATTAGTTTTTAAAACGTGTACTTACAATTTTCGAATTCCGGACTCTGAAGATTTTTTCCAAGGTGCATCATCCGGTTCGCATGGAAGAGGACCTTGCACCGGGGCATCTTTGTCGTCATCGGGTCTATGGAACAAGAAAAGAACGATGTGCAATTTACAAAAATCCTATAAGTCCAATGATACTTTATTTTGAACAGCCGTCGCAGTTCAAAATGAAGTAATTTTTCTGAATGTAAGAGGAATTTTATTGCAAGGTAAAATTTCTTTTATGCAACAAGCTGCATAAATCAGGTATCCAAACTCTACTTGCTGATAGGAAATTACTGAAGATCAGTTTCAGAAATATTTATGAAAATTATTACAGTTATTATGTGTCGAAAATAATTTATATAACGAAGGGAATATAATTGTTATTAAAATTTCCAAAGTAAAGAACAAAATATCGTCTTTAGGAAATAATTGAAGGTACATCTTTAAAATTGCGACAATAAAATTTTTCTTTGCTTGGATTGATTTTGTTTCATTTTGGCAAATACAATTGCTAAAAGTTTACCAGTTCCGATCTTCACATTTTCTTCACTCACTAGTTACATTTTTTACTTTTATGTGGATCGAGAAACAGCAAAAGAATTTGTTATTTGTAATATTTTGAATTCCTGATTTAGCATTTACTTATTGACAGAGAATAAAAAAAAAGATAATTTACTAAAAGGATCTATGCACATAATTTCTTCGTTCTCTACGAAAGAAAAATTTCATTTGATAAAAAGCATATTTCAGAAATGCAAAATGTGATAATTGGTTGAAAAACACGGAATAAAATATAAAATTAGCATGGTCTTACATATTGGATTTGTTAATCTCAGTAGATGTTGTTTTCACACTATTCTGTTTTGTATTAAGTAGCGATAATGCTGGAAACCCACTGCCTGATGTCAAAGCACATTTGTAGGAGGAATAGCAACCAAATGTATATATTGTTTTGTGTGTATATGTGGGAAACCAGCAACAGCCATGCGGTTGAAAACCGTGCAAAATTAAAATTATAAAAATACTGAGTTTACACCATAAAAACATGTAAAGAAATTAAATTAAAAACGAAAAAAAATACGAGTACACAGTATGGAACTAATATTTCTTTTCTTTTCCAATAAACATTGAAAATTACTGATGAAATTTCGAACATACGTCTCTGGTTTCGGGCGATATAGTTCCAGTTCATCCTCTAAATCCGAAACGCGTGCTTTCAATTCATTCCTTTCATGTAAAATTTCCTTTAATTCCGCCGTCGTGAATCTCGGCCTATCGGGATCATCCAAATCATAAATTGCCTTATTTGTGAGATCCGGTATTCCTTGTGATTTCGATAAATCTTCATTTTCTTTTCTGGCCAGACCAAGTCGTGCGCGTAAATTTATGAGCTCACGATTTTGATCTTGCAATTGCGCTAAAAAATCTGCACGTTCCTCTACCAGACCTCGTGCTTGCATTTGTGCTTGCCTCTGCTTGCGTTTCAACTCCCTTCCAACCACTCCAAGTTTCTCAACTTGAGCTGTTAGCTGATTGACCAAAACATAATAATTTTTTATTAATTTTTCATTAATTGGCTACTCTTGAAATTATAGTTATTTCTCATTATACATTGTAGTATTGAATATTTTTATTTTTTGCCTAAACTTTATAAGCAATTTGTTAATAGATTCAGATTATAAGACATAAGATTGAAAAAGATAAATTTAAATGTAATTTTTTCGAACCTTATATTCTCTATTATCTTTCGAGATTTGATATTAAACTTTGGAAAGTTTGAACAAGAAATTAATAATTCGAGTAAATCAATAAAATCGGATATCGGGTCTTTGATGTGAATTGTCTAACTTTGGTTTGATAAAATCACAAGAAATCCAAAACATAATTCCTACACGTGAATTTCTAAAAATAGTCTATTTTTTTGTACCAAATATTAAATAAGGAAAATATGTAATTCTCCCATTTTATAAATAATATTTTTCAAATAACTAGTTATCGTGCATGGTCCGACTATTATTAAAATAAATTTTTACAGACACTGCGTTGAATTCAAAACACCATGTGCCTTGAACCTCCATGGCACATGGATATAATTAGAAAGAAATAAATACTCTGTGTCGTGACGGACTGAAATATCTCTCAAATTCCTCCTTTCGCGATTTCAGCACAATCAAAGGCTAGTGGAAGATATAGAAATCTGCAGACGTTATTCTTCGCTTAGAAACAAAATAGAATAAATTATTATTTAAAACATGCTTAAATCGAAGCGGAGGAATTGAAAAGATAATGGAGACCAATAAGGTTTTGATCGTATAATAATTTTTATCAAGATCAATAGCAAAGAGTGAAAAAAAAAATAAAAATTATAATGGAAATTTGATTACGTTTTCAATTTCAATGGTTTTTTGAGAAATTTCTCTATCGCGTGTTCGAATTTGTTCCCTTTGCTTATCTATCATACTTCTAAGACGTTGTAACACCGTAATGTCAACTTCTTGACTAGTTGTAAAAGCTGAAATCAAGAAAAAAATGTTACACTTCAGTTTTCTGGCAATTCGAAGGAGTTCAGTTTGTAGGAAAAGTCACACAAAATTCCATCTAGCTTAAAAGATTAAATAAAAATCTAAACACTACTTTGGGAGAGACGCAAATAGTAAATCAATACTTTCTCGTCATTTTTAGTGTAATTAAGAAATATTATTATTATTATTGATTTACTTTGCTGGCTGTCTTGAGCATCGCTTC
Organism: Gasteruption jaculator; assembly: GCA_949825005.1. NCBI lineage: Eukaryota > Metazoa > Arthropoda > Insecta > Hymenoptera > Gasteruptiidae > Gasteruption > Gasteruption jaculator. The sequence goes on from OX463770.1 coordinate 8,355,905, forward strand.
GTGTTTCTTGCAAAGATGTTGCTAATCTCCTATTTTCCTCTTGTAACCTTGTTACCATTCCAACTAAATCCCGTGATTCTTGTCGCCAATGTTCTTCGATTTGTTCCAATTCCTAAAAAAACAGTACAATATTTTTTTTAGATTTTAATGAGCACTTCAGCCGAGAGCATATGCATGTAACGGGTTAATTGGGTATTTAAATGAAATGCAGTATTCCCTTCTGGTTAAAATTTACATTCACCTTTAAACTAAATTTTAACTAGAAAAATCGAGTAGAAAGCAAGAATGAAAAAGAATACCTTTTCAAATCGTTGTCTATCTTCGGCTTTCCCAATCTTGTCGCTCTCTAATTGCGATATTTTTGTTCTCAGCTCTTGAACGGTAGTATTTTCCCTTTCATTTTTAGTCGCAAGATTTTCTAATAATTCCAAAGCGTTGATAACTTTAGGCATAAGATTAGTAACACTTTCTGCACCATAATGGTCTATCAATTTTTCACATTCTTTTCCAATTTCCGAAGCGATATCGTAAACATCCACTACAGAAACATCCAATTCTACCGAATATTCCTCCTCCATGTCTTCCCTTATATTTCTTCTCAGATGAAAAGGCATTAATGTTTCATTAAGTTATAGTCACGACGTTCAGATCATTTATTTGTTTATCTCAACTTTTAGTTTCCTTGCTTATTATATCTAAACAAACAGAGCATCATTTATAATAACGTAATATTTCTTAGGTGTACGTCGGTTTTTTGGAATTCCCACTTTGCAGATTTTCAAAACATTTGGAATAAAAAATTTCATTTATCGGTATGTACAATTTGGAAACTTTTTTTTTTAATAACATTTATTATGCCTCGAGCGATCCTGAGGCAAAGATTACAAGAAAGTAAATATGTAAGGGACAGTAAGAATATTATAAAGATCAAACAATAGTTTAAACAATAGTTAGCGGAATCCAATAGCAAAGTAATAATTCAAAATCTTGAGAAACTTGAGATTTCTAAAGGAAAAATTAGCCCATGAATTTTCTACCGGTATTAAATTATTCATACGTCATATTTGCACCTTGCGGTCGGTAGTAACGAACATTGCAATTAAAAGTTTACGTCAATTGTCCGATGAATCATCGAAATGCAACTCCAAAAAATAGGTAACTGACAACTCGTTATTTTCAAAATAAAAATATGTTCGACATAAATAATTGAATTTTCGGGTAATTGAGCGTTACAAAAATCTGTCGAATTCGAATATATGCGATCTACGCTTGCATATATAAAAATGCAAATAAATCGTGTTTATAGAACATCATAGGAGTGCTGCAAAGTGTTGCAAGAAATCGCAAGATTTCACAGGAATTTCATGAATTTCTACTCCAGACGTTGAAGATATTTGCCTTTCTCGAACGAAACGAACAACCTGACGTAGAAGAAACACTTATTTTACCCTGATTTGACTTCCTATCAGGTTTTTTTTTGTATTTTGCTTTGGTAGCCTTTTGAGAATAAATCGTCACCCGCCCGTCACTTTACTCACATTCGATCTGTTAATTAACACGAATATAGTATGTGTCTATGTGTATATATGTTGTATTAACAATAAGACGAAGAGAAAAAGAGAAAGAAAGAGAGAGAATGACAAATAACTGGATCCAAATGTTCCTAGATTACAAAGATTGATTTTGAAGACATTGAGTCTACGCCCTTGTTACGTTTCCAGCGGGAAATTCCAATTTTTGAAGAATTCGTTGACAAAGTATCTAATATCATAAGTAATTTGTAATACGTATAATAAATTTTTCTTCATATGTCCTCTGTATTTGAATTCTTGGATTCCATTAGATATTTCCCAGGACCATTTTGAATTTTAATCAAAGGATTTCACGATTTTTAATCTAATTAACATTAAAATATTGGAACTTGTCCCAATACTTTCATATTAGAAGAGTGAAGCAAACCCACAAAAGGTTTAGAGTGTCCCAACATTAGATGGCGACAGTTTACAATTCTCACTTTAATTTAAAAACAGAACGCGCCATCAGTCAAAAAAGAAAAATACATTATAGAAAAATGGACCAATATGGAATGTCTCCATTCTCCAAGTTTCAAAGACATAACCTGACAAATGAAAGTTCTGCACTCAAAGTTTTGATAACACAAGAAAGAAGTTGATGAGTTTCCTGAAATTAACAACAACGAAATGTCGAAACACGTGAAAAATTCAGTGAATGCAAAACTCGGCAACGAGGAGATTCTACAAGCCGTTGTGTTGGCCGATGATTTTTCATCGAAATTATTTCCATTGGAAAATACTTTACCGAGTATTCTAACACCTGTTGTAAATGTACCACTTTTAGATTACCTAATTGAAACTCTCATTAAATCAAGGGTACACGAACTGTATTTGTATTGTAGCAATCACATAGATTTATTAAAAAAGTATATAAGCGAAAAGGCCACCAGAGATATCACAATTTCTTTGATCATATCCGATGGCTGCAGGTCATTGGGAGACGCATTGAGAGATATCGACACCAAAGGCTTGATCAGAGGATATTTTATTTTGATACGCGGTGATTCTTTCATCAATGCCGATCTCGGTAGCCTTTTGAATGTCCACCGAACCAAGTCGCAGAAGGACAAAGGAGCGACCATGTCTTTGATACTGCGAAATATCGGTTCGGCCAACGATACCTTCCTCAAAGACGAAACGGCTCTCTTGGTAGCCAATAGAACTAATAAGAAAGTATTGTTCTTCAAAAAGCTGTGCAAAGATGAGAAGAAAGTAAAACTGGAGCTGGAATGGTTTTTGAATCACGACGAAATCGCAATTCATACCAGTTTTATCGACACCCACGTTTACCTTTGTTCTCCATCGGTGTTACCATTGTTTTCCGACAACTTTGACTTCCAGGTACTTAAATATCAGAATAGTAGCGATTGGTTTTTTTAATTTAGTTTCTTTTGTTCTTGGTTGGGCGTTGAAATTTAATCATTTATTTTTCTCGCTTAATTCGCGTCGTTCAAAATTTCCTGTATGATCCGCATACCAACAAATGCTCTGAAATAAAAATTAATAGCCACATGGAATTGTTTCAGACAATGGAGGATTTTGTAAAGGGAGTATTGATAAATGAAGAAATATTGGATTCACGTATTTATTGGCAATCGTTGAGTAACGAAAATTATGGACTTCCTATAACATCCTGGAAAAGTTATCACACCCTTAGCAGGGATATTCTTCAACGAAGGTGTTATCCGTTAACGCCGGATACTCTACCGTCTTTGAGAAACTTTGTTTATATGTCAAGAAACACTTATAAACATCACACGACGTCACTCGCTAAAGGATGCGTCTTGCAGAATGACACGTTGATTGGCAAAAATACTAGTCTTGGGAAAAATACATTCGTCGTTCGTTCGATTGTCGGCGACAATTGCAAAATAGAAGAAAATGTACGAATTGAAAATTCCTACATTTTACAGAATACCAAACTTTGTAATAATACAATGATAAAAGATTCGGTTGTGTTCCCAAACTGCGTTATAAGTGAAAATGTTGCATTGGATGGTTGCATCGTTTTCCCAAATGTCAAGATTTTAAGTGCAGCTTCTTATGAGAGTTCCGTCATCCAATTAAAAAACAATGAAATTGTCATTAAAGATATACCAAAAACTATAAGCGATTCCGATGATGAATTTCTGTATTTCAAAGGTAACATTTGCGATGAAACTTTGGAGTCGAAATCCGACACGGAAGAGTCGAGCGACGGCGAGAGATCCACCGAAGGTTCTCCAATACCGGATGATACAAATATGTTCCTCACAGAAGTCATTGACAGTTTATTACGTGGTTTTCAGGATAAACTTAATTGTGAAAATTTAATTTTGGAAATAAATTCATCGAGATACGCTTACAATGTTAACATTCGTGAAGTATCGTATAACGTCATGAAAGCCATTTTATGTTTACCGTTGCACCATTTAAGTGAAACTAAAACTGCTTTAACGAATGTAAGTTATCAAAAAACATTGAAGATTATAATACAATATTTTAATACGATTATTTTCAATTATATTAAAACGAATGATGCACAAGAGGATTGCCTGCGGGCTATCGAAGATGTTGCCAGTACGACACCCGAGTTGTTATCGTTCGTTCAACATTTGTTGCACCTGTTTTATGACAAAGACGTATTGAGCGAAGAAAAAATATTGCAGTGGTTTAATGAAGTTGTTAATAATGACAATGACGACGTGAGTAGGAGTAAAGCTGTACGCGAAGCTGTTAAACCTTTTATCAAATGGTTGGAAGAAGCCGAAGAAGATTCTTCCGATGAGTAAAATTGGAATTTCGCAATTGTGTAAAATAATGAATAAATAAATAAATAATCTTTGACAATTATTTGCTAACAAATCTTTTCAATGACACTACAAAGAATTTGAAGTCTACGTTGAAATGATATATTGTGTCGATGAACATCGTAATTAATATCCACTAAAAATTTGTACCACAGCAAAAAATGTTTTTTTTTTAGAAAATAATGTAATTTAATTAAAAAAAAAGAAACATTTTTTGAATATATTGTTTTACTAGTCTAAAATGTCTAGGCTACGAGTTTTTATCCGTTGTAACAAATTCGTTGGTTCTGTTCTCGAAGAAAATAAATATGGAAAGCAAAGCATGGAAAACCACAAATATTCATTGCCTAGAAATGCCAGTTTCACCGAAACTAACTTTATCTCCAATTTCATTGAATAAAAATTATCCAATTGATGGATACTAGGCACCTACTTTCTTTCTCGACGAAAAATTTCGTTACTTGAAGCTTGGGTCTCATTCGGACATACAACAAGAAGCAGTAAAAGCTGTTACTTAAATAAACATTTTATTTATTTAACATCACACCGAAGTTATAGGAGGTAAAGTTTTGTTTTTCGTTACAATATTTGTTTAAGATACAGTTCTTTGATTCCTTAAAGTCCTATGAAATATATATTCGTTCTGATTGTCGCTTATAATCAATCGTTTTGCATTGAAAAAGAAAAATGATTCGAAAGATTGTAAATGAAAACGTAGCAACTCTTACGTTCTAAAAAAATTAGTAATTACAAAATTAAAAATTAATTCATAACTTTTGTAAACATCATTTATGCAATATTATTTGTTAAAACAATGAATTAAATGTTAATGGTTTCATCGATTCTCAAAGATAACAATACCATTACAAAATCTACAAGGTACTCGGAACTCTTGTAAAATAGTGGAAAGTGCATCGATAACATTTCTTGAAAAATGAAACTATACGAACTCTGTATGTTTGTTATAAAAAAAAATAACAAAAAGTGGTGAAGTAAATGAACGAAACAAAGAAAAATATTTATTCTTTCGAATCATTTTTTGAATTAACACTTCATTTAAATTCATAAGTTATTCGAGATTTTGGTAAATTTTCTTTGAGTAACATTTTTAGCGAATAACGTAACTTCCTTTACTTATATAATAATAGTTTCTTTTATATAACGAATAACTCCGAACGGAAAGCTATGTGTAACTATTGTAACTCTATTTTTCTAAAACTGTATCACTTGAAAGTAACTATTTCCGCTAACTTTATGCGACTTATGCATTTATCAAGATTTTTTTTCTATTTTTTCTACTATTCTTTCATTTATAGGAATAAACGTGTTCTCTGATAACACAAGTACTTATATCCTCTTTTAATGGAACCAATCTTTGGAACAACAGTTAAAACTCTTTAATACGTATTGCGTCAGCCTTTTTGGTTTCTTCCCAATATGTCAATATTTGTTGACTAGAATGTTAAGAATTATGTAATTACAGAGGAATTTATTTTTTCTTTTCTTCTCTCGTGGTCTTTAATGTATCTGACCTCACATATTAGGAAAAATATACTCTTCTAAGTTGCAAAACAATATCGTCTGTAAATTTGCATTTCCTATTCCGTAGGTACTGTCGAGTCGATTAAATTGTGCCAGGCTTGATGGCGATGATCTGGAAATTTAATTGCATCCACCCAATGACGTAGACGTGCTCCTTTACTGTTGCAACTCAGTGTTAGCCCGCCTGTAACAATATTTTGTTAATATATTTTCATAAAAGTTTCAAGACAAGTCGCCTAAAAATAAATAAGTGACTAACTAAGGTAGCGATCCTTGTTTAGGTGCTCGTTCGAGTTAGTGTGTCTCTATATTTCAATTATTAGTAATTTTTTATTTAAGTTTAATCATTTTTTTTTAATCTGAAATTCTTAATAGAGGTCAGTATAAAATATTTGACAATTATATAAATTTTTATAGTTCAGTTGAATTTTTTTTTTACTTTTTTGTCTAGGAATGGTCATTATTTATAAATGTATAATTTGAATATTAATTAACAGCAACTGAAATCTAAATTATGAAGAAAAAGGGTTCGATATTAGGAAAAAATAGTGTCTAAGGCATTTTTATCGCTTTTTAATAAATAATCTAAGGGTCCCCACAAAAACAGTCGGATTTTCTGTCTTGTAGAATAGGAAAGGATTTCAATAATACTCTATAGGAGTCTTTTTTTTGTCGGACAAGGAGGGACAGTTAGTACCCTACCTAAGTAATCGTTGCTCTTGCCGAAATCCTTGTCCCAGACGGAGAGGCTCAGCATTAGTCCTGTCAAGTCCGTTAGCCGGGTCTCGAAAGCGAACTCTTCGTTCCACTCTGGGTTCAGTGTTTTCCATTTTACGCTGGTGTTTTGTACATTCTTTTGGCTTGTCGTTATTTTCTTGCTGGATTTCTTTGAGGTGCGTTGTCCGGATTGACGATGTTGTTGCTGCTGGTGTTGCTGTTGTAACATTTGACGATTGTCCTTCGTATCTTTTATGAGACACAGTCTGACGAATGGGTCAGAAAACCCGTTGCTGTCCATGGGTAACAGATTCGTAGCGCATTGAACAGTAACCAGTAGGGCGCGACGACGTGTATTGTAGCTGAGTGTTAACTGAATTCGACCTCGTATATTGCCACCGTCTCCCCAGACTTCCTCTTCTCGATCCACCTGTTTCATTTGCAAACAATTCAGACGATTATTTGCAGAATTTTTAGTCAAATTTTCAGGCAAAGATTCTTTAAAATTCAACAATTTAATCATTTTCAATTTTCAAGATATTTGACAGTTTAGGAAATTTCTTGAAAATGTGGGTCGACCAGGGGATGAAATATTCATATACTTCTAAAATATTTCCAGAAATGTCATCGAAAGATGTCGCATATATTTACTGACATTTTTGATGAAATGTTTTGCTCGAATGTACATATTTTCAATTAAATTTTCAGTTAAATTACGATTAAATAATAATTTGCTGGAACACACGACTCCTGTAAAGACTTCACACCGAAGAAAAGTTTTGCTGCAGTAACATGCATGTTAAAATTAACATTTATAAAAATAGCAACATAATAACTTATTTTTAATGCCCTATTTCTTACACTCTATTATATTTTATTGCTCATTATTTAGTACTGGTAATGCTTAAAGCTTCTCTCGTATGTAAGTATATACTTGTGGAGATCAATAATTTCCATTAACGGACTAAACTTCACCAGTAAGTATTTACTGATCAAATGCATTATGAAGACTACGTTTAGTGGTGCCTCATATTCAAAAGTGCCTCTTCGTCCTGCAATAATTAGTTGGGAGATTTATATCATGCTAATTCCAGATTGTCTTCCAGGTCGTGATTTTGATACGATGCAGCTTATTATCTTCATATATATTTATTTCTATATAAAATTTTATTCTATACAATATTTTTGAGATATTATACTGTTGGGAGTTGAAAAGTTGGCACTTAAATTGAGTTTTCGGTTTTTATAAAAACTATTGGGGAAAGGGGAAAGAATTCTTCATTTCATGAAACCCAATGCACTTGTTTGGATTTTTATACGGAACTTGTATTTTTTTCGAGACCGAATGTTTTCCTTAAAAAAATATTGTTGTTAAAAAAAAATATTAACAAAGACTTACGGTATAGTGGCCCTGCAGAAAGACGTTGTAGTGTTTCATTTGATAAGGTTGCAGTTCGTGCAATGGAAACTTCGCCTCCCCCAGGAAATCCTGGTCCACTAGATCGTCTTGGAGAATCAGAATATGGAGAGCTCGATCGTTCGTCATCTACAAAATTTCATAACAATTCTTTTTTTACTCTTTTTTTAATTTTTTTTATTTTTCCCTATTAGTTATTCCATTAAATTATCATTTGCATTTTCTTTCTAGGGCATGATAAATTAACACTATGCCGTCCGGTGGTACCACGTTGGTGCCATGCGAAAACTATCAGGCAAACGCCGGTGGCACCACGTTGGTGTCGTACATAAAGATTTATACCGGCGCCAAACGAAAGAATCCCGAGCGGACGACAAAGTGTTAATAAAAAAATAAAAGAAAAATCGTTTTTGTTATACTATTTGTGGTTCTGTGACCAAATCATCTTTTTATAGTTAAATCCAAGTTATCAACCCTCAGTTACGTCACAGGGGTCAATATAGGCCCAGTTACATTGGAACATTTCTTCTATACTTACATCCGCTTCCGTAATCCTGTAAAAGGTCAGAGTCTCGTTGAATTCTGGGTCGCAAGTTTTGTGCACTGTCTTTGTCCTTAAGCGTGTTGTGAATATGTTGTTGCTTTTCACTGGCAAAACGTTGAGTTTGCAGAATGGGTCCGCGAGACCGTGAATGTCCATGGGCCGAAGTCCCCGTGCTCGTTCCACTTTGCATTGGAGGGATTGAGCCGCTGGGTCGTATCGCAACGAGACTTCCAGAGTTCCATAGCTTTGACTCGTTCCCATCGACGCTGCGTTTACAAAAATTTACTAAAACTGTATTTTTTTAAAAAGTCGATTCCATGCTCGACTTGATATCTTCTTGCTACTGGCGACTTAGGATTTTTTGCTTTTGTTGCACATCCGCTACATCCACAAATAATCCGAACAATGGATAACATATGGACGAATTTTGTGATAAAGACAATTTCACCTGGAAAATCTCAAACATTTGCCACGGAATTGCTTGCTCCCCTATTAGTGATTTTACCAAAGCATTGCTATGACCGAACTTTGGCGATAAATTATTCTTACAGTAAATTTCCTCGAAGATATTCTTAGTCGGGTTGTGGCGAAAGCGATAAATTTCATTTTAGATCTACTTTTCTTTTTAAAATTCAAAATTTCTTAAATTAATCTGAAAAAGTTGCGGGTCAGCATGATTCGAATTTTTTGGGAAATTGTATTTGGACATTCTTCAAGTGGCAAAAAATTGGGAAGTTTCGAAATTATTAAAGTAGCAATTTTTTAAATAGCAATTATTAAATAGCAGAAACTTCATCCAAATCAACTGAAATTATTTTTATTCGCAAATCTTGTAATACCAAGACAAAGCAATTATTTGTACCTTTTTCTCGCATTTTTGAAGCGAAAAGTGATACATGGAAAAATTCTATAAAATTCATGACAAAGCATTTCCGACATTTAAGGGGTAAAAATTTTCCTTTTTAACCATTCATTTCAAAAAGAAACGAGGATGGCAAAACTCTAGCTAAAAAAGGTTCAAAATTTCAAGTAAAATTATTAATAATATGTACATATTTACACATGTGTGTGTAAAACTTACAGAACTCCGTCTCGTTGAACAACCCACTCTGAGTCTGTCGACGTTGATTGCTGGTTGGAATGCTTTCTTGATCCCAGTAACTGTTTTTTTCGTAATTGACATTCTTCTCGAACGTAGCCTGTTGCTGCTGCTGTTGTTGTTCCTGTTGCTGCTGCTGCTGCTGTTGTTGTTGAAGTTGCTGTTGCTGTTGTCGTTGATACTGTTGTGGCTGATTCCAACTGCTGTTGGAATTGTTGGCTAACGTTACAATTGTCATCGAATCTTTCCTAAATGTTTTAAAGCAGAGAATATACTTCCATTGTTTAATGTTACAATATTACGTACCTTAGAGGATGTACCTGAATGCCAGAGCTTAATTGATCACTCGAACCGTCCTTGCTTTCCTTGCCATCGCCCACCGACGATCTTCTCAGTCCCGTTTGCGAGCTGTTGATGCTTCGACTCGATCTCGAACGTATTGACATTTTTGAGCTGGACGACGACAGGTGCCTTTGCGAATACGAATCCCCACTGTCCGTTAATTGACTGCTGCTTCGACGATCCGTCGTAGCCGATGTGGCCATTCCCATGGATTCTTCGGGACAGGAACTTTCGCGCCGATAAACGGGCGTGAAAGAAGCGCTCGAGTGTCCCGGATTATGCGGGGACGTCGAGTGCGAACGCTGCTGCTCCTTGGTTGATATGTTTCCATCGTTTGACGGTACCATAAGTGATTTTGACGTCAAACGTCGATGTGCATCATCGTCGGACGATGAATCCTGCTCCTGCTCCAACGGTTTTACGCTATTCAAAGTCCAACAAGAGGTTCTCGATCCGACTCTTCCTCTGCCTCGATCCTGTAAAAGAGGATTTCTTGTAAATTTTGTAAAGTGAATTCCTGTTTCTTTTTGAATTTACTTTCTTTGAAATCGACTCGGTACTTCTCGAATAAAAAATTACTAAGCTTTTGAGAGAATTTCAAAAGGAACTAGGGCCAGCAAACCTTAGCAAAAACCCTAGCAAATCGTAGAATTTGTATTTGATTATCGAGACGGGGTTTTCCAGCAGAATAAGTAAGGGAAGTGCCCCTAAATTGGGCCACCGCCTAATTGGGCCAGTTCTTAATTTAGAAAATTATTAAAATTGAAGCTTTATCTATGTACAGGTTTTCAAAACTAGGTGCATTAATTGCATTTGAAAGCAAATTATTAGTTTCTTTATAACCACCATGCAAATTTCCTAGAAAGGGTAATCCAATATTTTACCCCGGATTCAAAGTTATTCGTTTACTTCATAACGAATTACATTCCGGTCTAATTTCATTAGAACCTTGAACTGCCCCTTGCTATGACACGACAAACAAGCAGTATGTTAACAGGCTGGCTGAAGTATGTGATAAGCACATTTTAGTAGCCAAGTGACAAACTTTCCCCCTTTTCCACCCTCTGGTCGATGTAATAAAAATGCCCTTTCAAAATGAAATGTTTTCACACTAAATATATCCCTTTTACCATTAATTTATGCTGTATCAGCTATCCGCTTCATGTTTAAGTTAATACATAGAAGATCGTATAAAGGATTATCATTGGAACCCCATGTATAGAATATTTTACTATATATGACGATGCGAGATGATATGTGGTTATATGTATTCACATATATGTTATCGGGATTATATTCGATTTTTTATATAGGATATTGGTACATGGTCATAAATGATCATTGATAATTATATCTATACATATATATGCATTTTAATTATAAATGCATCAATACCGAACCCTTTTTTGACACGAACTTGAAGTTACACGATTCAAAAAAGTCTTCCCTTTTTTTTTGAAAAAATGTAATAAATGTAAAAAATGCAAAGTCATTGTCTTATAAAATTATGCGCTTGTCCATCTCCAATTTTACTATAGAAAATTTATCTTTTTTTCACATGAATACTTCGCACGAATTTTTTAGGAACGTTTCTACCGTATAAAAAAAGGGTTGAATGTAAGTACATCTATTTTTTTCTCGGAGGTGTACCACGAATTTCCTTTTCTGAATTATATGAAACCTACAATGGAACAAAAGTATTTGCAAATCATTGTCCGTGTACTGTTTTAATGATACTCATTAAGCTTTGCCGCTTCTACAAGGATCTTAACTGACAGGTAAAATAAGTAAAGCAAAGTAAAGAAAAGGAAAGCCGGCTTAATAAAGAAGTCGCTTTGCTAACGATTCATCGCCGTCTTCTTTATTCGAAATCTGTGTCATCACCACCCCCATGAACTATTATCCGGTGCATCACTGTTTTTCTCATACCGTTCTCGAAAAATAAAATAGCAAATACGATCATCGATTTCCCTGTTCGCTGTTTATCAAACTAGCATTTTAGAAGTCCGCTTTGCGTGCTCCGCAAATTATACCCCCTCTATTTCTTCCTTAAGGCTACCTTTAATTAATCTAGAAATCGCAATGCAGTACTGAAAGCCAAGGGTAAAGGTAAGGCAAGGTGAATCTAATCTCTGAGTGAACGTATTTTTGTTTTGATAACAACCCCTCTTTTTGTCTATCTACCGAAATTAATTAACCAACCAAACAAAAAATGGCAGTAACGCGAACTCGCGCTGGTAATTCTCCTCAAACGCAAAAACGAAGAATGAACAATGCAGATTTTTTTTTTGTTAAATGAGGAAAAACGTAAAATACCGAGGATTTAGCGAAAAGGCATTCGCGTCGTTTGTTTCGTCGTGGCTTTAGCGTTTGCAGCAAATAATGGCACAAACGAGGTCAGCAAAAAAAAAAGCTTTTCCTAAAAATAAAAGTTAAACAACAGATTTCTTACTTTTTTTTCTGGTAAAACGTATTTTGGCATTCCTTTGATAAACCAAGCGCCACTTTTTTTCCATATTTCTCTGGTTTCTGCGCATATGCGGCACAAAAAATGTTTTTGCGCATTATTCGAAGACCTCTGAAGAAATCCTGGCACTGAAGTGGTGGCCGAGGTGCTACCGGGGCACTGTGGCGATAAATTCCCGGCCGCTATGGTTTCGATTCCACATTTTTGGCAGATGTATTTGCGACAATCTCTACATAAACTTGGCCCCGCACCCAGGACCGCGAATTTCTCTCCACAAAGAGCGCACGAACACACGCAACGCATTCCGTTGGAGCAGCGACTTCCACAATTTCTTTTTTCGCTTGATCTTGTTGTCGTTACTATATTGACATTGCGTTTCATATTTTCTAAACGTTCTACTAATTTCCCCACTCTCTCTTGTTCCGATAGATCCAGAGCTTCTGCCCTTTGGATCACCTAAAAATCAAAAAAATCGACATTTTTACAGATTAATCTTCAAATTTTTCCAATGAATCCTGGGCTTCTACTCTTTGAATCACTTAAAAATCAAAATATGGGCGTTTTTACATATTAACACTATGCCGTCCGGTGGCACCACGTTGGTGCCATGCGAAAACTATCGGGCAAGCGCCGGTGGCACCACGTTGGCGTCGTACATAAAGATTTATACCGGCGCCAAACGAAAGAATCCCGATCAGACATGCGGACGGCAAAGTGTTAATGTTGGAATTTTATACATTTTACAATTTTTCATTGGACCAATTTACAATTATCTGCTGCATTACTACTTCAAGTCTGGTGCAATTCGTACAAAGTTTGCTTTGGAATTGATGGAATAGGTGAATTGTTTAATTACTGATGTTGATTTATTAATATTATCGATATTGGACATTTAAATTTGAATTTAAATATAAAAATCAGCGATTTGATCTTATATATAATTTCTTTGGCTTTCAAATCTTTTTTTAAATTAAATTCTTGTTGCATAATAATTATTTTAAATGACTTCGTACATTGTTCTGAACCTTTGGGGATTAATTCCGGTACAGGCACCTGTTGTAAGCTTGAGACATAACTCACTTAAGTTGAACGAATGCAGCAAGCAGCTCGGTGATAATTAGATCCAGTGAAGCCGGTAATCGCTATTGTAACTTTATTAATTGTTTTGACACCCCAGTGAGCAACTTTAAAGGAAGTATTTCAGAGACTCTATGAATATCAGTTAAAATGTAATTGCTTTGTTGGGATTGTATATAAGCAATGGCCATATTAGTGACTAATGACCAATGATTAATGATTAGTGATTGATGATTAATAATTAATTCATCATTCGATTTTAATTATAAAATTATTACAACTTTTTTTCTTTGTTCTAAAAAAGGAGCCTTCCCGTCGATTGTCAACAAAAAAAAATAAAAAATAAGGTCAGATAATTTTTCATATTGCAACAGATACAGGTATGAACGCAGTGTCAGACTTCTAGTAACATTGCGATTGTGTAGAATAGTAGATATATTAAAAATGGTGTCAATAAAGAAAATCCGAAGTGAATATGAAAGAAGAATTTTCATTCGGGACCTTGATCTAGTTTACCTGTATAATCGCCTGACGTTCGTCTTCCGTAAGGACAAAAGACGTGCTTCCACCATCACTACTTCCTGGATACGACGAGGAATAAGAATAATCCGACCATGAATCCAAAGATCCTGTTTTTACTGACCATCCCGTTCGCAACCTTGAAAAAAGTATTTTGCATTCCGTTAAACTCTATAAAAATTATGAGAAAAAATTCAATTCCTCTTATTTCCTTCCATTTTTTTTAAAACTAAAACTGCAATACAATATTTTTATTTTAAACGAAGCAATTTGCCACCGATCAGAAATAAAAATATCCTCAAATATTCTGATTAGAAATGAAAATCCCTAAAAATTTCGAATTTTAGTCTAAAATTTTTACAGTATATTCCCAATATACCTACTTTAAAAAAATCTTTTTAAAAAAATCGAATTTTCGAAACCGTCAAGCGAGAATGATTTTTCAAATAAGTGTATAGTTATTATTATCGAATCTTTCAACGAATCTTCTATTACATGCATAATTGCAGCAATAATTCGTCATCTCTCAGCAAGTAGACCTGCATTGCAAATATTTCTGACGTTTCCCATCTTATTAAAACCGGCAAATGTAATTCAAGGATCAACTACAGGCATAAAACTGCGGGATGGCTATTTTTAAAACACAGTAATTAAAAGTTCTTAATGAGAAAAATACATCTCCGAGAAGGTGTGTATTTGTAAAAAGCGTTTCTTACTTAGCTCTCAGTGCGAGTTGGCGATCGTTAGGACAAACCCATCTGGCTCCTCGACTACTATTAACGTTTCCTCCCGGATTAATGTCCATTTTGTCACAGATATGTTGAATTGGCTTATCTTACAATTACGACCAATCATAAAAAATTCTCATTAAATCCGTATCTCCTTGATGAACCAAATTGAGTTCTTACTGCATTTAGGTAACGGAAATTGAAGATAGGCTTGGATTATTAAACCACGTGGGTGTAAATATCACCGGTTCGACGTGTTCATTTCCTGTCAATGGTAAATCGGAAAATTGTGTTACGTGTACATTTCAAATCAGGCGAAGAGAAAAGGGTAGGACGGAGAGAAGGGATGAAGGAGAATTTATAATGATTTTTTTTTCTATACTATTAATTACGCATATAGGGATATCTTTGAAAAAACCGCATTTTGAAAAGAAAAATGTGATTTCAGTGAAATGACCTGGTTATGGTTTTCGCCTTGCAGGGGCGTTTTGGAGGTCTTTCAGAGATTAACTTATTTTTTTTTTTAAATGAAAATCCCTTTTTTCTCTTATGGTACCTCATTCCAGGCAAAAAACCAAGTACCTTTTGCCCGAAACATTTTTTCATACGAGATTGAATTATTTTTAAGTGCACTTGGAGGAAAATAAGTACACGTTTTTTTTTTTTTGAATAAATGGAAACCAAGCAATTGGAATATTTAATTTGAGTGTTAACGTTTGTTTCAAAGTTTCAGGGGCAGCAGAAACGCACATAAGTACTTTTTAAGTTCGTGGAGGTCAAATATATGCAATTTCCTATAAAAAAAGTTGCCTTATTTTAATTATTTGAAGCATTGAGTGTAATAAAACTGGAATTTTTTATGAAAAATGTTCTCCTCAAAGGATCAAGCACTTCCTATACCCCTTCTTTCGTTTCTGTTTCATATATTAAACAGAATCGTGTCGAATAAAAGTCGCTTTGTTCTTTTTTTTAAAGTGGAATAAAGGAAAAAAAGGTAAAGTCGACCTCTTTTGCGTGAAGCATTAATTTCTAAAATGTTTCAGACATTTTCCGCATTATTCTCCCTTCTGTTCCAAAGAGAATTGTTTTTCATTTTAAATGAAAAACAGAGGAAGTCTGCCGTGCCTCGCATGCCTGCACTCAGAGATGCAAGATCGTCAGGGATGCATAATACAAGCGGTAGACATACACTCTCGTCTCATCAGCATCTCTATGACGAGACGAGAGTGCACTCCGCGCTCCCCGTAATGGCAAATCGCAATTTCGAAAATCACGTACGATACATTAGGTCCTATCGAATTTCTATTTTGCAACCCTCCGAGTACCGTACGCGTAGCTCGAGTTGTCTCGTGCCGGGGATGCCAGAAGTGACTCCATCTCGGGATACCAAGGGATGAAAGTAAATTACATGCAATTAAATCGCGGTAAACGACCTTCCAGAGATTTAGCGGAGAGACGTGTTCAATCTGTCATGGTTTCCCAACGAATGTACACGACTTCCAGGGTATGGCGTGGAGCCTAATTTATATAAGGGAGGCGTGCATGGACAAAAAGATGAATGAACAGGGTGGACGCGAAGAAGGGGATGGTGAATAGATAGGGTGGATATACCGGTACAAACAGAAGGGAACAGGGGAGGTTCGTGCTTTCCCAGGTGACCCGGTATGACCTACTTCTGCATGTCTCGTGCACGCTCGCATCAGCAACCTTGACCCTTATTCAACATTTGTGAGTTACGCGCAATCATGGAAATTCCATTCTGCTCGCGTGGAGTGTTTGCTTCCGGCTTCTACATCCTCCTTTGCTTTACAGCTTTCAATCGTGCTCGCAGGAACAGGGTTGTTGCGGAAAAAGGGCGAGTTCCAGTCTCGGTGATGCTGCCAAAGATGAGTGAAGTATCTCCCTGAAACGAAATCCAAGAACAATGAATGAGCATATATATGTGTACGTACATGTAATTGCGCTTTTCAAGCTCACTCCGTGCCAATCAAATACCAGTGAAAATTCTACGCTCGACTGAAGCTTACCGGCTGCCGGCATTGTAATTGGGCCGCTATTGTAATTAGCGCTAGAGAAGCATTATTTGTTATAGCATTTGTCGGGAGATTTAGCGAATCGTTGTATCGCTATTCAGCGTGTTTCCATTAAAAGCGATCATTGGGATTATTCGGCTACTGCTCGAAACAGTGTCGGGTGAGCTATACTTTTGCCATATGAATAACGTACATAGGTATGACCGACTGGTTCATTAATTCCTAATAAGGCTAAGCCCCTGAGCCTAGAAACATACAATTTGGACAGTATGTGCCTCATACAATGCAGAGACTCGCAAAAAGGGACATACCGATTTGAATAATTTTGATTCGTGTTGCGGAACATAAAAGACAAAGCGCACGTATTTTTTGCAATGTGCTAAAAAATACTTTCAACGGGTGAACCATGTAATAACGTTTTTCTGAAATATCTCTGCTCCCAATGAATATTTCGCGATGAAATCAAATGGAAAATATTTATTGGAAAGCCCCAGTTAATGAATATTTTTGTGACGATTGAGGTTGCAACCCCTGTTTTATGTTTTGGAAAAACATTATTGTTCATTGATATATTCGTTGTAAAACATCAATTTTAGCCTAAAAAGAAAGAAAATAACATTTCTGTAAATAAAATAAAATAATTGCGTTGCCATTTTTCAGGACTATGCGTAAAACTGCCCCTAAAAATTGTTCACTATCCCTCAAGGTAGATATCCAATTATAACAATGAAAATCACATTTCTCCCATGAAACATACTCTCCATGCGAGCTGAATATTATGAGATGGGATTTTTTGGGATTCGAATCCCCTAATGGGGTAAAAAAAGGGTACAAAAAGTGATGTATTACACTGAAAAAAAATGCTCTGGATTTCAACTAGATTAGAAACTACTAATTGAAAAACAAAAATAAAATTGATTTAATAGCAACAACGATGTGTCAAATATTCGACAATTTTATTTAAGGGCTTCCTCATTATTTTTTTATTTTTTTACTATTTTTTTACGTTTATTTTTTTACGTCAACAGATTTGTCCGTTCAAAGTCTGTAGAGAGTATTTTAAAGGTTTCCAAAGTACACCCTCAAAGAGTAAATTAAAAGAATTTTCTCGGTAAATTTTTACACTCCAGGAATTTTTAAATAACGTCTCGGTGGAGTGCCGACGAGGAAGTACCCGGTATTTATTATTACATCATTATTTCCATGGAATCACGCTGGCTGGGTACTTAAATCGAAACCAGTTTCCCAGTAATGGCATAATTAGATAACTCCTTATTAAATCAGCAGATAAGTGCATAATTCTGTTTGGCTACACTTCCGGTTTCTAAAGATACCCGGTACATCAAGGAGAAGGATACGAGTGCTTATCACCAACGGATATGTGGTTATACGTGATAAAAATCTTGTATTTCATATCCATGGGGGGTGCCATAGCGAAACGCAAAAAGCAGAAAATCGATATTCCAAGCATATTAATCATAAATAATGAACCCAACCACATTTCCTAGTTTATAATGGGTATAATGTTACAAAAGGGCCAACGCACAATTTCTACTGACATTCACTTTCTTCTCCCTTCTTTGGCATCAAATTGATAGTGTTTATCGGATGAAATTGCCTTTAAAATGTAATTACCATTATTCAAACAAGAACTTTGTGTCGAGGTACCCAATTATTGGCAAACATTGCCCCCAAATTTTTATGGAACTTTATGTTCTGATATTCTCAGTCAGTTTCTTTCACATATTCAAAAATTCAAATTCTCAAAGAGACTTTGTCTCGAGGTACCCAATTATTACCAAACGTTCCCATTAAATTTCTACGGAACTTCATGATCTGATATTCTCAGTGTGTTTCTTTCAAAGTATCGACTCGCATATTCGAAAATTCAAATTCTCCAAAGCACTGCACCAATGTATGCAATTTTCTGAAAGTCCATGGAATGTTTATTCATAAGCTTGGAATATAGCAATGCCTGTAGCTTGTGTATATGTATACGTATGTGTGTTATGTATATGAGTTTCTAATGATTTTTTATGACCTGGTTTAGTACCTTTTATAATAGAACGCATGTAACTTTGATGTATGCTACCTTTTATACACTTTTTGCTTCTAAGTCGATGCTAAGTCTTTAAGTAAGCGTACAGGAGCGAGATATGCGTTTTATGTAAACATTGTAGGAACCAATGCGGTTCAATTTCATGGAAAACTGAATTTTGAATTAACACTACTGAGAGCGAGGGTGTTAATCGAGGGATTTGAAATCGGAGAAGTATTTGCGATATTTAACAACTGTGTTAAAGAAGCTTCCAAATGAAAGAAAAAAAAGGCAAAAAATTTGAGGATACCTTGAATTAAAAAATTATTATTTTTGAAAATAAGGAAACAAATAAGGCAGGACGTCGAATTTTGAAAAAATGAACATTCGTACAATTAGACACAAATTATTATCTAACGTATCACGTCAAATGTTTCTTCAAATGCAGCAAAAAAATGAATATGTGTTCAAAAGCTGAAAATGCAAAATTTTAATTTTTCCTCAATTTCTGAATCAATCACAGAGAATTTTTAAGAGCTTTCATTTGAAATCTTTATTTTATCCCATCGCCTTTTTTTCTATTTGCTGCTAATTATGAGAAAATGATAAAAGTTATGGAAAAGTGAAATCCCGGAGGTGTATTCGACACAAAGCGGGCTACTAATTTTTGTATGTTATCACTTACCGCGATTAGAAATTTTTAAAATGATAAAAAGTACCGGTAGATATTTATAAAAAATTGATTACAAAAATCCTATAGAGTAATAAACACACAGTAATAAAAAATAATAAATTGTGCTGAATGATAATACGTATATAATAAATAACACATAATGATACCAATTAATAATAACGTATAATAAAAAAAATTAATTATACAACAATTATCTGAAAGCTGCCGTGGTACAAGTTCATAAAGTTAAGATTTTCATACGGTTACAGCAATTTTGGAATTGCAGGCGTGCATCGGATGCCTACTTTACATCCAATCTTGGTAATGGAATGAGCTTGTAACACATGAATGAGAATGAATCGATCGTTGGTAGCCTCTATATTGTGCCAGAGCGAATCAAGCTTGCGAAAGGTAATCAACAGGTCCGACTGTTGCACAGTCAATCCCTTCTGAATTCTTCCTTTCTCATAAAACGGAGGAAAAAAAAAACAATCTCGGAGACCGGTTCATATCATTCGACAGTCCCATTTATCCCTCGTACAAAGTCAAAGGAGTCCCCTATAGCCCAGTACACCCTCGGCGGCACGGAGTTGGCTGGAGAAAACTGAGAAAAATAAATTGGGAAACCCTGGGGGAAATATCCAGCGTTTGCTGTAATCAAGAGGAAAAGAGCGACTCGGGAAAGGGTAATAGGCCACGTGTCACAATAGGTGAGTAGCCCACTATTCGAGGAAGACATGGTGGCAATAGATAAGGTCTCCTTCCTTTTCACCAAGAATTGCGAAATAATATATCTTCTCACATGTGACAACCCCTTTTTCCCCTTTGAACTGGACTAACGACATTATCCGCCCTCGGACACCTTCCCTTCGCTCATTCTTCTTTTTCAACAACGAGTGTTTGGAACGACGCATTACTTTTTTGTACAAAACATAACAAAAATGCGCCCTCTCTGTTTTTGGGTTTATTTTTAATGCTCCAAGTCCACTTAGAATCGGGATCCTAGGTTTCCAAAAATATTAATTGTAATTTAATTAACACTTTGCCGTCAGCACGTCTGGTCGAGATTCTTTCCTTTAGCGCCGGTATAAATCTTTATGTGCGACACCAACGTGGTGTCACCGGCGCTTGCCCGGTAATTTTCGCATGGCACCAACGCGGTGCCACCGGACGGCATAGCGTTAATATTTAATTTATTTCAAAATTACTTTTGTCACACCTGACGGTATAAACGGTAGCTTTAAAGGGAATCTCAATTATTGATAAATAATTCAAGCGTTAAGGGTCAATTAACTTTTTTCTATTTTATTTTGCAGCTGTCGCACATGTGAACCAACGTTTGTGGATTCACGAAGAACCTTCCTAATGTTGCACATAGGTGTCCCGCAAAAAACAGTATCGTTTGGCATTTGTTTCTGCCCTTTTTGTTTTTTTTTTCCTTGCATTTGTGAAGCGAAGTAACAAAAGCCGAGCGTAAAGTACAAAAACCCACTCTAGCAAGGATGCAGAACTTTGAAACTAAGGGATGAGAATGGGTCATATGTTATGTTTAGCCTTTAATCGCTCGGAAACTAAAATGGAGACTGAAAGACATTAAGAGGTTTATTGATTCCCAAATTCCCGTTTTCCTTCCCGGACCATTGACCCCTTGACAGTGATATGAGGAAAACAGCAAATCTTATGCGAAAAATTGTATGAGACTATTTTTTTTGTTCACAATTGCAGCAAAATGTCAGATTAAATGTAAATTAATTGTGGATAAACACTAATCAATTATGAATATAGAAACGTTTTTGAATATTGGAAATCGGGTGTTTAGAAATAAGGATTCCGCCACTTGAACCACCACGAGAGTCTAATTTTCATAGAAATCCAAGTGTTTTTTGAATTTCCAAGATCTTACATTGGATTCGAATTAAACGAGCCAAAAAATTATTAGCCCGTTTTAGGGACTTGAGATTTACATCCAGAGTTACACACGACTCCAAAAAAATCTATAACAGACATCGTGTTAATTCTTAATAAAGTCTTTGCACAGTCGAGTTTATTGAACTAACGTTGAACCCCCGAACAGGAGGGTTGTTTCCAATCAGCTACCCGCCATCAATTATTCATTCTACATACTGTAACCTTCATATGCGAAGGGTCTTTCTTTATCCATATGAGCTTTGCGATGGCGATTGTGTCCCTCTCAAAAGCTCGGGATGTGAGAAATGCAAGTTAAGTCGTACAATTCGGGTTCCAATACATGCTATTGTTTAATCCAAGTTTACTGCCTACTTCATACGACGATTGCTGCCTATCCAAAATTAAGTAAAAAACAACTTTTATCATTTTTTTTTCTCCAGCTGTTTTACTTCACAAAAATTGTAAGAATATAGCAAAGTAGTTATAATTGCTTGTAAAAAAATTTCAACATTTTTTTAGTATTTTTTAGTTTCAAGTTTCAAGATGGTATTTTTAATAATTGTTTCAAAAATTTGTAATAGTTTTGGGAGAATTACGGGTTTCAACACCAAATCACAAATTTTGTATTTCTTTAAACATCGGTTTTGCTATTCTATCACGACCTATTATAATTTACAATAAACTGCGATTACAATTCAGAAAGTTTTTTAAAGAAAGTTGTAATTTTCCAGCGTGATATACTATTATGCTTTAATTTTTAATGTCGTTATACATCGGTGTTATAAGCTGCGAGTAGAAAAGTGGTAAGTAATTGTTAAAAATACTTATTTTTATGAAAAGCTGCAACTTACTATTTTCGTTAAACTCGCAATGATCGAATGTTGCAGTAATTACAGACAAATAGACTATCTACACAAGAAAAGCACAAACTTTTATAACATTTTCAAGATTATAATAGTTCATACTGTTTTAAAGTATAACCAACAACAAAAATCGACATCTATGCGTCGAAGAAAACAAAACTACGATAATCTGTTAAAATACAAATAAAAAATTAAAATCCTGTTCCGATTCTCACATTTTCATATAGATAATTGTAGTATCAATATAAATTTTTAAAAAATGTTATTTTTTTTACATAATTGGTTGTTATTTTGGTGCCTTTTTTAAATGAAAAGTTATAAACATTTCCACTCCAGGTGTAAGTCATTTATTTTAAACGATTTTCTTCACTTTGAATGCAATAACAATAAACCCAATTGAATTACATTCCAAAACATATGGTGTACATAATCAGCGAGTGCTGTGCGTATAGGACATGTCATAAAAAAGAATTGTTTCAATTAAGTGATTCATAACGTATGTGTGTTTCCTTAATAAAGAAATTGAGATGCTGATATAGGAGAAGTGGAAATCGACATATGCGGGCTGTTAACACTTATCGGATGTCCCCGTATACTGTTTTTAATTGACTTTTACGCAATCGAGACACTGCGCTTTTGCCATACATACACGCACACCCACACACACGCGCGACAGATCGACTATTATCGTAAAAACCCCCCATTGTCACTCATGTTGTTGGTTTCATTGAATTCATTTATAGGTTTTCCAATACTCATCAAGTAAAATGGAACAGATATGAAATACAAACAGACTGCGAAATGGCAATAAAGAGCTAAAGGTGTTTACGATGAAATCGACAAAAAAAAAAAATCATTTACGAAGCGAAGTCACTTACGACGAAACGATCGTTTGGGGAGAAAACAAGGTTGCAAATTTGCAAAACACGGAATTTGCATTTGCCGCCTAATCGCGACTTCCTTCCCGTCGATGCGATTTACCGGAAATGACAAAATTCAGTGAAAACCGCCAGGGTTTCAAATATCTCGTGTGCGGTGCGAATCGAGTAGTTATTTCAAAAGGAACGTGCGATTCCATCCCAATCGGATGCGCGATTTCCTCTTTTCGCGAGAACTCACTCGTAAAATTGAAAATTCTGTTTCTCTTGAATTGGGTAAAAGTCGAACGTAGCTCGAAATCACTGACAAAAAGGAAAAATCGGTTTTTCAAATTTAAAGAATCAGCGAAAGCACCTACAAAGAGTTTGACCTTGAACATTCCCATGCTTGCCCTCCGTCAGTTTCACAATAACATATGTATGTAAAAATGAACGGCGAATCAAATTTCTTTTTGATAACAACGGTAACACTTATCTTTTCCTATTTTTACGAATCGATTCTAGTGTAGAAAAGCGAAACAACTACAAAATTGCTATACTTACGATAAATTCCGCTATTGTTGAATAGAACCGTCAAGTAAATCCAAGCAGATTGTTAGTCACATACTTATGTTAGTCACAACCGGAAAGGATTGAAATCCTGCCTAACATTGATAACACAACATGTGGAAAAATGTTGATAAGAACGCGTTCATTTTTTCTTCGGTATTCTTTTATTATCGATTCGATGGGACGTTGCATTACGTTATGAGATAAAAAGCTCTTCTTGTTACATGTTACTCTTTCAGCAGATTTTCTGACGTTAAATATATGGGTAGGTATATGGGTTCCGAGCGCTACACGCTATACAGCTACTCACTACTTACTAACAAGTAACAACTGGTCTGCCACCAACGACCAACCAACGGGCAACGGGGTTAAAGCGACCGACAGGTGGGTGTTGTTACTACTTGTAAAAGTAGGAGAGAGTGTGATACAGGGAAAGAGAGGGGTGGAGAATACTATCGTTCCTGTCCCTCGAAAATAGGGTGGCGTAGTAGATTTCACAGGAACGTATCTAAAGGGAGAATTCCGTTACAATATCGATACATACACGGAGTAAAGTACGAATTGGTAAGTCGGTAATTGAAAATGTGCATTTTCTTATCAAACGCGACGCGTAAAAAATAAAAGAGTGCCTTAATTTTTTGAACGAATCTTAGGAAATTGGAATTACTTTTGAGGCCTTCGTAAGAAGTCAAATTGAATTGGAAAAAATGAGAATCGCCGTTGCAGGAGGGTCGTAATAATAAAAATGTAAGTACAGAAGTGCACGATAATAATCTTTACCGTTCGGGTTATTCGCGTTTTAAAAATATATAGTGAACCCTTTTTGTTAAAAATAGCATTCAGGAAAGAAGGTAAGAATGTTGTAAAAAAGAATTGGTAGATCGAAAATGATGTCGTATCGTTGTGAAAGCTATAGACGAATGTAAAGTCGGATTCAAATGAAAACGAATGGAAGTCGAAATTCGATGTATGTGCATTTCGATACTTTGTATTTGCATCGCTTCATTTTTGCGGCCCTCTGGCGAACTTTTTGTGACATCACCCGGGGATCAGATTACTTATAGAACTTTAGAATTCAAATACTTCAATTTACGATTTTTCTGTTAAACTTAATAAAATACATATATAATTAATGTACTTCATATATATATATACATATTGTACTTCAAACAATTGTTTAAAAACCAGAAAATTCTAAAAATATGTTAATAATTGGCCTAGTAATCATGAGTGAAGGAAATTAATATATTTATATATATACTTTAGGGTTAGTTAATTAATATTCGTGTACTTGTTCAATGGATTCTTCAAACGTTGGAATTTCCCGCTCGAGTCGTCCTGGTAATGGGATTGCGACAGTAGCTCTATCACGTTGCTTCTACTAAAACTAAAGAAGAAGCAGTTGTCAGTCTTGTAATTGAAAACGTAATAATAATAATAAAAGAAAAAATATACAGGTTGAATCCCCCACTTCTACTGTTACCTATTTGCATCAATTGCAGTTGATTACATTCTGCTTGTGCAAGATGGCTGCGTTAAGGGTCGTTCCTCGAATCGGTAAAGAATTTTTTTAAAAAATAACATTTTTCGAACCTTACGTTAATAACTAAGAACCTTTGCTCAGAAATGAACATATATTTTCTTCTAACTTGCAATGATTTTGCATAGAAATAATATTTATTCACAATTGATCTATAGCGAACCTTACAATTTTCACGTAATATTTATCGTCATTCTATATTTATGTAATTATTTTTACAATCGGAAACCAACTGCGTATTATCCTATGATCCGAATGCATTGTTCCAGGTACGAGAGTCCCCAGAGCCGCAATAAATGCAGTTGTTAATAATCACTCTCAACGTAACAAGTATTACCTCGTAAATCCACCGAAAGAAAAGAATTGGAAAGACATTGCCGACGATGCCGCACTTTCATTGTTTTTCACGGAATTAATCCGTGGAATGGGTATCACTTTGTCCTATTACTTTCGAGAGCCAGCTACCATCAATTATCCGTTTGAGAAAGGACCTTTGAGTCCTCGATTTCGAGGGGAACATGCACTGAGACGGTACAATCTTTTTAAAATCCTAAATGATTCCATAATTACAATGTATCGTATTCTTCATTGATATCGTAATAGACCGTAAGTTTTGTTCAACCCTTTCGAGGCGTAGCGCTCGAAAATGATTTGCGCTCTAGGTAGCCGGCGTGACGGCGGAAGATCGAACGCGGGGACAACACGATACGCGAGTCGTTCCAAATGGGATGCGCGGAGATGATTTTGCTGGTCATTGCCCAGAGGCGACTGGTCGGCATGCCGATCGAACAATAATATTAATAATAATAACAATTTCAATAATAGCACTATTTTCAATACCTCCCAAATGTTTGGAATAAAGATTCATGGTCTACTAGAACAATGAAGAAGCGTATATTAATATTACAATAATTGTTGAAACATCAATGACGAACATCATAATATAACTCTAGGTACCCCTCTGGAGAAGAAAGATGCATCGCTTGTAAGTTATGCGAAGCTATTTGCCCGGCACAGGCTATCACCATAGAAGCGGAAGAAAGAGCGGATGGTTCGAGGCGGACGACGCGTTACGACATAGACATGTCCAAATGCATTTACTGTGGTTTCTGTCAAGAAGCTTGTCCCGTAGATGCTATCGTGGAGGTATTACCATTAAATTGATTATAAGAGAATAGAATCAATAACTTTTTCTCCAGTTTTGGGTGAATGCAATATTTGATGATAAATATCGATGCTATTCCAAGTAACAGTTGCAAAGGTCCTGCATTTTTTTTGTTAAAAAAGTAATATTTATTTTGAAAAACGAAAGTGCAATTTCTGTTTCAATGAACAGCAATATTATCTGTTCAGTTGAATGAAGTTTCCAATTTTTAGTAATAATGTTAAAAACTAACCGATTCTTTTCAGGGTCCGAACTTTGAATTTTCAACGGAAACTCACGAAGAAATGTTGTACAATAAGGAAAAGCTGTTGAACAATGGAGATAAATGGGAATCCGAAATAGCAACGAATATTCAAGCTGATCATTTATATCGTTAGCCTGAATCTCGAAAGAAGTTGTAGTCTTAAACTTAAGGAAACAATTTTTTTGTCTACAACGTTTTGTTAATTCTTTGTTCCTGGCATCCTGTCCTTTGTGAAAGCTTCCAGTGGTTTATAACAAATGAAATTACACACGCTACCGAAGCAAACTCGTCATTGTAAATAAACAGAGTTAGTTAATTTATGTGTTATTAAAATAAAGGAACATCCACAGGAAAAAAGTAAAATTTTTCCGATACTCATTGTTTTATTTAACATTGTTTTTTATGATAATATGATATATAATTTTGTTTCTTAGTTATGAGTCCTATAGTTTGTCTGAAAAATGTCTTTCCAAGCTTCCACTTTGCATAACAACTTATTAACAATATTCCTTGCAGTCATTCGAGGTGGAGTGTGTCGCGCAAAGCCTTACATTTCTAAACAATTTGACTATACTTTATAAAAAAAAGGCTGTTGTTTATGTAACGAGCTTTTGGACGAATGAAATGGATCTTCGAAGAAAGCATTTTAGTTTCCTACCTATTTAATTCGTAACGCTAAACGTGAGTGAATTCGATCTGGTCTCAATAACTTGATCACTGTTTTTCTTTTGTTATCACAAATCCAGAAAGATTGAATCAGGAAAAGTGAAAGCTTACCTAAGAAGTACATCAGTAATCTTCCATTCAATTATTTCTTTTATTGCAGTAGCATAGACATAGAAGAGTAACTATTCGAAGACAATTGTTTTCTACGTGGAAGGATGAAATTTGAGAACAAAGACATCACACAGAAAATGTGTAATAGGGCATATTTTGTTTTTCCAGTAACTAACATGTATCTTAGCCAAAATGAAATTCGAGAATAGAGAAATTGCGATAGAACTTTGCTATTACGTAGTCTTTAACAAGCAGCAATGCGGTTCTACTTCGTCTCAATAGCCTCAATTGTAAGGTGGTCCTAAAGAATTCACTTTAAACGGAGAACCTGGGCATTATTAATTTTTCGCACATGTCTATGGACCACATACTCAATGGGCACCGACCCGATCTTAATCGAGACGGAGAAGAAAGAAATTTCTTGAATATTCAGTAACATGTATTGATTTTCAGTATTAGAGAGGCTGACTAAAGACCTTTTTCTTTTTACTAATTAGAAATATGATAGTAACTGCATTTCGATAGGAAAAGTTGTGATATTCCATTCATGGTGTATCAATGGTTTTTCTTTAAGCCTAATAATTGAATTCCGCAAGAATGTGATACCATCCGTTTAAATTTCCTTTTGATGTGCTGAAAAATTGCCATAGTATTGTTCCAAAATTAATTGTCCGAAAAAATTACCTATTGACAGTTTTCAAAAATGTATGTCGCAAATTCATTTTTCAAAATTATTCATACAATTTGGAGAGCAACAGATGTTCGTGTTCAAATCGAGACAAAATGCACATACATTTTGAAAAATCAACACTTTGATAATCGGTATCCAAAATTTATGAAAAAGGTGCTTCGATAGTCATAATTTTTGATCAAATAGTGCTGATTTAAGTCCTTTCCTACAAAAGCACAGAGCGACTTCTACCATTTTTTATGTAAGACATTTTTCTACTAAATTTCAGTTTGAATTTCCCATGAAAATTTATTTCGATTTTAAAAAGCTTTTAACGCTTTTAAAAAGTGGTCGAATCAAGATAACGTTTATCGATCCGACTCATCGCAAAGATGATAATCAGGGATAGTCTCAAAAGTTACCATAATATGTAAAGTTTATGTTTTTTTCTTTATTTGATATAAAAATATCAAATTCTAATGTAACATCAACAGTTTTGTTTTGTCTATTTTTTTTACAGAATGTCAAAGTATTCTCTCTTGTATCCAAAGCTACTTTCAACTTGTTATTCTCGGCTTGCCTGCAATCTGCAATGTAACTTCATAGCTGCCACGATTGCGCGAATCCTTAAGAATGCTCTACTTTAATATCTCATACATTCGATTTATGCAAATATCCTACCCTACGTGTCTTTAAAAAATCATTAAAATACTATTTCCATCCATTGTTCGTCATTAATACATCATGAAGTTAGCTTTATTTTTACTCGTCTTTTTTTCTCTTGTTGATAACGCACTTACAATTATTAAAAAAAAACGTAGTCCATTAGAAAAGATATTTCTATAGATTGATTCGAATAGTTACCAAAAAAAAAAAACAAAAAAAAGAAATCATTGGAACAGGCACCATAAAAATGATTCACTTAAATGCTAAGTTTTATATATTTATACAATAATTCGTTCAACTCTTTCACTTCCTCTTTTTAACATTTTCCACCATTTTCGGGACACCCTTGTTTTAGTATATATATTTTTTCAATACATATATATATTGAGTGTCTGTTGAATTTGACATTTGCATTCACTTGAACTTGTTTGAAAAAACATTAACGTCTCAGCTGCAGCAAATCCAAATTTTAGCGAATTCATTCGTTTTTGTTGGTTTGCTATATATATTTTAACACGATTTTAATTATCGATAATAAATAAATATGGCTGAAATTATCTGATAAAAATCAATTCATGATTTCCTTCACTTAAATGTTTAAACATCCGTATTATCGTTTCCATCGTATAATTAAATATTATATTATTTCAAATAAGAAGCATATCTATATATATATATAATATTTATCATACGCGTTATAATAACCAATTTTACATTCACAATACAACTGACTAACTCATGACTAACTGTTTTGCATTCGTTTTTATTCTTCCTTTTTTCTTTTCCGTAACTAGAACGTTTTACATTTATACTCTGATAATGTGTGTATAAATTCATTGTCCCATTAGCGTTAGACTTAAACATCTAAAGCTACATAGGTATCAAAATATTAGGAGATATATCCAACTATATTACGACCAAAAAGGAAAAAATACAAAACTCTTGAAATTTGTATTCTTTTTTTCGCTTGCATACGCATAGTATTAAAAGTTTCAAAAGCATGTTACTTTTTTGATCGATGGGAATACCGATGCATATACAAATGTCGTGGAAATTCATAGCATATTTAAGTCACAATCGCGAAAACCCACAATACCAAATTGAAAATTATCGCATTTTGGTGTCGTTGAGTTTTTCAACTACAAGTTTTATGAGTATACCTACAATATCTCCAGAGTGACTCGATGGAATTTCCATATTTGACTTTTTTTCTTTTATAAAATGTATCCAATTGACAAATCCTAAATCTCCATATCAAATTACCCTCGGTTTCGAAACAGGTAACAATTAAGATTTATAGGTAGCATGTTGGGACAGAAATCCAGGTTTGATCAATCGTGTAACACCCAATTGTTGTCTCGCAGTTTGACCATTTTATCTTTTGTCTTTTAGCTTTCTCCTTATATCGATTCGATAATTACACAAAAAATCTTATTTCCATGTAAATTGAGCTATATTTTTTATCCTATGCTGGCTAAATTTCAATCCGTGGAAGATTTAGTTCGCCTATGATGGTGATTGCGGGCTAAAGAATGAATTATTGTCACTAAGAAGTAGCATATCATCAACATAACGAATTTATCGAATAACCACGCAATGGTTGTGGGTCCCTCCTGTAAAAGAAAAATAAAGAATTTAATTGCCTTTATTGAATTGTACTCGAAGTCAATCGATGGAAAAATATTGGCGATAAATTATTTTCTACTTCAAAAAGGAATCGAATAAAATCAATTTTGAAACGAAAATTGACATAAAAATAATAATAGATAATCTGATGAGAAATTTGCAATTATTACCGTAGATCCTTTATTATGAAGTTTTTCTTTCTGTTGGATCAAGAAGTTTTTGATCGGTTGTTGGAATTTTGTTCCCACGAATGGAATTATCGCCAGAAAACTGACAACTTTGTCCAATAGTTCCTCGTTGAATGCGATGATAACTGCTAATTGTTGTATGTGCATCTTAACAATAGCTTTTCCTAATAAGGTAGCACCGAAAAATGTCCAAAATGGAATAAGGTAGTGACCACAGGTTAATCCGGCAAGATCGAACAGTGGATTTGGAATCTAAACAAATTATTAGAAAAAAAATTAATTAGACAATTACATAGAATTGAAAACGAAGGGCGTCAAAAAAAAAGAATGCATGTGAATGTATTCCAATATTTCTTTTAAATTCTAGAAAAAGGTCTTACTTTTTATGTTATCTTTATTTACTACCAGTCATTATAATATAATTAGTAGATCTGGAATCCCCCCACCCTTTTTCTGACATTTTCCTAAACTGTTTTAATTAATAAAAATATGCGACTGTGACTCGTGTGAGAAAAAAAACTTCTAGTTGTTTCCAGAACAATATTTTCATCGCTGCTGATAAAATTAGAAAAAACTATATTTTATTTGTCCAAATGTTGGTTTTCCGCTTCAATTTTAAATCTACTTGCACGTTCTTCTTTTTTTCGCGCTTACTTAAAGAATTGGCTGACTGTCTTGTGCAAGTAACATCTAATTCGAATTTTTTACAATATTTTAACAATGCTAATGTGGAAACTAGTTTATCGGTATACTTAAAACAAGGTTTTGTTCATACATTTTAATAAATTTCAAGTCAAGTTCGAAGTCCATAGTTAAAAACAACAATTTGTATAGCGTCTCCACTTTAAGCAAATGCTTTCATCGAAAACGGAAATTGCCACTTTTGCAAATTGCGTCGTTTCAAGATAAATGAACAAATTATCAAACGTGAAAATCTCAAAAAATGTAAAGCACCAGAGCAACTTCGTAGTTTTATTCATCGACGTTCCTAACACCCTGTATACTGAATAATAAAAACTTACAGAAGCACAAGCGAGGATACCCCAGAAGCCGGCTTTCTCTACAAAGTGTTTCATAGCCAATTTCGCACGCATAATGAACGGAACATTTTCACCACTTTTTAGAGCTTCGAGTGCTTCCAATTCCTTCAATTCTTCTTGGTCGCAATCGTCACTTTTGCCAGACGTCCTCGCGGCTCTCGCCATAAAGTACGGTGGCAATTCGCCCAAAGCCGTACCGGCACCCCATAATATTGCTTCCACGCGTACTTTCCTCATAATTGTTAAGATGCCAACGGACCACGCCGGATCTATCGTTGTGGGGCAGACTATTTGATCGGGATAAGGTGGTTCTGGGAAATTTACACCACCGCATTCATATGCTGCCATTGTAACGGCTGCTATGTGAGGTCCCAGATATAATACAAATGTGTGTAAACCAGTACCGAGTCCTACGCTTGAAAGTACTCCCAAACCAACCCAATATAACCACCATAGGATCTTCGCTTCCCATTCTTGAAATGTCTAAAACAAAAAGTTTATTATCATATTATTTTCACAGTATTTAGGGTGAGTCGCCATCTAAAATATTGTATATCCGTTAAAGATGCTTAAATTTTATCTCGCTATTGTTTTTGTTCGCTTCGAAGTTAATTTGTATCGCTACCCTGTTCCGATCGAGTAAATTTTTCTGAAGATAAATTTTTCCGAGTCAAATTAGCTGCGACTTGAAGGTATTTCGAATATAGGCCATGGATAATCCCTAAATTTCATTTGTATTCTCTGTCAAGTTAGTTCTCTACAATACTATGGCATTTAACAAAAAAGTCTCACTTCTCGAAAAATATAAATAAATTGCAATCACACACTACTCAATGAATTTTGGGAAAAAAGAATTAATCCAATTTATCAAAATTCATAGAATCTAAATTTTAACCATTTCTAATCGATCGAATGAATTTTTCAAATGTTAATGAAATTCAAAAAAAAATTTGTCGAACCAACTGGAAATAGTTGAATCGTAGCATATATTTAAACTCAGTTAATTTATTGCAACCTATTTCATTAAAAGTCTTATTAATATAAACTTAAAAAATGCTTTTTAGGCTATTATTTACTTCTTGTTGTGGTCCAGAAACTCTTGTGAAAACAAGAAAAAGGGCAACGAGCGCTACCGTACTCCAAACAGTTCTCTTATAATACAGTAATTTTCTAGTTAATGCTGCACAATCGATAAGTAATTCTTGAAAGAAATAATTCAACGTAATTATCGGATGCTGCCATAACGTTAATGTATCCGGATCGATGTTCGAATTATTATCATTGACATTCGCTTGCATCCGGGAATCTCCTTTTTCACTAATATTTTTTTGAGCTCCATTGCTCGACGTAGCTGTATCTTTTGCTCGCCTTATGGCAGTGTTATTACCCAACATATTACCTTCGAGTCGATTGATCTAAAGAACAAAAAAGTGGAATTTCATTATTATCGAACTTGGAGTTATAAAAGAACTTAAAATTACAGTAACAAAAATTGTCAATAAAGAAAAAAAACAAATTTTGAGGAAAAACCCAATGTATAAAATCAATAACCATATTATAAAAAAAAAGAATTGATACTGCAACTATTGTAATATCCGAGTATTTCATTTACGTCAGCTTTACTTCGAGAAGTTCATTGATGTTCATGTCAATGATCAGGTAATCTTTGTGCGGCACAAGTCCATTTGTATTAATTATTTTTTGTTCTGTCATCAACGAAGAAGTTTTGTACAAGGATGATACATGAGAAACTTTGACTATCGACCACTGAATTCAGAGCGGATAATGCACGGGTATTTTACAATTGGTGTAACTGCTATCATTAGAAAGGAAAGCATGGTATGTCAGGGGACGGGGAACATATACACACTCTGAGGTTCAAAGGTCAGATATCCCTACTTAGATTATATTGCTGTTCAACTATACCAGCGATATACCCGTTGTAATGTTATGTAAAGTCTGTCAACCACGTCATAAGGAAACACGTATATTTTTGTCACCCTATGTTTTATTGTTATTTAATGTTATTTTTGTAATACTTATGCTACCAGAGTGAATTTTTACAAAACATGATCCCACACGCTAAACCACCCTATTTCAAAGAAATCTGTTTGATATCGAACAAAGAATTAATCACATAAGCAGATTTTGTTAGTAATCAAAGAATAAAATGAAAATTAGTTTCACCAGTAACCATGCATATAATAGTTTCAATTTTTGTACAGTAAACATGCAAGTGCACAGTAGAAATAAAGTTTAAGACCGACACACTGGCATAAATGTCAACTTTTTCAGCATAAAAAGCCAAAGGGCTGACCTTTTAAGTTTGAGTAAGTTACGGTTAGAGAGATTTTATTAATTGTTTCAATGTATCTGCTGCTTTATTAATCTTTTGATTTACTTGTTGAGTCTTTACTTTGTGTGTTATTTAAAAAGAGAACCAAGTATCAGGGAGTTCTGATTTCAAAGAAATCATTTTTCTGCTGAGAAAGAACTTCACCTGTCTAGATTTCACATTTACTCTTGTAACACGATTACTTATTTTTGTTTTTCGAGATGTTATCAAATTTAATAAAGTAAAAAAATTACATTTGATTAATTTTTTGGAGAGCTATTGATTTCGTAGATTTTCTACAAGGATCGCATCTTATTTTTATCTTACAACTTTATAATGTACAAATTTATACACACACACTAAATATGATTTCTCAAGGTAAGATATCAACAACAGTTGAAATATTTGAAAATATGTTACAAAGCGAGTTGAAATTTATCATATATTTCAAATAACAAACTCGATGTTAATAAAATTGATCTAGAACTCTCCCTGCATCGTGGAAGCAATTGAACTAAAATAATCCGTTCTTTGCAGTCTCTTTTAAACCTCCGAGGGTTGAAATTAATTCCACCCCTTTTGGTTCCATACATATTTTTTGTTTTCAATTTTATGAAAAACTGGTTGTATTTTTAGAAATAAATCTTTGTTTTATTGGGATCTGTTCTTACAAAAGAAATGCAACACCACTCAAGGTGGCTTTTTACTCAAATGATATATTTTTAGAGAGATAATGATCAGGATAAAATTAACCGCACCTGGTTGAGGGTGTGACTTTTCCTCACTTGGTTCTTGGAGAGTTAACGTATAAAATATTGTTTATAAGAATGACGCTACATTTTTAAAGAATTTTTCATCGAGACAGTTCTCGAATACATATGCATACAATTGGAAATGTATGTATTACCATAATTTAAAAAAAATAAGAACTGTTGTAAAAAAGAAATTTCATTTCATTTACTAAATTTGATAATTTTTTGTGAAATCACCAAATGCATAACTGAAAAGTCAATGATTAACTTTGGAGTATGTATGTTAGTGTACCATCACAATCTTGTTTCCCGATAGAGGTAGTCCACGTTCCCTTAGTAAGACCTTAAGCTGTTCACGCGTCATACGTTGCAAAGCTGGATTTATAGTTGTACTACTTATAGCGGAACCACCACCGTTGTCATTGTTGTTCAATTGATGAAAATTTATATCAGAATCCTCTGATGTATTTGTAGCACTAACACTGGTTGCAGTGCTCGCTTTACGACCTACTCGTCTTCTCACCATCGCTTCTTATGGCAGGTAACAATTATCGACGTTTGATCTGTATTTTTGTTATCTAATTTATTATTGAAAAAATATCATTTCTTTTATAACCATAAGAAAAATAATAGTTCAAAGTATTATTCCTTCAAGTTTATCATTGTTAAAATTTCATTTAAAAGTTCGGAATAATAATTCAAAAAATAAACATGGGAATATAACAAAAATTTACACGTCTCTAAACTCTACAAAAATAATACAAGTAGGAACTTCAAAATTATTTTGATTCTGAGATAAATGGTCAAAATAAACAATGAAGTGATGATTGAATTTTCTAATTGTTAATGCGATAAAACACAAAGTTAAAGATATTTCATGAATTTAGAAGATATAATATTAGAGCTAAATATAAATTGTTTCGTTACATAAGAGGACTCTATACATATTGAAATTTTCTATAATTTGTACTCGTTGCAATGTTTGAAATATAAAATTAAAAATACTTCTAAATGCATAAAATTCCAGAAGTTTGTCTGCAATACAAAGATGTTAATTGCTTATTAAGAATTGGAATATCTTTGAAGCATGGAAAAGTAATTTAGGTTTCCAGTAATTTAGAAGAGCACATAACACGGATTCCCTTTGTTACAGTTATGTTGAGTGAACACGAAGAAATATAAACATGGTCTTTACAAAGCAAGCTGGATAACAATTCTGATGAACATGCAATCTGCAATGTGACAATAAAGCAAATAATATTTTTAGTGATAACAGATAGTGTTACTAACTTTTCCTTATGCGTAGAGTGAATTATTTGATAGAAAGGAATGTATTAAGAGTATTAGAAAAATTGATGCTAATCCTAAGAAGAATGATAACAAATGAAATATATTATTTAATAAAGGGAGATGTCGTGGTTACAAATTTTTAAAATTTTATATACACCTTCTTTCTCATAAATGAGTGTGTACTTTTAAGCTTAAGTATGTAACTTTGGAAAAAATGAGTCCAGGCGTTATTTACAAAAAATATTTCAACAGTCAAGAAGTTCAAATAAATTGTAATACAAGCTGGTTTAATACCTTTGGCAAATGGTAAGTTACATAATTAATATCGTTTTTCATGTTCGATGGTTTGCAAAATTTTAAAATGGAGACACAAGCCTCGATGATAAAGAACATGGTCGATTGCATATTTTAATCAAAATACAGCCAAAAATGCTTACTGAGAATTCCTCAATTCGAAGATGTCAAAATTTTACATCTTTGAGTCGGAAATTTTATAGGCAACGACCTAATACCGATTATAGAATTTTTTTCCTTTGTTCTTTAATCAAATTCTCTTCAGGATTAGCATCGATGTAACTTCTTAACACCTTGTATATTTAAAAATGATGGGGGAGTACAAAAGAAGGAATGAGAACATAGTAAAGAAAAAATGAAAGTGAGAATGAAAATGGGAAGCAAATCCATATTGTAGGCACATTTGAATCTTGAAACAGAATAATGATTTTTTTAAATACCCGTACAATCTGAATAAGTAAAAAGAGTGACGAAACATGCAATAATTATCAGAGAATCCCAGATAACAAAAAAAGAATGACAACTCGGCTATAAAATATTTGAAAACACGACTGCACATTCCGAGCATCACGTGAATGATGATGTATCGTTTTTCCAAATACTTGAGGATTTTTTTATGAAGAGTCGCTGTCGGCCGAGAAAGGTTGTCACTTTTGAAAAATAATGTAAATGATAGAAACGTGACTTGGCGTGTGAGAAAAACGAGATTATTTTCTTTTTCAATTTCCAAAACATCGCTAACAAAAAATACTATGGTTCTTTTTTGTTCCCAATCTCAAGTGAAATGACGATGAATGAGTAAGAGAAAGTTTTGGTATTAATTGACAGTAATCGGTGAAGAAACTTCATACCTTCTGCTAGAAATTAACCTCTTTATGATGTCCGTCCTTACTGTGCCGTCACTTAAATTAAAAAGGAATAAGAGTTATTCTATAAATTGTCATTAAAAATTCCAGCTGTTACAATATCTGATTTACATAATTCCACATGGTACCACAATGTACTAATCTACTTCTGTTATTTGTTACATTACTAAATCGATGATTTATAATAATCATAAAGCCTTTGATATTTATTACGTCCGCTTGGAAGGTACTAAATTCGTTACTTTATTGTTTAAACCGTTGTAATTTCATTTGTTGAGACATGATTCACACACAAATTCGATTAAAAAAGGAGTACATACAATCAAATCATTCTATTCCTAAAAATCCAAACTTGTAAATCCAATCAAGCTGCCGAGAGAGAGGAAATAATGCGAGTATACTGTATACACCTGGACTTACATTAATCAGCAACTCGCGCGGTGTGAAGTTAACCGCGATCGCAAAATAAATAAAGAGTACCAATCAAAATCTGGTGTCAGCTTCAACAACGCCTCACACACCTTGCGTTACGCCAATGGTTTTGGGCGTTTTTGTTATGTCCCGGTAGATTTGAAGTATTTGAAGACCGGGACATTGGTATTTTCTTAGCGGAAAATTTCAATTTCCTTTTCAAGAGGTTTCAATTGTTTATGTTAGATCGAAATAAATTCATGCAACTGTAATTTTTTTATATATCAACTATTATTTTAGTGTTACCGTCGGATTTTATAGAATTCTAGATTCAAAATTATAAAACGTGGCTGAATGTGCCAAAAAGGTATTGTTTTGAAAAAATAATAAGAAGACTTAGGTTTGCTCCAATAAAAAAGGGCTTAAATTAATTTTAAAATACTCAATATTGCTGCAAGAAAACATTGAAATTATCAAAAAGATTATTGTTATATAAATCCGAGATACTATAATTTTTAACAATTATAGGCAGTATGTTATTATTCTATTAGAATTTATTTGATTACTTTTGTATACCAACTCCATCTGCAAGTATAAAACGATTATCGATAGTATAATTTATATTCTCCTCGCTCGATTTGCGATAATACTATCGATATTGGGTTCAAAATAAAAGACAATCGAGTGCTCGAATGCAGACTGCGTAGACTGGCGTAGACCCGGGAATCGAGAATAACCTTTACTTGGTAACTTTCCATGTGATCTTTTAACGTAATATCCACTCGTGCAATTCTTTGTGAATGAGAGAGTGCTTTTGTAACTCGTCAAGATCGAAACAAGTGTAATATAAGTTACCAAGAATTTCAATGGCGCATTATCTCAAAGGCTGGAGATTTGGAGTACTTGTGGGATCGATTGTAGGCCTAATAGGGTTAGCTACATATCCGGTCATAATTGCACCAATGATTGATACTGGACCTTACAGTGAGTGGAATCATTAAAATTTGGATTTTCATTTAAAAAATCATTAAAGAAATTTAGTTCCCTAAAAAAAACAAGGGGTGCCAATTTATGATTAAATATATAATCCAAGAGTTTAATAGAGAATTTTTTAGGTTAGGCCATTAACGCCTAAGAAAAAACACTTAGGGATAGGTTTTAAAAAATCATCTAAATTTAGGGCAGAGCCTCGCAAGTTATTACAAACTTAATTTTTTTTATTTCAAAATGTAAAATGGCGGAACAACGTAGCACCCAAAAATTTGAATTTTCAAATTATTATCCATTTCAACTGAGACGTATTTATGGAAATTTAGGATGTTTATAAAGGGAACTACACATATTTTGAAATTTCATTGATAGATATAACATAAGAATCACATTGGATTTGTTATGGCAAATTTTGTAAAATAAGTTTACAAAAGTGCTCGGCAACTCAAGAAATTTATATTTTTCTATATTTTTCTTCCATAAATGTAAATCCAAATCGAAATATGTTAGTAATGAAAGAAAAAATAAAATACCGTTTTTCTTTTTTGTTACAGAAAGAATGAGGCAACAGGTGGCGACTCAATTACCAAAAGCCGAATAGTTACGAAAGATATCAGTTTATTTAATATATATTTCTTAAATTGTTAATTATTTCATTTGTTTCTTACATCTATTAATTCTATAAGAGTGACATGTCATTATAAATAGTGTTCATGAAATTTCTGTATAAAACAAGTTCCTTTCTACCTTAAATGTATCTTCATTTTTTACATTACCTGTACATTTGTTTTACTTTTTGTCAACTGTACATAAAATCACATTTCAAGACTTTTCAATAAGAAGTTAATCGAGTCTATGTAAGTGGAGAAAAAATAAAAACCAATGTTAATAATTCCAAAATGGTATCAACAACACCATGGTTTTGTGTTTGTATTGGGTCCAATTTTTATGTTAGAATAATTTGGATAAATTTTGTCAAGAACTCTTACAAAATTTATTTACCAAAAAATGTTTAATGAGAAGAATTTTTGGAAAATTTTTGATATGACTCGATTGACTCTTTAAAGAAAGATTAGAATTCGTTTTCTGGTTTTTTTTTTCAATCTTTCATTCAAAATTCATCATCTTCACAGACGTCTAGAAAAACATCGAAGACTTCGCGATTGCAATTACCTTCAGCAGTAAAAACATACTTATGAAATGTGCCGTCCATGCAAACAGCTAGAAAATAAGAAAGAATTTATGTTTTTTAATATCATGCAGCAAGAGGTAAAGTACCAATTTCAAATTTTTGATGAACTTTAAAAAAAGTCAAGATATGAAGGTGATTTTAACTTACCGATTACCGAGCTCCTGGTACCGAAAGCGCAAACGCAAGCACATTCGGGTGGGACTGTAAAGGTTGCGAGCGCCCATTGGCTCTCTACATAGTTTCCCAAGAAGCTCATTTTGGAGAATCTACCAGAAATATAAACAAGTAATATAAATAAATATTTGTTAGTAATTTTGGTGAATAAATTAAAATTGTTGTTGAAGAAGAAATGCAGAAATTACTATAAAAGCGACAGTATAAATGTACCCTGAATTTTATTCTTGGGGAGAATCTCATTTTTCTCTTTATTTCCAAAGTTGGAAATAAACAAAATTGGAAAAAAGTTTGAAAGGTTTGAAGAGTTAGAAAAATGTATATCGATTTATCGATTTCAAAAACATACGTGGATCTGCGATTCAAGTGGGTATCCTTCAAAGCGAATATATGAACAGTCCCTTTATCGCTGGAAACACATAGGAATTCCGAGTCTCTGCTAAACGTTATACTGCAAAAAAAAAAAACAATTATTTATAATATCAACTTGAGGAACAAATTTCAAAATCTTTGGTGCTTTCTACAATGTTTAAATAACATTACCAGTAAAGAGTTGCTGGATCGGCTCCTCTCCTCAATTCAACCAACAAATGTCTTCTCAAAGTGTCCCATACTCTGACGAGAGTACCCTGAGCGGATGCGGTAGCTACCATGGTTCCACTAGAGTTGACAGCGAGACATGCCAAAGCACCCTATATTTTATCGTTTGCAAATATAAAATACTAAGGCACATAACTCTTACACCCTTCCATTCGTAATTTCTCCTTTTAATGAACAAATTTTCATTTTGAATAAAGCCAGCTGTAGTATACCTGATGCGCAGCGAGCGTAGCTGGGGCACTCGAACTCCCAGCTTCGGTCGCCCCCAGATCTACCAGTTGAACGCTTCCGAGTTTGTGTCCTGGAAACGCGAGTAATTGTTTGTGCGCGGTTGCTAAAGTTGCTACCTCGACCAATCCTTTAGGATTATCGCGTGTTTCTAGTGTTAAAAGTCTTCTGGTAGGTAATGGAAATGAGAACACATGAATTTCTCGTTGTAACGCTACTATTAGCCTGTAAAAATAATAATAAGATTTTTATGTTAGTTGAAATAGAACGTAACATGGATATTAACAACTTTGAACTTCAAAAATCTGGTACAATTGTGTGCTAGAAAATTTCAATGTTGTTAGTTGTTGAAAATGTAAAATTCAGGAAAAATATGAAGACAATTAGTATTTTTCAGAAACATTTCATTAAATCTATATGTAAATGTATACACAATTTAGATTTATAAATAATTATGTAAGACGCTAATATTTATATATAGCGTCTTATAAATTTCTAGACATGTTTTGGAATTTTTAAAATTTTTTTATTACTTACTTATCCCTCCTGAGTCTAACAGCTTTGATGGGGCTGGTAAATGTAATTTCCATAACAAACTTTTTTGCTAGATCGTCGTAGATCAGGACTGTGTTATCCGCAAACTTTGGCCTGGTTCCTCCACCTACGACTGCAATTACATTGGTCCTCCATAGCATCTCTCCTATGGAGATGCTACCCATTAAGTCACTCTCAAAGTGAGCTTTCTCGACTAATGGCTCGACATTGTATATCCTGAGCCCGGATTCCATACAACACGTGAAACATCCTGGGGAAATAAATTAGCAATGTTTCAAAAATTTATATTTTTGACCGAGGGTCCCCGTTCAAAAAAGACGAATCGCCGTTGCGAAAGGGTTAATAATGTAGTATTTATGCAGATTTAGGGGACAAAAATATATTCAGAGAATTACATTGATACACGCTATAAGCAAAGCAAAACAAAAGATTATCCTCTTATTTCTTGTTATTTAAGGTGATAAGACAAACACAAAATACCTTGGTCTTGATTAAATCGCAAATTAAGAATCCCTCGTGCTCCAGCCATATTTTGGCTGAAATTTGTAAGTCAAGTGCCACAATGTTGTTGTTATTACGACACTTGTTTTGGCTACCTCCTCTCTTTGTTTGGCTTTTCCTCTTTCCAGGGGCTAAAAGCTGCCATGTTGAAAATTCAGGACGTCTTGCAGCGCTCTCTGGGTGTGGAGATCAAACTAACGGCAATATATATAGGTGTAGCCTTTTTAAAGCTTCTTACCCTACGGTACAATATCTTTCATTGGCTGATTCAATCTTCATCCACTATGTGTTTCTGTAACGAGCCTTCTCATTGGCTCTTTCCCTCGGACTCAATGATACTTGGCACAATGATAAGAATGATGAGCACAACGATAAGCACAATGATAGAATTTCATTTGTATTCGTCCTGATATTTTAATATTTAATTCAAAACAATGGCAATTAAACGATATTGTATTAATTAATATTATAGTGTATCAATTAAAATGATGCTCTGACAATAAATGAGATAATTTCAAGTTAAAAATTAATGCGCATGCTCCGTCGACCTAGAATAACAATGGGGGGATTACAAATCTGTTATTCGATATTTCATTTTATTTATATATATATTCATAGACTTATTAATTGTATTAAATTGCAACGCAATAATTGTTTTCAAATACTTGTTTATTCTTACTTATTTTTAATTCAAAACCTGTTCCTTATTTATGCACGAGTTCCTCAACTGAAAATGGTGGGGAATCCGTTATTTCTCACGACGTTTCGTTTTCGTAAAATATAACTATTGAAATTTCGAATCCTAAGTTCCTAAAATTTGGCCCACAAACCTGTTATTAATAAATATCCGTTAATTATGGAGAGAGTTTGAAATTT
The DNA here is from genome assembly GCA_949825005.1 of Gasteruption jaculator. NCBI lineage: Eukaryota > Metazoa > Arthropoda > Insecta > Hymenoptera > Gasteruptiidae > Gasteruption > Gasteruption jaculator. Next base: position 8,398,642 of record OX463770.1, read on the forward strand.
CGCATATTTTGAAATTCTAATCAAATTCCCCACGCGTAATGGCGGCAACAACGAACGCTAATCCTACTGGTCGGCTCCAAAATTCATTCGCTTCACTTTCTCCTGTAAAGCAACTCACCATTGGCTCGAAGCTTCTTATCGAAACACAGTCAACTCTTTTTAAAGGTATATAGTCTGTCTTTATCTTTCTCTCGTTCGAAATACCCCGTATCATCACACGCGACTGCACGAGGAAGGAGGACAGAGAAAAGCCCCGGCTACCGGATAACAAAGGGAATTCATCCCTCGTGGTTTCGGGATAAACAACGTGGAACGTAACCTGTAGCGACGTCTCTCCCTTGATTCGTTCACCCGAGAAGAAGACGATTTCCTTGCAAGTTCCGATATACGATGAAAGTATTCTGAGATCTTTTGGAGCAGTTTTTTTGTGTTGTCCGGAGAATTAACAAAATGACAGCTATAAATGAGAAACGCGAGGAAGTGATTGGAATCATCCAATCGTTAAGCGCGATTATGAAGGATCCGACTTTGACGCCGGCCGCGATTAACCTTGAGTTTCACGCTCAAACAGGTGAGCAAATCCCGTACAGGGACCTCGGGTACCCAACTCTGTGCGAGTTCTTCCGCGGTTCGTCGAAATGCTTCAAGGTCACATACCGGGACGGCAAGAACTTCGTCACGGTGATTCCAAAGCGGACCAGCGCCCATGTGGTCTCGCTGGTGGCTCGACAAAAGACCACCTGCAGATCGTCCTCGAGAGGCCGAAGCCGCAACTTCAGGCAACACCTCTACAACTTTCGATCCAGAACCTCAACGTCACTAAGCCCGGAGATCCTCAGGGACGTCATCATGATCGTCAGACAGCATCCCAATGGGATATTTTGCGATGAGATCATCGATAAAATCAGGTCCAAGCATCCGATGGTTTTGATATCCAGTGGGGATCTGGAAAACTACATAAGGAACATCCAGCACGAGGCTTACGTCGAGAACCATTACGTGTTTCCCATAAACAGGTCGTTCAGCGTCCCGCCGACCTACAGAAACCGGGAGAGCGGCGCTTCGGAGAAGGAAGAGAGTACGAGTAGCGAGACGAAAACATCCAATTTCAATGCGCCGAGAGCCGGAGGGGACGAGGATATCACGGAGGGTTCGGACGACGAGTTTGAGTTCAGCTGTGGAGGAAATTATGGCAAACCGATGGAGAGCGAAAAGAAAAACGATCAAAGGGAACAATCGGAAGAGTATTACCAAGAACCCAGGAGCAATGGGAAAAACTATGAGGATGAAGCCGAAGAAATTCTGATAGACGATAGGACAAAGATCAGACTGAAACAATTGATACAGAACCATCAGGAAGGGATTTGCTGTTCGAAGCTGCCGGATGTGTATTTCAACGAATACAAGATCAGCTTGAATTATAAGGACAGGGGGTTTAACAGTATTCTGGAATTCGTCGCTTACTTGCCAGAAATATTTCATTGTATAAAGCCAAAGATCGGGGATGATTATATAGTTTATGATGCAACCAAACCAGTACCGCAGGAAAATGGGAGCAAGGAAACCAAGAACCCTCCTCGAGAAACCCTCGCGTCTTTGTATAATGTCTATGATACCGGACTCGTCCAAGAAGAGCAACCGCTTCCCGTTGTACTCGTATGTAACAGGAAAAACAGATTTTAGCGTTTTATGGGAAGTCTATCGATAGATACACTGTGCTTTTACACGGAGGGTAATTCAATGCCATGTTTCGTTTTATGCAACTTTGGGCTTCAACGAAGACGAGGGAGCTTGTTATGTATTGATATTTTGTTTGAAAGAATTTCAAAGCATATTGGGATGGACTATCGCTGCTATGATGCATCGATCTAGTAAAAATCTCCTTCCACTTTATAATAAATTTAAATAATTAAACGATCAACATCCTTTTGGAGCTTCAGAAATGCAATTTAGAGCTTTAAACACTGTTTGTAAAATTCTATCAATAATGTACATAAAGTTGTTGTTCTTTATTTTTTTGAATTTTGTTATTAGAATAATCTTAAGAGTAAAATTTTTAGAAATATCGCGAATTTACCTGGAAAATATAAAAATATATTAAAAATATTTTTTCTATAAATAGGTGGCAGCTTCGAAGGCGTAACTTGAGCCTTATATTTCAGGATTTAAGTTGTACCTTAAGGTTCAACTTAAACTTTTTAAATTAAAGTTTAATGTCATTATTTAGGGTTAAAATTCAATACTTTCGGCCCTGTAGGGACAATAATAGAAAATTAACTGAATTTTCTATTATCGTCACTAATGGTCTGCATTCGTAAAATTCTATTAGAGAACATCAAAATAATCAGGGTAAAATAATTATCCGAATTTGTTCCCTTAAATAATAACTTTTACAGCAAACTCTTAGAACATCCCTAATGAAATTCTAGCACTTTGGAGAATAATACTAGTGTCACAAAGTTTGCTCAGACAATGAAAAGTGTATCACAATAGACTGTCTCATTGAAGTATAAAAAGCATGTACACTTTCTAAACATTTGACGAAATATCCAATTTTATTTTTAGACACCCGATACTGCAAATCATTTAATCCCAGAAGGCGCGATGAGAATAGGCGAAACAGTGGGTGTCATAACAGTCGCTACTTACAAACCTGATGATTCTCTAGAAGTTATTGTAGTGGAAGCTTATACCCCAACCTTTTTCTTCATTCATTTACGAAAAGCGCAGCACACGTTTGAGAAATTTTCCAACCAATTGCAGTAAGAAATTGACTTTGTTATTTACTTTGTTATATGTGGATACTGTGGTTCGGACATTCATGCTCAAAATTTATTTAAAGTAAGCTTTGATATAATACTGGCAAACTTTTTACTAATTTAAATTGATTTAAATATTAATGGATTTTTTGTTTTTACCCACTTAGAGAGTTTTATGAAAGAGAGAGCGAACGGTATAAAGTGCATCCAGTCGTGTTGGAAAAAAATTTGAACATCGCTGTATCTTTCGATGGATACTGGCACAGAGGAATTATCAAAACTGTGAATCCCGATGGGAATGTTAAAGTAAGCGATGATGGTAAAAAAAAAAAAAATTCTTTCACTTTTTCCAACCTTAGCATACGTTTTTTTAATTTTCAGGTACTATTGTACGACTATGGAACAGTAAAAACATACTATCCTTTTGATGTTTACTATTTACATAAAACATTTTCTTGTCTACCGATGCAAGCAATTCCTTGCGGGTTGTACAATGTGAAGCCAATGAGTGGGAACAGATGGACCGTCAGTATTACAAAGGCATTTCTAAGCAAATCCGAAAGCATTCCATTGATGGCTTATGTCGTCTCTACAGATGTAGATGTAAGTATTGCAAAAGTATTTTGAAAAATTTCAAAATTGAATATTAAGATCTGAGTGGCCTTTGAATAAATATTATGTGATTAGATGGGGTTAAAACTCGACATATTTGGGTTTCAGAACGATCCCTTTCTTAACAATAATAGAAAATCAATTAATTTTTATGAAAATTAACATTCTTAACTTGAATAAATTTATATTAATCGCCGCTAATTGTTTACAAGAGAAAATTTCGTTAAAGAACAAATAAAAATAGTCGGAGTAGAAAAATTACCCAAATTTGTTCCATGAGATAAGATCGAAGTTTTTTTTTTCTGAAATTGTAACTACTTTTCAAATTGTATCTATTATTTCAAAACTTGAAATATTTTTTATAAATTCATTTTTGACTGTATGTAATTTTGATTTTCTACCATTCGATTACTTCGAATGAAACGAAACCATCGGTAGGTATCGAATAAACATATTTCTTTTTTATCTAAAAAAATCTTGTGCTTCCTTTTTAGAGCAATTCAATGTTAATCACATTAACGGATACACGTCAAGAAGAAGATTTCCATATCAATGATTGGCTAGTTGAGATGAACTACGCTACTTATGGAAAAATGGTTTGTATTCCAAGATTAAAAAATATCGTTTACCGGCATATGTTACGCTGCCAAAGACGGGGTACATTTAAACCAGAGTTCAATAGCTTGTACCATAACCCAGAAGACTATGAACCATTGAAATTCCAGTTACGGTTGCCAAAGATGAATTTGCTAGAGAAAATTGACTTATTAGATAGACCCATTCCCTCCCGATCTATTTCGGAATTATCCGAAATATCCAAGTCTTTGGCGTCTAGTAAAAATAATAACGATAAAAAAGAAGCTAACAAAAAAATAGGTAACGAAACTCACGAATCCTCGTCGCTTAACTCGAAAATTGTCAATAATGTTATTAATAACTCCCCCTCAGATAAGTTTGAAAATATTAATAAAAGCAATGTAATTCAAGAAAGTTCATCGCCCAAGGTCGCAGACCAGAAAGTTGAGAAGAAAGAAGGGAAAGAAAAATTACCAACGTTGAAGAATTGTGAAAAAATGTTAGAATTTTATAGAACTGTAAAAGAACGTAGAAAAAGATGCTCCGCGAATGTTAACGAAAAGCCATCGGCAGCTGAGAAACCGGAGAAATTTGAAGTTGAAGTTCCAACCAAAACATTTGAAACTTCACCAGAGGATGAATATTTTTTCCAAGTGAGTAGTAAAAAGCTAGATATTGATTGGGAGGCTATTCGTCAAGTCGTGAAGTCAGAGCCTGTTGCAGCAAGAAAAGAAAATTCAGTCAAGAGTAAAAGTTCAGAGGAAGTTGAACTGGAAGAACCCATTCCAATGGCAAATCAATACTTTTTAAGTTTCACGAAAAATTGTAATACCGATATCGATCTCGATGGTAATTTGAAAATTGCAAGAAAATCTATCGATTCTAAATTGATCCGAGCTTGTAACAAAAATGTTGGTGTCAAAGACGAGCTGTTGTCGATGAAAATTCGTCTTGAAAGAAGAGAAGTGATTTTAAATGACAAAAACAAAAATTTTAATGAAGACGAGAATTTTAAGGAATTAATAGACGAAAATCTGGATGACTCTTACATGAATTTGACAAATGATTCGATCCTCTCGAAGAGCGAAAGCAACATCTCTATTCAGAGTACGGGGAGTTCTCTGAATATTGACAGAAGGTGTTGCAAATCTATGAAACCATACGAACTTATTTTGAAAACGCCATTAAATAGTACTTTAAATTCTGACGATTTTACTACGTCAAATAACTCAAATATTCAAAATATCGATAATAGTTTCGATAGTCGAGATGTAAAAATGAAGACAAGCAAAGGATCGGAAAAACTTTCGAATCACTTTCAGAATCAAGTTCAGTCTAATGAAGATCAGGATTCCTTGAAAAATGCAAGTTTCTCCAGTCATCTTTCTGAGAGGAAAAGTTCGTTATTACAGTTGGCAGCTAAGGGCGTGAAAAAATCATCATCTTCTTTGACTTTATCTTCTTCAAATGGACGGAAAGAAAATCTGTCATTTACGTCCAATACAACCGTTGGGAGTGAATTTAACATGAATTCTACAGAGAGTAATGGGCTGAATAATTCTGCAACTAAAACTCAGGTCGATGGTCAACGAAAACTTAAAAATAACGTTGTGCTAGTAACGAAATCTGTACTAAAGGAAGTCATCAGCGATTATAACGACCGTGACTTTAACTTTGTCGATTCTCAGAGTAATTCTAGTGTTATGAATGGCATGAGAAATCAGAAAAATAATACCAATAATGATGAAAAAATATATAAATCAGCCGGAATTTCTAGAAAAGCAGAAGTAGACGAAATTCAATCGAATTCCGATAAAAACTCTCTTTCGAATTTAAGTTCATGTACCAAGCTTTCAAGTAGAAATTCAATTTTACTAAAATTGGCTGCTAGAGGCGCAACGAGATCTACCTCTTCGGTTTCATCTTCTAGCGAAAACAGGCAATTGTCAAACGCTTCCAATAAAATTGATGGCATTACAAGTAACATGAGTTCATCTAAAATTACCCGAAATACTAATGACAATAAACTTAACACAGATTCGGTTAAAATATTGAGGGACAAAAAAATTATCGTAAATTCCAATAATGAAATCCACAGTGGTTCTGATACTCAAATAAACACAGATTTGGAGAAATCAACTAAAAGTCACGCTAAAAGTAAAATTAAAAGTAATATTTGTGAAATAATATGTAATAATGCTGATAGAGAAATTGAAATAAATTCAAATAAAATAAATGATATTAACACCGATGCAAAAATCGAATTAATTTTAAAAGAAATGGCTGACTCAAATATTAGCAACGAATTTGATACAAATTCAACTGAAGTAATTGCAGACACCAAATGTCGTGAAATTCATTCAAATTCAGAAGAAGGAATTGTAATAAATGCTGCTAGTACAGTTACGATAAATTCTAAACAACCAATTACAGATGATCTTGTAGTTGTCACAAGATCAACATTAAGACAAGTAATGGAAGAATATAGTGATGATGATTTCGGTTTCATAGATGCTGCAAAAAATTCTTATGGAGTGAATAAATCTGAAAGTCTAAGAAGTTTATTTGAAAGAAAAGGGGATGTCCAAAAAGAAAGAACCGAATCCGAAGTATTACCCAAAAATGAAGAGACCAAAGAAATTGAGAATCTATCCTATGAAAAAACTGATGAAATGGTGGAAGAAGTTGTTCCGACTGAACTTGAAAGTTCTACTAAAGCACAGAAGCCTCTTCAGCCTCCTACAGTGAAGACGAAAGTTAAAATCTGGTCTTTAATCGATTTGGCTCAGAAAAATAACGAAAATTATGAAGCAAAAAACAATAAGTTTGTTAACTGTGACGCAGAAGTTATGGAGATTAAGAAACTAAGTGGAACTTCCTTGAATACGGAGCAAGAGAACATTTTAAATAGCCTATCGAAGCCTGAGGTCATAATAAATAAAGAGCAAAATGAAATGTTGAATACCCGTGAAAAAAAGATTTTAAATAACAAACCAGATTTGAAAAAAAATAACGTAGAAATTACAGATAAAGTCCAAAATAGAATTTTCACTTCTGAAGAGAACATAAAAAATATTCAACAAAAGATTGAAAATAATAATACAGAAATAGTTTCACACGAAACCCAGAATGAGACTTTGAAGTTACAAGAAGAAAAAAATGTAGGTGACGGGTCTAAAATTTTGGGAAATAATCCTAATGTTTCCGTTTCAAACAATTCTGTCCCTACAACTGAGGGTCGTTATAAAAAATTTTATGAAAGTTATGAGAAATTGAAACGAACTCCTGATGGAATTCCTATTTTTGACGACATCAATCTTGATTGTGAATCGGACTATGACTTTGAAGAAGAAGGTTTTTTTGATCAGCTGTCTCTTCACATGAATTCTGAAGAAGATGCAACTATAGAAATGGATAAAAATTCGAAAACAAGAATCTGATGCTTTACAAAGTTTTGAACCAGACATAGTTAACACAAAAAGTTAACCTTTGAAAAGTTCTGCAAACAAATTATAAAAAATAACTCGAAATCGTTTGAACGAATTTATTTATGAGGTCACTTTTTTTTATTAGGTCTCAAATTTTGTTATAAAGCGGGATATCAAAAATGTTATATTTTCAAATTTTAACAAATATTTCTTTAAAAATCTTCTGTTTATCAATTTTAGTATATGTTTCGTTAAAAATTACATAAATCGAATTTTATCTGTTATAAAACCTAATAAATATTGCTTTTCTCAAATTTCAAGTTTCAGAACTTTTATAACGTAATCTCTGCGTTTACAATATAAGACCTATACTTATAGTTTTATTTCAGTTATACAACATTTTAAGATCTAATGTAGTTGGATTTCGAAGAAATTTTTGACAATGCGAAAATTTCCCATTGTACACTAATCCAGAAAATAGGTGTCCTATGCAAGTTGAACTAGAATAATTTTTTTTCTTGATGAAAGCGTTTTCGAGGATTCGTGTGTTGATGTATATCTTAAAAATATGGAATTAACTTTCGTGGACATTATTGTTCGCACTAATGATAAAAGTATTGATGGTGAAATTTTTTTTGCAATGTATTTCGCTTTAAACCTTTTCTGACCAATGCACTTTTTATATCAGAAAAGAAGATTCATTGAAATTTTAAACTATCGTTGAGTTTAATTACCAACTATTTTCACATTCCTAAGCTTCAGTGCTATCTGATGATTAATTTTTTATGAAGGAAAAACTTTTTGAACATCGGTACTTTTATTTCACTCTATTATTTTCGATCTTATTTATGATGATAAATGCATTAAATAAGTAACGACATTTCTTTGTTTTTTTCGTATATGCCTATATATTTTTATAAGGATTGATAGAAATTTCAAAGCAAAGTATTGTTGTGTACTAAACCTGCTAACAATTTTGTAAATTGCAAAATAAATAAAGGAAGATAAAACGTAAAAAGACGTCCACATTGTGTTTTCATTACTCTGCAATTTCTCCAAATTACAAAGACTGTTTCTTCTTAGATTTCATGCTTTCTGCTACAACAAATCTTTCATGATCCTGTTCTAAGTTGAGAACAGTAAATGGTAACACCTGAAATGATCTTCGCTTAAAATTTAAATAAAGCGTGAAGTTAAAAATATTTTTATTTAATAACGATGGGAGTAGAAATTTATCTTCCTTTATAGTAAAGATTCAATAATTCCGAGAGTGTATGTCATTTCAAATATTTTCGAAATTCTTCTTGAGAGGCTTTGATATTTTTCAAAAATATAAAATTCTTTACAGAGAATTCTCGAAAAGCTTGAGATTGCAGTCACATTCGGGAAAGTTACCACGAACAAAGATATTTTTATCTTCATATTAATATTAATTAGATCGTATGTTTCTCTTTAAAAAAAAATAGGGTGATAAGGTAAACTTGAGAGAATCTTGTTTACCCGAAGGAACGAACGAAGAACTAACCGCTGAGCGTTTGCGGCAATTGATTGCCACAATTTTAGTGATCCCTGGATTCAAAGCTGAACAGAGAAATAGCCTACTGAGGGAGGTTCAGAGAATTTTTGGAGGCATTCATATATCCTGTACTGAATTGGAGAAGAAAATCAACAAGAACTTTTCAGAGTTAAATATTAACGACGAAAACTTGAAAGAAAATAATGACTGTCCAGTAACCACACTTCGTAATGTAAGCACTTCAAAATATCGATATGAAAATTACATCGAAATTTTGGACGTCAGATGCGACGATAAAAACGAAGCAAATCTTGTTCCTGATTCTGAAAATCGTACCGAGCAAAATGAGGTTCATGTTCAAAATTCACACGACAAAAATTCGTTCCAAACTGACTTTGAAACTGTGGATCCACCTCTGATTCCAAAACGGACGATTAGCCTTAAAAAGGATACAGATTCGCTCAAAAAAGAATTTGAAAAATACTTGGAAGAAAGTTTGTTCAAAAAGGACGAAGCAGCGGCTGCAGAAGCGACTGGAAATTGTCATAGTAATTTAGATACCACGGTACCAATTGAAAGAAAGACAAATATTGAGCAACAAAAGGTTCCAAAAGTGAACGGGTTTGAGAATCACGTAAAAGGAACATTTATAAATGGCGAAGATTTCAGACCCAAGGAAACTGTGACGAACAAAATTGTTTATGAATCAGGACCAGTCATGTACAATAGTTACGGGAAGGCGTCGGAGAAGAAAAATACTTGTAATAAAAAAATAAATATTAACATCGACAGCAAAAGTGCCTTTTGGGAAAGAGTGTCGAGTAAAAATGAAAATTCGGAAAATGTAGTGGCTGAGAATCCAGAAAAGTTCAAATACACTTTTCAGGAAGTTGCTGAAAAACCACCACTCGTTCCCGACAGACCATCCACCGATAAGTTTAATAACAATCCATTTATAAATAATTCATATTATCCCGAAGAATTACTGGGGACGTCAACGACTCCGCATACAGATTCGTTAAATTCGATACCCGTTACTAATTTTATTAACGGTTTATCGGGGTCACATAATTCCTTCGGAAGTTGGATTGCAAAGGAACCAGAAAGAATGACAAACAAGAACTTAATGAACGGATTTAGTTCCGATGCGGAAGCTCATTCGTTTGCATTTCATTCAAGCACATCGTCTCCGGGATTTTCAATTGGACATGAAAAAAATCAAACTAATCCATTCAAAAGTTGTTCTAATTTTGGTAGAAGTAATTTTGTATCTATGATTGAAAAAAACGCACCCGAAATAAATGTAGTTCGTAAGTATACTTTTTTTAACACAAAAAAGGATTTTAAGGATGTTGTTTTCATTTTTGATACCTTAATTCTTATTTCAGAAATATCACAAACGAAAATACATGTACTTATTTATGAAAACGAAGGATGGCTATTAACAAGTGAATTTATCAACGCATTTACTACTTACACCAGCATAATACAAATTCTTAGTGCTTTATACTATACGGACATTAATATACCGTTTAAAGTTATAAGGAGAGAACATTTTCCATTTTTCTTCTTACATCTTGATAAGTAAGTAATTTTCGATTATCGTGTAAGGTTACCATTTAAATATTAAATTCTAAAACAATATAATTAAATAGAATGTTAAACATTTGTAATAACTGTTATTTCGATGTTTGTGCTTTTAGGTCAAATTTGAATGTACCACGAAACAGTGCCAATAAAATAGAAAAAATACATCTATTACCGGTGAAGTCTATGATAACAATTTTATACAAAATGAAACTTATAACAGAAAATGACTTAAAAAATTACCATGAACGAAAATATGACATTGTTGGACCAGTTTTGAAAGACACAGTGGTAAGAATTTATTCTCCATATTCTCAAATAAATATTATATCTGGAGAAATTAGTATCATTTCAAAATAACTTTTTTTTGGTAATTGGTACAATAAGCTTAATAAGCTTAGAATATGTAATTTTGTTAAATTAGTAAGTTATGAAATTTTAGAAATGTAAAGTATATGTATGAATTTATTCTTGTACCTGAAAGTAAGATATTCTTTTCTGCATGTAAATTCTAGATTCTATACATACAATTTACCGCGGTTTGATTTTTTTTCAAGGATAATATTTTTTTAACACGTTGACTCCTGCGTATGTTTCCAATGACTTGAATTTCACCCGAATATGGGCGACGTATTAAGAGACAATTTAATAAGTTCAAACATATTCTTTTTTCCGATTTAATTATTACCTCTGTAATGTTTTGATATCTGTACTTGAATGCATTTTTTTTTGTTTCAACTAGGGAATACTGTCAAGGACTGAATGTTATCTGAAATCTACGACACAAACATAAAGTACCATATCGATGTCGTACGAGAGAAAATTCGTCATCTGAGTGTATTTTTTATGTTGTTTTGGAAAGAATGAAAATTTGTCTAAAAGGTGCGATTGATTCTAAGTCTAAGGAGATTTTTCATATCAATTTACAATGTTTATTATTGTTATTTTTGAAGTTACAACCTTCTTTAAAAAATCCATAAAACAATCTGCAAAATTAAAATATTGTACATGCAAATTGGAATAGTAAAATTTCTTCTTAGGAGACGTAAAAAAATATGGTATAATAATGGGAGAAAATTTTGGATTCTAGTAACTTCCACTATTACTAAAAAAAGTTTTATAGTGATTTATGAAATAAATTACTGTAAAAAGAAAGGGAAGGAAGTTTCCGTGCTTAAAAATGCAGAGATTGATAATATTCGTTGCATTATTTTTTGTACAATTTTATAGGATTTTTTAAACAGGGTAAATTTCAGAAAAGGCAAAAAAGTCTCAGGAATATTGATATAAGGGATAAATGATCCTACCTCTGTTACTTATTGAAAGGTCTACTAAGAATTTTTAGTCTCCGTAATAGTCAAATTAATAATGTTAAAAGTTAATTTCCTCCCAGTAGCTCGAGGAACAAATGTTAAGACAGACGATTTTTTTTATTTCGATGGTTATCTCTAAACGAATTTAGGGGATTTAATGCGACATTACTTAGAAAACATTTTTTTTTCGGCATACATATGCTTCTAATTAACATCCGTTATTTGAATCCATTGTTAGCAATCATACAGAAGAATTTAATCAAAATTATATGAAAAATAATTTATTTACTGTTGGAAATTCAATTACAGATGCGTTTATCGAATTTTTCTTTGTATAGAAGTGAATTCCCAGACAGAAAACATCAGCTTCTTTCTTATTTCAGTTACAATTCGAAAATCAGCAGAGCTGGGTTATTGGAAAAGTATTATTTGTTTACTTTTGCACTTCTGACATGATTAGGAAGAAGCTGTACTTAACTGTGTGGGAGTTCTTATAGTAAATTTTTCTGCGAATAATCCATATAAATATCTAACATTGTTATGAAAGTTAGCAAATTTATGGAGAACGTAAAGGAATTATAGCTATTTCATAAGTTTTCTTTTTTAATATTCATTACTTTTTATTGTTGGTTAGCCAAAGACTTCAAATGTATTGTACAACTACATCTTTTTTTTGTATTAACTAGAGCACAAGAGTATTATTTTGTATAATTTTTCTTTCAAACTGTGAATCTCAACTGCAGGGCCGTAAAATACTTAAAATAAGGTTAAGAAAAGACGTAATACCGACAATACTATGTTTGAGTCTATATACAATTACGTTTTCGAAGTATTACCAAAATTTAATTATTTTTTTTTTAATAGCTCGTACTAATGTGAACAATTATCAGGGATGTACATATTGTTAATCACAAAACTATGAGCTTTTTATTATCGCGTTGACTTTTAGAAAGGACAATAGCGAAAAAATTAACGAAGAAAAATAAAAGTTTCTTTTTAATAGAAAATCTGGTGTCTTGATCAATTTTTCTACTTGAAGTTAAACTATCGAGTTAAATATAACTTAAGAGTTTAATAATCCATGAACAGAAAACATGTAAAAATTTATTGCATTAAGATAAGGCAAAAAGGGTTTGGTGATGTAAGATCGAATGAAAAAATATTTTGGTGGAAAAAAATTTGACCAAGAAGTATAAAATTAGAAAATGTCATTAGTGATTTTGTTTGTACTTTACCAATGGAATATCAGCACCAAAAGCAAATCATTCAAATTTTATTTTATTTCACACGATTCATCGGGGATCATTTTAACACGTAACTGTAATATATAATTAAGAGAATAATTAAAAAAAAACTGCCAAACTTTATTTAGAGAAATATAAGAGTTATATTTGGAAGACGAAACAAAAGAAAGAAATATTGAAATTGGTCATGGCAACGTCTGTGTCTCCCAATTTATTTGACAGATCTAAAAAGTATTATCTTTAGCGATAATTCATAAATTTCTGTATTTCCGGTAATTGAAAGTGTACACGAGTGGAACAGTTACACGTTAATGAAAGAAAGAAAGATGAGTGATACATCCAAAGAAGAAACTCCACCTAGTAAAAATTCTGAAAATGTTACTGATAATAAAGTTTCTTCTGTAGGAAAAGTTAGACCTCCGAAAACTTCACCATTTACTGTAAGAAATCTGTATCCAAATTTTTTAACGTCAACCGTGCTAAATAATTTCAAGGAAATTCTGATCGGCTTAAATCGTAAGTTTTTTCTTTACGTTGAAATAAATAGGAACAACATTCTATTGTTACTTATGTAAATTTTAATTAAAGTCATATAAATACTTATGTTAAGTTATTACTCGCATATACTTAACACAATATTTTTTAAAGTTCTGAATAAATATTTACTTTCAAAATTTTAACTAAATTGAACTAGGGGATAAAGAGAAAATCATGAAAAATATACAGAAGGAAATAATTCAATTGGTAACAAGTTTCGAGAACAAAGTCAAAGTACTTTCTGAGGATACGCAGAAGAAAATAATATATTTCAAAGAAAATGAGATGAAGGAAATGAAAAATCTGTCTATAGAAGAATTGACGAAGATTAAAATTAGTTTAACGGAATATTTGATAACGATGCAAGAAATTTCTCAAAATAAATTGGAACGTCTTCGTGAATTCAAATTGGAATTACAAAAGAAAATGATAAATTCTGAAAGATTCCAGTCTCTTTTAAAACATCTTGATGAAAAAATGATTTTAATGAAAAAAGTGACTGAAAAGTTATTCGATGATTTAAGCAAATCTGACGTGGTATCGAAACCTTTTCAAAATGATGTCAAGCAGAATATGAAACTTCTTAAAACGTCATTAGATACATTATCTACAAGAATCAAGGTATAAAAACAATTAATTATTCAAGCATTTTTTAAATGGTCGAACTTTTTCTAAATATTTATATATTTTCTTTTAAATTCTAAAAATAAACATCCTGAGAAATTCAAATTTTAATGGTGCACAATTACGAGAATTTTATGAGATTTTTTAATAAATCTTGACTTTTAAACATATTTTAAATTATAATTTTTAATAGGAAAGAGTTTCAGACTTGGAAAAAATGTCAAAAACGCTGTTAGACAAGAAAGCGAGGATCGAAACGTTTAATAAATTCACAAAACTACCAAACTTATCAAAAATTACTATAGCTGATATTTGGAACTTCAATTTTTTTAAAAGAAAACTAAATACTACGGATTCGATGACTAAGAATCCCTTAATACCATTGACTTTGAGAGATAGAATACAATTCCTTCATGTTGGGAAACACTTTAACTCGGAAAGTGTTTATGGAAGAGCAAATGTAAGTTTTCCACCAAGTCAAAGCTGGTATATGTTTCAATAATATTTATTATTTAAATCATATCAGTAAATAGGCTCTTTTTTATCTTCATCTTATATGAAAAAATGTCTCTTTAACATTTAAAGATTCAAAAATATCGGACATTTCATAGAAACTTTTAGAAAAATTAAAAAAAAATATTTGTATCTTTTTATTTCTAGGTAGCAAAGGCAACTTATTTAGGTCTTTTCGTCTGGTATTTATATCGAAAAGTTAAAAGCACCAAATCACAATTAGCCTAATTAGCTTCACAGAACGTGGAATGTCTAAATTATTTACAACCAATTAAAATGTTTTGTAATATTTGTATGTGTATTAAACGTACGCAGACTCTGTAACTTTATGTAATTTACTTCTATTTTGTTTTTCTTCGAGATTAAAAAATTCTAAGTATCATTAAACAGAAGTAATTTTTTTACTTTCACTATGTCCTTGAAATTTCATAAAAACAGTTATTGTTATTTCATCCAAAGGATTTACTCGAGCTACATATTTTTAAACTGCTGTAAGATTCCTGGAAAAAGTGTATTGTTCGAAATTGGCGACACTGGTTGACTCTGATTGGCTGTAGAACAATGGTTCGCATTCGCGGTTACTCACACATAAACGAAACGCACAAGCGCTTTCCTTATTGGCCAACACGGCTAGATAGTCGCCGCCCCTATTGTCCCTCGTCTATTGTTTTGCATGAAATTTCTTGGAATTTCAGTTCTTTGAAAATAGGGGGGAGCTATTTTTAGATACTTGTTACAACACGCCTGCTGGGTGTACACTTTTTACATCTTATTGGCGACCATGAAAAAATTTAAGTGACTATAATTTGAAAATTATTGAATTGAAATTGAAGGTAAACCCAAACATTTCGTCTTTTAGAATCAACTTTTGAACATTTTCGGATTATAAATATGATTTAAAGTTAAACTTAAAATTAATTTGACAAAGTTATATATTATGTACATAAACAATATATACATATATTATATAGATATTATATACATTCCGGGACAGTTAAGAGTGATTCGTTCGAAATTAATTAATTACAGTTCTAGTGTTACCAAAATTAACAAAAACATAAATATCGTGATAAATATTTGGATGAAAATCGGTGTAAGCGGATTCCGGTATTTAATTTCTATTTTAAAAGTTTCATGGGACCCAATAATAAAAATTGATGAAGTTCGTTTCAAGCCCAAAAGAGCAAAATTCAAATAAAAAGCTTTTCGCTCGAGGAACGATATCTCGCGATAGTGGGGACAATCGAAACAAATAAACGCGTTGGCCTGTAGATGGCGATAGCCGTTTTACAACAGACGTCACAAAAAAAAAATCTCTCGTGATTGCAGTCAGAAAAGTCGTCGAAGAGAACGTTTTCTGAACGTCATACGGGCGTTTGATTTTTTTGAATCTGCGATTCTGACATAGAAGAAACGCATATTATTAAAAAATGGCTGGAGATTCTGGAGAAGAAGCCAAATTAACTGGCTTGGCCAAACATTTTAACAGCACGACCTTCCATGGAAAAGCCAATGTGAGTTTTATAACCTCAAAACGTTGTGAAACGTTGAACTTGATGATACCGAAATTGTGCTTAAAACGTTGAGATGAGACATTAATGGAACATTTTTTCTATATTTCAGTCATCAAAAGCTACATTGCTGACTTTAGGGCTGATCGCGGGATACTTTTATTTCAAACCCAAGAAACAGAGTACAGCGGAAACAAAATAGATAAGATGTGCATGAAAATACGGCAGATGAAAAAAGAATTGTAATGGCTGTAGCCTCTAGGTCGAAATTATATTATATAATGATAATATTACTTTAAAGCATCGTGTACTATATATATATCTCTCGAAATGTGCTGTGAGAAATAAATATATTACTCCAATTTTTTTTTAAATCGAAACCATTCATTTTCCATTAGAGAAATAAGTCCTATTGATTGCGATGAACTTTATTGGCAAAGGTTTTTTTTCCAACTTAGTGACCCAATATCTTGGAGAAAATGAGGGCAAGGATAACATAATAATATGCTCGTTGACGAATTTTTAATGAAGAGTGGGGGTTAACATTTTTTTTCTGGGCACCCTGACAAAATTTTCATTAAGATCATTTTATTTTCCTATGTATTTTATTTACATAGAAAAAAAAATTAAAAACTGACTTAAATGATTGTATCCGATTGGTACATGGGATTCTAGGGGATTTGGTATAAAATCAAGTATAATTAAAGTCGAAAAAAGAATTTATACTTATAAGAAAATGTAAGGAAGTTTTTATTTCATAAAAATTAGAAAAATTAGATTATAAAAATAAAAAGTTATTCTACTTATTTTCAAGGTAATCACAAATTCTTTCCATAGCAGCTACAGTTTGTATTAAGATGTCGGTTAATTTGATATCCATTTGTTTTTGTCTTTTAGGAAGTTGAAATTTGGTAATTGCTTCCACATTATTTAACATCTGCAAAGAAAAATATATTCTGTTGATGCACATGAAAAATAAGCAGTTTCACCACAGACTAACTTTACGAGTTCTTGTCAATTTTCTTTGAGAGATTAAGAATCGTAAATTTCACCACCTTTTTGCTGTGATATTATTCTAAATTATTACCTTATAAGATTCAGAGAATTCCGTCGAAATATGTTGAAAATTCTTTCCAAATTCCATCCTTTCTTCTAAAGAGCATTTTTCCCTTGTTTTTGATTTCCATGAAGATATTTTATCATATGCTTTTAAAAATTCTTCTTTGATGTTTTTCGAACCATCTTCTTCGGTTGAATTTGTTCCTTTCTAGATTTTTAGGATAAACAAAATATTTTAACAATATATAACATATAATTATAATGTAACATTAGATTAAATGTGTAAATATAATTATTAATTAAATAATAATATATATAAAATGACCTTCTCCTCTTCTTGGTCTTCCTTTGATTCTTCTATTTCTTTCTTTATTTCCTCATAACTTTTTTTGCTATTGGTAGATTCAGCCATTTCCTCAAACTGCTCAATTTCTTTATTCATTTTCTTGTAATGTTTTTTTGCTTGATCATAGGTCAACTTTCCTTCAACTTCGTCGTTGGCGCAAAATTTATACATTTCCTCATTAGTGTAATACTAAATTATAAAGAAATTACGAAAAAATGTTATAATTGCATTAATTAATCCTTGCATTAACACTTTACAGACCGATAGCCTATTAATTGGCTTCTTGTCACCAATGATTAATAAATATAATTTAGTATTAATATCATAGAGCGGCTGGTCGGACGTGTGAATGCTGTTGAATCGTTAGTGGTCGGTAAAGTGTTAAATATTTGTTCAATGCAGTTTTAATACCTGTAATATTTCATCAATTTTCTTCTGCGTTACTGAAGGTTCCTGGAGGAACTTTGGTTTTACGTGCTTCATAAACATCAACAAAAGTCGTAATGTTGGGATTTGATCTTCTAAGTTACAAAGACCCTAATATAGAAATTAATTCAATATGAAAATATAGGAAATCAATTTAGGAAATAATATTTATACACTGAATTTATTAATATAATATTTATAAACTTGATTTACCAGAAGAATATTTCTATTCTGACAAAATCCCATATCGCTGTATTGGCGAACGAGTTCATCTGCAATATAAGTTAAGAATTAGATTTTTTAGATACTTATTTTAAATAAAAATCATGAAAATAGTTAACGTTTTTTTGTCGGAACACAAATTAGTATTATAGTATTATATTTTTATAACATTTGATTGTACAAGTAGAGTTCAAAAATGTAAATTTTAACTTTAAGAATTTTTACTTTGCTGATAATCCGTCCAAGGAGGAGAGTTTACCACTTTCAATTATAAGGTTGTATGTAGTCAAACCTTGGCGATACGCGTCTCAACTAAAATCTTCAAGTTACAGAGGTCGGATTACTTTGACTTTGAGTTGTGGAGGTAAAATAACTCAGATTAATGTATGGAAAATGATTCGAGTTATAGGAAGACTATATTTCAACTTATAGAGGTTTTTACCGTGACGCAGAAGAGAACGAACGAACTTGTCGCGTTGTAAAGGTTCGACTGTATATTCGATTAGGAACTCAAAAATCCAAAGCATTTAAAAGACCAAATAGACATACTTGCAGAGAAAAAAAATTACCTTCTAAAGCTTCATCTCGAAGTGGTTTTAAACTATTACTAAAAGCTTCGGAATGTCTAGTTAGAAGCCAACGTAGAAGATAAATTCTATCCTTTCCACTGAAAATATTCGAATAGATATTCTTGGGGTCAGTTTGCATAATCGTAGGATATTCCAGTTTCACCAATGCCTCATAAAGCTCCTCCATTAATGCTTCTGTGCTGGGAGACACTGTGAAACATAAAAAGAAAATACATACATTAATATTACGTTTGTCCACTATCCACTATTCGATTTACTTTCACCTTAGGTTCTCTATTTTTCTATGGGTTGGGTAACTGGAATAAGATTCAGAAATTATACAATAAATCACACTCACTAACGGGGGTCGTTGGCCGGGTCCTTTCATCTCCCATGGTATCAACAAATTCTCCTAAGTAATATCTCTACCAGCTACCGATGAATCCTTGTTTTCTTTCACGCAAGGCAAAAGTTAGGTTCTTTGTTTGCTTATTTTCGAGCATCTGATGTCTGATCCTGAAATCACAAAATATGAGTAGTTTTGAATTCCCTTTGCTCCCTCTCCAATTCTTTTTTAGTTAACCGCCATTTCGTCTCGGCAGAGAGGGCGCTGTTAAGGGAAAGCCTTATGGAAGGAGTAGAATAAAAACCGCGAAATACGTTTGCTCTCGGGGGATCTATTTATTTATTTCAGAAATTTCGATACCGAGTTTGTCGCTCATTTTATTAAATTAGAAATTGAATTTGGGATAAAATGAATGAAATGATCTTGAATTTAAAACACGTGATCGAAAATTCGGGATTTTCTTCTCAAGAAATTCGTTTCATTTGCGATAAAGAGGAAAAAGAGAATAAAGTACATATATAGGAAAGTGAATGTCACTGCTGTGTATATGTATATATATATATGTATATATATAGTTGCTGCAAGCTGTCGCGTCGCGAAGAGTTAGAGAGTGAGAAAGATGGAAAATAGAGGGTGCATAAAACTTCTCCAAAGCCCGGTAGAGCGTCGTTCCTTTCATTGCAGTACAAATAGTAGCAGAGCAAGCAAAGCTTTAGCAAGGCCAGCAAAGCCAGTCAGCCAAGATGGATGCTTTGATACACGAGTGATTCGAGAAGTATGGATTTTACCGCGTGATTTTTTTTCTCTCTTCACATCCGTGTGTACGTTATGCGAGTGCAAAGATAGAAAGTAACTAGGGCTACGCGAGATACACACGGGAATGGGAGTAGTAATCGCAGCGTATCGGTAAAATATGTAATAACTGTTGTCTCGAGTGCCGGGAGATGTAATAAGTCCATGAGCAGGAAGAAATTGTAAAGTGTTTTCGGTGCCAGTTATGAGAAAGATATTTTGCCAGTGCGATATTAGCAACTTAGCCATTTCACAATGGTGGATAACAATTGTATTATCGAAGGGAATGTCAAATTCAGAGACGGGAAAAAGGTATTGTGATTATTTTGTTTACGTTTTATGTAGATTTGCAATTGTAATAATAAGAGGAGTCGCTGGATTGTTTCCCTTCGTTCGGAGGCCTCAGGATTATCCTACTGTTGACAATTGTTTTGACAGTGTTTTTCTCCATCAAATATTCGAGTAGCGTCGTGATGCTGGAATCTACGAATCGTCGGAAGCTTAGGATAGGGAAGAGGGGAAATTTATTATGTGGAAATGGTTTTTTCCGCAAATCCCCTTGCATTTCCACATTTTTATCAAGATTATGGAATATGGTGTCAATAAATAATTGTTCTTTTGGTTTTGCATCCAAAGCTGACTTAGGAAAAAATGAAGCCGGTATAATTTGATTTGTCAACAAAGTCGTTTCATAAACAAAATAATTTAGCATGAAAAACTTGAAATATGATATTTTTAACGCCATATGGTGAAGTAGTTTATTATGTGGAGTAAGTTTGCAATAATTTAATTTGCCGAATAATTCACGTTTCTGCTATTTTTAATAATTAAAAATAGAATTCCTATAAAAAAAAACGAATTAAAAAATTTCATCATACTGCTGTTGAAGGAAGTTTTATTTTGGCATTAGGATTCTGAAAGGAATGGAAAAAGTAAATGACATTTAAATGGCATAGGTATGAACAGCAAGAGGATGAAATAAAAATCTAATAGAATAATAGAATTCCTACGCAGGAGATGGTTTGCAAATAAGATTTGGATAATTGCAAATTTTAGCATTACTATGATGAAATACATTTAATTATGAATGCCAAGGATTCGAAAGTTCATTTTGTAATAATTGGATTTGAAAGTATCGAATTTATTACCTGCTTCTCTTTTTTAAACTTATTTGCGAAAAGGTCGCAAAGGTTCAGGTTGAATCTTTTTGGAAAGTCAATTTTGAAAAGTGATAATTAATTTTCCGCATTGTTATTGGAAGGAATATTAAATTTATTAAGTTATAACTTTTAAGTAAAGATTTAGTTTTGGATATGCATTCATTTTTAATTAATGCATCTATGCATTCCTAATTAATCACAAGCTTTTCAAAATTTTAGTTAAAATTTTGAATTGTCAAAATGTAAGACCCAAGTGATTTTTATTATTATGTAATGAGAAATCAAGTATTGAATTTCGAAGCTTTGAGAGTTCAAATACAAATACTAAATTGCATATAATATTTGGATTTTGAAATTCCATTGTCAAATTTGTATTATTTAATATTAGATTATTTTGCAAAAATGGAAAAAATTCAACATTCAGTAATATCACAATATTATTTAGTGATAAAAAATAAAAACCGATATTATTACTATAAATTATAAATTTCCCAAATCTTGTTGGCAATGATTTCAAATTCAGAGATTTTCCAGAATGTAACTTTTTAGTATCTTGATTCCTACACGAAAATATCAATCGTGGATGGTTTCACACTTTAGCCGAGTAATTAAGGAATGATAATTCTCCTCTATTGTTTTACATGAATTTATCTTACGTGATAATGCTACCTAATTTGTTGCTCAAAATATATTTGAATACTAGAACAACGAGTTCCTTCCTCACACTTTAGTTGTAAATTTATGCCATAATTGTAGCAAACTTTATGTCGTATGTTAACTGCAAACGGAATTTTGTAGCGGAATTGCCGCTGAGAAAGACAGACTTATACCGTAAAGGGTCAGAGGGTGAGGATTATTTTTACCTGTGATGTAAATTGAAAGAAAGGTAAATAATTCAAAACAGTCTTGTTTACAAAACGACGAACTTCAAAAATGCAAATCTTAATTAACCGAGCTCTACAATTTCTAATCCGGAGTTCTTGATAAATGCAAAAACCTTTGCTTCGTTATGAAAGTTTTAGAATTCCAATTTTTTCAAAATACATTTTCTAAAAATAATACCACTTTTATAAAAAAAAAACAATAATAAATTACATAAGTTATTTGAATGTGAAATTTTTGGTCGATTTTCGATTACTGGTACAATGAAAAATCACACAGAAAAATTTTTGATTTTTATACAGGGGAGATCCGCACAATAGAAATCGTCTGAACAAAAAGATAATCGCATTATTTACTTAGCGTTGATTTATGGTACAATACTTTTTGTATTTACTTGTGTTGTCACCCTTATTTCTAATCCGAAGTGTGCGATCTAAATGCCATAATTCCTTTTTGTAACTATTTTTCTTATATATAGGTACTTTATTTTATCAAAAGTTTCGGATTTACCCTAGATTTTTTTATCTCTCCAAAGCTGAAATTCATTTGTTTCTTTATAATGCCACGAATACTGATTTGACAAAATATTTGTAAATTTGCAATTATGAAAATCTAAATTGTTCTGCCCCAAAACTGAAAACTTACATTTTGAATTGCTCTGAAGTTTTATTTAATCTTGCAGTGGATGAACATCACAACTTTTGTTTGAGAATTTTATAGAATATTTAATTTTGAGAAAAAGTTTCACAGTCAGCAGCTTTTAAAGATGAAATCTTCCATTTTATCGGTAATTAAAATTTCAAGTACACTTTTTGGAAACGAGCATTTCAAACTTTTTATTTCCTTCTTTTCTTATTATTATTATTATTATGGTAAAGAAACTCCGGTAGCCGGAAGCTTCGAAATCGAACTTAAAATATATAAATTCTGAAATGAGAAAACCCTGTTATGGGAAATCGATAAATTTTAAAAAGTTTTTCTCTTCTTTTTTACTCGAAAGAGGTAAGGAAACTGGAAATACTAATTGTCAAAATTTTGATTGATGGTACAATCGGAGCCCCGAAATGTGATCTCTCTTTTAAGAAAAGTAAACAAACAATATTAAATTTTATGAGGTAGTCATTACTTCCTAAATCTTCTTAAATTTAATGTAAATCCAAATCCTCTATGAATTATGCTTGAATTTAATCCAAAAAAGAAACATCCTAGGTCTGAAAATAGCAGTTGCCGTCGTTAAGTAGACTAACAATAACTACTTTAAAAGAGAAACAAAAAAGGACTAATAAAAGGGAAGGGAGAAAAATAAAAGACTTAAGAAAGTAACTCATTACGTTTTAGACATAAGGGTAATTAAAAAAGAGGGGCATTTAAATCCCCAAGGGTAGGAAACTCTTATTTATAACAGTGCAGAAGTACATGGATGCATGGGGGCTGTGAATAGAAGGTCCCATGTAAAAATAAACTCCAAGGGAATGGGCCAGTAACTAGTATGCATTTTATGTATATAGATATAATGCACTGGGTAATTAACTTCCGTAAGTTATATTTACACAAGCTACTTCTTATGCTTTCTTATAATCTTAAGCAAACACTCGAAATGATTTGTTGATGTCATTACCCCTACGAAGTATTTAATCGTTTCTGATCCATTAACCTTATTATAATTCATTTTATTCGAAGGAATGCCAGCTCGAGTCTTTTATCGATTAAGACAATTCATTGTTTCGTAATCGATAAAATGTGTAATGATTTTATAATGACCTTTGCCGTATGTGAAGCATTAATTTCTATAGAGTGAGTGTTTGTTCAAGATTGAAAGGTTTTTCTTGTACAACTGAAAGTTGTGAAAGCAACGGGATGGAGTGGCTTTTTTTTATGACTTTCGAATTGAAATTTATCAAATTGCAGTTTTCCAATTTAGTCTCATAGAAATTTGTATTTTTTTATACAATTAATTTTGAAACGTTTCGTTGAAAGATTTTTTCTAATAAAAATCGCAAATTTTCTGGAAATTTGTATTTTTTGGCGCAATTAATTTTGAAACGTGTCTTTGCAAGATTTTGAAAATAAAATTGGCAAATTTCAACTGTTGCATCTCAAATAAGATATAAATGCTTGACTTAAAGTGACTTTCGACTTTTCTTTATTACTCAAAATTCGTCATGAAATCGATCCAAAGTTCATATTTATGAATCACTACATGATTCAGTTACTTTCGTTGGAATAAAGAGAAATAAATAAAGAAAAAAAAGAAAAAAAATTAAAATAAAGAGAAATATGTAAAGACGGAAGTCGGAACGAAGCTACTTCCAAAAAGAAATTTCACTGGAAAAATCGGCTACATTTTTTCCTTTGATAACTTTTGTTTTCAATTACTTGGAAGAAATTGGTTTTTATTGGTTCTAATCGACTAGGTTTAAAATCAATAGAATATTTACTAAGGGCAGAGCAAATGTTTGTACGAATCTTCTAAATTTTTGTCTGAAAGTTTCATTAAAAAAGGGTCTATTAAGGCGTCCAATTTTGGGAACAATCAGAAATTCTCTATTTATTCCTGTAAACAAACCCGAGGCGCTATTGCGTCATCATTATATTCGTTTGTAGCCTGCAGCAAATTTACTTTTCCCTACCAATCCTCCAAAAGAGTAACACTTTTTTGTTCAGGAAACAAACAGACATAATGACGGTATAAAAACGCCCTGGATTTGTTCTTTCCAGTGGAAAGAAAGTTTTCACGTCTACTCTAATCCGTGTGCGAATTCACGTCGTTTCAAAAGTTGCTGCACTTTTCAATTTCAATGCACTTGCAACTCAAACGAACCCGCTGTGAAATTTATTAAAATTGCAGGCGTTACGGTTCGCACATTTATCACTCGCTTCGTGCCTCTCTCGTTTTTATAAAATTCGTTGGCGTAACTTTTCGAATTTCAAAAGCACGCGACAATTAGATACGGTGTTACGATTTTAATCACTTTTTTTTTTTTCATCACCGTATTAGCGGATAATAGATTTACACTGCACGTAAAAATCCCCCCTTTTTTTTCGATCTGCACAAAGTTATAGATTTCCAGTAGAAAAAAAAAAAGTTTGCTTTGGTAAGTAATTATATTTCGTGTTTTGACGAAATTGTTTTCCGATAGATTTTAAATTGAGATTGAAACTCTCCAAGCATATAGGATTTTCAATTAGCACGTGAAATTATTTTAGAGGAGAAGGTTATATCGAAAAGCTTCCTGTCACATATCCGCTATCTATATGTATTTGTAGTGGATTATAAAGGGAAGAGAGGTACAAATTTAATGGTAATTACACGGCGATTGTAGATTAACTTTGAAACCTGCATATTCCATCTGGAAGGCAGAATTTCGCGATCGTTTCAATACAAAAATGAGTTGTTTTATTAACACGTTCTCTCTTTTTTTCATTTTCCAGTGGAAATCACGATGGTGTGTCATGAGGAAATTATCACCGGTCGCAGGTACATTCGCAATTTACCATTTCATAGAGAAATTGTAGTTATTACCATGCACCCTTTTTCTTTTCCTTTTTTTTTTTACATAATTCTTTCCCGTTTCTCAAATTATTTTAACATGCATGAAGATGAAGCTAACGTATAATTACCCGTTCCTTCTAATTTCGCTCTTTTCAATGAGCGTAATTTTTCTGCTGTTTTTGAAAATTAAATTCCGCCGTTGAAAGGACTCTCTACGTGCTTTGAGGTGAAGGAATATCTGGCGAACGGAGAAATGTGCCTTTAATATTATAACAGTGAACTTTCAAAAGTTCCTTTAATAAAAATACAAGCGGGAATAGCGGCTTGGGAGTATGTCAGATTGGAAAATTGCCCCTAATTTGGTTCACCGGATGATGAAATTCCGAAAGGAAGATTCAAGAAATAGTCATTTTGCAAAATTATCTGTAATTTTGTTCAGCCAACGATAAAATTCCACAGAGGGAGTTTAAAGAAACGGCAGTTTTCAAAACCGTCTCTAATCTTATTCAGTGGATAACATTCTGGAATGAAGCTTAAAGGAGAGCTAATTTTGCAGAATGCATCCAATTTCGTAAAACTGCAAGGGAAATCTCCGGATGAAAGTTCGTTTTGAAAATAGCTGCTGCTCTTATTGAGCCGAGCCTCGGGCAATGGTAATTTTATAAATAAATTTCAAATCCGTCGAGTAATTGACAAAAATTGTGAAATGACTTTTCGCCGAATGCTAATTTTCCTAGCCCAAGGCGAAACTTGAAGCGTTTATGCAATTCTATTGATCGTGAAATATCGAAAAGTGGGATTCTCATTATTGCGATTTGTCAAAAGGAGCATGCGGAACTTTAAACGTTCATGCAATTTCATAGATCGTGGAATATCGAAAACTGAGATTCTCATTATTGCATATAGTTTATTAAAAGGGGCATGTAGAAAGTAGAAAGTTTCGGAGCATTTGAAATTTCACTGTCGTACTTTGGCATCGAAAAGAAGGGAAGGCTTTTTAACGGCTCTCGTTCCTACTGTTTTCCTCATTTGTTTTTATTACGTTCTAATTATAACAAACACCGTAATTAACACTTATCACGGTCAAACGGAACTTTGATGCAGTAGCTTCAGCCTCGTTTTGCTTGAAATTTTTTCTTTTTGGCAATGCTATTGTGATTATTTCAGCTAATTACAGATTAATTAAGGTAATTACACTTTTTGCAGCGAAAGAACGCTTTTTTTGAATAACTCTTTTTTGCACATTTATATAGTAAATTATATATGCACGCACTTCCTCTCAGAGTTTTTATAACGGCAGATAGATTGAAAAAACTTTGAACCTTTATATTTTTCGACTCTGAGCGTTACCTCTCATCAAAAGAAAAATCCTTTGTAGCGAATAGTACTTTCAGTAATGTTTACCGTTACTGCAGTCAATTCAGCTATTTTACGTAACGAATGCAACTTTATACGACTTCATACTCAACATTTTCATTATCGTACTCGAAACTGTACCGAAGGAAACTTTCATCGTGATGTTTTATTTATGCACTAATGCAAACTATTGTTAGAATACTATCCAAAGTAAAAATTTTCATGTGGAATATATATCACACTGATATTTGCACCCGGAGAAAAATGAAGTTCGAAATTTGACCAATTTTCAGTATGTATTTGAGTTGCAGTTGTGATATAATTGAATATCAATCTTGAAACAGGATCAGAATTATTTACAAACTGATATTCACGTACGGTAAAAGTTAAAAAATGCAGAACGCAAAGATTGGTAACGATATATAGGAAAAGTTAATAAACCCGTACGAAACCAGTTTTCAGTTTGTTGAGTGACAAATGTTTTATCGGTTAATCGTACTTTTTATTATTTTTCTGAATTTCTCATCGCAGTAATTGGTAACATACAAAAATTAGTAACCTGCTTTGCATTGAATACACCAGAATGTTGTGAAAAATGTATAAATCGGTAGAAATTATTTTTTTATGAATTTTTCATACATAACTGTTTGATCACTCGAAAAATCTTGGTCATTTTTCTATAGAAAGCGTTAAAAAAGTTGCTTTTCAAATATTATATAAAAAACGATAATGTTTCAAAGTTGTTTCAGTTTCTCTGTTTTTCAAAAATACAAAATCCTTATATTTCACGCGACTGTTGATCGGTTCGATACACACTAAACTTTAAATTTCATACCAAAGGTTCTGTAGAATAATTAAAGTGCACAGTACTTTTTATGATATTTTCATAACAACTTGATGGTATGCTAATAATATTATTCGACTTTGTTCGGGATAAAAAGGAAACAGGAAACATTATATATACGGAACCCTTTCTTGAAGTTCCTAGCAAGTGTTTTCCGCTTTTGGTATCATCCATCCAGTGATGATATAGAATATGTAGAATATTATGTATGTACATCTATCTATCTTTGTGTATTTGCATAATAACAGACGTGATAGTTAGAAATGCTTTTGTGGTTCTACAATGGCCTATTAACTGGCATATTCAGTCTCACAGGAAATATATATTACTATGCTGGTGTCATTACCACTGCATTAAAGTAACTTGCGTTAACATTTGACTTATTCCTACCTATACGCATTCCGACATTTTTCTTTTATTTGATCGAGGGAAGGAAAATTAATATCGCTCTACGGTTTGAGAAAACTCTCAGTTTCATGATCTCCAAAAATTCCGTCGCTTGGAAAATAGTGTACTTCTCTATGTGGAAATTTCATAATTCTTAAATATACAATAAATGGAGGTCTTTGCAAAGCCTAAAAAGTTTGTGATTTCAAAAAAATTCATCACGGTTTCACAGCAACCCCAAATATTCCAATACCAAAACCTTTGGACATTAAATATAATTTTTGTATGATTTCAAGCTCGTATTAAAAAATTCAATAATTTATTTATTTTTGTCTAAAATTATTATGCTCGTGTATTTTCACGCAAAGTTTCTTGAATATCCTCAAAAGTTTTTGATTTTCCATGAATTCTTCTCGGTTTCAAGCCAATGTGAAATATTTTAATAACAAAACCTTGAGACAATAAATATAATCTTTGCGTAATTTAAAGCTCGAATTAAAAAAATGTTAATAATTTATGTATTTTAATGAAATTTTATTACCCCGCATAGTTTCTTAAAAATTAGAAAACGCAAAATCAATTTTCATATAATTTTTATTACTGCTTCTTTCAGCAAGAATTATACAAACTATCCATATTTTTGGTTTTCACGACAGATATTTTTTTTTAATATGAGATTATTTTATCCATTACGTTTGTGTTACACGTAATTTCAAATTCCCTTTAACAAGTTGCGAAGCTGAGCATGAAGCGAAATTGTTGAAATATTTAATCCTGTTAAGTAACTATATGATAAGTGTCTATATAAAGTTCTCAAGCCGTATTATTTGACGTTTTCCAGGAGGAATCTAGCAGATAACGAATAAATATTAAATCCACAGCTCTCCATATTATATGAATCCCCGAGAAAAGAGATTCCATATAGAATTTTATCATGATTTGTTTGTATAAAAGAAACTCCATCTACTGCTGGAAATAATTCAGAGATTTGGTAATAATGAAATCAAAGAGATTTATACGAGATAGGGTCAGTCCAGAATTGCATTGTGTCGTATTAAGTTGTCCGCAGGTGGTCCAAGAACGTTAGGAAAAGAAGATGCTTTTTTAGATTTTATTTCTACACATCGCAACAATGAATTGCTACGTCGGCTACTATATGTATAGTATATATATATATATATATAGTAGTTTTAGAGCAGATGTTTTTTTCCTTCCTTCCAGGCACACTTTTAGTTAACGTTTTCATTTGAATAGAAATGCTTTTGTGCTCTTCCTCCAATTGTCCTACAAAAAAAGTCCATAAAATGGGAAACTGTATTGAATATACCGGGTTTATATTTCACGTCTTGAATCATTATTTTCTCTTTACAATATTTTAAGACAGTTTTGCATTGAAAAGGAAGCTTTCTTTTGGCAAGCAAATTTCGTTAATTACAATATCAGTGTTTCGATTCTTTTGCCCTCTATTTACATAGTTTTTATCAAATTACTCTATTTCTGTGAAAACTTTTACTGCTACTAATGCATTCGTTATATGAAAATTATCTAAATATTTTATTTTTTTTATGATTATACGAAGAATTTGATAGAATTTATTTTCGAGAAAAAATTTGAACCGTGGAGCAAGTCCATTTTTATATTTATTATAAAGTAATGAAGAATATTAATTTTATATTAATTTGTAACAAGATTAAGTGTTAATTATTTTTTTTGACAAAGTAGACTCGCCAAATACTAGCCATTGTAAATTTAGCATAAGATTTTTGTAAATTATTTTACATTTCCGGAAAAATATGTTTTTTTAAATTGAGTTTTCTTAACGCCTATAAATGTGTTTCACATTTCCTCCTTCTACAAAGTCGGATACTTCCACTTTCAGCTTTTAAAATTCCTAACTTCAGAGGAAAACACTGCAGACACTTCCGCCGTAATTTATTTTAATGCTTGGAGTCTTTGCTTTGTACCTTAAGAAAATTCATTTACTGAAAACCATCTATTTTTTCCTGTTTCCGTGAAATTGAAATAACCGTAATGATTCAGCTGAATAATTCAAGAGCTTAAAGAAAATGCCATTTTTTTAACAGTCAATCCGTCAAGACTAATTCAAAAGCCTTAGACTTTCACGAACAAGGGAACCCGCGAAGAACCCTAAGCGAAATGTAAATTCTGTAAATGCGAGACCGAAAATCGCTTTGCCCAAAACTGAAACGTAATGTCCGAAACCTCAAATGTTGGTCTGAATTTATAACATCATTTTGAAACATGCTGCTGGGCAAAATTCAGCCACGGCGCACCGCAAAGTACCACATCGCTTTAATTTCCTTCTCATGAGGGAAAATTGTTTTAATGCTAATGGTAAAGCAAAGCATTGTATAACGTAGAGCCGTGACTAATCTGAGATTAATCTGTAACATCGTGCTGCTTTTATTACTCATTCATTTCTTATCTGCTGCACAGTCTCTTTTAAGGTCCCTCCTATTCTACATTATTCAAATGTATCAGAAACAATTTTATGTTGCATGTGGTTTGTACAAAGCATTCCGCCTCTTTTTACTTTGCTCTTCTCTCCCCGATACATATAAATACACATATTTGTACAAATGGATGCGGAATTGGAATATGTAATATATTTGACGAATGTGTTTTTCCAAATGCTTCTTTCATTCATTCTCTAACCGCACATATGGCTAACCAAAAAAAAAAAAAATACCATTTTTACCACCACGATTCCGTCGTTATCAGTATCCTCTCACTCCCTAAGAGACTTTTCTAAGAAAGCCATAATAGAACATCTGCTATAGATTGCCTTCCCTTTCAAAGAACCATGAAAAAAACTCGAGGAAAAGTTTACTCCTTAATCTCATTTTTCTTTCCTTGACCTCTGAAATTCGAGAACTTCAGTGTTCAGAAAGGTCAATGCTTGACAGCTTGTCTCCCTCTTTTTTTTGTGCGTTTGGTGTGCTCTAAAGTTTTCTTTTGTCACGGTACATTAAGTTTTGGACGAATTTGTGCTACCTAATTAGCAATTACACGCCTTTCCATTAATATTTTTTACGCTTCGGAAAAGTAAGTATTTTATTTTTATGGTTTCACCCAAGTAGAACAATTTCCAGCTGTCCGTGCTTCTTTTGTCAAATAGTTATTTACAAAAGGTGAAGTTTCCATCGAGTTTACGAAATTCCTACGTCAAAACCATCGGATTTGCATAAAAGAAACAATAATCCTGCGACACATGGGATTTGTAAAGGATTAAAGGAATTTGTAGGTGGAAATTTCGGTGTCCACTGCGATGTTAATACCGATGGAATCCAGGATCGATTGAAACTCCACCTTCATTACTATTTCGAAAGCACGGACAAAATTTGCTGTATTTATCCTTCCAAATGGGTTCCGAGATTGTCGGAAGCAAAGACACTTTCATGATGATAACTTTTTCTTTCCAGACTGTTTACACTTACAACTTTATGGAGACAGCAGGGATAGGTACAAGCAGGGCCAAACTAAAGCGTCATTGAGCTTACAGCACTTTCTAGGAGTTGAGAGTGGTTTTACTCTCGACAAAGAATCTAATACAATAGCGATTATTTGCCAAGATGTAACAGTCGTCCTCGCTTTTGATACCCGAGAACGATTGATACAGTGGCAAGTGAAAATATCCACTAATTTAGTCGAAGGTAATTTTATAAATCCGTTATCAGAGTTTCCATTGAAATTTCGTAGAAAACTTTGAGAACAATCGCGCGTCATTTACGTCAGTCCTTTAGACAAAGTTACTCGGCTGGGAAGAAAATACCTATTGGATTTGTTCCTTGTACAATCCTAATGGAGTGATATATCGCATTTTACAACATCTCGATTTTTAAGAGTCAAATCGACGCAACTCCTGCGCGAAAGAACGGAGAAAAAGTCTCTTTAACTTTGATACTTTCCTCATGGCGAATGATGCCATGCATTATAGGTATGTGCCTTGCGAGTCCCCATATATCTCGCTCGTTGGGTCAGATCCTATCGAACCAGTAAATTGATCACTGCGAAAATGCAGGGATATAAATTTCAAGTCCGGTTCATGTAAAGATTATACACCTTGATTGATGCGGATCGTCTTCGGTTCCTTGGATATTAATATATAAATGTTGGTTATTAAAAAAAAAAGAAAATTATTGTCGAGTCGGCGCAGTATTTTTTATGGGCGAGTCCAAAAGTCGCTTTTGTTCTCAAAGTTTCTGCGAAATAAAAATTCCTTACGATGCTCCTCGGCATTAAGAATTTAATAATCCATTATTTCAGATCAAGAGTTCTTGGTTTTGATCTCAACAGTGCCGTCAAAAGCAAAATTTTCGAATGGACCGGCGCATTTGCATATTCAAGACCATCGTTTTTGTATAACCGTTGGGATGCCACCGAGATTGGTCGGTATATGGGAAATAGGTCACTTGAGACGCTACGGGGTCGTCGACGGTAGATTCTGCTTCGAAGGTGGTTCCAGGTGTGGTCGCGGTGAAGGCTTGCACGTGTTGATAACGGACCAAGGTGAGGATATAGTGAAAACAATACAACTGGCGACAGAGGGTAAACTGTCAACGCGTAAGAGATCGTCCATCAGCATCGGAAGTTGTCACGACCAGTCGCACGACAGCCCGCGTCGTCAATTCTCGCGATCCGAGACGCGCGTCAGTGATTTCTTCCCATCGACGACCCTTTACTCCAGTACAACTTCCTACGATGACCATTGCGACAGTTGCAAGAACGACACGACCACTTACTGGTCGTCCACGGAAAGCAGACAACAGAACGACTTGGACGCCGACTATAGGGACACGGTGTCCGTGTCGGAATTAACGGAACATCCCGGAGACTGGAGAAGCACGAGCACGCTGACACGGAACGTTGGTATCAACAACGCCTCGAACGGTCTCGAAAGATGCTCCAGTTGTATCGGCAAGCTCGGAACCGTGTCGAAATCCTCAACCGGGTTTACCAATTCCATCGCGTCCGGGGGATCCATCGGCGTGATTAATAATCTCATGACTTGTCACGTGCCACAGCATCCCAGGAGCAACGTCACTGCCACCGCGGCAATCGCGGCTTTCGACAGGCTGTCTTTGTCGTCCTACAGCAGCAGCAGTCACGACAGCGACTATTCGGCGAGTCCGCATCAAATCGACTGCCGCTGCAACGCGCAGATTCAAAACAAAGACCAAAGAATAATATCGTCGTCTTCATCTTCGTCGTCGACATCGACGTCGTCATCGGCTTGCCCGGTAATAACCTTGCCGCCGAGACCACCCAAACCGTCCGCTATCGTTAAGAAGAAGAAGCCACCGATGCCGTTACCCGCCGATCAACAAACGGCCGCTTGCACTTGCGTCAGGAAACAGATACACAACAATCCCATAGGTCCTTATGAAAATTACGACGTCCCTAAATCGATCATGAGCGCGTCGTCGTCGTCGTCCAAGTTGCACCAACAAGATCAGTATTACGATACCCCGCGTAAAATCAAGGAGTGTCTGGCCGTTCAGAAAAACATATACCCCAATTACGACATCCCGCAGGCTGTCCTGCAGCAACAATGCGGCTGTCCGATGAAATTATCGAATTCCACGACGATGACTACAACGTCCGTAACCCGATCCTCTTCAAATTCGTTAACGTGTCCGTGCCACAACGTTATGAGTTGGGCCGGGTTTGTTCTCCCGTATTGCAGACGCGGTGCCGGCATCGAACCCACGGGTGTTACGGTACATCCTGTGAGATTATCGGGCGAAGGCAAGATGCCGGTAGTCAACGCTAACGGTGAACTGGCGATATATCCGAGCAAAGTTAAACACGAGAAGAGCGTCACGGACAGACAATCCGCGAGCAACTCGAGCAATTACGAAAACGTGGTTCCTGTTATAAATACTCAGCCGGAATCGGAGCAGACGAATTACGTGAACATTGATTTCACGCAGTCTTTGGGACATTATGAAAATAGCAAGGATCTGCTGAGTAAGAGTGGGATTACTCAAAGTGATATTGAAGAATTCCACCAGCAGCTTAAGCAACGAGATAAGGACGAGGAAGGAAGGCAAAAGGAAGCGGAGGAAGAGGAAATTACGGAAGAAGAGAAAGAAGCTAAGATATGCCAGAAATGTGGACACGTAAAGGAAGATGATTATCTTGTAATGGATCCTGAGAAGCAACAAAACAAGATTCCCTTCCCCGGTTATCTGCCGATGCAACCGGCTCATAAGGAAATGCTTTCAAGGATGTCTATTACCAACGTCAAGAGTTCCAGCAATCCAGCTTTATCGAGTGATAGTAATAAAAAACGTGATAATGAAAATCGGTTGCCGGGATCCGCGATGCTCTCTAGTCCGTATCTGAGGAGAAGATTGATGGAGTCGTCCAATGCTGAGTCGAACGTGGGAATCTTATTACGCAAACGATCGTACTCGGCAGAATCGGCGCATTATTTAGACGAGGCCAATACTACTTTTTCGTCGAATCTGACGATACACAAATGCTCCAGCGAAGCCGATAAGAGTTGCTTGGTCGTGAACGACGCGAATGAGCAGGATAAGAACGTCGAGATCAACGCGTCTCCCCAACCATCGGCTTCGTCCATCAAAATTCGCAGATCGTCCTCGGTGCCGTCCAAAGCCGGACACAATCGGGATTCATCGAGTAGTAACGATTCCGGAGTTTCCACGGGGTCCTTGAGTCACAGAACCGGAGAATTCGTGGAATTCGAGCTATCGTCGCAAAGCAACCCGGTCAATCCGAGGAAGACTTGTCCCCAAAATTCGTCGTGTTACCACAGCAGCCTGCCGAGAAAATCGAAATCGAGCGACCCGCTGAGGGAATTGTCCTTCCAGTTTCAAAAGACCAAATGTCCTACGAAATCTTCATCGGCCGAGGGCGACATTCCGACGTGTCTGCCCAAGAACCATCATCACCACCATCACCATACAAACGGCAAGAATCCGAATGGGGGTTTCAGCAGTCCCGGTGAGGTTTCGTCTACGACACCGTATATCGACTCAAGGAGTACCAGTAGCGGTACCTCGGATATGTCCGATTACATCGAAACCTTATCGCTCTCGTCGCACTCTTCCTCTGATACGCCGGATAACTTGAGATTCGGAGGAAGGGCAGTCGCTACTACATTGCGTCCACGTAGTGGTAAAGAATACTACAAAATTGATCGTAGTATTTTAGTGGTAGATCAGAACCGCAGCGTACCAGCCACTGGTGCTAATAATTATGCCAATATCACGCCGGTTTTAGAGAAAAGCGAGTCACCTTCACCCGGTTACATCAGCAGTTCTCCGTTCGAGCAACCTCAACCTACTCGCGATCATTTTTTGTTCCCTGAAATTAACGAGACCGAAGCGGTCGAGAGTACCGAGAAAAATTGAATTTTCCTCGCTTTTTGTCCGTTTGTCAAACAATCGTTCGAGACACCTGCAAAGGTAATATTGGTTTTATTGGTAATTCAAAGAGTACGCGGTGTCACGGGGTTTTTTGTAATATTTTGTCACCAAGTTACGAAAAAACTGTAGCTGCGAATTTCAGCTTTAAATTTAAGAGACATCCGGAAAATTGATTAAGCGTGAAAATTTGTATTTTCGAAATTTCGAATTTGAATCTTGATTTTCCAGTCTTTGTGGTTGCAAATTGTCACACTGGTACACCGAACTCAAGTGTGCTGGTTTTCAAATTTTTGCAACTCGTCGAAATTCAATTTGTTCTACAAGAGGGAAGTTGTAAAATTTCAATTTTTATTTAATCTCGCGTGGAATTCGCACAAGTCAATTTCGGGAATTTCCAATCGTTCGGAAGTTTTTTTTAGTAAGTTAAAGTAAGTAGACTGAAGAGGTATCGAATGTCGTGGGAATCTTCACGTTATGTTTGTTCTAATCTTCCATGAGAAGCGAGACTTTTTATAGGAAAAAAAGCTTCCAGTCTATCTATGAGATACCATTGGCTTGAAAAAACTTGAAACATAATACAAAAAATGTATGTTGACTCCAGAAAGATATACAATTTTGAAAATTGAATTTTTCCTGGAATCAAAAAAGTCACGTCGAAATTTAAAAGTTTAATAACATATCTACAAAAATAGTTATTACATTCTACTAAAGATATAACAAAATTATATTCCAATAGTTTAAGAAAAGTTGAAGCCAATGTAAGATAACATTTTAGTTTTATTAAATTTCTGGAAATCATTTTCGCAGCGTTTGTGAAGAAAAAGGTCCAGTAAAAATGTCGAAATGAAATTTTGATATTCGCGTTCCTTTTGAGGCGACGCGAAAGTCATTCAAATTTTCTAAATTAGAAAAAGAGAAATATAATAATTATTTATTATTTCTGGAGATTGACGAAATAAAATATGAACATTTCCACGAGTTTCACGTTATCTCGAGTCTATGACATGTGGTTTTCATTCTAAGTCTCGGAATATATTAATCGTACTGGTGTTGCGGGGGGATTTATTAAAACAAGAAACGTGTGACGTGGATATGGTAAATAGAAGTGGTAGTATTAGAAATAGGAACAGTAGTACTAGTAGTGATAGTAATGATAATTAAACAATTGTGCGAATATTTGATTCGTTTGGGAAGGTAAACTCGAAGTTCCTAGGAAACGGTAGTAGAAATATTTGTTTCTATGTCTAAAGTGAAAAATAATCATTCATGAAAAAAAAAGTCTCTCCTTTAAAATTATTTTGACTATACTCTTGAATTTTTTCAAGCATTTCACCATTACTCTCCTCTGTTTAGAATTTTAATATATATTTATTATGTGTATAAATTCTGTTCTTTATAATTTTTTTTAATTGTATAATTTTATATTGCACAATATTTTTGGAAGAAAATTCTAAATAAACCTAGAATGTAATTAAAGCATGTAATTACACACATTGTTATAAGTTATTTTAAAAAATGAGTTTTATTTATGCATTTGAAAGTAGATTTTGTCTAAATTTCTTTTACAATTAGAATTTCACATTAAAATTTTCCAAAAAGAGGAAAAAAATGGTAATTTTTTACATGAAATCATCATTTTTGACAATTTATTCTTAACAAAGAAATGTCCACCCCGACAAATTTACTAAAATTGAAGAGTATAGTAAGAATAATATTTGCGGAAGAATCAAATACTTCCTACAACGATGGAAAACAATTTCTAAAAGCTGCTCAATAAAAAAAT
Organism: Gasteruption jaculator; assembly: GCA_949825005.1. Lineage (NCBI taxonomy): Eukaryota > Metazoa > Arthropoda > Insecta > Hymenoptera > Gasteruptiidae > Gasteruption > Gasteruption jaculator. The sequence continues at coordinate 8,435,945 of OX463770.1, forward strand.
GAGAGAGAGAGATAGAGAGAGAGAGAGAAAACTGTAATAGTTGTATAGTAAAAAATCCTGCCGTAGTAAATAAAGGCAAAAGAAAAGATTTGTATGTGAAAGCAAGAAGAGAGAGAGAAAGAAACATAAAAAAAATATGTGGAACTTAAAAAAAGGTATACTTTTGAACGGTATCAAAATATCGATTCTTTTCGAAAACGTTTTTTATTTTGTACAAGTATACTTTTATAATATAATATAATATGATATAATATAATATACAAAATAATTATGTATACAATAACTTGGGGTCTATTGTATGTATAGGTAACAAAGAATGCAATTAAAGGCTTTCTTTTCACCATCATTTTATTATATCATAAAACACGACAAAATGCATCAGAATTTCTCAACTTTTCTATGAGAATTAAAAGAATGAAAAAAAATATTTTATGAATGAAAATAAAAAGGAACTACATAATTCAACTTTCATTTGAATGGCCTTTACAGGGTTTTTTCATACTTCGTATAGAAAAAGGGGATAAATAAGTAAGAAAAAAGTTAAATAGCGTGTAAAAAGCCTTTAATGGTTTTCTTTTTTTCGTTTTCGTAACTATTCCATCGGTAATTTCTTAAGGCAATCAAAAATGGCACTAAGTATGTTAATCGCTAGAGTTTGGTAAAGAACGAAAAACTGATAAAGATAGTCAGGCCGAGATTTTTCAAACAAGCTGTGCCTAATATGTATATTTACACTGCTTAGAACGTCAAATTTCACTGCCATATTTTTGGCGTTTCTTTGTTTCCTCATTTTGAACATTTCTTCTGAAAGGAAAGTTGAAACTTTAGATTTTAGTGAGTTCCATTAGCTTCTCCAACGATGAGAATTTTGAAATATATATTTACATAACTTTCTACAATTTTACAATAGTTTATCTGTATTTATGTCGTTCCTAAAAACATATTTGCTTATTAATGATTTTTAATGGATAGAAAATTTTGAGGAAAATTTTAAAGAATACAGAAAATTTCTTTTAACGGTACTAAGTAATTCTAAGATTGCATCGCCTTCGAAACATAATTGTTGGATTGAGAATCTTAGCAATTTTGGATTTCGATAATTTTGCAAAATTTCTTTCCTTCGCCAAATCTCATTTCATGCCAATCTTTTGTAGAAAAGGGTTTAAGAAGTAAATTTATTCCTGAATAAACGCACAAGAGAGAGCTACAATTCCAATGTAGCGAGTGAAAATTAAGGATACAGAAATTTAGAGCTTCCTCAAAATGAAGAAACAAAGAAAACTAAGAAACTATAGATGTAAAAAAAAACGCTATTACAGCCTAATATAAAGGAATCCTTCCAATTTCAAAGATCTCATGGCACTTCGCAACGTAATTAGTTACAAATTCATTAATTCTTGAAGAGCGTTTCGTTTCTTGGTACCTCATTTCCCCAATTCTTTCCTTTTTATGAATTAACTTTATAATATTCGGGTGAAGAACTGCACAAGTGCGGGCGTATATTTTATTTTAATGGCCGAACATTCGTCTTAAAAAAAAGTATAAGAACATTATTTTTTATGAATAATGAATTACTTTTTCCCGGCCTTAATAATAACGAAAAGTTTGTACGATCTCAACGAGACATGTTCGTTTGCGTTTTCCTACAAAAGAAGATGTGAACAGATTCCGTTGTACTAATTGGAGTGGAGTTAATTCAACTCTCCGGTGCGATATTACATCATTAATTATTTTGATAGCAAAGATGCATTTTCGTTTACTTTGTTTTATTAAACTTTTTCATTTTTTCTACATTCGACTAAGGCTCATGAATCTTTTTCTTGCATTTGGTTTTCTAAATGCGAGAAATGCATTCCACACATTGCATTTACAAATGCATTTTAAAATTTGCATACTACTCAATTATAATCAAGTAGTCTAACTTATTTTAAAACCAAATTACCAAAATTCTTAAACATTTAAAAAAATTGTTCAGCTTCTTAAGATGCTCTTATTTAAAAAATTTCAAATTATTGTAAACTTTAGATGCATCGATGGTGTTGAAAGATATTATCGTAATTCAGTACAATATTAATTGAAGAGCACTCGATAATGCAAATTTCGGTTCGTTTGCGTAGAAATAGGAATGTAGCAATTTGCGATAGCAGTATTTCTCGGTACTACAATTTTCGTGTTAATTCAGAATCGATCCAAACTTTTCATAGTTGTAAACATTCAAGTGCATTTTTCAAGAGCGTTATAATTTTATTAATACCATCAACTTGCATTTTCACGAATTGGAATTTGTGAGTTTCGAGAACGACGTAACAATTGAACGTACTTCAAAGTAAATTTCAATTAAACACCTTTCAAACGAATTCATGGATGGACAAAATTTGTAACAGTAATAGCGTTGTTTAGTGCCACTTAAAACGCTTCTCGATTTCCACTGCTTTTCAATGAAGCAAACACTTACGGTTCAAGGATTTCATCACAATCATAAGGAAGAATCGAAGATATTCCTTTGATTCCTTCAGCGATATCTTAATGCAACGAATTGATTGATTTGTTAATTGCAATATATATAGTTATATATATAATATATATAGATATATTTACGGCTGCCACAAACATTTCTTTTATCATTGAAAAGAAATGAAATGGAAGGAACGTACTTAAGAGAAAAAGAGCATTGTATTACAGTACTAATATTATTATTATTATTATTATCATCATTATTATTATGATTATCTATGTAATATTTATTTAAACGGTATTTCTAAGGTAAATTGTTAGAATCTTAATGCGTTTGCCAAAAATTCGCTCGTAGATTTTAAGGGAGAATGATGCTTTGAAATGATATTTTTTGAGAGATGTCTGAATAAAAGGAAATTCTCGATCGCTAATTTTTATAATAATCTTGGTACAACATGCTGGGATGCTTGGGAATTTTTCGGAAGGATGTAGTGATAAATGGACACGCAATAAATACGATAAAAAAGAAATGAATTAATTATGGTTCGAATTAAATGAAGATATTAGTGAAGTATTTGTGGGGTAGAGTGTTGTCGAAGGAAATCAAAAAATAGATTGAAATCAAAAAACGAGGATAAAAGTGTGTACGTGGAGTGAAACTGTATCGGTAGGTGACCATTTTAAAGAGCACGAATTCGAAATATCGAATAACTATGTAATTTTTTTTTCTTCAATTTAAATTCACCCTTTTTCAAAATACCAATAAAAAAATTGAAATTTTAATTCAACGCAACTAAAATACAATTATTTTGCTTTCATGGGTATTTTTGCGAACATCTATATTGAAATGTCATATAATGACAAAACTCCTGTTTAAAATTTTTCCTAATTCGGAAATTTTTCTACGAGTTCTTGAAAATTTTTAAATTTTACGTATTCATATAAATTCGTTGTTATAAAGAAAATCCCAAGATTATGCAATTTGTCACCCAATTGAATTTTAAATACTTTTTTTACAGCTTTAAAAAATTTCTTGAAATGGTCAGCTATTGATTCAACGACAGGTATTATTGCAGACAATTAAAACATTTCTAAAAGAAACGAAATACATTCGAATCAAAGCGTTGCGAGAAACAGTATTAGGTATAAACAATGTTGTAACAAAGCAGCTGTTGTTCCTTGATTTGTAATTTATACTGGTACGTCATAACGATAGGATATATATAAATATTGTTTCGGGAACACATTATAAAAATTACAAGTATCAATAGTTTCCTAAGAATTTTTAACATCGCTTATTGTTTGGGGTAAAGAAATTTTGGAAAAACCGTAGTATTATAGTTAAAGAAAAATACAGACTGGCGCGATTTCAATCTATACAACACGATTTTCTAAAAGTATTAATGAACAAAAAGTATGTAGTATTACTTCAAGACTGACGTATTAAAAGAGAGAAATATTAAGCGTGAAAAGACTTAATCACTTTTTGTACTAGCTTCTCTCAAAGACGCGCTCTTCCAGAAGAACATTTGGTTTTTTCTAGTTCGGAGAATTATTCTGGAAGATCTTCTTTTTTAAATGAAGCCAAAATTCGACATTTTCCAAAATTCATGACGATTCAACAAATGCATTTTAAAATTTGCAATGTCGGAAATGAATGAATTGCAAAATTTACGATTTGTAATTGTGTGATATTGGTTTTTTCAGCAAAAACCGAAAATCCTTGGCACATAAAGTTACATTTTTTTAATAATCTTGTAGTAGAGAAACAACAGTAAATTTTATTAAAATAATTTAATACAATAGTATTTTTAATACGGGAATAAAAAACGAATACACCAATTCCAAAAAACAAACATTTAACGATAATATTTTAGGAAAGTGTCGATTCTCAGCTTCATAAAATTTCAATTTAACAAATTTATTCTAAAAATGATTATTTTCAATAAATCATAAGTTTCGAATTTCCAAATTCATTAATCGAACAAAGTTCCATTTCTACTAATTTTTCAATTAAAGAAGGACTTGTATTATATTATTTAACTTGAAACCTCATACTTTTTCCTTTAAATGTAACTATATTTATAAGAATGACGAATGAGCAATTTTGCACAGGAGCCTTATACGAAGTGCTCAGTGTGAGTCTTAAAAATAGGAAAAAAGTCGTGGAAGAATTGAAAAAAAACGAAGAAACGACAGTAAAGGAAAGAAGAATCCTTTGCTATCAAATATTTATTAATAAATAATGGGCCACACTAAAAAAAATGAATATTTCAGGTACATATTTAAAAATTTACATGCTTTCTCCGCATGTATCTTCAAACATGCAAAAATATATTATACAAATATATTAATGAAATTAATGAAATAAAAGTAAAAGTAATTCTAAGGATACATTAATAGTAATAATATTAATTACTTACAAAAAGAAACAACGTATTCTTAAAATCGTAAAATATAAGGATTCGAAACCCTTTTCCAAGAGGAAACAAAAAATAAAAAATAAACAAGAAAAATATTTAACGCGTATATAAAATTTTTAGGTGTAAGGAACGAATTGAATTTTAAACAGTTTCTAAGGAATATTAATAAGTTTTTCGTGAAGCTATTCACCAAATATTTGGAAACGTTGCGAGTTGTAAAATTGAAATTTTGTTTAGACACTTTCGGTTTTTGACAAAAGTGTCGGATTCAAAAATAGTAGATTTTGCTGTTAGGAATTGTAAAGAAGGTGAAAAGTGTGAAATTGGAATTTTTCTTTGAATTTGAAATTCCAATTTCATTACGAATCATGGTAATTTGTTTTATGATTTTTAAACCACTTTTAATTGTATAAAAAATGGTTATTTGAGATTTTAGAATGTCTTCGAGTTTCGAGATATTCTTTTGCCACCAAATAAAAATTAAATAATAATTGGAGTGATTATTCCAACATTTTTTGTAGATGTGAAATATTTCAAATAGCAACATCCACTATTAATTTTTTTTTTCAATGCAGTCTTCATAGAAAAAACGGCGCCAAATTTAGTGAATAGCTTTTCGAATATTCAACTTTTTAATTAAAAAGAAAAAGACATCTTTTTTTACACAATTGTATGCTAGTCAAAAAAGATAACGATAAAAAGAACTTTTTACGAAGGAAATGGTGGTTTTATATTTTTCTCGTGGATTGACGCAAAAAAAAAATAATTATGTATTTACAGGAAAGAAAGTCAGTTACAATTAATTTCGAGATTGCATTTATTATTTAGCGACACGAATAAGTATTTCATTTCCTCGTCGTCTTGAACGTGGGGACAAATCTCATTCTGTAAAAATAACGAAAAAACCAAGAGAAATCCATAAAGTGGGAGAAAGGGATTGAAAACAAAAAAAAATGAAAATAACAAAGTATAAGCCATCGACGCACTGACTTAAAAAATATTTTCAACAACCATATCTAAAAAGAAAACGAGAAGAAATTTTACTCATGATATATTTAATAATAATATACCGGATAGATTAACAAGAGGGTATTAAGTCCAATCTAAAATTTTTATGTAAATAAACAAAGTAGTTGTGGTGTGAAAAAAATTAGAGGTAGCTGTAGTAAAAAAAAAATATTGATAATTAAATATAGCCATTTCGTGGTTCAGTGGAATAACGAAAGAAAGCAGGAAAAGGGGATAACAACCGTATTACAATTATTTGGAATGCAGAATGTGTAGAAATAGCAAAAGAGTGGAATTGCAAATACAAAAACGAATCTTATCGACTTTCTTTGTTTGATCTAACGAAAAATAGTAGTACAATAAACAGAATGACACTTATACATATACATAGATATGATATTATATTTAATAAAAGCAAAAGGGGATAATACAAATTGCGGACAGTCGAATTAACGAGATATTATTACTTTTCCGTGAAATTCAAACAAATAGGAAATGTACGAGGTAAATCAGTGACACAAAGCTTGTAGAAATCTACAGAACGTAACAGGGGAATTTCATTGCAGAAAAATGAAGGAAGTTTGCATCCGCTTTTTTTTTTTAATACAACTTTTATTTTAATTGCGTTCTTGTTTAATTATTCATGTATTTAATGTTACAACGATCTTATTGGTGCAGAAATAGTATAGAAGTCTTTGATTTGTTGCGTAGTTTATTCTGGTTTTACGTACTATAATTATTTTAATGTGTTTACCAGATTTGAAGTTATACTGAAAAAACGTGGATCAAGTAAAAGTTGTTAAACTGGTATGTCACTGTGTTAAAAATGACGGATTACTGGAGGATTTGCAATAGTCAAGGGACACGGACATGTTTCCAGTCGAGTTTCTCATATAAATCAAACTTCGAGAAATTAATGAATATTCATACGGATAATAGTAATATCAATTAATATTAATTAGAATAATCTCCAAGAATTGACGTACGAGTGTAACCATTTTTACTCGGAATCTGGTTTTTTAGCGTAACAAAGGAAATATCGCCGTGAGTAATTGTTGCCTTCAAATTTCACAATGAACCATTTCAAAATATCGCCAGGCAATTTTTGCTACGTTCAAAGCTGTTTTTGTGCGATTTTTTTAATGGATTATTACGATGGACATTACATGAAATGCGGGGAAAAGAATTGCATAAAAACAGGTTTGACTGTACTACGTTTTATGTTACTTTGTGGAACCTACAATTTATTGAGAAATTGTTTATAAAAGTTAAATACAATTGATACGGAAGGAAAATGCAAAGAGACATCGAAGGAATGAATTTTTTTAAATAATTTTAACTTTCCGTTGTTGTGGTAACCAAGACACGAAATATGTGTCTATGGTGGACCGATACTGGATCGAGCCAATTCGAGTTGGCCCAGTAATGGATCTCCGCAATTTATTTCTAAATATCGTCATAGTTGTAATTCGTTCGAATGAAAACACATCGGCGTATTTCTTCTAAGCGTATCTATACTTCACTTATTTGCTTAATTATTGTGATACATTTCATACAATTAATGGTAATTTTTCCATAAGTAGAATATAATTTCTGCGTCGACGGTGAATTAGCTCTGTACTAGAAATATCTTCTTCCTTGCTTTTTGCTCCGCTTTTCCGAAATAGGGCTCCGTGTCACGCTTAATGTGAGGGTGAAGTTCGGATCGATCTCACAAGAGTGTCAAAATGCAAAGGTTGCAGTATTGTAAAGAAAATATATATGAAACCGGTGAATCCGAAGCTTTGATTGGTTTTTACAATAATTTCAAAACCAATACGTAAAAAAAGGATTTGTTAAAGAGAAAAATACAATTATGCTACTACTACTTCTTAATTTTATTAATATTGTATTTATTAAAATTCCTATACCTATGAAATTAACTCATTGGAAAAGAAATGCGAAAATTTACAATTATCTCCCGTACAAAATAGTGTCACTATTTTATTTATTAATTTTCCTACAAATTTGTATCAGTTTCCTAAGAATTTGTTTTATATAAAATTGATATTAATACATATTCGACTTTATATTAATATATTCATATTTGTATTAATACATTCATTGAATACAAAATTTCGCAATTAGTTTTATTGCTTCTTGCTGTAATTCCTTCATCGTTACTATTTTCAAGAAGAAACCCACTTTCTTCAAGAGACTGTTTTGTTCGCTCTGAGAACCTTGTAAAATGGGAAATTGTAAATTCTGAAAACGCCACGAGCTCGATCCGAGCTTTATTCTTCTTCTCCACTTCTATTGTTTAAGAGGAAAAAATAAGAAATAGTATTTCAGCAGCGAGTACTATTATTAAAATAGCATTGCTTTCCATCACATTGCTTTTTGCAAGACAACCGCTCGAGACAAAGATCGGAAACGGGATCTATTGTATTATTAAATACGCCTGTGACAAGTTCGCTCTCCCCTGTAACAATTAGTCTCAGACTCCCCTAATTTGTTTTCTGGCGATGTTACAAACTTTCGTCTTTCGTTGAATGTACGAATGCATTAATTAATGAAAGGGAGCTAGAACAGAGGCGAAGGGAAATTCACACTTCTATTCAGTCTCTTTATGTGGCAACAGAAGGAGTGGAAGGAAGTAAATAAAAAAAAAATATCTCACGTGTGCCATCTGTTGTGTACGCCTTTACGCAACTGCTATTCCAAAAAAATAATAAATTATGGACAGAGGAAAAGTAAATATGAAACAAAAAAAAATGATAGAAATTGGGAAGATGTGTATGAATTGCATTTATTCTGTGAAAATGAAATCTCGAGTGTTCTTGCAAACCATTAGAAATTCGAAATTAAATGTATTTGAAATTTAATAATTTCAAGATAATTCGAAATATTAAAATATATTAATTATTTCAAGTAGACCTGAAAAAAAAATATCGAAATATTAATAATTTGAAAATAATTGAAAACTCAAGATGTTTCATCTCCTTTTTTTATAAACTGGCTGTTTTCTAAAATTGCCCTACCCGGAAACAACGCGAAATTTCGGATTTATATATTGACTTTAAATAAAAAGTGTTTCAGGAACGATCGAAATTTTACTTTCAATTTATTCTGTGTATTGTGTACTTAGAAGGGAGTGAAAATTCCATTAGATTAGGATTAACGAAAAAAATGGTATAAAACGGAGTAAAAATTTGAAAGAATAAAAAAATTGTGTATGTCAAAAGAAGAAAAAAATCATGGATAATTTTAATTTTGGATTTCCTTGAATTTCGCATTTTTTTTGGTAATTTTGTATATCAAAGAAATTGACGATTTCGTTGCCTCGAATATAAATAACGTCGAAAAAGTTACTGAAGCCTCGACAGGTTTTCTGAAATCTAGGGCTTCACTTAACTCTCGAAAATTCATGGAAGGAATTCGGATATAGCAGTTTTGTACGTGTACGATATTTTTGTAAGGTGCGAATTTAGTATTTTAGCCTTTGGAAACCTTATTTCTCGAGATTTTCATAAAATTTTAAGGATCTCTATATTTTCGCCAATCATTCCGACAAGAAAAAAATTGAAAGATTGTTATTATTCACGGCTTTTGTAAATCTATCGTTTTTCCAATAATGAAAAAGTAGATAAATATCTTTCGTTTGCTGGATTTTAATAGGCAAACCTCCGTTGCATTGGCATTTCAATTATGGAACTAACGGTTGTCATGTAGAAAAAGAATTTTGACGTCGCTATATTATGTGGCATTAAAAATAAAATATTATGAAATTTTTTTATGTGCACTAAGAGTGCTGTATTTAGCAACTTTTCTATTCTTACTATTATTATCATTCTTATTTTGAAAAGAATTTCTAAATAATCGACTTTTTTTCCCAATAACACTTTTTTTAGCTTTTTTTTCTAACTGATTTATTTTTTATCTGCCGTTTCTTCGTTGACAAATTTTTATTGTTACAAAAAAATCTCTTTTCAACGAATGTCTATGAAAATCCAGCTGCAATGACGTAATGAGATTTTTGCAAGAGAGAAGAAAAATCACAACTGACGTTAACAAATAAATAAAAAGAAAAAGAAAAGTATGATAATTGAAAAATCATTGAAATTACGACTAGTAAATAAGCACCACGAATAAATAGAGCTTATCCAAATGTACCACGCCGTTTTGGCGACGTATAAATTTGAAAGAAATCTTTGAAAGAAATAAGGAAGAAAGGAAAGAAACAGAAACAGAGAGAACACAAAAAAAGGTTAATAAGAAATAAATGAATTATAATATTATAACTACAAAGAATAATAAAAATAATAAATATTTCTCGATTTTTATCTACACCTGATACCGAAAAACGTTATATAAAAGCGGGTATTTCATTTTTCTTTTTTTTTTCATTGTGATTATTATTATACTGTAAAACAAATTACCTATAAAATACATAAACACACACATATACCAAAAATAACAGACACTCAACGAAACAAGTAAATTACTATTGTAAGCGAGCAAAGGTAAAAACGAGGTGTAAAGGATGATTATACGCAATTTTGTAGTAGCTCAGGTCTGAATTTATTTAAGAGGGTAGAAGATACGAAATAAAAGTATTTAAAAAAAACATACGAGTGTACAGTTTTTTTAGAGTGTGTATCTCAACCAGTCGGGAAATTTCCTTTTTGTATTTATTTATTTATTTACTCATCTACCTGTTCATTCATTTACTCAGTTTCTTAGTTATTTATTCGTTTCCCTGTTTACTTATTTACTTGCCTACTGTTGGGAGCAGAAAAGTTGACATTTGTACTATTTGGCTGGTTACAAAAATGCTGGTGTATCACCTTCATGTATAAATAACCATAAATGTGGCCCTTCAGCCAATCCGAGCCGACTGCCAACATCTCAGGTCCCAACAGTACTTATTTCGTACCATTTGGACCTCGTAGGTTCATTGTCGGACCTATAAATGCTTGCCTTTTCTTAGATCCACATTGACATTTTTCTCCCTTCCATATACCTCCCAATCGACCCCATGGTGTTTTTCCATAGACATGCATTTTACCCGTCCCGCACACTTGTTCCTTTCGCTCCATGGCTTTTTGCTGGTTGTAGTCTGAGATTCAATAACCCTAATTGCATTCAACATTGCAAATAAGGCTTGTTTATTTTTTATTTTATATTTATAAAGTAAAAAAACATATTATAAAGTATAAATTGAAAAAACGTGTCTGTTTCCTTTTTTCCTCTCAATTTTCCCCTTTCAGATATTACGTCTCAGCTTCCCCTATTTCTCAATTTTTCTCTTATACCGGTTCATTTATCATTTTGGATATTAATGGTTTTAAGATATTGCATATTAATTGAACATTAAGAAACATTGTCAGTATTAATTAATTATCATAGATCTTGAGATTTATTGGGTTGGAAATAAATAATGAGACACCAGCAGAAATACTGTCATTAATTAATTTAATATAATTTCATTCTCTTTAACTTGAATACAATGTTATAGTAATTTGTTGTTGTATCTCTTGGCAAAACAATTGTTTCATTGTAGATCTTTACAAAAATACATGTCCACATCCTCCAAGATATAATCAATTTTTTTTTATCATCCGATTTGTTCTCTTTATAATTATACATTATTCATTTCTGTCTCTAAAATAATTCGTAATTACCTAATCTACCATAATGTTTTTGCTTATTTATCCCTCTTTTTGTCTAAACAGTTATCTATTTTTTTTTGTATGCACAGTGACGGCAAGAATAAACGTTTCATTTTCTTGTTTGTTAATTATTGTACTTTTAAGATGAAAGTTTGCAACTTGAAAAGAAAATAAATGTTACAAGAAATGCCACAATCGAGTCCTATATTTACAATATATTCTGAAATGCACTTAAAATGGCAATAAAGATATAGTCGATGTTTGATCGTTTTTTTTTCAATTATACAGAATAATAATACAATAATATAATAATAATAATAATCAGAATCTTCAAATATTTAATTTCTTAAAACATGAAATTATATCTATTCATCTAATGGCACTTGCAGCTTATGAATTCTAATTATTTTACTGTCAAGCTAAGACTTTGTACATTTATTCTTTTCCTGGAAATATGAACAAGGCTCTTTGGCTTTTTTTACACGTTTAGTCGTTTTTTTTCATCTCTATCCTCCTTTTTTTGGATATTATTATTTACACTCTGATGTTATTTTAAATAAATTAAAGGTATATTTTGAGTGTTTTTGGAAAGCAAGGGTTGGTGCAATTCGTGTAAAATATACGTTTGATTTATTTAGAAAATTTTGGGGAAAGACTAGAGCCTAAGTAACGCTAAAGCATTAAAATACTGTTACACTAATCTCCTTGATTAATTACTTAACTACATTTCGTTTCTTTTTTTTCATCTTCGAACTTCGCGTCGTTGCCTTTCAAAATTCTTACAAGTTTATGATTGGACATACCTTGAATAAATTTAAATTATTTGGAAGGTTTATACTTTGGTTTTAAATTTAGTTTGCGGTGTTTTAGCACAAAAAGAGTAAATTTCCAATTTTAAAATACGGCAGTTTCAAAAACAATTTGTTTATGGCCAAATTGCAATTTGGAGTTTCATTTTAGTTTTAAATAATTTTCTCCCAAAAATTTGAGATATAACTGCTTGAAATTTATATATAAATATTCGAATTTTTTTTTGCAAAATAAAAGACTTCGAAATTATTTAAATTCATACCAAAGGTAGCAAAACTTTAGAGAAATTAAAACTAAAGAGTAGCAGTCAGAAAAATACGAATAAAATCTATTATACAAAATGCTAGTGAAATAATTAAAAAATAAGGATGGTAATTGGTAATTAAAGTAATTTGGACTATTTACAAAACAACTTATAAAAAATATTAAAAAATGAGATATCGTTTAACACGTCCAGCAGTACTACTCACAATCAGTAACGCGAAAGTCACTCGAATTACACTGAATTTCATGTGATCCAGGGACTTTGCTCGCAATGTGTTGAATAATAATCGCTTAAAATCGTCCATAAACAATCAATCAATCTATCTTTCACTCGTTTATCCTTCGTAGAATATTGGCCTAAGTTCTGTGACTAAATTGTTCTAAAAGCTCAAGCTGAAGTGCTTATGATTATACTATAAATGGCAAAAAGCACAGGTTTGTCATATATTTATAGGCAATTAGGCGTATGTACATAAAAAAATCATTATTTATCTAACATAAGTACAACGTGCCATTAATTTTGTATGGATTCAACTTTTCGTTACGTGGAAATAAATTAATTTATTCAGGAATAAGTATAAACTTTAAAACCGCTTGAAATCTTATTGTAATATGTGATTTTTGTTTAAATTCTAATTCAAATGGTGTCAAGAAACGAGAATTTTATAATATTTTGTTCTACGATAATTCGACCACCGAAAATTTCACTTTCAAATTTCTAACTTTCCCAAGCAAAGTTTCGTTGGTTTTAAAATATCAAAATTGAATGTATTTACTTTGAAATAAGCGAATCCAAAATACTTCAAAAATGCGCTTTCTTTCACCTCACATCAAATGCAAAATAGAACATCTTTCTAAAATATATAATTTCTCCTTCAAATGCTTTCCCAAATTTGAAAATTAGACAAATTTGGTACCTGCTTATTCCCGAAACTCGTTATTTTTTATTGTGCACTAAGAATGCAATCAAAATTGTATAACTCATTAAGTTTTGGGGAAATACTTAGATTCTGACTTTGAGATCGATTTGACTGGAAAACAAGTGAACTGAAAATAAATAATTGTAATGAAATTTGCAATACGTCTGTGATTCGCTCGATTGAATTTCGAGAAAATTGCCGTGGCAAGATTTCGAGGTTTCACGAGTTTTTGTAATTCTACCGGTGACCTAAAAGTTGTCAAAATTTATTAATGACCATATAGCAATAGTTAGAATTATCGTAATACTCAAAAACTGCTAATCTGTACAATGTTTATGAAACTCTGTCAAATCTTTTCCTAAATATAAAGAACAATTGCACTTATAAAAAAAAAAGTTATCATAATTTCCAATCACACAAGAATAACGACGACGTATTAATTGTCGATTATCAAAATCGTAAATCCCGTCGCCTCCATTTTTGTGCATCCCGAAACGATAATACTTTTTTCTGTACAGTTGCGCCAGTCAATTTATTTTTGTTCAAATACATATTCTATCTCTCTTGTTCGTATAAGTATGGTAATATATATTTAATTTAAAATCTCACGTACTTTTCTATCGGGTAACGGTGTATCCTTTTAAGAGTTTGTTTTTACCTTTAAGTTTGAAGTATTAAGTAAAATAACTATATGTTGAATAAATAAAGTATTTCTCGAAATAGTACATATAGAAAGAGTTGTTGAAAAATACCCTGTGTATTTCTCTTTAAAAATCAATCGAGCACCAAAGAAAAATGATATGTGAGTGCAGTAGTCGTAGTTTCTCTTTTCTTCGGTTATTCATTTTTATATTAAATATATGATATCTTTTTTCCTTAAAGCCATATTCGTAAAGATAAAGATCCAAATCTGCACTCTTGAAAAGGCGATTAATTAGATTCATAGTTTTAATGTTTTAATATTTTTCTTCTTTTTTTTTCAACTAAGAATTCTCGAGCATGAAATAATCATGTGTGAAATATAGGAATTTTCGGATTAAATATATTTTTTGTTTGCTTATAGAAAAGAATTTTACTTATAGAAAATTTTATAAGCAAAAATGTTTTTCACTTATAAAAACCGTTTACTCTGGCAATTTGCGATGGTCAATAAAAAAGATACGGATTTAATCGAAGACACAAGTGAGGTCGTCTACTTTTGCATGGTTGTTTAAGGAAATTTAGAATAATTGCAGTAATTATACGGTGTAGATGATTTTTCGCAATCTGGTGCACTTTTCATGCTCGAGAATCCTTAAATTTCAGTTGGCTTCAATTATAGAGAATAATTTTAGCTGCGTCATGCAACGAGTTGATATTTCAAAGTTCGTAGGTTGAAAAAAATCATCAGTTTCAGAACTTTACTGTTCTTGAATTTCAAGTATTAGGCCTGCGCTTGTTTCAAAATGTTTCAGAACCAAGAAATTATAGTTTTGAAATTTTGCTTTGCATCTTCGTTTCCTTTCCGCAGCCAAAATCAATCCCCGTAAATTAAAATTTCCTTTTTATACACGGAGGAACTAATAGTAATAGGGCATTCCATAAAAAAAACGTAAAGAAAGGTTCAAGAATTTTGTACCATTCTTCGCTCTTTTGGTAACAAACGTCCCATTTGTAGTCCCTTTTAAAGGAGCCAAATATAGATGTGCCTTTCTTTGCGCTTTTTAAATAGAAAATGTCATGTCCCAAATTATTTGCATTAAAATTCGAAATTGTTCTGGAGAGACCTTCTTGTTTTTTTTTTTCTAAATTTTCGAAATCCTGGCGTCCAACTTTGAAACCCCAATTACAAAATTTACCCTTAGGGTAATTTTCGAAATTTCATTGGACACTAAATGGTTCAATTTATACGAAATTAACAGAAATTAACATCCAGTTTCAGGATGGTGTTAATATTCCATAAAAGTGCCAAAAATTTTGCTGCACGTCCCAACCATATTTTAACGATAATAACCCCTCGAAAAAATTTCGGTTCCAGAAAAAATTTCGAAATCCAGTAGAAGATCGCACTCCTCCGTGATAAAAAGACCAAATCATTTCAATTTCCACCTTACTTCCTCTGCAAACGAATAGGCAACCTGCTATTATCCCTATTACGCGGACTTTGTGCTCTACTAGAAGATGCAGTTTGACAATGTGAAAATTTCTGGCATAATTTATCAACTTCCTCGTCGCTAGAGCTAAATCTATTCAAATGCCTCTCGGTGTTAGTCGTGGCACTACCTTTGAGATTATCGCTATCACAATTGAAGTGTAACAAGGATCTTATCGGACTGGAGGCTCTCGTGGAAGGCGCCGTGCGACTTCCAGAGGTGATGATATTCCTCAAGGGTATCTTGCTCAACCCTTGATTATGGTTGACGTCCAGAGTCGAGTACCTCCTCAAAGTACGCGAATTGCTTCTATCAATTTTCTCGTAATTCATTTGTATACCCAAACTGTGTCTCTTGAATTTCCTATTATCCTTCTCGCTATTGGACGAAGACAAAGGCGCCGACGAGGAAGAAGAAGAAGAAGTTGTCGAATTCGAGGAGTAACTAGTCGTCGTATTCCTCATCCCTCTGTTAACGTCTACCGTCCATTTATTACCGATACTTTTATTGTCTTTATCGAAGATTAGGGAATTGCGTTTCGACTTTTCCTCGGACTTGGACTCGAAACAGTGGAACAATTTGTGATGCTGCGGCGTGGAGAACCTCTTGGCTCTCATCATATCGCCCGGATTATTATCCGTCATCCTCTGCCTGATCCCGTCCTCGTAATCGATGGCGCTGCTTCTGATCAAATTCGGGTGGTTCGTCCTCTGTCGGATACAGTCCTCGTACTCCATCGAGTGCCTCTTTATCAGCTTGTTGCCCTTGTCGAAGTTATTAACCCTGCGGCGATTCCTGTCCATGGTGTTGTTGATCCTCCGGTTCACGATATCCTGCAAATTGGGTATCTTGGACGCGGACGTGGACGTCGACGTGTTCTCGCTGGACAGCGACGAGGGGATCCTGATGCCGGTGTCCACCAGGAACTCGTCGTCCAGCAAGTTCACTGGAATTTCCGGCATGGAACTGAAAGCCCAACAAGAATTATAATGCGCCGCGTTGGTGAGTGCCCGTAGCGCCGCTAAATCGGGCGGTGACGTCACTGCGCTACTCTTATTCAAATCCTTCAAATTGTTATCGCGCGTTAGCAGCAAATTTTGCAGAAACTTTTGTCGGTCCTCCTGAAAATGCGGAGACAGGAACGACCTGGTCAGGTCTGTCGGGTAGAAGTCGTACTTTTGCGGGTAATAGTGTTGGTACTGGTTCTTGAACCTCGCGTTGTCAATGTCCGAGTAGAGACACGTGCAGCAGAATGGCTCTTGGAGAGAAGGCGACGCGGGGACCGACGAAGAGGACGTCAGTTTCGGGGGTGGTATCGTCGAGGAAGTGGTGGGAATGTGTGCCTGGATGAAATCGTCGCCCAGCAATTCGCAACAATTGCAATGGGACTTGTCGTGGTTCCACAAATGATAGTCGTGGGGGAAAGTAGCGGGGTAGCAATGGTTAATTGTCGATTCTTTGATCCTCTCCCACGGGTACGACGGGGTTGTCGTCGTCGAGGTCGTGGTTAGCGTTGATGTCGTGGTTAGTAACATGCTGTTGGAAGTTAGACGTGCCCAACTTGAGGTCAAGTTGTCACTCGAAGTACTGGAAGAAGCATTGGACAGAAAGAAAAGGAGATTTTTTAGAGTCCCATAGGTGGAAACCAACAAGACCCGGTTGCCACGAATTTCAGGGAGAAAAACACACATGAGCCGTTTATTTGGAAAGTGACCGAAGTCCAATATTGTGAGTTTTTTTTTGTTGTCAACTGTAGTAACGTGTGCCACTTGAAGTTGCAAAGGCACCAATAGTTGACCATTTTCGAAAAAACCATAAAAAATAAAAACATCGCATCTTATAAAATTCTTATTTTTTATGGTTTTTTTAAAAAATGGTTAACTACTGGTATCCTTTACCTTAGTTGTTTTAAAAAACATGTCGCGGAATTTGAACCAGACTGGACACGGGCCACTTTTCAAAATAAATGGCTCGTATTGAAAAAAAAAAAGCGTTCTAGATCTTAACTATATTAGCCTAATTGCAAAGTATAAAATTCATTCAATGGAAATAACTGTGCGTCAAGTATCAGTTAAATTCTCTTTAAAGAATTTTGTCACTGGTGCAGTAACAGAATTAGTTAAAATAAATGAATGGGTCGCCTCAAAAACGTTGTAAGCTACAAATTGCAAAATGTTGAAAAACCCCCGAAAATGAAAAAAATAACCTGATAAAATTTTTTTTAAGAATTTTTTTTAATGGATGGATTTAAAAAAAAATCCACCAGGTTATTCTATTCATTTTCGAGGGTTT
Organism: Gasteruption jaculator; assembly: GCA_949825005.1. NCBI lineage: Eukaryota > Metazoa > Arthropoda > Insecta > Hymenoptera > Gasteruptiidae > Gasteruption > Gasteruption jaculator. Next base: position 8,453,899 of record OX463770.1, read on the forward strand.
TTGAAAAATTTGCAATTTGTACCCTACAACGTTTTTGAGGTGACCCATTCAAATATTCTCCGGCAGCACAGATAGTGATAATTTTGTTCTTGAATCAAAAATATACTTTTTTTTCTATGAAAGTGTTAGGGGTTGGAAAAGTAGATTAAATTCAAAATCTAATTTCTATAATTTTTCTTTTCTACAAAAAACACTGAAAAGCGGAAGAGCGAAGTTTGCGAATTCGTGGCAACGGTTTGACTGATGTTAATTTCGAAAGAATTGGAAAGAATTGGAGGAAACAGTGTTAAAGTTCGCAAAAGTTCAGCTGTATCTCTAGAGACTAGTTTTCGTAAAGGAGGAAGTTATTATTTACTCGAGAAATTTGCCGGCTGCTAGGTTTCAACCACTAACTTTCGACAAAAGACGGGAACAAGACTGAACTGGAGTATAATGAGATTTCGCCACATAAAGTTATGTTAATAAATTTTAGTCGTTCCACAGTTCAATGCAAATAGCAAAATTCCGGGGCATCGTAAGATCGATCCGAATATTTGATATTCAAAAATAAAAGCGTAAAAAAATTGTAAGGTTTTTAATGCTTACCTCGCTTTGGAAGTGTCAGTAATCTGCCGAGACGGAGATGTTGATGGTTCTGTAATGTGGAATTAGGTATTTCTCTATCTGATTCTCTCCAATTTTTAATATTAGAAATATATAACATATAAAATAATAAATTATATAAATATTTTTGAATTGCGTAATAAAAAGATCGTCCAAATATAATTTTTCCAGAATTTACAAAATAATCTCCTGCCTTCAAGTAAATAATATTTACTGTTAACTTCGTTTTTATATTTTCTGAATTATTGATGGAGCATTCTCAGTCAGGGAGAGAACAAATTATTTATTTCAGATGATCGCAATCGGAGGATTGTTTAAAGCAAAACACTATTTTTTTAGAACTTCTTGAAACATAGATTTTTGAATGGGCGAAAGGGTTTGAAAAATTACTTATGATTTTGAAAAGAATGTTCCTAAAAATCCCTCTTTTTTTTACTCCTAGACTGAGCACGATCCCGTAACAATAAATTGGAATTTTAAAACACTGAATGTAGATTAAAAGTTTATTTTGTTAAATAGTGTTAGAAAAATGACACCAAACTTTATAAAAATGACTCAAACGAAGATTCAACGATGCCGATGAGAGTTGAAGCTTTTAACACTCCCTTTTTTTGGTGAAAATAAATCACGTGGATTTCAAACTTTCGCTGTTGGTTCGAAATTTCAAATTTTAGAAATAATTGTTAAAAATAATTTGAAAATAGTCCTCAGTTAGAGTAGCAATAATTACAAGGAACCAAGTAACATGCAGAATGTACAAAACTTTATTAACACAATGTTGTTAAAAGAGAGAAAAAAAGGGAATTCAAGAACCTTGCTTACGTTTGACACTGGATGATTTCGTTTGTGAGTCTGCTCGATTCAGTGGTCTTCCTTTCATCAAAGATTGGGATCTGCAAAAGACGAAATCGAGTGAGTCTAAAATTTTTAATTTGTTAATGCATTTAAATGATTTGACTGAGTTTCAACTTAAAACGCGTTTTAATCAATAGAACCATTTATAACAAAAAAAAAGGGTAATGTTACGTCATCCCCCTTCGTAACGCATAGCATTGACTGTAAAAAGATGTTAATTTTAGACTCTAGCGTTTAACATTATAAATACACCTACTGGATGTGAAAATGTGCTTCTGCTTGATAATGGCACAAAAGGGAGTTAAATTTACACTCAATGGGCGAGGGAAAGTAGTTCCAGACGGTATGGACCGGTAATGACTCTGAATGGTTTTAATTTTAACACCGAATTATTCACAGCGTATAGCCACCCTACAAAAGACTCGTCGTTCCTCTATTAACGTGACGTAATTAACGGACGTCACCAAATGGATGACATTTTTTTCGTTAAATGCATCACTTACGATGATTTTGAAGGGGAAGATTGAATCAGTGCTTGAATGTTCTGTTTATTTCCTCCTCCTGTTCTGTTACCGTCTGTACTATTTTGTCTTGCTGTAGGCCCTGAAATCAAAATGGAGATTTAATAGCTTAAGCTGCTGTAAATTCCACCACGTAATTGTTTCATTCGAGAAAAAGTCATATTTGCAATATTTCGATACTTTTTTATTTTATTAATCCCCAATGTTCACATTTCATCAGAATCACCCAATGTACATACTGGGACAATCTGACCCCAGAGTGGACGTTGAGGGTTAACAATATTTAATCTAATTCTTTTTTATACTTTGGATCCTAGAAGTTTGCTTGAATATTTTTTGAATAATATTTGAAATGTCTTAGGAGAAAAAAAATCAGATGTATTTGAAATTGGACTCCCGAATGCGGATTTCATATTTTTTAAAAATTAATATTCGCTCCTAATTTCATAGGAAAAAATCTCAATGAAGAGAAAAAGAAAATAAATTATTCGATAAACTTTGTACCATATTTTGGAGGATTTTTTTTAGCAGAACTGGAAATATTTTGACCACCGCTGGTTTTGCCCATAGCTGCTATTCTTTTCTCCTCTTCAAATTTCTTAGTATCTTCCAGTTCGACTTTGCTTGGTTTTGTTGAAACCTGTGAGAAATGTTGTAACAGAAAGAAAAATTGGAATTGAAGTTTGTCCAGTAAGAAGATTTTAAAATGTATCCCAAAGTACTGAGAAAAAAAGAATTTGATGAATTATTTTTATAGGGTAACAGTAAATTTTACTACGTTTTGAATTTAGAAAAATTTACTGTTACATTATAAAATTTGCTTTTTTTTTTACTAAAAATCGCTTTAGCACAATAGAATTTTTTTTATATCATATTCTTTTTTTCTCTGTGCATTTGACCAATTTTTAGCCAATGTAACTGAAGTTTGCAACGGTATTTCATTGGATAAGTGTGCAATTTTTTAAGATTCAGCCTGAAAACGTTAGAAACTTCAGCTTCATTTGGAAATATCGAAAAGTAAAAGAGCTTACGGTTTGTCCTTCGTGTTTAACTTCGATGGAATTGAGCTTTTCAGCAACAGTAGTCAAAGTATTTTTGACATCACGATCGTTTTCATTATTCATGAGATTACGTATACTTGCTTCTAAAGCGATTAAAAGTTTCTTATCATTTGGTAAACGTAGTTGATTTTTCATAATTGGTAATAACGTTACAACCTTTAATCTAATATTGGCTATAGGATCTTCAGTAAGATTTAATAATGTTGAATAAAAATGTTCTTTAAAATATATCGCTGAAAATACAGACATTGCTTCTATCATTATACGTACAAACATCATTCTAACATACGAATTTGCACTACATGCAAAGTCGGCATATAGGCGATTTGTTATTTCTGATCTTTGTGTTGCTTTTAAATTATATCTTAAATAAACGAGTAATGTTCTTCCAGCTGCTAATCGAACGGGTATTGGTCTCTGGAAAACGTCAGAACAGAGAATTTATTAATTTTCAGTTATTTCCAATTTCATGAATTATTTTTGTGTCAATAAAATATTGTATTAATGAAATATCAATGAAATATCTTCAAAATACGTTCCTCTGATTCGAAGCAATTTTCTCTTTGCAATAAGCGAACAAGGCGATAAACTTACAGCATGTAAGGCTCTGTTTAAAGCCATTGGCACGAAATACGTATAAATGAAATCACTAGGAAAACACTTTGGCAAAATTTCAAGTTGGTCAAACATCGTTGCAGAGAGTCTCCAATTATTTATCGATGAAACTTCGGATTCACATTTTAATAAGGGCCTGCCTAATTCCAAAGAGGTCGAATCCTGCGAAACAACATATTTTTTTTAACACACTCAAGTGAAACTGTTATTTTTCCTGAAAGCTAAATTATATAGAAAACAGGCCTTACAGATTTGTCAGTTCCGATGGTTTGACTTTGTACTAAAAGTTCAAGTGTCATCGAGATATTTGGTATCAAACCTTGTAGAACTTCTTCGGAATCGTCTTTCAATAGTTTTATGAAATCTCCTTTTATCAGCCCACCTTTCGGACCTAAAACTTTGGTTACCTGAGACAAATTTGATAAAATTGCAATTAATTGATTTACCAATCGCAATTTGAATTTCAAAAGTGATATATTTATACAGTTGAAGCTTCGATATTATTCTAATAATTTTTATAATTTCGAAAACATTTTTTTAGCTCTAAAAACTTACCGCTTTGATCTATTTTTTACAAGGAAGAAATGAAAACGTAATTATGGATTTAGAAATGTCACTTTTGTTCGTAAGGTCATATTGTATCATTATAAAATATAAAAAAAAATAAATGTTAACTTAACACTTAACTTATAAAAAAAGAATCCTAGAACCATACCTAAAAAAATCAAAACTAAAATAAGAATTGTAACAAAAAACGACAAAATATTCAAATCAACCCAATTAAAATACTTTCGTATAAAAATTAATCCCATAATTACAGAAAACTAAGATAATGCAATTATAGAAAAATTCATTATCTTATTTTCCTCAAATTTCAATACACCTTTTATAATCAAATTTTTTATATATCAAAAAATTATTATTCGAAATGAGCAGATAAGTGACAATAGGCAAAGTTGAAGTTGAAGTTGAACAGTGACGATAGGGATACTAAAGATCGACGCACATGGGAAGAACCACCTTCAGTTCTGAAGGTATCTGGGTGCTAAGCGATTGCAACTCACGTCTTTGCATTCTAATTGTTACAATAGTTTTCTCACATTGTAATACCCGTTTGAAGCTTCAAGTGTACACGTATATTTTGTTTAGCCGATAAGGAGAGCAAATGCATTGTTCTTTTACTTCATGAATACCACAGGCGACCGTTCTGCGAACCATGTAATATGGATCACCCGCCAAATCGTTAAGCGTCGGTAGCAAGGCATCTATGTCGTCGGGATTTGATGAAACGAACATAAACATTGCAGGAATATTGTAAGCGCATTGTCGGCGACATTCGACGTATCTCTCGTTGACAATAGGATTAGTACTTATCTGAAACAAAGAGAATTGCCATTCAGACAAGAATTTCCTTTGTCAGTTCTACCACTGACTAGTTTAACATAGTAGCACTGCTAATCTTATTGCAGACAACGTTTCGCTTTCGTTATCATGTAAGTCACGCGTTGAAGAAAAATAAATCCGAATATCAATAATTTAATCGATAAATATACATTGTGTTGACTGAGTTTATGTTAATTCAAGACACTGGCTCCGACAGAAGGGACGTTTTGGCACACTGCCCGATATTCGATTGTAAATTCCGAAAAGTATCTCAAAAAGGTATTATTAAAATCTCACAAACAATCACAAAATTATGATTGAAATCAAGTCTCTGCGAAATCCCCAATTGCAAATTCTACGCAAATTGTGTTCTTCAATTTTGAGAATTTTAAAAAAATTGAGAAATATGTAATAATGTTGAAAATTAATAATGTAAAGTGGTTTCCAAAACAATACTCACAAAAGGAAATTCTTGTTTAGTATTTTTCTTTTTCATAGACGGGATCCCCATTTGTGCTAATTTTTGAAAATATTTGATAAACCAAGTTTTTTCTGCAGGTGTTAAACATTCTGAAAAAAAAATCAATAATAGTTATCATTTATTAAAAATTTTTTAAGTTTTCTCATAACGTATTTAATAATTTGTACTTGTTTGTCGGTGATTGAAAATATGAAAAACTTACTTTCTAAGCCGAGAACTAACTTCCCAAAATCTTGTGCGATGATACAAACCACGTTATCATCGGCTTTTAACGAATTTTCGCAAAGTTTTTTAATTAAAGGTGCTATCGTGTTTTTTATAGTATCTAGAAGAAAGAAAAAAAATAAATTACACATTAGACCTTCCAAAAAATGAGGGACCTTCGCGACCACGGATATGTGATGTACCTTGTTGAAGTTGTGGTAATAAATCTACTATTGTCTGGACAGATGCATATCTAACGCAACTTTCTTCATCGCTAGCTAATTCGACGATGGATGGTAATAACGCCGGTTTTACAGACTCGCTTCCTAGTCCTTCGGCGACAAATTTGAGTTGTAAACAAATGCATGCTCTTACGTCGCTCGTTACATCTTGACACAAGGAATGAACCGTTGGGAGAACTTCTTTCTTTATTCTGCAACGAAATAATTCAAAAGATAATTATCGTAGTAATTTTTGCGTGAATTTTTCTTTTATTTGTACCGATAATCATTGATATTTTAAAATATAATCTAACGAAATTATAATTTAATTACTTCCTATATAAGGTAATTTTATAACGGGATAAAAATAAATGTAACAATTTATTATATAATTTTTTTAAATTATTTTTTGAAACAAATGTTATTGTAAATAATATTTTACACTATTGATAATGTTACTTTCATTCTTATGACCGAGAATCGACAAATTCCACAATGAAAAATCGCAAATTTTAATTAAACGAGATTATCTCCGCCATTTAAAAATGTTGCTAATTAGAATTTTATTCTAATAAATATTGCATCAATGTGCCTCAAAGTAGAGAAAAGTAGGTGTAATTACATACATTACGTTTATAAATAAATTAAAAAATAAAAGCCTATTTTTTGCGTCACTAGGTGTATCCCTTTATGAAGACTAATTGAATTAATTATTGATTGCGAAACATATGTATATGTGTTGTATACTTACGAAACTGAATCAAAACGCGTACAAATTTTTCCAAGTAGTCGGCAACAAATTATTCTGGAATTTGTGGGTTGGGATAATTGTCCTTTGTTTATGGCTACTGGGAGAATCTGTAAATTAAAAGGTGTACGGTTATAGTGTCTATTTATCCATTGTGGGTACAAGAGCTTAGTAATTTACCTTATTATTTTTTTAGAAACTAACATTCCATTAAGCATTTAATAATTATTATAATAAAAGCAAACAACCCCTTTACACATATATATGTATACTAATTCTGCTTCTCTTGCTGCTGAATCAAATGCAATTCGAATTAGTTTAATTAATGTATTAGCATGATACTTTTAATTCGAAATTTTACTCTTTTTTGCAACATTGAACCTCTGGAATTTTAGGAAATTATTGTATCTCTGTTTTGGGGTATAAAAAAATTACGAAATCGACAATAACTTATTTAAATAATGAATATTGGAGGTATACGATAAAATGATTGGAAATACGCAGCAGCAGAGGCTTAAAAAGTAACAAAGTCACTTAAATTCGAAAAATCGCCAGATTATTTTGTTACAAAAGATACGTCACACAATTTAAGAGCTTTTCTTACAATCGGTGAACAAAATAATATTCCTCCGTTTAAAGATTTGTAGTAGGGTCTGAATATTATTTTCGAGCCATTGGAAACTCTTTTCTCGAAAATAAGCATTATTTATTGGCTTTGTCCTCAAAGAGGAAAAAGGTTATTCAAATATAAGTTTCATAAACTCTTAAATTACACTTTAATGCTCACTTCTTGTCGTATAATTTCAGCAGGTAGTAACTCGATGACATCAAGTAAGGTCTCCAGCCATGCATGAGCCACAACTATGGTTTAAAAAACAGAATGTGTGTCATTTTATATTTTAAACAATGGACTATTTGTATAGTTTTTACAAATTCCTAACATACGATGGGGAATTATTTGCTCTTTTCAAAAAGGTTTTACATTTAATGTTAATTCTCTTAAATTAAATAAAAAATTCCAATGAAATTTCTGGTTACAAAACTTCAAGGTCCAAATTTCAAAGGAAAAATGTACGAATATCTTCTTTCATTTTTAAAATAACACAGGAAATCTAATACGTGATTTGTTGAGGACTAAAATTCTCGGTAATAGTAATTCCCTTTATTTTCGTAACAATTCCTGAATATCTGAATGCGTCATGAATTCGCTGCCTCTCCCTGGAATCATTTCTAAAACAGCCTCATCCTGTAGGCGTAGAGAATTTCTGGGAACGGCTAACGAATTGATCGGTGCCTTTCCCTATTTCTCCCCAAATCTTGTGAATTTATAACTCCGTATTTTTTTTTTATTCGGACATTTTGCAACTTATTCGCTTACCTGGATCTCGGCTTTCGAGAGACGATAATGTACTTTGGAGGAATGTCTGGGTAAAAGTTGTATGGCTGACCAGGTTTTGTTCCAAAATAGTTTTGAATGTCGAGGAAGCAACCATGTGAAACTCCGTCGACCCCGTCGACAAAGTTTGTTGCATTTTTGGCAACACTCTCGTTATACATGATTGGGCGTCTGTTTCCAAAAGTTTCGGCAAAGTGCTTATCACGCTCAGTTTTTGTATCTCGTCACCTTTACTGCAAAAATCCAAAATTTTGAAGGCTCATTAATTTTTTGTTATCCTATATGAAGACGAAGTTTCGGAATTTCCTGGAAAGTGGGAAAATTCAATTTTGAGTGGCACCACGTTGGTGCCTTGCAAAAACTATCGGGCAAGTGCCGGTGGCACCAAAGTGGTGTCGTACATAATGTGCCGTGGACGGCAAAGCGTTAAACAAATATTAAAACTTTGATTTAAAAAATTCTGGGAGTTCCATTTTTCGCTGATCTTAAAAATATTCGAATAATTTCAAAACATTCTCAGAATTTATGAAAAAAAAAAGTTATGGATTGTTAATATAATGAAATATTGGGATTCTTAAAAGAATAATTTCTGCAAACATCAAACATCTTCTAAATTAATTTGTTTCCATAATTATTATTTTTTAAATATTGCAATTGTGTAAAATGTAATTGTTACATAATGTGACAATTACTTTTGCATTTACTGCAGTCATATTTCTTTATCTTCAGGGCGAATAAATTAATTATTTGTAACAGCAAATCTTGAAATGTACACATATATAATATATTTTGCAGATAAGCGAAAAAACGTGAAACCAAATCCTAGCCAACGAAGAAATTGGCGCATCTCATTTATTAACTCCAGAGTTTTTTTGTACGATATGATGGATTGAAAAAAAAAATTTGGCAACTTTCTCCGTTAGCGAAATGGAATTTTTGGCGATTGATTGACGCAAACGTCGTTCCATCTAAATTAGATTTATCGTCACGCGTTTAATAGTAGACAAATCGTGACGCTTCAACGCGGTGGAGTGACAAGGAATTGTCACATGAACGAAATTTTGTTACGATTACCGTATGACCGGCATCTTGATGAATTTTGAAACCATTTGAGGGGAAAAAAATTGGGTCGCTTGGTTTTCGATACACGTTCCCATAAGAGAGTGTGAAAACATATACGTAAATAAATTCTACTCCAAATTTGACGCATGGAGTAACTGGAAGTCAAATTCCGTATGTGCATTCTAAGCAAATAGAAAAAATTCTTTCATGAACCAAAAAGTTACATATCAATTTTTTGTTGTTTCATGGAATTTGGACTTCAACCACTTTTTTGAATGGAAAATAAAAATTGTTTCCATAAAATAGGCGATTCATGTAAAATTATTTAGCAATTTTCGGTTTTTGAATTTAAAAAAATTTTGGAATAAGGGTGTGATGTTAATCGAAATTTTCTAAATTTACAAAAATTTTATATAAAAAAGTTGAACTTTTATAATTATTATTAACATCAATATATTTATTATTAATATATTTTCGAGGAATTCCACAAAATCGCTTCAATTTACACTCACGTTACTTATTTAAACAAAAATTGAGATTTAATGTTCTTCTACTAAAGCTGAGAAGTCAAATTTTACAAAGAAAACCTAAATTTCTTATTTATTTCTAATCATGTTTTTTGTTTATCGAATTTATATTTATTTATAGAGTTTTTACTTCTTTTTTACGTGCTGATCAAATTTGGGGGAAAAAATTATCCAAAAATTCCTACTTATTGACAATCCTTCGAGGATTTATCGAAGAATTTGAACTCGAGCCTTTCTTTTCCATTTGTCGCACTATCACTTTTCATCAATAAACTCTTAGAGTTGTCGAGTACAGAAATGAAGTTTGGAAAAATCACAGTTCCTTTGGAACAACAATGAGACATTAGTTGCACTTGCGATCAGGAGCAAATATTTTGCTAAACAACTCGTAATGATTATTAAAGGAAACAGGTGGTAATCTTCCGTATTTAAAAGGTGTCAAGGAACGTGTTCGAATGACTAATTGCATTCAATCTTTTCGACCTTGGCGGAATAATGTTAGTTTAATTAGACAATGCGAAGTATTATATAATATGGTTATTTCATTTCCGTATGTGTTACATAGGTACTTCAACACAATACAGTGAGAGAAAAGCAAATCAAGCGAGACTTTACACATCCGTTTAAATTACGATTTTCACTGAGTCAAATTAAAACTGCAAATTTGTCGTAGGAACATTTTTTCAGCGAAACTTCTAGTTTGTCAGTAAAATGTGTAGGTTGTAGAATTAACTAATATAAATCTTACAATTTTTATGAAATTTTTAAATGCACGAATGATAGTAATTCCTAATTTTCATGTTCGGTATAAATTAAAATAAGTTACATTTATAATCTCTTTTTTATTTTTTACATCACTCGGATCAAATTATTACCGTTAATGAAACATTTGCAAAATTGAGTTAATTCAATGACAATTGTTTGTAGGCTCTACCCCAAAATAAGATTCAAAATTTTCATTCAAGGCATCCATACTTTGTGATTTGTAGGTTTGATGTCGACATTTGTTATGATAGGTTACTATGACTTATTAGAAATTTGCAATTCGTCTGAAACTGCAAAATTTGAGTCCCTCTACTTCTGCAGTTTTTTCTTTGGTTGAAACAGTAAAAAATCTCTAACAATTATATTTGCCCTAGCAACTATTTGAAAAATAGAGATGGTCAATCCGAAAAAATATAGTTTATTCCAATAAAATCCATGATGACGCTATTTTGCAATTTCATAATTATTAATTACTCAATACTTGGAATAATATTTTAAAGCCCATGTACCAAATCCTTAAATTACCATTTGAACTATCTTCAAAAGTATAAATCAATAAAATTTATGAATTAATAACTAATAAGTAAATAATTAGAAAATAACCTCAATAGTAGTTAAATAGTTCAAATACTGTAATTTACAATTTCTCTTTCCTTGCGAAAAATCACAGATTTGCCATTCAACTTGATTAAATCAAATTTCCAACAATTCTTTTCAATCTGAAAATCATCAATATATTTTTCAGCGAATCGCAAACTTCAACCGCAATTTCTTTCCAAATTACGACCGCTCTTCGGTTTCCAGGCTATATTTGCATAATCGCGAGTAGGTATTTTATTTTCCTACGTTTTATTGCCGGCCCATGCGATGATTACTTTCGTGTGTAATTTTCAAGAAGCAATTTGCTTGAAAGGAAGAAGGGGTGTGGGTTCAAAAATAAGTATAAAATTTCAAACACTTCCTTTCCTCGAATAACAAAGACCAAAAGGAAGAAAGGAAAAAAAATAATCAAATAATGTGTACCACGCTACTGAAGTAACAAATGACGTCAGGTTTTGTCTCATTATTCAGGAGGTGATGCATTAAGAATATATAATTATGTAAACGACGTATAAAATGACACGAAAGAGGAAATCCTACGCCTTTTTTTTCTTCCTTTAGTTAACTTCGAAATTAAACTTATATGTTAGTACATATAATATTCTTTTGACCGGTAGAAGGAATGTCATTTGTGGTAGTTGCATTTTCCACCAAATGTATACATATATACACATGTGTGTAAATGTATAAAGTCGTCTGTAAAGTATGTGTATTTGTATATATATTTAAGTATGTATACCCCTTGTATGTATATATATATAATTAAAGTGGTGCATGTTGAAGGGGGAAAACATTCAAGCATCCCCCATGTTATTTTTAGCAGGAAAAAGAGAAACGGAACTAGACGTATTTTCGTAAGATGAAGAAAATCAAAAACAACTTAGTACCCCCTCCCTCCTTCCCGACTTCGTAGCCAGCAATTTTCCATGGAGCAATTAAGTAATTGCCGAAGTCGTCGTGGAAATTGCGATTCGATGGTAAATTGCGCGTTGCCAACATTAAAAAGTGAGACGAATGTAGGTGGTGAGAAAGAAAGATAGAGATACAGGTATGTATATGTATATACATGCATTACTTACGTATCTACTGCCGTATTATCACGACATGGAGTATCACCTCCCTCTTGCCACATTTTCAATCATCTTATTCATCGATTGCACATAAAACTTCGAATAACGATGATGAATGAAACCGTATAGATTTTCCCCAAGCTTTTTCTCCCCCGTTTCAATTGACCATCGACATATTTTCTTACAAATATATGTAACCTCCTTGGAGAAGAAATCCAACGTAACTAAAATGTATGAAACTTCAACTACGGTAGAATTCTATCTTTCTCTCTCGTCGTCTTCTTCTTTCAACATTAACTATCTTTCTCCTTTCTGTTTTCTCACTCTCACCTTGTATTATCTGACTAGACAGATTTCACGAGTGTATACGAGTTTTTACGAATTTACACGAAGCTCGCGACATGTTTTTTAGTACACACCGGGTGAGGTAGAAGTCACCACATTATAGCGGGTGACTCGGTGTTTTTGGACCAAAGTTTTTTCGGAAAGTAAATTCAAGATAGAATTTTGTAAAAAATGTATTTGACGCCTATTTATAAATATAATTCCTATGAAAGTCATTGTATGCGTTACAATAATTATTCGTATCGTCCAGAATAATTTATATAAATCATAAATTTTGTTTAAATATGTAGTTTTTATTGATTATACTATAATATATAATTTTATAATTATGTATTGGGTCGTATAAAAAATCTCCGCGGTTTTTACACGACGAAAAATTATTATTATTATTATAATCGATGTAAATCTCAAAGTTTCTACATAATTTCATCCGGGTAAATGGCGCTGAAAAATTATCTTAGTGTGCTTTGCCTTCGGTAGGTGCCGCTACAGTTGCACTTTGATTGCGAGTCGATCGCGTATAATAAACATGAAATTTGTGAACGACTTCTATTGAAATTCTATTCGCAGGTATGTGCCTTTATTTTACTTGTGAATTTTTGGATCACCAATTTCGAGACTTCGATATTGGTTTTCTATTTTTTATTTTTAATTAATGCATCATATCTATACATACATGAGTAGATGAAGGGCTTTTTCAACAGCTCTCTGCTCTAAACTCTCGTCTAAGGTGTGTCGCTTGATTTGCTCTTCCGTCTATCAAAAAAAAAATAACGATTACAACATTTGGAATGAAAATTTCGTTTTGTTTGACTTGAAAATTTGGTCCCATAGATTTCCCAGTCAACGAACATTATCAATCTCATGTTTTTTTAGGATTTTCACGTTCAATGATTAAATCCGTTCATCCACTGGCTCTATTTTGAGTCAAAACAAGAAATTTCTACGTGAAAAACGGTTTTTTTGTTCAAGATAGAAATTTTTCTAATTGTTTACCATCAATTCACTCGAAGTAGACAATGAAATTTCAAAATTCGACATCAATTACGATTTTTTAAAATTCGAAGTCTAAAATTGAAACTCCCCTTAATCTCATTTTGAGAAATACGTAACACCTTGATGGACGGAAGTCACGTGGTCTCATGAGACCAACCACTCGTTGGTTGCTTAATTTATCCGATTCGCAAACGTCACATTTTACACGAAGAAGGGAATAAGATTAGCAGCGGTGAACTAGAAATTTCTGGCAGCCCGGCACTGGCCTAGTCTTTATTATATCTCGGCTCGATATTAGGCAGCCACAAATTGCTACTTGAGTAGGAAGACCCGAGATCCACTTGTTAAAGTGTATCATGCCATTCACGTACGGAATTGTACGAAATATGACTGCAACGGGGCGAGTGTCATTAACTGTGTGTAGTTTACTCCATTTTTCTCTCGCTATGAACTTCGTAGAGTTTTATTTTCACGCGTTATTTACCTTCAAGGAGTGCAACTCAGGTTTATCCAATTGAAGACTCGCGAATTCATCCAACCCCATGTTCTCCATGCTTGCTTCCTTACTCCGTATTAAAAATCCAATCCTAACCCATTTTTTTTCCAGCACTTTGTAGACAGAGTAATAATCTGAATATTTCTGCAAATTGTGGGCTTCTCCCCATCTCCTTGGAAATAAAAGAAAATAAAGTTTTAAGAAACTATAATGATAATAATAGTAATAATAATAATAATAACAACAATAATAATAATAATAATAATAATAATAATAATAATAATAATAATAATAAGCATTTTATGAATGATTCGAAAAAAAATTAAATTTAAATTTATTTTTCCAATTTTCACTATTTTGGAATAATGTACCTTGTGGAAATAATTTTCATCAATATTTAATTTAAGATAGTAACAGATCTTTTCCAAATACAAGTGATTTAGATTAACTTATGAAATTTGATTATCATAAATAGTATTTTTACTGAAATTATTTTTTAGAAAGAAATTGTAGACAAAAAGCTATTGTATTTTTTGATAAATATTTATTCGATCTCTATTTTTCAATGAATATGAAACTTAATTCGACTTCAAATAATTTTTACAATCCCTAAAATACTAATATTGAAAGTTGGAACCCCACAAACTTGTAAATTTCCTTTAAGAGAAGAGTTCTGGAATTTACTAATGGTCTCCAGAGAGAACGTGACTTATCTTTTGAAATGTTCAAAATGAGATTTGTAAGAGTGAGGATTTAAGATGTGGAGTTCAAAGAATCGCTTAGTTTTAGAATTTCAAACCTCTCTTTGAATTTCGATTGAACCAATAGTAAAAAAATTTTTTAAAATTCGGGGATTGTTTTTCCATTTATTTTTTGTTCGCAGATTGTAAATTTGTGCTGAAAAACACAAGATTTAAAAAATGGTGAATTTAATTGAGGGAAAAGGGTATTTTCGGAAAACAATTTTTTTTAAGGAAATGGTTTAAGAAAAAAAAACATGACGAAAGTATGTTTTATAACGCCATTGTATAATTATTTCGATGGAAGAAAAAACGGAAGAGAGATTAGAAGTCGTATAAATTTATGTATTTTATAAGTATTTTTTAGATATAAAAGTTTACAATATATATTTTGTATTTGTTTGTTTGTTTATTTACAACGAGCAAAAGTTATGATATAAACATCATAATTTTATATGTATAATATATTTATATATGTATATCTTATTCGCTAAGATATCGATCGAAGTTCATCGGTTTCCTTTTTAATTTCGTTATAATCCTACTTTTTTCTATACTTATTATTTTTAGTTGGTTTTTTATATTTAATATGTATACGTGTCGCGATTCTTTCGTCTTATATCGTTTTAACATACATATATATATTGAAAAAAAACTGTTGTTACTGAAATTCATAGCGTTGAAGTTTGTCAGACTAATCCAAGTGCGTTGACTGTAAAAAGTCTCTCGATAGTAGGTTCTGGCGAAAAAAAGTTTGCGAGAAATATTTTTTTAATGAGACGGAGGAAGACACTTGAAAAAATTAATTAATGTTACAAAAATATATTTTCATTTATTGATTATGTAAAAATACATTTAAATACTTTCTCATTTCTTTTAAAAATTGCAAAGCAAGTCCTTCCTTCATTTTCGAATATTTATCGCTTCTGTGGATTTCAAGGCAATCACTTTGAAAATTAAAAACTTTTCAAGAAATAATTGAATTTTACTGCATTTGCATAATAGGAATTTAGTATCGTAATTTTAATAAAATCAGTTCCTACTTAAATTCAATAAAAGTAATTCAATTCCTTTTTCGATTTCAAGGAAGTGAGAATTAATAATTTTATACTTCCGCAGATATATACAAATTCGTCAAATTTTTTTCGAACTTTTCTAGAAAAAATTTCAAGAGTTTTCCAATAAACCTACTTATTTTTAGAATTTGGCACAAAATCTCGACAAAGTTTTTGAGGTCACAGGAACTTTCAGGAACTTTGAATTTTAGCCCATAAAATTAACATTTTTTTTGTTTACTGTAATTCGCTTGTACCTACCAATTCCTACCTTGTTACAAAGTAAGAATGTAACTAAAGGTATTTGACAAAATTTATCACTTCGTAAAGTAATTCTCCCTAAAATTACAAGAGGATTTCTGCTTTTGTCCAACTTAAATATCGATACGATCTAAAATGTTTTTTTAACTCTCCGAGTAGGAATTTATATCACAATTTATTGATACGATAGAAATTACGTACATAATTAAAGTACAATTACGTACATAATTAAAAGATTAAAAGCTGTTACAGAATTGCGATTTATCGAGAGACTTATTTACTACTAAAAAGATTTTTTTCCGCTGCATATAAATTTCTACTTGGGATTTTTCCTCCTTCTTCCAACTTTTGACCTCCATTTCAAGTTCTGTATATAATAAAAACAACCCCAAAAATCTCAGTAACACAAACAGTGAACGATAAAAATGTTTACTCGTATCGAGTTTAAAAAGTGTAAAATTTTGCAACTCCATAGACTTCTTCTTAAAAAAATGTTGTTTTTTTTCTATTTTGGAAAGCAGTCTCGACATTTACATACTTTTAAACCTTCTTCGTATATAAAAAAATCTGTACATAAAAAAAAATGAAGTCGAATGATCGAATGTCGATTTTGGTGATTTTACAATATTTACATCCGTTGTGTAAATAAACATTCCTTTCGTTCGCAGAAATTTTTACCGACTCAATACCGAGCCGATTGAAATTTCTACTTGGAAAGAACCTTCAAAAAAGTGTACACTCTATCCTGTTTTTTGTGCGCTTTTTTTTGTTCGGTTTTTATTTATACATTATTTTGATGGACACTTTTTTCATTAAAAAAAATCGCACAAAAGCAGGATTGAATGTATCGACGCGAGGATTTTCAAAATGACGTATCCTCAACTCTTGTTCTTAAAAAAAAGTCCGCGGTATACTCGCAAATACCATGGTAACGTTTTGTTCATATCTCAGTTACAAAATTTAACCGCGTCTAAAAATTCCCCTTTTCTTCCTCCCATCCACGCATCCAATTTTCTTGCAATTTTATATAACCTATTTTCCTATGTAGCAACACACAAACAAAATACAAACTTCTACAAAGAACATTTCTACTGTTCAGAGCCTTTTTCCACCAACACTCTATTTTTTTTTCTTGGCGGGTTCCATTTTCGACTAGGTTCCAGTCACTTCTCTTATTTAAAGAAAGACAAAATTTTAACCGAACGCATCCACGAGAGAACAACGTAAAAATTATCAAATTATCCGGTTCGAAAGTCTCTTTGAAATTTTGTTCCTTTAAAAAATACATTTTTTATACAGTGACTCTTCTTTGATTCTAAACAAATGGTCGATCCCGAATGACGTCATCCATCAGATTACCGCCAGTATCGGCGTGGGCGCAATTTGCATGGAATGCAATTTTCGCATAACTCTGACTTGAAATCTGCGGTTAACTTTTTTTTTATATTCAGTGTCCAAATTTAACTTGATCGATGGGAATATTTCGAGAACGAATAAATTCGGCCGAAAATGTTTCAAACAAAGGTTTCGAAGGGGGCACCTGAAAAGGCTGCGTTTTGAATTTTTTTAGGATAACTTTAATTTCAAATTGCATCCCATATTTTTTATGGCAAAATCACAATCCGCGAAAAAAAAAGTAACTCTTGTTACAAACATTTCTTTAGAAAATAACAATTTTCTATGCCGTTCAAACGGAAATTTTAGAATTTTCAACAATTTTTTATCGAGAAGCTAAAGCTTTTCCAGAAAAATCGTAAAAATTAAAAAGTGCTTAAAATTGGTAAAGCTACTTAAAAAAATGAAGTTCTCCACGTGATGCACATTGGGTAACTCCTACTTTGACGATAAAAAAATATTGAACTGAATAAAATTATTTAATACAAAGAGCCCTTTTTGCCTTTTACGCTTTTTCTTAAAAACTTTTAGTGTCTGTTAATTTTTGTAAATATCACAAAATACATTCTAACAAAAATTTCTGGAATAAAAGTTACTTAAAAAATAAAGTTTCAATATGAAAAAAAGTTGGCCCATAAAAATACAAAATGCGGCATTTTCAGATGTTCTCCTCGAAATCCTACAACTTTCATCTAAACAATTTTCGAGCGAATCCCTTTGTTTATAAAACACTCGGTTGATCAATTTAAAATGAGACATCCGGTACGAGGGATCTTTTGTCGTCAGGGTTCCGTTTAAACGTAACTTTCGTCATCGACGACGGATCTTCCGTGTCCTAGGTGCCGCGTGGTAATGGGAGCGCGCGGCTGAGGTGGTGGCCGATACGGTGGAGGCGGTGGCAGGGATCTCGATCGAGACGCGATTTTGTGTCTTTCCTCGAGATTCATGTGAACTGGCGGAAGGTGTCTCAATCTGGGTGGCAAAGGCGGCGGTGTATCGGGCCAGTTGCTCCGTTCGTTATCGTCGATATCGTCGATATCGTCGTCGTCGACTTCGTCGTCTTCGTCGTCGTCCACGTCGTCATCGTCGCAATAGGAATCGATGGCCTTCGCTTGTTTGAACGAATACAGATCGCTGCCGTGGTCTCTCGACACGTAAATGCTACTCTCGTTGGCGGACGTTGTCTCGCGATTGCCATAAATATTGCCGCTGTCGTACCGATCGCTGGTCCGTGGACCAACGTCTTTGTTGATGTAGATCTCGCTCTTGACCTTCTTGAACTCGTACAAATCGTTGCTCCCCGAGCTGCCGTTATGGAAGCTCCCGTTCTGCGAGACCGGGGACTCGCGGTTCACGTAGATTTCGGACTTGACCTTCTTGAACTCCCCGAATCGCTCCTTCTTCTTGTAATCCATCACGAACCGATCGCTCTGATCGATCTTCTTCTGGTGCTCGCCGTTGTGTATCGTTATCCTCTCGGTGCACGAGTCCTGGATGGACGTCCTCTCGTACTCGTTCCTCAGGTGGTTCAACGTCGTCTCCCTCGTGGACACGACGTTGTTGCCGTTCCTATAAATATCTTTGCAGTTCTCCACGTTTTCCTTGATGGACTCCTGCCGCAGATGGTAGTCCCTCGTGGAGTAGAGATCCTTGTGGTCCTGGTGCTCGAATCTCTCCTTGTTCCGGTGCTCGTGTTCCTCTTGTTTGCTCCTCGGTGTCCTCTTCAACTGCGCCCTCAGCCAGTCTTGCCGTTGGAAGTTCGGGTTCGGGTAACATATGTTTCCCTTCTCGTCGCGATAATGGTCCAAATTGTTGGACGCGTACGCGCTGTTTATCCTGTCCTCCCAGCCACTGTATACTCGAATGTAGGTTTTCGCTCCTCCGCTTCCTCCGCCCACGCCTCCGCCGACCGTGGATGATTTCTCCTCTTTCGACAATGACGATTTATCGAAACTCGATGAGGATGCATTCACGACCGCGGAATCCTCCGATCCCACTGGCGACTCCGGGATGAAAAGCTGGCAGTCCGATAACGTCAATCCAGAATCTCTCGATAGAGACATGTGATCTTTACGCGGCGGTTCCGTCAGGTCAAGGCTGTCCAACGAAAGCCCACCTGCTGCAACAAACAAGACGCAAAACGTGTATTTTTATGACCTGTTCCGTTCCGAGCTCGGATAGTCGCCGTTAATTAAATGCCGCTGTGGCTTATCGCACAATTATGTAGCGTGGGGGCGGTGAAGGAAGTTTTTTATTTTTAATCTCTGGCTGATCGATCGGGTTACAACGGGAAATTGCGATACTTTTCGCGCAAAATTACATCCCCCGCAAGTGCAAAAAATGGAGAACGCGGGGGTTTGAAAATTCATTCTTTTTTTAACCAACGCATTCGCAACCGGTGGGACATTTTGCTCGGAAATGGAGTAAAACCGGTACGAGTGTATCAAAGCGGAGAAGAAAAGGTGACTCACAGTGAAGACTGTCCGTGCTTTCTTCGGCTCCGCTGTCGCTCCTCTCTTCTCCCAGGAGTTGCGTTACACCTTCGCCAAAAAGGGCCTCGCAATGACGGATCAGCATCTCCGAAAGCGCCGGAATCGCGCGGCTTTGATTTACGGATGGATTCGGGGACCACAGCAAGCTTGGCCCGCAGCAAACGCCCAAGTTGCTGGCGCACATTAAGTTATGTTTGGATCTTCTAGCGATATGGTGCAACACGCATATTAAATGCGACAGAAGCGTGTAGTTGGCTTTCGGCAGTCGATCGAGAATGCTGTAAAGGGAAAGGAAGTGGTTTATTAGCGGTTGCATATTCTTCTGGGGCCTTTTGGGGGCCCATAAGTGCCTGAAAGTGCTGTATCTTGAGAGGATCCGGTTAAATTTATTGTACCACGTACCTCTTGATAGTCTGAACGGGGTTTGGAGTATCGAGACTAGCCATCCAGAGCGGAAAAAGATGAGAAGTTAAGAGCGGATCCGGTAGAGACCTCAGAAAATCTTTGAGCAAAGCGGCAACGGCGATAATCGGTGCATCCTCCAGGCAACTGGAGTCCCCGGTGGACTCGATCTGGTCCCTCAGCTCTCGCACGATTCTAACATTGGCCGATTTACGAAAAATGCCCTGAGTGAAAGGTCCTTTAGCGAATAATTGTTGTAACATAACTAAAACTGGTTTCGGTAAGCCATTCTCATCTAGTCTCGACAAATTGACACCGAAAATACTTGGATTCAGGGATAAGGATCTTCTCAATAATCCGGTGATTTTAGATTTGTTCTTTTTAACTGGCGACTTGAGAACCGGTCTTAATATGAAATGACACGTGTCGTGGCCACTTTTGTTACAATGCTCCAAGTCGAATCCTTCCTCGGCGGACAACGTGTGTCTCAAATTTGATAACTTCACCGCGAATGGCCTCTCGTGTCCTATTAAAGGGTATGGCGCTTCGTCCGACGACGTTCTTGCCCACAATTGGAACGGACCTTGGAGATCCAGCAATCTCGTGGCTAAATTTACACAGGCCGCTGCTGTCATTTCCGATCCTACCATTATCGTCTTGCACTGAAACGAGAAATCAATACGTTACTTCGGGTTACGGAATTAGATTGGGTTTAGATACTAATTGCAATTGTGTGAACCCGTAAATGTATTTGAAGAGTTAAAGGTGTGTTGATATCAAATAGAAGGGGATAGGTCCAGGATTGAAATTCGATTATCGGTTATGGTAGAAACACCGGTTTTGGATATTTTAAGGTACTTGGTGAATTAAACAACTTTTTTAATTACACCAAATTGCGTAAAATACAAGAAATAATTATGCTTTGCAATTGAATTATTTTGTAAAAAATGTAATTTTATAATATTACCTATTTTTGGACACTCTAAACTACTTTTGGGCAGAGTAAAGACCGGTTTTGGACACAAGGAATTGAAGTACAAGTCGTTAGAAAATTTCATTAATTATAAAATAATTGGGCTTCATTGTATTCAACGATATTAAGAGACAATGTAATATATAACATAAAACAAATTACGACTTGCGACTCTTCGCGAATAAAGAAAGGAATTGGTTTAATTTTCGGTATTTTGGGAATCCCGCGGCAAAAATTCGGATAATTTGTGCCCCAGAAATTCCCATTTCTAAATTTTTGAGCGGAAGCGGATTAAAAGTACCTCAGTGACTTGGAACATTAATTCTGCCCTATCTCAACTGTTTCTATTCACCGAAATCGAATCCAAACCGAGACCCGGTTGGAATTCCAATTTTGAACCGAATCGGAATTGGACGTCGTCTGGGCCGATGATTGCAAATCTCGTCCACGTATTTCCATAAAAAAGGAATAAAAAAAATGGACTATCGCCCGGTAGAAATTCATACCGGTTTTGCGCCGGTCGAGAGTTTATTAACTTGGCCCATTACCGGGCCGTGACAAATTCCTACTAGGGTTGTGGCAGGGTTTCTGGGCAAAGGAATCTAGCGATAAAAAAGATAGAAGAAATATTGTGGTATGTGATGGAACCTTGAAGAAAGAGATGTGCAAGGAATGGATCAAGAAAAGGCGTGACTTTACTTGTCTTCTTATACTTACGTATTCCGTGTTCGTGTCACTGTCGTGATACACGACTTGAATGTTCGTGTCCGGTGGCTCTTTGGTACTCTCTTCTCGTACCAACTCTGTCAGACGACCCCACCAGAGATCTCGCGCTGCAGCAGTCCTGCAAATGAGAGAATACATAAAAGAGACGATACAAAAATGTACCGAGAGTATGAGTTAAACAAACTACATACGTGTAGTATGTACGCATTTTTCTTCGAATTATTTCTTTCCCTTTTCATAGGATTTATTATGAGACGCGGTAGGGGAGAAAAAAGGGACATTAACTTGTCTCCTCTCTTGGGACGCCAAAAATTTCGTTTTTAAACAACTTTGCGAACGAAATATGGAATTACGCTCCGAGAAAATTATGATATCTTGGCATCTTTTTAAACGGGAGATGTAACGTTTAATCATTTTATCTCCTTTATCCCGAGACTTTATCTCTGGCGCGCTGGGCTCGCATGATCTTAAATTTTGTTTCTTACATAACACGTGAAAATTACGAGACGCGTTCTTTTTTAATTAAATTAAATTATTGTACGCTTATTCTTTTGAAAGACGAGGGTGAGCAGGAGATGCGATTGCAAGCTACGTCGTGACACGTATTTCGTGAGCGCCTGTAAATTTCAAGACGTGGTATTTTCTGCGTCCTTTTGGAATTCCCTCGGTAATGCTCATTTTGGATAACGTAATTACGTGGAATTCTTTTGAGGAGCACGAAAGATGAGGATACTTACATGAAAGTAGCGACGACGTTGGTCGTAGGCCAGCCAAGAACAAAACTAGTTTCCTGGGATTTATTTGTCTCCGCGACGTCTTCAATATGACCGGCAGTCAACCACAGTTCGCTCATTCTTACTGATTGTTTAAGTTTAAAATTACCACCGCTCCTTGCTTTTGCTATTAACAACAAGTCTGAGAAGAGAAAGAGATGTCTTTCTTGTGACTGCATACCCTAAAAAAAAATACATTGTTTTATAAATTAGTTTCTTGCCGTTCGTCTCATCTCACTGTCCGTCTACAGTCACTTTAAGGTAATGGGAAACAAAGTTGTCGACTTAACCAAATTTGCCGTAACCGAGGACTTCGTCTTTAAACAATATTATCAGACTTCACAATTTTTTCTTATATTGACTTTTTTTGCCATTCCACTGCAGTCGTATAATTCCAAGTAATTTTATATTACCTTTTGAAACGCTAACATATTTTTCTTTGGATAAATTTTCTACGTTAAATTTCTAGGGATTAATTCCAGTTCTATTGAGATTCGCTAATTAGAAAATAAAAGTACTTTTATGGCGAAAATGTTAACATTGCTTGTAATAATAACAAGACAAAGAAAAATATTTAAACAAAATTGACTCTCAAAAATTTCTACAATATAAATTTCCTTGCGTGAATAATTTATTAAACGATAGGTCCAAACGTTACTCTTAGAAAATTGTAATAAATTATTAGCTTTCTACTATTTTTTCAATTATTTAATTTTATTACGTAACAAGTGCATGTTTCTTATTTTTTTTAAAACTAATTTCTCAGTGTTTCGGACTCATTTAGATCCAAAAAAAAAAGGAAATGAGCGATTACAAATCTCAAACAGTGCCGATTACTATACTTACCGTCGTAAACTGCACTGGAGTTTCCAATAGGAACGTCCTCGGTGGCGATTTTGGTACCGTTGCATTTGTGGTGTTGACATTCAGCGTTTTTTGTGACAAGACTCTCGTTAATCTTCCGGTATTAGGACCACTTCTCTTTCGTATCAGGCTCTTCATTTTCTGTAATTACAGAGGAAAAACTTCATTAAATTATAATTGGAGGGATTGGAAAGATTTCTTTCCACCCTTCGTCTTGTAAATTATATTGGTTCCGAATTATCTTCCAAAAATGATTTATAAAATTTTCGAAGTTTTTAGGGAACCTTCAAATTAATCCGTTTATTTATTAATTGCTTCGTGCAATTATAAAAATCTTTTTACTTTTCATGTCTTTGCTCTGTTTTCAAAAATTGACCCATGCGAAACTATACAGTACGAAATTGTTCTCACATTTCAAATTTTGATTTTTAAAAAAATACTTCCGAGCTTGTAATTTTTAAGGAAATAAAATTCGGAGTTATTTTTTTTGTTAAATCGACGGGATTCGGGAAGAGGAACTTTCCAAATATAATCACAAGGCTAATTTGACGTGTATAGAAACGAGTGTATGTATTTTTTAGTAAACTTCGTATGTTGCACAATTCGATGTAGGTAATTAAAAAAAGAACTACGGAATCGTGATTAAATACAATAGACTTCCGATTTCCTTCCCCTCTGTGACATTCGACGCTTTTCAAAATTTACTCCGGTTGTTTTTATGTCGTCAATAATCTTTCTTTCTATTTTTTTTATAGTACCGGTGAATGACATTCCCATAGGATTTTCTGAATCTATTTGAATTATTTCCAATCATCGAACAAAGCTTATTAACATTTTCTCGACTTTCACAACGAACTTACGAAACGTTAGAATGTCAAATCTGTTTCGAGCTCGTGTTGGTAGTTCCCATTGTAACCAGTTTGGCATGATTTGACATTTCGTTAATATGACGATTTTGGTAGCAGTAAAAGGCTCTAGCTAATTAAGAATTGCCGCTGTATCCCACGCAGAAATTACCACGGGCCTAAGAGGAAGCGAAGAGTTATGGTTTTCTTACGACTTTTTTGCGAATGGAGAAAGAAATTGGTTTAATTCACGGTATTTTGGCAAACACGTGGCAAAACTTTGGACAGCTTGTGCGACAGAAATTTAAAATTACAGACTTTTAGCGAAAACGCAAATTAAACTTCGAATATTTACTACTTTTGGAAAAATTAAAAATTGACATTTCAATTTTTAGAAGAGAAATTTTATAATTTCAAATTCACGATTTTTTCCGAATGGAGAAAAGAATTGATTCAATTTATAGCAATTTGAGAATCGCGTGGCAAAAATTTGGATAACTTGTGCGCCAAAAATTGCAATTTTCAAATTTTTGGGCGGAAGCATGAATTAAATTGCATTCAAAAATTTATTATCATTCGAGAAACAAAAATTTCGAATCTCAAAACTGGTAGTTCCAAATTTCCGCCGAGTTATTCGAAAAAATTAGGCCAATCAATAATGCTGCGAAACCTTAGATGATAAATTTCCAAGAAAATCCTCGTAATTTTCCGGAAGGTTTCTACATTTCGGAAGGTGATAAGATTCGTCCCTAGATTTCCCTACTTTCGAAAGCTCAGCTTTCGATAACGGTAGAAATCTGTGAATCCCTTGGAAGGTAAAAAATTTAACACGTATTTCCTCAATTGATCGGGACGCCTCGTGGTTTCTCTGATTGCAATTTTAATAAGATTCAATCGTCTGGAATGGCAAAATTGAATCCTATTGGTAAAACGACGTTTCGTTCAACGAAAGAAATTTATGGTCGCACTCGAGTCTGCGATTTATCATTTTTAACTGGACCTTGATTGCCTTAATTACCCGCGAGTTCACTGGAATAACAATTTTAGAATCGCATAAATTGTCGTTGAAACAAGCAACCGTGGCAGTCGCTTAATTTTAATAGCTTCGAATCAACGAAATTTCGCTCTCGACGTGCGAACTCGGCTTCATTAAAAATTGCATTCTTTATTCGCAAATATTTATGCATTATTCACAAAAAAAAAATTTATAGCTGTCGTTGAATAAGGCATCAGCCACATATATTTCTAATCATTTGAACTACATTGATTATTATTCCAACTACTTTCATAATTAAATCTGAAACGTAGGAATTAAATAATTAGTGCCTTCATTTTCGTCGGTATTGTTGCAGCCTCTACAAAGTTGCGCTAAATTTAAAACGGTATGCATTATCTCGCGGTTTAATAGTTCACCAACAGTACATTGCACTTTGAGATGATAAAAGCTGTGTTCCGTATTTCTATATTATTAACATACTTAAAACACAATACGTCTAGCGGAGTTATTATTATACATTACACACATATATCTCCATACGCATACACGTGATGCTTCTTATTAGATTCCATATGTCCCAACAATAATCTATTCTTCTTTCTTTTCCAACATTACGAAACGACATGTAGGCTTCTCCGTTATACTCTCCCACCTTGTATTGTTGTATTATAATTCCCATAAAAAGCTCTCTCTAATTTATACCTGTTTCCATAGGGAAAATTAACCGTCTGTCAATATCGATACTTTCCCTAATGACATTAATACCAAAAGGCATTCCACCGATACTTTTGATTCCCTCCTTTTCGTCTACGGTATTTTTAATTGTGATAACTAATAATTTACTGTGAAAAAAAAATCAATCCATCAAATTTTATTGGCTAAAGAAATACGTAACCGACTCATAAATATCTAATAATTAAATAGGGTTTATACCTACATTTTTATTTTCGAAAAATCCTACTTTTTTATAAATCTGGTTTTTTTTTCGTGAGTAGTATATCAATATTTGGCCTTTAATTACGGAAACTGATCATGCGCGAAGGGCAAAAAGGAAAAAGAAACAATTCCTCAAATTTTACTAATGGAAAAAATATTATACTTCCTATAAATTTATTAATGATAATTAAATGGATATTTTTTTCACACAGAATTTTTCGTAAACTATTTATATTTCAATTTTCAGGAAACTTTCTAATTTCGGTTTGGGGCAACAAATGCATACAAATTAATAAATAAAATCTGATATCCAACGAAAGAGGAATTCCTTTTTGAAGATCGAGCAAAAAACGCTATATTCGAGAAAAATTTCGGAAAAAATTTGGATTTGTGTTTGCGTTGAAATTTAAAGCTCCATATTTTTGGTGCAAGCACAAATTAACATGCGTTTAAAAATATGCCATTGTTGATGGAATAAAAATGCGAAAACCCGAAAAAAGTGTCCAGTACCAACCGTACCGATGTAATTATGTTTGCTTTTCTCGGAATAGAATCTGCGTAGAAGCAAATAAAAAATACCTTACACCATAAATTTGACCATAAAACCATATACACGTCACTTTTACTATGGAAGTCGGTAAAAATGACCATGGCTCTCCCTTTCTTCTCCGTCTGGGTATTATTCCCGTACTTTTACTAGGGATTTTTCATGAAACGAAGATTCGAAAAATCCCATTCTTTTCCATCGATTGATTTAAGTAGTATAAAGTGCCTCATTTATGCGAGCAGAAAGATCTATGGAATGTAATAAACAATCTGATTTATTGTGCACATATATGCACATGTATATGTGCGTATATTGGTGCTTACAATAAATTACAGACCCGAGATTCGAAAGGAAAATAAAATTTCCTGGTGAAAGAAAGAAGAGAACCCTGGCAAAAAAGGGAGGATTCCGTACGTCTAATCAAAGACTTTTCTTCACATAAAAGTTCGAATGCATATATGCGCGTTGTCTGCACGTATGCACACGTTCGGTATGGGTACGTTTAGAAATGTGGTCGTATAGAATAGCAGTAGTAGCTTTACGCGAGCACACATAGACCGAAACGTGCCAACTAATCTCTCTAATGGTTCGTAATCCATGCTCTTGACAATACCCTCTAACACGCCCAACATGCAAATCAAGTTTTATGCGTACGTTTGTAAGAAAGACCCACGCACTTTTGCATCGAGCAAGGGACAAAGATATGTTCATATTTTATTGCTCTTTCCTCCCTTTCTCTTGTTTTCTAATTTGTATTAGGCATCCAAGTTCTAAGTTATGAAGATGAAGACGAAAAAGATGATGATGATGATGATGATTATGATAATAATAATAATAATGATAATTAAGATGATTCAGGAAGAGACAGATGACGAGAGTCTCCTTTCACGTTGGCAATAAATCTTTTTTGTTGGAAGGAACATATCGAGCACAAAGTGTGACCGATTTAATAGTTAAATAAAGATACTCGATCTATTTTCGTTTTTCGGGAACGTACGGGTATTTAAAATCGTAGGAATTTAATGAATCGCTGTAAAGAAATTCCGAAAATATTGTAAGATCATGGGAACATTGGATAAACGGTTTGTTTACTTTGGGCACCGTGATTTGTTACACGTCTCGATAAATTTGAGAATTTATTACCATGCAATGACAATACTTCCTACGTGGATAATTTATTATGTTACATATATAATTTGTCACGATACACCGGCAAATTTTCTATTGTGAGATTTAATTTATTCGAGGACAAACTATTTCCAGGGCGGCAATTATTATAATTATGAAAATCAATTTAGAAAAAAAAAAACAATTATTTTTCCATTATTAATTTTTCTATTCCAAATCAAAGTATGTAAAAAAAAAATAATAACAGCGAAAATCAACTCTATCTGAAAGATTCTTGCAACATACTTTCAACATTTAATTGAGAAACTGGTGATTTTTAGGGAAATTCGGAAAGTCGTTACTAGAATAATTCAGGAATAATTGCCAACAGGTTGGTGACTTTTGTATGCCACGACCGCTGAGAATGCAGGAACTATTCTTTGCAAACTGGCCGGTAGCCAAATTAATTCTTTAATCTTTTCGTCAGAAGCAACGAACACTGGCAATTCCAACGGCTGGGTTTTACAATTTTCGCGTATTTCTGCTGTTTCTACACTTTTCAATAGGAAATTTGCGGAATTTGTTCACTTGCATTATTTTTAAATGAGTAAATCCGTCAAATTCCGTCGATCCCATTTTTTGAAACTCGTCTTTTGCTAGGAAAGTGTAATTTTCACGCACATAATTTTTTAAATAAAATATAAAAAAAAGCCAGTATCGCTTACCGTAGTAAGAACATCCCGTTCGTGTAGTCTCAAATTATCTCCAGGGAATAGCTCTTGAATACGATGAAGATCGCCTTCTAATTGCCCACGTTGTAGAACAGCACCGCTTCCAATATTGTTCGTTCCATTTTCAACGAGATTTCTTGCCTCTTGTCCCAAATACCTCTCGTATTCCGCCAGCCTCTGCACCTGCAATAAAATTAGATTTATTAGAAATCTCACTTGTTTTTCCATTTCATTCTCAAACAAGTAATTCTCTTCTGCCATCGCGGATACTCGTAAATCGTCAATACTTTTTTTTTTACAATCAGTAAATTGGGGTAACACGTAATCGTTTTTAACTTTAAAACGATCGATAATCGATTAATGATAAGGAAATTATTTTATAAAATTATTTTCAATTTTATAAAAATTAAATTGTATTTATAATTTATTTAAAAAATTATTATAAATTATTATAGATTATAAAAAATTCAAGAATTAAAGCGAATTACGGTTTTACTGATTTTACAGAATTTTAAATGCAATAAGTTGTAAATTATACCGTTATAATGTAATATATTGTTCAACGTTTTATTGTTTATTTATTTTACTCTTTTGATATTATAATTTTTCTGTGGAAAAACTTACTTGAAGTTCGCTCCTAGCGCGCAATTTTTACATAACGAGCGGGTTAAAAATAAGACAACTCTCGGTATGTTAAGGAAATTTCTTGCACAGGATCAAAATTGCATTTAGAAAACAGTAAATTGCAGACCGAACGCAACAGGAGCGTTCTAAAGACTGACTCGTTTTCAACGATTTGCATTCTTATGTTTCATACATTCAAGACATATTAAATAGAGAAGAAAAAAGATACGACTTCCGTGAAATCCATAGTAAATGTGAATCATCAATTCTCGTTGTAAATGTTAATATGGAATTATAATGATAGAGCGTAATAGCGGAAAGCGTTTAGACCATGTGTCAGTGAAGCATAAATTTCAGATTTTTCTTTTGAGAACTTGAATAACAAATTCTCAATAAAAATGATTTTTGCAACTTCACGCCGAGGAAATGAGGTCCTCGAAATTCAAAAATTATTAGTTACAAAATTCACCTTTTTGAAGCACCTTGCATTATTTATTTATGTAAATATAGCAATTCTTTAAAGAATGCGAGTTTTCGTTTCCTCTTTCTTATTCATAAATTCTGGTTTCCCAGAGACAATTTTTATCCTACAATTTACGATTACAAATTTTAGAATTTTTATTGTAATTTTTTTATACCATCAAAATTCTAAACTCCCACGCATTAAACGTGACCAATTTTAGAATTAAAATTTGTTTTCAATGGAGGCTAAAATTAAAATTTTTTGGGATTAGAATTTTCAACAGTTGCAGCCTCGCGATTGGAGCTCTTCTCATTTTTTTTTTAAATTTCGTCCTATTTTCAATTTGAATTCCATAGAAAGTGCATATTCTCCATTTGAAATCAGACAATCGCCGTTTTAGATGCGAACGAGTAAAAAAATCATAATTAGCATAAACTTTAGTATTTTCTCTTTTCGGTGTGTAATTATCTCCTGAATACTCGTCGGTACATACAACACACGGCAATTATTAAAATTCTTGTTGGTATTATATCCGGTAGTGCAGTGCATGTATGCACAGTATTGTACATAGCGCACTATGCACTATGCATATACCCTTCAGTCTTAAGTTTTCGTTTCCTTTCCCATCAACGTTACTGTCTTAGTCGTTGTTACTAAACAACCACATCTTCGATCTTACGGATACACACAGACAAAATGCATGTGCGGTATGCACAAGAATTGCACTTTTACATTCTGTTATTGTTTCTAAGGAAGAAAGAAGGAGGATTTCATGTTCGCACACTTTCTCTGTATCCAATATTCTTACAAATCATCCGTCTCATTAAATCTATATGTCATTTTTTGTGTCCGTCTTTCATTTCTTTTCTCTTGCGAATCTCAATATTTTCAAAGGCACTCGTCATCCTGGTAGAGAATAATCTTATGTTTCATACGGAGAAAAAAGATACCGCAATAACTAGGATTGATGTTGTTGAATATCTCGGGGATAGGTATGTTATTGTGTATTAGAAATTCTTCAAATAATATAAAATACGCGGGAAATCGGAAGATAGTGGATCTCAATATTTAATAGGTCGCATAAATATTTACCACACTTCGATGCAAAAATAATAATGATTAAATACCTTGCTAAGAATAACCTACGATTTTAAAATGAGTAATAATAATGTGATAGTACGAGATTCCTTTTTTTGTGGGATTGGAAAATTTGCTAAAAATAGGAAATTTCTCTATTTTTATAGAATAGAAAATAAAGTTGGTAATATTTAGTAATAATAATTATGTCTATGATAATTGTGATCCCTTTTAGATTCAATTAAAATGGGATTAAAATATCTAGCAATAAAAATTGTTATAGAAGATATCTGATGGGATCCAAAAATCAAAATAGCAAATTATTATACTAAAGCATAAAATATAATAATGAGTTACAAAATTTTTTAGAATCCATTTCGTAACTCATAATTTTTTACTAAAAGCTAAATTACTACAATTACTGAAAGCAAAAATTAGCAACAATTATTCTAACAATACTCATTAATAGAATTAGAAATCTACCCGGACTTTACACTTAATACAGTTGCTAATGAGAAAGCAAACATTTATTATAAACTCAACGAAAGGAAAAATCTCAATATCCGTGGATTTTCCGACCGGTAGAAGCACCACTTCGGAATGAGGCTCGATACAGGTGCATGAAAATTGCCTGCACGATTCATTGAGCGGACTTGCGAGAGGGAAAAAAGAGTACACAAAGAATAAAATAAAAGAAACGTATAAGTGAAGAAATCTTATATGCTGCATATGGTTGTAACTTTGCCTTCTCTTCGCTTCTGTATCTCGATACTTCTCTTTACTTCTGCGTGGCCGTATAAACATGTAGGCTACGAGGGACAAATTGCCATGAAGTGACGCAACGAGACACCTGTCTCGCCGTTACAAAACTTTGCCTTCTTATAAAGACACACGTTTCTTAACGATATACGTATACACGGCGCATACACGCGCACTCCACACACGCGTACATTAAATATATACATCTGCGCATTAAAAAAAAATATCACACAATTTCATGCGATTGCACACCTTATAAAAATTTCTTTATCAAGGAATAATAATAGCCGAGCCATTTCTTATTCCTTCGTCTCAATAATAAAACCCTCGCGTCAATTTGAAAACGCTCCATAAATTTTTTCGGGGTCGGGATTAGCCCTTCCTCTTTTTACCCGATTTCGTATTTTACATTTAAAAAGAAGCTCGAGAAGGTTTAGGAGCAACCCTTGGAAAGAATTATCTCCCTGCGAGAG
This sequence comes from Gasteruption jaculator, assembly GCA_949825005.1. Taxonomy (NCBI): domain Eukaryota; kingdom Metazoa; phylum Arthropoda; class Insecta; order Hymenoptera; family Gasteruptiidae; genus Gasteruption; species Gasteruption jaculator. Next base: position 8,486,088 of record OX463770.1, read on the forward strand.
ACTCTCAAAAGATTTTCTCTCTTCTCACCCTCTCCAGATGGGCACGTAAATCCTCTCGAAGGTGAAGAGAATGGAGAGAAGAAAAAAGAAAAGGAACCCTCGAAGGAGACCTCCTTGAAGTTTGATTTACAATGGTTTTAAGGGAATTACAATTCATAATTTTCGAGTGGAGCCATTGTAAATTGAAATTCGTGGAAAATTATTCAAAATTCGTGCCGCTGGAGGATTAGTATCTATAGTCATTTCTCTAGGAGGGAAGATTGATCGCAATCCCGTGCAAAGGGAGACCGGGGACAGTTGAAACGCGGGGCATTTGAAACAAATGATCCAATTCAGAGACGTTCAAAAACTTTTTCGCTGAAAAAATACAAATGCGAGAAAAATACAAATAATAGCTTCGTCTTGGTATTACAAGATTTGCGAGAAAATTATTTATGAAGCTTTGACTTGGCATTACAGGATTTGCGAAAAAAGATAATTTCAGTCTTTTTGGATTAGGTTTCGGATTTAAATAATCCGAAGTCTCGTTAATATGTCGGTCTAATGCGTCTTGCCGCTGAGAACGCTTGAAACATTTTTATTTTATATTCTACAACCCAAAAAGTCAGTTTTTTAATTCTTTTTACATTGTGTATTAATCCAAAACTAATCTTTCTTCTTTTGTGTAATTTTCATTATCACAACTATGAGTATCCTAATTTTTTTTAGCTTTTTAAATATCTACCTACCAATAAAATTAAATTTAAACACGATTATCCTTTAATTTACAAAACATTTCAACTAACCCCGAGCACTGGTTTTCTAAATTGACCCAGGCTCGGGGTCACTTGAAACGTTTTTCGAAAATTTCTGAAAAGCTTTAAAAGGCATATAATCAGGCTACAATTTTAGCCTATTACGAAACGAGTATGGTACAAAATGACGTCACGGTGAGCTATTTTGTCAAGAACGTTCCAATTGACCCCAGTCTCCGGTACTTGGGACTCTGGGTTCGAAATCGGGACCTACGTTGTTTATTCGAGGGATTATTAATAAAAACCTTGACTTAGATTCTAGCGATGCAGCGATGTAAAAAGCAAGAGCAGAAAATGTTCCAGTAGTAACACACCTTCATCGTAACCGCGGGCTAAGGAATCTCATTCCGTTCACTGCACATGTATTTACATGTATTACGTACAATACTTTGAAGATAGAATTCCAATACTGGTTTATATAAAACAAGCTATTTTAAACAGTTATCGGTGTGGCTTGTCAATTTAGTTAAGCATAGTCGTAATTATGATCTTTATTTTGCTTTGCTTTGCTTTGCTTTACTTTATTGCGCAGCTTTTGTGATTTTAATTCCATATTAACGAAAACCTTTATACCCGTAATGAAATTCAACATTTGATTCCTTATTCGAAGTCTCGTTAAGGCATTCTTATTAAGTATTTAAGGAAACCTTATAAACGTAATTAGCATATATTAAGGAGAGCCATTCTTTCCTAAGTGACGATTACGAAACCCTGTTATGGCGAGAAAAACACGTTCCAGGACTTTTTCCTCATTCTGGTGACGAAGTTAACAGTGATTTTTTTCTTTCATCCAGAAAATTACTAAAAAAATTACTAATATATTTAATTAGAAATACTATTCAATAGAAAATCACTAAATTATTTTAGCGAACGATTTTGTTAATTATCCGCGTAATTGTGTAATTCGTACCATGAGAAAAATGCGGGTGTAAAATAATTTCCAGAAAATTTGCGTCCTTGGAGGAAAGCAAAAAAATATAGAATTTTACTTTCTGAGGTTAAATTAAATTTCCTGGTTAAAATTAGTATTGATTGCCGTAACTTAATTGAATTGAAAAATGAAACGACAGAAGATGTAGTTAGAAAACAATCTGGAAAAAAATTTGCGATGAATTTCACTTTTCAAGGACCGGTCTCTAATCTGTTTAAACGTCCTTTTGAACCCAAGGTTGCTTGGGTGCTAATAAGGTTGCTCTTATCGCACGTATTTCTGTGACGGTCTCGTTGTGCGTAAAATGCGTTTGGCGTTATCTACATGCGTGGAGTTAAGGTGAAAATGATAAAGTTTCGCGAAAGTGCGTTGACTTTGGAATGATGAACCGTCAGGGTTTCGATATTCTCTCATTCTTTCGATATAAATCCATCTGGGACAATTAGTAGCAGTTAAAATACGTAATGAAATTATTATTATAGTAGTTAAGAGTTTTTCATTTTTAAAAATAAATGAAAAAAAAATAATTCTTAAATAAATAAAAAATAATAACTTTTGCTAGAAACTCTCGTCGAATTTGTATATTTTGAAATATTGAATTATACTGAATAATTTTATATCGAAATATATTTTTCAATCTACGGGAAAGGTTCCCAAAGCTATAATTTTTTACAAGAGAATAATTTATCACAGTTTTACATTCTCCTGCAAATTTTCAGGTCACACTTTTATTCAGAAAAGTGATAAAATTTGCAGTAAACGTTTGGTAACATCTAAGATCACCGGGTGAGTCGAGTATTCGTCCACCCTGAATATTTGAACCCAGAATCACTTATTTTCAGATTTCTTTCCTTGTTATTAAAGAACAGCGAAGAATTCGATATCTGATTATATTATTTTTACCGAACGTACACATAGATATAATAATTTATATCTTTCCATTGCAGAGAAATAAAGTTTAAAAGGCACTCCTCCCATTCACCGAATTCCTCCTTTCATCGGCACCGATTCTCCTCATGGTCGAAGACACGACTTTTAGATTCTCTCTCTAATGGCTTATATGTCCACTAAAGTTTCTTTAAACGATTTCAGTTGTGTTAGTTTACTATCAGTACTGCCAGTAATAGTAGCAGCAGTACGGTATAGCCGCAGGTTCCACGGGGACTCAATAACATTAGATTGGCGAAATACCATTATACATTTTTTTCTTTCGACTCTCGTATTGAAACTCGTTACCAGACAGAGAAAGTTAGGAGACAAAAATTGCTGTAGATTCAGTCCGAAATAGGAAATTACGGTAGAGAAATTACTACGGAGTCGAAGCAAAGGAGTTACAATAGTGGTGTTGTACTGTAATAATTGGCTGATGGAAGTTTTTACATAGGAATTATTTTATTACCCGCTTAGGATAATAAAATAATTATGAAGAAAAAAATGTGATTTTTAAATAAAGGAGAAATTATTTCTTTTTTTAGAAAACGACAGAAAATATGTATTATTGCGAAAATTTTATAAATATTATTATAGCGTAGGGAGTAAATTTTATTATATTATAAATTTACTTTGTTTACCATAAATGGTATTATATTAAAAAATTTATCACAAATTTATATTAGCAATATCATTTATTACATTATAAATATTGAAGACCAATATTATGGGCTATTTTATAAAATAAAACCTAGTTGATTTGCTTCAACTATAATTACAGTCGAAATTACTATAAAGTTGTAGCAATTTTTATTTTTTTTTTCAATACCGAGAACCAGATCCAATGGATTAATAAAAATTTCAAATATTCACTCTTGATGTAAACTAATAAAATTAATAGATAAACATAAACTTCTAATAATCAACTTCAATTTTATAATAATTGTTTTCATTTTTCTTATTTTTAAAAGTATTTCCAAATTTTCCAAAATCTCCCACAATAGGTTATTTATCATTTTTCCAGTTAATTTTACTATTTTTCCTCATCAATGAAACTGGATTTATCTCCCGTTACCGATCAAACGTTTCTTCCTCGAATAATTTCAATTTCGGAACTCAATGTTTTACTTTCACTCGTTTCTGATGAAAAAGGAAATAGTATCGATTCCACGAAATTCGAAGAATCGGAGGACTTTGTGTCTCATTGTAACTATTGAAATTTGTGCCGAGCGTGACTACGTGTTTGCGTTATAGTTGTTATATAGTTTCTTGCCGAGAGGTGTGCCTCCACTCGACTTGCCAGTTACCACTAAGAGGATTACCAATTAACATAACATGAAGAGCAAAAAAACAACAATACGCCGTCTCTCTTCATTTGGAATCCATTAAACACACAGGTTATGAGTTAGAAGAAAATCATCCCAAGGTAACCGATGAATCGAATAGGAATCTGATGTTTCAAGATTCGAATCTAATATCCATCTATCAGCATACATTGTACCATTATGATTGTTGCCATTATTCTCCTTACTTTTTGCTGTTAAAAGGGAGAGTCTCTATAGAATCTTATCAACGATAATTCCTCCTTTTTCCTGACGATTGACACAAATTCTTCCGATCAGACATCTCCTCTTTCTTTTATTACATAACGTTAACCTCTCGGTCCTGCAAAGCAGCTACACAATATTACAGTCATAATGATAATGCGAACATCTTATTAAATACAATTTTATTGGAATGTGTTTTATCGAATTGACGTGTAATCAAAAGAATCTTTTCAGGCTGTCGAAATAAAAGGAGGTAGGATTTTTATTTTTACTGTATTATTATTTATTACAATTCAGGAGAGGCTAGAAATCCGACAGTGAAAAAAAAAATACTGTGGATTTCAATTACATTAGTTTAATTGAAAAAAATAAAATTGATTCAATAGCAACAACAATGCGTCAAGTATTCGACAGATTTGTTTAAATATTTTCTCATTGGTTCAGTAACAAAAAATTAAATATAATAAGTACCATATATGTTTATGGTAGTCCGCAATAATTTTGTTTTTGAATCAATGATATTTTTTTTCTGTGGAGTGACGATTATTATTTTTTGTTTCACCAGCGGGGAATTGTTTACCCATACCGGGATTGTATCGCAGCCGTCATAAATTTCTAGTGGGATTTTTCTAACGACTGATAAAAATCTTCTACTCCTTCTTTATTGCGTAACATGAATTTCACGAATATGGGAACCAAGGAAATTCGTAAAATCGCGAAGGACTGAACATCTCCGAGGAATTTCGTGGGAATGTGTTTTATAGAAATGACGTGTTTCCGAGAGTATCTTTTTAGGGTGTAGGAAAAAAGGAAGATTATTATGTGTAGGTGGAAGGACGACATTATCACAAGCGATGTTGATGACGTCACCCTTATCATGCATTCCAAGAAGTATTTATATATATTTTTTCCCTCCTTTTTCTTTTGTCTCCCATGAAACCCAAACCCATTAAATTTACGACTCTTGCACTTTCCGATATCAGTTAAAAACATTTGGAATTATCCAAAAAGCTTTCGTTTTTACCCATTATTGTGGTACGGGTTTCTCTGGTCTTTTGACTTATCACCATCACTTCCACTTATCCGTTGATTCTTCATTAAAAAAATATTCATACGCTAAAAAAAAATGCTCTGGATTTCACCTAAATCGGTCTAATTGAAAAAAATAAAATTTATGCAATAGCAATAACGAAGCGTCAAATATTCCATAGATTTGTTTTAAAATATTTGTCATCTGATCAGTAACGAAATCAAATAGAACAACTATCATATGTTTGTGGCAGTCCGTGATAATTTTCTTCTTGAATCAATAATATTTTGTGTGTGTGTGTGTAAAAAATCTCGCTAGTATCAGTTTTTCTACTCGAAAACGGCTTTTCTGGAACGAAAAGTTTGCTTCGGGTTACCACATACATGTGTAAGTTCAGGTCTTATTTCTTCTGTAGATGAAAGTAAAAATTAGGTTGTTCTTGTGACGCTCCAGTAATTGGACCCACTTCTGGGTCCAATTTTTAACCCTCGGTAACCGGACGCCCGCGCAGCGATGCGAGAATCAAATGCTGTCTTTGACCCACAGTAAAAGTGTATGTAATTATAATTTCAAATTTATAGAGCGGAGGTTCAGCTGAAAAATTTTCTTTTCTTTTAATAATAAATATATTTATATGAAATATATTTATTATATTAATAATTTATCGCATCACCGTTTATGCATTTTCCGGTTGAGAGAGGAATTATTGATAAAAACTCCAACTTTAGGTAAAAATTCCTCGATTTCTCTAAAAGTCACCATTTTCCACAAAGACGGTACCGACACAAAAAAGAATTCCATCCTAGAGAAAATAACTGAATAATCCATTTGAAATCCAATCCCGTGGAAGGAATGTCAGATTCAGAACCACGTGAACCTTTGGGTAATGGACTTCGAACGTGTCAATCGACGCGGTACCTATCGTTCGACGTGAAAGACTCCCATGCAGAAGCGGTTGATGAAGAAACATCAGATACAGGCGACACTTATACATCGGGGCGGTTGATGAAGAAGCATCCGACGCAGGATTATCTGATACAGAAGCGTTCGATCAAGAGGCATTGGACGCAGAAGTGTCAGAGCGAGAGCAGCTCGATACAAAAGGCTCCACCCGACACAGAAGTGTTGGTGCAAGAAATACCTCGTGCAGAAGCAGTCAATATAGGGGGTATCTGATGCCGAGGTGTTCGATAAAGGAGTATTTGATGCAGATAAGTCCGATACAGGATTGTTCCATGACCGTCTATCCGATGACGAAGTTATTATCTATCCGACGTGGAGGAGGATGAGGGTGAGGACTCGGGCGTTGCAGTGGAAGTGTCTAATGCAACTGAAGGAGTGAATCGAAAGAGCGAATGCCCAGGTGAGACGTACACGTCTGAGCGAGGAAAGTGTCGGACGAGGAAATGTTCGACATGTGTAAATAGATGTTTACTCGAGGCACGAGGATACGACGAGCAAGAGACGTGGTCGTCGAGCTTTCGTCGTTGTCTATTTTTCGACGTTACTGGAAAGTCACTTTTTTGGGGATTCAGTCGATCATTTATTTTGTGGGATTCGCAACCCGAAAGATCAAGAAAGAACTGAGCCATTCTTTTGCCAAATTGATTAACTCCGCGCGTAAAAATCTACACCCGTAACTCTTTTTTATACGGATTTGAAATTGAGATAAATTACAATATTTGGTATCAAAGTGTAAAAAAAATCACTTTTTTAACTCCAGCTCTAAAAAAATAGAAAAAAGTGATAAAAAAGAGTTTTCGAAGTGAAGAAGATTATTCCACGGCCAAAAAAGGTTTAGTATTTCGTGGAGTTCAGTCCAATATTAAGAAACTTTATTTGCAAGATGAAAAGTTAAGGATCAATCGGGTATTTTGGCAGAAAGATTTGAAAAGTGTAAAAGTGGAATTACCGAATTATTTACATTTGTTGACTGCACTTTTAACGTTTTCTATCGCAAAATTCCCCATCCCTAAAAAAATTCTTCTCCAATTCAAAATTGTTTATTCAAATTTCTGAAATATTATTGCACCAATTAATATTCTTTCACCACTAGTTAATATTCTTTTTTCATACAACAATTTTTTTTCTTTCTTTAATGTTCTCCATAAGAAGTTAAATCCATTTTTTCTATTATTAGTCTTTTTCCAGTAAATTTACCCGTTAACGTCCTTTGTACAATCTTAGCTTCGTTCATTCGCGCTTCATGTCCCGTTGATCCCAATCTTCGCGATTCGATGACACGAATTATGCCCGTGGATGCATACAAGGTACGCAATTGCTCGTTATGCAAGCGTTTCGGGGCCCTAAGGAACCTATTGAAGCGGTGAAGTGTCTGGTAATGAAGTATCCACGCATGGGGATAATAACAATAACGAGAGCAACAATGAGAGGCAGACAAGTACACGGGTATCTCGCGAGCGTGAAGTTAAGGATCTTGGGAGACCTCGTATGGGATCGGCTCGGTGTGGAAGATCGGTAGTGCCGGTAATGGTAATGTTGGTTTTCCACAGATGTTTAGGAGTAGTGGTATTAGTACCAGTGGGTATAGTATTAGTAGTTGGTATGTGGTGGTTACTTAACTACCGAGTTTCAAGGACATCAACTCCCCATGGATCGTCTCGGATCTTAAATCTTTTATATATTATATATATCACATGCCCGAAAGGCAGGCAGATTAACTTTGACTTTTCTCATTTATCAATACATTTACAAAAACGTGTATGCTGAAATATGTGGAAGTCATATTACGACGACCCGTTCGTTCTTTTCCTCCGCGTCTCTTAATAAAGAAATTACAGGCTTCATCATCATTATCATGATTGTCGTCGGAACATAGAGACCCTACTTCATGTGTGTTATGTTATATATGTATAGTCTGGCTAGGTAAATATCGTATAGAAGAAGAGATGTTTTTTGTTAGCGTGTGCGGAAATTTTTTTTTTGCTCCCCGAGTGTATTTCTGTACTCGCATGGTGTTTTTGAAATATCATGTAACATATTTTGCTTAACGAGTTTTTTTTCAGTGTCACGAATTTTTTACAGAGACAGATATGATTCGTAAAAAAGAAATGCGAAAAATGTAATTCCAAGAAAAATAGCAAAGTTAAATGCGAAAATAACATAATATTACGAAAATTTCGAAAATTCGAAAATATTCTTGCGAGACTAATTACGAAAAGTTATTATTAAATTTTTATTAGAAAACTAATTTATTAGAAAATATTTTTTAATATTATATTTGTTATTGATTTTATTATTTTATGCATTTTAATTACTTCGAAAGTTTCCTCGGATTTTTCCCCCACTACAGAAAAAATGTAATAACTAAAAATTGTATTACAGTTCACCAAAAAATTTGTCGTACAATTACAATTTGTCCTCTCCTTTCTGGAAAATTGCTAAATATGGAACCATGCAACTCGAGCTTTCAATAATAAATGCAACAATTTGCATAGCATCAGATTACAATTTTTCGTTTAAAAAAATTTGGTTGCAGTCCTCCAGAAATTTATTGTAAAATTATAAATTCTCTGGCCCCTTTTGGAAAATTAATAAATAACGAATCCTGCAATTCGAGTTTTCAATAATTAATGCGATAATTTGCATCGCATCAAATTACAGTTTCTCGTTAAAAGCCTTCTTCTCTGAAACGACCGATCACGATAAAACGTTATTCCTCCTTGGGATCAGAAGGATCAAAACAATAAACGGCGAAAAAAATGGAATAATGTTACAGTTGGAACTTGGAAAGAATGGAAGATCGGAAAAATGTGCAAATGTATAGTTCCAATTGCATTGAGTGTAAGTACATACTCCTGGTTGTACCGATGCATTTGTAAGAAAGATTTGCATAAAGCACTCGACCATGAAATGTTACCATCCTTCTTTTCCTTTTTACGCTTTACCAAAGATTCCCTTCAAAGAGAACCCCTCTTCCTTCGAAGATATCTCTTCCCTTACGAATAAGCATATACCCTTTAAATTTCAGTCTACTTGTACTGAAAAAAGAATGGATATGTAACCCAAGTATATAAGCAAAAGCCCTTTCTCGATATAATACATTCTTAAAAGTTTTAACTGTGAGACCAGTTTTCAAGTTATACTCTTATACTTTGCGGTATATCGTATTGCACACTTGTGTTTATGCTTCTCAATAATTAGTTTGACCATGTTAAAGAAATATCGCACTGTATAACATTTGTACCATTTTCTTTCTCCCTTTCTTTCATTCGTTGCACACGATTTTTATCCAACCCTGTAATGGAATCCGATACGACACATATAAGTAACCTTTTATAAGCCAATAAATTTTGCGTCAAGATACAAGAGCATAAGAAGGAGTCACGAGATTTTTGCAATACGATTATTGCTCCCAAATTCGAGCTGCATTGCGGGATGATGGTAGAAAAAGTATTTTCGAAAATACAAATATAAGGATGGCTCGTGTCGGAAACTCCAAATTAGTTTCCAGTTTCTCAGGAATTTGGATGAAAAACATTGTTAATTAGGCGATTTTATATTATTGTTGGAAAGTGGACGAAGAAGTGATATTATTTTTTTATGAAAGTGGAAACTTCCATTTGAGATTTTGCAGAAAATACAAAAATTAGAAAATTTTCGAATTTCGACTTCGAGCTTTGAAAATTAATCTCCATTTCTCCAAAAGAAAATTTAGCGTAAATTATTATAAAATGTATTATTTATTAAATTTTAATAAGTAACGAATTACAATTTATCAAATTTTAATATGCATTATTTTTTACAGCCTTGGATTGACGGATTTCCATTGAAATAATTTTGCAGAATTTTAGAGTGACAATCCAATTTAAATTAATTTTGATTCAATAATTAAGGCGAAATTCTAGATTAGCATTTTTTTAAGTAACAAATATTTTCATATTATATATTAAATATTGAATTCTCAATGTTGGACTCAAGTTCAGAATTTTTTGCCAATATCTCGCAAAGTTGGGACAGGTAGTTATGCCATTTTTTTTGTGGTATAAATCCTTTTTTTTCCACGTATTATTTCCCTCGTTATAGTAATGAAGTGAAACCTGCTTCGAAACGGACATTTCGAGTTTTTATAATGATCCCCTTTATTTCTTAATAAAGGCAGAATTTCGAGCGTGTAGAGCAATTTTCGAAAATGAGGAGGAAGAGAGTCAATTAGTGCTTGAGTTTTGCAGAGAGACATTATTGGATAATATATTCTAAATGACTTCTCTTAGTCAGCTTTCAAGAATGTATATTTGGAGACATTTCCACGTCACTTCAATTAACTTCAAGTTTCTGGTACAACGAAACGAAGGAGAATTCGATACAGATAGATAACGGTGGAAAATGCAGTTATATCAGCTTTCCTAAAAGCTTTCTAAATTTTACTTCATCATTTTTACCGCAAGAGGATATCGATACGTTTCTTATCGCTCCTATCGTCTCTTTCCCAAAATCTTTCTGTTCTGTGTCACATTTTGGAAGTAATAACGTAAAAATGCACATTTTTTGGAAAAATTAGAAAACCAAATAGAAGGAAGGCAGCGAGTCAAAATAGCTTTTTTTATTTTATGGGGGTTTCAGAAATGTAGTATTTTCTTGTATTTTGCAAATTTTAGGAATTTATGAAAATTGCAACATTGAATTAAACATAAATGAACATTCACATTTTTTGAAGATTCTTGGACTTCACAATATTGTCTTGAAATTAATCTAAATTCCATCTATATTATATTTTATGTAAATTTTATTTTTCTGTTTCTTTCGAATAGCAGAGAAGTTGAACAGGAAATTTAAAATGTAAGAAAAGCAAATTAAAAATTCCTCCCGATTTTTCCATTTAAATACTACACAATTTTTTAAATTACAAAAATAGGTACTATTGAAGAAAATTAATGAAAATTTAAGAATTCAAATATTGATTTTATGACATAGAAATTTCCACATTTCACAATTCGGTTTTCGTAACTGGTACAGAAATGGAAATGAAAATATGGCGAAACCGATCGGTCATGCGACAGAAACTTCATCGCACTACCAGGCATCGAATTTCATTTTCTGGAGCATATCCCAGACTCTTGCCATACTATATATAGCCTGGTGGAGGCAGTGCGCTAAATTGGAAAAGGCGAAACTCCCTAATCTCAAAACCTCCTAATTTATAATTTGAAAATTTATCCAACAATGTGAAATTTTTCTCTAGTTTTATAGAACCTTTCCTCCACCGAATGACTCGGAAACCGAAGAAAATTCGTTCCAAAGAAAAAATTGTCATTCTTTTCAGAAGTTGGCCTGGAAAGAATTATTGCAAAAAGAAAGTGCACAAACAATAGACTCGTTAATTTTTCCTGCCGCCCAAGCAAATATTCTTGGCAGTCGGTTTAATTCTGGGCGTGTCGCTTTTTCTGCAACATTTAAATAACCTATAATTTATTAAAAGCCAGTCAACGTTCTCCAGTAAACTCGCGGGCTGGTAAGAAAAAGAAAAAAAAAAGTCCACATTTTTGGCTCATGATCAAGAAAGGCAACGAGATAAATTTTGTCTGCGAATGTATAAGTACACGTGTCTAGTTAGGAAAAGGCAACTCTATGCGCGATATTTGAAATTCTGTGAAGCGTCAGCGTTACGTCTTCTCTTGGAAGCGTTGACCAAGAAAAAGGAAGTGACGAGGAGAAAATAATTAAAATAAAATAAATGCACCTTTCCAGAGGTATAAATACAACGTGAACCAACTCTTTCGGTTATTTTCGAAAACTGTGTCTGGTGCATTGACCGAACGCTACGCTGCATTCACAGCAATTGCACACAACGTATATATCTTCTACTTGAAAATAATAAATTTACCCGATAGCCGATAGAATCTCTGCCGACAATTCCCGTGGATTTACTTTGGAAGAAACTATGTAAATCCAATGTGTACTAATTTCTCAAAAGTACAGTTCGACTCTTACTTTCCCTTAGCTTTCTCGAATTAGCACTTCATTCTTTCACTGTTTACTTATTTCTTCATATGTTAATAGAAACCACGGAGTTCGTTCGGCATTTTTTCGTTTAAGATGAAAACTGCAATGGTTTGTCAGTTTCTCTGAATACGAGAGAAATCGCAACCCGGGAACGTTACTTTTGTATTCAAATCCTCGTGAAACGCATATTTATGCGCATACGTATCCATGTATCGAAATTTTCCCGTCCCAGTCTCGACATTCCGAAGGATACCGCGTTACTGTTGCATCCATTAGTTTACGGTAAGTCCCTAAATGCCACGAAGGGAGAGAGGGTTTACGGCTTTCGGCACTCTAGTGGGGCTTTTGGAAACCGTATAAACACAAAACTACCCTTCGTCAATATTTCTCGTTCCCCCGCAGGCAAAAGCACCAGCAGGTAGGTCAATCTTCTTCCCCCCGGGGCGTACGTGACGAAGACGCTGATGAAGAATAACCCGTTTGTACCCATTGCCGGATTTTCCGATCTTGTTTCCAAAAATTCGGAGACTTTGTGGATTCAATTAAAACCATTCCGTTGATTCCCGAACACTCGCACTGTTTTTCAGAATTTCTCTTTTTTTTTATCTCGAATTGTTGTTGTTCGGGAAACATAAATAAATGAATTTCGAAAAATGACGAATCGAGGTAACTTTGATTTGGTTTTTAATGTAAATTACAACAAAGTGGAAAATGCCCCCCCAAAAAAAAGAAAATGATTTCTAATTTATTTGGTATAATTTGGTAATGGACTTTTGCCCCCAAATTGTTAGAATTCTAGTTTAGGAACAAAAGGTAATTACTAAATTATTTTTAAGTTATTTCCAAATAATTCGGTAACGACCTCGTGTTCCCAAATTAATTGAATTTTAATTTAGGGACGAAAGGTCATTACTAAATTATTTTCGATTTATTTTGGAATAATTTGGTATCGAACTTTTTTCCCCCAAATTGCTAGAATTTTAATTTGGGAATTTGAGAGATTTTTTAATTTATTCCCTTTCGTTTTTAGCTACTTAATTTTTTTTCAATACTGAAACGATGATTTAATTTTTATCTAGGGCAAATGAATTTATCGAATATCGCAATAACAATTTTAGAATCCGCTCGGATTATTTTTAATAAATTACATAATTACAAATAATAATATTATAATCGAATTACTTTTCAGAAAATGTTGTAGAATCAAAGAATTTTTCTTTTTCTAGTTTCTCAAAATCCAACAAAACTAATCAAATTTTTGAAAACTCCTTTTACACTCATATCACTGGAAAATCTGCAGAATCTGAAATTGTCCACATTTAAATACTCATTTTCAAATACTTCGAATTCAAAGTAAAATATCAGAAAATTAACATTCTTCCACAAGACCTTGTAGTTCCGCGGTATCCTTCAGGCGGAATTAGTAATTATAAGGTTTCCAAAAAGATTTTACTAAATCCGCGGTTTTCCAGCGATTCAACAAACCCCGGGTTTCGGGAAAACCCCGTAGCCGTAAGTTGGCTTACGCTGAGGATTTGCATTTCTCCGTCTCCTCCATAAACTCCGAATTTCGAAGGCTGCGGAATTGCAAAGGTAGATTTATACGAATTTAAATCCTCCTCTTTGTCAAACCCGAAAAAATGAGCACCCAGGCTGCTCATTGTTAAGGATGTTAATGCGGAATAAATTAATTTAAGGAGAATTTTATGCTAATATGGCACGGACGGGGGAGAAGAAAGACAGAAAAGTGTGGAGCCTCCTTTTTTTTTTCTTATAATACGCGTATGTGGGACTGGAAAGATTCTGGACTTTGCGGAAGTTTCAAAATGTACCGAAGAATGATGGCAAAAAAGTACACAAAGAGGAATACGTGTACGGTGGATTTATTGGATGCGGGGCCGTGCTACCTGCTTTCAAAGCGGATTAGGAACATTTACCATAGCGCTTGTCGACAAGCCTCGCGAGTTATATGAACGTTGACCTGCATGTACAGTTGCTTATATTAATGGAATTCTTGCAAGTGCAATATATAATGAATGATAATATGTTTTCGATAGACGTATATACCCACGAATATGCACAACACACACACACGCGCGCACACACACACACACACACACACACACACACACACACACACACACACACACATACACAGAATTATTCTTCCATTCGAGCTTCCTTTCCTCAATATTTGTGGCAACTGTTGTGACAGATACGAAGGAATAGCGATTTTTGCAATTCGATCAGAATTTTTGTACCGTGCATAGCAGGGTGCAATCAAAACTTTATGATAAAAAATATACAAATGTATTAAAGGAAATATACTAGTTTCATATTTACTCGAATATTTAAAAAAATCGACTCGAACGTAAAAAAAAACATCCTATATTTACTCGAAAGTATATTTTTTAATGAATATTTAATATTGCAATATATATAATATAATGAATGGAAATTATAATATAGGAAAAATCCACGGGGGTCGGAGTTCGTGAGTTTGGAATTTCTTAACGATCCATTTTTTGTTGAAAATTAGTTTTGTTTTACACAAAATAAGTTACCTTTGTGAAAGGAAATTTATTTTTCCTAAAATTGACTTTTTGATTAGGAACTAGCAAATTACTTTTGTGAAGAAACAAAAATCCTTAATTTCAAAAGAAAGTTCCCTTTGTTTTGGAGGAAAAATATTTTTCACGTAAGGTATCGGTTGTTTGCAAGCTTCGCTCTTATCTTCTCATGTATTCTGTGTAAATATTACACCTTTTGGGGGTAAGATCATAGGCCCCTTCTTTTCATATCCTTCCGGTGCGATATTGACGGTAGCCGCGTAAATATTTAACTTCCCTCTTACAAAAAAAGAAAACAGCCGAAGCTCAAACTTTCGATTTCGAACCCATGGTAATTTTCAAAAATATGTGACGTGTTCGAAAAATACTGAATTTCGAAAAATTCTAAAATTTACGCAGAGGTTGACGTAAATTTACGTCACTTGGCATTTTTCCCTCCAGATTTGTCAGAGAAATATTGTTTTCGTTTTCATAGGACTATTTTTTATATTAAACGTGGGATTATTTAAAATAAAAAAAAACAAGTATTTAGAAATTTTATTCTTATTTCTTTACATCAATTGCAAAGTAAAATTGGAAAAATATAAATTGTAAAATTTAATAAATATAAATTGGAAAATTGGAAAAATTTCCTCGTAAATGAACCAGATTTTCTAAAATTTCTTTTTGAAATTACACAAATTGATATTTCCTGAAAATATAAAAATCTAAAAACATTCAATCAAGAAGAAAAGAAAAACATTATTAACAGCAAGAAGAAAATAATACCGGAAACTCACCACTTCGAGGTGCAGTTTATGGACGTCGTAATATCCTTTATAGTATTTAAACCACATCACTCACGGTGAATTTTCAAATTCATTCTACGAACGTATCACTTACTTCCAACCGGGTGGAAAAGGAAAGAAAACGTCCGCGAAGGGTGAAAGGACTGTTTCCTTCTCCTCCGTCTTTCTTTTTTCAAATGAAAAAACAACACATACAAGCGAAGAATAATGAATTAGATAAATTCGAATGAAGACGAAACCCCTCATTTAAAAAGTCGCGTTGCTTTGAATAATAATAAGTCCCCGTAGTTTACTCGATACACGCATACACGCATACACACACACATCCTTTCGTTTTTCCCCGGGTTGAAAAAAAAGGAATAGAAAGTAAGGATGTAAAAAAAGGAAGGATTTACATCGAGCGTACCGCATATTAATCAGTTTGTTATCATCTCCATTGACTTGAAGATGAGAAACTAAAGAAAAATAAGCGTGTGGAAAGAATCGTACGTTGTTCCTGATACGATGCACTCGAAGACCTTTGAGAAACTGTTCGCGTAGAGTCTAAGAAGCCAAGTATAGATTGAGAGAATCTTGCATGAAAAACAGAGAAAGAGAGATAGATAGATGGAGAGCAGGAGAGAGAAGGAAAAAAAGGAGGAGATTTCTGTGTGCGTATAAGAGAGAAGAGAGACTGTCCAGATTCACGTTTTAACTCGGGGAAATTAATTAGTCACTTTGTCACACACTCTGACTTTGACGCTTCTCCCTTTTACCACCACGACTATACTACTGACACTATTACTTCTGCACTATCGCTGCTATTAATACATATCACCATTACTGATGCAATTATTTCTACCACCATTTCTGTCACCGCTTCTATTATCGCATTACTACCACTATTGATACTACTATATTACTACTATTATTATATTACTACCACTATTAAACTACTACTACGACCGCTAGGGGGGTACCACTACTGTCGCTATTATTAATAATGTTACGATTTTTCCCACCACTGCTACTATACTACCTGTTACCACTATTACTACTATTATCTACTACTCCTACGTGCGATGTAGGTGTGCTTGTTACGTCCCTACAATCAAAACACATACATACGCACACATATACATATTTTATTGCTACCACCACGTCAATCATTGCTTCCGTTACACTAATACTATTGATACTATTGATACTATTATATTACTGGTGCATACTACTATCAATAAATACCTTCACCGAGACTACTACTACTATCACTGCTAAGGTGGCACTACTACTGTCGCTATTATTAATAACGCTACTACTGCCACCACTGCTACTATACTACCCTATTACTACTATTACTACTACTACTACTACTATCTATTACTGCTACGTGTGACGTGGGTGTGTTGGTTTAGTTCCTGCAATTAAGAAACACGCATACATACGTATACGCGTTTTATCGTCCAAGACAATCAGAGACGTCTAAATGAGTTTTAATTAGAGAAGGAGGAACTCGAAAGGTTCTGTTTCAGGCGCAGAAGAGGATCCTACCAACTTTTTTTTTTTGCCGTGAAAGTAACGTTTCAAATGTTTCCGTAACGATTATAAAATATGGGAATTCGGAATTGTGGTTTGTTATAAATATAATTTATAGACGTAGCATCAGCTTCATTTTTTATGTAAATAAAAGCGAAACTCTCGGAATACCCGGGAATTTTTTGACTCGAAAAGTAGTCTCGTAGTATTTTTATACAGGTCGACGGACTTGCTTTGGAATCCGTAATGACACAAGTTATGAGCGTTGCCGAATTTTCGGACCAGACGTTATTACTATATTTTTTAATTTATTTACTTATTTGTGCGATGACCTCGTTGCCAGGAGGAAAAAAGTGGACGTTGACAATAGGAAACAGTAGCAAAAATATCAGTGGCTAATAAATAAATATATAAATATATATTTTTTTTTATTAGCCACTGATATTCCTGATATATGTATGAATAATAAATAGAATTTAAAGCGACACCAATTATAAATAATAGGAGAGGAATTTCGAAACGAACAAAAATGTAAAACAAAAATTGCGAGAAAGGAGGATTCGAGATTTTGTTAGTTGTTACTACATATAAATCATCGTGTCAGAGTATATTTTCTATGCAATATGTAGAAGAATCTCGACAGCTGAGAATTACAACAAAATAAGAAAAACGAATTTCAAATTAATTTCAATTACGCACTTGCTGCATTTGCATTTTCTCCCATCAATAATTGCACCTTTTTGCGCCTATCCTTTCTTCTTTTTACGAAATAAAAGAATTGCCATGTCTAGCTGGCAGGTAATTACTACAAATCAACGAAAACAAACTTCGAATTATGTAATTCCAATTATGCAATTATTGCATTCGCCTTCGTTTTCATTCATGATTGCATATACGATATATTTGCATGGTCGTTCGACCTTGCGGAATTAAGGCAATCGGCCTAATGAATTTCAAATAATGATTTCAATCGTGGTTTTCATAATATTTAGATAATTAACAATTAGAAGTCACCTGCTTGCGAAGGAGTAGCTCAAATTTTGGGAAACATCTATTTTTTCGATTTTGAGGGACACTGTGGGTTTTTGACGGGCCACTATTGATCTGATCAACTTGAAAAAAATCCTCGGATATTCTTCAATTATCACAGAATCAATTCCTGTAATTGAATCTCCTCGTTAAAAAAAATGAGAATATAAAAAAATTCTTGAAAAAAAATGGTTTTTTTTCCAAAAAATGAAGTTTCAGCAAAAAAGGGGATGAATGGGGACAAAAAATAGAGGGAAGGTAGAAATTGTATCGTCAACCCTTGCTAGGATTTTTTTTTAAAAGCACATATCGTTAGAAATTGAAAAAGACACTTGGAAGAAGCGGTCATTGTTGCAGCAGAACGTAACCGAGCCATTAGGGTAATGATTCTTCATTATTTTCATATTATAAAAAATGTCTTGTTGCTTTGAGTGATGCCATTCAAGGTGGAAGGAAAGAAATGATTACTTTTTTCAAGGATAACTATGTAGTTACGTTAATGATTATTTAACCTTTATTTTTTTCCACTTATCGTCCTATCTATTAGGGTTACGACGAAGTATGTATCGTTGAAGGTAACTTCGACTTGCTTTATCGGTCTCTCAATAAACTAAACTAACTGCTGCAGTATTATCGATGTATAGACGTGTATATTTCCGTTTTTTTCGGTACTCTTTCATGTCCGATGATAACTTTGATAACGTTTATCCATTGAAATCGATCAACAAATTATTGGATTACTTTACTTTCTACCGATTCGATATTTTTTTTTTTCGTTAGAAGATATCAAAGTGATTCATAAAACTCCAAAACGAAGTAAAAGGTTGAAAATACTTCGGCAAGATTGGCAATTTTATGTAAAATAGTTTTACTATTTTTTTTACTATACCCTCGAAGCGAGGAAACGACTCCGGATAAAAAAATACGAAAACAAACGTTGAAGTAGTAAATTTTGCTACGTTCACGTCAAATTCTTCCAAATTATTTTTTATAGATTTTATATTTAATTAGTTTTCTCTCGGATTGAAAACAATCTTTTTTTTATCCCAATTTCTACATCCCAGAAATTATTATTGGTGTTCTTTTGTGTATAGCTTTCAACCGATACACAATTTTCGAGTGGGAATAAATAATGGGTGAAATTAATATATCTATATATAATCAAGCTAAAATGTAACGAGAATTTAACTTCGCAAAATATGCGATTCAGCAACAAAAAAAAGAAAAAGAAAATGCGCCAGCAGAAATTTTTTGTGGAAAAGGAAAGAAAAATCCAAAGAAGAAATATACATGTATATATATATCGTTTGGGCTACTTGAAAGATTTAGGGCGCCTTTATCGCTGCTTCCAAGTGCATACCACACACATGCGTTTGAAATGGATACTGGAAGCAGAACAAACAGTCTCCTCCTTTATATTATATAAAGATTCGTGCTTATGCGTACGACCAAGAGACCTATAAAAATTCTCGTAAAATCGTTATCTGCCGCGTAACGTTTCTCTTTTCACTCCCTGGCTCCCTTCGGAGTTGGAAGATTTTACTTTTAATGCTCCTTCTTTTCTGTAAGACACTTCTCGTTTTACTACGGAATGGTACAAAGGCTAGCGTATAAATTCATTTCGGAAGTTACGTCTGCTTATCTCCTTTCTCACGGAATTACTTCATTGTGGAACCATAGAATTATAATTAGACCGAAAGAATGTTATCGCGATGTTTCACGATTTTAGGCAACAAATGAATGTAATTTCATGTTCCAGAAGGTTTTGTTGGATAATCGGGTGAAAATTTGCGTTGGTACCTACTTGAAACGTGCGTTTGTTTGCGGGAGAATGTAAAACAGGTAGAAACTATATTTTTGTTTTTCTGAATTTTCTATTTATTCTGAGACTGAAAGTGTTTTCCTCGAATCTTTTGTCGAGAAGAGAAATTTTGTGGCATCTAAGTGGCATTGTTTCATTATTTGAATGGAAAGAAATATTTACTTCCTGTTGGATTTAAAAAATTTTGTAAATCTTTGTAATCCGAATCGACATTTTTATGATTATAAGAGGAAAATTTTATAATAATCACGTTTACTAATAATAAGATAATAAAAAAAATGATTTGGACAGAATTTTTCGAAATCACTTTGAAAAATTTCTTTTGAAGTAGAAAATTTGTAATGGTATAAAATTTCGAAATTTGAAACTCCTTCTCAGAAAATGTAAAACTTGTTTCATTACAAGCAACCTAAACAAAAACTGAAATAAAATAGTGACAGGACCAACTGCGCAAATACCACATAAACTCTGGGTGTCCCGCACATGTTTCGAGAAATTTGAGATTTCCCATTTTCTCTTTCTTTCTATTTTCACTCTCAACTGCAAGATTTGTGACAACAGGTGGTCGTTAAAAATGCACTCGAGTTTCCAAACATTTTCTCACACTCTATCTTCCTAATTTCCATCACGTGTTTTCCAATCCCTAAAAATTGATAGAAGCAGGAAGGCCATTGAAAGACGCGAGTATCGAGAGGTTAATTGAAAAAAATTGAAATTTATACGTCGTACGTACTTTGATTTATAATTGTTTGAAGTATACCGAAAAGATAGCGTAGGTACTTCTAATAAATAATATAAAACTTTCTCTCGTAAATTCACCGCGATGCATTTGGGTCAGGAAACAAATCATTTGATGACTGCTCTTGCTTTGTGGAGATGTTTAGACATTATTATTATATATCTCCTTTCGATCTTTCATCAAAATGACTTGTACTTTTCTTCTCCTGGCCTTTCTTTATACCATTTTCACCTTAGAAAGCCTAGACAGGGGTTTATCAGACCCCGGCAGGAAATCTCCCGATTTCTAGGCAACCTTTCGAAATGAATGGCGAAATTTTATCGCTCATGAGCATGGGTACTGTCGTATATACCATACAAATTTGCTATTTCGATATTTTTACGTTTCCAGGTTCGGCGATTTTCGAATTTAAATTCGCTTTTTTAAAAAAATTTTGATGCGAAAAATATTTTCAAATAATTTAGAAAATTCTTATAATTAATAATCACTAACTTGAGAAATTTTAGGATGAAAATCTCAATTGAAATTGCAACATTCGAAATCCCAATTGAAATTTTTAGGGGGAATTTAGGGAAACTCTCCAAGTACCAGACATTTTTTGATTCGGAATTTTTTCTCTCGTCCCCCTGATCCAGAATCGATTAAAATTTCACCCCCCATACGAGGAAATAGGTTAAAAATTGCTGAATAAAAACAGCAAAGAAACTGTTCTTTTTTGTACGCGTTCGTCTTGTTTCTTACGTTAACGTTCCCGTTTACATGTACGGCTTGGCAAAAATGGACAAATTTATAGCAATGAATAAAGTTACAAGTTTTATATTAGAAGCTCTTTTCCCCCCATAATAATAATTACATATGTATTCATGAAACGTGGCATGAAGTTAGCCGGAGTAGCTGAAGAGGTGGGGAAGAAGGAAAAATAAAAGCTTCCAATGATCTGATCTGGTTTTGTACGTAATAAAATTAGTAATTCATACCGAAAAAAAGAAGAAGCCAAGGGGGACAGACTTTGCAATTTATACCATTATTTTTAATAGGCATTTATGTATCTCTTAATAGCGATTGAAGATCAAACTAGTTTATTGAAATTTACAGAGTTTTCAACGAGGGTATGAAACTTTCTTATTTTTTCCCATCCTATCAAGGGTTCCGAACCATAAGGGCGTATGTTTGTTGTCCCTCGATATTGGAATTATTATTCATCAATTTCCCTGTGGATTCGCGCAATTCTCACGCGTTTCACTTTGGTCTTTTTTTTAATTCTCAATTCTTTCTTGTCCGTATCGATCTTAAAAATTGCTAGGATTTCCATGAAATGGTCAGGTAAGGTAATGGAAAAATCCCTAACATGTGCACGATGA
This sequence comes from Gasteruption jaculator, assembly GCA_949825005.1. Taxonomy (NCBI): domain Eukaryota; kingdom Metazoa; phylum Arthropoda; class Insecta; order Hymenoptera; family Gasteruptiidae; genus Gasteruption; species Gasteruption jaculator. The sequence goes on from OX463770.1 coordinate 8,508,107, forward strand.
TCAATGGAAATTAATTATTACTCATAAAAAGTCTCACATTCGTATTTCTAGAATTGCGAATGGTTCTCATTTTTATGATGCAGATTCTGTTCAGGATAAACAAAATATTGTATTTTTCAACAAATTACAAAATAATAATAGTAATAATAATAATAATAATAATAATAATAATGGAGGAGACGAAATATGCAAAAGGAGGTAGAATTTTTGTAATTTATAAAATAAAGAAGGAAAGAATAAAAAATGTAAATTGGGCATCAAATAAAATGAATCGGGCAAGAAATATAATTGTATCACATAAATTTTCGTACAAATCTAGAATTTCTTATTTTTCTCCATTAAACTTTGAAAAATTCGACGTCGAAAAATTTGGAATTGCGAAATAATGACCGAAATTCAAAATGATAATTTTTGAATGACCGAAATTCAAAAATACGCATTTTTTTCCTCGTTTCTCCGCATACAAAACGTTACGACACGAGTCGTCGAAACGATGTTTTTCCCCGGTACGCTCCTAATTATCGGCGTTATCACGGCGTTTTCAAATCACCTTGTCGCTCGTTTGGTTAATTGAGAACCGAATCCACGGAGACACGTAGGAGGGAATTTCCCCGGATCGACCGAAAACCTGCGACAAAATATGAAAACCCTGGAAACGTGACGCGACGGAAAGACATTCGTTCCTAATCTCCTTTAAAAAGTCGTATCGGTTTTCCTAAAAAGGGAACAATGAAAAAAGAGAGGAACAGATTTCCTTCCATCGGAATGTTAAACGTGAATCCAGTCACGTACCGGATAATGGAAAGATAAGCATCTTTTTAAGGATTGGATTGCTCGTCTAAAATACGACGGAGGGACTTATCAAAGGATGCCTTTTTGGAACCCGCTTATACGTCACTTATACAAATGACACTCGATCGAGGAACCATATGTTCCCTTCTCCTCCTCCTCTCTCTCTCTCTCTATTATGTGTTGACATAATCTTTGATACTTTTTTTCATTACACGACGATCCATCACGCTAATCGTTTTCGACATCACGAAAAGTTTCTAACAGATACCTTTTAGCAGCTTATAAACTCTTTTTTATTGGTGTTCTGGGTTTTAACACCCAACCCGCGTCCACCTTCCCCCCTTTCTTCTTTTAATCTCCGCCGTATAGGAGTCCGCCACCTTTTTCTTCCCATTCGTGTGATTTCTCATGTTAATCGCGAGTTCTACGAAAGGGTTATTGATAAGTATAATCGAAGAGCGTCTAGAAAAAGAACGTTGCGAAAGAATGAAGCGCGAAGAGAAGAGATACATTCCCATTATCACGGTGTGTTTATCGTTAAGCAAATTTATGGTGCGTGTTGGTAATCGTCGAGCGAAATAAAAGAATGTCGAGAGTTAAAGTGGAACCTTAGATTTATCACCTTTAACGTCCGTAATTACAACCTCGATTGTTTCTATTTCATGCGATTAGTAATTGAATGGGTTCTTCATACACGCTGTTATTTCTCCCCTCGTGATGGTACATCGCGTAGCGATACCTGCATCGCAAAAACGTTAACTCGTCAGAGACGTAACATTTCGAGGTGGTACGGGTTTCCAAGTGTGCCGCGGTAGCGGGAAAGGAGGATGAATTTTTAGCCTTTTTGCGAGAGATTTTTTTTCGTGAAAATTTCCATAGAATTTGGCGCAGTTGCTTTCTCGAAGTAGACGCAGCAGCAGAAAACTATGAAATTTTTCAAGGAACCTGAGAAAATTTGTATATTTTCTGCAGTCCTACGGAAAATTTGCAATTTTTTATAATTTGAGGCAAAACTTGATATTGTGTATTTATCTTTTTGTAGAATTTCAATTTTTTCTTTGCGATGTTTGTCATCTCTTGCACTAGAATTTTGGTAACAACGGAAATTTCTTGCAAAAGTAGCGATTGTCTTTAATTTTATGCAAAATTTGATAATATTCTTGTATTTTATACGAAACTTGAATATTTTTTGTTTCGAATATTTGGATTCTCTGTGACGCGAAAAATTTACAAAAAATCACGCAGTTGCTCGCAATTTTTGCGGATGTTTTGTGCAAAGATCGTGCCAGTAACATTCGCAAATTAACCGTAGCGCGAAAAAAAACAGCGTTAATTTCTAGGAATCTTTCGGCAAAATTGCATTTTTCAAATTTGCAATTTGGTGCATTTGAAAAGCGCAAAGTAGTACTTTTTTGTGCGCTCTTTATGCAAAAATTCCAGTGCCCGACATAAGATTCGCGCAAGATTCCGCGTAATCCGGGTTCAGGGCCCTCATACTGAATAGAACTGACCCTATTATTTTCCACCTCTTCTCCGACTTCTAGGAAAAATAATATCCCCATCGCATCGGTTTTTACCGCGAAGTAATAAAAAATCTCGCTGGCGTTTGGCGCACAGTAGCCGGTATTAAATGAAGAGGAGCATTATGCATTAGCATGGCTGCAATCAGTCACTTCTGAAGTTGCACCAATCTCCGAAGTTCGCTCTTTGCAGACCGATCTTTTTTTGCAGACGTCACGACACAGTGGAATCCATTGACTGCGTTAGTATTTCAACGCAAAATGAATCTTTATACCCCAGGAGGATCTTATCGATGCCCGACGACCGTCTTATTTCTTATTTAGTACTGCACTGAACTTTTTCATGCCGTAGATGAAAAAAAAAAAAAAAAACGGGGAATATGACAGAGAGTTTTGAAGCCTTCTTCTTAGCTTTTATGTGGGTCGCGCAAACTGTTTCGAGCGAATTGATTTATGCGAATCGATAAGTGGTATGTTGCAGAGCACGTCTGCGTTCCAAAGGAATTTCTTTACATCTTCTCCTTTTTTTTTTGTTACATACATACGTCTCTTATAAATGTTTTCGTCTTTCTCTTCCTTTTCATCATCACCATCATCATCACCAACACTACCATCGTCATCGTCATCGTTGTACTTTTTCTCATACACGTCTTTCTTTTTCCCCATTATTTATTTATTTTTTTCATCTTATTGTTGTTGTTCCTATTATTATTATTTTTTCTTCGAAAAAGTAATTATTATTATTATAATTATTATCATTATTATTCCGATACGAAGTCAACGCGACTTCTTGTGTCTGGTGATTCTGGCCTCCGGAGGTTAATGCACCATTAACGTATCAATCGAGATCGCGAATCCAGGAAGACGTTACGAAAATAAAAAGACGGAAAATAAAACAGAAGGAGAAGATGATACGACCATTATCGTGATAATAATCATGGTGAAACGGGATACTAGCGATCGTTTTTTTTTTGTCTTCTCAAGAATGCGAAGAGGGAGGGGGTTAAGAAAATTGGGCTGATTGAGTAGATATAGATTGGTGGTTTTTTTTCTTTCAAAAATTCCAGGTTGTCTTCGAATCCGAGTTCGAACAATTTGTTTTTTTGAGCGCCTAAGCAGGTGAGCGAATTCGGGACGTTTAGAAATTAGTCTCCTTTTTGTCACGTGTTTCTGAAAGAGAACAATTATTTTTAATATGGTTGCTTAAGTGGTTGTTGAAGTAAATTTTGTAATTTAAAATTGAAGATTTTTTTTATTAAAGTTTAGATTATTAAATTGTATGAAATTTTGTATTATATAATATTATACTTTTAGGCTCTAATGCAATTTTAGTTTACTAAAAAGTGATCATTTTGTCTTCGTTTCATGATTAGATTTTTTTCAAAGTATAATATCTAACCATAAAAAAATATCTTTAGATTCTAATTAAATTCTAGTTCAATTAAAAAATTGCACTTACATTCGGAAGATTACCGATAAATAATTAAAATTTGATTTTTGAAAGAATAACTCAACATTTTGTCAAAATCTGCGCCTTTGGATGGAGTTTGTCATGAGTCTGGTCACAAATTGGCCCGAGTTATTGTAATAACCCGCGCTACCTATACACTGACCCTCAATAAATCTCCGCTCGGGATTCTGCGGTAACAGTGAATCCTCGTTTAGGTAACAAACGGTAGTAATAGCGGCACGGTCGTGTTTTGACTACGGTTCCTTGAATAGACTCCAGAATTTTGTCTTTTATCCCAAAATTGAGCTTCGCAGGGGCAAGATTTCTCCGAGATAAACGGGGGTTTGTTTTGATATATGCACTTTGAGGTTAAGGACCGGCAGGTGCTCCGGCAGAAATCTGCATTCATCCATCTGGGTGCCATAAATTTGACGGAAAAAGTGTATCTAAATTATTTTATAAAAAAAAGTGGAAAGTTTATAACTATAGGGTACAAAAAAAGCTTTCGCTGTGTCATAATCACGGAGTTTCTTAACCTTTCGGGGCAGGAGTCGTAAAGTTTCAGCGTGTCTTTAATGGTTTTCATAAAAACCGAGCTGTGGTCAATAAATTGACTTAGTTGCGGTCAATTTATTGGTCGCATCTAGGTGCTCATAAAATCTGAGTAATGGTCAGAAACCCAGTAAACCATTCTTTCTCGTGCTACGAATTATGGTGACACAGAAAACACTGATTTCTGTCGTTCTGCCTCTTTATATCTATATTTATCCGAAAAATTGCAATTTATGAAGAAAAATCGAGACCCACCTCTTTTCTGCATGTGGCACTGCAGTTGCGGAGAAAAAAATACTTTGAGTTTAACGGTAAAGCATAAAAAAAATGACATACCATACGTCCTCAAACGCGTGTGTAACGAGGAAGTACACGAGAAGAGAAGAAAGACACACATTATAACCGGAAATGGTAGGATAAGAATCGCGTGTTTTATAGGAATGATACAAGGACAAGTGTCCACGCTCCATCGCTCGTGCGAGACATATATATATAAATGCATTTTTTTTTCGCTGCACAAGAGAAGAAAAAAAAAAGGATGGACAGGAATTAAGATGCACATGCACTTTGGAGGAACGTTGGAGAACGTACGAGTTTGGCTTGTGATTTTATCGAAAAACAAAATTTCGTAATCGTTTATCTCCTTGTCGAGATTTTAAATCTCAACACTTCTTTGGGGGAATGTGTGTTACAATGCTCCTAATTAACATTCCGACGATATTCTCATTTTTTAAAAAATGTTATAAGAATATCTCCGGTTTCATTGAAACAATTTTGAAATTAGGAAATATTGTTTTTCCTTTATTTCCATTTTTCTTTGTTTATTAAACATTTGTTTATATTCGATACATTTTTTTCTCGAAGAACGCGGATCTTAGCTTTTGAGAAAGTAAAGTAAAAAAAAATATTTCAGCGATACTCGATTGGTTTTTCTCTTCTGCCAAATATGAGCTTAATCCTTAATTAAATTTTTCATTTAATAAAAAGAGTGCATTTAGATTGAAAAGATTGGTGATGAATTATTTTTGCAAGATCAAGTAAAACTCATGTCAATGAAAATGTTAATTCTATTTGTTTAGTTGTTATTGAAAAATATTCGATACCACTAATTACTTTCATTAAATGTTTCTTATGCTGTGGAAAATGCAAGTCGAAAGTTCACTGCCTCATTAAAATTATGTCATATTTCGGAACGAAATTTGTAACAATTACAATACCGCTGACTTCACCGTTTTTGTAACGCCGACGTGGAACGATAATCGGAACGATATCTGCGTTCAATTTGAATTTAGTTGCCAATGGGTTAAATTTATTTTTTGGAAACGTAGGTCCTTCTAATTTTTTCTTTTACCGCCAACAATACGCGCACTACGCACAGGCTTTTTACGTCTAAACCCATTTGTGAAAATTTTATTTTTACCTCATTTTTATTTACAATAAAATTTTCTCGGCGTTTAGGAGTATTTCTACATTTTCATATTTTTTCATTTTTCATTTTTATATTATAAAAATATTGATCACAATTTAACAAAAAACTGGAGTTTTTTGGAGTCTTTGACTTTCGAGAAACAAATCGAGCACTTATTCCACTTTTTATTTTTAATTAAGAGGTGTTCTAATGGACTTTTAATTAAAATGACACAAAATAGCGTCACTACTGTGTGTAAAAGTTTCATTCGTAAATTTATCACAAAATGACCTAATTTTTATTAACGAATTTCGAAAATCGAATGAAGAAAATCCAACTTTTCATTTGTCATCTGCAAGTGACTGGATTGAAAATTTAAATCTGAAGATTAAAATTTCTAGAAATTATAGGATAAAGAAAATTTAATAAAGACTTTTATTATTTAATACCTTTCTAAAACATCCCATCAGTTTTATAATAGAAGAAAAAATTGAAATCCGAGTGAACACTCTTCAAAAAATGAATTTCTATGTTCAGCCGAGTGATTTTCCCTGCTTTCACTTTAGACCAATAAAACTGCTTAATGATTTTTTGATTGAGTGCACGGTTGAAATACATTCGAGAGGCACTTATTCAAGATTTATAAATTTCATTAACACCAAAATAACACCTAGAGACGTCCGCTATTGTTCCCACATAGCATTAAAATAATGATTAATGAAATTGTCTATGTTGAGTAATTCAAAGCGCTATTTTATTCCCCGGCAACTGAATTCATCATCATCATAATAATAATAATCACCATCAAATTATATTCGTCAGTTATTTCCACAGTTAAAAATTAATTAATAATATAATAAAGAAGTTTGTTAATTAACATTTCCAACAATTATAGCTTCTTTCTCTTTTCTTTTATAATTACACACTCATGTGTCTTGCATAGAATTTATGTGTAATTAATGGTTACGTCGGAAGGCGCATCTAGAATTATAAGAAGCACACTTAAGATTTTACAGTCGTTGCTTAATTAAGAAAAGAGAGGGATGTTTGTTTGTTGCCATGGTAGTAGCAACAATAACAACAGTACCAGTGCAGCAGCAGCAGCAGCATCTTCGCTGTATTGCATCCCTTTCTCGAATGCAAGGGAAATTAAAGCATGTTTTAGAAAAGGGAATTGTACGTACCGTGATGAATTCCGGAATTAACTTCAACTGCATTCCATCCATATTCATCATTTTAAGATATGTACCATTATATGTTATGAAATTTTTTGTTGTCCGGCCGAGAGATTAGTTTCACCTTTTTCATGAATTTCAGCGTGAGATTAAAGAAACTGCCGGTGTGTAATTTTTTAATTTTTTTGGTTATGGATTTTCTTTTACTTCAAGGGGACATTCTGAAATTTCATTTTTTGAAAACCTACTTTTTCCTTCTGATTTAATTCGAACCTAGATGTAGGTTTATTTATTTATCACATATTTAATTAAAATAAAAATGGTGCGAGTTTATTTTATTTTATTTTATTTGCCTTCGTTGAAAAGAATGAATCGAATTTAAAAATAATTTTTTTAAGATATGTACCATTATGAGTTATGGAATTTTTGTATTAAAGAAACCGCCAGTATATAATTTTTTCTTTTTACAATTATGGATTTTCTTTTGCTTCTGCAATCCCATTTTTTAAATTTCTACTTTTATCTTCCGATTTAATTCGAATGTAGGTGTAAATTTTTTTTTATTTATTAAATTTCTATTCAAAATAACAATATTTTGAGATTCTCTATCTTAGATATTGCATTTAATCGCAATCACGAAATCTGCATTCTTTGAAAAAAAAATGTATCGAATATAAAACCGATCTTAATCTAACGCTGGATCCTCTTCGACAACAATATAACATTCAAAGTATCACCGATAAAGTATCACCGAATGCGAAGGAAACAATATCACCTTACTTCTGGGAAGTAAGTTCCAACGTAAACGTTAGCAATATATAATATTTTTCCTGGAAAATACATATATATATATATGTTACCAGCTCCGTTTTCCTGCGTATCTGTTTATTAAACCTGCGTTGATTACCTCACACTTTAAAACTTTCGTTTTTCTTTGTGTCTTAAAAATAACGCCCAGGCCACTTTTTCTCGGCTACTGATTTTTTCCGAGATTTTCGAAATCTTCCGGGGATCTTCTTGGAGACTTCCAGCGAGACTCAAGCGCGTGTAGATCTAGATAAGGCGTTCCTTTGATTTACATATAAATAATACCTCTCCCTTTTTTCTTTCTTTTAGTAAACTTGTAAACTCCATAGGAATGTTACAAGAGAATATATATATATATACAATATATATATATATATATATATATATATATATATATATATATATATATATTTCTTCTTTACTATATATATGTATATATATAGTAAAGAAGCATCACGAAAGCTTCTACTTCTATCTTCTCTACTTTTATGTTGAGCTATTGCTGTAACATCTACTCAGGTGCTGGGATATTGCACAGTATAGGTAACGTGGCAACTGTTCCTTTTTCGCTTGTACATACGTTTTGTTACAACCGCATCAAGAACAACAACAACAACTGGCAATATCATCAGAAGCAGCAGAAGTAGCAACAGCAGCAACTTCGGTATAAGGGAGAAGCAGGATCAGCGGCAGCAATGAACAACCCATTGCAGCACCGCACCGGAACCGCACTGATTTCTACGGAGCCAGCAGGAGGTTGTATCCTTCGAATTCTTTGAACACCAGACACGCACTGACGACCTGATCCATCTTTTACAACAAGCATTACCTTTACTTTTATACTTTCCTTTGGCTTTTGTAATACGTACATAAATACATATTTTTCCTGCCGCGCCATTTTCAATGCGAGAAAAAAGGAGCAAGAGAGGGGGGGGGGAGAGAGAGAGAGAGAGAGAGAGAGAGAGAGAGAGAGACAGACCCTTGCTCTAAAAAAAGAATCCACAGTTCACCGCAAAATGGACTTCTTATTTCCGAAACGTGTCAACACTTCCCGCAGTGGCGCTGCGCTCGGGCAGGCAAAGAAAATATGTGGTCGCCGTTTTAAAGGCAGTTTTGTTTAAGAATTTTTTTCAGCATTCCACGGAGAAAAAATGTGGATATAGTTTAATTCGATGGAATCTTTGCGAGGATTCATCCCGGGAACATTGCGGACGATGCACATGCACATGCACACAAACGTGTAATAACGACTTTTGCTGCTACGTTGCGCGAGATATATTAGCATGGGTTGCATATACGTATACGTGTGTAACAAATACATATACGCGCGCGAACGTAGGTTTATATGCGCGGCTATGCGATACGTACACACGTTGGTTGAAGTTTATTGTGCGTAAGTCGTGGTATGTATGTTGAGAGAGAGAAAGAGAGTGTGTGTAGCATAAGAGATGTTAGGTGGGGTACTGACCGCACATTCCAACAGGGAGGTGACCGCCTCGCCTCTTTTCTCTCTCTTTCTTTCTTTATACACACTCTTACTGCCAGCGCAGCTTCTGATGTAGGCAATACGCTGAATACCGAATTACCGAATACCTTTTTCCTATACGTGAAAAAAAAAAAGGTTTCGCTTTGCGAGGAATTTCGCGAAATCTAATGCACTTCGAAATTCGCTGGAATTCCCACAAGCCCCGGTCGGGATCCGATTGCGGGTTCGTTATTAGCATAACCAAGGTTTCGGGTTTGACGCACTCGGATTTGTATCACAATTCTGAACAAGATTTTTTGCAAAAAATTGTAAGTTGCAATTTAATGCAATTTTTCATGTATTCGAATTTATACGATTTTGGAGTAATCATTTTCAAGCAAAGAAAAAGGTTGCAAAGTGACGCAATTTCATGCATTCAAATTTGCGTTATGATTTTGAAATAATCATTTCCAAAAAATCGAAGGTTGCAAAGTGACGCAATTTCATGCATCACAATTTTTTACTTCGATTTTGAAATAATAATTTTCGAAAAATCAAAGCTTGCAAAGTGCGACAATTTGATGCACCAGATTTTCAATTGCAATTTTGAAATAATAATTTCCTAAAAAAATCGAAGACTGCAAAGTGATGCAGTTTGATGCATCCAAATTTCTATTACAATTCTTAAATAATAATTTCCCAAAAAATCGAAGACTGCAAAGTGATGCAATTTGATGCACTCAAATTTCTATCACGAATCTTAGACAATAATTTCCGAAACATCGAAGGTGTTACGGAATGATACCGTTTAAGGTACCCAAAATTCCATAACTTTTCTCCTTTCTTTAATTACTTCCTTCAATTTTCATAATTATAATCTCGACTAATCGAATTAGGGTACAGTATTATAAAGAAGGTACGAAAGAAATGCCGAAGGAGGTAATTTTACCGAACAGGAGATAATTGCCTTAAAGAATGGGGTAGTAGTTTGATGTTGGTGAGGTATTTTGATGAAGAAGCTGAAGATTCTACGGAAAAACTGATGGATGGTTGGTCGGACAGATGGACGGACGAAGCAACTCAAAGTATCTTCCTTGATTGAACTACACATCGACAATTTTCGAATAAATCTCGTCGATGTTATTACTTTGTATATGTATATATATATATAAACTATCTAACAGACATTGTCTAGTATCTGCAGTTCCTCTGTCTGTGTTTGTGTGCGTGCGTGAGGTTTGGATGCATAATATAGCAGCTGAACGTGTATGTACTCACACGTGTCGATGGTTATATTGCGAAACCTTAGAAGACATACTTGCATACATATATATATATATACACGCATAAAACATGTTCATATATATGCATACACACATTACACACACACGCATGTCGATTATGTATAACGTAGCCAGTAAACGCAGCATCTATGAAGGGGTCCACCCACATTCTAACCCACATAACCGCGGTACCGTTCTTATAAGTGCCGGTGACTTCGCGCAATAAACATTTCCTTCTACATTTTACCATCTCTTCTTTTATTGCTTTCGATTAATTTAAGAGTATGAAGTTGCACGAGTTCCAGTCGGAAATTCGAAGAATTGTTATTGCTCGGAAGGTCTTTGCACCGAGCAGAGAAACGCAGGGATCCCGAATCAGAGTCAGAGGTCGCCGGCACTTCTCTGGTTAACGAACGATTAATTTCAATGCACCGAAGTAAAGCCAAGTATCTCGAGCTATCATCAATTTATCGATTAATTAAAGTCAAGTCAAATTAACACTATGCGCGTTTAATCGGGATTCTCTTGTTTGGCGCCGGTAGAACTTTATCAAGGACACCACTGTGGTGCCATCGGCATTGGACCGATATAGCTGTTCCTGGACACCAACGTGGTGTCACCGGATAGCAGAGTGTTGATAGGTTTCATCGCGATCGAAGGCCTTTCTAATTAATTGAGGCCCAGCAAAATCTAAAATTCCTTAGAAAAATAATAATCTCAAAATTTCATTAAACATCCACTGTTTTTTCGGTAAACTTTCCGATATATTACGTCACGAGCGCGTATTTATCGTTGCATTCTTATTTTTTTCGCTGCATTTCTCAGTGATCTGGAACCTCGTTGGCTCTCGGTCCTGCCGCCGAGCCAGAGAAACGCTAGAATCGAAGCGAAAACACCTGCGGATCGCAAATGGTCCAAAATCGTTCCTTTGTCCAGAGTCAGTCAATGAGATCACCATCAAAATCTTTGTCAGTCTCAAGTTGTGTCTCGGATCGGGATCGGCCCCTTAGCGATATTATTACCCGTTCAGTGGATGCATGAAACGACTGCAACGACTCGGTACCGTGGCTGGAAGAGCCAGGGCTCGCGGATCTTTAATGAAACCCACTCACCCCATCGCTAATGATGCGAAAGGATACGGGATTGCGTCCATCCGTATCTTCGCGAGCGCGTAATCTATCGATGCCGATGCGAATACCGTAACGTAACGTCGTTCCGCGTAGCTTGGAAAGTCGGGAACGTCATAAAACGCGTAATGGATTCCTGCCGGTTAAGAAGGTTAAGTACCTTTTATTTGCAACGAAGGAGGAAATGAGAGGGGCACATAAAAGCGTCAATTAAATAAATGAATAGCCTTCATTCTCGCACAGCTTCTACGAATCAAGATTTTCCTCGGTCATTTGTTCTAATTAATTTCCAACCAATTAGAATACGTACGCTCAAAGAAAGAATTCATTCTTTCGGAGAGGAAATGAAATCAATGAAACTGCTTCACGCTTGGGAATTCTCTTGTATAACCCCCTTTTAACTCACGTGTCTTGCACGCGAAGAAATGCTCGATTATGCAATTAAAGAGCAACGCACATCGCATGCTTATACGTGCACCTTTACGTATATATATATATATGTATACACAACTTCGAAGAATCAGGTTCTTTCTTAACCCGACCATTTTGTACCGGCACTTACTCCCGATCGAGTTTAGTAACTCCGGGGTTACATAAAACGGGGAAGAAAAAGAAAAAAATCGAAGGTACGCGCGGAACGATTGATGTCATCCGCAGCTCGAATGCACTTTTCCAATCGACTGCATTTTTTCCCGCTACCGATGCTCTCGTCTGGCAAGCGTCTTCACGTGAGTCACTTCCAAACAGTAGTCTCGATCCACGTGGGTGTGCCACCGCTACGCTAGTAAAAGAGCGTCTCTTTTATTGGGTGGAAACACGCGAGAGGAAAGAAAGACGAAAATGAACAACAACGTCCATTCGTTATCAGTCGTCTTAACGGTCCCGTTCGAGCAGAATGGTAAAAGGTGGTTACTCTTTCCGAGTAACCGCCAGCGCAGCCTGCGCCACGGTGCTCTCGTGTTTATATATATATATATATATATACGTATGTATGGCGCCTTATTATGCAGTCGTCTTAATGCGAATTTAACATGCGGTCACTACTGTTACACGTCGAGTGGAATGAGAGGAGGTAATCCCGGTACCCATCTCGCTCACTCACTCGCGTTAGGGTCCTCTTCTATGGCGCAACATGCAAGAGATGCGCCACTGCTGATGCAGTTGCAGTTGTTCTTGCTCCCAGTTCTCCTCCTTCCCCATAGAGAAGTGTAGCACCTACAATGCAACAAACTTATCCACCTTCTCATTTATATGCACTCCTTCCTCTCCCTTCGCTAATTCACGCAGGAGACGACCGAAGATGGGGTTCATTTTTATTTAACACCAATTTGAAGTCAGTGAATCGTTAGAGCGTAATAGGAAGCGTCCTAAAGCGCATGAGTCGTAAAATGCGCTTTTTCTGCATGTTTCCTCGTTTGTGCAAAAAAATGTGGGTAAAAGTGACCGTGTACCTATTGGATGCAGTTGAACCACCAGTCTTCACCTCGATAGTCCCGAACCGTCCTCGGTAGTTGAAGAAAACCTGGTACGTTTACAGTCCAACGAGGCCCGAAAATTCCCCGGCATAAATTTCCCATTCGTTTAATAAATAATCTCCTTTCGGAAGAAAACTCTGCTCGGAACCTCTCATAAATCAAACGTCATTTATGGCGGAAATTACAAAGCCCCGGCGTGGAGCAAGACGATCTTGGGGATTGTTTCCGAAAGCACGTAAAAGCCCAGCCAACGGCTTTGACCCTAGTTAGGATTCATTACCCGCAACCTACACGGTCGTGGCGATTCGCTAATTTCTGCCATAAACTTTCCCATTCCACGTTGCAATTTGCAGCGGGTATATTATCTAATTACCAGCCGTTTCGCTTTTGACAAACACAGATCGACTGGTTTCTGGGAGGCGGCAAAAAAGCCAAGCATTTGCGGAATCCCCGGGTTGCGGAAAAATGTAAAATCATACTTAAGCCCCGTTACTCCCGGCAACGAGCACTTTATATTTTGCGCCGGTACAACTTTTACGACGAGTGGCTGGCTTTTGTGAGCGCTAGACTCTCGCTTCCAACTTAATTAGACGCTGCTGGCATTTTTTTATACGCCATTCTTAGAATATAAATCATATTCGTGTAGTCCTTCTAAAAACGAATTTTTTTTTTTTTTTTCCGGAGGTATTTACTCTCGACTTATTATAACTCGGGTCTAAGTGGATATAATTGCTTTTCCCGCTATATCCCATTCCAGCCGAAGCTTTCAAAAAGTATTAATCTCGCGCGGGTGAAAAAAGGGCAGGCGTCTGTTATTATTATTATTTCGTGTCAAATGAAAATATCAGATAGCCGCGCATTAGGAGAGGTAATAACGCCCGAATCGATTATCGCCTCGATTACGCATTCCTTCGTTTTTATTGTCGAGCAGAAGCTCGCGTTACTCGGGTTGCCGGCAGGGTGTGGTTTTTGAATAGACAAGACGGGCATTGTTGTACCCGATTACTATTACGGTCCATTAGAAAAAAGAAGACGAGGAAGAAAAGAGTGAGCCGTGGAAGATGAAGGAAAAAAAAAAGAAGAAATGGGAGAAGAAAAGGAAGAAAACTTGGGGATTTAATCGGCCCATATAGAAGACGGAAAGGACTCCGAGGAATGATTTCGATGGTTTCTGGGAAGAAGCGGTTGAAACCCTCTGGTTCTTTTCATCCTGAAGAGCTACTCCTCGTACCGTTACCAATTATCGACAAAGCAACGTTCGATCCCATAATTCCAAGCTCGTTCCACGCTGCCGATTATCCTAATCTACCACAGATAAGTTTTTAGGCTCCCGAGCGTCGGGAGAGAGAGAGAGTCACAATGCCAAGTATTTAAAACACTCGGGCATTAACGACGTGGAATTTCTGCCAAAGTTGCGGGAGATGACGTCCGTCCCGAGTTATGTACCGGGATGGATCTCCGATTCCTTGTATCCGGAGGCTCTATAAATTTGCTACCAATTATGGTTTTCCCTCCACATCCCGGGATTTCATTCCGAAGAGTCTATTTTGTTGTCGTCATTGCGGCATTCTTTTCCAGTTTGTCCGAGGATGAGAATGCGGGAAGATGGAAGACGGAATTGATGAGGACGACGACGAGGACGACCTTACCTTCCCTTCGAGCGTTGCAACAACGGCGACAATTCCTCTTAGTTTTAGTTGAAGTTAAAATGTTTAATAGTCCGTTTAACTGAACGTTTACCGCACCTTTTTTCTTTTCTACATAGTACACAATCCTCTCTGCCTCTCGCTCTTTCATACCAGAGGGAATGATTCTTCGTCTTCATTCCCCGGCACTGTCGCGCTTCGTTTGCTAAAGGTTTGTTTCTATCTTGAAAAGAAAGAAGAGTCACAACAGCTGGCATCACGAAACACGGATTCACAACCTGTGGAGATCGTTAACTCAACGACCTTCCAAGGTTTTCAAAGAGTTACATGCTCTTGTTGCCTCCTGCTGCTGCTGTTGTTGCTGCTACTGCTGCTGTTGCTGTTGCTGTTGGTGGTATTGTTATTATTGTTATTTCTACTGTTCTTTCTTCTCCCTCGCTTGAGTCATTCTCTCAATTAAGAACATTTCTTTAAACTACCTTGTCAACAATTAATCCATCTTCCTTTTCTCCTTTTCTCCCTTCGTTTTTATAGGCCTCATTGTTGTTCAATGCAGCTTTGTTCCTGCCAACGATTTATAGAATCCTACGATTTTCTGAAAGATACCGCGACGGAAGGAAAGTCGTAACTTCGCGGCTGCGAGGAAGTCCTGCAAAACTACGAGTGCGAAGCCTAACAATGAGGGTATCCATCCCACCATCCTTCGAGTATAGGACTGCCAAAGGTCGAACCAGTAATTTTCAGGTGTCACTTCTAACGCTCGTTTCCTATGCTAACGTTTTCGCGTGGGTGACGAGGCGATGTTACCATTCGGGAGAACCCATTCGTCATCGGAATATCGCTCGGAGTTCCCAGTGTGTCCATGCCGATCGTAAATCCTTGCCATAAATCGGCCACGGAAGGAATCGAATCCGAAGTACGTGGTTGATGGAATTGCGTTTTGCGGCAACCCTAAAATGCAGCATGGACCGCAACCAACTGACCCAGTGATCGGGACGATTTGGTCCGAGACTCGGAAGGAATGTTCGAAAGATCAACGCGTCTATAATATCCTCGAAGGGATGATAAATAGAAGCATAAGTCGTCCCGATAAGAACGTCGGAGAGGTTGTTTACGATGAGGCATTTTGTTCAAAGAGGTCAGCCCAATACTATCGTGGTTACTTTAAGAGCAGCTCTTTCATCGTTGACGATAGAATGGAAACCGATACTAGTTTAGTACCTGTACATACCAACGCCATTTCGACGTATTTGTGTATCTTTGAAGAAGGTATATTATAATCTGTTATATATCTAAATATATGTATGTATATATACTTGTCTTCGGTTTATCGCACAACTAACGGTAGGTCTCAACCTCTGCGTCATACATTCTGGGAATGCGTAGATTTATGTACCTTAAACTCAACGTACGTTCCTTTTTTTGATACACGCTCACACGCATACGGGCGTCTACGCACACAGGCACGCGCGTACTTATTACTTTTTCCTCTCTTCGCTCCGTGTTTGCTTGAACCATTGACTCGGGTCGTTTTCAGGCGCTCGGCTACACCGGTCCCGTGTTTCGAATTATGGAAACGACGTTCGTCCGGGAAGACGATTAGATTATTCGTAGGTGGGAGCAAGGCGAGACGCTGGGTGAAGAACTGTTAAGTGCCCGGGAACTTTTTGGAATAAAAATGTCTCGTAGGAGCCATATAAAGGCACTTCAAACGACCTGGCGTCGAAGGAAGCGATTGAAACGTTGCTGGGAAAATTCTGGGATGCCTAAAGTCACTGGGAACATTATTTTGGAGGAGTTTCCAGCGAAAACAGTGAACTGGGATAAACTGGAACGAGATTGCTCGAGCCTAAGGTCCTTGGGATTGCGGAAATCGTTCTTAACAGAAGAAATAGGTGAATTCTGATAAGATCCTCTTCGAAATGTCGGCAAGAAAATGGCTAAGACGAAATGCTGCTGTAACTCGGAAGCCAAGGAAGCTGTGGTGAATGATGACCGCGGAAGCCTTTGATCCTTAATTCTACTAGTGTTCAGAAAATAACGTACGGCTCTCATCTACTGAAGAAGGTACCTCGACTTGGTTCCATTTGTCCGGCCGGGATTGATTTACACAAAAAGCGACGACCTCGGAGAGATCCTGAAGGATTTTCTCCAGAACCTCTCTAAATTTGCATCACACTCTTGACCCGGCACTGTATCAGCAAAGGTGGAAAAGTTCGTGGATTGTTACCGAACGTCACTCTGGAGGATCACTTATCTCCCACCCAACGGTCAATCGGAACCACTCCCGTTGACATTCGGAACCCACGTACCCAGGCTTTAATAACGTCAGTTTAAGATCTGGAACACTGTGATTAGAAGAAACGGGTTAGAATAACACGAAACTGTTGACTTACGATTCGTCATATATCAGTTCCTGTTTGATTGTAAAAGTACGAGAAATGACGTAGCAAGTTTTAAGCAGTCGAGTGAATGGTACTGATTCCATTGAGAGGTTGTATCAAAAAAGGAAGATACAAAGGAGAGCGAGAGGGAGAGAAAAGCGGAGAGTAAGGACGAGAAAGGGAGATAGATCTTGATGTGCTTTGAGTAGTGACCGATTCAATTAGTGAATCGTGACTCGGCTTCAACCAGTTAAAGTCAAGGTAGTATGTAAGGTGTTTGTTGTCTATCTATCGATGGCTAGACGACCGAGCAGCTCTCTTCGACATAGGTCGATATCGGGTTAGTTTCTTGAAGGTCGAATTGCGAGACAAGGAAGAAAGAAGGATTAGGTAAAGAGAAGGAAAGAGAGAAAGAAGCGGTATACAAGGCAGAGATCCGATACCGAAGAATGTGTGCCAGCAGTTAGGTCAGCTTTAACTTCTTCCTTGAGATGCTGAGACTCGGAGGATCGCCTCTGATGGTTTAACTCGGGTCAAGGTCACTCCCCCAACTCGACTTTATGTGTACTCTTCCATACCTTTTTCTTCTTCCTCCTTCTTTTACATATGTATTCGTTTAACGTGGAATGTCTTTGGTATGCACATATATTGGACCTGATATGCCTATATGTACACGCTTCGTTTTATTTAATAGTTTAATGCCTCTTCCGGTTCTGATATACGTGCGTTCGTAATCGTTCCAGATTGGTACACCACTTCTTAATACTGTTATAAATTAAAGCCTCGGCTTCCAACTCGTGGCGAGCATCAGCAGCGATCCTGCGAGCCATGAACTCCGTACAAAGGGTGTCGTAACTTGTTCGCATTCTATATTAGTTATTTGCTAGGGGTCATTGAAGAAGAAAAATATAGGTGACGCTCGAAAGGAGAGGCAGGTCACAGTGATGTCGCTCGGAATTTTCATGAAATTTTTTGTGGGTAATCTACAGCCAAAGAGGAATATACGTGTCCTTCAACTTTGTCCGATAGGTTTTAAGTTTGGAGATTCCAGTTTTTGAAAATCCAAAATACATTAATTGGCCCTAAAAACCTTACAACCAAACGTTGTATAATAACCATTCCTTGTTTGATATTTTTTATAAAGAAAATTGTGGACTGGCAATTTCTTTCAAATCTGACTTTGTGGCCCGAGTCTATTTGCCCACAACACGACTCCAGTATTTACTCTAGCCCTTACAAATTTGAAGGACCCGAGTGTCGGTATGCAAACATCAATCACCTCTCAAGCTCCACTCGTTGTTTCAAGTCGGATGGTTTTAATCTTAGGCCAGGTTTTCGCGACGTCGCTGGGCTAAAGCTCGTCGGTGATCAAACTGGCAAAGAACAGGAAGCTTTTGTGGTCCGTCGGGGTACAGTTAGCGCGGGTCAGAAAGGTGCTACGGCTCTTGCAAACAACAAGGACCCAGGGCACGTCGTGATTTCTTAACAGAAGCATATGGAAGGAGGATGAAGGAGGAAACGAACACTGGATATTATTTACATGCAGCTTCCTGCATATTCAAAGGCCGTTTTTCTTATTCAAATTTCAGAAGCATCGGCATACTTTGCGCACTGACCATCGTCAAGACCCGACGCTACCTCGCGGCTTCTCTTTCCGAGATCGCAAAAACGCCGGTCGATCTCCGTTGTCGGTTTTTTGTCCCGAATCACACGTTCTTAGAATTTCGAACATTATTAAGACCATCAGCATCGGAAAGACAGATGCCTGCTTCTTCTTGTTTCATTGAGAAGACGAGCGCGCCGATAAAAAATCGGGAGTGAACGCGGCAGAATCTAATCAAAGAACCTTCATTAAATGTCGATTACATCAAGTCGGAATCACCGATCGACGATCTTTCAGGCGGTCTTTCTTTCGTTAAAGGGGAATACAGCAGCCTGGTACTTACGTGATGTTGAGCAACGGCTTATACGTTTAATAAAATATTTGTGACGTCACAACTTTTGCTCTTACCTGAAACAAAAAGAGAAGACGGGAGGTTAAAAAAATAGGAGGGACGAAAAGTAATATAATTTGTAATTTATTATTCGATCGTAAATTACGAAAAGTTTCGACGCACAATCTATTAGCAGAAGCAGCCATACGGTTAATTTTCTAAGATTGATATATGACTGAATCTGTGTATATACCATATGTGTGTGTGTGTTTGCGTACCCGAGGGTTTTCCATGATCGGAGGAACAAAAATATACTTCCATGCGTTGACGCACGTGAGAAAACAAGCTTTCGCGTTACATGAAAACGTTGAAATAATGGTTATCCTCTATCATTAATAAGTAAACAAGTTTCGCCTTTTTGCCTCACGAGAAAGAGGCAATTTCAAGATATAATAAAGAGCGGACCGACTGTCCTTCATTTTCCCCTTAGTTTCCTTCATCATACCTGAAATTAGCCGTTCGGACTGACGAGGATGATCGCGTGCACGTGTATTCTTGTCGGAGCAAGGCAGTGCAGACGATGGCAAATTGCCGAATGAAGAAACACCAACAGCGAAAAAAGAGGCACAAGGGATGCGTTAGATCTGATTAGCCGGGAGACCTGCAAAAATTCACCGGACCGAAAAGAAACGTCGTTTTGATCCTCATTATGCGAGAGGATCGAAGAAACATTTGTTTCCTCGAGACAAAAACGAGCATTAGGACACGACGACGAGCAGAAGCGACGAAAAGGGGCTTTGGATGTTAACGTTTCCGTTTCGATACACACCCCCTGGTTCTGCAACAGGTAAACCTACCGGTGGAACCAGAAACGGGCTATGCAGGAATGGACGTCTCTCGGACTCCTGCAATACTTGAGACACGCATTATCCAAATAGCGAAGCAGGTAGGGAAAAGTGTAGATTCGGCCTGAAATACGCTATGCAGGAGACGACGGCAACATAATGCCGAGGTGAGTCCCCTTTTGAGTGATGCACCCGAGAGGCTCTGTTGACACTTTGAGCGATGAGCGGCAATATATCATCGTTGTGGTGAAATTTACTAATTTCAGCACTTGGAGAACATGCTTTACGCGTTAATTTTTCAGTACCCGGGTAATGACGGCAAACACTCCGGAGTTGGTGGTGGACTTACAAGGTTAGAGTGCTGTTTACAGCATGCTGCGTCGCTTTTCCACTCTTGCGAGTCGAAGCTTCGCTCCAAGTGGCGAATAGCCGAGTCTCACGTGGATAAGAGGCAGGACCTTGTAGTTTAACAAGAAGTGCGGTGAGCAAATCGTCCATTGCATCTTGCGTCCGATGGAGAACCCATCGAAAGGCATTTCCCGAGGAAATTTCATGGCGTTTCCAAGCGGAGATAAACAATTATTTAATTTAGATCATAATTCGTCGAGTATGTCCGTGAAAATCATAAATTTTTCATGTTATTGTTGTTATTTCTTATATACTTACATTTTGGCATTTTATTTTGTTACGTCAATTATGCAAATTTTAATAGAGGAGTTCTACTCTACTTTGTGTGTTGAAAAAAATCTATACATTTTTATCCGCGCTTTAGGGGACCTTGTTCCAAAAGCGTTTGAATAAGTGACTAACTCTGACTGTAATTAGCTATCTTTTTCCGATGATACAATTTTAAGCAGGTAAACTAGTAATCACTCGGGTGACCTTCGTCACCTTTCCTCCATTGATTTTAAATTCAATCGCTGGTGACCCAGATCCGGGTTTCTAAGCAAATAGAGGCTAGTGACAGGATAATTGACGCATCGGTCTTATCCGTTTATCTATTTCCACAAGGACGCCGATAATTTTAGGGGCATTGGCTCACCACATCCATGCTTTAACAATAACGACGCACGAACGAATGGCCATATTATTTGACATCCTATCAGCTCAAGTATTTCCGGACTTTCATTCGGTCAGCCGCTGGAGCGACAGGACTCGGGACTGCAATAGGCATTGAAAATCCGAGCTGAAACGGGGACTGCATCGGATAAAGGAAAAAAGTGCAGTCCCCGTTCGAAAAATCGCGAGGGCATGCATCATCTTGCATTTTCTCATCCCTCGGCAACGTCCACCTGACGACGTCTCAGTGACGATTTGATCCAATGATATATCAACGATGTAACGAGCAGTTTCCTCAATGTATCATTTAACGGGGAATGAACTCTCGTCTATTGCCAGTTCTATCCATACAACGCTCTCTACCTTTGGAAAAGAGCCTGCGGGACAAGTTCTCCCTGTGTCTCTCTCCTTCTCCGCTGCAGCATCGGCGAGGGTATAAACCGCGAAGAGAAGTAGCGACTGAAAAATCTTCTACATAATTATTCGCCGCGAAGGCCATCCTGTGCGTTACGCGTTGCGTGTGTTGGTATACGCCCATGTTCGTGAAATTATACATACGCCATAGTTACATATATACATTTTCGCTCTCGCTCGCTCACCACCGCCTTAACCCGATGCGTCGTGGACCTGTTCTCGATACTGGTCTTTTGCAAAATGCCGCAAGATTCCATGCAACAGTGTACCGCTGTACCTTTTTCACACCTTTCCTTTATTTTTTGCGATTGTTTGGTCTTTTTTAATCTCATGAAATTATGGAGATGGTATTAAATAGTAGTTTATATGATAAAAAAAAAGATAGAAGGGAAATTGAATATAATAACCAAAGATGGGGAAGACGACGGAAAAAGGAAAAGGAAGGAACAGATAAGATGGGATTATTCATTAGGGAGCGCGTTCGTTTAGTTCTCGGGGAACAAAAGCCGGATCGCGGGGTCGCTCGAGACAATAAACATTTTTATTAGTAACAATAACTAGCTACCATACGCGAGCTTGTCGATATAATTAATCGTGATTCATCATTTGTTTATTCTGCCGTGCCTCCCCTTTTTATCCTTTCTGCGAGTGCTCGGCTCCCAGAGGATATGAGATCGTCCATTGGTTTATTGGAAACTGAGGAAAAAGTGTGTGACATACTTGTGCACAAAGGCTTTTTTGTTATTCGATCAGTTTTTTATAGCGAATCATACCAAATCGGGAAAGGACGAAATGCCATAATTAATAATAACAAAAATAAAAATATTAGTAGTAGTGGTAGTAATTATAATAATAATAGTAATAATAATAATAATAATAATAATTAATTGAAGCATTTTGGGAAAAATTATGGAACTTTAAAGCGCCAAATAATATAAATGTAAAAAAATAAAAAAAAAATACAGAATTAGAATTCGGAGAAAGCAAAATTGACTGGTGATGCAGCAACTTCCGCATTTTGGAAATTTTGCCATGTAACAGCAAATGTTCCACCGCAAAAAGCAAATTTTGCTACGCTGCGGCGATTTTTACAAGCTAGCAAGAAAATTAGACTACACACCCTTGTGATTTCCGTCCGGTAGAATGGGGATTCGATAATTTACACGTAAACGCATTAACAGCAAGAGATAAGGATAATCGAATGCAACTTTGTCAAAGGAGGTGCCGATGCGACTCGCGGGGTCGGTAGCGGCGGAACGTTTAATGGGTGAGAGACACCGGGTTGCAATCAATGGCTGCTGGAGTCGAACTATGATTCCACGCGATCGCTGCCGAGGGAAAAAATGGTTCTCCTGCTCGTTATATTTCGCAAAGAGCATGAAAAAACAGCCGGTATACAAAGTTGTCGCCGTGCAAGTGTGCAAAAGGGGTAAGAGAAGTAAGCAATATCAGCGACTGTTACCAGAAGCCTCCAATTAAACGTAGTGAAATCTCTCGAACGATAAGAATGGCAAGTAAAGAGACTATCGTTAATCATGACAAATTTCACTTGGGAGTCTTTAGCTTTTGCATTTCGCACTAGGTTGTATATATCGTCCTTCGCCATTCAACATCGATAGTTACTTTTTTCCCCTTTTGCCTTTTTTCTCTTTCTTTCTTGCCGGCTCTTTGAATGACCGAGCCAGTACAAGTATCCCAGGTATCCTAACACATATAACTTTTCTACCTACTGGATATATTAGTGTATGAAACTCCCTACACGTATGTACGTGCAAAGAGAGTAAAGCGAGAGAAGAGAGAGAGAGAGAGAGGGAGAGAGAAAAGACTTTGTAACCTTGGAGTCTCTCCACTGCAACTGTCGTTGAACCTACACCTGGTCTCACGACCTATACCCATACTCACTTCAAGTCTATATCTGAACTATATCAAGATTTCTTTTAAGTCTCATCAACATTTTTATCATCCAGCGACTACCACACACGTTTCGAGCTCTCTTTTATGGATGATATGTGTTTCCTTTCATTAATTAATTTCTTGATTTTCTGTAATAGGAACAATCTTCTTTTAACTCGATTTACCAGAATTTATTCGAATCCGTAGATTACGATTTTTATGTTTCTCCCTTTAACGAACTCCTAGCCGACTTCTTCTGCATTCTTTGGCAAGGATGAATTGCAATTAAGCTGATGATGCCGCTGAAAAGTCAGAACCCGCGAGATGAGTAATCTCGAGACAGATTGCCCGCGCTCTCCCACCTGTTTCATCTCCGCGGGTTTTCTCCCGAGTCCTACGAGCCTTTGTTTATCCGGTTATCGCGGTTTACGGATGTCACCAGTTAGCAATTACTTTATCCGGCAGATTCGAGCATTTTTCTAGAACCACGCGCGTTCCCTTTGCTCGCAATTTGCTAGCGTTTTGCTGGAGTTCATTCGGTTATCGCGGTTTACGGATGTCACCAGTTAGCAATTACTTTATCCGGCAGATTCGAGCATTTTTCTAGAACCACGCGCGTTCCCTTTGCTCGCAATTTGCTGGCGTTTTGCTGGGGGTTTATTCGGTTATCGCAGTTTGCGGATGTCACCACTTATTGCAGTTACTTTATCCGGGAGATGGGACTTTTTTTCTAGAACCAAGCGCTCCTTTTGGCCACAATTCGCTAAATTTTTGGCGTTACTACGAGAAACCGCTGGGGGGAAACCTCAAAAGGGGGAATTAAACGGTTTATCCCGGATCAGCCGCTCGTCCATGATCACGAAAGCTTCCGTTATTCTACACCTCCCAAAGATGGTCTACGACTTTTCAGCGTCCGAGCGGCCATCCGTCCAACGTTGGCTGTAGATTTATTCTTGGCGATCGCCCGACTCATGGGAGTACCCGGTAGCGCGAGTTCAAATTTTACGGAATTTCCGGTTTGAGTGTAGGAATTTTTCGATGCAAACGAAATTTGATGTTGACGTATAACAAATTCACCAGATACTAGAAATCTATATTATCGAAAGTATGAAAAAAATGAGAGAGACAAAATTTAGGCCGATATTATTTAATTACGTGCAATTTAATGACCGCTGCCAAATCGGCCGGCATTAATTCCGGCAAAAAATGCAGTTACGCGAAAGCATTTCTCGAGAAATGAAATTCGAGACAGCGTTTCTCATTATTCCCATTTTCGTCGGATTTTTAGCTCTCCTCGTGCTACCAGTTACAGTCGCGAGCATTCCAAAACCGAAACCGTCCTCACATTTGCAGCAGCTGGAGTAACTGTTACTCCGCTCTTTTATGTACCTTTCCTCGTTTTTCAAGAACTGCGACGCACCGTAATTGCAATACGATTATTATTGACACTAAAATCAGGATCGCTTACAACCCGTTAAAGGCGACTAAAAAAAATTGGCAAAATACAAATTTAATAAAGGGAATTCGGGCAGTTCCTTTTAATGAACCGAGGTGCGACGAATGAAGATATTTTGAAAAAGGGATCCTTTAAAAGCCATTTCGACGCGAACCGCGATATATCCTTCGACCGAAATTGATTTTCGGAAGAGGAAAGTTTTTGTTTCGTGTTCGAAAGGTGCATCTGTCGAGGAGACAAGGTAGGCACCTGCTGTTATAACTGGCCTTGCCTCCAGGTATTTATATCGTGCAATTCTCTACGAGTGAAGTTTCAGAAATTCTTCGTATATACGTATGTATGTATATACGTATATATATAAAAGGTACGTTTGTGTGTAATCACGGATGACCATATAAGCACGAAACGCAGCGTGTGTATTTACGTACGAGTGTGTTGCAAAGGCTCCTGCAGATTTTCTCAAAACACATATCCCTCAAGGATACGTAACGATCCTCGGCTGCAATCTTTTTAAAGCGATCGGCATAAGCGTGCTCGCGTTTATGCTCAAATTGCGCTCTTTCCGCTTTTGCAAAAAATTTGCATCTCACGACTACGGTTTATGGGTGCATGCATTGTCAGAAAAAAAAAACCAGTAAATCATTGCAATTTTTCTTCTGTTCAAATTCAATTTTGGATGATTGGAATCTACACGAAGGGTTGGAAAAAAAAAATTACATTATTAGGTAACTGTTATAATTTTGGATACTCCAAAAATAAAATCAGATGAACTTCGAATGATTTTCGGGAAACAAAAAATTGCAAAACAAATTACTAAACCTAAGCGAGAAATTAATCGAACAATTTTTGGAATTATTTTAGGCAAAATTTCGAATTTTTCGAATACTCCGGAAATAAGTTGATGAGAAATTTGAATTTACTTGAAAAATCACAATTTTTGGAATCTTGTATTTCCACAAAAAATGTAAACAGAAAATATCTTGATAAATCGCATTCTCTCTAAGGAATATTAATTTTGAATCTTTTTTCGACAGAATTTGGACATATTGGATTTTATAAAAACAGGATGAAAGTAATATTGGATTAGGCTAACTTTTAAATCACTAGAAAATTAAGAAAAAATCAGCCAAAGGTAATTATGCTAAAAATCGTCTCAGAATCTGATAATCCCATTACTCACCTGCAACCTCGTGGTTGTAGGATCCCGAGGTGGACTTTATGGGGGAAACAGACCCTCCATATTAACCTCAAAAGCGTGTACGGAAAAAAAAAAAAACGTAAGTATGTATCCTTCGACTGAAATTATTTCACTACATAGATAAAAAAAAACAATACAAAATCCATAAAAAAAAATTCCCGTTTCGTCGATTGCCAACTATAAAAAGAGATCGGAGTAAATACGAATAACTTCATGGACTTGATCTATTTAACTTAGGCATAAAGAAATCAAAAGCGTGGGTTGTAACATATAATACCATGACTAACGTATGTGGGAGGTTGGGAGTAACTCGATATAATATAAAACAACGCCGTGCATGCCTGTTCTGGTATTTGGAAAGATCAATCATTAAGTGACTTGTGCGTAAGACGTTGCACCATTTTTTTTTGTTATCTCTAACAGGGACCTTGTTATCCAAACAGCGAGTTGCGAGAGATGCAAAGGAACGATCTTTGTCATCGCTATATATATATATATATATATATATGCCTCCGTAAGCTCCCGTTCTGTTCCTTTTTCCTTGGGGTGTTTGTGTTACCTGTGTATGTACCTTCAAGGTGCTTCAATTTGAAGACAGATGGAATCAAATAACGCGTGTTCACACGAACGCAAACACACGGACACAGACAAACGGAATAACCTGACAGTCGGACGTGATGCGATCACGTCGTATAACGGTTCCGGGGAGAAAGAAAATATAAGTCTGGACAGATTGGTATAAAAATTTTGTGGACCTGAACGAATCCTCACTTGGGTTTTTAAGAATCTAAGAAGAAGAAATCCCGTTCTACCTAATTTGGAATGGAGAATTGGACGATGATTCCCTTCATCGAAAGCGGTTGCGTTTCCTCGGAAATCTAAATTAGCTGCCGACTTTTATGTTATTCTTGTATTTTAATTATGCGCTCTCCCGGGTCCTATAATTTGGGATTCGGGATTCGGACGGACTTCAATTTTTTTTTCCACAGTTTTGGATTTGTAAAGTAATAGAATAAAAATATAGAATTTTAATAGCCCCTTTTTGTTGTTGCTTTTTTAGAATCGAGAGGAAACTCTAGAATGTTACCGTGATTTCAACGACGTGGGAAACAATTTTTAGCGTCGCGATAATTTATGCCGATTAGAAATCGAGCGTTTTTTGTAAAGGTTTTTCGGTAACATAAATGAACCATTGACTTTTTATGGGATTTTGCTACATTGATTATGTGTCCCCATGCGTCTTATTCACTTCGGCTAGAATTGCCTGGCAACTTTTTGGCTAATTACAAATTTTACCACCGTTTTGAAAAATATAATGAAAATTAATGTGTAACAATTTTCCTACAGTTTTGGGAGGCTCTGGAATGAAAATATAATTTAAAAAATACTTCGTATGTTACTTCGAGTCCTTTAATTTTGGATCCATCCAAAATCCACTGAAAAATTTTTTTTTACAGCTTTCATAGAATTTTGGAAAATAATACAAACGGATAATTAACCCTAGAACAACACATGGGGTCAATATGGCCCCACGCGATTTTCGAACTCCATTGTCCAAAATCGAAAATTGTCCGAAATCCAAATCGGTAATTATGTGCGATATTACGAAAGTTAGTAATTCTCTAAAAATCACCCCCTTCATTTTTCAAAATAAATACCTTTTTTGGAAAATCGATTGCGCTCTTTACGTTCGAGTTTGGAGGTGTGCCGTTCTAGGATTAAGAACGACTACGTTATAGCGACTTTTATAGCATCGAGAGGAAATTCTACAATGTTTCTGAAATTTCTACAATATAAAAATTATTTCCCGGCGTCAGAATAAATTCCATAGAATCGAAATCGAATTTTCCTATACTCTCCAGTATTTTCCAATCATTGTAAACGATTTTTTTTTCTGATAAGTAATTGATTTTCAATTCGAGGTGGACGCGTTAGCCGACTCGCCCTGTACATTAGATCTCCTTCACTTGACATATCAAGTCTCTCTCACAGGATCTTCGAATAACCAGCAGCCGTAATCTCTCCACCTGGACACATGCGTCAGGGAACTCGTTTGCTCGCTTTTTCTCGAGCTTGGCTATTTGAAACAATAACGTAAAAATAGAACTGCAGTCGTGGGCATACAAAGAAAAAGGGTTACACGGAGCGGCAGGGTATCATTACCGCGAGATTTTCCGGATGTACGTGTAACCTTTCCGCTCACACGCAGTTGCTGCGAGCGAGCCCTTACTTCCCACATGGGCCCCGAGAGACACCTACCCTAATGCATATCATCTAACATACATTACACCTGTTGCTTCATATTCTTTTTTTTATCTCGACACACGTACGACGCACTCGCGTCTACGTACGCGCACGAAACACTCGCGGTTTCCATGTAACACCATGTACGTACGTGCGTAGCTACTCTCTACACTTGTACGTCGTTTATGTATTATGTATTATAACTCGCTACCTGTTGTACGCGTTTCCAGCAAGAGAAACAATTACATACATATGGTTAACGCATAGAGAGAAGATATTATGTGCAGTAGCTCTTTATACCGAACGTAGGAGAGTCACGGGTGGAAATATATCTTTGCGTATTGTATGTGTGTGTGTGTGCAACTTGCTTACAAATTACAGCATTGCGTGCTGTTTCGAACACTACGGGCTGTTTCTTTCTTTTAACGCAGGCACCCATACACACACGGACACACGCGCGCGTGTACGTCTTCTTATTAGAGGATTTGCAAAGACCAGATTCAATTTCGTGATACACAAGCGGCTTTTTACCAATACAAATTGTATTTGCTAGCGGTGATAATGGCATTCAATAAATGAGAGGAACGATAATTAATCAAGACCTCGCGAGGTTCAATAGGAGATCACGTGAACTTATTAAATTCATACACATGAGCCGTTCATTTCGAAAGTGGTCTAACTCCATTTTTGTGTGTTTTGTTGTTAACTGTAATAACACGTGCCACTTGAAGTTGGCTGCCTATAAAAACATTTTTCGAAATTTAAAAAAGAAACTGGACTTAGACCACTCTCAAAATAAACGGCTTATATATACGTCTTGTAATAAATATTGGTATCGGTCTCGAATTGTTTTTTCTAATTTTGGTATCGGTTTTGAATTTTGTTTTTCTAATTTTGTATTAGATTGGTTTCGAAATTTCAATTATTCTGAATTTTGAGGTTCTCGAGAATTGTTATTATTAACACTATCCTCACTGCATTCTTCAAAAAATAATTCCAATTTCAAAATTAGTATAAAATTTTGCCCCATTTATTATCATGATCATAATTATTATTTTCAGTATCCTTGTCATAATAATATTATTATTATCTATATTATAATAAAATTTATATTATAATAATATTACAATTTAGCTATATTATAATTATATGACAATAGCAATATTGTTATTGTCATTGTCGTTGTTACCATTATTATTATAATTACAATTAGAATTATTATTATTATTGTTATTAAGAACAACATGTATCCCTTGTACCTCGCAAGATAAAAAAAAATGATAAACAATGCGAGAAAATAACAATTTGTTGTTGTAACAGAAAAGATAACTAGTTATCCAACATTATACCAACCTAAAACCTAATGGGTATTCGCTACATACAAATATAGGAAGTGCATCATACAAGTGTGGGAAGTTTAATATGCAATATTAGAGCAAAGGTATCTTGGCAATTTCTGCAGTGCGTGTAAATCAACGACGCCCCTATGCAGTTCGCAAGGGAATTCGTACCGTGTTTAATTGCGTGCGGAGTGTCGGTCGTTATAGCATGGATTATAACAATTTATTACAATTTCATACAATTCAGATTTTCCTGCACTGCGCTTTAATTTATATCGCGGCTTATCTGCGTCGCAATGCAACTTTCATTCGCCGTTGCATCTACGATCTACTGGAATCGCGGTATTTCCTGCTGATCTCGCGGATAAAGAAATTTCGAATTTCACCGATTGCTATTTTATCTACGGTATGACATCGTATCCCATTTAACTTTCTTGACGTTCGAGTTGAATTGGTGTTTAGGAAAGGGAAATTTCATGGATGCGAAAAATGGGAAAGAAAAAGAAAACAGCAAATTTTACCAGCGCGGGGGAGGAAGCTAATTTTTTTTTATATTGTAACAATTTTTATGATATTTTATAGCAATAAATGCTTCAATGTGACGACGTAAAATTTGCTAATTTCATTTAGTAAAATCAAATCCAGTATTTACTAAAAAGGAAATTTTACTAAATCTAGTGATAAAATATAGTAATGTTTAATGTAGTAAAATAAATAGCCGGGGAAGTAAATGCTACTATGTATCAATATTTTTTATTACATTACGTAGTAATAGTTTTTAGTATAGTAACATTTAAGGGGAAGGAAATAAATTTTACTACGTAATGGTATTATAATTTTTATTACAGCAACGTCCATTGCGAAAAAAGGGAAATTTTACTATTCTTCGGTAATTTCCACTACATTACATAACAATAGTCCTTGTAAAAAGGCCCAGTAAAATTTATTAATTGTCGGATGCATTCTGAAAATTAGTAAATAAGTATTATGTCAAAAATACGAAAACATGTTTATTGTAACACGTGCACGCGCCCCTATATAACATATCTCATAGATTAATATATAAAGAATGAAATATTATTCCCTCGGTGGAAGTAACATCGAATTATCACTTTAATGTGATCTTCCTTGAGGAACATATTAATTATTATAAGGATCTATACTTCAACTCAAGTTTCAACGCTTGTAAAGTTCTATGGTTATGTTTCCTCCGACTACAAATGTTATTACGTCGACATGACGTACTAGATACTGGTTTCCAACAGTACCATAACATAACATAACATAATATAATGTAATGTAACGTAACGTAACGTAAAGTATACACATACGTACGTCATGTAAGCTCGAAATAATATGTAAAAGAGTAGATTATATATCATGATTTCCGTATCAATCTAAAATTACCATGCCACAAAACCACACAAGTTCAAGAACTCGCTATACCGTTTTGTAAAGTTATATCTCTCCACTCTGGGAATTGTCACGGAAACGTTATTTTATTTTAATTTACAACTCGGATTTAAATTCTGAAGGCTCTCCTGCTGATGCGTGAAAGGGCCACGAGACGAAAATACCAAAGAGTTCTTTCTCGTATGTGTCTAATTATTTTTCAGTCACGCCGGAGGATGATGGAAAATTTCAATTAATTATTCTAAGTTTGATTACAATTTTTCATAATTCCACAACCAACAAGTTACAAAATAATTTCCATTTGCCGATTTAAATTCCTCCTAAACACTAATCTAGAGAATTTTTCTTATTGATGTTGAGGTTATGAAAATTATTATTTATTTTACTTTGATTATATCCGAGCTCCTTTATATTAATTCCGGGGAATTTATTTATTACTTCAATAGATTATATATTTTCTCTATTTTTATATCCTACTTTCGAGTTTTTGGAGATATGTTAAACAAATCGCAGAAAAATCAATTTCCTGCTTAATTTCCCGTGTTTGGTACAAATAATAAATTCCATACGCGTTACAAATATTCGAAAAATACGAGAATCGTGAAATAATATATAAAATTTGAATATATATTTATATAAAAAAATATATATGTGTACAAAAATGGTGTAATTCAGTATTATTGGTGCAATTTAAGTCAATTAATTAATTTTTATAGAAAAGGCGAAGGCAATTCTGGAAACGATTTTAATAAAATAAAGTTTATATATATATATATACATTGTATATGTTATATACGTATCGGCGATACTCAAGCTTTAACCATAATCGGTGTAAGCTAAAGCTGTTTGAGCTACACGGCCTGGTTGTAAGTCTGTATCTGGAACGGAAGCAGAAGAAAAACGAAATGGCAACCCGAGTTGCGTTCGTTGCAGTCGTAATACCTCTCCACTTGTTTTTTACCTCTTTATTTTTCTACCTCGAATGTACCACGTAATGTTCTACTTGTTTCTTCGATCTATCGATTTATTGAAAATCATATCTAATTTCTAGATACTATGTAGGAGAATATTGATTCAATTGAAGACAACATCGACGCGTATTATGCTCCCTTTTTTTTTAGCCGTTATTAAAGCCTTTTTCTGCCCCCGTTTCCTGTATTGCAAGTCCGAGGCATTTTTTTCGGTGGTTTGTAATCTATTTTCTTGCCAACCCAAGGGAATCGCTAGTTTTCAGTCCACAGTGTGGAAACTTCTTAGAAAACCTTTCGAATTATATCCTTTTGAAATTCCTTATTAGAATTTTCTTCATTTCTTCTAAAATTCCGAATGAATTACATTATATTAATTTTTAAAAATTATATAATATTAATTCATTATTTCCGAATTTTTCAATTTTTATACGCATTTCTCTATTATTTTCAAATTTTTTATTGTGAAAATAGTGCATCACCTTTGAAATATTATCGATTCTTGGTATTAAATTTATAATTATATTTTCAATTCATGGTGATTTTTTCAATTGATACTTTCAAATTGGAAAGACTTCTTTTCGCTGATTTATAATTAATTTTTTTGTCATTCGGAGAAAATTTCGGATTCTTTTGATATCGGACCACGTTTTGGTAAAAAAATTCCGAAGAAAATCACCTAAACTGCATTTTCTTAAATTTCCACAATTTTCTACAGGTCTTCCAATATTTAATTAATTGGTTCAATATTTCTGTACAATCCGAGTAATTAAATTACAATTATTGATAAATCGATATTCGAGCGTTCCCTAATAAATTATCTCTCTCTGCGATTCTTCGTTTCGTAAAAATCCCATCCAATAAATTTACCTATTTTTTGTTACACACCATAGACGTTATTTGAAATTTAGCACATCCTGCAACATGGTCCAGAAAAAATGGTAGAGTTCGCAATTGGAATTTTTCTGAATGCATTTCTCGAGCGACCTTTCTTTCTTCTCGTCTCTCTTCGTTCGTTTTGGTATTGATGAAAATTTATGGGAGTTCGTTAAACGCTACAGCTGTAAAACAGCGAGTACTGTATAATACAGTTTACAGGCAGTTGCTGGGCTTTGGCAAAGAAGAATACAAGAGCAAGAACGCAGTGTAAGAATACAGGATAGTACAACCTGTCTTGGAAAGAAGCGAGCAAGTTGGAAGCATATCGACAGGTTGGTCAAGCATCGACGTTTCCGCGATCGAGATAACATGAGCACGTTGTAAGTACAGCACGCACGGCTTTCAATTATTCGACCTGACGTTCCACTTAGGCGATTCGGATAAAACGCACGTCCGTACCGCAGTACCACTACCTACTTTCCTTTCGTTAAACACCGTGTTCGTCTTCCCCTTTGACTCACTTTCCTGTTGACAATTTATTTTCAAACTTTTTTCTTGCAAACGCGCCTCGCGAACTTCCTCTTTCACCCAATAAACCGATTTTTTTTTCCTCTTCGGTCGACCCATGCTTTAGCGCGAGAAATTCCTCGATGAAGTTGCAGAGGGAACATTTTTCGAAAATTTCTGGGGTCAGAAAATAGATTCGCCCCGAAAGAATATTTTTATACGAAGATTTTTTTCTATTTAGATATTTAAATATTTTCTATTTATAATATTTCGTTTATTCGAAAAAAATAAATGATAAACAGAACAAAAATATAATATTGCGGAAATGGGAAGTACCTGAATCTATAAGACGTCAAATATTAGTGGTAATAGATTTTGGGCTGAGGCGGGTAATAAATTGATAATATTAATAATATTAATATTGACAATTTCGAAGAATGAAGAATTGGAATATTTCAAAATAACAATTTTGGGTGGAAGCCAAAGAAAAGCAAAAAGTCTTATTTTCACGCGAAACAAATTATTATTGTTATTTTGTACTACTACTACCACTAATAATAACAATAATAATAATAATAATATAAAAATTGTAGTAACACAAAATAATCTCTTTTATTTCTTAAAATAAGTTACTTGTCAGGAACTTCAATAAAAAATAATTTATCAAATTTCCAATATTTTAAAAAATTACAATAACACTTATTTATGAATGCCTCCAACAGCAGCAAAAAAAAAGAGGTATCACCCATTTTCCCGTAAACCTCAAATTTATTTAAGGTACCAATTATTATTCAACAGCAAAACCTTAAAAAGCACTTCCTCGAGAATAAAACCAAATCGTTCGAAATTCATGTTCGGGCGAATATGAAAAGAAAAGCCGCAATTTTCGTTTGTATCGGAACCTCGACCTTTGTTTCGATAATAATGACGATTTCCTGAAAACCTTGCCAAGCAGAACCGACGCCAGTAAGTCAAAGTAAATTTCGTGGTTTTTATACGGCGAAACCTCACTTTTATATTACATCGAAGTTGTAATACGGGGATGAGGAGGTTGCTTTTTTTTTTATATACAAAGCAAAAGGGAACCAGACCGGAAGGAGGCTCGCACAGGATGTAGGTATGTTGTATACGTATGGACAAGTGTGTTTCCATTGTACGTGTACGTATACGTTTCGACTGTAAACGCTGGAGCGTTTTACGTTCTACCACCGGAACTGTGGGAAAACTTCCATAATAAGAGCGAACGGGAGCAAGAGAGAACGAAAGACGCACGACTCTTGTGTTCATAGTTAAAGCCTAGAGTTCACAATATCATTTTTAAACGTACCGTGCGAGTTTAATACATGAATAATGTTCTTTGCGTGAACCTCGCAAAAAAGAGAATCATCCCTTCTCAACTCCCTGCATTCGCGTTGGCTCCGGGACGTCGTGTAATCTCGAGATTTTAATTGAGAAAAAAAAAATGAGAAAATTACTTCTGCGTGTCTAACCGTGTGGTAAACTACAGGGCATCTAATTAATTAGTCCACTGGAGCACTATTTTTATGCATAACGAATGAAGGAATAGACGAAGCTTTTTTCATTTCTTTGAGAACGCGGTGTTTTCGTATCCAATTTAACCCCTTGGTTATTTTCCATAGACCGAGTAACGCCTTTCGTGATTTTTAGAGTCCGAGTTGATCCACTAAAATCCACCAAAGCCCGAATGTGAAATATGCAAATTTTTGAAATAATTTATAAAATCTGGGAAAAAGTAAACTCCGTTAGTTACATTAGGAAACTAATTTAAAAAGTAGTAAATTGTTATTTAATTTATTGTGGTAGGTACCGAGGGAAAAAAAAATTTATCTATTTATTAGTTATAATTTTTATAGATGCATTTTTGTATACTATTAATTTTGTTTAATTTGATTTTTGTTGTAAATGTTTATTTTTGACACGTACCTACAAAAGGCGAAATAAATAAATAAATGCAAAAATTGGGAATTTCGATGTTTCACAAATTTCAGACTTTGAAATTTATTTTTCTGCGAATCAAATTGTCAGTCAAATTTTGTATTTAATACATCGAATGTTTAAAAAAAAAATGTTTTTCAGCTTCCCTAAATTGAAAAATCATCGAACACTTGGAATCCCGAAAAAAAAATTTGCAAAATGAATTTTACGGTGGAAATAAATACATTGGAGAAGTATAAAAATATAATAAGACGTAAGAGAGGCACCAAATGAAATATAACAAATTGGTTGAAACTTTATT
The DNA here is from genome assembly GCA_949825005.1 of Gasteruption jaculator. Classification (NCBI taxonomy): domain Eukaryota; kingdom Metazoa; phylum Arthropoda; class Insecta; order Hymenoptera; family Gasteruptiidae; genus Gasteruption; species Gasteruption jaculator. The sequence continues at coordinate 8,543,598 of OX463770.1, forward strand.
TATTATCCACTTGAGAAGTGGATGATAAGTGAAGAGGAGAGATTGAGTTATGAATGAAACAATGATCCGATTGAAATATACGTCATCTCAAATTAAACGAGATTAAAGTGGATTGGATGATGACGTATACATATATAGAGCCATAAAGAAATAGGAATGCAAGATTGAAGTGGAAGAAGAGAGGTTCATTTAACGACACTCACTAATTTACCTTTTACAGTGGAGTTGAAATAAAAAAAAATGGAGGAAAAAAAGAACGGCTCGGTTATATCAGAGGAAGAATGAGCCTTTTGTCACCGTGTGATTTTTACTCATGTCTCTGAATTCTTTTGTGCCTTTGTATGAGAAAAGACTTGGCAGCAGCTGCTAATTTTTCGTTATTAAAAAAACCCATAAGAAAGAGTCTGAAAGTAACTGTCGTATAATGAAGATTGTTGGGAAATTTTTCGCGACATTCGATTCAAGAAATTTGCGAAAATCGACGGATTAACTATTGTCAAATTATATTAAGGCAAATTCCAACCGTAAAAGTTTGACCCGAAAAAATTTTCAATTGCAAAAAAAATAATTACAAATTGTAGTAATTTTTATTATTTTATTTTAAGTCGTTGCAGCAACAAAATTGTTGTCTGCGCGCGTTTAAGAAAAATAGTTACAAATTTTAGCACTTCCCAACATTTTATTTCAATTTGCTGCAGTAACAAAAAATTAATAATAAATTTGAATGATTATTCAAAACTTTCTAGGATCAATGAGAAAAAGTGTTTGTGATTTTTCATTCAAACACGAATTTACCCAGTTTTTTTTTAACGTCAATGGACATTCCCAGTTTGAATTGTTACGAAAACAATAATAATTTTTTTCCCCTCCTGATTAAAGAAACCACGATTATATAAAATATCGTCACATTAATTTTTGCAAAGATCGCGTGACGCAGAGCTAGAAAATCCTCGGTGCGTCATTCCCAGCTTCATCTTCATCGCTTTTAGAAATCCGAGACGTCGACTTTTTGTCCAATCCAACATCTCGCTTCCTCTCCAATAAATTTCACATTTCCAAAAGAGACCGTTTACTTATAAATTAAATCAGTTTCCAATCCATCATGGGATTCACGTTTAGAGAAATCTAAAGTAGTTTCTAAAAAGTCGTTCAACGAGATCGGCTCGGGCCGAGTAAAAACTGGAATAACAGTTGCGCAGGAAAAAATAACAGGATTGAACCGCGAATGTAGCAATAAATAATATGTGAATGGATTTATTTAAATTTCAGGTGCTCCAATTTTGACGTCAGTCAAATGCGGCTGGTGATGGAAAGTAACAGTTGTAGTGGTAGTGGAGTCACCTGTGCCCCGATTGTTCCACCATAAAATAGTCACATCACTCGAAGCGTGTCGGTGTTTTGAACCAAAGTATTTGTCCGCAAAATTGCAGGCGAAAGTTTCTTCCTCTCTTTTGTCCGAGCGTCGATACTCGGAACAATAAATTGGTAACACACACCAAGGTACAATAAGGTGCTATTAGTAGTGCCGTAGAGTAGCTAATTAAACAAAAAAGTTTAACTATTTTCGTGAAAATGATTTATTTATATAATTTTTTGACGTTATTTTTTATTATTCAGCTATAATTTTGTAGATAATTATTACTGAAATGGTTTTAGTTATTATTATAAAATTATTACATAATAAGAAAATGAAACTATGGTTAAAAATATTTTAAAATATTGTATAATTATTTACAAACATTAGATAATTAAATTTTGTCATTTTTTATGGGACCACGTAGAAATTTTAATAATAAATATAATTTTCGCAAATTTTTTCTAAATTACAAATTTCTCTTTCGTCTTTTTTAAATTGCTTTTGTTTCCTGAATTTTTTCTTCCAAATTAGAAATTTGCTCAAATTGTAAAAGTTGCATAATACAAATATTAAATTAAATAAAAAAATTTGTGGAAACAAAATCAACTTTTACTTCAAAAAATCCGTGGAAAGGAATTCGCAACTAATTCGACATTTTCAAATTTGGAAAAATTTCGAAAAACTGCCGTCTCAAGCGCACGAATTTTCTTTTCTCTCGAGAATCGAACCCGGGGTCCCTTTATTTTTAAACTCGATATCTTCTCGAAGATGCTAAATGCACCGGTACCATTCTCCCGTGCCAAAACCGAGGTGTTGCGGCAAAAGTAGGTGGGCAATCGGTGGCAATGGTCCCGGAAACCCCTTAAACCGGAGAAAAACAAGAAGGACGAGTAATTTATGTGAGATATAAAAACGAAGCGCTGGTCGAAAGTGGGTATATGTGCATTTTACGAGACGAAGAGACCACGCATGGGATCCATCGCTTTCCAATTTCTATGGGGCAGTTATGGAAAGCTCGACAGCTGTCGCTATATAGGTAAAAGACACGTGACAAGCCTTCAAGATGTGGATCCAGACACATAAAAATGGGGGACCATTGTGGTACCCCATGGTGTGCTCCTATATACATACCATCATAAAATTGTACACGTATTTATTTTCATCTGCGTGCGTCTTTATTATTTCTTTTTTTCCCCTCCTCCCTTATCCTTTTTGTTTAACCATGTAAATATGGTACCAAAGGAGACGAAGCAGGAGAAGTATAAAAGAAAGCGCCACTATATACTCGTACGCGTATACTCATTTCTTTTGAAATGAGAGAACAACAAAAAAAAAGAAGAAAATAAGAAAAAAGAAAGAGGAGGAACGAAAGACAAGTTACTTATTTATTCATTAGTGAGAATGCATCTCCTCTCATCTATTTACATGCTTATCGTGTAATACATTGTCTTTATAAAGCACGTGACATTTTTCACTCAATAGGGTACTCCTTTACTGATTTCGTGCAGGCTGACTTTGAAGAAGAACTCGTAATCAATCTTTGAACAAATTATTTATGCTTATCTACATAATGCAGTACTAAGTGCTGCGTCATTATCATTTTTTTAGAGGATGTTTGAGCATTTGGTGGTGGTCTAGCGTGGACTGATGGGACCCTAGAGCATTCGAATCGTCACTGATTGTGAGAAATGCCGGGATGGAGTTCAAAGCCAAGCTATGGGTATTATAATGCGGTGAAAAGTGGGTGGAATAAGTTATGGGAATTTACTTATACAAGGAGGGAATTCCACGTCGACTTGGAATTCGAGTTTTCTGATGATTTTCATATAGAAGTCGGGATTTATTATTTTATTAACATACCTTTCGTAACGAACTCTGTTTTGATATGAGAAGAAGGAAATTTAACCCTTTGGAATCGAAATCGAAGCAGAGGCACTGTCAGAGTTTGGCGTTTGACAAATAATTTATAATTGAAATATATTATGATAATAATAAAATAACGTTAAAAATTTTACATGCAAATTTTATCTTCAAAAAAATCGCACACTTCATAGTCAGATACGGCAAAAAAAGTCCGAGCTTTAGGCGAGAAAAAAATCCAAGTGCAAAGGGTTAAAATCCTTCAGTTTCATCCGATTTTGAAAATCCATAACTTTTGTTGCTACAAATCGCCCTTCAACTTTAGTTTTCTGATTTTATTTCGATCAAAATTAGGAAATTTAACCCTAAGAGGGATTTTGGAACAAGAGAATCTTTTTCCAGAGATTTTTTTTCTTGAGAAACAATTCCCAGACTCCAATTCCTTTTTTGTCCAGAATTCCGAATTTGTAAATATCGAATTCAGAAGAAAAAATAATTTCGACAGTCCTATCTTGATTTTGCTGTCAGACTCTACGTTGTTCCCATAATTTCTACAAATCGAAATCTCGATTTAAAAAAAAGAAGCATTATTAAGCAAAATTAGCATTTAGGCTGATCGATGGGATTTAAATGAACGTCCAACATTGGCAAATATAAAAACGTCCCTGGAATGCCGGTAAAAAAAGAAGGCTGATTATTTTTTGTACAAAATTAACATGTTATTGTATAAATAATAATTAATAACCCCGTGTGCTGTTCCTTGTGCGTCTTTTCGTAGCAATTTTTCATTCCCAAACGTAAAGAGATTGATCAAGTGAATAAGGGGATCGAAGAAAAGGTGAAACTGGTAGGTATGCATATACATATATATGTATATAATATTATATATATACATAGACTTCAACAAATATTTATCAGAGTTTTAGATTGATCGATGGGTTTCTAGAATGAAAGTGGTACATGATATAGGTACAAGCAAATAAGAAAAATTCTCCCCGAGCGATCCATCCATCTATATAACCTTTGAAATTTATCTGTATGTGTGTTCGGCATCACCTTCGGGGTGGATTCTTCTCCGTAAAAATACGTTCCCTTAAAGTACAAAAGAGGAACCTCGAGGTCGGAGGTTTTAGGATTTCAACAACCTTTCTCGGGGTACAAATCATCGGTTTGGAAGTAATAAAATCCGTGAATGGACGAGAAAAACGAGCTATGGGTCGCTAAGAAAAGAAGTAGAAGGAGAAAAAGCAGCAGCAGGAGGAGAAGAATTTAAAAAGGAGAAAGAAACCCGAAAAAAGTGGATACAGTTAAAAAAAAAATTGTTTGAAAAGAAGGATAAATGTCAACAAGAGCGTAGAGGTCTATTTAGTTCTCGTAAACTTCTCATAGGCTTTTGGTAGAAATTTTCCACTAATCCGGTAACTTTCTTATCAATACTTATCTGTACATTTTAGTTTCCATTCCATTCGAAATTAAAAAATGACACAAAATTCCGGTACCTAACTATAAGTTGAGTAATTAAAAATTGCCTTTGAAGACATTTATAAAAATATGTGATTAAATAATTTTGTTTATACGTGACTCTGTGGCAAGTTAATTATTTATTTCTTTATAAAATACTTCTTCAACATGCGATATAGTATATAAAAATAATTAATACATGCATGTAATAATTATTTATAATTTGAAGTTTCTTCATATTCGTTTGAATTTCGATCCATCGCCAAACAATTTTTATTCCAATTGATTATTTGGTTACTAATTTTTTCAAAAGCCTCAAAAATAATTATATTTTCAATTAAGAATTTGGAATTTCACTCCACGTAATAAATTGCAATATTTTTTCTCAAATCCCCACTGAAAAATTTTCGTTTTTTTCCTACCGGCAACTTATCAGTATTTTTCTCTTCTTCCCCAATACTTTTCTCGCGTGGTACCAGAAACCCTACGACGAAACTAGAAATCCCTACGAGTGTTCGTGAAAAGGGCCGCTTCGAAGGTACTCATTAATTCGGGAGATGGTAATTATCGAAAAGCGAATCTCTGCAGATTGTGTCCTTGTCTCCCTGACCCCTCCGTTTCTATCTCCCTCTTTCTTTCGAAAATAAGTATCATCTTCGACTGCCAAGCCCACTTTTCTCGGAAGATATCGAAGTACGTGCACGTACCGATTCGGTGATGTTACGGACACATAACAGAGCGAAACTACCATGCGTTGCTCTTACCCGCTGCAACATCCATATGCACGTTATTCGAACCTCGAACGTAACGCACGCGGGACTTGATTTGGCATTGTCATGCAAATTTCGCGGACGGGGGATTTCTTTTTAAAACGCTGCGACACCATATGCACATTCGACTGCACACACTGTACAATCGTGGCAATGCACGTATATGCAACTGCAAAATATTTCGTGCGTATGTGCATATGTGTGTGTGTATTTGGTTCGGATATGTCGTGTAACAGAGAGGGGCATACATAAAACGTTTATAAAGGGAGAGGCCAAGAAAGTGAATATATATGAAAGAGAGAGAGAGAGAGAGAGAGAGAGAGAGAGAGAAAAGAAATGCAATTGGAGGGCGTGCACGTGCATCATGTCTCTGAAAGCTTAATATTTGAATAAGATGCGTAGGTTTGACCTGCGTAAATCGAACTCGCGAACCGTAATCAGCCGACATTGTGAAGCTATAGATTATAGGGTATAGCAATAAGCTAACATACCAGCGTCTCTCTCTCTTTTTATGCATATTTCACACGTGCAAGTTGTACCAACAAATTTTGTAGATTAGCTAATATCGTAAATCACCCGGTTGAAGTTTGGAATAACGTTCCTCTTATATTTCTTATTCCCGTTCTTCTTCTTCGTCTCCTCCTTCATGGACCCTTCGCGTCCACAAAAATTATATACATATGTATGTATAATCTTCCCTTTTTTGCACGTAATTCAGCCACAAAACAAGTGAACTTGACAGTGGGCTCGCAAACGGACGGGGCGAGTAAATTGGAGGAAAGAATATGGTAATATATCATATATATATATTTCACTGTTGACGTCACGAGAAATAAATCTAACCATCGGAGCAATGTAAATTTTTTTTTATTTTCTGCAAATTTCCGGGAAGGCCTCGGAAGCATCTAGGAGTAATAGCGAGGGTTTGTGAAAACACTCATTTCCTGTCACGTTTCCAACCACGTGGTTAATGATATTCCTACTCGGGAAAGTTCTTACAAAATTTAATAAAATATCAAATAAATAAATTTCTACAAAATAAAAAAAATTAAATAAAGTACCAAATTTCTTAGCTTTAATTTCGTAACACGTTCGATCTGAATCAGTGGCAACCGACGTATAAGTGCAATTTCTCAAAAGTGCCATTTTCAAAATTTACCAAATCAAATTCCCCTTTTTATAAAGAAATCTCTCCAATTTCTGGGAAAAAAAACTCTTCCTCAACGTATTCTTTCACTGCTACCGATTTCTTCTTCACGGAACACATTACCCGGTGTTCCTGATCTTACGTAAACAGTTTCTCGCCGGGTGTCTATCAAAGTCTCAACGATTTTTACTTGGATAGTTACGGTAACTGCATCTTTCCCAGCTACGTCATAAACACGCTGAATCCGAAGACTGAGTCATTCAAACCCAACCTCTGTATCCTTTTTGACCTGTTCGCTAATTGTAACGAAGTAATAAGTAAGTAGAAACACTAGAGCTGATTCAACCATGTTCAAACTGCCTTCGAAAGCAGCCCTCTCTTTAAAAGAAAATTAAATAATAATCATATTATCCGAAATAGGAACTTTAAATACAATCTTCTTTTTATTCTAATGAAATCGTAGCTTTTCGCTTCCAAAAGTTTCCTGTATATTTCACATTTTTTCTGATTACTTTTAATTAGTTTTTCGCTTTTTATGGAAATTATTTAGTTGGTGCATAATTATCAGGCGTCTTTAAACGATATTATCACGTCGGAAACGCCTGATAATTATGCACCAGCCCAATATTTTGACGTTAATATTAATTTTATTTGTAAATATGCATGTATATATACTTTAATATTATTTTATGGAGTCCACAGAGTCATTGCTTCTCTACAATCATTTTTGTAATTTTCTTGTATTTGTTATTTTTCGCACATTAATATTATTATTATTATTATTATTATTATTATTATTATTATTATTATTATTGTTGTCGTTGTTGTCGTTGTTATTGTTATTGTTGTTATTGTTGTTGTTGTTGTTGTGTGGTTGTTGTTATCATCATTAGAATCGACGATTCCATGAGGAAACTTTTACTTAGGAGCAACTAACCGGCGGGATTTCCTTCTGATTACGTCGATTAACCCAGTAAGGATCGATTCAACGGTAACATTTCTAATAACGTTATACTCTTTGGATAAGGATTATTCGATAGATCGGTGCGTGTCGGATGTAATGAATGTGATAACGCTCGTTACTGTTGCCGTACCGAGCAGGAGTTACGCGGACAAAGAAAGAACGATAGGGAGAAAAGAGGGAAAGGGACAGTTAGAAAGAACAAAACGGTTAGTTTTCTAATACCCAAGATACATTGTGTTGAATAATAGAACGCAGTTGTTAAGGAATACCTGATTACCGATCCGTGTCCGAAACGTCACTCGAGCGTACAAACAAATCGCTACATAGTAAAATGATTGTACGGCGAATGCGCGAAACGACCGTACGGGGAAAAATCGAACGAAAGTCTGCCTTTTATCTGCCTCCTTATTTCAAAGCCTTAATGCTGCCTTCATCAAAAACGTTTCAATTTATCAATGATAAAAGGCGACGTTATTCCTCGTACTTTTTCTGCGCCCAAGAAAAATGGAATGTCTCGCGGAGAAAAATGGTTAGCGCTTAGATACATAAAGAACAAGGAGAAAGAATATGTTAGTCGGATGATAGGGTATCTGTCGATAAATGAAAATAAAGCTTATATTGGATGGGAGGAAAAAGAAAAGGCCTCTTCCAAGAACATATGAATGGTATGGATAATATGAACGTGTTCAATTTTTCAGCTGTGTCGGTGCGTGCGTGCGTGCGTGCAATTTTCATAAGTATACGGGGGCCCCGTGTGCCAGCTTATATGTGTAGTGAAAGAAATGCGCAACCCACGCTCAAGTGTCTTTAAAACACGGAGGCACCGGCGTCTAGATATTATATGACGCGACAATGAATCAGAACCGGAACCTTCGGCATTCTTGAGAGGCCGCTGCAAGAAAGTTCTTTCTAACTCACGTCTCCGGGCTACCCTTCCCTTTAACGATTTATCCTTTCGTCCGGGGAGCAGCAACTATTTCTAATAAAACTATCATTTCTCCCCTCGGACAATTATGGCGCGCTCGGAATTTACGGATAATTCGTAGCTGGTTAGTCAGCTTTCAAGAGTCTAATTGTACCGAGGGGAAAAAAACTGTGTCTTCTCGAGATGAAAGTGCGGCGAGAAGTTAAGTGTTCCGAGACACTTGGAGCTCTTGCACTCGCCAGCTCTGAAATATGACCGAAAGTATCCCCGCGTGGAAGCAAGAGCTTTGTTTCGAAAAAGGTGACGCATGAAATAATAAAGCGAATTTTGCGCATAAAATTAGAGTTAATTATCAACTTTCTATGAATAATCAATATTTTTCTATTAATTTTTATCGTTTTATACCACAAGCGCCCGTTTATTATTTTTCGTAGCATTTTTTATCATTTTTTCGACGATTCCTTTTGTTTATTAGGTAGTAATTTGTACGTCGCAATACCAAATTTTGTTATACTGTGACGTAAAAATTACAACAGCATTATCCAAATTATGTTTTTTCACTCGGATTTTCAAATTTTCTTTTATGTTTTTAATTATAAGGTTTAGTAATTTCAGTAATTGGGATTTTATTGATGAAATTACTGATTTTACATAACCTATTAGGTCGAGTCATAAATAACTTCCGACGCAAACTATAGATATCCGGTAAGAAAACGGAAGTTACTTATGACTCGACTTAATAGTTATAATTAAAAAAATAGTAAGAAAATTAAAAATTGAAGCTTATTTATTCAATTCTCAATCTACTTTACTTAAGGGGTTAATTGAAACTCCAACAATGCTACCGTTGCTGTAACTTCAATATTTTATACACATTCAAATTATTTGTAACGCAAGAAAACATACTTTCGTCTGATCATTTCCAAAAATGTTTGAAATTGTTCTATCCTCGAAAAAAAAAATAAAAATAAAAATTGAAGTATTCCCTAAAATCATGCCAAAAAAAAAATCTATTTCCCAACATTTAGAATCCACTACTCGGGTAAGTTTTGTCAAAATCCCGAAAGGATTAAATAAAATCTAGTTTTCGGTTCTGGGAAATTGATTTCTACACGGGAACTTCGCGGGTTTTTTTTCTAGACTCCACGTGAATAATGACGTGGAATGAGTTCCTTTGGGGTCCGCTATAGACAGTCACTCGTACGAACATTCGACTCTCGTGTTCGAGAACGTGACTTCGAGTCCTGGCCGAAGCAACGAGAAGAAATATTTAGTCGTGAAAGCAAAGCGTGTAAGAAAAATGACGAAACCCAGCCACTGTAAGAAAAAAAAAGAAGAAAAAGGAAAAAAAAAGTACCGCATGAATCTCGAACTGATTCATCGAAAGGACGGATTGAGCGACTGTGTCGTTAATTGCAGTGTGAAATCAGTTATTAACAATCTTCATGGTGCAGTTAATGAGACAATCGTGCCGTTTTTGTCGTGCATTAACGGCAAACTGGTTTGACACGGAGGAAAAGGTAGAAAAGGAAAATAAACGTCATGGAAAATATAATATAACGTTTATAAAGTCGAGCAATAAAAGGAGTAACGAGCCGACGTGGCGAGGGAAGGAAAAGGAAGTCAACGTAACGAATTCTCGAGACTTCCAATGGGAAACCAACCCACGCGAGTTATAATTGAACGGGCAGTCTCGTTTTCTGGCGAAACTGCAATTTAGAAGTTGGCGATGGAAGAAAAAAAAAAGTACAGTTAGGCACCGGAATTGTGCAGATATAGCGAATGTCGGGTGTATAATTTCGCGGGATGTGCGAATTCACGAAACAAATGGGAATTTATCGGCGACCTGCCGAAAAATACAGTTGAGGTCTGCTGCTATATAACCCCAAAGAGTGGTATATTCGGAACGTACATAATTCTTATTGAATTCTATTGGAACGTGTAAACCCGAAGTAACACAATCCTATCGTATTTCTTGTATAAACTTCTTAATGCATAATGTATAAGTGTAGGATGGTTTATAAGAGAATGCGTTAACGTTTTAAATCAGTTCAGCAAAGACCGAGTTCAACACATGGAGGCAAAGACTCGTATAAAATACATACGAATGATGTGGAAGACGGATACATTTATTTATATAAATCTCAATCTATCAAATATTGCACCAGTCGGGTAACAATTAGGCTGGACGTGTGTACGAATTTCAAAGCTTTGGTGTAACATATGTAACGAGCATATAACAACTTTCTGAATATCAATTTAAATATTCCCGAATTTCCTGGAAATTAAGGATTTTGTTATATCCCAGCTAATCCCGTCAAACGTTCTTCCGTTTCATTGTTGAATGTCTTTTTTTATGTTAATTAACACTATTTAATTAAAGTCTGACTGTAGTGCCGGCACGTGATGCAACGCACGCTAAAATAATTTCTATTCGACCGGCAAACATTTTCTGCAAGTTTGAAGAAAAGTGGTCCATAAATGTAGAAGCGCCACCTATCCGAACGAAACTTAACTAAAAACCTTACTCGCCACCTGAATAATATATGGTGTGAATATGGCCTCAATAGGTTCAGTGGTTTGTCAGTGATGAAGCGGTTTACTCACGCACAATAGATTTTTATGCATAAAGAAGATTATAATTCGCTACAAAGATGAATTAAAAATTGAAATTTGCTATCTCTCAATGTTTTTTTTTTAATCCAAGCACCATGTATGGGAAATTTAGCTAAAGTACGGCTCTAGAATGTAAAAATTTCTCGAGGGCCATAAATGGGCCTGTAAAAATTGGATACCCTAATGGATACTCTCCTAAATACATAAATACACGGATACTCTCGTTGTAAATGAAGATCAGCAATTATAAGAAACGACTACAAATGGACTATTAGTTAACTAAACTCTACAGGAATTATAGTTTTTTCTCAAGAGATAGGGAAGGTTACAAGATACGTCTGAAGGAGCGTGAATTTCCACGCAGGTATCCGAGCGAGACAGGACCTCGAATTAGCACTTTGGGATAAGAAACACTACGCAATAAAACAGCATCCCAGGTTCAGGTAGAAATGTTCCGTTTGATTTTCCATTTTAAGTCCTGAAATGTGGGAGAAAAAGTGCCGAAAAGACGGAGGAGAATACCGTGGACTCCGGTCTCGCGACTCGGTACACCATATATTTCATATGAAAAACTGGTTTTTTGTGGACACCTGGGTTACTGTGTGAAATTAACCACACAAATGGCTCTGAAAGGTCAGATCCTCTGTGGGAGGTGAAAAACAAGCGTGGCGAGGAACAATAACAGAAGCAGTAGCAGCAACAGCAGCAGCAGCCGTAACAGTGGTAGCAGCAACTGTGTACAAAGCTGTAACTATCAAGCAGGTTGTCTGGTCGCTTCATTAATGTAAGAATTCCCCATCTAACGACTAAACGACGTTTTTCAAACCGCCACCTTTCACTAAACTGGAGAACCGTCCCATTTATCTTACAATTTCAAAGAAAATCATATTTTTATTTATCGAATATTTATTATTGTTCATTAATTATTAAAAAACAGTGCATTTTTCTTTGGAAATTCGTTTGTCGAAAATATTCCCGAGGAAATGTTTTAAAAAATGTTAGAAATTAGCGGCTCCGGAAGGAGAATATGGCACCTCCATAATTTCTCGCGAAAAATATTTCCTAAGAAATGTTCTAAAAAAGGCTAGGAATCGTCTCCTAAATAAAAATATGGCACCTCCATAATTTTTTCAAAAATATTTCCGAGGAAATGTTCCAAAAAATGCTAGGGATCGACGTCTCGTGAGTGAGAATATGGCACCTCCGTAATTTAAACTTTCATCCGTAAGTGCATCTGCCGCCTCAAGAACTTGAATCGATCTGCGTTTGATCCTCGAGTCGGTTGGGTAACATATCTTCGAACGGTATAGATTCCAATCGATGTACCGATAGATCCATATGGCGGTATGAATATTCTGTCCGCCGCTATTACTATCTGGTACTACTGGTTGGTACTACCACCACTACCAATGCTGCTGCTGCTGTTGCTACTACCACCACGACCATTTCTATTGCCATTATAGTAACTGCAGAAGTATTTTACCGGTAAAAGAAATCGATAGTATTCATTGCGTAACGAGGCACTTACCGCAAATCAAATGAATAGCCAATAAAGCATTCGAGCGCATTAACTTTAGAAGCGTGCCTTCATTGATCCAACATTTGCATCTCTAATGCCCGTTCGCGATCTTTTATGTATACCCACGAGTTATGTACGTTTTCAGAAGAGTAAACTATTTCCTACTCATATGTGCATAGACTCTTTGAAATATATGCGTGTAATTACAAACCATGCCGGGGTTTTCAACCTTGCCCAACAAATGCAACAGATGCCTGCCTTACTAGGAATAGTCAGCAAGGAAGGAAGCGATTGCAGTTAAGGCGTAGAGGAATGGGGTCCCTAGAATTTAATGGTGTCTTCCGGGCTACATTTTTTGTATTTGTTCCAATATTTTGGGCGAAATGTACACAATGTGCTAAAAGTAATGGACCACCCTAATAATTCTTGAGAATTGAGGTTTGAAAGAAAATGTTGAAACTGAGGTATCAGGGTGGTCCATTACTTTTGGGACAGCCTGTACAATGTAAGACACATTATAATATCGCAAACTATTTGTTGATATTAATTATGGTGTTTTGCGAAATGACGATTTTCTGAATTAAATTTGAAATTGTCCCAAAATTAATATTAAAATTCTTCATTTTGAAAATTATATCATTTTAATTATATTTCCCTTTTTTTTTTACAAATTTTGTAACTCTACCCAGTTTAGTTTTTATCAAATTAAATATTAATCAAATTATTAAGTCACTCAGTTTTTCAAAATTTGATTACATTTAACTCTCTAGTATTCAATAAATTCAATTTCAGTTCCTACCGATTTTTCTAAATTTTCTCCAAATTACTAATTCCCATTAAGTTGTAGATAAAATGTTACGTAATGAAATAATTTTTTTTTCTTTGATACCAACTTTTGATTCCATTTATAAATTTTCATTTCCTTCCATTGCATTTCCTTTCATAGCCTTCCTACCTCCAAGCCATAATAAATATCATTAATATTAATAACTATAATAAATTCTATCAAGCAAGGCGACACTGCGTTAATTCTCCACTTCCCACAATCAGACCCTCTCACACAACGCTGCCGAAGTTTGATCGATCATTGATCCGAGATCGGCGGCTGAATATCCAACGATCGATCTCCGATCCTAATAGCGACCGATCGAATTCTCGACACATTTATCTTCGAATTAGTATTACGGCGAGTTTCTTTTAAAACGTGACTCAGCTTAAGGTAAGGAATGAAAGTGCGTTCTCAATGGGTGTCAAAGGGCTGTATGTCAACTACCGGTGGTAAGTGACATAGCTGAAAACCTACTGACCGATTTAGGAAAGCCGAGAGAGCCAAGAAAGGAGAGTTCATGAAAAGAGAAAATAACAACTGAAGTTAAATACCGCTCCTTTTGGTCAATGAATTATAAATTACCTTCTTTTTACCCGGGGTCTCCTTACAAAAGGTACGGTTTCCATAGACCCGACAAAAAAAAAGTTCATTAACGTAAGAGAAAGTAATGGTAAAGGAGAACCTTAAAAAAAAAGAAGAAATACACATGTTCGCTTCAATTTGCACCGAGAATTGAACGGAGAAAGTCTAACCGACACCTGTATGGGAAAAATTTCATGTCCCGAGTGAGCAACCTGTTATAACCTGCACTTTTTCTTCGGGATCTCCATGCATTCCCGGGGAACATTTTGGATTTGGACAATCCGTGGATTCGAAAACGCATCTAAGCGCGATTTCGGGGAAACAGGTGGGTATTTAAAAATATGAGGCACGCTATAAATCACACGTTGTAACATTTTATTACGCATTACTGCACATTATAAATTTACTCGAAGAGCCTCCTTTTTATGATTAACAACAACGAGTTTCGGGGGTTCGCCGAGGAGGTGCGAAAAAATGAAGAAGAAAGGCCAAGTATAAGAGAAGAATGCGGTATTTCGGTGATTATCTTTATCCCCGAGGGACCCAGCTCACTCACTCTCGCGCGCGCGCGCGCGCGCGGGCGATCTTCATTTCGATATGTAAAAGGTTGCTTGCTTGTGTTATGTCCCGATAAAAGTGCATAAGAGAGAGAGAGAGAGAGAGAAAGAGAGCCGGAGTTTCGATCTTGTTATATTCAGCAGGAGTAGCGGTGCAGCCAGAAGCAGAGGCAAGCGCACAAACTCGATGATTTGTGATCACATTCAAACTTAATTACGGGTGGGTGCCTCGGATCATGTATACATGCATGCGCTCCTTCTTTTGCTTTCTTTCACTTTAGAATACCACTAAGAAAATCCCCGGGGACTTGTTGTTATTAATCGTTTGCATCATTGGCTCTCGAAGGATGGAACTACCCGAGAAACTATCGCCGGATGAGGAAGTAGCTACTCTTAGCGCTCGGCTCACGAGGAGCGTGGCAAAAGAGAGTCGTGCAATAACTAACTCGCTAAGTGGAAACCGCTCGGAGCTTTAAGGACGAAGACCGAGTCTTCGTCTTTTCGCCAAACGAAGCTTGCGAAGGATGAAGGAGCGAGAGGATCTTTAAAAGCCCTTAAACGGAACGCGCAACATGTTAAATGTCCAGCAGTTGGCGCACGTCCTCGTTCCGTTCCTTTATTTCTTCCATTTACCTTCCACTCGGTTCTTCTTCTTCTTCTTCTTCCTGCATATTTTCCTATTCCCCTTCACCCCCTGCTCCCGTGCGCAATTCTCGATGTTGACGATGCATCTTCATCCGGTCGAACGTTATCTATCCGCGGGGAGACATTGGGGCCGATTTCAAGATCAGGGCTCGAGAAAAGAACGCGATCGCTCGGGTAGCGGCGCCGGTGCGGGTAGAAGCTGAACTTTTGATAGTCGTAAAAGGCGGAACGGTAACAGCTGCAACAGCTGTTACTGCACCTTTCGTGAGAAATGTCCTGGAAAGGTCGCTGGCCTTGAATATCATTCCAAGATATATATACTTTTGCTCTTGGTCTATGAATGACAGTCTTGTATGGGTGTACGTACCGTGGCGGACTTTCTCTGCCGTAATTTGACCGAACCTGCAGCTCGTGCAAAACGTTGCACGCTCTTATAGAAATTCGGAGCGATGTGCAATGCGACAGGAAGTGGATTCACAGCTTTTTTCTTTTTTGCTTGTAACAGCTGTTACTGTTGTGTACTGCTTCGTTGTTGGATAATAATAACAGGTGACGATGCATTTCGAGTAATTTCTAGTAATTCCTAGGATTGTTAGAGATTAAGTGTCGTTGTTGTTATCCTGGAGCTACAGCTCTGGGTCGATTTCAATTAGATAATGAAGAAGAATCAATGCTTATGTCGGAAAAATGTCAAAACTGGAGTTTTATAATGTCCAAATTTTAAGTCGAATTTGGAACTTTTGAACTCCAAGAAATGTGGTTCCACTTTACGAAATTTTTTTTTAGTTTGAATTCTAGGGAAACCGATCTGAAGATGGATTTTCCGCCCAATCGATCTTTCACGATTTTTACAATGGATCGAAACATTTTCTTTTTGGTTTTTTTTTCGATTTTGGTTCGAAAAATTCTTAGAATCGACACTAATTGTCGAAGATCGATATAAAAATAAGAATGGTGTTTTTTTTTATAACGCAGGTAATTGAGACAATGTCCAATATGCACTCTTTCAGTACAAATAGAGAAAATTAGTAATTCGAATTTTTGAATTTTCGAAAGAAAAAAATATATCGTATTATTCGACAAATTCACCAAACGATAATTTCGAAAATACCGTTATCGATACAATCATCGATCCGATTCTCTTTCAATTTTCTTCTTGAAAGATCGACCTTCCTGATTGGATGGAAATAGATGGCGAACACATTGGCCTACTGTTGGCCATTATTGCCGATCCTTCCGCATGGAGTTGCTGCCTTTGTAAAGGCCCCCACAATTTGAATAGACCCACGAGGTTTCCCACTGAAGGTATAATAAGAAAAGTGATCATTAACGAAACTCGTCATTTTATTCTCCGAAGTAGGAGGAGAGCAGAGGACAGGACATGAAAAAAAAATCTGAAATCCCACGTTCGACCTATGAAAGAATCTCAAGGAAGACTTTCGCGATGTACGTATAGAATCCGTTAGTTCGTTAATACAAACCTAAAGAGAGAAAGAACGGAACTTTAAACTAGTGAATGAACCGTCTAATTCTCAATACACACGTACGTACTTGAATCCGACAGTCTTTCTCTCTCACCAACTTTACAGGATACAGGAAAAGATATACACCGACTGACACACACTCACACTGTATCATTGTGTTTGTAGATACGCGCGCGCGCATGTGTGTGTGTGTGTGTGTGTGTTTATATAACCAAGCAATAATTATATTCCCAAGATTAGATACGCGCCGTGTCTGCAGCCGGGAGACTATCGGTAGATTTCACATCGGAATCGAGAAACTCAACAGGGAGTATATTCCTTGATCCTTTTTTTTTTGTCTCTAATAGAGACCGTCCCGAAATATCTAAGAACATAATTTACTAATAAGTTTTGGGTTTAAGAGCTATTTTTTATTCCGTGCTGCTTTTCGAATAAATTTCGACGGTGAGGGACGGCCGCAAAAAAATGTGGTTTCGAAAAACATGTTTGTCCAATAAAACAAAACCGCTTCGCTCATTCCTGGAAGGAATTCTACAGAAACTGCATCATCAATGGTTACGAGCATGGGAGATGGAGCTTGTCACTATTAGTGTTGTTATTGTTATTACAATTTATGGACTCGGCTACCACATAAATACATTAGGCTTAAAATTGCAAATCAGCCAAGCCTAAAAATTCGGTAAAATTTCGATCTAGTGAAAAAAATATTTAGTAATTCTAACTATTGATAATATTTGTCTTAGGTTGGTGCACAATTAACGACGATTATTTTCAAAGAAATCCTGCAAGATAATCGCCCTTAATTATGCACTCACCTGGAACCACTCAAATTACTTTTATTTATATTTTAAATTCTTCCATGATCGAATCTACTAGAAATTAAATAATTCCCGTCTCTTTTTAATAATATACAATTATTCTGAAATTTGTCCAATGGAAGGATCCGATAATTGTAATTTTTTGATCCATCGGTTATCGATCGATTTTGCTCTAATCGGTGAAAAGCTTTCGCTTCGATTCGTTCGGTGACTCTTTGGTGTCAAAATAATTCGGAATAACCCCTGCACTGAAACGAACACCGGGTGTTTCCTCCTTTTGCAGCGTAGCTCGAGCTCTAAGTGAATGGAATTAAATTACTCGGAATTATTCGGCAGATTGTTCGAAAAAGGGGCGAGAATACGATGCGTGATGGGAAGATGGGTATTATTAAAATACGGTTATGGCATTAAAACATGGTTATACGGGATTAGCTAGGAAAGTGCAGCTACCGTGTTATCCAATATTTCGTTCCACATGAGTATCAAAGAAGATTTGATATTATCGAGAAAAAGAAGGGTAAAGAAGAAACAAGACTTCCTCGTGTTTGAAAGAGCCACCCGAAGACATCATGATTTAACATTTTATATATGTACATACACACGTGGGTTTGCGTACGTGTGTGGTGTACATATATGCAGTCCTGGACAGATCCCTATCTGAGTGGTAAGGGCTACAGGACATGGTTTCGACGCTTAAGGAATGCATCGTTAAGGGCACATACAAAGGGACATATACATACATATATATATATATAAGAACCATTTACTAACGCGTTGATGCCAATGGGTAAAAAGAAAGAGTGAGATGGAGAGAGAGAGAGAAAGAGGGAGGGATGCAGGAGAAGAAGAAGAAGATCCTTTCGCATTCTTATTTTTATACCTTTAGCGTGCATCCACCGAAACGTTTAATGGTGTCTTACGTTATTCTACAGGACTAAAAGAAAGAAAGGATATATAAAGAGAGAAAGGAGAGAAGGATAAAATAAAAAGGAGGGAATTCATGCTCTGGCAGAGTTACAACGAACAACGAAGGAAGGAATGAACGAACGGAGGAAGGAACGAAGGAACGAACGAGCCCAACGAACGCTAACTTTTAAGCAACCTAAAGTAGTCCCATCTTCTTCTCGTCCTTTTGCTTTTCTTTATACTCTTTCTTCTTTTCTGTCTTGTATGTCGTCGTTAAGAGTTTAAGAGTCGCTCGAATTACGAACATTTGGCAATGTCCCGCTTTACGCTGGGGATTCTTAATGTCCCGCCATTTATCTACCCCAAAAGACGACGACACGAGCGCTGTATTCCCTTTTACTACTGTACAACACCCAAATCTCATCTTAAACAATTAATGTCTTTGATAAATCATTTGATTGATGCTTATACCATTTTTGTTTCCACGCTTGAATGTAGCTTTTTCAAAGTGACCCTTTCAAAGGCGACTGGACGATTCGCTTTGTCCCTTTTTCGTCATCCCAAACCACCGTCATCAGCTTCATTCGTGACAATCGCGATGAATCTTTGGCCCCAAGGAAGGGGTAACCGCTAATCTGAGAAAATTAATCCCTCTTTTACTAAAAAAGAAAGGAATTATTTATCCTTTTTCTAGAAATGCCAAAATTCGAATACTAGAAAATAATAATAAATTTAGGTATTGTAATAATAATAATTTAATTTAAATTCAATAATAGTAATGAAATTTACTAATTAATAAGAAATTTAGAAAATGGAATTTTGCGTTTACAATAAATATAAATTATTTAATTCACTTATGGACAAAAGCTGAAACACGAATTATGTGATTGCCACATTTCTAGTTTTTTTTTAAACAACAGAATATCTACAAATAAAAAATATAATGTTAAATAATCCAAGGCTGAAAAGTGTCGAATGCATTTTTGCAATAACGAACATTTTAATTATTAATTATTTGTAAACGTCAATTTTTGGCAGTGCCTCTGACGAGTACTTTCGGGGACAATTTCCTCGAAATCGCGAATAATTCTCCCAAAACGTTTAAAAAATGATCTTTCGATGTCACAAAGTATCGATCCTCTATTAATTTTCTAAAACCATTTCCAAAAAAAAAGAAACATAAATTCGTTGATTTCTGACAAAATAGGACTCGTGTCCATTTCGGGATACCTGATCTCGCTCACAAATAACACGGCTTCGCAACACGAAGTGGGCCAAAACCCGTCTATCGGGTCCAAAACGGGATCGCGACGTCTTCTAGACACCTAACGATAAATGAAATGTGCGAAAATATACGCGCGGCTGAAACCCAAGAGCAGCTGTTCCGATGCACCGTCTCGGGTGCAGTCTTCGGCAATAGATTCAGGCCTGGGGAAAATAATTGCCACGCTATCGTTCCTACACGGTCTGCGGGCAGCTACTGGGTTGGAACTGCGATTAGTGTTATCCATTTTACGATGCTTCGTAAACATCGCAGTTTACTTCATCAGGACTGCGAGATACCGAGATTTTTCCAAGTCGTCTGCATGTAAATGCAACAATTGCGCGCTTCCACGCGGGATTTCGAGCGGCAATAGCGAAACCCCCGACAAAAAAGATAAGAACTGGAGTTGCAAACCATCTTTATCCCCTTTATTCCTTTGTTGCCGGTATTCTCAGGTATTCTATGGGGGGAGGAGCATAAATCCTTCATATTCCGAGAAAAAAGAAATGGTAAAAATTGCTGCAACGAATAACAAACACGCGTTCCTGGCACAGAATGGTAGAATTAACTAGAAATTCGTACATTTTAGGAATTTGTCTGTTGCTTTTATTATTTTTCTGTATCGTTTTCCTCTTTTTCGTCACGAACGCATCTTTTTTCGGAAAAATGTCCTCGGGAATGAAGAGAAAAAAAAAAGGGAAGCCGATGCTCGGGCATCCGCGGTAGCGCGAGTGGCCTGTTTCCAAGTTTAGTCCTTCGGATCTGGAGCGAAGGCAAGAAAGGACTTGAAATCCAGCACCTCGTATTATCAGATCCTAAAAGGATCATGAACGTAAACCGTGAAAGAGAGTCGCGTCTTTTTGCGTGCCTGCTGCTGAACAATTAAACAATTAATAATTTCATTGAATTACAACATTTCTAACAAGTGGAAGGTAATGGGACTTTGCTATATCTTGCGAATCCGGTTAAGGTAAAGGCCTTGTATATATGCGTCTCTCTCTCTCTCTCTCTCTGTACCTACCACGTAGCTGCATCGTGTTTACAATGTGTACGAACATCCTGTCGTCGTTAAAACGGCAGTACAATTTGTTTCGAATGAGAAAGTGTCATCTGCTTTAGCGACAGATAATTTAATAGTAAAATACATATCATTATATTTTACGCGTACGAGACTTTTCCTCTCGTTAAAATTTCAACCGTTCCACAAATATTGTATATGCAGGCTTTAACCCAGCGTATATCGACGATAAAAATGGCCGTTTATCGTCGTTGCCCACTTCTCGGAAAACGCGCGATTGTTTTACGAATATTTTGATTTTCGCCTTTAATTTTATCGCCGATAAAATACCTTTCTTATAGGAAGCTTCATATATTAGGATGCAGCTTCTGTTACGTGTTACTGCCGGACTCCTCTCGGCTTCTAAGTAATAGAAATTCAGATAGGACGTGGATTGCCAATTCAAGCGATGCACCTAATGGTGCAAGCCGGGGTGTAAATTCCTGCACTCCAGTGCCTTTCGTTTTATGCACCTGGAAATTCTTTCCTGCGTTTTCGCTCCAATGATGAAAGTGATGCCTTTGCTGCTACCGAGTTGCCGCTCAACTTTGGTTCCAAAGCCGAGTTTCGAATTTATTCCAGTGAGACGAGGCCAAGACGATTGTCTCATTGTTCCTCGCAACAAATCGCCCATTTCTGCATTGTGATATTTTTTTTTCTTTCAATTTATCTACATTTCCGTTGGAAAAAATTTCGAGGGACCCCTTATCCGATGTATTTTTTTTCCAAGGAATCCATTTTCGTTGTCAAAATTCCAGATTTCTTACGCGAAGCACGATTTTTCTTCGAAAAACCTACTTTTTACCAAGTTCCGCTAGGATTTCATCGAATTTGACCTTGGGAATCGATTCTACGCGAAAAATTACCCCTAGAAATGACTGGTTCCAACGCATTTTTGAAACTTTAATTTTTAACCCTATTTTTGGGGGAAGGTATCTCTAAAATCGAAAGTTTGAAATTTAGAATTAACGTGAAGTTGGTTTCAAAACGATCGATTGGTTTTTATAGCGGCTTCACTAAAAACATGATATTGAATCCAACGAAAGGATCAACAAAATTATTGCGGACCGAAAAAAGTTGAGGCACTTATTACTCAATTTCATGTTGACCCAATCATAAAAATAGTTAGAGTAAGAGTAAATATAGTTGTAATTACTATCCATATGTTTTAGTGTATTCACTTGTATCTAAGAACGTAGCACCCGCAAAATTTATTTTTTTACTATTGTCCGTATTAAATTAAAATATTTTTTACCGACCGTCGAGTCTGAACGCAACAAATAAATAAACGAACGCATTTAGTCGGCATAACATCTTACGTGTTGCGAAAAATGATATAATCATCTTCTTGATCATGGTATTTCCAACAATTTGCCGGATGTTTTTTTGCGTGATGAACTTTTGCTTGAGAATATATATACATATACATAATACATATCTTCTTCTTCGAATGTATTCACTTTTGTTGCTCCTTCTTCTTCTTCTTCTTCTTCATCCTTCTTCTCCTTTTCAATTCTTTAACGCTAAGTATAAGGTGTTTTGATTGCAATCTATTTAGCAGCACAAATATCAAGCTCTACACGTACACTATATCCATTATACATCCTACAGCCACAATATAGCGAACGTTTTTACATATAATGTAACCAATACTGCCACAAGGTTGTTATACAGGTGACTGGCGTATAAAACATTTGTTTACATGCCTGCGAGTGTGAATCACTTTTTCGGAATTTTAACAAAACACGGTATTAATCGGACACGTTGCTCAATTCCTTCTAGGTGCCAGATAAGCCACCTTACCGCTCGAACCACTTGTTCTGGGGATAGAATATATGCGCATCTTTCAAATTAACGACAATCTTTCGTATAAATTTTATCGGACTGATCTTTGCGCAATCTTTCCACTCCAGAAATTCGAATTTACGCACTGGTGACGTAATTTCATAGCGTCTCCAAGATCTACAAATTTCTTTTTATCCTATGAGTCTGATTGGCTAAAAAATTGCTTTTTTATTGGGAATTACCAAAATGCTAATAATTAGTACCAATTTATTTACCAAGAGAAATTATTTGTTTATTCCTTCTTAATAATAATAATAATAATAATGATAATAATAATAATAATGATAATAATAATAATAATAATAATAATAACAATAATAATAGTAATAATAATATTAATAATAATAATAAAATTGCTCTGATGATGAGGAATTATAAACCTTCTACAAAAAATAACAAAAGTGATAAGAAAGATTTTGGAATATAAAAATAATTACGGCCAAAGTAATAAATACTAATGCATTTTATAAAATTGGAGTTAATTGTCAACTTTATCCGAAAACTCTCTATAAATTACGTGACAAGCGCATATTCATCATTCCTTATATCAGTTTTCGTAATTTTGACGATTCCTTTTTTTTTTGCCCGAATATATAAATACCATGAAAAGTATAATTATTGGACCCATGGCGCGCAAATTGGTGGAGATCATTAATAAAATCCACCAAGATAAAATGAGTGTCCTGATTACGGATGACTTCTGCCGATAATTGAGAAACTGAACCATTGAAGATGATCGAGACGATATTTACTAGCAGAGGAAGGTACCTTCCAGCTTTAACGGCTGATTTCACGGATTTTCCCGTATTATGATTGCAACTGGTCACTAATTGGACCATTTAAAGAGCAACCGATAGGAATATCCACCTTATTTAATAGCCGGTACTTTGCTTCTAAACCGTTTCGTGCCTCAATCCGACTACGATCTCCGGCGATACTTTCTAATCTGGCTGGAGCAATTGCTACGCCATCATTTCTACGCACATGCAGCAGTATTTAGAGGTACCGTTTTTACTAATGCCCATTTTCAGGGTCATCCGAAGCATCGCGATTTTCAATCGAAAACCTGCAGAAAAGTAATAGCTCCGGTCCGCTTGAGATATGTACCAGATTGGAACTGTAATATGATAAGCTGCAATTGCGAACGAAACGTTCCTTAAATTCCACGAGTAAAGATAAGAGATATCACTCTTTTCTCACCAATACATGCAAAAATAATTTGTGACATTTCGTAGAAAAATAATACAGATGTGCTTCGTAAGGAAAAAAAAATAGTAAAAATGTATCCAATTGCGAGAGGAATAGAAATTTCTGAACAAAATATGAAAATATCTCATTCAAGAATAATAAAATCAAATAATAAGCGTGCAAGCTTAGAATAAGCAATAGGTTAAATTTTTAAGAAAAATATTTGTTACTTTCCTAGTTAATTTTATTGAGTTGGTGCATAATTAACGACGATTATTTTGGTGACCAATGTCAAAGAACCCGTGCAAAGTAATCGTCGTTAATTATGCAACAACCTAATATTATTCAAAATTACGAACGCATATTCCTTATATTTTTCTGGCAATTTTCATTGACGATTCATTTTTGAATCTCGTCGATCTTTGGGATTGACACTCTGGCAGCCGGTGACGTAAATCTACGTCATATCGATATTCTCCTTTCTTCTCTCCGAATTTCAAACGAAGGAATTTCTTTACAATTTTGTCCAATCCTGATACACATTTTGAAACAAAATTTGCAATTTTCACCCTTTTTTTAGTAACAATAGCCTACTGTCCCATTCAGAACCTGCAGAATATCTCAAAAGTTCCCAGAAAAATCTACCGTAACCCCTTCAATCATCCACTTCATTAGCGGATCCCTTGACCTCTCGTTACTCATTAAAGCGCCAAATTGACTCTTTCGTTCACCATGTCCTTTCGAGAGGACACTTCACGTCCTTTCAAGAGCGTGCGAGGAACGAATTTGATCTTGAAACTTATTGTAGCAATTAACCACCCCTGGTTTTACTACCGGGGTTTAAATTACACCGAATTATCGAAATTTGCTTGAATCATTTCCCTTGAATCACGATCGGAAGGATTAACCCTCGCGAAGCACGTGGGGTTAAATCAACTCCAACGGTCTCGAAAATGGTGTATTTTTTGAAAAATATTTTTTATGTTTGCGAATTTATACATAAATGGATAATTTCCCGTTTCCCCTGGATATGTCTTTTTTAAAGATAGATTATGTTCTAAACCCAAAGGTTCGTGGTGTCAATTTTTTTTCGTATTCTTATTTAGGGTTAATTTTAATATACGGACATTTACGGACAAAAGTTATAATAAACGTTTTAGGATACAACGTTACAAAAATATATAGAATACGAGATAAAAAAATGAAAATAAATGCAAACAAATGAAAAATAATACATCGTTGCATTTCGTTGATGACACCTTTGTTTATAATTCATTTCTTACTTTTTCTTCCTCGGTTAGAACTATATATAAATAATAGTAATTTTTTTATTATAACCAAGTTTGATTTTCAATATTTTCGCGTATTGCGAATTCATTATTGCCTTTGCTTCTATTTATCTACATTCAGAACCGGGGCACCTGCACGATTCATCCCCCAACTTTTGTCCGTAAGTGTTATCACATTGTTTACAACCTTCAATTCCATCCATTGCCGGTAATTAACCCAAAAAAAAAAGAAAGAACGTGGAGAAAAGGTCTCACCTCTTTCATGCCGTCGAGTCTGCCGAGGCTTTTCGTCCCCCGTAAGGGTGGGAAAGCGTTTTCGTGCCAACTATTGTTGTTGTTGTTGTTGTTATTGTTATTACTACTATGACTATGAGACTGAGCCTCACCACCGATACTATTCAAACCACGAGCACGACTCTTGCTTTTGCGTTTATCCAACAAATGTTTGGCCCTTGATTTCCTAATTGGCGTAACAGCGGTATCGTCCTCGGGATCGCTTTGTACCTCCCAGCGTGACGGTGACTTGAACCGACGACGTGGACTCGTTGGCGAGGTCACCGGTGAGGTGAGCCTCTGTACGAGGGTGCCGAACATGGTCATCATTCGACACTGTGTTTCCTTTCCAATTACAACAACCAACTACCAACTGCAACTGCCGATCTAAACTACAAATCCCCCCCCTCCACTTTTTTGACACCACTTGAGATTTGACTCGGCCCCACTCGCCAAAAGTATCCGTAACCGATCAACCACCGATCATAACAGTATTCATGTTCCAACATTCATCAATTCCTCGCGATCAGATCGATCGGTTACGATCGCCAACCACGTCGCTCATCTTCTCGGACACTTCGGGATCCGCTCATTCCTCGGAAAACTTCCTCGCGCGCATGCTTGCGAAATTTCCTCGAAAGGAAACGACGATTTTTATTTTTGCGCAATTATTTTTTATTTACTTTTTTTTTATTTTCCACGAGGATTCTGCTCCTACCGATTCTCTTCCTTTCCTCGAAACGCAAGAATCGGGCGGAAGATGCGCGATCGCGATCGCAATTAAATCGTGGAACGATAAGGAGCCCGCGGGTAACGGGTGGAATCGAAATCGGAGGAAAATGTTTAATATTTAATACGCACTATATAGGTGTGTGTTGTTTGATTCGGAGTGCACGCGGCTGCTATGAAAGTCACACACATGAATCACGGTAAAATACTACAAGTACGATCATCGACTACGTGCGGAATTCAACTGGTTTGTGAGGAGACCGCGCCACGGCTCTCGACCGGTTGGCCTCGGCTTTTACGAATGTGAACGATATCCTACGAATTTTACCGGTTACCAGCGACTTCACCCGGACTTCCACGACGGGAAATCGAATATTAAGGGTTGCCATAGTAACTGGGACTTGCCTCTACCTTGCGTATTGCCGATTTGGGACCGGGTAAAACGCGTCTGGGGGAAACTCACGCGTTTTTTCCACAGTGTCACGTGTTTTCCGATTTGTTTTGGTATTTAGGGGAATTGTCCAGCACACGGAGAAGCGGGAATTCGGAATTTTTTGTTTTTCGGCGTTCGAGAGCGGCGAATAGGATTTTTCAAACTCAGGTTGCCGCAAATTAGTATTTTTTAGAGAATTTGTGTTTTTGCTAATTTTATTTTTTTCCTTCCAAATTTCGACCAGATTAAGTCCGATCCTAAGTTATAATATTTAATTGTGAATTACATTGCAACGATTTTTTTGGAAAATTCAATATTCAAAGGAAACTGTGTAATTCGGAGGAGACTTATGTTTATTGACTTTTTGGTGCTAATTTTTTGGGATACTTTTCTCATTATATTAGAATTGTCGAGAAAAATGGGAGAGTTAAGTTAATGATTTTTGCTTTTCTCTTAATACAATACAAATAAACGTTACATATTATTATAAAAAACGAATACGTGTAATATTTTTACGGAAAATCTATGGAATAACAAAAGTTTGTTTTTTGTTTTAATTTTTTTCTGACTAAAATATATAGTTTTAATGGGTTGTAAATAATTGATGAGCAACAAAATTATTATTATTATTATTATTATTATTATTATTATTATTATTATTATTATTATAGTTATTGTAATTTCTTTTATTAGTAGAATGTATGTAGAAATTTTATTAAATTTTTTGTTGGAGGTTTCAGATACGATCAAATTTGAATTTTTAATTGCAAATAGCTGAAATGGACATATTTGAATTGAAGCTAATTTCAATGCTAAGATGTGCCCCATAAATTAACTGATTTCTCATTTACCGTAGGACTTTGAGGTTCAAATACAGTTGAAAATTTCGATTTACCGATGAGATCGAAGAATCACGATGTTTCGTAAAAAGAAAAAAGGTGGATCTTTAAATCAGCAGCAGGTATATTCGAGCATATTCGAGACTTGTTGTCTTGCCTTTGAGGAGGCGTAAATTAGAGCCTAATTGATGTTATCGTCAAGAAGAAGCTCCTATTCACATGCATTTTTGACTTTAAACGTACGCTAAACAGGGTAGATTCAAATAAGGCCCGGTCGATGCTGGTTTTTTGAGCGTGGGCCGGTTGGCATGTCGCGCTAACGATTTTTCGGTGCCAATTAGATACACGATTTAATATAATTAACTTAAACGTAATTAAGAACTCACGGGGGCTGGAGGATATTTATGAAAATAATACCGGTTGAGAAACGTTTGACAATAAATTTGCCGATTTTGGAATTTCCAATTTTGGACAGTCCCTGTGGCTTGGGTTCTCCAGTCTTCCAGCGTGCGAAGTCTCCAAAATCCCACAAAGACCTTTCCCACATCTTCCTACGAGACCGCGTTAACCACACGCGGTGAAAAAAAAAAAAATTCAATATTCAAAGATTCGGCGCTAGAAATTGAACAAAGCTCGATGCGGACAATGCTCAATCAAAGCCTTCGTTTACAATTGCATTATTGAAACACTCGAATGTTTAACCGCGCGTTTGTTGGCACAAAGGACGCAGCGACGTGTACTTTGTTCTTTCGACAGTGCGTTTAATGACGTTACAAGCGGCCATTTTTCCGTTAAAAGTATCGAGTATTAAAAGGATCTTTTTCAAAGCTCCTCCTTTCTTCAAAGTTCCCGCATATCATTTTTCAAAGAATGAAGAATAGCCTGCAGGAAGGACCGCATCAAGCTTTGCCTCACGGACTCCTCTTTTCTCATTTGTTTTCGTTAAGTGTTGCTAAAGCATTTAAAACGTCATTTTCAAATAGGAAGTATTAAAATAATTTAAGAGGCCTCCGGCATAAAATATGGAGAGGGAGAGGCAACAACATTTTTGCGTAGCCGCTGTTATTTTAGCGGAAGTAACTGTAAATCAAAGTTGACTTCTGTTTATGCGCTAATGCTCCAAGTTTGCTTTCCTGTCTAAGATCGCGCTTCGGTTTTTATTATTATTTGCATAGGTTTGAGAAAGTCCCATTAAATCGCGTTTCTTTTTCCGAGAAGCTCTCTAATCAACGGGTAACGATCCAGCCCGGATTCTGGATACAAAGTGTACACTAAAATAACTATTTTATCGCTTTAGGAGAATTTCGAAATCGAAAGTATAGCAAATAGTTTCTTTTTGCGTTAATAATAATTTATTGGATATTATTAAATTAATGATATTATATTTGAACCAAAAGACTTGGCTCAAATTCGATATCTCAATTCAAATAAATTTGATATTATTTTTCTTTCTCTATCCATTTTTTTCGCTCTCTTTCTTTACATGTTTATATTTAAAAAAATATTCTACAGATGTATTTGTTTACTGTTCGATATATTTTTTTATTATAATTATAATATTTTCATTTTAATTCATTTTAGGTTACTTATAATTATTGTTTTTTTATTTATATTATTTTATGGATACCACGGTAACATCGCTTTTATTTTATTTATTATTGCTATTATTATTATTATTATTATTATTATTATTATTATTATTATTATTATTATTATTATTAGTAGTACTACTACTGCTACTACTACTATGTTATCATTATCGTCACTTTCATTGTCATTATTATTATCAATTTTCTCGATTCAATTACTTTTTCGCAAAATTAACGCCGTTTGATCTCGGTGTCGGTGTAAAAACAAAATTATCTACGAAATCTATAAATAATGGCCCACCCTTGATCAAAAGTCAATACTGGACCGCTATATAAATTTCCCAATTGATTTCAATGGGACCCATTACGACACCTGGGAAGTAAAAAGTCCCCTACTTACTAATATCAACCGTATGGTAATAGTCCGGACCGCAGTGATAAAATATGAGATTGAATCCCGAAGCATAATGCGAAATCCGCCGTAGACCTTTGTCATACATTAATTCCTCCCGACATGTCTAGTAATTATTGCAATGCACGTTTACATGTCATAAGTGTGCTGTAATTTGCAGGAATTTTCGCTATACAATTTTCTCGGCGAAGGGTATCAGTCTGAATAAATTTCATGGGGAAAAAAAGAGAACGGACATCAGGAAAATAGGCACCTATCCGCAAGAATGAATAATTAAAGTACTCAGAAACGTATTAAACTAAGTTGTTTAATCATCAAGCGTCATTCTAACTACAAGAATCTCAATAAACTTATTATAAAAGAATGCAATTTCACAGTGTATGGCTGATACGAGAAGATTACTCTATATATGCTACTATTTCGACTAATTGCATGTCCACTTAATAATTACAAGGGGAAAGAATATATACACATACACGAAGCGATTAATCAACAAGGCTTTCTTCAATATATTATCCATATATAGTTTGCAAGATAATTGAACTTTTGACGCAACTTCTCCCTGCATTTTTTTCCGTCTCTCTCTCTCTCTCTCTCTCTCTCTCTCTCTCTGATTTCTATATACTAGACCTCGTAATGATATCGTCGTTCTGTGTAATAAGAGATGCGTCTAGTTCACGCCTCGTTTCTAGCTAAGGAAGAAAAGAGAAAGAAATAACATCGCATTATGTACAATGCTTGAGGATTCTATTTCCTTTTTTGTCACACAAACAGTCTTCGCAAACTCGTATCACTTTAATACGTTTCTCGTGACTTCTTTTCAATTAGCGACTGCATTTCGTTGCACACTTGTTTCGAGATTTATCGCGCTCTCGTAGGTCGCTGTTCCTGATATCTAGTTCATTTCACGGAATTACCCCCATTTCTTATCTTTGATGCGACCTTCCCATTTTTTATCATTAAATCTTTACGTACGACACCAACGTGGTGCCACCGGCGCTTGCCCGATAGTTTTCGCGTGGCACCAACGTGGTACCACCGGACGGCATAGTGTTAATTTAATTTATATATATTATTTTTCTAAAGAAACCTATATTTTTTGCAAAATTGTTTGTAACTGGTATTTTTGTATGCAATTATTATACAAATTCTATCCTTCCTTTTTTAAAAATTTCAACTCTAAAACTGCATAATTTCGCGACTAGGGGAATCGCAGAAATTTCCATTTCAGTTCTTTTTCTATAATAATTGGCCCAAATTCAACCCCGTGTAAGTAAAATGCATCACTCCCTGGTCTTTTCAAAAAAGTGTATTTTCAGAATGCATCTATCGGCTCAGAACCGATGCACGCGAGTGTCTATGACAATTCGCAACAGTTTCAATGAATTCCTTGGCGTTCGTTGCACCGAAAAAGCTCTCGAAAAAGTATCGATTGCATTGCGGAAAAATTGTGACGGGCAAAAAAAAAAAATCCCAAAAATTTAGTTTGCGAGTGAGAAAAGGGACAATCACAATTTGAGGTGTATCTTGTGATGAAAGATCGTTATTAGGACGATGACGTGGCCTTCCTCTTGGTTTGTACAAAGGATCGGATTTCCGATAGGGTATATATCGATACTTTGGAATGCAGACGCAAGAAATAGTTCACTACTCCACGCAAAAGGGAAAAGGCTTTGGTTCGCTTTGCTCTTCTCTGCTCTGCTCCGCTCTGCTCGCTTGCTTGCTTAAGTTGCTGCCGTTGCTGCTGCTGTTATTATTATGATTCTTATTGTTGTTATTTCTTTCGGTTATATTTTGCTCCTGCAGCGAAACATGATATAGAACTTCACGCTGTTTCTTCGATCGAAAATTCTCGGGCTTTTTTTCCCCTCGAAGGATCCGCAATTAGATTTCTTTGGAAATAAAGCCAGAACTTATGGCGTATCTATGGGGGTATATTAATATTTGTTGACAGCCTGATACTGCATTTCGAATTCTAAGATTTTTCCTTTTATTCTGTTTCCGAGAATTTCAGCGAGATGACGGAGATAAGAAGAAGAAGAAGAAGTCGCAAAAAAGAAATACCACCTCCATTTTGGTGCAAAAGTAGAATAGGTTGGCAAATTTAGAAACGGCAGAAAAAGAGAATCGGGGGACAAGAAGACGTAAAAGAATTTAAATAAATTCAATAGAACGTGACAGGATTTCATTCTGCTCTCTGCATAGTTATTTCGCGCGGTTGCATCTGTCTTGCCGAGATTGCACTGACCGCAGGAGGCTTAAATTTCAAGCGTGCGACAGGTGCTGCTTGTGAAAATAAATTTTGAACTATCGCGAAATCACGTCAGATCTATCTTCAGAGAACACCGTTTGTCATTTTTGATAGAAACTTCTCTGGGTAAAATGGTTTCGTAATAAGCATCTTCCTTGGTAATTTCCTACCTATTTTTCTTTTTTTGAGTCTTGTTGCTGTACCACCATAGAAAAAAGTGGTGTATTATATTAGAGTTGTTTCAACAGGAATTTCAATTTTATTTGTTATTTTGTAAAGGATAGACATAGAGCAATAATTAAAGTTTCTAAAATAGGGTTGGACAACTCATTTCTAGGGGTAATTTGACGCGTAGAATCGATTCCGAGGGTCCACTTTCGTGAAATCCTAGCGGAAGGTCGTGGAAACCAGGTTTTTTTGAGGAAAAATCGTATTTCCCATTAGAATTTTGGAATTTTGACAATGAAAATGGATTCCTCGCGAAAAAATACATCGGATAAGGGTCTCTCGATAATCTTCAAAAATCGATTTTTTCGGCCGAAAGTTGATTAATTTTCGCCCCGGCAAATGGGGTGCAAATTGAAGCTGAAGATAAGATCATGCTTCTCTGGAATAAAAATTTGAATATTTAGAAGCTTGGAGGAAAATATTCTCAAAAACATGATTTTATCAATAATTTTTTCCGGTGTTCTCAATTTTTTAAATTACAATACGAATAATGGCCTTTGGCCTAAATGGCCTTTGTATGTTAGAAAGAGACTGTTTTATCCATTTAAGGCTCACAAAGGAGCTTGTGTGTATTATTGCAGACTGAAAAATATATAAAATAAACAAAAGGATTCGTCGTTTTTGTATGTTTTGCAGCATGTTATTAAAGAGGAATAATATGTTTTTATCACTCGCCCTATCAGAAACGAAATGTACCATTTGGTAATATAAGATAAGAATAAGAACTTTTCCTTCTACGTATGCACACCTTTATACGCAGTATCTCCCTTTCTATATGCAGGTAAAGATTTGAAAGACATTACTAACCTACGATGGGAAAGTACCTCTCGGGATATGCGATGCGAAATAACATCTTAAAACTAACTGCGAAAAGAATTGCAAAGTGTGTCAGTGTGTATCTAAGACACTCTGTTATCTGCACATTTAAACATATCACTTGCATGTATATATATATACACATATATACGGCTGAGAATCAAAAGCGCGCCGTGATGGTTTGCAACGGAGGGACCGTTTTACTAAATAACTATTCCTATAAAAGTTAGAAAGCTGGTGATATGAATAAAAAATTTTTTTTTGTTTGTCCCATTTTTGGAATCAATAAAAATTAATCAGCGACAAAATTTCAATTTTTGCTGAATACCTTGTCCCAATATACATTTATTTCAATACCAAAATGGTAGATATTTTGGTTTTCGCGGTTTAAAAATTTCTATGGATTATAAAATAAAAGAATGTATTCAAATAATAATTGAAATAATGAATTTTTCAAAATTTTAATTATTAATTCAATTTTTTGTTTATCAAATATCACTATTTTGACGAATTGACCTCATTTCTTACAATTAGTAAGTATATAATTAGAATGACAAATTTTAAAAACTATAATAAAGGAATTTTTTAGATATTATTATTTATTATTGTTATTTTTGTATTGGCATTTATTTTAGGAATTCACCCAATTTTGCAAAATGGTGCGTCTTTTCGTGGCAAGTATAAATAAAATTCCAAACAGAAAACAATAACCAGGGATGTATATGTAATATTATAAACTACTCAGTCCGTCGTAACAACATTCTATAGGAGTACATGCATATACATAATACGTCTAAAAAACGGTACACTATTATAGGTACAATCCGCGTAAGTGTAATATTTGAAAGATGGATTTAGTGACTACATATACATATACATCTGTACATGTTTAAGTACCAAGTAGAGAAAAGAACATTGCGTGCCGATTATACTGTCGAGGCAATGTAAGAAATATTATCCTTTGATCTTACTGGCGGGTTTCACTCGGCAGGAAATTAACGACTGTAGTCGCCATCGTTGTCGTTAATACTTTATAAACTTTAACTCCGTTCCATTGAAGAGAAACGAAAAAAAAAGTGCCCAACCCAAATAATCATTTTAATAACGACTCGAAGGAAGAAAAAAAACACCTGGAAGATACAATAAGATCGGAAGTAAATGAACCGAGAAGTAAATTATCGTTGATTACTTTTTTCCCCGTTCTATCGGAGGAATTTTTATTATTTCAGGAGATTCTTGTTGCAAAAAAAAACAGTTTCAGTTTGAGTAGAATTAAGTTTGGGTGGCAGACGATTTTTGAAACAGAAAGTATTTTTTATTTGAAAAATGTAGATTTTTTATTAGTTAGATATTTTTTATTAATTTACGTTTTTCGAATAAAGTTTCAGGTCGATTAATTCTAAATTGAGAAAATTAAATTATTCATTTAATTTTGAAATAAACGTATTTGATGGTAAATTTATACTCAAAATTGTATATTTAATATGAACGCCCATAATTTTTGGGATTTTTTCCTTCTGGTCTAATAAATCTTGAAATTTCAATTCTAGAAAAAAAGAAGCTATTTTAAAAAACGATTTCATTTGAAAAATAAAAATTTAGTAGTCATTTATTTATGAAACGTCAAATTTACGCGTTTGGAATTCAAAATTCCAGCTTTAAAATGGTGTGAACAATTTTTGCCACTATTTCCAGTAAATTTACAAATAATTTTGAAACTCGAACTTTAGAACACTGTCGAAGAAATTCCAAAAAATCTCCAAACGTCCTAAGAAATGAATACCACAGGTTCGATATCGTCTGAACTCGAATGAGAAAACGCACAGCTACCCGAAGAGTAAGGAATTTTGTTTCTACGATGTTTCACGAATTATCACATACATATTTAAAGAAAAATGGCATTTTATGTGCTATACTTTTAAACATTTACGAAGCAGGTATTTTGCATGAAGAAACTGCAGTGGGTAAAAACTGAAGCTTTACCGTACGTGTAAGAGAGAAAGAGAGAGAAGGATAGGAAAAAAATTGGCGAAGAAGGTAAAATTTACGTACGAGAAATAGAACGCTAGTGTATAACAACAACGGCCATCTAAGTTTTATGCACTAACTTTAGCATGCGTATATAACTATGTTTATGTGGTCACGTGCGTACCTAAGACGTTTTATAGTAAATAGCTGCATACCCCATAGCCCTATAACTCTAGTCGTAAATGTTATATACCCTTCTTCTTCACGGATATTTCTACTCTTCATTTCTCCTTTCTTTCTTTCTTTCGGTTTTCCTTTTCTCTGCCTTTTTCTTCGTTTTTCCGAAGATCCCGGAAATCAGATTAACATTTTTAAGAGTAATTATCGCGATTAGACAGGAATTCCTCTCATTGCCAGCTCGATGCTTGGCGAAAATAGTATATGTGAGAATAAGGCTGTGTTGGTTACTGTTCCATACCGTAATACGAAATTTTTCCTATAATTTAGGATTTTACTATATTTTATAATTTATAATTTATAATAATTTTACTGTGATTTAGAAAAAAATATTTAAACGGAATAAAATTTGCTTCTACGCCTAATTAATTTTTGTGAAGTAAAAGAAATTTACCTTCAGTCTGAAATTCACAAAATACGTTATAAAAATTGCCACTACAAAGTAAAATTTCTAAAAATTAGTTACCTTCAATTCAGTGTTTCATTTTTCACCTGATTCTTGGTTTTCCAATGATCCAGGAAACGACGCAATTTGTTTAAACTCAATTATTGCGATTAGTCGGATTTTCTTTAAATACTCAAATTTTTTAAGTGCATTTCAGCTTCTTTACGTTCTACAATTTTTACTACTCACGAATTTGAAAACTTTCGAATTTTGAAAAAATCTCGCTTCGCCAATTCCAATTATTTATTTACGATAAACCAAGTCCATCGGATGGGTCAGATAATGGAACAAGAAAAAATGCACAATTATACCGGAAGAATAATTAAACCTCTTCCTTGAAGGGAACTAATTTTCCAATTTTCTGTGGTCTCAAATTTTTTTTTTCCGCAATTGGTTTGGAATTTCCTTCGTTTCTCTTCTTCGTGACTTTTCCCATACTACGTACATGCAAAAAAAGGGGGATAATAAAGCGATCAAGAAGAAATCGCTATCTTAAATTTCGCACCAGTCCATGAAAAACACGAGTGTTCATTGATTCGAAACAATATTCACATAATTTATGATAGGAATCAAAGTAGTTGTACATATTTTCTCTTGCAATGTACTCGATTACAATACAGGTATAATGTTTGTACTACATATACACACCGAAGCGGTAAAGTAAAGTTTAGCCCACTTCCGAGACGATAAGGAGAAGTTCTCATATAAGTATTTTCTATATACATATATATACGTGAGATACCAAAGGAAGGTGCTTGGCTACCTTGGCCGTCGGCTAGCTTTCCATCGGTGAAAGCTTTAATACTTTTGTATTAACTGCTGAACTGAACTGA
Source organism: Gasteruption jaculator (assembly GCA_949825005.1). Lineage (NCBI taxonomy): Eukaryota > Metazoa > Arthropoda > Insecta > Hymenoptera > Gasteruptiidae > Gasteruption > Gasteruption jaculator. Next base: position 8,579,734 of record OX463770.1, read on the forward strand.
ACCGAACCGAACCGAACCGAGCCAAAGTGAACTGAATTGAAGGAATGAAACGATACCAACAATCACGTTACTCATACCTAAACCTATAGACGCTGCAGCAGCTCAGGTATTGCACACGTGCGAGCGTGTATGTGTGCATGTGGAAGGCTGCACTATGTATGCACCTAATGTTGGCTGAAACAATTGAATTTATCTCGAATCTATAACACCCATTTTCTACCTTCGGAGTTCTACTTTAACACTATTATAACTGCATCTATATTAAGCACTGGTACTTACGGACCCTCGCGGTGTTTCCATGTATCGGCTGCGGTGTTAACTTTTACCCGAGATATATCGACGGTTTATCTTCCGACTGTTATTATTGTTAATTTACCCCGGGTGTAATTAAATAAATTATTAAATTATAGGTATGCGTAATTGAAATTAGAAGCATTGGGAAAAGAGAAACGGCCTTTTCTGGCTCTAAGCAAATTGCTGCGCAACAACATTCGCTTTTGCATGAGAAAAATGAGCCTTTTAGCCAAGCCGGAAGTTATTTATCGAGTATTTAGCGTCGAGGTGCGAGAGAGTTCAAGCTCGAAGGCGTGCAAGAGGAATTGCTTTATCCGCTGGATTTGTGAAAAATTGTGGGATTTTGGAATTTTCTGGAGCGAATATACAATTTTTTTGAAATCAAATATTTTCGATTGTAAATTATTGTATTTCCCTTGAGAGAGATATAAATTGCGGATAAAAATGGGTTCTGAAAAAAGTGAAAAATTTATCAAATCGAAGTCTATTTCGAATTCGAATACGAATTATGAATATTAATTGTTGCTACAATTAATCTGCAAAGTGTCTTACCCTAAAATATTTTGACACTTTGTTATATCAATTTAGAATTTTATAAAAATGTAATTTAACTTGCAATAATATTAACTTACAATTTTTTAAAATATAATCTCAATTTCGAAAGAAAAATCTCTAACAATTGAAAATCGATTAATCGGAAATGACTCTTCGATTTTCTTTTTCCAATTTATTCAAGAAAACCATCCGACGATACTTCCAATGCCCCAATTTATTATATTTTCTCTTTGACCTCGAATAAATTAATTCGTTAACTGTACAAATTCCGAAAATTATAGTTACCATTGAAAACAATGGAATTTCAATTAATACAAGATCGAGATCTAAAAATTCTTAAAAACACACACTGGAAAAAAAGTTACTCAAAATGATGACATGGGGAATCGATATACCATAAATTTCAGGTTACACGATGAGTCTAAAATGTGTCGAAAAAAGTAGGTGGGAAATATGGGGAATTCGTTACAGAATTGATTCTTGACACAGTGCCGAGACAGAGAGAAAACGAATAGAAAGATAGAGGAATAATAAGAAGAGAGGCAGGATAACGTTTTGTGGTAAAACGTAATTTACCGTTAAGCTTCTGCGTTAAATCCTTTGGTTACGGTTAATCCTTTGGACGTTATCCTTATCGAGTAGGTGGTATATCGAGTAAAAGGAATTTAATTTGCATTACCGTCAGCTTCTTTTATTTGTCGAGTTTATAAATACATTTTAACGGCATGCGTAAATTTATCTACTTTTAATGTCCTTTTATTTACTTTTCCTCTTTTGTTCGTCTTCAAATCGGAATTTCGGGTATTTGAGAAAATAGAACGGAGTTTGTGGCGAGAAAAAAGGAATTAAAAAAATAATGGAAAATACTAAAAAAATAATAGATGTACACTCGTGACATAAAATAGTAAAGTTTCTTTAAAAAAAATTATTTTGTATTGTTGTAATTTTAATGAATTATTCTTTTTTTTATTTTCCTATATTTCTTTACTATAATACAAATATGTACCATTACCTCGAATTTAGCTTTGGAATAACCATGATTTTTTTTCAGAGTATATTTACAAGTTGAATTAAGGATTTTTAATTTTTATTTTATTCGGGTTCGAAATCAGAATAAGAAAAATTACCAAAATCCAGAAAAAAAGGGATTTTCCAAAAACAGAAGTTTTATCGAATCTGGAAGAAATGTGGGAAAATCTGCATAGCGAGAATCGAGCAACGTGATGATGCATCGATTCAAGTGCAATATCTACATCCCCCGAAGCTTGAGTTACAACTAAGAAAATAGATAATTACTTACAATGAAAGTAGATGCCAGGGTTCAAAAGAGAATGCAGAAACACATGCATTTTATTGAAAAAAGCTGCTGTTTAACGATGCCAAAGGCAAAGATCAAGGTTGGAGAAAAAGAGTGGAGAATGATACGTGAGTATAGGGTATCTCCACGTTAAGATGTATGTGCACGTAGAGGGAATCTTTAATAGTGAAATCAGCAACTGCAATTTTTTTACTTGCGATGATCAGTTATAACAATCTTTGCAACGGATCGTTGATTTGCAATTGCTGCCCACCCGTAAGTCCCATATACCGTACACCGAAGACAAAAGAATGCCGATTCAATAACAACAAACGACATCGGTATACGTACTTATGATCTTATAGACTTGTAGCATACTGCTACGTATATACCTGTACTTATAGTATCCATATGATAGCCTTAACAATGCTATGACAGTGAAATTGAATTGAACGTTTAATAATGCAGCGAAAGAAAGATCATAAGCACGACAATCAGACTGTTTCTCCTTCTATTATTTCATTAACTTTCTTTTATTTGTGATCAGAATCGCCACGGTACCACCGGCACCGGTTTTAAAGTCGAAATTAATTAAAATGCGGAAAAGGTTAAATGTTGATGTCCTATTGAAATATAGGAGTTCTTCAGAAATTGTATGAAATCTTTGAATAGCTAATTATTTTTTAAAATAAATATTCATTAAATAAATAAATATGACTAATTTTGAAAGAAATATTAGGATGCTATAAATTGGTATCAAATTAGTATCAAAGACTAACTTATGAACGAATAATAAAATTGTTCGAAAATTAGTTTTCAATTAATATCGAGCTCATTCCATACATATATTTCAATCGGTTAAGAAAAATATTTCAAGAATGACATTGACACTAAAATTAACACAACATTAAGAAAGATTTTTATAAACTAAATAGAAATTCAATAACTGTATTGATTCAATTTACCCGATTAATTTCTAAAAAAATAACCAACCCCTTATAACTTATTACCAAATTATTAATGCCAATCGTAAAATACTAATTAGTATCGTAAAATGTTTTTATCGAAATTGTATTTCCAAAATTAATAAAATACTAAAAAGTCGATTTTAAATTATTCATTTGCAGTATAAGGCTATTTTTCCATTAAGTTTTATATGACCACCCTATTTTTTTTAATTTGGAATCGGTAGGACCAGCAAAATAAAATTTCGCGCAGCTAATTAGTCAATAAGAAACAAGCAATTCCCTCATAGATTCTACTCGATTGTCTCACAATGGTAATGCTACCTGAGAGACATCGCATATGCATATATGTGCATCCGTGTGTGCACAAGGGGGTTGGTCAGATTTGTATCTTTTTCTTTCCAAAGTCCCCCCATAGCGGTATCAACCCAACTCCGTTATACACTGCGAATTTCTTTTCAATCTTTCTACGCGATACAATCGAGATTGTTATTAACAATATCTGAAATCTCCGTCCTTTCTTTTTCAGTTTCTTTTCACTTCTTTCCTCTCCACACAATATCCACGTTTACGTTTGCGTCGTCACTGCAATTCAATTTTTTCATTTTACCCGATCAAAGAGACAGATTCTCTTTCACTTCCTGACTCTGCATCAGCTCTATTCTGTAATATAAAGACAGTACGCGCCTGTCTTCAACCTACTCTTTTTTCGCTATTCAACTGTACAGCGGATTTCATATAAAAAAGATCGCTGGATACTTGAAATGCAGACGCTTCTTGTATTAGTTAATCGCGAAAATCGTTTGTGCGAATGTACATTCCGATTCATCGATGTCCGCGTGATTTATGGCTTTTCTCTCGATAGCAAAGATCGTCCGACAATATTAGCGATAATTAATAATGTATTTAATAACTAACTGATTTCATTGAAAGTCATTTTACTTTTTTTTCTTAAATTTCTATTTACTATTTTATTCAACGATTGATGAATTATTGGCAAAAGCAATTTTAACTGATTATCGCAATTTAAAATATCATTTCAAAAAATCTCCCTATTAATAATAATTAAAAAACCATTATTTCCAATGATTTTTATAATGATAATAAAAATCTAATAATATTTCGAATAATTAATATCGCACTGAAATGAATTTCGCATTCAATTATTTTCCTCTACTATTTGAGTAAAGAATTATTAAGTTGGTCAGAATAATTCCAATTGATCCAATAATAATGCCAATTTAAGCTCAGACGCTAGGTAATAATAAATACTAGCAATTCCAATTGAAGAATAAACTTAAAATTTTAATTTTTGAGCCAAAACAAATTTCATCCCTCCATTTGACAGCAATAAGTTTTGTTTTCGATTATTGCTTAAAAAAAATCGAATTAGGAAATTCTTCACACGAGAGACCTCTTACGGCACTATCGGTGCATTGAAAGATCACGAGTTGCCCTAGAAAATTAGAATTTCACCGTTTCCTTCGAATTTTGTCCGATTCGGGGACAGATTATGCGAAAAGTCACGTGACTGCAACATCCTCTTGGGTCCCCGCATTTTATCACGACTCGTTTTCGCTTAGAACTCTTGGAGGGACTTGCTGTTAGCTGAACTCTAGTCACCTCTTTTTTAAAATACACATATGCTTCGATATACGACTTCCATACGTATAAAGAAATATTCGAAAAGAAAGAGATGTTTAATATGCTACCACGGTAAGTCATGTTCATCGTTAAACGTATTAGTACTATAAAACACGCATTGTCATCTTCTTTCCTGTATGCTGTAACTATATACGTTATGGCACGTGTACATATCCTTAATAATTTTGCTTTACACGTCCTACACTTTACATATGTAAAATACACTCACACACGTACACAAGCACGGATGCATGAAATCAACTCACTTTGTATGCATATCAAATTGTATTTCTACCGATTCAATTTTAATAATCGAATAAGAATCCTTTTGCATTTCGTCCCTTTCCTTTTCCCCGACAACCTCGTACTTTTGTGTAATATTCAAATTTCGCTCCTGTTACTCCGCTGTTACACGGAAGAAAATTCAAATTCTGACCCCAAAGGAGATGAACTCGTCCTCCTCTCCTGATTTATTCAATGCCTCTAATAGAGATTTGCAATGTTTTACTCACGAGGGGTTTCTACGTTTCCAAAGAATTCCAAAGATTCAAATTTGAATCTATATTTTTTAGGCATTGAAATTCGGGTGTTTCCGAGGTCCTGATATTGTTAACATTGCCAGGACCTTATAGGAATTCTCTATTAATTCTGTGCAGTATTGAAATTTGTTACTTTGGTGTTACACGAAAGGAAAAAAATTAAATTCCAATCCCAAGAAAATATTTGTTTTTATTATAATTTTTAAAAATGGCTTTGATTGAAAGTTCAAATTTTGGTCTCCGATTTCGTGGCATTCGGAGGCAAAATGCTGCTTCTTCATTATTTTTCTGATTACGTAAGGACGCGCCTTCCAATCGAAATCGTAATATCAGCATTTTCTCAATCTGAATAAAGTTTTCCGTCAAAACGTGTTACTTTTACGTAATATCGCCATGCAAATTTTCAGGTTTGCATCCTGGAAATCTTTTTTTCGCTATAATCTTCCAAAAAGTTTAACATATATGGATTTTTGCAACAAAGGATTGGGTAACGCCACGGTATAACGACCCAGCTTTGCCGAAACTGACCAGAAACTTTGACCTCCTTGGTCTAATCCTAAACACCCGTGGTAAACTCGCAAAACCTATTCCGATGATTATCAAGCAATTGACTATCAATAGTTTGGAGTCCATCTATTTTTAGTGCTTATTAGTATTCGCTATTCTTAACGATACATTCTGCTATATCTCAGGTCTAAGATATCAAGTCTCTTCCTGAAGGGAAAGCCATGCAAGCTATCAGGCCGGCCAGCGAGCGAGCGAGCATGCATGCATGCATGCATGCGAGTCTCTTCATATTATGCATATGTAAGATGTGGTTTAAGAGCAAACGAGTCTATGTAGTACCTGCCATCCAAGTTATTAGATCATTTGAAACTTAACATAACCATTTTACCGTTAATTAACCAGCCTTGTGGTACATTCGATGTGCTAATCAAAGTAATTTACAAGTTCATCATACCCCATCCAAATGATGCTTAGTTATAGAGATTTGCTTGTCAATAAACTTTCCTATATAGAAATCTATAGAAACACATTACAGGTTTGCTCCTTTTTCCACGTAATTTGATTTCTCAACAAAAAATGTTTGTATACGCATACGCAAGTACGGTGATTATGAGAACACGCTCTTGTTTTGCCCTCCATTCTTAGAAGACATCGTTTGCAATTTTGTAGAACAATTTAATCACATCGTTGCGTATTAAATTTAATTAATAATTGAGTAATTGCTGGTTATTGAATTTAATATGCATAGACCCTTTTTTATTTGAAGATTTTTTTGGCAAATGTAGAAAAATCATAAAAAATTCGTGGGAAGGTTAAATTAAAAATATTTGATATATTAATTCTCCTTTATCCGATGGCACCTAAAAATCTAGCAAAAGAGGATTCTATGTAAATTTCATGACTTTAGGGAAAATTTGTTAATTTCCAAAAAAACGAAATTTACTATTATTTCTAAGAAAATGAAAAAAAAAATTGTTAATCCGTAATTTGTTTTAGGAAAAAGTATTTGAAATTTATATTACGTGTTAAGGCTTTAACAATTTAAATTTCCAAAGAATATTAGCGAACAAAAAGGAACTTTTTCACGCAGGAAATTTTAATGAACAATTTCTATGACCTCCTGCTTTGAAAAATTCCAATGAAGCGGAATGATAATATTCGAGCTAAAATTATCTACAATTGAGTATAAGGGAATTAGAGAAGAGCCTGTTGTGATCTTGTGATTATCAGCGTGAGGGATTTGAAAATCCCCCGTTATTTTATGTCTCAAGATTCCTCGAGCAGCAGCAACAACAACAGGTTTCGTACGTTTTTAGTTTGGTTGTAAGTTAACGTTGCTGGGATTTATAAAAGAAAGCATTGACCAAGGATACAACAATGCGAGGCTTTTTGATGGCGAAGGTTGCGGCTTTTAACGGTTTATAGGTATATTATTATTGCATTTCTTGTTGCGCGTATCGGTATGTACTTCGTACCCTCTCCTTGGCGTCCAATTCAAATAAGGTTCTATTAAGAATTTACGTTATATGACGCACTATACATTCATATATGGCTATTTCGCTGTTGCGTTACTTCTATTTTCAATAAATTAAGGAAGTAAGAGACACACGAACTGAATGGAAGCTTCTCTGCTATGAAGTTCTTCATTTGCAAGTTAAGTAGCTTTGTTGCGAATTTGTTATTTGCATGACTTGCGGGATATTAAACGACGTTCGTGGCAATATTGGATATTCCGCAAAAGGAGATACGTACTTTCTTATTTCAAAACAAATTTCTAGGTTTTGGCCCAATTTCTGGAAGGGAAATGTGTCCTATTTATTTCCATAAGGTATAATTGTAAATAATTCGAGAAAAATTGTTCTTCCGCGAAATTGGAGAAATTGCAGCCAAAGTATTGAAATTTGGAATTTTGAAACGCAGAGAATTCAAGCATTTCGAAACAGTTCGAAGAATTTCGCTTTCGAAGGCTATGAAAAATTCGTTGTTGAAGAAAAAATCCTAATTTTGGAAACTTATAGAAATTCGGTTTGGAGAATTATGCAAAAATTTTCAGAATTCAGCATCTCCTCTACCGGAAGTGATAATGTTCGTCATTTCGAAACTCTTTACTTTGCACTTCACTTTCACGAAGGAGGATTCAAGAGTTCGGGAACCGTTCCAAGAACGTTCCGAATTTCTCCTTCGTAAGTCTTTTGCAAATTCTATAAACGTATATTGCCGTTCGTTGAGGCGGAAATTGCTGTTGAATACTTAAACTGGCGTTATTTATATTATAATAAAACAAAAAAATGAGCCGGAATGGGTTTGAAATTCCAAGTATTCCAATAGCTTCCGCTTTAAGCTTTTGGTCTTCAAAAATTCTAAAACAGAGTATTCTTTCTAATACAGGCAGAATTTTTATTTCGGAAGTATTTCGGATATAAAATTATCCCAGAAATGACAAAAATCAAAATTTTGTTAAATAGGTTATTTAGAATTTCGATTTTATTAACTATCACTTTCTCAAAGTATAATTCAGAATTCTAAAAATCCTCTCATGTTTTAAAATCCCTCTCCAAATTTATGAACTCAGAGGTATCAGTACTTATTTGTTGGCGGAATAAATTGTGCGTAATAAACTATAAAATAAGTAAAAACAAATTCCAGGATTTTAAATCAGAGAACTTTTCAACTAATCTTCGTTTGGAAATGAAGGAATTAAACAAAGAAACAAAGTAAAGCCAAAGCAGGACGACTAGAAACAAAGAACTAGAGATACAGAAACGTACGTCAGTGTTCCATTCTAAAATAGTAAAATGATTGAACCTCCATATACGTTGATGCATACGTGTACTTTTATAGAACCCCAAAAGGAAGTATTAATAAAAAAGTCTTTTTTTTCTCCATTTTATACCCATAGAAATTGGCGTCTAAAAATAACGGTTCAGTAATACAGCCAAACGCCAAGGATTCCAATAAGATAGAAAAGACGAAAAGACGCATAACGCATAAATACACGTGTATATAATAAATCGAATGAAATAATATATGTATGTGTATAAAGATTTGGAATTTCGCCCACTACGTAAGGTTTAAACCCGACGTTTCTTGATGGTCTTCTTTCCTCTAAGTATAAGCAAAAGGTTTAGTTGCCTCGGTTCATTCCTCGTGAAAAGAAACCCTAAGGATTAAAGGTTGAAAAAGAAATGGAAAAGAAATAAGGAGAGAAAGAGGAACGAGGAAGAATGACCGGTACGTGAGTCAGTTCAGAAGAACCCAACGTAAAGTATATGGTACTTTATACCATACACCCGTCTTCTCCTTCTTTTTTCCCCTTCGTTTTCGAGCAAAAACAGAACTTGTTGCTCTTTCTAAAACGTTGCAATTAAATAAAAGGATATGCTTCGCCTCGGAATATTTAGGATTCTCCTTCAAAAAGTTGCATGCAGGGAAAAAAATTCAATGCAATTTTAAGAACAATTTTTTCCTCTGTTATTGGTGTTCCTTTTTTCGGGATTGGTGCACAGTCGTTTTTGAAATTTCGTTAAGGAGAATTTTCAACCAGAGAAATAGGAAAGCGATTTTAAAATTTTCGGGTGTCCCATAAGTTTTTTCCGCGCCACGCTATGTATGCCCTCGAGCCGAAAAGGAAGAAACTTATGGGACAACCTACTACTAGCAATAATTTTTTTTTAAATTTGTTGAATTGAAATTGAAGCTATGACCGAAAAACTTTTGGGCATTTTGGGGAGACCCATATCCGATGTATTTTTTCCCGAGGAATTCATTTTCATTGTCAAAATTTCCGAAATCTAATGGGAAATGCAATTTTTCCTCAAAAAATATAGTTTTCACTAACTTTCGCCGGGATTTTCATCATGAATTGTTCAACCCCATTACAATACATACCAACAGAAAAATATTTAACAATTGAAATTTTCTTCCGATGAAAATGCACTGATTTCGTCATTCCTATTAATTTCGATCAGTGCAAATAGCGATACCGAGTTCGTTACGATAAACTCAATAGAAGTGACAATAATGGAAGCATATATATATACACATAGGAATGGAAAATAAAAGCAGACGGTGATTGTGATCCTGATTGTGATAGAAACAAAAGAGCTTCCTCGTTCTCTTTCTAACTTGGCTTCTCTTCTGCAAAGAGCTTGTTTAAAACAAAGAACCTTTCTTCTTTGCTTCTTCAACTTTATGCTCGCGTTACCACAGAAAAATACGAAGGATCGCAAAGTGAAGAGTATGCGATGCGGGCTTTTACTAAACCACCATAAGACACTTAAGAATCTCGAATAATACCCTTACAAAATTTTCTATACACGCCTGTCGATGCAGTTGCTGTGTATGTAGACCGAGTGCACGTTCTTCAATGGAAGAAAAATTTGTATGAGAAAATTGCAGTTTTATCAAACCCCAAACCACCGGATACTGGAGTGGCATTTTTTTCAGTGCTCCCAGATGGAAATATCGAAACCATATGTTTGAATCTTTTTCTCCTTCTCTAATTGAGAAACGAGAGTTGGATATTCTTGTTTATCGAAATTATTTTTTCTACCCATAGCGAAATTTCAATTTTGAACTGTAACTTTAAGTATTTTCGGGGCAAAGACAGCGAAAAAAAAAATAAACGCATAAATTTTTTAATTTCTAGTTGCCCTCACTATGAAATTATTTGGAATAATATCGATCTTGGTTGGAATTACTCGGAATATATTATTCATACGATATTTAAATATTACACAATAATAGTTGGAATTACTGTATGATTTTTTCAAGGCACGAAGAGAAAGGAAATTTATATTTCAGTCATTTGAAAAGATAAATTTGCACGAAACTTGACACCAAATAATATAAAAGCACAAGTTATTTAATTTTTAGTTGATTTCATTATGGAAGTAAGTCGAATAACCTTAAATATAATTAGAATTTAGTACAAATATAGATTTGGTGGTAGATTTAACTACACTAATGGGTAGAATTATTTATATATTTTTTTCTCAATGGGATGTGAGAAAATCGAAAAACAGAGTTTTCCACATTCGAGACCATAGAAATCTCCACTCGAACTCCAAGCGAGTTGAGTCATTAACATACCGTGGATTAAAAGCAAGTGGAACAGAACTATATATTTACTTGTAAATGGGCAATCGCTGGAACACTAGAACGTATGACGCATTTAACTCTCAGTGACTCAGTCTCCTTAAGGACCATTGAAATCTCCAATAGTGATCTTACTGTTAATAAAAAAAAAACAATTTCTTCTTATGTTACTTCTCTTTTCGAAATAAGTCTGAGGTAAAAGTAAACGTGCTGCACATAGGCAATTATTTTCTATAGCTGCATGTATATACCTTTGCAATAATTAAAGGGAAAAACACCTTTGTTATCTATCTACAAAAGAAAATGTTTTCCCATGAACTTTGCCATCACAAAAGACTTACATGTACGTAGGTGAAAAAGAAAAGTGCCGTCAAGGATCTTAAAGTATCATTTGCATGCACATATATATGTATATGCATCTGCATGCAAGTGCTGCGAATCAAAGGGACTAGGTATCGGAGCAAGAAAACACGTCGATGTCGTTTTTAGTTGCCGGTATATATAACGTAAATATCATTTTCTGCGTCATACACGCGAGCGAGTGCACGTACGATGCAGTTGAGAGCGATAAGGACGCAATTGCACCGCAATAAAATGGGAGATATCCTCCCTTAGCGCGGGGAAATCGATGTCCAAGTCGATTCCAGGCAAAACTATTGCTTTTCAAATATTGCTCGTTCCTATGCTAGAGAATAGGCAGCTTTAACGCATCCCCGTACGTGCGTCGGTATGATACGTAGGTACTTGAACCACCCAATTATTTATAATTACTAAGCGAGCAGCAGCAAGCCGTGTATAGAATGACAGCTAAATCAGAAACACGTCAGGTGTGCTGCGACAAGATTGTCCAATAATTGTATAGGGAGTTCATTATATTTCCCGCTGTTTATTTATTATTAAATTTATTGTAAGACTCGCTTTCATCTTTCTTGTCGACGTACCGGAGATTCAAATGAACTGTCGTATGATGGAAACGCCAATGGATTTAATTGAACCGTTTATATGTATATTTATATATATATATACACATACTAGATCCTATGTATTTTCTCTGAATACGAATACATCGATATAATCTTCATCGTAATGATCGATAAATTTTCTATAAACTATCCAACTTTTCTTTTTAATTTTTTTACCCTTTCGCGTAAAATACTAATATTCGTATCCACATCCTACCTCACCTGTAAGAGCAATCAAGATTCTTGATAGTACCTTCATGCTTTTATCATACTGTGACGCTAACCTATGCTGTTTTTCGAGAGAAAAAAAAAATTTCAGGTTTTGGCAGAACGTTTTTGGCCGTAGTTTTAGGTTATAATATTTAACTACTATTTTTTGGACGAGGTCATAAACGAGGAAATGGTAGCAGACGATTTCAAAAAGCGAGTCTCTAAATTGTAAATGTTAATAAATCATGGCACGAATTTGATCCGATTCGATATTGAAACCCAAAAATCACAGAAACGTACCAGAGTAGGTTCTAATTTGAGTACCACCGAATATTATTATAATTTGTAATTTATTTATACTTCTGTTTTTGAAAAATACAAAATTCTCGCATATTTCGAAATTTTAACTCCTTTAGAAATACTAGGGAACAGTAAAAAAATATATGGTAATTCTCGCTTTTGTTGGAGGTGATCAAGGCATCAACCATATATTTTTAGTAATTTTAACTACACTTATTGTTATTGCAACTACTTTTATGATTAAGTCAAAGAGAAACTAAATAATGAGTGCCTTTATTTTTTCGATAAAGTTTTCTGCGATATAAAATTCCAAATTTGAGCTTTGATGAATAGTAGATTAAAAATATTCTAAATTAAGAATTTGACTCCATAAATAATAAATATTTACCAAAGACGACTTCGTAGAACGTCCGATCTATTGGGAATCCGAGCAACCCTTTTGCTTCTGCTCGAGTAGCGTCATCGTCGACTCTCCAAAAAACTTGATTGAAATTTCTTGGTACGGAGAAGATATAACTTTTTCGAGAAGAACTTGCAACGATGTTGCAACAATACGTGATTGGCAATTATTAGGAATAACTATATAGGTATACGCAAAGTTATATAAAAGGCAGCGGCAGCAGCGTCTAACGGTAAGAACGAGCAAAGCTTCGATATAAGTTCTATCGATAGGTCTAACGTTCAATAATTGAAGGGCGTGCGGTTAGGTAATGACAACCTACGACAGACTGTGTTATTTTACACAAGAAAGATATAGATATAGAGCAGAAATGAGAGATGAGACAAAAGATTCTCCTGCGGAAAGCTCGGAGCTTAGATACCTATACTCGCAATCTCTTTTTTTTTGTTTTGGTGCAGACAGTTTGTAATTACTTTGTATGCTCAGGTAGAAAATGTTATTACGTCGTCGGAGAAATGACGGTTCTATTATGCCTCGAGTTGCTTCAGTGGTTTGCTGTCGGGAAAAAGCTGCTACTTCGGGGAAATTCTATTCTCCTTCATTGGAATAAATTTGAATGAGACACCTCCTAGACTTTTCAATTTGAAATGCAATTTTTATACAATAAATTTAACACTTTTCGAATTTGCTGTTAAATTACATATTTTTCCTTGTAGATTTTTTCACATCAAAATTATCTTTGTTTCCTCACAATCAGATTTTTAATCCCATCGAGTATAACAATTAATTTCCGAATTTGAGGATAGAAACGCAAAACTAAATCTACAACGAAAAATAAATCATTTCAATGAAAATTTGGAAATATAATATTACTTTAATATATATTCAGCATACATTCCAGTGTAAACTTTTTCCGAGGGAGGTAATTAATATATAGATTACAGGAATTAATACACTATAATTTACAATCGCATAAATTACGGTACAGCAGGTTTTGCAGCGTAGGAAGTAAAGTTTCCTATCCCCGGTAGGAATCTGTGCCGACCCGATACTGGGTCAGCTTTAATTATCTTGGACCAATACCGAACCGTTAGAAATTCCTGCTTTCAGTAATCTTTACTTCACGGTAGACACAGTAAAATTGCTCATCGGTAGATATAGTAAATTTAGCCTATACGATTAGCAATTAGTAATATAGTAAAATCTAGAATTTCCATATATTTGTCCCGCGGGATGTCCGCTTTTCGATCGACTTCCCGCAAAACACTGTCACAGGACTGCGTATCCTTTTAACCCACTGGAATAATTACAGAATTTCCACTTAGGTACTTGCTTTCCCCTGTACTTACGACTGAAGTGCATAAAAACGGGTAATGGCATAAATAACGCTTGTATAAATATCTCACGAGTATAAAACGCAAAAGGAGACAGGATTTCCCCGTCCCCTTTGGAGTTACCAATTTCCTGCAGTGAATCCTCCCTTTTTGATTTAGAAGCGAATGCTTGGAGTCGAAACAAGGCCTTCGCTTTCGTAAATCTCTGTGATTTCGCGATTCGCGCTAATATAAAATCATTGTCAAGGACGAGAGCAGAGACGGGGCTGATTAGTACCTTGAGAAGTTACAGATCTAGTTTACTTTTTTAGCGGTAAACGCTCGTTCGATGATGCATATCCTGTAAATCTCCGGTCTGTGTGCTGAGAGAAAAATAATAGAAATAAATGATCCGAGGAGGAGAAGAAAAAAAAAAGTAGGGGGATACAGAAAGGGTGGAAGTAATGGTAAAAAGGACGAGCGATGAGGACACGCAACCTGTCTTTACTCATTCTTGCATCGGTTGATGGTAGGCATCAGCTTGAGCCGTAAGATAGCTTCCACGGCGAAGGAAGAACGAACGGAGAACGAACGTTCTTACGATGATCACTGATCATCATTCTCTCACTGGCGATGTAAATCTTGAAGGAATTAATTGCACCTTGCCAGAAATAACATATCGGAACTTATTACGAGACGATTAGTTATGGACTTGCGTATCTCTACGTGTACACTCGTAAGCGACGTGTGTACGTATATGAGATTGAACATCCATATCTTAATATATATCTTATTCGTGTTCAAATAAATTGTAACCAATAGCGGAGAAAGAAAGAGATGATTTCGAAATTAACTTTGTAGGAATATCCGTTGAATAGTCATTTTTAATTAGCAAAGAAATCCTTCCTTTTTTTTGTCCTCATCCTCTTCTTACTTAACGCACCTTCTAAGTAGGTGTACATATAACGGTGAAGCTTTTTTTTCGAGTTTGTTTCTTCATATTGAGTAATTTTACGAAGAGAGGGAGTTCAACCGGACGATTGTAGGATCAAAAGTTGGCGTTCCTCTGATTTTCTTCTCCCCCCCCCCCTTTTTTAAAAGTCAGTGTATATGAAGCTCTTTTGTAATTCGGGGTTAAAGCGATCGCATAATAATCATAGACTTCACGTACTGTTATTATTCGTCGAAGGTATCTGATGTATGCAAGGCTGTATTATATTTCTGCATGACTTTTCAGCAGTCTGTAATTTCGTTTACTACACATACATGTCATGAATATGTTTGTTTACTCATGCGAGGAACGTGGGTTTTCTTTTGTTAACGATGACTTGGAAAACGGAAAAGTTTGCGGGGGAAAGGGGCATATGAAATCGTGAAATCGTGGGCTGCGTTTACAATCGAGGCGGCTAGCGAGCCCGAATCGTAATCTAAAAACCTACATTGGGTCTTCGATGTCTCAATTTGAAGTGGTAAATGTGAAATAAATGGTAAAATTAAATATTTTTTTACTCGAACACCTATTTTTAGGTCCATGTCGGTTAATTCTGAACTTCCGGAATTCGAAAAAAATCATAACTCTTATTTTAAATTCGTATCTAACAAATTAGAGAAAATACAATTTCGGTCAAGTGAGCTCCAAGAAATTGAGAATAAATCCAATATGTAAAAATTCTATGATTTTTTCAGCTGACGTTAAAAACTTTGTCTTAATTTCCTTCAATTTTCCATTTCCAATTTTCAAACTTCGCCCAATTTCCGGATAATTCTTTTTATGACTAATTGGTAATTTTAATTAGTTTTTAAATCTGATAATATTACTATTGAAAAAATTATTATGTAATTAACAAGAAGTTGATAAAACATCAACCTTTTTTATGTCACTAACGCAATTTTCTCCAATTTTAGAGAATTCCCCCCCATAAAATGGAAATTTCTTTTTTTTAGCAATTAAATTTTTCGTCTTCTAGTTCAAGCTTCCAGAAAATCGTAAATCACGAAATCCGGAAATGTCTTCTTCACACCCTTTCAATTTCAGATCTTCACAAAAATTTCTCCGATTACGTCGAATTTTCGAAACTGAAAGTTCTACAAATAATTCTCCTTTCGCACCTCCTTTGTTTCCTTGTCAAGTGTCTCGGCGAGACCTTTTGGTAGGTGTTTGTGTAGAAAGTGAAGTACATACATAGTTTGAAGTAAGAAGTCGTAGAGGAAGAAGATGAAGGAGAAGAAGAGGCAGCGAAGTTAAAAGAGATATATTTCTACAAGTTGGATTTGTCACGGATAAAACGTTAGGCAACACCCACGTAGAAAATATATATGACAAGCCATCGCATAATCTCGCTGGACATTTAGCGTAGGTAGAATATAGATACACTGGTCTCCGTCGTTACAGGTGTACTAATGATACCGCCTTTGTTTATTTACCTTTTTTCAGTTCCTGGATAGGCTGCTAATACACCTAATTGGGCAATTCATGAAATCGTTGCTCTCTCTCCTTTTCCTTTTAATTTTTCCTCAAGTTCCTTACAATTAGAGAAACTCATTGATTCAAAATTGAAGCAAAAATCAAGGCAATTGGAAACTCAATATAAATTAAAATCAGGAAGAAGAAATTTCCAATTAGCCTGTGACAGTTATGAAATTATTTAAATAATATGATAATTGCTAATTATTTAATTATTTATGCTTAAGAATTGAAAAGTATGATAAAAAAATGTAGGTAACCGAAATTTTCGATCCTTGATGAATTTTTACTGAAATTGGACCGGATTTGTTTGAAAGTTGATACTATTTCTATGCTACATCCGTATTAGCAATTCTTACAATAACGTAAAATGGAGGAATGTTTATCGTCACTCTGCGAGAGTTCGCAGTAACTGGAAAGAATGGCTAGACTTGTTCTGTTACACGAATACAATTTATCTTTGCCAAGTTTCAAATAGCGAAATGTACATTTTACAGTAGGAAAAGAATCTTTAAAGGTTAATACGAAAATGACGTTCCTGTAGTAGTTAAGTTACATCACGTCGTCGTCGTCGTCGTTGTTGTCTTCGTCTTCTTCGTACAGGATGAGACTTTCACTAAAAGATCGTGCCTCGTAGGCATTTTAAGTAAATACTAGAAGAGGAAAGACGACAAGTACAGGATTTTAACAACATTTATACGTTTGCCTTTTGATGGCATTCAATCTTGAATCAATAACTTCAATTTATGTTTATTGGACAAGAGGATAATTATTTTTTTTTTTCCTTCTCGTCAGTATACTTTCCAGCAAACAGGTTCCTTATTAAGGAACAACTCGTACCTACGCAAAACTTTTTCAAGAATTTACCGAGCCTTCTTTTAATTAAATATTTTGCCACTACAGCGTATCCACGCGTTTCGGTCCCTCAACCTAAGTGTCCTTATTTTTTGGTGACAGCGTAAGGCAAATATTTGTAATTAGCGAAATCGGAACTGTAGTAAGGAAATTTGAACGCGATCTTACCATAAATAACGACGAACAAGTTACATTTTATAAAAAAGTAGAATTTCCTAATTTTCTATATTTGTTCATAATCGAAAAAAAAATCCTAAAATTCGAGAAAAAAATAACAATAATTACAGATAAAATAATAAACGTTTATACAATTTTTCTGTTTTTTCTAATTTTCGTAAATAATTATTATTTCTTTATTAGTATTTTTTCTTACGCTTGTAAATTTCAAGATAAGTAGGATTTTCGGTCCTAAATTCGCGACATTTTCGGGAAAATAAGTTGTTACTTCAGTTTGTAGAAATTTGCAAAAATATCGCATCGAAAGTAAATATTTTTTTCACACATTGCAGGAACTCCTACAGCTTGAGGTTTGAAAGTCTACCCTACAACTGCAGCCTTTACTATATTGAAAGCAATTTTCCCTAGCAAATGCAGCAAAAAATGTATCACAGTAAGTTTCACTTGAAGCTGTAATTAAAAATTTGAACCCAATTTCTGCGCAAATTGCTAAAAAATGAGGGAAAATGAATATTTTGCAGGAAACTTGAATGCTGTGTAATAACATTTCCTCCATCCAATAGTAAAACCTTCCATTCGACTGCTGCAAGCTGCTGGAAAGTAGTAAAATCGACTCTTTCCTGATTTCTTTTACTATTTTCACCATTATCTCGCCTCGGGGTACCCGAGAGTCCATCAGCGAACCCTTGATGACTCCTCGCAACTTCTGCAGTGTGGTTGCAACTGTTCAGCGGTAGTACACGTAACTCCACGGTGCTGGGTGCACCTAAACGTCATTGCATCCAAAAAGAAGTGCAAATAATAAGATCCGTGATTATTTTCAATAAATTCCACATCGTAATTCATGTGTTAACGATTCGTCGGCTCGTAGTCTGTCATGGATTGGCAATAACGTGCACTTGAGGATCCGTAAGGCTGGTAAGTTAACTTTTCTGCATACACACGTGCATCCTCGTGCATGATACCTTCGTATGCATCCATACAGGCACAGGTTGCTGCAGTCCTACGTATATACGGATCCTCGAAGAAGAGTACGAAGAAGTAACGGTCTTCTCGGCTGGATAAAAGATCCTCTTCTCTTCCCTTTTACCTTTTCGCTGTATGTATACATATAACATAACGCGCTTAAATATATAAATATATATATGTATATATATATATATATATATATATATATATATATTATTTATCCGTAGGTTGAAGAACTCGCGTTTAATAAATACACAATCCTTTTATCCCTTTCTAAGGATATATCAAATGATGAACGATTTCACGTCACTGTCGATAATCGTTACGTTGCAACGTGACGTAAGTCGACGAAAGCAACGTTTCCAACGATTTTCTCGGCGATATAGAGCAAAGCGGACACACACACACATATATATACCCGCTTCTCGGCTTCATCTTTCATCCCACCGTTCCTCTTCCTCTTCCGCAACATTTTCTCGCAGCGTGTTTTTTTTCTCCCGAAAGATATTTAACACGCGCCCGAGTGGCAACATTACCCATGATTCATTGTTCAAACAAGTGTTCGGAGGAGGATGATGACTTCCTACACACACCGCTTTTCAGCGTTTCTAATTCCTTTATTTTCACGCGGATCCCGCATTATCCGCTCGCAGCATCTCCAACGCGGGGCAGGAGTGAGAAAAGAATATATACTGCCAGCGTATCTGCCTTTAACTTTGCTTATACCTACCTATCGCACGTCAAATCGTTTTAACACATAGGATACAAGTGGTAACACGATCGTTGATCTCCAAGCTCCTTCTTTCCGCCCTTTTTTCATTTCAGCTTCGTGTTCTTCTTATTCCTCCGCTTCCTTCCTATAAGTACCATCGTTAAAACCCTGTGTCGATTCTTGTTCGCTAGTCTGTCTATCCATCTTTACGGAAGTCTTCTGATCTTGCGGCTTTCTTTTCCTTCTCTCGGTAATGAATCCTCCCAGTTGGTTTAAACAAACCCGGATTTTTCTTTCCTTTCTTTTTTCCGATGATTCGAAAAAAAAAAAAATCCAAGAGAAGACGGTTCCGATACGAAATCTGTTCAGAGTTCAGCTGCACCTTGCAGTTTTTAGCCAGGAAATAATCACGAAAGAGGTGTTAATGCACTCGAGGAGAAGTACAATGCTGTTGTGCAAGGATCTGATGGTGTTAATATACATTTCGTTACGTATGGTGGTAATTTAACACTTGGTTGTGTGTTACCTCCATCCAGTATTTTCAAATTGCAATTGCGGCAGTTTAACACCGGGATTTTTATTTCTTTCTGCTATAATTGATAATTTTCGCATGATTTTAAAGTCTGGAATTTTTTCTACATTCCATTTTGGTGTTAAATGGACACTCGGTAAAATGAAGCTCCAAACTGGGTGTATGTGGAAATTTTAATTTACATTTAATGGAAAAAGAAACGAATTTTAACCTGAATTGAGGGAAAAGAGGTAATTCCAAACTGAATTAAGGAAAAAAAAAAAGAAACAAGAAGACTTTCTGCAACGAGGAAATAAAGGAACATAATGGTGTTAATGTTCTTCGGCGAGATCTTAAACGAAAGAGAAATTATAATATGCGGATGTTAAAAAGAAATGCCTGTATTTTTTGCTCCTTTTCTTGTGACCAGAATTAAAAATTTTTGACTTATGACCCGCAGGTATGATGGAAATTCAGGTGAAAGCAGATTCGGACTGCAAGGTGGTTTTTTTGGTAACGCCTTAACAAGTAAAGACTATCATTACTTGACGGATTAATATCGACAAATATATTTTATTTGACTCTTTTTTTTTTTACGTAGCTCGAAGGTGTGAAACTTCGTGTAATGTAATTCCAGAAAGGTTGAAATGTTAAGATCAAGTATTTTTTAATGCAAATTTCAAAGTAGTGAGAAACAGGATTTCTCAAATTTCAAGATACTTCAATTTTTTAACTTCTACAAATTCTGTAAAATTTATGATTAGATCATTTGCAGAATTTTTTCAACTTATCCAATTGCCCTGGAAAATAAATTTGAAAATTTCTCCAGTTGCAAGAAATTCAATGGAAAATAAATCAGTGTATGCATTTTAAAATCTTTTTCAGTTATTTTACAAGAATTCTAAAAAATTTGGAAATAACTAAAATTAGGTCAATCTAAATTCTATCCGTTCTGAATCCAGGCTTTTGCAGAACTTTCAAAAAAATTATTTCAAGTCGCAGAAATGTTCAGATCATAAATAAATGTCATAACTAAAAATTGCTGGATTTTCAAAGGTGTAGCTGTCATAGATCGATGGGGTTTTCTACACCCCACAGTGTTCGTGTAGGATTAATAATGGTAATCTTGATGATGATAGTAATAATCATGATAACATAGTACCAGTGACGTATTAAAAAATAATAATAATCTCTAAACGAACTTACTTACCGGTAAGAGAAGAAGAGATGAAGGAGAATGTCTCGCAGCAGTTTGTCTCAATCTCAAGAAATGTAACAAAGGATCGTCCAATGCCTCTAATTCCTCCAGTGTCCTTTTTGCCTCCACATAGCTTTCCAAATAATCCCAGTAAGATTTCCAAAAGGCTGGTGGAAATAAGTCACCTGAAATACAATGTAGAGTGTTTTAGATTACAAGCTGAAGTTGATAATGGAAAACAAATGTATTTTTTTTAAAGATTTTCGGTGATTTTGATATTTTTATAATGATAAAAAATGTTTTAAAGGGAATCCGAGAAGATTTTGACAAATTTAAGAACCTATTTTGAATTTGCAGTTGTTCGAAATTAACAGAGAAATTAGAATTTTGAAAAATGTGGAATTTTTATCAAATGAAAATTTCAAAATTTACAATTAGAAGAAGAAATTTTCAAACCAGATGAAAGTTTGAAAATTAATATCTCCTTTCGCAAAAATCACAGGAAAATTTTAAAAATCACGTATGAAAGTTTCAATCGTCTTTGCTTTTTTTCACATATACTACAAATACATAAACGAATTCTCGCTCGTTTCCAAAAATTTTTAAATCGGAATTGCAACTTTCTAATTTTCTACTTTTACTTTCTGCCTTTAAAAATTAATATCAAATCCGGAAAAAATCCCAGTCGTAGCTTAAAAATCGGACCTTGAAACGGTAACTGTCTACTTTATTTTAGCTTAATTGCTAAAAATTTGTACTTTCAAGATTTCAAAGAGAACACTTTGAAAAAGTTGTTCTAATTGTGAAAAAGTCCGGGTTTGCGATTTTCGGTATTTCTTCAAAGACCGTATTCGTGGGATTGCGTTCCAGTAAAATATTTCTGGTACGAGGAACGAAATCTTGCGGTTCTACGCAGCTTTAAAATAACTTTGAACCTAAGTTTGTGTGTTAAACGGCTCATTGCAAATATAACGGTTAAGAGGAGAGATGAAAAAGAACATAAGAATGAGCGAATAGAAGGAAGTGAAGTTTCGATAAAACCTTTGAACATACCAATACAAATATCAATTATACGTAAAAAGCAATCAAAAAGATAAAAAGGAAGAAGAAAAGAATTGCAAGTAATGGATGAAATTTCAAAAGCAATTTACTTATTTCACGGTGTATATCTCGTTCCGTCAATATTTCTCCCAAGATTAAGGAAGAGGAATCCTTCCTGTGAAAGATAGTCACAAGGATGATTTATAGACGAAACATTAAGCACTTTTCTTTCATAGGAGAAAATATCGTTATCTCTCTTTTTCTGTTTCAAGAAGTTTTATTTCATAATTCTTGTTTTAGAAAAATCCCGCGTAGAAAGTTATCGAATAACGGAAAAGAAATTGTATTTCGTGCGTGTTTTGATGATACTCTATTTCAAATAATATATTTTACTGTTACTTGAAAATTTAGGTTGTGCGGTTTTTCTTTGAGAAATTTAATATTGCTTTTCCACGTGCGCGAAGTTATTATTCGATTCGAACAATCGCAAAGAATTTTGGGGGAAAAAACTTTGAAAATACAAATTTTTAAAACGAAATTTTGCTAGGGTCTTGCTAGGGTTTTGCTAGGGTTTTGCTATTTTAAAACGAATTTTTAAAAATTCGTATTTTGTGTTATAAAAATTGGAAATTTGAAATTTCTACAAAATTCGGTGTAATTGTGAATTAATTTGAAACAGAAGTGATAAGTTTCTCAAAAAATATCTTCTAATTTTATTCTTAAAAAATCTCAAACCCAGTCTTCCAATCTTACCCTTAAAAACATCAATTTCCAAAAAATGTCTTCCAAATGTACCCTAGAAAAATCAATTTGCAAAAAAAAGTCTCCTAATCATCACCAATTCTCAAACTGTTTATCTCCCTCCTCCTTCCCTCTCTATCCCGTCCTCACTTTTACAAATCCCTTCCTTCTGCCTCTTTCCTCCATTTCTCTTGAAAGCCTTTCAGTATCGACGAGTCTTCATCTTCTCCAAAGGCTGGGAACGTACTTCCTCGTAGGATCGGCCAAGGTACGGTAACCATACGATTACATTGAATTTACGGGACGTTGCTGTAACACGTCCGTCAACTCTTTTCATTTGCCGTACATACGTGTTGGTTCGAATCGAACCGAGGACTTTAGCTCGCTTTTGCTGGCTTTTAGCTTCTGCAATCCATCCGCAAGAGTAGGTATAGAAGAGGAACAAGAAGACGGGAGTCCAGCAATACACGTATGCGTGAGTCACGCAACGAAAATGCATCGTCGTCGTCGAACTTCTCCTCTAACATGAGAGAGGTTTCTAGTCACGATGATATTATCATCTAACATATAACATATACGGATGACTTACTATTCGAGTTAGGGTCTCTCTCTCTCTCTCTCTCCATACACTCTCGACCTAAATCTTTCGTTCTTATTCCATCTTCTCTTTTTTTCCCACTTGTTATACGTATTGCCGCCTCAAACATTCATTGAAGCGCTTATACGCGATTCCTCGGGTTCCAGGAAAGGACGAATGTGAGGAAAAGGCGATTTTACGCCGGTACGGTAACTCGTAGAAAGCAGAATTTCCTGGAATACTGTGATTTCTACCGAATCGTGCGGCTAATTTTCACCATTCGTTGATTTCCTGACTCCTCGTCTTGGGGTTGTTAGAAAGATAGGGGTTGGAAACCGAATGGCATAGGAGCAATTGGGACATTTCATCGTTGAGGTTCAATCCTCGGATCGTACACTTATTTTTTCGAACATGGAGGATACTATCGGTCTCCGATGCCCTACGCACTTTTTTATGGGCTATCATTTAAAGATTTGAAAAATATTCACCCTTTCGAATATGCCGCATCTAACCACTACCGCCATTAGTGACACATCCTGTACGTTAATTTCAATATCGCAATTTCCCTGAGTACCCGTGGTTTAATTTTAGATTTTAATTATAAGAATTGCAGTTGAGATGTAATTTATGCACTAAACGCACGTAACAAAGCGACATGATATGATGATTCATGCTGGTGTGTCTATAAGTTACTCTTCTTAAGGCGAAAGAAATGCAGAGGAGAGTTCATAGAAAACGAGTTTTGTTAAAAGCCATATCTACTCTTCTTTTCATGGGACATAATGACTTCGTTAGAATATATGCATAGCTTATGTACGCACGTACGGACACTTATTAAGGGGAAAAAAGGGAAGATGCATTTGATTAGATCGTCCAGAACTCGTCTCCGAGGAGGCTACTCGGCAGTACTAATATAATAACACCAACGTCATAATGATTATTGCAGTCTACTTACTGGCTTTGAATGACTCGCTGTCCCAATTCTCCAGAGCATCTTGTATCTGCAACAAGAGAGAAAAAAGGGTTATCGGTATAGAGACCGGATGGTTCCAGTGATCAAGAAAAATTAGAATGACGATTCTAATTCTAATGGAAGATGGAAATTAGCGATAATGACCAGTAGCAATGGAGGTTTAAGAATTTCCATTGGTACCGAAATTTTCGAAAATGCATAATGCACCTCATTGAAAAACAAAGGTTATAATTTGCAGCGGATAATAAATACTGAAATATTAAAATTAAAGGTAGAAACAAAATTAAAATCCATTTTTCGAGTTTTAATTTTTTTTATTTAATGTTTCAGATAATATGTATATTTTATTTATTATATGATATCTATAGTATATTAATTTTTGCTTCGTAATGTAATAAAATTTTTTTATTTTCACCTGGAAATTCTAGATACTGGAATTACATAAAAATAATGAAAATTTTGATATTCGGTTCAATATTTCCAAATTGATATTTCCAAAATCCAAAATAAAATTAGGTAATTACTAAAATTTAACGCAATAATGGAAAAGGAAAAATTCCACATTTAATAATAAAAATGGTAAAATCCACGAACCTTGCCATTGCCAAATTACCTAAACGTAATTCAACCGAATAACCTTTTCCCTCGGCATGCGTTTCTCTAAATGGAAGGAAGAAACCTTAATACTCTTAAGTAACCATATTCCAGCACACCTTTGTGTTCGGGTTTAATACCAATCGTACAGTTTGTTAGAATTGACATGACTTCATGTACGATAAAGATAAGAGCCAAAAAAGAGAGGAATAAAAGAGAAAGGAGATAGTTTTTAGATAGAATGTATTCTTCTTATGGGTGCGACACACCAGCATTGTCACGTCGCAGGGAGTTTGATGTCTAGATGTGTCGGTGTTTCGATGCATCGTTCTTTTGTACCATCAGATGTGTATCTATGTAAAGTGCATCGGAGACCCAACTTCTCCGAGTGAAAGAGAAGAAGAGGAAGAATCACACGAGTAGTACTTCTTCGATTATAGAAGCAAGAGTGGCTGCATTTGTAGATGCATCCTCGTCCTTTGACATATACCTACGCAGTAACCGTATCGGTATTTTCCTCTACGATGCATCCACACGGTGCATTGCATCGTTACGTAAGGAAGGAAACAGATCTCGGAAAATGGAATTTTTTTTAACGTAATTGGAAAATTATCAACTAATCCACCAAAAATAAATTATTGTAATACAGTAATTATTTATTTTCTGTAATATTCGATTTTTTGCATCCGCTAAATTTGGGGTTGAACACATTTTATACCAACTATTGGACATTTAACACCAATTGGTATCGATGCAACACCAACGAGTGATCGAAAAAAAATACCATTTCTCTCCAGGGTGTGAAAAGTAGCGTTACAAAAAGTTTTTATAATTTTGTTATTAGTAATCCGACGATTTCTAATGGATTCCAAACGTCAATTTAATAATTTGTTACGGAGAAGCATACTAATCGGTGTCATCGGGTGTTAATGCCACATCAGCAACGATTAACATCCGATGATTGAGGGTTGAAGTTACGACTTTTTGGCTCCCACCGGTACATCAACACTGATTTTTTATCTGGTAACCGATATCCGCCCTGGATTCTTCATATATGTTCACGACAGAGCGAAGAAGTAGCTGTCCAACAGATATAGCGCATTACGACACTAATGTTTATAGTTTTATACCATCTTCTATTTAAGCAAGGGGTTTTCTTTTAGGTTAACGTTTACAGCTGCATGCTCGGTACGTATTTAAAAAGTCAATGACCCGCTTCGAAGACTCTTTATGGGTTCGAAACTGGAGCTTCTTATAAACATGATCTATTTTTCAAAGGAGCGCGTGGATGAATAACATTCTTCGACGGCGTATGTATACATTAACATATAATTTCTCCAAAACGGAGATATACAACTTCCTTTAGGTACTAGAGGATTGATTTTGGAGAAAACAATGGAAATAAATACGACATGGAATACGTCAGACAATTAGACATATTATCATGTACCGAAATCCTATCGGAAATTGGTGTAAAACAGGTTTTTTGCAGAAAAATTGTATTTCTCAATGGATATCTGGAATTTTGACAATGAAAATGGATTCCTCGGGAAAAAATACATCGGATAAGGGTCTCCCGAATGTGCGAAATAAATTTTTCCAAAAGTCGATTTTTTTGGGCATACTTCCCCCGAAAATAATGTCAAAATTAAAATTTTTAAAAAGGGGCTGGACAAGTCATTTCTAGGGGTAATTTTTCCCGTAGAATCGATTGCAAAGGTCAAATTTGATGAAATCCTAGCGGAAGTCGGTAAGAAGTAGGTTTGTTGAGGAAAAAAGGCATTTCTCGTTGGATTTCGGGAATTTTGACAATGAAAATGGATTCCTCGGGAAAAAATACATCGGATAAGGGTCTCCCGAATGTGCGAAAAAAATTTTTGCAGAAGTCGATTTTTTTGGGCATACCTACCACTTCCCCCAAAAATGGGGTCAAAATTAAAATTTTTAAAAAGGGGCTGGACAAGTCATTTCTAGGGGTAATTTTTCCCGTAGAATCGATTGCAAAGGTCAAATTTGATGAAATCCCAGCGGAAGTCGGTAAGAAGTAGGTTTTTTGAGGAAAAAAGGCATTTCCCGTTGGATTTCGGGAATTTTGACAATGAAAATGGATTCCTCAGAAAAAAATACATCGGATATGGGTCTCCCGAATGTGCGAAAAAAATGTTTCCAAAAGTCGGTTTTTTTGGGCATACCTACCACTTCCCCCCAAAATGGGGTAAAAATTAAAGTTTCAAAAATGGGGTTGGACGAGTCATTTCTAGGGGTAATTTTTCCCGTAGAATCGATTCCCAAGGTCAAATTTGATGAAATCCCAGCGGAAGTTGGAAAAAAGTAGGTTTTTTGAGGAAAAATCGCGTTTCCCGTAGGAAATCTTGAAGTTTGACAATGAAAATGGATTCCTCGGATAAAAATACATCGGATATGGGTCTCCCGAAAGTTCTAAAAAAATTTTTCCAAAAGTCGATTTTTTGGGGTATACCCTACCCCTTCCCCCAAAAATGGGGTAAAAATTAAAGTTTCAAAAATGGGGTTGGACAAGTCATTTCTAGGGGTAATTTTTCCCGTAGAATCGATTCCCAAGGTCAAATTTGATGAAATCCTGGCGAAAGTTGGAAAAAAGTAGGTTTTTTGAAGAAAAATCGTGTTTCCCATAAGAAATCGGGAATTTTGACAATGAAAATGGATTCCTCGGAAAAAAATACATCGAATATGGGTCTCCCGAAAGTACCCAAAATTTGATTCAAAACGTCGAGTTTGTTACCACTATAAATCGTTATTGGAATATGCACTTCCAGCCTCCCGTATTGAGATCCTGATTGGAACTTGATTTCTTGGTACGACTTTTTTCTGCGGAAAAATGACATTATAAAAATTCTGAGAACTAACTAAACGAAAATTGTTTATTTGCACTTTCTCTTCCGTTTTTAGAGAGAAAAGTGTTAAAGACGGCTCTCGTATTTAACACTTACGAAAAGTTACATCACAGTACATATCAATTTTGTGGGTTATGGCGGGAAAGTTTGGTGACCATTCCCAGAAATTAAGTAACTGTCGCCTTTTCCAGGAATCGTCGGTAATTCGATTCTTCCCAACATATTTACCTATTATTTGCATACGAGGAAAGAATGGGATAGGTGTTATTGTATCGTATCGCGTCGTATCGTGTCGTACTTATAGTAGCCGGTCGTAGAATTCGGGTTGGTCATTTAAACGATGCTTAATTTACAGTATGACTGACATAAATTATGTCAAATTTTATGCTGAGCGACGGTTTAGACTCTGACCTTAGAAGGAATTTACGATGGGCTGCTGTTGCCCCGGGCTTTATTAACTCTGGACGGGATTCTTGCTTAGGAAATTCCAATTGTACAACTCGGGCCAAGAACCCTGGATCGTTGGTTTCAGGTTTTTTTTTTACGCAGATATTATAATTTTTACTAGTTTATGTATATATAGAAATGTTGTAAAAAATTTGTCTAAAAATATAGACGTGTGTTATTTATAGTAGATAAATTTATACACACACACACACACAAAGACCAACAGCTCGCACGGAAATTTATAAATATTGCGTAGGAAACGTCCTCGCAATTAACACAGAACGCATCGTTCATGTGCCGGCGTAATTAAATCGAGAATAAATATCCGGATAGTTACGCGGGGATCCTCTTGTATTTTATTACGATTACAGGGTGGTCTGGGCATCTGATAATTATCAGATTCATTTATTTCAATAAACAAAAGGTATAAAATAAATAAAACGGGCTTTGTGCGGGTACCGAGAACCAAGAACAAAGGCTACTTAAAATAAAATACTTTCGAGTATTTTAATTGATCCGAAGTTTAGGGCCTGTAATAATTTTTATCGACGTATATGAGGGAAATTAAAAAAAAATGTAACATAAAATAAATTGAGTAGTTCCTTATTTTCGATTTAATGTGTCACTTAACATTTCTTACTTGTTATGGTAATTCCCAGTGACGATGAATTTGAAGGAATTTGAAATATTTGAAACAATTTAAATTGTGGGACAAGAAGACGAAACATGAAGAACGGCTAAAATTTGCTGGGCGCCTCAGGATAAAACCGTTTTTTTTTCTACTTCGGGTCAAAAGGTTCCTTTAATTTTCGTGGTCAAAACTTGTTTCGATAGAATTAATTTTCAGATAGAACCCGACAAAATTCAACGTATCACCTTCCCATCTTTGACAAACGTTTGCGTTCTCAAGTAAGTATTTGAGAATGATAAAAACAACATATATCACGACTTGAAGTTTGAAGACATTTTTCTCTGAAGAAAGAGAAGAAGAAGCCTTCAGAAATAAGATTACGTAATTGTGAAAAGATTCAGATAGGTTCCAATAGAGGAGGGCATCGGAGATAGGAGAAAAGAAGAAGCCAAAGTTTTATATAATGACAAATTTCTATTATTTAATGATGATACACTCCCATAAAAACAAATTTAACACTTATAATCCTTTTGAATAATTCAGCAAGAGATTCATTAATATCGGTAATTCCAAGATAACACCATAGTAGCAAAGAGGAAATAACGTGTATTCGTGTTACACATGTGCACGTGTGTGTTCACAAAAGTACGAAAGAGACATGCAGGTAAAAGTAACGTTAATGCGAAGGTATACGAAAATACACTCTACGCATACTTGCACACACATGCAATAATTATTTTAATTACAGCTTACTATTTGTAATCCGCACCACCCACTTAGTTAATTCCTCTGACTATTATAGGTTTATCTTACGTTGTGTAAACCGACGGTATTCAAATTCAATTCCTGGTATGTTATATATATGTATATGTGTATCTTTTTGTAATCGTAAGAGTGTATATGTTGCTTATGTTTATCATTCACTAGATAAAATATACGAGTAGATCGTCTTTCCTATCGATCCTCCTCCGCATTAGAAATCTTTAAATCTTCGTGTACAAATGCTACGTAGAAAAGCACACACGCACACACATGCGCGGGATATCGCGTACGTGTGTGTTGTTAGAAGTTTGACACTTCAAATTTCTTTCCTAAATGACGCGAATTGGAAAACCCCCATATAAATTTCAATTTGAATACATGAACCACTTTTGCATAATAAAATTGTGGACATTTTGTACTTTGAGATAACTTGTTTGAATAATTTTTAAGAAACATTAATATTTAAGAAATTTTTCTCGAGCTTTTATTGTATTCAGACTTTTCCGCAAATTATGTAAATTGTCTATCTCGAAAATTTGTTGATTTGGAATAAAAAATGTAAATATTTTTTTATCTTAGAATTTTATCTGAGGGATTTAGGAATTTTAAGAATAAATAAAACGAATCATGGTATGATTAATGTATTTACGGAATTTTTCATCAGATTTTGTCGCATCTAAATTTTTTCGCAAATCGCGAAAACTGAATGGAATTAACGATCTTGATGATTTCTGTTACTTGACAATATTTTTCAAGGGATTTGAATATTTCGGAAAAAAACGCAGAAAGAATTATGGACTAATAATTTGTGATAGAAAACAGCTCAGCGAGGTCATTGTATACGCATTAATAATATGTTATATTCGGGCCCAAAAGTCATTAATTTGAATAAATTTTGCATACTTTGTTTGCGTAGATACCGTTATGCAAATTGCATAAATTTCACCTTTTATATTTATTAATTTTGACGCATATTTTTCAGATATTTTTTGTCGTTGTAAAAGTTCATGTCTTTTGGAGAAATTATTGTTCAAGAAGCTGTTAAAAAATAAACTATTCTTTAAATGTTTGTAATAAAAGGCTCATTTTTCATTTTTGTTTTAATTTCTAGAATCTGGTGAATAATTCTAATAATAATAATAATTTTTGTTCCAAAGAAATATATATTTCTAAAAATTGCTAAAATTTCAATCTCAAAATTTCAGTAAAAACTCCCGAAGAATTTTTCATAAATTGCAAAAATAATGCAAAATTACATGACGTCATTCGCAGTTCGGTAAATATTCTTGAAACTTCCCTGTCCTCGAAATGGGAAAAAATAGAAATTCCACGATTTTTTGCTTCTCTATCGAAGTGTTAAATATTACTAAAGTTTCGTAATTCATATTACTTTAACTCCACTTAAAACCCGGGACCTCCTCTCGTCTTTAACTCTTTTCAATTTCAAACACTGAAAAAATCTCGTTTGAAGCTATAAATTTCGAAATGTGACCAATTATTCCGTCAATTTGTTCGGTCATTCGATATAATTGATTTAATTAATCAAAAAATCATGGTACCTGTGATTCTTTAGATTCAAGATAATGATAATGATGATGATGGTGATGATGATCATCATCATCATCATAATAATAATATTCACAACGATATACATATATATGTTAGGCATGTATACATGAGATTCTTATGTTCTCGTATTCTTAATGCGGCATGTTCTTTTATGTCAAAGAAATACAGACAGGAGAAAGTAAGTTTTGAAGTAGTTACCGATATATCGAATAGTATATAAACGTTCACCATTTTTTTTTATTCATTCAATGAACATATGAAGTTATCGAACTTGTATCACTTGTGCGTAGGGTTCATAAGCACGCAAGATTGTCATGGTCGTTACTCGGCTCTTTTAGTGTTTCCTGTTAATTCCTATCGAATCTGATGAAAGTTTCGTAAACGCCGGAAATTCTTATGAAAGGCAGTTACCTGTTGTCTTGTTTTTACATTGATGATTTTTTTTTCTCCTCACGTAAATTATGGTCATTTCTCGGGAAAGAGAAAGATAAAAGGAGAGAGGCCACACGGGGATCTTTCTTCCTTCTTCATCGGGAAGAAAGTTGTATAGTAAAAAGTACTATACCTTACAACAAATTGGAGGAATTCTGATATTTTGACAATGAAAATGGATTGCCTGCGAAAAAATACATCGAATAAGGGTCTCCCGAAAATGTCCAAAAGATTTTTCCAAAAATCGAATTTTTTGGGAATGCCTTATTAGAGAATAATAATTATCATCATTATTTTTCTTTACAATTATTTCTTATAATTTCTGGTCACTTAATGACCAAAACCACAATATAATGTTATACAAACAGAAAGTTACGATAAAAAAAAGAGAGATAAAATTGAAGAATCAAAAACCGAATATTCAATGACCCTGTAAGACAAGAGAAAGAGCATTTCTTCTTTTTTCCATTTTAAGTTTGCTTGCGAATCTACTTTCTCCGTATCTCCCCTCAAGGAGCAGATATATAATTCTTATGGATGAGATATAAAAAAAAAGGTTCACCTTTTGATGTGTCCGTGCTTTATTGGGTCATTGAACTATTTTCTTTCAATACGAGAGAGAAAAAGAAAAAGAAAAGGGAAACCAAATCTGTATCTATGTCCATGCACGTGTATGAGAAAGAGAAAGACGGCTCAAATTTCTGGATAGCTGAGATCGGGACGGGCGATCTTAGATCGTTTGTGCATATACATATATATGTATATACTTTCTCCTGAACTTTTCATTAAAATCTCCTGTTTTCAGCACCGAAATTTTGATTGATTCGGTAGATCCGGGATTTTTAAATCACGGGTTGTAATTAAAAGAAAAGGAAGTTCAGTCTCGAGGTCACTTTTAATCAGTCCAATTAACGTGTTAAGTATTCGTTTAACTGCAGTCGATGAATCCGATACGCTTGAAAAACACGAGTGCTAATTTTGTTGCTTGAGAAATCCAATTATCTCTTGGTTAATTCTCAGTGTACGAAAAAAAAAACAAAAAAAAAAACAAAACGTAAATACAAGAGGGCGTTTTGTTCCTCGGCCAAATATTATACAAGACGAAATTATGCAGTGTTTTCGGACATTTTGTTACATACAAAATCCAACATTTTATCAGATCTTTATTTGAGATTCTTTTTTTAATAAAAAGAATCAATTTTTTATCTACATTAAATTTCCAGAATCGCAAAATTTCGAATTATCGTTCTTAAAGTTTCTAAAAATTTTCTCCCTCCCCCCTCGAGCTTCGAGAAAAATAGTACAGTAATTTTAACTATATCGAATGTTTTTCCAATTACTTTCACAATTAAATCAACCAGAAGTAAAATAATTTTAACTGTTATTTATTTCGGTGGAAAGTTTTGTGCATATTCATCTGATAATCCCCCTTTTGAAATGGCCAAAATATTTCGGGACCGAATGCAAAGCGAATTTATCCCCATCTTTTATTACCTACCAACTGCAAAGCTGCAAAGCTGCAAATCCGCAGCTTGGACACGTCATAGCTTTGTTTCAATTCCCGCTCTTTTGAAGCATCAGACGTCTCGGTTTCGAAAAATAGCCACCAAAAAAAAACACAAGGGAGAGAAAAACGACGGAGAAGAAAAGCAAAGCTGTTAGATACGAAAGCAATAAAGCATTCTCGTTTTAATCTTTTCACACCTTCTGATATTTCTAAACTCTTTCAATGTTTTTTCTCTCTTTATACCCACATTATAAAGTTTTTATAACACGATCAGTGATGTTATGACTGGCTTTGCTTATCCATGCCACGACCATCCACCAAAAGCTTATACGCAGAAAGGGGATCGGATACGTTACGCGTAATCTAATGCAGGAATTTCTTTGTCGGAATCATGCGCGTAGATTGAAAGACGAGTGAAAGAATGGATTACAAAAAAGGAAAGGAGATAAAGCGTAAGGCAGCCGAGGAAAAAAATATAATATCTATTTCGATGTATACACGGTGTGCGGTATGAGTTCGGAGTCGAAAAGTGGTGACAGAGGGTGAAAATTTGAGAAAAAAGGGTATATACTATTTTTCGAAATTTGGAATAATTACTGAGTAATTAATTAAAACGTTTTGGCCAATAAGAACGTTGAAGAGGCTCAGAGGGCGTGACAAAAAATTTAGATTTCCAATTTTCTAGCAAAGACGACCATAAGTTGACAGGTAGATGTGTCCCCCCGCCCCCAGTAATGTGATACCACCCCTGATTGGTCAAAACATTTTAATTGATTACTCGGTAATTATTCCGAATTTCGAAAAATGGTACATAATTTTTTTTCTCAAATTTTCACCCTCTGCCACCATCTTTCGGGTTCGAAGGATAATGTAATTCATGTAATTCGGGTTTATAAAATTCTACCTACTGGAAGAAAGAGTAAGTAAGTGAATGAATGAATGAATAATGGAGCAAATTAATAAATAAATAAGTAAATGGGAAATGAAATTGAATCTTATTGAAATAATGGAGAGGGTCTGTATGCGATATAGTGTTACCAGACAACTTTCTTTTTCACTTTATTTCTTTTTTCAATATACTTTATGATATCTTATTCCACTTTCATGTCAGTTTTGTCTCTCCAACATCTTTCCAGTTTGATATGAGAAAGGGGAGGGCGAGCAAAGTCCGAAACAAGTTGTAAGAAAATGGTTTTGTAGGGTAACCTTCTTTAAAGCTACACCGAAAAAAAATAAGGGCACGAATTGCTTCATTTTTAGTTGATTGAATCCTAAAAGTAATTTGAATAAAATTAGATGTAGTTAGAATTACTAGAAATATATGGTTGTGGCGATATTTCATTACAGTACTAGTCAGATTACTATATTTTATAGTAAAATTACTATATTTTTTTTCAACGCAAATTGATACTTTGGTAATTTTAAGATAGGAATTGTAAGATAAATATGCACAAAAATTTCACACCAAAAAAATTAACACTTTTGCTATCGCTATTTACACATAACCAATAATCAGGAATCACGAATACAGTATTTTAAATTAAATAGAATAAATACTTATTCGGTACTAAATTTTAAAAAGATGCAACATTTTTGCTGATGTTAAATATTGAATCTAATTCTAAATTAAAATGGTAAAAGGTGTCATTTAACACCGTTGGTAGAAATAGTGTTAATTTCTATCTAGTTAGAAAGTAGTTGGAATAAAATTAAATATAGTTAGAATCAGTAAATTTTTTCTTAATGTGCCTCCACACACGCATCATTTGAGAAAGCAAACGAGCGAAACGAGAAATGCATAGAGGAAATTGCATGAATGGAAACGTAGCTGGGAGGGTAGTGACAAAATGCATCCCGGAGAAATGCGATTATTTGGTAGACAATAGACGAGCATGATTCATGATGGGGATGAATCCGAGTGTGATCGTTCACTCAGGGGAAAAAATCGTTGAAAAATTGCCCAAAATCTCTGTGAAATCGTTCGACGGGAAGTCATCTGTCGAAAGGAGAAATGAATCATTGCAGAATCTGAGATTCGCTTTGATCTTCAAGAGCAGGAAAAAAATTTGAAAGCAAAAAAACAAACACTTTTATACCAAATAAAAAAAATTTTAGGGAAATTATAAGAATCCTTGGTATTATATGAGAAAGTGACCCGAAAAATTCGAAACTTTCTCAATTCCACGGCAATCGCGTGTTTCGCTTTTTTCTCAGGATTATAATTACCAATAATTATTATTTCTAATAATGTAGTAATCACGCCGCTGATGATGCCGATGAAAAACATGACATTAATGAGAATCAAGTCGACGTTTAATTCGTACCGCCTTTTTTGCCCGTACATGCATCTTATCACCCTGGATAATTCCTTTTGCAGAAATTTCCATTTCCTTCTGTTTGTACTGATGTTCAGGCGCACTATAATCAACGAGTACTCCTGCTCCCATTTCTTTTTTATTAAAAAAGAAAGGAAGGGCTTCAGAAGGAAAGAAAGACAGGAGGAAGGAAGGAAGGAAGGAACAAAATGATTCCTTTCATTTCCTCTCCCTCTTCTTCTTCCCTAATTAACAAATTGCGTGCGTGTAAATAGAGTTTTCATAAAAAATTCATACAAAATGATTCAGTGACAGTATATGAAAATGTGTAACAACCGAGCATGTAAGAGTTAACTGCTGTAAAATGACGGTGATTATTGCGAACTTCAACATTGAACGAAACTAAAAATAAGAGGAAGAGGTTTGTTAGGGTTTCAATGTTAGTCTTTTTTCCATAAGATTTACCAATATTACTATGAATTTTTTGAAATATGATTTTCACGATTTCAGGTTGAGTATCGGTTAGTAATTTATATTAAAATTCTATGAATTAGATAATAAAGCAGCAACAAATATTTTTTTTTTGTCGATAATTAGCTAGCTGTGGATGCGATAAGCATTAAAACTTTTTAAAAAATATATCTTTTACTGCAAATTGCAGCATATTTCAGAACCTAAATGGTAAAATTCATAAACACCAATTTTACGCCTTGTAGTTATATGTTACAGTAACTTTTGTAAAGTAAATTGCTGATTTTGTCGTAGTACATAGCGTGTAGATGAATTTAGCAGTTTCAGAGAAACTTCAGCAACGAACAAGTAAAAAAGAAAAACTAACAAATATTCAGAGTGAACGAAAAAACAAATTGTAAAGGAAAAATAACAACGCGAGGCAATAAATACCTCCGACTATAAAATGCATCTGTCAAAATATTATTCCGTACATTAGGAATGCTCATAAACAATATCATTTTTTTTTAGAATTATATTATTATTCCAAAAGAATTTGTTTTCTGTACTAAAAAAACATCTAGAGAAATCATACGACCCAATACAGAAGGAAATGAAGAAAGAGAAAACTACAAACTATATTTTTAAAAAATTAAAAAAAAACTAGACTGAAGAGTGGTTTTACGAGATTTTAATTCGAAAAAAAGTAGACTAATTTTTAACTTGTCAGGGACAACAAGAAAATAAACTACATTGAAACAATCGCATCTCTACCTCGGTGCGTAATTCCAGTGTCCCTAAACTGGACCCTGCACTGCAACATTATTTGATTTACGATGCATCGATGAAATTACGTGCAAAAAATTCGTGCAACAAAAAAGAAAAGTATAAAACGAGGCTGAGAGCAGTTTTATGGGATTTTAACTTTGAAAAAAGTTTATTAAATGTAAACACGCTTGGGACAAAAAGGAAGGAATAGAGTGTATTAAAAAAATCATTTCGCGGGATCACTCGTTCCCCGAAACGCAATTCCAGGTAGATCAAACTGCATCTGTACTGCAACATTGTTCGATGTGTGATATATAAAGAAAATGTGTAGGTAAAAAATGGTGGAAGAAAAAAGTAAATAAAAAAAAAACGCCGACTGAAGAATATTTTTATGAAATTTTAATTTTAAAAAATAATTATCAGGTCGTCAAGAATGACATTTGTAAAAACCCCGTTAAAAAAATTGCATCTCTACTCTGGTGCGTAATTCCAGTGATCCCTAAACTACGTTTCTACCGCAACATTGTTTGAAGTATGATATTTAAAAAGGAAATACGCGTGTAAAAAAAAAGTTGCATAAAAAAAGAGAAGTAACCAAAAAAAAAGAGGAAAAAGGAGTGAGAAGAGTGATTTTACGGGATTTAAAGTGGTCAAGTCTCTTTTTAGGGTAAGAAGAAGAGTGAACTTGACAAAACGTCGTCACACATCCATGCAGAGATTTGAAGAAGCATTATAGTATGGGCATACAAGATCTCACATACGCACGTTCCTCCTTCCCTCGTGAAAGAAGGGTACTTGTACAGCTGTAAGGATATATGTGCGTATCCATAAAGAAGAAAACGAAGTCGTTTTAGTTCATATACACATGTCCTTAGCGAACAACGACAACGACACAACTTATCAAAGTGTTGAAGTTCACAAGCAGGATAAAACGGGTAGGGCAACTTTTGCCATGTATAAAAACGTAATTTACGAGGGCTTACGAGAAAAGAGATCCCTTCGAAGGCCTTCTTCTTCCTTTACTACCTAACGCCACTCTAATTTCTACTTAAAACCTGATGTTATACCTTTTCCTTTCCTTTTATATATTCTTGTAAGATCGCTGCTATATGCTCGGGTTCTACACCACACATTCTGCAGCATAGAAACCATACCGGGGCTACTAATACTACTTAGTACCTACATATTACTAAATGTATGCATGCGAGCTGATGTATCTCGAGTTGGTATCAGCCAGTCGGGATGTACGTTTGATTATGAATTTATCGATTATATATTCAGTTATCTTTATTCCAAGGAGGAGGAGGAGGAGGAGGAGGAGGACAAGGAGAATCGAACTGTTTAATCGCCGCCCGATTCGATAATACGTAATCTCACCGAGCTACAGATATTATTGTACCTTAAGTTTCTAAGCCCATTTTAGAAAGTGTCAATCTTATCTCTCGAAAGGTGGGATCAGATAACGCAGCAGAGCCGAGATTCGGATTAAGATCGTGATTAAGGAGGTAATATCGAGGTATTGGAAAATATTCGTATCGGGGAAAAGGTGTGCTGTGGATGCACCTTGGAGTGCAGATAAGAGAGGGCGATTTATTCGTACGGTGTGAGATCCCGTTATAAGGCCGCTTTAGCCTTTTTTTAAATCTCGGATGTTTCACTCAATAACTTGGAATTTTTGTAAATGTGTTTGTGTCAGCTTTGGCTGTGACCTTTTCTATACATGAAATGGATAGCGAAATAAAAATTGAAAAATGAATTCTATTTTGAAAATTCCCTAAGAAAATAATGAAAATGCGCTCGTGACGAAAAATACTAAAATTAGACACATAGAAAAATTTTGAAAGGTGCAAGAATTTTCTAGGATACAGAAATTTCTTTTTTACAATAATTGCGTAAAAAATAATAAATACTAAAACAAAATTTTCTATAAATGCCAGTAAATTTATTTCATTGTGTTACGTCACCGGCGCATGTTTATTATTTATAGCAACAATTTTGATTACTTCGACGATTCCTGCTTCTCAGAATGCGGATGTTTAATAATAAACAAACAAACAACCCTTTTAATCATACCAATTAGCCCCTAAAATTGCGAGAAGTACTTTTAGTGCCCAAAAAGTACGAAATTTAATAAGGCAACATCCACACGGATTAAGATATAACGTCGAGACGTGTGCATCGGGGTCTATATAGTGCAGCATGAAATAAGCGTGAATCTTTTTTAATTTTACGATGTACACGTTGTTGCAAGAAAAAGAAAGCCAAGGAAGGAGAAGCAGGAGCTTCCCATTTTACTTCGTCTTCCTCCTTTTTCGCTTTGTGTTTTTCTTTCATTTTTTCCTGCTGCAACTTGTAAAAGTAAATATTTATGAGGGTGCTAACCACCGTCATCATTCATCCCAACTCGTTAACTCTTGAACGGTTTTAACGTTTACATCTGAACAACCGAAGATCCTGTTATTGTTGGTGACTAAGAAAACATTATTTCCTCTTTAGTGTATTTAATACTCCTTTTCGTTATTATATAGGTACTGTATCCTACTGCAGCACTCCCACAGATGAACCCGAAACTTTGTTTTTTTTTTTCTTCAAAAAGTCCAACTGTCACCGTATTTTTCAACTTTGCGTTCACAAAAAGGCTGAGAATGAAAGTGGCGACTGGCAGGTACTGGCAGGATTGGGAGTATGTTCTTTTGCATCATATTTTGTTTTTCTATACGTTAGTTATTGAAATTAAATTTTAATTACCCTGAATTATTTAGAAATTTATTGTAAAATTATTTGTAATTTATATTTCAATTGTTTTTAAATTATTTCTAATTTATTTTTATCTGCTTCTGCTTGAAATCTGTTACGTTAAAATTTATTTGAAAAAATATTAGAGATCGTAAGGGGTTGGAAAATAAATTACAAATTCAGATTTGGAAAAAAAAATACCGCAGAAAATTCGATAATCGAAAAGTTGTAAGAAAATTTCTTTCTAGAAAATAATATTTCTCCCCCTTGATTAAAAAGAAATATAAATTTCGAAAAAATCTGAAGAGAGAAATTTTCGCTCCCTGTGTTGTTTCTACATAAAGTTTGGATTCAGTGGTTATTTTAGAGCAGCATTGGGAAAGTAGAAGCACAAGTAGAAATAGAAGTAGAAGTAGAAGTAGAAATAGATAGAACTGGAAAGAGAATAAGGACAAGTGACAGGTGTTTGCGGAAGTTGCACAAGCCGGACTCTAAAATGAAAGAAGCAAGTGTCGACATCTTATTTTCTCTCGGCGAATCGCTTGAACGTTAAATATTTTCGTGCCGATAGCAGTAGGAATCTGTTTATCCTACTTTGTTGAATGGGTTGCCTATGGGCAGGTTCATAGCGTCCAGTAATTTCGAATGTATATTTGTCAGTAATATTTCGGAATGTTATTGTAATTCTTTGTTATTTAAATTTATAATATTGTATCGCTTCCATATGAAACAACAATATTTCAACAATATTTTTTAGGTGTTTTTCAAACTTGGAAACATTGAAACTTCTGCTCTTTCCAATAAATTTCAACCAAAAACGTTATAATGTGGGATTATGGTTTTAATAAATGTAGCAATAGGTCAAATTTTAGGATGCCAAAATAACGTTTTCGCGAAATTCAGAATCTAATGTAAGAATATTTAGGTACTCACCCTCTGAGAGTGTTCAGCACTGGCACGTGCCAGCTCGGCCAACGGCGGGAAAATGACATCATGAAATTCTGGGTAATTTCTTGACAAAGGACAAGCGTACAATTCCTTAGCGCTGTTAAGGATTTCATGGAACTCCTCTTCTGCGTGTAACAGCTTTTCTGTGGCTCTGTATCGCCGATCTGTATCTAAAATTACAGGAAAATAACAATTTGAAAATAGCCGAAGGAAGTGTAGAAACATTGCGAACTTGCCAAGCAGATTTAAAAACTTCAAATTAGGGTTTCAAAATCGGTACAATTTTCAAGCAAAAATTTAAAAAAATCACAGGACTCATTCAACTGGAGTTGGAAATGTTTTGGTACCGAATTCGTAAAAACCCAAAACATTCGAAAAGAAAAAAATTTCCAATTGAGAAAATAGTTTCGAGCTTTTTGGAGACTTGTATTTTCAATAGACGTCGTTGGAGATTAAAGTTTTAAATCTGGATTCTAATTTCTAAGCGACTTTTTCCCTTTATTGTGTTTTTCTTTCTGTTAATTCTAATATATTTTTATTTTTCGTCTTTCACGATACGTTGCAAGCTTCTATTCTTGACCTACAGGTTTGCTAGGTTACAAATAAATTGATCCACTTTATTTTCTCTTTTCGCTGAAAATGTCAGAAAATCTGCTGCTTTTAATTAAAATCAATTCTCCCCGTGGTGAGAAATAACTTTTACCTCCGATGGGATTGAACTGTCTCGCAGCATCTTCGATAAGAAGGACTTCTCCGTGAAGAAGTGCGACATCGGCTGCGGGATCGACCTCTGCTCTTGCTCCAGCGAGCAGTAATCTCGGCCTGCAGACTCTGTATTTCAGGAGCACAGGTGCTACTATTGTCGAAATAGTACCGGGAGATACAGCTTGGAGCTGAAAAATAAAAGAGCGAAAGGAATAATTTAAATCGGTAACGAATGATAAAGAGAAAAAGGAAGGAACTGAAAGGAATTAAATAAGAGAGAAGATTTAAAGAAAAGAAAAAGATCCGTTCAAAGTGAGAATATAAGAGAGAAGCCGGTCTGCCTTGGCCGATGACCTTGCAAAGCCAAGAGATTTCGAGGGTCAAAAATTCCAGAACGGACGCGGGTAGCTCCTAAAAGCTCTTATTTTTTATTCGATGTATTTACGATAAAGGGAAAAGTTTCTTTTTTTTTTGTTTTCAATATTTTTATCTGGACTTTTTCACTTGCGTTTTTATTGGAACCATAAATGGAAGAAGGTACCATTTATAATAATTTTTAGTCCGTATAATATTCTGTGCGTGCGGTAACATTTTATTTGTATTCACAATACAGATTTTTTAAATTGATTTTTTTGGGGGTATTTTTGAAGAATCAAATGTGGTAAAATTATCGATCTTTTTTTCTAAATTCGTAACTTTAGAGGAACATAATTCTGATATAATTCAATTTTTTCAAGTCAAATAAAAAGCGTTAGATTTTGAAAAAAGTGGAAATACAGATTATGAGGATTCCATGTTTCCAGTAGCTTTTTTTAAAGTTAATAATATTGAATTTTCAAAATCAATTTTTTGTTCCATTGCAAACATGAAAATATTGAATTTACGGAAATCTTATAATCTGATTTTCTTTTAAAAATTCGTGTGACTTTAGGGAAGCATAACTTTGACTTGCATTAAGTTTCTGAAATTTAAACAAAAGGTGTCAAATCTCAAAACGTCCTAAAACGCAAATTTCTTCGATTCTATTTTTTCGGTAGAATTTATTTCAACGTCGCGCAATAATTTCCTTTTCTTAATGTGAATAATTATACGAATTCCCACCTTCTTAATTTTTCGTTTCCAACAGAATGATTAAAAACGATCCTCGGTAAGTGACTTTGCTTTGCAATTTAAGAAACATCAACACGGTTTTTATTCATTTCATTCGTTTCGTTTGGCCTCTAAGGGCTTCAAATAAATGAATCCTTTTTCGGATAACATTTAATGGTACAATTAATACTACTGGAATAATTAATGAAATCAAATTCGGTCCAAGGAAGTGAAGT
Organism: Gasteruption jaculator; assembly: GCA_949825005.1. NCBI lineage: Eukaryota > Metazoa > Arthropoda > Insecta > Hymenoptera > Gasteruptiidae > Gasteruption > Gasteruption jaculator. The sequence goes on from OX463770.1 coordinate 8,622,097, forward strand.
AATGACCGAAACGATACGGAAAGGGATTAAAGGAGATTGGGGAAGAAAAGTAATAAAACATCGATTCGTCCCATAAATATTCGGAAATAAAAAAATTAAAAGACGTACAAGAATCATTGGGAAGAGTGATGCACTAAAAGTTACCATTTCTGTATCGTTACAAACGTATACGAGCATGTGATCGTAGAAATACGCCCACTCTTGTTTTTAATAAAGCCAAACCGGAATCGTAAAGCTGAATCTAAATTGCATAATTATACCGGTCTCTCCAACGTTTTCATTCGTTTTTTGGATTTTTTCTTTCCCTTTCCAGTATTACTTATATGCACTTCTTTCTCATCCTCTTCAGTTTTGATTTCCCTCTGCACGTGGATTCCTTCTTTTTACCCTATTTTTCTTTCCCTTTTCATTTCGAGCTGCACGCTGTCTCCTTTTTCCCCGGTTCTTCGAGTCTCGCTTTGATAATAATTTGTAACCTTGCAAGAAATAACCACAGAGCCTTCCGGCTTATGTCATTTCAAACCCTGAAGATTCTTCTTTAATCTCTACAATTTTCGTGTATCTGGTAAAAGTTTGGTATAAAAAGTACGAATTTTCAAAGAAAAAACCTTTTTAGTTTGTTCAAAGTTTGCTGCCATCCAATTTGAGTTGAAAAATTGGTATACTTGAGAAAGAAATTGGGAATATAAAAAATTGATTGTTTCGATTCTGTGATTGAAAACTTCAATGATTTTCAAGACAAAGTAATTTTTTAGCAAATTTTCAAAATTCGGTGCCAGGAATAATGCTCTACAGAAATTTCCAAATTTTTAGAGCGGAATTTAGGTTCTTAGAAGATTTTTATTACTTCGAGAATTTTTTATTAATTCCATGCTATTTAGTTTAGAAATTTCTAATTTCTAATTTTACGAATAACAGTTGCCAAATTTGTAGGATGCTAAATTTTTCCTGAAAATTCGCCAGCTTCTTTCTATTAAATTTTGACATTCTTATTTCTGGGAAATATAAATAGATAGACTATTTCTTTTTCGTATTATTTTGAAACTTAAAAACTTTTTTTTCATCCTAACCATTTTCGAGAATTCATAGAATTTTGACTCCAAAATTTCCGATGTTCGAACCCACCTTTTTCAGTTTCGAATTTGGATAATCTATTACTTTTAACAAACTACTAACAATAAACTTCCTAAAAAGTTCTATTTTGCAGCTTGAAACTGAAAAAAATTCATTCACCTAAAAAAATTGACCGTGAAGCCACAGACTCTTCCTTCAGGCAAAGAGATCTTATCATGATTCGCCTCTGATTCGAAGATACTCTTCACTTTCCAATTCAGTCGCAAAAATTTGTAAGTTCTGAGGAAGAAGTTCTAACGGCCTCCACTTTACGGCACCTTAACCTTCGGATACTCGTCTTGAACATTCTAAATTTCAGCATCCGACCAAAAAAAAAAAAAAATGCGTAAAAGCGAGATGAGAAATGCAAAGACTCCGGAATGAGAATGTGTTTGTTCACGAAGTAAACGAGAAGTTAAAGAGGCAAAGTTATCGCCGTATTGGCCACGGTTGTATATGGAAGAAGAGCATATCCTGCCTCTCCCAGACTCATTACGAGACAATGAACATCGTTACATTCGATCACAAAAGCTCTACATATTTACCGTCCGTCCACTTTACTTGTTAGGAAAGAAAGGAGGAAGGGAAAACTCTTTAAAAATATAAATCACGACAGTACCCTTTATGTTCGTTAATTCTCTTCAGTAGCTGACGAAGAAAATATGAGGAACCTAATTGAGTCCATTAAGGGTATCAATTCTTGTTTTGTTTTTCTTCGCTTGATTATCACTCATATTCAGCGGAATTAGTTATTTTCTGCGATGCGTTTTATTTTTAATTTCAGCATTTTTTTCTTTCGACGAAAATTATTATGAGATAATACTTCATTGTCGTGTAACGGAATAAGAACTCAAGGCTACACGACCGTGTATCGGTATTACTCTTTCATACAATCTACGAATACCTGTGCAACGATTACGTGCATTTAGTATGCTAGAATGTCTGGTGCAGAATATAGGTCGTTTCAAAACTAAGCAAATGATTTTGCACCAAGCGCAGATTCTGACCGTTTTCTTTTTACATCCCTTTTATATTTTTTGGACATTTTTTCAGTTCAATTTTTAAGCCATCTGCGTTCCACCGGTTTATGAGAACTTGGTCTCAAAAGTTAATTATCCAACATTTTGAAAAATTTGCAATTCTGACGACATTTTTTTTTACACTTCCAGCTTTTAGAATCTACGCGGATTCAAAGTCACCGACTAGAAAAATCTCAATATACCACTTTTTATAAAAAAAAAAATAAAGGATAGAGATCGGATAAGATTCGTGGCTTGGAGGGTTAACGAACCTCGTTAATTGTCAATACTATAATCCTCGCCCCAGATTCTTGCTGTATAATAATTTCTGTAAAACTATATTTTCTTTATTATCCGGAAATAAATATATTAGAAAGAAAAAACGAAACAACGCGATTTAGAGCTCCGGAACTGACATGTACTCTTCTCTAAACTTATTCGCTACAGACACAAGAAAATTAGAAAATGGCAAAAAGAGAAACTCGTTTTTTTCTGCACAACCTGTATATATATATGTATGGAGAAATAGAATTGTTACTCATTTGGCTTGTATTTAGTTTAAATATACAGATACATGCCTATACAAGCAAAGGTATTCTTTCAATAGATGTGTACCATTAACAGAACCAACGTAGCGAAAAATCCATTAGAGTGTTTTCCCTCCTTTTCCTTCTACCTGTCTCTGTCTATTGAAACAAAACGAGTTTACTCGTCATTGAATTGACTGTCAACGCAATGACGGAAACAACGTATTTCTATAACGATTGTTACGTTTGTTGTTGCTTCGCTCGCAGGTTTGTTGCATTAAATTAAAAAAAAAACATGAAAGACGGGGCAGCGATGTTATGCGCTTCAATCGAGGAAACAACAGTCATACATTTTTTTTTTACAAATAGTAAGCTCTATGTTTTTGAAAAATAATCAAAACAACTAGGAGTCGTATTAATTCGCCCACAGATTTTATTTCATGGGCTCGTGTATGAAATCACCCGTGGAAGTTATTGCCGGTTTTATCGATTATTATTATATAACATTTATATATTACTGTTCCAATTATTATTTTATAACATCAATATATTTATGCCTGGATATTTTACAATATATTTATGCATGTATATGTATATTTTTTTGTGGGAAAACTATCACATAATTTTCCAGGTTTGCGTTTCTTCAAGCGTAGGAGGGAAAAGTGGGGAAAAAACATCAGCGTCTGGAAGATTGTGCAAGAAAAAGTAACTTATTTTAATAATCCTAATAACTGGCTAAGATTAGTCGCCTCGAGATTATGCTACTCTCCGAGATAATGCTTTGTTTGTTTCACGCCTGTGCATGTACACCATGAAGATTCGTAATTCGTATGGGAGAGTGGAAGGATAAGCGTTAACAGAACAATTGATTCATTACGAACCATTATTTTAGATGAGTATGCCAGGGACACTTTTTTTCCACGTCGGTGCTATTAACCTGCCTAAGAAGACGTATCTCTCTGAAATCAGCTTTCAAGCGCTTTTTCTTCGGGTTGATTAACATAGGATCGGCTAACCTCTGGGGTCGTTATTAACGACAGGACTTTTTGCTCGTTTGGACACATAAACATACAGCTGCATAAATTTTACGCATTAAATAACAATAAATATAAGTGCATTCGGAGATCGGGCAAGATTTAGTTGATTGTGGATAAAATTTCCGGGAAGTATTGTTTCTTAGGCTTTGGCAGATCTTTTGCGGGAAAATGCGGGTGTTAACATGAGATGTTTAATAGTTATAACGAATATAATAATTGTAATAATTTATTTGTTTAATACTACAAATAAAATAAGATAATAATTTATTATCTAATAACTTTTTTCTGTAAATTTTGGGTGAGAATTAAATAATTATAATCGTCTAATAACTTAATAAAATTATAAAATTCCGAAATTTTGGTAGTTTTTGAATGATCGGTAGCAAAAAAAGGCGCAACCCCTTCGCCATCGGCTCTTTAATTTACCGTTAAGGTTCTCTTGCCCATTAGAAAAGAGTTGTTATGCACAAATGTAACAAAAAAGTGCGCAATTTGTCATCGCCTTGGCGTGAAAAGGAAATTGAAATGAATTGGAGGAAGTAAACCTGCGAAATCGATTGGCAACGAGAGAGATAAAGAAAATGGCGATAATGATGATCGTCATCATCATCGTGACTTCCGTCTCAACTTTTGGTTTCAATGGTGTTGGAAGTGTTTGAAATAAAACAACCGGAAATCGATGGAAATGTTTTCTTTGAGCATCCACCGTGACGTAATGAGCAGAAGAAAGATAAGAAGAGGAAAGAACGAGGAGAGTGCTCTTTCGAAAACTAGGACAGGACGTTGACGCTAAGTTCGTATTGCACATGACAAACTTCTGTATGGATGTATTGTAGAAATTGTCATGTAAAAGGTGGCAGTGGAAGGTACAGTTGCTGCGAATTCGTTGTTTCGGTAGATAATTTATAAGCAATTTCTTATGAAAGAAAATCGTACCGGAAGTTCCTCATTTTAGGTAATTTATATGGTCCCTGGTCAGTTCGAGTATTTAGTGCGTGAAATATGAAATGTATCACATTTAAAATATTTAGTTGCAGAAAGAAAGAATATATCTCATAATCCAATTCCACGATTTTCTCCGTTGGATGTTTTTTTTTATTGGCGATTGTTAAATTTTAGGAACGTCGAAATATTTATTTAAAAAATATTTTTTTTCGAGGAGAATTTCCTTTTGGATTTCGATTATAAACGAGACGGTGTGAGTTTCCTTAAATTGGAAAAATAACAGGTTTCGTTGCTTATTCTAGACAAACTTTAGCAGAATCCTTAAAAAGAGGTTTTTATGATAAATTGTTATCTCTAAAAATATTTAATTCTTTAGAAAGTGGTACATTTATAAATTTCTCATTCGACGACATTTTTATGATACATTTTTAAAAAACAATTGTTGGAATTTCAGAAACAAAAATGAGTGATTTCAAAATCGTAATTTGATGGTTTTAATTTCGTTACAAATTATAAATTGAACTTTATTTGCGATCCCAAAAAAAACAATTCTCTCGAAAATTTTTCTAAAACAACAAAAAAGGGATTAAAATAATATCCACTTTTTTTCCCCCCATTTGTCTCACCCACTACAATTTGTTCCCATTGGTAGCGTAAAGCGATCCTCAGATAACCAGTGTTCACACTGTAAAAACGTAAACTACTGTACGTTTCTCTCCGTGCATGGAAACTTAATTTTGCTTGCCCTGGACGCTAAAAAGTGTAATAAAAAAAGGCGACTAACGTATTCCGAAAAACATATATTTATACAGACGCCACTGAAGTCACTGTGTCTCGCTGGACTGCGATGACACCTTGTAAATTTCGTACACGTGCTTGGACGTATATCTTCAACCCACGTGAAGGAACTTCACGATTATTCTCTGTCTTGGCGAAGAGTTATAGATATACTTATAAATCCACGTAAAAGACTATTCCGTGGTTTCTTTGACTTTATTTTACATATTTTCCTTCACTCCTTTTTCTGCATCTCCATTTTGCAATTCAAAAAGAATCAACCTGGTGACCTACAAGTTCTGACGTAGGCGGTATTTTCTTTAACGGTTTTATATGATAATTAATGAAAAAAGACAATCTTCTCTTCTTCCTTCGAAGAATAAAGCCTTGGGTGTTATTTGTCATTCAATTTATCGGACGATGATTTTGACAGTATGATTGTTGTCATCCGATGTACCAAGAAAGGAGATTTTGTTGTCTTGCAATGATTTTTGTAACGTCATGGAAAAATTGGAATACAATGCGTAGCAAAAAGCTCAAAATTTATTATTATTATTATTATTGTTATTATCATCATTATTATTATTATTATTATTATTATTATTATTATTATTATTATTATTACGCGATTAATCGGATATTAAAAATTGTCAAATAATAGAATAACCTATATGAGAAATAATTGAACGCTTTTGCGAATGAAAACATGAAAATCTTTCAGCATCGGTATAATTTGAAGGAAACGATACACTTGTGTGCAACGAGAAGAAAACCTTGAAAAGCTTTCATAACACATTAATTTACAATATCAATTGAATGTCTATTAAATATAAAGTGAACGGTTGACGTACACGCAAATGTGAATTAGGATAGAGGAGGATACCGTTACAATAATGGTGAAAGTAGAGACTTTGCAATATGTTGTGGGATTACGTGTCGCAAAATGGAAAGAAAGAATAGAAAATTTACATATTATTTTTCCATTTGTTTTCGAAACCGACTTGAATTTATTTGATTTTTTTTCATTTCTATTTTTTTTTAATTACATTATTAAATCGACTTTTTGCTATTTTCGCGCCAAAAATTATTCTTATGTGATTCTTCAAGGTTACAAACTCTATATTCTAGATTTAGCTTTCAAGTATTTATGGGCGATAAATTGAATAATTTGAATTAATAATTTTTAGCTTTGATTTAGCTATCTTCTATAAAAAAAAAGAAAATTCGAATGGGTGCATTGAAAATGCAGAATTTGCGTTGCTCTGATTCAGCATGAACAAAAAAAAATAAAATAAGCAAACATAAAAAAAGGAAGTGAATTGAAAATAAAAATAAACTTTTATGTGATGTCATCGGTATATGAGTAAAATTAAAAAATGAGAATCTCAATGCACGCGTGGGGTATAAATATAAACCTCTCTCTCCTTATTAAAATCACAAGGAGTCTTCATCCCGTTCGTTATATCGATAGATGCGCGTAGGATCAATTTTAATGATTCTTCTACGCCATATAAAGTTGGATTACTAATCGACCTCCCAAAAAAAAAGACATACACAAAGGGAAGATTTGACAAAAGAGAAATTCGTAAAATCGAAATCCACGCCTACAATTCGTCAAAAATCATTCGGTCATTATATGTATAATCTTTGATTTTTCTCGATGTTTTTCTTAAATATTGAAATTTTGATCTTCTCGATTTGGAGAAATGCCTCGAAATATTCAGAATTCCACATTTCACGTTTTCTTATCTTACTATCGAGAGGAAAATATTTAAAGAGGTCACTTTAATGACTTTCTAAGGAAAACTTTTTTCTTTCCTCTTTATTTATAAATTATGTAAAGCAGGTGATACTAATGAGTGAAAATTTGCATAATTTTTCAGCCTCGAATCGGTTGGAAATCACAGTTGGGGTTTGAAAGTGAGCAAAGGGACCCAGATTAAAATCAAACGTTTGACGTTTGGTCCTCTTAGGGGGTCATCAGTGGAAAAAAAAAATTAGTTAAACGACGAAACCATTACAATGTACAGTTTATGTTACATAACAAAATTATTTGTTAAGTGCACTATCTGTGGACTATGAGTTGCCTGAAATTTTTAACAATTGACGGTAAAGCGTAGTTTCCATCAAATTGTAATTTGTCGTTGGACCAGATGACGTTGGGCAACAGAATGAATTTGATTCGCAAAAAGTTGAGTGCAAGACCGGTAAGAAAAATCGTCCTACTGGCAGAACAGTAGGTGTCGAAAGAAATCCCGTACGCGTTCCTTTCTTTCCCGTTTTCCTCTCTTCGTCTTGAAATTTGATTTATTTTATTGCACTGCGCAACAATTATGGCGAGGTAAGTTTCAAAACCAGAATCCATGATCTGGTTTAAAACCTAACACATACACAAACACATACGCGTATACGCAAACGGCATGAAGCCGAGAGCTCTAGAAGCCTAAAGAATCGCCGTCGTGCTGATTTCTATCTTTCGTGTCCTCATGGCATAGTATGGTCGCTGGAATCAGGAATGAAAATAATAAAGGAAAAAAGACGATCATTTGCAGGGGAAAATAAAGGAAAAGGAAATGAAATCTTAGAGAAACAAACACCAGTTTAAAAATTTACGTATGTGTTGTACGTTCGCGTCTGTTCCACATTATCATTTCTCCTTCGAGTTCTGGTGTTAAGTGTTCTATCTGGTTCACCTGATAACCTTTAGAGTGAAGCAAATTCCGACAATCTCCATTAACTTTTACAAAACCGCAGACAAACCGTTTTGCACTTTTACCGCCTTCGTCAAAATTATCCCCTATTATTTTCACCTTCTTCTTCGGTCTTTCTCTTTTTTTCCTTTTCTCACTGTGACTCCAAGTCCATAGAATTGCAGTTGGTCCATCAGAGACCAATTATTGCAGTTTTTTCTTTAATTAAACCTCCCAAAATCCGAATTTAAATTTGTTACACCAGGAGGTCATTAATAATCTTCGTTAGAATAATTAAAATTACAACTGGGTCCCTCTACGATTTGAAAAATCCGCTTCAAACTGTTTTGGATCTGCTTTCGATTTTCGATCAAGTCAGATCCAAATTGTAACCGTGATTAAACAATTTCGAATGGAATTTCCACAGAACTTCTAAATCTGCGAATATAAGGAAGCGGATCCAAGCGTGGTCCAGAAAATTCTGCTTCCTTTTCAGGTATTTACTGACAAGGAATTCCAGAAAAAATGTTTAAACCGTAGCTTGGGCTTGCCTGTATATCATTTTCCTAACGGTTATTGCATTCACCGAAAGCAGGATATTGCATGTAGGGAAAAATCGGCGAGATTAATGAGCCCCTTTATTAATTAATGACACCCTTTATGTACGGTAATTCCGTTGGAATACCAACGCGGAGACAAAGTCACTGGAAAAATTCCGATGTTTCCTCGAGAATCTCGGGATTTACATTAAAACTCCTAAGTATATATTACATAAGAAGCAAAAAATTGTTTTTTGGATTTATGTGCATTTAATCCCAATAATTTGGTTCTCATTTGGGTGATTTTAATTTTCAAATTTGCATTCATCTCGGTCAAAAGAAATTCGATATTTATTTATTAAATTTTGTTGGAAATTGTAATATTCGATTACAATAATACCCATTGATGCAGGCACTTCAAATCAGTGTTAAACAAATAAGTAACGTGTTGACTGTACCAATCGTGGAGGTGTTAACCTGGCACTGTATTGCGACGAAACTATAGACTACCTTATTCTTTTGTACCGAATTAGCAAGATTAGGATATAAATATTTGACAATTCCAAGAAAATAGCTTAACAATTTGCTAAAGAAATTAGCAACCGATTCTAAAGCCTCCAATTATATATCTCGTTTTCGAAAAATAGTATCTTCGGTTGTCGTGTAAGAATAGTTGTGGAATTTGGAATAAAACTTTTTTATTTTCTTTTGTAATATTATACATAATAATAATAACAATTTATTATAGAATATATTTTTTTTACGAAAATAAGATTTTAAAGGAGTCACACCACTTTACTAACTTTTACCCCTAAAATTCTGAAATCATAATTTTCTATTCGCTGTTTATTGTAATAATATACATAATCATAAGAATCTTCTATAAAAAATATATCGAAAGATTTTTTGCTAAACTCGCATTACTTCTTATTATTTCTGAAATAAAATGTCGAAAATTTTGGGGACGCCCTAATGTAACACTTAAATGAATTCCAAGCTATTTTAAAGTGACGGAAGTTGTAGGATTTTACTTTCAATGGGCTCGTTAACGATATATATTATAAACACATTGTTCTCCTTAATAAGCATCAGGACAACTCAATTTATTCAGGCACATATTTGGTTAAGTTTTAATCGCAAGTGTTTTGATTGATGCATAATCAATCATCAATACTTGAAAGATGAGTAATATCCGTCCTTGCTGGTATCTGGCTGCGTATACGATATTCTATATGCGTAAACGCAAATATGCGGTGCTATAAAAGCCTAAACATGTGCGCCGCAAGAATCTCTTTCATTTCGAGCGTCATATCTTTGTCATATTTATTATCACTAGCAACAACGCGATCGTTGCCGGCACGCTTTTTACGTCTTAGTGACAGTCATGTAAATCTTTGAGTGATTATAATTTGGAATTTACTGAATTCAAATTGAAGCAATATCTAAAAAATCGACTTTTGGAAACAAGTCTTGGGCAGTTTCGGGAGACCCATATCTGATGTATTTTTTCGCGGGGAATCCATTTTCATTATCAAAGTTCTGGATTTCCAACGGGAGATACGATTTTTGCTCGATTTTCCTAAAAAAATCTGCTTTTGAAGACGTTCCGTTAGGATTTCGTCAAATTTGACCTTTGCAATCGATTCTACGGGAAAAATTACCCCTAGAAATGACTTGTCCAACCCCATTATTGAAACTTTAATTTTTACCCCATTTTGGGAGGAAGTGGTAGAGGTATGCCCCAAAAAAATCGACTTTTGGAAAAATTTTTTTCGCACATTCGGGAGACCCATATCCGATGTATTTTTTCCCGAGGAATCCATTTTCATTGTCAAAATTCCCGAAATCCAACGGGGAAATGCCTTTTTTCCTCAAAAAACCTACTTTTTACCGACTTCCGCTAGGATTTCATCAAATTTGACCTTTGGAATCGATTCTACGGGAAAAATTACCCCTAGAAATGACTTGTCCAACCCCATTTTTGAAACTTTAATTTTTACCCCATTTTTGGGGGAAGGGGTAGGTATGCCAAAAAATCGACTTTTGAAAAAATTTTTTTCGCACATTCGGGAGACCCATATCCGATGTATTTTTTTCCGAGGAATCCATTTTCATTGTCAAAATTCCCGAAATCCAACGGGAAATGCCTTTTTTCCTCAAAAAACCTACTTTTTACCGACTTCCGCTAGGATTTCATCAAATTTGACCTTTGCAATCGATTCTACGGGAAAAATTACCCCTAAAAATGACTTTACCAACCCCATTTTTGACACTTTAATTTTTAACCCATTTTTGGGGGAAAGCCACGGTATTTTCAAAAAATCAGTATATTATACGCATTTGTGCATTGTGAGATCATATCTTTTATTTTATTGGTACATATTGTACACGAAGAACCCTTGATACGAGGCTCTTCATACGTACGATTTTGTACTCAGAAAATAGTATTTAATAATTACTATCCGAGTAGGAATTTTCATTGATGCTATTTATTGATAACCTTTTGTTTCGATCGATATTTAAGATTGCGGAAGATAATTATGGGAGTAATCATTTGCTTATTTCTAGTTTAGTTAATTCCTCGGGATAACTGTTTATCCATTGAAGTGTAGATCAGAAAAGAAAGATAAGCTCTTAACTACCATTTCTTTTCTTCAACTTCAGCAGTATCGGGAAGGTTGCAACGATCCATGCGTCTGCTTCGTCTCACTCTAATCCTTGCTCGCTTATTACACTTATCCACGGCCTAAACGTTTATCAGCCTCCAATTTCATACAACGTTTTAACAAAAGTGTATAAATTATATTTTCATTAAGTTCGCGAGCATTATTCCGCTTCTAGGGACCCTATTTTGCTGTAATAAAATTCCAGGAATCCGATTCTGCTGTTTAGTGGGTCAAAATATCCAGCTTTGGGGTTACAGGAGCTTTATTTTGCTGTTCACGAATTTTGTGGATCAAATTTCGCTGCGTCATGTCACAGGAGTTTAATTTTGACGCCGAGAAATTTTTAAAGACCCAATTTTCCTACACTGGGGCATTAGTATCCCTATTTTGCTCCATTCGTAACTAAAAAAGGCCCATTTTTTCAATGCCAATTCCAGAAATTTAAAAAGGACGATTGAGTTCATATTAAACTAACGGCGGTTGAAAAAAAAACCGTGTATCAATTTTTCGCAAAAGATGTTGTTTCAGTAAAATTGCTTTATGCCGTTTCTGCAGTAAACAGTGGTGTCCCGTATCTGTGGCCGTATATTTTCCCGGCAAATCGTATAAATCCAAATGACTTGGGTTACGATTTTCTCGCGAGGAATGTGTAATTATATTATTGAAATCGCATAAAACAGCCGCGATATTTGATTCAAGGGGGAATTATTGCTTCTCTTTCGTCTTTTCATGAAACATGCGAACCGCGATAGCGTTCAGATATATGTGTGAAAGGATTTGTAATTTCTCTTAGTTAAGATACATTACTTAGAGTTTTGTCATAATTTATCATTAAAGGAAAGGAGAAAGAGAGGGCAGAGAAAGATTCAAAGTATGCGGTAACCGAGGCGTGGTGATATTACAATTATTATTTTTTTCCCTAGGAAGGAAAACATTCCTCGGTTACTTATGTTTACGAGTTTCCCTGGAAATTAGTTACGAGCATGTGGCACAAATCTTACTAGATATCCTATCGCGGGATCTCTTTTAATGGTGCAGAAATGTAGGATCGGAAGAAATCAGAGGAGAGTCAATTTTGCAATGCCGCGGCGGTTGTTTCGCCGCAAAGGACGAATTTTACTACGTTACAGCAATTGTTGAAGTCCAGGAAGTTAATTTTATTACGTTAAGGTGATTTCTGATACGAAGCATGCGAATTTTGCTACGGTATAACAATTTTGAAGCGTAAGAAGCAAATTTTATTACGTTGTAATGATTTTTGGAACGTAGATTGTGCATTTTACTACGTTACAGCAATTACAGGGGAAGAATTGGACTTCGCAATATAAAAAAATTATTAAAGTTCGTAAAAAGCAAATTTTTGCTATTTTAATTTTATTAACAGCAATAATACCCCTTTCGGCAAATATTCTTCGAGTGACATTTCTGGGAAGTTCACGAACGATATAAAATAAAAGATTTATGATAATCGCTCCACTAGTTTTTGAGCAAAATCCTATTCAAGGGGTTGGGATAGACATTTTGATATTTATGGGTATAGATAATAGCTGGGACTATGATAAATTGATAAATCTACGTCATGGCCTCGCTATTTCCCTCGATTCTTTCTCTGTCTTTACAAGTATCTTAACATGGGGAGAGATTGACGACTCGGTTGTGATTAAATCGTGTCAACTGCGTTCCAGGTGCTTCTTAAGCACTCTTCGATCCCTTGGCAATCGGCAAAAGGTATACGTTACTGTGACGAGAATACGAAATGTATTTAAAACTAGTATGTATCAAATCACCGGGAAGGCAAAATATGTGGAATGCAAAAATAAAGGGTTTAGAAATTACAACACGACGTGACGTTGAAAGCCGTACGCGTATATGAAGAATTCGATATTCCTATATGGGATTTTATACGTCACTTATTTGCTAATTCCTCAGCTAGCCAGGATGGCTGCATAAAGTGCGTCAAATACACGGGAAATGCTTTCATGTACTTACTAGTAGTTATTCTGCGTAATGTTTTACAAGTGCCATTAGATAGGTACAGGTTTTTATTGTACTACAACCTACTGTAACGTCCTGATCATTACCATAAATAATCCCATGGAATGTAATTGTTAGATGATTCGAAAATTTCGAATACGAAATGACTCTGTTACAGAAAATTGCACAGGCGGAAAATTAATTTTTTTATCGTGTGAATCTAATTTTCTATGGCAACTTGTACAACTTGGGAAATTAATTTTATAGCGTTTTTGTAATTTCTGGCAACTCCAGATTCGTAACGAATTTATCTATCTTTTTGTTTTTTATTTCGAATAATATATTATTACTTTATTTTTTATTTCATTAAATCATTCATTAATGAAATAAAAAATCAGTAACGAATTCTAAAATACGGATTTTTTTGAAAACAACTTCGCGAGGTTTTCCTTGAACCAGTGTTCTATTTAAGAAATCTTTATTCACTCCAACTGGTTGTTTGCATTTTATTTTTTACCGTAGAATTTTGGATGTTTATAAGGAACAGAGTAATAACAGGAAACTTACAAACTCGTTTGTATTTTATAATAAAATTTCAATTCTACTAAAATTACATGCCGAGTCTCTTTTTACTGTCCACTGCTATTTCAAGGCAAACGCAAGCAATTAAACTGTTTCAAATTTTTTATTTCGGGTATATATTATACATTCATACGTGAGCACCTGAAACACGTATACCCGAAATGTAAATACATATACATATACATATATACGCAGATATGCACTAAAGTGTTAATGCAACTTTGCATTTAAGGTAGGTACTTCTTTTTTTTAAAAATGCCTTTACCTGCACTGCTGCATTTGATAACAAATTAAACATACCTTTGAGGTTTCGGAGATTGGAGAATGTGGTTAAGGAAGAAAAGGTCTTTAAACAAACATCAGGTTTGTGTCGATGTATTTTTAATGTTTCTTTACTACGTTCTTATACACTATACGTTAATCGACTGCCAAGGTCTTACCGGATTAAGTGAAACGTAGGTATCTTGTAAGAGTAAATCGTTATGTAACAAATGGTTCTTTTCCTTATCAGTATTCCCTTTTCACTAATTTGTGTTTTTCTATCATTTTTTAGCTTCGAAAAGAAATGTTGAGGAAATGGGAAATAATTTTCGTGCATTTGTTAACAGTCATCCAGAAAAATCCTAGCAAATTTTACCGTGTAATCGAAATTTGTACGATATAAGAATATAAAAATGTTCATTGAAAAATGTTTATCCGGAAACAGAAAAAACTCCTCCTCTTAATTCGTTGGTTGCGAGGTCTTTATGAGCTCGCTTTTATACCGATCGTAAAAAACTTGAAAATGGAATTACAAAGGTTGGCATTCGTCATAATTCATTATCTTATCCAGGATTTTCTGATTGTTTGATTACTCATACTTACAATTAGTAAGAAAAAAAAATAGTGTATTTACTCTGTTGCATAGTGAAGCCATAAACCTTGCAGTTCCACGATTGTGTGTTGCAGGATTAGGGGAAGGAAATGCGATAGGGAAGAGGACTGAAAGCTTTTCTCGGAAGATTGAAAATATCGCGAAGCAAATCTCAAGATTAGGGTAAGAGCAGAAGTGAGACAAAATCCTGAGACGCAAATTTGAGATTCACGAACCCTGAGAATCTTATAAGAAGGAAGTTTGGATCCACCTAAGATCTTCATTGTTTCTTAATGTTACGCGAGTTTTAATAAAGATTCCCCAATATTTCGACACCTTCGCGCCTTTCCAGGAACAATGGTTTTTAAAATGACACGACTGTCCTCTAGAACGTCGTAGAATTCCTGGAACTGTATTCTCGCAACATCCTTTTTTGATATGGAGAAATGCGTAGTAAAATGCCTTTTTCTTCTTCTTTGTCGTAACACGGACAAATAAAAGAAAGGATTGCAAAAAGGTGTGATTGGAAAAGAGAAAAAATGCAACTCTAAGAATACTATGGAATTGTAGAAGAGAGCTCGAGGGGTTAATGAAGTTTGCGTAATCAACGTATCGTGTAAAAGCCTTGAAAGTGCACATCTTCCAAGTCTGGAAAATGCATTCTGGTATAAGTTGTAACGCAAATGCATACACGGGCGTGTGTGTGTGTGTGTGTGTGTGTGTATTATATATGCACACATGCATTAAAAAGTTCTTCTTTTATCTACTTTTTTTTTCTACTCTATCTGCCTCTCTGTGTTTCTTTATCTCTCTTTTTACGTGCATGTGCATACAAAAAACACGAAGCTTTGGTTCACTGGATGGAGTAGATGGATGGCTGTGCAGATGGATGGATGGATGGACGGATGATTGGTTGGTGGGTCGCTCGGTTGGTTGGTTGGTTGGTTGGCTGGTTGGTTGGTTGGATAGCTAAACTATACGATAAGAGTTATAATCATTAAACCGAAGCGACAACAAAGTTATATATGTATGAGGAGAAGAAGACGACACATTGTCTCTCGATGACGGAATGTAATATGTCCTTCGACACGAGAAGGAGTAGCGAGATTCCTTCTATTTATCACGTCTTTCGTCGTTGTCACTTTACAGTGCATCCACGATTACATTCTGCATTCTTATAATGGTGTAACTTTTGCGTAAAAGATAGACGTGCATTCGTGAATGCACATTTCTCTCGTTTAGGTTTACTCATTCTGCTCTTACACATCTCTCCCTGAGTTCTATCCCTTTTATACAGAACTCTGACGTTCGAGTCTTCGAGATTCTATCTATTGTAATAGGGGGAAGATGAGACTGGCAAAAACAATGTAAAAGGTCGTTGTAATGTTGGATCACGGTTGTTATTGCAAAAGTCAGAACCATAATTCTGATACAAAGTCCGATGCGCCACCGATTGCGTTTTTTCCAGACTAAAAAAATAAAGGTACATACGAATAATTCGGTTTCTTGTTGATTCCAGCAAGAATGTAATTAGAATTACTATATATTTTTTTCAGTGCACTTTCCAGATTTTTTGTTTGAAATTCTCGCTCGGAATTTAAAAAACAAATTGTTTATCCGAGAAGGGACTATTTATTTGAGCAATTTGAGTGCCAAGCGTCGCGATCGCATTTCTTCCGTCCTGTGTCCAAAAATGGACACTTGTGGACTGTGAAGTCGGCTCGGTTCTTGTCGATGCGTGTCTTTACGGTTACCGTTCCGTCTTAGGTAAATTAAAACAGAATTGGGGTGGTATTACACTTTATAGGTATACGCGTTTCTATTTTTATAAACACCAGCAACAACATTTGGGAGACACTTGTCCGATGGGTAGGTGTGCCCAAAAAAATCGACATTTGGAAAAATTGTTTTCGCATATTCGGGAGACCCATATCCGATGTATTTTTTTCCGAGGAATCAATTTTCATTGTCAAAATTTCCAAAATCCAACGGGAAATACAATTTTTCCGCGAAAAACGTACTTTTTTCCAACTTCCGCTGGGATTTCATCAAATTTGACCTTGGGAATCGATTCTACGGGAAAAATTACCCCTAGAAATGACTTGTCCAACCCAATTTTTGAAACTTTAATTTTTATCCCATTTTTGGGGGAAGGGGTATGTATGCCCAAAAAAATCGACTTTTCGAAAAGTTTTTTCCGCACTTTCGGGAGACCCATATCCGATGTATTTTTTTCCGAGGAATCCATTTTCATTGTTAAAATTCCCGAAATCTAACGGGAAATGCCCTTTTTACTCAATAAACCTACTTTTTACCGACTTCCGCTAGGATTTCATCAAATTTGACCTTTGCAATCGATTCTACGGGAAAAATTACCCCTAGAAATGAGTCGTGCAACCCCGTTTTTTAAACTTTAATTTTTATCATGCCGGGGTATAAATTGAAATAAATCACACAAACTTACAGGTTTCTTCCCAAAATGTTTTTCTAAAATTACAGGATGTTTCAAATCATACGTAATGTGCGAGATTCGGTAAGAATCTGACACAACATCTTCATTACTGAATGGAAGCGTCGAATAAATGGGCACCGAGTGCATGGTAATATTGATAAATAATATATTACAATATTCGATACTACGGTAGTTGAATAAGAAATAGAAGGAGACAAGCAACGGCAAGCAGACTTTAGTTAGCTCATATAATGTAACTACTGCTGCTGCTGCCGCCCCTACAACGATAATCCTGCAGGCAGCACACATGTGTTACTTTCACGCTCCATGTGGCAAAGATAATATGGATATAAATTCCAAACGCGGTGTCTCTTTCTTACTAAAATCCAATTTAACTTGAATGCAAAGGAATATATACATATATATGTATATGTAGCGCATGATTGGATCTATCGACTTGTTAAGTGTGTATTTCATACCGGCTGCTCTAACTAGATCTTATAATTTTGTTTACTTTCCACGTATAACAAGACGAAGCGCTGATCAATGGCTCTGCTTCGGTTTATTAGAATAATACAGTGAATGCGAGAACAGAATCGCTACCTAATATTTCCTTTTTCTGCCTCGCGCGTTTATAAATAATTTGCCGAGGATTTCTGAATTACCGAATTTGAGGAAAATGGAGAACATAATGAGTCAGTGGCAATTTAGAAGGAGTAAATTGAAACTAATAAGCGATTTGACTTGGTTTGATCCGATGAAGAGGAAAAACAAATAAAAGAGAGCGAGAGAGGGATGCAAATTTATTTATGATCCCACAAATTTGTGGGTCAATGTGGTCTAAGGACGAAACAATAATACAGAAAATTAAGAAAAATAGTAAGAAAAAAAGAGGATAGAGAAGTGATACCGAAAAGAAAAAAATAAATGTGTCTGACCGATTCCAGCAGTAGCCTCAGAAATTAAATACTCGAGATGATGGCAATTGAGAGAAAGAGAGACAGATTGTATCTTACAATTAGTGCAAACTGGAAGGCAATAGTGGTCCAAAGTATAAATAGAAAGAAAGAGAAAAAATATGGGAAAAAATAAAAATGAATGATGAAATTTACAGAATTAGAACTCTAAGAAATGCAAGAAAAATAGAATAGATTCTACTCTCTTATATTATTAAGACTCAAAATTCGTCGAATTAAAAAACAATGAAATACGAAAAATAAATAATAAAATAAATAAACTGAATAAATATATTATAATACAAATAATACAAACACATACAAATCATTTTTTTTAGTAATTTTGACAGCTTCTATTAATTTTCCAAATTTGTCACATTCACTAAAAATCCGACAAAAATTCGAAATATTTACAGTTTCTCTACGTCAACACTGCACAATCTCATTTTTCCAGTTACTTTTACCGTGCATTAAGTACCCGATGCCTTCACCATAAACAATTATGACTGCATATTAAAGAATACTGATTAACCTAGTCGTTAATTACCGCAAAAAGGAGAAGAACGAGAGAACAGGAGAAGTAACAAAACGTTAAAAACCTGTTGCGTTAAGTGAAATGTAATCAATTAATATATATAAACTCTTTTTGTCAGCGCAGGAAATACAAGAAATTCCTGATAAAATTGTTGTCGATGTCGCTGAATGCTATTAAATTTCTCTCCTCTTTCATTTCTACGTGTGATCGGTATAAAATGAGAATTTGTTTCTTTTTTCTTAATTAAAAGTATTTTATACCCAGCTTCATCGTCCGCTGCATTGTAAGAAGCACAAAAAAGATATCGTGCCTTTAACTTCTCGGTGCATACAGATGCATTTATATTTATACGTATTGCTTATATATATATATATGTATGCATAGTTACGCGTACTTTGTGCCATCCTTAATGTGAAAGTGAATCTATCTATTTGAACAGCTGCTCAAATAAAGTTTCTAAAGTCACTGTATTATATTGACCT
Source organism: Gasteruption jaculator (assembly GCA_949825005.1). Classification (NCBI taxonomy): domain Eukaryota; kingdom Metazoa; phylum Arthropoda; class Insecta; order Hymenoptera; family Gasteruptiidae; genus Gasteruption; species Gasteruption jaculator. The sequence goes on from OX463770.1 coordinate 8,641,244, forward strand.
GTATTGTATAAATTTCTTTAATGGGCGCAACGCTGCAAAAAACATCCCGTGTTAATTGTGAAAATCTATGCTAGTTTTTTCCACTTTGGACGTTAATCGAAGCTTCTCTCCCATCGTAACACTGCTCGGAGTAAAATTAACACCGAGTGGATCAGGAAATAACACCAAATTATATCGCGTGTCACAAAATAAAATTTTATATTTTTTGGGAAACCAAAGATTCAGAAAAGAAATTAAAAAAATATCTTATCGAATTTTCACTTTGATCTGGATCTTCAATTTTTATGGTTACCCATAAAAATTGTATTATTTAAAATAAAAGCTATGGTACCCCTAAGACCCCGTTTCAATTTGGATCCTGTTAAACTCAAATTCAGATTTTACAAATTTTGAACCTGAATCTGGATTCGTTCTTATTTCCAGGTCATTGCCATACTCAAGTTCTCGAATAAGGATGCACTGTCTTATGGCGGATCCGAATGACGTATATTTTAGCACCATATTTTGTCAAGAGAAATTCCTTCGGAGATAAAATTTAAAAAAAAATTGCTTTCAGGCCAGGGGTGAAGAATCCCGGAAATGTCCGCGTCTTCGAAAAATGTAACTTTTAAAAAATTGCCCTCCACTACCTAGCGGAGAACTCGCTGATCAAAGTTACCGCGAACTTCAGTTACACGAGCGGAAGATAATACGCTTTTTTTTCAGCCTTCGTTGTATAATTATTTGAAAGTAAAGGCTTCTTTCTCCTCGATATTGTAATATAAGGTAGTGTAAGGACAGACAAAAAAACCACGATGCGATATAAAGTAAAGGTCGGGAAGACAGTTAAACGCTTTTCGAAACGATTGTAATGCTTCAACACCGGTACGAGCAATAATTGTGTTGCACTCATATATATCACGTAAGCGTGAAATATGCGAGTAAAGATTATATGAGAAAAACCTTCAACGCAAATACACACCCATACACACACACACACACGTTACCCTTTTTTTTACTTCGGTAAATAGCAATAAAAACTTCCAGACCAATGAATAATATCTTTACAACAACAACAAATATTTGATTGAAGTCTTATTCAGCTGAAATTAGCAATAATTATTTGGATACTACAAAGGGGACCTTAAACTCGTTCTTAGAAATTTCGAAGGCCGTTGCCGATATTTTTGTGATTGTTTTTATCAGATTTTATTTTTAATAAACTTGTAATTTTTTGTCGAAGTTTGACGAATAAAATCTACAGGATTCAGTAATTTTTGAGGGAATTGGAAAAATTTCTATGGAGATTCCTAAAAATTGGGCACGAAAGAAAATTAGAGGACCATTATAGGAATTGTTATTTTTACGGTTACCCAAGAACACCGCTAAAAACATAAATGAATAGTCAATACAACAAATATAAAAAAAATAAATATTTATATAAATAAAATTTTCAAACTATTTTAATATTGTTTAAATCATCGTGTTTCGCTAATAATACAAAATTTACAAATTCATTTTCGATTTCGGTTAGTTTTAAAAATAAGATATCGACCGTTCCTTGATTTAATAAAAATTACTAAATAAATAATATACCTACGGTCAGTGATTGGAACACAGCCAACAAAGAAATTCAGTGTTACATAATGCATTTTTCCCCAGATTTTTTGATCCAGAAAATTTTACGTCAAAAAACTAGTTCGACATATCCCAGATTGGCAAATCCTTAACCGCGTTAATTTCAAAAAAATACTTATTTCTCCCCCTCCTTTGTTTTTATTGTTTCTGTATCATTCAACGGCAATAATAACGAACTCGTGCTCTGATTAACAGAAAGTTACGGTATCTTACGCACGTTGTCATCATTCACAACGGTAAGATGGTAAGATGGACTTCTACTTATGATGATAATGACGATGATTATGATTGTTGTTGCCATTGTTACTGTTATTACGGGAAACAATGGCGTTTATCACACAAGTCTAATCGCTAAAAAGGTTAAACGAAGTACAAGGCGTTAAATCGTAACGACACATAACGACATAACTTCCAATGCAACGTGTTTATCTGGACACACGTATACACACAGGTGTATTTAGCAATATTATTAAATTTCCTACGCATTGCAATTGAAGATTGTGTTAAGAGCATACGAACAATTTAATTTCTTTCATAAAAAAGTATCATGTGCTAATTTACGTGCTATAAGTAGAAACGGAACTCCGATACGAAACGTATCACAGGTATACTTTCACCTTTTCATTCCAAGAGGGCACATTTATTTCACGTGTTCGTTTCAATTGATTAGTAATAATCGTCTGATGTGTATATTAACAGAAACTTCGGCTGTATAGGAAGTATAGAAAAAAAGGAAAGAGAATGTCACAGAGGGACAAAAATGTGTCCCATTGGAGAGAGAGAGACACGAAATATAAATGAAACCGTGTTAGGTGCAATTGGAGTATTTTTTTAGTGAATTTTCGAGGACAATAAAATGCAAAAATAAAAATAATGATTTGTAGTCTTAACTTTCTTCTGTATTTTTCAAGAACATTTATAAATAAAATTGTCCCGCGGATACCATTTAACATTTTCGACTGTTGATTATTTTTTCTGTTGATTTTGAGGAGCAAATTGTCCTAAAAAATTTTTGAGGACACTTAAGGACATTTTGGGGATTTTTATTAAAAAGGAGGAAAATGATTTGGCGACTACATTCATCGCGAAAATGTAGTTTCCATTTTTTCGAGGGCATTCTCTACGAAGGGCGTATATATGCGTCTCCTGCAACGAAAGGGTTACAACCGGAACAAAAGTACGCAATAAAATGGGAACTCGAAAACTGATAAAGAAAGGCCAATAAGTAGCACTAGGAAATGGTTAAAAAATAAATAAGTGTCGATATCTAAGAATGCTAGAAATCTAGAATGGAGTGAATTTATGTTACTTGTTTATTAATACATTCATATTCTGCCTCAATCTACCGCACACTTACGTACAATTAAGCACGTGTACTGTACATGCAGAATCGCAGCTGTAACGTGAAATATATAAAATCGTGCATGCGTATCAATTTCATATAAGGCTCATTAGATATTCAATTCCCACCTACTATATGCAGGTACTAATTGCAACTTGGAATAATAACCTACTGAGGTTGTCTCTTGAGGCGATGCGGGAGTGATAGCAAAATAACGTATATGTATATACAAATCTGATTTCGTGTTCCCATTTATCAATTATGATACCTACTGGAGTGGAAAAGAATTAGTGGTACAAAAGTACCTTGAAAGTTCCTGAGAACATGTGTCGATAAGCAGTTCTTTCTGTAAGACTAATTGGATGCGCTAATGGAAATTTATTATGTCTTGAGATGCATTTCAGACTTCAATTTTTGAAGTGGATGCATCGATACGGATTTTGATGGATTATGATGGTAACGTTTAATTTATGTTCAGAAAAAAAATTGTAGATTTTGCCATATAAGCCAAAAATTCGTTTTTTAATTATAAATGTGGAAGACGCATTCCCTTTTCTGAAATGTCAGTGTTTTTGAAAAATATTATTTTTGACATAGACTTTTTTTTTAATTTCGCGATAATTACAATTAATATTGATTATGATTATTGATAAGAATTTTCTGTTCCAAAAACCCAATATTTTCTTTGCACTGTTAGATCGCCACTGGTGCGACAATCAAATTTCTCCCTAATATTCTTGAGTCACCTCTGACGTAAGAATTTATTTAGTTCATAGGACGACAGACTTGGACGAGAGCAAACGAGGAAAATAATTACGGGGCAAATGGGTTAATCAATTTCTCTTTAAATAAATTGGACGTACGAACCAACGAAACACTTATCGGGGAGCATTCGAATAAATGTTTCTTCGTTTCAATGGAAGTTTTTCTCTTCTCAGCGCGAATTTAGTTTTTGACAAGCGAAAATCTAGGATCACTGCATTCGCAATAGATCAGCTGACGCAACATTAGTGTCTGCTCCAGTCGTTACGATTTCGACGCAAGACTGGCTCTCTTTTTCTGCAGCTATTTACATAAACGTGGAACATAGGTATGCCCCGGTAATTTTCTTTTTTTATCTGTTCGCAAACTATCAAAAAATACCGCTTCTGGACGGCCCGTATTCGAAAACAACACACGCAGCCTCGCGAGTCATACTCTCCGATATAGAAAGTGCCTTTATGTACTTTCTTCTTACGAGCGATTACGTATTAACTTTAGCCAGTTCAAAGAACCATATATTCATGTATGTGTACATATATACGAAGAAACTTGATATTTTTACGATTCCCTAGTATTTGTTTTGCTTTCCGAGTCGAAATCTTCGGAAAACCCCATAATCGCACGTATTCGTAGACGAAATATTTCGCAGAATTAGACTATGCTGTTATATAATCGCAGAGAGTTTGATAAGGACAACAGAAATCAGATCTGAGAGTATCAAATTCTGCGAATCGTGAAAAGCCTTTCATCTGTCGCAAACCATGGGAGAAAAAGAATTGTATTTCAATAAGAACACACCTGTAGGAATAAATTATTAGCAAAGAACAATAAAATTCCTAATTTTGGAAAATTCACAAGGTAACTTAGGAGACAGTGGTTTAGAATGATTTAAAAAATCAAGGTTTGAAATTTCAACTGTGTGGAAAATGGTAATACATTCCAGCAAATTTATTAAATGATAAAATCTTATTTGAAACTATTAATATGTAAAAAGAGGTAAAAAATATTTTGATCTAAATCCAAAAAAAGTTTTTACAAATTTTTGAAGAAAGAATAAAAAAATAAAATACACTAGTAATTTTTAAAAAATATTAAAAAATTGGAAATTATTTTCGTTAGAATAGAAATGAATGTAGGGTAAACGTCTGCAATAGTAGACTTTGGAAAACGTCTGAATATCGTTTTTGAGATCATTGATCGAATGCAAGTATGGCAGAAATCTGGAAGAGCTTTGAGACCATATGTCGCGATTCTTATTGTTAGTGAAAGTTCAAAGTCTGCGACAGACTTGCTGGACAACCACTTGTTTCTACGCAGGTTCTTATTGTCTTGGACCGATCAAAAAGTGACCTTGTGTAACAGTTTGAAATGTCTGGTTATGAAGTCACTGCAGAAGTTGCTACAAAATAATACAGAGGTAAGACGGCTCTGAAGAAACTGGTCTATTTATTCTAACCACGTAACCATTGTTAAGTTTAGTTGTGAGAGAATGAAACTTTCCTAATTTTCAGCCACCGAATAGCGAGAAAATCGAAAAGCTCGGGTTCGCGATTCTCGAGTCACTTCTCACATAGGAAGAAGACAAAAAAATATAATAAATTTGGAAATAGTATTATAGGAAGTTTTATAGTATATATATAGACGTGTGAATTTTGTCGACATTGAATTTAATACGCGTCTGACTCATACATAAAAAAAAATCCAACATATTTCTTTTCAGCTGTTTCTAAAATCATTTACCAGGGTAGGCATGAATTACGGCTGAATCTCGTATAATTTTCACTCCAAAACGTATCCGATTCTCATCTGGGTATAATCGTTTCTCACTTTTGTGCATTTTTTGTATTATTTCACTATTCCTACCTGCAGTAATTTCTCGTTAATTTCCTTTTCCTACTTGAAATGATATATTAATTATTTTAATAAATAAATTCTCTTTTATTTTTGTTGCTAATTATTTTATTAATTGGCCAGCAGGGATTCGCTGGGGTGAGTGCTGGGCACAGTTCACAACACAACTAGGGTCAATGCTGGGCCACCGTACATTCCTACCGGATTTACTTCACTAACGGATCGTTAATTTCCTTTTCTAAGAATTTTTCCAATTAAATAACAAAAATGACGGCCACTAAAAACGCTACAATAAAAAAAATTCCCGTAAAATTTAATCGAATTTAAAAAAAACCGTGTAAATATAAAGGAATAATCGCAGAACTCTTTCAGCCGAATTTAAAAAGATCAGGCTCAAAATCGGGGTCTCGAATTTGTCTTAAATTCGCATTTTGGATCGAATTTCTCGAATTTTTGTGATCTTCGAAAAGTGCAATTAAAAGTTCGAACGAATTTAAATTCTACGTTTGCGAAGACCCTAAATTTTAGGGTCCTAGTGAAATTTGCCTTTCTTCGATGGATCCTTTGCATATGTGTGCGAAGTTCTGGTACCAATATTTACAAGTCCGCAAGAAGAAGCGTGATAATTACCGTAAGTTGTGTTTTATCCGGTGCAATAGCCGTGATTTCAATCGGTCTGGGATCGGGTACATTAGCTCTATTTAAAATAGCTGCTGGCACTTTAGCCACCAGAGACAATCTTCTCGTGAGACGTCTGCCTAATTCAGCACGTTTACGAACTCTCACACGAGGTCCGGTGCCTTTATAACTCAATTCTGCTCTTAACGACATTTTTCTTCCCTTGTCTTCAAAATTAGGCACGATGCAATTATTCCATTCACGTACGTCGAAAACTCACTTCTCGCGCTACCACTTCACATATTAAATCCTCTTCCTTATCATCCTTTACTTCCTCTGCTTTTTTGCCAACCCACGAACTTTTGCATACCCAATTTCCTCGAAATTTTCAGTTCTTCTCTGCCTCAAAAGCTCAAACGCACGATCCAACTTTCTAAACTCATGCTTATACGTTATCGAAGTATATCATCTTCTGCTTATTTCACACCTCACGTGTTCGTATCACGTTAAACACAACTTTTCACTATTCCAAATCCGACGAGAATCTTGGACGGAATTAAATTCATCGGAGCTATGGTTTTTTCCTTCATTGGGAAAATTTTTCTGGTTGCAAAAACCAGAATTTGTAAAGGTGGTAATATAAAAATTGCGTAAATGCAGTAGGAACATAAAATTATAACGATTTATATAAAAAAAATTCCGCGAATTACGACGTTCATTTGATTTTGCTGAATATTTCTTCTTTTTGTTATATAAGTATTGGAAAATTGACACTGGAAATGGAAAAGTCTTGAACACTTAAAATTGTCTTTTTTTAAGGATATATCGATCCCTTTATCACTGCGATACTGATTAGGATGATAATTTGTATTTCTACAATATTATTATGATTATTATTATATATTTTCTCCTTTCGCAATTTTCCAGATCGTTGAGAAAAATCTTTCAAGTCAGGGTCACCGGGCACAATAAAAATACGTCGTTACAATAAAATTCTAAACTACAATGACTTTGAAAAAAAATTAAAACTCGATATTTCGTTGGTATCGATACAATTTTGTTCCCATTCAAACTTTTCCGTGGGTTACGCCTACTCTTCTTTCATATATTCCGAAATGGTCATTGAAACTGAGACAAAATTTGAAGAATCGAATTCGTCTTCTTCCTCGTCACTTGAACCTGTCCTTTTCCACCATAATTCATTTCCTTCATCACTATTTTGAATTTCTACAATATTATTATTATTATCACAATATATATCCTCCTTTTCTGAATTGTTAAGAAAAATTTGTCAGGTCAGCGCAATCAGAAACAAAAAAAATACGTCGTTGCAATAAAATTCAAAATTGTAACGATTTTCATAAAAATGAGAATCCAATATTTTTGGGTGTTTTTTTATTTACTATCCAAACTTAATCACACCTTGCTCCTTTTTGGTAAGAAAAAAATATATATATTTTTGAAAAAATTCGTCGTTGGCACCAGCAACAAAATCAAATAATCGAGTTTGTCCTTTTCGATCCCTTTAATCGCAACAACAACGTCGATGGTAATAATAACACTGTATTGTCACATTGTTGTTATTATATTTATCCTCTCTTCGCACTTTTTCAGATCGAAAAAGGGAAAGGCGATCAGATATATATCGAATCGGATCGTGTCGTGTCGTATTGTATCGTATATGCACAGTAACAGAGTTTTTTTTATGCAAACTGCAACAATGAACTAACTGCACGGAATGAAGAAACCGAAGATTGTTCACAAAAGATAACGACAATCACAATTCGGTGGAGAAAATCCTCTGAATTCAAGCGTTTTGAATCGCCGATAGAATCTTGATGTAAATCTTCATGTATTTTAAGCACATGCTTAAATATATACTTTACATCACTTGCAGGTGTATCGGCGAGCAGAGGAAGAATTGAAAATTCCGGTGGAGAACGGTAGGTAGATGAATGGATGGATTTTTGGTTCACCTTTTTTCCTTTTCGAATGACATATGTATGCAAACTTTTTTGAAAATGCAAGAGAAGGAGAGAATGTGAGGAAGAAATAATTGAGTGACCAATAGTGGAAATAACAATGCCAGTTCGATTGCTACTTTGGGATGGAAAGCATTGTTAAAAGGATTAGGAGCAGTAAGCAACCGCGCTACTGTTGTTACTGTTACTTGTCGATTGTTGTTACTGCTGCTGTTAGTTCTGCGGTTCGCTTTATACTATAATACACTTGGAATATAATCCTCTACACACTTTGCCTGAACGGCGCGCTTCGACTGAAATTGAATCGACAAACCTCCTACCTATACCTCTACACAAGAGCAAAACAGTCTGTTAGTTAGTCAGTTAGTCAGTCAGTCCAAGTTCTGAAAGTTATAGCCGGTCACAAATGTGTACGATTTTTCATGTGTAGCTAAAGATTCTCCGTATGGAGGAAAGAAAAAGGAGAGAGTAACAGAGAGGAGAATATATATATACATATATATATGTATATATGGGTGTGTGTCTATATACATATATTTATATATACAAATTTTGCTAAGAGGCATTAATTGAAATGTTGAGAGAATAAAATTGAATGGCATGTAGTAACTTCTACTAAACGGTCTAATGCTAAAATAATTAGAATATTGGAACATTTTTTTAACAGTATAAAAAAATGATTGCTAGAGTCTAATTATTGTAGATTTTTAATTTTTTTTTTAATTATTGCCGAATTATTTGGAAACAAAGTTTTGTAGCTTTTTGTAATTTTTTACTAAATAGTATTTAAGATTATCTTGGCGTTTATAATCTTAAAACTAGTAATTACCTTGCAATTCTTAGAAGGTAATTTAGGACATAGTGACTTAGGATAATTCATAGAATCAAGGTTTGTAGAAAAAAAAAAATTAATATGTTCTAGACGGCTTATAGAATAATAAAAGCTCCTTACTTTTTCGTGTTAGTTTCAAAAATTAAAATTCTAAGTATTGAGAAATTCCTTGAATTGAAATTTTTTTCCATTCTTGGTACTCAAATTTAATAAAAATTTTAAAAAGTATGAAATATAGATTAAATGTAAGTAAACGCATTAAAAGTTCACCTTTCATTTCGCTTTCAAGATTTTTGTAATGAAAATTCAATAAATTCGAAACAGTTTTTTGCTTTCCCAACCAAAATTGTTATTAAAAGAATGTGCGAGGGAATTATAAATAACTATTTTGTATTATAATATTTCTTTCTTGTTCTTCAATGCATTTGAATAAATGTAAAAAAATTCTAGAAGTTCTTTCAAGTTCCCAAAAATTGACTAAATCCCTCTAAAAGTTTTATGAAAATCCGAAATAACTCACGAAAAAAAAAATTCAAATGAAATAGTTTAGAAATCGCGCGAAATTTTAGTTCACATTAGCTGCCGTTACGCGTCGCCGTGTACACCTTCTGTCTAACCTCTGCGAAGCACCGGAATCACGTGAACTGGAATCCGTTTAATCTTTGTTTGGAGTTTGCGTTGACGTCAAGTTTTGTTCTCCTACTATTAGTGTATTAGAACGCGTGAATGAAAATTCACAGGAATTTTCTTTTTTTCAATATTCTCTTAAAACTGTCGTTGATTTCGCTTCACTTCGTTTCAGTAATTCTTCTCTCTCTCTCTCTCTCTCTTTCTTCCGTTTCTATGATCTCGAGACTGTGAACTGTAACAGAAAAGAAAAGGAGATCCGTTATTTGTAGCTCTCCGAATATAAAGCCATCGAGTCATGCAGGTTCAAGAGGGCGAAGGAGCTGATGGTAAAAATCATTCTTTTGTAACTTAAGTTTTTCTTTTGTTCCATGAAAGAGTATCTCAAAATTCAGTACATTTCAAAATCTATCTTAATTTAACCTTCAACGGTCGATTGTCCTTCTGGAAAATAGAATTGATCTTGTTTGGTTGCAACAAACATACATAACCTCACTTTTGAAGTTGCAAGAGGAAAAATTCGTGGCGTATCTATTGCATTTTCGAAAGGTTTACCCTTTCTTAAAATAAAGCTTCATTCCTAACCCTATAAATGCAAATGATTTTCTCTTTTTCTATTTTGAAAATATATTTTTTGCGTGTACTTATTTATTTATTTGTCTATTAATCATGCTTGTGTAGAAACATACGGCAAAAATATAAGTGCAGAGTAATGAAACAATATAAGAAAAACAATATAAAATCAGCGACATTTCAAAATTCATAGCTGGATATTGGCAATATAATTCTGTCTTGTATCGGTGTTCATAATGATGTTAATACTTGAGTAAATACTTAAATTTTTGAAACATGTGCACCTAGATTTAGATCATTTTCGACAAATTTTTACTAATGCATGTTTAAATTTGGGTATAAAATTCATATGACTGTGAATTTGTTGAAAGTATTATCATGATTAAAAGTGATAAAACATATAGAAACTATATATTTTCTTGGTGTATATAATAATATTATTTAATTTTTAAAAAACTTGATTGACTATAACAAAGGTGATAATCTAGGCGTATGATTTAAAGTATTTTAAATGATAATCTTCTTTTTTTGAATAAGCGTTTGGAAATTCTACATTTTCTGAGTTCAACTTAAAAAAGAAAGATTGCATCATTATTGTTATGCAACAATCAATATTTAGGAACAGGAGCTGCACGAGCTTTTATTTTACTAAAATCTTAAAATAGAGTCTACCATGGCAATGTTACCTTCGTAGTTTTGCTACGATTTTTAAATTTATTTTTTCTGGCATTAGAGACAAGATATTAAAAAACTTATAAATAAATAATGGAAATATAACATTGAAAATAAATTGGAATATTCAAAGGTATCAAATACAACAAATTCTTATAATAATATAAAATTTCCTAAAAAAAGTATATTTTACTATTTTGAGCCAAACTAACATGATAACTAATGTTGTGTTAAATTATATGAACTGCAGGCTCTCCTTGGAACAATTCGAGTAGCTGCGAAGAAGAGCGTAAACCAAATCAAAAGGAGGGTAAAAAATCAAACATTTTACCACTATGGGGTAACGAAAGGACTATGAATTTAAATCCGTTAATCTTAACGAATATACAATCCTCACATTATTTCAAAGTAAATTTATATGAATTAAAAACCTATCACGAAGTTATCGATGAAATTTATTACAAAGTGTCTCATTTGGAACCATGGGAGAAAGGAAGTCGGAAAACAGCTGGTCAAACTGGCATGTGTGGAGGCGTGAGTATGTTTTTTCGAAAATGATGCTTTTAAATACACATATGTTAATTCGTTCGTTAATTGGTGATATATGATGATCGACATGTCGTGGATTTATGCAATTTTTGTAACAGCTATATTTCGAATCAATTGAACTTAAAATTTCGTAAATGGTAGATTTATTAAAAAAACCCTTTATCGAATGAAGTTTATGAAAGGTTATCTTTCGATAATATTTTTTGACTTTGGCAACAATTATTTCACTTCTATTTTGTATAGAAAACAAAACTACATGTTTTTTTATAAATTCTGCAAAATTAATTCTGTTGTAATCTTAAAAGAAAGGCTATAAATATGTCTAATAAACAACAATACATTTAAGAAAAAACTGAATAGAACAATAGCACAGTTTCCATTGTCAACAGGGACGGACTGGCTGAATAGAGGCAAATAATAAATGTCGTATTCTTTGAATAAGTAAATTTTAATTATTTGAATTAACTAAAATTGGACCAGCCTGCAATTTGACCGGTCAGTCAGCAATTAGTCCATCCCTTTTTGGCAGAAACTATTTTCGAGAGAAAGACTGAATTTAAAAATGTTCATGCCACTCTGGAAAAAAGAAAGAAAATTCAGTGATACAAATTCAGACAAAGCCTTTTTATTTCCTACGTTTTACATAATTCAACACTTACCAATTGCAGAGTAGCATGTTTTCGGTCAACATAATTGACTATAATACGAACGCAATTAACTTAGATAGGGGGGTGTAAATTTAGCGGTTCATGCAGGTACGAGGAGTTGGTGCTGGAGGAATTGTTTCTACCGCTTATTGTCTACTATATAAATTATTCACACTGAGACTGACAAGGAAACAACTTAATGGGCTTATTAATCACCCGGATTCTCCTTATATTCGAGCACTGGGTTTCATGTACATTAGGTAAGTACAACTACCAATGACTAGAGTGCAAGAAAGCCAAGATTTTTTCAAATTACACTAGAAAACCAATTTTTCTTAACTTGAATCAGGTCTTAAATTATTGATTTAAAAATTTTAACTTAAAGTAGCATCTGGAAAGAACTTGAAGGATTATCATTTAATTTTCAGTGCCTTCAATTATTTATTTATTGAATTTCAAGTTACTCTACATTGCAGTTACTCCAAGCTTAGGCTTAAAATAATTTAAATCAAGAATCACAAATGTTAAGAAGGGGCTTTAGACTTTGCAAAACTACCATCCTTTAATTCCTAAATACGAAAAGTTCAAAGCGAGTAATTTTCTACACCATTTGCAGATACACACAACCACCAGCGGACTTATTTAATTGGTACGACGAATATTTAGAGGACGAAGAGGAACTAGATGTAAAAGCAGGTGGAGGACAAATAATGAAAATGGGAGATATTTTAAAACAATTTTTAACAAAGCTGGAATGGTTTTCCACACTATTCCCGCGAATACCAGTACCTATACAGAAAGATTTAGAGCATCGTTTAGCGGAACGGTTTCCGCAGCAAACGGCAAATGCGCGAAACGCTAAACCACCGATAACTTTAAATAATCACGGAAAGTATAGTAATAGTGGCAGCGGTGGAAGAAATAATGGAAATATGTCGGGACGTAATCAGCAAGCGAGACATATTCCAGACAACGAAGTACAATGGGGCGAAGCTGAAAGAACGAGCCACTGGCGAGCCAGGTGCGTCTACGTGGTATGAGTGAAAAATCACGTTACTAATTATTATTTATGCTATCAATTAATAATGATACTTTGTAAACTTGCATTAGGAGAAATGTGTGGGATGAGATGAGAAGGTTAAGTGGTATACGACCCACCCGAAGGCCTTTCGATAATATAAAACCTTTACATCTCTCATGTGTTTCGACATACTAATTTTTTTGACGAGCACGTGAAGTTTAATTAGGGTGACGTAAAATCCATCAAGCAAATTTTGAGAGAAATCGATTCTCGCGAAATTTTTTTTTCTATTTTATTCTTTTTTGTCTTGAAATGCCAGAGAATTGCAAGCATTCGTAAGGAACTTTATTTTGGCAATGATGCTTTTTCCCCGATATTTATGTCTTCTTCTTTTTCTCTTCTTTTAATATTTTTCCTTCAGGTCTGACGAGGATCGGAAGGATAGGTATCGCGATAGGGGCCGAGACCGAGACAGGACTGTTGCTCGCGATAGAGAACGGGAGCGAGACAGAGAACGAGGTAGTAGCAGACAATGTAGGAGATCTCTTAGTCGCGATAGAAATCGTAGGCAACGAGAATATAGGAGTCGGAGTAGAGATAGATCCTGTAGAGATCGAAGTCGAGAGAAGGATCGTCATCGTGACAAAGATCGGAATCGTGATAGGTACGGCTATTTGTTGTAATTGTTGATACGTGTAATAATTGTATTCTTATTTAAATTATTATTATTGAAAGTAGAGAGTTATTTTTATTGCAGTTAGATTTTCATGTATTATTAGTTGTAATTTTGCTTAAATTTGTGCTACCGATTTTTTGAAATTTTGAAGTAACGTTTATTTAATGAATTAAATTTGTGAACAAATATTGAATTTTGTATAATATCAAACCCACAATTAAAAATTCTAATGGTTGATTTTTTCAATATGATATTAATGATTTTCCTTTTTAGGAGAAGTTCACCTTATGATTACGCGACAGAACTTGCACGAGAAAGAGAACGACAACGAAGAGATTGATGACGAGTGCAATTATTTTTTTTGTGTAAAACTCGTATTTTTCATTTCCTTTATATTATACATATAAAAGAAAGTGTATCTAAGTATAAAGAAACAAAATTTAGAACCGAGCCATTTTTCTCTTTCTCTTTTTATGTGACACAAATTCACTACATAAATAAATAGACTATTAATTAAAGAAGTGGAAAAAAAAATTGAGAAAATCTCGAGAAATTACGTTGACTTATTCCTACTGAGGGTAATTGAGCAGGAATAAATATAGATTTAAGTTGAATTTGAATATCTACAATGTACTTGTAGCTTACGTATTTCCTTTTGTATAAAAAATAAAATGATAATCGGATTACGATTCTCAGGTTTCCTGAAAATCTCTATATTTTTCATTTATCTAACACTTTCATTGAGTATTTTATAAGTTCGCGATGAATATTGATTCTTGAACGTGTTTCTGGAAACACAGGATCCTGGTGAAAATGTAGGTTTTTTTCAACCAAATTATTCAGAATTATTTTCCATAAATAGTTAAGTAAAATTAAAATTTTCCGATTAGTTTGTAAAAATCGTGTTGTAATCTTATATTATTTTTATCGCGATGAAATAAATTAGCAGAAAAAATATAAGTTTACTAATTTGTAATTGTCAAGTTTTTTTAAGAACTTCTATTAAATTAAGATTGAATTATTTCTTGTCACCGACAGTTTTTTTGCAGCATACTTCCTTTTATCTTTTACAAATTGATGGTTTTACTTGTTCTTGTCTACTTTTAAGAAGCGAAAAATCAAATTTCCGATTAAAAAAAGAATAACTATTCCAGGAAAAGAAAAATCTTAGAAATCTGAAAAAAAATTTGACATTATTGTCAAGATTTTTAAGGTACGATGATTTCAAAAGAAATTTGTTATTAAAATTCTCATTTAGACATCTATAGAAAAAGTTACTAGTGAAAATTAAGATACACAAGAAAACTGAGACTTATCCCCATAAACTACAAAATCAAACAAAATGAGATGCAAAATTACAACACAAATTACTAAAATTCAACACGACTAGTGGCACAAAATATTCATTACACGCAATGTTTGAAAATGATTTCGATAAAAAGCGAAAATACCTCGTTATTGAAATACCGCGCGGGAAGTGGTACCGACCCATTGTAAAAATGGCGACGAGCATCATACATCGTGTTATTAAAAGCTCGAAATGAAACAAAGTTTTGTGAAGTATGAGAAAACCAAATACCAGATGACAGCGTTTAAGTGGCCAATTGCGATAAAAGGTGACTAAAAACCCACTAAGTTCTGTCGAAAAATCGAGTCTGCCCGACCGATCATTGATTATTAGTTCTGCCATTAATTAATTTAATAACATTTCTTTTGTTTGCGAAAGAAAGAAAAAAAAGTGCCTGAATTTCGCGCTAATTTTTGCTCGACAGCTTTTGCAATGCAAGTAACGCTAAGTCAGAACTGCCGTTCTCCAGAAACAAACGAACTTTGTCTTAATGGGGAAAAAATAATACCTTAACCTTCAAAAAGTTACTCACGTCATTTTTCCGCAGCCAATAATGACCGAAGGTTTCCTTTTCCCAACAGATGATTGGCCGACGCTGTGCACTCTTTGCTCTTGGCGGTCTTTTGATTCTTGTGGTAACGGTAAACATCTATTTTATTCACATGATTGTTGAAAGTTCGCCGAGGAAACCTTACGTGCGAAATCTACCGATTGTTTTCGAGGCGAAACGCGGCGAAAAGGGGAGAGCTCTGGGTAATAATAATAATGACGATGAAAATAATCAAGTGGTTTCCGCGAAAACCGCTTCCGCGATAATAAGGACCACCACCAAGGACGTGGAGGAGAAGATCAAGGAGGAGTTTCGCACTTTGCCTTCGAAATACTTTAAACGAAATTCGACTTACACCACTTTGCTGGATCGATTGTTAGTGGAGTTGAAAACTTTGCCGAATATTCCAGACGATATCTGGAATATTCCTAATAATAACGTAAGTGTAGGATTTCAGGGCACTGAAGGATTAAGGAGGGTTTCCACGGTTCACTGAATATAATGGAATAGTATATGTATATATATAGAAATATAGTGATAGAAGAAGAAGGGGAGGGGGATTTTGAGGAAAGACGCGAATTATTGAAAAACAGGATGTTTTTGTTATTAATTGATCGCGAGTTTTAAGAACATGGAAAATAAAGAAGATAAGACGTTTTCAGTTGAGAATTATTAATGAATGGTTAACGAAAACATTTAACACTTTGCCGTCCGCACGTTTGATCGGGATTCTTTCGTTTGGCGCCGGTACTTATGA
Organism: Gasteruption jaculator; assembly: GCA_949825005.1. NCBI lineage: Eukaryota > Metazoa > Arthropoda > Insecta > Hymenoptera > Gasteruptiidae > Gasteruption > Gasteruption jaculator. The sequence continues at coordinate 8,657,668 of OX463770.1, forward strand.
CGCGATACTTTTCGCGAGACACCTATGTAGTGTCGCCGGAGGGGATATGGTAGAGAATAAAAGGGGGGGTTCCATGTTTGATGAAACACAATGTAAAGACATAAAGGGGATTTCATAAGTAACGGACCTCCCTAAGAATTTTCTTTTTCTGTTTCAATTTCTTTATAATTTTAACAAAATTGGGACAAAACTAATAAATATTTAATAATATAAATATTTTACTTTAGAATTTTATGAGATTTTACCAGGTGATACTTTCCCCCTAACGAGTATTTTCGCCGCAGGAGAAAATAAAACAAGACTCAGAAGAATGGGAGGAGGGATGAAAAATGAAATAATGATTTATCAAGACCTAATTGTTGTATTCCAGTGGCCGGACGCGCACCATTTAATTCCCCCGGCAGCTCCTGAATTAGGAACGATATTAAGCGCCTTGAGGAAGGCTAAAATTATAAAAGCGGATAATGCTGCGCTTGGAACACAGTTGAAACTCATGTTAACGTTAGAACGTGGTGTGAAAGCTATGTTTAAGCCACAATGGTATCCAAGGGACGCCATTATTAAAGGACCTGTATATTATGGCAAAGACAGACACAATGCTGAAATCGTAGCTTTTCATTTGAGTTCTTTACTCGCTCTTCGAAGAGTTCCTCTTACAGTTATAAGAAAAGGTACCAAAGAAGAATCCTTTTCAAACCAGCCTTTCTGCAAATGCCCTTTTCCAGACATAATGTCTCTAAATTTGTCCAAGATCAAATCTCGAGTTGGGAATTTTTTAATGAGAAGGATCTTTGGGAAATCAGTAGTATATTTCTCAGATTTTTGAGACGAGTTTTTAGATTCTTTTTTGTCTGCAAGAATTATATAATTAATAGAAAAATAAAATAGTGCTTTATGTAAGTATTTGTATAATTCTTGGGATTTGATGGGGAAATGTGCTGGTATCGGTTCGGTTCATTCGATGTGAGATTTCTTTTCAAACGTTCTCAGTTTCACAGCAAGTGTTTCAAATTCTTCAAATCGCAGACACCTTCCGGGTCATAAATAGCTTAATAAAATTGTCCGCTCGCCAATTGGAGAGTTATCGAAGGGCATTTGCATAGAGACTCATGCGTTTGTTCTCAATTTAGAATTTTATCAGGACCCAGATGCAAGGCTAAACAATATTTTTGAAGTAGCGGTACTATTATTAACGTTTTAGAAACATATTACGCGAATTTTTGCATAAGGATACCCATAAGTAGTGTCGTTTTTTTATAATTATAGAAATTTTTATTTAGCAAAAATTAATTTACAATATAATATCTATCATTGTTGACAATTTTTCATTTCTCTGACAGACTTTTAATATCCTTCTCATAAAATAAGGGTAATTTAGTAAAATTGAATGGGTACCCCTAATAATAGAATGGAGTTCAATAAATTCGAAGAAATTAATTATATCTCTCTTTGTTTGATCGTAGTTAATTTACGAGATGAAATTCGTAAACACGCTACTCCAGAACTCTATGCGACAATGTATCAGGATGGTAACGATACTTGTTTCTTTGGAGTCTGTCACTACTGTTCTCCTGCAGATCCTGTCTGCGGAATAGGAGACGTTCTTGAAGGTGCTTTAATCCTTTGGTTACCAAATTATTTAAAGTTAACGAAACATAGGCATCCTTGGCAACGTACTTATAAGAAGAATAAACTTGCTTTGTGGGAGACTGACTCGAATTTTTGTGATAAGGTAATTCCGTTACTGACAATATTTTTTATTTATTCACAATTTTTTTATATTACAATTTCAATATTATCTGTACCTATACGGGAATAAAATGCGATTATAGCAAATGTTCCATAAATAATTATAGTACTAAAAAATAACGTACAAAAATAAAATAAAATATGTACTAATAATTATAGTAACAGAGAAGAAATAACCATAATTCCTTTTTGTGCAGGTAAAAGAATCAAAAGCATACGCTCCAAAGTCATCAAGTAAACTGTTGGATTTAGTTGATACGGCGATTTTCGACTTTCTCATTGACAATGGTGACCGTCATCATTACGAATTGAGTCGTAACAATTTCCACAATCCAGCAGTATTGTTGATAGATAACGGGAAGAGTTTAGGCAATCCAGATGTTGATCATTTTGATATTTTAGCACCTCTTTATCAATGTTGCATGTACGTACTTTTTTTGGTACAATAATAACAATTGTATTTGCAATTGCCCCAATTTACATGAAGAAAAACTTTCAAATTTCAATCAAAATTAAAGAGCTTCCCAATTCAACTTCAAAAACTCATTAATCGGAACAAAACAATCAGAATCTTTTGGTATAACTTATTTTAGAACTTGAAGTTTTACCTTTATACCTGGAAAGCTTAATTAAAAATTATATAATTAATATTATAAATACAGATTCTCTATAGTTTCCAAAAATTTTTTTTTAAATTTCTGTATAAGTCACATCATTTAAAATAAATCCAATTTTCTGTAGTAATTCTATAAAAATTCTAGAAAGTTCTCAATTTAAAAAATAAATCGTCAATTGGAATGAATTATATTAATTCATTTTCAAGCATTGTTAATTAAAGAATGAATACATGGGCCTTAAAGGGTTACAAAAAGTTCTCTCTCTGAAAAAAAAAACACGAAATGCAAAAGTACCAAATAATTATAAGTATAATTTGTTCCAAACAGGATTCATAAAACTACGTGGGATCGTTTAACTTTACTAAGCGGTGGCGCATTAAGTTCATCTCTAAAGAAACTCCTTGCACACGAGTCAACGGTATCCAACGTTCTTCCATTGATTACCGAAGCACATCTTAGCGCAATTGACAGAAGACTGCTAACTATTTATACCGTAGTGGAATTTTGTTTGAAACAAAAGAAATACGCTTCTAATGTCATTCTCGATCATCGATAGCATTGATACACAACTGTACTAGACAACGGTGAAAATAAATTGCAGCCGGCTGGGGCGCTTTCCAATCTCCAGCAGCATCTTGTCAAGAAGAGAGCTACTCAAATTTGCATCAGTTTCGTGAAATTCCAGCGAATTTGCATGTGAAGCCGATCCCTGAAGAAAATCCCACCCCCAATCCCTCTTTCAACCCCTCGATCTACGAATTCTCCGCTCGAATTCTCCCCGGAACAACAAGACGTTCCATTGGTTTCACCGGTGATCTGTTGATCATCGTATCAGTCAATAGTTGCTGCGTTTTCGAACGATTCGAACGAAACGAGGATACGTCTCGCATTTTCAGGGATAAAATCTAAAAATGATGAACTTCGAGAGAGCAGAGTTTTCGATAAAATAACAAGATTAACATCCATAAAACTCTAATCCGGTTAAGTCGGATCCGAAGCTGTCGAAAACGACTGCTCACGGAGCTTGAGAGTGTCAAGGAAGGAAACATGAAATCGATCATTCGACTGAGACTTTTAGTCTCTTTCCTTCCCCCATTTATTTTCTTTTTTCCCTTCCCCGTTTATTTCGTATTGAAACGATCCCGATGTAATCCTCATGTCAAGCAGAAAAAATAGAGAGAGAAAAAAAATATCGCAGTGTCCCTTTCCACCTCTCATCCATTTTTTTTCCCTTTTTTTTCCAGCCACTGTCTGTTTTCAAGCGTTTCCGGAAAAGAGGGATGGCGTGATTTTTATATACACATAACTTTAGTAAGAGGTAGTTTAACCATTGAACTCTTGTGTTATGCTTGGTCGACTTAACAGCATGTCTATCGATCTGTCAAGCATCGTCACGCCAATGAAAGAACTTCTCGCGGAGTCACGTGAGTTTGCTTTTACATAGATATACATCAACTTTGTAGAAACAGGGGTTGGGGAAAATTGGAATTAATTATATAGTTGTTTTAGAAAAATTGATGTCTTATTTTCCCTCCCTTTCTGGAGAAGTTGGGGGTGTTTTTTTAAAGACGACGGCGTTTGCAGAACAGGTTTTACAATTTCCTTCCCGTTGGTGATAAATATTCTACTGGGAATCCACCCCTTATTGGGAGAACTTCCGTGAAATTATTATGAGCCTTAATGGGACGTTTTGATGAATTTTTCTGACACTGGCAAATAATTCAGTGATTTCAAGTAAATATCGCGTTTCTCCTTGCGATACAGTTTTCTGATTTTCACAGTTGAATTGCTTTCAATTTTTTATTCCGCGATAGAATTCGTGGGTCAATAAAAGAAATACATGTTGTACAATTTTAAAATTGTAACGGCTTTCAAGAAATAATACGACAATTGCGAAATGATCTAGAATCTTCTTTCGATATTTTCCTAAATTTTTCTAATGTTAGAAAATAATTTGAAAAATTGTTTCTCAAGAAATTATTTAGAAAGTTAAAATTATATTCTACGAAAATAGAATCTGAAATTTGTTACAAGTTGTAAAATATTTTATCGCGGGGTCTTCAAGGGCAATCTTGATTTAAAATTACACGATTTTGGGGTAAAAGTTAACGAAGAGAAAAATTTTTTTTTTAATTGAAATTTTCAACGATGAAGCTTAATTATCGTAAAGACTTCCATTTAATGACTTTCGAATTCCAGAAGCTCAAAATATATAAAACCTTAATGGGACATTCGCTCGATATTTTCTAATACTAAAAAATAATTTGGTAAATCAAAGTGCATATAATAAAAATCCACATCACGACAGAGATTTGTGATTTGCGTCATTAAATTCTTTGTAATTTAATGCCCTTCGAACTCCAGAAGTGGTTGAAAAAGAATTATGATCGCAATTGCATTGAAAGGTGTTAAGAGATACGTATTTTTTAATTAATAGCATGCAATTAATGCACGATTTGCCGGCATCGATGGTTGGCATTACACATACTGTTGAAACGCAATGCCATTAGGGTGAAATTCGATGTAAAAGTAACAATTCTAGCGCTGAGTGGCGAATACGTCGATCACCAACTGTTATCTAAATTGTTCAGCAATCAGCGATGTGGCATTTTTATCACCGCAGACAGAGGTCGTTCGGTACGATTCATTTGTAATAAAATTAGCAACTTGGGGACGCAGTAAAAAATTAGCTACCACTCCCAATTTGCAGGGAACTCCCAATTTACACAGTTACCGCTGTTACCGTACCGTACATTTTAGTGGTCATTGCTAACTTTTTGACAGTCATTTCTGACGTTTTGGTAACGACTTTTAAATTCTTCCACGTGACACAAATTCCCTAATTTTTTTTGTGCAATTTCTAAAACAGCAAATTTTCTCTCCAGACGAGTTGTGGAAGTTATGTTAATCCGTTAGCACGAAATCGCATCACTTAGAACCCCAAAGCGTTTGTACGTATACATACAATAAATAACGACACGGGTGAGTGAGAATTTTCATCCCTAAATATACCCTCTACTATCTACAATCAATATCATCTGTATTTTATATTTCGTAGCTGCTGTTAATGTCTGTTATTTATTCTTTTCCTTATTTACTTTATTTTATTGTTTCACTTATCTGCAAATTATATATATATGTATATATTTTTTTTTATTTATTCTCTCTTATCCTATAATTTTGTCAACACAATAAATTGAAACAATCCAACTAGTAACAACGCGCCCACGCTTTTTACAATTTATTGGAAGCCATGAAAAAATTTAAGTGATTATAATTTGGGAATTATTAAATTGAAATTGAAGCTGTGGCCAAAAAAAAATCGACTTTTGAATGGAAAATTTTAGATTTTCAATTTTTCTCAAAAGCCGCGCTTTTGGAGATCTTTTGTTCGGATTTTATGGAAATAGACCTTTGTAATCGATTCTACGTGTCAAATTACTCCAAGTACTGAGTTGCATAACCCCATTTTTTAAACTTTAATTTTTGCCTTACCTTTGGGCAAAAACCTCCCGGAAAAAAATGTTTTTCACCAATTCCTTATAGGATATCGATACATTATAATTATCTGAATTGTCTTACGTTTTCCATTTCCTATTCTTTATCATTGATTTTCTCTAAAATTGAAAATTTTAAATTTAGAATTAACACGAAGTTGGCACCAAGCCGAACAGAACGGATGAAGGTACAGTAAATCTTAAATGCTGTCACGCGAAAGAAAAAATGCAAAAAAATCTCGAAATTCTCTCATCAAATTCCCAAAAAGGAAACTCTATCTCGAAGAGTTCTGGTTTCCGTCTAAAGTTTCTCTGTCATTGATTCGTTCTTGAATTTTGTCAATATCGGAGGATAATAGAACACTATATACCGTACCCCTTCAAAATCTTCCCATGTATCATCTTCCCTTTTGCTTCACTCATAGTCAAGAGAACCAATTACGTTGAGTACCCTTACACGGAATGTACACTTTAACTTCCTTCCATCATTCTTCTATATTTTCCTTCGTATCAGAGAATGTAAAAAGAAGCTACGCACTTCGAGAACCAAATCGACGTAATTCCTTCGCGAAAATCCAAGCAATACGTCTTTATGCCTCTCCCGAATCTTTTGTTCGTCCTTTATGTAACCGTACACTTCCTCCATAGTTTGCTCATTACTTGCTCATTAGCTACCCGTCTAATTGTCTCTGACAGCACCCGGGGATGAATTAAGGTAGAGGGGGGGTTCCCGAATTCCAAAAAAAAAAAATTGTATGAAAAAAGGTGGGATTTGCTTTCAGTTTATTTTCCATTTTCACCCCTGGAAAAATATATTTTCCTCCGCTTCGGCGACGACTTGCCGTGAAAAATGTGGGTTGCTTAGATTTCAATTTTTGTCGGGTTTAATTGGGAATCTCCTGTAGGAGACTTTTCCCCGTACATTAAAAAAAGGGCAGAGGGGGGAAGATGCGGGGGAGTAATAAATTCGTACCGTTGTCACGTTGAAAGAACGACAAAAGAAGTCGATGGGTTACTACTACTACTATTACTACTACTACCACCACCACCACCACCACCACGACATTACTATTACTATCACTACTATATCCTCATTCTTATTTCTTTTATTATCTCTGTCTTTTTCTCAGATAGACATCTCCAGACTGTTTGCAATGAACTAGCCCCTAAAACCATTTTCACCCCTCTTTTGATAATAAACGGCTGTCTCGCGCATACAAAGCCTCTGCTTCTTCTTCTTTTGCTTGTTCTTCTTCCTTCACTACCGAAATACGATCTTGATCATTCGTTTTTCGTCTTGATAGTATAGCGTATAGTTATCGCATTTCACTTTCACACCCTATTCATTTTTCCTTAATTTCTTCTCTCCGAATTATTTACCTATCCGACATTCGCAAGATTATTTTCACGTCCGCCTTTATTCGCGATCGGTCGACTTTAAGGAAAACTTACTGGAATTGGGGGAAACGTGTTTGAATATGAAGGGAAGTGAAAAGAAAATATACAATGGATTTTATATTGCATGGGGGAAGGAATTTGTTGTAGTGATTGAATATTCCTTCGAGCGATTGAAAAGTTTGTTTTGATGTAAGCACTTTTTGCTTCGCAAAAACTTATTTTTTTTTTATTTCTATTATCGGTACTTTTAGTACTATTTATTGTTTTTCAAATTATTGCAACGGCAGTAATTGGTAGTGACATCATTAATAATTATCCACTGCGAGATTCGAAGGATGAAAACCTCGAGTGCGAAAAATAGTGTGCTACAATTTCAATAAATTACAGTTTACAAATTATTAAAAAGTAATTCGACCTTTGATCGTTACTATGTTTTAGTAAATTTTTAATTTTCCAATTTAGAATTTCACATTCATTAAATTGTAATTTATAATCCCTAGCTGCTATCTCTAAATTGTACCCAATTTCTAGTCGCTCTTACTCTAATTTTCGTGAATAGCATCATCTTTTATTTGTGTTAATTATACTCTCCTCCGAGTGTCTAATTTCGTTTCCTAAATACATTAAAGCGGTATTGGTACAAGGAGAAATAAGTTGAAAATAGTAGACGGGAGGCCGATTTTTCCATTATTGTGCAAAGTGGATTTTCGATAATATTTTTTTCGGGCAACGTTTTGACCGTGGTACCGTTCTAGAAATTTCTATCTGTTCGTTAGGCTCTTTCGAAAATTAGAATGAATGCCAAAAGGCAGAAAATAAGAAAGGGAATTTACGCAAAAGGGTGGAGCTACGAGTGAGAAGTTAATTACTTCCATTTACTCTATAGTCCTTTACGGGGGTACTTCTAATTTCAATGATTAGCCCATTAATTATCACAATTTGCCCGCCTCTTTTCGTCTTATGCTGATAATTGAACAAATAAATCTTCGATGAAATTTACTACTACTACTCCTTCCTTTTTATTTAGCTTTTCTTCAGCGGAAACATGATATGTTTTCCTCCCGAACGCGGGGGTTGGAAAAATTCCAATTTTCCGAGGAAAAGATGTTTCGCGTTTTACTTATCTTTACCTCGATTTTGGAAAATTAGATTCTGACACATTTCCCTGTTGGAAGTAAAATTCAGCACGGGCTCCGCGCCCACAAAGCTTCCCGGTAAGAATTACTCGACATTTCTCTTCATTTTCCTTCGCTATACCTGAGAAAAATAATCAACAGTGCATTTCTGCAGCTCTGCGTTTATGTAAAATTGAAATAAATTGCGAAATAAGTCGAATCACGGTGGAATAAAAATCCAGATAGGCTATTAACGTGAAGGCAAAAAGAGGAAGGCGAATGAATAGGAGCATCTAATATATACACATACATCATTTATAATCTTCAGTGTATATATCGGATAGCAAAAGCAGATGGGAATAAGTATATCCGTTCTATTTTCCCTTATCCAAGACAATTACATAGGAAATTGGAAATCAAGTATTCAATTCTCTCGTGAACAAATTTGTACTCACTCAAAGACAAAAGTATATACTTTAGCCTCCCATTTCTAGTATCCGTTCTCCCTTTCTCTCTTGTTCTTCTATCTTATAACGCGGTTCCTTTTCATTTTATTTGTTTCCTAGTTTTCTCTTTACCTTTCAAGAAAAAAAAAGGGAAAGCCCACTTCTAGTTTTGTTCAAACTAACTTTTAAACTCTGTTTAGAGACTTCCTTCCTATTAACATTAGCGAACTTCAAATATCATTACCTAACTTGACTCTTATACCCTCTAATGTCAATTTATACAATTTTAATGACTTGAAAAGTATAACCTCGTCTTTAAATGTTAGATTCTCAGAAATTCGAAAAGTCAAGGACTTGAAATCTACATACACAAAAGTTAGGTCGACTTATTTTTCGAAACTTTAGTAAGTCCTTCCGAAAGTTACTTGAACTTTATGAAGATGTAGAATTTTTCAGAACTTTTGAAGATTATTAAATTAAACTACTTCAAAATTAAATCAAGTATAATTTAAAATTTTTTTTATCTTACTAATTCTCGTAGAAAATTCCCAATAGTTCCGAACATTCAAAAAGTTATAGAATTTGTCTTTTTAATTATAGCTAAAAAAATCTCAGTGTTGAAAAATGCAAAAGTGCGAACAAAAAAACCAGTAAAGTCTTTTTACTCCGTTTCGAAAATTGTTACAAAGAGAGTCTCTAACTTTAAACAAAAGTATCCCTTTTAAAGGAAATGCTTAACGACATTCTTGAAGAAACTATTCATTTTCCTAATTACCCCCTTTTTCCTTTATTTTAACGGAACGTTTGATATTTATTAACTCGTACATTGTTTCAACATATCTTGGAAAATTGTTCTTTCTATAAAACTAAAGAAAGAAAGGAAAGGTATATAGCCAAAGGCTGTAAAATAGTTGAATAGGAAACAATATGCAATGCTTGCTAGCAACTTGCCAAAAGAGCTTTTGTGCTGTTACTTTCTTCTCTTTCTCTCTTTTCCTCTGACTCTCTCTTTCCCGAAAAACCTTTTCCACTTCCCCAAGGGAAAGAGAGAAAACCCGTAGAGAAGCTCTCGTATAGCATAGTTAGAATCCAACAGCATAGCTCTATTCAAAATACAATGGGCAGCGATAAATTACCCTCGAAAATGTTAGGCATTAGATCCCGCCGGATACACCCTTTATACATCTGAAGCATCTCCGGCTTCACTTAATTGACTGCTTTTATATTTTGTTTTTCTCGATACTCCTACTTCTATGAATTTTAATTTCCAGTTAACAAATTAATCACTACGGGCAGAAACTGGATCAGCAAATTCTACCAAGCAATACCTGTGCACTGCGAGGAACATCCAAACAAGGATTCTTCTTTAGTTGTTTTCGAGAGACGAGGAAAACAACTTGATAACTTTTGCCGCTGGAGTTATAAGAAAATTGTAAACAACAATGATTCAACAATAAGGCAGGGAAATAACATTTACTGGAATTATTATTCTAGAAACTTTACATTTTTATTCTGAAAGAGGAAAATTTAAATATTATCAAGTGGCAATTTTAACTCAGAAGTGTCTACCACTCTCAAAATTGCCACTTGGTGGTATTTTAATTAGGAAATCAGAGTTATTTTATAAAATTATGTTCTTGATTAATTTTTAATTAAAATTAAGAGTATTATTGTGCGAGATAAAATATTTCTTTGGGGAAAAATAAAAAAATGTAAGTGTAATTTCCTAAAACAAATTAAAGAAGGCATGGATGTTGGGGAAATTTTTTTATTATCAGAGAAAAATCGATTTCTGATCAATCAGAGAAATTGGGACAAAGACATTTTTTTTAAACTTATTTCCCATAGTTTGTTTGATCACAATGTATGTGTATGTTTCGTTTCTCGTCGCGGCATTATTCAATCGAATGGTCTTTTACAGTTTAGATAGAAATGATGATATGTTTTCCTTTTTCTCCAGAAGGGAAAGTAGCATTTCTTTGCCGGTAGCTTGAAAGTACAGCTAATCAAGATCAAGAAGGATCTTTCGCCTTTTTGTTTTCCCTCTCTCGCTTTTGCCTTCCCTTGAGTATATATCTTTTGGTTTTCTAGATGCGTCAGTGATGCTGATGGCAGTGTAGCTACGAGACACTCTCGATTAAATTCCAACCGCGGTTACCTTTCCCTCTCAACGAAGCTGGAAAGTCCTTTGAACTTCCTGGAAATTCGTTTATCCCTTCTGTATCGCCCTCTTCTCCTCCGGATTCCTGCTATCCTCGAGGGATGCTGTAGAAAATGTCAACGAAAAAGGAATTTTCAAGTATTTTACAAAAAGGTATCCTGCTCTCTGATCCGTAGGAAGAAAAGTTTTTCTTGTAATTTACAGGAATTGGAATATCTATTTTTCTTTGCCGCCCAAAAGAAATTTACGTATTTTTCGGATTAAATTCACTGAATTTTTAGGAAATCCCGAAAGTTTCGTAATTTTAAGGGTTCCTGCGAAAGTTACCATGAAATGTTGGAGAACGAAACTGGAATTTAGTTTTCCTCAATTTTACCCATTTTTAGCCTACCATTGGAACACTTCCAGAACCTTAGTTTTTGACAAACTAAAGAAATTTCAGTAAATTCTATGAGGAGCTTGAAGTGGTAGGGTTTACTAATAGTAGTTCTATGAAAGTAGTTAAATTTCTAGTTCAAGATTATGACGGAAAATCATAATCACGTTTGGATCTTTTAAAAAATTCTCAACTGTGCGTTTAATATTTCAAATATTTCCATAGGAATCCTTTATTTTCAGCGTCCCTGCGAACTTCTATGAATTTTTCCTTTATTTAAACTCTAACCTTCCATCTGTATGGTTAGGGTCAAATTTAATTCAGAAATTCTTAAGATTCTACCCAACCTTTCTATCTATATAACATAGATAGTATCCCAAAGACGTTTAGTATCTCCAAAAAATTCTTGGATTCCTATAATTCTCTAAAAATCATCAGCAGTGCAATGAAATTGTGAAAATACAAATTTTCATAGATCCCAAAGTATGCAGTATGCAGCAAAATATGCATCCCAAAGTGGCAGGTATCTCTGAAAAATTCTATACCTTTCATCTAAGAAAGCTACCAAGAATCCAACGAAAGGGTGGAAGTAAAAATTGCAAGATTCTATATTATAGATAAAAATATTCTACATTATAGATAAAAGTAGTTCCTCGGATTGAAAGGAAATGAAGCTATTTCACAATTTTCCGTTCTGTACATTTCTTAGGAATAAAAAATTTATTAAAGTACGGTAGAGTTTGTTGCAAACTTTATAAAAACTTTCCATAAAAATTGCTCAAGATTCCCCGGGAATTTTAATGCTTCAAGTACATTTATTTTTTTGAAAATTACTAACATCTCGAGAAATTAGTATAAAGTAAAAGTTTCCTAAAAACGAGGAAATTCTCCAAAATAACATTTTAGGAAATCAGCAAATTGAAACCGTAGTTATTGCGCATTCTTTTCATAAAAATTGTAAAACTTTCTATGATTTCGTAAGATTTTTAATACTTGCTGCAAAATTTATGCATTTGCAGCATTGAGATATTTAAAAAAGTGTTTAAAAATGTAAATATTTTAAGATTTCAAGAGCTACTAAAATAACGAAAGAAAAAAAAAGTTATTACATATTGTATGAATCCCTTGATTTTTTTAGGGTAGCTCCCCTTAATCTGGAGTCGCTCTTATCCCTCCGTTATTGTAATTTTAAACCTCTACCACTGCGGCTCTCAATTCTCCTTCGTGGAGCACCGATTTCTGACATTCGGTGAAAATCATCATTAGAACGGTCTCATTTTAAAACCATTTCACATGCGAAAGGTTTTATACGAAAAATGAGAGGAAAAAATATGGGTACGTAAATTGTTCTAAAAATTGGGCTTAGGAGACTTTCTTGAAAAGTCTCACGAGTATTTTCTTCTAAAGCGTTGGAATTGGGAATCGTATATACATCTATATCTATATATTTATATATATGTACGTATTATGTGTATATATATAAATGTGTATGTATGTAATATATATATATAGATATACCTCAAGTGTTGAAAAAACGAGGCAAACCTGAGGGTAGAAAAGCGAAATAGATAATCGGATTATATCGTAATCGGCCTACTGATGCTACTCTTGGAGAGCCAACTCTAAATGAGATTTTCATCTTCGGCTTTAGCAAAAGGACTCTTTCACTCCAGTTTTCTCCAGCTCTCCGTCTTTCTTTTTTTTTTACGTACTTCGTATAGTTTTCTCAGTTATTAATATCGCTATGTCAACTTTTACCTATAGCTATACGCACCTTAATTCCCTTTACCTATCCATACCCTTTACTCACAATCTATATTTTACCATTTTAGTTACATATTTGCATAAAGTTCCTTATTATAATACTGCAGATTCGCGGGAAATGAGCGGAAAGATATTAAAATCCGCTGACAAAAAAATATTGTAATTTCAGCTATTTCTGCACTTGCCATCGTCTATTCAAACCTTCTACTGACAATTAATATTTTAACAGTGCAGGTTTTTTTATAATTATTTCAAATAGTAATTCATTACAACAAGATTGATTTACTGGGAACGAACAGGGAGCGATTTTAAAACCACTGATGGAAAATCTAGCAATTATCGCTAACACAAAATATAGTAATTTCAGCAATCAATCTTTCTGATAAGTTTAGACAATTTATGATTGCCTGTATTATTTATTTGACTTTTATTGAATTATACAATTAATTGTAACAGTAGCAGTTTATAGTAAAAATTACTATGATGATCAAAGTCTTGTTTTCAAATTTTGCATTATATTTATTTAATTTACCAGATGAAAATTATTGTATTATTGGGACTGCTGGATACTACGAATTATTTTAATATTATAAAATTCACCAGTTAAACATTAAAATTACTAAAAGACGAAAAAATTTCCTACGTTAATTTTCTTTGTGAAGAATCTCGTTAGATTACGAGTTATGGGATAAAAAAAAAGTTGGTGTAATCAAGGAAAACATACACGAGTTGCATATACATTGGTGATTGTATAAATAAAGTAAAAATTGGGGATCGAATCACATTTTTTAAATACAATAAAAGTACGATACACACCAATGTTGTAATAATGGGAGGAAATAACGAGAGCTTTAATTAGAATGTGAAATACAGTGGAAATGAAACATCGGAATTAACGATGTCGACTGTATCAACAAGAATCGAGAAGTACCTTCGGTGGAAAGGAAAAGGAAGGAAACAAATTTCTGCTATTTGTATTACGAAAAACAGAATACTTCCATTTTTAAACAAATTGGATCAATTAAGGAAATGAGAGGCTGGAGTTTAGAATTTCAGTGTAGAAGATTATAAAGAATGATGGAATTGAGAGTTTTGCCATGAAGCTCCAAATAATACAGCTATCGATAATATTTTTAATTTGTCTGCCCCAAAAAGCAACTTTAATTTTAATTTTTAGATTCATTCTCGAAATTTTCAAGAATATGGATACCGATTTCGTTTAGTATGATTTAAATTTGGTTCTATATGGCAATTTCTAAAAAGTTTTAACAATATGGTTTTAGAAATTTCCACAAACTTGTAGAAGAAATCCTCAAATAGTTCCATTTTTGTTCCATTTAAAACTTTCTAGTACGTTGTTTTTATCTTTTTTCATGACATTCACATAAGTTTTTCCTGCAAATAGTCTTTTTCTGTTTAATTGGAATGCTACTCGACCCAATTTTGAAAGTTCCAAAAATAGGGAAAAGTGCTCTTAAATAATTCTAAAAAACTTAATAACAGAGATTTCAATTCTACAGGCTTCTTGATTCAAAAATATTTTTTATCCTAACTATTTCAAATCTTGCGGGTTTTTATTTAATTCTGTTTTGAAAATAAGCAAAAACCATTGAGAATTTCACAAAAACAAATTTATCAACAATGTCAAAGATCCCAAAATCATACATTTCCTCATTACCAATTTAATAAACTCCTTTCACTAAAGTTTCCAAGAATTTCAATATTTAGAAATTCTCAAGAACCTAAAAAATCATCTAATCATTAATTTTTGTTCGTTCGAGTTACTACTCAATTTTTTCGAGAAAAATTTGCGATTTCAAGTAAATCCAAAATTATAATCTTTCAAAGTAGATTTCAGATTCGCAGAAAATATTTTTAATTCTGATAATAACTCTCAATAACGTTTAACAAAAATATCCCCGTAATTTCTGGAACTACGATACCACAAATGAAGTAGAACTCTGAAATTCATTATTCCTTTCGTTTTCTCCATTCATTGAACATTTTTGCAATTCTAGAAATATTTCGTTGAATTACAATCCCTGACCTATTGGATCCTATTTTTGGATCACCTGGGAACTTTGAGAAATAATGGAAAAAAATTCCTGAAGAAATGTACTGTCGTTAAGAATCATTAAAACGCGAATTAATTCAGCCTGAAATGACGTGTGAAGCAATAGGCACCTATTTTTAAATGAAAGTCCTTCTTTTTATAGCATCAACTGTAAGGTTCCGGTTTGGTCCAGGGTGACGAAGCTTACATTTAATTTATATTTTATTTCGAGCATGCGTACGATAAGAGGGACGCAAGCGCGTCTCACAACGTTTTATCTATAAGGGTAACTACCCTTAGGAAGGTTGTTCAGTTCTTGCCCGCCTGGGTTCGGAACTCTTAAAAACATACATGTTCATTTCTGTTCAATTTCTTATCATAAATGACAACAAACCAAATTACCAAGAACCTCGAAGCAAATGTATACATTTGATCGCGCAAACGAGTAAAAATATTATGACTTAATTTGCTGACTTACCCCTTTTTCAAAACACTATTTCCCGATGAATTATAAGACAAAGGGAGGTTTGTTTAAAAAAAAACAAGAGACGTGTTAATATTTGTTTGGTCTTAAAGTGTGTCGACTTTTAACATCATACGACTTCCTTTTCGTTAATTGGTTACGCAAGGGGACTTTAATGAATCTTGTACGAACTTACTACTTAGTGACCCAGTGTGTGAAATATTTAAAGCGATGTGGCAACTGGCAGGATTAAAGGAGAATTTCACGTACCTACAAAATATTTCTCTTCCTAATTTCATTCCATTGTTTTGTTTACATGTATTTATTTACTAATTACGCGGTCTTTCATGTGATGCTGAAATTATTAGGTCACACACACCCTCCTTGAAAAAATCCCATACAATCTTATGGAACCGGAAACACACCTATTAGATTTCAGTGAGTTGTTAAATTCTGACGAATTTTAGTAGACTTTTAATAGGGGACTTTTTTTGGGTGGCAAGAGATTCTAAAAAATGAGGTAAACGTGTAAAAAAAAAGATAGCACACCAGGATTTATTATTTTTTTATTGTTCCTTTCGAAAAAGAATGAGAAATTTCATTTTGCACAAGAAAAATATTGTAAATTTCAAGTAAATTTCAATTCTGAATAAAGACATTTTCGAAATTGTTCAAAATTTTTAGGGATATACGTTAAAAAAATTCGTTGTTGTTTTCTAGAAACCTTTAGTGTCACAAAAATACGATTTAAAGATTCTTCGGTAAATGTTTTACAAAATCTGAAAATAGTAAGTTAATGTTTATTCAGAATTTTTTTTAGTGACGTTATTAGAATTTTCGAAAACCCTAAAATTAATGGGAATATTGTTGAAAATGTCACATGAAATAAAAAAATTATTGAATCCTAGAAAATGACTTAAGGATGTTTTCTAAAGCTTTTACAATTTTATAATAATAACAATAGTAATGCAAAATCTCAGAATACGGAAAATTACACGGTATTGATAAAATTCGAAAATAAGAACACAGCAAATTTTATTCCAAATCAACAAAACCAAAACTTCCTGATTTCAGATTTGAATTTACGGCAAAACCAAAATTTGTTTACATAATCCTCGGAAAAATGATTTCTACCATAACTGTAAAATTTTCCTCCTTTCTCAGTAAATGAAAAACGGCATCAAATGAAAGTATGGCAAGAGTCTGGGCGGTACTTCAAAATATGCCTCATGGTCATACTCTGAAGTCTGCCCCCAGAATTTGACCAGCCCACAATTTCTTCCCAGGGAGATGAATTCCTTTTTTTCTCATAACAACATTTTTTTACCTTGCTTGGTTGCAACAAAAGTTTAATTTGCAATAGAATTAATAAATTTCGAATTACTTCCCAGCACAGCAGCCCAACGACAGAAGAAGAAACAAACTACCAAGAATCTGGTGCGAAACTGACGTTAAATTGCAGAAAAGTGCTGACTCGGAATAAATTGCAGAGAATTGCAAGTCTGGCGTAAGACCAGTGGAAGTCTGTTTCCACTTCTGTTGTTACAACTGCTGCTATCGACTTCGGCCGTTACTAAAATATTGCAAAACTTTTGGAAAAGAAAAAAACGAATTCAGTGACCTGTTTTTCTTAGATTTTCTTACAATTAACTTTTGTTTCAACTTTTAGGTGGTTTAAAAAAACATCTTGATTTTCTTTAACACTTTTTTTGCGTCTAGTAAATATGGCAATTTTCGCTTATAGCCAAAGCGGTAGGGGATGAATGGCACTGAAGGCTTTGTTTCGACCTCACTGGAGATAATTAGCGGTAAAATGAAATTTATATCAAAAAGTCGGGACTATTGGAAAAAGTTGAAAGGATTGCATTACGCAAAGAGTAATAACGAATTAATACGAAAAATCTGATTTTCATAAAATTTCATTTTTATATTATTCTCTTTCCGGCGATGATCCTCTCTCGTACGTAGACGTATGCGTTCACTGAATTAATTATTATTGCAGAACAAAGTACCGCGAAAATCGGTAGTGACCAGCGTAAGAAAATCGCGGATCGAAAGAGTTCAGGAAATTAATATCAATACGAACAATATTAATATTCATTTACTGGAGGTGCTTGGCGGGTTGCATTTGGTTAAAAGGACTTTGCCGAATGGTACTTCTTCCAAGAGTTAATATTTAGTGTCAATAATTTGATACTAATAGTAAATTTGATTTATTGTCATTGTTTTTCATCTGAAACCGAAATTAATATTGTTATTGGTATTAATATATTTGAAAAACTGAATTAATCATTTTCTGGTTTGAGTTCCTGCACCAGGTGGTATTTTTATTACTATTAATATTAAGCAAAATTATTAATATTATTCGTGTCCTTTATTTTCATGCCCTGCATCATTATCCAGGATGAATGTTAGTGTTAATGTATTTGATGCACCGAATGTGATGTTTTCTGGTTCGAATTCCTGCACCAGATGTTACTTTTATTAATGTTAATATTTAGTAGATATTAACAATTAGATTTTAATATTAACGACTTATATTACTTATGTGGTTTACCTCCACTCCCTATGTCATTAGCTGGGCTTAATATTAACATTAACATATTTGAATTATGCAGTGCCACATTCTTAATCTCCCGCTGTTATTAAAGTTAATTATTATTATTAATATTTCAATTTATTACGTTGTTCACGGAACGCAGTAGTAAAGAGAAATCACTATGCTTTAAAATTTGCGGTAATTCACGCTTACGTGTATATATATTGCAAAAATATAGTAATTATATAATGTAGTATAAATTTGTATATATTGTTTATGTTGTAGTAACAATGTAAACGTTTTAAAATTTAAAAACTTGCGTTTTCAATAAAATTGAGAGAAATTTCCCGTAAATATTACTAATTTTTATGATATTTGAAAAAAACATTAAACTTCAAAGTACAAAATTTATACACGGATGCAATATGATAAAATCTACGGTAATTTAGCTTCGTTACGGTCGCGCCAATTTTCCGCGCAAATGAATTCCAGGTCGGCTATCAGCATTGCACCCCAAAATTACCCTGTCACTGTAGGAATTTTTGCTTTGGCTCGTGCTTGTTATTAAACAATTTGGAATTGTCACATTCCAAAAGTTTCCTACAGAATCAAGTAAAAAAAGTGAAAACTTTTCACCTGCTCGTCAATAAAATGGTTTGATGGGGAATAGCTCGACAGAGAGAGGCTTTTTCTTCGTCAAAAGGGCGAAACTCCCATTTAAAGCTGGAAACGACCACTTTTGCCTCTATTGTTTATTTAAACCTATCCCGTGGAATGATTTAGTAATTAAACAGTAGAATAATTGCGGAATCGATTAGAGAATAGAGAACTATTACAACGGTTCAATTATTTTGAATGAATGATAAATCGGAAAGACTGCCGGTGCACTATTGGAAAAAGGAGACGAATTCGCTTTGCTCGTGAAAAATAGTCACGTTTGACCAAATGGTACAGAAACGAATCAAAAATGAAATGATTTAGTTTGTAAAAAAAAATCGTGATATTCAATAAATTGCAAAGTTTACAGGAATTAGTAAAAACTAGGGAGTGTTAGGTCATGAAACGGTAGCAATTATTATTATCTAGTATTATTATGAATCTTTATTATTGGGTATTGGTGGTAAATATGCTATATATATATATATATATTAATTAAAAAAATGTAATTTGGAAATTTCGGTGGTTTAAAGTTTACCTAAGAATACCAAAAAATAATATGTAACAACTTAATTGTTATTAATATGATCGTAATATCTCCATTGAGGTGTTTTATTTTGAAAAATCAAATTCCGAAATTAACGAAAATGTTGATGAACGCCTTTCTGACCTACAGCAAAAATAAAATTTAACGTATGTTTGCTTTTGATGAAAAATGGATTTAGTTTACACAAAGAAATAATTATTGAGAGCAGTATACCGCCAAATTCACTACGCTAGAGTAATTAATATGAACTAATTACTGTAATTACTGCAATTGCTATTATTATATAAGTACTAATTAATATTATACCCTATATTTTATTAGATCAATAAATTTTATCGTATTTCTGATTAATATTTTAAACATTTCGCGATATTTACCAAACCGATTTAAGCAGAATTCTTTATTAAATAAATAATTAAATGAACGTGTTTAAAAAATGTTAATTGTCCTAATTTTTTTATTTATCTTTATTTATAACATTTCACTCGAAAGCGGGGCATCAATTAGAACCTGATGAGACGTAATAAAAAATATAGAAAATTTTTCCGATAGATTCAAAAAATATCTTAAACATGTATTAAATTTTTAATAGTATTAGTTCACAAATACAAATATGCCCAGAGGGGTCTTTTTTTTTTAAACCACCTATCCCGAAATTATTCAAAACTTTGATAAACTCGTTCCTGACCTGCAGCGAGAATTAAATCATTCGTATATTTGTTTTCGATAGGGAATGAAACAACCATGTTTGTATGAGATGAGAGATCCACGGCTTAAAATGAAAAAAGGCAGTTAATCAGTTAAACATTGACTTTAATACTAACAGTAATAAAACTAACAACCGCATCAACGACTACACCGAGTATAATAATAAGAAGAAAAATAACGTGTAAAGTTTTGATAACAAGTATTAATATAATAATTGATCGAATATGGGTCTACCGGACGTTGAACAGGCGAAAAGAAGACTACAAGAGATACTACGTAAAGCAGAGAAACTGGAAATCGCGACGCAAGAAGTCATCGGCATGAAAACTTCGCGGAAATTGCTTGCAAGAACGAGGAATTTCATGGCCTGGACCGTTTGGTTTGGGATATTTATTTTGATGATAAGCGGGGTCATTTACATCCGCTGGCCGGCGCAAGAAGTGGAAACTGTCAGAACTGTTTTAAGGCGAACGGTAAGTTTCTCGTAATTACACTTGCACCTAGACTTTTAAGGAATATTGTTTAAACGGTTCGAGGAAACAAATTGTTAAAGTTCTACGTTTTTTTTTTGCCGCGCTCGAGAAAGCTCGCCGGAAATTTATGGCGTACCAGGCTTTAGTAGCTTAGTCCAGTACCGGGCTACCACAAATTCACGCTCAGGAGGAAGAAAGTGGCAGAAAGTAGGACATTTCACTGTATTACTGTGACTTGTATGTAGCTCCGACTGGGTTACGCGGAGTTGCAGTGATTTCCGAGTCAGAAACTAAAATCCGGTAATGATCTGAAAATAATGTCGGATCCAGACCCAAGTTTGAAATTTATAAGATATTTCATTCCTTCTGTTTAGAAAGTTTCACTGAAATAAGATGTTCAAGGCGAAAAATAGAAATTTTCAAATTCTTGCGAAATCCCGCGAATTTGCTGACGTTTGAAATTTCGAATCCAATTTTTCGTCCTCGAGGATCATATATTAGCTTGGGGAAAAAGTAATTTCGGTTTATTCCATTGAAAAACATGAGAAAAGCCGAAATTACTTTTTCCCCAACCTAATATTAATATTTATATTTTATTTCTTTAGAAAATGAAACATATTTCAAAGATTCAGTTTAACATAAAAGACTTCTTAAAAGTAAATCGTGAAAAATATACGATATTGGGATCTTTTTTATTATTTTTCTCGCAACCTATCGCCCCATGAAACGTTCGTTTAAATGAAAAACCATAAAATCATGCGTTCAAGGGTTAAGGTTATACGCTCCCTCCATTTTCCCGGGAATCCTCGTTAAAACGATTTCACGGTGTGACTAATGTTTGCGCAACTCCGTAAGAATGAAAATATTTGTAAGAATTTGTGTAATAAAAAACGATGGAAGTATCATTGTGGTAAATCGTGCGTCAAACTGCTCTGCTTAGATTTGGGCACGAGTGACTTTGTAAGGGGAGTATATAAGCAGGCAAAAGAAGGAAGCGAGCGAGCAAGCAAGCAAGCAAGCAAGCAAGCAAGCAAGCAAGCAAGCAAGCAGGCTAGCAAGCCATCCAGTATAGAAGGTAGATCGGAGTAAAGTGATTCGGTGGTGATCGTAAAACGACTTTATTGAGCCAATAAAATTTTTCCGCCGAGCTTTCTTACCAACGAATAGTAGTCGTACCGGTATATCCCCATTCTTTCTTTCATACCGGTATTATATACGTATAGCAGGGAAGAAAAAGCGATTCGTAATTTTTCTCTTCGATTATCCCTCCATGCATGGCACATACAGCTTCCACCTTACTTTTCTCCGCTTCCTTTCAATTTTTTTCCTCCGTAGAATGCACATTTCTCATTGCTCTCTGTTTCCCCTTCTTTCATTGTTCTTATATTTTTCCGATGAAAGGGGGTATTAAAAAAAACCCCTTGTTTTTACCCCAACGAACAGTTAATTTGATTTTAATTGAAATAATTAACTTTTTTTTTTACCACCCCCACGTATACGAGTCGTTTTATTCTTAAGCGCAGAATCAAAAGTTCCCCATTCAGCTGGTTTTCAGCTAAATAAAGCTAAATAGAAGCGAGCAAAACTATAATGAAATATTTGTTTACTTCTCTTCCTAGGCTCCGTAGTAATATCGAACCGTGGAAAAAGTAATCAAAGTGGTAGTATTAGTTTACCAAAGCGAACGGAGGGTTTTATTGGACGTCTGAAGTTCAGTTTACTTTGGATATTGCCAAAGGTTACGTTCATACTTGATTTAAAGGTCGATTAATTCGGTATCGTTCCTGATTTATATTTAATGTTTGCCGGCAGAATGCTGAAAAAAGTCGCTCGAGAAATATGTTGGTTGTCAATGCCGCGAGTGTCTTTGAATCTGTCAGGATTTCCGATATTTTTCAGAGTCTTCTTTGGGAAATGTGAAAATAAAAGCTCCCTGATTTCGAATTTTCCGTATTTGTGTTATTTTGGAAATTTTTCAAACGAAAATCGAACTTGAATTTTGGAAACACGATTTTCGGCAACACGGAATTTGTTTTCAGAAATTTGAAAGCCCTTTGAATTAGAAAAATTGTCGAGGTCGCGATAAAACACTTTTCCAGAATTTTGAAAATTCTTATTTTAAGAAGGTTTCTATGGTTTTGAAAAATATAGTTATCAAAAAGCCTGAAAATTTTTGTTCAGAATTAAATAATATTCACATACATATATATACACATATTTCGCAAAACCGACAGAATTATAATTATGGAAATAGCGAAAACCTAAGAATTCATTATTTAAACTTCCGAAGGATTCATTAAATTACAGCAAAAAAAGTATTCATCATATACTGTTGGTGTAGAGAATATTTTTTATACAGTAGGATAAAAAATGAAAAAAAGACGGTTATCGGGGTAGTTAATAAAGGCAAATTCCTGCGGTATGTAAAAAAGCACAACCGCAAAACTTCCACAGAAGCTTAGAAGAATGTTTAAAAGAATTTTAATAACGAGCTTACACGTGATGTGTCTCATAATCGTATATGTAAAATTCTAAATTAAAGAAAATACCGTTCAGAAAGAAAAAAAGTTTAATATATTTTTAAGAAATATGTTAACTGTTATAGACAGTCGTTAGGAGCTTCAACAAAACGTTATAAAATTCGAGGTGGAATTTTTTTTATTATTTTTTTAACGAATTTTCATATAAATTTTTTGGATTACATTGTTGAAAATTGCAGAAGAATAGAATTCTCTGGTTGCAAAATTTCTATAACTTTTTCATTACCATTTTACTCCATTTTTCAAATTTTCAAATATATTCCTTTTACATTCTTTTAAAAATACAAACGAAGTTTTTTTCCATACGAAAAAATTGTATAAAAATTTGGGTAAAGAGCCAGAATTTTTATTCAATTTTTGTACACTATTTCAAGTGGATTTTTCTAAAAACGAAGCCCCCAGTCATAGATATTTTTTAAACTGCGAAAGAATCGAGCAGATATATCGGAAAAAATGCCAGCGTTTGTAAAAGGTAATTCTTCGAGTGAACAAAAAAAAATTCTACTGTTTCGTTGCATCTATTGATTCGCAATTCATAATAAGATATTTGATATCGACGCTAAATAAATTTTAATTGCGGTGTGTTATTATATTGTAATGTTTATTTACGAATACTATGTAGAAGAGAATATAGGGAAGGCAACGTAATAATTAGACACTACTTTAAAGGAGGCTCGCGGCATTGCTTCGACACGTGCTTGTAATTTACATGCATAATTACGCGCCAACGTATACATAACCACCCTTTCTCTTTCTCTCTTACACACGTGCATTTACTACTTGGGATTAAACCGTTCTCAAGAGACAGAATGCCTGTTGATTGTGCAAGGTTTGACGTATTCTACGTTCTATGCAATTATTATTTCAAAGATATGCGTCTCGAGATACTTAAGATTCCGAGAATTAGCACGGTGTTATTTAATTTTACGTCACTATGAATGGAATGGAACGGAATAGAACGGATGAAGTAAAATGGAAAAAAGTGGAGCAATTTTATTTTGTTACTGGTACGACAGAATTCGCAGGAACGTACTCGAAATTCGCAACATTTTAGCAAAAATTATTGGTTTGCTCTTTTCTCCTTATTTTCTGTACGAGATTTTCTGGATGGAAGAAAACACGTTCCAGTGACGCGCTGGATATGTTCCAGAAACTCTCTGGAGATATGGAATTAAAGAAAGGGCAGCTAAGACCAGAAATGCATTTTTTCTTTTTAATTTTTTCTACCCTTAAATTAGGTCATTGCGTAACTTTTGTGTTGCAATTTCGTTAAAATTTAATTCCGGAAGACAAAAAATTGCAACTTCTTAGAATTTTTCGAAATTACAATTGTATTCTATTTTTTTTTTTATTATTACCATTTTGGGATTTATTTATTTCGCCCCAAAATCACTGAAGTTGAAATATGGAATTTGAAACATGAAATTCTATGGCTTACTTCTAAAGGGAGAGTCTGTATGTGCACCCTTGATAGACCAACCCTCGTTTACGAGGGATGAATACGCACTTCCCCTGTAGCGAAGGGGGTAAAAGTTTCTGGAAAGTCTCGGAATACAAGAATCCAGCGGGTAACAGCCCTTGAAAAGTTGCCTTTACGTGACCGAGGGGGATTTCGGGACATTTGGGATACTTCTGACGGACTTCCAATAGATATTCTTTCAACGTAGGAGAGAAAATATTCAGCCACCGGACACCCCGAGCACATTTTGGAGATTAACCGGAAAAATCTGGATCAAGAGGAAATTCGTTAATCTTCTGATGGATCTCCTCATTTCCCTGACTTGAAATCAAAATTCGGTGTATGCATCCCATTTCCGACCCGTCGTTTACTCAGGTTGGAGTAAACATCTCCGAGCTTCTATTTCGTACACTTCTGCTGGAACTCTCCAAGCCGATCCCCGAGGCCGAGACGCCTCGCAAAGCCTTCTGATAAAAGGAACCAGTGCTCGGCACTTTTGTCCCTGGGGTCTTTGGAAGCACTTGTGGGGCACTAATTTTCCCCACAAGGGTATTTGTCGTTTTCCTCTTTTTTGCCTCTGCTGCAGATTTTATATCGAGCAAATAACGACCGTTCCGGAAACGCTGTGTGGCGGAAAGAAAAATTATATCGGTGGGAAGCTCGACGTAACTCCTGAAAACCACACATTTTTCCCCCTCTCGATGAGGATAATGAAGTCCCACGGTTTCCTTTGAGGGACGGTAATTTCGGAAAATTGGAAAACGCTTTGTTGGTAACCCAGCTATTTCGATTGCATGCTTCGAGAGAAAAATTTCAAAATTTTCTTTAGGTAGGGTAAATTTTCGAGCTTATAGGAAATTCCAAAAATATTTCTTGCTAAATTCTTCGCAAATTCCTGGAATTCTAAAAATCGATGGTTCTGGAAAAATTTGAACGTCTCAAAAACGATTCAAAATATAATTTAATATTAAATTAAAAATGCTTTCAAAAAGGATGTTCTTAGAATTTTTCTACCAATCCATTTTTGGAAGAAACTAATTTCAGAAGCTTCTAAATTATAAAAATCGTCAGTAAACTGCGATTTCGCAAATTCCCATTCTCTGCAAATTTTTTCATGATTGTGGTAAATCCACAAAAAATGGTTTTGCAGCATATTTCATGGGAACAACTTCCAAAATTGCAAAAATTATTAACGTCATAAAAAAATGACGTTCCTACAAATATTGAGACTCTGGAATTTTGAAAATTTTCACGATTTTGAGTAACTCAAAAGATGATGTTCCTTGAGATTTTTTGAGGGTCGGTAGTTTCTAAAATTTGGAGACTGTTTTGTTGGTGACGCAACTCTTTCGATTGTGCATTATCATTCGAGTAGAACTGTAACACGTATCTTTGCGCTTACGGTGTTCCTTTTTCTTATCAAAGTGTTGGTCGGGGGTGACGTTTTATTTGACACGTAGGGTTACCGAGTTGACGAATTCGTTTTTGTGTTAAGTCTATAACCGTCGACATACGTGATATATTATGGCGTATAGCAGCGCAAAGTACAAACTCTCACCTTGTGGATGGAGGATTGCGGTACGACGCGTCACGGTATGGTTCCTTTAACACCATAACACGGATCACACTTTATGATAAGTTAGTCAAATCTTCTATGCTTCGTCCTATATTTTTTGTCCCTCAAATCGAACGAAAGGGAAAAAAGGGACACGGTGGAAAAACAAATTTCCTATAGTGGATTTCCTGGGAATTACCGTGATGTATAACCTCCTGCGAAGCAGAAGGGCGTAACTTTATTTCCTTCCAAAAACGGAAAACTTTATACCGTGTAACAGCTAAATTGCAGAGTTACATTTATTTCCAAGAAGCAGGAAGATGAAACTCCAGTTGGTGTTAACTTGCTGGAGTATTAACACTCTCGTTTTTATTAAAAATTACGTATCATTGTTATTATTTTACTACGTTATTTTATTAAAACTCTATTTTAAACTTAGGCTTAATGGTATTTTGAACGAGATGGCACTCGTATTACACTGAATCTCATAGAACTCAGGGGACAACTTGATTCTTATCGTTTCGATTGAAGTCTTGAAGTTGATACGATAAAAAGATTAGGGAAAAATCCGATTACGATTTCGCGGGAATTCTTTAAAGTTCAGTTCAGTTTCTTCGAATTTCATGGGAAGGCGTTAAAAATGTAGGTCAGAATTTTATTTAAAATAAGGAAAGGGTGCATGTGTAAAGTCACGGGATTACACGGATATTATCCAAAACTATTACCGTTCATTTCATACGGCCATCCCTTTTCCTTTTTATTAACCATAGTAGAATTAACTGTGATTAAACCTGGAAATGTCCAGTACACGGTTTACACATGAAACGGAATATTCGAGTAAAATGGAGAGGATTTTATTATTCCTTTACCATGGAAATTTCCATCACAGCGTTTATGTGTAATAAAGTCAAAGACGTATAAGCGAAATTCGTACTTCTAATTTATGTATATGTATATATATGTGTGTGTATATATCATTTTTAGCAGATGGCAGTAATGCGTAAATCAAGACGAAAACGAAATCGTCGAGTTCGATTGTAGGAAACTTTTTATTACCGCCATTAAATTCTCCTTGGCGAGATTACGTAGTTTTTGAAATAGCAGCTTTTTGAAAATTTATCTGGAAATGGTAAATTGCTGTTAAATGAAATTCTCGGATCAATATTGAAAAAAAATTGCTACGTGCAATTGATTGCATGGCAATTTCGCCGGCTCGTGTATATGCGCATAAAACTGCATTCAAATATCGGGGAAATTTCCGAGAAATGTTTTTAACGTTACAGTACCTAATGAGGGACCGGAACTGCGATAAACCGGTAAAGATTCCCGTCTTTAGCTTTAGCCAGCGTAAATTGCAGTTAGACGATTCGTGCAAAGTGAACATAAACCTTTTAGGTAGCGTGGGAGACGGATCGGATAGTTTAGAGGGAATCTTAGATAGATTGATAATCACTTTGTAATCACGAATACTTGGGATCGGTAATGGCACTTCTACGAGCCGGCAGAAGCTCGGCGTCGAGCTTTGTGTTATTCCACGGCTTTGAGGGTATAGTCAGTGCCGAGCAGTCTGTCATTTGGATGGCTCCCAATGAAATACGACAATGCTACTACCAGTTGATGTACAGATGCCCCGAAATTCATTTAATCAAACGCAACATTGATTTTCCATCTAAATGAATCATTATGCAGATAAACTTTCGCGTATATCAAATCCTATCTTCGCGGTATCTGGTATAGAATCTTCATACAGCCATTTTTCTCTCGGTGTGTAACAGAGCCGTCAGGAAAATCAACATTCCCTCCATTTCCATCTCTTTTTTAAGCCATTTTTAGCCATTTGTTATTCCAAAAGTGACTCGCAAAGAAATTAAGTTCGATCCGAATCGGGTTTCGTTGGTTTCGAACGAAAATTAATATCAGGGAATTAATTTACCGTATTAACGAGACCCCAGACACTCACCCATTTTTGCGTTCATTTTTCATTCCCTAATAAATTAATGGTAGATTTTTGTGGCAGTATTTCGACAAGTGAAAAGGAAATACAATTCTCATAAATTGTTGACAGACAAAAAAAAAATAGTAATTCAAAAAAGAATATATTTAAATAAGAATTTGCTTTAATTTAAACGGAATTTGTTTGGTTTCAAATTTTTTCATTTTTAAAATTTAATATTTTCATCCCATAGCGGTTAAACAAATATTCGTAAACATTTTAAGGATCTTGTCGTTGCATAAGAAACGAGGTTTGAGACACTAAGCAACGAGTTAAAAAACAAATAAAGCCGGAATTAAAAGTAAGAAAATTAGGAAAGCCTTTATATTCTTGACTCTTCCCGGGACGTTCGTTTGAGAGAACTTCTAAATGCACCTATAAGCCCATGCTAATGTAATATTCAGGAGTGTAGCCTAGTGGTTATCCTAATTAAAATCTCTGGACAAAAACCGTCGTATATAGATTGTCCCCGTGCACCCTTTTCCTACTTTCGCAGCCCCTCCTTAACGTTTTCTATTTCGCGCAACGTAGAAAATAGCGAAAGGAAAGAAAGTCAGTCCACATTCTTTCTCAGCCTCGCTACCTCCCTTTAGCATTTAAATAATATTCTGAAATTACACACCGCAAGGAAAAAGTTCGCAACTGCATTATTTTCCTTGTTACCATGAAACTAGTGTCCCGAAGTATTTGCTATAGAGTAATTACTGTTACCATAAACACGCTTAACATTACCGTTGGGTTAATTCGAACCTTCAACTGAGTTTCGTTATGGTAAAGATCTTCTTTTTTGCCAGGAAAACTGCGGAATACGTACACTTCTCGGGAAAGTTTCTCGTTGGAATTACAATGCAGTGGGCTTTCGTCATAAGGCAAAATTTCGCTCATGAGGTTGCAAGGGAGAATTTTAATGGAATTTGAAGAAACAAAGATCGTTGGCCACTATTTTAGTGGGAATTTACGGCGACCCGGCACTGACCAAGGCTTTATTGACTCGGCCCGGTATTTATTAGCCATCCATGGACCGTTACAAGTTCCTATTTGGGTATTTTGTATCGATAACACGCGAGAAAGCAGAACGGTGTAAATTTTACTGTCCTATACGTTGCGATAACGAATTTTACTGCGGTACGACATAGAAATTACTGTACGATAGTGAAGTATGTATTTTTTTTTGCAGCAATTGGGTGATTACACTATCGAAATTTCAAATAACTATTTCGAAGGTTACAAGCCAAAATTGCAAGCGGTACAAAAATTTCACTCCATGTAATACTGCTTCAACATCAGATAGAATAACCTTTGAAGCTCGTGACACTCGAAGGTTCAATTTAACAACTTCACCCTTCAAGCACTCAGCTATTTTGCGATCACGGAGCACAATGTGGATCTCCGATACCCTGTGCACTATTTTACGGGCTACCATTTCAAAAGTAGTCATCTGATCTACTTGAAAAAAGTCTCAGATATTCTTCAAATATCGATCCCCGTAGTTTCAATGCTTGTTCAAAATATTAAAACATCATAGAAAATTCTTGAATAACAATTTTTTTTTCAAATTAAGGAAACTTTGTTAAAAATTCGTTGCTATTTTTGTTTAATTATAGCAACAACTTGAATGACTATAATTTGATTGACTAGAAATTGGGGCTGAAAAATTGACTAGTCTGAAAAATTTGAGTTTTTAAACCAATTTTTGGGCACTTTCGGGAGACCCTTACACTATGTATTTTTTCGCGAGGAATCCATTTTCATCGTCAAACTTCCAAATTTCCAGCGGGAAATACGATTTTTGCTCAATTTTCCTCAAGAAATCTGATTTTGGTGACCTTTCGCTACTATTTCGTGGAAATAGACCTTTGGAATCAATTCTACGCGTCAAATTACCCATAGAAGTGAGTTGTCCCACCCGATTTTTGAAACTGTAATTTTTATCCCATTTTTGGTCGAAGGCCAAATGCCCAAAAAATTCAACCCTACGTATATATTTACCAATTACGTTATTTCGGCGAAGTGGGCCAGCCTAGAGTTCGACGTTTTACGGTATAAAATTCCCTCCTTGTAACTGCCTCCGTCAGCGTTATCTTCGCCATCGCGAGAGGAGAACACGAAAAGCGGGAAAAATTGACAAAGAGGGCGAAAGCAACTTTGTCGAAGTAATTTTGTGCAAAACGACGCGATAACACCTTGCTTCTTGAAACACGACTTAACTGAATCTTAGTCCTTTTTTGCCTATATACATGCTATGTATGTAGATATATTCTCTCTTCTAGAAGCTATATCCTTATGCAAAGTATCCTTGGCGTGTCTTTTTACCCTTTAGATATCAGGCTTGAGTTCACACTTGCATCTTGTCTCTCTTTCTCTTTGTCTCTCTCTCTCTCTCTCTCTCCATCCTCGTTCTTCCTTTTTGCGAGAGAGGAGCAAGCGAGCATACGAAAATCCTATTTTCATTGTCGCACGGCTCAGTGATTACGTTACGTTTTACCCTTAAAAGTTAGTCGAAGTAACGTTTAACTTTAAATTCTCATAAAATTCCTCAATAAAATGTATGTTTAACTTGACAGGCACATGTTCCTCAAAACCAAATTTAATAAAGGATAACGCGAGCTGCGAAATTCACAAGGAAACGCGTAACAATAGTTTCCAATTCAATTCCGTCCGACGGAACCGGGGGAAAAAAATGACGGTGCAAAAAAAGGACGACAGGGCGAAAATTAATTACTGTCACGAAAGCGAGGGTGTTTTCCTCCAGAAAAATACCTTTGTTATGGATAAATAATTATTTGCTGGAAATATGGACCACTTTGATCGCCCGCTGTTTCGAAAGCTTCCAAGAGACCTCAGAAAAGCTGCACCGGTGCAGATTCTCCCACCTCCTTCGCTTGGGTGCGAGAGACAAAGCAGAAACGGTCCATATTTGCAGCATCCCTTGTACGAGCGAAGAAGTTACAAGCAATTTCGTGATAAATGAATAATAAAGGACTTTTTCTCCATCCGTTTGATGCAGAAAAATGCCATTTTCTTTTTCTTCGATGTAATTTCCGGCTACTAAATGCACTCGTTTTCATGTTTATGTATTATTAAGGGAAATGAAGAAGTATAAGACAACTTTTACACGATTTCCCATTACTCCCATCTCACAGATTCTTATCGTCATTTATCTCTTGGCAACACGTTGTGTTCAACTTTAGTAGAGAGAAATATATTTTCCCCTCTGAAATTTCAAGGCTCGTTATCATTAAATGAACATCTGCATCCCTTTCATATATAAAACGTGCCCTACATACCACACAACACCTACTCCTGCTGCTTCTTTCCCTTCTCCCTCACTTTCTTTCCTTTAATTTATTTCTTTTTAATTAAATATTATATTCGGATAAATAACAGTTCCCGGCTTGCTTACAAATGATGGTTTTTTTTTTCTTTTCCATTTTTTTTTCCGTCTCCTCCTAATCCTCGAACTACTTTCGCATGTTAATACGTAACGATAAATCCATATGCAGTATGCAATAATTAAAGCGACTGCTGGAAGCATTATTCACCCACATTTTTTCCACATTATTTGGAAGAAAATATTGGTCCTAAAATGTGTCAACTCTACAGATGGTACCGTTTTATCCACAGCTTGGTGCTATTCTGGCACCAATTTCATAGACATTAACGAGCAAAGAATTTTCCAGATATTTCGACTCCAACCCTAATTTTATAATTTTTATTTAGGATTTCCAGGATAATACTATATATTTTCTATACTTTCAACACTGTTTCTGTTTTTCGTTAAATTCTATATTTTTTAATATACAAATTTGTGGATGTAAATAGTATATATTGTTATTTTTATAGAAATTCACTTTTTGGTTGTACATTTTTAAATATTACGGCGAAGCCAATGTTTCCTACAATTTTTTTTAAAAAACTTTGAACGTGAATTTTACAACAATAAAAAAAAAACATTAAATTTCGTTCTCTGCTTTCCAATTATCTTGCAAAAGCTACAAAATGATATATAACCCAAATAAATTGAATCACTTTATTCAGTTACAACTTTAATGAAATTATTTTTGTTATATATTTTTTTAATACAAAAAAATCGGAAAAACTGTTGGTTCATCCCGTTACGATTTATTCAACAACGTAATTGATAGTTTAGTCACCAGATGGTTGAATTAATTACTCCTTGCGTCATTATTAATGACACAAATCGCACTAATAATTTATTAGACACTTAATTGCGGTAGAAGTATAAATATAATAAATTGAAACTGTCAAAAATTCTAATTCAATAATAACAAAAAATCGGGTTACCGAAGGTTAATGGCAAAATAAGGCAACGCGAATCCCTTTTGAGCGATGAGAAGACGCAACGTCAGACAATAAAACTATATTTCACTACAGTAGGATAACTTTTCCCCTGTAAAAAAATTAGTTCTACCGTGTAAAAGCAATTTCCGCAGCGTAGCAAGCAAATTTCACTATACCCCACCGGGTTTAATAAAACGGTGATTTTTACAACGCAGTATAAATTCCAATTACATAATAAACATTGCATTATCGTAAGAAAATATATGAATTTCACGTGTTTGTTGCTCCGAGTGCAGCTGGTGTTAATGGAAGGCATCGAAATCGGTGTTAAATCGACTTCAATGCGATTAACACAGTCGCTTCCTCGTCAGGAACGTCTGAAACTCTGGCTCTAGGGAAAGTGATGCGGGAAGCACCTGAATTCAATTTCCAGAATGCTCGCAAATACCTTCATGACAAATCTCCAAATTATGACACATAAACTGAGAAAACTTTGAATAACAAAAAAGATGATAATGCCTACTTACCCGGTATGAAAAAAAATTGCCATTCTTTATATCCTTCTCCTTTTCTTTATTATCAAACTGTCGGCTTAAGTAATCCCATTCCTTGGGACAAAAGGAGACGGGTTTGCCGCCCTTAACTTTTCTCGGAAATAATGGCAGGAACTTTGGCTTGATCCACCTTCCACGCTGAAACCATTACCGAAGTTTATGTCTGTTACGGTTTTATAACACCTTTAAAAAAAAAAGGGGTGATATTATTATACTTCAGCAATACCATTTGGAAGTGACATTAAACAGAATACAGGGGAACCAGGAGAGGAACAACAATGGATGCGATATACGTTATCAGATTTCTCGCTTCTTTTTTCTTTTCTTCAATTTACGTCTTACAATATTGAATAAAATGTTTCGTATCCCGCTATAAGAAATAAAGCGCATAGGAAGAAAACGCGGAAGATTCAATGAGACGAAGACTTTTTCTTCATTCTCTCGTTCCTTTTTCTAACATGGATTCAATTTTCCGCGTTTAAATCGAATGGGGAAAAAAAACGAGGACTTTTCTGATAGTTCTACACGCAGTAACGTCTCCAACACACATTTCCTCGTTTGTTTGCAATTCTTCCTTTATCCGATTACACTCTATGCCGATTTAGTCCCATGATATATCTGCAAAGTTTCTTGATCTTATGTTTATCGAATCAACGGTTTGATAAGGATGAATATAAATTGGAATCGGGATATTCTTCATTGGGAAGAGGGAAAAAGAAGAGTTGCAATCTTATAAGGACGCCATGGGACGAGAAGAGATGCAGAGAATTCGATTATGATGGAAATTATGATACGAAGGGTTCTATTTTTTACGACCTACAGTTTTGACTTTCCAAGATTGACAATTTTGTTCAATATATAATCAATATTAATTACTTTCACGTGGAAATCGTTTTAAGGGAAAAACAACAATGCGTCTCAAAAATTTGTGGGTTTCGTCGAAAATGCAGGACGGTAGAATTAAATACCAGCAGCTTCATAAATATTTTCTGCGTCCAACAGAATGCCATTCGGTCACTGGATCGGATTTTCGGGTGAGTTGATTCCGTTCGATGAAATTCCACTCAAGGCAAGTCGATGGCACTTTGTTCAACAAACAAAATATTTGTTACATCGTATTGTTTAATGCTTCCAACTACATTTTTGATATTTTAACTGCTGTTAACGATGAATTTGGTTCTTCAATAATTTCCGGAATTTTTATAAATCAACGATATTACTGATTTTTATACTGTTAATTTACCTAACATTTTTTCCGCAGTTTAAAAGAGATCTTTAGGAAAAATATTTCTAATTTAAAAGAACATATTTCTAGTCTAAAAGAATATTGGGGAGTATTTAAATATTGGTCTGGGAGTTAACTTACTGTCGTTAAAGTATTTGCTTTAATTTCATCCCGAAACTGTCCTAGAACAAATGTTTCCTAGGATAAATATTTTATTCATGGAAGTATACATCAGAAAATATGAATTCGGAAAAAAGAACTATTGCAACATATAGTCGATTATTTCTTGCCGATGAAAATACGTATACGTAAATATATAATAAAATATTTAAGTTGCATTTGCTGCAATAATTGCGTTTTAATCACGTTGGCCAATAATTTAGGTCACGCTAATATTATTTCCTGAGCATCTTCTCATATTTCTGGGACCGGTTTACGAAAATATGTTATTTCAACGTAACATTATATTACCGTAGCAATATTTGATAAATATTAATATGTAAAACAAAAAGCTCATCCAATTGCTCGGCAATTCTGTATGTGTGCATGTATGTGGAAATAGCTATACTGAAGCTTGTTGAAGCAGGAAAACGGATACTGCTTAGTCTGCCTGACGATATTATTGCTTCAGGCATATTAGTGCGGCTGTGCTGGTACCGGTATTAGGGCAAAATCTCGGGCTGTGACCAAAGCAACCTGAAAATACGGCTGATCGAACCAGGATTATTATTACCAAACCTATGAATTTTCGTCTGCTTTATAGAAAATAGTTACAGCAATTTGAATTTTTGCAAAGTATGTGGCAAATCTTGGAAAGACTTCCGCAGTATCTACATTCTACACTGAGAAAAATGAAGTCTACGAATGAAAATTAGAATCTTATTTATTATAGATACCAGTTTTCAATTTTCACAACATTTTTTTAAATGTCTACCGAAATTCACCGTGCTCTTATCTTTAGGTCACAAATATTATTTCCATAAATCACAATTTTTATGACTTGCAGGAAAAATATTATAAATAAGAGTTTTTGCGATTTATAAAATTTGCTATAAACAAAGCAAAGATACACGCACAGGACAAATAATATTAAAATTATCTATTCACAAAAATAATGAAAATTACAAGAAAATTTCGAAAATTTTAAAATTTCTGCACAAAAGTAGCACATCAAATAATAAACACCAACGTTTACTATAAAATTACAGCCAATAATTATGTTTCCATGAAAATTAACTGTTTTCCCAGTAAATTTCATTATTTAACGTCGCAGGGGCAGATTTATTATTTTTCGAATGTAACAATTTTCATTGTTCCAACGGTTTCTTGTTTCTCCGTGTGAATCACCGGCCGCAATAATCGATAACATAAAAATCAGTAGCTCGCTTTGTATTAAATTCAGCCCAATGCCGTGTATCGATGGAGAATTTTTATTTTTCCATAATTTGTATGAATTTTTCATCATTGTTCGTGGCCGTTTTTCTCCGTGTACAGTCGTAAATATCTGGTTTCCATCCCACGGTAAGATTTAAATCCTGCGACGTAAAAGTTGCCAAAAAAGTCTTATCTGAACGTTAGACGTTTCATATCCCATCGACGTTTCCAGCGAAATTTAGTAAGGGTAGCGATGCACTTTTTTCCATACCTATATGACCGCAAAAAAAGCTGGATGAATTTGTTATTCAGATACGCGTATCGCTCCTCTATGAATATAAACTTTATAAAGTTCGGTGATGTATGTATTGTTCTACGAAAGGGCATGTCCAATCTTTGATCTCGCCGTATATATGACATTCCGTATGTTATATACCCAATATACCTACGAACATACGCATATACATGTTTATGGGATCCCATCAGCATCGGATCATTTCCTAAGAGTACCTTATACCTTTACGAAAAGGTCTGTACGTGATATCTTTCCATAAAAAAAAAAGGCGCAATCTTCTCGGAGGAACACAACATTCCCAGTCTCATCTGCGAACTTTTAAACTTAAAGAAATATGTAATTTAAATGCGAACATAAATTTCACCTCCAACTTTCCTTCCTACTTGCAGCGTTTTAACGACTCTGCTTCTCACACGGAGGAAATATCGTTTTCGGGAAAACATTCCGTGTCGTAAATTTAATGTTTCTTCGCGGCATTGTTTGAACTCAAAAAAAAAAAAAAAACGTGAGTGCAATTTTTGGAGGATTCATGTCCAGAAATATTTTAATTGAAACAATGGAAGGCGTATAGAAATTACCTTACTATGCGGAATTAAAACTAAATCTAGAATTCGCCCCAAGGGATCGTTATTTTCCCATTAAGTTAAATAACAATAAGGCTCCGGATGTTCTTCACGACTTTTTAACTCAAATGGTCTGAAAAATATCTCACGATGTGTGTGAGTGTCACACGTTACTGTAACTTCGGTGTATTAGGAGGTCTCAAGTTTAACGTTAACGTAAATTAACATATTACACGTCACCGGGATTTGGATCCTATCGATTTTGGATTATATCGTCTGATCGTGATTTGTGCAATATTCTGTCCCGAAACAATTGAAAATTGCTAGGTAAATTTGAAATTTTAGACACAAAAAGTTTCTGATGTGAAATTTGTTAATCTTGGACGAAATAATTAATATAATAATAATTAATATGGAATTATTCGTAACCTCGCAGCTTCGTGTTGAAATTATTTTTGCCTCATTTTTATAATCCGTTTTTTATTATTAGGTTATTATTTATATATAGTATCTAAAAAAAATCTGCGAGTTTCTAGGAAACAATGTAAATATAATGGAGGGAAGTAGAAACTCATTTTTCTGCGTAAAATGAGAAATATCCTTAGGTACTTTTTTTAATATTCCAAGATAGGTAAAAATTGTAGGAACATAAGTTTTCAACTGAAAAACAATTTCCATGATTCCTACGTATAAAAGTAAGGGTAATCTTAGCCATACTGAGAAAAGACGGACGGATTATTATTTCTCTTCATCGTACTTCCTTCTTTTCCTACAAAACCACACATTTCTAGGAATTTTGTATTCCTAGTTAGCACCCAGACAAATTATATGGCAATTTTTATTATGTAAAAGAGTACAGCTATTATGTAAAGTACAGTTATTATATCGCAGAGTGAACATTTCAAGTCATTAGTAAGAAATACTGAAGTCTTGGAAGTAGTTGGAAAAAAAAAACTTACTTTTTTGTTTTTTATTTCTCCTGGGAAAGTAAGTATAAGATTTCATGTGAGTGACGCTCAAGACGAAGGATTAGGCATGGAGAGAAGAGAAAAAGTTAGTTATCCCTGAAGTCCCGCCCTCTTTTAAGTGTCGAGTGGGATTGGGTGGTATAACCATTTAAATATTATTCAATTTTAACCCCCTTGCCCCTCCGACGACCATTTTTTTCCTCCTTAGTGGGACCTAAGTGTCCCGTTCGTTATTTAAAGGTTAATGAGGCAATTTTAATTTGTGACCTTAGCAATCATTATTTTAAGCTTCTATCATCCAATTTTGCTATTTTCTAATTTTTGGATTCTTGAGCCAAAGATTTAGCAAGAATTAAAGGTCGTTATAATACGAAACAATCTAAATAACCATAATAATAATTGAAATCACGACACCGAGACACTGAGACAAAGATTATTATCACTAAAGAGACCAAAGTCTTAATCTCAAGCGCAATTTCTATTCGAGCAATTATCTCACCTTTGAAGTAGCTATGCAATGGTTAAAATTACTATAAAGTCCTAGTTGATCGTCAGCCATTCCAACTATGCCTTTCCCCGGCGCAGCGTGTGAAGTTTGTGGATAAGAAAATAACAGCTTTCAACCGGAACTTCATACGAATCTAAAGTGCAACGCAATAGCCCCGGCTGTAATATAGTTGCTTCAACTATAATTACGTTAGAGATTACCATAAAATCTCAGTTAAGATCGTTTTCAACCACCTTTTGCTCTCAATGCTCATTTTCACGTGAGGGGTTTAGCGAAATCTCGAGTATAGTTACGTAATCTTTCTCGCAGTGCAACGCCATTCTGGAAATTTCATAACGAACCCGTCATACGCTCCGCTCTTTTTTCACAATCCTATAAAGTTTCAATAAACATTCCGCTTGCAGGGCTGTGAAAAAACTGCAAATCTACAGCTTTACACCTTCCATCATTGCGTGACTCCAACCACTTGCCTGCGAGGAGACTAATGTTCCTCGGCTGGATATATGAGGGGAAAATACATCCTCACCCTGCCAAGTTCAGGTCTATAGGTCTACACAAATATTGACGCAAGAGGAAAAGTTTAATTGCAAGCGGAAGAATTCGATTATTTTCCTCTTAATCTAAATAACGATTGAGTGAAACGTGTGCTTGGTTTTCAGAACCATTCAATTAAAACTCCATACAACAGGTTTTTCTCTTCATTTTCCGATTTTTGTCATTTTCTTGAGAAATTGAAGGATACAAAAAATTAGCGAGCTGAAAAAGCTCGATTTTATTGGAACACAAATAGTTTCAAGACACAAAAATACAGATGTCGCTAATTTAGCAAAATTTCGAACGATTTTCGCAACTTTCTATTTTCTGCTTTTTTTAACCTCAACTCGAATGGGCATCAACTCGGTGTTATTTTAACTCCAAACGCGGTGAAATCGAAATTGCAATATCCAGTATCGCAGCATCCAGCTGGGAAAGATCAAAGAGGTCCGTGGCCTCTTTTTCCCACAAACGTTTCTCTCCTGGAAGACTTTCGTACCGTACGGAGTGTTAAATTACCTCGTGGAAACGGGATGGTAATTTAACACCCGATGTCGAGTGAGATAAGGTGCTCCGATTGATCCAGGTTCTATTCCAGGGTTTTTAGGAGAAAAAAAACCTCAGAGCCGTTACATGGCAGTTCCTCGAGCAGTTTGGGTTCCAGGATAAACTATAGGTCCCATCGTCAACATTATTTTAAATTTCCGTGGAGTCTGGGATGAATATGTAACGAGATTGGAAAGATAAACTAAAAGTGGTCCAGATCTGGAATTAACTGGTTCAAATATTGGGCGTTAGCAGGTGGAATCAAAAGAATTTTGGATCCTTTCTAGAAAATCAACTTAGATCTGGACCAGGTCTGCAACAATTGAAGCCGATGGTCATGAGTTAAAAATTTTGATTATTATTTAAATTTAATTACAGTAGAAATATTATTGTGGCAGGCGCTAACGCTGACGTATATATACGCTTTGTGTGAGTGAATGGCTATTTTTCGTAGGTGCGTTTACTCGTTTTTTTTGCAACACAATTGTTTTTGTTGAGATTTTGGTAGAATTTTGAGATTTAGGTAGATTTTGCCGCAACGGCTTCGCTGGAATTTTGTTGGGATTTCGCTAGGGTTTGCTACGAGTCAGAAATTTCCCAAGAATTTAAATGGGTTTTTGCTTTGAGCAAAATCTCGACAAAGCCTTCCACCCGGATCTCCATCCAACGAACCCCATTTTTCGACAGGCTATCATCATCCCCGGGTTTTAAAATTCTTTTGAGCCACGGATCCCATTAACTCATGGATCAAATGGAGACGAGTTATCTAATGGAGAGTCTCTGTATCCTCCTCCACGACAACGCTAAAGGTGTCTCATTACAATTCACTTCGCATCACGACTA
Source organism: Gasteruption jaculator (assembly GCA_949825005.1). Taxonomy (NCBI): domain Eukaryota; kingdom Metazoa; phylum Arthropoda; class Insecta; order Hymenoptera; family Gasteruptiidae; genus Gasteruption; species Gasteruption jaculator. The sequence goes on from OX463770.1 coordinate 8,697,490, forward strand.
CGTGGTGAATTATGAATGAAAGTAGTAACAGTAATAAATTCAAAGGTTCCTCGTTTCTATTTTCTCCCCTTTACTTTACGTTGCAGAACAATTAACTCGCGGCTTACAAAGGCCCTCTTTTTCAGCTATTTTTATATATTAACTCGCTGTAATTCTCCGCGATGCCATTGTTTCGACTCAAAGTCTCTCCTTCAAGCATCGTTATGACAATGCGGATTGTGAGCGAAAGCGCGGACGGTATTTGAGCACGGGAACTTTTTTAATTCTTAAGAAAAGGAATTACCCTATTTCCCTATCGGTCACGAGAGGAGGCATAAAGAAAAAGGAAAATAGGAGAAGCTAAAGTAAATCTCAACTGAGATACTTGTCTAAGAAGGGTGAGCGTAAGATGAGGAAAAATGTCGAGTTTCATTCTTCAAGAGTGTAACCACGGAACGCCTCATTGATCGTCGAGGGACCACTCGTAAAAAAAGGAAAGGAAAGAAAAGGAAAGCTTTTTCATTCGAATGAACAAAAAAGGAGAGGAAATGGAAAGAATAGGGAAGATTGTTAAGATTTTAATCACAAAAGTTCCTCCTTCTTCCACGATTGTTTCCTACATGTGCGGGAATGTCCAGTTTTTCCGGGTAAACCCTTTGATCGTGAGTTTTCATGAATTCGTTCGCTTTCACTTAAATTCCCCAAGAGGCTGGGGCAGAAATTACGAGCGGATTTCCGCATAACGTAACGCTAGTATAGCGGAGGTCTGGTAAAAGTCTGCTCCCGGATTGACTTTTCCATACGGGATAGCGGCGTTTCCTCAGCAACCACGCCTAGAGGAGCTACTCCTCGCGTATCGAGCTTCCTGCATACCGAGAAATATGTATTACTATAAATCAAGAAACTGTGTTAAAAAAAATGCTGGGAAACGAGAGAGAAAAAAAGCATGAATCGTACGTTGCATTTTTGCTCCGGAAAAATACAGGTATATGTATTCCCGGAGGCTTGGCTTTCCCTCTTCGCCAGCGACTCGATAAGGACTTTAACTCTAGAAAGAGGAAAAAAATAAAGGTGGTACTGGTGGTGCTTGTGAAAAGTTGAAAGAGAGAGAAAGAGGAAAAAGGAGAGAGAGAAGAGAAGGGTGAAAAAAAGAATCTGCTTCAAGTTATCGCGCAGTTTCCGCCCGGGTACCTATTCCCTTTAGTGCGGTAGTAGTTCATTGTGGTATAGCTTGGAACCTTCTTTTTATGGCTGCTCCGATTTCTCCTACATGTTAAAAAAAATGAGTAGAGCGAGAGAGAAGGCAAGAGGAAAATAAAAGAAGCTCACACTTATGGAAAATATATACGTATATATATTTGTGTACAGAAAATGAGAGGACGGGAGACGTATAGGAAAACACTGCAGGGTGTATTGACTTTTTCTTGGAAGTTTGTTTCTGTTAATTAAAAATTTCCCTGTGTGGGAACCCTCGGCTTACAGCGGATGTTCATATCGGGATGATGAATTTCCACCGCGATGATGAATTTCTGTCGATGCGAGAGCGATTTCGAAGATTTGTTTCCATCCACAGGTAGTCTATTTTAAAAATAGTATGGAAATGGTCTGGTACTGGACCCCCGGCAAACCTTGCGAAGTCTTCCCTAGACTTTTCCCGTATTTTAGTTGCACCGCACCTGGAAATTTTATTATGAGCTTGAAAAGGGCGTGTTTGGTGCCGGATCTGCTGAATTTGGGTATTCGGTATCCAGAAACCCAAGGGTTGCGAGTCAGGTTATTGTAAATGAAAGGAATCCGAACTTACATCAGATTTTCGATTACTATAAACAAACGCAAAAAAATAATAGCATGAGTCCGTAGTAGCGAAAGTCTGGGATTTCATCTTTGGTCGTAGTGCGGAGTCTTTTCCAGAATATTGCCATACTTACTTGCATTTCCAGGTGAGATGCTTTTACAGGGTGATGGCGATAAAGCCCCTTACTTTTCAACCCCTTTTTCTCTTGAGTTTCTCGTTTTCCTCGTTCCTAGGAAACTTATAGTTTCAAGAACTCCTTTTCGGTATTTTCAAATGGCATGGAAAGTAATATGAGTCTTTGTGGAATTCGGAAGTACGAAATATGTTTTGCATCAAAATTTTAGATTTATAAAAACTAAAAGTTTCCTTTGGACTAAATTTTTCATAATTTCGAAAATTGAACTTGTAATTTTTACGCAAAACTCGACACAAATTCAAAAATCCAACAATTGACAAATCTTGTTGTACATTTTATGTTTCCCAGTTATTCAATTCCCCGATACCATTTTCTTTCATTTTTATTACTGAAAAACTCCCATTTTTGTCCGTCACGTTCTTTAAATGACAATTTCAGTACTAAATTAAAACTTTCTCGCAGAATTATACCGTCTGAAGGTATTTCTAAGGTTCTTAAAAGCGCATGAAATCCCGTGTCATTTTACGATTTTGGGACAAAATGTTGCATAAGTCACTTGACTTGAGATCGTCTTAATACCTAAGCGGCGTTGTCTCGGCACTCGGAAATGTTCATTCTCGATTGTTCTTTATACAGTAGAACCTCGACTTTTGAATTACTCGACTTCTCGACGTTTCCCTTTGTTCCTGTCTCCGTTTCTACTCTCTGAAATGAAGGAAATACACGTCTCGGCACCGGAAAAGTTATATTTCGAAAAGTCGAAGTTCCACTATAACTTCGCTGCCTTTCTCACCCTGCCTCTCGTCCTTCCCCGTTCGCTCTTAGAAAAAGCGCTCGAATTTCCCTTTATATTCGACGCCGCGAGGCGTCTGAAGGCATTTATTTATCTAAATACTCGACAGCAAGGACACTTATGTCGCCTAAAATTGACACCAAAGGCTTCCACCGACATCTCGTGACTCTCCACCCCGGGAATCGAACGAACACGAATTTCCCCAATGCATGAAATTTCGGGTCAGCGAAATTGCCGGGATACAAAACGGCTGAAAAATGATAAGATCGCTTTTCAGATCCCTGGGAAATTCTGAGACGAGGAGGAATATAGCGAGAGAGACTCGTCGAGATTTTCCACAGTGAAGAAGGCGAAAAACTATAAAAAAAGATGGGCAAGACAAAGTCGAGTTTGTCTCAGCAGAAGTATAGGCAATGGGACGGTAGTTGTGAAGGAGGGGTTGAAGAAACACACCCCTTACAATATAAAGGATTGACCTACTTGCAGCACAGCATCAGGAAAGGTCGTATAACCATCGCCTTTAAGCATAGAAACAGGAAAAGAAGAGGAGTCGCGAAGGCTTGCAACTTATAATACTTTTGCCTGGAGATAGGAAAATGCGACTTGGCTACTGTATATGTTTCTTCGTTATTCTACCCTTTCATTCCTCCCGTTTTCTTGCGGCGTACCTAGTCTAAGAAGGAAATTACATTCCGTGGAGAATTTTCCGAATTTTCTTCATTTTTTTCCATTTTCTTTTTCCTCGTTTCAATTCGTCCCAACGAAAAGGTCTATCCAGTTTTCGGAAATTTCTGGAGAAATAAATCCTCGTACCCCTTACTTCATCTCAGTGGCCTGAGGTTACATTAATTCTTCCACCGCGCTATTTTTATTTCCCTCAGTTCCGAATAAGTCGGAATGAGAAAGGAAAATGCAAGACGCTACATGTATTTATACTTTCTTGACTTCCCCTTTGTATACTTTAGTTTACCTAAGTAACAATTCTGGAAGTGAACTTTAGTTTATAAGTTAAACTAAAGGGTAACTTTTCACCTGCAATGTGTTGTGTTACTTATCGTGGAAGTCTGTGAAATTCTCTCTCCGCAAACGAGTAGCGAAATTGTTAATTAATTTTATTTATTTACTCAGCCAAGGTGAGATTCTTTAAAACGCAATTTCGGTTTAAAAGGAGTTTCTAGGTTTTTTCATACGAAAATCTTTATTATTATTATTATTATTATTATTATTATTATTATTATTATTATTATGCTTTTTATACCGAAACTCTGGGTTACGATTCAAAGCAAAGAGAAAAATATATGTGTCGACAAATATAAGCATTGACTGAATTATTACAGTTGGTGTTATATTTTATTATATTTCGAATTTTAACAACATATTTTATTCACATTTCGAATATTTTTCCAGCTTAAAAACATTTTTTCTCGAAAAGTAATATCAATTAATTAAGTTCTAATAAATTTGTAATATAACCGCTTTATAATTATTTTGATTTTGTAATAATCTATCTTTTTTCATATTATATTCCGAATTTAATTTACAAATATAGCACTGTCTATTTTTGGCAAACGTATTAGCCAAAAAAAAATTATATTTTATTCACAATACATCTAAAAATACATAATTCTATGACCACACATTATGCATTTTAATAAATCTGCATATATATTACAAATTACATTTTTTCCTCACTACCTCTCGTAGGTTCTCGATTCCAAAACCACTTCAGCACCCAGTTATATCTTATCCCACCTTACAAATTGGAAACATCAAGTTCAGCTGCCGCATCTGTCGAGATAGCGATGATAAAACGTTCAGACGAGAGCGGGAGCATTTCTTATTTGTTTCCCGCCAATGATTATGAAAAACACTACTCATTCGGCAGATTTCTAATCTCATAAACCATTCGAACATTCCTGGTTTATCGTTTTTCACATAGTTTCACCGGACGCCTCGTATCGCGAGCAATCGAAACAGCGACATCCACGAGAACCCCCGAAAAGAGGAAAATTTTCCAATTAATTAGCATCGAAAGTGCCGTGGACGTATTAAACATCTTGGAAGTTCCATTCCGGCGTTACGATAAGTGAAGGATTCCCCACGTGGATCCGGTTTCCACTGTTCGAGTAATAATTTGATTTCTGGCTCAATTATTAAACATTACGCCTCCAACCTCTGGATCCTTTTCTTTATCATTGGGAATAATAGTCAAAAGTGGCAGGTACGCAAAACCACGGCTCTCATCGTGTTTCGTGGAAATGAATTCAAAGTGTTCATCAATTCCTCTATCTTTTTCCTCTTTGTCACGCCAATTGAAGCTCATTAAATGGCACGAATTCGCTGGTGTCACAGCCAAAGCTTTCAAACGTCAGTCAAATGTGTTTTCACGTATAGGCGCGTTATCTCGTACCTTGGCAGGGAGAAAGAGCATAAAGCATCCCTTTGCATGGAAAAGAAGACAAGGGAGGATCATTGTTAATCCTTCGTTGGAATTGTGACAGTCATTGTAACATTCGAAAGCTCTGTAGTGCAATTTTTTACAGACTGACGAGTCGAAGGCAGGGGGATCTCGCAAAAGTTACACATTCTGTGTAGTGATAATCGACTTTGGAAAGCTATTTTTTTTTTTTTTCAAAAATTACCAAATAACGCCAAGACCGGGGGTTTCTACTAAAAATTCGAATTAAAATTCATAAAACTAGAAATTATATTATCGATGTCTAATTCATTACCTATATTATCTATTAAATCCAAAATCGAATATCGATTAATTTTTTTTTCGACACAACATTTTTCAAGAAAATATTTATGATTCATCATCGCAAGATGTATATCGGAGAAAATATGATATATCAGAGCCAATATAAATTTCACATATGTATGTACCTAAATTAGAATGTATAATACAATTTTTGTAAAATATATACTGCAATTAATTTTCAATAAAAAAATATAATATCAATTCCAACAAATCGACAAATTCTTGTAAACGTAGATACATCATCTACACATGTTTGACATTATATTTATGCATGCATCTACTTTTGGTTGTACTCTTGCATATATTTTACGACGTGGGAGTGACGCGAGTGCGTAAACACGTCAGGTTTTCGGGAACCAACGAAATTCGGATTGACGTCATGGTACTGTTTGCTTTCAATCATCGATTCAAAGGAGGTTCTCTGGTCAAAAGTAAACTCATCATAAGTACACATCAAATCCTATAGATACGAATCTATATAAATATGTTCCTTTCAATTACACGATGAGTTTAAGCCAACGTTGAACTCATTCCAATGTGCATGCAACGATGACGTCTTTCCTCGAATGAATTGTCTGATATGCATTTCGTGGTATCTTTAGTTATTCCGCGGTAATTATTGTAAACAACATTTTTCAACTCCTTCATAGATGAAATTCCGAATCTCTCAAAAAAAAATTGATCAGAGAAAGGGAATTCCTTTTCTCACTATAGGTGCCTTCAAAAATAGTTCGAAACAAGGGAATTATCCATTTAAGCGATTGCAAATAACAGAGAGATTTAGGTGTTTTCATTTGAATGCCCCATCCTGTATTTAGCGGATTTTCTATTTAGATAACGATACCTCTACGTATCGAAATTCAGGTGAATATTATGCACCGCTACGCATCACTCTGGTGAGGAGTAACAAAGAGAGGGACAGAGAGAGGAGCATAAAGAGGTACACATAGAGAATGAGATACTAATTGGAAGATTAATATTAATCGGCTTTCAATTGAAATTGTATCGTATACTAACTACTGGTTGTACGACAAACCTGTCAAATATGTTAAGCTTTCAAGTACATACATCAAAGTACACCATTTGCAAAGTTAAGCTTTCGCAATTGTAGGTATCGATTGCATCCTCCGATTTCTCAAATATTTCCCCGGGTGATTTCAATCAATTTCAAAAACATGATATCCTATTCAAAAATTACTGGAATGCGGAGAACCGGAAATGGAGCAAAAGCAGTGATAAAGAGGTATTTGAAAACAGTCGTTTGTGATATTGAGTGGAAAATGTGGGTGTCGTAACTCTGTGCGCTGTTCTGCAAAGCTTTTGGAATTCATTCTGTAATAGCATCGAGTATATTTACGGTTATAAACTGCCGGAAGGGTGGAAATGAAAGTATGGCCGAAGTCTGGCTCGGATTTTCTCCCACCGCCATGGGATCAAATGGCAGTCAAAAAATGTGACGTTTAACCATAGTTTCGGCAATTCTTGCTCAGGATAAATGCGTTCCCACAGTGACACGAATTTTCGAGCAATTCTGTTCTCGAAAATCATCAAATGTTGTTGCTGGGTCCAGAAATATCCATGGCAATCCCTGAAAACATGATAGGGATAGTTTTTTGAAGAATGGTCCTTCAATTAATGATCCTTTTCTTCCGGATCTGGGATATTTTAGTTGAAACTCGACACGTAAAATAAGTAACGTTACCAGAAATTGTCCCAACATATCGTTGACTTCTCGTATTAGGTCATTTCATTAATGGGGGTGAAAATCTAAGGACTCGAGTTACCCTATTACGTGTAAGTATCAATTCCCGAATGTTCGTATTTTATTTTTATTATCATTATTGCTATTATCATTTTTGTTGTTATTGTTATTGTCATTGTTATTATTAGTATTATTATTACTATTACTCACGAAAATGTACAAAATATGCCAGGGATGCCATAAAAAGAAAATTTTTCACGAAATAGAGAAAATCATTTTTCTTATTAAATAAATTAGTATCCCACTAATTACTTATAATTCGTTACCAAAATTTGAAAAGCTCGGAGCTTTCTACGCTTGAGGGATAGTATGTACTTCTTATCTATAAATACAGCGACGTTATAAAGACACGGGTGTGTAGTAAAACCTGCAGAATCTAGGAGCACTAATTTCTTGCTCTTTTTGTAATGTTAAACAAATCCTACGTGTGTAATCTCTTCGCACCATTCACTTCACGCAAATACACCGTATGTGTACAGCGAGGGAGGAAGATTTAAAGAGAGAGAGAGAGAGCTCCGAACGCTATACGTATGGGTTATATATGTACGTACAAAAGCTACCGTTTTCTCCTCCTTAAATATTCATACTTTAATCTAAAGTTTCGTCTTATTACTAAAATCTACCGAGCAGAAACCGAGACTCTGTCATCTACAATGTACATATAACAGCTTGGCAAATTCTAATCTTTCTTCGCAGCTTCTTTTTTTCCCGTACCACCCACGACCTATCAAGAAATTGCCCATATCCTCGTGAAGCAAATGAATTTCGCAGTTAAACCCTTCGACCGTGGAGAATTGCGATAGGGAATTCGATGTAATGATGGTAATAGACATTTCCTCCAGCGGAGGAACTGCTGTCCAGGTTCTTCTCCCCTCCATGAATTAATGAGTCAGGTTGGCCTGTATAATAATACTCATTTTCGTGACCACGAGCGTAGAACTCCCGGGTAGAGAAATTAATCTTTATTGTCTCTGTTGGAACGACCTGTAATGTTGAGTTTTACCGCCATTGCACATATGACTTCCGCCTCCTTACCTCCATCCTGCGTGTTTTCGACGACCCCTGGAGCTTTCTGGGAGCTGACGTACGACCTAACATTAAAATACCAGTACGTATATCCCATTCGGCATGTCAGGGGTCAACTGGCTTTTCATTAATTAGCAAAGACTTGCCGGAACTTCGACTCAGTTCATCTTCGGTCACTGTAAGGAATTTTCTAGTTGACTTTTGCGTAATCAACTTCGGGATCCTAAAAATCTAATCATTGACGTCCCCAAATCCTTTGAATCCGAACGACATACGTCTCAGACTTCATTGATTATATCGAAAATATAAAATAGCATCGCGAAATATTAATATTATAGCGGAGTTACCGAAAATTCGGTTATTTGACCGGAACAATTTTTTTGAATTGTTGACATTTTTCCCGGGATTTTGCAAACATTCGAATTTTTTCCGAGAAAATTTCGAATCATCGAAAATATTTCTTGGAAAAAGTTTTTTTCTTAAATTTGCAATTTCTGCTATGAAAATTGGTGGATTATGAATTTTTACATGGAAAATCTACAAAATTAGAATTTCAATTGATAAATGTATCCGCTTAAAAATTTAGGATGTCAATTTTTACAAAAATTCAGTTATAAGCAGTACTAAGCCTCCACGATAAAATCTTTTTGATCTATATTCTACAAAAATTAAAAAGCGTTTTTGCTTAAAAAAATATTCCGTTGGTGCTAGATGAATGTACTGATGGAAAAAGGGAGAAACAATAGGACTAAAATCTGAATAGACGAGGAAAATGTAGGGGAAGCAAGAGACTCGCGTCACTTAGGCCGGGAAATCACAAAAGATGGATGAAGTCAAACGGACATTAAACAAAGAATCGCATAAGGCGAGAATACTTTCAATCTGAAGAAAGCGCCACTGTGTTCGAGCAACATAAAGCCGAACATTAGAAAGAACCTGCTGGAAACGTATGTATAAGTCGTCGCTTTGTACAGTTGTGCAGAGTCGGATGGCGGGAGTAATCGATAAGAAAAAATTGAAAACGCTTGAAACGTGGTGTTAGAAAAGAATGCTGGAAATCGAATGGATGGCTGGAGAAGATGACGAACGAGCAGATTGTGAAAGGACCTGAACGAAAAAAAGGACAGCTGTGGAGGAATCAACTGATAGGTCACACGATCGGACGTGAAAGAAGCCCGAGGAGCATTTTCGAGGCCGTGGCGAGGGGGGAAGAAGCGACAGGGGCTGGATTATTCGCCCCAAATTACCAGACTTCAGAGTGTTGCCAAAGATCAGATCGTTCGTGTGGAAACGAAAGTATGGCAGAAGTCCGGAGCCTCAATATCGCTCGGGATCCGAACGCTAACGTCTGATGCAGACGTTTCTCATGCTGTCACTCTCACGTGAACTGATGCGCCTTGAAATTGCCCGACTTGATTCTTCGCAACGCTTTTCCCTTCACTGGGGATATTTTGCTTCACTGAAACTGTATATATACATAGCCATACGTTTATTCTATTAATCCAAGTTTAGTTTCGCAGTAGTCACATGAATATTCAGCGCTTGCCATTTCGCTAATTCTCAATCTCCTGGAAATTTCGTTGAATCTCGTCATCTTCTGGGGCTTAAATCGGTAGAAGGTCACGACTGCGGCGAGAAAGTGGATAAAGTATGCAAATTTCCAACACGGAATCGAAAAAATCTGCTAGAGAAGACTTTGAAACGAGGTTGAGCCGTACCTCGAAGTCTATCCCAGACTTTCGCCATTCGTACGTTTCTGCAAGTTCTCGCGGTAAGACAGAAGTGTCTCAATGTCAGGTACCTCCCTGCGACGAAGTTCGAAGTATCGGGCGGAACCGTCAGCGAGACTTTACAGGCTGCTGCTTGTGACGTCTAGACTGTCAGTTTTCTACGGGTTTACCGCTATATCTGGTACATCGGGAGAAGCTTCAAAACTCATTACCTAATCTTCCAAGCGAGTGCTCGAAACGAACGAAAAGCATTTTTGTCATGAAATCAATACCCGGTAAGTCCAGAATTCTCTTTCCGGTTCTTGCTCTCAATTTGCACTGCGACTACCACTGGTATCTGTTGTGTCTGATGGTATATAGACGTTATTTACACGACGGTTCTACAAGCAAAGATTATTTGCCTCGTGTCCCTCGTTTCGTCAAGGAAATACTCCATATAGCGGTGTGTAAAACACAGAATCCTTCTGTGAATACTCGACGCCGTGTGTGTCTTCAAAGAGCAATAGAGAGAAAGCAAGCAGCTTCGTTAAATATCCTCATGTAAACATTAATTGAAGTGAAGCGCCGATATTTGAACATGTTTACACTACTCGTCAATGAACTTTAGTATATAAAGTCTCCAACCCTCCCGGAAAGTCGTGGCAAATTGGATCCTACAAAGGCACAAAATGGATGATAATGAAAGATGAGCCCACCGACTCCGAATCCAATATCACGTAATTGCGACAGACCTTGCGTTTTCTGTTACAACGTGGAAACTTTATTCAGATGTATACAGTTCGCCAGGGGTAAGACATTTAATCGTTCGAGAACGGGGTGGCATAAATTTATCTCAACAACGGTGAGAATTTATGCCACCCACCGATGGCCCTCGAAAGGTTAAGGGCGAAGATACTTGTCTTTTAATTCCAGACAGTATTCGCCCGCAACCTAATGGCCTCTCTTTGATGCCATTGTTTGATACGAATCCTCGGAAAATAAGAAAACGAAATGGACAAATCCCTCTTTCCGGGAGACTTGTTAATGATCCACTCCCAGATTCTCTCTCAGACTGCTCACAAGTTTCTTGTATCCAGATTCTTACCGAGATTCCCCTGCAGCTTGTTCTCTTCATCGCAGAAATCCATATGGATGATGGAAATTGATGCCACGGATTTTCTCACCCATGTGAAAATATTGTGGAGATTCGGAAGCTAGGCTTGTCTCCGGGGCCTTCACGGGCGAAGAGACAATTGCCAGACCGAGGCTTTGGACAATCGTAAAATTCAATCAAAATGGGGGAGAGTAGAAGAGATTATAAAGTTTCGAGGGGTCTTTAGCCAGCCCCTGAAGGATGCTGGAGATGGTACGGTCTCGACATTTCTACGCTGGATGGAAAAACGTTGCATAGTTTGGAATGTCAATTGGGAATGTCTACGACGCATCTCCCAGGAGTCATGGGGATATCCCGTGAAAAGCTCCAAGGCAATGGCTCCAAACTGAATCAAACATTCTTGTACTATTTTCGTGCCACTGTAATACTTACACACCAAGGTACTACCTGTTTTGAAAAAAAAAATTTAAAGACTCTGATTTCTTGACTCTGCTCCAGAGGTTTGAGAATTATGCAGAGTAATTATACTTTTGCGGGACGGTGATTCGCAGGCTTCAGTTGCTACGAAGAAAAAGAAGGTCATGCAAAATTGCAAAAATTCCTACCAAGAAACGATAATGCAGCAAGAAAAGGCAAAACACCAGAGAGCCCGACCTGAATTTTTACTATACATTCATTTGTATTCGGATTGCTGTTTCTGATGTAGTCGAATCTCTTCGGCAGACAGCAAATGGCTCAAAAAGGGGTACGTTTTTTCTTTAGTAACTTAAATTGTTATATTCATCATATACGTATATGCTTTACTTATACCTGTAGAAGGTCCAAAAATAGTACCTTTCCCCTAAAAAAAAATAACCGATTGGATCGCAAATTCCATTTTTCGAAAAACACAAATTTGTTATTTAGCAAAATGGAGCTGATTTCCTTAGTTTATCGTTATCCCTCTTTTTTCGTTCCCGATTTTGTCGTACAGAGTTTTGTTCGGAAGATTGTAGCGTGAAAGTTTGACCCAATACACTCGACTCGAAATTTCCATGCGATATATTGGACGTCGGTGGCGTGGATGTAATATCTACTGGGAAAGAAATCCTGCAGGTCTTTCACAAGCTCGCAGTAAATCTGCCGTAAAGTCTGTGACTTGTGTTGCAACGAAGAGCAGGGGATAAGAAAGATTACGTGTGAGATAAATTATTTGATGACCGATGGGGATAAATGTTGTTAGACTCTTTAGTTTCCGGTTTCAAGCAAACTAAATCATGTTAGGTGTGTATATACATGTATATACCCATAATATATACGGCTCATACCATTCCACCCCTATTCCTATTCCCTTATGATGATACTAACGTTCCCGTTCGAAACTCAGACTTGCTATATACTCACATATACGTCAAAGAAGCTTAGGATGCCTTGGGGGAATCAGTCTTGAGGTTTTACGTTTTAGAACGGGGTGTAGATGCTTGTTGTACTCAAATACCCTATTATGTACTTGTTCCATAATAATATACATAAACATGCCGGAATGGTAACAATAGTGATGCAATAAATGATGCAGAGATAGGTGCACTAGAATCAACTAGATACCGTCTTGAGAGAAAATGGTTCTCTCCCGAATGGCTTTCATTTTCCTTCCGAGTCATTCTTCGAAATGAAGCAACGCGGGTATTACCGGTGTCGCGAATTTATGGCAGAAATTAGAATTTGAAAAAGCGAAACAGCCCAAGCAATCTCGTGACATAAAATTTCCGAAGGTCTGGGGAGGTAAAAGAAAGCTATGTTTATATTTGCCATAATATTGGCAATAAACCATTCCTGAAATATCGAGTCGAAAACGATAGGAGGACGAAATTTTATGGAGGATGAATGAAGAAGGAGAATTTTTTTTGAAGGCCTCGTAAGAGACGGTATATCAACTTATGCAAAAGTATCGTGGTATTAAATGGATCTAGACTGTGAGGGAGAAAAGCGTAAAGAGGATTATTGCAAGGGTAAAAGACAGATGACTAAAGAAGGAAACGTTGAAGAGGGAAGTCGTGTGATACGTGTTGAGCATAGAAAACTGTTCTCTTCTTCATAAATTCTTAAAGATGTCAAGATGATCTGTACCAGTGGCGTGGCAGTGGTGGTGGAAGTACCAGTAACCTCCTAATAAATGACCCCGAAAGGTATTTATCTTCACTCATACTCGATGTAACCAACGAATTACCCTTTTTTTTCATGACGCCTTGCCACCTTCGAGCCACTTTTCACACCTGATTCTGATAAAATGGCAAATTTTCCTCCTGAATTGTAAAAACTCAAATGTCAAAGAAGAGGGAAGTCTGACACCTGAGATATGAGTTTTCAAAGATGGACTTTAGGACTTTAACACTTTCCAGGGAATAAGGGTGAACCGTGTTAGGTTCTCCAGGGAAACCATTATTATAAGTAGGTAGAGACGCCAAATAAAGGATAAAATAATTTGTTATTTTCAAATTTTCAATTTTTCGAAATTATCTCTCACAAAATTTATAACATTAAATACTCACTTTTTATATTTTAATAATACCAAACGAGTTTTACCAAATGCCACTAATTTCCTAATTTTTAAAAACCTCTTTGCTAAAGGACATGGACAAAAATTCACGAATTTCCATAAAAATGATTATTTCAGCTGCAGTCACTACAAAAGCACGTGAAATGAGCAGAGCATCCATAGTGCAAACGCTATTTTTTATTCCGCCCCTTTCTCCCCGCTTCTGCTAAAGTATCAAAGCAAGAATATCAAGTACAACGAACTTTACACTTTGGCCTTAACTATACGGGATATCGTCCTCGATTTGCGCTCAGGAAAGTCTCTGCTAGCTTAATCCTAGAATAATGTCCTGCGGGTGAGAAGGGTCAAAAGCATACGACGAGGCTGTTACGTGTTTTAGGGATTAATTCTCGAATCTGTTCATGGGAACGTTTATGTTTATAATTACACCCAAACTTTTCTTAGTTCGTTACACTGCAGCCCAACTAATATATGCTTTTGCAATCAAACTTTGCGCGGATAAAAACATAAGTTGGCTCTTTCGCAACTTTCAGCATTTCCTGCGCTCTCGTTATCTCCTGGAAAAGGAACCAGAAACTTCTCTCGAAAAAATTAATTAAACCGGTAATTCACGAAATTAAGGACGCCCGATGTCACCAGTGAGAAATATTCCAGTGAATTCCCACGGTCTCGCGGAACACAATTATCAAGCTTGCGAATCTAGTCAATTTCGATCGGGACCACAATATAGCAGAAAATCGATTGGAAGTTCCTTCGGTGCATTTCCAAAGTCGATCCGCTAAAATAAGTTCCAGTGTCTCCCGCTACTTATTGTCTGCCATAGTTTCTCCCTGAACGGAAAACAAAGCCGGTAGGAACGTTCATTTATTTACTCGACTTACCTATAATACTTTCTATCTGGCAGAAGTACTGCACGTATGAAAGAAACTATCGAAGCAGACCGCAAAGTTTCGCCACTTCTCCGCAAGCTTCGTTGAATGTGGGAGGCAAAGAAACTTAGAAACGCAGTTAGTTACGTCCAGTCACTTGTAAATAGAGCGTCATTGGTCACGGATTTCCGCGATTTTTGATTTATGCTCCTTCTGCTGGACTGTTTTATCTTTCTAATTTCCTTCAACTTTATTTTTAGCCCCAAGAGGAAGGCAAAACGTAGACCCCAACCGTGAGACCTAAAATAATCTCAAACGGATTTGGAATCGGCGATTATATATTAAAATCTCTAATTCCCGAAATTTCGGAACATTAACGCTCCAGTGATTTCGCTTTTTTTCTCCCGAAAAGGGGATTATTGCACTGCCGGTGAAACGCGAGCAAAGTAGCGCATTAATCCCGTCTAAATTCTAGCCGTCCGCTCCTGCATCATCCAGCATTAGCATCCCTTACTCAAACTACGCCAACATCAATTAATGTTACGTGGAAACGATTATTAATCCTTCGGATGATTTGTACATTCTGCGGGTGAATTTTCAGTCGGATCAACTTTCCACTCAATCATTTATCCATTAGTTCAATTGTTCCCTCAGCCAACTTAATGGTCCTAATGGGAACAATTAGGGCACACGGCAGGCGTCATTTTTGTCGACAGGTACTGCACATTACCGCGAAAGTCGTTACCCGAAAGGGAAAATTGACTGAGTTCGGAATTTTCGCACCCCTTTTTACACTTCAGGGGTGCGAAGACTCTCGATGGATATTGACGCACTTGATATTTGCGGAAACGACTCTTGCACAGCCTTTTCCAGGTATAGCATTCTTTTTTTTTTTTGAGCTGTGACAAATTTTCTCCCTGACTGGATGTTTACAGTCAATTTCGTGATCCAAGAAGAATCGATTTGAAGGAAAGGGAAAAATTGCAATTTGTCTGACGAAAAAATTGCTCTAACTCACTAACTAAATTTTATCACAGTAAAAGTGTGTGATATATAAATTAACAATGTACATTTTTTTAACGCAATATAATTAATGTAAATGTATTACCAGTTGGTAAAGGGGCAAACTTTTTAGAAAAAAAAATATTGAATACAAGCACGAAAATGAATTAACTAATGCAATTTTGCATAAAAGTTGCATAAAGAAGGTCCTCGAGAACCTATAAAAACTCCATATGCCCCTAAAAACTGTGCAATAGACCAGAATGTGGAAATAATTGAAAATAATTAGGTGGAACGTATAGGTACTGCCCCTGCAAGAGTTAACCCTTTGCACTCGAAATACTCACAGGCACTGCCACAGTTTTGGCAATTACAAATAATTTATAATTAAAATTTTTATTCACAAAATGTTCACATTATAATGGTAATGAAATAACGTTAAAAATATCGTGCCTTTTAAATTTCATATGTAAATTTCACCTTTAAATAAATCACGCATTGCATAGCCAGATACATCTGGGAAAAGTCCGAGCTGTTAGGAGCTTTATGCGCGAAAAAGTCCGAGTGCAAAGAATTAATGTATACCGAAACGATATATTTCTGTTTATAAACATTCGTTCTTTTTATCACACCTTTCATGTTGGTGGGAGACAGGAAGAGAACTTTTATGGTAATGAAGTAATCATGAACTCATAAGAACGCGGTATATTCAGGTTACGAATCAACTTTACAGGGAGTTTTCATGGGCTTTCCTTATGAGAGAGAATAAGAGAGGCATATTATTCTGGGATTAAGTAGAAGCTTTTACTTTATGTTGAAAAGAGAAGACGAAGAGGAAACGGAGAGGACGGTTTAGTCAGGTGATGAATATTGGTGGCGCTGAAACTCTATAGTGTAAAGTTGGTTATATTGACACTGTAAAAGCAGTTGCGGGCATTATGCAAATTAATGAATTCGCATGCTACTCATTTTACCCCGTTACTACATATTACATACTTAGTTGTGTTTAGTTACATATGTATTAGATATTAATATGGAAAGTAGTTCCAAACAAGTGCTCCTGAACTTTCCAAAAGTAAATAAACATACACGTTGGTCGTCACTAATGAGAGGAGCAGGGGCAGGAGCTGAAGCTGCAAATGGAGGAGGAGGAGGAGACTATATCGGTATCGATTTTAGTTGGCGTTACTACACACAGCGCACGGCTGATGCTGGTAATAATGCGAATGAAGGCGTGAAAAACAGACCGTGAGGTTCTTCGTCACCTTTCGACGCGAGCAAGTGTCAACTTTTCGAGTCATGGCAGTGAAAGGGTGTCAAGATCGTGTCATGAATTAGCGGCAAATATGTCCCAATTTCGGGGCGTCGGTCAAGCGGTAACGCAAGGGGTCGATAATTCCCCGATTGCGGAGCCCGAATGTGACACGAATCACTAGAATTCTGACAGAAGTGACTCAAAAGCTCCAAAGGATCAGCTTTTCTAAGACAATTGAGTCAATTCCGAGGAAGAATGTGTCCCATTTTCAGGTTGTCAGTCAATCAACGACGTAAGGAGTCGACGATATTTCTCGATTGTGGGACCGGAATCGCTGGCATTTCCATTAAAGCGTCTCGGTGGATGCAAGCGATCGGCTTTAGGTCTCTGAAGCACCAGCGAAATAAGTCGTGAGTCGAAATGGATAAAGTAGAAGTCGCTCGAGTTACTGCCGGCAGCAATTTGCCGAAGCTTCTGCAAGCAGCGATGAAATGGATAATGAAGACGTGGTTTTGCACAAGAAGACTCACTCACATGCATACGGACGCATGTCGCAGGTGCTCGAACGGAGCAAAGCGACAGCAGAAGCGGAAACTTTCTTACTTCCGGCGGCAGAAGAAGAAGAAGTCAACTTCGCATACATAAACATATGAGTGGCGTGTAGGCTCACGAGAACGGAGCGAAACTTGCCGTTGTTGCTTTACCTTATACGCCCGTATAACGTGTATTGCCGTATGTAGACACATGTATGTGGAATTTTAGCTTCCATAATGTTATTCCTTCCTTGATTCCTGTCTAAGTAAATTCAATCATCCCCCTTTCTATCTCTTCCCTTCTCTTCTCCCAATTATCATACCATTACGGCGTCTCCTTCATCTTTACCACGTAGGCATTAACATATGAATCTTCGTTCCGCGTCCCAGGAGTTGAAGACTTGCTTCGAATCGCTCTGAACACGTATGTAATCTTCGAGACAATTGCAACTGTATCGCCGCAGATGCTTGTTAGTTCCGCGTTTTTCTCTTCTCGCTTCTTTGCCGCCACTGGGAACGTATATTTCCTGGTAGATGCTGCTTTCGAAGCCAACGAAAGCCAATTTTGCAGCGACTATTTGACTGCTGGGCTAAATTGGCGCCATTAACGAGTCAATGTAGCGTAACGAAAAGCGAAAAAAAGGAAATACGGGAGAGGGGAATTTGCGTATATCAAGCGTTTCAGCATTTTTTCCCGATAAAATTAGCGAACTGGTGAGTCGTAAGAAATTCCAGTACCTCTTCAACTATACGATGAATAGCATTTATAGCCATTAATCGGCCCGAGTTACCTTATGCGCCACCAATTTCCACGTTTTTATGGATATCCCACGTTCGAAATATTTTTTTTTTGGCAAACGTTTACAAACTAGTGACTTTCCCTAATAGTTGGAAATTACTAGTAAGGGTGTGATTAGGGGAATCTGAATTTATGAAATTATCCAGTGAGGAATTCGATTTTTGCCAGTCGGAGTTGAATGTCTAATTTTATTGCCCATTTTTCCAGGTCCACGAATTTTACCGAGAATGAATGAGAAAACGATCCCTGCGTCTCGAAAGCCACGAATGTTGGTGCTTCCAAGAAGAAGGAATGCTAAACCGGGACTGGGGTGGCTAATTTCATTAGAAACGAGTGCCAGAAAGCTCCGCGCGGCTATAGGTTAAGGGCAGTAAGCTGTTCCCGGTGTCGCAGAGCCCAGTAATTTTGCAAAATTGGAGGGAAGGTCCTTAAGGAAACGACATAAAATTCGACTTCCGAATTGCGATGGCTCCTTAAACCCCATAAAATTAATTTCTCCGCTCTGTTATTCAACATACGGGGAAAAAAGAGTTTAACTTTATGGTGATTTTCTTCTACGTGGACACTCAAATTTAATGGTCCTTAAAACAAGAAATTGTCGTTGGGTCAAAACTGAAGACACTCGAAAGAGAGACAAGTCCCTTGATTTACGGTTTGCAGGGGAACCAACTCCGTTGGAATTAACGACTCCATCTTCTCGAGAGGGTAAAACGACCCAGTAAGAGGCAAAGAGAGGAGGAAGAAAAGGGGTTGAGGCATGCAGAAACTGTACATTTTTCCTTTAAAACACAAGCAACCCTCCTTTTTTCTACATACCGTCTCTTCACAAGGTTTCTTTGACTGTTAATTTAACGAGACTGTTTTTTCCCCTTTCTACCCTCGGTGGGGATAACGAATGTTATGCATAGTTACTACCACCATTTTCTGCCAACTCTTATCATTACTTTCATGAGAAAGGAAGCAAAGCAAAGAAAAAACCACCCTTTTCTGTACTTTTAATGACCTTTTTGGTACTTCGTTTGCTTCTTAGCGAAGTTGTCGTGAACATTCGAGACGGTTAATTTCAAGGTTCTTAATTTGGCGAACGTCGAGTTTCGATCGCTCGTGTCAGATGGTCTGTCGAGACTCGTTTAGGGGCAAATCTAAATGCCCTTTTTTGTCAAGAAAATAATTTACAAAAGATATCTACCCGATTGCCTGGCGTTTTAATACCCGACATGTTTCCTACTAAAACAAATTCGTGTCACGCGAAGAGGGTTTCTACACGAGGAGCTTTGGCTACACTACTTTCAGTCGTGTTTTACAGTATATCTGTATATGGATTAAACAGACGGTTGTTTTACGAATATAACGTGACTAGTAGATTTAATGGATTAGCCGGTGGACAGCTGTAATTGCAGACGATCAGTCTTACTCCCGAATAAAAAACAGCAGTATGTGAGATCCCTGATTATTTTATCACACGTTGTTAAAATGTACAGTTAGGGGTAAAACCACATGTTGAAATTCTTAATTATTTTAAAAACTACCCGGAGTTATCTGGACTGTCTGTCTGTCTGTCTGACTGACTCAGGCCTTCCGCCTAATTGCCGTCTGGGGAAGAAAACGCTTTTTAAAATAAATGGAAGAAACATATGAATGGTGTCGAATAATTGTCCGGGTGATTATAGCTCCCTTATTCCCTTGATACAATTTTTTTTTTCCGTTTACAGATTAGGATCGTTGTTTCCCAGAAAGAGGGTCTTCGAATCGAGCCCAGATAGAATAGGATAGGCGTTTAGAATAGAATAGGATTTCGAGAATATCTGCAGGAGGAATTCGTGGAACAACGATGGTCCGAAAGTATAAATGAAAAGTTGTAAAATTTGGAATTCTTCTAAAAGGGTATTTCATTTTTCTGCTTTCATTGTTTTAACATTTCTTTTTTCTCAAAAGTCAAAAATTGTTACATGAAATTTTTTACATTGTAGAAAGCAAATTTTACAATACCAGTGCAACTTCGGCAACATGAAATGCGTAGCACGAGAAAGAAGGGGCAAATAGTAATTAGCAAGAGTGAAGAAAGAAGTGGAAAGAAAAGTAAACTTACAAAGTAGACTTCTTCAGAAAGAAGGGATCTTAAATTAAAAATTTGAAATGCGAACAGTCTTTCAAGAATTATTATTACGAGTCCGAAATGCGTCCATCCCCTCAGCTAAGCGACGTCCTTTCGCTGAAAATTCAGCAGGAAAAATATTTCCACCGAATTTCAATGAAACCTATCCAAAATTGTTTCAATTTTTATACGTAAGCGATAAATGACACTCGCAAGGAAAGTAATTTCCAGCAGCTTTTCTAATTTGCAACCGTTGCTCTCTCGCAGCGAAGCCAAAAAGCGCAGATAGAAATAAAGGGTAGTCTTCGCTTTCAAAACAATTGCTTTCGAAAGAGTAATTAATGTCAGTGGTAATTGCAGTTAATACAATTCCAATTCTCCAAGCGGCACTACAGTACCGTCGCTGCACTTTTCCCGCTGCCTCGCTCTAGCTCTTGTTGCATCTGCATATCCCGAATATAAGTATTAAAAGTTACAGCTTATTTACACCGGTACTAAAAGCTACAACATAAGGGAAGATCAATTTTTCATGAAATCAGCATACGCGTAATCCGTATTACACTTTTCTTCGTCTCTCTGTTTATTTTTCTGCCAGCATCTCCGTACTGTTATTTGCACACATTCACTCATAAATCACCCACGAAGTCATTACCAAGGGTTAGTCGCAGCTTTTACGGCATCCCATAGGAACACAAAGATTCCATAAGGATGTAGTAAAAAGATAAGACAAAACACACACGACGATACTTTACCCTTTTTTTGACATAAACGGCTTAGGAATATACTGCTTCGACCAGAAATGAAAGTCTAACGAAAGCTTTAATAAATGCCTACCTTTGACTTTGACATTTCACCGTACCGAGTCACCAAGGGAAAAAAATCTGGAGAAAGTAGCTCGCAAGCAAATTATACCGGGCAATTTTTCGAATATTCTCGTGGTTGCGCTTTCCTTTTTTTTTTCATTCTTTAACCCTTTCGACCCCATTAGAGGCACATACTATCGCCAGCTTTCAAAGGTTTGTGTACACTTTAGGACCCTTTTCAGGAACAAAGGCGGTAAACGGTATTAGTTCGCTTAAAAATTTAGAGCTGCCGGGAAACTTCTTTTGAAAATTGAATTTTGTATTCATGTAGTGGATGCTCTGAAGTCGGAAGGTGTCTTAAAGTATAATAATATGCTAATAATAAAAGAGAAGACGAAGTAACTCTGGTACTCTACCTTTGTCGCTCACTAGAGTCACGTCAGAGGTGACTCCAGAGTCATAGGAAGAATTTATTGTCTTTCTAGGGGTGGGTCCCAAAGGGTCCGACGTTATCGAATAATTTTAGAGACACTGGGTTTTGTTATCTATTTTTTTTTTGGATGTCCTATTATTGAAACTAAGAATTCCTGTAATTATAAATACTGTTAATAACAATAAATAATCGATTAATTTGTGGTCAGACGTACATGTGAGTTATGCCAACTTACTTATTTAAAAAATGGTCGATTTGTGATTTAACGGGAATTATTTTAGTTTCTCTTTTTGAAGTAGCTTAAAAGAAGCGAGTAAGTATATTTTAAGAGGATAAGGAGTTTAACAAACGACTTCTGCGGATTTATTACTAATACAGATCTTCACCTATATTGCATTACTGCCAAATGGAAGGAGGAATTATATTTATCTGTTTCTCTCTGGATTTTAGATGACTTTTGGAAAATTCCCTCTTTCACCAATGCCTCTCTTTCTATAGCGTTAGGTGTGTCTGTAGGTGTGATGTGATTATTAGTAATTATTGTAATTCGTTTGTGCGATAACGACTATGTAAAGCTTTTAAGGAAATTTTATATGAAATTAATGGTAAAATTCGTTATTATAGAATTAACAACTAAATTTGTAAAGTAGTTATTCCATAATTTCATTAGTTGTATTTATAATTGTTTGAATAAGTAGGAGATATATACTCAAGGAATTATATGATTGCGAAGAGAATTTTTAATAATAATATCAGTTATATTATTTCGTAGTATTATTTATAATTCTTAGTACAAATGATTTATTTATTTGAATTCACTTTTTTTATTTGTTTTTATTTTTATTTGATTTGCTTATTTGAATTTGAATTAATAGATCAATTCTAGTGAAAATTTGTAAAACAAACGATTTAAACTTCATTTTGAAATCATATCGAGCCAAAGCGAGTCGAGGACTATAGAAAAATGTAGCGATAACCCGGTGACACACGGAAGAGCATACATTAACGACGTCATTATCTTTATTAATCAATTTCAAAAGATACTGGGGAAATTTTCTGGTTTAGGTGGAACCGGAGGCTGTAGAAAAATATTCGTTGATAACCCGGACAAACCCTGACTAAAGAAATTATTTCCATCGTATCTTTAAACTGCAAACCCGCGGGAAACTACTTCGTTTTTTTTTCAGTCCGGGGAGAAATTTTTTGGTAAGCCGGGAGAGCCCGATAACTCATAACTTAATTACACGTCACACCTCCAAAATGCAAACGATGGATTAAAACTGCCTTTATTATCACCTATGACGTCATAACAGCGCAAGCAAACGTGCATTCGCCGCAGCTTAAAATTTCAAAACAAGGAAAAAAGTAGGAAGAACTTTGTAATCTATCTTCTTTAACGTCACGAGCATTTTGCGCTCCTCTTTTTGAAATACATGCGTATACGTAGGGCGTGTCTATAGAATAAACCCGGAGTTTGACTATATTTTTCCCTACACGCTATATATCAATGCTTTTTTAATACGTATATCATCAATTTTTCAAACTCTCCTTTTTTTCCTTCGGTCGCAATTTCCTTCTCCTTTTCCCTCGCATGTAAAAAATATTAAGAAAGGTTTCCTAACTGGGTACTTTTTCCGATATTAAAAATTCATTAAGGAACACAAGGGAACGTGTCAGCGTCAAATGTATTCCGCGTTAATGTATGAATGCTCCCTGGTCCTTACATACATATATTTTCGTGTAGTGACATATGTGAAGTAGGTAATAAAATGTTCCCCTTGACGTCAAATTTTTTTTTTTGAGACGGAAAATTTTGTCAATAATGTAACAGGCATTTCTACGTATAAGTTTTACAGATTCACAAGACGGTGCAAAACAAACGCTGAAAATACAGATTTTTCTAAAAAAAACAAATTTTTTATTGCTTTTCGCAAGTTTCATTATTTCTGTAAATTCAAGAGTTCAGAATTTGCGATTTGAAAGAAGAGAAAAAGGACGTAAAGAATTTCTTTTTTCGATTCTCGAAACTTGTAATTTCCCAAACACGCTCCTTTTTTAAAATTCAACTTCGAAGTAAAAAAATTCTCAATTCGATAAAGGAAAGAATTTTTCCGTTCAACACTGCAATTTTTAAATTTTCAAAGGATCAATTCCATCACAATTCTCTAAAAATTTAAACTTCGCTGAATCTCTTATTAAAAAGTGAATGTTGAATTTCAACAAAAAGCAGCGAATCGATTTTTCAGATACATTATTCCGAGTCTTGAATTCCTTTCCTTCAACTGAACAAATTTGCAGTATTCGATAAACAGTTCGGTAAAACGAATACACATTTTTTTCAAGAACAAGGAATTTCCGCGGACTGTACATGTATTTCCGCGAAACACGGCAACGGAACACCGTTTCATGACACACACGAACTAATTAATATGTGCAATATTTCATGACGGCTATTGATACAACCCCATCCCCCGGCTCACGGGAAACATGGAACAATATTACAGTCGACAATATTGTTATTGCAAAGCTATTGTATCTATAACTCTTGGAGCAAAAATCGTAATTACGATCGACAAATATTTGCTGGAAGGAGACAGAAGAATCGAAACGTCTAAAATGAACTTGACGGTATCGAACATTTGCTCGCTATCGTCGATTCCAATAATTTACAATCTCTTGCTACGAAGTCTCCCTTTGTTGCAACACAATGCAGCTTATTAAAAATAAGAGAAACAATAAAAATAAGCTTTAATCTACATAAAGAAGCATCCTTTTCGAACCATCCAAGCAATATCCCTTCCCCCGTCCGGTATATAGATAAAACAACTCCTTTTATTGCTTCCGACCATAGCAGAGACCGGAAAGCACATATAGTTTATCAGTAAATAGTATGCTGAGGAAAAAGGGATATTGGAAGGTAATGAAAATTGCTGCATCACGGTCGTAATCGCCGCTGACAAAGGAAAATGGTACGGATATCACGGTACGAACAGCCACGGCTATTTCGAAAAAACCCCGACGAAAGTACCAGGAGAGCGACCGAAGGCTGTTTGACCTCCATCGATTGTTTCGCAGCCTGTAAAGTCCCGTAGAAATAAAGAAAAGACGCAGCGAAGGCTTGTGACTTCGCACCCTGGCACGATGATGGTATAATTCGGTACCGTGAGGGTAAAAATGGTGAATTTGGACTATTGCTACAAAAGTTACACGAAAAACACAAAAATTTTAGTTAAATTCCAATTAAATTTGAGATGTAATATTTAGTCTCCCAATGGATTAACATTAAAGGCTTAATATTGTAATACTTAATAATTAATAATATTTTTTTATAATTTCAATTGTAATATTCATCTTCTAATGGAGCAACATTAAAAGCTCAAACGCTACTTCACTGGAATAAAAAAAATAGCCTTATAATTGTTGACGGGAGCTTTTTGGCGATAATAATCTAATCAGTGCCTATTTATTTGTTTCCTTTTCCATTTTTTTCTCAAGCCAGTAATTGTCTCTTTCCTTTCCTGAAAAATCATGTTTTTAGAATTGTGCTCAGCTGCTGTTGCATATTCAGCCTTCACCGTTTTCGCTTGTACGATCGTTGTCCGTTCATATGAGTTCTGATGTGTATGAAGGAAAATATGAATGGGGAAATGCATGCGTTGAATATACATCCATATTCTGCTTTAATATCGATACTGCGACTCACCCCAAAGACCCACATAAAAAGGGATGTTGTCCCAGTCTTCGGATTGTCATGAGCTGCCTTGGCTGAAGGCACTGTTTTTAGAATCGTTCGATTCCCGGCTGCCGATAGCAGATTGTCGATAATTACCGGAAAGCTGTATTAGCTTAGAGTTTGCGGCAGTAATAGAGTAACCGAGATCATGGTCCGCCACAATCTCGAAGATTAGGTCGGCTCGTAACAGTGTCCCTTAGGCTACTGCTCCGCGCGAGAGTCCAGGTCTCCAAAAAAAATGCAGATTATCGCTACCATTTGTATATTCGATATTCAAAAAATATTATCAATTATCGAAAGCAATGAAATTTCGTAACGGACTGTACACAGCACGACCGCCATATCCAAAATAGCGATTTTAAGTGGCACAGACCCAACCGCAAATTTCGAAACGAATGCAGTTGCAGCAGGGGGTCCTTTGTAATGTTTGGGACAAAGATTTTTTTACATTTTCGTGGCAGAATTTGTTTCATAATATCAGATCCATTTACTGACCTTTTTCTGGACCAGTAACAATAAATTCTATTTTACGAACGCCCTTAGCGGACTCTAGTGGAGCTAAGTACTGTCGAGAACAACATTTTCTACTTGACTATGGAATGTTTATTAATTAATATGCAAAATTGCTAGGTAAAAAAATTCCCCAATTATACGTAACTGAGCAAACGGTTGAAAAATTTCAGAAAATATGATCTTCGAAATAACAGACGAGCGAGATAAATTCGTGATATCTAGAGAGAGAGAGAGAGAGAGAATAAATGAGTAAGAGAGGGACAGAAGCAGAAAAACAATTTGTAGTTCCGTGAAAGGACGTGTTACATGTTTACGATGGTTGGTAATCTATAAAAGAAAAAGGAGGTGAGACAAAGCAAGAAACAGAAGCGAAAACTATGTGTAGATTAAAATTTGATTGGGAACGTTCGATATGCCTCCCCTCTGTGCGCACTGTCACCGAGAAGGTTTCAGTTCAAACGGCAATTGTGCCTGGAATTTGCAATAGAGAATTTAAATTAAAGTGCCTGTTCCTCTCTTGTCCTTTTTGTCGTTATTTTCATATAACTCCGAATTTATATCGACAACCGTATCATTTTCTTAATCACCGACTTCTTTTTTCTTTATTACACCAGGCAAAAATGACAAAGTGTTGTGAAAGCTTGCGATATCGAGGGAAAATAATAAAAAGCTTATGAAAAAAAAACAACGATGTTTATCAGATCACTCGTTAGAGGGCGCTGTCAAATCCTACGAAACTCGTTCTAATCCGACCAACAACCTAATTCTTGGGATCTAAAAGGCAATTCTCACTGACTGGTTCAAATTCGAGCCAATTTCAGACTCTGCGAAAATTGCACAAAATCTCTCACTTCGAATGTATCGGATCTGACCCTGCTGTTGAGAACCAGCATAATTTCACGCCTGACGACGCTTTGTTTGTGTTTTGGCTACATGCTCAGTTGGGATTTAGCATTTGACATCGCTCCGATCTCCAATGGTTACTCTCTATCTGTACTCCGGTTACACTAAGCTACTCCTCCTTATAGAATCCCCAGAGAGAATACAAGATTTGTGTTGCAGCCAAACTTGATTCTTGCTCCGACGGATAAGGGTTGCCTGCGAGATCGTCGATGACGGGTCGCGTTAGTCAACGTGGATCCGGCTCTTATCAATTCAATCATACGGAGTTCATAAGCTGCAGCATTAATTGGCTGACAGTCTCGGCCTAGCGGTGGATGAATTTAGGATCCTATGGATTTTGTCAAGTGTCAGGGGAGAAATTTGTCAGTCAAGAAACCTCGCAGGGGCTTTGTAAACTAAGAATGAATCCTTTGCGAGACTTCGTGGCCACTGAGATCCAGTCTAACGCGAAAGAAGCACCATGGACCTCAACGGAAGCCTCTGGTGTTACTTGTATCGCTGTTTTCTCATCCCGGTGTTAAGTTTTAACACTAACTGGTGCTCTGGGCTCCCGCTATTGGAGTACCAAGACCCATAAAATGCTTAGAAGTTTCGGTAGAACTTGCAGCTTCAACTCGGCCGGGCTTAAACGTGAGAGATTTATATTTCATATCGTCTCGCAGAGGCAGAGACAAAACTCCTTCTTTGATAGATTTAAAATTTATAAAAGGAAGAGTTAGAATATGGTTTTTTGTCTATGTTTCTAAATTACATCGTCAAGGGACCACTTTGTATCTCAACACCACTTGAAGCCGTTGAAAATCCTCTCTGGACGGTGTTCTCCTGAATTTTAAGCGGCTGCTTCGGAAAGCTTATGGTATGTATGTGCATACACTTTCCTAAGCTTTTACTCCTTCGCCGTCCTTCTTTTTTCTTGTTTCACATCTACTCCCTTTTTCCCATGTTCGTACAAGCATCTAAGGTTTGCCAAAAGAATGACTATATGCATACAATCTGACGTCGGGCTTTCGAATTTTATCTTCCTCATACTTGGCCTACATTCTTCTTCGACATCATGCATAATTTAACAAGATATTGGCAGCTTCCTGGGATGGCTCTTGTCGTTAAGGATATCTCGTGCTGCTTTTTTTTCCTCCGCTGTTTCTTATAACGCGAGATGAAAAGGCGTGGATTTTTTTCCCCGTGTCGTTTTCCTTTTTTCAAAGCACACTTTTTGCCGCATTTTACGAAAGAAATTACAGCGACCGAGAGAAAAGAATCTTAAGTACGCGTACACAGCTTTTAATTAGAAATAGTATGAAAATAGGGTTCTTGATTATAAAACAGTTCCTGAAATTATAATTATCCCGAAAGTTGTTACAAGCTGTAAATTTCAATCTCATTTCGTTCGTTCCTTTCTTTTTTTTCAAAGAGTGCCAAAAAAAGGAAGTACCTTCTGGAAATTTTGTGTTTCGTGTTGTTTTTCGTGGAAAAAGTTGTCCTTTGACCCCGTAAAGTTCGCACATTTTAATAAAAACGAATATTTCGACCCAGGTGCGAATTTCACCTCAATATTTTAACACTGCCTTTGGTGTGATTTGACACGAATAATTTTAAGTCACGTCACTCCTCGTCCTATGAGAAAGGGGCGTTGATTTGCCTTTAAAAAAATTCGTTATTGTTAACGCAGCTAAAATGCCTGGAGGTTTATAATTCGTTTCAGGAGGAAGAGAAAAAATATCTGACAGCCATCAAGTGTTACGCCGAACTAATGTAGCTGATTTTAGAAGTAACATTAAGTCCAGGAATACGTGGTAGCCCAGTACCGGTCTGGAGGAATTTATTCTGCCCCGGTATCGAGCAGAGCTAATTTAGCCTGGTGTAATTAAACTATATAGCATCCCAGTAGCGGCATTGTAAAATATCCATTCAGGAATCTATAGTGGCCCAGTCCTGGTCCGAACAAATTTCTGGAAGCAAAGCGGTAACCCGAGCCGACGTAGTCTGATTCAGCTGAGATATACGACGCTCCAGTAGCGGCATTGCGATAGACTGCAACCTGGTAGTCAGGTACTGGGCTCAACTAATACAATCTGCTCGATTTCCAAGTTACAGCATTCAGTCGGATACTGGTCCAGACTGTTTCATCCCGATTCATTCCAGCGTTAGCCCGAATCACGACGAAAGTATTTCAATCATCCCCATCACTGGTAAAACGGGATATCAGATTTGAACCAAGCGCTTCCATTCCAGAGACTCTCGTCATTATGGTTAAAACACGGGTCGAAATTGAGTGCTCGCTGCAGATGAACCAGCAAATTTTTTAGATGCACCAACATGGAAAACATTTGTTTATGGGGGAATTTGGCCACAGCAACCATTCCACGCTGAGTACTAATGCAATATGCAACGTCGGCAAACATTCAGCAGCATTTTATGGCAAACGCCTGAACTGTGCGCATACTTGTATAAAAAGTAAACGAAGGGATTAATTGATGTTCTAATTTGCAACAATGCATCTGGTTATGCATTTGCCGCGTTTGCGTGCATGCGCCATGCGATTCGTATGTAGTACAATATGAGATGATAAATAAAAGAAATCGTCGAATCTCCTGAAAGGAGGTTATTGTATATGCACAAAGTTCGTCCGATTTCGTCGGGAATTCTAGCGTCGCGTCCAAAAATATTTCCCGGATGGAAAAGAACAGAACGAAGGTGAAATTTTTTTCTCCTGCAGGAAATATTTTATTCTCCTTGAAATTGTTATCTAAAGAAGCAGCAGAGGCAGCACATGCAAGCTTTTCTGAAATGATGGATAAATTTTCAACGGTTGGCGGAAGAACCCGGTTTGTCCTCGAACGGTACATGTGGGGAAGGAAGAAAAAAATGGAACGAGGAAGAAGAGCAAGAAGACGAAGAAGTGGAAGAAGTTGGTGCAGAAGGTGCGGGCAAAGACGCACGTGCACACAATACCCTTCAGCTTCAGACGTTCCTTTTCAGATATATAGTGTACTGTAATGTACTTATATATGTTTGTATGTATATATTTCCCGCACACACATATATACGTACCTGGGAAACGACGTATATTATATATTTCCCTATATAGTTTCTATAAGAAAGAGAGAGAGAGAGAGTACATAGCTTCCCTTGGTAGCTCTTGAACGTAAGTAATTTCATTCACGCGATCTATTTTATGTATTCGGAGCGCTCGGTTTTTATTACGGTGCCAGCCGTGCCTGCCTGGCACACCAGATATTTCATTTCGGCTCGATCACTTTTACACAAAACTTCGGTACATATTTCTTATTTCCCTTTGGTTCCTGCGCTGTCTCCTCCCTATAGCCAACTTTTTATCATTTATAATGCCATAACTTTGAC
Organism: Gasteruption jaculator; assembly: GCA_949825005.1. NCBI lineage: Eukaryota > Metazoa > Arthropoda > Insecta > Hymenoptera > Gasteruptiidae > Gasteruption > Gasteruption jaculator. The sequence goes on from OX463770.1 coordinate 8,727,399, forward strand.
GCATCGTCACGACGTATCTGCCGGATAAACTGCACCGTGGAGACTGCAAGCGAGCGTGGCACGGCTCCGTGAATTCGACGACGATCCAGATTCAAATTTTCCGACGGGAACCCGATGATTAGCGACGTTTTCAGGGACGTCTACCCTCTTCCAGGGATTCAACTACGTCGAGACGCAGAAAGTCGATAAACTCCTTACTTAGCGTCACTGTCGGTAGTTATACGCTCGTCTCCAGTTCCTCGAGATTTAGATCCGGTTTGTAATTGTGTTTGGAACCTCATGTACGAAGTACGCTATGATATTATGTACCGTGCTGTCTCTATTAATTTTAGCATAAGACACGACCTAAACGGATTGGTTGAAGTCATGCGAAAGAACGATTCACATTGGGCGTCCTTTGAGCGTATATGCGAAATAAGAGAGAGCTTGCAAGCAGGGGGTGAGGAGACCGGGATGGTAGTGTCGGATGACGGCATCCTACTTTCGTTATTTAATTTACTATCAACTGCGAAAGTTTAGTGGAGATAGAATTTAAGTACCGGTGCAGCAACCGGATGGTCGCCACCCTGGCAGGGATTATCATGGAGAATTAATAGGTTCGTTCCTTTTTATCTTTCGGAAATGCTAAGGACCGCAGCTTTTTGTGCGGTCGCGGAATTCTATTTTGAGGTGAAAACTCGAAAACTCGAATTTTCCAGCTATTCCCTTCCCAGCGTTCGCGTGGAATAAGATTGTGGTAACCTTTGACCTTTCCTGCGTTCTAAAAAATTTCCAGGTACACAGTTTCGGCGAAATTATAATGTTTTTTGGATTTTTTCGGATTTTTACATTCCTTCAAATGCTATTTTTTGTACATAAATTCGTTTTGAGTGTCGAAGTTCCCTTTTTTGCATTCACGACCTCGTTTTAATCATAAACATTACAGAAAAAATAATAAACCAGTATAAGTTTGTGTGTACAATAAATTTTATATAAAAATGAAGTTCCTTGCAGAGGATGGTCAAAAATTAAAAATAATATTTCCACATTTCCGGACAATATTTTACTACAAAACTTGCAGTACATCAATACGTGATAAAGCGTCTTTAACTTGTCAGAGAAGGTTTCTCTTCAGCAGGATTGACCAAACGTGTATGGAAATATATAATGAAGATGAAGCTGAAAGGTACGAGAAAATATACGAGATTGATGGATGCCTTGGGACACTTATGGCGTCCAATCCGAGGTCAGCACGAATACGAAGTTTCCAGATTTGAGCCTTGATCAGGACAAATGCTTTTCTACTGTTTGCCTTATACAGCGAGGCTTTCGTGCCGCGAAATCACGTGTCACGCAATATTTTCATTTTCCCCGCAAATCACTCTAAGACTTGAGGTCAAGTTTGCAATTTTAAGCCACGGAGACCCTCCGGGCTCGTCCCTTGGGCTGCCAATTTCAACGCTGGCCGTCGTAATTAAGGATTAGCACGCGGACGTGACTTTGCAGTATTTTGCCACGAATTATTTCGAAACCAGAGACGACATTTGGCACCCAAGGGGCCTTCAGCAATTGTACCCAGGCTCCTCGGGTCCGAAATTCGACCTTTACCTTTTATTGGCCGATCTTCCACAAAACGTTATTGAATTTCATTCAAATTTATATCAATTTAATCTAATTATTTACGAATTTGGTAATCTGCAATTTCATTGTTAATTTCTTTTGTATAATTTTAAATGAGTCCACTATTATTATAAAGTATTGCATATATATTGTCTGTTCGTGCTTCGGGGAACTTGTCCCAGAGCTTTAAATAAATAACTCTAATTCCGAAAAAAAAACAAAAGCGTGCGTCGATATTTTTCATGGAACCGAGATATTTGTAAAAATGAACGCTCGAGAGATTTCCACGAGTAATTTGACACATAAAATTGATAGGTATGATGTATTATGTTTTAATAAACTGCTGGCGATGTAGTTAATAAAATGTGTTTCCCGCGGAATAACGAATCGATCACTTTGTAATTATGGTTCAGAAAATTTCTCTCATTTCGCTCCACGACGTCTCTCGCCGGGGACAAAAGGGAGAAGCTCTGCAAGCTCAGCCGGCCTAATTAGGGAGCACTGTCATGAATAACGTATACGTTATAAGTATTTAATTTCGATGCAGCATATATGTATATCATAATTCCAATTTTGTGGAACGAACGATGCCGGTTGCCAGTGATTCGACGCGGAGGGAAGGGGAAATATTATAACAATTGCCGTTAAATGCAAGCCATTGTATCAGATTCGCCTCCTCTTTCTATTACTATTTTCATAAAATATATCTACTCGGGTATAATTAAAAGCTTTCGTAACCTTTATTAACATTAATGATGTTCCTGCGGATAGTAACGAAATGCATTAATACCTTTGGTACATTTAGTACTGAAGTTGAGTTCTATATGTAGAGTACCCTGAGAGCAAGAGGGAAACGAAGAGAGAGGAGAGACCAAGTCACGAAGCGACTGCAGACTGACAGAGAAGGGAAACAGGAGAGAAATGGGGAGAAACAAAGACAGAAACAGGGGGTTTGTGAAAGAGGGTATAACAGAGAGAGGAAAAGAGAATTGGGTAGAAACTGCATAAGAGAGTAAGGGCGAAAGGAGAGAGAAAGGGACTGGATAAAGAGATAAGGGGTAGATAGAGAAGGAGGGTGATAGAGACAGGGAAAGAGAGAAAGCTGAAGGATCCTAAGTTACTAGTGAACTCTAATGGCCGCGGTTTTGGGATATGCTTTTGGACTATCTTTAGATAACCCTTTACATAGTAAAATACAAAGTCGGAGAGGAACTCCCCGTATATACAGGTATATGTACATAAGCATTTTCATCCCTTAACTATGTAATGCTCCACCATCGTTTGTTCATTCGTTTTATACTCCTCTTCTTCCGCTTCTTCTTCGTTTTCTTTAGCTACTGCTACTCTCCCCTTTTCTAACTTGTTCTCCACTTCTAAGCAAACGAAATCCCTTTTGAATATTTAAATAGCAACCCCTTGGGCAACTCTTTAAGCCACGCAATGAACATCTCTTTGAGATGAGACGTGCATGAAATTAAGATACCACCCTCTTACTTTCTTTTTCTTGCCCTACCTTTAAAGTTCTACCCGCGGAAAGTCTTGCAATGATAATTAACTTTTCACTTATGATCCAATTGCGCTTCATTCGATGGCACGATGTTGTTGGAAAGCTCCTCCCACGTGGAAAAAATGAGACGCGAATTGGAGGCGAGGGAGTCTAGTATTGGGTCTTTTAAAAAAAAGAATTAAATAACTTTTCCAGAATTACGTTCAGTAATATTCAGTCAAGGTAAATTTTTTTTTTCGAAGTTTTTATCGTACTTCCTTACAAGGTAGCTTGGATTTAATAGTAGAAAACATATTAATTTTAGAAATATATTACACTTATATCCTTTTAATAATCCTTTTTTTTTACAATATCCTACTTTTTATAACTCTAAAAAAATTAGAAATAATAATAATAATAATAATAATGACACTAAAATTGCTGTGAATTCTGCAAGAACCAGAAATTAGGAAACGCAACAGGAAAATTTGAAGATAATTACCAAAATCTACCAAACGGTTACAAAAAACAGTATGATAACGTGCATCGCGTATATTCGATTGCACAATTTTTCATGGAAATAATAAATAAAGTATAAATCAATATGGAAATAAAAGATTCAGTGCTCGGCTGGCCTCCGCGTGTTCCTAAACGTGCTCGACGCTGCCTTCCCTCTCGCAATCAGCGTAACAGAAAATTGCCTCTCGTCTAATAACCAACCATCTAAAACGCGTTTGTTATCGGGATATTTTTTGTTTAATTAATAACTCCATTACGTCGAAGAGTCCAAGTCGAGGGAAATGGATTAATTTATTCGAAGGCAGAATTTCATTTGATATTCTATCCTCAAGACCATGTCAAAGGAACGGAGTTCTATGTCAAAGGCTGCTTCGATAACAAGGTAAAGCAGATCATTTGCAATATTATATTGAGATAGTGGAAAGGCTATGGAATTTCAAAGTACTTTTCATATTTTAATAAGCCATATCAACATTATTGTGACGGTAATTAAACAATAAAGCCGGGTCTCGCGTAATTCAGCTCGGATAATGACATTTTTGGGGAACAGCCATATCCCCTTCGCGCATGCAACTTCGTTCTCTTGGAAATTATCATAATTACCATTATTCCCCCTAATTCGTTTTCGCCCGAGTTCTATTTTTTTTTTCCAGCGCGCAATATACTGCACTGTAATTTTATGGTAGTACATGTATTTCTTTAAAACCATCACGGCGAACGAAGAGGGTTTGTGTATTTCGAAAAGCAAAAACCTACAGACAGCGAACCCTTTTTGCCCTTCCGAGCTCTTGAGAAAATAATAATACAGTCAAGTGGTGAAAAGAGAGTACGAGTAGCTTCATAATTACTTTTCATTCTTCCATGTCCCTCTCCTTTTTTTCTACCTTTGGGATATTTTTAGCTCGCTTTAAATAATAAAAAAAAAGGGAGCAGAAGAAGAAGTTAAATTTCATTAAATAACTTTATATCCACTGTTTCTAGTTTCCCTGCCCATTTATTAAATTTTACTTTTTTGATTCGGATAAATGAAAGTTATATGAATATCGCTCGAGAGTCTGAAAATTCCACGTGCGCGTAAATTATAATGTATTACCATTTTCATCTCGCGATATCTCAATTTCTTTTTCTTATTCGAATTCGCGGGTTTCTTATTTTTTTTTTGTAGTCACGAATTTCTTTTAGATAAAATAAAATTTTAACGAATTGTACATAACGTAAAATATATAATGTGTATAATTTATAGGAGACTACATTCGTTATATCAATTATCTATCATGTTACTATTATTTTATTAATGTTATTATTATTATTATTATTATTATTATTATTATCAACCCATATCCTCCTACTGCTACTAATTTTATTACTACAAATTCCATTATTTCTTTATTGTTATTAATATTATTATTATTATTCTTATCATTATTATTATACCAAAGAAAGATATTTTTAAAAATCGTCCGAATCCAAAGTTGAACTTGAAGGTCCGAAAATGAAAATCATTACTGTCGACCAGTGGGAACGAAAGTCATAGAAACGTATGGTACTATGATTTGCATCGTGTGCAATTCATGCTTCACTTGGATAATATGGTACATGCGTATGTACCCTTTGGAGAATATTTACAGTTAAGCCAACAGGGACGTTTAACAGCCCGGGCGATTGGTGAGACTTTGGCACTCCGAAATATTAACGAAGAAAGCACAAGGGTAGAATATAAAACGACGTGGGTGAACCGAGGCGATATAAGACTATCTGAATTCCGGCGTGTTAAAACAGTGATAATTTTTACGAAGAATTTCATGACAATGAAGGAGTGAAAGAAGAAAGAAAATATAAGACACTTGGTTTCCTCGAGTCAAGCTACTATTTATAGAGCACTGCTGCATTAAGAAAAGAAATGTCCCTCGTTACTCAACACAAATTGGAACCACTGAGCTGATAAAGCAATCTTGTCTAAGTTAAAGCTGAACGTAGCAGAATAAATGAAAGTTATGAAAACACCAAGTGCGAACTTCCATCTCACTCCTATACCTTTTTTTTTTTTAAACTTTGCTTCCCGACCTTTTCCTTACGGCTTATAACAGCGGAGCGAAAGGTATCCTCATTCTAACTTCGTAATTACATTCTCTTTATTTTAAATATATACCTAGCATATAAGTACGTACTTTAATATTTTTTATTGGAGCAATAATAGGGATGATAATAATAATGACATAGCTAACAATAATGATAATAATAATAATTGCAATTATAACACAAGCAAAAAATTAAACTTTTTACGTATTTTAATATATTTTTTTGTAAGATAATTACGAGAATAATATTTTTATCGTCCGCCTTCAACCTCCAAGCTTTCGGAATTTTTTTCTGTCGAATTTTCGAAAATTCTGGACGGTCAAAAAATAAATCGATCTCAATTTTCGAGACTTTAAATGAATCTACTTTTGGAATTTCCAAAAAATGTCATTTCTCTTTCCAAGAAAAAATTTCGTAATTTTCCAGGCTATGGGAGGGAAAAAAATTGTAATCCAAAAGGATTCCGAGAAATATGGATTCTAAAGAAAATACTTTTCGCCAATATTCATTTTGCCGCAAATGGGCAAAAAATACCACCCTACTTTTTCGTTATTGGTATACATAAAAACGTGATTCTGATTGTGAGCGCAAAAAAAAGGAAGTGAGAGAAAAGTGACGACGGTTTCTCCTTTTCTTTTATCGCAAGAATTCTTAGGATTCAGTGAGAGTAACCACGGTTGTAGGAGAAATAAGAATTCACGAGGTGGACACAGAGGAAGAATTTCAAGTTGAGATTGTAGCTCGTGTGACCTGTAAAATGGTTAGTCCCATGGAAAGCCAATATAAAGTTTTATTACAGATGGGCAAAAACTCTTTTTCCTCTTCTTCCTTCCCTTATAACATTTTTTAACCTTTTTCATGTCTTCCTAACTCACTTCCAACTTTTTCAAAGATTCTCGGAAAAGAATTTTCGCCAAAACGCTGAAGGCGAATACTTCTTTCTCCTCTTACTCGATCATTGTTTATATACAAGGTGTCATTATTATAACAAAGACGTTAATAATTATAAATTTAAAAAATATTTTCAATTTTGTAATTACTCTTAGAAAATTACCAAAATAATTTTCAAAGAATTATATATTTTTTTGAATTATCTAATTTCTGGTATTTTCTGAAATTGGATGATTGGCCTTTTTCACAAAAATTTCGAACCTACTTGAAAAAATTTTTCATTCCTTCACAAATTCCCAAACACCTTCAAAAAATAAATTCTTACTTTATTTTTAAATATCCACTGCATTAATGTATTTTGAATCCCATCATTTTAAGGGCAAAAAAATTCAACATTTTTTGAGATCACGGTTTTCAATGTTTTCCGAAACACAAAAAAAAACTCTTTTTGAAGAGCTTCAAATCTACTTGAGGTCATAAATTTTGAGGTTCTAGAAAAATTACTTCCTCTGTTATCAAAGCCACAGTGCGTTGCATTAATAAATTTCGAATGCAATTATTTTGAGAACGAAGAGAAGTTTCGGAAACGACTCCCCATCATAACATCTCCCATCCATAATTCCTGGGCTACCTTAGACTCCATGGGGAAATACCGTCCGAGCTGACCCATAAGCAAACTGGGAAGTTATCAGAAATGACAAATAACCGTCTACGTTTGCTAAATCCATTCCGCTCTATTTTCAGATTGCTGCAGGTCAAATTTTTGCTATTCATATCGAATTAGACTCGATATTTACCAAGGCTTTCCACAGTCTCGGCTTTTCGTAATCGAAATTTGTATAATTTTAAATACATGGGCGATACATGCTGTAATGGACTATCTGGTTAACAAAAGCTAAACGACCACCTCAGCGCCTGTGTAAACCGTCCAGTGGTTTACTGGTCAATAATTGACAGCTCGGTATTGAAATGATAGAAATGACGTACGCTGACGATGAATTCCCGGATACTGTTTACTTTTTGAAGCCCCATTACATTTCGAATACCGACGCATCAGTCCTATGCTGTCTAACCGAACTTTGCGAATGTTCCAATACAGTTGATTTCTGTTAAAATGCAACCGAAGTGCCCTTTCCAATGTAAAAGGTGGGATCAGGATTTCGACGATAATTGCTTCCGGTTTAAACATTAAACCTACCGTTGATCCAATGGTCGATTCCAGTAGCAAGCATCACAAAACAAAAAGACGACCAATTTTGTGATGGGAAAAAGATTTCTCAAACATTTTTCCAGTTCGAATAAGAATTAAGTCTGCATCGATAATTACTCACGGTAAAAACAATCAATCTATTGATCAGTTTCACTATCCAGTGTCAATTGCAAGTGAAGAAAAAATGTTCTCAGTCATATTTCCATGGAATTTGCAATTGCGATATTAATTACACATTTTTTAACAATAATAATTACTTTCGGATTCAATTTCGAACCGATTGTTGACCCACCGCACGCGAAATATAAAAGTTTATAAACTTTTCCATGGAAAAAGGATCTTTTAGAGGCTGCAATCCTTCAAGACGTCAAATTTTTGAAAGAACACAAGGGTTGTCAACTGCATGCAAAGCTAAAAGTCCTTGTCAACTTTTCCATGGGAAAAGGATTTTTTAGGATCTGTGATCCTTTGAATCACCCATTTTTCGATCTCACACAAGGATTGATAATTACTTCCGACTTGAACGTCAAACCCAGAGATGACTTTATAATTAATTTCAATCACGAGCATCAACAACAGGCAAAATGACGAACCCTTGGTAACCATCCCATGAGAAAGCGATTTTCCAGCGGCTCTGATTCTTCAAACCAGTCATTTTTCTACTGGGACGAGGATCGAAACGGAAACGATGACCTACAATTGCAGTTTCCGCAGGTGTAATGAAAAGTCCTTGGCAACATTTCCCTGGGAAATGAATTTCCTGGGCACTTTAATCCTTTGAGACTGGCACTTTTGCAGCTCGGCTGAGGCCATTCAAAGCGTTTCCACTTTCCACCCCGTTCGGTGGTAATAAAAATGTTTGCAGCCGTTGAAAAACAATAGCATTATCGCGAATAAGAATAACAAAAGTAGAAATTTCACAGCAGCTCGAAAGTTAATTGAGAGTACGTGGGATAGAAGAATAACAAAAGGGAGGTAATATAAAAGAACCGTATAGCGCAAAAGGGTATACTTTTATACACATATATGTACAACACACGTGCACAAAGACACGCATACAGACCCTACAGCAACGATAGGTTAGCCGAATATTCGCAACCACGATGTGGAGATAAGCCTGTTGTTCTAATCGCTTAAAAGGGGTGTGTGAGAGAGAGAGAAATGGGGATGGAGACAAAGGTAGCAACCGAGAGAGGGGTATAAGATACATTCCACTGTTATGTACACAGCGTGAGTGCCGGCAGGCAATTGAATTAATTTTGGTAACAAGAAGGCTGTGAACCGCTAACGATAATTGCCAGGAGGAGAAGAGAGCAAAGGGTTTTGTAGTACGCCCTTCGGGTTACCAAGAGGCTATACGTGTATGGTTTCGCTGGTAACACGTTGCCCGAATAACTATACGCTGCATAGTTGCGTGGTTTCAGAAACGATGCCGATGCAGAACAGTGGCACAGTGCATGTATGCACCCAGCGTGTGTATGCGGTAGTTAGCATGGAGCTTCCACGGCACACCGTTGCATTCGCTGGCCTACCGAATTTCCCCGTTTCCACCGGTCCAACCGATTTCCTCTTCCTCCCGATTTTTCTCTCGCGCTGAATGTCTGCAGCGAGTAGTACCTATACATGGTGTTTCAAACATTCAAATTAAGAGAATGGCTTCGATTCACGGAATTCCCACGATTTACCCTATCGAAACGAGCAAATTTAATCGTTGCTAGCAGTTATCCGAATCTACTCAAGCATTCGGGGGATATACGTGTATCTGCCGCGTGGACGTAGTAACCCCTTTCAACCGATTCTCTCACCGGATCCTTAATGAAAACGACGACAAGCTTTTCATTATCTTCTAATTTTATACATACGTAACGTCTTCTAATTTTCCTGCTTTGTCATTTAATTAAAATTGACGCAGTTAAATGGAACAGAAACGAATCTATTCAAAGACTCCGAGCGAAGGCGTGGTTGGAAAAATATATCTACAAATTTCCCGGTACCATTCCGGGGACTTCCTTTTTTTTTTACGTCGAGACAGTCGATCAGGCGGATATAAATGAAGTTCTATTTAACCTCGTATTTGCTGAACTCGACGTTTTCGGTGGTAAGCGGAAAGCTTTTTTTACTCACACGCATATCGTGGAGTTACTTTGGAAAGAGTCTATTACATTTTCGGAAACGTTTGCATAGGACCTTTCAAAAGTTGGGGTTTTGGGAAAAGTAGTAGGGAAATTTGTGGCAACCGGAATTCGTGAAACGGCAAAATATGGAAGGAATACTATTTTTTGCAAATATTGAAAAGATTCTAGGTCCTTCGCATCTAGCAATTTTAGATAGAAAATTAATTTAAGAAAGAATTACCAAGTACCGTCTGGGTTAAATGACTAAATCCGGTTTTGAAGATAAAAAAGGGGAAAATTCCAGAAATTTGAGGCTTTTAATGAAACTTTTCTCCACAATTTCTTGAATTTCACGAATAAATTATTTCAGATCCTCCAAAACTTACCTTTAATCTTTTAGAAAAAGTTACTAAGTTCCGTCTTTGTTGGTAATAAAATATTTCAAGATCTATAATTTTCAAAACTTTTCTAATTTCTTTCGACGCTAATTTTTCCAGGTCCGGCCCAAGACGATACATATCTCTTCCAGCAAACAACCGTTCCATAAAAATGTCGCCAAATGTTTGCCGTATACGAAACTTCATTAATAACTTTCGTGCCTCCGAAAATTGTTGAGTAAATTCTGTGCAGACATGAAAAAAAAAAATGATAGAAGCTGTAGGTTAAAGACAGTCAATTTTTATTCAATCCTAAAGATGAGGTCGGTACCTATTTTGTCTGTTCTTTGGCACGTCGTAGACGTCAAGGACAATTGGAAACGATCCCTCGGGATTGTCAGGGCGCGTAACAATAAAAAGCTCAATAGAATATCGCGCACGTACGTCCAATACATATTGCATGGACTAAACCCCCCAGCTTTTCCACTCTTTTTCTCTCCTCATGTCTTTCACGAGGTATTTTTTTGTCTTTTTTTCATCTACCCTATGGGATTCCTAACTCGTTCCACATAGATCACGGAAAGAAAGAGAAGAAGAAGGAGAGAATGATTCCAATTCCTCCGCATCTTCTTTCTTTGCCTATCCTATTTCTAGACCCGTTCTCATTCCCATTCCCATTCCTACCGTATACCACTTCTACCCCTTTCTTTCTTTTCCGGAAGAAATACTAAGACAATACGTTTACGTCTCTTCTCGGACGATTAATGAGACTGGGGTTGCTACAATAAACTTTTGAAATACCAACGGTCGAATTCTGGATGTCCCAAGATCAAACAGTTTATTGGTGAACCGAAAGAAAATTTAAATTTTGGTCAACAATACTTTAAATTCAAATTTCTGGAAACAAAATTAAATTTCGGGGTTGAAACATGAGTTTTGTTCAATATTGGATTCGAGGGCAATTGACTATTTGAATATTTTATATCAAAGAAATATTTTGATATTTCGGTATCGAAAGTATTTCCATATCGAGTATAGAAATTTAGAAGAATTATATATACAAAAATTATTTTTGTGGGTATTTCATTTGAGTGTTAATAATATTTTTAATTACCAAGAGTATTAAAGATGTAAACTGTAATAAATAAATATAATTTCAAGTGCAAAAATCCATAATAATTATCGAAAGTATTCCGGACACGAAATACTCCTGTATTTTATTAATTTTATTTCAATTTAACAAATATTTTGAGAGTATGATATTCCGTAACCATAATTACAAGAATTTCTGTGTCAAGAATATATTGGGGAAAGAGAAGTATTTTAATTCCTAAAAATTTTCGTCTCGATTAGTTTTACTACTAAAAATATTTCTTTTTCAAAAATCGTCCGATATCGAGTATAAAGTTATTTATAAATTACCGAAAGTAATCTGGTTACAAATTATTGATCCTCTCAATTCTATCTTAATATTAAAAAAATTTCAGTATCAAAAAGATAATAATAAAAATCAAAAGGCGAATCCTGACAAAACCCTTGCCCCAATAATAATAAAAATCAAAAGTATTTCCATGTTACAAGTATCTGGATATCGGGAGAATCTCGAAATCGAAAAATTATTCGTATCAGCTGTATTTCAATGTATAAAACTTTGCTGGTATAAAAAAAAAGCTGCGAGAATACCGGTACTTTCGCCCAGAATCTTTCTGCATGGTAACGAAAAAATTGAGTCAAAGAAGCATTCGGTGGCAAAGAGAAGCCCCGAAAATCATTCGGCAACTTTTCTTTCAGCCGTCGCTACTCTTTTGTTCGGTAACACTCCTGTAGAACAAAGTACAGCAGTTGTAAAGCGGAAGCTTGACGAGTCGGTGCGTTTAAAGCAGCCCGAGTTGTTCGTCAGCGAGGTCTGTAACAAATCGAGCTTTCCTGGTACAAATGGCCCGGTTGCTTGTATTACCAAGCGAAAATCGTTGCTTACAAAACGGAGTTTGCGCTTAGAAAGAGCGAGAGAGTAGATATCTGTACCTGTGTATACGTAACTCTCGATTCAATACTTTCTCTCTCTCTCTTTCCCTCTTTCATTTCTTCACTTGTAGACCATACAGATGGATACAAGAATGTTTGAACGTGTGGATAGATTTTTTAGGGTCGTGTCTCCGAAGGGCAAGGGGGGCAATGATTCTACTGTGATAGAAAAGATCCTCCTAAAAGCGGAGTAAAGTAAAGAAGAGAAAACTAGAGAAAGAGAAGAAGGAAAGCACTTTGAAATCAATACCTAGCCTCCGAGTGGATAGATACACCTACCGAAGGTGTTTTTTTCCTGCAGCTTCTTCCTTCTCTTCTGAATTATGGATGCCACGAGTTAAAGTCGGACCAACCACTTCTATAGTTACATAAGATTTCTTTTCTGATTTTCGCGAGAATAATTTATCCCTTAAAATCCTTCCCTTCTCTTATTCCTTTATATATTCATCAAAGGAACCAATTTTTTCAAGGCAGTGCGGCAATTTATTGAATAACGGGATTTTCTCCCCGGGGTTTATCAACTGCCCGAACGCAGTAAAACCAACAATGAGTTGAAACGATACAGAAAATCGAAGTTCCTATCGATGACCGTCCGACGACACCAATAACCTCTTATTCGATTTCGTTGTGAGTTTCGCCGAAATCTTACACCGAAAAAAATGAAAACGCTAATTGTTTAATTTTTAGTTGGCTGTCGGAACAATAATAAATGTAGTTAAAATTACTAGAAATTTATTGTTGATGCTTTATTCAACTGCAGCAATAGTTAGAATTACTATATTTTTTTCTGAGTTAAATGAAAATGTTGTAATTTTATATTTTCGATACAATATTATTAGACGAATTTCAATACCCATTTGCGATTTTTAAATATTAGAACTCCGCTCTCTTAAATTAGAATACGTAGTTTTCGAAAGAACAAATATCGAAACTCTCATTATGAGAAAAACATTATAGAAAATTGGATAAAAATTCTACATAGAATAATGAAAAATGCTAAATGTTATAATTACAACAAGATTAATTATTCTAATTACAAAAAAAAACAATATTTTTGGAAATAAAAATTAGAATTAATATTAATAATCATAATTAGATACAGGAATAATACGGGTAAAACATCAGCTCATTGAAAAAATGAATAAGTATTGTAAAAGAAATTATTAAAATAATAATAACAAATAGGAAATTACAAAAGTGAGAGAAAAGGAGGAAGAAGCAAACATTTACGTGGAATCGTGATAAAATCTATAACAATTTCCTGATCTCGGCTTCCATTCTTCTTTACAAGTTTCTCCAGACCGCATAGTGAAAGTGGAAATTCTTACTCGAACCGTTACTACCGTAAATTTCGCAGCAGTAAAATCCAATGTTGCAGTTTTTCCGTTCCCTCCGATGCTACATTTTACTAACAAAGTGTTATACGTGTTACTTTTATTGTGTACAACAGCTCCTTTTTCGTCCGTGTAAGTGTACACACACACAGAGCCAAACTAGATATGTAAAATACAGTATGTCTGCACGTTCTCTCGTCGATTCTGATGCATATAATCTATATATGTATAACATTCGTATCTCTCGATCAAAAGCAAGGGTAGGAAGGGAGGAAAAGAAGTACCATCCCTATTGCCACTAGTCATTTAAATTTCAGATCAGACTTCGGTTCAAGTTTGAGACGAGATATCTGGGACGACGTCAGGGTTGAAATACTTAGATTTTATAGAACATATGTAAAATCCCCAATATCTTATCCTATCAATTTTATTATTATTAATACTTTTTTCCCTTCCTAAGAAGGTTTAATATTGGTATTCTTAAGCGTAGTTTTCAGACCTGAATGAAAAAAGGGATTGGACATGGTACATGTTAATATCTGTAGCATCTATTTTGAATATTTCCAGATATTACATTCCTAACAATTGCGAACAGCTTCTGAAACCTTGTCCCTAAAAATATCTCGATTCTTAGAATAATTGTATATTCGAATTAAATGATCTGAAAATGTTGGTACATATAAATGATATTTACAAAAATACATTTTAGAAGTATTTCACAATTCTATAAAATGCAACTTAAATGCAGATCAATATTAAAATATTAGTTCCTATTTTCTCTTGAAATCATAAATACGATACCTCGAAATCGCTCAAATCGCAAATTACAAAAATTCCAATTGGATGCGCTTCTGACATTCCAGTCATTTCTCGCATTGATATTCCAAATACAAGTTACCCTCTTTTTCGTATCAGTCTGTCACGGTTATCAGTTTTGAAACAAGAGAAAACTGCAAAATAATAACAGTAACTCAGTAGCAATTTTTTGCAACGGTAGGAACACCTATCACCCGCATAATCACGATTAATAAATAATAGCAACGATAAAAATTTCGGGCTGGCAGAGTCGATTCGAAAAAGCAACGCATCACCAATTTGCGCGATTTCGCGTTCCGTTTCCGCAGAAAATAAAAACTTCTGGAGTTTCAAGTTCAATAGATTTTATTTGGTTTCCCTGAAAAGTTAAAGATCCTCAAGGGAATTTCTCGGGCACGTAAACGTAGCTGATGAAGCTACAGTTTTTTACGTTCCCTTTTTTTCCTCGTATTTTGTTATACCTACGGACGTACCTACGTGTGTGGTTCCGTTTCGATACCCTTTTTTTCCTGCTCTGCGGCACACAAGTCAGCGATACATACATCCACAGCCCAACACATACATCTCTCTGATCCTACCCTATCCTACCCTATATCCCATATCCCAGCGTCTGTGGAGAGTTCCAGTACCATGTAGTTTACGAAAGGTGCAGTTAAGTGAGTCTGACTTGAAGGAAAACGTAAGGAGAAGTCAAGAGAAGAAGGACCAGTTCGGCTATGGCGCGTTTCTTACTATATGTTGTTACTACCGTTACTATACTGCTACTATATCGTTATATTCCTGCTTTTGCCGTTGTTACTCCTTCTGCTCAGGGCGAACGAACCGCGTTGAATAATGTATTTGTAGAGCACAGAGCTAGGCGGAGAAGGACAAAAAGAGAGAGATGGATAGATACAGGGAAAAAGGGAGAGATAGAAAAAGAAGAGCTCCTTCGTGTTCCCAGAAAGCCTGGGCCACCCTTGTAGATTACAGTGGTTGTCTCTCTATCTTTCACGTGGTATTGCTATTCTCCCCATAAGCGTGTCCATATAAAATGTCACCCCTTCGCAGATACCTGCAAATTTCATATTTTCTTCCTTGACGCCTTTTTTTTTTTTCATTTTTCGTGCGACTTTTTTGGAATTTTGAAAATTTACGGGTGACATTTCTGACTGAAATTGGAGCAGACCTGATACGGGTTACGTGAGCTTGTCCCAAATAAGGTTGACCTTAACAGGATCCGAAGAGGATTAGATATGGAGGTCCTTGGTACAGTTGGGATGCTCAGGTCTGCCAGGGACTCAACGTATATTATCCTTCTGAGGTCAATGAATCTGTTTTGGAGAGTTTGTCCTATCTGGACCCTGTTTTAATAATTATAATAATTGTTAATTATAATTTAACAGTAGGTATTTGTAATTTAATGATACAATTGTAACTTTTTTTTACATTGTCTTTTAATGCAGATTCCTTTTTTGACATTTTTTCCCGATGCATTTTTAAATACTTCTTTATTGTAGGGAAAAAATGAAGAAACGAGAAAATGAAGTGCAAGTGCCATACTTTTCCCCATGACCTAGTTGACTTTTCAAACTCCGGAAGATAAAGCTTTCCCCGGGAATCGTATTCCCGCGATATCGTTTAAACTCGAGTTTGCTTATAAGGCCGGTAGCAGGGGATCGTAATAAATAGCAAAACTTACCAACATTTCCGCTTTTCTTACCACATCGCCAGTAAAAATTGCCACTGTCAGTCAAGTTTACTGGTACTATCATTCCACTGAAAAATAAGGGGAATCCTTATTAAGTGGATCTTCCTTACGTTCCCTGAGGGTGGAATTTACATCTCTGGTATCATCGCGCTGAAGAAAATCACTGAAACTCTTCCCGGAATTTGCATTCTGTAGCAGAAATGAGAAAAATAGTGGTTCTAATGCCGGATGCAAGTTGACTCTAGAAAATATTTGCGAATACTGAGATAAAAAATATTACAATGAACATTTTTACAAAAAAGAGTGACAACAAAAGTAACTACAAAGATAGTAAATATTCATTAAAAGCTGAAGTGTAACTTCAATTTACGTTTCTAATTTTATATATAAGTAATTTTTATGTGTCAGAACTTATCTTTTATTTTGTATTATTTTTGTATATAATTTTTTACTGTGATTCGTCACGAGTGGGAGTGCAACTTTGTTACTTGCTTATCGAATCTGACAAATCATTTTTCTACGTGAAAGAATCGTTACCGTAAACGCCCCTTGTGAGGAATCCGGTAAAGTGTTAAATTATGATTGAAACTCGTTTGAGAAAGACATTGGGAAGCGATGGGAAAGATAAGCGTAGTATAGGGAGATAAGGATCAAATAACAGGAAGAATATAGATTTCATTGGAAGCGATTTCTGGAATGATTTCTTAAGAAAAATAAAATCGATTTCTTTCTTATACTACTTTTTACGATCTCAAATAAGTAAGCTACTCATTCAAACTTAAGACTGGGATAAAGTCGAAGGCATAAATCTCATTTTCTCAATGTGTCTCTCGGTCTTTCTTGCCTTTCGTACATATAGAGTAGGTAAAAAAAGGAGCATGTCAAGAATGAAATTTGATTTGATTCAAATCGCTTTTTTTACACTTGGCTTTGAGCTACATATATCTCAATCCTTTGAAAATTGTTGTCCTCTTAACTTTCGACGTCGTACTTATTCACGAAAGATCTACTGAAGCCAAATTAAGTTGAAATGTTCATTCATGGGAAGAATTGCCTTTAGGAATGTCTTTCTTCAAATCGAAATAATTTATTATTTCGTTCTCTGACGTAAGACGTCATTATTTAAATAATACTTCGTCGTCTTATTTTAATTCCACCCCATTTATTTATTTCTACCCTTTTCTGTTTATTCTTACATCAGCCAAATTTTTGTTAACAATCCTAACAATTTTGGCTTTACAGTATTTTTTAGATTATAATATTTTACAATCCTAAGAATTTTAGATTTCATAATATATATATTTTCATTGTAATGACCACCCTGTTCGTCTTGGGGTGTCTGCCCCTAACGCGAATTTCTCCTGAAGCACAGTAACCGTCGAACTCATTACACTTTGGAGCAATTAAAATTTAATTAGTTCCACTTTTTTGAGAAGCAGATCAAAGAATACCTTTTAATAGAGGGACATAACTGAGTTAAAAAAAAGGGGATTAAATACTGGAACGAGGGTTTGTACGATAAGGTTTGATTTAGAAGAGAACCTTAAGTGCTGACGTCACCGTCTGCTCCTTCTCAGTAATTATAATGTCAGCATGTCTGCGAGCTCTTACACTTCCTTTTAAAAATCAATTCCTTTTTACCTAATTTACGTTTTTTTTTTAAATTTCCATTGGAGAGAGGCACCCAATTGTCACCCTCCTAATGCATAGACAAGTCTCACCTGGAATGGGATCGTTCTTTGCTCTAATTTTTCATATCATTCCTTGTACTACATATATCTCAAATTTTATGAATATTTATGGATTCCCTGGTAATAGTAATTTCCTCGATGTTCAGTGTTCATCGCCGATGTTAATTTAGCGCCAATTTCTTGAATAGGATGCACGTTTGATTAGCGTTCGCCTCACCTGCAAATTGATCCTCGCCCATTAGGAATTTATGGTAACCCAGAAATGCATTCCAGGCGAACGTGGTTTCTTCCTTGCGTCTCCCCAGATTCAGGCCATGCTATTACACCGGATAGCCATTATAATTTGTTCGATCGAGCATTTCTTTAGTCTTTCGATCACTGTGTAATTTATTTTCCAAAGTGCTTACGTTCGGCATTATAATTTGTAGATTGCAGTTCCTGTGCAGAAACAGGAGCACGCCTGGGAAAAATCTGGTCGTACTTTGTAGTCTGCTCCAGGATTCCGCTCCTACGTGAGTTGCAGTTGTCGTGTGTAATACGAGGCTCAGGCTTCGCCGATACCACGCAAGCATTGATTCCGATCGAAGTAAATTTTTCGGTCAACCCACCATAATTGTAACCGTCGTATCGAACCCGAAAAACTTCTAGGATTTTCTGAACTTGTAGTAGTAAGTTCCTGGATACTCCACTTTTGTTGATAACTTCAGAGTTGAGCATTATGGGTTCTAGTTAGAGTACCGATATAATTTCAATCAATTCCAAAATTCTTAATATGTGGAAATTGGCAAATTTTTTTTCTTACGAATTACGGTTGATTGTTTCAATCAACATTTTATCTACTGGAAATTGGTTTATTTATTTTTTCGTACATTAATTTTATTTTGCCAATAGTTTTGGTTCAAATTTTTTTGAAATTTTTTTACATTATGTATATTATTAGCTTTTTGCATATTTTATCTGATTTCAATTAAATCCGTACGAAATACCAAGCTACGTTAGTAAATTAAAATATGAATTAAGCATTGCATTTATTAGTTGCGTTACGCAATATCGTTATTAAATTAAATGAGACTCAATATTACCGAAACTATCGATACTTGTCGAAATTAGTATCGATACGTTGAATTACTCAAACCAAAACGATCGATTAATTCTTTAAGATCGACATCCCTAATTCCAAACGATGACGCAGGACTGCGGAGATGCTGGTTCCAAGTCGATCGAGATCGATCATGGAGGCAATAACATGCGAATCGGGCATTCAGGCACATACCACCTTATTCTGAAGATCGGACTTGGGACGTGACTATAGCCAAGGGAACACTTGTACATATATGCACAGTCGAGTTCCGTGCTACTGCAGAACCATTTCCGATATCGTTCGTGCATTCCGCAGAATGGAGTTCACACTTCATTAAATTTCGGTGGTAATTTCCTAATTAGCGGATTTCTTAATACCTTCTCCCCAATCCGCCTGTTGCTGTTGGTCATAACACCTGCGTAGCTTCCTGCTGCCAGCTGTGATAACTTTGTATGCAGAACCCACCGGTGGATAATAATTCACATTCTGCGCCTGCCGCCGGTATCCGAACGATAATATTTTGTTTGTTGCATAAATTGTGTTTCACCGAGCATTAATTAAACCCATACAGCGGCGTAGTAATACACGACGCAATTTGCCCTGAAATATGTAATTCGCGCATCAAATTTCCAGCACACGTGTTTTAATTGTTGCTCCAAGTTAGGAAGCTCATTAATACTATTCCCGCTACATCTCAATCGGGTGATCAGTTTAACGTTAAACGTGATCGTGTCGAGGGACAAGAACGCAACGTAAGTTGAAGCGAGAGGGAATGAAGCAAAGCCTCAATCAACAGTGCATACATTCGATTTAGGAGTGATGCGTGTTGTTGACCCTCGAGGAGGGCTTCGGTTTTGGGAATTAACGTCGATTCTGATAGTTTCCCTCGGGATTCAAAATAGAAATTGTCTGTCTACTAGGGAAATATTTATCAACCATCGTGTTGATCTTGCTGCGCAAATAGAGGGTTATCATCGTGGGACTGGCCACTCTTCTTTTAATGCTTCTTTGGAAAATTGCAGAAATTGCCCAATTATGGACCTGATGGTTTCTCTTTTACAGGATATCGTAAGAAATTCCAGATGTCGATTTATTTACCCTGTCTTTATCTCGTTCGAATGGTGATATATTAATGGGGTACTTATTCAAGAAATCGTTAGAATCATTACAATGGTCCGGATCACTTTAGAAAAATCACAAAAATAGTAATATTGGTAAATAAAAATACTGATGGAATCCCAAAATATTTGAAAATGTTTAATATTTTATTATGAAGTTCTGATAAGTCACCGAATAATAATAACATTACATGGAACGCAATTACATTTTTTTCCTCAATTCGCCATTTTTCTATTAAAAAAATTAGCGAATAATAAAATATAAGCAAATAAATACAAATTCACAAACAACAAAGAGCAAACATTCGAACGAAATTAAATTAAAGCGAAGGCTCACTTTAAGTGATCCCTAGTAAATATTATTATAAATTTGAGCCACCCAAAGAAAGCAACGACAATCAAGAAGCTTCGTATCTTTTGCAAGCAACTAATAATATTATGTTTAATAAATTCTGTAGAAAAATATATTTTCTATACAAATTTTCCGTTATCAGCCCAACCCAAAATTATCCCAATTCAAATATTGTCCTTTGCTCAAGCTATACCGACAAGGTCCACATTCGAGATCGGCGTTATGAATTTTCCATCGCACGCTGTTGCTACGGTTTCGCTAGGGTTTTGCTATTTAAATAGCGCATTCATGTATCGTTAAAACGGAATAATTGCAATTGTCACCAAAAAACTACTACTCGGCTCTATCTCAGCGAATCCTGTTTTGCCTGGATGCAAACATCGAGTGGATGGAAAATACACGGTAGAATTGACTGAAGCGACGTGTCCAAAAAGGAAAAGACGAGAAAGAAGGATCAGGGAGGAGGAAAGTGAGAAAATACAGAAAACCCTCTTTAGTAGCCTTAATGCTCCTTTTTGTTCTACCGTTTCAGCTAAAGTGTCTCCGTTCGGAGCAGCGTGTAGACTGCATTTCAACTTTTTTCCGCTTAAGACCTTCGGTGATTTTCTTAAGTATATTTCCATTCTTCCTTTCCGTTCCTTCTATTAACACTCCATACTGGAGATTTGCTCTAACGGGGTAGGAGGATGCCATTATCGCTATACAAGCAGACATTTCGTATTTTTTTTTTTTTTTTCGGGCAATTCGCAGATTCTCCTAAGCGGCTGATCTATGTTACTACCGGTGCCGCTGCACAATTAACGATCTCCGGAAGATCTGCGGCAGATTTGGGTACCGCCTCGTTCGGGATCAATACCCGTGCTGGGTGCTCCTGTTTTCACGCGATTCCGCACTTGACTCCCGACTCTCGGTAACGGGGGATCAACAAAAAGTCCACGAGCACCCCAGTTGCATGGCATAAATTACCGTACAATTATCTATGGAAGGTGTGCAATAAAAAGGGGAGGCAGCAGTTGTATTCTTATTCCAATAGTAATCCTCTTGCTTTTTGTTCTGTCCCCATCGAAATAAAAAGAGAACGAAACATTTATGTGTGGCTACAATGGCACTTCCTCGCCCCTTTCCCCCCCAGGCTCTTCCACGGCGAAAGAGCGTCTACTTGAAAACGTAAATGCTTATAGGGGTTGTATGCAACGACCACATTGGAATTAATATCTCGTAGAAAATCCTTAAACAGCACTGTTACACACCCTTCGCGATAAGAGAGGGTGAAAACTGTGAAAGTAGGGTGAATTTACTTTTATGTGTCATACTTTTTGTTATCTCGCCGGATGACGTTATGATTAAACAATAAAAGCAGATTCGCATGGAAGCGAAAAAGTTTCTATTTCTCCAAGATTGCTCGTGGCTGTTGCAACAGAAGCTGCTTCGAAAAAGATCCTAACCGTGCGAGTTCCAATTTATCCGGACGCTGCGTTAGGGTGAAACTTGAATGGACGTAATTTCTTTCTGCCATATGTTCAGTTTTTGCAAAGTTTAGGATCCAATTACGAGCCATTTGGAGGCCGAAGATAAAAAACTTCGTCATTTCTAATTTTATGAGTGCGAAAGAGAAAAAGTGACGTTATTTTTGGAGCCGTTTCAGTTAATATTTTTGCGATTATTTCGGGAAAATTGTTTTATTTATCCCATCTCAACTTTGCTATTCTAAATTTGTTCTATTTGATTTTCCCCAAATATTTATGTTCAACCTTTCAACGGTAATATCATTTCGCTGAAACTTTTGTATCGAATTCTCCTCTTTTTGAACGTCCATGAAAAAGTGACGAAGCTTTGATGTAACTTCTGTGTTCTCCCGAAATCCCCTTTTTCTGCAACGACTTAAAAGGTGGAAATCCCAAGCGAGTCACAGCCAACCTCCGTCATTTTCTTAATTGTTATTCCACCCAAAAATCAGTTTCCCTGCACAGCCATGGAACAAAAATGGAAACAACAGTGTTTGGAGATAAACCGCTTTCGACCTACATGGAGCTCTATCTTCATTTTTTCACCTTTTCCTCGCCGTTTTTTCGCTTTTATTTTCACTTCAGTACGAAATACAATGAAATTTATTTTTACGTGTCTTAAAAGGAGAAAAGTTTATCAGGTATTTCTTAGAGTTTTCCCAACGTCAAAAGAAAAGAGGAAGGTGAGATATGGAGAGAAAAGAACCGACCACATACCGCAGCTTTTTTTCTTCTCCCTTTCTTCCAGTTCTTTTATTCTTTTCTTTCTTTCTCAACGCTTTCCGAGATTTTCCGTACGATTATTCTGCTTTTATCCATAGCACGCGTTTTCATAGTACGGAAAGAAGAGTTGGTATTCTACATTTTTACTTTCCTTTTTCTCTACCCTTTTTTGTATTCACAATAGGAACAAGAAATACTTTGAATGTTTACATACAATTTTATAACATGCAATTACAGATGAACAAATGCACAAATGGGTAAACATTTCCTTCTTTTCTACTTTTACGAATATTTTTCAATTGAATTCCAAGGGAAATCTTGAAATGTATGAATTTTAACGTTTTCGTTTCCAAATATTTGTATTTTTTGGTCCGTTTTCCAACTACAAAAATTATTTTCCAAAACAATTTTCATTGGACGCATGCGCAGTTTTATTTCAAACTTACAAATTTAAAAAGTAAACCAGAAAATCGTAAGGGTAAATTATAAAGAACAAGCAATTTCTTGAATTTTTGAAAAATGGAAGAAATTTCAAAACCTGAAATTTCGGGTGAACAAATGCGTAAATGACTCCACATTTTTCCTTCTTCGAATCTGTCGAATATTTTTACTTGAACTTTCAGCCAAGCATTGATATGTATGAAATTGAAAGTTTCTGTTTTGAAACACAATTTTTTTTTCTTTTTTAATTTTCTCGCGTTGCAAACGCAGTTTCCCAACATAGATATATGTTTTTTATTTGCAAGATATATCCAAATTTTACAACCTGTCCATGGAGTTGTCAAAAATTGAGAAATTATTGAAAGCATTGAAAAAATAAACAAGACAAACAGTGCCACGCGGTTGTTTTATTGACTTAAACAAAACACCTATAAAATAAACAATAACAACAGATTGAATATCGCAAAATAAATATTAGTAAAAATTGAGGGTGCCTTCGTGAAACTCCTGTTTCCTTCCAAAGTCCACTTTTTTTTTTAACAATTATAATAATTTCTGTCATTTTGATAACTATCGCCCCCAGAAATCAATTTTCCTCAACAGATGCCCAAAAAAATGGCGCCAGTGTACATGTTTCTGCATTTTTAACGGTCAAACAAGAGCGGAGTTGAAGTAACGCTGACAATCAATTTTCGACGATACACACTCTTTTCGTTGTTGCTGTAAACAATGATATCTACAAAATAAATAAAAGCCAGCGATTAAATAACGTAAAAGAGGGGAAAGGGTACTGTGGGGTCATGTACAGATTTATAGATGGATGAAAATCCACCAGGGAAATCAACATTGGTACACTTTCAACAGAAACCACGGGAGACAAGTAGATAATGTGTACATAGTTATAGCTCCGGTATGCAGTATTAAAAAAAATGAGGGAAAAGGAGAAAACAGGAAAAAGTTAAAAGAAAATGAAGTAATATTTAAGACTTAGGCTTTCGCGGAACTTTCCCTCCCTGGAAATTACGTGCTTCAAAATTACCAAAGTTTCGATACGAGTATATTTGCGAAGTCGTAAGTTTCAAGCTTCGTACATTTTTTATCATCACTAGCAATAATTTCAATAATTCGTTGTAATAATTCCACTATTATTTTCTCGGTCGGCGCTTATCTAAAAAAAGCAGGAAGTCGTATGCTAATATTGCAAATAAGGTAGAAGTTGAAACCTTCAAATTATCCTCGAACATCAAATTTCAGGTTATTTTCGCAAGTTGATCAAATGTCGAACATGTTTATTTAAAAATATGCAAGTTTCATTTTCCTTTTAAAATAGGCAGATGCTGATCACAGATATTGCAATGCTGTCAGTTTAAATTTGAGCTTTCATTTAAATGTGACTTTTAAATATATACGACAAGGAACAGAAGTTAAAATCAGTAAATATGAAATCTGAAGCTTTGTTATATTCAGAAGAAGGAGAGATACAAAAGTACCGAAAATTACTCGTACATTTAGAACCAGAAACCGTCATGTTCGTATGAAAATAGAAATAATAATGAAAATTATTATTTTAATATCTCTGGACTTTTTTTTACAATTCTTGAATATGAATTATGTTGTTTAAAAATTGAGAAGCATCATTTGTGAATAAAAATGAAAATCTCAATAATAATTCCCTGTCTGCTTCTTCGAATTTTGATCAACCCTTATGTTGCAAAGTAAAATATTTTATGTGACGATTTCTTTAAGTCAATTTTCATTTCATAGAACTAATATTCCGCTGGAAAATTGACAAATTTTAGGAGCCACAGAAAAATATTTGCTATCGTAAACGTCTCTTCCAAAAAAAAAATTCATTTCTCGTGAATTTCGTTCACAAAAGTAACGCGACTTTTTTTAAATCCAACTAAAGGTGAATGCGAAAAAAAGGGGAGTTAAAGTCACGAGTCCTTGTTTAAAGAGGGATGAAGAAGTCGGGTCCGCAGAGCTTAAAAAAAAAAAAGAACCGCCATAAAAGTCTAGTAGTAGCCATCGTCGGTCTACCAAACATTCTTTTAGTTTCAAGGTGGAAATTTGATGGTTCTACGTGAAATTCTACCGCAGAACATTTACTGCAGTTACGGAAGCTACCGCAAATCTTGCAACTTTAATGCAGGTGAAAAGAGATGGTGCGGAAGGGAACGGAAGGGAAAGGAAGAAAAGCGTAAGAAAAGCGAGGTGCTGAACGTGAGCCGAGGCTACCATCCGCTCCAAGCTCCTTTCCTTTACTTTCCTTTCCTTTCCTTTTTTTGTTGTATTTCTCTCCTCTTTTTTTTTTTTAATTAATTGTCCTCTCAAGTACGAATGGGAGAGACTTTGCACTTCCAGAAATTTACACCCTTCCATTGAGGTCGTAATTAGACTCTGACTTCGTTGTCGAGGGCCTAATTAGGGCCTTCGCCTGGCCGAGATTCACTTCAATAAATTCCATGGACTGAAAAGCTATGGTAGCCATGGAATCACTTTATGGCGTCGAATCACTGAATTACTCTGCGTTGGATTCTTGAAACGCTACAATTCTTCTCAATAATAAATATCAAAAATAATAAAATGCTACATTTACTCGAATTCTCTTGCTTCGCGATCTTTAGAGTTCACACGTAACGTGATTTAAATAGTGATGGAATAAATAAAATATAAATAAGTAGAGAAACCTTACGTTTGCATTTCATCCACCCTGATATGCTGATCGTAAATAACTGGCAGGTGGCCAACAGAGACACGTATAATCAAATTCCGCGATAAGACACTTGATAAATCCGTCGACAGTTGTCTTCATTGATAACATTTGAAATTTGACACTTTTTTTCTTTTTTTCCATTGTTGCAGTGTCCAGGGGCGGGAGATTTCTCAGAAAGAGTCGCGGCTTTACTGCATTCATCGTCGACCCAGGATGATTGCTAGTCCTCGGAAAGAGGATGCACCGCATGGAAGGAGAGGAAGATCGAGTAATTTGATAAAACGTAAGAAGCCGAAAGGGGAGGATTCGCGGAAGGACGAGGAAGAACAAGAGGACGATCAAGGAGAAGAAATCTGAAAATGAATTCACTGTATTACCATTGACATGTTTTTGGTTAAACGTTTTCTGTAACGTCTGTCATTATTACTATTGTTATTATTATTATTATTGTAAAAATAATCTCCCGCTAAGCGAATGTCAGCTTCGAAGGACCTTCCTTTACGTGCTTGGAAATGAAAGGGTGGAGCATGGATCCGCATGGCTCAAAACCAAATGAGATAGTGCGGATTACTATAATTCAGTAGCCATTATCGCTGAACTTTTGAGTGACGAAAGCCTATAATTCTCGTTTCGAGTGAACTTAAATAGCCGGATTAAATTGAAATAACGTTTCATCCCCCCTGTCTCTCTTTCTCTCGCTCTCTCCGATTCGCAATCTCTCTCGAAATCTGCATTTATTAATTCTTTTTATGAAATTAAAATCCCTTCTCTTCTTTTTTTTTTGGATGGGAAAAAAATATCAAAATGACTTCGGTTGAAATTAAACCTATCTTTATACGACAACGACTGAATAAAAGAAAAGAAAAACGGGGGGAAATGTGTGTATGCACGTGTGCACGTATATGTACGAAAATCGTAATGGCAAAAAGGTAAAAACGGAATGGTAAAAAAAAAAAGGAAGACTGAATAAAAGAGAAAAAAGGGGGAAAAACGAAGAGAAGGATGCTGCTACATGTGTGCAACGAAGCGAGAATTGTGGAGATAGAGAAGATTTTACGTGGAACGGTATATAGGATGGTTGCAGGATGCCCGTTGAGAATTCATGAGATAGTCTCGCTTTTCGAAGGGACCTAAAACGTCTAAATGTATAATCTGTAAAATGTATAGAATATTGTCCTTCTTTCGCCATTGCAAATAAAATAAATACACAGATAAAGCAGCGAGACGATTCGAAGCATGAATTTCAAGGTTTCTGGAATTCTGATTTATTCAGTTGTTTACGCGGAGAAAAGTGGTTAATTTAGAAAATTCGCTAAGGGAAAAATGAAGACGCGCTCGATGATGAAAAAATGATAAAATTATCTATCTTCAAAAATAATAAAATTTACAGGGAATTTTCTAACATTTCAAGATTTTGCTCATCATTCGCAATCAATTATTAACTTTTTACGAAAATCCATTATTTTGTTATTTTGTTTCATTATTTTATATCAGAGGCGCTTATTTATTATTTTTTTTCTAACAATTTTCCTTATTTTGACGATTACTTTTTTCTCCTTGTATTCACGCTGTGATTTGTTATTCCATTATTCGATAGTCAAAGATTCAGATCGTCATTTCCTTGCTTTACTCAGACGAAACAAATTAGAAAGCAAGTAAATATTTTATGAGGTCACAATTCGAAATAATGGCAGTAGTGACTGAAGAGTTTGGTGCTATGTGCTAGATTATAGTCGTTCTTAGCTCCAGCCACTGGAAAATGCAATGATCGAGACGCATGGAATTCATTCGTGCCTCAATAGTTACGATTACGATCGGAATTGCACTATTTCCAGGGCGATTTCTCTCGAAGAAGAGCGAAAAGTTGATAGGAAGCTGTGGATTAGGAATTCCCGAAAAAGATTATATTGAGTATTGCCAGTTTTGGAGAAACTGGAATTTTAGACTCCAGTAAAAGTTCTGTCCGAATGCCATTTCTATCCCATCGCGAACCCTCGTAAAAAAGTTCCGTTGATACGAAAATTGCAGATTTTAAGTGAATTTCGTGCAATGAAGTTGGGATTTATTTTATTTGGTCTAAAGTGGTGTCAAATCACTGTTTTCTGTAAGTTGTGTAATATTTTTTATTTTATTTTTTATCGTTTCCGAAAAGTATCACGAGAGTTGGCAGAATGCTATTAAATTTTTATCACCAATTTCAGTAGGTACCGATAGAAAAGGTAAATATTTGAGGTTAACGATACAAAGCAATAAGAGCGTTTGAGAAAATCTTTCGAATTTGTACGCAAGTAACGATAAAAAATAGAATTTCAACATCGTATCGTAAAAAATGATGGATTTTCGGGGAAATTGTAGTATTGAAAGAAGGATAAAATTCTGGGCGATTTTGAACATTGAAATTTGGGAAAATGACATTGGAATTTCCGTTAAACTTGTATCATATTTTCTATGCGTTTTCGGATGAAAAAATAGAATTTCCAGAAATTATGATAAGAAACGATAGGACACCCTACGAGAATTTGCCTACATAAATATCGTTACGATAAAATTCCAACGCAACAATGTCGACGTTTTATCACAATTTCCATACAGACACCGTTAAAATTTACGACACGATCCGATAGCGATCTTACAAGTCCTAAATTCATACATGTACGATAGAACACGCAGTAAAACCATCAGATATGAAGGGAAATTAATAGCTTTCTATCGTTTTCTATCGTTCAGCAAAAAGAGCTCCTTCAATGCATATTGTAATAATCGTACGAAGTGGTTCTTCAACTTCCGGTGATTCAGATCAATTTTTATTCTTATTATTATCTTTTTTCTTAGTTTGCAAAATTCGTAATAAAATAGTAATAAAATTATGTAGAAAAAATAAAAGTTAAAAGAAAATTTTGGGCATTGGGCGATTTCTCTATAAAAATAATATATATAAATTAATTTACAATTAAATGCGAGTTTAATTATTAGTTTTTCATGACTATCTATTATTTCTGTGGTGAAGTTTCGTCATTTTAACGATTTATTATTATTTTTTTTTCGAAATAGACTCGATCCGTTAATTTTGAGACGCCCCTTTAGACCCACTGCAAAATTCGTTCGAAAAAATAACACTCGCTGCAATGGATTCGTCGTTATACCAAACCTTCTCGTGAAAACTGAAATGCATTTCTCGCCGTTCATCAGCTCCTTCCGAGAATAGTAACGGTTTCTTCAAATTTAGAGACTGAAGACGATGAAAAGCGGCGGAAATAAGTACAGTTTCCAAACAACAAGTACAGAGAGATCGAAAAGAGAGTTTAGAAGACAAACGAAGGGAAGGAAAAATGAAAGAAAACGATTTTATATGGTTGGAGTTGCGCGTAACTTGCTATAGAATTAATTAAATGTACTTTAATTCCGTTTCCGATTTGTTGAAAACTTTAAACACCAAACCTTAGGAAAGAAGGGGAGGGAGGGAGGATTTCTCCTTTTTACTTTTCCATCCTTTCTTTTTATCTCCTAATTTCGAATGAAAGAGAGCGAAAGGGAGAAAAGTAAGTAGTGAAAGAAATGTTCAGAAAACTTTGATAATAGAAGAGAAATTAAAAAGAGAACGAATGGATGAATGAGTGACTGAGGGAGAGGAGGGAGAAAAAAGCTTCTTTTAAGGTTATTATTATAATTAAATAAAAGCGTATTTACTGAAACGATAAAAAATGGGTCCCGCGGGGGAAAAAGGTTTTATTGAAATAAGGAATAAATTTTCGTCGCTATTACTATTATAGAGAAGTGGTTGCGTATTTTTTTTATGTACGTCAAAGTCGAATATTTTTGGTATTTTTTTAGACACTCATTGTATAGTAATTTTTTTCCTCGAATTAGGAAACAGGAAAAAGATCACACGCTTGTATTGTTTCGAAAAATCCAAGCAGGAATTAGCGGTAGACCACGTACTAGAGCGAGCTAATTCAGCCTGGGTCTGTCAATCTGGCCCAGTCTGGGTTGCTACTGTGCACTGGCTGTAGGAAATTCCTTCTAGGAGGCGATTATTTTGTAAGAAAGGTAAAAATTTGGATTCTCTATTGCAGAGTTGCAAATACCAAAAGTATTATAAATAATAAAAGAGACGGTAATAATAAGTAATAATAATAATGATGAGTAATA
Organism: Gasteruption jaculator; assembly: GCA_949825005.1. Lineage (NCBI taxonomy): Eukaryota > Metazoa > Arthropoda > Insecta > Hymenoptera > Gasteruptiidae > Gasteruption > Gasteruption jaculator. The sequence continues at coordinate 8,757,315 of OX463770.1, forward strand.
TTAATTAAAATAATTAATTGATAATTTAAAGTATACATATATATATATAAGACTTAACTATCCGTTGGTACATATCGCATTTAAGCAAGAAAAAAGTATGTAATAAGGAAGAAAAAAATAGATGAACTGTAAGAAAACGAGTATTGAGTTTAAAGAATTATTACGAAGAACAAATAAATATTGCTTAATTTTTTAGTACGTGATAAGACGAGGGCTATGAGCAATTTTTAACACCGCCAAATACGACAGTGTCACGCAAATTTTGACTTAACGATTTTGCGGTGAACGGAGAGAACCGCAAATCCCAGCATTTACCCGCAGAAGCTTGTACTGGAAACAATCGTTATTTTCACACCGAAAATATGAGAAACGCTTTAGAAACTATTTTCGAGGGAAATTCGTAGAAAATGAAAAACGGTCTCTCGCTAAGATATTTTCCTACATCAACCCTCGAACTGGGGTGAAAACTTGCGAATTGTTTTCGGTCACTTGTATTTTGTCAAAGCTTTCAACGTGCATTTGAAATTTCCAAACAAAAGTATTGCCTGGAAAGTCAAAGAAAAATTTTAAAGCGTAATGTACACATATTAAACCGCACAGGGAATTTCCTTTTTCGATGGAAATATTATTGCAGCGAAAATGGCACGCGATAGGGGTTGGGAGGTGCCGTCTTGACCCCCGTGTTGCAATTATGACCGAGCATTTTCTTGACGCGAAAAATTGCGAGTTTACTTACTATTCAAGAAACACTTATTTCATGAGAACCACTTACTTTAAATAAAAAGCATACGAGAAATACGTACACCCGCATATATTAATTTCAAAAGCAGATAATTAAAAATAATTCCAGAGAGAATACGAGAAATATTTTATTCGTTCTCGTATCAAATGCACATTTTTTTCTGATAAAACTGCAGCCCTTCATGCAGAAATAAAAGTAATTTGTTCAATTTAATGAAATTCCTTGGTTCCGAGATTTTTCTGATTAATCTAATTAACATTGCCGTTAGTATTCCATGTAATGGATCAATAATATTCGTCCTATTTTCGGGAAGTCGAAATCGAAGGGGTTGAATTAACCCTTCCTGGTGCAACAATTGAAAACTTCACGAGCATGAATCTGTAATGGTCTTTTTTTCTAAAATTTCGAAATATAAAAAAAAAAGTTTTATCTTGCGGTGTTAAAAGGTGTTTAGAATTAAGGAACATTTCAGGCAACGGCATGAGAAACGAGTGATTTCAAAGAATTTACTCTGTTGCAATTTAAAAATACTTTATTATGAAAATAATTGCGGCGTGAAAAGCGAATTTTACTGCATCACAGAAATTATCAGGACTCGGATAGCAAGTTTCATTAGATTGTGTGAAAATTCGTAAATTATAAATTTTACTTACCGGTATCGTATTTTTTCCGTTGCACCATAAAACCCGCTGGGATATTACGAAACCTGCTATCTTCGTGTTCTGCATTCTCTTTTCTTCGCGTAAGACACCCTCGGTGCATTTGCACCGGGTTAATTTTAATACCGCCGTTTTTTCGCAGAGCAAAATTCTCAGTTGCCTGAATTGTAATATCTGGAATTTATAGAGAAGAAGCTTCGTTTCTAATAAGATTATAAAAGATTGTACGAGTCTTAAAAACGAATTGTACAGAATAAAAACCTATTCAGTACGGATAATTCAATTGGAATGAATTTAAGAAGAAAAAAAAGGAAAAAAAAAGCTAACACGTTTTGCGATAACACAACGAATATAATAAAAGGTACTACAAATTTTTCGTTTTCTAATTACTGTCTTCTTCATTCGCAGCCTTTATACAAACGATCGCCGCATTTGTTGCCACAGGGGAAAGTAGAAATCCGAGAATAAAGTAACTTTTACTACATATTGTGATCATGTCTACGGCATAGGGTGTGGATCCTGCTGTTTTATTGCAGTTTCTGTAACGTTGAATGTAAATTTTACTAGCAATTACTATAAAGGGCGAGTAGGAAATTTTACTGTCTCAGAAACTACTATTGCACGTGCAAAGTGAAATTTCTCTGAGCTGTACAGCAGGAATAGTAAATTTTACTATTGCACGGTAATTACTGCAACTGTAAGCAAATTTTACTATAATTAATTATATAACAACTACTATTGAATTTCAAAACTAAATTGTGCTAGATTACTGCAACTATTACAACATAGGAAGCAAAGTCACAGTAATGGTGACGCTAAATTTTTTCGTGTTATAGTATTTTTTGTCTCCTGTAGTAAAATTTCCACTCGTGCTATAAATACTACTATACAATAGTAAAATCTACCATTCTCTGAATTCGCCTTTTCCCTGTGAGCACAGAAATCCCTCGTATTGTCGATTCGACTGTTTCCAGTATCTCCATTTCTGCCGTTCACAATAGGAGAGTTATGTTTTGGACATAGCGCCCGTTTCTGTCCTTTTTTCCAGGCTTTTTGTTTGCTTTTACGTAACAGAAAAAAGGGACGCACCATGAAGTGATGATAATCATTCACTCCTTATCCGATTTCCCCAGTTCACACGTTCCCATTGTCAATACCCACGTTGCGGCTGGAATAAAAATCATCGGGGAGGCAAAGAGAAATATTTTGAAATGAAAAAAAAAGGGGAATTAAAATATAGCGTAGAGATTATATAAAACGAGATTTGGAAATACGAAAAAGCATCATGCGGATTTCATTGATTTTAGTAAAAGCCTCTAATGTACCGCTGAAATTTAAGCTGCTGCGATATTTTTTCCACTAGCTTTTTGTTTTTTTCCTCCCATACAAGCTCTTCTCCTTTTTTTTTTTACATATATTTTTTTTCTGCCTCTCGCTCTTCATGTGCAAAACGGTATTTACAGGGATCGAAACAATAAATCTCGTAGTTTTTGCATTGCACCTCTATTCTACTACCGTTGCTTTCACCACAATGCTTCGGCTATGTATGTATAAATTTGTAAAAAAAAAAATAGAAGCGAGAAAAGGATTTTTCAATAACAAAACAAACACAGGATGTTCAAAATAAGAAGTAGAAAAAATGCGCGAAGTTAAATATAAACTAGAAATTCTTTTTTGCCCCGGGTATGTATTAACGAAATCGCAAAAAATTCAAAACGAAATAGAATTAATTAATAATAAAACAACTACGAAGTATTGGAACTAACTGTTGTGAAAAAAAATTTTTAGTATTTGTAGAAAAAAGACAAAACTATTTTTTGAATCCCGGGGAATTTAGTTTTGTTATCTTTAATTTAATTTTTCTTCCAGAGAAGGAAAAGTTCCTTGGTCCAAAAAAACCTCTTCCTTCTTTTTGGAATTATTTCTTACATTTCAGAGACGAATTTCAAAATTTATCAAATTTATCTGCAAGAAGTCGTAACCCAGCTTCAAAGGATATCTTGCAACTTTTACAGCTTTGACTTCCAGCTCTCCGAGATTATCCGAAGAAAACTTATGCAACTCCGGCTTGAATATTATAATACATACTCGAGAATCTCTGCAGACTAATAAAAGCCTCAAAATCCTGCTAAATAACGTCTCCGACTCTCAAGAAAGTCACGACCAAAAGAGAGATTGAATCTGTTGCAGAATTTTAATAGAAATTTATTGATTTTGACTTTTAAAAAACAAATTAGAAATAAATATAGTCTTTCAATTAAATTATTCCACAATTTAATAAGAAAATTATTTTATAATTCAATTTTTCAATAATTTCGATTGAAACTGTGATAAAATCTTCGGTGGTGATAACGAAATTGTAATTTATAGGATTTCCAAAATAATTACCATCACTCTTGCCTCGATTTCGAAGTTCATTTTGAAATTTTCGAGGAATTCAAAATATGGAAACACCACAAAGCGTAGAAAGAGGGGGTGCAACCTGAGAAAAGTATAACGCAGGATTTCATGTTTTCTTTTATCATCGTTGAAAAATGAGAAAGAGATATTGGTACTTAGAAAAAAAGGACGGAGGGGAAATATAAGATAACAAGTTTCACACAGTTTGCTGAGAAAGATCCCAGCTGTGTACATGGAATTCAATGGTTGCTCGCATTATAACAAGCATTTGAATGTCTCAAGATAAAAATGGAAGAGGGAAAGATACAAAACGGGATGTTTCTTCTTTCTAACTGTTTACCTTTTTGCAAGTTTACGTTGATGAAAACAAATAAAAGGAAATACATTTCCTACAGCTTCCAGCTATTCCCTTTTATTTTTCTTTAATTAACCAAAATTTTGTAGAATCTCACGATCTTGATTTATGTGCCTTTTTTATTATTTGAGTAAAGAAAGGAGGAAAAAACAAAACACCCCCTCCTCCTCTTTATCCTTCTCGTCTTCATCTTACCCTTGGAGCCTTCAGGGAAATAATTAATTCTCAAATGAAAGACGGTGTAAAATGAAATCCCCTCTTCGTTGGCAAGATTTCTTTTCTTACATATCCTTTAAACTTCCTTTTTTTACCCTTTTCGTCATTCATTCCTTCCTCTTCAATCTTAAAATGAAGAAACATTCCTCCCCTTCTGCCTCTTTCCCCGTAAAGAACGACTTAGTATATAATATAAAAATGTTATTATTTTTAAATTAAAGTAGTTTCCAATTTTCTGTTTCTCTTCTTGGCAATTTTATTAAAAGACTCTTCATCTCTTCCTTCCAAACTTATTAAATAGCTTTCATAATAAAAGTTAAATGCTTTAGACTCTTCTTTCTTCGAATTAGAAATATTAAAAAGAATTATTTGAAATGTTATAATAATATTTTCTCCAACTCATGGATATTTCAAAGTAGGTACTAATCAAATTTAAATGTAGAGTTTCCACCTTTTCTCGCAATTTTAGTTGCAATTTTATTAAACAAATTTTCTTTTTCTTATTAAAATTTTATTAAACAATTTATTCAAGCAAAAAACTGCTTTTACGAATGTTAATTAATTTTTAAATCTTTTTAGAAATGGAAATATTCAATTTTAATACTTAAAAAAATTGTCGAATGTTGAAAGACAACTTTGGAGATAAAAATAGTTTCCAATTTTGTCTTGTTTCTGTCGCGATTTTATCCAAAGATATTTTATATCTTATAAAATTTTAATTGAGCAGAAACTTCCTTTTATGCCGAAGCTCAATTTTTTACCTTTTACAAAACAGAAGAATTAAAGCATGAAATACAATATCGAGAGTTTCTACAAATTTTTAACATATTGGAAAAACATTTCAAAGAATCCTCGTCAAAGTTGAAACTTCTGGTGAATACACACTCTGGACCATTTATGGACCCCCGAAATCTATCAGTAGCTGGACGCGGAATGCAAGCTCTCTTCTGGTTTTGAAAATCCAGCTAATATTTTTTTCAGTAAAAAATGCATTTATTGTCAATGCTATAAGAATTCTCCCGCTGGCGGGAATCCAAAAAAAAAAAATAATGTTCTGAAATGGGCTTGCAGGTGGTAACCTTTCAACCACGATGGGATTAAAGTCTCTCGAGATGTCTGAAACTCAGACACTCGCGATAATATTCCAACAGATATCTTTCTCGTTTCCTTCGTCATGTTTTCATCCTTCTTTCTTACCCTCTCTCGTCCCTCCTCCAGATATACTTGAAATCCCCGTTGTAATTTCAGTAATTCTCATTGACTTGAGATATTCTACATGTTGTAATTCCACAAGTTCTTATCAGCCGTTCCCAACTTTCAACTCTTATCAACAAATATTATCATCAAATAAATCCGCCAGGAACTGCTACCTCTGTCTCTCTCCCTCTCCTACGAAATTTTAATTAGTTGCAGATAATCTTTCGTAAAATTAACGATGCTGCTTATTTTAGGTATACAATTTCGAGGGGTTATTTAAAGGGAATGTTAACATCCCCTTTGCCATTTTTACAAAGGGTTGTTTATTTTATTAACGGCTCTTCCATACTCCAATTTTCTTTGATTTGCACCTTTTAGGAGTTGAGGTTAATTCGGGGGTGGTTTCTTTAATAATTAAACTGGAGGTTGATTTTACATCATTTCCATCGTAACCCTCTAATATTATTTCGAAAGAAATTATTCAATCAAAAATGACGCGTCACCCAGACTGCATTTACGCTTGCAATTATTAAGGGATGAATTGCAGTCGAGCGTTGATTTGTAACTGACTGACACTTCGCAAAATTAATAAGCTCGTTTATTCACGTCCGCCGATATTTTAGGACCGAGTATTAATTATTATTGATGCTTTCCTGTAAACAAATCCTTGCGACCTCGATTCTTCTTTTATCCTGGAACCTTCGGGGATGAAAATTATTCAGGAGTTATAAATTGCTACCTAATTTTAGTTTGTGATGCCCTTCAAAGTACCTTTACGGCAACAGAATGTTATATAAAGCAACACTTTCGTGAATAAATTTTATTTTTCACAAATTACCGAAAATTGTATATGTGGGTTGTACATTAGGGGTTGATACAACTTTTGTTCTTGTTACATAAAGGCTTGAAACCTTAATAATTAAGAAAAATAAAGCTTCCCGTTTTTTTAAGTAATTTTTCATACTGGTATGTTAGGGCACAATTTTCTTTTCATGAGTACATATTTCTAACTTAGATTATATAAGGGTTGAGAAATATTTAGGGCTATTGAAACTTCTTCAAATTACGAAAAAAAAACACCCCCTAGCAAGGCACAATAAACCCCGAAACACGCAGTTTTAAGAGAATGTTATACTCATGCTATACATTCACTTCAGATTATGTCAAAGGGGTGGGTTTTAAGAGAACCACCCTAAACAAAGTTCCAACCACATGAATTTTTAAGAGGCTCTTTCTATTGAAATTAACAGACGCGTGGCTCCCTTATACAAAACGAACAAGAAATCAAGCTGAGAAGAGAGAAGACCGTTTACCCTTTCGTTACGAAGGTCGTATATATACGTCCTTTGTAATTGAAGACTCTTGTAAGCGCACTCTAATTGGAAATAAACGAGAATTTACTAGAGGTGGATTTATAATTTCGTCATTCAAAGCAAAAGGGGTGATTAGGAAATGTTTTTAATGATATTAAAAATATATATATAATGGGTGTAGTCAATTTCCAATTTGAAATTTTTCCCCCAAAATATGATTGATAGAGAAAACAAAAATAATTCTTATCGGAACATTTTTAGGCTTCAATAGAAAATCGAAATTATTTAAATAAAAATAGATAATTCAAAATATTTTTAGTTGGTCAATTTAAATTGTCTGTCGGAATAAAAATAAATATCGCGCTACTCCAAATAAAAATTGCTTTAATCAAATTTCGACAGTCAAAAATAGAATGCGAATGAATGCAGCTAGTAATGGATGTCGATATGAGTAAATGAATGTTTGAACGAATGAATAATAAATGAGCTTGTACGTGTTAATTTTAGAAAATGGTAAAATGCGAAACCAAAGTAGAATCTTTTATTTCCCACACATTCAATACAAATTTATGCAGCAACGTTTTCATAAACACAGGATTCCAACGAAAAAAGCTAAACATTATATGCAAGGTCGGTGACCCTTTGAGAGTAACCCCTGCCTGCGTGGGCGAGCAAAAATCTTACGGGGAAAATACCCTGGCACAAATCTCTTTGGATTTTGATAAGATTTTACCACACTTCCGATATTGTACGACGTTTACGCCGAGATTTTTCTCCATGCCTCTGCAATCCCTAGCTGTAGTGGATAAAATACTGCGGAAAATACCGTTTTTACACCTTTTCCAAAAACTATTCGCTTCCGCTGTAGGTGTAAATACCCTTTTACATTTCCAACTCTCGCAATATTTAATCCCGTCTCTCCACATTTTATTATTATATTTATTTACTTCCTTTCCTCTCGATGACACAATTCCATAACGTGGAAAAAAAACATATACTTACACATTTATTCATACTTTTATGCAGGCCAGTGGGTAAAAAATCATAGTAATAAAAGAGAAAGAGAGTCCTCGCAAATTTAAATGATACTACGATTTAGCCAATAAATGAGACACAGAATGTACAGGGTCATTAAACAAATGAATAACCGAACGAGTGGCTTTACGATAGGTAAACCCAATGAATTTAACAAGAGCCCATCGGACACAGTTTGAGAGAGTATACTCGTTATTTCTCCCAATGGTGGATGTGGTGTATATATATATGTATATATTCCACCATACATAGTACTCTCCCGATGACAAACAGAGATACAGTTTCATTATATGATCGTTAAAAATTAATAGACGCGTATCGTTTTAAAACATCAGAGAGGCAGAAACAACAACCACTACATTCCAACTATGCAACCGCTGGGAACTTCCTGTATGTGAATTTAAAGTGCATCAAGATGATTTTGTCACTCGATAACAGAAAAGATTGACATAAAGGTGGAACAATGATAATTAAAGTAATATAAAACAAAAGACACTTATATTCAAATAGATGCGGAATATATTAATTCATGGGAAATTCATTCGCCAGGTACTTTTTTCCTATTCCAGTGGAAATTTTTGTTCGCGTAATTCCACACACTGACGTTCTCGATTCGGTCAATTACGAATTATGTACATTCTAAAGCGAAAACTTACGCGTAACTTCAAATTAACCCTTCCTGACCTACTTCGGAAGTTCAAATTTGTTAGTACCTTTATCTGCTTAAAATACTAACACCGTAAGAGAACTGAGGTTCTCTTAAAGCTTAAAGAGTTTCTCTCGACCCTGCAAATTTTAAGTTTCCAGAGTACCTTCTCCTAAGGTTACGAATTGTTGCAGTAGGAAAATATTTGCAGTTGGTCTAGAGAGTGTGTACTTCTCTTAAGTTCGGTCCTAAAAGTCGAATCATATCTTTGGATAATGAAGTCATATTGACTTAGGGACCTTCTAATTTTAAAACTGGGGAATTTGACTTTTTCATTTCCAAATTTCAGTATTTTGGTAAAGATGGTTTTGTGTTTTCAATTTCTCGAAGTAAGAAAAATTCGTATTTATTTTATATAAGGTTTTTCATTTTTATTTCAATTTTTTAATTTCAATTTCAAGTTATTAGACTCTTCTTCCAAACCTGGAAAAAAAATTTCATTCTTAGTTTTCAAATCCGGCAACTCCGTTGGTTGGACCTCAAAAATTTAAAAGTCTGGCTCGACAAAATTGCATCAACTTCTCAAAAAAGTATTTTCTAAGCTTGAAGATATTTTCGAGCCGATAAATTTCGACTTTCCAGTAAATTCAATTTCGAGGCTACGAATTTTCCCCCATAGAAAAACCCTTTGGATTCTTCCAGATACTTGCGAGACCTTAGACTTTCAGCAACTGAATTCCCTTTACGTAGCACATGTCCATCATCCTCATACTCATCTATATGTATTAAATGAAACATTAGGGGAGCTTCTCGTGAAGCTTGATGTGCCCAAGGCAACCATAAAGTAAGTTACTACAAAGCTCTCGGTGACAATCTCCGAAAATTCCGATCGCTGAAAAACCTCAAGATTCTGGAATCCCGCTAGGAGCTTTCGCTGCGATGGGGATTATCGAGTGGCGTGTGACGTCACGGGAAACCCTTCCTTTTTTCCTCTCTGCTTCTTGGAAGCAGCGACGTGCGCTCGGGGTATATCCTTGACACCCCCGTACTTCCGTCTTAAACCTAAATTCATTGGATTAGAAGGGGGTAGATACTGCAGATACTTGATTAAATATCAGTTCAATAGTTAATGCTGATCACACAGATTCGTGATTGCATGTGTACCAAGTTTGTGGACACAGCGTGTAAGAGAGTTGGGGTGAGAGGGCGGTAGCAAATTTACGTACGATTCTGCATGTATAGGGTGTCTTCGGAGAATGGTATTATTCCTAAAGGAGTCATAGAATTTCTGCTACGGGCTATTGTTCGTTAGATGGACGAGACGAGCAACTATTAGACGCCTAGTTTAGTGGTTACTCGGATCAGTTAGTATGTCCTCTATTTCCTCGACCTCTTCAATATCCCAGGGGATCTTTACAAAATTGGAAGTGACGAGACAGATGCTGCGTACTACCCTGCTACCTCTCCCAGTCTTGCTGACGCTATTCCAAAAGGACTTAGCCCGAGGAACCCTCTGGGGTTTACGGGAAATGGAATGTAGACTCTATCACACTTTCTTATATAATCTCATATCAAACTATATTTTCAATATTTCTGCCAAACACAAGGCTATTTTGGATCTCGAGAATATTAGGGATCAAGCGGGAAAACGGATCCAGGAGAGACCACGAGTCTCTTATAACGACACAGTATTTATTTAGGATCTGCAAATCTCAGCTAAGCCCAGTAAACGAGAATTGGAGAATTTATCCGCTGAATGAGCAAGGAGCAGGGCGAAGTTTGCGTGATTCTAAACTCGAAGGCGCGAAAGTGTGGATTTTTCTAAAAATTGCTCACAATTGTAGAGAAATTTTTCCACGTTTGGAATTTTTTTTTTTTTGGAAAATCTTAAATTTACAGGAAAAAGATACGAACATTTATAATTATAAGATTTCGTTTCCGAACGTTGGAGATTTCGAGCCCCGAAACTGGAACGCCAACATTCGTTTCATAGAACTTTTTAAGCAACGGTAGATTTATTTATAATAAATCACGAAAAGTGTGAAAAAGGGAGTCTTCCGGCTTAAGAATTTCTCTATGAATTTTCGCGCGGCATCCGACGACTTTTTGTCTCGACAGGTCCCAATAGAAATTATCGAACCGCAAAATACTAAAATTAATGACCGCTCCTAACTTGAAAGTCTTCACTGAAAGAAAAAAAAAAAAAAAGATGGAACAAAGGCGAAATTCTTTTTCCGCCGTGAAAGCTACCAACACAGAAAATTTAAAGTTTATTCTTTTTTCGCGGAAAAAGGCGTAAAAAAATAAAATAAAAAGGAGAAAGAGAGAGAGAGATCGATCGCTTTGATCAAACACAGTCATATGTAAAAAAAGGTATTTGAATCCTTGGGAAAAGAATTCGTTCTGGTTGAATGGAGCGCGTAATTTAATTTAATTAAATCTCGACTCTTGGGGTAGGAAGAGAGAAAAAAGGGAGGAGGAAGAGAGAGAGAGAGAGAGAGAGAGAAGTTGAGCGGAAGTTTAAGTGGAGTTTTCATACAACTACTGGCTGGAACGGACACATCAGCTACGGAAAAGGCTTCAAAAGAATCGGGACAGGAAAAGAGAGTTGCAATCGCTTTCAGAGTTATAATAGATTATAACTATTTTGCAAGTCACTCGTTCTCTCTCTTCCTCTGCTTTGCATTCGCCCGAACTTTTTGTAGTTATATTTTTTGTTATTCATTTCATTTGAAATATGAAAAATGTGTGACATGTACGTGGAAAAATTATTCTCTTTTAGTTGAAGTACGTTTCATTCAGCGAGAGAGAAGGAAACAAAATATATTATATATTAAATAAAAGTCAGAAAATGAAAAAATATGTGCGGAACGTTCCATGCGCGCCATATGTATATTCTTCCAAAGGTCAGGATGGAAAGTAAACCGTTTTTTATCAGTGGATTAAAAGTGAATAATTCCTTTATTTCGCGTGTTAAGGAATTCGTCACTTTCAAATGACGTTTATTGGACACTTGAAATTTAAATAATCCAAGTTAGAATATTTAATTTACCAACTTTGGAAGTTCAACTTGAAGGAGCTGAAAGCCTTCGGAAGAACTCAAGAAGATTTATGTTCAAAATTTTAAACGAAATTTTCTAAATACCTGAAATTACGGTTCAAAGAACGAGTTTTGTGCTGCAAAAATAATTATTTCTGGAAATTATACGATTTTTGTTAGACAGAATTAGTAATTTTTGAAATTCAATCTATAAATTTTATTTCCAGAGAAGTAAAAGAAATATTCGAGTTAGAACGAATTGGAACTTCGAACGAAATTATTTAGAAATTCAAAATTTACAAAATTGAAGAAAGAATCTTCCTCATATCTTTTCTTCCTTCGAATCTACTGATTTCTGAAGTCGCACTTAAGGATTTGAGATACGAGTTGCGAAGGACTGAAAAACTTTTCCCTGTAAAATAATTAATAGCACTGAAAGAAAAGTTCTCGGAAACTTGAAATTTACAGGCTTTGTAGTGAAATCCTTAAAAACTCTATACAACTTTTTCTCGCGGAGCTTCAAATTCTCAAAGTCGAAGCTCAGTAAAGTAGATATTTCCAAAACAACTTCAAACTCCTTTCTGCAGGATCAACTCGTAACTCCAAGAGGCGATTTCCTAGAGACCTACAATTTTCGGTGTCGAGAGTCTGCGCGATCTTTTCATTCCGAAATAATTTCAACTAATTACTTCGGGGTGTCTTTGGAGAGGATCTAGAAGTTTGCCATTGACCCTTTCGAAACTACCATTATCATTATTATTATTATTACCCAAGATTTTATAGTGATTCTTTCTGTAAACGGGCTCATTATGGAGCATAACAGCGTCTCCTACTATCTCAGCATCGCTATCGGGACGATCTTCGTTTATCCGCGCGAGCCCTTATGGACACTTTCAACAAAAAATGACATTTCGGCAGAGAGAAAGAAACGGAGGAAGAAAGAATTGCCGGAGAGAGAAAGAGAGAGAGATAGGAAGAATAGGTAGGAAAGATATGGTTGAGAGGATGGGCAGTGTGCCAAAAGTAGGAAAACCTCTCATTGATCGTACTTGTCGCTTCTTCTTCTCCCTCGTTCCCATACAGTTCCAGGGAGTAGCTGTAAAGCTGAAGCTTTTCTCTTATACCCTTCTGCTCCTATATATATATATATATACCTATGTATATAGAATAGAAGAGAGATGGAGAATCTTTCTCACCAATGCTAACTTCTATATACCCTTCAAGTGTGCCGTCTCTCTGCCGTGTTTCCACGGGCATCCCTTTTCCTTTTCTCTCCTCCATCTCGTTCACGTACTTCTCCATAGTAAAGAACGGTAGACGCGGGCAACGTGCCAGCACACACTGATGTAATTAACACCCAGTCTGACTCTTGTAACTACAGCCAGCACAGTACAGAGGGACTTGGGACTGGAAGCCGGACTGGCACTGGCAAGGGTCGTCGCCGAGTGGGTCGAACCACTCCAAACAACCTTCCTAACCATCCACTTTTCTCTACTTTCTTTCATAGCTTAGTACGTAATATAGTGGATCTATGCATGTACGTGCGGTTTGTATGTACCGCAAGAAACATGTCTCGCATGCCCACCGTGAACGTCAGTGTACGTACGTACATACACCCCCTATGGTGTGTACGCGCGTGTATATGGGTAGGTAAGCGCAAGTATAAACGTAAGTCCAAGTGGAAATATAAAATTCCATAAAGATTACGCGAGTGTAAAACGCTTTAGCCTGAATTTAATATAACGCGGCGAGCACAGCATTCGTGTGTTTTCGTACCGACGTGGTGCAACAAAAAAAAGGGGAAAAAAAATATAGTTGCACCGCAACTATTCCGCAAGGGCAACGAAATATAGTATAGTTAACCGCGACGAGCATTTTTGGGGTACCTGCTATTCGCGAATTTCTTGAAGAAGTATTCCGATAATGCCGATTGTCGAGAATTTTCAGCGAGTGCCCGCGAGAATTCCGGCAAGAAAGCGAAGTCGGTTGGTTGGTCAGTTGGTATTTCATGCAATAGTAATTCGTGCAAGCGCGTAGTTGCAGCTCCGAATTACCGGGTGTTCCGAGCACGGCCACCCTCGAGATTGGTGGCTCTAAGTTTGTAATTAAGGTAAATCGGTTTCGAGATCGTCCATAATAGTTACTCGCAATAACCCGGCTCCAGGTGCACTCGGAGAACAGAAGGAATTGTCAAAATTATGAAGATTTCTGAAAACGAAAAATATTAAACGTGCATTTGTAATGCAAAAATTACTATAGAAAAAAAAATATTGGATATCTTGGAGACCTTTCTTTCGGTTTCCCAAAATTTGGAAAAAATTCTTAACCCCTTTCGGAATTTTAATTACACGCATTATCACGTAATTACAAATAAATTCCTCCCCCATGGGAATCATGAGAAATGGATGGTATATTACGGTGCAACTAATTACAAGCATCTGTATTCAATCGTTGACGATTGGAAATTCTTTACTCTGGTAAATTTCCAAAGAGATTCGGTGCAGGTCGAAATTATCCCTTTGCGTTTTACTTTATTTCCATAATTATAGATTCCTGGAGTCCCAACTTGTACCCGTTGAATGATTAGAATGCAGCTAATGAAGAAAGCTCTTCGCTTTTGTAAGTTTCCATGAAACTTTCGCAAGAAGAAATGCTGCAGAGTGGCAATTACCTGTCCCTGAAGGGAATTACCCTCTTACTTTCTATTTTATTTCCAGAATTCCCAGCATTAGAGAATCTTAAGCTTCCAAGAAGCTACTTTTCAACCGCTAAACGCTCGGATTTTATCCACTAGTAATAGGAACCTTTCTTTATTTTTTGTACATTTCTAAAGAATCCACTAGGGATACATAGGATGTAGCAATTATCTCTTTCTGGAGAAAATGTTGCGTCTCCAAAAATGTCTTTGATGAAACTTCAAAAAAATCTGAAAGTAGTAAATTGGACTCGATTTTTATAACGAAATAAAAATTTAAATGTAATCTTTAACCTAATTGACTATTTTTTTAGGTCAAGCCAATCCTAGAAATTTTTCGAAATTCTTGTAGTATTGATAGTATCGCGTTATTTAGCCTCGTAATATTTTTATCTGGTTTTTGAGGAAATCGAGAATATCTTTCTCATTACTATTAATCCCATTTCTTGCTGCAGTTACTTTTTTCACTATAAATAAACTCCGGTACATTAAATTCTACCCTGAATACGAAATTTCATTCAAAAACGATCTTTTTTTTGTTTATAGAAAGTAGGTTAATTATTATAATTCTGAAGTGGAGCAAATAAAGACTAGATGCGTATGTATTTTTAGGCTTCGAAAGATTTCCTGTACCGTGTAATAAATGTAACAGTCCGAAGTGCAGTCTATTTTTTGAATTACCGTCATATCTACGTACTGTCGTAAACATAATTATACATCCATCGAATAAAATTTTCCGATACGTAATATTAATAATTGAAAATCGCGAATGCCGTCAGCAACTTCAGACATGTTATTAAAAATACAACATTCCACATATGATTTCCGGTTGCCGATGTTCCATACCCCGAGCTGTCATGCCGATAAATATATTTTATTATAATACCGATCTCGTGTTGCAGTAATGAGTTATGCAGCAAATTATTATTATCGCCACTCATATATTTTAGTATTTACATTTTTATAGACTGCCGTTTAAAGATGGCAATAATAATAATTATAATTATAATAAAAATAATATAGAATAGGTATATTTACGACAACAGTGGTTTTAATAATAATATTAAGACTTATTTCTTAACAACGACGATACTGACAGGAATGGCAACAATGTCAACAATGCCAACAATGAGAGCAGTAGCAGAATGGATAATTGTGATGGCAATGATCGGTTAAATAACAGTCGCAACAATGACGACGACAATAAGAGCAACAATGGGAACAATCAATGACAATTCTGACAACACGAGTAATAATGACAAGAATCAGGATACTAAAGCAATGTTATCAACGTTGGCAACCGTAGTATCGGCAACAACGATAACAATGACGAAGTCGACAACAACGACAGTAGTGACCAAATCGATAGCAACCGCAACAACGATGACAACGACCTTACAAAAACATCGGCAAGTTTTAGAAAGCAACAAGTTATAGTAACATGAAGCAATGCCAATAATAGGATAGAATTATTTTATTGGTATTGTGACACAATGAGACAGCAAAATGTGACAATTCTAAATGCCTACTTTTTTTAATAAATAGTATAAAAATTGCTTCGTCTAATACTGTAGCCCCGCCCCTCCGATTCTCCAATTTTTTTTTAGCGAGAATCGAAGTTTTCACGGTACGGGACTTGGAAATTGCTGATGCAGAGCAAATGTGGAAACTGGAATCTAAACCTGAGAAAAATGTCCCCGGTTAGTTTCCAGCTTCGACTGAAATGTGAATAGAGCGACGGGGTAGATAATCCACATGCGAATTAACGACGCTTTGTCAAATGATTAATTTCATTGTCGATTGAATTGATCTTAATTCAAACTTAGTTGTGCTGCTGACAGCGAGCGCAGGTCCTACCACGGTAGCGTGAATTGAATGGATGGCATATTGAAGTGCATATACGTGGGTATATACAGTGACGCATTTCAATCGACGAGGTCATGAAAGATGAGTGACGGAGCGAAATCATAACGTTAATTTGACACTAATTATCTTCCTTGCCGGTAATCGTTCCTCGATTGTTACATTTTGCGAAATGCGCCGACAGTTGCTGGGAGGAAATGTCAAAATCGGGAATTTCAGAAAATCGGGTTTTGGGTTACCGGCGAAAATTGTAATTGAACGTAAAGGAAACGAAATTTGTTTTTTTAGGAATTTTTGATTCTACGTTAATTGCTCTTTAATTTTATAAATAATTACAGAGCAGCAAAATTATTAATAATTATAATTTTTGATTATCACCTGTTTTTTGTTATTTAAAAATTGATTAAAAAAAATTTAACTACTTACTTATTCGAACGAACCGTTCCTCGCACGGAGCAAGAAGGAGGAGCCAGCGAAATAGTTAATTTTCGTAAATGACTCGGTAATGATAACGTACGAGGAGAAATTTCGCTATACCTTGTCTAACATGACAGCAATTACCGCATATTGCACGCAGGGGGAGAATCGTAAGGGAGGGGAAAGTGCAATTGAAAGAATGTTTTCAGGGGTTGGTCGCACTTCAGTAGTTTTATGTGCGTATTTAACACCAGTTTCCCCTAGTTCTCCAAAAGGGGACACTTGAAAAGATTCAACGTGTACCATTCAATGAAAAAAAGACGATACGTGGATAGAGGGAAGGAATGAGTGGGAGGAATGAATGGAGAGACTAACTGGAAGGGATAAATGGAAGGAATGAATGAAAAGCGTGAATAGGAGGGATGCGTGGAAAGCGGAAATAACAACGGGAATGGAATGAATGCGAAGAATGAGGTGATGTAATAGAAGGAAAGGAGGAATAAATGAGAAGAGAGGAGGAATTATTTAAAGGAAATATTGAAAGCAAAGAAGGAATGGGAAGAATAAGTGTTAGAAGCGAATGAACGGAATGGAAGGAATGAATGAATGATGGAATGGAAGAAGAGGGGGAATGAATGCGTGAGTGGATGAGTGAATGAATGAATGAACGATTTAATAAATTAATAAGTGATTAAATGAATGAATGAATGAATGAATTAATTCTTTAACGAATGAGAACGGCAATGAAAGAAAGGAATAATAAGAAGAAAGGAATTATAGGAAAAAATATTGAATTTAGGAAACGTGGAAAAGATTTTCGAAAAATAATGCAGAAAATTTTGAACGGATTCAATCAAAATAAATAAAATAATTACTTTACTTTATTCAGTTCCTGAATATTTACCACTTCTGTGTCTTATTTTATTGATTCAAGTTTCGAGTTCTTTTTAATAAGTTTCTCCGATAAATTGGAACACTTTGAAGGGTTCTTATTATCAGTGTGAAGAATTTTCAGTTTGTTGAAATTTATTACTTTCCTTATCAAGCATGTAAGAAAAACAAAAGTACTCGTACGGAAGCCATTAACATGTGTTGCAATATGAAACCCTGCGAAAATATAAACAAACATCAAAAAACGAATTCCTCTTCCAGCATTTTAGCATATTGGCTGCATATTTAACACGCAAGAAGAGCGCGTTACTGTTGTTACCAGAACAAACGATGTTGGGAAAAGCTTCGAGCTCCTTTAGCGGTGGAAAGTGCGGCAAAGAAGGGAAGTAGTGGTGGTATTGACGAAATGCGAAAGTTTGTAGTGGTATGAGCAAGTAGTGGAAGTAATAGTAACAACAGTAATACTGACAGCAGCAGCAGTAGTGGTAGTAGTAATTGCCTTTAAAGTAATACTCTTTTGAAAATAACAACGAAGATTTAACGACAGATTGAAAAGAAAATTGGTTGTCACGCTTTCCTATCATCTTGGAAATAAAATAATAACAATTGTAATCTTCTTTACAGATAAAGCGAAATGACGCTCTTAGTGATACGCTCCAGAGCTTTCCTATTTTTCTAATTTACATTATCCATAAATACGAAAAAAGTTTATATTAATACGTAATAAGGGGGTTTCTTACGCTCGTCATTTTTCAGGTCCAGATCGGGGAGACAAGAGTCTCGTTGGGTTGAGTCTTTGAGAAATTTGTTACCGTAATGATGACACAAAGTCCTACGTCATACTAAAGCTTCCAAACTGTCCGGATGCAATTCTTCTTTCGCGAAATTCATGTATAAGATTTAAGAAGCTCCCGTGCTTATCTGAACTTTCCACTTGCCACAGTGTGTTTATGTGCTTTTTTAACGCGTGGCTTGAAATTTAAGGAAAATACAAATACGCCCTTCGTTCCCTAAATCGCCTGAATTTATCATCAGGCTTTACGTTTATCTCATAGCAAAATTTTGAAAGAAAGGAAATGCGGAAATTCTTCATAGCAATCCGATTTTTAAACTTCAATATTTAGTAATCTTTTTAAAAATTGATGTTTTTTCCTGTTTTCTCTCGTGTGCTTTTCACTCGATTATTATTTAAAAAATGTTAATAACTGGAAATAAAATTTCGTTTGGAAGCCTGAAATCCCTTCTCCGAAGCGTATGAATATTGTCAGTAGTTGAACCGGAATGAAAAATGTTCTTTCTTGGGATCATTTCAAAAAATTGACCTCCTTACCTAAACTTTTTATTAACAAGATAATGAAGTGCAAAGCGAAAACGTGTCGGGCCGGGAAACTATGTTAAAGACGGTTTGAGACAAGGGTTTGATATATTTCTGGAAATGGTAACGGCGCCAGTAAGAAAGACTCAGACTAGTCATTTATTCAGAGCACAGAATACTTGAATTATTCCTTTAACATTTCTAACATGCTCTATTCCAGAACTTCAACTTCTACTCGTAAATGTGCGTTTCCCTACATACCACTGTTATATTCATCACTGAGCTGTATTATTATCGGATTTATCATTTATTTCTTGTACCGGCAAACTTTATCATTCTTCCTCCATATACCTACACACGAATCGTTAGGAACCAAAACAAAGGATGATTTATTATCCACAGGGAGACCGTTTTAGGAATCATTCCTACAAAAGTTGGGGAATTAATGACACACGTAGAAATTTCAAGGCTGTTGTTGGAACTTTCGGGAAAGGTACGAAAGTAATTACCATGAATTTGTACGTAGTTACGTCGCGAGGGTTGACGTGCCATTCTCGTCGAATTCAGTCGTCAATTTTAATACATTATAGTTATTTCTGCAATCTCGGCCGTAAATATCACCGCTACAGCAAGACTCCAAGCACAGATAGTAATTTCTAAAATATATATTTTTTTATCTACAATCAATATACATATTTTATCTATGATCAAGGAAGTCATTTCCACTTCGGCTTCAATCTCGTAAACCCTCCTTTTGAAAATAATAAATTTAATTAATGAGTACGATATAAAGAAAAAAGTAGGAAGTAGAAGCTCTAGAAAATTTCCTGCAACGGGGAAATTTTCTTCGCTCCCCCTTCAATTTTTTCAATTACAATCTCAGATTTATTAATGAAGGATTTTCTCCTCTTCGTCTTGGAAGGCAAAAATTTCCAGGGACGACGCGAAATTCTTCGCTACCTTGGAAATTCTATAACGCATTAATATTTTCATTGTGTCGGAATAGCAAAAAATAGAAGAATATCATTTTCACTCCGTAGCGATTAATTATGTAAAATATAAAATCAATGAATATTAGTAATTAGCGATTAATAAATAAAAATATTTATTTATATTAAACTAATATCGATACACTAAAATGCAATGTAATTACTAACTTTTCTAAAGCCTAATTTCGCACATAGTAAATTTCCCTTTTTTGAGATCTGTTATAAAAAAGAAATAAGAATTCGAATCTCTGGAAAATACAATCACTATTCTGCAGATAATTTCCCTACAATAGAATCCACCCCATTCTCTTCCTTATCCTCCCACCAGGTATCGGAAGAATTTCACCCCCGCCTCCTCCACTTCTTTAAATTACAATCTCAGATTTATTCCTGTAAGGTTTCCTCTCTATAGGATTTTTCTTCGTTAAGTGGATAAAAAATGATCAACCTGTAGGGTAGGAATTTCCAAAGACGATCGCAAGCACGAAGGATCATTAAACTGTAATACAGCTCTGTGTTTAAGATCATACATTGGATCCACGATTTCCACAAAGAGTGATTTTATTTCATAACGTCGCATGTTGCGTGTCGCGATTTTTCTTTATTACTCGAACACAAAAAAATTGCTAATTGGGGTGAAAAACGAAGCAGGAGAGATTCGGAATACGGCTATGGGGGAAACGGCGCGGTTACGTGGCAGCCGGTGGTAGAAAAACCAGGGGAGATCTACTTAAGGCGTGTAACTACTAGCAGCAATAAGCAGCCGAAGTAGTAGTGACGGTCGGCTTAATGTCAGACAGGCATGCGAGCGATAGCTGCTACACGTACGTATGTTGGAACCACGAGTAGCAGCGGCAAGAAGTGGTAATACAAAGTAGTAATGGCTTTTGTCGTTTCCACGTTGAAGTCTTACTCTACTAATTTCTTGCCACTTCAGTGAAGGGCAGATACATCGCTGAGAAGTGACGTTACCCCACTCGAAATGAACTTATAATTGCATATTAATTGGCGTGACTGAGCTTTTAATTATCAACTGAGGCAATTGTTCCGGTTACCGAGCATGACCTAAGTATTGACCGTTTTTAATAACGCTCGAGCAATTTAATGACTATATTTGTATTGGTACTGAAAGAACATAAGTAGTCCCCTCTTATGGTCGTGAGTTCGCAAGGAAAAGGGCCAAATGTGCCATTTTGCTACCGTGCAGTGATTTACTCTTACGGTAATTTGCAGTTTCAGCTGAATTTGCAATAAAAGTCAATCTCTAAACTCATTTCGCAGTCCGCGATTACTCACTCGTTATCGTTTTTCAT
Organism: Gasteruption jaculator; assembly: GCA_949825005.1. Taxonomy (NCBI): domain Eukaryota; kingdom Metazoa; phylum Arthropoda; class Insecta; order Hymenoptera; family Gasteruptiidae; genus Gasteruption; species Gasteruption jaculator. The sequence continues at coordinate 8,778,401 of OX463770.1, forward strand.
TGAAAATCGTTCATTCGTTTAAATTCTGAAAAACTGGGAATTTCAAAAAGGGAATTTAATTTCGAGTCTCGAATAATCGACGATATTGCGATGCAACAAGGGTTTCAAAATCGGTGCATATTCTAGCTTTGAAAATCGATACGTGCAACTACTTTCCCGCTAGAAAAATCACTGTAAACAAAGCAATAGGAAGGACAAAAAGAAAATCAGTTTTTCTTTATTTAGGAAACAATGTATAGATTTTTTAGCGATGCAAGCTTTTATGTCTATAACACTGTCAGGGTGATATTTCAACAAGAGACACCTCGTGACTATCGTATACATATACGTATAGAAAATGTATAAAATAAATAAACCGGTCTATATATATATATGTGCTTGTGTATATACATATACAACTGGTATAAAACGATAAATTTAGAGTGCCAGGAATTTCACGAATTTCGCGTGAAAGTTAAAGAGAAATGTGAAAAGCTCAATGACGTTTATCAATTTATACATACACTAGATGAGAAATATACCCGATGTATAACAAAATATAATACACGGGGAGACACATCGATATAATTTTATTGCCATAACTTTTCTATCCGGACCGTATCGTAAATTTTTACATTCGTTTTAGCAGCGATAATAATATTTTAAATAAATTTCTCAATTTCGTCGGTATTAAATATTGCTCGCTATGGTGTTTGTGCAACAGAAGGGAAGGAAATACGCGATGGTGGCTTTTTAATTGCCACGACGAACACGTGAGCTTGGTCAAATTATCTCAAACAGTTTCCTGGAAAATAATTGCCGATAGAAGCGAGCCCCGAAAATATCGTGGGTGTATGTATGCGCTTATGGTAATTATTTTGCGCTTCCCAGAATTCCATCATGGTCTGTGACGGGGTTTTTCAATTGCACGGACTTTTTAATTGCAAGGCACGAATCCATCGTATCATGACGTCATCAAATTTACGGAAATATTGAGATATTAATGTTCCAATACTTTGATTTTACATTTTCATTCATATTTTCTCTTCGTCGTGTTTCAAAAATATACTTCATTATTTTAATAACTGCCAAATTTAAATCAATGCTAAATATTTTTCATTTGATTCCAGATTTTTTCGAGCATGATATGCATTTGAGTAATACTGATAATAATAATAATAACAATAGCGATTCCAAATAGAATACTTGTTTTGGACGGTGATTGAACGACTTTACTTCGACCGTGATTCGAACCCAGGTCTCGTATATGGGAAACTAGTGCAAGATTCAGCGACCCAATACCGCACGGTTGTTTGTTTTAATACACACATGTGTATATATACACACATGCTAGCATATCCTACGTGTTTACTATAAATAAACAGAGCTTTATACTGCCGGACTTCCAGAAATACGCGTTCTACTTTCAGAAGGAACTCTTCCACTGGCAGAAAAGAAGATTTCCGGATCACAGAGGCTTCTACAGCATGATAAGTAAAATTTCCTAGGTTGCAGTAAGTTTCAAAATACAGATGGTACATTTTATTACTTATTGCAATAATTTCTTTAATTTGGAAATCAGAATTCGATATATTTCCAGTGACGTTGATATAATTTTTACTAACTCATGTAATACTTAAAAGTTGTTTGTGTCCAAACGTTGTTTCCAAAAATTGAATTTTTCGGGCATACCTTGGCTTTCCCCCAAAAATGGGCAAAAAATTAAAGTTTCAAAAACGGGGTTAGACGAGTCATTTCTAGCGGTAATTTTCCCCGTAGAATCGATTCCAAAGGTCAAATTTGATGAAATCCTAGCGGAAGTTGGAAAAAAGTAGGTTTTTTGAGGAAAAATCGTGTTTCCCGTAAGAAATCTTGAACTTTGACAATAAAAATGGATTCCTCGGAAAAAAATCCATCGGGTATGGGTCTCACGAAAGTGCACAAAAAATTTTTCCAAAAGTCGATTTTTTTTGGGCATACTTATGTTATTATCCCTTCCCCCAAAAATGGGCTAAAAATTAAAGTTCAAAAACGGGGTTGGACAATTCATTTTTAGGAGTAAGTTCACGCGTAGAATCGATTCGAGATGTCTATTTTGACGGAATCCTAGCGGAAATTGGTGAAAAATCCTATTTCCCGTTAGATATCTCGAATTTTCACAACGAAAACGAATTTTTCGGAAAAAATACAAGTGATAAGTGTAACCCGTAAGTTAATTCTGAAAGTCGAATTTTTTGGGAATAGCTTTAATTTCACTTTAATAAATTCCAAATTTTAATCATTCGAGTTTTACATGAATATATAATAAAAAATTATAACATTTAAATTTTAGGACTTCTTTTCTCCAGCGCAATTGTCAGAAGTTGTTCTTTTTCTAGAAATTCGATTTTCGAATTTCCTTTCGAAAACTCATACCGACTAGTGTTATTCTAAAGAACCTAATATCACTTTTATCGAGATTCAAAACCGTGACCTCGATCCCCGTCAAATGAACTACTATGCAAATGTTCTTTATAGCGCTCCAATCGATCTGAAAAATACGACTGAGATTATACGAAGATTAGACGACGGCATAGCCGGTATCGTTAATTAGAATATTCATCTCCAAGATTTTATCTCTCGCTGACGAGCTGCTGATAAGAAGCACATTTAACTTTACTGGGTTGAGTAATAGTGCGCATTATCTGCAGCCAAACTAGAACAAAGACACGCCTTCACTCATCATTCATTAATTCTTTGGCAAACGAAGAGTCATCAGGGCAAAAGTCAATACGGATTTCCTAGTAGTCATTTACATATTAGCATTCCTTTTTTTTTTTTTAAAGCGAACATATCTTGCGGGAATCTTTGAAACCGGGCCGAAATTAATAAATGAAAAGCTCAATCCCGAGAGAAATTTTATTGCCGCCATAAAAGATTAGAGCTTCCGGGAAAAGGCGATACCATCTTTTTCCAGAATGTTTCTGCAGAATTATACAAATCTGGAAGTCGGTGTATTATTTCGAATTACTTTTCCAGGGAAGTTGGAAACTCGGTTTTTTTTTTTCACACCCGCCCCTTTTCACAAAGGGACGTTCGATTCGATTCGCAGCCTTCCCGGCCACTGGAAAAATCCCGGAGTGTAAGAAAAGAAAGTTTTATGGGTCTTCCCTTTTCACTGCAACGCCGAGTGATCGATAGGTGTACAGCGAAACAAGGGAAGTTGTGGCAAATTGTATGAAATTCAAGAGGTATTTTTTCCCGACTCACCCCACCCCCGTTTCATCATTAAATTCCCCATTCTATTTTTTCTCTTTGTTTGCGATTCCACTTGAATAAGACCATTTGTCAACAAAATAGGTACATATTTTACATGAAAGTCATAAATATGTGCATCATGAATAATATCGAACTTATAAAATATGTAGGAATAATAATTTCACGGATATATACAAGGTGGCTCGAATCAAATGGAATATTATACTAAAAGCGTTTACAGACCAGGGATGGCTGTTTTAAACCAGTGGTTGTTAACATCCTCTCCCTCCAGTAGGCCCTTGACTACCTTGACTCTGGTGGGAGTTCGAAGCCTCGTGGGATCGCTTTCCGCCGAGTATCGGACCGGTAGACGTTATAAATCGACTCGTTTGGAGGCACTCGGTAGATGAGAACCCCTGGTGTAAATGTAAACAGCGAGAAGATTGAGTGCGTTTCCTTTATATGGAGAGAACGATCCCAAGAAACTCTGCAGAGAGCATAAAGTAGCATTTTCATTACCGGGGAATTAAAGTCAGATTTATTGCTACATACTTACTCCCTCGTATCCGTGGCATTTGGAACCGGTAAGTTCATTGCCGCATCCATAGAGAGGAAGCTCTCCGAGCATCCCCATCGTCTCACCTTCGAAAGTTGATTTCACCCCAGAGGAATCCATGGCGAACTTCGCGTTGTTCCTTGATGGAGTCTTTTTATGACCCGAGTTTATCGGATCTTCGATCAACCCCCGGACAAATGGAACACAGGGGGAGAGGGTGCTTTCATCCGATTGTCCACTCTCTACCACTTCATACCGCAGACATTATTGTTCATGCAGACGTCATTTGTTATCATGAAGGACGAAGAAATCTATTCGGAGGGGAAATTACCCTTCACGTAGATTGGAAGTGCAGAAGGAAGTCCTGCGCGAGGACCCCGAGGGCCTGGGATCGTACCGGTGATGGTTAAAGGATGGGATTCCACCCCTGCTCTCGTCCTTTGGCGGAAAAAGTGGAACACGGAATGCAGCTTTCCTGGAATCGATGGAAAATTGGGAAACTTTAGAAACCCTTTAAAGTACTTTTTTTTTTGTTAAAGCTGAGAGCACAGTAGCGCGACGATTATCTGGGTTCTGCGAGCCGATTTAAAGAGTCAATTTGCGTCACCCTGTCTACGAGTATGAAAAATTAAAGCTCCATTCATTGTTGTATTCACGCATACGTAGACGGGATGAATAGGCACATTGTTAAATTTAAAATTACATTTATCCACTTTCCTTTTAAAACGTTACCTGTATAATGCACCCAGCCTATGTGGGTACCTATCAAATGGCGTTATTGAAATCACCCATATTCGCAAATTCGTTTCGCAGCAAACCGAAAACATTTTATTCGTGATTAAAAGCTCTTTTAGTTAAACGTGGTTTAAAAATTCATCGATTCCGGGTGCACAAATTACACGCGATTACTATTAATTCCCAGAAAAATTGCAACGCGTGTGATTCATGCGTTATGCGAGTATTGGAATAAGTGATAAAGTCAGAAATACTATCTCTGGGTAATGAAATGTTGGATAATGTATCGGTGCGATTTATAAAAGAATTAAGCAACATTTTGGCCGTTAAATTTAGTGTTACATAAATTCATCATTTCAACTGGTTCATTCATAATACTAAATTGAAATACTAGATTGAAATTGTATATTTTTACTACCAATTGGTGGATTACTAATTATTATTTTTTATTTTTTAAAAATTGGAAAGGACTAAAATTCCAAACCTCAGTTGTACTTCAGTGAAAGTAAAATAGGATAAATTTTACTAAAATATATTAATTTTTACTGTCAACAAGGTTGACAGTAAATTTTACTGTAGTGTAATAATTCTTATAGCTTGAAAAAAAGATTTGCAATGTTGCAGCAACGTCTACTCGTTATAAGTAGAGAAACGAAATATTTATAATAATTTTAAAAAATTTCAATAACCCTCAATTATAATATATATTTTTTAAAATTAATAGTAAGAAATAAAAAAGACGAAATTCTACCAATTTTCGCTTCACAACAGGAAAGAATTGCAAAAATCACAGAAATTGTTGGAAGAGAAAACCTCAAATTAGAAATTCCTAATCCCCGCAAGCTTTAAGAACTGCACCGCAGGATCCATCGTACCTGATGCTCCAAATAGGAGCTTCGCTTCCCGTACAATTTTACGAGGAGGCATTGAAAAAGGTCAGATCCTCTTAAGTCGCCTTTTATTGTCACAGCAATGGCATATGAGTTAATTGCACATCGTATGAGGTCAAAGTATCCACTTTGATCAAAGAGAAGAGTCGTAACCAGCTAGAAAGGTTCCCTCTGCATCTTCGTCTCTCTTGCTTTCTCACTCTCTTCAGGACACTCCCTTTGATCGAACGTCCATACCACGAATTAATTCATGCTTCAAGTGAGAGCATAATTCCTTCTAATCTCGATGACAGGATAGGTATTCCAACACCTCGATGGTAATTACAGACACGGTGGAAAGACTCCAACTTTATTCTTTATTAACAAAAAATTTTACGCCACGAGATATGCTGTAGCTTCGCAAAAATAGCACCACCTCAGCAAAAATAGCAGAAATGCTCAGAAATTGCTCTAAGAGAGTCGAGGCTATTTTCTCTCCACCCAGGATACCACTGTTTACTTTCTTGGCATTTTTACGTATAATTTTTACCATCCAGTACGTGTCCTAACGTTTGCTTTCGTACCGAAAACAACTACAACGTATATGTATACGTGACGAAAGTGCTGCCGCAAGGGTCCATTGTCCCAAATTTGGGAAAATGGAACCAAAAACTCGCCCCTTCTCTCCACCCATTGTTGTAAATTTTCCTGTTTATACAATTTAGCCCTTTATCTACGTACAACGCAACACGTATACACCAAGTTTTCTTGATATGTTTATTACGCCAGGATAATACTTCCCTTCAGCAGTTTCAAACGAGAGGAAGGAGGTCATAAGGTTAAACGTCCCTCGTAAAATGACGAGGAGACAATCGGTGGCTGTGACATAAGCACAATGCAGTAATATGATGGTATTCTCCATCTCTGTCTCTCTAGACGTACCACTACTATTCCTATTCCCAGCACTTTACATTCTAAAGTGGATGGCTGCACAGATTTCACTCAATGAGACGAATTCACCCCAACTATTTCAGAATGATACTCGAAAAAAAGTTTTACCCAACCGTTATTGTTTATTCATATACTCACGACGCCCACAAAAAGCGATGACGATGAATATAGAATCGCCACTATCGAATGACAATTAAATTTATTGCCATAGACTCGAATGGTGAGTTTTGTCTTTCACGTTACTCTGGAGCTTCGCTTCAAGGGGATGACGCCCAAAACGGGAATCTTTCGACGAAAGGATTCCAGTTCCTGCAGATTAACTCTTTATTATTTATTAAAATAATTTTAATAATTTTGAAAATTGAAATTAGTAATTATACCGGTTCCAAAAATTGGGTTCCTCGAAATAAATTTAATTGTCCCGGTTCCAATGTGATAAAATTACGGAGTTCCAGTTCCATTTCTGATTCTGGTTCCGGCTCGGGTGAAAGTAAGTCCCTTCGATACTTTCGGCTGCAGCAAAACCTTGCAGCCCATACCGGAAAGGCACCCTGAGTGCATTCCGCTGTGACTTGGAGATAATTAACATGCAACCCAATTAACGAGTTGCTAATTCGTCATTAGCGAAAAATGTAGCCGTCGGGAAAAATTGCTTCATACTACATTTCCTATTCCCTTCTTTTTTTTGATCTCCTTGAGATGCACTTGTCTTTTCCTCATCGCCGTTGAAGAACCCTACGAAGCTCACTTTTAAAGTAGTTGGCCAGACCAGTACTTCACTCTTATACTGAAGCATCCTTCGACCAAGAGATGTCTATGTCGTATAAAAAAGAAGTACAACCGAAAAAAAAGAAGAAACGAGAAGGAACAAAAGAAAAAGAAGGGCGAAAATGGAGCCGATTTTTCAAACTTATTCATTTTCATCTTATATACGTTGATTCAAGTACCTTCGATTCACGTTTAATACCTTCCATTATTTACCCTTTTCTTCTTTGCTAATGATCATTCCTCTTTTTTTGTTTTCCTCCCATCTGTACTATATATTATACAAAAGAAAATTGCTCGTTCATTGTTCTTTTGTATAGAAGCTGCTACGCGTCTTTCCTCCCTTTTTTTCAAGAATGTATAATTCTTATAAGATAAAAAGCAAAAGAACGGGTACAGTGTCTTCTTTTTCATTGTATTTTAAAATGAGACACTTTCTTTCTATGAAACTAAAGATACGTGTGTATTGTTCGGTGTAATGTTTATAAAGCAGAAGGAATTTCGAAATTGTACTTTGTTTTCTTGCAATAATGTTCTATAACAAAGGTTATAAATAAATTGATACTGATTAATTTTTCTGTTTTTTTTTTGGGGATGATTTCGTTGAAGCTTATGAAATTTTGGAGGGAAAAATCATTTTTCAAATAAATTTAAATAGCAGTTTTATTCTCAATTAACGACTTTAGTAATTGAATTTTTAATAATTTTAAAAGAAAACAGTCAATTTAAAATTTGTGGTCTTTCGAGGTAATCTTATGGTCCATAGACTAATCGAGACAATAATTAACCATTTCGCAAAAGCCACTACAATATTTATTTTCGAAGTTAAAAATTTTCCAAAATGACTTCTGCAATTGAAAAAAAATAAAATATTAATCCAGCACTATAATAAAAAATAATATATATGTATAAAATAAACAAAACTACGAAGGTTTATTTCTACGACAGAAAAATCATTACAACGCAGTAGAATCTACTCGTTGTCTCTTCCGTTTCATCTTCTCCTCACTTCCTCTTCTTTAATTCTACTTATTTCAAGTTTCTCTGCTTGAATCGTGATATATTCATAGATGTAACAACACTGAGTTATTGTAACTTTGTTGTATTTTGGCCAGAAGGGTAGACAGTAAGGCAGCCAAGCGTTCTATAATCCAAGAAAGCGCAAAGGCATTATATTACATTTCTCTTACTCTGTTCCCTTGGCTACATCTTCCCACTAAATTTCCGGGAATATAGCTTTCACACACGCACTTGTGCCTGTTTAAGAGACATCCACAATTGTAACAAAATAAGGAAAGGCACGATAAAAAATGATTTCTACTCTTTATATTTTTTTTTTGCCAAATTTATCTTGCTACAATGGAGAATATAAATGCTCGAAACGGAAACGTCCCTCCACGAGACACGTATAATCCGGAAAATCGATAAATATGCATGAGATTAATTGATTGATCGACACGATACGACAGAGAGACGTGAAAATATTTTGGGATATCGAGGAAGAAAATAATCTTTATTTGGAGGTAGTTTCGTGCAGAAATGGGAAATTAGTGATGTATCGAAACGTTAGTAATAGGAGACGTTTGAACCCATCGACCTCGGCGCCATCAAAGCTCTGGTTCGAGCGAAATATGGGTTCAAAAGGTAAGGGGTCGACGTTCCCTCCAGGCATTTGCCATATTTTGACTCAAACACGGGCTGTTTTAATAAAGTTGAGGGAAAGCGGAGAAACAAAGCAGAAAAGGTACATTCCGCAGCGTTCGGGTGACTTCTCCAACGCGGAAGAACAAAAATTACTATGCTGAGGTAATTTTCATGATGAGGAAAGCAATTTCTAATAGGGTTCTCTCATTATTCTAGTAATTTATGTAACAATAAAAATGTTACATAGAATGTATAAATCGTTAGCGATTAATATTTTACTATTAAAATTAAATCTCAAAATGAGAAATATTAAAAAATAGAAATATTACATTTCAAAAGAATTATTTATTTCACGACATGGTAATATTACGTAATAAATTAATTATATAAGAAAATAAATGGTCTTCTTAGAATTGTCCATAATCGGTACAACGACGCCGACTGAAACCTACCCCACACTCATTAAAATACTGTGCTTTATACCTTCGAGGGAAAATTGAAGCTTTTTTACCCTGAAAGGCAGATAAAAAGGCCACATCTTCGCGTTTATAATCATACTCACTTTATATTTCCCAGAAAACGTATCTGCCATTGCACGCATGATGTCGCAGCAATTGCAACCCCCGTTGCGTCTCCGTCTCGTAAAAAGAGCTTCCTCGTCACTTTTACAGCGAGCATCACCGCGAAGCGATATCGCCACCAATTAGCTTCCACGAAAGCGCAGTTATTGCTGGTCGAAAACACTCACGCTGGTAAGCAGAAGAAGCTCTCCTGTAATTTAATTAAAAGGGAAAAGGATAAGAATCGTGGCATCAAAAAAAGACATTTAAGAAAAACAGGACGAGATGAAGGATATGAAGAGAGATGTTCGGAAGGGACGATTCCACAGTTGCTAGGCGATATACCGGAAATGGAATCTGTCGTACGCACATGTACCTATCAGTTTTCCTAACGTTCCTTTCTTCGCGTCGGTTTACATACGCGTGGGAATTCCTCGGAAAATCCCCCTTGCCGATACGACGACGAACGTTTCTACCCTTCGCGAACCAGGTGAATGAAACTTTCATTTTATTTCATTTTATTTTACTTTATTTCACTATTTTGTCAAACTTGCGATTCTCCTCTTGTAAAATATGAGCGAGTGACAATAATTTTTCAGTCTAAAAATACGATTACCCCCTAAATAACTTAATCTATTTTTATTTCTAATATATTTTTTAAATTTCAAAGATTTTTTATAAAACTACAAATATGAAATATCCTCCGAAAAAGAATCAGAAGTTTTAAGGCAGCTGGGGTTAATTTGATCACAGTGGATAATTAGATGCTGGTTAATTAGAAATTGATCGGATTTGAAAAAAATCAGAGGGAGAGGAGGTGATACGTGTTCATTTTGAAAGTTGCAAGTATGTACTTTGATAGACGCAAACAATGGTAGCGAAGCATCTGCCCAAACTATCAATAATCGAATTAGGGGTTGTTTTGATCACTCCGTATGCTCGTTATGGTTAATGCTCAGTTCACTTGAAAGCTTCCCTGCCGTCGTTACGATTAAAGTACAAAATAAAAGGTGATGGTTTTATTCATTTTATTCTTTTTTTTTTATCGACAATTCATCTCCTAATTAATTCTCAAACTATCGATAACGACGAAATTACAAAACATTTAAAAATAATTGAGGACTTTTCAAACAAAAGGTGTTCATTGAACTTCGAAACTGGGGAAATAATTAGTTTTTAGGTTGGAGGGTGTAAAAATGTACTTTAATAGATACAAATACCCCCAGCGAAGCTATCGATGATCCAATTAGGGGTTGTTACCCACGCACGTGTCAGCTTTTTTATTTTTGTAACACATTTTCACACCCTTAAAATATAATCAAATAATTTTCTTCGATTCTGAATCCATTCTGCCAAAATTTCGCGAAAGCTTGTTATTTATTACGAGCAGTCATTAATTATTTTCAAATTCATAATTGCTCCACCGACGAAGACTCCAACTATCAGTAATCGAGATGGGGGTTGTATTATATCCAGAATTTTTTTTTGTCGGATATTTTTCCATCATTATTTCTTTCTATTGCAATGGGTTTTTAAATGTTAACAAATTATTTTCTTTTTCGACTCTGATTTCTCTTTTTCAGAACTCGGTGAACGCCTTTCGTTGCGAGGGATCATTAATTATCTAAAAATCTATAATTGCTCGACTGGTAAATGGTCAAGGTACGGACAATCGAGATAAGGATTACATCAAGGACCTATTGTCCGATAACGAGGAATTATCGATTGAAGAAGAAATGATGATTATCTGAATAAAAAGGTATTCATTGGATTTCGAAAAAGCGAAAGAAGCCGGGAAAAATGATTCGTTTTCACGTTGGAGGGTGTAAAAATGTACTTTAATAGACGCAAACAATGATAGGAAAGCTTACAGGTGAAGTGGGCATTAACTATACGTACATGGAAATGCCCGTACTAGTGAATGAGTAAGTGGATAAGCGAGTGAGTGAATGGGGATGAAGGTAGAGAAGCGTACAAGTATGAGCTCGTGGGAGACGAGAGAGGAGAGAGCGAAGAGAGAGAGACGGAGAATGGAAGAGGGAGAGTTCGAGTGATTGAGTAAATCAAGGAGGCACTTAGCATGCCTGAAATTCCAACCCTCCGGCATACGGTGCCACTTCAACTTCCCTCACTCGAGAGCTGCACAGTAGTTCGCAGAAAGAGACAAGGAAAGAAGTAAAAAAAGAAGATGGAGATACTCAGCTATTTCCTTATTTTAACTGTCTTGTTTTTCCCCTCACACAACTATTTTTTTGTCCTTTGCTCCGCTCATTTCTTTGACTTTGCGGCTTAATGAGGAAGTTTCGAGGGCGAAAGTTTGTTATCGTGATGGACGAAACGGTCAAGGGTATGATAACAGGGGCGAAAAAGTTTTCGGGTTGATGAAAGGGACGATAATTAAGACAACTGTGAGGTGGAGCAGTGTTTCCCGTGTAATAACGAAGTTTGAAAAAAAAGAAGAACGTGAGTTTTCCTTTCGATGCAACACTTTTATGTGTCTCAGACAATGTTTCGTTCGATGTTCACTAATGTTTCTCGAATAAATTTGTTATTTAACGAAATTTTACCATTATTATATTTATTAAACGATTTTTGGTTAATTAGTCAATTTCGATTAATATTAGGTTGGGGAAAAAGAAATCCATTATTTTTACTACAGCCATCTACTGAAAAATAATGGATTTCTTTTTCCCCAACCTAATATATTGACCTGTAACAGAATAATACTACATTTTTATTAATAAAATGTTTTTTTTTTAAATTAAATTAGTTGATGCAAAATCATCGATACATTCTGATTGATACATTATTGATCGAAATGTTTTTATATCAAATGTAATATCATAGTCGTTGAAATAATTAAATTCAAATAAATAATCGTAATCAACAGATAAATTTTATTTATTATGATCAAATATTAACTCACCACGAGTTAAATTCACGCCCACTTGTTATTTCGAAAAGCTGCACTCATATTCAAATCTGCAAAGTTCACATAGGTACAAATCCACATTCATGCGACATCAGTGGCTGTAAAAAGCCATGTCCTAAAGACGGGTTAAACTCGGGCAAAAGTAAGAGCAGATAAGCGTGCATTCTTAACGCATTAATGCCGCAATCCGGCTAAAATCACTGTTACTGTAGCTGGCAGACGTAGCAACATGTGCAGGTGCAGCGAATATTGCGCCACTATGCTCGTTTTAGTTGGAAACCTGGCCGTTGGTGCCATAAATTTTCCTCGGTGAATAAAGGTACCCTAATTTAGCCGTCCTGGATGCACCAAATGCCAGTTTGGGGCAATAGCGGGACGTAAAAGGAAAGAAAAATGTCCAGGTGTGCCCGAATGTTGGGTAAATTCGTCCGTAAGTTACAATCTTCACCCCATTTTGCAAAGACGCCACAATTATTTTATTATTAATTTAATAAAATACTAATAACCTGTGCAATAAAATACTGCAGCTGAATAGTAATATCTCGAGACCGAAGGTATCGAGCAAAATCGCTGCGAATTCTTGCTGTTTTAGTATAAAAAATATTTTCCAATAAAATGTTGAAAAAAATGGCAGAGGCGATAAATTGAGATAAAAATAAAGGTAAAAATAAAATGCATCGCAGGAAAGTGGAAGTAATCAGGATGGAAGATTTATCGTCACTAAGCTTGTTTTTGTTAGAGAATAAATTAGATAAAATATTCATCTTTCTTTTTTGTTCCGTCCCTTCTTTTCTAAAAGTAAGAAAGATAAATACGGAAGTACAAAACTTTCGCGCCTTGGTAGACAATAATTAACCGACTACGATAATCGGATTAAAACGTTGCATAATGGACGTTCGAGAAAAAGTTTGTGAATTAGTATCGTTGGGTAGTAACCTAACGTACTTTTATACCTTAACTACTTATATTACTTACTACACTTTTGGCCCTGAATCAAGGAATCTGTTGAAATTGCAATACAAGTAAAACTTTCTATCGCTACTTCCCAAGCTTATGAAAAGTATCGTTTACTTTAGGATTTGTATTTTTTACCCTCACTTTCGTTGGCGAGGAAATAAGCGGTGCTGGAGATACTTTGTTCGTTACTTAACACGAGTTAGGCAAATTACTATTCTTTCCCGAGCTTAAGGAACTTCGGGTCGCATATGTTCTTGGGATCGTCGTAGCCCCAACGTCGACATTCTCGGAAAATGAGGATTTTGAGAAAAAAGTGCCTCCATATTTGGGGACCGCAACATTTTCGAGATCGACACTCAAGAATTTTGGGAAATGGGTGTCAGTGATGAAAGCATAGAAATCTTTTTTTCTGAAAATTAAAAATGTAACCAAGGCCTTGCCGTGGGTAACTTTAACCCAATTTGGCCAGATTTTTCATGGATGGATGTGTGTTCAAGTTACGCCGGAAAATGTCCGTAGAATGGTAATCGTAGTAAACCAAGCAAGAAACTAACACTAGCTTTGCACCAAAACTATACGTGTTTCCCTAACCACAGGATAAACTCCAAACACTTGTTTAGTGGTTTTGTCAAGTCTGTTGCAAAGTTAACTTGTACACACAGGTGTGTATTTATTTTATTTCATGTGGCTAATTTTTGGATTGACCTAAATACCTGCCAAGTTATTATTTAGCACCTTATTACGTGAGTTACTTAATTGTGGTCACTTTTTATAGTTTCATCGTTTCCCATTTTGACGATGGATATTATTACAATTTTTCAAAAACGATCAGTAACACAATAATTTTATCTAATCATTGAATTAAATAAAATTGAAATACAAATTTTCAATTTCGTTCAATTGAAATTCAAAATGTAGTAAACACGAGCTTTTGCCTTGTCTCCTTTTTTCCTACGACTTTTTCAAAAACCATTCCCTTTCCTAATTTACAAAAAATTTTGTTCCCCTTCTCGTACATGAGCAATTTCAATTTTGCGTTGCTACTTTTCAACCCCCGGAGGAAGAATTGTGTTCCATTAAAATAAAAGCTCGCAAATAGACATTCTGTTGTAAAGAAAAGTTCGTAAATGAATTCTTCCATTTCGACGGACTCTTTGTTCCGTTTTCATTTAGTGCTCGGAATTTTGGGAATATTTCAAATTCATGAAAATCAGGTGTCGTTACCATTCGCTTAGAAATCAGATTATTTCGAATTTCTTTTGACGGTCGAGCAAATTGAAATAGCGTTTGCCATGTTGCAAAAAAATGCCATTTTTTCAGAACTCTGCCAGGGCACTCTACCGCTGCATGGGACGTAGATTTACTGGGAGGAATGTTTCCGAGAGACAGATTTCACCATAAACTTCATGATACGAATTTACCCTTCTTCTCTACTTTTTTTTTATGCATTTTAGTAAACGCGAAATTTGTAGCCTTTTATATTCTTTATCGTGTGTCGTCAAACTTTCGCTCGAGAGTCACAAAAGTGCCATAACTCACGCATTGCGACGTAATATAAGCTTGAAGTACGTTAGTACCATTTACGCAAAGCAATGTGTCTCTGTCTTCCTCCCTCTCTCTCTCTCTCTCTCTCATACATGACTTTCACTGCACCCTATGCACATTCCATCCCTTTCTATCTCTTTCTGCGTCGGAATAGCGTTTCAGAGTTTACTAGGAGAATCACTGCTGGCTAGGATACTAACGCTACTAAATCCTCCAGCTATCCTTTTCCAACAGTACAACCGCAAACTCCCTGTTTCCTTCCGGTTTGCAGCTACGTATCTGCCTCTCTTTCCCTGTCCCTTCGACCTCTCTGTCTTTCTCTCCATGTCCCTGCTTTTCTGCCCGTCTTTATCATTTTTAGTTTGTTTTATGTGTACACACACACGTGTACATATATGTTTCTTTTCGCAGCAGGAGACAAACATTTGCTTCATGGATAAAACTTCTGAAACACAGACTATACGCTACTTTTAAAAATATGATGTATTTTTTTTTACAACAGAGCCGAAAAAAAAAGAATTATTTGAATCAAAGTTTTCTGGGTTACCCGATTTTCGGGAGAAAAGTTTGGATACACTCGACCGAGTGTTTTATCCCCTTCCTCGGGGATAGCGATCGGAGAGTTTCGTTTAAACAAATAAAATTTTGTTCCTATGAATATGCCATTTTTTTATACACTTTTCGTATAATTGTTTCCCCGGTTTCTATAACGACCGGATACTTGCCCGAGGCTCTGTTTGCTCTGGCCAATGCCGCGCCAACAGAGAACCCTTCTAGGGGTGTAGCGAATTAAGGGGATGTCAGTCTCACGTAGGGAATCAAATATTCCCTGTATTTTGAAATATCCAAAAAAATTTCTCGCACATCACTCAACCGGAACATTGTTGGGCAAACAAACGAAGACGGATTTACATACCAAATTCTAACTAGGTCCTCCGGGCGTGCAAAGGTAAAAAATGCCGGGGAGGGAGAGATAAAGATGGAAATTCCCAACAGAAACTCGAACCCAGAGAATAGTATAACAAGGCGATAAATAACAACGATCAAATGTTGACAGAACGTTTGTGTGAGCACCTTTTTTTTTTAATCGGCGTGGAGGTGTTTGCATTGCTTAAGCGGATGGTCGAAGCAGATTTCGACGCGTGTCGCTGTTTACTCGGGAGATTGTGTAATAATTAGTTGATGAATGAGTATTTTTGTATTGGAGAGGGATGTGAATTGAGGCGACATTGCGTTTCAAATTAGAATGGGAATCCGATGGTCAGAAAAGTGAGAATAATAAGAATTGAAAAAAAGAAATCCAATAAAAATTTATTAACATAATTATATGTAACTCTTTATATTGGTTGTATTTTATTATCCTACCTTTTTTAAATATTTCCAATTGAATACGTTTCAATTGAGCCCTTTATGCGGATGCTCTTCAGTGTATTTTATTTGCACGTTTGAAATATCATATATAGATATTGGTGTTAATAAAATCGTAATATTAATTTTAGTCATTTTCGTTACAAATTTCGTGATAATTATTTACATTTTATTGCATGAAAATTTCAAATAAATGTAGTATTGACTATAATATATTTTTTGTTATTTATTAATAAAAAAATTGATAGGCGCACCCTTGGAAATACTGTTATAATTAAATGAAACAATAAAAATCAGAGAGAAACACAATCGACTGAATATTTTCAAATTAACTCATGATTGATTGTAAGTTTAACCAAATTAATTACCATTAGTTGAGGGATTAACATTTTTCAAAAGTGACACAAAAACACGAAAACTATTGCCAAACAGAGAGAACGGTTTTCAAAAGCATCTGCTAACAATAAGACGCTGTTAAAGCTTAACCGTGGCTTCGGCGTTAGATTTAACAAACTTTATGGTAACGTTCCAGTTAAGCCACCGGGTCAAATTCTTCCAAAACTCGTCGAGTAGAACCCTTTTGTTCCTATTCGGATGGAAGATCGTGGTAAGTTTCACTCAAATCGGAAGTACGAACTGATACTGGATACGTTTTTGGTTAAACGTACGGACCTATGTGAAACCTCTGTTGATGCTTCTAATTTTTTTTACCTAATATATTTTCTTTTTTTGTCTCATTTTATTCGTCTTCGTTGGGAATTGTGAGAAAATTTAACGGTGTCTCCGCTTCTGTGTAGCGGTATAGATAAAGAGAAGTCTTGCGAAATAGCAAGCAAAAGAGGAAACTACCGTACTTAAAAGCGGTAAGTGGTTTGTACCGTTCCTTGCGGATTGTCGTAAGTCTACATCGGATTCAGCAGAGACCAAACAGAGAAAAAAGGAAAAGAAGAGAAGTGTGGAAGTGTGAGGTAGATGTGGAAGTAGTGGTAATGGTTGCAGTAGTAGTAGTAGTAGTAGTAGTAGTAGTAGTAGTAGTAGTAGTAGTAGTAGTAGTAGTAGTAGTAGTAGTAGAAGTAGCAATAGTTTAGTATCAGTAGAAGCACTGGTAGATGTGATAACAGCAACAAAAATGACAATAGCAATTTAATTGTGGCAATGTAATAAAATATAGTGGTAAACAGTTATTGTGAATATGTATTTCTATGGAAATATTGTAATTAAATAATTACAATGGCTATCAGTGGTAAAAGAAGAAAAAATGCAAAAGGAAATATTAATATATTAAATTTGCTAAATCAAAATTTACAGGCCAACGTAAATAATGAACATAGGAATTAGTGTCAATTAAATGCGATAGCATATCAACTTTGAACATTTCAAAACTTTTCGTAAAAGGTAGCAGTATTGAAAAAATTGTTAAACTACTTTCGACTACTTCGAATTTCTGCAAAAAAAAAATCGGATCATAATTAGAACAATAATTAAACAATAATAGTAACAAAATAAGTAAACAATAATTAGAATAGTGTACAAACGTTACAGTTATATTATATAATACAATTCACATATGGTCGGTAGTAGATAATAGTAGGTGTAGTAATCCTAGCGACAGCGATAGTATTTAGCAGGAGTGATAATATTAGCAGTTATTATAGAATCAATAAAATCAATAGTTAGACTGGTAGTTATAGTAGTAGTAACAATAGTTATGATACGTAACAGCAATAGTAACCATAGTAGTGATAAGTAAGTGAAAAGAAAAGTTGTAGAGAGGCGAGTCACCGAAGCAGGAGCGACAGTAGTAGAAATAGTGGAATCGCAAGTAGTACAAACAGAAATAGTAGAAACACGAGTAGTAAAAACAGGAATAGTAGAAACACCGGCAGGAGAAAAAATAGCAATTTCAGTAGAAACAGTAGTACGAAGGGACTCGGCGTCAGTGGAAGTAGGAACGTAAAAAAAAGTAGATGTGGAGCTAAAAACTGAAGTGGAAGCTGCAGAAGAAGAGAAAGGCTATACATAGACGTAACAACCTTTCAAGATCCCTCAGATCCGTTCTCTCTTCTAAGTATACTATATAGGAGTAGTACCTACTCTCTTAGAATCTTTTCTGAAGACCGCTAATGCATCTTCCAAAACCTTCCTCTCGTTTGCTTCGCACAAACATACATTTCGTCTATACTCTATATATTATACACTTACGTACCAACACACAAATGCTTTTCAAGCACTCGCACGCTTCACCAACGAATTGATTCTATAGTTTTGCCTGCTCCAGATTTCCTCTCGTAAATACTTAAAATACTTTGAAACGTTTCTTTCATTTTCTTCTACTTTCATCATCCACTTTCTGCAAATTCTATTAACAATCTTTGCTCGGCTTAAAACTCCCCATTTTGTAATTATTGCACTCGACGATATATTTCAGACTATCGCTAGTAATTGTTGTTATCATCAGTTTTATTTTATCAGACGGTACGGTATTATTATTATTATTGTTGTTGTTATTATTGTTGTTGTTGCTCCTGGTGTTGTTATTGTTATTATTGGAGAAAATCATACTTTCTTCAAGAAATATGTAAAACCCGGTGCTCCTGCTACTATTGTTATCATTATTGGAAGTTGTACTTTCCACTTTTAAAATAGAAGAAGGAAAAAGAAGAGTTAGCGGATACATAGAAATATTTTTCCTTATTATTCAAGAAACTTTTGTTCCAAAACTTGGGCAGAATAAACGGAGAACTTTTTGCTCCGATAATTTATAAGTGTAAGCAACAATATCGTAGATACTTGAAATTCCCATGGCAGAGGGAATAAATAATCTTCCGGCGGGAGAAATGTTCGATCCGATGCTTGAAAACAAATATTTTTGCAAATTCTTCGAGAAAGAATTTTCCAAAGAGTTTTACATGATTACGGAATTCGCAGATTAAAAAATAGAGGCTTGTAGATTCAAAAGAAGATGAAAGAGAATTTTTCACTCTTTTTCCCCGAGTCATACATTTTCAGTGCTGAAGTGGAAAATCTCAAATCCCGGAAAATCTGAAGTGGCTTATAAGTAGTTCTTTTCTTTTATAACTAATTTATAGACGATTGAAATTTATAGAGCAGTAAAATTAAACTTACAGCTTTATGACGTGATGAAATACTTAGAAGCCCTTGAGTTTCTTTTCGTCTGGGGTTGTGAATTGTCAAAGTTGAACTTGAAACTGACGAATTTCTTGAAATGGAAAATGTCACGAGTAAGTATTTGCTTGTAGGAATTAAAGCTTCAAAGACAAATTTTATAGCGGCTTGAAAATTCTGCTGCAGTAGGAAGCAATAAGCTGTAGCTGTAAAAGGAGATGAAGTAAAATGCCATATCATTTTTCCTTTTCGTTTTATGACTTTTCGATGATCTATTAAAAATTATATAATTCTGAAAATATAAGATACCTCATAAAAAATCTATATTTTTTTGTAAGATATTATAACTTCAAGGATGAATCTTCAAAAAGTAATTATGTAACATTTTACAGCAAATTCTTTAAACAGTGATAACAAGAAATTAAAAAGAGTTCCAGTTTTTCTTTCTCTTTCAGGATTTCTAGAGCATGTGTAATCTCCATTAAAAAAAATTCCGAGTTACAATGCCAAGAAAAAAAAACGGTAAAACGTAAAAAACTATTTTATCCCGAGTAACCGCATTTCCGCCGTAAGAATTGTTAAACCACATCATTAGAGAATATATTTCCAGTATTTCGACAGTTTTGCTGTGACGTTTCGGGAAAAAAGTAGGGAAAACGCAGTTTAATTAAAACAGTTAATGGATGACATCATCGTTCGGATGAGGTAAATACCAGTAGTCATAAAAAAAAAAATAACTAACCGTCAGGTAAAACCTTTGTGTTCGCATGAAAAACATAAAGGTATGGCGTATGTAAAAAGTTAAAGAGGATTACAAAAAAAAATACATATGTGCACCGACAGAGGAACATACGCGCATGGAAAAAAAAGCATGTATAAAATATAAAAAAGGGATAATAATGAATTCGAGAGAATACAACTGAAATAAACAAATCCCTCGTGAATATGGAAATGTGTCCGACATTGATCGTAAGGTAAAGGTACATATCTGCGGTATTTAAATTAAGCAATAGGAAATGAAAATAAAGGGAGTTTTAAAAGCGACGTATTTTCACGGTTTCAATTTTTGATGCTTTTTCTTTTATTTCCCGGATTGTATAAATGCAGAGAGATTTTTTTATGCCTTTAAATAATTTTGCAGCTTCGAGAGATGGTTCCATGGAAAAGTTGAAATTTATGGTGCTCGCCGCGAAGAGCTTGCGAAGTTTGAAATTAAGTGTAAAGAGTTCCCGCACTCGGGGTTATGAATTTTCAAAGAAGCGCGCGTTGAATTCGAAGAGGTGTAGTTTTAATTGAAGAAAATCGAATAACAATTCCATTGTCCTCTCTAAAACGCGCGGCTTATAGCGGAAATTTATAGGTAACGTGGAATTCACGGAGCTTAAAACAGAGATTTCGGGCTTTAAAGCGACATACGATAGGATGGTCCATGATTTTTCCGTCAGAAGTTACAAATTGCTGAAGTCACGAATGCCCCGCTTTGCTTTTGACTTTTCATTCATGAACGTGAATGTCATTTTCAGAAACATGGAATTTCGGTGACTTGGAAAATCTATTCGTAGCATCGAAAGACCATGAGCCTGGAATTTCCAGAATTTTTAACTCCAGGGTCGATTATAAAAATTTGAAATTTTCCTGTTACGTAAAACTTCTTCAAAAAATTACAATTTTCGGACTGACGCCAAAAATTTATTTGTTTATATCAACGTAGCCTTAACTATCGATATTTGAGGAGGAGGGAAGGCAGGAGTCACCGATTGACCTGAAATTCCAGCTGGAATCCTTCCTGTACCTTCCTCAAAATTAATAGAATGAAAATTCCAAATTGGGGTAGTACACGGATAAAATATTAAATTTTTTACCCTGGGAAATTGCTATTCGATATTTTTCTATTTGTACCGATTCTTTCTTTCGAAGACAATTGTCCTCAGAAATGTTCCAGTCAACGTCATCGGACGATAGCGAATGCGATGAGCTGGAAAGCACTGCAGAGAAGGGAAGCATCTAGACGAGAGGATTAGGTATCCTAAATATACTGTATTTAATATAGCAGTGATCTATATACACCTGCATAACATTGATACTTGAATAGGAATGGTAACCATTGTATTACAAGCCCGGAAATTTTGTCAGACAATAGAAGTACCTAGCGCAAGGGTTGATTTGGCCCTCATGAATGTATATTGCATTAGCGTTTCCAGTCACTTTGGGGATTTCGAGTATAACAAGTTTTCGCATATACTTGCTCTCTTCCACTCTTCTTTCATTTCCACACTCTTCGTTTCCTTCCTTCTTCCCGCCTTCCTTTCTTTTTTGCAACCCCTCTGACACTCGTTAGGAAAATTATTCCCTGAAACTCAACTAGCACTAAATTTGACTGAAAACTTCTTTCTTCTCCCGTTTGGAAAAAAAAAATCCATTCCGTTCTTGATCGTACGTAGAAATTGGGTCTCGTAAAACGAAATGAATTCCTGTTATTTGAATATTAAAACAAGTTTTACATTTAACCAAATCATGGGTTTTAATCGAGGGCAGGTGGAAAATTCCGGCAAAGTAGAAATTTGCTGCACGTTATTAGCCGTCGCTTTTTAATTAACAGTTTTAACGGAGGCAAAAAAGAATGCTTTTGTTTGTTTTTAAATTTGTTGATCAAAGGATTTTTCGTTATTGTGGAATTATGGAAGAAAGCGAATTAGGGATAAAAATGTATACCTATTGTTTGTTAATATTATTAGTAATAATACTATTAAAAAATTATATGAATGATAATTTATTTTATTTCATTTATTGAGATTCAAAATAATTTTATATCAAGTTAATGCAGAATTAACGTCGATTATTTTGCTTGATACGCATGGAAATAATCGTCGTTAATTATACACCAACCTATTAGTAATAGAATTATTGTTCCGTTTCGAGTGTTTTCAATTTAGCTAAAAACAAAATGGTTGAAAAATCATAGTCTCGCCAAAGAAGCGTTTGAATTAATTTTAAAAATGCTAAATTAACATTTTTTCAATGGATTTTTTTTTATGCTCCTTTTTCCGGATCTATATCCTCCGAAGCTATTTTCTTCTGAATTACGAAAAAAAAGACGTCCAAGAAGATTTCCGGAGTTAACTGGAGAGCTCTAGTGGAAGGTACGAAGGCTTCTATTGACGTGGAAATTTACCAGACGTTATTAGCCGACGCTTTTTAATTAACACTTTGAACAAAAGCCAAAAGAATGCGCTTGTTTCCCTTTAAAATTCATGACCCCACGGGAATATTTGTTACTTCGCAATTATGCAAAAGAACGAAGTTTCTCGATTCTGGAAAATTTCTAATTAACCAACTGTTAACGAATATCCTAGAAATTTATTTTAATCTAATGATTAACAATTATAATGGTATTATAACAAATTCGATATTTATGTCGAGTAATTTTAGCTTATCCAAAGGGAGAGGGTTCATGAAATTTTCTAGGGTTAAATGAAGAGCTTTAATACAAGGGATGAGGAATTCTATTGAAGCAGAAATTTACCAGACGTTATTAGCCGACGCTTTTTAATTAACACTTCGAATGAAAGCTGAAAGAATGCGTTTGTTTCCTTTTAAAATTCATGACTTCAAGAGAATATTTATCGTTTTAGTATTAATTATGAAAAAGAAGGAAATTGCTTTGCGCCGAAAAATTGATTATTTTACTTTATTATTAACACTCGAGTTAATGATAATTGGGATATTTGAATTTTGTGGAATTTGTTTTCAGTTTATCCCGAAAAGAAGCTACAAGGAATTTCCTAAGGTTGATTGAGGGGCTGCGATGGAAGGAGCGAAGAATTCTATTGACATAGAAATTTGCGAGACATTATTAGCTGTCGCTTATTAATTAACACTTTGAACGAAGGTCTAAAGAATGCGCCAGTTTTCCCTTAAGGTTGGTGACTTCAAAGAGAAATTAGTTAGTTTAGAATTATGAAGAAAAATGAATTTCTAAAAAATTATCTAGTTATTTAATTGTTTATTGCAATGAATTACGACAAATTTAATCAAATTAGATTTGATTTACCCAAAAAATAAATATACTAATTAAAATAAATTACGATATTTATTTTAAACTTATTATTTTCGTTCGAGTTAATAATAAAACAGAATATATATTGTTGACCAATAATTTCGTATTTTCTTTCGAAAAAAGTATTACTAAGGATTATATTAAAATACAAATTTGCTTGATGTCAATCGATTTCCATGTTCACCGATTTCACGACTTAGCGAAATCGAAAAATATGTTAATTTTTAGTCGAGAAAGAAAAAAATCTGATTCTAAAAAATTAATATTCGATTAACAACTTATTTAAGTGCCAATTTCCGTTCTTATTTCATCGTCAGCGTCTCGGTGAACGGTAAAAAAAAATGAGACGTTTCGTAACGTTTCCTTTTAGTTTATTAAATAAGGAAAAAGGTTCGCGCGAGGTTCCAGGGTTAAATGAGGAACGTGAGGAAGCAAAATATCCTCCTTTTTTATTCATTCCAAGCGGAAGTGGAGTACAGTATTAGTCTTCCATAAAATTCTTTTATTCCGGTAGGAAAATAAGGAATGTGTACCTGCATCGGGATGAAAGACTACGAGAAACGGGGGTAATAGTAGTAGCGGGTAACTGACGTAAAAATAAATATATAAATGTCCATGAAAACTATACACCCAAGTTGGGTGTGCCATTGTTGCTGGTATCACGAGGAAAGGGAAGCAAAAAAAAAGGAATACAGCTGAGAACAGTATTACAAACACCTAACAGCAGGAGGAAGAAAAGGGAAGAATGAAATTCGTTTTATTCCAAGTTCGTTCGAGCGTAATAACAATGTGTTGTATGTATTCTGAGAAACGGATTTCTCAGATAAAGCTTTAAGCTTTCCAGTCTCTGGGTAATTGGAACGTGATCGAAACATTAGTCGCCGTTGACGTATACAGTAATTCAATATCCCTTCTCCTTTTTGAGGCTTTTATTTTACACAAATCTCAAAGTCATTCGTATGAAATTCTCATCTGGAGAAATTCTTTTATTCCCGTTATTTCCCTCGCTCGGTCTTCTAATTTGTTTCATTTAATGTAACTTTCACTTTCCTATATATCGACTATCGAGTCGATATATGGAGCAATTAAAAAAGAGATTCCGATCGAAGAACGAATTTCACCGTCCATTTTTTCCAATCTTAATTGCAGATTTCGTTGTTCAGCCCCGAAAGAGTCTCTTTGAAGGGAAGATGAAAGGATTTAAAATTTGTAACGGCGAGGGAAAGCTTGATAGAATGTTGCAATTTGTATGGATGAAAGTGGAAATTCCGAGGCGTACAATGAGATAAAGTAGAAATTTCCGCGATTTTTCCTTCCCGAGTTATTAATTCTCGAATACGTAGCCAAAATCTCAAGAATGATTTCTAACAAATTCCGTAACTCTGCGAAACGCGTTTACGAATTCTTGAAATTCGCCGGAATTAAAGGAGGACCTTCAAGTTTCAAAGCAAACCAAGGTAGAATTGTCTCTCACTCGTTCTTTCAGTGTTATCAAATTTTCAGGACACACTTATATGGCGACCCAAAGCGAAGACATTGTTTTTCACTTTAGGATTTGTATCTTGCAGGAAAGCATAATATTTTCGAAAGCTTGAAATTTTCAGAGCGTGAGGAAGAAACTCCGTTCCTCAAAATGACGTAAACTGGAATTCGGCGAGACTTTTTCTTCCAGAAATGTATATTTTTCATGATAAAGTTCCAGAGAGTTGAAGTTTGACGGAGGAATACGTCCGTAGAGAGAAAAATAGCGAAATGATGTATCTCCAGGGTTATTTGGGATTAAAATAATTAAATTGGAAACTAGTTTGAAAACAGTTAATAGTTTTGACACTTGTTATGGTTTGATGACCTTTCATATCCCCCGTTCCAGGCATCCCAAAATTCGCAGTTAAATGAGCCATCATTCGATGTGGTTAACCGCTACAATTTCTCTCTCGTCCACATACCCTGAAATTTCGCTCAATACGGTTAACCCGATGGTCTATAATTTCTTTCACGTTCTGCCGAATGGTGATACTCCATGATTTTAAAGGAAATCAGACATTTCTCTTCGTCGAAAATCTTGAAACCAATTACCCGCTATTTATCTTTGAATTTAAACCTATCGATCCTCTTTTTTCCTTCCTCTCTCCGATTCCCTTGAAATTTTTTGTCGAAATTCTCCAAAGCGATCTCACTTTTTTTTATCAAAAGCGAAGAAAAGAAAAATCAGAGGATTTTCCTGTCGAAGGAAAAAATAAAATAAAAAGATACTGATTCAGTAAATTTTTTTATTTTTTGGTAATATTTCTGGTAAATTTTAGAGCCGACAACGCAAATTTTTCTGTGCCAAAATGGCCTTTTTTGGTACACCAGGTAACTTTTACTACGTCCAAAAAAATAATTTTATGATTCACAAAATTTTACTAGATTATAAAAATTTTGTTACCGAGTACAAAATAATTTTTACCTCGTTAGCGAATTTTTTCTACATTGTGCTGCGGGAAAATTTGCTTCTAGTGGCTCTTACGATGTTGAAAGTCATGCCTACTAATTAATAATTACCTTCCGGAAATTTATGTCCCGCGGTAAGAAAATTTTACCGCGATTTAATGAATTTTTCTAGCATAAAAAGTGAACTTCAGCAAGTTAGTGTAGTTTTTATAATTAAGGGTAGACAATTTTTTTATATTACAGTGAAAATAAAATTTTCTAAATGACTGGAAATTTTCCAGAGCAAAAAGTAGTTTTTATTACACTCGAATGACGAAAAAATCAAGTTAGGCCCCTCTCTGAAGATGCATATGTTTTTGAACGGGACGTGAAGGCAGAAATAAAAGTTTAATGAGACAGGAAAGACGATTATCGAGAAAACAAAGGGAAATGTTGCATTAACGTGTCGAAATTTCTTTCCACAGAATCCGACGAAGATTAAGGGCGGAAGTTTCCGAGTCATAAACTGATGCAACGTTAATTGGATAGGAAAAATAACAATTTGCATGATTTGTAAAAGAAAATATTTAATCTAGAGGATGTTGTTATAATAAAATTTTTTGTTGCACCGACTTTATAGGTATATATACATTGGTAACCTCTCGTGTAAATACCGTAACATGTAAAGCAAGCCTGAAGGCTATTAAAGGTAGAGAGCGTAAAGTTTGATGAGGAAGATTTACGTTTATATTCATCACGATCGAACGTTAAAGTTTTTTTTTCTTTCGGTACCGGTTACAAGTTTGAATAAAAAAAATGTAAAAAGTACACAGAAAAAGTTATGAACCTCTCCAACCTTTCCTACGTCAATTCGCAAATTATTTATTGACTTCCAAATTTAATGAAAATTTTGTGTCTGATATTTTCATTGAAATAGCTTCTGCTACCTTCGCCAAACTCATATATGTAATTATGAACTTTTAATGTAACTGTGGTATTATTTCAGAGCCTCTATTTTCAATCCAGATAAATTTTAAGAATTTTTAAAATGGATTAAGGTACTCCAACTTGACTATTATCATGAAAATATCGAATTTTCAAATTTGTTTATACTCAAAATATTGTTGAACTTTAAATCTAACGTATAAATTATGAGTTGCCTTCAAAACTTAAATATCATTATATTTTTGGAAGTTTTATATAAACTATAACGAGTTTTTGATATTATGGGAATCTAGGGAATTTATTGCAACACTCTCTGAAATTTGAAAATGTCACAAAAGGGAAAAATCGTTGGCTGTAATAAGTAATACTAGAAAATCCAATATTCCAATTTACTGCTATTATAAATATTGATTGGCTTGAAAATCTAATACATAAATATTATTTATTCTCTAATAAATATCATGCAAATTTCGTACTCATCGATTTTATATAAATAATTCGGTATTTCTAATTTGCATTTTGTGTGATTTGAGAGTTTGTAAAAGAAGGAAAACACAATTTTTTTCCGCAAAAGTAGAGACACTTGTTAACAATCGCGCTTTTTTTACTATGTTAATTAGTACAAAGCTTCACTTCATGCCAGTAACTTTATCCAACGCGATAATTAAAAATCGTGAAAACTTTATTTGGACGTTTTCCACATTGCAAGTTTGTATAAAAAAAGAGCGTAAAAAAAGATGATCCTTTCAAACTTCTCCTATATCATTTCACAAATTATGTAGCTTTAGCTTTATTTATCCGCTTTAAAGTTTATTAAAATTGTACGCTTGATATTTCCTTGAAACAGTTTTTATTATATTTATGAAAAATCAGTGATTATGAATTTTCAATGCTATTGAAAGTTCAAATGTTTGTTTTACGCTTTCATGAGATATCAGATCGTTCAAAATGGAAGCAGAATAATTCATTCGAATACTTATTATTAGAAAATCGGATTTTCCAGTCTTACGCTGCGATGATTACGAAACTCACCAACTGTTATATTTCTTTTTTTACAAAAAGATTAGGAAAATTTTCTGATCAAAAACAACATAATAGGATATATTGTATTTTCAAAATTTAAGGCACTTATTTTTACAATTATAATTTCACAATTTTTTGCTTGCCGAAAAATACAAAAATTACAGTAGTATCTATACTTAAAAAAATAATTGAAGATTCAGATCATTTAATGAAACAAAGTTTTCTTTAAAAAAATAACATAAATTCTAAAATTGCAAATAATTATTATTTATTCAAGAAAATCGTTATATGTTTTTATGAATACTTATTGCTTTGTTAACAAATTTCATAGTTTTACGTAACAGACGTAATTGTAGCAATTCCCAGTATTTTGAGACGACTGCCTTTTTTTCCTGTACGGTTGTAACCGGGGCAAAATGGGAGACTCCAAAAGTGTCCAAACGTGATAATGATAATGTCAGAAACATGACAAATCCTGTCACGAATGCCACTCGTCTTCCAAATATCTTCAAAACATTCTCGCAGTCTGGTAATTTCAACTGCTCGACGTTTCCCCCCAGTGATTTGTATTGTAGTTAGCGGAACGCTACCCTCGGAGATCGTGCAAGTACAACTGGACCTGTTGATGTACCTTTCCTTCCAGTCGGCGTCACAACTGAAATATGCAAATCTCGTTATCATCCCAAAAGCAAGACACAATTTTGAGTTCCCAGCGACGGCTTCAGAGCAGACGAAGCGGAAGAAGACGTTAAAGAATGGGATGAAGGGAGATAGCTGTAGAAAAGCTCCCATCTCTCTCTCCCTGTCTTTGTTACCACTACAATTACCATTAAGTATAACAAGGAAGGTGAATACTAGTGGTAAGAGTGGAACTATAGTCAGCCGCGACCACATACGCGCCGCAGAATAATTCAAGTAGGTAGTAGCAAAGCTGCACTAGAACTCAGACAAAGCCTAACGAAGCTTCTATTCAGCAACAGTAGGTAGGCACTGTGCAGTGCCTTCAACTTCATTCCCATTATACTTACTCACCAACTTGCGAGCGTATTTCATCCATCAACGGAATTCCAGGCTAAGTACCTTTGCAACCTTCCTGCTTTTTACTTTAATCTCCCCTTTTATTTTATTTTACTCCCTCGCCCTCTCGTTCGACTAACTTCCTCGCTGTGTTTACTTTTACCCCACGCCCCTTTTCACAGGTTCCTAATGCCCTATGTATATCCAGGAAAAAACACTGATTAACTAATTCTATGTAATTATTTTCGAAATTAAGTGTTGAATTTTACTACTTTCAAAGATCAGATTTTTAAGATTCCAGGTAATTAACATAAACAAGGGATTAATATTTTCATAGAATTTAGAAAATTCTTCTAGGAACTTCTAGGGACTTCTGGGGACTTCTAGGGACTTTTAAAGATCTTTCCACGGCAATTAGTATGATAGATCCTAAGGGATTTTGGCAAATTTTTTAAATGAACAGGAAAAAATATTTTTTATTGAAAAAATCATCAAATGATTATTAAAAAGATTGTACTTATCGACAAGATATGAATAATTCGTCCAGGTGGCAATTATTAATTCTACAACATAATATATGTTTTTTTAAAAAGTAATTTAGTAGATGTTGTTAAAAAAAACTTCTTTCTACAACTACAATAATGCAATCATGAATGATTTGATACTAATAAGGTCTAAATTTTTTATTACATCTATATTCAAGTTTAAATGCTCATAACATCAATGCTGTTGATGGGCAACTGCTTTGATAATTACTATTGGGTTTATAATTTGAATGTAATAGATCGGATGATTTCAATTAATTGCTCTCCAGCACTAAACAGTTGTAGAATTTATTATTAGGTAAAATAAATATTAAACACGTGATTGACGAGGTAATTACAATAATAATTATTAGTGAATTATTATGAAAAAAATAATTCCGCAACATAAAAATTAGTTACATAATTTTAAGCAGATATTTGAATTCTATATCCTATACACATATTATTATTATTATTATTATTATTATTATTATTATTATTATTGTTATGCCCTATTAAGGAAATATTTTGTTAAAATCTTGAAAACAAATGCACATTCTATTCTTAATAAATTCCTGCAAGAGGAAGAAATTCCTCTCGACACAGTCGAGCGATAAATGCCGGGTTTTGTCCCATCCTAGGAATTTCTGGAGGCCAATGAAAAATTCCCGGTTGGAGCAGGTCTCGTTGGTAGGTATAAAATCAGGAGACTGGAGAACACTGGAAGGACTGGTGAATGTAGTGTTGCAACAATGGTGGTAGTAGTAGCTGCAGTGGTAATAGTATTGGTGTCAGTATCAGTAGTATTTCTCAGAGGCGGAGGGTATCCGTTGCTCGTTAATAGAGAAACGTCCAAAGTGATAGAGAATGGGGTGAGAAAAGAGGAGGGAGGAGGGGGAGGGAGAGGATAGAGAAGAGCAGCAGGAAAGAGTAGAAACGGTATTTCAAGAGAAGAGAAATACAAGGGAGAGAAAGAGAGAGAGAGAGAGAGTGAAAGAGTGAGAGAGAAGGAGGAAGAGTGAGGGTTGAAATTCAACTGCGGTTCAGTGCAGCCAGTCGTGAATCAACCAAGCATACGTTGCAGAGAGACAAAACAGCATCGTCCATAGAAACAAGAGAAGAAGGAAATAAGGGCAGGGAAAAAGTGAAGGAGAGAAAGAGAGAAAGGGAGGGAAGCAAAGGAGCACAGCCTCCACTTTAGTAGTAGTTCCAGTACCAGTAGTAGTGGTAGACTCTAGTACAGACTGCGGAGTGGGAAAAACAAGTGGCTGTCAGGAAAAAGGGATTAAGAGAAACGGAAGAAGGGAAATGGGGAAGGGAGTACCAGCAGCTAGAGAGTGTCTAGCTAGAAAACCCTCTTTTCCTAGCTAACAACGACTAGTAACTCACCCTATACTTCTTTTCCGTTCTCCACCTCAAACCTCCCTTAACTCGGTAGGTTTGTATACTTCTTTTTTTTTTTTCAACCTTCTCAATGAAGGCAACTGGTAACGAAACTAAGAGAGTTTTCTATCTACGCAGTGCATGTTTCTACTACTTACTTACTTTCGAGACTTTCGACACTTGCAAAAAAATGCCGGAAAAAGTATACGGCTATGCCCCAACCGATTGTTATCTTGTATTTACAACGATCGTTTTCCGCAACTTCCAAAAACTTTGGAAACTTTCGAGCACCAATCAATGTTGCCGCGGTCCTTAACTTATTCTTAAGAGGATACTTTTCTTTGGCTCTTTGAGGGACCCTACGAATCCAGAATACGTATATTTCATTTAATAAAGTATTTTTAAGGAAATTGATTTTTTTTCTTTGGAGTCCCAAGTTAATCTTTCACTTGGTGGAAAAATTTTAAACTTTTTGAAATTATTCGCAAGTTTAAATTTAGATAGTTAATTAATTTTTGGTACTATGAGATGTCGTTAATTTTTTTGGAATTTCGAGTAATTTTTAATTTCCAAAATAAAACAATTGAATTCCAAAAAATTGTTGGAACTTTTCTAAAGCAAATCCGAGGGATTTTGGAAAATTGCAACATCAGCAACTGTAAGGATCCGCCTATTAAAAAAAATCAGTAAATTCTCAATCGTGTTTTATAAATATTTCAAAATGGAAGAGAACGAAGCTATTTTTGCTTCAATCGTTTTCCTCTACGAAGTATATTCGTAACATTTGAGAAGGTTCTCAAAGGTATTACAGCGGCTCGGCTTTCAAGTCGATACACTTAATTTAACTGCATAACGCTCATCAATAGCTATTCCAAGTTATTGGTCATAAGACTGATTATGGTATGACTTCTATATGTAGGAACTGGAACTGAGTTGGTTTCGGTATTGACTTTTTGAATATCTTATCTGAATCTCCACAAAAGTGGCCGCTTAAAGAATGTTTATGTCCTATCTTTACGGGTAGTTTTGCTTGATATTACAGCTCTGATACTGTACTGTACTTTGTACTATATTTCCTTTGTATTGTATCTTCATCTTCCCCTTTTCCCCAGTTTATTTTCCCGTTTCCTTTGCCAGCTTATACAAATACTTCTGCAATTGTTCACATACAACTTCAAGTTTAACTTACGATACTCTGACAGAAATTTTGACAGTGTGTTATCGGAGAAATTTAACAATTGTTGCAAATACCAGACCTCAAACAATTTCATTTTAATACAAATTCAATTTTTAATCAAAATTTGGAAAATTAGAATTATAGATGGTTAATTAAATGAAATTTTTCAAAATCCTACGGAAATCACATAGAAAATTTTCATAAGTTTCTTGCAATTTAATTGTTCCACTTCGAAAATTACGAAACAACCTAAACGACAAAAATTTAATTTAAAAAAAAATGTTAAATCTTATTTTTTGCCTTACTTTTTAGTCTCAATTTTTTCCATAATTCTAAATTTCCAAATATAAAGTCCCTGAAGCGATTACTTGTAAAAGAGAGATTGATTTCTTGGCTTTTCTCCAAAATTACAACTCTAAGTTTGTCATAGGAAAATTATAAAATTGGAAAAGAAAAATTGCAGAGAATTTCACTTCACATCACTCTGAAGCTTAAAGTTTCTGCTTTAATCTCTATAAATTTCAAATCACCAAAAATATCTGCCCCGAAGCTATAAATCCTAACATGAAAATTGATTTGTTTGCTGTTCTCCAAAACTCCAATTTTAACTTCATCTTTAAAAATTCATAACATTGGAAGAAAAAATTACAGAGAATTCCACTCTGCATCACAGCGAAGCTTAAAGTCTGTACTTTAATCTCCATAAACTTCAAGTTTCCAGAAATAAATCTCTAGAAGTTATATAAATTCCAGGGCGAAAATTGATTTCCTTGCTTCTCCACAACTTTACAGCATTGAGTTTGTCAATAGAAATTCCAAGCACTCAAAAAAAATTGCAGATAATTTCACTTTACGTCACATGGAAAATTACTGCTTCTTTTTTAATCTTTACGAATTTCAAATTTCCAAAATTTGATTTTTTTTAAACGTCAGGTATCGAAACGGTCTTTAACAATCAACATTGGACAGTTGAATCACAAAAAAATTCCATAATTTGCAATTATAATGCTTATAGTATTTTCTTTCAAAATCCAAAATTCCAATTTTCCAGAAATTATTTCCTGGAAACCGTAAATTTTTCCGTAAAACAGGAATTCATGGCTTCTTCTGCAAAAAAAAGCACCGTTCCAAGTTTGCTTTGGACAGGAGTGATAAAAAAATTTGTTTCCTTCATTTTTTAACTGAAATATTTTCCTCTAAATTCCATAAATTGCAACTTTCCCAAAATGACGTCCTGACACGTCTCCCATTGACAAAAAATGTTGTTAAATTTTAATTAAAAACACTTTCCAAGCTTCGGTGTGGTAAAGTAACCAACCGGACTCGTCTCTGGACCCATATTTGTTGTTTTCTTTGACACAAAAGCTACCCGAATATTGACACCCCTTTTGCCAAGTTTTCGGTGCGACGGAGAAAATTCGGCGCAATTCGGACGGAAGCATAAAAAGTATTTGAAAAGTCGGGATATGAAAAATGTGACATTCAACCTTTTCTTCCATACATAACTCTCGTGTGTCCAGTTACTGGGGTATTTCCTTTAAATGAAAACAGTACAAAAGTATAACAGCGGAGCTTTGAAGATTTATGTCCCGTTCTGCTGTACGTATACAAGAATTTTCATCGACGTGTCGTTGTTAACGACTCCGAAGATGGTAAAACAGAAGCAAGAAGAGTGGAGAAGAGAAGGAAAGGGTTTATAGCCCCATTCGCAATTTCACGTCATTTCCTTGTTGCAAGTTACAGCGGTATCCCTTACGACGACGCTGGAAATGCGCTATGCGATGCAGCTTGCAGCCCTCCGTCGTTCCTATGTAATAGGTCACTTATAACTATACGCATCACTCAAATTCCCGTAATAAAGCTACTATAACTAATTTTCGTCTACGACTGTTAATGTAGCTTATGCAAGTCCTTTGTACATACGTAGGTATGTATTACATACCAAGTGCACACAGGAGCCACTCTATTAGAGATGCAAGAGGACTCGTGTAAGGAAACATCATTTTGATATTTATTGTTGGTACAGTTAGCCAACTAATAAAATTAGTAACTGGTAGGAGTAAAATAATGAAATTAGCGGAGTAACGAAATTCAAATATTTATTGTCAACAAAATTAGAGACCGGTAATAGTAAAGACAGTAATAGAAAATTAGTAACAGGATATAAAATTCTAGTACTTGTTTCCAATTTAGAAGAAATAATTGCTAGGCTTGGAGTAGAAACTTTGTATTTGATAATTAAAGTAGTTGGTAAATTTAATTGCGTCCAGTTACTAATACGACTAATTAAGTTTTTCTAATTACTTAATGCTTGTGAAAGAAATTTTTTTAAACGTCAAAAATATTTCCTTTCGAAAAACAAAAGAGAGAGACTAAGTCTTAGTAGAATAAAAATTAGAATCGTCAGTGATTGTTATCTTCTAATTTTCTGAATTTTCGAGGAGCAATTTGTAACTCTGAAGTACTCGGCAAAAAGTAAATCTTTCATTCTTACAAAATTTATAATTTCCAGAAGAGATTCTATCTTTTCAAAATCGTGTCAAGTAGGATTTTCCATGAACTTAAAACTGTACAATTATGAGGAATGATATTTTGCTTTGGAATTAACATGCTACGAATTTTCCCTAAAATTTTCAAACTGAGCTTTAAAAATTAATATCGCTAAAAGAAAAAATGATACAGAATCTTATTTCACGTCCAATAATTTCCAAACTATAATCACTCGAGTTTTTTCACGACCGCCAATAAGACGTCAAAATTTGCACACAGCGCGCCCGTTGTTGCTGATGAAAATGCAACGTTTCTATATTTCTCTTTCCGAAAAAAAAAATCTTTACTCTCGAAAAAAATTTGTACTCAACAAATTTCCAAAACCAGCCAAGAAATATTCTGACTTTACCTATTACGCTACTTTTTCCAGTACGGCTTTAAAAATACATAAGTTTGGAAACGAACTTTGTACGGAGTTCCGTTAAGTGTCATTTTAAACGTAAGAGCCTCTTCTTGAAACCCCATAAATTTGAGATATTCCAAAAATATACCCTCTGATCTACAACTTGTTGAAGGGGAAATATCGGAAAACGATTCTTTCCGCACTGGAGTCTGCAGAAACTGCATTACTTCATTACAAACTTTGCAATAAGAAAAATTGCATTTCTTCATTACGAATTCCAATAAATTTTAATCCCCCGGAAACTGCTGAATATTATGTTAAGGGCAAACATATGCTAAAAAAATTACTTCCTATATTTTCCCAGCTTATATTACACTTCTTCTTTTGTTGAACTTTTAAAAATCCCGTAATACATACCAACCCCATAATTCCTCCTATAATCCGCTCAGAAGTCAGCCACCATTTTTACAAGGATACCGAGAGAAGAAAACACTCCCTCAATGTCTACCGTTCTGGAGTTACATTAGTTTTCTTTCAGTGTAAGAATAAAAGAATGAAACACCTTCTCTTTGTTGAAACTCGAGGTTTTGTAATGAAAAACTTTTGGGTAACTTAACATCCTGAAAAGAAGATTTCAATGAATGTTTTTATGGCTGTGAAACAAAGAAAAAATAACGTCCTGTTTTAGAACTTCCTTCATCCGGACCGTATCTCCTTCCATCTTGCGAAAACGAAACAGTTTTCAGAATTTTTCCCAGAGTTTTATAGATATTTTTGCCAAGGCGAAAAATAAATTGTAGCCCCGAATATTTTTTGTCTATAAAAAAAGGAAAGGAGTAAATAATCATGGAGACTTTACCTTATACCATTTCAAAGCTTAACGCCCCTTTTTTTATTACTGATATTTTCGACCCTCTAAATAGATTTTCATGGCAGGTATAAATTTCAAGAGGAGAAGGCGGTTATTCTGGTTTTCCACGTATCTATACTTTATCAGATGGAACTTTGAGAATTCATAGTTTAGGAAGAAATAATTGCAGAGATTTTGGTTTCACGTCCTTTCAAAGCTTGGAGCCTTAACTGCAGTCATGGTGAATTTGAAAATTCCAAAAATAATTCTTTAAAAGTTGTACATGTTACGGTAAAACAGGATTTTTGTTGGTTTTCCGAAATTATACTTTTGTAGCATCGTTTTTTAAGAAATATGTGACAGTGGAAGGAAAAATCCTACAGGATTTCACTTTATTCCATTTTCAAACTCGGGGTTTCTTCTTTAAGCTCTATAAATTTCAAAGCTCCGAGGATAACTCCCTGCAAGGTATAAATTTTCCACGAACAAAAGATTTCTCGGCTTTTCTAAAAATTACAGACCCTCAAGTTCGAGTTGAAAAATTTGTAACGACGGAAGGGGAAATCGAAGAAAACTCAATTTTACATGATTTTGAAGCTTGGAGCCTCTTCTTTAATCTCTATAAATCTCAAAGTTGCAAGAATAAACCCTTGGAAGCTATAAATTTTCCAGGAACAAAAGATTTCTGGGTTTCACTTGAAATTTACAATGTTTCAAATTCGCCTTCAAAAATTTATAACATTGGAGGGAAAAATCACAGGTAAATGTACTTTTTTCGAATTTCAAGATTTTACTCTCTTCTTTGAACCATAAAAATTTCAAATCGCTGGAACTAATTTTCTGGATGCTGTAAATTATATAGTAAAAAACTATTTTTCGAAACTTTACCGCTTCTATTTTACACATTTTTTAATCTTAGAATTTATTATTCATAATTCTACAAATTTCAAGCTGCCTAATCTAATTGCCTGGATCTGTAAATTAAATAACAAAAAAAATTATTGTGCTTTTCTTCAAAACTACATCAGATCGGGATTGATTTTACAAATTCATGAATTTGGAAGAACAACAGTCCGCGAAAACCATGAAAGGAAAAACAGAAAAAAATACTCGTTATGCTTTTTTCCCTTAAAACCATTTTTTCATTTTAAACTCGCATTCCTTTTTATTTTTAAAGGGGAGAGGACAAATCAGATTTCCTTTTCAAATTCCTGTGAATTCCAAAGCTGTGGAAAGATTTTCCCGGGATATGTAAACTTTGAAACTTTCAAAGTTTTAAAGGGAAATGGATTCCTTTGATATCATTTGTAGTTTAACATTTTCCTGTACTGTAAATATCCTGATAAAGTCAATAATGAGAGAAAAGGAAAAGGGAGAGAGGGTTTTAGTAATTTTCTATAGCTGAAGCTTGGACATTTCTCTCCACTAAAAGGACTAAAATGGTTCTGCACGACGATCCCACGGTGCGATATGAATACGTATAAGGCAATATTAAACTTCGTCATAGGGCTATCCGGGTGCAATACATAGTCGATACTACCATGCTATATATCTCGAACACCCCTTTTATACATAACCAACTTTACTGTATATACAGCTACATGCAGGCAAACCAGCCCTCGTATATGTATACATGCGTATAACGTTAGCTATGCTTCTAACTCAAAGCCGTAACACATTTCCCTCTCGTGTTTCAACATGCAGGACAGTACGGAGGCTTTTAATGCTAAAATATTGCAGGAACACTTTACAATGATCCTATTCTCATCTTTCCCATTTTTGCCACGAAAAAATGTAGCCAGAAAATCTTCCGTAGAATGTTTTCCATCTTTCTTTCCACCTTAATGATCCACGACAAAAGATTCAAAGCTTTAGGGGATTGCAAGCTCCTGCGAGGGACGCGATCCCTTTTTCAATTTTTTTTTTTTGGTACTTCGAAATATATGACACATATTCTAATCTGCAAAGTCGTGAAATAGATTTTTTTCTTTCAATCTTACGAATTTTTGGTACGACTTTGGAAGGAATTGGATAAATTTGGGAAAAACCAAAGAATTCAGAGTTTTAAGGGTAGTAATTACTTTCAAGAAATTTCAAATGGGGTTTCAAGAAGCGACACCGAGCTTTAAAATTATGTAAAACAGGATTCGTTCTATTTTTTTTTCTTCCATTGCTACAAAATTTAGAGTTGAATTTGAAACAGGGCAGTTTTGAGAAGAAGTGAAGAAATTTTCTTACTCTCCATTTTTGAAAATTGAACATTTATAGAGATTGTAATTAGCTATGAATTCGCGTAAGTTAGTATAATTTATGATTTTTTGTCCCAATTTTATGAATTATTAGAAACAAACCTGTAGTTGCCCCATAGAAATACTCAATTTCTATGGAATTTCTAATTTGGTTTCCAGAAACGAATTAAATTTGGATGCTAATAATTTAGAAAATATACAAAAGGGGTTCCCTATTTTAAAATTGCGTAATATAAGATTTTCTATGATTCCTCCCTTTATTGTTACAAATTTTTAGAGACGAATTTATAATACAATTGATAATTCTTTGAAAGAATAAAAACAAAGAAATCTTGACGTTTTTCCTTTAGAACTCCTCGTTTTCTGGGAATTATCTTGAGAACCCTGTAGTTTGACGAAATTGAAAAGCAGAACTCTAAGCTCTAAAAGGATGAAAGGTAGAATTTTCTACGATTTTTTCCTCC
Source organism: Gasteruption jaculator (assembly GCA_949825005.1). NCBI lineage: Eukaryota > Metazoa > Arthropoda > Insecta > Hymenoptera > Gasteruptiidae > Gasteruption > Gasteruption jaculator. Next base: position 8,816,619 of record OX463770.1, read on the forward strand.
GTCGTAATACATTTTTTAAACGAAAATTTCGAATTTTACAGTTTTGAGGAAATTCACAAAGAAAATATTTTATTTTCTACTTTTGGGTTTATAGCTTTTGGGGAATTATATTTAAAACTGATCTTTTTTGCACTCAAAGTTTTCACAGAATTATTTCGAAAAGATTGATATTTCTCGAATCTAAAACATTCAAATATTTCTCTCAATTTTCAAAGTAAAAATAGGGGAAGGCAATAGCAAAATACAGAGAATAAAGCTATTTTATAAGGGAACACGATTGCACATAAAATAACGAGGAACATAATCGTTACAAAGGAAATGAAACTGCTAATTTGATTTTTGTCAAAGGGAAAGGAATCGTATTGATTTTATTACACCGAGAAACATTCCAAGATTGTAGAAACGGAAATTGTGTGACGATAAAGATCATTTTTGGCACATTGCCTGGCGTTAATTCGACCTGCTGCTATTGGGATGCTTACTGTACAAATGAAATATTTTCTTGGCACTTCCTACAGCGCTACTAGTACTTGAGTACATAAGTAACTGCCTGGATAAAGAAGCTTGACTAAGTTGAAGTTGAGAAAAAGAAGGGTAGGAAGGACTATTGCAAAAGAAATGAATGCAAAAAGCTGAAAAATAAAATCGAGAAAGGAATTAAATGTAGTAGCTTTAACGTCACGAATTGCTTTCAGGAAGGGGGAATAGTGTGTGTCGGTGAGAAAAGAAAAAAAAATTTTGTAAAATATTCAATTTTTTGCTTGTTTTAATCATATTTCATTCCCCTGTTTCACATATGTATTTCAGAAAATGTATCGCTAAAAGGTGACATGCGTGGAAAAAAAATTACTTTTGTAGTGTCAAATAAGCAGATTCTGAAAGAAAGTGATGGAATAGTTGGAAAAAGATATAAATCAGCCGGGGGCAAAACAGAAAGAATTTGGAAATGAAAAGATCGAAGGAGAGAAAAAATAACAGAAGAAAAAGGAAGAATAATCGTAGAATGAATACATACAAGGTGTTTCAGATCGATCGTTTCAAAGGTAGACAGTAACACCGTGAAAAATTGGATAGGAAATTTCTTTCTCTACCCATAAGGGAAAAAAGTAGGAATGACGATTGCATAAAATAAAGTAGTAAATGTTGTTAAATATTATAGGTAAGATAAAGAAAGAAAACAAATAAGTTCGTGATTATATTGCAAAAAAATAATGATGTAATACGAAACACGCTAGAAAATAATAATAATTCTTAAAATATATATATCGGGAGTAGAAAAATATAAAAATAACGCTCTTATACATATATAAATATAATTTCTATTTTTTTTATACAAAAAGAAGAAACTTAATACTTAAAATTTAGTTTTTACTTTTTACAACATACTTATCAAGGTAATTTTACTTCATATCTTTTGTACACTTTGTAAAAATATACATAACTTCAAAGCACATTTCTCGTACTATCATTCCGAGACAAATTAAGACTTTTTACAAATAATTAATCAACATAGATAAGAACCCTATATAATAACTTAATCAATCCTTTGCACTTTTTCTCCACGTTTTTTAATGCCAATTATAGAACCATTGCAAACGTTAATTAGTTTTTCTGCAAAATAATTATTTCCTTTTCTGTGACTTTAACTTTTTATTCAATGTTCAATCGAAAATTGCCAACAGTTGGAACTAATAACTTAAACTTTCAAATGGGAAATAAATTTCCAGAATACGTTCAATTAGAAGCAAAACCATTTTCGAAGAACCATACTAAAAAATGAGCTTAAATTCCTTATGGAAAAAAAATCTGAAACATTTTTCAGAAACTAAATTTCAAATAAAAATTCTTCCATCTTCAAAATGTCCCGAAATTATGAAAATACAATTTTAACCTACAAAGTCTAGTTCAAATTCGTTCTTTCGCGTGTATTTTTTCGTGCCTTAGTAATTTCGACCTCGAAATAAAACCTTTACCGCAAACGCTACAAACAAAGGGCTTCTCACCAGTATGAACTCTTTCGTGAACCTTTAAGTGTCCGGATTCGTAATAACTTTTGGAGCAAATATTACACTGGAATTTTTTCTCACCGTTGTGGTACTTTAAATGTCTATTGAGTTCCGGTTTCGATAAAAACGACATATCGCACAACTGACACGGGTGTTCCCGTTTACCAGAATGCTTCTGTACGTGCCTCGATAACTCCGAATTTGTGTAATAACTTTTTCCACAGGTGTTGCACTGAAATCTGCTACCTAACGTGTGCCTTTTCATGTGTATCTTGTAGGACTGAATATTTTGGAAAGTCTTATTACAAACGTTGCAAATGGGTTTGGAATCGGTGTGGGTACCTTTGTGGTACCTCAGCTCTGAACGTTTAAAGAACGTTTTCCCACATTCGTTACAAATAAATTTCTTATCGCTAATTTTATTGTGATTGGTTAGTTCGTGGTGTTTCTTCGAAGTTAAACGAGAGAAACCTTTATGACAGTATTTACATTTGAAAGGTTTTTTCATTGAAAAGTGCAACTTCATATGCAGCGAGTAACTTTCCTTCGACGAAAATATTCGCTTGCAGTCGAAACAAAAGTAAGTCAATTTATCAACGATTTCTAAACTTTTAACGTCATCTATTTGCTTCTCATCGATTTTGTCTATTAATAACTCTTCGTCGACTTCGGAGTTCGTTATCAACGGTTTATTTCTCTTGTTATTGTCGATATTTAAAAAATGTTCCGCGACATGGTTTTTCAATTCTTCTAGTGAATCGAAAGGTTGAAAGCAAAGTTGGCAATTAATATCGTCCAGTTTCAGAGATTCCTCCTCCTCCTCGTGTAGCAATAAATGTTCGGATAAATCCGCGGAGCTGTCGAATGCTTCTGTGCATTGCTTGCATTCATATTTCGTCCATTCCCTAATATTTTCTAGTTTTCTCACATCCTCGATTATCTCCTCGGAAGAGTCTTCAAGAATCGTCTCGTTCGCGTCGCTAACGTTCCAAATCTGTAAAGCGACACATTTTTTAAGTAAAAATTTTGTAAAGTATATATTTGTAAGGGAAATTTCAATTTATTGCAAATGATTTTCATTTTCTAAAAATTAAAATTAAAACTGATCATTTTTCATTTCTCCAAATGACGAATAACTCTAACTTTAAATAAATAAATAATGTTCTCATTCTAGGAACGGTTATTCTTTAAAATAATAAAACCCTCCCCACGCTCTTTCGTATGACGTATTGTCAACCTATATATGAACAGACTTCCTTGATTTAATATATGTACATCCACATTTATTATCGTATTTAATAGAAATTTTCAATTAACACGACTGTTAATTTATTTATTTATTTATTTACACATCAAACAGTCTTCTCTCTTTAGTCCTGATTGTCGATACATTTGAATATATGACATGCAAACGTATTTACATTAAATATGAATTTATTCAGTTCACAGATTCCTTTTACTGTGTCACATCTGATGAGAGTGTTAAAATTTCTTAATCTTTCATGCGTCCGACACTTCAACATTTACAGTTTTGCCGACAGATTAAATTTTCATATCAATTAGATATAAGATAATAATCTGATTTATATTAATTTTCATTTCAAGTAGAACTGGTGACAAAAATAAAATATTTACGCGTATTAAATAAGAGAGCTAATTAAATAAATGCTTTAACAAAAAATCAATCTATGCTAAACCGTTCTAAAATGAAATGTAATTTACCAATGCAACAAAAAATGAAAAATCTTTAATATTAAAATAGAATCTCGTAACAACTCATAAAATAGTAGTATAAAAGCTAATATTTTCTAATGGTTAAAATCATTCATTCGAATTTTACTCTTTTATATCTTCTCCCATCGCAGATTTACTGTAAATTCTGTTGTATTTGGAGAATGAAAAATTTGGAAATGGTCAAAATATTTCTGTAACAAATTTGAATATTTGCTTACCTCAACTCTCCCATCGACAGGTACGAAAATAGTTTTTACAGGTATAAAAGAATTATTATCATTTTCCGAAGAGTTGCTACTTCTTATATGAATTTCTTGGATATTAGAAGTTTCGGGAACTTCTCCTTTTCCGTCCATTTCATCTACTTGTTCTTGCCATGTTTGTAAGTAGGATCTTAAAGTCCTATCCGATACTTCAATGAGTACTCGGAAATCATAGAATTTCTCGACGAGTTGCTTACAAGTCTCGCAAACCAATGTTGGTAAGCCATCTTCAGGTTGGACCTGAATGAATAATTTCAAATTTCTAGTAAATGAAATGTATTACAGGGTGAATCCTATAATAAATAAAGTACATGATATTGGTATGTATTTTGGTGCATGTATTATATTTTCATTCATGTATTTTCCTTATAATAATCAAATTATTATGAATCTATTTCAAATTTTTTTTACTATTTGTACATTTTTATACACAAAATATATGAAGAATACAAGGTTATTCATTTAATATAAGAGGTAGTATCCTCACTTACCAATTCTTAGAAATCATTGAAAAAATATTTAATTAATGAAAATTAGAATTTATAATTAAAATCACAGATCATTGGTATTTGATGTTACTATCGTTCGCACACTGAATTACATTAAATTCCAATCTAAGTAATTATAGTTCCTATGGAAAATCTCATTTTCTTTGGAAATACAATTTATCACAAATTATAGTTATTGTAAAAAGTATATTTCTTATATTTTATAAACAAAGTTTTTAAATCCCTCTCGACCTGATTAAAATCAAACTAAAATTAATAAGCAATATTTTGTTTAAAAATTGTATTTAAATTCTTGGTTATTCTGGGCGGAAAAATATCATAGAATTTATATTTTAAAAAAACTCGATGCTAAAATCCTTTTCTGTAAATATCGATATAAATATTGCAAAATGTATCAGAAAAACTCGCGAACGAGTTCACTCAGGATATAAATAGCAAATAAAGAAAATTACCCGTTTATTTATTTATACGGATGGCAATTGTTGTTGAAACGCAACCAAAATACATACAACACAAACAAAATAACACGAGGAGGTTATGTACGTTACAAACGCAACCCAAATAACACGACTTACTTGAATAACAGCGATCGATGTTATCTTATTAGCCAAGACACAGTTGTCTTCGCTTTCGTCGTCGTTGAAAATTGGGAGCAACAAACCTTCTTGCTTTAGGCACAAACGACAAATATTTCCAAATTTCCCATCGTAAGCTTCAGTCGCCGCCATATTTAGTTTTTATATACACGATACAAACACAAATGCCAAGCAAGACGTGTTCAGAAACATGAGACACTGTGTTCCTTTCTTTCCGTGAAATAAAAAAAGATGGCCTATGGTTCTTTCTTTCTTTACCGCTTCTATTGAATAAAAATATAAAAACGCAATTTTGTAAATTATAAAAATGTTTAAATATTACGTTCGTTTTAACCGGCGCTTAATAATAAAATATCGATAAGCATTTATCCATAATTGGTCTGCGTATATAGACACAGTCAGCTCCAAATATGACGATGATCTTTTATAAATTTAAATAATTCCCGCCGTAATTATCCAATTCCTTCTGATTCCCGCTAAGACGGAGGTAAAACTTCAAATTTAAAAATACAAATTCAATCTTAACAATTATTTTATAAAAACAAAGCAATATTCTGTCTCTTAAATTTATTAAATAACATTATTACTATCGCCACTACTTTTAATAAACAATTAAATAACAACGGTACTTTTTTGATACAGATCTCTCTTTTTTTAAATATTTTAGTCTAGCTTCGAAAAAACTTGTCATAATCTTGTCAGAAACTTTGAGAATTGTTTATAAAAGTTTCTGCATGTTACAAAAATAAATATTTCAAAGAAAATTTAAAGAAGGGTAATTTCTCCTTAGCCGAAAAAATTGCGAATTCTTTGAAACATCGAAGGTCGTTTCGGACAAGGTTCGATGTCATTAACTGCATCTCGGTAACTCTGCCATAATTTTAGTGACTTTAAGCAGACAGTCCCTCCTCCTCTACTGAATTGAGTGTCCTGGACAAGGTAAACGACAAATTGTAATTTTGGCATTTATCAATCTATTATGTGATTTAAAATAGAGGTGACCTAAATACATACTGCTCGATTGATATCACCGATGCAAACCCAAGTGTTACTATTCTTGTTAGTAAATGTAACAGCCCACTTGGAATGGTCGTGTGAACTCTTGAAATTAACATTTCCTTCTTTCAAATTGATCGACTCAATATTGTACACTCTGCAAACACACATTAAAATTAAAATTAGAGGGACATTCATAATATATGCGGTTCACCTAAATCGAAAAGTACAATTGCATTTTTAATTGTTCAATTACATTCAATAAATTCATAATTACTTCGTTCCATTACATTCCGTCGGTAGTCGACCTGCACCATTTAACCAAGTTTCTGCTAAAAGATCCGACTGCAATTGAGGAGCTACAAAATCATCGTACAAATCTGGAAACAATTTTTATTTTAAATTAATAGCACATTTCTCACATTCTATCGGCAATTTTTTTAGAAAAGTTGTATATTCACAAATTTTCAAAATGAGTCACTCACCTTTTTGCCATTTATCGCTTTTCGCAAATGAAATAAATTCCTGAGATTTAATCGATTGGAGGTTAGTTTTTCGATTGAAAGGAGCGTTTTTGATCCTTTTCTGATTAGCAGCCTCAGCTAACGTGGGATACTGACTTTTTAGTGATTCAGGTACATTATTTTTATAAACAATTATTTGATTGTATTTCAACTGTTCCCCAACGACGTCCATCTGTGACTTATCTAAGGAAATGCAGAGGAAACTTTGTCCGTACTGTTTTCCAGACATCGGATAGAAATATTTTCCTTCTGGAATTTCACTTTTCTTGGATTCATCTTTCTTTGTATCGTCGTCATTTTTAATATCATCGGATGATTTCCTTCTGCCCGGTTTTTCACCTATAGTTGTAGCAGGTGGGAAGTTCGGTACACTGTGGATCAACCAAAACCCTTGGTTTTCGTTTGTCATTACCACACCCTTGGCGTGTCCATATTTAGAGCTTCCAGATTTATTTGGCGGTTGATCGTTATAAAGTATCCATAAAAAGGATGAGTTATTATTCTGAAAATGGCGCATTGTTTACATTTGGATAAGACAGAGATATAGACGCAGATATCACATTACTGGAGATAAAAAGTGCAAATCTGGCTATATTAATTTATATCATATCACTTATAAATTAGAATTTGCAAATTGTTTGGATTAGAAACTAAAATAATTTTTCCATATGATTTTAATATTTTCTTAAGAAATTCCAAAGTACTTAAATCCTCCATCATTCCCTCGAATATATTCAAAATATACATTTTCAATACAGTAATTCTCGAGATACTAAATTAATTTTTCGGATTTTTAAATAAACAATTCGTTTAAACATTAATTTTTTCAAGTAAATGTCTAAAAACAAAAATAGGATAATTACAATTCGATATAAAGGATCCAGCGTATGAGCGAGTATGGAATCATCCGCGCTAATATCCTTGGTAGACAATTTCCAACCGGAACTGACGTCATCGCTTGTAATGTATAAATAAGCTACCCCTTTTCTTATCAATGCATTGCTAGTTTCCCTTATTTTTGGTAATTTATACACAATATACCTGTAATTTAATCACACTTTTTTATTATTATTGTCATCATTATTATATTATTCATTATGTTGAAAAATTATTACTAATCCAAATGCGTCAATAAAAGAATTCGTCATCCACGCTTTAAAGATGGAACTTACCAATCTACATTTTTATTGTTTTCGCCTCTGCACTGAACTTCAATTGCACTACTTTTGTGAAACTCGATGCCTATTACAATAAGTACGAGAATTAAAATTAAATACTTCATATTTGAAATTAGTTAAATATATTTTTTTATATAAAATGCGTTGTCAGCTCGAAGTATAATTGCACATCACGGAATGAAGTGTTCGTTTACATCTACTTTTATAAAAGTACTGTTATGTTATTGTATTACCGTCTCTCTTCCATGAATGCTGTATCCAATAGAGTATAGAGTATAGTGTGAGGATAGTTTACACATACTATAGCTACCACATGCTGATTCACGCATCTGTGTAACGATGTGATATATCTAATTCAAAGAGACTTTACTTGAAACTATGAACTTTGATCAGAAATTCACCCACGAGATGGAGAAAATTTCTTCGAAATTGTTTTTTTGTTTCTCTAATACGTTAAATAAAAATGCCTAATATATTGTTATTATAATGTATGTGTTATTATAATATATAATAGTTAACGTAATTGTTAAATAACGTGACGCTAAAGTCATTTCTTTAAAATTTTATTATAATAATTCAAAGATATTGTTTGGGAATGTTAGTTTTGTCACCATATATGGTATTTCCTTTTCACATAATAATCGCATAGAAGGCTCATATAATTCATCGTTCGGAATTTTAAATTTCCCGCCCTTTTCTCCATCGCATTTCTGGTTTTTATATATGTACAGAGGAACATAGAAATAAAATAGAAGTGGAGGAAACCTGTAATTTTAAGATTAATTAATTCCAGAATTCGGAATTTTAAATTTCCCCCTTTTTTTTCTACAACATTTTCTAGTTTTCGCAAACAAAAAACCGAGAGTGAACATTGAAGTCTGAATATTCACAGTAATGCGGTAAAAAAAAGAAGCTTTATTCCAAGAAAACAAACAACTTGGTACCTTGGTCGTAAACAAAAAGGCATTATTACATCGCACAGCGATTCTAAAAATAATCCTGCGGCGTATTTCCATCTCAGAAGAAAAAAAAAACATAATAGTAATCAGCAATAATATCGGCGAAATATAGTAGTGCGGGAAACAGCCACCGGTTGTCGCCACGATCGACCTCGGCATCTCCCCTCTTTCTGCGCATGCGCGGCGGCATTCGACCAGCATTCGCGAGGTCTGGAGAGTGGAGAGAGCGGAGATCTTTGATTCAACTGAACGGAAGAACATATGTTTAAAGAAACCGAGGCATGCGCAGTCGACCGCTTCCGTGACGTACCTAGCCATCTTTCCAGTCAAGTAAAAGTGATTGTTTTTCAACTTTAGTCTTATTTAAAGGAACTTTTTATTAATGTCAGAGCCACAGTCCGCGCTTCTACTACGAAAACAATTAGCAGGTATTTCAAACACACCATTATCGCCTCGGCGTTCATTAATACGAATTAAGATACGCGATTGGGAATTGATGTGTTGCCTCGACCGTGGAATAAATCTCGAGCGACCTCGACACACACTGGTCGCGAAACTTTGCGCTCTCCTTCGTCCTGGCTCATTAATGACTCATAAGAAATTCGCGTCGCATCGGCACGTTGGTCCTCGACTTCGCGGAACGCATCTCCCGACGATATTCTGGCCGATATACGCCCAGATTTGGGCGTGAAAATCAATACGGCCGAGCGAGACGCGTGTGGCTCCCATGGATAACATTAACCTATCATTTCATTTCTCTTTCATCCGACGACTTTCATAACCTTTTTTTCCTTCCTCTCCGCCACTGTCGAGGAAGAAGAAGAAAAAAAAAGAAGGGGAGTCGCAACTGTTTCGAGGAAAACACCTCGGGATGGACCCAGAAATACATTTTCCGCGAGCGTGTTTTCTTGTTTTATTTATAGACACGCCGCTTCTCCTTTTTTCGCAAAAACTTGATGTATCTGCCGTCTCGATGGAAGCGACTAACCTTAAAAAAAAGGAGAAAGAGAGTTTCTTCTTTCTTTCTTTCTCCCTTTCCTTTTTTTTTTTCCTTACGATGTGTGCATACAATATATACGCATGTAGGCATACACGGCACACGGACGAATAAAAAGGCAGAAGAAAGAAAAAAAAAAGAAGATGCATACGCCAACCAAACCGCCACCGCATCGTTTCGTTCTATACCCGAATATCGAAGGTCAACCTCCTTCGCACTGCTCTCCTGTTACGGTGCTATAGGGATCGATGCCCTGCCTTGTAAACTCCTTTTCTCCTTTTTCCCCGTTTTAAACAGTTCCCTTGATTTCTGCCCATATTTTTTGAAGGCCATTAACTTTTTCTTTTGTTATTCGTGCGTTTCTTCTTTTTTTCTTCTCTGTGTGTTCGTTTAACATCCTTTGTAATGAATCAACATTTTCTTATCTGTCTCCATTGTTTTGCGCAAAAAACGCGTGGAACAAATATGATTAATTTCGTTGGGATTAATTCTCTTTTCAGCAAGTGTACGCCAAGATAAGTGTCGACAGACACTTTTGCACGTTTCAATGACTTTTTTTTATTTTGCACGGTTATTTCGCAATTTCTCTATTAATTAATTAGACTCCAGGAACAGGGATCCAGGCCTGCTTAGAGAATTATTTAGAAAGGAGGGAAAGGATTCCTGGGTATTCATTGGAAGCTAATTTGGTGGGAAATGGAAATATTAAAATCTTGTAACATGTTTTTAATAAGTTTTTATTTTTCATTATTCCTGGAAAACTATTTTCTTTCCCTTACCATCTTCGCTTGTGAGCCAAATTTCGTGACAGACTTGAATTATAATAATAGCAGCATCGCAAAACTTGCAAAGTTAGAATGTAAAAAGCATCAGTGAATGAAAAGCAAAGAAATTACAATCCATGTAACTCAATGTATCTTTTCGTTACATGGTATCTGTATTTTTTAATATTTCTTGTGATAAGATTGGTTGACATGCTCCATATATTAAGATATCACATGAAAAAGATCAATGGTATTAATGAACAATGAGTTCTCGTCAATATCGTTCTCTCGAAACTTTTCAATCAGTGGTGCTTACATTCTAAGCGATTTGAATTTTACCATCAATGTAATTCTTTTTTAATTAATGGCCAAGTTTCTCAGGTATTTCGAAATCATGTTTTTAAAAATGTTCAATATCTCTGAAACTCTTTATGTAGTTTCTTACAAATCCTAAAATATTGCAAGCAAGTTTCATAGAATAATATTAACATTATGCCGTCCGGTGGCACCACGTTGGTGCCATGCGAAATTTATCGGTCAAGTGTCAGTGGCACCACGTCGGTGTCGCACATAAAGATTTATACCGGCGCCAAAGGAAAGAATCCCGATCAGACGTGTGGATGGCAAAGTGTTATTTATGATTCAAATAGAAAAAGTAATTGCAAATTTATCGAGAAAATAATGGACTATTTCATTCTAAATGAAGAAACCTATTTTACAAATCTATTATCAAAAATTGATGATTTGTAGAGAAATTTCTAAGCTCCCGATAAAACTCTGTCATTGATTTACTTACTTTATTAAAAACAAATGCTAAAATGGTATTTCGGTGTAATCGAAATAAAAAAGAAATAAATCATTTTTGCATAGGATATATGGTATCATCTTGAGAAGGATATTATACGTTCTCAGAACTAATATATTGAAACTTTTTCTTTTTTATTATAGAATTGAATAAAAACCCAGTAGAAGGGTTTTCGGCAGGCCTCATAGACGATAATGACATATATCGGTGGGAAGTACTCATTATTGGACCTCCGGACACATTGTAGTAGGTTTCAAAATTATTTTATTAAGTAGTATTAAGATCAGCTTTAAGTTTCTCCAACATTATGAAACTTCTGTATTAACTTAATATTACAAATTTTTCTAATCACTTTTTAGTTTATGCAACTTTGAAAAATAATAGATTAGAAAAATTAGAAAGCTCAATTTAGATTATGCTCCACACGTAAATCATAAATATTGGAATTTGTACGTGCTTTTACTAAAAACTGCATAAAATTTCAATATTCCTCGATATTGGAACCCAAAGTATATTCCAATTACCATGCATCTGCTGTATCGTCGTTAAACAGAAACGTTTTGAATTTTACGCTCGCGATTAATTCAATTCGCAGTATCATGAATTCGGTGGTTTTAATCAATTGCCTCAACATTTTAGGCAAACTCGTATAATATTTGGATAAAAGTTTCGACAAAATGTAATAACAATGTTTTTTTGATATTCGATACACCTTCGAGTGTTTTAATTGCATTTCCAAAACAGAATTTACTATTTGCACTAAAATAAAATTACGGAAATATTAGAAATTAAGTAATTGAATATTTTTAGTAAATTAAAATATAGAGACAAAGTTCGAATGGATATTATTACCCTCGGTTTTTGCCTTCATAGTGTTTAAAATATTCAACTAGCCCGAAATATTGTTGCCTCTAATTGTATTTGTATTTTAAGCCGAGGTTCAATATACGTGGATGGTTTTGTATAAATAAGTATAGTACTGTAATCATATTTGTTATGTTACAGAACAGGTAATTAATAACTGTCGCATTTTCACGTTTGCAATATCCATTCGAACCGATGCTATCTCAAATGCCTGCATACGTTAGTGCTGTTGGAGTCTTGAAATATTGCATTACTTGAAATTCGGGCTATGTTAGACTTGTTTTATCGAATCAATGCAAAGCAAGTAATCTTTTAATACATAGAATTGTTCAATTATTTCTGGAAGTTTTGAAAAACTTCTGTCTATTGAAATCATATAAACACGCAGAACTTTTGTGTTCAGTTTACTGTAATGGAAACAAATCGTTGGACTGTTCGCTCTATTGATCGTTTCAAATTTATTTATAAATTATAAACATACTTGAATTTAACCGCTGACATTATCAACCACAGGTGAAATAATCTTTCACTGATAAGAAAGAAAATTATCTCTAATTTTAAAGTACCCGAAACGTAAACAGAAACATTTGGCAGAAGCTCATTTTCCACTGCTGGAAACGTAATAACGGAATAGCCTACAGCGTTATTAAATTAACTTGATAATGAGCATATTTGTATTCCCTGTACAAATGTGAAATTATAAATTAAATACCAGCATATTTTGCTGCTTTTGTTCTTCTAAAGGAAATTTTTGCTCTTTGGGCTTTTAAACAATGTGTTCTTTTATAAATGAATTGAAATTTTGTAAAATGCAATATAGCATTAAAAACAATTTACTCAAACTATTTTCATATAATTAAAGATTATGTATATTTGACATTTCTTAAAATGAACTTCCGTTTGATATTTCATGATCTATAAAATATGATTGCACAGTTCTATAAATTGTTCTGATGCTGCAAGTTACATAAGAGATGATTCGATTTGTTTCGCATTACTGTTAAATTGAAGTGTTTCTAATTTTAGGAAAATTCTAGTTAAATTTTAAATTTAAGTGCTTTTTCGTGTAAATTCAATTACAGCAATCAATTTTTTCACAATATTTTCAAGAGGAAGTAATGAAAAACTGGTAATTCCTCCGTAACAAGAACTTAGATATAGAATTTGCGAGATAATATATTTTAGACACTAATATATTTTTTATTTAAAGATTGCTTACTTTATTAATTCTAATTCTCTTTAAGCCAATATTGATACTACTTATTATCCACAATCAATTACATACACAGATTATTTAATCATAATTTAATTATGTTATTTCTAAATGCAAAAAATGAATAATGTACTGCAAAAACGTATTCAGTCAATGACTTTAAAATGAATAAAAGTACAAGGATTTGTATTATCAATAAATCCACGATTACAAAACAATTGAATGGCTTCTAAATACCAGAATACAGTGTGAAAAAGGCTTCAACTGTGGGATTTATAGATGTTATTACTACGCAACTAGTTATCCCAACATTAAATCCAGTTAAAATTATTTTAAAAAAATAAGCTGAAGCTTTACTGTAAAAATACTTAAAATTACTGTCATTTTTAATGCGCTTGTAACTTTTGAGTGTTAATAATTTTTCAAGGGGTGAATCTGGCGAATACAAATATAGATACAAATTTCGTTCATTTAATGTGTGAGCTCTTAAAATAGTCGTAAATATTAGGCTTGTATTTTTAATTCTAATCCGAATTATTATATTTGAAAAATACCAAATCCAAACCCATTTAAAATTAATATAATAAATTTCAAAGTGATCAGAAAATTTTTGATTTAATGTTTTCTATGTTCGATATTAATTGAAATAAAAATTTTTAGCGAGGGTGGTTTCTTCAAAGCTCATTTACAATTTCCCAAAGAGTATCCACTCAGACCACCGAGAATGAAATTTATCACAGAAATTTGGCATCCGAACAGTAAGTAAACGACCAAAATAACTTTATTTTTCTAAAGTTCAAGGTTTTATCATGGCGTAAAAATAACTTGTCTTATTTCTGCTTTCTTTTCAGTCGAGAAAAATGGAGACGTTTGTATATCGATTCTTCACGAACCTGGGGACGATAAATGGGGGTATGAAAAAGCATCCGAACGATGGTTACCTGTTCACACGGTGGAAACTATACTTATCAGTGTGATTAGTATGCTTGCCGATCCTAATGATGAAAGCCCAGCTAATGTAGATGCCGCCGTAAGTTGCTGGCTGTTAATTTATGTTATTTATTTACATTATTATTTACTTACGTCTTCGAAATGTTAGTGATTTGAATTTTTTACACTGATAAATTCTTTTGGAAGGAATTTTAATTAATAAAGTGGCAAATTTTCGTATATTTCTATTTTTATAAATATAGAAACTTTGACAAATTTACGGAAAGTCAGAAAATTCCAATTTCGACTGAACTTAAAAATACCAATAATATGTTGATATAATACATAATTATATGTTGAACAAATTTGCATTTATTTATTGGTTTAAAATCTATTGTAAGAAGGAAAGTATAGGAACAATGGCAATAACAATCTATGTTTTTTTTTTGCAGAAAGAGTGGAGAGAAAGTTACACGGAATTTAAACGGAAAGTGGCAAGGTGCGTCAGAAAAAGCCAAGAGGAGTGTTTGTAGGGGAAGAACAAATATTCACACGGAAAGACTTATTTAATTCTGGTGAGAAATAAATTTTACTTACTCTATCTGTTGGGGGGGAAGAAAATAAAATAGGCTTTATGGAACAAGGGAGAAAAATAAATTTTTGTTAGCTGGTGAATAATTTCCAAACCAAAAATAGAATTTGTATCTACCTGTGTATTTTTTTTTTCCACGAATTTGATACTTTGAGTAATCTGAAACACGCAAAGGTAGATTTATTTTTTCGGTTTATTTAGGATCAATTGAAAATTTGAAGTTTTGTATTTTTGGATCCTGGAATAGAAAATTATTGCCTCATTTATTTTTCCTTCATAAGCGGAAACTTAAATAGATGCGAGGGAACTCATTTGTTTTTCTTTTAATAAATTACTTGAATTGATTTTCAATTTCTTATGATTTTTGAAAAGATTTGAAAACTAATAATTATTTTTGAAAAAACAGGGAAGCCGTCAGCACTGTAAGACAAAGAGAAATGTTTAGCAGAGAGCTAACGGACGACAGTGCCACTCAAAAAGCGGATTAATAATAACAATTTAAAGAAAAAAATCGTAATAATAATAAACAAAAATGAAAAAAGATGCAAAAATAAAAGTAAAAGTAAACCCGAAAAGACCGAACGATCGACAGACCATTTTCATTCACAAGCCAGGAAATAACGGATACAAACAAAATACAACAGAAATACAGTGAGATAGTTTTTAAATAATGGAAAAATAAATGGATATCAAAGTTTTTTGAAAGGGAGGAAAAGAAGTTACTTCACCAGCTTAAACAAGAAATAAATCAGCAGCAGCAAACAAGAGAAACAAGATCATCAGCAACAGCAGCAGCAGCAACAGCAGCAGCAACAACAACAACAACAACAGCAACTATTACTACTACTTACCACTACTACCCTTTTTTGACGTACGTCGTCCTTCCTTCTTCTTTTTTTCAATAAATCATCGATACGATGAAACAAAAAATTATAAATAAAATGAAAAAAAAAATTGAAAACAGTTCACATTTTACTAAAAATTTAAATATAAATAATGATTGAAAGAACGATTGAAAGATTTGAAATTTTACGAATAATATTTATTACAATTCTTGCGGCAAAATAAGGAAAAAATGAAGATGAAGTAAAACTGAATAACAGTTAGGTGAAAGGAATAATTGATAAAAAGAAAATTTTAAGAAAAATCATCTGTAAGAATATTACATCAATATTAACAGTTATTGTATACATTGATACCCCGCCTTTCCCCTATGTCTGCCCCATTCTCCCGCCACTTTTGAAATTAAGAAATTACTTGTCGTCCTTCAATATAACACAAAATTTCTCATTGTCAGAGAAACGGAAATTTCTGGGATCCCTTTTTCATCGACACATTGGCAGCGAGGGCAAAATTCACTCCCTATACTTTCACGCGAGATTTCCAAAATTTCAAGAGATTTCTTGGACACATTGGTAGACTGAGATCGCAGCCAATGTGTTGAAAAATGATTTAGGATCTTTTTCTCGCTTCTTCCCGCGTTAAACCATACTTTTTCTCCCCGTTCGATTTTAATTCGAATTCTGTCTCCTTTTTTTTCTAATTTAATTTTTATCAATCGAAAAGGAAAAAAAAGATGAATATTGAATAAATTTCTCAACGTCGTTTTCGTATTTTCTTACTTTCGTAAAAATATGTAATGTAATAAAAGCAACAAAAAAATTAAATTGATAATTATAAAGAATGATGAAAAATAATGAAGTTTTTTGTAAAGTCAAATATACACTTAAACATGCAAAATGGAAAACACGAATACAAAAAACTGAATTCAAAGGAAGGAGAAATAAAACTTTTTTTTAAGTGAATTTCATTTTTTTCTTTTATTCAAAAATAGGAAATATCGATGAAAAGGCTTTGAGACCATAATGGAATCTTTGAAAACCGGTACTATTATTTCTGTTCATTGTTTGATCCCAAATGGGTTGAAGAATATTACCGAAAGTTTTAACAGAGATTTCAGATATGTGAAAAGAAAGAGAAACACGCAACACTTGAGATTGATAATTATGAGTAACACGATAAGAGAAACAAAGAAAAGTAAGTAAATCTTTTGCCAAATTAATTATTATTACGTTTGAATTAATTAGAATAAATGAATATCAAATTTTAAACCGATTTTATACCTTTTTATCTCTTACTAGTTTTTTTTTTCAAGCGAGACAATTAATTTTCGAGTTTTTATTTTTATTTAATTGTTATAAGTTCGTTTCACCTTTTATTTAAGTTCAGTGAAGAAAAAAATGTTTTTGGAATCAGCTCAAATCTTGTACAAATTTCTTTAACAGTATAATTCAATATATTATATACTCTCATATGCATCATTTCAATCAGTAGAGGAAATATTTTTTTAACAGAAAGGTGTAAGAAAGATTTTAATTAAGAATTATTTTTTAATTTTTTTTAAATTCCTTTCTTTAGTCACTTTTGGTGGCACAAAATGGAAACATATATCAATTTAATTAACTGTTAATAACAAAAACAAAAGTATAAAAACAATTTGAAGTAACAAAATTTTGTTGACATATTTAAAAAAAGATATAATTTTATTCGTTTATTTCAAGTTATCTTTTTTGTACAATTAGAATTAGTTTTGAATTATTAGGATCGAATATGTGGCGTCCTGAGTCATTAATTTGGAATAAAATCAACTATTTTCCAAAAACAAAAAATGTTTTGATTAAAACGAGACAACCCAAGAAATATTTTTAAAAATCTTTTACTATTAATTGTTGCGATGCGTTGCATGTTTCCGTTTATGATAAGGCACACCCTCATATTTGATCTTAATATTCACAGAAACTTCCCCTGCATTATTTTTACATATGAATTTTTTTCTGCGTTTTATTTCATTATAATTTATGGCAATAGAAATTTTCAATTATAATTGAAGTATATATCGTACTTTTGTTATAATTTTAATCGTTACCTAATATACAGCCATGAGAGCGTTTCTTTTCCCTCTTCCTATGATTTTAGGAAATTTTGATTTTTTTTTGTTAAATACCTATATTTTTAGTCGTTATTCTATACATAGATCATCGTGATGGTTCCTTTCATATACATAGGTATACTTTTTCTTTTGGATTGATATATTTTATAATTTTTGTGATATACAGAGTAATTTTAGAAAACATTTTTTTGTAGTCGTTTTTTTAAACACTTAGAATTTTTTTCTTTTTTATTAAATATCTTTCTTTTATAGTAATACTGAAAAGTTAAGATTACAAAGTGGATCAAGGCTGCCGTATTTTCTACTACTTTTATATATTACAATATTATTTTAAAGGTACGCTAGAAAATTCCTCTTGTAGGAATTTACGACCGTCCAACAATTTTCAGAGATTTTACTTGCTTTGTTCAATCTTAGACCGTCTCAAATTCATACTTCGGTAAGGATTAACAGTAAATTGGAGAAACTCGAACAAAAATGAGGTAAGGGATAATTGAATTAATTAATGATGCTATAATCGACAGGAAATACTTTCAGAATCAGTAACAGATGAAGTCTTTCAACCCTCAGTCAATAATTTAATTAAAGTTGCTATATAGGATCAGCTTGATTTAAATAATAAACTAGAATGATTTTAATTATACAAATTGGGTTGTTAAAATCAATTTTAATAATTCCATCACAATTAAAATTCAGATAAGATTGAATTATTCATCAATTAATAAGTTCATTTGTTTAATTTAGTCACAGAATCTAATTACAGATCCATAATTAGCCTCTTCGTGTCAAAAGATTAGTGAAGTGTTAAATATTTTAAAATAAATAAGTACCCAAACAGTATAATTTTTATGACGAAAAAAATCATTAAACCAATAATAATTGACCTTTACTGTTAATACTGTTATTTATTAATTAATCCGATAACTTTTTTTTAAAAATAGGTACAATTCCGGTTGTTTTCATTTAATAATTTACAGGATACCTCATTTCTGCCCCGATAAAAATTAGTAGCGAAGAGTTCTCTTCTCGTTATAGGATAAAATTGAGAATTTCATATCAAATGAATTTTATCAATCAAATTTTCAAGTCCAGGATAGAAACAATTGTTTTACAATAAGTAACATCTAAAGTCTTTCTTAAATAATAGTTTATAAATAATAACAGGAATAATATTAATAATAATAATAGTAATTACATATACAGTTTTCATTTTATAATGTAATAATACTGTTTCGAAATTTGATGAATGGAGTTTTTTTTATGGGTCGTCTTCCTTTTTTTACAGTATCTTTACGAATTTATAATTACAATAGAGTAGTACGTAGCTAATTGATTTTAATTCTTTATCAAAAGAATTCCATGGATGAGAGAAATTCGTTTAAAAATAAATTATGTTCTTTCTTTCTTTTAAGATAAAACAAATTTTTCTCTGAATTAATGTAAATTCGATGGAATTGAAAATATATTATTATTTAATATTATTATTATTATTATTTATTATTATTTCAATTTTACTAAAATAGTTCTAAATAGTATGATTTTTTGAGGCATTTTTCCTCCAAATTGTTTGTAAACTAAAATGAAAATTTGTTAAGAAATATATGTTTCGAGTAATTTTAAAACAGAATGATGTTAAAATCTGGTAATTTTATATTAACTTCAAAGAGTGACCAGATTCCACGCATCCAGAGAATTCTTTTTTCAGTGCTTTTACAATAATTACAGTATTTTTATATACAAGGTAATTATCCGGTACTTATTTGGACTTAACATTATTTTAAATGACTTATGTACAGGTGTGAGTGATGGTTTAATCAGTTCCATTAGTTTTCCATACAATTTTATCTGCCCCTCTTTTCCTCACCTTCTACATGAAAGTTTGCTTTATTAAATAATATTGTATATACAGTTTTAATAAATATCTTTACCACTATTTTATGTCAATTTGGGATAAAATCGCAGTTAAATCAGTAGCTCTACAATTTCAGAAGACTTTCAGCAAAAAATAACTCTATTGATTATAAAAACTAATAATATTGTACAATAGTTTGGTTTAAAAAATTACATAGTTAAAATTTCATACCTTAGCAAAATAGTAATAATAACAATAATAAAAATTATTATTATTATTTAACTAAATATTGAATTACTAAAAAAACGTAATATTCAACAAGCATTCAGCCTTTCATTTATTAACGATTTTACCCTAAATGCTGTACCAAGAAAAAAAACTTTATTTCAAAGGAAATAAGTTTACCTAAAAGATAATTTTGAGCTCCAAAGGTATTAATTTTGTTGACGGATTTTAACAGTGAATAAGAGATTTCTAATTACAGGGGTAAACAAATTTTCACCAAGGCTACTGTCGCTACTGTGTAAATTGTGTCATATTAATTATAAATTTCAATCACGCTTCAGGTCAGTTTTGTTTTTTGTAGAAAATTAATATGCCCGTGTTATGTTTCAGAAATTTCATATAAAGCAATACAATTTTTTTATTAACTTAGCGCTTTACGTATTGGCAACTAATACAATAATTTTCCAATTAACACCATTAAAAATGATTACCAAAATCACACATGTTTAATTCTTTACACGAAGAATTATACAAAACTTTAGAAGAAATCTAAATCAAATTTAGTTCGCAAAATTACAACGTTATAAAATGGAGTAACAGATTTTGAAATGACAAATTTTTAATAACTTTAATTATTATTACGAGTAATTTTCCATTTCCCAACATTCTCTCGGATTGTTTAAAATAACGAGTAAGTTTTTAGCACATTTTTTTCAATGATGCCATATAATTTTGTCAAATTGTCAGTAAAAGGGTAAAACTGATTTTTAATGGAAATTACGATTGGCTGATCTGTCACCTATTCACCCCAAACAATTTTTTGCGTTATTTTACACTTGCCCAGTCTTTTCTTGGACTTCAAGAAGTTTCCTATATTCGACCGGAAATTCTTGAAATCAGATTTACAAGTTTCGAACGTGACATCAGAAAGAGTTTCCCAACTTTCCGTCTCACGTTCTTAAATTTCTTCTTATATTTATTTCGCACAAGGTATATTTATGGAACATTTATTCTTGCCTTTAATTCTTATAACTTTACCTTAAACTCAACTTCAACTTTCTTTTTATGGAATTAATTTTTCGTTTTGTTCTAAAAAAATCCACCACCTTTACGTAAATATTTCCAAGGGACTTCTGAAGAGAATAAACAATTTCAATAAATCCCTTCAGAAATTGGTAAAAAATATTTGATCACGATTTTAATTTCCAAAAAAGTGTAGTAGCTGCATTTTACTTCCTGCATAGGAACCGAATATCTTTCTTGCAGTTCGGATCACTTCTTTTGGGAGAAAAACTATAATTGCGATGGAGTAAATTTACAATAATATTTATACATTTTATTAGGGAAATTTAGTTGCACGAAATTTTCCATAACCCTGCTTCGAAAAGGTACTATCAAATTGAAAACTATTTTAATATTTTTTAATTTAGTTTGAATGAATTTCTATCTGCATTTCTATTTAATTTCTGATATTTCTTTAGGTTTTTATACTCAAATAATTATACGATTGTGTAATTGTTGAAAAAAATTAGTAACTATTTAAAATTTCGCTTCCCGTTATAATATAAAATTCAAAAAAAATTTTCGTGTCAAATTTTGCCTCAAAATGATTTGAAAATTTGTTTCCTAAAAAATTCGCTACTAATTTTATTTCCTACATAAAGCAAATGAAATTTTTTATACTATCGCTGAAATTTAATAACAATTCGACCCAATGGTAGAATTTCCCACAATTTCTGTAGTACCTTTTCGCTGCTGGCTGCCAAAATTCTATTAAAACAGTAACAAAAAACATCATATAATCTCTCGGTAATAAATCTTCTAGCAATAATAATAGTATTAACAACAATAATATCAATAGCAACAATAAATAAGTTTGTTTAAATCACAGTATCCACAATGTCCCTCTTGTTCCAGCCATTGTGGTGGCTGGAAGTCCTGGAAATCTGACTGGGGCTTCTGGCAGGATAATACACACACGGGCCAGGACTTGCCGGTCTGGCTGTGAGATTCTTTATACTTTGCCGATTGTTACCGTTATTGATGCCATTGGGCAACTGAATGTTGTTGTTGCGATTAATAATAGTGGTATTGGAACGATGCAAGTGACTCTGACGCAAGGAATTTCGCAATTCGATATTCGTCGTGTTCGTGACGATCGACTCGTCGTTCGTCTGAAACTCGGGACTTTCCCTCCCGGGCCCGAAAAATTTCGAACTGCAAAATAGCCGTAAAAAAATCCTCTTAAACTTCCTACCGAAAATCACGTAAATGATGAAGTTCACGCTGCTGTTAATGGTTACTAGTAGATTGCCAGAGTCCACCAACCAGTAAGGCGGCTGGGGGTGGACGAAAGTCTCGTAGATGTTCGATACCAGCGGCAGGATATTACAGATTATAAATACTATCACTACGCATAATAACATCGTGGCTAAGCCTATTTCTCGGCGTTGATGACGGGACAGGTGCTGCAAATCCCGGTTCGCTTTTCTCACCTGAAAAGGAGAAAACGATGGTTAATGCTTTGACGAGTAACTTGTGAGAAAGTTGTACATTTAGATTTTCTCAGGGTGTCCTGCAATTTATGAGGTTTCGAAAATTGGCGGTTTTTGAATTTGGAGAATTTTATACTTGGAGCTTTCGAAATTTGCAGGTTCTGAAATTCGAGGGTGTCCTGGAATTTGTAAGGTTTCGAAAATTGGAGGTTTTTGAATTTGAAGAATTTGTAATTTGGAGCTTCCGAATTTGCAGATTCTGAAATTTGGATGTTTTGAAATTTAGGGGTTCCGAAATATATGCAGACTTTCGAAATTTTGAATTTCTGAAATTTTGAATAACAGATGTGACATTTTCTTCCAAATTATATTCGTAAAAAGTCTTGGTAAATCTCGGAATGAAATTGAAAGGCTTTTGGAAAATTAAAAGCCGGTCAGCTTGACCCTCGAAACCCATATCTCCTACATTTTTTAGTCCTTTAATGGTATTCTGGGGTAAGAGAGAGACTGGAAACCATCAATTTTCGTTTTTGCCTTCCTTTTGCAAAGCGATTCCTTCTTGCTCGGTTGCAATCCTTATAAACCTTGAAGAAATTCACAAGGGGCCACTTTCTACTCCACACCTTTATATTTCTTTCCACCTTATCTCGAAATTCAAGTGAAATACGTGAAGTTAATACTTCAGCACGTTTTATTGCTGAAATAATAGGAAAGTTAATTTAATACAAAAGCTCCTGGTGAAATGCTCCGCGTTCGCGTGGAATTTGTCAGGTGGAAATTCATACGGAAGTTTTACTTTAAAGACATCTGCCAGCTATTTAATATCGTCAGGTACGATATAATCGGAACATTCATACGGAAAATTGTCCTTTGGGCATTGAAACGATAAATTCGATGGATCCTGGAATACAGATGGGAAACCTATTTGATATTAATAATAAATTACTGCTTTCGTACCGGCGAGATTTAGCTTAATGAATAATTATAATACTTCACTCGTAAATGAGATTGCAAAGAATGTGATATTTTTGTACCTTTTGGGAATTCAAGATCCATCGGTTCGATTAATACGATACATTTGTTTTGCGAAATACAAGCAGGTTTAATTAATTAAGTAATTTTTGGTTTCTTTTTCTAGGAATTCGTTCAACTTAATAATTTACGAAGTAATTAATTATTTATAGATTGATAAACCTCTTTTATTTAATGATTACCGATGAATTCATCATGTTACTAATTAATAATTCAAGAAATTGCATTAATGATTCATTTTTTCGGTAATGTAAAATTAGTTTTATTTTTTCAGATTGAAAAAATCAGTCTTGGAATGACCGATCGAATAATATTAATTGAATAATATTAAAAGTGGGTGGAATAAGATTTTGAAAATCCGGCAAGAGCATTTGTATAAATTAATCAACAAATTTATTCTACAAACTGCAAGGAAATTATTTATAATAAAATATTAGTTGTATTATTTTATTACCAACAATAAATAATTGTCTTTATACTGAACAAGTTTCATTAAATTCGAATAAATAAATAGTTTGTAAATCAGACAAATAATCAGAAACTGATGAATTTATAATTATACTTTTTAGTCAATTCAAAAAATAATTTTTTTTCGAAGCGTTTGTGTCCCATATTTGAAATCTTAAAAATACCTTTTGCCATATATATTTTTTTTGGTACAATTTACATCAAAATGAAAAAATAAATTTTCACCCTTCACCTAAGTATATCTATATCGCGTAAAATATATTCTCAAAGCAAATATTTGACTTGCACTTAACACTCCATTGCCCCGGAAATCATTTTCAAAGCTACCGTAAAATTTTGAAAAGAGGCTTTAATACACCTACAGATGTACCTATATAAAAAAGGTAGGGGAACAAAGTGAAGAGGAGGAATTCAAGGTACATTTTAGAATCCCACGAGATTTACTCTGGCAGCGTTAGCGAGAGTTACAGTAAAGCTTCAAAGGCACTTACGAGATTGAAATTGCATTTCTCAAAGAGATGCAATCTTATGTATAGCAATGCCTGCGTATTATGTTTTGAAGAAAGACAAACGGCTTGACGTTTTAATGTTTTTTCCTTGTAAGGAAAAAACCATCAGAAGTTTTGCTCCTTTTTTCTGTTTTTTTTTCGTTAATAAAAACCTTTTTCGGAAGAATTTTAGGAACGGGGCCATTTCTTCTGGGAAAGCAAATGATTTAAAATCAACAATTTATAAATTATTTGATATAGATTAAATTATTTACATTCTCACCAGGTTTGGTATAAAATAAATGTAATAACAATAATAATCATATTACTAAAAATAAAAAAAATAGCTTCCTATGATTTGCTCAATTTTTTCCTAACTTTTCCATTAAAATTCTTTTACAACTAAAATTTGCATAATTTATATTTTAATCAATCGAAAAAAAGTCATTCACATTTTTTACATTTCGCTCCCATGCTATTTTGTATAATCTCAACACAAAAACTACACGAAACGCAAGTAAACGGAAGTTTATCTCCAGTGATAAGAGCGTTTGGTGTAAATTATCTACCCTTTCATAATAAAATAACACCAAATGGTACATTGGCTCGAATTTAACATCGAATGTTTGCACACAGTATGTGTATATTCGTAATCCTTCACCATTCGACTATTTGACGATCAGGATTTAATGATTCTTCGGAGTATAAAATCTCAATTGGAACCTATCCAACTAAGGAATAAAACTTTGAGTGCCCGGATAAAATAGGGGAAGTCACAAGAATAGTGGGATTGTTACAGAGAGCTATGCGTGGGAATAAAGTGGCACTTGGGGTAATTCCTAAAAGCTTTTGCAATATATGTTTGCTGGAAATATTTATTTTGTTTATTGCAATTAAACAAGACGAAGGGAATCAGTTTCCAGGGAAACTAATTTCTTAAGAAGATTCAATGCATCCTGGAAACTGTGCAGAAATCTCCGGTTTACGGAAATCCGGCACTGATTGTGGGAGGAAGTTACTGCACTTACAATTAAAGCCAAACTTTCTGGTTCCTTCCTTGAACTGGTATGACCTCGTTCTTGGTGATTAATTTGTGAAAGGAATTGATAAAATAATCAGGAAATGATTGGTCACTAATTAATTAGTTACTTCATGAATGATTCGAATAATTCTGTTCAGTACAAAGGCAATAGTTCTACTATTAATAATTAATATCAATTAATCCATTGTTTTTTAGAGTAAGGGAATAGTTAATACTAATTAATGGTGTTTTAAATAATTACAATAGTTGAGATTATAATTTTCAAAGTTTACAAATCTGCATTTTTCGAAACGTAATACTCAAACTCGAACAAAACTAAGCTGGGGTGTCTCAAGCCCCAGAAAGGCGGTTTAAGGTAATATTTAAGTACAAGGGTCGCGGAGTAAAGCTCCCTGATACTTATTACTCATATATTAATTATGGTAAACTTTAATTTACTTACTTTATTACTTACCCTTCGATAAATAGCGACGTTGAAAACGATAAGAGATGAAATTGGGAAAACGTTCATTACGAAGAGGTACATCCAATTAACATAAATGCTGATGTAAAGTGTATCCAAACGTAATTGTGTCGGGAAGTAACAGTACACCGTAACGTTATACTCTCCATGAATGCCCGTCGTTAAACCAACTTCCCAAAACCTGGAAAATAATATCGGAATTAATTCAAGCGGAAGACGAGACGTATCAGATTTGCGGATTCCAACTATTGGACGTATTAATGCCGTGGGATACAGGCTGACTCGCAGAACGTGCATTGACAACGAGCAAAAGGAATAAATCGTCAAGATAATAAAAGTCGCCGTTAAAAAAAAAATAAAAATGAGAAAAAAATTTACGAATTTCCTGAAACAAAATTAAAAAGTCTTCCCGTCGCTTGTAATAAAAAAAGGAAATGAAAGAATCAATAATTGAATTTGTGATTTATTTAATGTTCAATCAATGTTTCACGTTCGATGAAAAACTCTATTGCAATCTTCAAAAATAATTTTTTTAGGGCATTCGATAATTTTTTCACGTTAGAAAATTAAATTTTAATGAAAGTTCATACGTCACTTTTGTAAATCAAATTTCTATCGGATTCTTTTGGTATAATAAAAAAAAAATACGATAGTCAACCCGGAAGAGGTCACATCGGTGACGAGAATGACAATTTCCCATCGGTTTATTTTCCTCTTTTCCATTTATGTAATAGATGTTATATACACGTGTCTCTTATATATTATATTTTTTTCCCTATACTTACTTTGGCAAATTGTAGAGAACGGAGAAAACAACGATACAAAATACTGCCAGACGTGCGCGGCCGTATGTACAAAAAGATCTGGCTCTAAGTGGATGGCAAACAGCGATATATCGTTCCAGCGTTACGGTTAATGTTAAATAAACCGTAACCATTTGCGCCATACACGAAAACGGATAAAGGTATCGCAATATCTTTGGATAGACACCGTACACATAATCGAAGAGCAATCCCGTATACGCGTAAATCGCCGGCAAGCCAAATACTAATATCTGCAAACAGACGAGTTACATGTATTCCTATAGATATAGTAAAAAAAATATATATATATTTATGTATAGTAAAAATCCTTAAGTATGTATTTACATGCAAAAAAGGAGACACAATAGAAAAATATGTATCACAAATTACGGTGCAGGAAATTCTGCAGTGCGGAATGCAAATTTTTCAACGTTACTTTAATGCAGAATGGAAATTTTACTTCGTTGGAATACGGTAAAATTTATTTTCTACAATATAAAAGTATTTGTAGCGTCAAATATTTTTTTATGCTGTAGTTCTTTTTATCGTTACCAAGGTTTTTTATTTTATAGTAATTTTATAATAGTAATTTTTTCTGCGCTACTTTTGTTGGATTGCCAAGGTTTTTCTTATTTTATACTAATTTTAGAATAGACATTTTTTATCAATTTTAATTCGTAACAGTATTATTTTGTTACAAATTATTTATAGTTTTCCATTTTTACATTTAAACACAGAATCGTCATTCGGTCGAGAAATTGTAAAATTTGCAACAGTTTCAAAATAGCAAAATCAATCCTTCTTTTCTCCATCTGCCTGGAATATCTTTCACGTCAGCTGACAGATTGTAGCACAATCCGCGAAAAATTGCCTATCAAGTGACTACATTTTCCGTGTCTCCGCGATTTCGAGGTCTGGAGGAAAATAACCCTCGTTCCAGAAAAGCTGCGGCGTTAGACATATGAATCATTTTTCAGAATGGGGTAGAACCCCAGAAATTGCTATCGGTAAGATATATACCGAGTGTCTCATTTAAATGGAAATCCTTAAGTACGTCCGTCATTTCCGAACATAGGAAAAACTTTATTTTTCAGGATGACGTCGGAGAGTTCGAGAGGCCAAAACCGAGAAAAATTTCCTCTGATTCAACTTGGAACCTGCAAAGTTTCTCCATAGGTCCGTAACAAATAAGGAACTTATTTGGGTGTTCCAACTTCAATAGGACACTTTGTATATACACGTCCCAGAAAAGATCATCCTTTTCTTGGGAACCTAATTTCCTCTGCTTTTTCTTCTTCATAAAAAATCTTACGAGTTTAAGAATTTTTTGTAAAAGGAAACTCTGACTTTTCTGGAAATTCTATTTTTTTAATGGAAAATAAAAATGTATCAAGATTATTATTTGTTTAGAAACTGTCATTTCATTTCCCATTTTTTAGTGAAACAATGTTTTTTAGATTTTTACAATTAAGAAAAAAATATGTACAATTAAATTCCGTTCAATTTTACTCTAAAATATTGCAGAATTTACAAAAAATTACGATAAACACATTTATTTATTTTCTGAAACATTCGAATTACTCATAATGCGTAATTGAATGCAATTAAACTGCAGTTTTAAGTTTATGCTGAAGTTTATGCTACAAGGTAGTTTACTTAATTTCTTTAATTTTTGTTAATAATTATCGTTTCAAGTAAATTTTGGATATTTAGAAAATTTAGTTCAATCGGTACAAAAAATTTATTGCCGTGAAATTTTCTGTGTATTACAGAGTTACTGAAAAAAACAGTAATTTATTTTCCGAGACACTTTACTTCAGCACAATGTAAAATTAACTGCAAGGAAGATCCTCCACATTAGCTGAATTTCATGGTACCAGAATGTACTCTGTAATTTCCTCCGTGACGGGAAAATAGACTACTTGGTAGTGACGTAGCTGACGTTCCTAGTACGATACAGTCATAATAGCAAAGAAAAAGAATGACAAATTGGGTCTATGTATCTCTTGTCTCACTTATAAAGCTTAAAAGCTTAGCTAACTGACACATTAATCTTCATGTTGATCCAAGATTTATCGATGAATCCCTCTATGCACACCCGGCGTCTAATGATATTATGCAATTTATATAACTATGAGAGCATGATTGCAATTTTATTTATAACAAATGACGATTTGGTCTTTCCCTTCCTTCACTTTCTACTGCTGAAAATCGTATGAAATTTTGAGGATAATGATATTATCCTACTTTCTCTTTCTCGCTCCAATGGTTGACGTTATATATTTATTTATTTTTTATGTTGCGTAATTTTCTTTTTTTTTCCACAATGAAAAAAGTAGCAAGTATTGCAACGCAAAGAAAAAAAAAACAATTTTTATTATAATATGTTGGAATGATTACGAAAAATTAATTTTATTTTAAATTTATTGTTTTAAGAATTTTTGAAATTCATGAGAGCAAATTATTGGAGAAGATTAAATTTTACAGGTTTTTGGTTTGAGTGTTGTCAAGGAAGGAAAGGAATTTCTTGAATCAGCAAGATGGATTTGCCTAAAGCAAACGGACAGTGTCCGTTTTTAGGATCAGAGACAATTTATGTGAGTCAATAGAGTTTCCGGAAATCAGTAGAACTGAATTTTGCAAGGAAAAGCAAATACCTAGTTTTTCTGCGTGCGGATTTTATCAAATGACTATTGTTTCCATTTATTTGTCATGAAAGTACGAATTTTGAAAACCAATTTTGTAGATTTGGAATTATAACTTAATTTTCGTAATTTTTTCTATTTCACTGGTTCAAAAATCTTAAATAAAAATAAAATATTGGATTTAATGGAAATTCAAAAAAAGGCAAGTGGTTTTTTTTAAACGTATCTTATAAACTGGTTATTAATATTAATTTCCACGTATATCCAAGAAAAGTAACGGATTTTCAGATTGAGAATAAATGAACGGATTTTCCGAGTAATTAAGCTGTTATTGATTCAATAAAGTCGATAAATTAAAGCCAATTCCATTGTTCCATACTTCTACGGAATTGAATTAACGCAAATCTATCCGTTCCATTCAATTACTGCATTTCTATGTGAAGAAAGTGACTCGAAAATCTTTGGTTAAATATTAACACAAAATATCGAATTCCAATTTTGTATCACTAAAAAAAATCAATAATCTGGAAAATAGAAAATAGCAGGTAAGATAAATAAAATAAAATCTTTGAAATTTGAATTTATATTGAATATATTCTTTTCGAATTTCCCAATTCTCGAAAAGGGTGTCAGGAATACACTCTATCTATATTTTTCCTGTACTTACCGACATAATAATTAATACGGTATCACATCTCGCCAGACCAATAAGTAGATAATTAATAGAAGACTTCATTTGCGGCCTCGACAGTATAATCATCGAAATGGCATTGCCGAAAAGTCCGAATAAACTGATGATGTTTAACAAGATCCCATTGGTGATGAACTCGAACAAAACTTTCGTCTCATTAGTGGTGTCGTTTTTTCCACATACGAAATGACTATTTTGCACGATTCCCGTGATTGTTGTCGAAGTTACGTTAAAGATATTATTCAAACCGGTATAATTATCGTCCGGATAGTGGATACTGATAAGATCTGAAGAGTCTAAAGGACTTGTCTCCGTCATTTTTACAGTCAATTACTGGTTTTCTTCCTGCACTCTTTCTTCTTCTTTTTCTTCTTCGATACTGTTTCTGGTTTCCATACACGGAAAGCTTAATTACTTTTCTTATCATGTCACCATCGTCTCATCTTAAAATTCCCAAACTTTTTATACGCGATTTTAATGTCCCACTTTTTCAGTATCTTTCATTTAATAACAATTTTTCGATTTCTTAAGATCTTTTTCTCCATCGGTATCGGAAATGCCGCAAAGACGCTCGTTAAACGGCGCAACGTCATTAAAAGTGTCTTTGACATTCTTCATTTTGTTCAACTATTTGAGTTTAAATTTTTAATTGCATTCACATGTTTATCATTTTTCCTTTAGTTTGGAAATTCACTGGATTTTACGATTTTCAGAATCTTCAAGTGTAGTAATAGTAGTAGTAACAATGTAACGGTGTTTCAACAATGCCATGGTGTTTAAATGACGGCGTCATTGTTGTTCCAAGGAATCTGAAATCAGAAAAATATGGTTTAATTTAAAAAGTGCTTATTACTGGGTCAGTACTGGACTACCATAAAATCCAACAATAAAATAGGAAACTGGTAATTGTTCGAATTACCATAAAAAATGGTGGAAATTAATTCCTAGTTAATAAA
Source organism: Gasteruption jaculator (assembly GCA_949825005.1). NCBI lineage: Eukaryota > Metazoa > Arthropoda > Insecta > Hymenoptera > Gasteruptiidae > Gasteruption > Gasteruption jaculator. The sequence continues at coordinate 8,847,659 of OX463770.1, forward strand.
CTAAATTTTTTTCATTTATTTATTTCGTTAGAATCGAAAGATCCATAAGATCAAATCTGGCTTAATAATGCTATCACAAAAAAAAACGTGGTCCATTACCGGACCGCATTTGCAGATGAATCAGGTCTGCAGACTGTCATAAATTGCAAAAATAAAATAATAAATTAATATTTTAGGAATTACTCTAAGAAATAATGGTGAAAATTAAGAACATATTTAATTACATAATTATCCCGATTTATATATTTATTGATTTACGTCTTGGAACATCTTTGAGCTCAAAAGGACCAAATTTGCACCAGAGTCAGGATTAACCTCCCATAAATTTTAAAAATAGGGGTAAATAGTTGGTATTGTAAGAATCACCATAAATTCCATGTATGGTTGAAATTTATAAAATTCCAGATCTGGGCAAGAACAGCGACAACTACCAACTCCCGATTTTCCAGGCTAGGGTAATCGCGGTCATGAACGTTCGATTTCCAAATGCAACAGAGTAAGTAAATAAATAAACAAATAATGGTCACGAATTCCAACAGAGCCGGTTTTTTTGATTGTACAGAAATGAAAAACACATATTCGATGGTGACTTTCCATTTATATATATGCCATACACTCATTATTGCTCGGTATGGTGCACATATGGTGTTGCAAGGAAGAGCGCATATACACGAAACGTGATCGTTAATTTAATGAGTTACGGTTGAACAAACATTTTGGGTATGTTCGGTCGCGTCACATCAATAATTTTATAGTCACCTCGTTACCGATATATTATTAGCGTTTATGGAATACGTTGCATCCAGGGCACTCTATGAGACTCCTACAATTCAGCCAGCCACTCTACAGGTACTTTCATAAGAAAGGAAACTTTTTCAAGAAGAAAAAACAAACTTATTTTCCCTCTCTCTCTATTTTTTCGAGTTATCTCCTTCATCTTCGTTATACTAATCATTATTGGACATCTTCTTAAGCCTAATCCGATCCGTAAATCACGTAGCCTTGATAAAACTTTCGTTCAGAAGAATACCCCTCTTTCTATTTTTTTCTTCAACATCTAAATATATATTAAGACTTTTTTTCCGAGCTTTTTTCCCTAATCTTATTTTCACCAATATTCCGCATATTATTCTTACATTTTTCTTATAACAGTGCTTTTTGTTTAATTTTTTTTTTTCAACGAAGAATGAGTGTAGGATAAAGGGAGGAAAAAAAATCAACCCTTAGCTGGCCCACTTTGCTAGAATAACATACTTGGCACATTGGCACTTTTCAAATCCTATCAATACAAAAATTCTATCGTATGGAAGCCATTAACTTTTTCAATTTAGGAAAAATTCTGTAATAGCAGTTAGTTTTTGACTGGGAAAAGAAAGGAATCGACGAAAAATTGAAAATTGCTGTAAAATTGATCTTGTAAAATAACGGAATTTCTCGAAAAAGCTTTTTCATTATTTTCCTATCGAATTTCATAAATTGTTTTCCTACGTATTGTTTTGGCAAATAGAGTAGGTTGTAAAAATATAATATGAGGTTATAAAAAAATAATTATTAGTCTGAAAAAAAAATGTCTAGAATTTTATCACCAGAAATATGTTGAAATTGGAGCTGAAGTAGGTTTTACACCCTAGCGGGCCAGAGTAAGGGTTAAAGACGACCCTATTTACGAACACTGTAGGTGGTCGTGTCAAATGACACATCCTGTAGGTGTCCAACACCGTTGATGATGTTTAGCCGATAAATCAAAGCACCCATTTACTCGCGAGTGTGTACGAAAGGCGCGACTCATTGGGAAACGAACAATGGGCGTGCCGGGTGGAAAATCATATCACGAAGGTAAATTATAACGAAAAAGCCATAATCCCCAGAAGTCTCGCTTATCATCGAATTGGGAGCTGATACCGATGCGATACCGTTGCATCTGAATGTGTCGTAGATAAGCGTCTCATTGACTATTTGGCTCTACCCACGCATCGAGTAGCCAAGGAGCCTACGTGTATGTTAATGAGGACCTAATCTGGACCTCGATGGAACCGAGATTTCTATGCTAAATGGACGTTGTGTCCCCTTGCAAGGATCAACCCTCTTCTCGCCCCCTTTCCATTCGAGTAGCTACCCACTGTGTTCGCAACGGTGTAATCTGAGACTCGATAGCCGCAATAATTGGATTGGGGGTTACAATTCTATTGGACTGACTGTGAGGAAAAAGGAATCGTCAAAATAATAGATATTGATGAAAAAAATAGGAAGCATGTGCTCGTGACGTAAACCAACGAAATTGACTGATAAAATAGTAATAATAATTTTAGAGATCTAATATAAGCGGTTTAAATAATTGAAGATGTATTATAATAATTTTTAATAATTTTTAAAAGAATTGTATAGCAAGCGTTTGCGTTTATTATTTTATGTACATTTTTTTTTCAATATTTTTATAATTTTTGTAAGTTTTGTGTTTGCAATATTTTTTTTTATCACGAACGCAATTATACAAATTATTTTCTCAGAGAATTTTCACCCCGTAGGAAATAATTTTTCCAAAAATTAGGCAATTTGAAAATATGCATTTTCGGATTTGAGAAATAATTACCAGAACGATAGTGTCTAGTTACAATTGATAAAAATAAAAATGGCTAATTTTTTCTGTTGTTGTAAAAAGAATTATATAAGAATTGACGCTGCCCCCATCCCTGATATTATTTAATTGTTTGCGTAACACTCAAATGGCAGCGTAGCAACAAACAGACAGAGTAATTTATACCGCTTTCGTTGGTCGTTTTCTAGCGTGTTACAATTTATTATTTAGTTGACATTTCGGTTAGACAAATAACAATAATAACAATGGGAAGAATAATAGTGGGAACGATAATGATAATAATAAGATTAAAGTAGAACGCCTGAAGCGTCACGGGGAAAATCTACTAGCTACTGAAGCAGTTTCGTTGCGGACAGGTGTTCCTTTTATTCTGCTCTTGTGACGTCACATGATAAATCGTGCTTATATTATTTTCGAAATGTTCATTATTCTGAAAACACTGTCGTTTATTTTCGGTACTATCCGCACTTATTTTGGAAACATTTCCGAATATTTGCGGAAAAAATGCTGTTAAAAATTCCGAAAATGTTTTATTTTCAGAGAGATGACGATTACTATGTTTTTCCCTCAAATACAGATATGTACATGTTGGTATATACGAATTCAAAAGGCATGTATTTCTCAGTATGTCAGAATTTCAAGAATTTGTTTGTCACACAAATGTCGAATTCTTGGCAATTTTAATACAGTCGTTGATCAACACTTTTCCCAATAGGATCTATTTTTCAGAAATTTCATTTTCATTTTTTCATCTTCAATAATAGGAATTTGAAAATTTCGAGAAAAAACTTTCCATAAAAATTTGGAAATTATTTATAAATTTGTGACCTTTTAAATTTAGATTGTCAATTTTTAATCTTAAATTTTGTATTTCCTATTTAAAATTAGTTTTAAATAGAATTAATCCAATTTCCATAATTCTTGTAAACTCGTAAATTTGTTTCAATAAATTTGAACTCTTTTCTTTCAACCACGTTTGCTTAAATTTTAATGTTTTTCAAATTTAATATATTTTTCAAAGCTCCAATTTTTTTGAATGTAGATTTTTTCAGCAAAAACCGCAATTATCTTCAGTATTCTTTTCACATTCTTTCACTTTTTAATTTTTAGTTTTTAAAAATCTGGCATTAATAAGCGTCCGAGAAAATTATTGGAAATGCTATAGGTATACTGTGAAATGTCATGCGAATAATTCTTCAAATAACTTCATCTCGAATTAAACATCGCCGGTTTCAAAGGTTCTGTTTAAAAACTTAATTACGAAGGATCCATTTTTGAGACGTTCCCTTTGAGAAGTGGCAGGATTCGTTCTTTGAAGTGCGAGTTTCAAACACTTTCCCTACGAATGTCGGAAGGGAAATTTACAACCGTTTTACGAACTCAATGCTCTTCCCCGGTGTCTTTACTTTTGTTGTTAAAAGTTAATCAGACAAATCTCTTTTTAATTAAGTCGAAAGTATTCTATTGACACCTTCGTTGGTGGATTATAGCAGAAATTGCTGGGAAACAAAGAAAACTTGTGAAAGGAGCGAGGAAAATTAATTGCATTTCTTCTAAAAGGATATGAAAGGAAATGGAGAGAGAAAGCGAAAGAAACGAAAGAAGTGCCTTAAAACACAGAGGAAATTAGTAAAATAAACACAATGTCGTTTATTAATTAAAGAAAAGCCAATTCTTTCCATTCCTTTCCGCCCCGTACCTTAGGTTCCACTTTACTGGCATTTATGACATTTCTTCTTTTTTTTTTCTCTTCGACGTTTAAAATCTGTAACGTATAAGCTAATAAAAAACAGCTCGTTTATGCCAGAAGGGGAAGATTGATGTCAAATATGGCTTGTGTATGGGTACAATAAATTGTAGACATTTAATTATTTTTTTACGTTTATGAACAGCAGCAGTGGAATTAAATTCATGGCGAGCATTGAAATAGAACAGGATTTTGTTGGAAAATGAAACGGCGAAAATGATATCTCAGAAATTCTTTCTACCCTTTTTGTCCGATTCTACCTTGAAATTTATGAAGTTTTGAAAACACATGTTTTATCGACGTGACACTTTTCAGAAGGTTCTTTATGGGAGTTTCCAAAGCCCAAATATTCACTTGGAACTTTTTTGGAACATCAAATTTTCTCTGAATTTTTTTATTTCTCAATAATCGCAAAATCAAATAGCAGTATTTTTAAAAAAAATCCATAAAGTTAGTTGCAATGAAATCCGAGTAATAAATACAGTTATTTCAAATATTCCTACTAAAAATGTGAAAAATAAATAAAAACCAATATTGCATTTCCCTGAAATATACAAAAAAAAATAGAAACAAATATTAGAAGAATTTCAGCGTCATTTGTAATAAAATTTGTGTTTTTTTTTTCCACCTTTGTATTACGTTCGCGTATTTTTTAATATATTTTTTACAGCTCCGAAATTCCAATTTCCAAATTGAGTCGTGCGTAAAATATACGAAGATGATGGTGACGATGCAAAGCGAAGTCGAAAAAGACTCGAACTAAAATAATCCTCGGTTTACTCATCTCCTTCTTATTTTTTGGCACGGTGTCGTTTGCGTCGTGTTTTTAAGTATAAGTGACAACGATCACCAACGACGCGATCATTGTACATACATATATATATTTTTATACAATAACGAATGCTACAAACTAGAAATACCGAGTACCTGTATCAGCAAAAAGTATAGCGACAATGAGCGTCTTATGCTTGATACCTTCGTACAATTGAAAATGTGAGCGTGATTAATTTCGAACTTCCATCTGTATACATTCCCAAGGGAATTATTTTGGACATTGGAAATTTTCAGACTTTCGAGCGGAAATTCAACCTTCAAGGTGGTATCCGAGGAAAATTTCTGTGAGTTCGTCTCTTCCCGATTAAGTAAAGTTTGGGAAATTAATTGTTGTCTCCAATTAAGACTAAAAATTGGAATTCAACAATAGTCAAAAGGGACGACTTTTCTTCGACAATTTTTTTCTGCGGCTTTTTCGGAGAAAAATGACCGCCTGGCGGTGATAAGTAACCGGAGATTTTCCGTATGGCCATTTATTATCAGAATTCGTATAATTACGAGGTTTTATGTTTCACAACGTTATTTATCAGCCGCGAAATTCAGCTTCCGAGCTTCGAAATGAAAGAAGAAAAAAAATACGCTATCATGATATCAAAGTTCCAATGCAAAATTCAAATTAACTTTTCATTTCTTTTCGGATGTTACCCCAATTCGTATCTGCCCTTTGGGGGCGGTAGAACCGCAGTATTCTGTATCACGACATAAAAAGCGACCTAATGATGATATTTGAATATCGATTTTCCGCGATATACAGCAGATGTTACGGTTTGATACTGATGTTATAAATGATTTTTCTTTTCCCAATATTATCCCCGTCTCAGTGTGTGACAGTGAAATATACCCCAGACGGGGCAAAAAGTGCTTCTTTCTTAACAGATAAGAAAGAGTGTCCGTGAATGTATAAAATAATAGCATAAATCCATATTATATCTCCCTCAGGAGATCAGGGGAAAATTTGACATTACGAGAAAAAACTATAAGGTTAACTTCTGATTTTTTTCTTCTTTTTCCAAGTAAATCCGTTTCATCGCGGAACTCACGGATCAACGAGTTTTCTCGTTTCTTCGAGAAATGCTAAGGGTGGCGATTGAGGAAATTCAATTATTTTCAAATTCAATATTTTTTTTTCTACAGAAAAGTGAAAATCACTTTCATTTCCATCCGAGGCAAAAAAAATGATCCATTTATTTTTATTACCGTTAATTTGCATTTTCCGCCTGAATAAATATTGTTAAATAAATAAATTTCAAATGATGATAAATGCCTTTGAGTGAAAAATCTTCATTCCAGTAATTTTAAATTGAAAATTCAGTCTTTATCAGCTAAAAAGCAATTTTGTTACGTACCTTTTGCTTTCATCAAAGAAAAGTATGTAAAGTGGCAATTTCCCCACCAGTTTGTTCCCGGGTCACAATTTGTTCTGGTTTAAATTTGAAAAGGGGGAATCCGTGTATTTCATTATGGGCTGACAGATTCAAAGGAATCCGTTACACGAGAAAATTATGCAGGTGTTTGAAATGTACAAGTTTGAACGAGGAATAAATTTGTGATATGCGGGGATTCAAAGTTGGACAGAAAATCGTGTATAATTTCGGACGGTATAATTTCCGCTGGCGGCGAAGAAGAAGATGAAAGTTTCCAAACAACTTCGCTGCAACTCTAATCGTTGCACACTTTGGTATATTGTTTTAACAGCCCGAGTTTAATAATACCCATAGACGGACACGTTTATGCACTAAATTTCCTCACACTATTCTTTTGATATACATCACTTGATGCCCTTACGTGCAATGGAAAGAAGACACGCAGTGTTTAGGCTCCTGTTAAATCGAGAACTAATTATTGCCACAAATCGGCCTGGAAAATATCTTCATTTCAGTGCAATTTTGCTTTTTTTTTTGCTCTAGACGTGAACGTAAGCAAAAAAAAAACAGGGGAAAAGTCATTTTTATTATATTGTAGAAATTTTTATAATGTGACGAGGCACTTTTATTATTTTGTAACGATTTGTATAATTTGGAAAGCCAAGTTTTGCTAAGATTTAATTAGCTTGCTTACTGAAACTAAATTTTTTGGAATCGTAGAAAGTAAATTTTATAACAATGATAGTTATTTTTAATATAGTATACGTTGTACCAAGTTTTACAAAATTTTACTAAAAAAAATGGGAAAATTTGCGAAAACAGATCGATTATCTCGAATCAATAAAATGAGCCGTTTATTTTGAAAGCGGCCTAAGTCCATTTTTAAAGAGTCATTATATTTCGGCATAAATAATTAGTTTTCAGCAATTTAATTATAAATTTTCGAGTTTTTCATTTTTTTTCAAAAATGGATTTAGGCCACTTTCAAAATAAACGGCTCAAATAAAATGTGGTGTAGGTATGAATTTCTTCGTGCTGGCAGAGAAATTGAATTTTGAATAATTTGTGGTACATTTTACATATTGTTCTAAAGTGGTGGGCATTATTTTTCTTGGACACTCTCTCTTTTCTGCGTAGCTTGGAACCGTCTTGTTCTCAAATTACACATGCAAATTCAAAAACAATAATAACATTATTTATTACTGCGAATATTCACTCTTGATTTTACTTTCCACTTCGTCAAATTTATTTTAATGCATATTTTATTATGAAAATTATGTACAAATCAACTATTTACTATGGCATTTACAAGCCACAAAAATTCCTATATTTTCCCATACGAAATTCCATAAGTATTGTCCAAAACTTAAGAATTTCCAGAACACTCAGCATCCTCCCAACATTTTTCACATTTTTTTCACGTCGAATTTCAAAAATTCGTTTCCCTGAATTTCAATTTCCAATTTCGAAACATTTCAAAAAACTTTTCAATCGCAACTGCAAGTGCCTTAAATTCAGATACATCGCGAACCACTTTTGGCGCAATAAAAAAAATAGTCGAAAACCAAAAAAAAATACTAAAAAAAGTAGGCCAGGTACCAATTAACGATACTGGAGATAGAACGAGAGAAAAAATGTGTGTTTCTCGTGAATGGCTTCGTTAATCAACTTGACCGAGCAATAAAAAAACATTAGGTATCAAAACGGAACTAACTAGACCCGAAAGCGATGAATTTTGATAGGAGAATTACCGTGGCAGTAGCCACGTCGACCCGGACAATTTTTTTTTTGTTTTCACGCGCATTCATGCGCCACAGGTAGAATTCAATTTCCGTGAGGATTAATTCCGCTTGTAGTTGCAACATAAAGCGATAAATTTTCGGAAATTGGGAAACACTTTTCCTCGTTGTCCTCCCTGACAATGTTACAATGGCAAACAACAAGAAACGCGCCGGTAGGGTTGCTATAAATTTGCTGCTTTCCTTTCTTTCTGTCTTCCCGCCATATCCATGAACACCCGGGCTTTATTTGCAGCCGAAATAAGCGTCGGAAAGAGAAAGGAACAAATGTTATAGCAACACACGTGTGCACATTTCCTTAACACCTACCCTGGAAAAGGGGTTCCTTGCAAAAGGGAAGAAGTTAATTTGCTCCGAAAAATGTGGGAGGAAAAGTGATTAAAATTGTAATAGAAGCCGTGATTTTTGGGAATGGGAATGATGATTATCTTTTTTTCCCCTCCTTTTATTAAAGAATTTATGCCCTAGTCAGCTTTGTAACGGAATCCGCATGGTGATGTTATTATTGCATTGCCAAATATTTACGGAATGTATGGAAAGTATGTGGGGAGGTAATATAGGAAATGTTAGTAATTTGATTATTGTTTTGATATCACTAAATTCGTAGCAATAATATTTAGTAAAATGGTATAATTTATATCGAAGTATGTAACACTAATTTTTTCTTTAAATTGTTAATTATGAGTGACTACACCTTTTTAAATTAATTTTTCTGCAGGAATAATGAATTAATTGCAGAAAAATTTGTTTCTACGTCACAGGATGCAATTAGCATTTAGTAAAAATGGAATTGTTCCGATTTTAGTTTAATGCATAAGAGAAAAATGAAAGATTGAATTTATACACCGAGAAAAATGAAGGCACTAATTATTATTAGTTATTAGTTGACTCAATCATGAAAATAGTTGGAGTAACAATAAATAGAGTTGCTATACATTTTTTTCAGTGTAATAATTAGTAGCTGGTAAATTATTTTCCGAGTTTAACCGAAATCGAACTCGCCGCTTTACAGTTCGGAAATTAGTTCTCCAATTTCCTGAACTTCATCTTTACAAACGTTACAATAGCAAAAAAAATTGAGGCGTTAAAAAAACTTCACAAAACTAACTTTTATTATTTAGCAGCCACGAAAATCGAATTTCACTATTTTTTCAGTAATTCGAACATGCTGATAATTAAACTTTTCCATCGTATTGCAAAAATCGCTAGACCCATAGACTTCACTGGGGTATTTATTGACTTTAGCTTTTCTCCATATTCCAATAACCATCAGTTCTTCCAATTCACTGGCTGGGCTGTATCGATATCCTGATTAGGCGCTGATTGTATCAGTAGGGATCTAATCAGATCCCTGATGGAGCCGAGATAGGAAGATACAAATATCCCTTCGCGTGGTTTACCCTCTATCGTGGATTAGAACGATAAAAAGTCCGAATTCACACATACAATAAGGGCTCACGAGGTTGGGGCTTCGGACCAGTAGCAGACATCTACCGAAGAAGCTGCTCTTGTCGAAATAGGGGCGAAGAAGATTAACTTCAACGTCAAGGTATCCCATGGTTTTGTTCATGTGAGTCATGGCCCACCGGTGGACTTTTATTACGCGACGGAGCTTAACCTACTTATGAATGGAGCTTTTGTTTACAGATGGTACGAAAAACCAGGAACTTCAAAAATATCAATTTTGGAATTTTTTTAATAGATAAATTCAGTTAACAAATAAGTAAATGTTTGTTTGAGTTAAATTCCAATGCAAAGTCAAACATAAACGAAATTTATCATATCATGGAGATTGTTGTTATAATTTATTTCAGTGTAAAGAAATTTCATGAATTTGGTAATTGTATTTTAAGTGGAATTTATTTTTTATAATATAAAAAAGTCTTAGATTCCTATTCAAGGGACAAAACTGCATAAATGCAAATTCTAACATTCAGTTTCAGAAGAACACTTGCTACCAACTGAGAAAATTATTAATATTGCAATTTTGGGATATTAAATTTTTCAGATTTTTAAACAGATTTAAAATCAACTCAAGCTTCATCTGCATGCAAGATGCGTCTTTCGTTTGATAGAAGCAGTTGCTGCAGCTCACTTTACTTTTTACGCTGTGGTAGTTACTGATATTTAATAAAATCCTCTTTCTTCTCTACGAACGTTACTGCAGCGTAAGAAAAGATTTATTTTCTAGATTAAAATCACAATAATGAAAAATCTACATTTTTCTGCTACTTCCAAGCGTGTAAAAATACGAAATCTGATAACTGGGGTCTGAAGGAAAATCGCAACTTCGAAAAAAATAAATGATTGATTACTATTGAAAGTTCCAAATTAATAGATATTCCAGCGTTGGATTGACTCAATCCAAGTTACAAGTCACCGCGTATTTAGTCCGCTCTGATAAATCCTCCTTTGGAGGGGAATTGATTTCCAAAAACTTACGAAAACAATGAACTTTCCCCCGATAAACTCGTCGATGAGAGAAACTGCGCACTTTTCAACGTGTAACACTAATCCTTCGCATTCGATGACTCTCGTTTTTTCCACAATTTTGTGCTTTTGTGTTTTCGCACTGTTCGTATCGAAAACGGATAACACCACTTTTTTTTCTCTTTATTCAACCAAAAAATCCAAATGTGGTTAACTTTTCTCTTGCATGAGAAGTAACTTTAATTTAAATCTTTCCCAGTTCTTGCATAATCTTCTCCTTCACGAATCGGAGTAATATTCACATCGTATTTTCTCGGGGTCCTTCTATTTTTTAACAATAAAACATTTATCACTAATATTCAGTAATTTTGTCCGAAATCACAGTAAAGTTTTTCAATCTTCTTCTTTAAACTGTTTTAATCTTACTTAATTTAATAAGATATTTCTTAAGCCCGTTATACGATAGACGATATCCAGTTTCCTCTCCCTCAAGTATATGTACTCCTGAGAAACAGATATTTATGTATATATATGTATATATATCCCTTTAAATCCCTATGGTAACAAGATTATTTTATTCATTTTTCCTCGTTCCATCTTTCATTTTATTATTAATACGATTTTTATTATTATTATTGTTGTTGTCGTTCTTCTTGTTATCATTTTTTTTCCTTATTATTACGTAATTTTCTTTATCTGTAATAATATAGGTTTTAATTTATGTTATTTTTCAACCGGTAGAGAATAACTAGAAAAATTTTGATTTTTTTCACGAATAAAAAAATAAAATATAATTAATTTTCAAGCTTTTGTTTGAAACTATTTACATTCAATTTTCTATCAAAAACCGGGATCGAAAAAAATAGAAGCAGGAAACGAATTTATGAAAAGTTAAAGGAACCCAAAACTTTATGGTCTGAAATTGTTGAGAAAGAGAAAATAATGGGGTAGGAAGTATAAGCAGTGAAAAAAAAATCAGAATACAACGAAGAAGTTTTTCATAAAAATAGGACGAGAGTTCTCCAACTTCCTTGTATACTCGGTGAATTTCAAGTATCTCAACAATTTTGCTTCCCGTTACGAATTTTCTAGGGAGAAGAGTTGGTTCGATCCACCCTTGAAATGGAAGATGACATTTTGGAGCCCCACGTTGGTAGAAATTTTCAACATTGTATAGAAGGATGTAAAAATGCACAGTTGTTCGACTCTCATACATTTTCCAGCTTGAAATTCGAAATATTTGGTTTTTTTAACGATGAGTGTGAAGTAATAAATTTCTTGTTAATTTAACATATTAGCATCGTGTCAGTAGCGGAAGTTATTAGTTATGCTGTTTACCTTTCCAAGAGTAAAGGTACAAAAATGAGAGTAAAATGTATGGATGAAGTTTAACAAATTGAGTTTTCGGTCTGTGAAATTAAAACTGTGAAATTCCCAAAAAATGGTAGAAATTGTTAAGGATCGAAAAAATGTTTCTGAAATTTCTGAAATTGTTCCCTTCGAAATTCTGTTCCTTGATATATATTCCTGCCTAGATTTGACGAATTTAAATAGAGAGAAATATTGTCCTAAATTTTTCTTTATGAAATCGCAATTTAAATTCATTTCGAATGTGTGTAAAATTTGGAAATATCATATATACGAAATTTCATAAAATTGTAATTGAAAAATTTGAAAGATACAAATAAAAGAATAATTTTTAATTAAAATTCCTTCTATGAATTGCTACGTGAGCCAATTACAAATGCATAAAATAATCTGCAAGGTTTGAAACTTCCTTTTAAAAATTTGCAAATTTCTTAATAATTCTCTTTCAATTACTAACAAAATCACCCATTCTTTTTATTCACTGCTATAACACTTGCTAATTAAATTATCAATTTTTAAATTTTCAGAATTCCAGCGAAACGCTATTTGGAAAATTTGGACTGACAAGAAAATCCGACGGAAACTTCGACCATTCGACAGTCTCTCATCTCAATTTCGATCCTGCTATAAATTTCTATCTTTTCACGAGCCGGTAAAAAGCCTGAGATTACGAATGAAAAGGAAACAAAAAGATAATTTGCAAAGTTTTCATAAACGGAAATCAATTATTCTGACAAACACTGTGTCAACTCTTTCCATACTGAACTTCCGCTTTTGTAAGGAAAAGACGATAAATTTGCCAAACGAAATTCTGTAACCGCGTGGAAAGTTCAGGTTTTCCCAAATTAAACCGCACAAGTTGGAGTAACGTCTCTAGTAGACGACAGAAGCCGTTTATTCTACGACAATAGCCTTTTGCTATTTTAATTAAAAGAAATTGCAAAGTATATCGACACTAACCATCAATTTCCGTTCCCCTCTCACCCATTCTTCCCTTTTTTTTTTCATTAAAAAAGGAGATACATTGAAACATTCAATTTAATTTCTTGTTCCTGCTTTCTTAAAAGTCTAATGCGACTATTAAAAGCACCTTCCCTACTCATTATTCTCGTGGTTAATCTCGTAGTGTAGCCGCACATTTGAACACTATAAGTGACATTTAACTGTGTTGTAATGAGGAAGAAAGAGAAACAGACGAGAACGATATTACAACATTTCAGACGATTTAGCACAAGGGTGTTTAATCAACGATTCTTCCAAAAATATATTTCACTTATGTGGTTTCGAAGAAAGAAAGGTGGAACACCCGCAGCGAAAAAAATACAAGATTCCAAGAATTTTCATTCGAATTTGAATCTCTTTAGGAATATTTTTGGGAGCAAATTTTTAAATTTACAAGTAATCGTATTTTTCGTTAATTAATTTTAGAAAAAAATTATACGTCTTATTTTTGATCTTACTTACTAATTGTCATTTTCGTTTACGTAAATTCTTATTTTGGTTTGCGAAGAAATCATAGCTTTTTAGTATTTATATTTTTTATTAATAGAATTAAAATTTTATAAAATACTTTATTTCACGAGTAATCGAATTTTGAAGTTTACGTGTTTAAAGCAAGTTGTATTAATTTTCATGGAATAGAAAACCATCCATGAATTGACAAGTAAATTAATGCGCGACAAATTTTTTAATATCAACATCACTTCCCAAGAAATTTCGAAACGTGTTATTTTTAAGATTTTTCTCTATTTCTAAAATAATCGTATTTTCCGTCAATTAACTTCACGAAGAACTTTTTTTTTACTTTAAATCCGAAAAGTAATTTTTTATTTACGCATTCATTTCAGCTTCCAAAGGAATTGCAATTTTTTAGTAAGTATTTTTTTACTTCATAAATAACCAACTTTGGAAATTTAAAGGTTATCACCGAAGACTCAACAGTTAAATTAATGCACGTCAAACGTTTTCTCACCGGCTTCACTCGCGTCAATTTCCAAGAATCTTGGAAATTTACTATTTTTAAAAAGTTTTACAAATTTATGAACAATTCCATTTATGATTCATTCATTTTACGAAGAAATTATATTTTTTTCACGAACTTTTTATGTTTAGGATAAACCAGATTTAAGATAATCCTATTTTCCATTATATCTATTCCAATTTAAGAAGAAACTTTAATTTTCTTAATATTTCATAAATTTCAAAATTTCAAAATTTAAACATTCAGAACAAAAAAACATATTTTTCTTTTCTGTTTAAATAAATTTCCATGGGATAGGAAACCACTGAATGAACAGTTAAATTATTAACACACGATCAAATTATTACATTTGCATCGATTCCCGAGAAATTTCGAACCCGAGTCAAAACGAATGAGGGAAAATTTTGAGAAGAATCTTCAAGTAATTACTTTATCGAGTGTAATAATTTATCGCATTTGACTGTTCATTTACGGGAGAAGAAACTTTCGACGAATTTACCGGCAAACTTTTGAAAAATTGATTTTTCGCGGAAACAGGTGCGACTTTGAGTTCGGTAACACTGTGAATGACCGCACGGTTGTTTCTTCGTTTGTTCGATACAAATCAAAGAGAGTGAATGAATATCAAGAGGATATCAAGTATTTACGTGAATCGAAAGCGCTTCCGTACGGCACGAAACGCACTAAAAGCACAACTCAACAAATGTAAGAGGGAAGAGACGAGGAACCCCCCGGTTCGAATAGTAGTCAGGGTGTCAAGAATGACCCTGGCAGTGAGTGCCGCCTGCGCGTTGATACTTCTATGCTTAAACTTTGCAGCTTTTACTGGCAGCCAGTGGATGCGAAGTCGCAAGCTTGTTGTTTCGAGACTTTCTTAATACCTGTCGGCAAAAAGTTGCTCACACACTTACGACTGGCCGACAAACAATTCGAGCTGCCGCTACTCAAGAATGGCTATCGCGCGGTTTCATCCCTAATTGCAACAATGCAATAGACAGCAGCTGCCGTTGTTCCATTCGGAGCCAGTCGTGTCCCTTTGTCGCGTTAATTTCTGACGGTTAATTAGCCTTTGTTTAATCTCCCCTAAACGAGAGAGTATTTTTTCTTTTCAACAGTTCTTGTAATAAGGAGCACGAATGTTTTGATCGGCAAATTAGAAATTGAATCAATTGGTTTTTCAATATTCCAAAAAAAACCCCGACGAATTTTGTTCGAAACAATTTTCGTTAAATTCGTAGGAATTTCTGACAAGAAGCTGAGAAGTAGTTAGAGATTTTTAATTTTATGGGGATTTTATCGCATTTGCCGAATTTTGAAATTCGAGATTTTCGAGATTCTTGAAAAATCGGGAATTTGGAAAATTCTTGAATTGGAAAAACTTGCCATCTCGGGCGGGCCAGTATCGTTGCTGATTCAGTTCGTGCAATCAAATGCGTACCACCGGTGGTACGCGCCGGCGTGAACGTGTTAATAAGTTTTTCAATAGCTGACTTTATTTCACAAAACCGAAAATTGTCTTTTTGTTCTTCGGAAATTCTTTTCTGAGAATAGGGAAATTTTGGAAACCTAAAATCTTTGTTTCAAGAAATTATCGAATCTCTTTTGACACCGTATACGTCTTATCAATAACGCATAAAAATAAATACGATAAATCTGTACCACTTTTCTAAACTAATCCTTCAAATTTGATAAATTCTGTTTTGAAAGCTGCATCGTTCCAATTATTTCCAAGCTTCCGTTATCATTGATATCATTAAACTTATCTTCACCGAAATGAAATCGATTAGAGAATAATCCCGCTAAAATGGGATTGCAGAAGCGCGAGAACTGAAGCAGAAAGGAGGAGCTTCCAGCGTTCGACGATTTTCCAATATTTTCAATGCACACTTGCTGCAATATAAGAAATTGCTCGGAGCGAAAACTGCACATACCAATTTCGCAGCTAACAGCTACTCCTACATACAACATTTAAATATTGAACATAAGTATTCAGTTCATGCTCGGTATTCGAACAAACTTTTAATCACTGTATATATAACATTTGTGTAGGATACGTTCGGCAAATGCTCTATCCCAACACGTTTCACCTCTTGAGAAGAATCTCATTAAACTTTCTCATTCGGAGGTAATTTCAACTCGTTTGTTTGCTATTTTTGTCTCGTTTCCAACCATCATATATCTTATTCTGGAAGAAATTTCTGTCGCTCTCGTTACTCGGATCAGCACTAATTGATGACAAGCCAAAGTCAGGGCTGAAAGAGGATTCCAGGAGGTGACTGGTTGAAAAGCAAATTTTCATCCTCTAAGAAATTTGAGGGAGCCTAAGATGTATAATTTCATACTCCCTATATTTACATGCCTTTTGTCTCCTAAAATTATTCATCGATTTGGCAAATGGGACATTTTCTGGTAAATTAAAATATCAAATTTTTGCAGGATAATGGTCAAGTGCTTTTACAAAATTTGGAAATTAAAGCGGTCTTGGAATTTCTATTCTCTAAATTAACTAATTTTAATTTCTCCGTAAATTCTGTAAATTTATGATGTTCCATGATTGAGTCAACTAGAAATTAGATAATTAGTGCTCTCATTTTTTTTTTCGAAGTGTATTTCATTTGGCATCAAACCAAATTTATAAAATTTACCACACTCGGAATTGATATTTTTTTTTATCTCATTCATCCCCATGGTATCTTCTTTTTGCTTAACTTTTACTGCTATCCGGGGAATCTTTAGTAACCCCTCTCTCTAGAAGTGACGCACACAATCAGATATGATAAAAAATCGGAAGCAGACTTTACGATTTACGATAACCATCTTGGTCGTGTTTTCTTTTATTTTATCTCACTCTCCACTATTACCTCCCGTTTCCTTTTGTTTCCGGTTTCATAATTTCCTGTCGCATAAAAATCCTAAACGCGTGCAATGGATACTTTTTGCGTGTATTTATATTAACGTAACGGTATAAATAAATTCTCCCTCGTTCGCTTTATCGTTGCCCTTTAATAACGCATTTATCAACGATACGATCAATCACTTTCCTTCTGAATTTATCAGTTTTCACCACCTCTCGGGCAAAATAGGGATGTTATGGCGAAAAAAAAAATGCTTCGTCTTTTTAGCCACCGCAGTCATCGGGGCAATTTCCAAATTCCGCTTGGCTTCGAAAGCGTTTATGCTCCAATGGCTGGAACGGATAGCGATCGGTTGACACGACACCTGGACACCACGTTCCTGTGAACTTCCCATTCGAGATCAACAAGCGTTTGTTTAACACGTCCGCGACGGGGTGTACCACCGGTGGTACATTTTTCATTATTAAATTCAGGCCCCGTCGTGAACGTGTTAAGCGCAAAAGTAACATGGAGCCTCGCGTTATCATGGAACCTGATGACTTTCGATCGTTTTGTGGAACAAACCTGGCCTTTCTCACCGAGTACCTCGATCAAACGATTCCATTGCCGATCGCAGTCTTATTCTGGTCCAAAACCTTAGAAAAACCCTGGCGTATTTAAGTCGCATCTATTTTTTACAAGTTGGTTTATTTCAAGCGTTACCTTTTTCGACCGGATTAATGCTGACGTTATTTAAAAATAAATGTAACAATGACACGAGGGTATACATAGAAACAAAGATCATTCACTCATCAACTCGGAACTCGGTGTATTTCATATGTAGATTTATCATGTCTTAATACCAAGTCATTCGTGTGAATAAAACGACAATTTCTAGGTCATCAGACATCGTTAAGGGTAATACCGCGCATCCGTTATGGGACATGTTTAAATGTGCGTTCAAGGTTCCCCCATAAAATATCTCGATATATAATTGAACTAAAAATAAAACGGAAGACGAATCGTTTCTATAAACGAACTTCCGATAGGAGGACATCCGGCATAAGCGAGGATAAATAAAAGGCAAACGGAAAACAAATCGTCCTTCCGAGTTTTCGTTTTCCGAGGAGACAATTTTTCAATCTGTCATCTGTCGTCTCTGTTACCTTGTTTTGGTAATTCTCGACGTTTCATTAAATCTTGCTTTAGTTCGAAATTGTATTCGCCTCTGAGAGAGCTCACGCTGGAAAACTGTTTTCAACAATCGAGTGATTGCGGCAAAACAAACATCCCTATATCCCACTCTCGGTTTGTGTATATAGATAGTGTAGTATATATATATGTGTATATAAAGTCTGTTAATTTGAATTTCACGTCACAACAATGTCAATCGAGAAATTCGAATTTCATTCGATCATAATGCACTCATTAGGTGACGAATTTTCTCTCGATGAGGGAGAAATTAACACCAATGGGTGTTATTTAATTAATACACGTATTAATTAATATTTCAGTATTAATGTATTAACAATTTGTATTAATATATATGAGTTAATAAATTAATAATTAATACATTAGTTTAAATATGGGACAGCGAGTTTCCTGCAACAAAAATGGTGACCCAAAATCGAGTATCGATAAAATCAGTGGGATTTTGTATTCGATATTAATTGGAAACGTGGAATTTAAAATTTTCAAGTTGATGAAGATTGGACGTAGAGGGGAAGTTTGCTCAATATAATCATCGACGCTCCGATGCCGATTATGTACGTAAGGGTTGAAAGCTGCGCGTCTTAAAACTTGGCAAGTTACTTGATACGAAAAGTTAAATGGCAAACGACGAAGGTATTAATCTCGAGTCCTTTGATGAAGGGGAAAGCTCCCCTGGAAGCTCCCCGCGAAATTCGTCTTATCGCGGAAACCTTTTTATGTAAAAGAAGTCTTTCCGTACTTGGGGCGTAAAATACTTATGTAAGTTCAATTTTATTTACCCCCTTTGATCAAACGTTAATAATTGCCACGGGGAAAATTTTCACAGAATTGAATATTCATTTCACTGCCACTGACGTCACTTTTAGCAAGAAAAACTCCTTTCAGATATCATAATTTGGTACATTGTATTTAATTCATACCGCCGACATCTATTATTACATTTTTTTAATTACCCGAAATTTTTGAAATCTATATTTAAGTGTAATTTTTGTAAGAAAAATAAAAATTGTTAACTTGGTCTGATTTAAGTTGTATTTAATCAATATCAAAGCCTTGAATCGAAATCACTGAATACAAATACAATTGGATATCGAAAGGAGATCTGGTGCAGAAAATAGGGAGATTGGAAGCACGATCACGAGATCTAGTTTGTCGAAACAAATGATAATTAGTGTCCCATCATTAATGAGATTCGTTTCATGTGTGCTCGAATTATTCGCGCCATCGATTTTCTATCACCTACACACAAACAGAGGAATACCCGTGTATCCTAACGAAATGTGCAACTGGATCGTGCATTTGTGCATCCGCATAAAAATTTGACTTATTTGTGATTTTCCCTCGCTGAGAACTCGGTACTGTAGTGGCGAGAAAAATTCGTAGAGATTTTCTGGGGACTTTCGAAGCCGAAGGGAAATTATGCGAATTGGCTGAAAATTCCTAGTGTTCTTTTGACACCAAATCGGCAAAATTAATTAGCGAAATTCATTTCTAGACTTTTGTTTCAATACAACGACAGAGTCATCTCAAGAGAATGTTTAATTGATACGATAAAAAATTGAAATATGCCAGAAACTTTATTACTTTGGAAGAAAAAATTTCCCAAATATTGATTTCAATTTCTTGTGAAAAAAAAAATATTGTAAAATTCCCCGATTAAAATATATTGTCCCACTAAAAATATTTCGTCAACACAACGTACTCCTGATAAAATTACCAAATTAATGACGTCAATAAACACGCGGATACCACTTTCGCAACTTTCGGGAATAAATTATTGCCAGTTTCGACCGGGTACCATTTTTTGCATTTTCCTATCGACCCTCGGAATCCCCTAAAAGTCTCCTAATTTCTGTAAGAATGTCTATCGGATAATCCTTTCATCCCGGTACGTTTATTCTCCTGCAAAAAAAAAAGCGATTACTCAAAGATCACCAATCATGCGGGTCACAGCTCCTGGAGGAGACTCGCCAGTCAAATTTAATGATGGCGATTTCGTTTCTGGAGGAATTTCCGCAACTCCTCCCTTGAGTAATCGCTTTTGAGCAGCTACTGGGGGGAAGCAATTACTCTTTGCGACGGCATTTATGCCGAGCTCTGTATATCGCAACAATTTGGAGAGTATACACAGATTACAGCGTTTTATCGGAATGCAAATATCGCGATAACAATTGTTAGAACAGCAGACCAAAGTAGAGACAACAGCTTAGTCGAGACACACGTACTGAATATATAATGTATTGTCCGGTTTTCACGTCACGCTTTTACATAAAATAGCTTTTTGAATATGCATACAAATGTATGCGCGTGTGTGTGTGTGTGTGTGGGCTCTCCCTGTTCTCTGTGTGCATGGGAGTTAATTAAGTCCTGAATATATCCTCCTTGGCAACTTTAATAACATTCATTAAAAATAATCGCTGGAATGGAAGGGGAAGGGGGTAATTGACTCCCTCTACATTTAACCGCAATTCCGTCTTTCTGGAATACGGTTGCAATTGTTCTTTGTCGGATTCTCAATTATTTGAATAATAAAGCCTAGCAAAAAGGGATATTGTGTTACACCAATTTCATCCCCCTTTCTAGTTTTTTTTTTTCACGGTTTTTTTTTCTAACGCATTTTTCGTAATCGGTGAAATCACAGAGGGTAACTGCGGGATACAATTGCGAAGGTTAAATAAGGATTTAAATGGCCAGACGAATTTATGTATATACGGTTTCCCTGGAAAAGTTTAATAACGGTCGACGACCCGTTCCTGCTTCAGCGAACGAATTTTCACGCCTGGTCCGGTAGCCGCATGGATAAAAATATAAAAAAAGATTGGATTTTCTGGAAATACTACGCAGTTTTTATCTGGCGAGATTGTAGAGTTATAGTTTTAATTGTATAGAAGCAAATTTCGTTACATTGTAAAATTAATGTGTAATGATGTTTCGTAATTTTTATATGAAAATTTTCTACGGAAAAAGAGGATTTGTTTATGCTAAATTTTTTTCTTTTCAAAGGAATTAACAATAAATTTTTAAAAAACCGTTAATAAATTATCTCGAAACTTCGTAGATTCAAAAATTAAATTTATACCCACCCATTATTATTTCAAATTTGTAATTTTTAATTGGCGTTTCCAAATTTAAGAAAAAATTTCAAAAATTCAGTTTTCGATTGTGTGCGAAACGCATGAAAGCAAAAAAAGAATAAAAATTCATATTGCCTCTAACATTTTTTAATCTAAAGATTTCCTCCCACTTATGATTCGGGCGAACTTTTAATACGAATGACTTCCTCTGGCAATTCGGACGATTTATTCGGGAAACTGATTTATCAGTAAAGTTGTACATTTTATTTTATTCATCCACAAAAATGGATAACTTCGAAGGGCAAGGATGGCGGGGATTTTCGCGAGACGCTCAGAACCTCGAAATTATTTTTCCAATTTATTTCGCGTCCACGAACGCCTATTACAGCGAAAGCTATATATAAGCTTAAAATTCACAGTCCCGGGAACTTATCAGAATTCCGAGTGCGAATTAAGCCCACGACTTTGCCAACTCCTAGACCACCTACGTTCCCCTAAACTTTGCTCATAAATTTCGCCCGGCGAATTTCGCCATCTTCAAAAAATATTCTTTTCCATAAGAAATTGTTGAAACTGCCATTTTCGGTTTCTTAAAAAAATCAGTTTACGTCAATCGTTCCTCGGGGACCCCGTTTCTGCATCCTTTGGCTTGCATCCGCGTGTGAAAAGTATCGAACTGCATACGGCAAAATTTCGTTGCAAGTGAAATGATCAAGGTGACTGCTGAAATTTTGCAAAGGAAATCCAATTGAGGACTGCATGTATGCACAAGTGGTGCATACATGTGTCAGAACCACGTACGCATACCCACTGCAGCAACTACGTGGGTGCAGTGTGGGTGGAGCGTGGTTCTATGACTGCATATAATATGGTTGAAGCTATACGTTGTCGGGGAGTCTGCACATTATCTTTGCTTACGTAGATGCTTTCTTTAGTAATAGCATACGGTAATAGTGGCACAAGTAGTAACTGTATGGTAGTTTCAACGCAAGCAGTCGAGACTTTACATACGAAATGAGGATACAGGTGAACGGAGAGAGAGAGAGAGAGATGAGGAGATAGAATGGTTAATGTTAAATGCTACAATTCCAATATTTCACGTCTACCAGGCATTTTTTTTCAGGTCCTCGTGGCATCCGCATTCATGAAGACCTGTACGAGTCGAGATACGGATGGAAATTTGGAAACAATCTACAGGACGAGTCGCAGCAGCTTCTAAACTTCGGATTCTGCCGAATTGGACCACGTTTCAAACACTATCGGTCGATAGATTACTGGTACTTAATTATTTATTATCAAAAAAATTTGTTTTCACGCGCATCTCTACCTATGGTTCGAATTATCAACATCCCATTTATGGTGAAAAAATTAATTTTCTTACAATAATTAACAAATTTCTGACAAGAATGTTCGATGTTAAGTCCTGAATTCTAGTATCAGCGGGACATGTGGCGCGAATGGACGAGATAATGGAGCAAAATTCTATCCCCACGTTTCCGCTATTCTTTGGCCAATTGAGAACTATCGTCTGAGATTTCAAACTTTCCAAAACTGCACTCCCATTGCACCCAAGCACCGGGAAATGGGAGTCGGATATTTTCACGTTCGTCGTTTCCCTTGAAAGGGGATCGAAAATAACGGAGCAAAAAGCGATGAGGTTCTTAAAAACTTGACGTTCTCGCGAAGCAAGAGCAGCCAGAGACAACGTTCTCTCGCTATCTGCTTTATATAGATCGGAACCAGCACTCGGTTCCAGACAGTCTGGGCTCCAATCTGACTGCGGGCATGAATCACGGAATTCGAGCGAAACAGAGGAGAGGCAAAACGACGGGATTTTAACACCGTTAGGTGCATGTGTGGAACAGCATAAGTTACCGAACCACTAATTTTCGTTCCGGGAATGATATTTTTTGTCCCCACAGGAGCTACTCTGCGTAAATTTACCGTGACCCGCGTGGTCTTCTCATAAAGCTCCGGGAAATGGAGAAAAAAGCGCCGCTCCAACGGAAGATGCATAGTTGCCATGAGTATTCGCGTATATGGAAAAATTACGATGCATTTTTCAGCATTCACTCGAGAATTTGAAAAACAGCGAAAAGGGGAGGAAAAGACCTGAGCGATTTTCGATATTTTCCCGGTGAGTTGGAGGATTTAATCAGGAGGGATCCGGAACCGGTTTGCATCCGGATGACTTCCTTAAATTCGCTCATTCAATTCCGACGCTTCTCTTCCGTGTCGACATATTTTCCGCTTGATACTATTAGAAAAGCGCGTTTCACGCTTCGAGAAGTGTTATGGGGGAGGTCATGGAATTCCTTGAAACGAGGACTCTCGAATTTTCGATCCTTGCGAGTAACACAGGATAAGAGTAGCTACTGGGGATCCTGCCTGTACGTTAACCCTCCTTCCACTTTGCACGTCTTTTGTCAATACGGAAAGGATGGAGAGGAATAGAAAGAGCCTGGAGACGAGCGTGTCCGTCGTCCTATTGAAAAACGAGGTCGAGGATTCTAAATAGTATTCCCTTGTTTCGCTTTATCGGAGGAAATAGGGAAACGGGAAATAGATTCTCAGTTATTTTCTTGGCATTACTTCATTTTGGCGTTTTAGGAGAGAAACGTGGAAAAATGCTCATAAGTCTGCAGGAATGACGTCGACGTCTAGATCCCGAGACGTTGCAGCTGATAAGGGAAAATAGCGCTAAACGGCACGAATTCGATGTGACTTTCGCCGGTTTGAGCTTTTCCACAGCGAATGGGACATTTATTTTCGCTTGTAATGAGATTTACACTGGCACTGAAAGGGTGAAAAGGAGCCAACGGAAGACAGACGTCTCTACGGATGTTTCGGAAAATGTAGCGTGATACTCAGTAGGATGCCAAGTGGGGAAGGGGTCGATCTTTGTCCGTCCAAATTGGGATAATTTTCAGGTCAAGTATATTGTTATTATAACGATTGTAAAAGTTGTGCTGCGAATTTGTAGCGTTCTGGTAATTATTGCCATCATTATTGGTAATTGATAATTAAATGTGTAAGTTTTGGTTGGGAAAATGTACTAATTCTGAGAAAATTCGAGTGATAAACATTTTTGTTAAATTTATTAATTCCTGAAATAATGAAAATACGTTAATAATAATGAAATAATAATGTTAAATAATAATGAAATACGAAATAATGAAAAATTATAATTTTTGCTACGTAGTAAAAATTATAATTTTTGCTACGTTCCTATGCTATAATAATTGTCGAATATTTTACACAATCAATAATCAAGTTACAACTACTGTCGCAAGAGTGCCTTAAATTCTAAAAAATTCTCATCAACAAATTCAAGAAAACTACTACGACGACAAATCTGACAATGGGTATACCTGCAAGAATTAGGTGCTACATTCTCATGATAATCACCAAACGCTATAAAAGTAATTAAGTGGAGCTATTAAAAATGAAAAGTATATTTTTAATCACATTGCACACTTGAACTCTCAGCGTTAAAACATAATTTCTTTCTTTAAGACGGTGTCGGATTTCATTATGGGAGGTATTGTTTAAAGTACCGTAGAGAAACGAAGGGCAAAGTGGTTCTAATAAGAAAAAAAAAACGATGAAAAGAGGAAAAAGTACCAGGAAAGAATGTTCATAGAAAATGAAATCGATAGTTCTTTTTATTGAAGCGAGTCATTAAGCTGAAGCTGCTCGCTGCTGCTACTCTTGTTATGATAACGCCGGGTGCCTTTTTTTCATATTTTTAAAAAAGCTGCAAGAAGTCATTTTCTGTACAACAATAGATCCCATTTCATACCAACTAAATTGGAAAATAACTAGAACAAAGTAAATTCTGCAATAATAGCGAACTCCTCCGTTGTAATGTTTTTCTCCACGGAGGAAAGGCTGCGAGGTACTCTTGAATTTTACGCTGTCTTTACTTATCGTAAGCAACGTTACGTTAATTAATTCAAAATAAAAGAAAAGTCAATTACCAAGTTGAATTAATTCAATTATAAAAACGAGGCCATTGAATAAAAATTGTTGCATTTGTTTAAATGAATCTTCTAATTTATTCTAATTTATTTAATTTCAATTAAATTTTAGTAATTAAACAAGTAATTGATTAAAATAATTTCTGCCATTAAATAGTAAGAATTTCTTCCGATAGAGGTGCTGTCGTCGAAATAGAGACTAATGTCCCCCCACCCTCTATTTACGAGAGGTTGTTTAGTTAAAGTCCACCAATAGGACGAGTCGTGACGAGTCACGTGACCGAAATCATTGAGCTTCACGACTTAGATGTCACTCCTTATCGACTTTATCGCGATAACAGCAGCCTCTGGTGTCGATTTTCGTCGCTAATCTAAAGTCCTTTTTTTGTGTTCCACTTTTGCCGCCGTTACGTTAAATGAGTTCCGTTTCCTTACATGTTCACCGCGTGTTCTACACGTCGGTGAAGCATAGTGATACTGTCGGCTGGTGTTATGCAAACGATGGATTTTAGATGTCCCCAGGGATAACAATCGATCTACTTCTGGTTAGAGTATAGGGAACAAGTTGTAACTCGGAAACGAGGTCATATCGGGTATAGGAACTTTGTTTCCTGTTTTCGGATCCCATAACACTTTCCATACATTAAGAAATTTCCGGTATACGTGAAATATCACCAGTAAATACGAAAGGTGGACCCGTCAACCCGAACTTTTTTTTTTCTTCTAATTGAAAAATTAAGTAACAGTGTAGAAAAATTATTTTTAATAAGACAATCTTACAATATATGAATTTAATTTTTTTCAACCAAAAAAATAAAGTAAGATCGGAGTAGCTTGAAAATTTCCAGAATTTTCTTATAAATAATAATGCTTAATTATTTAAAAAAATTTTAATTATGGTATTAATAATTTACAAAGTTTACTATTAAATCACTATTTTTTTTATAATTCTGTTATTAAAAAATAACTAAATCTTTGATTTCACGAAATTTTTACTTTTCTCGAATTTGAAATAATACGCTTTATATGCATTTTTAAATATGTTTTTCGTAGAATTAACATAATTTAAGAACACGTCTTGTTTCCAAATTCCTCAAAATCTCATGAAACTCCATTAAAGAATTTTCTCAAGTATTGAAAATACCCCATTATTCCCTGATTCGTTTATTTCCTCTCAATTCGGAACACGTTTTCCCTAAAAAAAGAGGTGACATTGGGTCTACCTATTCGATTTCGAACAGAAAAGTGCGAAAAAGAACCAATTTGATTTGCAAAAGGAATGCATATAAAAAGCTCGGGGAGAAAACGAGATTTATTTGCTTTCGAGTTACCGGCATTTTATTTAATATGCAAACAATTCCCACCCTCTCTTTTCTCTTTTTAATCTACCTCGCGTTTGGTGACATCCGTTTTTAAATCTCATACCCACGATTGATAGAAATCGGTATCATTTTCCATAGATTCGCGCATGCGAAATTCGATTTCAACGAAACTCTACATTTTATTCAATTTCCGGAAGGGCCATTTATTTTATAAGTAATCGTTTGTCCGTGAAGAAAGGATCCAAACTGTACCGTTTCGCGCTCGGACGACTCGACCTTTATTATTCATAAGACTGTTTTCGTTTACGTAATTTTTTTATATAACACGTTTATTTTCCAGAATATTGAATTCCGAAATTGTGTCATAAAATTTGATGAAACCTTCGCTCCCCTTTTTTTCCAAACATAAATTCGCCTTTAAAGCGGCGCTCTCCTTTTTTTGACATATACGTCAAAATAAAGCGTCACTCCATAATAAAAAAAAATACGTATAGAAATTTTTCTTTCTTTTGATATAATTTATATATGAAATGCCGGTACATCCGACTGTTTTTTTTTTCTTTTTCTTTGATATTTTCGAAAAGTTCGCTATTATTCTACGTACGATATGTGCAGGACACTATATAAACATATATATATATATATATCTTTTTTTATCAACTCCTTATCACATTCATGCTCTTCACTGGCAGCTCTTTCCCGAAACATTACCATAAAAACACGGAAATTTATCTCTTTACTCATTTTTTTTATACAACAAAAGTTACTCCTGTTCCCACGTCTTTGGCAAGATAAAAGGAAAGGAGATCGCTTCAGACGTTGGAAAAGTGTATATCTATTCTCAGCTATACTTAAACGTCTTATGTGGGGACATTATAAAAGGGACCATTTTCTCGGGATGTTTTGGGCCGATGAAACTCGCAATGTGTGTTGATTTACCGGCAATATATTTTTCATTTCACTTTCCGGAGCATAGAAATTTGAAATTTCCACAAAACTGCAGAAAATGCTTTAAATTTGAAACAGCGCGATTTCGTCCAAGTGCGAAGTGCAACGAGAGACCCAGAGATGCAAGAGCCAAAGGGTGCGTCAATTTAAATTACCCGGGAATGGTACGTAAATTTTAGGAAGATTCCGAGTCGCGAATTTTGGGGTTGCAGCAACAAATTTGTTGGAATTTCCTTGGAAATGGCAAATTTTATTAGATAGAATTTAATAATTGGACACATAATAGTTAAACGAAGAAACTTGTAATGGCACAAACTCGAGGGATTATGCCTTCAGATTTAATCCATCAGGCCCTTAATTAAAATTTGATAGTGATTTGATTGTAAATGAAATTACCATCGCGAAGGAAAGAGACCAATTTGCACCCCTTTGCTGCGTGTCTGCGAGGAAGGGATGGAGACGCAAATATATTATATCTTCCTGCAAGGGAAAACGTGGAATTCAAACGTGGGGAAAAAAAACTAGAATTGCATTGACCCACAATAGTACCTAATTAACGATTAATTAAACTTTCCAGAGCAATTCCGCCACTTGCCACTACTTCCTTGAAAGTTCCAGGAAACTACTGGCAAGAATTTATAAGGTTCCTTGTATATGACTGTATAAATTGAAGAAGTATATATATTATAAAATAATTTTAAAAAAGAAATAGTTTTTACGTTTTCTAGAAGAAATACAATAAATTCGAAAAGGTCTGGACAAAGTTCTTTTTTGTTTTTACTGAAAAAAAAAATTCCCAACGGCAGCAAAACTAAAATTACCCCATAAACATTCTTACACGTATCCTCGAGTTTGGTAAAAGTTGCCAGGAATCTTTTGAAAAACGAGCAGGTGTTTGCGTACGTACGTGTGTGTGTTTACGAAACGCTTAGAAAGTACACACTACAAAGCTGCGGAAGAAAATAGATAGAATGGAATTTAGATGCCATGAATTCCTAAAGTAATGCGGCACGAAGGAAATTCTTCTTTTAAGGAGGACTACATGTCCTCTTCGCTTTCTTATTACGGAAACACCGTGTTCCTGCTGGTATTTTATTTCGTTCTTGATGCCTATCGAGGAAAAAAAGAGTTTTTCTGAAAATAGCTGCCTCATTCCGGCAAAAAAAGGATCTAAACACAATTATGTCCATAAAGTTACAAAAAAATAATTGGACAAAAATAGAAACACGAAGAATTAATTGAATTCGTAACTTTCCCAAAACTCCGGGTCGTGATTATATTTCTTTCACTCACTTCTTTTCCTGGAGGACAAAAATTTGGTAAAATATGGAATATGTGAGCAAAGTTAGGCTTTTGTACTCCAACGCAGTACAGTTTATGGTGTATGTAACTATATTATAGTAAAAGTTGCAATACAATTATTGTTGCGAAAACGTTTACGTCGAACCAACTTCTTACGTATGTTCTATTATGCGTATGATAAAATAGTAACTATACTTTTTTTTTAGATACAATAAGTATTTTAATACATTACACTGTGTCTATACAGACCCCACTGATAAAAATTTCTTTTGGAACTTTCTAACTTTCTCAACTTAAAAAAAAATATGATAGTTGATAATTTTTGTTCCAACATTATTTTATACAATTATAATATTCAGTGCGAACAAAAAAATGTGGAATTTTCTTACAATAAAGAACTAACAACCCAAGGCTGGGGCGTTTCAGACCCCGGTAGTCCAGTTAAGAGGGAATTAAATTTTTTTCCCCTCGATTCCATTTTTAGAACGCAAATCTATCCGTTTCCAATTCACTTCTCGGCCCTATTGATCCTTCGATTTCCGTATAATTTTCGAATACTTCAATTTTCAACAGAATCCCCGCTCACGAAACAAACTTCCATGTAGGTAAACTATTTTCCATACGTGTACATACATAAACGTACAGATAGGTGGATACATCATACACACATGCACGGAATGTACCCAAAAGGGAGTGCGAGGGTGCGCTTATACCTATGCTAGTTCACGCTCTCCTCTCAATACGGCTAGGCTGCTTCGGTTGAATTACCATGAGTTAAATTTCGAGAAAGGATTTCCTCCATCCAAATCCCTAACAAACATTTCTATATACATATATTCTAACTTTACTTAATTGGATCAGAGAGAGCATACGAACGAGAGATGCCCTTTCATGCGCTACCACAGCCACAATGGAACCAACACGTCTCTCGCGTGTAAGTATATGGTAACACGTATGTAAACCCCCAATCATTTTATTACAGCTTACGTAATTACATACCCATATAGTTCTACTTATAAATTACTGCGACCCATTAATCATATTACGGCCCTGTCAATTTATTACGAGGTAGGTAAAAGATCCATACACGCATTTCCGTACACCCAGGGGATTATTCCTTTACCTTAATCCATCAATTCGTTGTTACAAATATTGTCGAGCCATAATTTGGTGCCTTTTATGATTGGCAAGTATGGGAAAAATCAGATAAGAATCGAAAATTCATGGTTTTATATATATTTCCCCGTACAAAAAATATTTTTTTTTAATATGCATTTATTTTATTACAATTATTTGAGATGGAAAAATGAATAAAATTGAAAAATTTATCCAAAAATTTCTATTACAATCGTAATTTTAAAAATGCCGGGAAGTTTGTCACTCAGGAAAGTCGCTAACAACGTGAAAAATTACGAATTAGGGTGTTGGAAAATTTTCTATCTTCGTTTCTTCCCGCTCACGCCTACACGTATCTTATAGAAATTCTAGTAGAAGAAATTCGTGCCATCGTTGTCCCCCGGGCGGAATTTCATGTAGTTTCTTAGAATTTCTATGAAATTATACGTCTACAAATTGGTGAAAAATTTAGAAAACGTTTGAAAAGAGAAACAGCATCTCGCGGTGGTGTGAAAGAACCGTGAAATAAAATAGAAAAGATTCGGGGGCAGGGAAAAAGTATGAGTACGACGATGTCAAGGAAGTGCTACAAATTTCAGCGGAAGTTGCTGCTCGTTTATCACAACTCCTTGCAAAGTCGACCTCATTCAGTTTTCTCTTGAAAACTTGGACATTTTTGCAAGAAAAATCAGACTACCCCTGCATGACCTTTTCTTTCAAAAACACGAAGAAATATTCGTCACAGGGTGGTTCCAACGAAGGATTACGGCGTGTAACCATTTTTTTTTACTGCAAATGGAATATGAAAAAAGTCGTGGGAAATGTTTATTGCATGTACGCATATGTATATATAATTTCGTTATTATTATTTTAGCGAACGAAATACTAGCATCAAAGAGAGCCGGTCTTTCATTATACATACGAGGGAATTTATTTTTGAAGAGAAAATTCAGATTCCGCGAATTTTAAATATTCATAAAGCAAAATCAAATAACGGTAAATTATGGATGAACTTTCAGCTCTGATTTTATTTAAAACAATTTCAAAAGTAAAATGGTTATTGAAAAAACAATGCCGAGTTCCATTAAATCGCCAAGGGTGGAATTAAATTTTTGTAGTTGCAATTGTTATCATTTTTGTAAAAAAAATGGTATTTTTAGAGGGAGTTTTGGCAAAGCAAAAGGTATGTATGTGGATACACACACACTCAAATATATATACTCCTCCTTATTTATAGATACCTTTATCTTCATTGTAATATAAATATGTACAGAAAATCGAACCAAGGAATAAATAAATTTTGAGTACTAAAGGAAAATCACCCTAATGTATATATGTATAATGTACAATGTATAATGTATACATGTGGTATGTCCCGAATGACAATATATAAATACGTTTGCAAACATGTAAGTAGTCCTCCCCAATGTAAATGTAACAAAAAACTTTAAACTGGGTCTCGAATAACCCTTCTTTCCTCCAAAAACGGGTCCATTGAGAAGCAAACAAACCTATACAAAGATTTTGATCCCTGCAAACATATTTTATTCGTATATTAAACATGTGCCTGTGTTTTCATATGCGAAGAAAAGTATCCATGACATTGCGCCAGATCCTTTTACGCGTAATATCCTATAAAAGCATAGGGAAATTTTTGTAGAAACACGTACGTTTGCCTGGATGAAAAGAAAAAGAGTAAATATTTTATTTTACGGCGTCCAACGTTCTTTGAATATTTACATTGTTTCGATACATCTGCGCAGGAGCTTTATCCTTTTTTATTTTTCTTTGTTTGATCATCTCCCTGGCTTCTCTCATAACTATATGAATTTTTCAGGAATTTCCTTTTTAATATCATTTCACCGGCAATTTCTTGATACTTTGCTTTATAAACTTCAAGTTTTTTGTGTAATTTTTGTTTAAACGTTGTAATAATGTCCTTCCCGCCATTTCAATTATTTAGTCTAATTAAAGAAAGATAAATATTAAAATTACCTAATTTTTAGTGTAAGCGAGAAGAAAGATACCACAGGAATGTAAAAATCTCTTGGACAGTGCAAAAAGAAAATTTTATTGTTGCGGCAATTTTGAATTAACAGACTGGTAATTATTATTTTATTTCTCCGTAAAAATTTGAACATCATGGTAATTTTTTTTCACCTAATTTTTAAATGTCGACTAAAATATACTATTTTCTTTATTATATTACTTAAAAATTAATACCTAATTAATTATATTTTATACCTAATTAATTAATTATATATTACTTAAAAATTAATTATATTTTAATACGCTTCGCACCTATAATGGTTTTATAATTGTTAGGTACAAATACCAAAATATATAAATTTTAATAAATATATAAATTTTAAAAAGGAGGAAAAAATTCTTTCCCGAACTTTCATCCCTTAAAATTCTCTTTCCCAATTTCTCTCTGACCTGCCGAGCTTTTCTGGGTCACAATAAAATCTATGCATCCATCCATCTTTCTCTCTCCTTTTGTATTAATTTTTTTAAGCAATTTCTAAGGCACTCAGTTGTCTTTGCTTTGGACTGACTCACACTTATCCGACACACATAATCCATCATACATCCTGATAAGAGATGCTACAATAGGGGGTAGGGACAATAGCAGAAACAACAGGGACATAAATCGAGGAAATCGATTAAAGAGACAGTGTTTGGATTTTCTTGATGCTACAAATTGAATGACGGGTGAAATTTAAAAGTGTCTTGTGACGCTTCCAGAATTTCCAATGACGAATCTTTGGAGAACAGCCCACCAGTACCAGAATTACAATTCGCAACGTACAAGTTTGAAATAAAAAAGTGAATTCTGTAAAGAAGAAAACAAAGTTATTTTTAAGACGACGGCTAATAATGTGATTTCTTAGAATTTACTGGTTGTAATAGAGTCAGTATTCGCTGGAGACAAAGGATTTGGATCGAAGTTGGCTGGAAAAGCTGTAAATAAATCCGTCACGCGCCGGAATTTCGATGGAAGGATTCCAGACTTGTCAAATGAAAAATGCAGGAAAATTTACACGAAGTGGGAATTCTATAAAGAAAAAAATAGGTGACACTTTTGGCGTAGTGTAAAAATTTTAGAAATATTCGAAATTTGTTCATTTTTCAATTTCCATCATTTTTCCACGAAATTTCGATTTAGTTTCTAAAATCTGTAAAATTACTTGATTAAATTTCTAAAAATTGAAATACTAAAAAAATTGTACGATAGAATGCCTATTATTGTAATACTAAAAAGTCACACAAAAATTTTAATTAATTAATTCGACCTTAAATTAATTTCAATTTAAAGTTATTATTTACAAAAATGAACAATTTATTGCTTTTTTTATTTGTTACGAATTTTTATTAATCATATCTAACTCTTGAAGTTCGATTTCAAGTAATTTCAATTTTCAATTTCTTCTTGACTAGTTTCAAAAATCAGAAAATAAAAGTCACTGAAGTTAGTTTCAAAGAATCTAGCATTCATGAAATTCCTCCTTTTCTCGAGAATCCTTCTCCTTTATGCCCTACAGTTTCCAATAACAGCTCTCCTTTCCCGTTTTCATACAAAGTTTTCAATAAAGGGCGAGAGATAATGAAAGAAATAATTCGTGGAATTAAAAAATCTTATGGTTTTCTTTTCTTCTCTATCCCCCTTTCCCTTCTTCTCCCTTAGCCCATTCTTTTGAACGGTACATAAAGTCTCTTCGACCCGACGTTTCCTTTCTTTTACAACCCTCCGAGGATTTGATCTAGTAAGATTTCATCCCTTGGGCTTTTCTCGATTAAGTCTTATCCGCCATCCCTTGAAACTAATTGAGGAACGCAAGACTGCTTTCTTCTCTATGTAAGAACGTGAAGGTATGGAATTAAAACAATGATGGTTACCTTTCTCTTTTTTATTTCGCCTAGTTCTTTTTATCAAATATTAGTATCTTTATTTCTACTCACAAAGTATTATGTATATATACGGTATTAGTTATTTATACAAATAACGTAGTTGCTCAAAGCTAGTGACCCAGTTTCGGATCTCGAATAGAATAATGGCGATTCATTCCCGTTAAAAAATTATTTCCTTGCTTGTGCGCCCTCGAAATGAATTGGGATAATCGCAACAACGACCAAAATTTATTGTTGCTCCCAGAGAGGCACAATTTTTTATAAATTTATTATTGCATCAATAACTTCGTTATGAATTTTAGGATCTTATTTGTTTCCGAGAAATTTTAGATAAACAAAAAATTATTTAGACCAATTATTACTACACCTTTTATTAATATATTATTATTTGGTAAGTGTAAAAAACAAATAATAGTGTGTTCAACGGTATATTATTATATTTAAAAAAAAGGAGATTCTAAAATTCGTGATTTAATACAGTCAAAAATTAAACAATAAAAAAATATGATTACCTATTATTTTTGCTAATTATATATAAAATATTAATTAAGAAACTAAATGGTCTAAATAGGAACCAACAACGGGATAAATAATTACATATAAATTACCAATTAAGTGTACTGGTATTATTATTACTATTATTTTTACAGACACTATTATGATTATTGACGAAAAAGGCGATGTTCCTCAAAATGAAAAGCATCAAGTACCAGAGCGATATTTCTCGAAAAATTGGCAGGAAGACAAATTTCCCATTTTTCAATCGTCGAAGTTGAAAAATTAACGCGTTCCAGGCAGAAGGTGAAAACGGCTGGAAGTAATGAATATATACTTACATATAGAGATATACGTAAATGATTTCCATACAATTGGTTAAATAGATTTAGGTGGCATAAACTTTGACCCCAATCTACCCCCTTTTTTGAACCCCATTCTTCTGGAAGAGGTAAAAAAGGAACTTAACAAATGTCGCAGACAACTGGGAGCCAGAAATGCCGCAGTACTAGGTATGTACAATATTTCTCGGTCTACGTGTATCTATATACTCGGTAAACTCTTATCTTTCGCAAGAAACGCCGTTGCCGGGACAATATCCACCCACTTGTAAAGATATTCCTTCTATTCCAGCATCCAGCGCGCTTCCTTTGTAGGAAAGAACGCCATGGAAATTAATCCCTTGTGACAACCATGTACATACTTACACGCTGTGCTATTTGGAGCTCGAACGTTCATCGCAGAACTCACAAAAGCTCAGCAACCCCCCCGCGTTTCTACTTCGAAGCATCATTCACTGTCAAAATATCCCAGCTCCTTAGGTCCATTTTCATAACAACCTCTCATCTACGTTCTGGTGCCTAATGGTAGATCTTTTTTTTTCAATGGATCGAACCATTAGCGTCTCCTGTATGCACTCCCCATTTCGTCCGTTCGAGCTACGTGTCCCGATCAGTGCAGATTTTGGGATTTAATAATGCGGCCTAAATATTTTAATAACTAGAAATTTCAGTAACAATTATTTTTTTATTATCAATGGAATATTAAAAATTACAAAGAGATTGGAAAAACTTAGAAAAATATTCATAAAGAATTACAACATATATTTTCTTAAAATTTATTTATATTTTTTATTAATTCGATTTTATTTAATTTTATGGTATATAAAATTTTGTAATAGCACAAAATCCATAGAAATTCGTATTTAAATTACGGGAAAGGAGGAATTAATTATGGAAACCGTATTTTTGCCAGCAATAAAAATGCAATTTAGGTGGAAGGGTGAAATCTGCAAAATGTAAGAAACGGACAAATGTTCCTTCCATATATTCATACGATTTCAGATATGCATGAGAAATAAATAAAAAGTGTATCCACACATACGCTTATACAGAAATGAATAGGAAGAAGAGAAATGTGCATTCTGCGGCTTTACTTCATACGGTACAGCTTCTATACAATATGCATTCCTCTTATCCTCTTTCCTATCATTTCTATTTCGACATTGCAGAATGCCGGCATGGAATGACGCAGGAAGACTAACAGTTTTATGCATTCTTCAGCAAGCAACAAGAGTATACGGGAATTAGCTTCTCCGTAACTAACCCAAAAGCTCGAAAGCTCGCCTGCATTTAGAGAAATTTATACCCAAGCGACTGAAATTTGCTTTTCAGAGTACAGAAATGATACGGACTTACTCATATATATTGTCAATGAATTCTGCTGTCTTTGAATCGAAAAAAAATAAAATGTCAAGTATTTATAAAATTATCACAATAATGATTTTATCAATTTCATGTAATTTGGAAAAAAAAATTTTACTATATTTTCGTAAAATTTGCTAGGGTCTGAAATTTTTCAGATATTTTGGCAAGATAAGACAAATTTCTACTTTTCATATATCAACTAAAAAATCATGTATTCAAATTTTAATACAGTTTTCGGAAATTTCAATTTTTTTAATCTACAATTTTCATTATAAAATCAATAATTTTCAAAACAAGTGAAACTTTTGGAATCGAAAATATTGGTTAAACAATTGTGGGAAAAAACTTTTTTTTTTAAATCAATTATTAAATCAATTATTATTATACCAAATTTAAGTAAAACTTTCGGTATCTTCAAAAACCAAAGCAGCTTTTGTAAAAAAATTTCGTGTTTACATTTTAGTGACCTTTTGTTTCGAAATTGTCAACCTTAATTTGAATTTACTTTCTTATCAAATTACACACTTTTTTTTTTGGTTTTCTGGCAACAGAAGGTAATATTTTTCCAGACGACCCACGCGTTTTGCAGAAAATTCTATTGCGAGGGAGTCAAATTATGGAACGCTCTTTCATGAAAAATGCTTCTACAAACGTTTTGATAATAATTCTCGACGGTTACAGTTCGATGGGAAAAACGATCAAGGGATAATTAAATTAAAAGTCTGTTTCTCGAATACAAATATTTGCAGCTCGACTACGCATTCAGAAACACTCGTTAAAACCTCTTTCCTATTTTTCTGCACTCTTTTGCCTTTCTCCTGCTCATACAATCGCGTAGAAATAAAGGGAAAAACAGAGAATGAGGGTGGACTATCGCTGGATGTGAAATATGTTCACAAACCTCACAGCGAAAGCGAAAACATGAAAGTAAAAGATGGAAATAAAAAATACAATGGACCTAAAAATATTCCACTTAAATTCCCAGAGCTGTAAATTTCATCTGATTTTCATCTCTTGTGTGGAGAAAAAAGAATGTTCTTTTAATAACCAGAAAAGTGCAACTGTAAATTACGAAATTCAATTACACCTCGCAATTATTTTTCCCAGGGAAAAAATATGCAATTTCGCAAACCTCAATTTTGGAATTCCGTATGCGTCGATAAATTTTCAAAATGCCTTGGTCTCAAATTTACAAATTCAAATATACCGAGGAAATATTTTTTCCAGCAAAGAATATGCAATTTCGTAAACCTCAAGTTTGGAATTTCAAGTCCATCGATAAATTTTCGAAATGCCTTCGATCTCAAAATTCAGGCTGCGGATTGCCGACGATTTTCACGTGAGTCACGTGTTTTCGTAACGGTTCCAAGATGCCAAAAATACGTGACATCCGAGAATTTCGCATCAGAAGGTTCTGGATTTTCTCGCAGATTTACCTGTAATGGCAGCGAAGGAGAAAAGAGAAGATCGCCTTCGGTACCAGTGTTATTTTTTCCTCCCCTTCTGTCCTATTCATTTCACTATACATATATCTTCGGAAGTACTTCTGTTCTTTGATACCTCATTTTATTTCATGGGATTTTTCCCTTTTTACTACGAACGTTGGGGGAAGAATGGAGGGAAAAGGTTTAAGTGTTGGGGGATTAGATTTAAGTGCGAAGGAATCGTATAGCTTTTTCTTTCGGCTAAAACTATCCCCTTGATACGAGCCATAGATTTTTTGTTCACCTCACACATTCCAGTTCCTGTGTTACCTGAGATTTCGGCGCCAGACAGAAATTTGTTGCCGAATTGTTTGGGTACGTTGGTGGATACGCTTCAGTCTTTTTCTACTCGATATCGAAATGTAACTCCAGGTTCAAGACCAGTCTAACCCTTGAAGCTTTCAGGGACGTTGAGACGTATACGTTCCACCTACTTATTTTCAGATTTTTTCCCATTTCTGATTTATTTTACAGCTTTTAATTATACTATAAACGCTTTTAAGTCTCGGAGCTCTAATTTACGCCTAAAATATAACGAATAAATTTATAATTTTTGTTTAATAACCAAAAAATATATTTGTAGATTAGTAAAGAAAATGAGAAGATGATGAATTGTATTTTTATATAATATATTTTTCATATAAAAAAATTTATTACGTAACTTCATAGATATTAAATAAAAAAATTAATTATATATTATTACATTGCATATGTCTATTATATCATTGATTTTTAATAGAAACTGGTAAGAGATCTAATTTTTTTTTATTTCCATACAATCAGACATGGGTGACTTCGGGAGAAGCTTGCTATTGTTTGCTGCAAGCTTTTTGAATCTTTTCGAAGAAAACAAAGGAGTATTGCAAGTAGTAAAAGCGAATTCATTGTACGATATGTAAGTAACCTTCCCACCTCACAGAGCAATTTTAGTTGAATGTTGGAAGGGTTGCATCGCCCCAAGATCATACCTTCAATATACGCTTTCCTTATATTCACCCTGTACAAAAAGCAACTACTACTTTCGACTCTTGACATTTTCTACTTTCTCGTGCTACCTGTTTTCCCACGTCCTTCCACTATGCGACCTCCATAAAACTAAACTTCTTCCACGATTTCATAGGACCTTTCTCGGAAAATGAACTTCTTGAAAGTTATAGAAAATGAAGTTTCGACAAGGTCCTGCAAATTAAAACTGTTCAACTCGCCTCACCTGAGAACAAAAACGTTACGTAAAAACTCATTTTTCGTTGGATGAAACACCCGTATAAGAAAAGCCGGGAATTAAATGTGGGAAATTGCAACGTCGAACTTCAAGGATTAAATGGTTTTCTTCCTCTTTTTCTTTCAAAATTTTATTTTTCATTAAAATAATAAATATACTAAAAATATTCTATCTCCGATATTTTGCTGCTGACAATTACTGCAGTTGCGAGTTGAAATTAAATTGAAAACGGATTCATTAATTAAAATGAATATATTTATTAGAAATATAATGAATAAAATAGTAATTTGCAAATATCGAATTTTTGTTGCATCTCAAAGATAATGCAGTATTATGATAAAATGGGGAAAAAAATAATCAATAACTTTCTTGTAAATAAATTGATTATTTCTTCGATTTTTCAGTTAGTGTGTAATAAATTTATTTGTTAAAGCGCTAATATTTCAACAACCAGTGCGATGTTTTCTAGGGATCATTATTGTTAAACTTACAATTTCATTTCGTTAATTTTCTGTTTTTTAAATAAATAAATTTTTATAAAATAAAGACCTACTGCAGATATTATTCGTTAAATGTCTGCCCCTAAAATTAAAAATCCGTCTCTTCCTAATTTATTTAAATAAAAAACAATTGAACCAGGAATTTAAAGAAATTTTAGTAATCACTCCCCAGAATTCACTAATTGCCGGTTAATTGCCTCACCTTTAAAAATTTTTCAACCCCATAGAAACAATTACTGAAAACGTCTCCTCGCGTATATTGATGATTTCCTAATGCAGAATTCCTTGGTCTCCTTTTATTTCACAACAGAACCCAATCTCCTCTATTCATGCATGTAAGAATAGACAGTAAAGGATGGGCATGAAATTGGTTTTGAAACACCCAAAACTTCCACTATGGGATTTCTGCAGAAATCCCTGAAATAAAACGGGACGACTATATATATTTAGCAGAATTCGCTGACGATGGGAAAAACGGAAGGATGGCAAAAAAATAACAGTCACCAAAAAAATATTTCTAGACTCACCACCACCA
This sequence comes from Gasteruption jaculator, assembly GCA_949825005.1. Classification (NCBI taxonomy): domain Eukaryota; kingdom Metazoa; phylum Arthropoda; class Insecta; order Hymenoptera; family Gasteruptiidae; genus Gasteruption; species Gasteruption jaculator. The sequence goes on from OX463770.1 coordinate 8,887,420, forward strand.
CTATTGCTAATATATTGCTACTACTACTACTATTACGACTACTATTCCTCCTTCTCCCATTTGAGGGTGGTGGTGGTAGTAAGAGATTTACGTTTGCAAAATACGTTTGCATTTCTACTTGGCATTCCCTCTTGGGTGCAATGGAGCGGAAGTCCTTTAAGTTACTCGGATGCTTTAAAACTTTAAAGCATACCATCCCTTGAATCCCGGTCTTCCAGAAAGATGAAAAGAATATACACATACAGTCTGGGTTCCTTTGAACGTTTATCCTAAAGCTCGAATGAAACCAGCTGGGGTGAGAGACGAAATCGAGGGGATGGAAATTTCTGTAATCCTGATTGACTGTAGTTATCGACTGCCAGTGCATCCCAACCCTACGGCGAATCTGTACAGCAAATGTAAATGTTGGAGGTCCATAAATTTCTTTGAGGCGATAACTGCTGGATTGACTGTGGATGAGAATCCTTGTTTTGACGCACATGTGCGTTCGTAGTGTACATTTTCACTTGAATCTCTGTGTATATTCATATTCATGCCTTTAATCAAGTATACACGATATATGCGAAATTACAACTCCAATGCAATCACGAGACAAAAAGAGCAAATCGATATAAAAAAAGAAAAGTGGTCGGTCCACAAAATATTGAATATTCAAAATAACGAATAACTGTCGAATAATAAATGTTAAGAAAAATCAAATTAAATTTGACTTTTGAAAAATTATTAGTAGTAGTATCGATTGTAAGGATGGATCTTAGAAACGATTTTGAGCTACTTTTTAAGCTACCGTTAAGGGTGTCTCGGGTGGAAGAATCCCTGTTACTGACGAAAAATGGAAAATAGCAAAAAATTGCGAAATATATATATTTTCAAGAGCAAAGGAGGTAAGTACCCACTAAGTGCACGGAAAATGCCATACACTGTAGCAACAGCGGTAAGAAAAGTTCAGCAGAAGGGAACGAGAGGAGACCCGCTACCTGCACGGTAATCCTTTACACCACAAATACAACTAAAGCTAAGACAAGTAGACAACTAGCTTAGCCTCAGGAGATCTGACCCTTGCACGGGAACTTTCCTGCGGATAAACACGAAGAAATAAATAGGAGACGTAAGAACGTGATATAAATTAGAGGAGAAGTTGTTTCACGTCGAGCATTTGAAGAGCTATTTATTAAAAGTCTTTAATGAAGGTCGCCCCGGATATAGGTGTAAGCTGCACGCGAGAGCAAGATAAACTATTTCTGTGGTGCTTTGTAATGAAAGAAAATCGCGTGAAGGTATTTTCAAGTATGCACTCGCTTCCGTCTAGTGGATGAAAAGCGGTAGCTTTCATTAGAGAGTCTAGTTTCTCCGCAAACGGGCATTTACGTGGATACACCGAGAGAGGAGGATGTTTGAAGATGCTGGAAAGAACTGCAGTGTTGTAATTTTCACAACGTGATGGGGAAATTTTATTACGATGGGAATTCGATCTTCAAGTGGTTCGGTAAAATTTACTTTGGTCCCTAGAAACTAAACCCTAGGAACCCTAGAAATTGTTGCAACGTAAGAAAAATAGCTGACGAGGTAGAATTCGTCGAAGGATTTGCTGATGACGCTGTAAAATTTGTTACGACCCAGTAAAATTTGTAAAAATTACTCTCGTAATAATTACCGAGGCTTTGAAAGCTGTGAGCGACCATTGCGTCGCCATCTTTTTCACCATTTTCGTGAGATTTCTCTCGTAAAATTATGCAAACATAAAATGCATACTTTGTGGTAATACAGGTGTTAGAGGAGAATTTATAGGGGAGTCTAAAAAAAGCAGAGGAATTTCCAAACCATTAACTTTTCAAGGAAACGCATTTATTGCATGAGAAAGGGATATTTAAAATTTCATGGGTTTCAGGAAAACGAGCGAGCTAATTTCTTTCTAAAAGCTTCCCCAGTACTATGCTAGTTTCTTTGCCTTCTCTTGTAGGAACATGCAAACTTTTCTTTAAATACTCGAGTTTCAAGTTTTATATACTTACTGCTGTACACAGGTAAGGTTGTAAAAAGAACCGACTGTCTGAAGATAGTATTTTCATTCTGCTGGTTTATTTATTTGTTTCTTTGTCGTGATACGTCTTTGAAGGTGGTGAAAATGGCAACACTGGGAAAAAAGGAATCATGAAAATGTTGTTCATAGAAAGTTAATGGTTGATTCTAATTTTAGGCACTTATTATTTTATATATTTTTTTGTATAAATGCAATTTCAAATTTTCGAGATATTCTTGTTCTTGTAATTGATTTTCATATTATTTTCATAAGAAATTTTATATATCGTTTTGCACAAATATATTTAAAATGATCCTTTTCTAATTTTAATAATATTAGAAAAATCGAAATTTCTGATAAAATTTATGCGAATAATTCCATATTCCTTTAATGGCAAAAAAAGACTAAGAAAATAAAAATAAATCTAAAAACTAGAAACTTATTATGTAATAATTATTCTAATGAACAACTGTTTTACAGGATAACTTTTTTTTTTGGATAGAACGAAAGAAAGAGTGGCTACCCCGGAAAGTAGAAATTGCAGCAGCGCGGTAAAACTTATTGTTAGTCCGGTGACGCTATGAAATTGCAGCAGATGCGAAAGTACGGGACGGTAAATTTTTCTGGAAAAATAATGTGCATTATATTAAAATAAAATAGGTATATATACCTTCTCCTCTCCTTTTTTTATACGCATAAGAATGACCGTACTGAAATTAATATAAAATATAGTTTTCTTATACGTCGAAGAAGCTGCGTCATCACACATATGTTACGTTGCATCTGTTGTTCAATTCCAACTTTGCCGAGCTTCAAAACTTGAAGGATTGTTGTAGGATATCAGAAGAAACAGGTTGACCTAAATGTTCCAAGTGGTACGAACTAATATTTTCCTCCTCTCATCATATTCCTCTATCGCTCTCTTTATTTCCTCGGTGTTATTATCATTGTCCTGGGATGAAATTTCTGCAAGATTTTGTCCTGGTATTTGTATGCATATCGCAGTTATCAGCTATAAGCCCGGATTCCGTCGTTCCATTTACTAAATTGTCAACGGGAGATCAGGAAACTGCGCATCGGCGTATTCCTTCTGTCCCAAATTTCCAATCTTTTCCAAAAACCATTTTTTTTTTTAAATTTTGTATATAAAATCCATTTTATTTTATTTATTTATTTATTAGTTTCACTATCTTACTAATTCACGGGAATTTTCGCAACATCAAAATGAAATTTGATTGCAATATGGAACTTTTAAAATTTAATACTCAAATTTTCCTACATTGCAATAATTCCTACTGTGTAGGAAATAAATTTCGTCTCGTTATAGTAAATTTCACTACATTTCTGCGGTTTTTCCAAATAATAATTGAATTTTGCAAATTAAAAATTTGTTTTCTTTACTTTTACACTCCTGAGAGTTACAATAATTTCTCACGTTATAGTAATTTCTCCATTCCAAAAGAAACTAATTTCACTATTTTACAGTAGTTCCTACTTCCCAGTACGGAAACCATTTCCGCTGCGCTGTTAAAGTCTCCCCGAAGCGGTAAAATTGCGTTTTTTTTCTGATTTCCACTTTTCCCGGTGGACTCTTTCCCCAAGAATTCCTGCACTACAATCTTAATTTCATATTATCACTTCTTCCATGTTCACCTTTTCCCCAGCAGAAGAAGGTGAGACCAACATAAGAGACGTCGTTGATTTGACACTCAACTATTTTCGTACATTTGAAGGGAAAGTTCCTTGGAGAAATCAGCGGAGGAAAACGAGCAGATAAATAAGTAACTGCGACGTGGAGGGAAATCTTATGGGAGAAGCGATCATTTTTTACTTTTTTTTTTCTTCTTCTAGAAATCGGAAATGGTGGAACGTAGGAAAAATGATTAATTGATTGAATCGCGCGTCATCCTCTTTCTCTTCTTTCCACGTTGTTTATACTTATTATCTGCAAAATCTATGCCGAGTTTTCCCGTTGTTATTATTCGGGGCTAAATTTAACCCCGCAAACGTTGCGGAGTCTTCGAGGCTGCCCGTAGAAAATTGGCCTTATGTTTTTTTTATGCCCTTGCCCTCGAGCTTATCTTCGAAACGGCAAATTATGCCACTGCCATAACAAAAAGGAAACAAGTAATAATTCGTTCAATTTATCTAGACATTTATTGCACGGATATAAAGAAGGAGAACTCCTTTCTCTCTCTCTCTCGGCATAATTATAGAAGATTTTCTGTCAATCTCTTTTTCTCCTTTCCTTTATTCCCATTGTGTAAGAGAACCCGTCAGTTTGATTGTCGTTAAAAGGGAATAGAAAACCTGCCAGTAATTTCTACCGGGAAAGTGGAAGACCGCGCGTCTGAACCATGATAAATTTTACTACTGCGCCGGGATTGAAAGACGTATTCGTATTTCTTGTTGAAGACAAGATAATTTAATGAAATTCCTTTTTTTGCCCCCGCCATCCCGGGGACGTAAATGCATGTCGTTGTTTGCCTGTCATTAAAATGTATATTTCACGTGCGATTTATTTCCCCAGTAGCTTTAAGTCCACAAAGGATTGTTAACTGGGGTGAAATTTATATCTGCCATTTGCGTGCAGTGGATCGTATCTTGTGTTGAGTCTACATCCAGTTTCATTGAATGGCTATATTTCTGAAATAGAAAACCATAAAACAGATCTGTTTTATGGCACTCACACTCGATATAGTATATATATATGTGCACGCGTAGAAGGTGAGTGACCTATCCCGTCTTAAATTACTCGTAAACTGTTTGTTATATGAGAAAATGTGTCAAATAAAAGTCGTGTGACATCGAGAGGGACGCACGGAACACGCAGTAATCAGTTTCTGTTGCTTCGCTAGGGTCGGGGAATTAGTCTGACAAGTGTCGTAAGGATTTCTCGCTCACGCAAGTTCGATCCTTGTCGTTTTTCCCTGAAGATTGTTTTCGTGATTAATTACTCTTTAGTTTTAGTAAAGTTACGTACGAAATTATTTGAGGTGAAATGAAAATCCTGAAATGATAATATAATAGTTTTTTGTTTATAAAATTGGTACATTGAATTATAAAGGCAATGACTTGCTATGAAATTAGAGTCAGTTGCTAGTTTTCTATTGGTGTCTAGTTTTTCTTTTGTCAGTTCACGTCACGGGAAGGCATTTATTTTTTTTTTATAAGTGATTTTTATCATTTTGATGAGGATGAAATCGTGTTTGCATATTTATATTTACTAGAGTGGGAGGGGTAACTTAATAATAGATGTAATAAAAAATAATGTAGAGTGAAATACACGATACGTTGTAATAATAAAACTGATCATTATCACCCCATTCTCTTTTACTTTTCTGAAAAATAATTTTGAAAGAACAAATTTTGTTCGAGTCAATCTTCCATTTTTTAATAATTCTTTTATAATTAAATAATTAATGTATCAATATGAAAGAATAATGGAACTATTTTTTATCAGCTCTCTTACAGTTATTCAGTTTTTCGAAATTAATTTGCTTACTATTTTTAAAACGAAACTTTTTTCTTAGAAATAAAAATTTATACATAAAATTTCTATACATAGAAATTTGATGTACAAAATATTTGCTATAAATAAATTTTTCAGTTTATTTACTATATAGCACAGATCCAGTTTCGTGACACAGAGAATTTTATTTCCTCCGAATATGTTATTATTATTATTCTTAAGATGAAATTAATGGACAATGGAATCCACCTATTCCCGAGCGATACCGGGTCAAGTAGAGCAACATACATATAATATTTGCATACCTTCTAGCTGAGAGATTCTCCTGTTACAAATCCAATCTTGAAATGGATATAACATATAAGAACAAGTTTTGTTTGCTTCCGCATCGTTGAATTTATGTCAACGCTCCGACATTCAAGGATCCTAGTTCCTGATCTTACGGGTAAAAACTGAAATTGCGATGCTATGGCTGATGTGGGATGCTATGACGTCAGTGTGCTGAGATAGAAGAAGTTTTCACTTGGGTTCACAAAGGAGAGAGAGAGAGAGAGGGCTGAGTGAAATCGGCAACTTTTTTTATGAGCGATAATAGGAAAAAGAAGCGTTAATTGAAGAGCTGGTGCAACTTTTTCACGAGGATTTGGAAGAACTTGTTGATCTCGATGAAACCGACATTATTTCCAGAAGTACAGCTGAAACCTGGAAGCTGGGGGAAGAAATACGGTTCTGGAGTAAAAGCGTATTGTCAGGAGAAAATAATTTGTCGGAAAAAAAAATAAAATTATAATAAAGTACCTAAATTGTTGTCAAATATTTAGCTTATTTTTCTACAGGATTTTAAGTGTAACGTAATTTTTGCTAATGTCTAGGTACAAATTACAAGATATAATTTACCGTTTGTGAGAAAGCTTGACTTTCCTAACGCCACCTGTGGAGGAAAATGATACTATTAACGATAAGAAAATTCTTGGCTTATCGTTTTAGCGCCATTAGGAGTTAGAACAATAACAATAAAAATATAAATAATAATAACGTGAAGAATAAAAAATATTAAATTAAGTTAAAAAAAAACTAATAATTCTCTTTGGATCCCTAGTAACACCCTAATTCTGAACTACTTATTAGCCATTAGTGACCGAGGCGTTCCTAATATTCGATAAGGTATTTAAAAGTTTTATAATGAATTATCTAGCCTCAGGAAATCGATAAAATATAATCGGATATAAGCTTGAACGATACAATATAGGGTAAAGTGGGGTAAAATGGGGTACGTAAGGAACTAAAGGGATTAAAATGAATCTGTTTCAGTAATCTGATTCGCCACCAACAAAAAAAGTATCCCCGTATTATGAAAGTTAGAGCAACAAGCTTATATGATAGGAAGAAACAATTTCCTGAAAATAAAAATAATTTACTCGAATGTTAATGTCGTCGATTAAATATTGTCTCGAAAAATAGGGAATTTGGCTACAATAATTCACATAGTCTCTCAACCATAGAATAATAGGTAGAAATTGCGAATTCTGATAATTATAAAAGTATATTTTGAATTTTATAAACGGTTTTTTTAATGAAAAAAAATTGCATGAACAATTTTTTCTTATTAAAGGGAACATAAATCTACGGTGAAATTCTGAAAATCCTAATTCTACTTGATTCCACTCCTACAGACACTCTAAAGCACGGGAATAAAATAAAATAAAAATGTCGTCCCCTTTAAACCCTTTTTACCGATACTTCTGATCGACAATAATTAATTGAATCTATTTGACAGGAGTTCTTTGCAGAGGGGCATTATACGAGTTTAGTGTCAGTGAAAAGAGGGTAATTTATCGAAGAGTAAACTTGAAACTCAGGACCTGGAGGATTTATTACTTCCTTGCACTCGATACATGGTAAACGAGCATTTTTTCAGCTTTTCCCTTTTCTATGGTTATCAGAAGCTATAGGTAACAATTTTTTACAGGAAACTGACGTTTCTCGCTCATCTCTGGATACAAATTGCACTTTTCTCTTTCCCATATGGAGTATTCGCGTACGAATGTGGGTTAAACTGTATGTGTAAGTGGTACAATAGAAACGAGAACGAATGGTTGGTCCGAAAAAAGAAACCGTAGGAGGAAAAAGACGTTCAGTAAATTTTGCCTTGGAGTCTTATTTCAAGAGTGTGAAACTGCAGATTGGGGGATTCCAGGGGTAACCATTCAATTTCCTGTTCAGATTACCGCGAACTTTACGTACGGGATTCATTTGAAGTTACTTCCTGCTTACTCTCTCCCGTTTTTTTAACATATAATTTTATAACTTACAATCAGTTCGAATGGAAATTAATTTCTTAATTTTTAAATTCAATGGTCAGTCAAAGTATGGAATTATAGAAAAGTATTTTTTTCTTCTCAAATGATTGCTGTTTTAGCAGTTATTGCTCGAGTCGCTCTCAAATTAAATCTACAATTTTTAAGGGGTTAATTTTCTGGCCGCTTGCAACTGAATCTGTCTGATAAGATGCATATGAACTCGGATTGGATAAAAAATTCGTGCCACATGTGGGTAAAATACGTGAAAAATCACATGTTCGCGAATTATTTGAAATCCACGTGAAAATAGGAGCCAGATGCAAAGTGAACCCAGCTTCCGTCAGGAGAAAAAGAAAATCCAGAAAAGTAACCACAGTTTTGGCACAAGTCCAAGATTATCTCATTTAATGCTACAGCTTGGAATTGTTCTACTTTCCGCGGAAATAGAATTATTATAAGATCGGGCATAATTTACTTTTCAACCCCAAAATGTACCACAACTTCCTTCCTGCCTTTCGCCTGTTTGTTTTGATTCTAACCAATCGTTTTTCATCTAAAGTTCCCCCAAATTCTTGTAAATCAAGATAAAATCTACTTATTAAAATTAGAATTATTATAATTATTAAAATTATCAAACTTCGCACGTAATTTAGATTATACCCCAAAATCTACCCCGAATCCGAATAAAAACCAATTACTAGAATTAGAGTTCTTAGAATTTCGCCAATCATTCGAATTTCACCTCAAACTTTTTCGCTACCTTTTTCAAATCTTATTTTTATTTACATTCTAAGCAATAATTTTGAATTATTTTTCTAGAACTCGAATTTTTACAATTTCACATATAATTTAGATCACACCCCGAAATCTATCCCAACTTTCCTCCGTTGGTATTTTTGTTTACATTCTAATCCATCATTTCTATTGACTGTTCTGGAAATTGGAATTATTACAACTCCGCCTATAATTCCAATTCCACCCCAAAATTTGTCGTAACTTCCTTCCGTTCGTATTTTTCTTTGCATTGTAATTAATCATTTCTAATCATTTTTCCAGAACTACAATTGTTATAACTTCACCTATAATTCGATGTCCACCCCAAAATCTATCATAACTTTCTTTCGAACGTATTCTTTGTGTACATTCTAATCAATCATTTCTAATTATTTTCCTGAAATTACAATTTTGTAAATTCTTTTCACAATTTAGATTCCATCTCAAAATCCATCGACATTTTTCCCCATCCAATTTTTATTTACATTCCGATTAATCATTTCCAATAATTTTTCTAGAATTCGAATTTTTACGATTCCACCTATAATTTGAACTTCATCAGAAAATCAATCGCCACTTTCTTCCGATCAAATTTTTGGTTGCTGTCTAATTAATAACTTCTAATAATTCTTTTGGAATTAAAATATCTACAATTTTATCCACAATTTACACTTCACCCCGAAATCTATTGCGACTTCCTTTTGTTCATATTTCTGTTAACATTCTAGCCAATAGTTTTTCATCGGGAGCATCTTGAATCTTTTATAAATCGAGACAAAAAGCACTTGTAAAATTAACATGTTTTCAAAGTTTTTTATGTGCGCCAGCATAATGTTTCCAAGAGGGAGGGAAGCGATGAACAAAAAATAGTGGGTTTCTTGCTGGAGGGTTATTAGGGTCGATTGTTGCTCCTGCCTTGAGCTTCTATTGTAAGAAAACATGAATAAGTATTATATATCTACTCAACGAGCATCAACTACCCTTGCGGGCATTAATGCCACAAAGCAATGCGAGCAGAGATAGAGCAGCTACATAAGAGGATCAAGGAAACGTAAACAAATGAATAGAATCTTTCGGATTTTTTTTTTATCCAAGTCAAACTCACAACTGTTTACCGTTTATACAGCGGGAAAAACACTTTGGCGACACTTTTTGCCGACTTTCGGTCGTTACTCGCCAGCTTTCTGACGATGTTTACCGGAAAAGCCAGAAAAACGGGGACAAACTCGAGTCGATTTACGATCCTCTACACTTTAATCAAAGGCACTCTGGTTTTCTAATAAATTTTTATTTCGCTCCAGAATCAAATTTTTCCCTTCTGTAAGTTGATTGAAAAATTGTCAGTCTATGTCGAGAGTAGTTAAACGGGTCTATAGGATTCTTTGAACATAAATTCATAGAATTATTATTATAAGTATAATATACGAGTGGAAAAAGTGTCATAAAAAGCTTGACCATCTGGAGCCCTAGGGTTTTGCTAGTTTTTTGCTGGGGGTTACACTTCACCCTTTTTACATGCATAGCTTATTCGCGCGGGATTCGTGTATTTTCAATTCTAGTAATTAAATAATTGTACTTACAATTAGTTAATTGTAACATGCAGTAGAGCAATATTTAATAAGTATCAATTAAACAAATAAAAATTATTGACCTTGATGTTTTATCCCACCAGGCACTGGTATCATAGAAATTATAAAATTATACCAAATTATGTAAAAAAAATTATATAAGTATGAATGAAGATTTCTAATTTTGTTTACAAAATTTCCTTTTTGAAAAAAAATTATTTTACAGGAATTTTTGTTTAAAATTCAATATTTCTAATAAGACGTTTGAACTACGGGGATTGATTCTACAATATTTGAGTAATTAAAAAAACATAATATTCGAAGTCAAAGTCAACAATGGCTTGATTAAAACGGCAACAATTATTATTAAAAACGTTGAAATCAGTCTTGAACTGGAATCCCTGCCTGGAATACGAGAAGTGGAAAAGAGAGATATTCTCGGTGTAAATTACGTACCTATAAACAACTATTTGTGTAACAACTCATTCACCGTAAGTAAGCCGTAAAAGCTCGGTCTATGAAGGTGCTACTTCGCAGCTTTGATCTTTATTCAGTCAGGTATCAGAGAATCTGCGGGAGAGAATTGTAAACATGACGTGCTTCAATTTCGAGGAGTTTGCCTTTAGGAGTTGCCTTTCGAGGAGTTGTTACAAGGAAATTGTATGCATTTAGAAATTGGAAGGGCGTACATACAAGCCTTAAGGGTTTTAGGAGCAAAGATCACGCTATTTTCGAATTTGATTCTTCATTTGTTTGCAAGCATTCTCCGCCCACTTTCTTTGAGACTGATGGCAAGTTTTGATAAGATGTGCTTTCTGGGGTTCGGCCCACAGTATCTGTTAATGGAGGCACGAATTTAATTAAGTTTGATTTCGATGTGGTATGGTAAAGGATTTTCGTGGGTAAACGCCTTTCGCAGTTTCACGAGATTAAATTGACTTCCAGTTGGGATTTTATATATTAGGAACTTTTTCTATAGTTTCTTCTTAGGATTTCCATGTAGCATTTATTGAAAAATTTTTTTATTGTGAAATATACTGGAAATATTTTTGCGAAAAATTAAAAAAATTTTGAAGACAAGATTTTCATAAAATACTGAAAATTGCGAAACCTCGTAATTGAATTTACAAAAAAGTTGAAAAAAGGTCAAGTAACAATTTGAAAATCTCTTTTTTTCGGAAGGAAAATTTCAAATTCAACTTTAAAAATAGAAATTTCTACACAATGTTTCTGAATTTCAAAATTACAAACTTTTAGAAAAAGCCCCAATCTGCAAATACTCCAGAATAAAGTTAGAGAGAAAAAAAATGGCAATTATTGTCACGAGAGTCTCTTCTTCGTTTTTTACTTTTCGTGTTAAGGGATTTCGTGAAAGAGAGGCTCTCCCTGAAGGGTAATTTTCTCCCCTTCTATGGAGGAAAATAAATATCACTTATTTTTTTCTAACTTGTTTACTCATTATAGAAAATGTTATTTCAAATGGATGTTGTCCTTATTTGCATATTTTACGCTGTACAACCTGGAAAGCGTCATTTACTGCATGAATACTTCTACTTAACTTGGAAATTGTGGCGAATATCATTTCTTTTATTTATTTATGCTCCGAGTCGCAACGAAAATTTTGCTAAATAATTTCGGATTAAAAGTATTAATAGAATTTCTAAAATTATTTGCATGATAAAAATAATATGACGAAGTCAGAAAGAGACGGGGTTGGAATATTTTAAGTATTTGGATTGCACCCAGGGAAGGTTCTCTTATCAAAAACAAGGGTAATGTCGATAAAGCAGCTATAGCTGCTTTCCTTCATGGTCCTGAAGTTACCCCGTCGCGTCATATCTCTGATAAGCTGAGACTTGGTATGCAAGAGATACTATTATGCTTCTCACTGATATAATAATTCCGAAAAGCAAATTGGAAACTTTTGTTTTCTTATTTTTGACACTGTTTATGTAGTGCGCAAAAAAAGCATCTGTATGGAAGTCATCGGTCCGAAATTCTTCGAGACATGATTTAAGCGGTTGGAGAAACTTTTATCTCGCGCGAGAGTCGGGGGTGAGACGTCTCAAACGTGGTCGAAATATTTATCTTATCAAGCTAAAAGCACCAAATCTCTAATTCCTTGGCCCAGGACTCCCTGGCCTCCTAGCTCAGGACCTAATTTGAGAAGAATCACAATTAACGCTTGCGGGCCTAATCTTCAAACTACTGGCACCTGGAATCCAAAATCGCAAGAAAAAGAGTCCCAATTCTAAGTTTCTGGTGCTTAAAAATCAGGCTCTTAGCTTTTTTATGTTCAAAGCTTGGAGAGATTGTAACAAAATTTAAAAAGGATTTTTCAAGCTTTCAAAAATAGACATTTTTAGAATTTTATATACTTTCAAAATTCCATTATTTGAATTAATCGATCTTTATTTTTTTCTACTATTTAAATTGACGTTTAAAAAATGTAAAGCAAAAGAAAGTACGACTTCGTTATAGTAACACATGGATACATTTATTATTTAAGAGAAACCGCTGAGAAACAAATAAACAAGTAAACACAATAAATGGATAAATAAGTCAGAAATTGACTGTTCACCAGGAAGGAAAACCAGCAGCACGGTCTATTTATTTCCATTGTTACTAATAAATGTGCGATCTCTGGCGAAAGAATGTTATCGATACTGCGTCTGCCTGTCTGTCCGTACTACATGGTAATATACACCCACAATGCCTGCTTATAATATATAGAACAATTTGTCAGTAGATTACTCATGCAAATGACCAGGAACGAGTGATAGTCATGCTACCAATACATTTATAGGTCAACGAACTCCGACCTCGGATGGAGAACATCCCTGGAAATATATACAGGGTGTGCGGTGTAAGAGTTCGAAACCAAAAGGCGGTGGTAGAGGGTAAAAATTCGAGAAAAAAATTTTACGTAAAATTTTTTGAAATTCGGAATAATTACCGAGTAATTAATTAAAATGTTTAGGCCAATCAGAAATGGTATTACGTTGCGGGGGACGAGGGAGCACCTCTAACTGTGCAAGTATGGTCGTCGTTGATGGGAAATTTGAAATCTAAATTTTTTGTTACGCCCACCGAATTTTTTCGACATTCTGATTGGCCATCAATTTCTCCGTAATTATTTCGAATTTCGAAACATGGTACATCAAATTTGTCCATCCAAATTTTCACCCTCTACCATCACCTTTCGACTTCGAACTCTTCTACCACACACCCTGTATATATATTTTCTACGACTATACGTATCGTCGTCTCATATACCAGCCACTCCACCCCCACAGAAAATGGAGAGCGTAAAAAGAGAACTGGAAGACTGGAATATGCTGTGATAAAGTTGTCCCAAGTGATATAACCAAAAACCGGGACACGATTTTTATTCGTGTGTATTTCGTTTACACATACACATGTATATACTTTTATGTATGAATAACAGTGTTCATTCTGGAGTCGTGCTTGTAAAGAGATCTTTCCAGGCATGAATGAACCGCCGTGTACTAAAAAAAAGGGAAAAAGGTTATGGAATCCGGGGACGTGATGTGCAAATTAGCGTTTCCGTGGTTGTTAACAAGGAACTGTGGGGTTAATCATGATTAATAGCAGCAACCAACAGTTTAACGTTGTATTAACGTAATAATGATTAATAGTGTAGTTTGCGACGATAATTGACAATTCGGTACCGAATGTCTTATTTAACGCTGTTAAATGTTTCCTTAATATGTAAAAAAAAAATAAAATCATCTTGATTTTGCTTTCCTGTAGGGGAAAAAATGCAATTTATAATGAATTGTTGATATTATTTACAAAATTATTATTTTTAATAATTGTTATTGCAACGCATTTACAAATTCCCTACCGAAATTTGGTTTTGAGATAAAAAGAAACATTGTTTTCCCTGATTTCCGGTTGAATTTCATTAAAATGAATTTCCATGCCCCGAATTACAATACTTTCGTCCAGGCTTTAACGTTTACCGATTTCCTGGGTGGTTAAATGTAGCTGAAAGTAGGGGTTAGCATTAAAGGCTTCGGGAAGTTCGGAGTTTTTATGTTGAAACCGTATAATTAATTACAAGACTCATGACAGATTGACGCCGAGGCCTTAGTTGTAATAAATTGTGTCTAAGGCGAATTTCTATACGGATACAGTTTCTTCCGTTGAATCTGTGGTTCAAGGTAAAATTCGGGACATTAAAATTGCCCTTGGAAAAAAATTTGAGATAAACAAAATTTAAATAAAATGACATTAATTGAAACAAAAATATTATTAAATAAAATAAAATTTGGGGTCTTTGTATAAGAATTGAGTGGTAAGCCACAGTGTCAATATTTAGTAAAGTGGACCTCGAATAGGTCTAATTCCTGAACCCTCTTTCAAGGATAAAAAAGCATCTTCCTTCTCAGCGAATTCCACGAATAATTTTTTTTTTTCGTAAATGGGAAGCTTATGAAAAAAAGAGATTTTAAATTGAGGAAACCGAATTTGTTGGATATTTCTATGAAAAAAAAATCTGTAGATAAAAGAATTAAATGTAAACACACTTTTCATTTTATCTACGGCCGGGGGCGGAAGGGGATGTAAATTGGACTACCCCTTAACGATAGCAGCTTTCTTATAAGAAAAGAAAATAGCGGTAAAAAGAAATAGAGAAGGAAGAAAAAGCGAAGGAAGTGGAAGTGGTGGAAGGGGTGGCTGTAGAAGCAGAAGCTTTCAAGACTTCGCTCCTGAGATGTGATGAAAAATTTGCCTGGATAATGGGACAAGTTGGGTAGCTGCTCTAATGTTTCGAGTGTGTATAAGAAGAAGAAGACGCAGTGCACGTCAGGGTGTTAGTTGTAAATAGAAGTAAGAACGTTCCTTCCAGCCACAAACCCTCAATTTGAGGACGTTAGAGGTATAACGAGGGGAAGACACTGGCTCCTGTCTTTCGTGGGTCTTAAACCCGTCATCTAATCTTACAGGGGGTGGGATCGCATTTTATGTCGAAATCTTTATTGTTCAAAATTACGGATTATTCGTTGGGTCTTGGGAAATTTTGCTTTTGTAATAATTCACCGATAGAAATGACTTTTAATGGCTCTAAAATCACCCCCATTGTCTGCAACCCTGTCGTAAGCCGAACCTTGGAACGTTCTCTGTCCAGAAACATTAGTAAAGGAATCGTCATTATTGTTGCTGTTATTATTGCTGTTATTATTATACAACAACCACTCTGGAGACTAACTTTACAAATTGAATTTACATACACTTGGGGTTAAAAGTTTGTAGGGGTAGTTTCTGATTATAGTTGTCTTGGGGTTGATATGGGAGAATACCGAGAACCTCCACGGTGTTATTATGACCGACTGGGGTACCAGTTTTTGTCACGATTTTATTATTGCCAATTATTCGAACGCAAGTTGTCGTTTAATATCTGGAGGAAATGTTGATGACGTCATATATGAAAAACGAAGTCCAAAAGTTTGATACTTTTTATAATAATTAATTAATAGCATTTATTAGTTAAAATATAATGGTATTTAATGTGTAATAATAATAATGTAATATACTATATTTATTATTAGAAATTATATATCTGGGAATAAAAATAATGTGTAGAAAGTATGGATCCAAAAATTGAAGTTGACGTTTTTTTCATCAAACAAAATGGAATTCTCGATCAATATAACCCCGTGTCTATCGGCAACCTTCCGATGTCATAATTATTATACGCTGGTGCTCTCCCGCAAGTATTGAAAAAAGTATAAAAAGAAATATAAAATTTAGCTATATAATAAACTATAAATATAATAATTTCTTTATCGATCCATTAATTGTTGATTCGACTTTTGAATTTTATCTATAAAAGATTTTATATTCATCTCATAAAACGCGGTACTTTTTTTATCGGTTACCATAAAAGTTGTTCTCTGCTTTTTACTTCCTCTTTCTTCAACTTTCGATTAAACAATTAATATGTCGGGAAATCGGTTTTATATACAATGGAAGAAAGAAGAAAGAAATATTTCCATACTTTTATTGTTCCACCAGTAGTTTCCAAGTTTAATCCTATTAATAAATTAAAGTAAATTGTGAATTACTATTTGACTGTTTCGTTAAGTTTCAAAAATAAAAGTAATGGAAATTAACTTAGGTTCTACAATGCATATATAATATTATTATTATAAATTAAAATAATGGAAACGAAGTATGCAAAAAAAGGTACCACTGTCATTACTTCATTTTAAGGTACGAAAAACCGACGTAAATTTTAGAACTCGAACGCACTTGTGGGATATTCACAATACACCATCTAGCGGCGAATTCTAGAAATAATTTACTTTCATTTTTTAAGCAACAAATGGGCTGAATTTTCAACAATCGTCATATATCTTCAGAAAGACAATTTTCAAACTGAAAGATTTTTGTTTTCCTTTGTTCTTAGCTTATTTTTTTTTGGTTTCACTATTTCATAAATAAAGAGAAAATTTCCGCCTCTCAAACTGTCAGCATAAAAAATAGATAAATTTCAGAACCAATCGTTTCCTGCCATGCGTCTACGAACAATATTGAAAATCCATTTTTTTTCAGCTTTTCTCCTTTTTTTTCCAAAGCAAGAAAATACGAGAACAGAAGAAAGCAACGCTGATAGCATGAAAACATCTTTATAGTATGATTTATACAATAACAGAATCCCTCTGAACGTGAATTCAATCTTGTGCTGATACACGAGATGCGAGATTGGATTTGAAATCGCTTCATTTTTGAATATTGAATCCAGTTTCCAATATTGATTATTCCTTCTTCTTAGACGTACATGGTGATGACATAAGAATTATCCGGGCTGAACACACCTTCTCCTTCGTTGTCTTCCTCGTCTCCGTCCGTCCAAAAATCTATAGATCGCTCCATAACTTCTGCAAACGCACATAAAGAAAACGAAATCAATACAAATTTCGAAATTTCAATGTAAATGAGAACACTTGCTCTCGTTGCGATCACGATTTTTCTTTAATTGTCTTGAATGGGTACAATCTTCCACCAATTCAAAAGACGCTCACATTTGACCATTTGTATGTTTAACGAAATTTCGGAAATTGTCTTAACATACAAATGGTCGAAGAAAATGAAATTCCGAGTTTTCAATGAAATCGAGTTTTCTCGTTTTACATGGATTTTCTTATTTTTTCAATTCTGAGATTTTCAGATTAAATCTAATCATTTGTATGTAGATTTATAGAAATCTGACATTTTCTAAGAAAATGGAAATGTCGTGTCAGTTTTGCTGCGATGTCGAAATTTAGAGGAAAAGAGAGGAATTTTTTTGTTATTGTAAAATGGTTTTTCAGTTCAAAATTTACCAATTTATTTATTAATAAAATATCTAATGTAATAAATAAATTTCGAAAATAATGGTAATCTACGTTTCCATTAAAATTCCATAAAAAAACTTCCAATATTTCCTACGTAAAAGTGGCCATCAATCTTCATATCGCAACTAATATAACTTCATTGTCAATTTATAAAACAAAAACGAAATCAATTTAAAAAAAAGGTTATACCTTCAGAGATGTTGCTTGAATTTTCATCCGAATGCAAAAATTCGTTCGCAGTATCGATGTCCTGGTGATTTCTCTCCACAATGTTCTTCGACTGTATTTCCTCTTCATAATTTATAAAAGAATAAGACACGAATGTGTCATTTTCCGATTGAATTCGAAGCCAGGACTCAAATCCCTTCGAAAACCATTTTTTTGACGATTTCTTAATTAAAACCAAATCGGAATCGCTTCTCGAGCATTTTTGAAGACCCTCCAGATTCAACAATGATTCTTCACTTGTCGATTTCAACGAATTTTGTAATAATTTTTCGTACTTATTTCTGCTACTGCGAAACCGAGAACTTGATGCTCTTTCGTTAAAATCTGGTGACGGATTTCTATGATCGGTATGAATTTCGAAACATTTTTCAATCCTTTTATCTAATTCCTTAATAGACGATAATTTTTCGATGTCTGCTTCAAAGGAAATTTTCGAGTAGTCTTTTACAGATTCGCTATTATTTACGCAACTTTGAAACCCGGAACTTTCGTTTAAATCCAACGATGAATTCGTATCAATATCGGAATCAAACTCTTCATCCACTTCTTTCTCGCAGATTTTTTCTAAATTCTTGAAAAATTCACGATCATTCGAAGATGACATCAAAATTTGCTCTTGAAAATCACGCGTCTCCAAAATAAAACATAAATCTCCTTCACTTTTGTAAAACTTTGGATTACTGCTAATCTTTTTTTTCAGAAATTTCACAATTTTTCCTGCATTCAATGATTTTGTGGAATTCAAATTTCTTTCCCTGAAACCCGTCGATTTATTAAGCTTCCAAAAATCATTTTCATCTTTGAAATTTTTTTTCGAGGTACTACCATCGAAATGACCTTTTTCTGAAAACGACGAGACACTTCCAAGTTTCGCAGCATCACTTTCTAAAAAATTATGTTCCTCGAAGAGGGCAGTTTTCGACTCTGTCTTAGCCCCTCGAGATTCAGCTCGAATCGTTTCTTTGCAAGTGAATACTTTCTTCGAAGGCGTCGAAGTCTTGAAACCAGAATCACTAAACGAAGGCGACGAAAAATCAGAACGTCGATCTTCGAAGATATCAAATGCGTGCGTTCTTCGATGTGTTTGTCTTTTTGCACTGCACATTTGGATTTTGTCGTTGTTATCATAACACTCCGTGTTATTATTACGATTGTCGTCGTCATTTTTGAATTTGGAATGTTTGTTATTCACTTTTGGTTGTAAAAATTTCAAAACTTTCGAAAATTTCCTTGATTTCTTCTTGGATCCACTCGAATTTAGCAAATCGGGGAACGAACAATCGATGACTCCGGAATCATCGAATTTCAAATCCGAAATCGAAGACGTGGATTTCGAGAAGTTGTTGCTCCTCTTTTCCAAGATCCTTCCCGGGAACGTCCGGTTGTGCGCGTCCTTCATTATGCCCAGAACTCCGAACATTTTTATTTCTATCGCGTTTTACGCCAATAAAATTATTTACTTTTAAGTATCAACTATTTTGAGTCGGAAAGACTCTATTTGAAATCAATACAAATTTCTCACGTAGGAAAATTCATACTAATGCCAGGCCGGGAAAAGGGAAGATTTAAGTACTTCAAGGGTTGACTTTCTTCGGGGGTCCTAGGGGAGGGGGAGGTTGTTTCAATTTGATTGGATATTGGATTTACTCCGTTTTTGGAAACCAGTTTAATTTCGAAAGGGACTTGAGAGACTCCACCTTCTTTCGCACGATTACAAAGAAGATGGATGTAATACAAAGGCAGGCACGAAAGCGAATACTATTAAAATAAGTAAACTTTTAGACTTTGTCTGGAGAAATGTCCCTTGTCAGGGTACATATATATCTATAAATTGGCAAAGGAAAGTTCGCGTGTTCCTAAGCAAAGCCGAAACTTTAAATCCTTTAACGGTTCAGTGCGAATTCTAAAGCCACCTATTTTATAAGGACCCGAGTGCCGTCCTTTGCCAGGCTTTTCGTGGAAAAAGAGACTATGGAGGATGTAAACCTCATTAAAAGCTCGTTATGTATGAATTTGTTCGTCCCGAGAAGGCAATTTTTACCCCGTTTCTGATATATTTGTATAGATGGGTAATAAAGTTATTTATGACGTAGTGGGGGTAGGATGAAAAATTTTCTAGGTATCAGGAACTCTTGCTTTGTAGAAATGCAAATTTATGACGTTTACAGGTACCTCTAGAACGAAAGAAGAATTTTACTGTACCAAAATTGTTATTGCTTTGAAATATTCTAATAATTATCAATACGTTTTAGAAATTCCAACAGAATAGTAAAAATTGTAATGTTCCTTGGCCCTGTAGAAAGAAAATTTGGCTACTTCACGGGTAAAAAAATTAATATACCAGAATTATTTTTTACTTTGCAACACAGTAATATTTTCAAAGTTCCACCAACTTTTACTGTGCATAAAAAATATTTCAAGAGGTTACAATTATTTCTGTAAGATGTAAAAAAATGTTGCTACATTGGAATTATTTTTATTTCGCAACACAGTAATATTTACTATTACGATGGAGAAATTGTAACTCTACGATAAAAATTTCAGTGTTCCAGCAAGTTCTCCCGGGTAGATACAAAATTCCACCATATTACGACTCCTTCTACGGGATAAAGTAGAATTTTACCGATTCGGTGCCATTTTTATATCGCAACGTAACATCGTGACACTTTCCAGGATTTTTCTATGCTTCTGTAAAAAAAGTTACACAGGCATAGTAACATTTACGGCATTCCAGTAGCATCTCCAACATAGAAAACAAATTTTATCACACGTTACAGCAAGTTTTTGCAACATAGAAATCAAAATTCTACTTTTACCCTACGTGTAGGTAGGTGTGAATTTTTTAATACCTCTTCAGGGTCGTAAAGACGATCTATTTTTCGCGTTCTCCTCGTTTTAACCTCGAGTGGTAGGTATTAAACATAAAAGTTTGCATCATTTCATGCGAAATTTGTTTGTCAACTAAAAATACGCGATAAATATCAAAAAAACGGTCAGTGTAAAAAAAAAGGAGGGAAAAAATACTTCGCGTGCATAAATATCTATGTGTAAGAAGCTAGGGTAGTTCACTCGACGAGTTGATAGATTGCGGATGTATAAACAAGAGAACTTTATATTTTATGAATTTGCAAGAAAAAACAAGAAAAATGGGAAAGAGACTCCATACGCGTATGTATGCAAATACATTCCTTACATTTTTTGTAAATTTATGAAATATACAATTCTCTTCTTCATGTTAACCCTTATTTCTTTCAGCAAAATAGGAAATAAAAAATAGCGCGACCGCATACACACAGCGAGGTTCATTCTTATAGAATATTTACTCCCTCGCGTGTTTTGCCAATAGATTTTTATAAAAAGACACACGTAATTATACAATATATATGGAAGCGTAAATGGAACAAAAAATGTATTTACATTTTGATCGTATCCCTACTTCAATGATAAAACGCTTTGATAAATTGTTTATCGTGACGTTTTCACTTATAAATATTTTAGTATCCTTAGAAGTTCAAACTTCGAGGTATAAATTCTGTGAGGAAATCGTACTATTATACTGGTTTACGAATCTTACAGGTAAGGCTTTGGTATTTTTAAGGTATAAAAGAAATTTACCGTGAAAGTAGAAGCGAAACAGATTTCGAAAGCTGTATTTGAAAATCTTAATTTTTTATTGAGAAACAGAGAATTTTCGTAATTTCAAAAATTTTTAGAGCAGTTGCAAAAATTTTAGAAAATTGTGACCATCAAAGAAAAAAAATTACAATTTTTGCTTCATATATTAAAAATTTCGATTTTTTTTAATAATTCCTCGATTCTACTCCTTTACTCATTTTCCAAATAAAAATTTCGAAATTCATAAATCTCAACTCCCAAAAAAAAAATGTCGCAAAAATTTCGGTTTTATCTTATTTTCAAAATTAGAATTTTTATTTCGAACTCTAAAAATACCGAATTCTTGCACAACTTTTTATTAGTTACAAAATGATACACCACCCAAAAATGTTCCACCGTTTCTCTGAAATTTAAAACGAACATTGTCAAGCCCAGCTTCTTAAATTTACAACTATGCAAATTTTCTTACTAAAGTCTCCGTCTTATTTTATTCGAAAAACTTAAGCATTCCACTTTGTACATTAATAATTTCGTTAATTCCTAAACTGATCCTTAAGAATTACGAATTTTCAGATTATTAATATTTTCCATTTATTTTTACTGATTTATTCACTTATTAAAATTTTTTCAAATTATTATCAAATTGCTCAGAATATTTTTACACGTGTCTGCCATTATAAAGTCTAGACAGAGCTTCATTCCTTTTACTCTAAATGGACGATGTAAGTTTAAATCAAGCCCGAATGGGAAAGTTTCGAAGCCAACGCCTGGCGGAAATGAATTAGTATGCAAATGGGTTCATAAAGCATAACTTAGCGCTTCTGCTTTACAATTGTCACACGGTGTAAAAATTCCAAACGTCATTATTCCTCCCGTATTTACGGAATTTGCTGAAAAAAATCTGATACAATAAAAATGAGCGAAACACGTTAAAAGAAGAAGCTGTAACCAGTGGGTGTGAAAATATCTATTTTTCACATTTTATTCCTGCTTTTCTTGCTTATGGTTTGGCGCCAAAGGCTTCGAAAAAAGAGACAAAAATAAATCTTTCCCATCCTCTCTTTCGAATTAAGGGTGACCCGTAGGCGCCAGTGATGGTTAGTTACTCGACGAAAGGGTGGACCTAATTTATTTTCATTCATTCAGTCCTCCTACGTTTAGCTTCCGAAGTCCGAGTACGTGTATAAGTTGCGCACAGTAGTATGTAAAATACAAGGGGTGGGTATGTATACATACAAGGGATGAAAGGGAGCTCCTGTACTTATGCAGCCTTGGTTGGCCATCCGGTCTTTTATCACGAGAAATCAATTCACAGGCTGATTCTCATGCTATAGAAGCAACAATTGACGCTCAAGCAGTTCCTGAATTTTCTCTCGTCTGCAATTTCAATAAATGCTTAATTAATTATACAATGGATTTATGCACTCGAACTGTTTTCAGTAAATTACAGGGTATGCTAATGAAATTTGAGACAATACACTGGCAAACAAGAAATACTGCCTGCAAAAACCTGCAAAACTTATAATTTGCAAGTATCTGAATTATTTCTAAAAATTAAAAAAAATCTGGAAGTCACTGATTTTTTTTTTTTTTTGCAAATTCCACTGGTTTCTTTAACGTCAAACTATGTTTCATCTGTGCCGAGGCAAGGTTTTAGAATAGGGGCCGCTATTGGACATTGCCACTTATAGACTTTGGGCCTATTACGGACCCGGCTAATAAAATTTGGGCAATTTCTGGACTACTCCAATGAAATTCGCCAAAATACTGCGCCAAGTTAATGGATCTTAGATCTGTGTTAGACCAAAAAAATTAAATCTGGGCCAGTATTGGACAATTCAAGTAGAAAATCAATCCCCCAAACAGTGTAATCTACAAGTATCCGATTTATTTCCAAAAACTAAGAAATTCTGGGAAATTACCTACCACCTGCATATTTTTCTTGCGAATTTTACTCTTTTTTACGTCACAAATAAGAATCCATCGCTACTGAGCTAAGCTGATAAAATCTGTGCCAACAGCTGACCCAGGTACCAAAACCTAGAACTTTTCTGAGATATGCTATCAATCATGTGCCAGTTCCGGGCCAACGTAATGGATCTTGGATGGAAATGGATCAGCAATGGACCGAAAAATAGAACCTTGACCTGCACTGGACCGTCATAAATTCCCACATAAAAAAGGGGAGACCGGAGTTTCTGTAATTACGCAAAAATAACAAATCTAGCAGAATTTTTCGTTGCGTCGCAAAAAAAAATACCACAGCAATGTCGCTGCTTTGCGAAGAACCAATTGTTGATTAGCGAAAAAGCTCTGCTGGTCAATTTCGTAAATTATGCCGTTCCACCTCATCTTGATCGTTCGATTCCTGCTTCCCGTTTTTTTCCTCCATATCTCGTACCATTTTGCAAGGGTCAATAATCCCCTGGAGAATATGGTTCAACGACAAACGGCAAGCGCAAAGCTCCGGTGATCGTTATTTTAACGTTAGCTCGTTAATTTAACGTCGTTCTTAGTCCGGCACTATTCTCTGGCCACGATGCAATAACTCTCGTTAAGATAACGACCTTTAGGGTTGAAGGTACTATTCTCGTAGCGAGAGAGAGAGAGTGTGTGTTTTTAATTCAGAGGGTTAGCAAAAATTATGTATGTATATATGAGACCAATCTTGCCAAGGTGTTGCTTATCGTCAATGAGGGTATTGTTAGAGTATCAATTATTATTACAAACCAACACCGATTTTACCAGCTGGGGAATTTTTTTACGAGGTAGAAAAAATCCAGAAGCTTCCTAATTTTAATAATTATATTTTTAACATAAAAAGGTGAATTATTAAATTTGTCTTGTATGACGGACAGCATTTGTGTCATTCAAATTAGGGAGAACGAGAGAGAGAGAGAAGGTAAATGTGATTTCTGTCAGCAGATGTTATATTATGAATCATACATTTCTATGAAATTATTATTATGATTGTCATTTAAAATAGGATTTCCAAAACACCTCAGGTACTCCGTGAATCATGGTTATCGCTTTTATAAACAGATTGTTATGACATTTCTTTTCCTGACTTTGGACTTTAAATCTATCAAGTTCATGTCGAGAATTACTTATTTTGGAAAGGGGTATTTTTATTATTATTCAAGATTTGTGTTATTTAGGAATGTGAAAACTAATTATTGTTATTATTTTTTTTATCAAACACATAAAAAAGAGAAATATTGGGTTGGTGCATAATTATTGACGATTACTTTGGATGAATATTTATTTGATAATCGTCGTTAATTATGCACCAACTCGATACTAAATTATTTAAGCATTACATAATTGTTATGAATCAGAGAAATGAAGTTAATTTAGTTGAAAATGTAATACTAGACACAATTGTAATAAATTCAATGATTTTAATATAGAGAAAATCAGTATAATACGGCAACAGTAGGTTTTATGTTTCAGCTTCGGTGTCAGGGTTAATTAAAATTTAATTATTTACGAATAATAATCTCAAAACGTAATGGGATAATTTAATGGAATTTATAATGCGAATACATTATCACTTAATATTAAACTAGAAATGAAAAGTCATGGCAAATGTTGGTATAGGTTGGATATGGTAACAAAAAGCTCTGATTTGAACATGAGGTCCTTCTGTGCTTGGACGTTGCGAAATATAACGATATTTAAATTCCAAAAGTTTGAATGCCCAACCACAGGAAAATCATTTCACATCTAAAATAAATGGTTTGAAAATTTGTGATTGCCACAATAATCAGAAAAAAATACATCGATTGTTAATTTCGAAAATTCTCGTAATTTTGCAAAATAATTCGCACGTTTAACGATACTACTTTGTATTCGGAAACAAAGGAGATCAATTAAATTGACGTACACCCTTTTTTTGAATTGCTAATATTTATGTCCCTACTTTATTCTCGATATTCGTGACAAAATCTATATGGGTCTCGTGTTATCGACACCCACATATCTCATTTGCATATGTAATGTCGTCATATGCATTGTATCGATATAAAGACAGAGGTGGAGGAAAGAGGGTATGTTAGCTCGTCGTCACTGGAAAAACACGCGGTAATGAGGACAAGGAGTGATCCATGACAAGAAGGGGATGATTCAAGGGAGAGGACACCCCTTGCGAAAGCAAGCAACGATCATTGCTGGAGGCTCTTCTGAGATAAATGTTTGAGCGAAGTCTATATGTATGCAGAAGGACTGAATAGACAAAAAATTTTTAAAAAGCAATAACAAAAGATCTTTTAGACAAAGGGACAGATATAACCCGCATTAAATTTAACCCTTAGCTGACCCACTTCGGCAGAATGATATGGTGTTTCAGACACTACTGATAAAAGTTTGTATTGACTTTTATCATTTTAAAAAATTGCAAATTGTTGTTAAGTTTGGTTTTAATTTTATGGCAAAAAAATTGTAAAACTTTCCTACTACCTTATAAAGTTGCTCAAGTCGGGGCTGTCCTAAGCTGTAAGGTCTCAGACCCCTGTAAGCGAGCTAAGGGTCAATATCATTGTAAATCATTCATAGACAAAACTGTAAAACCGAATATAACACAGCTGAGAACAAATAAACTCAAACGAATACCTGCAAAAATGAGAATCACCCAGGAAAGAAAGTTTAATATATATTTTATTTACAAGAAAAAATAAAATTAGAGTAATTATTATTATTATTACAAAGTAAAATCGTTAATATTAAAGTTTTCATCCAGGAAGTTTGTAATTATAAAAATTCTATTTTTAATATAAAAAACGCGAATTATTAAATTTGTGTTGCAGGATATGGGTTGCATTTATGTCAATCAAATTAAGAAGAAAGAGAGATGGAGAGAGAGAAAAGGTAAATTTGATTCCTGTCAGGAAAAAAAAAGATATAAAAAAATAGTCTTTGACTAAAACACTCAACTTAAAAAAATGTATCCCAGAAGGATATCCTGCCTTAGGTTCAGGAGTTCCGTAACGAAGCATTTCATTTGAGGAAAAGTAATTATTTTTTATATTACAGCTGGGTAAGTAAATGGCCGGTTGTCCTATGGTAAAATGTCCAAAATTGCGAAGAAATTACAGCCAGGGGCCACCAGGTGATGTAAGTCTCTGAAATTTGGTTTATCAAAATTTTAATGAAATTAGAATTTTAATTAGAGGGATAGAAAGTAGTAATTTTTGAAGGCAAGAATTTTGGAAATACAATTTTAAAATTAAGAGAATATAAAAATATTTTTAACGGCAGATGATTTATGATTTTCATTGATCAATTATCAAATTGCATTTTTTTTCAATAATGAAATAATTAATTTTTCCCTGGAAGGACGCATACATGCAAGATTGACGAGAAAATTAATGCTCTTGCGACTATTATAAAATATCGAAATTTTTGAGAAACTTTATCGCGAAACTTTCCACAAAAGCAGCGAGTTATTAAATATCTTTACTTCCCGAGATCGTTGTTCTGCGTGGAAAATACGTCGTTTGAAGGAGGAAAAATTAATGGGTGCTAAAAATTGATTGATTTTCTCACGAGGAGGATTAATTGTACATTGAAATTAATTCTTCTTCGTAGAAGATATGTAAGAGACAGTTGATTAATTATACTAAGAGGGAGTATATAGTCAATATATGCGGAACTGTAGGTGTCAAGGTTCATGGGAATTACCCACCATCCTTAATTACAAAATCTATCAAGATGAAACGGTCTCAGATGATTCTATGCATTATGCAACGCCATAAAGGTGATGAAACGAAGACGATAACTGAATGACATTCTGTATTTTCATTTTCTTTCCGGCTTTAAGGGTCATTTAAAGGAGCAAATCTTCATACGACCTACTACAGCTGGATGAAATGTGACTGTTTTTTTACGACATTTTTCGTATTATTATGGAAGCAATAAAATCGCGTGATCTTCATATAAACTTGACTTTTTCTGCCCCTGGTAGACGCCAATTTATATTATTACTATTATTATTGTTATTATTATTATTATTAATTCTGCTACTGTTTGGACTACTGGTACTACTTAGTAATAATTTATGAAAGAGATAAAAATACGTGATAGAAATGTTTATTCTAATGAATCTCAATTTTTTGTTCTTCTTCTCCACCAAACTGATTTTTTTTAGCATCAAGGATAAATTTCGGCGGAGTGAAAATTAGTCAACTTTCGATCGAAAAAATCGAATTGTGAAATCGATTTTTTAGGATTATCGGAAGACCCTTATCCCATATATTTTTTCACGAGGAATCCATTTTCATTATCAAAATTGCCGATTTCTGGCGGGAAATACAATTTTCCCTCAAAAAATCAGGTTTTGAAGACCTTCCGTTTGGATTTCATGAAAATTGACCTTCGGAATCGATTCTACGCATCAAATTATCCCTAGAAATGGTCCTATTTTCCGGAGCGAAGATCAGTCAACTTTCGGTCGAAAAAATCGAATTGTGAAATTCAGCAAAAATTAATAGTCATCTTGCGATGTCCGAAATCGACTCCTAAAAAAAATCACTTTCCCCTTAAAAAACCAAAACCTAGTTTTCGATTAACTAATAGTTTATTAACAGTGCACTCCTGACACTGAAACTTCATTCTCGAAGCTCACCGGGAAACTGCATTAACTAAAAACTAATTGGCCTCTCCGATGCCGGCTGGGCTCTGATATAATGGAGTTAATTATATTCCATATCCGTTATTCTCTCTTTCCTTGAAAAATGAGTGTTTCTCCTATCCTTCACCGTCTTGCGGAAAGAAATATTTCCCGCGCGATATAACGTACCAAGTTCTATGGTGAAAAAAAAAAGAGAAAAAGAAAGGAAGAATTGAGATATAGAGGGATTAATTAAATGAGACGTTGGATAGACAGCTTACATCAGTTACTCCATTCCTAGATTGAATTCAATTATCCAGACTTGAACGAGCTAACGGTAATTTCATTATCTTTTCCCAGATAAGGGGTATTTTAGGACGCGCAGCTTGACTATTTAGCTCCCGGTGTTTATACGTGTACGTGTTACGAGCGAAGGTATACAGGGTGGTCGCAATAAATTATTTACATTCGCTACCTTTGACATTTCCTACCCCTCATCTGGAAAGTTGGTCGGATAGATTGTATTTAACAATGCAAGGGCCCTGAACGGGTAATGCCCAAGTGTTGAAACAAGTGTGGGTCAATTTGTCCTATTTTTTAATATATATTTAGGAATATTTGTATTTCATTTCGAAATATAATAAATTGGATTGTTTATTTATAATCTAGAGGTACGATACTAGATATTTTGCAATAATGTTCGATTTTAAAAAATATAATTTACCTTCTACGCATGAAATATATTTTTATGTTTTATATATCTATATTTATATTTGAATGTGATAAAATGCGTGTGCATATATGTTAATGACCTAATTAGGCGTTAAATTTTTATATTTTATTCATAAAACAAATATTTTTTCTGTAGTGAAGTAATCGCTCCACCGACTTTTACACAACAAGTGTTTTGCTTCCATGCACCCTGTACGTAGGCACAAGTATTGCACGTATTTACAGCCAGTTGCTGCACATCTCTGAATGCATCACATGCTTTACGATGGTACCTAGGAGGTCTTATCTGCATGTACGTATATATATATAACGAGGTATATATGTATAGCGTAAATTAAATAGCTCTATGGTTTTCAACAACTTGTGCTGTTGCTGAAGTGCACATATTTATCTATGCAACTGAGAGTGCATATGCATATATGCTTTAAGTCCCTTTATACGACGTGATCGGCTTCTATTCCAGTGTCGTTACCGTTACGATCGATGTAAACCTCTTTTTTTGGAATTAATATTAATTTAGTGTACAGTATATTATACTGCCTCTGTCCCGTAATAATAGTAGCAGTTGATTTCCCATTTAAATATTTATTTGCTACTATTATTATAGAACAGAGGTGGTATTATATAGTTCAAAATGACTACAGGTGGTAGGGGGTTTCAATTTTAGGAACAAAGGGGTAGGTACTGGAATCCCTAAAATTACGCTGACAATCGAAAGGAATCGATACAATAATGAAAATTGCTGCAAAAAAAATTAATGTAATAAACAGTTAAATATGGATTTTTTTTTAGACGGAAACCTGATAATTTTATTTAAAACATGGGTTTATTGTTTTATAAATTATTATTGTAAGGAAATTTTTGAAGGCTTCAAATTTTCTTGCAACTTTTATTACTCTCGTATGAATGACAAAAAAATAAAACTTATTAAATTATTATGTTTAAATAACAGGAATGATAAATTTTCTTCAATTTGGTTGATTTACTTCACCTCATGGATTTTTGAAAATTTCTTAAACTTCATTTTTCATTCGTACCATTTCAACCCCTTGACGTACAATGACGAGTTGGCGTCGCCATGCATTTCATGTGCATTCCGTTTTATTTATGTGTCAAGGGATTAATATCATCTTTCACGAGTACATTTTTATTTCATTCCTAGAGAATTCCATAAATTGTTTTTCTTCGCGTATGAAGACTAACAGGAAACTTTTATGGTTATCCTTACTGTACACTCGTACCCTTTATGGTGCATAGTAATATGGTACTATACTATTCATTCAATGGAAAGTAAGACCAAGGAGGAAATATTTCTCCCAGTTTAGATTTTCTATAATATTTATCGTTACGGCATTTTGCTTTACTCCTTCGATATCCCGTAGGTCTATCGTCGTAAGGGTTGAAAGAACCTGATACGGGAACGACGAAAAACGCTTTCTTTCCTCGCAGCGTATATCACTACCGGGCGATTTTCGCTCGGAAAAACGGAAGGAACGGAAATAAAATGCATGAGATTTATTTACATTTTTTTCAAAAATGCGATTCATGGTGGGAAAGGGGGATTTATATATGCGCGTAGAAAATACGTAGCGCAAATATTCCTGAAAATCCCTGCTCGCAAAAATCGTTCACAAATCGGATATTTTCTAGGCAGAGCTACCCTCTTGTAAATAAATAAAATAGATTTACATGTGGAAGATTAAAATTAAGATAAGGTTCATTGGTTAAGTGGTTGAAGTAGTAATCCTATTTCGAGGAATTTATGCACGCTTCGGGGTTGTTGCCGAAATTTATTCAATCCATTGGTTATTTTCTGAGGGTGAAGGAGAGCGCGTGCATTTCAAATTTGAATATATTAAAATATATTTTTCGTAATATTATTCCAATTTTATCCCCCAATAATATTAAAAACTCGACTAAATTTATGTTCGTAGAAGAAGGGGGATTAGTGAGTTATTGGCTGCTTATTATAATTATTTAAATATTCATTCTTGCGGTTATTAAAGCAAAGTATCTTTGTTTGTAAAATTTAATGCAATTCTGTGAACAATTGCTGATCTAGAAAAGTACTTAAAATGTAATCAAATGAAAAATAATAATGTCGTAATTTTCAAAATTTGAAATTATGTAATAATATATAATTGTATAACAATAATTATTCCTCTGTAATTTTTTATATACTTTTTTTACAACTGATGGTAAATCTTCTTCGTTTTGGAACTTTCCGTATCCCAAAGAAAAATATTCACTTTCGATTCATTATTGGATTTTCAAAAACTTAATCTTAAATCAGAGTTTCGCGAGTTCGAACATTATATTTCATAGAAATCCAAGTTTTTTCGAGTTTCCACCTGCGTCCTTGGATCTTCCAACTCCAATTTTGAAAATTTGACGTCAGTTTCAGATTCAACGACCTCAAACAATTTTTGTTCTAGACTTTTTACATAAATTTTAAAACGGAAAAATAACTTTCAACACATTCTTAACGCGAAAATCTATTTTTCGTCCGCCAGCGAAAGGGTTCACGAAACAATTACTCATAAGAAACTATCTGATTATGAAAAGCTATTAAAAAAAAAGTATATAACTATAAAAAATCAACCATATAATACGAAACTGTTTCAAATATAAGTTCATAACCGTGTACATATGTAACTAATATACAGATACGTACATAATCATACATGAACCGAGGGAAATGGCATATCTGCTCTTGATACTCAAACGATGTAAATTGAAAGCGATGGTATGGAAGCATAACTCAAATCTTTTGACGTTATTTTCAATATAACAGCGGACAGCGTCGATTTGAATTATTGTAATTACTTTTTCCTGTTATTATTCATATTTCTATCCACTGTCCCGGGATTTCTGTATATAGAGGTATATAGGTAACCATATAGGTAATGTTTATATATACCAGAGTTATATATACAGGTAATGTTTATATATATCAGAAGTATATATAGGTAACCATAAGCAGGTATATAGAAGCCCTATAAATCCCATAGACTTACAGAATACAAAGACATGATTACAGTTAAATATGTCTATCCGTTCGCACCCGTGAACACAAATGCGCCGAAAGGCTACAGGGGCCGTCATAAAGTCATTGTGGAATAAAGGTAGACTGGCACGGCACTCCATCAGTCGCCACTACTTTTAGGTAAAGGTTAATTGACTTCAAGCTGCTTGGGATTAGCAGTTTTCCATAAACCAGTTTTCCATGTAACGTCCCTGCAATAAAACGGCTTATGTATTTCACAGTTTCGTCTCCACAGCTCCTTTCTTCTTACTGATTACCCTGTTGACAAAGATTTCGGGACTAGGGTAAAACCTGTCGCGTCCCATAGACTTGTGCGTATTGAATTCAAAATCCTTCACAATATTTTCACGGCGCGTGAACAATGCGCGAGAAAGTGGGACGAGTGAGCGAAAAATGACAGTTTTCTTATTTCTCCCCTTCCATTTCCAGTTTTATTTTTCCCCGTCCAGTTTCTTGTGTTATAACCAAATTATAATGCAAAGCTCACTTACTTGCAATTTTGCAAATTTTTTTCAGTAAAAACAAAATGTGGCGATTCAAAACTTTTTCTAATTTAGCTTACCGCTTTCGAAGAAGAATTTCCAAAAATTTTTTGGGACCTGATTTTATACTTACAATTTTTATAAAAATGGTGCTTTTCTCGCAAGTGACAATAATTTCAACCGAAACAATTTTCAGAAGGGCAATTCCTAATATACACGAATATTTATTATAAACTGAATTAAATAAAAATCATTTTGAAAATAAAAAGGCGAATTTTCAAAATCAAAGGAAATACGAACGTCAATTTATCATTGTACAACACCTCAGCAGGAAAAAGTATCAAATTGTTGCCATATTAATGGTAGCAACTTTTACGATGTAAAAATTCGGTTGTTACTAGGACAAGGGAAATTTTACCTAGTGACATAGCAAGAACTGTATCCTTGTGTTATGCACACGTGCCATTTCTCGTGGAGGCTATTTATTTCAACACCCTGTTACGTCATCCAAAATAAATGGCGATATTTGGTCTGACCAGTCATCCGTCGATAAGATGTTGACACTTAGGAGTGTTTGCATCGGTCGTTTATCGGAAGTTTACTACAAGCAAATGTTTACTAGAAATGAGAGGAAAGCAAAGTAGCATTTGTCATTATTTGCATTGTTGAGGAGCAGGATTTTCCAATTTCAAATTATTTTATATTAGAATCACAGGATATCGACTCTTACGAAAAAGTTATTTTCTTCTTGTATAGGATAGTAAATTTCACTATGTAATACCGGAAGTAAAAAAACATTTTTTAGAAATATACGATTTAATTTTCTGATGTTTCAAATGTATAGTTTGAAAAAAAAAATAATAGAAGTCCCGTCTTTTAGACATTTAAGAATTTTTAGACGTTTAAGTCAAATATTCTCTAAAATTTTCAACATCCATCCTCCAAATTCACAAATTTGATAAGAACAATTTTAGTTTTCGAAACATCGCTAACTTTTATCCGGAAGAAGTCAAAATTTCGAAAAGAAATTAAATGGAAACTCGAAATCTACGTGAGGAAAAAGGAAGATTTTCAAAATCTTGAAATAAACATTTAAAACATTTATGGAATTTTTTTCCGTGCGTAATTGAGTTTCTAATATTTTCAGGTAAGAAATGCTAAAAATTTATAACCCTCAAAAAGAGAGAGAACAATATTTCTACCGGAATTTCCCATAATATCTATATTGAAAAAGAAAATTTCGAGACCACTCTTGCAATAAAGTTAATCCCTACTTGTCTTGGTATTATTAGTCGGGTCATTTCGGACATTTATTCACAAAAGCCTATACATTTCCATTGTCATTAGTGGGTACGTATACATTTATATGTACCATACCGAGTGATGAGACGGTATTAGACAATGGTAATGGCACGCATACCTGGCGCAAAGCAATCCCATGTACCGAAGTAACGATACTCGAGATCTGCACCGATCGCCTAAAATTATTTAAAATTCTTGGCAGATCTAGTCAAAGGTAATAACAACCAAAGGTAAATAAATGCTGCACCGACACTGCAGTCGGGTCAAAACTTTATGCGGGGCAATTGAAGCCATCCCTCAAATCAATGGAAAATGTGCCACAGAGGAAGAATCGACGATTGCAGTAATATATTTTTCTAAGAATGTATCGCTTTTGTCGTTAATCCTACCTGCCATTTGTGAGGTCAATCTATCTTGTGTCCAATAAAAGATACATGCTATACACTTCCATACAATATAGAGTACAAATGAACTTGGTATTAAATTGCATTCAACCGCCACTCACACTGGTACAGGAGTATGTGTGTCTATGCAGCACTGATAGAAATAAATTGCTGATTTTATTACATTCAGTTTCCATTGGTTAGAAGAAAGAGATTGCTAATAAAAATTGAAATAGATCTTTTTGTATCGAGCAACGTATGTAAATTCCAGTACCGGAATCGTTTCTAGGAGGGTAGAAAAAAAGAAACGTTCAAAGGAAAGTTTCAAAAATGGTGTTGGGCAACTCATTTCTAGGGGTAATTTGACGCGTGGAATCGATTCCAAGGGTCAATTTACATGAAATCCAAGCGGAAGGCTTTCAAAATCAGGTTTTTCTAGGAAATATCATATTTCCCTCTGAAAATCGGCAATTTTGACAATGAAAATGGATTCCTCGCAAAAAAATACATAGGATATGGGCCTCCTGAAAGTCCGCAAAAACTGATTCCAAAAGTCGATTTTTCAGGCATATACCTTCTTCCGCTTCCCTCGAAAATGGGGTAAAAATTAAAATTTTAAAAAAGGGTTTGGACAAGTCATTTCTAGGGGTAATTTTTTGCGTAGAATCGATTCCAAAGGTCAATTTATATGAAATCCGAGCGGAAGCTCTTCAAAACCTGTTTTTTTTTGAGGAAAAATCGTATTTCCCGCTGGAAATCGGCAATATTGACCTTGAAAATCAATTGTAACTCGCATTGTTGCTAATAACTTGAAACAATAAATTTGCAAATACAAATTTGAAATAAAATAAGTGAGGAACGAAAAATGCTGAAAAATTTGCCATCGATTTCAAAAACGTTATAATCTTATTATATAAATAATTGTAAATGACCACCACAATTTGTGATAAACATAAGTGTAAGTACATACTCCACTTAATTGGCAATCGAGCTTCCAGCAATTAAACTCCATTTACTTTATAACCCCTAACGAGCTATGGAGAACCACCTCGAGACTTTCTCGCACTCTCGCACTCGTTCTCGTATACCTTCTCTTTTTACTAAAGCTGATAGACTCTTATCGAAAGTACATCGAGAAAAATGGGGACCTTCGTTACATTATTATTAGTTACCTACCCTAGAAGCAGAGAATTCCTTTAACCATACCCTATCATAATTATCTATAACTGTGTAATTAACCCTTATTCTAACAAGAAGGAACCGCTGGTACCGAGCTGAAGCACTTTTACTGGAATGTGCATATTTTATGCAACTTTTAGAGTATTTCCGGGATATTAAAAATTTCAGTAAAAGAAGTTGAAATCAAAATTACTTTCCGCGAAAAGTAATTCATTTTTCATCCGAAAGTGAAGTACCATAAAATTGTTAATATATTTTCGTGACGTTATTCGTTTATTATTCGACATTTACCCAAAAAGGTAATAGGAACTTAACCATTTGCAGTCGAGACATAAGTGATTAGGGTTGTAAAACTGACGACTCTGAGTCGCCTGTCGAGTGCAAAGGGGTAATTGTAAATTTTTAACCACGATTTATGAGA
The DNA here is from genome assembly GCA_949825005.1 of Gasteruption jaculator. NCBI lineage: Eukaryota > Metazoa > Arthropoda > Insecta > Hymenoptera > Gasteruptiidae > Gasteruption > Gasteruption jaculator. The sequence continues at coordinate 8,922,913 of OX463770.1, forward strand.
CGAGACGCCAAATCCAAGCTGAAATAAATCTGACTTGGGATGTTTTACATCAAAATTGAAATGCAAAGCTGACATTTTAAATCAAATTCTCGGAAAGCAATGAAACAAACATTTTTTTATTAGTTTCTCAAGTCCTTATTAAGAAAAAGGTAAAAATTGAGTTTGCAAACGATGCAATAGTTCCTTCATAAACGAAGGAAAGCGAGAACTTCAGAGCTTGGGGCGTATGCGTGGGGTGGCTGCAAGTAAAGTTCGTAAAGACTAAAAAAGTTTCTTTCGAATCAATGTAAATGAAATTTTTCAGCGTCCGACGTTGCGGAAGAGCTTAAACTTCCTCTTAAACAACTTCTTCGGCGACTGGCTGGTAATGGTTTTATTGTTCGCGGCGTTTCGCTATTCTTCTTTTTCGTAGGAACGAAGAAAAACATCGTAGTAACCTGTGTATAACTATAAAACAAGAATCCGAAAGCTTTCTTTCACGTAGCAAAGCTCCTACGTATAGATAAGAAATATAACTCAGTATATACTTAAATTGTTTACGTATACATCCACTCGTCATGGAAAAGTTAATGTTCCATTCCTGCATAAAAGTCTTATAGTAAAAGTCTTGTAGTGTAAAAACACCATTCCGCTTTAGGTTCGCTTCATTCGGCGGAGAAATGAAAAAAGACCTAATGTTTCCAGATACAGAAGCTTTCAAAACACACAAAGATAATTTTCCTACGACACCAATATTTCTGCGACGTTCAATCGACCCAAAAAAAAAAAAGAAATTCAGTTGAAGAGAAAAAAAATAGTTTGAGTTATTGGTTCAGCAATTTTATAATTGCAAAGTTGCAATTATACACCAATTACTTTTGCAATATTGTACATTTCACTGCAAAGTTACAAATTTTCCAAAATATAATATTAATATTTAATAATAATTCGTCACTTTTGCAGAAGAATAAGAACCAGTGCAACCCCCACCCCTGTTTAAAATTCTACCCCTCTCATTAAAATATTCCAGGTAATGTTTCAAACCCTACGTTCACTCTTTTGTCCAAATCAGTTCAAGGATTCGAGTGCAGGTATTGGAGGAAAGAAAGTAAGCAGGGGTAAAGGGTAGGTAATTTTGTCACCTCGAACACTGAACAGGTCAACTTTTAGAAAAATTAGAAGTAGGATTGGTGGTCAACTAAGGTAATTTGGAGAAGGGGTGGATATGGGAGGGTCAACCTCTACCCTGTTTTGTGTATAAATGTTGCAAATTGCGGAAAGTTAAATCAGTACCCTGAAAATTTTGGGACTAAAAGCACTAGTTGGATATCGTGCCTCTGTTCTTAAAGTTCATAAATTTCTTGAGTTTGTTAAGTTTTCTTACATTTCTTGGATTTTCTTGAAATTCTTAAAGTTCAATCCAAAGACGAAAGCGTATAAGGACTTGGTTTTTCAAAGTGTTAGAGTGCAAATAAAGAACATATAAAGACTTAATAGTGACTGTGGTAATTTTAATCGTCATTCTCCATTTCCATGATGGCCACAAATAGCAGCCGGATGAATAACTTCTTGCAACGGATGCTGAAAACTGCAAACCCCGAGGAAGCAGAGGTATTATTATATTCCTTTTTCTAATAATTTTCTTTTTTTTTTACTCCCAAAAAGATTTAACGTAGGAAAGAAGTACATTTACGTTGTGACATTTTTGGAAACTATTAATATTTTTCAGTTTATTGGTACATTCCCTCCGACCCTTAGTTCTTCTATATTTACTTATTCTGAAAATTTGTTTCCCTTTAAATTTGTCAGTTTTAGAAATTGTTCAGATTTCAATCTTTAAAAAATAAAAATTTGGAAAAAAATTCTGGTGAAAATCTGGCCACGTCAAATTTACGTGACTACCTATTCGTGCCGCGTGGGTCGTAATGACATACACAATTGCATTTGTCATGACCAACGCGGCGTGAACCTAGAGTTTAGTGTTCGTCACAGTGTTAACAAATTATTTTTTCCAACTGAAAAAAAATTCCAACATTTTATTGACTTCCGTCCTATTTTGTTTCTTTTTAGACTGAACAACGTTCACCAATCTCTTCCTCTCAAACTCGTGAAAGGTGCGAAACATCACCGAAACCGAAAACGAATTGGATGAAACGCTTAGGTACTTATTCACCCAGTAAATCTTTAAAAGAAGAATCGTCCGTTCCGAGAAAGTCAGGAAATGCGAATTCTAATTCATTTTATCGTCGTAGAAGCCTCCCAGTATCCACGCCCAAAAAAGACTATTCGCCCGGAACATTGAGGTTCTTACCAGAAACGCCATGTCTGGAGGATATAGTTCGCGATTTTGAGAATGGATTCATGTCGCCTACGAAAACCCAATCGGAAGGCCTGAAGAATACCAACTTCGTGAAAAAGATCGTCGCGGCGTTTGAGAGCAAATACAAGTCCGTCGACGAGGATAAAAGCGGACAAGTGAAAGTGGCGAAAAAAATTGTCAATGAAAATCCAACCGACATTAAAATCGAAGATAACGAAAATAACGAGAATATTGAGAATTTCGAGGAGATGAACCTTAGTTTGGTGGTTAACTGCTCTAGCTCTGAAACTCCGAAACGCGTGAATCCGAATGTAAGCTCTTCGAATCGCAACGATAATATTAATAACAATAACGATTCTATGAGAAATAACAACGCGACCCCGAGAATTGTCGGAGCGTTCCTGAAGAAACCCATAGAAGTGGACGATACGAAGATCGACTGGATCCCGATAACCGGAAACCGAAAGCTCCCGCGGAAGAAGTCCTTGAAGAAAATCTTTCACATGTTTACTGGAAAGAAAACTAACGAGGAAACGAACCCGATTTTGTACTTGTCTCAAATGAATCTGAACGAAGAACCCAAAGAATTTCAAGATTCGGGATACGATGAGAAATCGTCATCCAGCACGGGTTCCTTGACGTCCATCGCAGAAGCTTTGTTGGAACAAGAAAATTCTCAAGTGGAAGGACGGGAGAGAAAAGTGCTGACTACATTTCAATCGAACTCCTCTCTTGATAAAATTGCCGAAAACCCAGGAGCAGTGAGTTTCGTTTTTCTTCAAAAATATTTTTTTTTAGTTTGGTGATTTTTGAAAGAAAATTTCATAGACTGTTTCTTGAAAAGTTGCGTGGAGGAATACAGAAAAATTGGAAGTAAAAAAATCTTGGACTATTTTTTAATCCAGAAGAGGAATTGTTTAAACTTGAAAATAGATCCTTTTGGCAACAGGAGAGAAAAAATAGTCTATTTTGGAAAAATTATAAATTCCAAAAGAAGTGTTGGTGAATTCTTCAAATTGCGGAAGCGGAAGAAGGATCTACAAAATTCAAGATTAAATATTCCTTAGTACAAAATCGCGAGTTTTTGTAGTTTCAACTTACAGACATGGCATTTCTGGAGAAAAGTGGAAAAACGATTTTATTTTAGGAATTTACTACATTAAGAAATAGTTAGATTAATATTTCAAATTTTCAGCATGGAAATTTTCTTTTCCTATTTTTACATTTTTTTCGAACTGTGAATTATTCAACTTAAACTTTCGAAAAATCGACAATATTTATAAAATAGTAAAGAAAATTTTTGAAGAAAATATAAAAAAACAGTCAAAATAAATTATTTTGAATCACTTAAAAGATTCTGAACAGCATTTTTTTTAATAAATAGAATATTAGAGTCTTGCAATTTCTGCTAAGAAAAATTTTAGATGCTTATCAAAAAAATTCCCCGGTTCTGAAAAAAAAACTGCTAACTTTCAAGAAACAGTTCTTTCCAACGTGTGTAATTCAATATATCCTTCAAAAATTCTGTTCTCTCAATTTCAAACAATCGAACTAACCCCATTACCTGATTTTCTGTTGCAGAACTCGTCAAAGGACAAAAAGCTGCTGAATTTCATCGAAGTCCCGCGGGAGGTGATCAAATTGGATTTAGGACCGTCGTACCCACCGGGATCACATCCTTCAACAATGCCCCTGGACGTCAGGACTCCTGAGAAAGTGGCGACCACGTTGGCTCCGTTACCAAAACATCCCATGTCGTCTAAAATACCCAAGCACCCCTTCGTCTCTATGACGAAGGTCGAGGAAATTGCAGAATCAGATGAAGTCGTAGAGCTACATGATGATGTGGATGTCGAAGATGACTTTGTGGAAGTTGAATATGCTGTTGTAGTAGTTGAAAATGGTGTTGTGCAAATTGAAGACGCTGTCGTCGAAATTGAAGACGCTGTCGTTGAAATTCAGGATAATATCGTACTAATTGAAGATCATTTCGTGGAAACTGAAGATGCTGCCGTGAAAATTGAAGATGACATCGAAGTAATTGAAGATCATTTCGTGAAAACTGGAAATGCTGCCGGGAAAATTGAAGATGACATCGAAGTAATTGAAAATGCTGATGTACTAATTGAAGGTGATATGCAGATTGGAGATAATGTTCAAATTGAAGATGATGTCGTCATGGAGCTCGACAGTAATGTCGTGGAGCTCATCGATAGCGTCGTCGAACTCGACGATGACGTCGTAGAGATCAAAAATAACGTACAACTCTACGAATCATCCTCGTTGATAGCAAAAGATAAGCCGTACTTGAAGCAGCCAGACACCGATCTGCCCCAATGCCCGTCGCGAAATTCTTCAACATCGCCAATTAATTCCGAGGAAGTCGCAATTTACGACGTACCCAGGAAATACTTATCGGAACCGGAGTTGCAGGGGACGTACGAGGTATCTGGGAAAGTTAATCATATTTACGACATCCCTAACGCCAGGAGCTTTAAGCGTCCGAGATCGAGCGTCTATGAAGATGCGGTATCTCTGAAGAGGAGGAGCACTTTCGCTACCGGTTCAGAAGACATCGGTAACATTTTCACCTTTAACTCGACAAAACCGAGCTTTTATTCGTCTTCGAATGACGAAGAACCGTATTACGCTACCGTGAAGCCGAGGAACATGAAGATTTACGTACGTAGCGATATGTTTAGATCTGCCAGTGACTTATCGGTAAGCAGTATTGGGAATTCGAGCATCTAATACTGGGTCTCCTGGAAGCGAGGAGGAATAGGGGGACGATAGAGGAAAAAAAAAACGGAGGGTTGTAAATTTTCCGGGGTTTAGTAATCTTTGCCATGATTACGTTCAGGGGAGGAAGGACCAGGAAGCAATTTAATAGTGAATAATACGTAGAGGACGTTACGGAATGACAATTGGGAGCTGAAGGCAGTAAGTTCAAGTAGGTGACGGGAAAGGGACTTTCGCTTGCAAATTTCTTGGGGCGTTTCGGTAGGTTTTAATACGTTGAGAGACTTTTTTGAGGCACCATGAAAGCAACGACCCAGAATATGACGAAACGCCATTTGGTAATTGAAAATTGAAGGAGTTCGGTTTAATAGAGTTGAAAAGGAGAGAATGTGAATTTCTGATGGTGACTTATTGGTTCGTTGTAAAATATAAAGAGTAATTTTGTATTGTGATAAAAAGAGATAGAGACTCGTAATGTTTTGGGGGATTCTACTACTTTACTGTGACGGTGACATAGTTTTGAATTGGGACAACAATAATTGGACAAAATAGTGACGGTGCTAATGTTCACCAAATCAATTGTAATTATGGTTGTCGCAGCACCAGCTGGAAAAAGAGAAATGGTGTGAACTAGATATTTCACGGAGTTAATGAAATGGGAAAGCGGTAGAGGGTATATTTTTCCAGTTCTAGAGACTTTTGTAATAGGGAGAGAATATTTTTCTACGTTCTGGAAATTTGTACTGTGAAGAAAACTAGTTCTTATGTTTTATAGAAATTAAATGTTGCGATAGCTTTGGTAATAGAATTCTCTGGAATATTGTAAATATCGTACGGATTCAATTTTTTTTCTTTTTTCAAATGACAGTCAAATTAACTGATTTTTTTTTTCATTTTGGTGATAGTAAAACTCGGTGCTAATGAAATAAGGGGTCGCGTTTATTTTCGTTCGTGAAAATGTTACACGTGTACCCAAAAAAAAAATATATATAAAACCTTCGCTGTAGAAAGAAAAACCCACGTAAAATTGGTATATACGAATGACGCATAAAATATGTACAAAGTATGCGAATTTGTATATAAAAATTGGAGTTGTATATATTCTGTTTTTCTCTTGGAAGGACTCTCGTTATTTTCAAAGAAAGTTTACACGAGATGTGATGGTAACTTAAAGATTCATGTAAATTTTTGACACTTTAAAGTCTACTACGAGCAAAAGAGGATTACGAAGTACTTTAACAGAGTCTCATTTATTTCCTAGCGAAATATAATTCGATAAAATGAAGACTCAAAGTTGTGAAACTGTACAATTAGGTTTTAAGAGAAATACGAATTACAACACAACCGATATCGACCTCATTATGTAAAGAAAAAATAACAAGAGATTACAAATTTTTGTAAACCTTGTTATTTGTTATTGATAATGCGGGAGCAAAAAGGGAGTTCTTAATTGAGTTCCTAAATTCAAGAAGTTATTTAAATTAGTTTACAGAAATCGGTGTAATGTAAAACCGAAAGTCCCTTTTTGTATCCTTTTTGCGATAAAAGCAAATTATTATGTATCACAAGGTTACTTGAATAATATCAAATAATTTCAAAAAAATATCTTTGAGAAAAGGGATACCCGAATAAATCTATTTAAAAAATATTACAAATATAGAAATATTTCTGGAAACCCAGTAATTTTCGCCAAAAAAAATTTTTAATTAATTTCGTCAACATTGTAGTTTTAACATTGTAATCAGAAATCTACTGTAGTTTTAAGAATGTTCGGTATCCCTTTTTTTACAAACCTTCGAATAATTTGTAATATCATAATTGAATCGTGTAACAAGTCAAATAATTTGTTCATTAAAACTTTCCTTCACGTTAATTCGATTCTAAAAGCCAATTGTAAATTTCGATTATTGACATTGACAGTAGTAGCGATACAAATTGTAATAAGATTGACGTGAGAACAATCTAGAATTGAACTGTAACTCGAATCTACTTGTCTCGAAGCTTTATATTTATCCGTATAATAATAATAATAATAGTATTTATACAATTTATACCATATTTACACTTATATAAATACTTGACAGCTGTCAAGTAATCATTGACAGAATAAACATATATGTCTATCTTAAACCATTGCTATTATTTTTTTTTTTTTTCATTATTGCGTACCTTCTATATATTCTCTTTAAATCCCAAAGGTGCATTTCTGCGATAGAAAAATTGCTATGGGTTCCACCGCTACCGATGCCGTTTTCCATGGAAGTTGGAACGGTCTCTCCAGAAACTCCTCGGGAAGTATAACGAGGTCATTTTTACTGGCTGTAATATAAAGATAGGGCATTTCTATAACTTTTCAAAAAGAAACGTAACATTGTAATTTTGCATTTATTATGATATTTATATAGAAAAAAAGAATAGAACGAGGGAAGTATGGAATGAAGTACACTTATGGCCAGATATCTAGCTGAAATAACAGTAACGCTGCAATGTTGGTGCAGCAGCATTATGGTCTCGCTACTGCAAGCATACTTTAGCAATTTTTCTACGATTGCATCACCGATGAAAAATGCAATACACTTTCATATTCACTTTTGTTACAATTCGGCAAAAATTGTTTAATGTACATGAATTTTCTCAACTTCCCCTTCGACGTTATTAAGAATTTAAATATCGGGTAATAAAAATAATTGGTAATTTAACACTATTTAATTTTTACTCTAAATACAATTTTTAATATGCTTATAATTAGTTGCTTACAATTTAATAATTTTATTTTGCATTTAACTTCTTTTACATATTTTAATTCTGAACCAGTAATAAAACTTGTCACTTTTATAAAATGTATTAATTATTCCAAAAATAATTATTTTAGAGCGAAAATTCTTTTTTACTCAATTCTGCAAAAGGAAAAAGTAATTTCTTGTATGCTCACAATTAGTTGATAATACTTTCAAATTAATTTAAAATTCGTATTTCGCAACAAAATTCCTAATTTTTATGAAAAATAATAAATATTCCAATTTCTTGTTGAATTCTGAAAAGACGATTTCTATTCCAACAAATTTGGTTGTATCAGGTACCTTTGGCTTTATTCAGCAGTTGGTGGAAGGTCGCCAAACGGTAGTGAAATTCCGGTATAATAATTTGAACGTGCGAAATAAAGTGTAACAGGTACATGCTTGAAAAGAACGTGAAAGAAAGGGTTGATTCACTTTATTTATTAAATGCATCTCTCTGTAGGTGCATCAATTTTCCACGCCATCGCGCCGGAAAATTGCCTCTTCTACACATTCTTTGTTTTGCTCATAATGATGTCACTATTCGGAAACCTGCACATCCTTCTCAGTTTCACAGCTAACTAACGGATTTCCTCCTGCGCCTGCAATGCAAATGGAAAGGAATTACTTTCATAATATTTATAAAGATTTATACAATATAATGTACAATACTAATAAATTAAAATTCCATTAATTATTAAAATTTACTCTATTAAATTTGATTGAGGACCTTTGATTCTGTAAAAATCGAATTTACCCCAAATAATAATAATATTTACTTGAATAATTTTTAATTGCTGCCATTTTCCACAAAATATCTTTGAAAAAAAAAGATTATTCAAATAATTCTATTAAATCTAATTGTAAGTATTAAAAAGTATATAAATAAAATTCCTCGAGGTCCAGGATATTTCTTATACAATTTTTTGCAATTTTTAAAAAATTCGTGTCAATTTATGCCGAAAATTACGAGAGACGGGACACGCAGCTTGACTGGACGAAACCAGGACTATACACGGTACCAATGGGTGGACTGGACAGAGACGTTGATGTAAGGAGGCAACATAAAAATGGATTTAGATGAATCAGGGTACTTTTATAGGAAATGGACAGATTTAGCTCAAAGCAGGGGTGGTGGTTGGCGAGCTGGTGTGGATGTGGCTATAAACTTTGGAGTTCCTAATGTCACTGAAAATGAGTAAGTAAGTAGGTCCTTTATCTTTTCCTTATTTCGTTTTTTATGGGAACTGTGAATGAGCATCAAGCATGTGTGGATGTGTATGGTAAAGTTCAACTTCTATAACAGGAAGTGAAAGTACATAATAGCAGTTAGTTAGTTCGGAGAGGGATATTTAGGGCTACTAAAAGATCCCATAATCCACACGAGGCACACCTATATATAATCACTTAAGATACCCCATAAATCTTCCTTGAAATTTACGCCTTGATCCTTTTGATACGTGTCAGCGTATTTTCTTTCATAACTCTACTTTTTTTTTTCATGAAGTTTTTGATGTTCACCGAATTGAGTCACTGAGAGAACAAAATGTGGTAAAATGGGCTGTTTGAACAAACTTGAACTTGTACAATTCGACGAAACGCAGTTGATAGTGTCTATTATAATAAGTATTTTTTAATTCCAGAAAAAATTTTCCATGTGGAAAGAAAATTGTTATTTAAAAATTCCTAAAAAGAAATTCCAAATGCACACACAAAAATATATATGATTCTTTAAGATGACAAATGCTAAATTTAATAGATTTCTGTTACTTTGTCATTTTGGAAATATTTTTATGAGATTTTCATTTAACGAATTTCGTCTGGAAAATATAAAACAATAATTTTAGAAAATATAGGTACTTGCTAATTTCATATAGAGAGAAAAAAAGGAAAAATCTGAAAACAGGAAATTTTCCTAGATTGTACAATTTTCACGATAAAGTTAAAATTACTTTTTACAGTCACTGTAAGTCAGTAAAAAAATTCAGGTAAAATTTGCTTTCGACTTTGAAAATGCAATTACACTACGACTCGTTCCATTTTAACTAAAGACACTTTGGTGTGACCATCATCGGCAGCTGTATCCATTCTCTGCCACAATAGGGTATTAAATCTGTGTCTATGAAAGTCTTTTTATTAGGTTGGATTGAAACAATCCTTAAGATCCTTTTTATTCTCTATTTTCCAAAGGTGTGAGAATAAAGTTGCAAACATCCGAGTGATTCGTTGAAAGCTAACGACGTGAAAGTTATCACTATGGCTTATAAAACGGATATAAAGGCCGTAATAGTATAGAGGTATTAACAACGCACATGTCGGCTTATCATGTCTTTTACCGTAACACCCATTGCTGGGAAACAAAAGGACTCAACTGAAAGTCACATACAGGTACTTTAAGGACGGTCTACTCCTGAAGGATTGAAACGCACACGCGGACAACCAGGATATACAGGTACAAAGGCTATATGTGTTGGAATTATCTTTTTAATGACTGGAAACTCGTCCTTTTTATACCACTTGATTACTTCCCTCTCACCTGTATATGCGTATCCTTTCTTTCATCTCGAGCATAAATCGTTTTATCGCCCTATAACTCCATCCTCGTTAGACTGAGATAAAATAAATTGTATCCTGCCGCTACAAAAGGACTTATGTTAATGGTATTGTAAAAAATGATAACTATGATACTCCCGGCTAGAATGTAGGTACTTGCAGTTAACAAAATTTAATTGAGTCAATGAATGTTTCATTTGAGATATGTTCATTCAGACGCAGGTAGAAAAAGTTTATTGTTTAAGATTTTTTTAAGATTTCATTTTTATTGAACCATTTTTTTTTCTAGATGCGAGATTGGTATTATTAAATTATGAAAGCGAGTGTCTCTGATTCGTCGATTTTCCACAAGATCTAGAAATTTTTAGTATGACGGTCAGTAATTTCGTTATTTGAAATTCTTCAATTTTCTTATAGAGAATTTTAAGTTTTCAAAAATTCTAATATGATAATTCCGAGCTTATAAATTCTAGGAGTCTTTAGGAAAAATTCCGAGAAATTCATGGCATTCTAAAAATGAGCTAAAAAACACTATCAAAATTAGTACCATTAATTTTTAACATGCCGAATTTGTATGACACTTACCTGTAAGAAAAAGCCAATTCAGAGGAGGAAGGTCGGGTTACACAATTTTCCTATTTGCCAAATTTATTTACAGTCCTTTTTTCTCCAAACTCAATTCTATAATTGCAGTAACAGGACTAAATAGGTTGTCAACAAAGCCACGATCTGTAATAAAAGGATGCACCATTAATACCACAAACTGGACAATAAAAATCGTACAAGAAATTTTCCGGGACTGAAACTATTTTTTTCCTGATTTTAAATATAGACAAAATATTATTCACTCGCTAAAGAAAATGCTACTTTCTAATTTTCATTTCAACTAAAGTTAACTTTTATGAAGGATCTAGTCCAATTTTGAGCCGAAGGGTAAAATCAATTCTGTACCAGTATTGGACCGACTATTGAAAAACGTATAAATTTATCTGTTGTCTAAAAAATTTAACAAAAAATTTCGCATGTCTTTAGTATATTATATCCACCTACTCGTGTACTTCCTTGGCTTAAGCAGCTTATTTAAATCCTTAAAGCTTTGAACTTTAAAAAAAAAATACTCGCCAGTGTAAGTACGCATGAACAGAAATGCAATGCAGCAGGGAAATAAGAAGAAAATGAAATTCGGAAACAAAGTTCAGTCGTAAATACAAACATATACATATATTTTTATTTACGACAAAAAGCGTTATTTATGAAAGTTTTAGATAAAAAGTTTATCTCATTAAAAATCTCTACTTTGGAGAAACCCTTCCAGGTGTGTATATATATATATATATGCAAAACCTTATTAATTATTCTGAAACTTTTCTAATTATTTGCATCGGTGGTTTATCGTGCAATTTAGTGCAAGCGAATGTTTATTATAAATGAAATAAGAGGAAACGCAATGACCTCTTTAATATTGCTCTATTTATTACTGGTGTTTATCAAAAAAAGGTAGGATTCATTCTCCGTATTAAATTATGCGAAAAAAGACAATTTCAACATTATACAGATTTTTGTGTTAAAAAGGTTGCTGCTGCATAGTAAAAATTACTATACCGTGTAACAGTTGTAATGGTTATATCATTTCACAAGTTTACCACCAAAACTTTTGAAAAAAAAATGTTTAGAATATAAATTTTTAAATATAAATTTTATTATTCTTTTTAATCATGCTGGATTTTGCACTTTACCGAAAACAACGATCGTAGATTTACATGGAACGTCCCGGCTGCTGAAAAGTGTAATTCCCGAGTCAGAAGATGGAATGGCGTTTGTGGGAAAAACTGTAAAGGAATGGAAATGTTATATTTTTACCCAAAGTCTTACTATTTATTAATTTAGTTGCAAATTTCATAATTTTTCTGAGACACAATAATTTTTTTAGCCAAAGTTAAATTTAAAATCCTGACTTCTTTTTTTGTCCATAAAATTGCTTTGTTTTGAGATAATAAATTCTACAATTAAAATTCTAAACATTAAATACTATATCTCAAAGGGAAACAAATATTTATGAATAATCTTGGAAAAATTTAACACTCTATGTTGACTCCCTATTGAAAGTACCAATTGTAACAAAATAATTTGTTAATTCCTCTGCAAATTCTTCCGTGTTTATTTTGAATTTTACGAGCAGTAAAACGTTTAATTACCTTTTTCAATATAATTATATTACCTTTTTGTAGTCCCTGTGGTTAAGCCAGTTTTTCCTCCAATTACACAAGATATATCCCATTTTATTAGCCTGTAATTGAGAAAAGAAAAGGGGAGATAGAGATCGAACTAAGGGATCTCTTGCTTCGGCTTGTAATTTCAATAGAAATCTTTGTTTTTATTTTCTTCGGAGTAGCTTCTAACTGGAAAATACGCCAATTAGAAATCCCCTGCATTTTACTTTAATCCTACAATTTTTAACCGAAGTAATTCAATTTTGTCCACATTTAATTAATTTGATTTCAATTGAAAATTGTAAATTCATACCAAACATATCAAAAATAGGAAACGCTTTTAAATCGAATGGTTAGGTCCTTTGGATATGGTTTAATTTAACACCGAAAGCGAATAAAAAAACCTAACAAAATAATTCCAACTTTCCGTGATGTTTTTGTCTGATTGCAACCCCGAAGTGTAAAATAAAGTTCAACAGAAGAGTCGTAAAGAAGACATCTTCTACTCCAGAGCTTTCTCTCCACCACTCGAACTTTTACATCGCATTAATTAATTTTCCGACATTTCAATGACTATAATTGTATTTCCTGCTGATAAAATTGAGAAGGTGGAGATAAAGGTAAAAGTTGTACAATACTTTCCGTCGCAATTGTTTTAGTTTGCTCCTTTTATTCTGTTTTCGAAAGAAAAAGGCCAAAGTGTCCTTATATATATACCGTCTCTATTAGCCTCGGTGGTTCAGTTTTCTCTCTATCTGATAAATGCGAGAGCTACTTTGGAAGAAGGCGACTCAAATAAAATGAACAAATCCCACAGCGAGCAATTTCCTATCTCGAATTAATCTTCCTCTTGTGTTTGGTCCAGAAACTGCCGTATGTAAAAATAATAAAAGGCAACAAGTGAACGTAGAAAACGGAAATTACTGTAAAGCTTCGAAAGAATTGAAGAATATTTGAAATCTTGTATATGAACACACCCCTGAGATAATTAAGAGAGGAGAAACTTTTTAGAAAAATATTCTGTTTTATCAAACATTGAAATTCAATCTCAGTTGACGCGAAGTTTAATTTAAATGACATTGGGTAGAAAAAATATGCAAATTTGTAAATTTTTAATACCATCATTTTTTTAGATTCACGTTTTTGGATTAAAAAGAGTCTTTTTCGACGTTTAAGGAAATGTAAACAGAAGTCGCCGCAACAAAACTTTTTAAATGAATGGAACTCAAAGTAGTCTTCAAAGACATATCAGGGAACCAGTGGATTTCTTGAAAAATTCAGAAGTACAGAGGAAAGTTATTTGAAAAGTTGGTATTTACAGAGCGAATGGAAGGGACCTTAAAGAGGAAAATAAAGTTTTTTATGTTTCCCTCCTCCAACCTTATGAATTATTAAAGACGTGAGCATTTAAAATCGTTGCCTCGTGATAAAAAAGGCAAGATTACTGGATTATTGAAAAATCCATAAGGATAGGAAATTTGTTTGACACGAATGAAAATGATTTTTTTTCCCTACGAAATTCATAATTTTAGAAAATCTCTTTTCAATTTATATTTTACAAAATAATAATTCAAAACGTAAGTATGTTTGAAAATGACGTAAGATGATTCTTGATTTTTTAAAGCACTTTCTCGTTAATGAAAATCGTTACCTGAAAAATCTCTTGAAATTTCAAATTTCTGAAATGAAGAATCGTTACAAATTTCTAACAAAAAAAAATAGAATAAAAAATTGAAATAATTTCCTTTTTTTTCAAAATCAATATATTAAGGTACATACTCAAAATCGACCGTGGCACAATCCACAGCAACTATCTATCAAATGCTTACAGAAAATTACCTGCTATAAAGCTTCAAACTAAGCATTTTCCCAGTATCATTTATAAACATCCCATTGAACATCTAAATTCTTATCCGAGCGACGCGTAAAGCTCTCTCCTACGAAAAATATCATTTTGCACAAAACAAAAGGATCCACTCTATTTTTCACAGAATATTTTTTAGTCCTTCGATAAAAAAAAATCCATTCCACAGAATTTCAATCATATTTTCCATAACCTACAAAATTTCCCGTAAAATGATCTCCAATATTACAAAAATTGCTGGAGTCAGGGTTTACTGGACATTTGATTACCCATATTCGCAGTACTAATTAACCCACCTATTCCCTTACTCACCTCATCTGAAGTTGAATGGCAAACTTTGTGAAGCAAAAATAGCTGCGACAAGAATGTCGATAACCAAGCTTGCAAACAAAATATCAAAGGCCATTTGAAATCAGCCATTGCCGACATTGTCCAGTCAATTATGAAGTAAATGTTGCTCACACCATGCAAACATAAATTACTCAACCATACAAATAGAGGCCAGGAATATAAAGAATCTAATTTCTCACTTGTCGTCATCAGATCGTTGTGGAGCTTTTCAACAACCTTTAATGGAAAGGAGGAGAAAAAAAGTGTAGGGAGAAAATTGGTAACGAGTTTAAGAGAAAAATATGTACTTGGAGTGACATCGAGCAATGTCTGTAATTTCCATTTGCGTGCGAGGTGTCTTTTACGCGTTATTGGATTTTAACCCTCTATAACACGATCTTTTCTTCGCCTCTGAACGAAAAGTTAATAGCAGGGAAATGGTGAATACTAATTCGAGATTAATTCGAGGAACGAATTGCGGGATATGATTTTTAATTTTTTTTCGAGTGGTCTTTTCTGGAGAAATAGAAGTAATCGTGATTGTAATGAATAATTTCTGTAACAATTTTATCGTTTTTATAAATATTAACCCTTTGAGCGCGGCTTACTCTTGCACGAAACTATCAATATATGCGGCAATATTCAGATGTCAGTCATTAAGGGCGCATATATACGCCTTTCGTATATATTGATGCACTTGTCAAAGCCTATATATACGTCTTTAGCAGTCAAAATAATTCAAAAAGCGATTTGCGAGTTATGATCTTTATTTTTCTTTAAATATTATTTTATTGAAAAGTAGAAATAATTAATTGAGAAGTTGAGAAAAGAAAATGTTATTTAATAATATAGAGGGTTCATCTTAATTCTCGATTGAAATTAAATAACTTTTTGAATTCAGATTGGGAATGCAATAAACGAATACTTTTATTTGAAAAAGGAAGAAACGATGAATTACCTTCGGTAGAATAATAACGGGAACGTTCCATCCAGATACATTGGCGCCATTCTTAAGAGCAATAGTATTTATCTGGGAAAATCTGTTTCCAAGAAGGTACACCAAGCCTGAGAACTTATAAACTGATGTTAAAGTTCCGACGTAGATCATCAAATATCCCACGTTGTGCTGCCAACTTTCCATGAAAGCATACATTCCCATTTGATTAACTATTATTAATATCACGGCATTCGTAAGAATTGATACCCAAACGACAATGCGCGTCTTCCTCTCGTTCACGGGATATCCAAGACGATAGAATCTCTCGTCCAAGTCCTGTATTTCATTCCAAATTGTCACGAACTCTTCTCTCGTAAACAACGTCATTAGTAGGTTAGCTATAGCCACTATGAAATTCATGATTACCTGTAAAATAAGCATGGTCTGAGTTATCTAGATCTCATTTCACGACCCGAGATTGTGAGAAACTGATTTCTGAAAATTCAGGAAATTACACAACAAATGAATAAATTACCCGAGAAACTCCTATCGGAAATTGGTTAAAAACAGGTTTTTGGCGAAAAAATTATGGATCTCTTTAGGTTTCTGGAATTTTAATTATGAAAATAGATTTCTCAGAAAAAAATACATCGGATAAGGATCTCGCGAAAGATCCCAAATGTTGGTTCCAAAAGTCGATTTTTTTGGGAATACCTTCCCCTTCCCCCAAAAATGGGGTAAAAATTAAAGTTTCAAAAATTGGGTTGGACAAGTCATTTCTAGGGGTAATTTTTCCCGTAGAATCGATTCCCAAGGTCAAATTTGATGAAATCCCAGCGTAAGTTGGAAAAAAGTAGGTTTTTTGAGGAAAAATCGCATTTCCCGTGGGATTTTGAGAACTTTCATTCAATAAATCCCAAAATGTAACGTTTTAACATGACCGCCAGTAAGAAGTAATAAACGAGCGCGCACCACGCGCGTCGTTGCTAGTGCCATCATACTTTTGAGCTCAAATGAAAACGAAAAGTCCTTTACCATTTTTTTCTTCGACGCACCGTTAATTTTATAATGATTTTTATATTTTAGTTTGCCGGATAATGTAAATTTTGAAGCTATAAAAGTATAGAGAATCAAAGCATTATTTCCCAAATGCGAGTCTAAAAATAGCCCATGTATACAATGTTCATGCCCGAAGTCGTGCCGTTGCCTAGCAACCATGCTGCCGGGCCCGGCTCGCTTACAGACACATGCAGGCGCGTGGCCGCTGATTGGTCAACCTTTGGAAGTAATGTAAAATCAACAGTGTGTTGGAGGGAAAAATGATTAAGGACTTTTCGTTTCTATTCGTGCTCGAAAATGCGCAATTATAAAACATACTGTAATTCGAAAGTGCGAAAAAAATGTTTCCAAGAGTCGATTTTTTTGGGCTACCTCTTCCCCTAAAAATGGGGTAAAATTTAAAGTTGTAAAAACGGGGTTGGACAAGTCATTTCTAGGGGTAATTTTTCGCGTAGAATCGATTCCAAAGGTCAAATTTGATGAAATCCCAGCGGAAGTTGGAAAAAAGTACGTTTTTTGCGGAAAAATCGTATTTCCCGTTGGAATTTTGAAATTTTGACAACTAAAATGGATTCCTCGCAAAAAAATACATCGGATATGGGTCCCCCGAAAGTCCGCGAATATTGATTCCAAAAGTCGATTTTTCGGGCATAGCTTTTATTTCAATTCAATAAATTCTGAATTCTACCCTAGCTTTACAATTACTATTTATTATATTTCTTATGATTATTATTATATTTTAAACTCATTATGTTTATTAATTTTAAAATTGACCCTTTAAAATCATCAAAGCAAAATTATTAAATTTACGTACTTTAACGTTCTCTATAACCCCGAGGACTGAGCCCTTATTCGTCCCTATCAATCGCCAGTATATTAAATACATTGTAAAGGAATAAATTCCTATAAAGGCGATAGAGTAAACGCAGTTGAATGCAGAGGGCACTAGACGATCCTGCGAGAACTTATAGGGCGCTAGTCCAAAACATCTAATAATACATACTGCTGGATAAACAGCAGTATATAATTTCGAGTCGGATCCATGACATTTCTTCCAGTACTCATCCGATTCTAGACGTTCTTCCTTTCCTCGTACTTCCAGGATGTCCCACGGGTATATGGCATTCTAAAATCAAGGAAACTGCATCACAAAAGCGGAAGGTAAGCTCTTGTGGGTATATACCACCTAAACGAAATTTATTTTGTAATTACATAAGTTACAGAGAATTATACAGGAACATGCAATCCAGGCTTTACGTACATACACCATTTTAGCCAATTTAAGGTAACACAGAGCAACGAGACTTCAGCAACTTATTGCTCTGAGAAAACTGCAAATTCCGATCTCTAACTCACCTGTTCCGGCATGAGAATTAAGTGTAGCTAAAAACAACTCGACCAGGATTTGACACTTGTCTGAAGAACAATAGTTACCCTAATTTTATCGCCCCAACCATTGCAATTTATATAAAAAATTTCTCGCAGAACCAAAAAAGGGTATTTTCTTATTAGGTGAATTTTTTATGGGGAATTAGAATATGCGGAGTATCCAGAAAATGTTTCATTCCGAGAAAAGAAAGTATCAAATGACTTTTATATCCTTCGGGGGCGAATATTAGAATTTATATTTGCGATAAATATTATTACTACTAAAAATGTAAAATGATGACGTCATAGTGAAACTTAGGTAGGTTGCTTTAATCCAAATCGAATGAATTCTCTACTTACGTTTTTCCATCTCGGGCGGTAGGTAAGCCGATTCATGATAACCAGCTTGCCATGGAGTTGATTTGTTAGCGGAAGAAGATATACAGGCTTTGCGTATTATTTACTCCTTTTCGTTTATAAGAATCCGCGAAAAGCAAATAAATTGTTGAATATTTATTATAGAGATATACACGTGGGAAGTTCCTCTTAAAATATGGAATACGAAATTAGGGGAAGAAATATGTATTTTTCATTTATAACGAGACAGAAATGTGTACACTGCAAAAACAACTATTGTTGTCGCGAGTGCCCGGTTTCTCGAGCGACTGGAAAGCAGATTTTTATTTATGAGTCGTGCTTTTTCAAACATCGCTAACTATTACTATACCGTGATATTTACTATCGCGATTTGAATTAATCAATTGACGTAAAGGCTGTGTTACTTTTTTTTTTAAACTCATAGAATATTTATCCACTGTATATATATGTATATGTTTGTACTAGCGGGGCATTTCAAGTGCAACGAATCGATCCGAAAGAAAATACTTAATCGCCAAGGAAAACTTTCACGAAAAATAACCACGGTGGCTGTGGAAACATTACTCACAGTCGCTTTGCTTTCATGAACGGGCGAATTTTTACAAGGCGATTTACGCGAAAATTGTGTGTTCAGTCGACTGTTTATTTCTCTCGTGGTCAGTATAGAAATTGTACCAAAATCTCTACAAATTTTTTTTTTCTCTAAAGTATCCTCAAACTTATTTGTCAATTTTTTTCAAAAATGTTTATAATTGTATCATATGTAGAAATTATCCACAGAAAATTTAAAAATGCTTTGAGGATTACTTTTGCTTTATTCCTACATATAATATTAAGTAATTGAACACCAGAAACTTCAAAATGAAAATAAACCCAAAACTCCTACATGGAAATCCTGTAATATCAGTGCTTTTACGTGTAAAACCCTCCATTTCATGCTATGAGTGTGAGAAAGATGAGCTATCATTCATCCTTGTCGCACCCACAGCGACAAATAGGATGTTATTTGACCTATCCCAAAGTACCTTGAAAAATTTGAGCTTTACAGGATTTTCGCGATAGATTTTATTAATTCGGTTTCTTTGAAGTCAGACCCGATTCATCGATATCCTCGATGATGCATCGAATTTCATGTAAATATTTTTTTTTTTACAACAAAAGCTGAGTAGCTGTTTCTCATCAGTGAACGAAACATAAACTTTCATTGAAATCACTTTATTCATCGATAGCGCACCTAATTTTGTAGTAGATTTGATTTTTGTTTTATTAAAATATAATTGCAATATCATTTTCTATCAATTTTGGAGGGAAAAATAGTACCTAAATATTTATAATTTGTATTTTTGTTGAGACATAATATTAATAAACAAATATTTAACGGCAGTATATGGTAATTCTGTGTAAGTCAAGGGTTGCTATTGACTGGGATTTAATTATCTAAATAAATAACCAATTGATCCAAGTCCAAAAAATGCGCATGTATAAGCAGAAAGTTCTAAAAATGGAAGGAGCAATGTACTTTTTCTAACAATAAGACGCATAGCTGAAATGCGTAGGAAAGAATGATGACGACAAACGACGTTAGTCTCGACGTCTGGCGTCGTGTCGACGCTCTACACTGAGGATTTTATTATCAGACTGCTCGCAGTAGACAACGGAAATGAAAAAGGGGGTTTATAATAAAAGATACCGCGTCGTAACGAAAAGAACGACTTGTACGTGGCATATGAAAGTATTTAAGGAAATCATTGTTATCGTAATAATTCCACTCCAGAGTCTTTGCCCTAACTTTTTTTACAATGTCATACTTTTACTAGGATAAAGGAAGGAATTTAATAAAAATACTGCATCCCTCAATGCATAATTGATTTTTTTTTTTTCGAAATTACTTTCTGTGCTTGAATCTCTTTTGAAATGTCACTTTCGGTACGGAAAAATAATGCCTGGATTTTTATTAAATTGTACCTGTCGAGTTCGACATTAAAAGTTAATTGAAAATTTTCAAAGCAAGATATTTTTGATATTATTTTGTTATTATCATAACGTCAACCTTTGTAATGGAAAATTTTAATAAAAAATTGTTTGTAAACGCCAATCTTTGGCAGTTCCTGTGACGAGTGCTTCAAGAGCAAAGGGTTAAATCGCTATTAAATTATCCGACGACTTCTAGAAAGCTCCGACGAGCCGTATGGATTTACCAATTTTCAAGAGTCAGATAAAAATCAGTCCTAACGGCAACGAAATCCCGTGAATAAAAAATACTGTCTCTTTTTACCCACGACTCCCATTTTCAGTTCTGCTCTTACCCTATCGTACGACTCGACGTCAACTAAAACGGTTTTATAGATTACCTGAAATCCCGACTGGAAATAAGCTTTCCGTCGAAAAAAATCCCCTTATCTAGAAAAAGAAATATGAGAAAAATCAAACAGAATCCTATATTTACGAAAAGGCTTTATTAGATTGTTTATCAACTAAATCGAATTCCCTAGAACCGCATTTCTTGACTCATTGTTTTTCTTCGAAAACTGGAGTCCTTCGGAGTTGATTCTTACGTTTTCATCGTTACTCTGTGTTTCCGTTTTATTGCAACATCGTTTCTTTTACCGGTTAAATTTATTTTATATCGTCTACCCTTTTATCTTAAAAATGGAAATGAAAGTTTTATTATCGGTGCAAGGAAGGAAGGAGAGAAGGAAGAAAAATGTAAAAGAGTTCTCCTAGTTTGAACTAGACGGAAGTACAGCAAACTTTTTATACCGACATAGACTTCATATCTAAATGTCACAGTTGCACCTAAAAATTGAAAAAAGGAGGCGTTTATATGTTTTTTATACACGAGTCTCCGTATGCATATCAGGAAAGTCTCTTTTTATCAGTTTTGTCATAACTTTTCTCATTCTTTGTTACAACACTTTATTTTATGAATATTCGTAGTTTCCAGTGGACCGTTTCTCCTCGACTTTAAATCTGCAAGGAAGGGAAAGACGAAACTTTATAGGTTGGAATGAAGTATTCCACGATTATTATTACTTCCATACGTGAATTTTTTAAAAGATAGTTAAAAAATGCAGTTTTTTGGAAACTACAGAATTTTTGTTATAAATTTAGAATTGCAGAAGATAATTTAAAAAGAATAATCGGTGGTTGGATTTTAATAACTTGCAAAAAATAATACAGTTGCGGTCGCTTGGTTTTTGGGAGAAATTTCAAAATTCTAGGATTTAAAATTTAAAAATGTTGGATTCTGATCCTCTAGAATTTTTAAATGTCTCATAACAATCCGAGGAAATCCTAAGATTGGGGCAACTTCTTACCCCACACCCTCAAGAACCGAGGTCGTATTATAACCGGACATTCCAATTATCCAAGCACCCCAAGGAATCAGGGTTATATATTTTTTGAAGGTCCTTGTGGTCTGACCACCCTTTTTTTATTATTCTTTCCATTGTTTGTAGGCCACCAGGGGAACATTAAAAAAGGTCCCGTTTAAATCCACGAAGGGGCATTTTCTTGACAAGTTCACCGATAGTTATTTTTCAACTTTATTGTTAGATTATTTGTATAAAGAAATGATATTTCAAAATTTTAACCCAGTTGAAATAAACAAAAAACGTTTTTCAAGGTAATATCTAATAAACAACTTTTCTCATTTATTAAGAAAGAAAATTACGCGTTGTAAAAAAATAAATTTCAAACTGCAACCAAAAATTAATTTTTTCAACGTAAGGAAAATAATTATTGAATTTTGTACAGAATTATTTGAAATATTTATAAAACTCTGTTTTCATTGATTTGGTGACCGTATTTGCGCAAAGAAATAACAAGCTACTCTGACATTTCGAAAAATTCATTGTTAGTTAATTTTCATTAAAAAACCTAACAAATATCGGAACAAGAATTCCTCATAAAAAGTAGTGGAATAAAAATTCTATCATTTTGAGTCAGAAAAAAAAACCAATCGAAATCCAAAACTCTAATTTTCGTCCCAACGATGCATTCAGTATTTGCAAAAATGGAAAATAAATATCGAAGAACTATTTGCAAAATGTTATTTAGAAACAGGTATTTAAAATAGAAAATAAAAATAGATATCACGCGTTCTGCATTTTTATTTATACTAGATACATTTCAAATAAATCTGAATAATTGTATCGAAATTAATATTGAATGTTTCAAAAATCAGCTAAAAATAAATTATTGTTATTTGCCGAGAGCATAGACAATAGCGTGACTATACGTTTCATGTCTGAAAACTATTAAAATTGTAAACGACGTAAATACACTGTGTACAAGAAAGAAAATCATTTTTCAAAAAATATAAGATTTTTCTTGTAGGAAGCGTATTTATTTTGAAGCTTCTTCTGCTCTTTTCTCAGCAGGATATTTTAAATGATGGTTGTTGCAGTTGAAAGAATATAAACTGATCGTGGAATAAAAAGTGAATAATGGTCAGTGCTTTATTCCCTTTTGTATAGGGACTCCAGTCATTTACAGTGCCGCTGAAAAAGTATGTCAACATTTTACCGATGTGTTAACACAGATTCTTCTGTTTTATAAAAGACGATATCGGGTTTCATTCTGAAACTGCGGTTTTACAGCGTTTCTCGAACAAATAGGAGATTAGAAAACAAAAGCATCCGATTTTAGATGTCTGACGATGAGTACCGGTTCTATTAAGATCTAGACCAAGATCTTCAGTCAACGCTATCGATCGCGTGTCGACTAAATGGCCGCTGGTAAGCAAATTACCATAATTTGTCCCCGTCTCCTACCACTTGTGAAAGAAAAATGTAATTACACTATTTAGCTACAACCCTTTCTCTTGGAACGCGGGCGTTCTTAAAGTAAGATACGCCCGTCTGGTACCCATGCGATAAATAGAATACATTAAGCATTAAGGGTAGCCATAAAGTCTGAATTTTTTTTAGCAAGTAAATTAGCGAAATTTGTACACGAACATTGCTTAACTTCGAAATGATACTATTTATGGGTTCCCCTAATGTTTGGGGTTTCGCTGCTTAATTTTTTACCGCATTTTTGGGAGAAGACCAATATACTCAAAAAATTCGAGTTTTGGAAATTTTTTTGGGGGACTTTCGAGAGATCCATATGCGATGTATTTTTTCGTGATGAATCCATTTTCATTATTAACCCTTTGCACTCCAATATCGCCTCTAAGGCGACATTTTACACTTAACGAGCAATTCCTTCGGAATGGAAAGGGTTAAAATTCCAGAATTCGCATGAGAAATATCATTTTTCCGCGAAAAACCTACATCTTTGCCACTTCCGCTAGGATTTCATGAAAATAGACTCTTGGCATCGATTCTACGCGCAAAATTACCTCTAGAAATAAGTTGTCCAAATTCATTTTCAAACGACAGAAAATATGTTATAACGCGAAAGAATACGATGACGTCACCCGAGGGGTCCTCAACGGAGGAAAAATAATTCGCAAGCATAAATATGTGTAAATATATTTTGGGACATTAAGTTATCTACGTGCGGTAGATACATATTTACCGATTATAATTATAGTTGATTGTTCAATTACCTATTCGGCGTTACCAGGATGTCACAATTCGCAGATATCGCAGGGTAAAAAAATTCATGCCTAACCTTCCTACTATTGGATAAGAAGATTCTTGTTCTAAATGATTGGGATGACTTAAATTGTATGCCTTCATTTCTATCCAAAATCCAAAAGATAAATTTGAAAAGTTATACAAGTATCAGTTAAGTTCCAATTGTTAAACAAAAGTTTCTGTTGATTAAAGAAACTTAAAATCTAAATATTTTAAGCGAGAGTAAGAAGTTACATCCGAGGGTAGGAAGTTACAGCTATCGCCATCTAGACGACTCCATAGCAAATCATTTAATACACGTTCAACTGACTACCTACTCTATGGAACAACGCTTCTCTTCTACCTCTTTTTTGGTTAGAAATTGCCAGTGCTGAAGTCGTAAGTATTTTTCCAAACTTTTTTACATTTTACTATAATTACTGCTAATTTTTAGACTATTTTGATACTTTTTTGAGAAATCCGATAAACGTCCTTACTCGTTTTTATATAATTACTAAAATAATTATAACGTAGCAGCATTCTGTTAGTCAAATATGCGTGGCACGTGGTTCCGACAATATCACTCTACCGTTTAGAAGACATTCTGCTTTATTACAGTCTTTCCTTATGCGTATAACTTATAATTTATCATTTATTCAAGGATTTAGCTCCATTAGAATTTCAATATCTAATACTGCTCCACTTTTAATGTACAGGATGTTACAAAAGTAATGGACCACGCTAATAACTCTTAGAATTGAAGTTTCAAAGAATAAGAAAATTATTGAAACTTCGTTATTAGAATGGTCCATTACTTTTGAGACACCATGTATAAGATATTAACTACAATGGAAACTTTAATACAGTTAAATCTGAATACCTCGATGCTCAAGAAAAAAAATCTAAAATCTTTGAATTATGGAAGTTTTATGTAAAGAGGTTTTATAAACGAAAATTTGACACAAGACTTAAACTTCAACTTACAGAGGTTAGGTTACTCCTAATCCAAATAGAGATCCTATTAGAGTATTTCTGATTCAAGTAGTAAAAATAAAATAATACACCTAATTGTGTGGAAAATAGTTTGAGTAAAGTAAGGTTATATTTCGACTTGTAGAAGTCTTCAAATGAAGCGAAAAAGAATGAGTGAATTTCTATAGCGTTATAGAGATTCAACCGAAACCATTTTCAACTAATATTTTTTATTGCAGACTAACTTGTCACCATGACGAACTCGAAAGGTTATCGTCGCAGCACCAGAGACTTGTTCTCGAGGAAATTCCGTAAACATGGAACGATCCCTTTGTCGACTTACATGAAAGTATACAAAGTCGGAGATGTCGTCGATATCAAAGGCAATGGTGCTGTTCAGAAGGGAATGCCGTATAAAGTGTACCATGGCAAGACAGGACGAGTGTTCAACGTTACTCCCCATGCGTTGGGAGTAATTGTCAACAAAAGAGTACGAGGCAGAATCATCGCTAAACGCATCAACGTTAGGATCGAACATCTCACTCACTCCAAATGCCGTGAAGATTTCCTGAAACGCGTGAAGGAAAATGAGAGATTGAGGAAGGAAGGCAAAACTAACAAGGTGGAGGTACAATTGAAGCGACAACCCGCTCAGCCATCGGCTGCCCATATTGTATCCGGACGTGAGAAGCCAATCTTACTCGCACCTATTCCTTATGAATTCATTGCTTAAAATGTTCAATAAATGACTTTTTATCATTATTCATAGTGTTTCATTTTTTTCTGTGGTAGTTCCTATTTTTTTTTATAGGTTTCAAGATTATGGTGGGTTTTATTATAGCAAATTTTTTAAATAAAAAATGAGATTTTCCTATTTAACCCTTTCGCTCCTGACGCTGTAGATATCCGTCATCCACTTTATGTTCCCTGGAGCCGAATGCCGGATATATCTGACATCCAAAGTACCCTGATTTAGACGTCTAAATAATGGTAAATTCTTTTACGCAAGTATATGTCTCATACGCATTAGAAACATATTTATTCTATCTATTTTTTATTATATTTTCTGCTTTAAAAAAACCAACTTTACCAAAAATTTATATTTTGGACCAAGGGTCCCCGTTCAAAAAAGACAAACGGCAGACCGAAGCGCCCTAGCGAAAGGGTTAAAAGGCATTAGTAAATGTGGCAGATGATTTTTTCTAATATTGTGATTAAAAGTAAAGTTCATGTTTAAAGTTTTACATGATTCAAGAATTCTTCTGATGTAATTCTGATTTTGGTATCAAAAGTATATTAGACCCAGTATCTAAAGTTCTTAAATATCACATATTTTATTGTCAATTTTAGTAATCATACATTTAAAAATACTTTGGTTATATAAGATAGTAATCAGTGCTATATATACTACTGCTTTCATTCTTTATCATTTTCTATTTCATGCTAATTTTATAAATAATAAATATTGTTTATGATACTAATAATTGTTACAATACTATTATCATAATATTATATAAATAACAGTTATTCATTTCTCATCATAACATGGCAGTAGCCTTCCCCGGTGCCTTCGCAACAGTGCCATCTACCGTATCACTCTCCAACCACAATGCTCAGCAATCCATCTTCTCCACCATACCTCGATTACTACCTTACCATGTAAAGTATAACTAACGCACACGAAGATCGTGAATTCAAGTTTCGAGGAATTCTTGAAAGATGCCGTTAGCAAAGAAACACTTGTTCTCACGGTTTATCGGTTGCGGGGGAGGGTGCGGAAAGTATTATTCCGTCAAAGCAGCGAGCGGAGAGTCTGTCAGTTACTAGTTTGATGTTGTATGGGGATATATGAATTTCACGTCGTACAGTCGCGCGGGTACGCGCGAATGCGTTCGTGAAAGAAGTGTTGGACAGCTACTACCAAAACTGTGTTTATATTTTTCATTACCAAAGAAACGAGAATACTAATAATAATAATAATAACAACAACAACAACAACAACCCTGACACATCCGAGTATCCGTCAAAACAGCGGCACCGAATTGTCATGAATTTACTTGAAAGATCGATTTGAGCAACGACGATACAAGCTTATCCACCAATAATAATAACAACAACCATAATAACAGTTCGGATGCTAAGGCGAAGACGAAAAAAAGGAGTAAATTACTTTCGCAAGCATAAACTCACTCGTACACCAGCTGTGTAGTAATACGTAGACACGAGATACAACACAATCCATTCTCTCGTTGAAGCTTTCGCTTTAACCTATCTCTGTCTCTCTCTCTCTCCCTCTCTCTATCATTCTCTCTCCCTCTCTCTCTATCTTTCTTTCGACTTCGTGCGTTATTCCCGACGTTTCAACAACTGCAGTTTTTTTCTTTTCCCTTCTTTTCTTTTTCGTTAATATATCAAAACGATAAAGAGCAGTAGTATTGTGCTCCTCGTAGTTGTGGTAGTAAGCAAGGAGAAAAGTTCAAGAAGATCGTTACAATGACACTGGAATATCCTTGTCGCGTCGAGGGCTGGCTCAACGTCTGCGGTGAGTTTGAATTTTTTTTCCTCTTTTTTTTTCTCCATCTTTCTCGCGGTGTCTCCTCCTAGAATTCAAATTAATTTCGGCAGGAAGCAGGACCATAGAGGTTATGGTCCGCGTAAGCGGTACTGCCGCGAAAGAAGGGAGTGGCGTTTAAAACGATACGTACTTACTCCTGAAAGTTGAGTAACTCGATGGAACACGGGGTTTCTCTCCTTCTCTCTCTCTCTCTCTTTTATTTCATCTCCCTCTTTCTCGGCCAATTAATTTGTCCAAATATGCACGTGTTCTATTTTATCTCGCCTTTAAAGGGTTTCATCTCTTCTGATTCGAACGTGTTTTATTCATTTTACATATTTGTTTACATCTCGAGAATTTTTCTGCCGATCGAGAGTGAGAAGGACAAGGTGAGAGGAAAGGAAAGGGTGGGGGAGACTTTAAAATTCTTCGGCAGGATTGACGTAAATAATAGGACTCCATATTTGAATTCTGAGAGATACAATATTTTTTTTAGGTATCTAATAATAAACAGGTACTCGTTTATTTATAACTTTGCAACGTTAGTTCGGACAAATAATGAACGCGCATAATTGAAATTGTAGTGTCTAATTTTTTTACGTTATGGTGTGACGAGGATGACACACCCGTTACACCGGTGTTTCTTAATTTAACGATGACAAACCTTTGCCATTGAGTACACGCGTAAGTGTACGAACGTGTGCGTGAGATTTCTGGAAACAACAAAAAGCCGACCTGGAACTAATTCTTACGGAAAACCATTGAATTGATCAAAAAACAGATTGAGAACTATAGATTTTTATCGATTCCACTCACTCAGATTTTCGAGGATTTGAATGTTTTCTATTCAAATTTTTTACCAGCAATGATCATTCTATTGTGAAGGAGCAAGGACAATGGCAATCCGAAGTTTCCCAAGCTTAGGCGTGCGTTTAGAACATTCAGGAATGATAATAACCCCCATTGGATTTATTGAACGCTGCTACATTATCCTCTATCCCCTTTTGCGAAAGGTCCAGAGGGAGTCAGGGAGATGTCGATGCTGGAAAATATCGACTCTCATTGCGCCGGACCGGAGGAACAAAAGGGGAAACAAGAGACCCGGCTTAGCGTCGGCTTTAATTTTTTTTCTCTCTTTTTTCACACCCGCCTGCGTTAGGTGTCGCGTAAATAGTGTGGAATTCTGGGTTAGAAAATTCGGGTTGTAGGTCGTTTCGCTGCAAGTTTGCGTTTGTATAATTAGGTAGATGCGGCAACTCCGTTCCCGCGTTTATCACGTACCTCTTTCCCTTTCCATTCCGCTGAATGTGCAGAGTGCAGTACAGATGGCGCCTTGAGTACACTCCTTTCTCATGAAAGAAGCACTGGTTGAAAGATTTGAAGAGGTCGAGGCTAAGTGAATGGCACTCGTGCCTTAAACTAATGAGTAAGGAAAATATAGAGCCTTGGTAACGCTTGGCTATGCTATAAGTTTTCAAGCGACCATATTTTTGAAGGGGTACAGGTCGTCCCTTTGACTACCCGAGCTACTTCCTCGGGAGGTCAGGTGAAGCGATCTGCCTCGCAATTTATTTCCAAAGCATGTGAATTGGGTTCCATGGGAAAGGGACGGGAGGGGTGATATGGATAATTCTGTGTTTGCAAAAAATTGTAAAAAAGTATTTTTGAGCCTAATATTCTGAGGTTCAAGAATAAAATATTGCAATTTTTATTTTACCATAATTTTGAATTTGGGAAAACATATATAATAATAAAATTGTAATATTGTAATTAATAATAATAATAAAATAGTCTCCAATTGCAACTGGAAAAAAAGAATACTTATAAATTGCATAAATAAAATATTTCCATGGTTTTATAAAAAAGTTTTGTAATGTTACTTTATCTAATTTTCGGCAATAGAATTCAAGAATTCCAAATGTGGTAAAAAAGACTTTCCAAACTCAACCTTCATTATATAGTCCATACAGGTGCTTAAGATATTATCCTCGGGTTTAATCAGATTTCTTCTTTTCAAGCACACTTTATTACCTTTTTTTTACATTCCTGAGAGATGACAATGCATCAAGTTTGTTTAAAACTTCTTGTACGCGGGAATAGGTTGCAAAAAAGAATTGTTAATTTTTTTACATGCCTACGAAATGTGTGCCGAGTTTGTTTACCAGAATAGATTGAAAAATCGTTTATATCTTTTTCCACATTTGCTTATTTCTTTTCGCGAACTTTTTA
Organism: Gasteruption jaculator; assembly: GCA_949825005.1. Classification (NCBI taxonomy): domain Eukaryota; kingdom Metazoa; phylum Arthropoda; class Insecta; order Hymenoptera; family Gasteruptiidae; genus Gasteruption; species Gasteruption jaculator. The sequence goes on from OX463770.1 coordinate 8,952,749, forward strand.
GGTTTTTTACCTTGCATATTTTTCTGAAAAGTCTCCGTTTCGTTCTTTTCATATTCTTAATTGATTTTCTGATTTTCAAAAGTCAAATTGAAGATTTTAATTTTTCTAATTTTGAAATTCCATTTTAATTACGCTAAAAATAATGTATAGTAATTCCAACTATTTCTGTAGTTAAATACGACATCTACTATATATTTATAGTGATTGTAAGTAAATTTATTGTTATTCTAATTACTTTTATGATCCAGTCAACTGGAAATTAGATAAGTCGTGATTTTATTTTTTTTTTAATTTTCGGTGTAAATTAAGAATCCTTCTTACACAAAAATCCCTAATTATTATATACAAATTTCCAAAGAAAAGCGAGCATCCTTCCTCGTGTTTTTTCGTATTTTTTGTCTCTTTTTAATTTTTCCATTTGTCTGCATACCAAAGAAACCCAGTCACCGCTATTACATTTTACAAAACCGATCATACTGTTTTTACCAAACCCGAACGTTGTAAAGCATACCACTACATACCACCAAGTATGCCTCTTGCAATGTACAGATTTCCCGTGTATATTTTGAAATGTAACCCTTTAACATAACGTGAATCATTTTCTAAAGCCACATTTACTAGCCATAAAGTCAACGGATTCCATAGTAGGTACGTGCCGTTATAAAAGGAACATGGAATTAATTTCAAATGAAGATTCAAAACCTAAACGGAAAAGAAGGCTGCACGCAGATACTATTATTGTGATAATATTCTTATATTCATTGTGTGTATCTCTATAATCGCATCATTTTTTTATATACATACAATCCGCTTAAGTGCATTTTCTTCCTCTTATTCTCTCTTTTTTTTTTCTTACACTGAAAAGCAAACTATGAGTGTGAGACCACTCTGACCCGGACTTGTGCAATTGTGCGTGCAATCCCTTGCCTCGCATAATAATAAATTCCAATTACTTCCGTCTTGCTATATTTTAATCTCCTTCCGATTGCCAAGAGATTACAAATTGTCTCTTCCATTCCACTGTGCATATGCGATATACCTTTTTTCCATTACCGCATAGTGCAGGGCGTAGACAGTGCGGCCTCTTTGCATACACTGTAAGTCTACGTAGTTTCGCTTTGCTAGTTGTGTACATGAAATCAATAATAATGATTTTTTTTTTCTAAAATTAGCCGCAAACTAAAAGAGGACAACGCAGCAGCGTCGTATCTAGCAGTACAACTTTTCCTTCTATTTTCAAATCGTTCCCAATTCCATCAAGTCCCGGGAATAAATTATATCCAGTCGCAATTGATTGTACTTCTTTTTCTTTGATAAGTTTCAATTGAAATTTATTGTACGAAGACGACTGTTTTAATCGGGACGGAAACGTTGGTTTCACTCAAATGTGGAAAATAATAAAATCAAAATAAAATAAAATGGCTAAACCAAAAGTGGGTAATTGATATCAACTTTTATTTGATCGGTACAATTAGTAGGAAATTATTAAAGAGAAATTATTAATAATTACCAATTTGTAGATTTTAATAAGAATAAATATGAAAATTACATTTAAAATAATTACAAAAAGCACATTTTCGTTTGCATACGTTAAAAATCTTATAATTTTGAAACTTTTTAAAGCGAATTTTTAATTTTGGAAACAAATGTATATTTTCTGCTTATTCTAAAAATTTGGCAAAGTGTTAATTTGATAAAAGTTATGTCGGACATTTAACCTTTTAACGCCGGGAAAAAGTGTAAAATCAATTTTTGATAAAACACATAGATTTGCAGAAAAAAAACATTATTTATCTTCAGTCAACTACCCATATATGTGGCACATGTAAGGTAGCCGATATATCGGCCATCCCCGGCGTAAAAAGGTTAATGTATTCGATATTTTCGCTTCGAATATTAATTATTCGAGACCGTACAATTTTTTTGGATTCGAAGAAAATCATATTCGAGTTCGTTCAAAGAATTAGTAACTTTTTTTATTAGGATACATTTTTTTCCATGAAAGAAAAAAAATAAATTCGCGTTCATTCTCAAACTTAAACCACGAATTTCAAGGTAGAATGTTTGCCATCCCAATGGTACCCCATAAAAGTGAAATTTGAGCTGATTTCGAAATCGCTTTGAATTGAAGAAACACAAAAATTTTGCAATCTAGAAATTCCATGAAACGAGAAAAAGGAGAGTAAAGTAAATTACTTTCTTCCGCTCTAAAAAAAAAATGGTTACCTAATTTGAATAGAAAATACCCACTCGAAGTTGGTATCGCGCGTGAATATCATCACGGCATCTGAAATTGCCCATCATATGAGTTCACATGTCAGCGCGTTATAAGTATTCGTGCTCTGAAGTTCGTCCGCAAACTCGAACTTATAGAGATTAAAGTATAGATTCGAAACTTTCGAACGAGGTAAAATTGAAGTCTTTATAATCGCTGGGGGAGGAACGTTCTAAGCTTCATCTATACTGGTAATTGTTAATAATTTTCGCCATACAATTTGCTACGTGGGTAATTTGAAAAATGGTACAATCTCTCAATTGACTATCACATAAAATGGGATGATTCTTCGTCCTCCCTTTCTCCGTGAGATCGGTTACATATACTTCGAAAAATTGTGAAGTTTCTTGAAGCGATGAAGAGAATACGGAAGAATAATATAGCAGCAGCATTACACGTTTCGTGCTTCGTTGCGCGTGTAAACGCGGTTAACACTGGAACCGTGAACCGATTTATCCGTCTAACATCGTAAGATCTATACACATACACACAAACACACACACGTGAAGAGGGAAAAGCATTGCTTATCATTCACGTATGAGAACATCGGATCGAGTCTCGTAAAGCCAGTGTTTAATTCATAATAACAGAAATTTGTATCTGCCAGTCGTGAATTGGAACAATAGCAAATTTCATACGAGTATTTGTTTATTAGATGCTCGGATTAGCATGGATTTACAAATAACGGTGGTATTTTTAACACCGTATTAAAATTGATTAGCAAAAAAAGTGTATTTTTAGAAAGAAAATTCTAAAAATCGTCATTTTCCAAATTTGAACCAAATTTTTGTATGAGATTTCTTAGGAATTCTAGGAATTTCAGGACTTTTAGGGAAAATCTTTGATTTAACTCTACTTTGATGCTGAATATTTGTAATATTTTAATATTAAGTATACTTTTGTATTTTATATATATTTTATATATATTTCATATATATTTTATATCCTACATCAGAAAAATCGAAACAACGCATTTAATTATTTTCCTTTTTCTTCACTGACGTACCGAAAATGGATTTCCAAAAAATTTCACTACCAGTCAATTGGGACTCGGATGAGTAAAGCATGAACGTCATTAGACTCGACTCTTATCGTGGTTAAAAATCAGACAAACCTTGTGTGGGGCTTTGTTACACCGTGTAACAGTAAAATTTACTGTTCCGGTATTGTACGTGCGCTTATGGCAACAGTGCATCCAAAACGCGCGGTACAAAGTGCATTTAACGTCTATTAGAAGCAGCTGTCTCATTAGTAATTTGTTTCCCACGCACTTCCGAATGAAAGTCGAGTCTGGAACGGTCTTATGCATGCAGCATTAGTGTAACACTTTTGGAATTTCCAAATCCAATTGTTCCCAATTTTCGGAATAATTTGAGGCCTAAACATATTTTTAAATTTGATTATTCCTAATTTTTTGAAGTATTTGGAAAGTATCAATTTTTGATTCGTTGATTATTTTTCACTTACGTCTTAAACAAAATTAAATTCGTATTACGACTATTTCGTAAAAGTAAAATTTATTTAAAAAAACTCAGATTCGAATTCTATTTTTGAAGAGTAAATTGCAAAATTCCTCTATATAAATTTGTATAAATTCACATATGGACTTTGGGTTTTTAAAATTCTGTACAAAAATAAACTATGAACAAAAACGGAAAAATTATTATTAAAAAAAATTCTAAGAAAGGAAAGAAAGTATTTCTCAGTGAAAATTATTTTTTTTTTTTTTCGGAAATATTTTTTCGGGACAAAAAAGCTACTTTTTCCCCCGTTTTTATAAAAATCATGTTTTTTCCGGTAACTTTTAAAAATGTTACAAGAATCTTCCAAATTAAATATTTCTAGAGAAACGTGTCTACATACACGTACACATTTTTGTACACGTTTCCAACACATGTACACTTTTTCCTCGGCTTCTCTCTGTTTACTTTCGTCCATCGGCAAGAAATCAAAGGAATAAGATTTTCTTTCCGCGATAAAGTTGAGTCTTATCAAGTAATCATCTTAGGATACTGATACCAAGTTTGTGTAAGATAGTCTGCTTACAACAATTGCATTAAGCCACGTTAAGTTTCTTTTACTCACATCATCATCATCATTATTATTATTATTATTTTTTCGAGCTCGTGTTTGTGCAGTTTGCTGTATATACATAGTATGTATTTAATAGACATATGTATATATCTATGTACCTGTTGTGCAAAGTGCATGGCATACCATATGTTATTGATACCTATGAGAGTGAAAGGGAGAATAGCATAAAGAATATGGATAAAACAGGTATATATTATATTTAACAGGGTCATATAATAAGTGTCTACTTGTTTTATTATATCCGAACCGTCAGTATTACAACTAACGTGTATTATGCATATACACTATCGTATCTATTGGTTGTGTTTGTGTGATATACAAACAATTGTATGAGAGTGAGTATGTGTGTGTGTGTGTGTAGGATATGCAATTCTCTCTTTCTCTCTTTCACTCTTTCTATTTGAAATTTCCAGCCAACAGAGTGCACATTTTCATATTCACACAGGAAAGGTAGGAGTAGGAAAAAAGTAGCTTTTGTAACTTATTTAATATTAACTTACAGGTACTAACGGGAAATTCTATTTTAATGTTCCCTTCTGCTGGAAGCCCACCCTTCATGCTGACAATGTTTTGCCAAATGACAAAAGCAAAAATCAGCAATACACCATTTTAATGCAATTCTCTGTCTCTCTCTATTTTATTTTTGTATGAGAAATTCGCAACAATGGGGTATATTTTTTATATACACATGCAAAGAAAGACAACAACTTTTGCTAATTATTTTATGGGAGACAGACGGTAATAAATAGCATGCATTTATTATTTCTTCACATTGGAAATTTCTTTGATAAATAATTTTTAATAACTTTTCGTTGGATAATGGAATTATCTGGTTTTTATCTACTATCGTTTATTTTCAAAATTTTTACTTTTGAAAAGGATTGTAGTAAAATGCCAACATTAAGTACAAAACAAAAGGACCCTGGAAACAGATTATTATCGATCAAACGCAGTGTCGTATTTTATTCTTATCAATGATCTGAAAAGTATTTAAACTTCATTTTCTTATGTAATTTTGTCTTGCACCGAAAAATACCGAGTGTAAAAAAAATTCTGCTTTTCAATAATTTTCAATTTGGTTTTAAATCAATTTTCAAGAATTCGTATAATTACTATTACAACTACTGATCAATAATAATACTAATAATAATAGTAATTATAACAATAAAAATAATCCAAGAAAAATTATTTTTTCCCTCTGAAACCCTTTCTCTGTCCTAAAAACGATGATCCCCCACTTCACCAATAAATCAAGAAAACAATTAAATATAGTGCTTCCGATAAAAAGACAATAATAAACATCTAAACAATAAATGTTATAAATCAACAATTTTCAAAAAGACACGCGACTACTCCGGGGAAAAATATAGCTATAAATAAAAAATTCCTAGCGAGTAATGATCGTATAGAAAAAACTGTATCCTACTGCATAATTACGAGAAGGGCAATTATATAAATTGCAATGTAATACTAAAAGCTATTCTCTAGTGTCTTATGTAATATAAAATTTCACAGTAAATATCTAGAGTTCGATTTCTCCTTCCGTCTATGAATTTTTTTATCACATTTATATTCATTCTCTCATTTCGTGGCTGTACGTAATATATATGTATACGCGCGTACACGCTATTGGAACGGCAACGTTAGATAAAGATGCGTAATAATGCACCGAGTAGTCTATTAACGTATACTTTGAGCTTTGGCATTGTGTCTCTGAAAAAGTATTTTCAAGTTGAAAATAGCAGCACGAAAAGTCTCTTTCCCCCTTCCCGTTGCGCTTGACTCGTTAGAAAAGTAACGGGGACGGATCGTTGAACTTGGTTCCGATGCTATGAGGGAACCAAAGAGTTGAAAAGAGAGAGAAAACAAATGCGTATATGTAGTAGCTAGCGGATTATTCATTAACTGCATGACAAAATATATACACATATGCAGGGAAAAAAAGAAAGAGAAAAAAGTATACGCGGCTCTTTTTTTTTTCTACTGTATTCCACTCCACTGAAAGAAGAGGGATCTCATTCACGAAAGACCCGAGGAAGAAGAAAGAACCCCAGAGAAATGGTTAATTTTAGTATGTTAGTATGATTTGTTAACTGGGAATGCAATAACGTACTGCAATTGTAACGTGCATTCAAAAAAACATAATATTTATACTTTGGGTGATCGGATTTTTGCAATTTTTTTCGGGAAAGATCCTCCAAAGGATTTAATGGGGAATTTTAATAATTGGCAGAACGATAATTTATTAGTTTTTGTTTTCAATTTTTTAGTTACATTGACAACTATTCGCAATAATCCATTTTTCTATCTTCCTGTGACGTTATATGTATATATTCAACAATTTTTATATTGGATCAAATTTTAATTCAATTGTAAATAAAAATAAAAATTATAAATAGATATATTCTGGGCAGAAAAAAAAGAAATACATTAAATTAATTAATTATTTGTTAGATGTATCGAGAAACATTAAGGAAACAAATATTTTTTTTGGGTCATTTCAAAATTCCAACGTAAATTTCCTGTTTCTCAAATTCTAACGTTATATCTACGGCTAAAAAAAACATACTCGTGACGTAGAAAAATAAAATTATCTAGAAAAATAATAGATATTTCGAGAAAAAAATTTCATAGTAAAATATTTTTCTATTATTATTGTTCATATTATTTTTATGAAGAAATTATTATATATTAGAATTATTTTCTTCTAGCTTTCATTAATTTTTTTAATCAAGAAAGCCTCTTTATTATTTTCTTGACGAATTTTCCAACCCATTTTCCTTCCGGTAGACTGCAATTTTCCTAATCACCCGGAAACGTCTGTGACATGGGAGGAAACTCGTACATTCTCTACAATTTTCTCATTTTCATTCTCAGACACATGGGGGAAAGTAATCAAACAAAAATATCAGTCATTCTGTATTTTCTTTCTATTTTCGGACCTTTTTCATCAGGATATGTGAAAATCATTTGAGGAAACTATTTCTTCCGATTACACCAGTGTGGCACTTTGCCAAAAAGCCGTATAGATTATTCTATTCTACTGACACATTTTCCTTCTTTCTTCTGTTATTCTACTTCCTTTCTTATATTTATAAAACGAAGAATCGGACGGAAATTTCGTGCAGCGCTGCGAAATTTCAGCCCGAATGTATTACATAAAGACGTTTCTATGAAACTTTCACGAAACACATGAAAGCTTTTTTCGATGGATTATACATAAAACTTTTAGTATCCATATATCTACACATATTTTATGGATATATATGTATACATATATATGTATCCGAACATATTCGAAAAGGGCATGGTACGAAAATGTAGAGTAATAGGAAATACGCCCATCTGATTTTCATGTGTAATATGTTACATATGTTTTTACATAAGTTACTCGTATATTTTGGTATGTTAGCTCTAGTTTTTAGGTCAGTCCATTCCAAAATATCCGCATCGTTGTTGTTTTAGCAGCTTCGAAATTCATGCCGGGGATTTTCAGAAAAAAACATCCATTTTTTTTTTCCTACACGGATTTCACGATATTAATATCAGAACTCCGAAGATTTATTTATTATCATTTATTCCAACACTTGAGTTTTTAGACTTCCGCCTTTTCGCGGTCTAATTTCGTTGGGAATATTACCGAGCATAAATTCCGCCGATCCCTGGCTCCAAATCAAAACTCGAATACGTTACAAAACATAACGATTTCGTGTACCAGGAAATTACCGTTGAATTCCGAAACGTTTCTACTTATATCTGCACAAAAATTCGAATTCTTAGAAAATTTTTGATTCAAATTTATGAAATTGCAGTAGATTAAAATAGAATAATAATAAGAATATCCATTTTACTAATTATTATAGAATCTCGAAAATGCAACAGTTTGAGTCGAAATCGATGCAATAAATATTTAATAAACATACATTTTTCTCCGAAAATATAATTTTTCATCGCAGATCGATCCCCACTCGGTTCTTGTAAATTACTTTTACGTTCCAGCGCGAATAAAATTATGGGTAGAGTTTGAACCGTAAAGTACACAGGATTCGATCTCTTTTGCCTATAGTGTGAATTCGTTCCCGGATGTTTACGATACTTTCATTTCTACGCGGTAGATTTCCATTCAACGTTTAAAGAAACGCGAAATTTATGAAATTCGTGACTCGCGGCTTTTTGCAAAAATCCACGGCATGTACTGAATTCTCTTATCATCATAAACTTTTCATGCAGCATCTGCCGTGGCTTCGGCCGTTGGTCATAATTTTTCCGAAAGAAACTTTTACGACTATTGATGTAATTACAATGATTTTGATTTTTTTAGAAGTACAGCAACGAATTTGAGAAATTTCACGCTACTGCCTAGCGACAATTTCGGTTCAATCGTATTTTGCTACAATACATTTTATAAATTCCAATGAAAGTAGAAAACAATATTATAGTAACAGTTTAGGGGTAGGTCATTGCTCGAAAATTTGAATTTTTCCCGAGAAGTTACCCAGTATTGGTACTTTTTACTGGAATCTCTCAAAAAAATAGGAGCTTCACCGGGAAAACTGACTAAAATTTGAAGTTTCGCATGAAAAATTTGCAAATACTCGAATTTTTATTGAAAAGGAGTCGGAAAAATTAAGCTTTTACAAGACCAATTTTCTGTCACAAAAGTTTTCTGGTATTGAAAATTTCCCCATGAAATTCCTCTTGAATTTCTATTTCTACTAAACAAAATGTCTTTTCTCCACTCGCTTCTTTCCAGCTCGTAGCAACGGGTATCCCATAAAAATGCAACCTCAAAGAAACCGATTTCTGTCCCGACACTTGGGACTGTCGTCTTCCTTCCTCTTACCGTCACCGGTCAAATGCTCCGTTTCGAATTTTCCCAGAAATTCAAGACTCTCTGTCTTCTACTTACTACTTCTCGGTAGATCCACATATATATAGCGACAACGGGGCTTAGGTGATCCAAATTTGGCCGTTGCTTAGCTCCAACGGGGAGATCTCGCAATCTTGAAGACAGCGAAGCCGGATAAAGATTTTACCAGAGGTTTCCCTCCGGTTGTTCGAGTGGTGAAATTCGGAGAAGCGAGAAAAAAAAGAAGAGAAAAAGTGCCTAAATGGCCCAACCTGACGATATCGCTTGGCCCGTAGGCTGAATTACCGCTGGAGCCATTATCCCAGGAAATGTTGACGGTGTTCATGGGATAAGCGCCTAAACGATATGTCTTATGGCCTTTTCTGTATAGCGAGTAGGGATTAGAACGGATACGAAGATCTCGTTCACCACTTCACCGTACATCGTTAGTTTACAACGACCGTTCACCATGTACACGACGTGTAACTGTGAAAGAAGATGTGTCGGGTTGCCGGTTCACTGAAAAGATCATAAAAAAAGTGTCGAGTTATCAGTTCCGTGCTAAGCGAGTTAAACCGTATTTATTCAATACACATCAGAAGTCGTACCGAGTGAAATGCTGGGATGTAGAGCGAATTCATCGCCGAGAGTATCCGCTAAATTTGAGGAATCCCGGATTCCATGAAAAGCAGCGAAGAAAAGAAGCCTCCGAGCGCGAGAGCAAGTGCAAAAGTGCCAAGGGACGCTGACGTACCGCGTAACTTGGTGTTTAATGTAAATTGTTCATAAGTAGTTTGATGAATATAATTTCTCCGTGCGGAGAATCGTCGCAGTTAGTTCTGAGAAGAGTTTTAGAGGTCAATCGTTCTTTTACTTGCGGAAACCAACGCTTCTTCAAAAGAGACTATGAGGCGACGAGCCACAAGCAACTGTATCCAAGCTGACCTCCTTCTCTTCTTACACATAACATAACTAGCTGCTAAAGCAGAATCTATGGATGCAGTTTCTTCTGTCGTTGAGGATTCCTCGTCCGTTTGACATTTGCCTGCGTCTCGGCTTTTTCAATATTTACTTTTGTTCCTTTGTGCTGCCTCCTTTGAACGTCAAACGCTCCTTATAAATGCGGAATTGATTTCGAAGCAACGTTTGTTCGACTTTTGTTGGTTGAGGTTGCAAACTGCAGCATTTGGATGACGCAAGAGCCCAAAGTAGCACGCAGGAGTGTAATTCTGCAGTCTCGGTCACAATTGTCAGAATCCGGGGAGACCTTTTGGCCTGGAAAAGCTCATTCGTGGATTCTCCTGCCTCATTTTTCAGCATTAGAGGTGCTGATTAATAGGTTTGGGTGACGAATGGATCCAAAAAGTTTGTATCGAGATTTGGGGTTCTAGATGTCATTCATTTTTGTTGAACTTTTTAATTCCAGAATCTTAAATTATAATTTTTCTAGAAAGGGGAGAAAAGCCAGAAGCAATTAAACTTCGCTAATGTAAATGCCCAAATGGAGACATAATTTCCTTTTTTATTATAATCTGGGCCAGGACCTATTATTCGCAACTTTTTTTCGAATTTTTTTGATGCCTAAGATAACAAATTTCTGGATTTCGAAAGTTGAATCTTGTTTTGGACTTCAATGGATTTTTGGCTCCTCTTTAATTGTCGAGACCAAAAATCCAAATTAAAAATTCCTAATATTAGGGGACCTCAAAAATTTCATGATTGAAGTACAATTCTGCAACCGCATCGTGAGTATCCATTTTCTCCCAAAACGGATAATTCGATACTTCTCGATTACCACAAAATCTCGAAAATGCAACTGTGATCTCGCGAGACCCCAGAGATCACACGTAGAGGTTCAACTCTGCGGCATCTGCCGTGACAGAAGTTGGACGAAATAGGATTAACTCTGAAAAGGGCCCAAATTGGTATTTGAACGTATCTCGAATTCTAATTCTCCACGATATTTGTCCAAAGTGACTGAACGGTTTCAGAGATTCTATTTTGTTTCCTTATCCGCGTTTTTTGGACTTATTTGGAAACGATTAGGAAGCAACTTGTGAGGTATCAATCCCCCAACTTCAGCTCGGCCTCCTGCATAATTCATTGCTTTGGTAATCCAGTGACTTTGTAATTTGCAACGACACAGTTTGATGGGACATCTACATACCGAGAGCCGTGATTCACTCGTATCGAAAGAAACAGACTCAGAGACTAGCTAATATGATGACATTAACTTGCAACGAAAGCATTGGGGATGATGATCTCGAGGAGGATGAGGAATCTTATCTCGAAGCTTTGGCTGATTATTCCTTCAGTGATTTCTATGACGAAAGCGAGCTAGATTGTCTCGACCTCTCGTTATTTGAACCTCACCTCAAACACTGCCATGCCGCTGGTAAGCGAAAAAAATGTCTTTGAGATCATTCCGAATATTTCTAGCGTTTCAGCGATTACGGTTCTCTAGCAGGAACCAGTTTCTGATCACGACGTGAAAGCGAAGCTCGAGCCGATTCCAAGCCGATACGGGATTGGAAAAATTTGAATTGGCGATATTCGTACGATACACCGATTGTGAGAAAAATAGTTTCATGTGGTAACGAAGTAAAGTTGGCGTAATGATAAACAATTTACGAGCCTCGTTCTCGTCATAATCGTTCCAGAAAATTTATAAACTTCTGGAATGAATAAATTATTATCACTCCACGTAATATTCAAATTGAAAGCAATATTTTTTTATTGCAACCATTTTTTATCTGGACAAGTATCGGAATTATCTCAAATGTATCAATTCAGTTTTAATATTATTTACAGAGTCAACGTTATTTACTAATTTTCTTAATACTAATTTTTGTCTAATTCAATATAATTTGTCAGTTTATTGAAACGACGTATTCTGATAAAAACGAAACGTTATCGCAATTGCTACATTATCAGAAATTACACAAATCCAAATAAGTGGCAAAGACTTTAAGAATTCAAAGAATTTTATAAAATCCTCGAAACCACATACTCGGAGGTGCTACAAAACAAAACTAGAATTTTTTTTATTTTTGAAGATTGGGAAATTTTATCAGACGCCGGAATTTTGTGAAAAACAGGGTTTTTACGAAAAAATCTTATTTCTGAGTGAATATTGAGAATTTTAATGATGAAAATGGATCTCCAGAAAAAAATACAATAATTTATAAAGATTTAAAAATGAGAATGGAACAAATACACTATTAGCGTTTCCCGAAAATCCACAAAAATTTCGGAACGCCTTTAACAGGTGGCAAAATCGGGAGATTCAATTTTCGCCGATGTACTATTGCGTAAAAGTTTAGTTACTTGAATTTTGCAATTATGAAACACCCAGGCTCCACTGCAGCATTGTCATAACCATTCAAATGCAGTTAGTTGCCGTTATAAGACCGTCTCGCTTTTTTAAATCCCCATCTGACCACAGGTTTACGTAATTTTATTCCCATCGGTATCATTTACGCTCGACTTGCGTTACTAAACCGCTCGCTATAAGACCGGTAATTGCACGTAATAGGGGAATCGTGTTTCATAGAATTTCACTCCCTTACCGTCACTCGACCGGCCTTATAGCGGAAGCCCACCGGTAGACTGTAGCGGTAGCAAATATCTAGAAAGGTTCCGGATGAAAACTGGAATGTTCGTTCTCGAGAAGAAATAAATTCCTCTAAAATATGCAAAACCCGGAAATTCGACTTTTCAAGGCTCAAATTTTCATTAAAATTTAGAATTAATTTTTTCATGGATGAAATTGCCCGAGGTGAAATTCGTGTCGACTAAGTATCGTACTGAACCTATTCAATCTTACGTTAGACCGTAAGAACTGGGTTGTCCTAAATTCCGGCTACAGATGCTGCATTGAGAAGAAAAAAAGTAGTTGAAAAAACATCAACTGGGATATTGTAGCAGCCTGGAGTGTAATTATGATTAGAGGCATTTACGTACTGAGTTTCTATAAAATTTCTATACAATTTCTATAAAAAAGAAGGTAGATTCTACTATGTTATAAAATTGTTTTTGTTATTTAAATGAATAAATAGAGGTAAGTAATTGAAAATTATAGAGAAAAAAATTACAATTTTAATTTTTAGCATTTAATTCTAAAATTTTTGGAATTAATATTTTTTTCTATGTGTAAGGTAATAATTTAATATAATAATACAAATTTATGTAAAATAATTTTTTTTTATTTTGGGAACACTTTCAGGATTCTATTTTTGTGAGTGCTGGTACAAAATGAATTAAAAAATTACAGGTTTCAAGCTAAAAATAGAAAAATAAAATGAATAAATATTGAATTTAGAGAAACTTTTCTAAATAAAATTTTCATCTCCACTAAAACTGCCATGAAATAAACAAAAGTTTAAATCGATCTTTTAGTAATTGCATATACAAAGCTTTCAAAGTTTCGGAAACTATCGATAAAAAATGCATTTATTCGCACACGTCAGTTTTTTTATTCACATTTATAGCGTCCACTACTATGATATCATAAATTCCCAAAGAAAAAATTATATTAAAAAAAAAACAGAATTTTCTATTTCTGCATTGCATAACAATTGATATAAAACTTCAGCTTGTTGAAGAAAGCACTTAAAAGATTCGAATGCATTGAAGTGCATAATGGCAATTCTTGAATCGCTGCGAAATTCAACCACGCTCTTATTACATACAATTAGTAACCCTTTGGTGACCTTTTTGCAACACTTGGAATACCGGTATAACACACTGGCACTTGAAGTGCATTAGATATAATAGATTGCAAGGCACTTATCAAGAAACACCTGTCGTTGACGTCTCAATAGTGAAAGTACCGGTACTCGATAACTAATTAAATATAATAATGATAACAATGAGTTCACAATTTACCAATCGGGCTGCCTTTTTTTTCAATATTCCACTCGAAATTGGTACTTTTAATGTGAGTATGGATTTTCTGGCAACAGTGGGTACGGAAACTGCTTTCCTGTGTATTATTATTATCAGATGTTTAAAAATGAGGAAGAGAAACATGCACTGTTTTTTCTCAAAGATACCAGCTACCCTTTCAGACTGACATAGGTGTATATACAAAAAGGAGAAAAGTTTGTACAAAAGAGATAAATTTGTAAAAAAAAAATGTAATTTTGATTCAAACAGAAATAGGAACTTTATTGAAGAAGTATGGAAGTAATGTACATAATGTGTAAAACGAGATTTGTAGAAAGCTTAGAATTTTCTCTTTGAAACATCTGGTCGTGGCTTATCCTCCTGGGATATTTTTGTTCAAGAGAGCCACTTATCTCTTTTCAACATACTTTCACCACTGTACCTACTGGAAAGAGGGAATCCTTTTTACGTGATTGATATCCTCATAGGTGAACGTCTCTCTGTGAAGCTTTTACCTGTTTGTATCTAAACACAAAGTTATAAAAAAAACATTGGACTTTCGTTCAGTCTTTTTTTTTTCTCTGCATCGATGACAGGTTCCTTTCTCATCCAAAAAATGCTCTTCCAGCATTGCCTACCTGTGTATGGAGAAATTCAATTCCGCAGAATCCTGAGATTCAGTGAAATTGTGGTTTCCCTCAAATTTGGTATTAAATTTTTAAAAGTATGATTTTTATAATATTTTGTATGCAAACCAGTCGAAAATAAAATTTCCAAATTTCTGTATTTCTAAATTGGGTCGAAGACACAATATTTTATATTATTAAAAGGTTCTATATAATTGAAGGAACGAAATGGGATAGAGACACCAGTAACTGGACGGTACCAGTAATTGATACACATACATATTTGACATTCTCGCAGGTGAATGTCTCGTAGCAAGAGTTTACCTGTTTGCAGTTGAAAACAACGTTGAGAGAAAAGAGAAAAAAAAGCGGTGAAAGGTTTTCGAAGAATAGCTCAGGTGTATTTAGTTACAAGTAATTGAATTAACAATTTGAGACACCTGCATTCTACCGATTTTTTATGGCTTAGGAGGTCTTAGCCTTCCCCCAAAAATGGGGTAAAAATCAAAATTCCAAAAATGGAATTGGAGAATTTATTTCTAGGGGTAATTTCACATGTGTAATCGATTCTTGGGGTCTGTTTTCACGAAATCCTAACAAAATTTTATGAAAAATTAGTTTTTTGCGGAAAAATCGTATTTCTGATGAGATTTCGGGAATTTTAATAATCGCACTGAATTCCTCGGAAAAAAATACATCGAATAAGGGCCATCCGAAAATGCTGAAAAGTTGGCTGGAAAAGTCGAATTTTTGGGCGTAGAAATATCATAAGTACCAAAGGTTTCTTTTAATCAAATCCTGTGGAAAGTTGGTGAAAAACAAAATTTTTATTTTTTCAAAAATTCTTATAGTCAAAACATGCTCTTATTACAAAATTTTGTATTACATATAATATCTCTGGACGTGATTGAAGAACATATGTTTACGATAATGATGCAAATGGATTAATCAACGAATAATGTAGAATACAGGAACCGGTAAATGGGCGCCACTCACTAGTTATTGATATATGATTAACATTCTCGAGAGTGAATGTCTGTCGCATTAAGTCCTTGTCCGTTTCTACCTAAAAATAAATTCGAGAGGAAACGTGAAAATGTGCAATTGTTATTCTTCGTTTTTTAAGTTTCGAAACATAAATTGAAAAAATGTTACTTATAGGTTTTCTTTCAAATTAAGTTTATTTAATACATTTTAATTTTCGAGGTGATAAAAATTACGAGAAAAAATAAAAAACACGCTTTCTTGACCTAAAATACTGCAATTCACTAGAAATATAATCGATGTCATAGAAAGCTAATAATTATGGAAAGTCAATAATTAACTCCATTTTCATATCGACCGGCTACAATTATTATTTTACAAATAGACATCTATTATAACAATATTTTCATCTTTTAGAAAGTTTCTTACATTATTTATAGATCATTTTAACATTTTTCTGTGTAAGCGTGCCTTCATTATTTTTGGACAAATTATATATCGCCTCCAACTCGTTTGTATAACCATTCGATATACTTTTTGCCGGTCGAATTGGTAATTATATAATTAATTCTGCGTTCAATGAACCTTTCCGGCCACCAAAATCTCTCGGTATCTATTAAATGCCTATATGCTTGCAATAAACTGCACTTTTTTTGCCTATATTATTCTAAATAAATTTTCCGAGTGTCTAAAATCGAAACCGAGCTGACAAAACACTGTTATCAACCTCGAAACAATAATTAGATGTTAAATGAAAGATATTTCCTAGATAAGCAAGTATGCAAGCATATGGATGCGTTCAAAGTCCTAAGCTGCAGCACTTATTGAATCCGCATCTGTTTTATTTCGTTCATGTAAAAAAGGAGTATGACAAGACGGAATACTTTGACGATATAAAAAGTTCTTTCAATGATCCCATACGCGACACACAGTTGCAGTTGTAAATAATGTAACACTCCTTATCGTTAATTGCGTCCATAATTAAGCGTTTATGTAGATGCATAATGGGGAAAACATTCGAAAGCTACGATTACTTTAATTAACCTACTCCTATCGGCTCTTTTGCAGAAGGAGATCGCAGCGTTACAGAAGCTGGCGATGAGGAAATATGCTGGGAACCGTGCTACTGTGTCCTGCTGCAGGACGAACAAACTCTTACGGCTTACAGAAGCGAGGACATGGCGGTAAGTTCCTATTTGCACGGTATACGCCATATGCGCACGGTTGGGCATTATGAAAATGAATTCGTTATCTATAATTCATAATCAGCCTTTGAAGTTTCACCAGACTTCGGTTTCACTTGAACGTACTAGAAATTGTCAAATTTATTCATGTTGGAAGCCACAAAGCTAGCCTGCGTTTAGACAGCCAGGTGCATAGGAGCCAGTTCAGCGTGACGGTCCGACTGTGCCGAACATTTTTCTAAATGGTATTGTAGAATTTGAGAGACCAATTGTACAAAATTTTACAATTTTTGGGATTTGTTTATCTTCAAATTGCTTAAAAACCAGTTTCTTGGTACGAAATGTAACAAATTCGAAAATTTCACATGCATTTAAAAGGACACTTGGCTCCTAAATTGTAGTATAAAATTCCCAGTGATTCGTAGGTTGGACCTGATGAATTTTGATCACTTTTTATCGTGATTTAACGTCATTCAAAATTAATTTGGAAGCTGAAACTCAATAAAGCGATAATTTCCTCTTAGTATAGAAAATAAAAATTGTTGGTTTGGTAACATGAGAAATTAGATCAATCATTGTTGATAAAAACTTATAGCGGAAATTTAAGATACCAGTTAATGGCCATGTTAGGGAAAATATTTGCAAAAAGTTCTTTAGAAATATTTATGACATGAAAAAAGTGCAGAATAATTGTTCCTCGATTAAAATATCGGCGCACCTCCCTATATAAATTACGTTTACGACTAGTATATTAATACCTCGTCGGTTATTATTTATGACCATTGCAGGAAGTAGATCTGAAAAAACTGTAGTTGAAGATGCATATGTGTAGTTGCATCATCCGAGACGAGCGGCAATATTTATTTTGACATAACGTCCCGGGTAAGGTGTTAATTGAGCTCCGGGACTATTTCACAAATACAGTAAATTCTACAACAAACTTTGCTCATTAACAGTAAACGAATTTGCCTTGAAAATTTGAAAGGTCGTCCGTCTATCTACCGTTCTGACCCAAATTATGCTACGGTTAGCAGAGGAATGAATTGAAAAGTGTAGAAACAGTTAGAAGCTGTCTCTTCGTTCCTTTTTCTTCATGGCAGCAAATCTAGTTGTCACACCTAACTTAGAATATCTATAAATTATTAAATTAATGCTTCAGAAAATTGTGTATCCCTAAGATGGATAGGAATAAACAGATGGTTAGTTTAAACAGGTAGCTAAAGAGATTTCCACTGGCTCATTGAATATCTTATAGCTGCAAAAATATTTAGGAAAATATTTTTAATCCTATTGCAAAAAAAGACATGTCACAATATATCTCGAAATAGTGAAGCCGCTATAAAGACCAATCACTCTCTGTTTGATCAGTAAAGATCAATCAGTTTCTGTGCTAATTTTAAAATCGAATTTTTGGGCATACATACCCTTTCCCCCCAAAATGGGGTAAAAATTAAAGTTTCAAAAATTGGGTTGGACAAGTCATTTCTGGGGGTAATTTTTCCCGTAGAATCGATTCCCAAGGTCAAATCTGATGAAATCCCAGCGGAAGTTGGAAAAAAGTACGTTTTTTGCCGAAAAATTGTATTTCCCGTTGGAATTTTGAAATTTTGACAATGAAAATGGATTCCTCGGAAAAAAATACATCGGATATGGGTCTCCCGGAAGTTCGAAAAATTGTTTTTCAAAAGTCGATTTTTTTGGGTATACCCTCCCCTTCCCCCAAAAATGGGGTAAAAATTAAAGTTTCAAAAATAGGGTTGGACAAGTCATTTCTAGGGGTAATTTTTCCCGTAGAATCGATTGCAAAGGTCAAATTTAATGAAATCCCAGCGGAAGTTGGAAAAAAGTAGGTTTTTTGAGAAAAAATCGCATTTCCCGTTGGATTTTGGGAATTTTGACAATGAAAATGGATTCCTCGGAAAAAAATACATCGGATATGGGTCTCCCCGAAGTTCGAAAAATTGTTTTTCAAAAGTCGATTTTTTTGGGTATACCCTCCTCTTCCCCCAAAAATGGGGTAAAAATTTAAGTTTCAAAAATGGGGTTGGACAAGTCATTTCTAGGGGTAATTTTTCCCGTAGAATCGATTGCAAAGGTCAAATTTAATGAAATCCCAGCGGAAGTTGGAAAAAAGTAGGTTTTTTGAGAAAAAATCGCATTTCCCGTTGGATTTTGGGAATTTTGACAATGAAAATGGATTCCTCGGAAAAAAATACATCGGATATGGGTCTCCCCGAAGTTCGAAAAATTGTTTTTCAAAAGTCGATTTTTTTGGGTATACCCTCCTCTTCCCCCAAAAATGGGGTAAAAATTAAAGTTTCAAAAATGGGGTTGGACAAGTCATTTCTAGGGGTAATTTTTCCCGTAGAATCGATTGCAAAGGTCAAATTTAATGAAATCCCAGCGGAAGTTGGAAAAAAGTAGGTTTTTTGAGGAAAAATCGCATTTCCCGTTGGATTTTGGGAATTTTGACAATGAAAATGGATTCCTCGGAAAAAAATACATCGAATATGGGTCTCCCAAAATTCCAAAAAAAAACTTTCCAAAAGTTGATTTTTTTGGGCATACCTAATATCGAGTTCTCTTTGGTTCATAAGTTATTGGACCCAGTTACCGTCAGCTGGTGAGCGGAAACCACCACTTCCTGGCTACGAAACTTATGGCATTAAAAACTGAATATATAGCAAAAGTCTTAGTCAGGTGCCCCGGTATGACAAAAGATTTTTTCCAGTACTCTAAAATTTCCCCTAGACTCTTCACCATGTCATCATTTGGGCATTCTAACTCCATTTTTTTCCTGACACAAGAAATAGACCTGAACTCTCACTTTTGCTCAAAGAATTTTAATTTATATTCTATAAGTCTGTTATTATATTTTTCTTTAACCAAATTTAGGGGTAAAGGGCATAAATTAATTCTCTATTCAGGTTCCATTCATTCATTCATTCATTCCCTTGTAATTGGATCATTAGTATATGACGAATTTCCAGCATTCCCACCCTCGATTGTTCAATATTTCAATTCCCCTACTTCCGAGCCCTTGAATAAGACATTTGTGCAGTCCAAAAGTATTCGAAACTGCACCTTCACAACAAAAAAATGCCATAACCAAAGTTCCTGCAGTCGCTTTGTTCCAAGAGAAATAAAAGTCATGGAATGAAGATGTTATCAAGATTTTCTTCAGCGTGTAATTTGGATGTCAAGCATATAAAAGTGTAATTTGAAGGGTCAATAAAATATACCCCTTGCGAAGGGTTAACCCGGCAACAAGTTGTATACCTGCAGGCTCATTCTGATGGAAATCTAACATTTTAATACATATACAATCTTCTCCTTTTTTTCTCTGGTGAAATTAGAATGAACGGATATTAAAGATAATCTTTCCTTTCACATTTCTGCAGTTGGGGGATGCCATGTTCGTTGAATTACCACGCATACGACTGGACGGTGGCGCAAGAGCATTTCGCCAGCATTGGGGATACGAGTCTCCAAGATCCATTGTACCACCACCTCCTCCTCTCATAGAAGAAGATGAAGCTGCGGAGCCAGAGACTGTTAGTTTACGTGAAGCAAATACAGCTTCACCTATGGGTGAGTAAGAACGATTAAGGAAAAGCCACTTTTCCTTCATGAGTCATCAATCTTCTTCCTTCTCCGTTCGAACGAAGGTTGTCGTAAGCCCTGGATTTATCAGGAAGAGACAATTTATTTCATGACGTGATTAAGGAAGGAATTATCGTTCGGGTTTAGTGCCAACGTCAAAGCCGCTTCCGCGAGGCTATGGTTTTCTCATCCTGGGGAAACCGCTGTCGAATCGTATCCCTTCGTAGAATTTTTCAGGTTTTTGTAACGGGATTCCTGGGGAAAACAATTAGACATTCCTAATCAGGGTGAGATGAAGGGGATTCCCCTGGTCAGAGTCGTCAAAGCGTGAATTTAGATCCTTCAGGGTTTTTGTAGGAAGAGGAATTGTAAAATTCGTTAAGAAAATAATAATGATACGCCCGGGACGGAAAATAGTAAAATAAGTGACAAAATTGGTAAAAGTTGGAAGAGGGTCCTTAAAATGTAAAAATTTCTTCATAAAAATGATGGAATTAGAGATGGTTACAATTTCTATTACTTTTACAATTAATTCCATTACTTTACGCCACAAGTGCATATTTATTATTTTTCAAAACAATTTTCATTATTTTGCCGCTTCCTTTTTGATCGAAAAAATAATTTTTCAATCAACTGCTCTCTTAAAAAATAATTAGTACGAAGGAAACGCATCTTATCAGCCAGAAGCAACACCAAATTTGCAATTCAAGACTCACGGAAGCTTCTTGTACCATTTGACCCAAGGTCTCCCGGCTCGACACTCGATTTTCATCTAACTTTATCAAAAAAAGCTTTCTCAGCTCGCAACAGACCGTTTGATCCACTCGGATCTTGCGGATCCCAAGCGAGTTCCCTATTTGATCAGTACAAGAATCCTCCACCGGTCGGTAATCGATCGAGATCTCGATCCCGAGATCTCTCGGAACAGCGGGACCTGCACGACCGACCTAGTGCAACCGGATCACGCCAGACCGCGCCACATGTACGTGTCTGGTACACACGCCATTAACGCAATTATCATCCTCGGCCACATGACATTGAAGTCGGGCGTATACGAGCGATATGAAAGACGATCCTTTCTTTTGTACAGCATTTAACGTCATTAAGTTTCCAGCATGAGTAACGTCAGCCCGTCTCTGGCTTTGCCGTGGCTCCTCTAATTACGTCTCGGCTCCCAATAGCGCTCGGCCGGTCTCCGAAACCGTGACACCATTGTTGCGTCCGGAACGGCAGCGTTTTGAATTGTTCGACGCGTGCCGGGAATCGTCCAGCGATAAAAGAAGCATTGTCGTAGACACTCGAATCGCGGATGCGTATCGCGTCGTACCGTAAGCTGCGCACCCTTCTCCACTCTCGGTGCCTCTGGCTCCACTTCGCTTGCTTACACTTTGCTTTGGCCTCCTGCCCACCGCTGCACTATACTTTTCTGCGCGAAGCTCCAGAGTGAACGTTTGTTTGCCCGCGCTATCTATCGTAGGGGGTCCGACTCGTATCGCTCCTCAAGTGTTGGCCGCAAGAATCGTATCCAGGATCCCGTGGGACCATGCAGAACCTGCACCACGAAAGTGTCTCATCACCCGCGGGCACTCGTCGCCTTTCGCGCAGTTTCCACGCTTGCCTGAGAGGCGCCGATGATGATCCAGATGACGATGATCCAGAATCAGGTATATTATCAGCCAGCTCGGCCTGGCTTGGCCTAGCTCGGCTTAGCTTCTTCTCTCGTTGTCTCTCGCTTTTTCCGCCGTTCCTGAAAATAAGTAGGCTACCGCGCCAGGGGACAGTTAGTCGAGTCGCGGCAGCGGTTAGTCGGGCTCGAACGTTCAGAAAAAAGCTGTCCCTACGAAACAGGCTTGCGTAACTGTCAAGCCGAGTGGCCTTCTACCAGTTTGCCACAGACCGAGCGCCGTCCTCGATTTTTC
This sequence comes from Gasteruption jaculator, assembly GCA_949825005.1. Taxonomy (NCBI): domain Eukaryota; kingdom Metazoa; phylum Arthropoda; class Insecta; order Hymenoptera; family Gasteruptiidae; genus Gasteruption; species Gasteruption jaculator. The sequence continues at coordinate 8,975,170 of OX463770.1, forward strand.
ACGAGCGTTGGTGTCACTCTTCCGCGCGACGTTATAGATCCCGAAGTGGGATAAAACTGTCGGAGGCTAATAACCGTATCTCGGGTTTTTATCAGTACTCGCCCAATACCCGTGCCATCGCCATCCCCGTGACAACATTACTGAGTCATCGTCTTCCAGCGAACTCGCGTACGCGGAAGAAGAGGTGAAACACAATAAAACACGGCAACCGGCCGATGCTTTGCTGCAGTGAAAGCAAGCAGCCTGCAACAAACGGAAGTCTCTCATCCTCCCGAAACAGGTATACGTTTACGCTCGTGAGAGACAAAGGGTCGCATCAAAAGACCCGGGCATTTCAGTCTCGGCGTTTCATAGGATCCCATTGATAAGCGATGCTTTTACCACACCCTCCTGCATCCTCGTGCGACAGAGTCTCGCAATCGACGCTCAGACCCACGTTACGACCACGCAGCGACAGCTGAATTCTTATACTGCTAACAACAACCGCTGGTTATAAATATTTATGCATTGTTATACCTTTCAAAGGCTTTACTTGGTTACGAGTAATTGCAGTCTCTACCTACATTCCCAGCGGAGACCTTCTTCTTCTTCTTCATCATCATCATCTTCTTCATCTTCTTCTTTTCTGTCGCATCTATTTGTGGAATAACATTTGGAACTGAATCCCATAGACCGTCCTCCTCAACCCGATCGTAGATATTCAGTGAATTCATGCATCTCATTTGCCGTGATTGTTAATAGCCCTGTTACGTGGTTCGTCGCAGCCGCAATTACTTCCAGCGTCATACGTGATGATGGAAAAATGCAATTCCAAGACCTTGGCGCGGGTTCTTTTCTTTTCTTTTCTTCTCTTCTCTTCTCTTCTTTTTCTTCCTTCATTCCGAATCATCAATTCCTCTTCATCTTCAATTCTCTCAAACTGGTACACGACAGACTTTATACGAGATTGTTGCTGGAACTTGTTATGAGCCGAGCATGTTTGTGGTTGGTTACAGAGTCACGTATTTTCTCTCTTTCTCTCTTTTCTTCTCTGCTTTTGTATCTCGCTCTTTCCCTCTTCATTGGTTTTGCCGTCCCGTCTCACGCCTCCACTGGGTACATGCTTTTCCCTCTCGTTCGACGATGATGTTGAAGTCGAGGCTCTTCATGGTTCCTTCCAATGTTTTTCGATCCCGTGTCGCCGTTCGTTCGTTCGTTCGTTTGTTGGTTCGTTCCTTCCTTTATCCGATACGTTCTGGGTGGGCTCAACAGAAAAGGGATAGTCATGGGAAAGAAAATCTCTATGCCCGACTGCTAATTCACGAATAACTGGAATCTCCCGATACGTAAACAAAGAGGGTTGAAAATGCAGCTTATCAGAAATACTCTCACGTATCTTCTCTTCATATCTTTTACCAGCTTTTTTTTTCATTCCGGTCTCGTTGGTATAGTTCCAGCGGAAGTTGCGTGCGTGGATCCGTTACGTTTCCTGTTTGACGCGCGAGACTCTTGTTATTACGGAGATATTGTTGCCTTTTTGTCTGTATGACGGGCAGACAAGGTTCTTTATTACGTATGTTGTGTCTTTCGTCATTCGGAGAACGAGAGAACGTCGAAGTTACGAGCATGAAAAGCGTCTGTAAATTTGGAGCCAGATGTGAAAGGGGCAGGTTTTGCCATGGATTTTTATGGTTCTCGCGATTCGGGATTTCATTGTCCTTTTGAAAATCTTCCGTATAATCCACCAAAATTATTTTTACAGTTTTGTAGGAATTGTTTGGAATTTTAGGTGAAGAGAGAAATTTGTCTGTTATGTATTTCTACTTGAAAGAAATAATAGTAGAAAGATTTTTTTGAATATTTTGGAAATTAATAGAATTAATTGTGAGCAGAAGAATGGTCTTTTAGTTTGAAGGAGGATGTAAAAAAACATGTTTTTTTTAAATTTTACTGTGTTTTTATAGTTTTCAAAAAAACAGTCGTAGCGTCAGATGAAAATATTCGTAATTTCATGAATTCGAATTTCCTCGTAGCTTTAAAAATCTTCTTTATGACCGTAATAAAAATTTTTATGGTTTTGACACGCATCGTTTAGAATTTTAGAGGAACAAGAGAATAAATTTTAGGGAATCTATTGATATTTCCACGCGATCGTTGATGTCTACTTGCCTCTTTCCTATTTTTACTAAAGAAAGAATATTGCGGATATTATTTTAGGGAATTTAGGAAATCATTGACGTCATAGGTTTCATAATAATCTCTAAAGTCGCAGGAGGATATTTTCTAAGAAAATTTCTCCGTGTTCTTATGGTTTTTGAAAAAATATGTAGGTGTAGCATGAAACGAAAATATTCGCATTTTTATAAATTTTTATGAAGTATTTTAATTTTATACGAGTCGATTAAATTTTAGGTGAAAAGAGAATTGAATTTTAGAGGTTTCTTTAATTTTTTAACAAGTTCATAATTTTAGAATTTTCTGAGAACTATTTTTTGCTTTAAATAAAACAGAGGAGCTTCTTTTAAATTTTAAAAACCCCAAGAATCACAGAGTGTTTCTCTGCAAAAAAGAATTAATAATCCAAATGTGAATATGATGATGTCAATAAAAACGCCGGAATAGCGGTGAGAAGTGTGATAACTACCAAGATTATCTTAGAAATTAAGATAGCATCTAATCTCGCACACTTTTTCTCCAAATCACTCGCTCATTTCTTGACGCCGAGTATTTATATCTCGTAAGTCATTGCCATATCTACGAGAGATCATCTTTCACCTCTATTCTAAACTGACGAAAATCAGAAAGCCAATTAGGGTAGTTGGAGGGAACGACAAGGGACCTTTACCGAATTCCCTCGACGGTCCCTTAAATGCGAAAACTGTAAATAAACTCCTGCAGTAATTTATGACGCCGCCCTAATATTGAGACGAGGCTTAGGCTTTACTGACTCACATTATCCAAATACCGTACCGTCGCGAATTGATACTTGGGAATCTCCCATACGTGGTAATTTAAATCCCTGGATTTTGAAGAAGTCTTGTAATTAAATACAACAATTTCAATGAAATACATATATTTAAAGGGACTTTGTGGCTCTTTGTGTTCAAATTAATGAAAAGTGAAAGACTTAGCCTGAAATTTGGAAGACAAATCTTGCAGTTTTTTCGTTTCAATTAATAAAATTGTTATATTGAAAAAGATAAAGGCATTAATTATTTTATTTCTAACTAACTTAATCATGAAAATAGTTGGAATTACAATAAATTTAGTTAAAATTATTATGAATTTTTTTCGGTGTACCTAAATATCAAGAGAAATGAAAGACTTTTCCGTAATTTTAAATACGCTAAAAAACGAGAATGGTTATTTAATTCCTTCACTAATCTTAAAAACCCATAACCAGTTAGTGGAAAGATAATACGGTTTTACTACGTTGGAGTGAAAAAAAGTTTCCATTTGATCGGAGTCGAGACCCTTGGGACTGAAGTCCTTTTACGCATATCTTTTTCTAGGAATCTTCTCAGAGGCTGCTGGAAAGTTTCTATTTCTATCCTTAGAGGAAAGGGCTTCTTTGTGCGATGACTCGTGATTTCTGTTTTATTTTTTTGACTTTTTCAAACCGGAGCTATGATTAATAGAATCGTTTCACTGAAGCAAGTCGAGGTTTTTCTTCTGCAAACTGACTTTAATATTGGCAACGCTCCAGGCTTAGATGCATCCAACGAGGAAAATTTTGTGACATTTGTATACGTAAAAGTGCCGTTTAGAATTGGCGATTTCAACATGTTCGAAGTGGTATTGATCAAAATAGTAAAATTCTTAATCAAAAAAATTTTTCACACAAGATGATTAATTTTTTTCATAATTTACTTATAATTTCAAATACATTTACTTTTCAAAAATTGTAACTTCAAAAATAAAAAATTGCAGAAATATATAATCTTGGATTATAACTCAGTAGGGAAATTCATAGACTACGAATATGAAATCATATATCAGGGAGGTATATTTAGGAATTGATAAAATATATTTTTAAAAAATATAAATATTCGTATTAATTTTGGAATATATATTTCAATACATTTGTTGCTATATATTGAAATATATTAAAAAATATAACTTTTTATGTTCAAAAAAATGTCTTAATTACACTTTGGTTTCTTCAATCTCGCAAATGTGGGATTATTACGTTTTTTCCTTTAGTCCTCTTGGTATTCTGAGCAACGCAAAATTCGTTAAAGGATAAAAATAATCATTATTCATAACATCTTATTCTCAAACATTTTTAAGTTTAAATCTGCAAGGAAGTAATTTATCATCCATCATTTCTTCTTTGTATAGGGAAACGGTGCATAAAGACCTATTGTTGCATTAGTTCCATACAACGGGAAGTAAAATGGTCATGAAAAAATTTCGCTACTCGAAGTAACAAAAATATCAATTCTATGGAAGCTAATAATTTTCTAATTTAGTGACACGCGAGATTGGAATTTCTATTGTTGTAATTAGTATTGTTGTTATTATCAGCATTGTTCTTATTGTCGTTGAACCCACAATCTTTACAACCGGTAGCAGCTGCTTCCTAATGTGCTCAAATTGAATAATTAACGCTGTATTATTCGTGGAAATGGAATAATAAGATGTATATAAATTTTTTTAAATTCTGAAATCCAGAATTCAAATACGAACACGTACCGTCACTAAAAATTGAAGGTTCAAAATTTTTTTTGGGCAATAATTGTAGAAATGTTTCGAATTTAGTTATTTAATAAAAAGAATTTTGGAATTCCATAATCTCTGTTTTTGAATTTCAAAATAGGATCGATTCAAACTCAATGCTAGTCATGAAATAAAAGTTCGAATAGAATTATCGCACTTAAGTTTACGTTATAGAAGGGGAGTGTAATTGAATTAATTAATGCAATTACATTAACAGTGGCGGTAAAAAATATTTTTAAATGCTAATGTAGCTAAGAGAAAAAGGAGGGAAGGTTCCATTTATCAAACATTAAGAGTTGCAAAAGTGAAGGTTTTTTTTACAGTATTGATTAATGAGGTAATTGTTATAAAAAGAACTTCCATCATTCGGTTAGTAAAATCGCGATAGTATATCAAAATTGAATGAGATTAAACAGATGCATGAAAAAAGAAAATCTGTTTAATATTTTTAATTATTTTTAATTTTTTTAGTTAATAAATAGTTTAATATTTTGTATTCTTAATTATTACAAAATAAAATTAGGTACATTTGTTATATTTTATTAATTGACTGATTTAAATTTTCAATTTGGATGAGATTTCTTATTCAAAAGTACTGAAATTTACGAAAAGTAATTATTACTCATATCAATTAAACATTTTCCGAACCAAGACAGTGTCCATTGCGTCTTAAGAAATTATTTTCTTTTTATTCAAAAATATTTCGAATGAAAAAAATTTTCGTGGATAATTTGTTAAAAAATCCGGAAATTCTAACTTTGACCAGCGGTATAATTATTAACAATCTAATAATACAGCTGCAGTTGCATGGGTATAAAACGACAAAGATCAACGATCGCGGAGCAGAAAATAACATTTTTGAAGCTTGAAATTAAAACACTTAATAGGTCAGTTCCGAAGCCGACCACTTCCTTCATTTGCTTTTCGGGATTTTCCCACTACTGTGGACAGACGACACGGTCGTAAAAGTAATATTTGTTGTATAAGAAGCAACTCTAACATTCAGCAGACAATAATAGTTAATCGCCATTTCCTGTCGCTGGTGATCTAATCTTTTCCGTTCCAACAAAAGCCCAGTTTCACTCGACCGGTTATGGCTTCCCATTACGAATTTCTATAACTCTCCGTAAAGTCTGAAAAACCACATACACGCGTACTTGATTTATTTCTTTCACAAGAATCCACTCGAAGCAGAGTTACCATACAATTACATGCATTTCTGACCCAGTTTCGATTCTGCCGGTCTCACAATGCACTAATAAACAATACCGAGGAATTTAAAGGAAGGTATGAAAGGGGTAATTCTACATAAAATCCTACTGGGTTTCCATGGTTTTTAGGATAATATTATTATTTTTACAAATTTTATGTTTCCTATAATTTTATCTACTTTACAGTTTTACTAATTAGCAATACTGGGAAGTTTCTTTTGAGAATTGTGGAGGTTAATGAAAATTATCAGCTTTTGAAAATTGTTTTTGGATTCGAAGGTGTTCTAAAAAATTCTGCTACATTTCTATAGTTTTTGGAACAATGTGTGTAAGATCTGTTATTTTTTTCCTATTTTTTTATGTTTATTTGTGAACTCACAAGTAGTTAGTATTTTGTACTAATTAAAAATATTGGAAAGTTACTCTTGAAAATTTTGGAAATTAACAAATTGTGAACATAACAATGGTCTTTGAATTTCAAGAAATCAGTAATTTCGTAAAACAAATCCTACTACGTTTCTGTGGTTTTTCGATAAATAAGTATAACATCAAATACAAGAATTTACATTAGAATTTTCCTGTATTTAAAATTTGACGTTTGAAAACATAATTTTATTAAAAAATTCTACTAGATTTTTGTGGTTTTTCGAAATATATAATAGGTTCAAATAAAAATATTCGCATTTTCATGGATTGGAATTTTCCTACAGCTTCCAAAATTTGTGTAACCGAATTTTCGAGGCTCTACTAATTTGTTAACACTATTTCCACCGCGCTGATTATACGTAATCAAAAATGCAAAATCAAAAATATAGAATTACGATGAAAATAGATTTTCTGAATTAATACCAAATTTTTTACAGACTCAGAATTGCTCAAGTAAGCACCTGCCGATGGTGGATTAAAAAAAAAAGATTCAATCAAACCTCATAAGTAATTCTAAATTAAAATTCTAAGAGGCGTCTTTTGACACCTTTGGAAAAAATAGTGTTAATTGGTCACTCTTGAAACCTCTTCAACATTTATTTCCCTGCTCGACATTCCCGTACAAAAGAGCACCAGCGATATTAGGAAACTCCTTTGAAAATTCATGACAAAGCCTATATTGTTATCCAAGAGCCGTATCCTGGGCCGACTTTTCCGGCGGTGCAACGACCGAAGGACCCGGAATGTTCAAAAGATCTTCAATTCCACGCTTTATCGGACCAAATGAAGTCCCCGTTGATCGAAATATAGAGACAAGTTGCATCCGGAGTAGAAGTCATGAGGAGTACAGCATATCCGGGAGAGTTTCAAGAGAAGGCCACTTGGTGTGCTGACTGTTAGTTTAAAGCTATGCCTGTGCTCTTTTACTCCGTGTTGTACGCTCGTTTTTCGAGTGGTCTTGGAACAGGCACAGTGCGTTCCGTGTTTGCGGTGGAGTCACGAACGTGGATAACATCCGCGGTGTTAATGCCGTTTCGAGTGCTCGTTCCTCCGAATCCTCGCTCCACGTCGAGTGTGTGTTGTGTGCAACAACGCCAGCGATATCAACAATCGACGCCCAATCCGTGGGAAAATCTGCCTGCTTTTACGTAACTTCGATGCGCTTCGATCTTCGCACACCGCTGCAGTCTCATGGGGAACCGCAGGGTCTAGTGCCAGCATCGAGTGCCGCGAATCGCCCAGAATCCCGAGATGACGGAAAGTGTCGAGGGCACGCCGAAGAGGCGGTCCACGTTCTACGTCTCCCTGGATGCCGCTGAATCGCGATCCTCGCCACCCATCGCCCAGAGGTTCGTCTCCGGCGAGGAGTACCGCAGCAGGGTCCGCTCGCTGACGAGGATCTTCGAGCCGGACGTTGAACCACGCAGGAAGGTCGAGAGGACCAAGTCGATGAAAAACGTGGAACGGCTGAAGGTGCCCCCGAAGAACGTGGACGCGAAGTTCAAGGAGCTGTCGAACGTCAGCGAGGAGCACCGGAAATTGCTCCTGTTGCTGCTGTTGCTGGACTTCTCGGACGTGGACTCGCCGAAAACCGGCAGGTCCTCGGCGGTGAGAAGGTCCAGGAGCACCAAGCTCGGCACGAACAAAAACCACCGAGACGACGAGCCCGAGAACGAGGTTCACTCAGGTAGAAAGAATTTCGTTGGGAAAGTTCAAGAGGCACCCGAGGTTCGGGATGGCCTCTGATTGTGAGTCGGAATTCGAGAATGTTATGATTCATAGCTCGGACATCCGGAGCCTCGGTGTCGATGAAAGTATCGGAAAAGTCTTCAGCAATTTCAGAAACGTTCATTACCGGGTTCGAGTTTGTTGCAAATAGGAACTGCATCGCGCTGCAACGGAAATAGGTCGAGTGCAGGGAGGTGACTGCGAGCGCACAGAGGGCGGAATTTCAGCTCTCCTTACGGAGGGAAGACGAAATTAGCATAGTTTGTTGGTTCAGGCTGGTCTCTACTATAATTATCGCCGCTGCCACGGAAAATTGTAGATTGAATCTGTAGCGGAGTTGTTCCCATTGAAAGTTTGTTGGAATTTTGGGTAGGATTGTAGGGTTTTTGTTTCCACAGGCACCGGTTTGTTTTTCCGTAGGTATACACAGTGTCCAAGGTTCGTTAGGCGTAGGTTCCTGTAATGAATTCGTCCAACAAAGGAAGGAAACGGCATTTCAGACCTACAATTACCTGCTTTCGTACCCAAAATGAAGCTACAAAAGGAGTAATAATTGAACCCGGAAATTTCAATTGCTCTTGAAATTGAAGTTTGAGTCGATTTTGATATTCTAGAAAAATTATTGATTTTCGAATATTATTTATTTTTTTCTTTACATAAAATCGCAATAATAAATTCCATTTACAAAGAAACGGAAGAAGGAAATTGCAGCTTCTCCCTTTTACGGTAAAAATAAATTTGAAAAATAGTTGAAAGCAAATTTTCAAATATTCTTGAAGCAGAAATTTGTATTTTTCTGGTAGAAAGTACCATAAGCAAATGAAAATGTTTAAAGCATGACGAATCCCTGCATATCTTCTTGATAACATTTCTTGTGCATGATAAGACTCATTCTTAGAATGCAGAAGAAACGGTTTTGGGATCATAGTAAGTTTTATCTAATAAGTAATTTCATTTTATTACCAAGCCGTGTTTTTATCTCAATGAAAGATAAACGTAGTAGGAAGTAATGATTAAACAAGCGGTCGTTTATTAGTTATTCGTCAGTTACTGACACTTTTTTTCTGCATTTTACGTGCATTAATTTTTTTATTAAATGCAATCTCGAAAAAAAATTGAAAATTGGTAACACATATTCAGTCGAGTGAAGATATTAATTAATTTTCAAAATGTTAGCAATTAGTAATATTTTATTATACTTTTTTTGGTTTCTATAATAATAACAATTTCTAGCTTAGTAATTACTATTATTAACAATAATAATAATAATATTAATGCCACCGACAGTAAACGTAGGATAATTTACATGTATAAAATTTTTAAAATTTTATAAAAATAGAAATACAAATTTACGAACAAAAAAAACAGACTTTCAAATAAAAAATAACCTAAATTAAATGAAATTAAATGAAATTAACTCATTTGTAGGCAATGTGTGTAAGCAGTGCACTAACTATTCCTTGCAAATTGGAAATAGTACTGAAATTTACTCATTTTACTAGAAGTGAATGCTAAAACAGTCCCTACGTATAAAAAGGGGGCGAAAACTTCCACTAAAATCTCTCACACTTTGCGAGTTTGGGTTCCAATTCGTTCGTTTGCAGTTCAGTTCACATTTCGTATGCAGGTCTTTGGAATGCATACACTTTGTATGCGTTCGGCAAACTCTTTTTAAATTTATACGGGAGCTCCAGTATGGCAGAATTTACACCCCCTTTTTTCCGGGTTTTTTTTAGATTCGGCTACATATTCAGTAGTTTTCCAAAAACAAAATTGGAATTTTCTGAAAATTCAAACTCTCGTTGTTTTCTTCTTTGCAATCAAAACTCGTTCATTTCAATTGCAATTAATTGCATTCCACTTCCTTTCACTGCAACACCGTTACAGTTACTTTGACTTCAGCAAAAAATCGTTTCTCGGGTCACGGTAGAAAATTATAGTTGTGGCGACTAAAGTTTCTGGTAGTGGCTACTACATTCTCGCCATTTGTAATTTATTTTTGGTAGTAGGAAATTCCCACTCGAAATTTTCGACAATTTCTTCCAAACTTTACTATAAATGTATTTAATTTTATTATTTTTCGCCCTTTTTTATTATTTTCTAGCTAAATATACTAGTAAAACTATTTCTACCAATAGAATTTCAATTTAGAATTATTTTCGAGGTTTAAATTCATCTTTTTTTTTAATTCCACAAACGGGAGGTGCTTATCGGAGCAATTATGCGTCTGTAAAAAATTTGGTAATAATTTTAAAAAATCTATTTTAATTATAATTCTATACTTTTGGTTTTGGATTTTTGATTACGCAAAATTAGCGCGGTAGAAACAGTGTCAAACTCGTTTAAGATTTTTTCCAATTAAAAAAATAGTAAAGATCCAATTTTTCCAATGAGATTTTCTTCCAAAAATACCAGAGAAATTTTTCGAATTTCGCTGACGAAAGTAAAACTTACCACTCTACTCGGAATTCCTAGGACCTCGGGAATTCTTAGGACACTAAATCAGTGGTTGCCTTCATTTGGTCTAAATGATTTTCGGCCAATGGTCATTCGGTGAAACAAAAAGTCCTGTAGTGCGCGAATGGGAAAAATATGATATAATTGGATCAGATACAGTTGAAATCCAGAGCGTGTGACTGGTGGTCTTACGAAATGCTTTCGCAATAAAGGAGAGGTTTGTTGCTTAGTTTGTATAATGGCTTACTTCAGCTCCCATTCTAGCAAGAAGTTGGCTGAAGTAAAGTTCATTTTGGTACCTTGGAAACACTCCTATCTTATCATCTACAACCGCTGCGGTGAAAAAATGAGCAATGTTCCGATCCTGACCCGAAGCTAAAGGTGTTTTTGGGACGTAGTGGAATGAACGTAGTAGAAAAGTTGTGAGCAGCGATATGGCGATAGGAGTAAATACATTTACTCGCACTGCAGCTGCTTGCTTACGAAGTGGAACTCGGGCCTGACCTTAAACAACCAATGGGGAATTAATAATGATTCATTAATATAAGGGTGTCTTTCTTTACAGCTGAAAACTCGTATGAGCGTATAGTTGTGGTACGATCAACTGTACGCGCGTGTAAACGTTCATTTGCGTAAAAGTTGACTGAAAAGAACCTGCGTATAGTGAAATACACCATGGTGGAATGTACAAATGGTTCGATTGGTTGGAGGTCAATCTTGAAGTCCAGAACAAAGTAACTGGTAGCAGTATTGTAGCTTTCGCAATTCTGAAATTCCTCCATCGTTTCTTAATCGACGCTAATAGCTTTCGAGTTCATGTCATGCGAAAGACGATACTTTTTTTTCAGTATTTCTATATTTTTTTTTAATTTCACAATAATAACATTTATTATGCCCCGGAATCCATGGGATGATATAAACAATTTATAAAAAATACAACTGGAGCTACACAAGAAGTCAAAAAATATAGCAGATAAGATACGGGGAGAATTGGGGATAAAAATTATTGGAAAAATGGTAACGTTTTATTAAAATATTCTTAATTAAAAAAAATGTATTAATAATTACATTACAATGTAAATATTGATGTAAAGTCGAGTCAAAAATTAAATTTTCAAAAATGTTTATCAATATACTATCAGTAAATAATACAACCCAAGTAAATGCAATTAATAATTCTAAAAATTAAATATTAGGTTGGTGCATAATTAACGACGATTTTCCACGTTAATAAACAAGAAAATAATCGACGTTAATTATGCATCAAACCAATATAATTTCAATCTTTTTTAAAACATTTCTAAAACAGTGAGTATTAAAAATTACGACGTGGGAAAAATTGTGTAACGGAAATTACCAAATAAAAGAAAATTAGGTGCCACTATTAATGGATAATAAAATCTCTAATGACTTTTTTAAATCCATAATTAAATTTCCTAATTTAGAAAGTCAAAATTGTAGGATTTCTATCATTTTTACAACAATGACTCGAAAGTAAAGAAAACAATTATTTGGGGAAATTACTAGATAGAGTTTTTCAGAGTGTAAGTTTTATTTATACGTGCGCAGGTAATTTCTGTATTCAGTTAGAAGGCTTTAACTTCTTTTCATGCTCAATAACATTAACTGTACAATTTAATGTGCGCCGTGCAAAATACACGTGAAACTCGATTGGTTTCTTTACTAAGGTATATTGTTTTATTAGCGTACATCGTTAAGAGAAAATAGATGGGAAAGGATAAGTGTCTATGAAAACCTTTTATTGTCTCAAATTAAAAAGAGAAACTCGATCGAAACTCATTAAATTTGCATCTGGTGAAAAGTTGCGACCGTGCTTTTTTGCAGAACTTTTTCTTCTTCGTAAAATAACAGAGTTACGATATTAGCTTTTACAAGAAAAACTTCCCAAGATATTTCGACAGACTGATTTTCACCATTCGTCCGAATATTTATTATTCCATATCAATTTATGACTCGGTAGAATGGTTATCATAAATTTTCATTTTTAGTGGTACCTTTCAAAAAACATAAATTATAAAAAATTTAGAAAAAGGTCTTCAATTTGTGAGAATTAATGAAAAATTCCAATTTCTAGGAAAAATTCCTTGGCTTCGAATAGTTTTCTATCATTATTGAACTTTATAATTTGGAGAATTTCTGAACGATTAACAAATTTTTTATTTCGGAAAATTTCTTCAAACAACAGAAAATTTCGCGAATGCCAAAAAATCCAAGAATTTAACAAATTTCTCCAAATTTCTGTTACTCGAAATACGAAAATTGGTAATTTGGAGACCCGCTAATTACTAAAATAACAAAATAGAAAAAATTCGCAACCTCGTGCTTCCACGTTCGTGGCATTCACGGTTTGAAAATTCTCGCAGCTTCGTTGCCGCGAGCATCAATCTCTAATATACATATTAGTTTACTTCTAAAATGATTTAACTTGTTAAAGAGAAAGTTTAGCAGGATCTTTTCATATATGCAACGTACTAATAAGTGGAGCGAGTTGCGAGGCGATTAGAAAAGTCTGCGAGATAATTGGAGCGAGAGATATAATCTTATTATGTACCCCCCTTTTCCTCGTTGCCTCGCAATTTTCCCTCACTTCTTTTTTTTTCTACCATTAATAAATAACGACAATAACATTTTTTTTTTCTACCATACGTCGCATCAGTGTCGACAATACGCAACTCGTTGAACTGGTTAATACCGATCGTAAATTGATAAGGGAAAAAAAAGGGGGTAACATAATATCGCAGTATTTTAGCATCATTAGCGATCATTTTGGAATTATATAATAGAAATATAACCCCCCTTTCTTTCCGGTTACACTCATTTTAATTCCATCGATGGTCCTTCGTATAAAGGATACATTTTTTTTTTGCCCACCGCGCTGCAGCTGCACCCTACGTGCATTCCGCCCCAATTATATTTATTACAAGTTACTAACGCGCGTGCCGTTGCCGCACACGTTCGCTCTTTCAATTTACTTAGGGTGATTTTTCGTGAAAAGCCGAGTAAAGTACGAACGTGGCGGGAAAAGGGGTATTTTATGATACGCATCTATATATATCGGCAGGAAAATTTCATCCCTTAGACCAACCGCGTCGTTAAAAATGACAATAGAGCCGTGGAGAATAGAGGCGAAAGTGTTGAACGTTCAGGGTTTTATACAAAGCGATTGATACCATCAACACCTTGCATGTTGGTTGTTTATAAAAGGTCTCTTTTCTTCCTTCCTCGGCTTCTTTTACCGCGAAGCCACGCTTTTCAAGGTGTACATGCAGGAAGTGACTTATTAGCATCTCTCTTCATGGTCTACATTCTTCGTACGAAAACCAAGAAGTATCTCATAGGATTGATCTTCGCTAGGGCTAGTTTTCTTATCTTAATTAATTGGGCCGGTGTAGTCACTGATCTTGATCCCGAGGTATCGCAAAAGACGCAAGAGATCATTTTTTCATCCCGTCGAAGGTTGAGATTCGAGAAATTTTAGAAGCTGAGGGGATTGGTGAGGTTTTTGGAGGCTAAGTTTGGAAAATGGTAGGAGAAAATTTCTACGGCAAATAATAAATACGCCCCCGTGCTGTTAATAATGGAATTATTAGACATTCGGCATTAGCTGAGAATGATTTTAAATTTTCTACAATAGTATATTTTTTTAAAGTTCAATAAAAATAGGACTGAGTAGAGACTAGTCGGGATCTGAATAAATTTTAGGTTGAAAGGGAGTAATTTTGTTCTAAAACGAATTTTGCGAATTTTTGGTCAATTTCAGAAGGAAACTCCTCGACAATATGAGAAATTTGCGACAGCAAAAAAAGAAAATTTTTGATTTTTCCAGATTTTAGAAACGAAGTATCCATTTCGCAGACTTCCAAGTTCCTAGATTTCAGTTTTAATATTTATTCTTGAAGAATTTAGTATTAAATATATTCGTTATTAATTTATATTATTTTATTATGAACTTTTTTTATTAACTTAATATTGATTACATACAGTTTGAGTCATTTTCTCGAACTGTCCATATATTTTTTTAAATAATTTGATTGCACATAGTTTAGAAACTTCTTTTCTACCTAATTGGAAACAAGTAATTAAAAAATGCTTGTTTTGAAAAATATTGATTTACAAATTGCACTTCCCGTTTGCATTTTCAATTTATAGCAATTCCTTGTACCGGTATTTGCATACTCCTTTTTCTAATAACAGTTTGTTTAACGACCTTATTAAACGGTCGGATCCGAAAGAGTTTTTTTCTAACCGCACGTGTTACGTAAAATTGCAGTTGAATTCACACGCACATTTCATTCCCCGGAGACTGAATTTCTGACAAGCTCTAATAAGTCTCTCGAGTGTCAAATGCAAAAAAAAACCGTGTCCCACTTTTCCATAATTGGTACCAGAAATTTTTCATAATTATCCGAGTGCCTCGTGGACGGAGAAAATTTCCATTTAACAAATAGAATACAGGAAATATGTGACTTTCTTAATTGTTCGGTTCCAAATCGTTTGAAAAATTTCACTGGACGGAAAAATGCCCACATGTAATTTCGGTCCATGAAAATGGTACCGGACATTCCAGAGCCTCGGCTTTTCCTTCCGCAGTCTTGTGAAAAAAATTTAACAGTATAATTTGATTACGAGGAATGGAATTTGTCACGCATCATGTTTATGGGAGAAATTACAATGTTTATGATGTAAAAAATTGCGATACTTGCACGGAAAAATTATAATGTTTTGGAGGAGGCTCACGAGAACCGTCATTTGCAAGCAAAGAGGAACAATTTTCTCTCCAAGTCATGCGGCACGATATTTGCTACGTAACTGGATAAATATTAAAATTCGACTTCCTACTGTTTAATGTTGTGCTTCATCATTTCTTTCATCGATAGGATTTTTTTAACACTCCATAATAAGAATTGCACTGGTGTAAAAAAAATAGAAAAAGCATAATTTCGAAATTTTCGAGGCAAATTCCGAAATTTATATAATTTAATATTATAAAATTTATATAATTTAAGGAAGAATTTCGTAGATATATTTATTAATTGGATATTAACAAAATTATCGAAAATTTTAAGAAATTGCAAGTCCCCGAATTCGAAAATGGACAGGCTGAAGAATTTCCAAAATTTGCTCTCCAGAACTTGAAATTCCCGTTTATGAAATTTATGAAACGCCTGAAAATGTTATTCAGCGACTAGATAAAAGGTACCCACTTGAGACACAAATGATGACAACGTCGAATTTAGATACAACGTTCTGCTTTCGAGTTAACGTTGTTTAAGGTTTCATAAAAGAATTCCAGAGGAGGTGGCATTTAATGAAGGCAATCTTCATTGCTGAGATCCATCATTAACGGAGGATGATGAGTTTCCACCTCATTTACATTCGTGTTTTTATAAAAAGCCAACACAGCTCGCTCAAATGTAGTTTGACGAGGCGAAGTGTCATTGGCAGTGAAAGGAATTAATAAACAATCATTAGCCCACAATTGAGGCGTCCTATTTACGCGCCCAGAGTGCTATAGATTTATCTGGTTTATCAAATGTTCTACAAATAGTCGCATTGATGTTGGATACCAAATGGGGAAAATTTTATTTTTTTTTATATGGAAAATTTGTACCAAAATAATACGACAATTGTATTAATTTGTATTTTGCTTGAACTTTGAAAAAAATTAAATGTATAAGAAAATCGAAATATTCGAAATTTTTGCTCGTTTTTAAACAAAGAAAATTTTTTATTTTCTACTAAGAAATTTTGTAATCTGTTATGATTCCTATTATTAATTTTTCCAATTTATCCCAATATAATTTTCTTTTTGTTAAAATAATATCTGTTGCAAAATCAAGCATTTTTCTAAATTTTCTACGTTTCTTTTAAAATGATAGAAAAATTTTTCCCCTAAAAATAATGATTCTTAAAAATTATAAATTCCAAATTTTAATCCTCTAGACCTTCAAAGAATAATTCCTCATTTATATAATAAAATTTCACAAAAAGTAGAACAAAATTTATCTCGTCATAATTGAAAATTTCTAAAATCGGCTCTTTCTTTCGCTGGGCGTTGTTCCCGGAATCTTCCTTTAACCTCTGGGCATTAAAATCTCAAGATCTCCCTTGAAGCGTGAATTTCGAAATACCCTTTAAGCCCTCGACCCCTCGTTTCCTCCATCCCTTCGTTCGTTTTTAATCGGCTTTTATTTGACCCTATCAGCAGCTAATTCGAAATTCTTTTGTTTCAGACACTTCATATGAAAAGGCTTGCCGGAGAGGTAGCGCACCAGCTACCCCTGTTCTCGGTACTCGGCCGCTGGAAGTAACTCCAAACCGGATCGTTGTAAGTAAAATCTATTTCAGTTATAACAGAATCTGTTATTTAAAGTAAAGGGGACGAGCAAAAAGAGGAAGAGAGACAGACATAGCTCGAAGAATTATTAAAGTTAGTCTCGGAGTTAATTGTCGCGTTGAATTCATCCCAAGTGACGTGGCTCTTTCTCGGTGTAAAACGTGCACGTGAGATGGTGGAAACGGCACATGTGTGTGTGTGTGTCTCAGTCTTCAGTGGATTATATTCGCGTTAGAGTTTAACTTTCACATTGAACAAAGAAACGGCAAACACTGGAGTACCATGATACCATGGGACTCCATAGGGTAGGCAGAAATGATGAATTGTTTACTTGCAACAAATGCTCAAATGGGTTTCTGTTATATGCCTTAAGGGCCACTGACAGAAAAATCCCTGTAGTTTATGTACAGGCTGACAATTACAAAGTGGGCACTCGTCTTTTCTTCCATTCTTTGGAAATTCATAGTTCCTGCGGAAACGTTTACACAGGCTTTGGCTCTGCAGGCACCAAAGTAACCATTCATGGGCCGGAAATGGTCCCCTGCAAAAGTTACGAATTTTTGAGGATCGGTTTTCAAACCAGTTTCCATTTTTCGGAATTCGAGAGGTTTTTTTTTAACTGGAATTTTTGAAAATTAAATGTTATTCTGTAAATGTAAAATACTTTCCCACAAAATTGTTGATTTTCTTTCCCAAAAATGAAAAATAGGAATGTATAAATTTGTAGCTTGCTTTAACCTTTGTCTTTTGTAACATTTTTTGGAAATTCATATTTCCTGCGGAAATTTTACACATTCTTTGGCTTTGCAGACTCGAAAGTAGTCATTCAAAAATCGGAAATGGCCGCTTGCAAAAATTACGAATTTTTGAAAATCAATTTTTGAACCAGTTTCCATTTTTCGGAATTTGAGCCATTTTTCACTAGAAATTTTTGAATATCGAAAATTAAAGGAGTTTCAGCGGAAATTTATTTTCCTACAAAATTTTGTTATACAAATTTTTCCTACAAAAAATTTTTTCCCGAAAATGATCCCCTTTTGAAGAGAAAAATAAAAATTCTTCGCTTGATTTTGTTTAGAAATGTACAATCTTTATTCTTGCTTTATGGGAAAGTTTCCGATGCTAAAAATACCCGCACCGAACAGCTCGGCAACTTCTTCTGATGGGCATCTATAGTTGTTAGCGATCGTACGAACAACAGGTGCATTTAGAAGCGAAGATCGTTTATTTTTAGAATTTCCCGTAAAGTCTCAAGATCTGATAAAAGTCCCAAAAGTTTGTAGAGACGAGTGTATCTTTACGGTCATAAATTCCCGGTCTTGAAAAATATTTCCATGGTTTAGACATTTTTTTTATAGGCGTAGAAAATTGCTTGGAAGCTCTATAAACAAAAAGAAGGAAACAGGAAATAGTAACGCGGTAGCGAATTTTACTATATTCGAAGTACGAACTGTAAATTTACCGTTAGAAAATGTAAGAAAGATTCCCGTGATTATTCGAGTAATAACGTTTGAAAAATAAAGTCGAAGATTTTGCAAATACGGAAGTCGATCTTGCGGAAGAAAATGCGGAATTCCTCTGAACTTAGATAACAATTGATTCTCTTTGAACGAAACAAAGTAATATACGCTAGCCAATGTTCTTTCCCATAAAATTTAAATTCAAAATTTGAAAAATATTAAGATTGGTGTGATTCGTACTTAGCAATATTTATTTTCGATTTTTTTTAAATTGAAATCCCTAAGTACATTTTTAACTTAATT
The DNA here is from genome assembly GCA_949825005.1 of Gasteruption jaculator. Taxonomy (NCBI): domain Eukaryota; kingdom Metazoa; phylum Arthropoda; class Insecta; order Hymenoptera; family Gasteruptiidae; genus Gasteruption; species Gasteruption jaculator. Next base: position 8,993,811 of record OX463770.1, read on the forward strand.
ATCGCATATTTTCCAAAGACGAAAATTAATTTTCCGACGAAAAATGCAAAATTTTGCCGAATATATATAAAATTGCATGAAATTAATATCAAAAAATGTACTAATGGAACCAAAATAATTTTTACCAAGAAAACTAATTAAAATATAAAGTAAAAAAAACCAGTAACTAAATTTCACAATTAAAATCCTACGAATTATCGAAGAAAGACTGAGAATAAAAAATTGCCTTCTTCGAATTTCCGAAAATTTGCCCATTTCCTAAAATTTTCTAAAATCCATTCCACTCTTACAAATCCCGCCACGAGGAAGTACTTAATCCATGACTTTCCGTATCAATTTCTCTCACTGTTGAACATTTATTACAACGATACAAGAATCTTTGATATTCGTCGATGACGCAATCATCGGCAGAACCAACAATTCCGCTATTGTCGAAGGCAGGAGACAATGGACAAGAAATAAAGTCCATAATTGTCCCTTTTCTTCTTGTCCCATACAACCGGGAGAAAAAGTAAGGAGTCTTTGCTGTAGAACAAATAATGAATAGAATGGAAGAAATAGTAATACCGGGAAAGGCGACAGGATATAGATAAAAAAGAACGGTTCTTTTCTCTTTTCAAGAAAAAGGTTTGAAAAAGGTGCTCTCTCCTAGTTACGCCAAAAGCTTATCCTACGTTTTAGCCTCGCGGTAAATATCTACACACATGCGTGGTTAAACATTAGAGAATCCCTCCAAGACGTCGTTTTTGTCACCCAACGAAGGGCCCTACTTGCTGCGAGCCATGGATGGAAGAAAGAAAGAGAAGAAGTAGGGTTGTAAAGTAAAGAACCAGAAGAGAAAAAGGAAAAGTGAGAGGCAAGGGAGAAAAAGAAGAAGAAAAAAAAAAATATATATATATATACATATAGTTATGGAGGGAGAAAGACCGTACTCTGAATGCAGGTTTGCACAAAGGTGTACTTCCCAAGGATCCCTTGACTTCAGCATCGGGTACGAAGGCAACATCTGCTCTTCCAGTCGTTGTCGAGATTTGGTCATAACAACAAGTAGTCGTTTTCAGTCGTCTCGTGGAATCGAAACAAGAAGAAATGGATGGCTTTTGCCGGGAGATACTTTATCATCAGCAGTTCTGCCCAGTCGCTATCGTACACCTTTGCTGAGCCTCTCGGGATGCTCCTGCGGTGATCATGAAAAGAAGAAGCCGAATTTGCATGGATGTCGTTGAGAACGACGATGAGGATACGATTGTCGATACGATTGTCAATTATTTCGCGAATAGGGTAATTAAACTTCGTCACAACGGCTTTCGGGGCTTCTTTGTCACCGGCAGGGATATATACCCAACGCCGGGTCCTGATAAACCAGCCTGGAAGGTCTTATCAGAATTCTGGACGAAAGAGTTCCTCGTGTTACACGCTTTGTTGTGTTTGTCTTGCGATAGAGAAAATTGTACAGTGTGGTTCTGGCAAGTTTCTTGGATGTTTCACCGCCTTTCCTTGTTTGTATAATTGTGACGTAAAAAAAAAAAAGAAAGAGGAAACTGAGATACGGGTAATTTGATTACGGTGCAGGAGGTGGAAAATGTTTAAAAGTGAAGGTACTTCGGGAATCAAGACCATCTTGAAACGCTCCACGACTTCCCGAGTCCGTTTTGGGAAGCTGCGTGTCTTCGGGATAAAAGGAAGACCTGAAAAGGATCGTGTACCTGAAGTGCGCCGGAGAGGCTGTAAATAATATTGGGCACCGGACGAAGTTTTCACGAGATATTCGATTGGAAATAAGAAATTTTTGAAATTCGGGAAATTTTCATTAGTGGAAATTTATTGTGGCCTTTTAATTAGAAGATTTCGTGGAATTATATAAATTGGGAAAAATTTCAAATTTCTTTCTTAGAAATTTTCGTGTTTTTGGGTCTCTACCTGAAAGATTCGAGTACCCGAAGTGTGGCGAAGGGTGAAAAATAATTAGAAATCGGATCAAATTTTTGTAAAATATTTAAATATTGGGAATCCGCAAATTTTTTAACATGAAACAATTATCGTCACGTTAATTACAAAGATTTTGAGTGACAATTTTGAATGACTCAGATTTTAGAATTTTATAAATTTCAAAAATGTAAAAATTCCTCGCCATAAATTTTCGGTTGTTTTTTTTCAATTTCTATTTGGGGACCGAGACTTGAATTTCGTACCATTATAAATTGTGAAAACAGCGAAATGGTAAAACCATTTATGTTCATTAACATATTCGACAATTAAAAAGAAATAATGACAATTGAAAAATTAGCCCCGATTAAAATTCCACGATAATTCTGACGTAATTATAATTAATGCATCTTACATACCACAATTACGTCAGTTAGACTATATTTTATTTATTGAAATGACTTTCTATTATCCAACTACTTTCCATTCGAGGCAATCAGACTATATTTCCAATTATTATTGGAAACTCATTTAAATTTCCATTAGAGGCTGTAGTAGAAATCACCATTGACTATTTTCATTTATTATTCACCGTTCCGCTAGTATTTTCACGTGAGAAGTATAATAGTAACGACCACTTCAGTTTGTGAAAAAGCCACCGTTTACTTATTCATAACGCCCTTACTTGGACATACGTCGACTTTTGTGAGGGAAAAGTGGAATTTAATGAAACGTTTCCCGGTACATGAGCATAGAATTCCCGTGAATGCGACTCTCAGGGATCCTTATGTACTTTTTCTTCGGCGTATGCTTTTCTGCATCTGCTTTTCCACCAACCCACGTCTAGCTGACGAAAGCCATACCCGTTTTTATCACGAATTATCTGGAAAAATGTGTTTTATTACCACCAATGACACTCGTGATGCCCCAATGCTCGAATTTATTGTCCAACTTGAAATTCAGATAAGATACGCTTGCATATATTTACCGTAAAAGGTGCGTGTACACTCAAAGATGTTTTCGTTGCTTTCAGAATTTCTTCTCAAAGAGATCGTTCCGCTCAAATCCATTGAAAAGAACGAAAAGCGTAACGAAGTTGGAGCGTCAAAAGCAAAGAGGAACGGGAGGTTTACGTGGATGTCGTTCGCACGAATCTCTTCTTTGTGGACAAGCTGTTACCTCGATGGATCTCGCTGCCGTAACTGCACTTCATCCCAGTCTTTTAGGAAGACCGCATTGTTTTCAAGTAACTCCGAGTTCGGGTGGACCAAAATACTTCGGCTGTAGAAGTGCTTATGAAAGAGACCAATGGTTGCATAGGTAATCATGAGCAAAAATAGATAAAAGTGATTCCAGTTGATTTTTGCCAGGTGTTTCAGTTCCAATCAAAATTTAGTATCGAATAAGATGCGGAAAATTAGGAAACCACGAAATTTTCAGTCGGAGAAATTTGGTTGACTTTCAAAAAAATTAAATTTTCAATTTGGAAGTTAGATTTTCAATTTAACAATTACATTAGCAATATAAAAATTCGATTATTAATTTGAAAATTAGATTTTCAATTACGCAAGTGCATTTATATTTTATTAATACTCCATTTTCGAATTTCCGTACTTTAAGAATATTTTTGGAATTTTTCTTGGTACAAGGAAAATCCTGGAAATTTCAACCAAGATAATTGAATATTTGTAGGAAATATTTTTGATTAAGTTATAAGTTTGGTCTTTGAATTTTAAAAATCCTGGGAAAATGAAGCAACCAAATAGTTGCTGTGTAAAAAAATTAATTTTGTAACGTCTGTTTTTAATTACTTGAATGAATCCATGTAAATTTCCTAACGAGTATGAATTATTCTTGAAGAATAATAATTTGAGTATTGTTGTATTGCGGAATTAGAAAGAATTGTGACATAATTCCTTTCTCTTTTTTTTATTGTTCTCTTAATTAGCCTGAGAAAGTCAGTACAACCAGACGCTGAACAAACGAGACGTACTGATAATTCCTTACAAATTTGGTTATTGGAAGCCAAAGGTGTACCTGCTAAGAAAAGATATTTTTGTGAAGTTTGCTTAGACAATACGCTTTACGCTCGCACCACTGCCAAATTAAAAGGTGAACTCTGTTTTTGGGGAGAACATTTTGACTTTCATCATCTTCCCTCTGTTAATACTATTCAAGTTAATCTTTACCGGGAGGCTGATAGGAAACGGAAAAAAGATAAAAATGTTCTTGTTGGTAAGTAGAGCAGACTTTTTTACTTTTCAATGCGTTTTTATTTTCCCTCTTTCCAAATTGTCAAATAATGTCGGAAATATTTGAACACGCGATAGTTTTATAAATAAAAATTTGCTATTCTTTTGGTAATTTTTTTTTTACATTTGCAATATATTTCTGTCAAATAATTTCCTAAAAAATATTGCACACTACCTGAAACCAAAATTGAAATTTTTAGTAAATTTATTCCTTCAACGATTTTAATTTCGTTTGAAAAAATAATTGAATAGGTCACCTCAAAAACGTTGTAAGGCACAAATTGCAAATTGTTCAAAAACCTCCGAAAATGAAAAAATTAACCCGATGGGATTATTTAAAAAATCTATCCATTTTTAAAAAATCCATCTATTTTCTGAAAAAATTGTTTAAAAAATCCATCAGGTAAATTTTTTCATTTTCGGGGATTTTTGAACAATTTGCAATTTGTACTTTACAACGTTTTTGAGGTGTATCCATTCAATTATTTTTCCAAACGAAATTAAAATCGTTAATTGAAGGAATAAATGTACAAAAAATTTCAATTTTGTTTTGAGGTAGTTTGTAATATTTTTGAAAAGAATGAATCTCATCCTTTAAAAAATTAGAAAATTTAAAAATGTGGACAAAATAATCTTAGAAAATTTATTTTTTCGCAGGTTCAGTTAGTATACCAGTTCATAATGTAACGTCGCGTTACTTAACGGAAAAGTGGTATCCAGTAACTGGAGAAAAAGGCCCATTAAAAGAACCACCGACCTTAAGGGTAAAATGCCGGTTCCAGTCGGTCGACATTTTACCAGTACAAGTTTACCAAGAATTTTTAGAGTACCTGAAATCAGATTATGCTTCATTATGCGAAGTTCTTGAACCAGTAATTGGTGTAAAAGCAAAGGAAGACATAGCTACTGCTTTGGTTGCCGTGATGCAACGCGAAAAGAAAGCACCTCAATTCCTTGCTGATTTAGTAACAATGGATATTCACAGAATAGGTACCATTCAATTATTTTTTCTTTTCTTGTTACACTGCGGGGAAAATTTCTTTCTTTCAAAGAAACTCTGGAGATATTTGTAATTTTTTAATTTTGCAACGTTTCAATTCTTTCCTCATTATTAAACGATATTTATATTTTCAGACGACGAGAGATTGACATTTCGGGGCAATTCTTTGGCAACGAAAGCCATGGAAGCGTATTTGAAGCTCACAGGAGATCGTTATTTGCAAGAAACGTTGGGAGCCGTTGTGAGAAATGCCGTAGAAGGCGGCGATTGTGAAGTCGATCCTTTAAAAGTGACTTCAGTCGTTGCGTTACATAAACAACAAAAGAATTTACGCACCGCTGTGAAATTCGCTTGGAGCAAAATCGTGGAAAGTCACATCCATTTCCCGTTAGAATTACGAGAATGTTTTCATATATTTCGCGAACGTCTGGCAGATATGGGCAGAGACGACATGGGAGATAATTTAATATCGGCTTCGATATTTCTGAGATTCCTGTGCCCTGCTATTCTTAGCCCGTCTTTATTTAATATCACTCACGGTGAGTTCTTAACATCCATTTGAGTCTCGTCTTAACGTGGCTCCAAGGAATTTAAATATTTAATTAGTCGACTTCATTTATAAAATTCAATTGAATAAATATCCGAATCGTGTATTTTCTGTTGAAAAATTAATTTAAATTAATTGTCAAAAAATTTTAATTGTATAGACTTTTTTCTCATTTGAAAATAAAATATTGGACTCGGGATGTAATAAATACGAAAATACTGAGAATACTTTGAAGTAAATCAAAGAAGGAATAAATAAGAAAATAATTGAATACAATTTTGTAATGGCACGAGCAAAGTGGAAATTGTACAAAAATTATTTTCAGAATATTTTAATGTAAAAATGCAGAGAAGAATGCAAAATTGCGGAAATGGAAATGAAAATTCAAAGAAATTTATGTCTTCATGCAACAATTATTAACACTATGCCGTCCCGGTGACACCACGTTGGTGCCATGCGAAAACTATCGGGCAAGCGCCGGTGGCACCACGTTGGTGTCGTACATAAAGACTTATGCCGCCGCCAAACGAAAGAATCCCGATCAGACGTGCGGAGGGGAAAGTGTTAATAATAATAATAATATCCTTTGTTAATTGACTTTAAATGAGAACCAATTTTGCCATGATAATGACAACTATTTGCTGCAATCCACACAATAGATCTAATAATACCTTGGAGTCCATGGCTATAAACTAAAAGGGAAGATGATCTCACAGGACAATTGTTGTACCTAAAAAGGATCGCGAAGGATTGAATTTATCTAACAAAAGTGTTTCCTTTCTTTTTATTACAGAGTATCCAAACGAGAAAGCTGCAAGGAACTTAACGTTGGTAGCAAAAACGTTGCAAACTCTCGCAAACTTTACACGGTTTCAAGGAAAAGAAAACTTTATGGAATTCATGAACGATTTCTTAGAAAGCGAAGCATCTGCTATGAAGAATTTTTTGCAACTGATTAGCGTGAGTCTTGTTATATCTTTGCAAGTAATTAGTGTAAGTTCTGTTACATTATTTTAACACTATTTAAATAAATTAAATATCCCTGATACTTTTGAAGCTTCTAAGTTCTGAATTTTGAAACGAAATTTTTTTGACGTTTTCAAAATCGACAAATTTCGTCAGTTTTTCATTTGAAACATTTCATAATTACTTATAAGCATATACTTTCTTATATATTAGCCGATTGTTTTGAAAATGGCCTTAGTCCAATTTTTTATGATTTTCGCAAAATGTTTGAAGCCTCTCAGTTCTAGATTTTGAAACGCATTTTTTTTTGACGTTTTCAAAATTATATATTAACATATAAATATATACTTTCTAATATGTTCGCCGATTATTTTGAAAATGACCTTAGTCCAATTCTTTCTGAATTTCTTTTATGAAATTTTATGAAATTCACAAATGGACTTAGGCCACTTTCAAAACAAGCGACTCATATATTCAATCAAGCGATACCACAATTACACTTTTTAACACTTTCCTTCTTTTTTTTATTTTAGAGCTCGCCAACGAAAGAAACACCAACGAACAACTCCCTGGAATTCGACGGTTACATAGACTTAGGAAAACAATTATCTTTGTTGCACGCGCTTTTGCAAGAAACCTCCACGACTTCGTCGCTGTCTTCAAGATTACGCGAGATACTAGATCGGATATCGTTGGCTTTGGATCAACCCAACCCCATAACGAACTTGCATCGATACACCAACACCAGGAACAACATGCTCCGATACAACGACCCCGTGAACGGGAACAACAACAGCACGAGCATTTCCGTGACGACCTCGTCGAACATGAAGTTCAACAACGGCTTGACCACGTCGTCCTCGAGGGACAACAACGTCATAACCGCGTCGAAACCCCTTCAGACCAATACCCTCGGACACACGAACACCCGGAGTCCGAACGTCGTTCGCGCGGCGACTCTCCCGAGGAACGCGTACCTACCGAGTGGGAATTCCAACGGGAAGCTGCAGCTGCAAATCAACACGGACGATTACCCCCTGGAGCCGCCGGCCTTCGTCTCGAGATCGCCCACGCCCATCGCTCGGCAGCAGCACCGGCAGCCGATCATCAATCGAACGGCTTACCGATTAACGACCAGTGCCAGCCTCGCGAACGTCAATCACTGCCAGAATCAGCTGACGGCCGGTGCGATCCGATCCGAGAGTCACGGTAGCCTGAAAGACTCCAACTGCAACGTGACGATCTCCTCCTCGGCGTCTTCGTCCCCCAGCCGGATACGAAACAACCCGATGGAGCTGCATCACAACCACCATCACCATCATCATCACAGACACAATCTCGGAAGACTGCAGAATCTCGACATCCACGACCGCGACATGGAGAGCTACAACAACAACTGCAACATCGCGAGATCCGCGACCGGTAGGCAGCAGTGCAAGGAGGAGACCAACGCGAACAGAAACGCCAACAACGTCAGCAAGACGACGGTCAACGTGAATCCGTCGAACGACAACAATTGCAACGAGACGAAGATCGGTAACGCGGGGAACGGCAACGGGAACTTGGACGAGATTTCGGATCTTCTGAGATACGCCGACGACGAGGTTTCCGAGTCGAAGTCGCAGAAAGGCTCGCAGATTTCCATCTCGCAGCTGAGCAACGTCGCCTCGTCGGGGTACCAGAGCTTCGCGGCTTACAGCCAAAGCTCGAGTCCGGTCGATCTGAGCGCCAATGGGGGCAACTCGCATATGTTGAGTACAACGACGCCCTTGGCTTTCTCGAACCCCGTTTATCACATGGAGTCCAACAGAAGGGGCAGAAGGAACAGCAGCAGCAGCTCGGAGGACAGGGACATTTGCAGCGGAGTCGATCTCAGTCCTTCCGCCACGCCGCCCTTGCAGTCGGTCCCCTCGCAGCAGCAAGTGCAGACTTCAGCCTCGTCCTTGTCCATTTCGCATCAGTGCGGAGGCAGCAACGCGGTGAAGAACAATCAGAATCAATGGGTGCAGGATATCAATCGAGCCGACGAGCAAAGCGATGGAAGCGGATGTTGTCCAGAGTTGCGAAGGAGGTTGTCTCTGGATTCGACCAGAGACCTATCGGATACCAGCGAGGAAGAAGGGTGTTCCAATAGGAGGAATAATAAATCTCGTGGGCATCGGAGTATAGATCAGGTGAATTATTGGAGGCTTTTTTAAATGGTGATTTATTGAATAGTAGTTTTTTGGTCGATATTTGGAATTTGAAGCGTATGTGATCGATCGATGGATGATATGGGATCGAGAATATTTGTACATATTTTAGTCGAACAGAGTCAAGTTAAAAGTGTCTTGGTTTAAATTTAAAATAATTGTAATTGATAATTTATTTTTCTTGAATTTCTTATTTCGATTAATTATTCCATTTTATTAAAAACTGTTATTAAATTGAGGGTCTTAAGAAAGTTTCATTCTGCTATATTTTTTCTGATTCCAAATAATTTTCCGGTAAAGAATTTTTTCACAGTTTTTATTAAATTTCTGTAAATAGAAAAAAGGGTAGTATACAGAAAGGGAAAGTACATATATGAAGTACATCCCTTTTAAATTTTCACCCTTAGCATTCTAGCTACTACACAGAAAATTCTGTTTTACTTTGATTTATTTTAATTACAGGATTGATAACTTTTTTTCTATGACTTCGAAGAGACAGACACGTTGGAGAATTTCATTCAGTAGCTTCACTGAAAACTTACGATCGATCGAGAATGTCTAGGAATTTAATTTGCATCGTATTTAGCTAATTCTGAAATCGCTACTTCCCAAAATAATTGATATCCTACCAAACCCAATTTTTAAAATTTTGCAAATTTAAAAAATTCGCAGATTACGAGATTTCCATTTTTATTCTCCTTGAAAATATCTTTAATAATTATTTTACCATTATGGAAATAAGCAACCCAATGCCATCTTAAAATTCCACTTTTCTCCATTAGCGAGTTCAAACATTAATACAAAATTCTTTAAAAAAAAAACACCCCATCTAAATTTCGATTTTCCTTTCAATGTTTCAGTACGAAGTCGAAATAGAAAGGCTACAAAACAGCGTCGACAGACTACGAGCTAGACTGGGAGCTACAGAAGACACAGATATTGATGGAAGTGCACCAGACATGAAAATGAAGAGCATTATTTCAAGGTACATAGATAGAAACACAATTCAGCTATTGTTCGTAGCTTTTTTCTCTTCTGTTATTTTTTTTTTCATTATGTAGAGATATTAATTCGACGTATAGGGTGTAACTGTAACATGGGAAAGACGTTTTAATGTGGGAGAGTGGGAGAAACAAGAAAAAAAATTGGAGTATCAAAGGTACATTGTCATACTTTTCATACTGGAATTTTTGTCCCTTCATTTTTTTGGGGCACAATGCCGTACAGTTGCCCACGTTGAAACGTTTCAACCATAGCACAGAGACGTTAAACAAGAGACATAACGCATAAGCCAAAGAAAAAGCGAAGGAAGGAGTGCGATTTGTTACGATTTTTTCTTTTATGCGTTTTTTTCTTAAATCTCTTTGCTTTGGATGTGTTTTTCATGTAAGACAGTTGCACTCTTTATTTGTCATATCGATACATCACTACATCAGTGAGTAAAGAAAAAAAAAAGAGTGAATTAACATAAAAGCTTCGTTAAACAAAAAATATAACATTTCGAATTAACAAAAGTAAGAATATTAATTTAATGGTTTGAAGAAAATTCTAAGAAAAATACTAAAAGAAAAACTGGACAATACTGGAACCGCGTTGTGTTGATGTATCGATATCAAATCCTTGTTCCAGGTTGATTTCCGTCGAAGAAGAGTTACGACGAGAACAGCAGAAAATGTCAGCAGCTCTTTCGTACAAGCAGCGCGTTATCGATGCACAGGAGCAGCAAATAGCAGCTTTGGATGCCGCCAATTCTCGTCTGATGTCGTCCAATTCAAGATTATTATCGGCTTTGACTACCTTGAAGCAGCGTTATACCGGCAAAAATCAGTCGAATAACGAGGCTGCAGCTTTATTGCAAAATATCGCAGATATCGGTGAACTTAAAAGCTCCTCTTGTTAGGTATTACTATTATTTTTTTCTTTTAATCATTTTATTGTGATCGATACCACGGCAGAGAGTCTTTGATGACAAGTATCTTCATTTCAATATGAATTTGACTTAACAAAAGAAAATGAGAAGACTGCTTTATACACATTTTATGAAATTTTGAAACCGTTTGGATACGATAGGAGGCAAAAGCAATAAAGTTTCAATCATCCGTGGAAGGATTTAATAGCGAGTATCCGCAAACGTTGCGAGCGATCGATTTATTGGATCCTTCCGTAATTCTGACGGCGATATTGAAGAAAAATTAGAGAATTAAGGAATCACCATCACAACAAAAGAATACGAAATCAGTATTGAAAATATTCAAATATTCAAAACAGTGTTTGCATTTTATCGATTACTTCAGAAGCAACGCGTTAGTAGGAATAATTATGCAAACGTAAAATACGTTTTTCGAATAGTGGGGAATCAATGACGTTTGAGTCACAAAATTTTGGGGTAGGAACAAAGTAATTTTGGGTCTCTTGGATTCGAGACGAATCCATTTTCTACTTTTCCTAAAGTTTCCTCTATTTTATTTTATTCAATCTTCGGTTTCTCTTTGGGCAGTTTTGGTCTCGAGATTAAGTTCGATTTCGAAAATTCTATAATTTTGAGAACTTGTAACTTTTATCAGATTTTTTTCTAATTTTGTACATTTTTGTCCAATCTTAAAAACAAATCCTGGAAGTTGAAATTTTGAAAGAAAACGATTATTTAGGATGTGCTTTAGAAATTAAATTTAATTGCTAAATTAAAAGAAAAAATTAAAAGAATTGCAATAAATAAAATTGTAAAATTAAAATTCTAAAAATATTCGTAATTTTCTAATTAGAATATTTAGAAATAGGACAAAATCTACGAATATAAAAATTCAAATGCCTGGCATCCGAATTTCAGCATTCCCCGTTGTGAAAATAAACCAAAACTGTTGGAAAGGAATTCGACCACTTTAAAATTCCTATTTAATTACAGTTGAAAATAAAGCACCGAATTTAAGAATCTCAACAAGAAACAAAAATATAAAATAAATATATAGTAACGCCTTGACTTTTCTGCGTAATCGAATTATTGACAGTTTTATAAACGCACGCACATATTTGCAATAATAATACGTACATTTTGTTCATGTATGTTTTTGGTATTATAAAAGTAGTTCAACTATAAAGTTAAATAGTAATATTAATAACGATGATAATGATAATAAATAATAATAATAATAATAATAATAATAATATTAAACGTGTTTTATCGACAAATAGCAAACACACATGATCACATACATGCACACGTGAATATTTCAGTGTGATTTTTGTATATGCGTGTATATTTTTCTATCGTAATTTGTAACACTCATTTTTGACTCGTTATTTGAATGCGAAAAAAAGGGGAAAACAATCAGATTTTTTTATTTGTTTTTTATATAAATTTGCAATTTTCGTTTACGTAGGAAAAATTATTGTCTGTAAAAACGGTAATTCGTCTGAAATTCAGTCAAATGAAAATTGAAAATTTGTAGAAAATACAAAAAGAGGAGTTTTTCTCGTTTTTTTCGTGTGAAATAATAAATTTGTACAGAACGGAATTTTCGTACTCCAGAAAAATATTTGTTTTTCTTTTTTTTTTTAAGAGTGCGGTGAAGAAAAATTATTAGAAAAATTGATAGATATTTGGCTGAAACTTTGAAAAAACAAATTTTATTCGTCTTTCCCCATTTTTCTAAATAGTTATTCTTTTTCAATGAAAAGAAAAAATGTTTAAAACAAAATCTTTCAGTTTTTAGAAAAAATTCTAAAAAATTGATGCTTTTAAGGAAATCCTGATTCCAAAAAATATCTGAATTTAGAATATTTCAAATACGTGTGAATCATAAAAAAATTAAGATATAAATTTGTACGATAAGAAAGAATTTTTTTTCTTTGAAGTTGAAGCCAATATATTGAACTTAAGAAAAAAAAAGGATATTTATTTCGTAGTTTTTACCAAAGATGAGATGAAATAGAAAATAATTGTATAGAATATTTGCGAAGTGTAAGATATATTTTTTATTATTTTTTTTAATGATGTTTAAAACATTTTTTTTATCGTTTTTTCTCTCCTCGGCTTTTCCAACTCACGTTTAATAATGATATTATGAATTTAATATATTGCGATATAAGATCGATAAGAATATATCGAATAATTCATTGTCCTTTAATGCGAACATTATGAAATTGTATTAAACAAAGAGAGAAAGTTCTTATTTTGTTATACATAACTTTATTTTTGTTTCTTCGTCTCTTTGTCTTTTATTATTTACTGTAGAAAGAACGAAATCTTTGTATATAAATTATATATAGAAATTTATTGTCGTATTATTTAGTGAAAATAAAGAAATAAAAAGATCAATTGTATAGCACGTATCGTACAAAAACATTTATGGACTTTTCCTCTTATGCAATAACCTTACCTTCGAGCAATTTTTATAATATTTTAGTTGTTGTCAGTCTAATTTTCGTTTGCATTCTTATTTGATTTGGGAGAAACCGAACCTTACAATTTTTGCCTTCTTTCTTTCATCGAAACCCAATTCTTCAATAATAAAAAAGACAGTTCGACAAGATTTTTGTAAAAGTCCAATTTTTTCATAAGCATAAAAATATATATAATAGAATATTAGTAGCTAAGAAAATTGTTACATTCCTACACATTAAAATAAGATTCAATGGAACATTTGAAATGATGACAGGAAAAATTTCACTGCCGCAACCTTGAACGTGACAAAGAAAGTGGCCTTGTCCTACTTGAGATAATTCAATGAATCAGTTAGGAAAGTAGAAATTATAAATGTCCTAGGTACCCATTAGGTTGTAGTGAAATTCTGCATTTCATGGACTGTTTACAATAAAATCACTATCTGTTGTTTGTCGTTCTTATCGAAATACAATACGATTGCCAGTGCGATATTTGATCAATTAACACCCATCCATTTATTGCGATAATTTTGTAACGATATTTTTCAATTTTTTTTTACATTTTGCACCGAACACTTTTATGATCAGGTTGCGATTATTTATACGACGTATTTATGTATACGAGTAAATATTTATTGTGAGTCTTCTTTTTCTCAACATAACGGAACGCAGTTCAGTAACATTTTGACATAACTTGTGGAGGACAACAACCGTAAATTAACTAAATTAACATCAAAGAAGCAACGTCGCAGTTTTAATATATGAGAAATGGGGGATATGTTATCCTATACTATATTTATATTATACACATACAGCTATTACATGTATGCGTATTTTATGTTGTGCTTTTACTGCCATGAAAAAGACAAGCAGGAACCGGTATTTGAGATGCAAATGCAATTCAGAAAACCGGCAAGTTCAACCTTATTATACTTTTTCTGGTAATCTGAGCAAAATTATGTGCGCAGAATTTTCATTTTGAAAGACAATTTTTCTTTGCCTCTTTTCAAGAATTTTTTGTACACAAATTTAAAATTTTTAGAGTTAGGTATTAGGAAGATCGTTTACTTTCTGTCTGGGAATGTGTGCAAAATGTAAAACGTGTAAGTGATACAAAAATTCCAATTTCTTCTTATTATTATTATTGTTGTTATTATTATTATCAATTTTTGAAGTTTCGTAAAGTGATTTTTAAAGAAACTTCATAAATTAATAATAATAATGAGAACAACAATTATAATAAGAAATTGAAATTTTTTTGGTTAGATACTACCTTGTATTCCATTAGATTGGGTCGATACTAGTGTGGAAATATTAGATCTTAGAAATTGCAAGTCCGATTGAAAAAATTTCAATTCAACAAAATTTCCTCATGTTCTAGAAATAAATGTATTCCTAAAAATACAAGCACCAAATCCAATTGTTTGAATGGTCAATTATATTCAAAAATTTTTCTTCGCCTAGATTTTCTGATGTTTTAGAAATATGTAAACTTCCAAAAAAGTATAAAATCAAATACTAAATCCATTTTTTTTTTCATATAATCAGTTTTGGAAATTAAAAAAATACACAAAAATACCAAACATATCTGGAGTCGGAACTGCGATACTGGAGAACAAATTAACAAAATCCAGAAACCGATTTCTTCAGCATTCTGGAATTCGAAAAAAATCTCACTTATACTTTTATGGTAAACGAAAAGTCCAAGAACTGGAAATACCACCGCCTACCTACCATAGGATCGGTAAAACTGGTAAGTTGTTGTTAAACTGCTGTTCCAATAATTCCAACTGGTGGCGACTAACGGGATGATATAAGATTTGCAAAGAGCTGCAGGTACAAGGTAATAAAATATAAGTGTATCAAAATCAAGATTTCTTCCTTGATCTTGATAAGTAAAGAAATGCATTTATCCTTGACTGAAATTGCATCTACTAACGTGTTTCTATTTTTCTCTCCAGAATTCCAATCAAGATCTCGCGGTCGAGGCAGAGGAGCGATCTAAGAAATGCATATTCTCGATCAGCGAGAGTGGGTATGGCCGTGAATGCATACGATTGCGTGATCTTCGGCATGGGCAAATTAATGACCGACATTTGTATGGTAAAAGTGGTAAGTTTTTCTATGCGTACATATAAACGTTCGCTTAATATTTATGGTGTTAGGTCGTTTCCCGAGGAAAACATATTTTATGCCATTAAATAGGTTTTTTCTTTGTATCGGAATAAGGAAAAGTTGTGAATTTCAGCCTCGAAGATTGATTTTTCCGAATAGTGTTAAAAATATAGAGTTAAAGTGTACCCTCTATATTAATATAATGGTAAAAATATGAATTAATGGGGGTCCATAAGGCGAGCTTTTGGCCCCACTAAAAACGCGGTTGAATGTGCGCACAAAAGGTTTTTTTTTTTAAATAATAAAAAGACTTAGGTTTGCTCCAATAAAAAGGGCCTGAATTAATTAAAAAAGACTCAATATTGCTCCAACAAAACATTGAAATTATTAAAAAGATTATCGTTATATAAATCCGAGATATTATAATTTTTAGCAATTCTTAGGGCCGAAGTCCTGCCTTATGGACCCACATCCTTTGCTGAACTGATATTAAAGACATAATGTCACAGTTTCAAAGTACAAAAAATATGAAAAATTATATCTATTACAATTTTAATAATTATAACTATTACACATTTTTTGTCATTCCAGCCACTTTCAACTAAAAAGTAATTAACCGGTGCCTTTATTTCCTTTATTTTCAGTACATTTCCAACCCAGGATTCCCCTTAAAGTGGAAATTGCTGCCATACTGGGGAACTGATGGTCAGTCGTTCATTGACGAATATCATGGAAATGTGGGTCAGTAGGTTATGGAGTAAATGTCGTCGACAGAAAGTTTCTTCGCTTTTACAACCAACGCAGTGGATTTACGTTTTTGTAAATACAAATATATATGTATACATACATATATACATACATATTTGTATACTTGGTACAAAGGTGCAAATGGAAAAGCAACAGAAAAAGGACAGAGATGAAAGAAGCAGCAGCAACAACAGCAAAAGAAGGAGGAGCAGAAGAAGAAGAAGAAAGGAAGCCCCCGTGACACACATCAATGGGTAACGTTCTAACGGGATTTCTTGAAATGACCTACTCTTTGAGTAAACCTCTCTCACCTTTCCGTCCCCTCGTCGTGGAAACGTCTTCTTCAGCCTCGGTCAAGTGCGTATTCAACTATTTCACAGGAGCCAGCAGGAGATCTCCTCAACCTTTTTCCGCATGAGAAAAGGAAGAGGCGCTTGCTGGAGGTGAATCCGAAGCCGAAGAAGCAGCAACGTACCATCCAGCGATTTCAAGGCAGTAATGAAAGCGTCCTGCCACGCGAAAGGAAGCTGGTGTCATGTAGCTGCAGCTGCAATTGTTTGTTACAAGTGAAACCCAACTGCAGTGGTCGCGACGAACACGTGCCCCGGAGAAGACGAGCTGCAAACGAAACCATCCAGAAAGTGTCTTTTCGACTGCGACATCTCACAGTGGAAAGTTATGAGACTTCTCGCAGCTCTTCTCTTCCAGGTATATTATGAATATGCAGTTTTTTCGAAGTTACTCCAAAGTCGACTTACTTTTTGGCTAATTAAGTTGGTTGTGGATCAATTACTGGGTGTAAGAAAAAATGTGTAATTGAAGGAAATGTTTAAATAGTGCTTTAAAATGACTTGAAATTGAGAATAACCAAGTTTTCAATTTTTAAGTAAATAACTATATAAGCGAAATAAGTAAATGACAAATTAACGTTTCCAAAATCTACATTATGAAATTGAGTAATTTGTATCCACAGAATCTACGGATTTTGTCTCATTGTCGATAAAAATTGGAGCGACCAATTGGTATTGAACACTTGGTCGATCGAAATTGTATGTTTGTATTTATATCGCTTATATAAAATTGAATAATTATTGACAATATTATTGGCAGAATTTAAAAGAATCATGATCTTCCATAACATTCGTAGTTTTTATGAAATTGAATTTCTAATCTCGGAAGTTTTTTAATTTTTGTTTGTGTGATCCGAGTGACAGTAATTATTCAATTTAAAAATACGATAGTACTTTGGTATCCTTATTGGTATCCCTAATATAATGTAATAGAATGATAACACACCAAATATTACATTTAATAAAGTTTTTGTTCAAAATTTGAAATTTTACTATTGAAAACTTGAACAAACATTCAATTTAACAAGCCAATTTAAACACTACATGTTCAGTAAAAATAAATACGATAAAAATGATTTTAATAATCATTGCAATGAAATGTTGCTTATATTTCAGGTAAGTTTACTACATTTCATAAAATGCCAAGGGGGTGGTGGTGGCGGTAGTCCATTCGGATATGATGCATCTTCAGCTTGCAGTCGTCCTTATACGCGGCACGAAAGATCTAGGGACATCGAAAAGGACCTGCCCTGTGACTTTAGCCAGCAAAATTGGTGTTCCGTTGCCGGAAATGCTTATCCTTGGTATGAATTTCTCTTTTTTGTCCATCAAAATATATTGAATATGTGTCAATCTCTTTTTTATATCATTGATAATTTATTTATATTGACCTAACTAATAATTGTTGCAATTAAAGGCACGCTGTACGTCGATTTGTACAAGAGAATCAAGGACTGATGAGACGAATGTACGGGGACGAAAGGCACATAAATATTCTTAGAGCAGAATTGGAAAAAAATGATGTCGAAATAGAATACAACGATGGATTCGATCATTTTGAACAGTCAAGGTATTTAATAAGCAAGTTTTTCGAAATTTATATGACAGGCTGGTTAAGAATACTGCAAAGTAGTAAAAAAAATTTCAAAAATAAATTTCAAAAATAAAAAAAAATTATCCTGGAATATTTTTAGAAATTAAAATTAAATTTAGAAATATTTTTGAAATCGATAGAAATTTTCTGGTATTACAATTAAGTCTCTAAATTTCTTCATCTACCTATTTTTTTGTTTAATAAAATTTGTTGTTTCAATATAAATTATACAAAATTAATATCTAAAAAATGTCAAAAATAAAATTTCCAAATTAGCCGGAATTTCGAACCTTTATTGTTTCATAAAATTTGACAAAAATACATTACTTGAATTCTATTCTATATTTTCTACAAAATGTATTACAGAAAATTCGAGTACGGTACCGACTACGGATTCGACGAGGGAATTCTTAAGGACAGTTTCAACGCCGAATACGACAGTCACATTTTCACGAGCAGCAGATCCTTGAACGATGGCAACTCGCACAAATCCAACAAATATTCGAAATTGGGCGAGCACCATGTTACAAAAGCTCAACTTCAAACCACTGAAAAAGTCCCTTTGGCGTCGACGACAATTTCCACGCCGACGACTGCACCCAAAACTGTCCAATCGGAAAAATCCACCTCGAGTGTTCCAGTAACTTCTACATCGACTCCAACATCGGCATCAATTTCAACGTCAACATCAACCTTACCAACAACAACAACAACAACAATAAAAACCAAAACTACCGAAATTGTTACCGACAAGTCGAAGGAAAATTCGACAAAAATCCCCAACGACTCCAGCAATTTTCCGTCAAACATCAGTACTTCTGTGGTGACTTTAGCGCAAATTGCAAAAATCCAGAACCTGAGCATAAACGAAATTCCCGGACAGATCGACAGACTCGACGAGAACGTCGAAGACTTGACGGAAATTCCAGACACCCATGAGGAATATTTCGAGGTCGAGGATGACAACGACGATGACGACGCCAACGAAGAATCGACCCTGGATCCTGGAACCAGCAATACGGAAAAACCGGTCAACGAGGATCTAGGGAAATCGGCTACGAAGGAGCCCGAACAGATTCTGGTTTCGAACAGCGAACAACAGCAATTTCGACCACGACCCGAGTACCGACCTTATGGAAGCAAACCTGATTTATCCGCCGCTTCTTCTTCATCTTCTTTTTCGGTCTCTTCTTCTCCGGTTTCTTCCTCGTCGTCGCCTAATATGGAAGCGCAATTATTCCAAGACGTTGCCGCTAAGGATCAGCAAGAGCAACCGGTACTGAAGCTACGGGGAGTGTAAGTCCAAGTGCTCCTTTTAAGAAATTTTAGTAGGTTGAGAAGAAGGAAAAGAAGCGAATCAGTAATTAACGATTTTTTTCAAGGAATTTTTCGAAATCATATGGTAAATTTTACGAAAAATCTGTAAATTTCCATTCAATAATTAATATAGAATAATTATGGATTTTGGAAACGCTAATTTGAAAAAGTGCTTTAGAATGACTTGAAATTGAAAACAACCAAGTTTTCAATTTTTGAGTAAATAACTATGCAACTTTCTTGAACTTTTTCGATATTCTCAATTGTAATAACGAACTTTTGGCAAAAAATATTATAGATTTAAATATGAAAAATTGAATATCTATGAAGTAATATAACGATATTCTATATTTGATTCTCCTATTTTATTATTTTTGCAGGAATGCTTGTCCCGTGAAAGACGAAGTAGTAGCTCCATATTGGGCCAACAATACACGTGGGGAATTACTTGCACTTTTGAATCTCTATCCATTCGAACAATATATCCATTGGCAAAAATGCACGTAAGTATAAAAATTTCGTTGCAATAAAATAAGGCTGATTTTTTTTTTCGAAAAATCATTTTTTTTTTCAGTATCCATACCTATTACAATCTTTTTCCAAATTTTAATTGTTTCAAATTCATTAACATAAATTCTAGAGTAAAATCAATTCTATTTAATGTAAGATGAAATAATCTAATTTTTTAAGTAAAGGAATTTTTACTTTTAATTTTATGATTCTACGAGAGATAATTAAAATCCATTTATTTTTTATAAATTTTGCTTTTTAGTTTTTGTAAATGATAAAGCTACTTTTTTCGATTGCAGGCATGAAAACAAGCAGATGTACTGCAGAGACGGATGCAGATGCGAACAACAATATAGATTGCACAGACTCCTCGCATTCGATCCCAACAACGATTGCAGGGGAATCTTTAGCGATTGGTTCAAATTCCCAAGCTGCTGCGTGTGCCGATGTTACGATTTACCGGTAGAATTTCGAGTGACTTCGCGTTCTCCTCGAACCCAAAAACGGAAAATTCAGATTTATCCTCCTCGCAATAGTTTTTCCACGTCTCGACCGTAACCCAAATTTGAAGAAATCATATCGGTGCCAATTTGTCATCTTTTTAGAGTTATATTATATTTAATACGATTTACTTCAAATAGTGAAAAATCATATTGATTGAATATAATATAATTCATATTACCTTATTTTATATTATATTTGACATAATTAAGTTTAGGATTGATCCTTTCCATTCCAGGAGTTATTTGTTACATTTTAAAGATTCCTCCAGGGGGAACAGGAGTGCAAAGGATTAAACTGATGTCGAAGGATGGAAATTTGTTAAATATTTATCCCTCCATTGTTTGACAGAAAATTAAATATTTTGGAAAAAAAAATTCGAAACGCAATTTGGAAAGTAATTTTGAATTGGTAAATTAGAATTTTCGTTTCCAATGATTAGAGGGTAAGAATTTCTATAATTTCTCATCCTGTAGCAACATTAAAGAAAAAAAGGGGAAGAAAATCAAATAATTTGTAATAATATTTCCACATTTTCACAATATTATTTATTTTGAACTTTTGAATGAAAAAAGTTGGTAGGAAAGTATTCAAAATTGCGGGAGACGGATTCTTTATTATTTTATTCTTTTTTTTTCTTACATTTATTCTAATATTTTTTAATTTCCAATATTTTAAAGTAGCAGAATTTATTATTAACACTAATTTCAATCATTTCTTCACCGACCTAGATTTGAAAATAATAAAGAATTCACTCTCCTCGAAATAACAAAATTAAAAGATAATTAAAAAATCCAAATTATTTAAAATATTTTCATTAAAGATTTTCTTCCCTCTTTGCTGGCAGAAAAATAAATAAACAAAAAATCGGATAAGGCTCGTGAGTGAAATGAATTAAACGCCATTTCTCATTATTACTCTCGTTTATTTATTCATCAACGCGTCGTAGAAAAACGACGATTAATAATTATATACTTTTTTTATAATGAGTTGTTTTTGTTTTCATTATTATTAATACAAAGAACGAGAACCGAGCGGAACTCGGTTTAGCTCCGCTCTCCTTTTATTAGTTAATAACTTATTTACATGTAAATACACAAATATTGCTACCTGTATGTTTCAAAGAGATACAATATATTTTTTTATCTTTAACCCTTTTGTATATTCAAACAAGTGTAAACTTAAGCAAAATGTTGTGCGTTAAAACAAAAACATGTTTTTTGTATGTAATAAAATTCAATTGAAAATAAAATTTTACTTCGTAAATTTATTTTCCAAAAATCACAAAATTTTGCTAAAAACCTTGATGGGATGATATTAGAAGTTTTTTAATTGTAAATATTTTTAGGAATTTACTTTCAAATTTGATTTAATAAAGATTCCAGTTTCTTGAAAGAAACAGAAGTTTAGTTTTCCTGCTTTGCATAAATTCTGAAAAATAGTGATTCTGAAGTATTTTTTGTAAATATTTAAATCCACGATATTTTTTACTAAAAGTTTGTTATTAAATTTGAGAATATGGAAAATGTTTAAGAAAGTTATATAGTTATTTACTTAAAAATTGAAAACTTTGTTTTCAAAATAGCATTTCCAAAATCCACATTCTTTTCCAGAAAGTAATTCTAAATATCCAAGGTTGTTAGAAATTAAAAAATTTTATTCGTGAAACACGAAAGTATCTGTAGTAATTTTTTTAGTCTGTGGCTTTCCAAACTTAATTTTAACCATAAAAAGGCATTTTTCAGAGCACCTCGGTATTCAATTAAATTCCAATTTTCTAAACTTGGCGTAATTAATTCCTCGAAAAACGAAAAAATTCCAAAAGGGTTAAAAAAATTTATAATCCAAAAAATGGTCGATTATTTTGATAACGGACTCATACTTCACAGTACAATCAAAATACTTGCACGAATAAAACTCACCGATTGCCAATCAATGAAGTCCATTAATTAATAATTTACGCTTTTTCCTTTACCATTAATTTTACGTAAACCTAGGAATATTAGCAACATTATTCTATTAAAATCAGAAATTGTATCTTTTTTTGTAGCAAATAAATTACAGTTCTTTTGATAAAACGTATAATTAAATTAATACTATGAAACATTTTTTTTTTCCTCGGGCATATTTGTGTTGTTGGAAAAGAAAGGAAAAGGTCAAGCCAAAAATAATATGTCTAAGTGTTAATTAAGAATTATATCAACAATAATAATAATACCTAGTAAACTTATACGCTACCGCATGTTATTGCTAATAATAATAATTAATGAATTAATTAATGGTTCACGTTATTAATTAATTATTCATCCATATTATAAATTATAATCTTACAAAGAACTCATTATTTTCGTATCCGCATTAAAATATACATACATATACATATACGTGTATATATGTATACTTACACATTTTTTATAATTAAAGAAGATGTGTACAAATAAATTCGAACGTTTACTCGCTCTTTTTTTCGCAATTCTCTTACCGCATAAATTACAGTTTTTTTTTCTTTTAAATATTTGGTATCAAAACCATCGAAGAAAAATGAAAGGGAGAACATTGGATTTGAAAAATTCTTTGAAATTCACTGGTACTCTTTTTCAAGAGAATGTCCATATCAATTATTTGTAATACTAATTATGTACTTTTTTTTGTTAAATTTATAATCGCTGTATTCGTTTTAGAAATACGTCTATTTTTTTTTCCTTTGCTACTGATAAATACTTTCTGCTCTTTTTAATACTTGAAAATTCCATTATTTTTCGAAACGACAAAAAACGTCTGCCAGAATTAAAGACTTCAGTGAAATCTCCGAATTTTTTTTCTTTTATTTTAAGGGGGCAGTTTCTAAGGGAAGACCTTTCAGGCTTTTTTCTACGTTTTAGGAATTCACAGAGATTTTTTATTTAATTACATTTTAAGAAAAAAGACAGGAGCGGGGGGGATTTTCAGAAAATAGTTTCAGATCTGGCAGCTAATTCCTATGAGCTTCACGTTAAAACTTGTAAAATGTTCCAAGAGAGATTGTTACGATTGTTCGGAAATCGAAACGAATTTGAAAAAATCAGTGGATCTTTAAAAGTTAAAAATTTGAAACTTGGATTTTTTGAAAGAGAAAGAATAGAATGTTTTACAATTATTGCGAGCCTGTAATACATCATATCTGGATTCATGGAAAAATTTGAAATTCGTTAAATAATAATAATTAAGAAAAACCCTCTGAAATTCTCAAATTCGCTCCACTCCTCGAGTATCTACAGTTTTACAAGAAAAGAGATAAAAGAGATTTTCTAAGATTTTAATTCTAAGTGTCTTCAAACACTTCGTTTCCCTTGTTCCCGAATTTATATTGAAAAAGGCAGCCTGTTTTTTTTACGTACCCATTGATTCTTTTTCTGCGTATAAAAAATACATTTTTATCATTCGCAATTTTTTTTCATCACACTGCAGAAGTCTACAATATTTTGCAGAGAATAACAATAATCACAGCTAATGCTCAGTTGCTTTTTTTTTCATTTGAGTCTCTTTTCGCAATTCTCCTTTTTCTGTCATTTGTTTGTTCTAACAATTCACAAGTTTCTCCTTCTTTACACAATTAATGAGAAATCGGTTTGATTTTTGGCATATTTTCTTGAAATTTTCTTCAGCAGGTATATTCTAAAGGCAGTTCTTTTTTTCTTATTGAATCAACAAAATCAAATGCCTTTCAAATATCATCATTGCGATTGAATAGCAAAAATCTGTATTGAAAAAAAAACAATTTTTTGTGAAAATTGTTCGTGTATAAAAACAAGTTAAGTATTGGATTTATATTTTTAACAAAAAATCAATCGTATTTTTGTCATTACAGATTTCACCGCTTGATTGTCATCATAACAATGTTGTGCCCATAAAGCAACATTAGGTTTGTATCTTATGTTTTATTTATTTGACTCCTTTTGCAAAATTGATCAAAGATTTTGAGAATCATTTTTTTCAACAGATTTTCGAGAATACTGAATACAAATACTGCAATATTTCGAAAGATCAAATTAGCTCTCAAAAATAAAATACCTCAGGTTTGGAGGAAAACTATTATTTTCAAGTGTTTCACTTTTTTGAAAATTCCTTCAACCCCATAAGAAAAAATTACCGCGAATTTTTTCAGGAAATTATAATTTCGAATATCATGAAATTCCAACAATTTCTTTCATTACAATTTTCGTGATTTCATAATTTTAAAATTAAATCTATTCATTAATACTTCGTGACGAATAAAAATATCAAAGTTATTTCGGAACTTCCGATTTGAAAAATTTAAAAATTATGATATAATTTAAACAATTTTAAATGATAATTAAAACATTATTTCAGAAAGATCTGTCGAAACTTTATAACTCAATTCTTTAAGATTCTTTTTTTCAATTCTACAAAATTGCAAATATTTAACTCTGGAACGATTACACGGGGTATAATTGACCCCTGATAGAAAAACTTCAACTTTCAACAATTTTAAACAGTTTAGAAAGCTCGTGTGTGACTTCATTCAAAGGTCAAGGAAGAAAATTTCCTTCTGTGGTACAAAATACATCCAAAATCCATCACAACATGGCAAGATACCATTCGGTTTGAAATCTCCCTTTTTAAATCAAATCATTCCCGAATTAAATTCGTATTATTCGGATGCCGAATTGCAACACCTTCTGAAATCGAATTGTCGATGGGGTTTCCAATTTATGAAGATTCATCTAAAAATAATGGTTCCCAAGTTTAATTGGCTATTACTGATGTTGATTTTTTTTCGAAATATGAGACAATATTTTTTATTTAAAATATTTTCCGTTACTTTTGATTTTCCTGCGAAGGATGTAATGGTTTCACAAAATCAGAAACAATAATTTTACTACAAACAAAAATCGAGTTTGCAAAAAAAATTAAGTACCGACTTTGAAACACTAAAATCTAAACAACGTCACCGGTAGCCACTCGTACTTAGCTTTAAATAGAAAACCCCATAGAAAAATTCTTGAAATTCGTTTCAATTACGTGTTGAACTTCAACTTCCTATTTTTGTATCTAACATTTTACAATGTTTGTATCGATGCATTTTTCCGCCTGTGCAATTTGAATATTTGCATTATAAATAAGCGAGCATTTAACGAGTAACACCATAGGAACGTTAAAATTTCAGCTGACGATTACAAAATGGAACGGATTTGTTATTTGTCGTGTATAACAAAATTTAGTAACATATGTATTGTATAAAAAAAAAGATTATCCAGTCTGTGCAGTGGCACAAAGGTGTCAGAAAGAAGAAGCTTATAGCTGTGCATGTAAAGAATACAAAAGACGTTTCGTGCTACATATACTTCGAATAAAAATTGCAAAAACTATGCAATCATTCAATTAATCCTTTTTTTTCTCGGAAATTATTATACGAATTTCTATCGCTTTTAAATAAATATACAAAACTCATTGAAATATCTTATTTTCCTTTCAGTAGTGTAAATCCTATCTGTCGTATTACCAACTATGGAAATATATCACCGTGAATGCTTCAATGATTATCATTAATCATATTTTGATTCCTTATCAGTTAAAACTGTGAATTAAAGTGATGCACGTAATTGATAAATACACGTGCGTTTAATAAATTCGTTTTTCCTTGTTTATGTCATTTAACATTTTGCAACTGTGCTGATAATAAAGAACCTCAAGAGAATTACGTTCAATGTTGATATTTCATTTTTTTTTTTGCTATGTAATTATTTAATCTTTAATGCTTGAATTGTAACCTTATCTTTATTTTGGTCAATTTACTTTTATTTCACAAAGGATTAATGCACTTTTCTTTTAAACGATTTTATTGTTTTAGTTAAACGTAGATCTTTCAAACCATCGAAAACTGATTTTGTATTCCATAAAATATTTGTACTTCGTAGAATTTTTTACAATAATAAAACTTGTAGGAACCAGTAAGACCAGAAAACTAGTAGAAAGAATTTTGAAGAAACTAAAATTTCTATCTTCTAAAATTTTAAATCATGAATTTTTAAATTTTTTTTAAACAAGAAGTTTAAATGATTACATTTTATTACTACATTTTGAGAAATAAAAAAAAATAAAGTAAAAAAAAAAGTAAACACTTGAAAAGTTGAATTTTTTATAAAAATACGTATATAAAATATTCATTTTGAATGTTAGTTTAGTTTAATTTTTGGACGGTAAAAGTTTGAAAATGATACCTAATGATTTTTATGTAACTTATCATCCCGAAAGGGAGTCTGAATTATTTTGTTCTTCACTCTTAGAATAGATCGTGTAGATAGAAGCTTATACCTAATTTTTTTTAATTTTTATATCTCAGAATGTGTCGAAAAATTTAGAATCAACAAAACTTCTAATAAAGTTTTTGATAGTTAAATTTACATTTAACTATTACAATAAAATCTTACAATTTCATTTATATTTCAAGTAAATGCTCTCGAACCTTTTTTAAAACGAGAAATACAAATTTGTGCATTTCCTCAAAAAAAACAAAGATATTAAATATCGAAAGTATCCGCTTGCGATATTTCGACTCCGAAAATTTATTCCGAATTTTTGTACACTTTAAGAAATAATATTGGGATATTTCTGGAATCAGACATTCAAAATTTGAATACTGGACCATTTTTATTTTCAAATGTCTTCAAATTGTAGTTTTAATAATTTAATATTCGCTGAAAACTATTTCTATCCCATTAATATTTCCGTTCATTTTTATCAATACATCTTCCATCCTCATTTATTTTCACCATAATTACTTGAAATATACAAAAGTGCATTGTTCTCCTATTTCCCTGTTATTTAATAGTAGAAGGTTTGCTCGGTGCATTGATAAATATTTTTTCTTAATTATTTTTACTGTAATGTATATGTAAGTATTGCCCAAAATATGTATGTTTGAGTTATGGTAATATTAATATTTTATATGTATATATATATACCTTTTTATATATAATTCTATCGTATTTAAATATACGTAGAGAAGGATTATTAAGTTGATATGTCATCGAAGTATAATAGTTTTAATAAGTATCACAGTGCTGTGATTTTTGAATAATCGTCATCACTCATATTCTGGATTATTCAGTTTCTGATTCTATTTTTTTTTATAACAACAATTTTCTTCATTATTTATATTTCTGTGTAATGTAAATATTAGTACTTCTTTTTGCTTCGTTCCCCGATCAAAACTATCGTGCGTTACGAGTTGCCCTCAAGTATATTCATTAACATCATATTTCTTTCTATTTTTTTTTATATATCTCAGGTGTATCAATTGAGGGTTTAAGACCAGAAAATGGAAATTACAAATTAACAGGAAAATTTCGAGCCAAACTTCGTCGTAACACAATTTTTAAAAATATTTAATTGCCATTTTCAACAACGCTATCTCTATTTTTGTTACTTTTTGTCAAACTTTCTGCACTCGAACTGAAAATAAAAACACGTCACGAATGTATCACAGAAATCTAGAACGTTTCTTGCAGTTCGACATATTTCTCAATGACGATAATAGTTTAAACATTACATTTGAGCGATTAAATCAATTTCTGAGCGATAGTTAGTTAATCAGAAAAATGATGTCAATGATATCAAGTAATACACTGACAGCTAAAATTCAAAAATGTGTTTTTTCAAGTTAAGTTGAGTGTAGAACGGCGCAGATATTGTTTCACATCAGTTATGGTTTCACCCAATTTTTGTATACACGGAATTTTATAAAGAAACTAATTTTAGCCGTCCGGGTATTTTTTGCAGAACGATAGTTAAATAGTATTGATTTGTTTTTGTAAAGCTGAGAATTGAAACCTTTGTTTTCCAATACACTGTATTTTTTTCAAGTTTTTCTTGTAAATTCCTAAACATTCCACATAATAAGTGCCTTTCTATTCGCAAGTGTATTATAATGTTACTCATTTGAGCTGGCGGAATAAATAACAGACAAGGAAAAACAGTTCCATAAAAGATAAACCAGCAAAAAATAGATTTGGTTTTCAAAATACTTTGATGTTTTAAAAAATATTGAAAAGAATAGATAAACCAGCGAAAAAGCAACTGGTAAAGCTGATATAAAAAACAAAGTGTTAATTTTCAGCTTTATTTCTTTACCCTGCACGAAAATACATCGAAATCTCTAATTTTCCTCTTCCTTCACAATTTTATCAAAATTGCCAATTTTTCAAATGTCACGTTGACACATATGTTTTGTCTCCAAACCCTCATTTCAATTTTCTTTTTTTATCAATGTCAAAAAATATCAAGAAGATAATTAGTTTCACAATCTCCAACTAACTTCACTGCCGATAGTTAAGAAAAAACCTTATTATTATTTATTTTTTGTTTGCTACCATAAAATAATAAATCTTTTAATTTTTGGTCTCAATTCTCGATTAAAAACTTACGCCTAAATATTGTCTTGTTTCGAAAAACGAAAAATTTCAGGGTAAATATCATTTCCTGAATTCATTCTTATTCAAAAAAAAAATTCATTACCAAATTACATTTCTAAAAAAACAATTAAAAATACGTTTTAATTACTACCAAATTCAATTTTTACAAAACCATTTTTTATCAATAAATAAAGGGAATTACATTTTCTCCGAAATCTTCATAATTATTTCGTATTTCTATTTGTTTCTTTCTTTACCTAATTTGTAATTTTGCAAATTCCTTTTTTTTGTTAGTATACGCAAAATTCTTCTGTTTTATTAAGTAAATAGAGTATCGTTCATTTTTACGTTACTTCTGCACCGTGAAAAGCGTCTTAAGTTCATTATAAAAGAAACAAATATAAAAAACTAATAGTATAAAATAATCCAATGGTATTTTTAAACGTCGGGAAATTTAATAAGGCAAATTTAATAACAGTCCACTTGTATTTCTCCTTCTCCCGATCGTTTAATTATGCGATTTTCCTGTTCTTAAAAAAATTATTCCCTATCTTTTTGTTACTATCTATTTACAATCCGGTATTTAAAAAAATGATGAATACAAGTCAATTCCACGTCGCCTTCCTTCATGATTCCATCGTAATATTTAACGTAGAATTATTTAACGTTTATCAATTCCTTAAGATCTAGCGAGTTAACAGAGTTTCCGTTGCGTATTTCATTGCCAAAAATAGTTCTCTTTTTATTCAGGTGGGCCACGAAACGACGATTCTTTTTTTTATTTCTTTATTCGATTTCAAGTGACTTTTCTTCTAAATTTTGTTTTTATTTTATGGTCTTTGTCATAAAATGGAAATTAAAATATTTCATGTCGATAAAAATTTGCTTATTTTGATTCAATACCGAACCCTCCAATCTAAGTATTTGTAAACCGTAAATAAAATTTGCATTATTTTAACAAAGCTTAAAAATGAAACGCTCGAAAAATATTTTTTTTTTACTAAGATTCTTAAAAAATTATCTGCTGAATGTATTTTTTATACATCCTCAGATTTAATAAATTATAGATAACAATTAAATGTAACTGAATTTTAAAATCTCCATCTCTCGCGTACGTACATTCATTAAATACCGATAAAATTTCTGTTTAATAGAATTTTAACGGTTCTAAATTTCTATTAGTTCAATCTTAATAAGCAAAGATTATCTAAATTGAATATTTCAATTTCCGAATTTGAACTTTGTCTTTCGTGTCGTAATAATTTGCTTCTCCTTTATCTCATTAATTAAAATCCATAACCCCTTGCATAATTATTTTGTAAATGATCGAGGCTCGAAGCAGAAAATTGCTTTTTATTATAATCATATTCATAGTAAACTCCCTCTTTTTAACTAGTACTATTTATAACTTGAGTTGTTTTTTTGTATTTTATTAGGAATTCGGGTAAACTTACTTCGTTCTTTCATCTCAATTCTAATTATTGGCATTTTACACAAACCAGACGGATATTTTTATTATCATGATAAATTTTTTTAAAAATCAGTTATTTTTTTCAGCTGATAACTAAAACTTGCATTCGTTAATTAATCGATGTCTCGCCAAACCAAAGTCATATTTTAAGAACCAAACACCGTAACTTTACAAAAATTGTACTGCCTTTTTGGAAAAGTTATTGTCTCGCTATAAATATCACCAAATCTAAAAAATCTTATTTTTAATGGAACATCTTTACCGTTTAGGATGATAAACAGTTCAAATTCTCCGTCGACATAAGCTTATATTCGAGTTACGTAATCGTCAAAATTTCATAACTTAGTTTTAAATATTTAATTTTTAGACTATAGTTAAAATGCCAATAATTAGACAATTTATTTTGATTTTCATTTATTTTATATTTATGATACGATCAGAAAACGAAAAGGGAGTTTGTCAATAAAAACATTAGTTTCGCGTAATTATAAAAAAAATTAAATAAATAATATTGCATGATTAAAACAAAGAAGTATTTTTGGAGAAGTGTTTCTTAACGAACGAAAGATTTTATAATCGCGTCATGCAGTTGAAGTTTGCAATTTCTTTAAAATTTCTTCAGCATCGATTTGTTACCTTTAACAATTTTCCAAAAATTTCGTAGAACTCCGTTTATGCTTAAACTTCGCCCTCTCTGCTCACTTTTTTTTGTAAATGCAGAACAATTGGATTCTCGGAATTTAGGGAACTAGAATAAAATTGAGCAGAAACAGCATTTGTTATTTTCTTTAAATACTGTCTTATAAATATTCAAAATTCCATCATTGCAAAACTTCGACCACATATTTCTTATTGTTGTAAAACTTTGTATAAAGTAATATCAAAAACGAATGATATGATAAAATTAAAGAAACACGGTATGGAAGTTTATAAAATGTTACCAAATGAAAAAATGTTTTCTTATTTCGGACAACTGTAATTAAAGAATTGCGTGTTTCTTTAAAATTCACTTTTAAAAATGAAAAAAGACCATAAATAAAAAATTGTAAAAAATAATTGATGTACGTACAGCGACGTAAGGGCCCCCTGAATGGAATTAGATTGATTTCCATTGCGGTTTGTGGGGACCCCCCCTTAAATGTCAGGGAGGCCCTCGAGGTACCCATAACGCTTTGCTTTGTTCTTCGTCGACGGCTGATTTTACTTGAGTACAGATGTAAGCAACGTTCACTCCAGCTGGGATTACAGCTATTCGAACAAAAAAAAATTAGTTAAGAAAAAATTGACAAAATTTGAAAAACAGTCGAATAAGTTGCTGAGAAAACAGCGTTTTTATTTTAAAAAAAAAGTTCATGCAGTGGGGATATTTTTTTCTTAAGGAATGAGTCACTGGTGACTAATACCGCATTAAACCTGTTAACTTTAAGATCATAGCGGACCTGTTGCATGTAACCGGCAAATCTTGTTTTTCATAAACTTTAGTTGCGGCATAAACTGGAATTTTCAAGCAACTCATGTCTTTAGACATAATGATGTCAAAGTTTATGTTAAAAGTTTGTAGAAAATAAAAATAAAGTCATACAGTGTTAATCTTATACATCCTGCCGAAATCTGTAACAGGGTTTAATAGTTTCCAATATAATTTTTTGTTAAAACTCACCAGAAATATAATGTCGATATTCAGCCTCAAGTTTAAGTGCTTGCTCGTACATTTCTTTGGCAGCTTTTGCGCTGACTTTATCACTCGGGTAACGTGAATCTTTAACTTCCTTTATTTGTTTCGTACTTTTGAATTTGATAAGCAAGACTATTGGATAAATTTGATGTCTATGCAATCTTTCGATCGACGCAATTGAGACGTCCAAAATGCAGTGCGAGCTCTGGAAATTGAATTTATTATTAGAAACAACAACTTTTAAGATTATATTTCTAATTCCTCATTACATTCAGCTTGAGACTAAAAAAAAAATATTCGGATGAATTTAAACTTCGGGTAGTACGAGAAAAATATGTAACGATCTTTTTTTTTAATGCGAATGACATTTTAACGGGAACTCCACTTATTAAAAATTCATACCTTCTCACAAACATCTTTAACAGCTTGTACGGTTGTACATTCAAAGTAGCTGCCTTTCTTCCTATAATCAACATACTGCGAATCCCTTAACCCCTGTTCCAAAGTAGCTTGGGAACAATGCATAGCTTCGGGAAGACATCTCATAAACTGACCCGGAAACTCTTGTAGTAATTTTGTAGCCACGCATTCGCTAAGTGGACCAATTATGAGAACCGGTCTTAAAGCAGGATCTGAAATAAGGGTACAAATAATTCGTTTGTTAAGTGACAACATTTTATTTACTATCCTATGAATAAAAAATTAAATTAGTTTCGTTATTTACAACCTAAAAAAAATATTAAAAGACTTACAGTCGAGACGTTCAACGCGTTGATAACTCGCTGGTAGATTTTCTTCGTTAAGAGTCCCACTGTCGCTATACCATCCTAGATTAACACCTGTAAGTTGCGAAAGTTCCTTACTATCTCGACTTGAAGAACGATGATGCTTTTTCCTACGAAAGAAGCTCCGCCTCGCACTCGTTGTCCCTCTTCGTCCAGCATCGGTTTCCAAGTCACCCAAGGATCGTCGTAGCAATAATTCTTCTTCAATTCTGGAACGAAAAATTCGCTGATAATCTCAAATCGCAAAGTATCAATTTTAAAATAGACTATTACACGTGCAAGAAATGAAAAAATGAAATACACCAGTTTTTGATCAATGAATTCTCTTGAACTATTTTCGTTGCACTTTTACGGACCTAACAAATTACAGATTTAATACTTGTTTCTCTAAAAATGTAGGAACAGAAATATCAAAACCACAATTACAGGTTCAGAACTGATGGTAAAAGAATATTTTAAGATATCTTGATTATTGGAAAAAAATGTTTCTGAATTTGTATCACAAAGCAGTTAATCAAGTGTTTCAACGAGGGTCTGATAAACAAACACCTCCTTTCCGCCGCTTATATAATAATAGCTTGAGGCAATGAGACATTTTTACTTACAAACGTAACAAACATATTTTCTTACAAACACTGGATTTCAGTTTAAACAAATAGTAAACCCGAATTCATTAATAATCCCTAACCATTTGATTTCTTTCCTAATCCTCTTAAGGTAAAAGTACCAGTAGTTGACCATTTTCTAAAAAACCATAAAAAATGAGATTTTTTATAAGACGTTCACTTTCATTAAAATAAAAACATCACATCTTATAAAAATCTTATTTTTTGTGGTTTTTTAAAAAATGGTCAACTACTGGTACCTTTACCTTACTTCGTTGCGGAAAAAAAAGACTTACTTAAATTTGCTCGGAATAATACCACAGGTTTGCCTTCTACCAGTCTGGTCGACCAGCCAAGCTCTCCAGTGTCCAGGCGTGCCATTGAACATGGTGTTATCGACGTAAAGGATATCATCCTTATTAAACCGTAATTGTAGACTATCGCCGACTTCGCCGACACGGTCGAACATGGCTTTCACGTAGAAACTGTCTCCAGGTTTATCCTTAACTTCATTATACCTTTCAGGTATATACTGAGCGATCAGAGTGACTTTGTCAGCGGGTCTTGCCAATTCCAGAGCCGCCTGCTCGGCAGTGGCTTGCCTCAAATCCACTCCATTGTATTCCAGAATCCTGTCACCCGTTCTTAAGCCAGCTTCTTCCGCGAGACATCCCGGTTGGACGGAATGGACGAAAATTCCGACTCCATTTCCACCCACCAAAGAAATACCCAAGTTGGAACACTTTCTCGTTTCGATAAAAAGGTATCTCGGTTCGCTCGGTGGTGGTGTCTTATTGCGATTTTGCTCTTCTTGAGTCGGACTCCGAACCGTTGCATTTTGTCGCTGCAACGTGGTCGCGGCCGCTGCGGCCGCCTGGTTCACTTGTCCGCGAATCAAAGTGTTTCCAGTGACCCTTAGAGTGTCCAGAGTCGCCGAGTTTCGCATGTTATCCAGCGTTGCGGAATTTCGTAGCTCCGGCTTGCGGATGTTGATATCCAGAGACGCCGAGTTCCTAATGTCTCGTTCCCGTTCCTGTGTACCCCGTACTTCCAAGGAAGCTGATGCTCGTACTTCCCTTTCGTTACGCATCGTACTGAGAGTCGCGGAAGCATCTCTTTCCGGTTCCGAGGTGACCAGAGGTTCGATCGTTGATTTTCGAGCCGCTTCAGGACTGTTGCAGGGTGTTGGAGATCCACTTCGACTGCCGGCTTCTTCTCCACCTGCTTCTGAAGCACTCGAAGAAGCCGAACCTTCTAATTCGTTGTATTCTTTAATAGAAAATTGGCATGGATTAAAATGATATCGATGCGAAGAATGAAAAAAAAATTCATATAGTCGTATTCAAAGCGGGGGTGGTTTTTTGTTATTGCAAATTCTTCATTTCAATTCCTCTGAACAAAGTCATTAGTATTTAGGTACGTTATGCCTTGTAGTTAGACGGGTCAGATTTTTGTACATTTGCATGTATTTGAAAATTGAGTGAATAAATGTGTTTTAGAAATGTGGTACTTTCGAGATTAGTTTGGTTTGTCGTGAAAAGGAGGTTGGAGGCGGGGAGCAGAATTAATGATGATCCTGAAGTTTGGAACGCAATTAATTTCTCAGCAAAGTTCGAAAATCAACAATTGTATGTATACCAACGACGTTCCAAAACTTCATAAGGAGCGACTGAATGAAATCTGACAATATTTTAATGTGCTTCGATAATTTAAAAAAAATTGAGAACATTCAAGGAATTTGTTCAACTTGCAAAGAAACATTTGTTGAAATGCAGTTTGGAATGTACATGTAATAACGCTTTGAGAATATCCAAATTCTATTTCGAAACTGTTGTAGCGGATATTAATTTTTTTAAGGTTCGGGAAGAATCTATTTATTAAAAATTAAAATTTATAAATATGTTCTGTAGGAAATTATATTTACATCAGATTCGGTAAAATAAATTTTTTAGAAAACAATCCTTTTTTTCTGAACTCTTGAAAAAAACTTTTTTAATTCAATTATTCATATACTACCGCCATTTTTAAAAGCGGGGCAAGGTCACTTTGTGAAATAAATTAATTAAACCTACATTTAATTAGAAATCAACATTAATATTATATCTTTAATCAATTTGCAATAAATATAAAAAATGTACTCGCCACACTTTCAGAAATAGCGGTACAAGTATAGAAAAAGTTCCTCAATTCCCTAATAAAAAAATTTGCAAATGTTCATAACAAAAGGAATGGTGAGATTCATCGGATTTTTTCAGGAACATTCCAAACTTCATCCGTATAACATCTAATTGAAATCATGCAAACGTTACAATAAACGGGTAAAACAGCAAGCATACATTCAATCTAAAGTACGATTACTTACTATCAGGACTGTATTGGACCAACATCGTAATTGAGTTACCACATTGCCGCAAGACATTAGCTGCAAGTTGATAAGTCGCGCTTCTCATATTAATACCGCAGACTTCCAGTAATTGATCTCCGATTTGAAGTCCAACTTGTGACGCTAAACTATGTTCACTTACAGTGGATACAAAGACTCCTCCACTTTCAAGGCAAGATATTTGTATACCTAAAGGTTCCACGGACTTGTCGATATGAACTCGCCTCAATTCTCCGGGTGCTGGCCTCGGGTGTGAATAATAATCAGACATGCTTGTTCGTTTACCATTATTTCCTCTGATCGTGCACCCGTTATTGGACGCACCGGTACCGGGACTCAAAACTTCAACGTGAAACGTCGGCATGGGACTGCCCCTTTCCGACGTACGTTCGATGCTTCCCGTGGACAATTTGCCGACGCTACTTTTACAAGTAACCGTCGGTATGCAAATACGGCCTTCCTTTTTCCTCGGAAACGTACCACCTTCGTAACCGTGTGTGTAACTCGGCACATCGTAGGTATTTGCAATAATAGGACGTGGTTTATAAGGTAAATCTACAGACGGTGTATGCAAATGATGTGCAAAAGTTGGACCGGGACTGTAAGGTGGTTCGAAAGAGTATGGACGTGCATCGGGTAAACCAATAGATTCTCCAGAAGTGGCTGATGGCAACGATGGCGGTGACGGGTATCTCGAAGGTAGGGAATTCTGTTGATGTTGATGCGGATGTGGGTGTTGATTATAGGGTGGAAACGGAAAATTACCAGCTAATGGTTGCTTCGTCGTTCCACTGGTGGTCGTCGTCGTCGACGAAGAGCTTCCGATACCGTAAACTTGCGAGTGCGTTCTATTGTGTTGCAAGCTATCGACTTGGTTGTCGTTACTAGGAACGTATTTCTGACCCCTCTTCTTCGGGTAATAATCTAAGTCTCTACCAACGTTACCGGATTTTACCGAGAAGTCGATGCTGGTTTCGGAAGGAGCCAACGTCGAGCCGAGTCTGCTCTCGTTGCCCTCAAAGTCGTTCACCGATTTCTTATCGACTTGCATATCTTTGAACTGAACCCCCGGAGTGAACGATTTCTGTCCGAACAGGTGTCCCGATTTGTTGAAATTCGGCAACGGTGCCGTCTCGACCGCTTTGTAAACGGTGTGTCTGTTGTTCGCGAACGTGGACAGTGGTATCGGATTCGAGATGCGGTTGTAGTTGTAATTCTCGGTGTACTTCGGTGGGTGATTCAACAGTACGCTGAGTGGCAACCTCTCCTTGGTTTTTCGTGGATGCAGGATGGTACCGGTACCGTTTTGTATCAATGGGCCGCCGCCTCTTGCTTTGGGCCAAGTGCCACCGTTCTTTTCGACCTTCTCCGCGCTGCGACGTTTGCTTCTCTTCAACACACCGTTATTCGTCTTCTTGTGGTAACTTTCGATCACGGAGTCCAGCTCAGCGATGGCGTCCTGCTCCTGCTCGAAGGTGTTCGGACTTGAATTTCGATGTCTCTTCTTCTTCTCGTCGCGATCTTTGCTGTGTCTCCTGCCCCTCACGATGTCGATCTTCTCGCGGATGTTGTCCCAAGCGTGACTGATACCGCTCGGTTTCTCTCCACTTACCGACTTGGACACCTTGTACACGCTTCTGTCGCCGAAATTCGACGACGTTATGTACCGTCTCTCGTAATCATCCGACGCTGTCTTCAATATCATCTTATCTTGTTCCGTCTGCGAGCAAGTGTTTACCATTTTCTGCTTCTCCACGTTGAAATTGCTATCGATGGAAATCGTTTCGCTGCTCAACGACGTCGGTAATGGGATCCCCTTCAACGTCGTGATCGTCAGCACGTCCGTCGTGTTGTCATTCAGGATAGCCATGGCCTCGTGCGCCGAGCTGATTCCATCCATGGCTTTGCTGTTTATGTTCAACACTCTGTCCCCTACGGCGAGATTCCCGTCTTTCGCTGCCAGACTTCCCGGAGATATCTTGGAAATGTAGATTCCGATTTCCAGTGCGATTCCATGGGGGATCGTACCCACCGATAGCTGCGTTGTTCTCAAGGATCTTCGACTCACGCGACGTCGCCTGACGGTCAGAGAAGCCGGTCCGACTGTGCAAGAACGCAGCGTTTCTAGAATCATCCGGGTCGACACCGACGTGCAATCCACGTTGTTGACTCTCATGATGCAATCGTTGACTCTCAGTTTCCCGTCAACGACGCTACCCTGTGTTATCTGAGCGACGTATACGCCGGTATCGTTCGGATAATGCGGATTGTCTCTACCACCGACCAAAACCAACCCCAGATCTCGGTCGGAATCCAAACAGAGTCGGCCGATGTCCAAGTGGATGGTTAAAACGTCCCATTCCGGAACGTCCGAATCGGAATCGTGGCCGTATTGGCTCGATCTCAAAGAATGATCGCCGGATTCAATTTTTTCTTTAAGATCCTTCAACTCCTTCGACGCTTCGTTTCTTTGTTTTTTAATATCATCGGAGTCACGTAAAGCACCGGCCAATTCAGAAACGGCACGATCTCGTTCCTTACGTAATCTATCACATAATGTACGTATACTTTCCCTCTCTAATACAATTTTATCTCGTTCGCTAAATGCCCAATCTCTACGACGTTTCGACACCTCGGCTTCTTGGATCGCTTCCTCGAGTTCTGCTTGCAACGTGTCGACGGATTTTCTCAGCTTATCCAACTCCAAATTGGCTTGGTCTAAATTGTCCATACGTTCTTTATCTCGTTTCGTGTAATCTCGCGTATTTGTTTCCTTTTCGGCCTCTTTATTAGCGTTATCGCGCTCGCGATTGTACGAGTGTAATTCTAAACGGTTTTTGTAATCTCTGCTCGATGCATCCGAGAAATCGCCGAACTTCTGACGTAGCTCGTTACACTCTTTCAATGCTTCGTCACGATCGTGTAAAGCTGAGGCTATTTCTCGACGTAGTGTTTCTATTTGATAGGATAGCGTTTTCTTCTGGAAAGAAAACAAGGAGCGATTTTAACATTGAGCAACAACCGAAGCAATTTAGTCTAAAATAAGCATTCGAATTTTAATTGAATTGATCACCGCAAAAACGTTGTGAGGTACAAATTTTTTGAAACAATTATTGTTGCACCATCAATTGCATAAGCAATTTGTACTTTACAACGTTTTTGAGGTGACCGATTCAATTGTGGATTCCAAGGGGGAAAAAAAAGAAAATTTTAAATAAACATTTGAAATTTTCATTACATGAAATTATAAAAATTGTTAGACTTGAATAAAATAAAAAAAAGACACAGATTGAAAAATGTTATTAAGAATTCCTGGTTGACGCGAAATGATTCCAATATTTGAATTAAAATTTAAGAAAAAAACGAATTCTTACCTCTTCGATTAGTTGTTTATTTTGATTTTCTAAATGCGTAATTTTAGCATACGCTTGGGTAAGATCATCGCCCAGTTTTTCCATTTCTTTATGAACCGTATCTCTTTCTCCCATAATTAGACTATACTCTTGAAGAGCAGCATTTCTTTCTTCAGTTAAACGTTTCATATCTTTACTGGCTTTCATCCTCATTACCATAGCCTGATTAATTTCTTTAACTGCTTCCTCGTGTTGTTGCTGCACTTTTGCCAAAGCTTCACGGTACTCATTGCGTTCTCTTAACGCAATATCCCATTGTCTTATTGCAGCTGTGCACTGTTGCTTTAAACCATTACGTTCCCTTACTGCACTATTGCGTTCTTGTACCACATCCTCGTACTGTTTCTTTAGTCGGGCACCTTCCTCTTGCGATAATTCCAACTGAAATTGCAAAATACATGTGTTATTTTAGAGTTTACAAGAATGGACGATAAATTTTGCTGCTCTGAATGTATTTACGCCTTCCAGATTTTGTCACTTCCTTTTCTTAAGCAACTGCTCTCGAATCGTAGACGTAACTTGAATGACTTGCAATTTTAAAATCGTAGATTTGAAATTTGTCAAAAAAAAAGTTCGACATTTTCCGGAAGGTAGTAACAATTCTTAAAAATACGAATATTCCATTCAGGTTTATTTGATTC
Source organism: Gasteruption jaculator (assembly GCA_949825005.1). Lineage (NCBI taxonomy): Eukaryota > Metazoa > Arthropoda > Insecta > Hymenoptera > Gasteruptiidae > Gasteruption > Gasteruption jaculator. The sequence continues at coordinate 9,033,595 of OX463770.1, forward strand.
GATTCTTTAAGAAGGATTTTTTGGGAAACAATTCAAAATTTGCCTTATAATTTCGTATTATTAATTATCTATAAAAAAATTACTTGACAAAATTTTCATTTTTTCTTATTGGCTTTTTTCGCCATCTTAATCTTTAAAAATGATTCAAAATCGAAAGAAACTTCTCTATTTGTCATTTCCACAAACAGGAAGTTTCAATTTTCATTTCATATCCATGAAACAAACAAAATGTGCAATTTTCCCTTCTTAAAGGATCTATTTAGGTGTACAGTTTTAAGATAGAGATTTACTTTATTTACAGCGGAGGAATGCGATGATATTAAATCATCATAACGTTTCCTAAGAGAATCGTACTCGTCTTTAACAGCCTCGTATTTCCGCAAAGCAGATAAATAATGTTGATTCATTGCGTCATTATTACTGCTATCTCCTACTAAAACTTCCTGATTTTGACATCTTAATTCAGAAACCTCTTTTTGTAACGCTTGAACTTCACGATCCAAACGCTGTTTGTCATTTACTAAATCACCGTATCTTCCACGAAGAGCAGAACTCTCTTGGGATGTTGCTTCTAATTGATTCATGACTGCTATATGCTGTCCCCGATAATATTCCAATTCTTTCATAGTATGTTCACAACTGAAAAAATACAAGTTTGTTTTTTCTTCAGAACTTAAAGGTGAATTTATTGGGCGTAAATGGTTAGTGTAAAGGTGATGGAAATTTACCGCTTATGAAGATAAATACGTGAGTGTTAATGAATAGGGAGAAAAAGTTAAAAGACAGGCGGATTGAATGGCAGACTGAAAATCAAAGAAATGGCAGAAAAAGAGAAACAAACAAAAATAAAAAAAGAAACAAACCGTCGAATGGTGTCAGAATGTTTATGTCGAAGTAATTGAAGTTGATGCATCGCTTGGTCGCATTGAGCTTGAAGACCATCGTAATCGCTTCGACATTCTGGTCCTCCGACAGGACTTCCGACACTACCATAGCCTCCGCTATCTCTTTCTAAATGCCATGACAAATTGAAAAAGAGTGTTCCAAACAAATCAAGAAAGAAAAAACAGTAAGGAGGATGTTGAAATTAAAATATGTATAGAAAAAAAAGACCAATTGCAAATTGTGAAAAGTGTGCGAAGGACGTCTCGAAGATGAGGAAGTTTCTTACCCATATTGAGCGCCCCATCTGAAAGAAACAAAGTAAACATATTGTAATTATTTTGCAACAGGAATTGAAATAAGGTGAATAATTTAACAGATAGGAAATGGTAATCCTGAACATGTGAATTGGTTTATGTACTATCTATTTGTATTCTCATGAACGTCAAGTTTCAAACGTCTTCCTAAAACCCATTGTTCCCGGAAATTCTATTTTCCCAAAGAACTGAATGTTAGAAAATTTTAATTACAAAATTTGAAATTAAAAAATTCAGATATTTCAATTTGAAGTTTACAATGTAAACTATTTTTATTGTTAATATTTGTAGAGAATGTAGAATTTTTAGGAGAGGAAACTTCTCGAAGGGAATTCATGTTTTTAATTGTAGAAATGTTTGAAGTGCCTAGTTTTATAAATTTGAATTTTTTTAATTGAGACATGAGAAATGCTAAATTTCATATCTTTTTCAAGAACCTTACAAAGCGTACCCTTCGCATCCTTTCACTTTCCAACCCTTAGGGATAGGAACGAGACGGTGAGCAAACAGAGACGCTTATTTTAACGAGACTCTTCTGTAGGGGTAGTTGGATAACGAGTTCTAAATGGAAAGTTAAACAATTTGTTCCCTAATTATATAATATCGTGTTTGCATTTCAAAAATGCCAGACGGCTATTTAAAAGTTCCACAGGAACATAAAAGCGAAAAAAACAAAGGACGTTTAATGAGGTTAAAAATCGATGGGAAGTTGTTCATCAAATTTGCCTCTATTAAACAAATTTCATATTTTTTAACTAACTATAAAACTCGCTACAATTACTCTCTACTTCACTTTTTCCAACAATCCGATTACATTTTAATCGATGTGTCTGTTTATTAGCAGAAAAAAAGATAATAAATTTAAAATAATTAAATTCATGACTCCTTGTTACAGTTCTCGGATTATTAATGTAATTAGGAAACTTCTCAGCTTTCACCAGGAAAGAAACTCAAACGTCACGCATGTAAGCACCAGGATTCATCACTTTTTGTACTGAAGAAATTAATGTAAATTAAACCCTAGATCTTTTAAAGTTAACAAAGAAGTTCAATATTCTTTTGACATGAAAGTTACAACGACAGAACTCGCTACACATTTTTGGTTTAACGAAACGTAAAATTCCGAAGAAATTTTCATGGTCGGTCTCTTGAATTAAAAGTATTTATAATTTCAATAATTATAATAATTCTTCGTAACTAGTCATACTTGTTCAAAAATATACCGGCCTTTTATTTTTCAACGAATTCTTGTTGGAATATCATTCCCTACAATGCTGTTGTATGTTTATATATTAATTTACGTTAACGAGATTTTTAATTCTGACCTTGGTCTTTTTTTTTCTTAAATATAAGTTCTCTGATGTTTCAGTCCACTAAAGTTTAAAGTAAACATACTGAGAAATAGTCAAAGTTGTTTAGCCACAATTTATTTCCTTCACACGAGGAATGGCTTATAATGCAGCAAACTTTTGTAAATTTATATAAGAATTAGACGAGTTAACAAAATCTAACTGGAACTTCACTTTATTTTTTAAAGCGAAGTATCTTCTTTTATTTAAATAACAGAGTATCTACTCCCAAGACTCTTTTAAACATGTTTTTTTCCATTCTAATTTTTTAAATAAATTTTTCGAATGTTGTTGAAAGAAACATTTCTTTAAAATTATTTGTTTCCGGAAAAAAAAGTACAGTATCCATAAGAAATATTGCAAACTAAATATTTCAGAAATATTTAAGTATCGCAAAGCATTTAAAAATATTGGAAGATTTCCCATAAATTTGTAATTAACTGGATAACAAATTTGATATGAATATATAATAATGAATTGCAAGTATTCTCATATTAAATTCTATTGAATCCAAACCACTAAAAATTTGAAGGTAACAGTATATTTAAATAAGCAATAATCAATAACATAGCACTCCCATTACGCTGTATGAGGAATTAAAGTTAAAAATTGATCAAGGAAACAGTTCCGCCCTTCGTTTTCATCCCCACAGCTTTAATGTTCATGCATTTCAATTTATGAGGGGATTTACAGGCAAGAACGCTGCTATATGTGAATTATTCTATTAATTTTTAAGTTTCATCCCTTAAAAGTTATTAAAAGCTTCTTGCCATCTAAGCGTTCCTAGAAATTATAATGAACGGTAATGGAAGTAAATAATAGAGATGGAATTATAATTCATATTTAAAATCTCTCGCTACTTCGAGATTAATATGAATATCTGGGAATAATCACCACTTGCGAATTAACATTGCGAAACTTTGAAATATGAAGTTCTCAATATTTATTTTCTGATTATATATTATTTCACGTTTCACTCTAGTAAATTATTCAAAATTCTTTATCGAGAATTAAAATTTTGAATTGCAATATTTATCGGTATAACAAATTAAATTGAGGAAATTTGGAATCTCAATTTGACTAGGAATGTATACAAAATGTAAAAAATCAAAATATAATATTGGACACGCAAACTCGTAACTTTTCAAATTCAATATTAGACAACAAAACATTCCTAGGAAGTTTACCGTGAAAATTACGAACACAAAGTTTGGATACTTGGTTAATCGGTACGTAAATGCAAAACTTTTGTAATCCAAAACTTTGTTTCAAACTATTCAACTATTGAAAATTGTTGCTCATTCTATATGAAAACGTCAAGAATGTAATTCAAATACTGAAACTTGCCAAACTTCTTGGAAACTGTACCCGCTTTCATCCTAAATGCATATACCGATAATAATTAGTTGTAAAATTAAAATATATAAGTTTAATAAAAAATTTCCAACTTAGTTTCAAATCGATCCAAACTTTCACCCATTCCAAAACCCAGGCTCGTTATCTCCTTAATTAGGGACATCAATAATGTATAACACATAAACTTCGTGAAATTCGCAACCCCCCAACGAATAATCTGAAATTGCCTTTTGTCCCAGATTCCAGGTTCGTTTTCACCCTTAAACGTGTACTACGATATCGAATTACATGTGAACTTGCCGCACGATGGAACGAAAGTTTCCACTTGCTGCAAACTCCACCCTCGTTTTTTCCCTTGCACATATATACCGATAATTAGATATAAAATCCATAAATTAATAAACTCACCGCTGCTTTCAGCACTATCCAACGAGGAAGCTCCAGAAGCCATGTTCTCGATGGATTCGTCGAAGAGATTCTAGCAGGAGAACTTTTCCAGCATAGTACTACTTGCCAGGTATCTCCTGAACATTATCAACATGCTGTACTTCACGGATGAGTGAACCCTTTGTAAATTAATAAGAAGTAGCCTTCGTACTGTGACAACCCCATAGGCATACAACCACTATACTAGCGAACGTCATATCGATAAAAATTTTCTATTGAAAAAAAAAAGAAGAGGAGAAAAATGATGTGTGAAGGAAAAAGAGCGAGACAGAGAGTGGGTAGAAAGAGAAAAGGAAAATAAAAATAACAGAATCAAGCCTCAAGTTTTCTCTTTCCATCCAATTTCATTTCATGCATAATAATAATAACAACAACAACAATGGCAATGATGAAAAAATAACAACCGTACGTCCCGAGGAGCGATAGAAGGAGAAAAAAAAACATTGTTCGCCCGATAAAATGGAAAACCAGAAAATTTCTGTTGGTTCGTATTTTTTTTTTTCTGTTTTTAACTGCACTTTCGCGAGCATGTATACGCAATACAACAAATGCCGCGATTTCGAGTTCGATAAGCGACAGGATGATTGTTTGTTTCGCGTAGGAAAACAACACGTTCGGATCAAGGAGACGGTATTAAATGATACCGAATGTTATTGTTGATAATGTTATTTGGAGTCGCGAAGAAATGGGTTTTAACCGTACATGTGCATGCGTGTGCGTATTTGTGTCTATGGATATGCATACATTTCGTGTACTTTACCCATACGAGTAGGAAGTAAAAAATTGCATGTGTATGAAAGAACGAGAGAGAGGGAGACAGAGATAGAAACGTTATGGCAATAAAAGTGAATCGTAGGTTTTATTGTCTAGCAAATGTAAGATTTTGACGTTTCGTCCCGAGGATTAGATCATGAATCTCGAAATAACGGAGTGATTTCTCGAGTTTTTTCCACCTAGTGAGCATCCGTGCGAGCAAAGAGTTACGAGCATCGAAAGGCGTATGTTTTTCGAATGGTCGTATTCTCAATTTGATCTACGTTTTCTTGATGATGTGTCTTCACGGGATCCCATTTGATTATTTACCACCCTTTGCGCGGTTACGAAAATCCATCCCTGCGGAGAAGAGCCACGGGCACGGGTGCCACCGTTTTCTCAATTAAACGCACTGCTTGGATTAGCGAATCGTCACGGGGAAATCGCGGCAATCACGGGGAGAAAAAGTCAATGAAACATCCCTGAAAGGTGATAGGAATCGCACCTTCGAAAAAAATCCTGTCAAATGAAGGATCAATAATATAAAAGGAACTGTTCGCGGAAACGAGGAAACACACTGTAGTCACCGAGACCACGGCTATCCCGAGGGTTCGCAACACCGATAAGTCGTATAATTCGTGACAACAATCGACTTGCTCACCTGCTACACCAACAAGCCTGACAATTAGCCATTTTCATTCTCCTCCGTTACCACCAACTACATACAACCCATTTCACATTGTCCCAGGGGGGCTAAATACGTAATGGTGGGGTTAAAGTTTCGGTACTTGTTGCGAACTCCGCCAGTCGGCGCTTCCGTCGTGCGCTCGCTTGGTATACAGGTTGTTTCATCTATGGAATTTCTAAATTGCTAATATTCTGAACATTAGTTTGTTGATTGGATGGAAATGATAATTTGTTTAAATTTAAATTAAATATGATTGATGATCTTACTAAAATTGCTGTTTTTATGATCAATTTTGATTTCAAACGATTTTGACTTAACGAGATCAAGAAGGAAGTAATATAGTGTTTCTGATTTTATTTAATTTAAAAATTTGAAATTAGTTCCATTCGATTTCTAAGAATTTATGAAATGAAAAATGCAATCGTAGAAAAAAATGGCATTGAAATATGAAATTTCAAATGTCCCGTTGTATTGTTTTTGCTGATTCATAGTGGCGGTATTTTTTTCACGCGCAAACAGAATTGGGTGTACTCGCAAACTATTTTTTATATGCGAAACGATTTTTGAATAGGAAAAATAGGTTTCAGTCATTCCAAGGTCAACTACAACTTTTTCAAAATGAAAACCTTTATTTTTCTTTTATTACGGAACGTTATTCTGACCACGCGATCCAAAAACAAACTGTTGCTTGAAATTTTTTAAAATTATTGAAAGAACTGTATAAATTATTGAGAATTAGTAAAAAAAATGTAACATCAATAATATTGTATTTATTCTTTTTTAAGCATATATTTGTTTATCATCAAGATTTAAGCCTGAAAAAAAAGATATTTTTGACAAAATCCTTTGTCCCCTTTTAAAATAAACTATATTAATTTCCTAAGTTCACTTATTGAATTTTCTATTCCTATAACTAATATGGTTCACGGGTATAAGTACTTAGGTGAAACCTCCTGTATACTATTGTTATGAAAAATTTGGAGAGCAGCGCGGTTGCCATGGGCTCTACTGTGACACGGCACGCAACAAAAAATAGTTCCGCCCGTTGCCGTCTCGAAGCGAATGGCACTGCGGTACTTTTTTTTCTTTTCACTCATTTCCCGTTTTTCGGTTCCGTGATTCGTGTTTTCGTTGGTCGGTGGAAGGGGAACCTCGTACACGTGCTTCCGTGGTGCGGTATGACGTCTTTTTCAAAGATTCATAAACATTAAAAGCACTTTTTTACTGATTTTATAAACAAAAGCTACAAAATGCAAGTATCCAACCCCAATAACGTGAAGATTTATAACCTCAGTGCTGGGAAGTCGCTACCGGAGGTGAGTCTTAGAGTTAAAGAGAGGATTGTTATCACGTAGAGGTTAGGAAGATTGGAGTAACAATAAGTTTTTATAATTTTTCTTTCCTTTTTTTTCTAATAGTATAATAGTATAATATGGTATAATCTTCGCTTTCATTGTATGTCCAGCTTTTCATAATATTATAGTTCTCCCATTTTTTATGGTTGCCCACAACTTGAAGCTTTTGCTCAAACAATAACAATATTCGGAGGAGGTTTTCCTATTTGAAGATAAATCAGACTTATTTTTATACTTGTTCTACCATTTAAGCGTTAACGAAATATTTTTTTTTCCCCGAGATTATAAGACTGGTTGCACACACGGTGTACAATCGGTCTCGAATGGGTTAATAAATATAATTTAGCATTAATATCATTAAGCGGCCAGTCAGCGAATACTGTTGAATCGCTAGTGGTCGGTAAAGTGTTGATAAAACTATGTAACATTTGTTGTAATAAAAACTTTTTATATTTTTCAGTGGTTATCCGAACGAAAGAAACGGAGTTTATCGAAGAAACATGTCGGTAAGTTGATAATTGATTCTTGAGAAGTTTTACTCTTATTGTTGAAGCTCCATCAATTAGAATTAAATGTTTTAATATTTTTGGATCTTTGTGTCACCTCTTAGCTCTTAACAAAATATGGACCTATTTGAAAACCATTAAACTCCAGCAATCTTTTAATTATGTTCAGATCATTTTATTTAAAAAAATATAAATTAAACAGAAATTTCAGATTCCTTATATTTTTATGTTAATTTTACAATTATTTTCTTCTCTTTTCTAGACATTCGAAGACGTATTGAACTCATCCAAGATTTTGATATGCCTGGTGTTAGTACTTCAGTGAGAATTTCAAAAGATGGTCACTATATACTTGCAACAGGTATTTACAAGCCCAGAGTGAAATGTTTTGATGTCAACAACTTATCGTTGAAGTTTGAAAGATGTTTCGACTCCGAAGTGGTAACCTTCAACGTATTATCAGATGATTATAGTAAAGTAAGTATTTTGGTACTTTGTAAAATTGGGAAAACTTTCCGAAGAAAGTCATGTATTTTTTTAGTTTATTATTGAACATTTAACACAAAATTCTCTTAAATGTAATACTTTTAAAAAAAATTTGAATTTTGGAAGATTTCAAATTGTTTAAATTTATTCTGAAATTATTTTTAACTGTTCCAGTTAGTTTTCTTACATTGCGATCGTAATGTGGAGTTTCATGCAGCTCATGGTAAATACTTCAGACTTAGGATACCGAGGTTCGGCAGGGACATGCAATATCATTTTCCATCTTGTGATTTATTTATCGTAGGTGTTAGGTAAGTAAATTCATATATTGCGACTTTCAAGTTTCACAGTAATTAACTCACACATTATTTCATTTTAATCATTATAATTGATCATTATAATTAACGTAATTTCTCGAATTCCTTTGCAGCAATGAAATTTATAGAATAAACTTAGAAAGAGGACAGTTTTTACAACCTTACGAATCGGATGCTTCCGCAATCAATAAATGTGTTGTTAATCCAGCTCATAATTTGTTACTGGTTGGAACACAAGAAGGTAAAGTCGAAGCATGGGATCCTCGTGTCAGAAATAAAGTCGGTACTTTGGATTGTGGTTTGCATTGCATTCCGCAAGATAGCAAGTACGTATCTGCCTATATTTCAATTATAATATGTTAATTATAGTAATTGTTATCAATTTATAACAATAAAATGTCTCAAGACTGAACTTTCCTTGAGAGTGGAAAATCAAATGAAAACTAATTTTTTAGATGGGAAACAGTTCCTTCGGTAACTGCTTTACAATGTCAAGGAGGATTAACTCTGGGTGTAGGTACGGCGACGGGACAGGTGCTACTTTACGATATTAGATCCAGTAAACCGTTTTTAACAAAAGATCACATGTATGGTTTACCGATTAGAAACATTGAGTTCCACGATAAAATGGATCTTGTTTATTCAATGGACAGTTCGATTGTGAAAATATGGGAGAAGAATTCGGTGAGTATTCTTTTCTACCTTTTTTGTTTTTAAAAGAATATCTATAAATTCAATTTGAAATTTTGCATAAAAGTACAATTTATCTAGAAATTTGTTCAATTTTTTTATTTCACTTCTCTTCTGTTTAGAAATCGTTCCATCAATTTTATTATTTCAACTAAATTTCATTATCATATTTACTATAATCTAGAATGTGTAAATAATTGTTTCAGGGAAAATTGTACACCTCGATCGAAGCACAGTCGGATTTCAACGATCTATGCGTGATTCCCAACACGGGAATGTCATTCATAGCGAATGAAAATTCAAAAATACAAACTTACTACATACCGAGTTTAGGTCCTGCACCACATTGGTGCAGTTTCCTGGACAATTTAACCGAAGAACTCGAAGAATTGAATTACGAAACGATTTACGACGATTATAAATTCGTAACGGAAAAAGAATTGGACGAATTGGGACTTTCTCATTTGAAGGGAACGAACCTTCTCAGAGCTTACATGCATGGATATTTCATAGACATCAGACTGTACAGGAAAGCTCGGGATGTTATCAGGCCGTTTGAGTTTGACGAATACAAGAAAAAGAAAATAAGAGAGAAGATCGAAGAAGAATGCGCGAGTCGTGTACAGATTGAAAAATTACCGAATGTGAATCAAGATTTGGCTTTGAAATTGATGGATGCCGAACAAAATGCCAAACGTAAAGATAAAAAATCGGCGGCTTCCAATCTTCTTAAAGACGATCGATTCAAAGCGTTGTTCAGCAACGCCGATTTCCAGGTCGATAAAAATTCGGAGGAATACGCTTTATTAAACCCTGTCATTTCACAGCTTGAAAAAAGTCGAGCTAAGAAACTAAGTATGAAACTTGAACAGCAAGCGCAGATTCAACGTCCCGCTTATGAAGAAGAAATGGATGAAATTGAGAAACGTAAGTTTAATACTGAATACGATGAAAGTTTGATACCCTAAATATTTATAGCTATTTAATGGTACCTGAAAGTTTTTTTTAAACATTTGGAATTATTTGGGAATAACCATTTTTTAACTAGAATATCAGCATGTTAAAAAAATCATTTTACGTAGAATCCATGTTTCTTGAAAATGGACAATTGTGATAATAATTCAAAGAAAACTTTCCTTGAATTTTATAAAAAATATAATACTTTTCTTCCCTGTTTAATAATATTTATTCATTTTTTAGGGAATTCCGATTTCGAAGACAGTTCAGAATCCGAGGAAAGTTCTGATGACGAAAAACCATGGATAAAGGAAGTCAAGAAAAATTATCGACTTCTTAAGCGAAACGAAAGAGATCAAGAAGAGGAAAACGATGCACCGAGCAGTAAAAATAATGATACTGCAAATGTTAGTGTAAAGGAACCGAAGCTGTATGAGATCAAGGAAGGAGTGGAATTTAGAGATGGACAGCCAGTTATGAAGAAGAAACAAAAGTAATTGCTTTTTTAGTTACATTGACATTTAAAAAATGAAAAATCTCCGTAACGCTACGAAAATGGTTTTTAATCACAATTTTTTTAATTTTATTACAGAGCAAGTCTTGAAGAGCGGCTAAAGGAGGAAGAAAGGCATAGAGCTACAGTAATAGGCTCGCGTGGAAATAAACAAATGACATTCACAGTAGGAAAGGTAGGTCACAAATTTATTCTTGTTAATACGAGTGTTCCTGAAATTCATATTTTCTTGGAATAAAAAGAATTTCTTAGAAATTTTTATACTAGACATACAACTTTCATTAAAGACTTTTCTATCGACACCGGAAAATTAATATTTTCCATTTGAAAATTCTTTTTCTAATGATAATAATTTTTTAAAATATTTTTTAATAACTGCAGCGTCTAGGAATATTACAACACATATTTTGCATTGCTTGTGTATTTTTTTCATTCATTCATTCATTCATTTTGTTGTGAAATTCCATTTTTTTAAAGACCCAAAACTTTATTTGACTTACATCAATCGAAAAAAATACAATAATTTATTTTTCAGCAAAACAATACTGTTAATATATTTTACAAAGAAAAAATTCATATGTTTATTGGAACGTCAGACTTTTTCAATAAATAATTGAAATTAATAAACATTACTTCTTCTTTTGCAGCGAAAACGGAATTTCAAATCGAAAGCACCGGTAAAGCGATCTGCGAATGAATTCAGACGTCCAGCCGGTAACATAGGGAAATTTAAAAATAAATAGTGTGATAAATTCTTTTGATATAAGAAAAATGTATTATTCTTATAAAAAAATATATACACTTCATTGTAATAAGTTGAATGTCTCTGATAACTTCTTTTCTATTGCTACTTGCTCTTTTTTATAACATATATTGGCAGAAACATATGCTCTCGAATGTAAAATGCAAGTTTTGCAATTACGCTGTATATTATTTTGATTTAAATGTGTTGCGCTTTGATATCAGGGAACAGAGGTGAAAAGTCATCAACATAAAATGATATGAAATTCATTCTTTGTGTTGGGGTAAAAAAAACATGGTACCTAACAAACGATACAAATGCTTTCTCTCCAAGTTCAAAAGAATCGTTTCACATCCCAAAAAGACATGACTCCGGTGAGTTTTTATATATTGTGTGAACGTTATAAATACTCTCTTATTCTGTGAATAGTGTCAAACGCCGAATTCATATTTGTAATATTATCATTTCACTGAAATGTGTTCATAGGTCAAGTTTATTTCCATCTTCGAAAGTGTTTGTTTTGATTTAATTCACCGAGTATTTGACATGTTACATTTTTCGTTGTAATTGTAATCAATCGCTCTTAATATTATTCGTGGGCTGTGTTATAATTTCGGTTTATATAATAGAATTGGAACTTTTTGAAAATTATCATGACTACAGAATTGGATAATGAAAGTCAGAAGTACATTGAAAGTGAATTTTCGGCTGATGTATGTATTGGGAATAACGATTATGTAATTTGACTTTTCTACTTTCATTTCATTTTTATTCAAAATTGATTTTACGCTTTTTCTAAAATACGTATATTTTGGATTTAGAAGAATTTTGCCAATCAAATATCCTACCAGTTTCAATTACATATTTTGCTTGTGATTATGATATTTTTCTATAATAAATGGATTAATAGCGTTTTCATATTTTCAGACAAATACAAATTCCAGTGAATCAAAAAATGGAAAAGATCCACCTTCGCAGCAGAATAATGAGCAACGCAGGCCTTCTACGGCATCGTTATTGGTGGATTTACACTTACATAGCACTGAAGTAAGAATTTTGAAAAATTATTCTATGCCTGGAAATCTTTTAATATTCATTTGAATTACCACCAAATTTTTTTATTTTTATTTTGAATTTTTATGCATGTATTTTGATGTTCTGTGGTTTCTAAGATAATTATTTCATAGTGAAGTGTAATGAAAATTAAGTTGAAACTTATAATTTAAATTATTTGAAGTCAATGAAATTTATATTTAACTTTCAGGTAGGTGAAATTACAGAGATGCCGGATTATGAAAATTTAAGCACATCAGCTGTTCTGCATTACTGTAAAAGAAATATATTAAGACCATATTTAAGATTACTAGCAGTCATGGGATTAAGACCAACTAGTGGCGATGACAATGATCATTATTCGTTCTACTGTATTCTTTCACACACATATACTTTTCAAGTTACCGTATTTATGTGTCTCGGATACATCCTTCAATATATGGCTTGTTTTAGGTAAGATATTTACTGAAGTTTCATTAATATTCGAAACAGATAGACACAAAATTGTACTTGACAAAAGTAATCGGAACATTATTTTCTTCGAATCATAAAAAATAATATTACGTACAATGTACTTTTGCAACCAAGTTAATTATCGTCGAAGTGAAATGAAATTGTTTTCTGAGATTATCAGAAGAACTATGGTTCCAAATTATCAGCGTGTCCATTGAAATTCGACAGTAATGCGACAACCTTCAACGATATTAAATTTATGATTTATTAGTGGACGAATTATAAGTGAATAATATTCATATTTTTCACACACGTCAAGTGAATAATTGTATTATTCCCCCATTTTTCATTCCGTTATCTAAAATGAATTACTTATAAATTCCTTCATGATTTACACAGCAAGTAAATAGAATTTTCAAACAATTAAATATTAATTCACCCTTTTAATTACATACTCAAAATAAAAATTTATTAGTCATTTTTAATCTAAATTTCCAGTTTTAAATTACTCATGAGTTCCATTATTATTTATATTTTAAATTTATTCTATAATTATTTTAAAATCAGATCTTTGTTTTACAGAAGGGATCGAGGATTTTGTTACATGTTTTCGTCGATACAAACGTACGAAGTAATAGAGGCTACGAATGTTCACAGAAACGATGAACCTTTTTGTTATGGAAATGCGATATTCATTTACTTCATACCGAGCGTTTTGCATTTAATTGCATATTTATACACGGTTTACCTTTTTCGTGTAAGAGAAAATGAACAATTGCAGAATTTAATGGAAAGAGCCTTTTTGCTCTCTTCCAATCCGGTCAACAGAGGAAATCAAAGGAGATTGCTACAAAAGTTGTGGATCTTCATTATCTTGAGTGCTGTTTGGATGCTTCTTCAATTAGTAACTGTTAATATAATGATGGCACAAGGAAATATTATTTTTCAGTGGATCGAGCATAGGTACAATTTTTCTTTTTCTTAAAATTATCAACAAAATTTTTGTTAAATTTCTTTATGAATTTATTTTGTTGTTTTATGGTTACAAGTAAAATCATTTAATTCTGTTACTCAAAGAATGCATTTTTACTGCTTTCATTAATTACTCAATTTTGTTCCAAAAATATTTAATATAATACAATATAGTTTTATTAATTTGAATAAACGTATTGAAAATTGGGTATGTTTCAAAATTTCTTAGTATGTTTTGCTATATTTAAAAAAAAATAGAAATAGACGTACGTAAAATTTTCTTTTTCATTTCCTTTCTAATTAAAGAGAAGATTCTAATTACAAGGGTGATTTAGAATCCAGAAATGTTGCAAAATATTAATTAAATAAAATACTTTCCAAGTTCGTGTGTTTCTCTTGACCTAAGTACTTCAACTTCATATTAACTCTAATAATTATCTGAAAAAAAAACATAAAAGAAATATTCTCTTTTTAATTATTAATTATTAATCTTGAATTTTTAATTCCAGCCCACACAAAGTAAAATTAACGTTAAAGGCACTGCTTATTATTTGTACGTTATGGCACGATATGGTTCAAGGGACGATTATTACAAGTTATTGTTTACAAGGACAGTTATTAGTAACGCATCTGTATTTTCTCCGGGCGAAATTGTTGCAACATTCTTCATCCGTTATTGATTGGATGAGGGTAAGATGTATTTGCTTTTTAATTAATTCTCACTTTATCGTACCGGGACCTAACTGCGAATATTCTCAGTGAAAGTACAATAAATCAATTTTCTAAAATATAATATCAGAAAGTTATTTATTTTCTGAATTTATTACAGAAAATAAAAAAAACTTTATTCCCATATCCAGAAATATGTATTATATTATATTTTTTATCGTGTTTCCCTAATTCTTTTATTTTTCAGGAAATATGCGAATTCAAAAAACTATTGAAATATTTCAACGACGAGTTGGGTCCAGCAATTTGCATTTACACGGTGGTAAATTTATCCTGGGCAACAGCGGGACTGGTATGGCTCTTAAAATTCGAAACTACTGATTCTCGAAATAGCCAAGTTACTTATATAAGCATAATAAATGTTATTCTTTGGATTCTAGTATCATTAGCTCCATTTATACAGGTGAGAAGAAATTCCAAGCTATAAGTATCATTTTTAGATACTGCGTTTTCACATAACACCAAATGTTAATATTTGTTGTTTTTTTTTTAACAGGCAGCGCGATTAACGACAGCTTGTTCGATGATCCAGAGTATCGGGCACGAGGTCAGAATTCGCCCCTTTGTTTATCAAGCAACGTCGGGGGAGGATTTGGATACAATTTTGCTGTACACGTCATCCCTGAAAATGTGCGCTCGACTTTTCAGGGTACCTATAACTGGTCGATACCTGTGTTTACTTCTAACCATAGGAAGTGTCACCATTCTCACTTTAGGCCAATGTCATTTCTTTCTCTAACATAGTCTAATTATTTTTAGGTGAGAGTATTGAAAAATAATATCTGAGATATTTCTATCTGTTATTTATCTATAATGCAATTTCATGGTCTTCAGTCATAACATACGAAAATTTGGGTAATCAGTTCCATTGCTATAATGAGTATTTATAGATCGAGTTTTAGGTTTTCTTTTATTTTTTTCAATCAGTAAAGATTTTGTTAGAAAATTTTTTTATCTTTACATTATTTTAGTATTTTTTATGCACATTTTATTAAAATCTTAGAAGTGAAATTTAGAATTTTGATTTTCGTGTGCTACCAAAAAGAAAAAAGTTTTCAAAAAGAATTTTCGAAGGTTATTTTGTGTATATACTGAAGTTTCGATGTTAATGCAGCTATCCAATATCTGCTAAATTGTGACTGAAGATTCCGCCGTTTTTGAAAACTCTCCTGTTTTGTCATGGAATAATAAAACAGGGGAACTGTGCAATAAATTTCTGAAACACTTAAAGATCAATAAAATATTGACTGGTTGTATAATAAGCACGGTACAACGAATTAAAGTTGTTGAAATGTTTAAGTGTTTTAAAATGACGTCGAATACATGTAAGATTTTCACTATGAGTGGAAATTATTTTAAAGTGAGGCTTCACTGAAATTTAACAAACTTGAAAAATGCACATATCAGTACTCAGAATATAATCGATACCTTTTCAAAATAAATGGAAAATCGTAATTAGAATTATTTTACTTGATTTTTTACTTGATTTTACTTCTAAAAATGTAAAAAAAAGGAAATTTTACAATATATCCTACAGAAAAAATGATATTTGTCAATTTTGTTAAATTTTAGTGTCGCCTCTCTTTAAAATACTTAAGATAATAATGTAGTATTAGAAGCTCGATTAACTTTTATTCAAAATTAATTTCATTCTCTGTATTAGGTATCATTTACACTAAGTAAAGAAAACAGAAAGTAAATCCCACGGTTCCTTATCTCCGCTTAAGGAAATAGTAAATTGAACATAGAAAAATGTTCGCTTGTTGCGCATTTTCTACAACTTCTACAAGACTATTTGTACATTTGAGCTTTCCTAGTCGATGGCGCTATTAATAATGATTATATAATAATGCCATAATAATACGAATTCAAAATATGTCCGATTGTCTCCTCATATTCAAAGGAACATCGTTATTCAAAATGAAATGTAAAAAGGAAAGGAAATTTTCTAAAATATTCGATGGAATTTCCTTAAAATACTCCTGTATAGAAATTCGACTCTTGAACAGTAATTTGTTTTACAACAATTACTTGTTTCTGCACCGAAAGAGAAAAAAAATTATATTTGATAAATAAATTATCCAATTCTTGCGAACTTGTTCCTACGATTCTTTATCTCTACTTAAACAATGATAAATAATTAAGTAATTAATTAATTTGTCGTATGGAGTGTCACATGATTATTCGTACATTCGAATTTCCTTGATGGTACCGCCATTAGTAACAATAATAATAATAAGTGTATCATATATGGGCCAATAGGAGACCTTAGAAATTGCACCACTCGTGTCAAGACATTCAAATCTTCAAACTCTGATAAAAAAAGATTGTGTATATATATTTATTTAATTAAAATTTGTTGTGCGTATTTATGCGCACAAACATAGGTATTGCAACCAAAATGTTCCAATTACAAATTTTATTAGATTAACAATTAATTAAACATATATATGTATATGTCTTAATGCATATACGCATATATCTAATTCTGTTTTCGAGATTTATCCTCCAAAACATCTTATCATTCGTTATCTTAATCATGATTCGCTATTTACATTAAACTCGAAACCATTTCTATAGATATCATTGATACGATATCATATGGTTCCCAAATTCTTGCAATTAAGGAATGCACGAAACCGGAAATTGCAATATCAGTGTAATTCCTTTTCCGCAAACCGTCTGTTTCGATATTTCAAAATTCCAAATAAAAAAAACAAAGAACCAACATTGGCTCTATTTTTCTCCGTAGGTAAATGCACGTACTTGTGTGTGTACACGCATCTATGCATATATGTGACATGAAAACTAATCGATACATTCTTTTTACCCCCCACATAGTGTTATGTCTGCACGGTTGAAGCTGCAAATAAAGTCGAACACGGAACGGCGGACATGAAACCCGGTCTCAGTGCGTCTTCAGCTACATACCAGTGAGGGTCTTGCAGGGAATTGTTCCAAACTAATACTAACACTCTATTTGCGTAAAGGGAGAAGCAAAGGAATACGAATAACATAAAATTCTTCGAAAATATTTGAAATATATAAGAGATTCCAAGGAAAGTTACATAGAAAAGCAGCAAAGCATATCTCGAGACGCACTCGGTGGTACCGGGAGGCCCAACTCGTGCCTGAGAGATCGTTTCCGAGGGAAGCATCTGCAGCAGCCAATTATTACAAGAAAAACAGTGTCAATTCTATCGCCATTAACAAACAAAATCGAAAAGCTGATACACAGTGATCAAAATATCCGATTGATTATCCAGACGAATTTACATACTATATATACATATATATACGTATAGAGTAGTATATATATAGTAACACTCAATATATAAACACACACATACACACATAAGCGAGGCAGACGGTTTTAGGAACTACGAAGGAGGTAAAGTTAAAGTTCATTAGTTTCTAATCTTAATAACTAATTTAACCGTTTTAGTGCCAAGCGGCGCGATCGTGGATCTTCCGTCTCGTGTCCAAAAATGCCAGTATTTTTGAAACACGGAATAAAAAGAGCAATACCGTGCCGCTTGTGAATTTTCGATTTGGAAACACACAAAAACCCGTGGCACTCGAACGCTTAAGAGAAGTGGAAAAATGGAGTAATTGTGGATAGATATAATGGAGTAATTGCGTGTCCTTTTTTATTCGCGTGTTTATACGCGTCGATATAACGAACCTGCACAGTCGAAACCGGTCGATCACTCGTATACCGGGTGTTCGGATTATAACGAACCATTTTGAATCAGTATCTGTATTTAAGCCTGGGAAATTGGTGTTACAGGAGGTTCTTACGACCAATCCCGGGGGAGGGGGGGTCTCCCAGTGGGTCTCGGTTCTTAAGGGCTGGTTTCTGTTCCTGAATATCACAAATTTTAGCTCCAGTCTCTGAATATTATAAAGCCGAATATCGACCATGAAACTGAATATAATAAACTATATTATGGTTTAAAAATTATGATTTTTCAACGAGTGACTAAAATTTTCAATTCTTTAGTTTTTATCCATTTTGCAACTTTCAGATTTTGGTTCACTCGATCCTTATTTGTATTTGAAATGTTCGAGATAGTTGTTCCATCGACGAAGCGGTAAAAATGGATCTGTTCGAGCGATATCCCGTAACACCAATTTTCCAGTTCCTATTTACGGCGTACACCCTGTACATATTTACGTGCGACTTCTATTTCTGCATTTATGACTTTTACATTCTTGCCTTTATGTTTTTTTGCAAATTTATTCAATCTACAAACTCGACACCAGCTGGTATTTAAATACTTTGCAAAGATCGTATTATGGTTACATGTAACACTGACTGAAAAGATAATGGGAATTTTCCTCTAAGAAAAAAATAACGGTTTTCTTAATCCTCTTTGAATAGGTACATGGCGTTAAAAATTTTTTTTTTTTTCACGATTCTTACAATTTCTATAGTTATTGTGTAGCAGGAAGTAACTAAATACCTAAATGAAAGAAGCAAAGGAATAGACTCTGTAGAAAGTTGCAATATATTGCTGTTACTCCTCTTGGGATAAAGTATCACGGTAGCATTTCTTGAGAGAGTATAGAAAATTTAGTATAGAGAGTATAGAAAATTTAGTATAGAGAGTATAGAAAAGAAAAAACCTTCAGCCAGTCTGGTGGGATCTGAGAGGCTTTAGTTTAGTTTAGCTCCAGTTTAAGAATCTTCGTATGGAGTTTTCGAAAAGTATCGGTCCAACCCGTGAAGTCTAAAATTGATGTCGAGTCAATTTTCCCTATAATGCCTAGATTCGGAGTTAAGAGGTTGATTTGAAAATCCTATATGTAGTAAGAAAATTCTACAATGTTTTTTATACTATGAATACTACATTTTTTTTATAAAACAAACCTTTACTATCTGTCGAAACAACAATTTGGAGAAAATTGGGTCGCTTATAATTTATATAGAAAATATTATTTAAAAAGAAAAAAAAAGGAATTATCATTAAGGATTTGAAAACACTTTTGCAAAACTGTATTATCTATTAACAAATTAACAACAATAAATATTATAAAGTTAAACAGCAATTCTAATAAAAAATTTTACCCCCAAAATTGACATTCGACTCTTTTACAATTCTAAAAGTCAAGTAATATCGCGATATCGATTATAATTTTTTCTATTTTCTATTAAAATTTTTCAACGAATCACCGGAATTCCCAATTTTCTAGTTTTCTGCAACTTTGAAAATTTCATGCAAGATAGATTGCCCTGAATTTCAACGTGGCGTTTGAAAATACAATTTATACGATCCCAACGGGGCACTGAGTTTACCATGGTACGAAAGTAACTTTATGTGGCAAATATTCTTAAAGCGAATTGTGAGACGAAGCGTTTTATTCGCAATATTGCGTTGAAGGAGATAGAGCATATTCCTGTCGGGGTCCTTAGCCTCCAGCGACCCTGACAATCGACATGGAAGCAAAAAAAGTAGTAGGATATGTAGTTGTAATACTTCTTACTTCACAATTATTATTATTGTCGACGTCATTATTATTATTAATATCGGTACCGCCACCGTTCTGAGTTTAAAATCTGTTAGGATTGTAACTCTCAAATAATGAATCAATATTTGTTGCTGAGATAGGAAATTAATTATATTTCAATTCGAACTATACCTATTAAAAAAATAGCACTAATTAATGATATTAAACTAAACGGCATTTGATGGACGGTTTGATGGATTTACAGAAATAAACAATATCAATTTTCCTTTCTGAGAATTGTGTGCGTACACGAATTTTGTGGAACCAGCAATTTATAAGTTCCATCAACTTCTATAGAGGCTGCGAGAGTTCCATTAGGGAGCTTCAGATCAATAAGTTTAGCAGGTTTTGCTCCTCGTTTACCCACTCCTAATGCAAACTTATTGAAATTAAAAAATGTAGCTCACAGAAAGTTTTAAGCCAAAAAGTCCTTTTTTCTTAATTCCCTATCTGCATTGAAAAAAAATTATAATAATTCTAACTATTATTAGTAGTTGAATAAGGCATCAACCATATATTTCTAGTAATTTTAACTACATTTATTGCTAAATTCCAACTATTCCAACTACTTTCATGATTAAGTCAATCAGAAATTAAATTATTAGTGCCTTTACTTTTTTTTCCTGTGAAAAAATTAATTACTTCCTTAGAAATTGGATCTCTTCGACCAAAAGTCTGATAAATAAATATATAAAAGTTGTTCCTTTTTTTATTATTATTAACACTGTTATTATTATCGTCATTATTATTTTTATTATTATTACTACTACTACTACTACTACTACTACTACTACTACTACTACTACTACTACTACTGCTACTGCTACTACTAATATTATTATTATTATTATTTTGATTATTTTGATTAAATTATTCCAAAACGGACTCGAACTTTCCTAAACTCATTATTTTTTTCAATACAATTACGAAATTAAAAATTTCCAATGTCGCATTTTCTTCATTATTTTTCGAATATAATAGCAACGTCAAGAATAGTCCCCATTTCGTAATTTTCTTCCCATCGCGCGCGATGAACTGATATAGAAATAATTAGAAAAAAATAAAATTCCACAATTTAATAAAAACGGTGATACCCCAGAAAATATTCCTACCGCTTTTGAATAAATTTTTTGTTCTTGATTTCTTTCAAGGACACAAACTACCGGTAGACTTAACCACCGTTAAGTATCAATTCACCACATCACCGTGTAACACTGCCAGAACACTATCGTGACGATATTGTAATGCGAGACGCGAAGCTAATAGAATTTGCAAGTTTGGTGCGAAAAAAAGAATGGGATACCATGTGTGTTTTAACATGAGTCGGCAGTCTCGATAGCACATGCCGGCGAGCAAGTAAAACATTCGCAAACTTAATGGACGGATAAGTAAGTTTGCGTGTCGTGAAGTGCAGGAACGTGATCACGCATGAAACGCGTGATTTTCAAACCGGTGGGACTCTTATCGATGTAAATCTCCGATATGCTCGCCTAAAGTAAATAAAGTGCATAATCGAACAAGCTGAACTCGAGCGACATTCGTGTATCCATTTATTGCACCGTGAAAGTATCGCTCGGACGATTAATTGACCCCTTTTCCAATTGACACTGCCAAGAGGAGAATCGCGAGACGTTTATGGCAGCTTTTCGAATTTTCTGGCCTCGATATGGAAAAGGAAAAAATCAGAAAGGAGAAAATCAGAAAAGTAGAAAAGTTAACACTGAAAATATCCACCAGCAAGGAAACTATGGAATTATTTTCTTATTAAGGATGGTTGGATTCGGTAGTGGAATAACTTAGTTTCAGCAAAATGCATATTTTTGAAAGTGAGGAAATATTTTTATTATAGTACAATATTTTAGATTATTATTGAATTACCCATCGGAGAAAATCTAATAGAACGCAATGGATTTTAATTATTTTTTAAAGCTGGAAATTGTAGTTGCGAATTTTATCAGCAGATGCATCATCTAACTTTTAGAATAATGCGTAGGAACCAGTTCAGAGTAATCACTTTTTTTCATAAAACTTATTGAGAAATTTATTTTATATTGAATTTTGTAACTTTTAGTAATTAGAATTTTGTAATTTTTATAATTCAAAAAAGTCAATTTTTAGTTTTGAAAAGTTGCCACGGGGTTGTACCAATAAGTTGATTTAAATAAATTTGGAAATTTTATAAGTCAAGCAAATAAAAATGTAGAATTCTAAATTTCGTAACGTTTTTGCGGAACCTTTTTAAAGCAAATTTTACTATATATGCATTTACGTTATTTAGTAAATTTATAGATAATTTCTACAACCATATTTTTACAGAAAAAATTAACGGTTCTTGGAAAATAATTTTTCGTGAAAGATGACTTCTAGTTAATTATAATAATTAATTCAAAGTCTGGATTGACTGAAGTAACTTCGTACCGACCCTTCGTTTTCGATTATACTCTGAAAGACGTTTGAATTGTGTATTATTTATAGATATCAGACCGTATGTCTCATACTTTTACTAAACGAAGTTAATAAACGTTCATGAATGATGGGTGTAGTTCGAATAACTACATGATGCGATATATCCACCAACTCAGTGTCCCACTTTTATCAAGCTATAAATACATTCTTCATATTAATAAATGCTATTTGCGCTAACACTCATTTTGACATTATTTTCCAAAATCATGTGATTAAGAGCGACATCAATAACACCATGCGAATATTGTGACATAGTCAAAGAAATAAATGCACAAACTAGTTAGTTTCTAGATGACTCAATTATGAAAATGGTTGGAATCATAATGAATGTAATTACTAATTACATTAATTACTAATTAGAATTGTTATACATATTTTTTTGCAATGAATATGGAGGTCCAATTTTAGGTAACATTAATAATTATTATTAACATTACGCACAATCCCAAGTTTCAGCAATTCTGAAAAGACAAAGAAAGGAAAAAAGTTCAATCATTTATGAAAATTATGGTTGCGCTATTTTTTTCATATTTACGAATTTTTTTATGAAATTTCCCTAGTGTCCGAAGAAATTGAAGAAAGCGATTGCCAAGTTTCAACTTATTTTCAATATCACTAAAGGTTGATTTTCTGGAAATTCACAAAATTATGCATAAAAACTACTCAAGTTCCAATCAATTTTGTCATTGTCAGCCCTTCATTTTAATAACTTTCAAAAATCTTAAATCTGTCCTATTAAATTCTTAGAAAATTTTGTCATCAAATTTTTTTAAAAAACGAGAATTCAATACAAGGAAACATATGCAATACTGATTTTTAGATTTTTTGAAATGCAACTAGGTATTCTTAAATTAAAATTTCCAAGCGCCTCCTGGGTTCCTAAGTCGCATTCGTATGTTAAAATTTTCTTATCGGTGTAGAAAAAAAAAAAATCATAATTTTTTTTTGCGACTTTGAGTAGTAAAATTTGCTACCTTGAAAATCCAAGGCGGGTACTAATTGCAACTAACACACATACACGCGTTACTACCCAGTTTTGATTTTTCAATTATTAATTGCTTCTGTTGATATTTGCAGTGTAAAGAAGTTTCAATGACACTTCATTTGTGTCAACAATATTATGCAATTCCTCCTTACATCACGACACACGAATACGCGCATTTGTTTGCTTGTTCAACAAAAAGTATAACGCTCACTTTGCTTTTAATAAAACGAAATTTCAAGAACGTTGGAAAAAACGAGGAGAACATCGCAGTTGTTCAAAAAAACTTCAGGAGTGTTTAAAGACTTATTAAAGATTTGTTAAGACGTATTTGTTATGGTCATTACTTGTAATCTTCACTGGAAATGACTAATTCAAAGTAAAGAATATACAGTTAGTGTAGAAACATCGAAAGAGGGAATAATAAATGACGGAATTTTGCAAATGTTTATCTTATTATGGAAGAATTTCTTACAAAAAACAATGAAGAGCTTTGCGATAAAGAATTCTCATAATCCTGTGCAAAAAATTTACTTGAATATTTTACTTTTTAAAACAGAATTTTTTAAATAATGAATACTCACTTTATTTAAAAGAATTTGTTGAAAGTGTCGTAGTTGAATTTCAAAATTTTAATCTATAGGTTTTGTTTTTTTTCTCCTCTGTATTATACCGACATTTTTAATGGTACGCAATTTTTTAGAATAATTGAATCGTTTTATTTAATTATTAGTATTGTTCATATCTATTCGTATTCGGAATCCATTTATTGTAAATTAATATGCAAAGCAGTTTTTTGTAGTAAAATTTTTGAAAATTCTAAGATAGAATCTTTCGAATATGGATGAGCTTATTTTTACTTATTGAGTGGAAATTTAGGAATTTTTTAATCTTCTGGACCTTGAGAAATGAAAAACCTGCAAACAGAAAAAATTCCTCAAATTCTACCTATTCATTCCGATATCAAACAAAAATATTTTTATTTTTTTTACATCAAACAAAAATATTGACAATTACCCCTTATCTTCATGACCCTTAGAAGAGATGCGATATAGACAGATAATAATCGGTAGAATTTAATCTATACATGAAAAAAACGATAAACTTGTGAAACTTCTGAAGAACCTTGTTCCGAGTGTTTTATACACGTTGCTTTTTTCTTACAAAAGCAAAAAAAATGTATACATGTTTTTTTGTTTATTTTAAAAGTCAAAACGAGATTTTAATAATCTAAAAAAAATTTAACAAAATTATATCCAAATTCGTTTCTTCGAGGGGCACCCCTCGAAGGGAAAAAAATAATTGGCCACATGGACTTTAGTAATAACACCGAAACTCCAACCCTTCGAAACTCGACTCTGTCGAATTCGCTCATTTCGACATCAGATTCCTAATCAGGGATCCAAAAGAGAAACCATATATTAGACCCCTAGATGCCATATGGAATTTTTGCAGCTTCCAATTCATAAACTTTTTGACGTCATATGGTGCCGCATTTTTCTCATGAAAGGGGTCGAATATTAAATTTTAAATTATTTCGTTTTTCTTTTGGAATTTATTCACAGGAATTATTAATAATTAGGAGTTATGAAATTTGAAAAATCTCGTAGCTTAATTATCTTCGCAAATTACAATTTTTTACTTTTACCAAATATTACTGATATAAAAACATTTATAACAATATTATCTGAATTACGAGAAATTTCTCAGACGTCTAGAAACTAATTATAAAATCTAAATAAAAAAAATGTCTATGTATGTACGTCAACTCATTCCACATATCAGTGCTGAGTTTTTTTTTTTGTGGGATTCCAAAGTTCGTTATTGAAAGTAATCGCTGACTTTTTTATAAACCTTATGAACACAAACATTCATACATTTCTTCTTAACGAATGTGTACACATTTTTTTTAACATGGATAGACTTTTTATATAAATGTGCAGGTATATCCAGTAAAGTTGCAGTTGCGTTAAAAGATATCGAACGTTTTACAGACCCCCCGTGGAGCAGACGTCAGAGGCGAAGAACCTTAAGGTTATCACTCTTATCGGTCTTCTTTATTTAAGCCGTTCTAGTGATACTCTCGCGTGTACGAGCGTCATTAAGGGTCAGGAACAGTAAATTTTCCAGTTTATACCAGAATTCCTTCTGGTAATCATTTGTTATCACTCTTTTCAGACTATGTGAAATCAGAAGGCGTTTGTGTTGGTTGTATTTCAATTGTTTTCTTTTTACTCGTTTTTGATGAATTCGATAATACGGAGAGATAAAAAATTAACAGATAGGAAGAAATCATGAGATTGAAAATTGCAGTTTTTGCATTGGTTTGAAATAAGGAAGATTTTTTTAATCGAGGAAAAGGGTCTACCGTCTATCTGTTAGTGCCATCATACTTTTGAGCTCAAATGAAGACGAAAAGTCCTTTACCATTTTTTTCTTCGACGCACCATTAATTTTATAGTAATTTTTAAACTTTAGTTTGCCAAATAATGTCAATTTTGAACCTATAGAGAATCAAAGCATTATTTCAAAAATGTGAGTCTAAAAATAGCCCCTGTATACAACATTCATGCCCGAAGTCGTGCCGTTGCCTAGCAACCATGCTGCCGGGCCCGGCTCGCTTACAAACACATGCAGGCACGTGGCCGCTGATTGGTTAACCTTTAGAAGTAATGTAAAATCAACAGTGTGTTGGAGGGAAAAATGGTTAAGGACTTTTCGTTTCTATTCGTGCTCGAAAATTGGCAATTTATAAAACATATTGTAATTCGAAAGTGCGAAAAAAAATCTTTCCAAAAGTCGATTTTTTTGGGCTTACCTACCCCTTCTCCCAAAAATGGGGTTGGACAAGCCATTTCTAGGGGTAATTTTTTCCGTAGACTCGATTCCAAAGGTCAAATTTGATGAAATCCTAGCGGAACTTGGAAAAAAGTAGGTTTTTTCAGGAAGAATCGCATTTCCCGTAGGATTTCTGGAATTTTTACAGCAAAAATAGATTCCTCGCAAAAAAATACATCAGACAAGGGTCTCCCGAAAATACCCAAAATTTGATTTCAAAAGTCGATTTTTTCGGCACAGTTAGGCCATGGCATGTTCCGCAATTTCCCTCGGAAATTCTGCATTTTCCCCTGACCATCGTAGCAACATCGTTGCACTTCTGCAAACGCGAGAAAGGGAGATCTTGAAAGTTCCCCGATAGATACTTTTAAAATAGATTATCATCAAGTTTAGTTGAAAAGCTTAAAATACATTTCACTCTGCGAGAGAGAAAAAATTCCCGGATGGAATCTTCTGGAGTTGAGTTACTTGGCAGCTGTCCAAATATCATTTAACTGGCGGAGATGCATTTTTTTTTGCTGACCTTTAGAATGTTAAAGGATGGGATCAATATCGCGAGCAAAAACGACAAGGCAAGGCAGCTGAAAGGGAAGTTTCTCCTTATGCCGTGAAATCTGTGTCGTCGTCATACTTTTCTTTTGAAAATTCGCCAAGTCAAATTCCCTGGTCGAGGAATCGCATCGATTTCTCTCGATACCCGTCACGTAGGAAATATTTTCTAGATGAATATTCAGCAAAATTACTATTTTCCTCGGAGCTGCTCGTTAACTCTCGTTGCACGTGTTTACCGAACGTCGTAGGACAAATACTTCACTGACATAGTATTTATTTTCGTACTTACATGCCCACTCGGTACTTGTTTCGCGTGAAAAATAGACCAACCAGAAATTGCCGGTTTTTTTCGGCTTTCCGTAGCGAGACAACCTTTAAAGAAACGCCGAACCTTTTTATCGAATGTGAAATTTCCAGTTAACGTTTTAATTATTGCGAATATTTATCGCTAAGATAAAATTACTCATATTATGTGACCTCAGTCTGTCGATAATTCAACGGAAATCGATACTTTTCGTCTTCTGCAACGTCATTACATGTCGTCTTGGTTGTTTCCATATCGATTCCGTTCAATTATTATTACTGAAAGCGCGAAATCGTCATTTGCGTCGTACTTTCTGGAAAGGTACGAGTTTCGCGTTGGAAAAAAAAATTTATCTTGTGTTTAGATATTCTATTATCTTTTGTATTTTTTTTTATCATTACAAAGAAAGTAAGCTATAAATTAGCAAATTAAGCAATAAATAATTAATTATCTTTTATTAATTTGCTGCATACAAATTAATTATCGTATTACTATAAATATTATTAATTTTCATTAAGCTATAAATCAGAATATAAGAAATTATTTTTGAAAGAAATATTTCTCTATTTTAAGAATTTTTTTTGGACTTTTTATTATTTTTGTAGTTAATTTTGGTATTTTTTTAGTAAAAATTCTTTTTTGTCTCTTTTAAGAAATTTCTTCTATTAAAGATATCAAATTTCTAACGAGAATCCCAATTTTCACCAAAAAAAATGATTTTTAGTACCCTTCGCTGGGGTAAACTGCAATCGATTACGTTAAATTGCCTTGTAATTTAATCTCCTCGTGATATTACCCTCGAAAATGAGGTTCCCGAAGGCTTTTAAATTTTTTCCATTTTTGGGACGAACCTTTTATGGATATTTTTAATATAAACAATAAATTTAATATCAGACTCTATAGAAAATATTTCTTATTAATAGTATTCAATTTCGAAGTTTCTGAAATGAGAG
This sequence comes from Gasteruption jaculator, assembly GCA_949825005.1. Lineage (NCBI taxonomy): Eukaryota > Metazoa > Arthropoda > Insecta > Hymenoptera > Gasteruptiidae > Gasteruption > Gasteruption jaculator. Next base: position 9,061,767 of record OX463770.1, read on the forward strand.
TAATATCACATTATTACCAAAGTTATCGGTACTTAAATATCGATCGTTCCAACTTTCCGGTATTTTTTGCCGTGACTTTCCTCTATTACGTTGCTGTTAGGCAGTATTCATTTCGCGTAGCGACTTTTTTTCACGAATTCTTTAATTTCCAAATACGTTTTCGTTCGGCATCAAAAAAAATTTATATGTAATAACGAAGTCCCTTACGACTGTCTGGTCGATTTTTGACCGGTTCGACCGGTTGTCTTGTGCGATCCCAATCCGGTTCACCATTTAAATCGCTTCTTAACGAATTGTTTGTGAATATTTATTCTGTAACGTTCCTTTAATTTCGGGAATACTTAATCAACGGTGTTTCCCGGAAGAAACTAATTCTGTTGACACTTCAATTCTGTGGTTTTATGTGAAAATAAAAACACCACATCCATGAAATTAGAATAAATTGGAATTTAGGAATATATTATTATTTCAATTGTTATTGTTGCTGTTAATATAATTATTATCGTTATTTTTTTTTATACAAAGCCTTACATAAACAAGCATTAAATGCATTAAAAACTGGAAGAATATACAATAGGATTATTATGTTTTGAAAATTTGACATCAAATAAGCCACCTTTCACGTCGCGACATCGTACATTACGCGAGTCTTTAGTGCTTTGAGTCATTACAATACTATCTGAATATAAATGATAACGACGCAGTCTCCGTTACAGTTAAGATAAGACGTGTTTAGAATGTTTTTTATGAAACATTAAACAAGAATGTGCTGTAATGGCTCACGAATATATCTACATAGATATTTGCACGATATTTTCATAGTTTTTACAACTTCGGTAACATCATTTTTTAATTATATTTTTATTTTATTTTTTCAAAATTATATTCAGTCTCCGGACACTTTTTTTATGGAACTTCGTAATTCAAAGCTTCCTCGGCGGACCCGACCCTCCTTTAGGTTGGTTAGTACGAGACAGACAAGAGGTACGCTTTTGCTCCTCCACGTCATTAACGACTTTCGCATCATTAATGCTCTTGATGATGAGAACCTAGGGCTCGAAAAGCAACCCGATCCAGCAAGAGACTTCTTCTGACAAGAAACTATGTACGAAGCTGGTGTTAAATGATGTACATTGGCCAAACCCTGTACCGATAACCCTGTACCTAAACCGATTTGCAAAATTTGCTATAAAATATAAAAAATAACTGCAAAAAGTAATGAAAAATCTTCTAGAAAGTTCCTCAAATGAAGAACTTATTGACAAAAGTTGCTTCAACTTAATTTATTACACGCTAATTAATATATCAGTTCATCCTAAGCTTTCTATGATTATCTACTATCTTCCTAATTAATTTGGATTCTAATTAAAAAAAGATAAAATCACTCTCCTGAATTATCCCACGCCGATTTCAGGAAAAAGATCGAAATCTACGAGATCCCGAGATTAGATATTGAGAATTTTTTCTAATTATTCTTTGATAGTTTTAATTATACAATACTTAACAATCATCAATTTGATCTTTGACGAAGTATTTTTTTATTGAAATAATATTACACTTAGAAAATTGATTTCCTTATTATTAGCAAAATTCTTTTTTCTAAAAAAAATACTAAAGTTAACTACAAAAATAATGAAAAGCCCAAGAAAATTCTTCAAATCGAAAACTATTTCTTCCAAAAATAATTTGTTATATCCTAATTTGTAGCTTAATGATAATTAATAATATTTATAGTAATACGATAGTTAATTCATATATAGCAAATTAATAAAAGATGATTATTTATTGCTTAATTTACTAATTCATAGCTTAATTTATTATATATTAATTAATATATCAGTTCATCCTAGGCTCTCCATGATTATCTACTATCTCCCTAATTAATTAGAATCCTAATTTTTAAAAAAAGGAAGAAATCACTCTTGCAAACCACCTCACGCTGATTTCGAAATGTACAAGATTTCCAGATTAGATAAACCATTAATTACTATTAGTTACATGATAAACTCCAAATTGGAATTGTCTAATATTGTGAAACATCCCACTCTTTACTGTCTCTCTTTCTTTATCGCGTATCGGGGATGCATTTCTTTCTTATACTTAAAAATGTGGGTCCATAAGACGGGATTTTGGCCCTAATAATTGTTCAAAATTATAATATCTCGGATTTATACATATAACGATAATCTTTTTAATAATTTTAATATTTTGTTGGAACAATATTAAGTCTTTTTTAATAAATTTGAGCCATTTTTATTGGAGCAAACCCAAGTCTTTTTATTTTATTTATTTTTTCTTTTTTAATACATTTTTTGACACATTCAACCGCCTTTTTTAATATAATTGCAATTACGCATAACTTTCTTTTTTAGTATGTTGTAAAAGACATCAAAGCACGTGGTATATGTAAAAATGAAAATGTTGCGACTCTGTGCTCCCTTAGGGCCAAAAACCCGCCTTATGGGCCCTCACCCTTTCCGTCCGATGGACTGAAATTTTCTGACTCGTCTCTGCTCCTCGTGGGGTACAAAGTACTGCACATTCTTTCCGCCTGTTTCGCTCTCTTGCCTGCGATGCTGCAGGGAATAAATTATACGTCTCCCATTAACTGGGGTATAACAAAGTGCCACTCGATCGAATTGTATCTCAAGCGAACACTAATAACATTAATTCAAAGTCCAATAAAGATATGAAAAGTATAATTGACACCTCGAAAGAGCGTAAAGAAGGAAACGAGCAGTGATATCTTAATGCCGAGACGTAATGACGTTTTTAGCTGGCTGAAATGATGCGTATATGTGCGTATCAATTACGCAATGAAAAAAATGGTGTATTTACACGCGACAAGTGTATGATATACGTATATTACAGCCTTCTATCTCCTATATCATAACACTTTCAGCCAATGCGCATGAAACGTATGTGTGGGTACGATTTATATACGTGTATGTACGTACACTCGGTACGTAAATACGTAGCAAGTGTGTGCATACGTACATCTCTGATAGTGGGAGAAAGACGGTGTTCAAACTCTTCCTAGCAAATGGATCTTTAGGTTTCTTTAGGCTTCAGTTGGACTCGATACCTCGGTCAGGCTTCGTGCTTTTGCAGCGTCACACGTCACATACGTATTGAGGCCGAATTTTCTTTCACACTCAAGTTCAATGTTGCATTAATCATCGTGACGATTGATAAAACGTACCAACGGGTAGCTCCATCCAGCGATAAATCGATAATTGGTTTATAGCCGGGCTCCTTACATTTTTTTTATTTTATCCATTTTTTTCATTCACTTTCCAATTTTGCGAATTCAGTTTAGAACAGTTCTAGACGCGTTTCGCTATTGTTAGTACCTAGTTGTATTTTTGTTTCTTCTGCAAAGCAGTTGCTAATTTAAGATTCTTACGTGAATGAATTTTCAAGACTTGTGGATTCACAGCTCGTGGAAGTTCCTTTTATAACGTCTCCAAAGGTATTGGCTTCTTGTTATTATTAATATTTTTGTTAGTTTTATTTTTACTTTTATTTGTCTCAATTTTTTTTCCGTTAATTTATGGAAAATTGGTAAGAGGCAATTTTGTGGAACAATTGTGCCGAGAAAATGTAGATTGTAGTAATTTTAATGGGTTTTCATATTCCAAATTTTTTCAATTTAGGGCAGAAAGAATTTCAGAAAATTCCATAAATATTAGATAAAGTGGGTATTAGTTACATAAAAATTGCGTGAAATTTACTAAAGATTGGAGTAATTTTAAAATCAATTAATTATCTTAACAACTTGAGTATAGTAACTATATCACCGGGTTAAGGCTGCGGAAACCACAGCAGTTTTAAAAACGAATGAAATCCGAAGGCGCCACCAAAATGTCATTGTATCAGTTGTTATTTCCGGCTGAATATAAAATAAAGATGTGGTTGAATCATGCATAATTTATAATTGTCTGTAACGTAAAAATAAGGTTGATCCACGTATATAGAACCTGTAACAAGAATTTTTCTTATGCATTCTGTGCAACTAACTACAAATTTAAAGTTACCAGAAACTATTATAAATGACCAGATATTGTTCACAAGATAATTACTAAAATATAAGAAATTACATACCCTTAATATTTAGGAATAATTTTTACTCAGATTGTAATAATCATAATTTACAAATTGGGGTGGTACCTGAATTTCTTTTTTCCTTACTAGTCGATTATATTTTATTACCTCTTTGGCAATTTCAAATTATTTATAAAACTCGTATGAAGCTTATTAGGATACAAAAATAAAACCAGACGCATTATCTAACCAATTTTATCACAAGTATAAAACTTCACCACGATAAGTAAAATTTACAACGACTTTGTAAGTTTAAGATCTCCTGAAAGTCACTGTCAATTAATCAAATTCGCTATAATCAGCTCAACTCTGCTCCCTGCGTCTAGGAAGCTTCAATTGTACGTACTGAAGCTAAAAAAAATAATCTTCAACATATTTCCCTGACGTGTAATAAATTTGTGTTTATTTGTGGAAACGCTATGTATCGGTAGAATATACACTAAAGCTGTAAAGGTTGCTATCAGCAACGTGTAAATTACAATGACATAGTTAAAATTACCCGGTATTCCGAGAATAGACATTTCATGGAACGTAGAAGTCTGGTAAACAAGTGCGATATCCTCATATTGATAAAACCTTCTTCTTTCATTTCTTATTATCAACGGGTACCTTGCGACGATTTCCGAGATTTTGTCCCTTGCACAATTTTCTGTAATTCCAAGAACTCGCGTTCACTTTTTTCTCCCTTTTATCTTAAACTACTATTTATGATATTGGAAATCATTTTAATTTTGATAATTCTTATTAAGTGTTTTTAAATAAGAAGATTAATCCTTAGAAGTCACCAGGGGTCAAAATGACCCCAAGCGCAAAAATGGTTTTTTTACGTACTGCCTCCTTGCTGATTTTTTTTTCGCCATTTTAAGAATTTGATAAAAATTGTTTGCCATGATATTCTCATTCTAAAAGGTTCAAACTAATATTCTGAATTTTTACGAGTCGTTTCAAACGATATTGGCAACATTTAGACATGGCTGGGGTCATTGCGACCCCGTGTGACCGGCGCGTTATTTCCAGAACGTGTGACCTCTAAGGGTTAAATAATATATTAGAGAATATATATTATATGTATATAATCGAAATTGCAGTAGCCGAGATTTGAACCCAGGACCCACGAATATCAATCCAACGCTTCCCTACTAGACCAACCGCGCTCCTTATATCAGAGTATAAAAACTGCCAATATAAAGATTGTCAAAGTTGTTATAATTGTGGCAATTCTTATGAAATATTTATAACTAATAAGAATGAATTATATCAGATTATAAATATTACGATTCTGAAAGTTATTATAATTGTCACAATTCTTGTTAAAAAATTTTCAAATAATAAAAATTGATTATACCAGATTACAAATATAATTATTTCAATTTATTTTTTAGTAGATTCTCATTATAAATATATGTTTCTTTGATACTGAAAAATTGTCCAGGTTAGAATTTTGAAATTCTTCGATTATTTATAGAAAATTTCCCTTCCGAAAATCACTTTGATTCGGGTATTCGGAGATTGAATTTGAACTCTGGCGAATTCAGAATCAGTTCGTTGCCTTTTAACATATCCTTACTAATTTTAGCGAGTGAATGGTAAACGGCTAACGTAATCGTTAGAAAATCTGGAACACTGCTATTCGCTGTAAACATTTTGGGTTTACTGTTTTTGCTGCTATTTTTTTAGTCGCATGTGCCCAAAATAAACATTGCGAAAATGTTCTATTGCGTTTCTTATATTTTTGTAGCAGCTTCATATATACACACGAATGTGTACATATACCATCGCAATGTAAAAGTGTATCAATGACGTGTATATGTATAATCTTTATTCTTATTATTTTGGTCATTAGGAACTCTGTTTCATTGTCCCCCAGTTTCCATTTCAAAACAATAACACTAGTAGGTTAAAATAGGAACGAAAATAAAATAAGACCAGAATCGAATCATTTCTGCTATTAACGTTTGGAGTCTTTTTAAACATTCTGAGAAAAAATTATTTTCGCAATATTGTTATTATTATTATTATTACTATTACTATTACTATTAGTTTTAATTTTAATTTTATTATTAATTTACGTCTATTATGCCATGACATTCGTAAGTGCACTATATATTATAGTGAAATATAATATATTAGGTTGTCCCATAAGTTTTTTCCGCGCCACGCTATGTATGACCTCTAGCCGGAAAGGAAGAAACTTCTGGGACAAGCTAATATATTGGGTCATGTAAAAAGTCTCCGCGGGTTTTGCCACTAGATGACGTTGAAAAAGCCGCAGAGACTTTTTATATGACCCAATATTAATGAAACGGGAAATTAGTAAAAGAAATATGATTTTTTTTTTATGAAGTACAATTTTTTGCACTGCAAAATGTCGTCAGGGTAGTGTCCTTTCGTCCTTTCTTTACTCTTTCCATCCGTCCATCCATCTTCTTCTCCTTTCTTCTTTAATCCATTTCTTGCACATGCCACTTAAAGTTGCTGCCGGACGATCCCTTGCCTTGAACTTTTTTTTTTCTGTCGCATGATGATGAGGTTTCTAAAGTATATTCTGCGTCCTATTCCAGAATGAAAAGGGTAGAAAAAGGAGCTTGGAGAAAAAGAAACGAAAGGAGAAGGAAGGCAGGAAGGAAGGGGGGGGGGTGGTGAAATAAGCGAAGCAGCCTGCCTCGGGCAAAAAGCGACATAGAAATTACTACGTTGTTATTCTTCTCTCCCTTATTTAAAAGCTTGGCGTTGTAATTGAAGTTTCAGATACGCTGATATACTTTTCCGTTTCTGAAGAAAAGGCGCAGCCAAGATTTACCATATGTTGATTCCACGTCGAATTTCTATTTATTCGATTTTGGAACTTTAATTGTCAAAATTGTATATTCTCTAGCAAAAAATGCTACTAATTACTATTTTCTAATTTGAATTGCCCAAATTTTAAACTCTCAAGTAACAATTAACATAGAAAATTTCGAAATCGCAAGTTTTTCATAATTAACGAACGTAAAAAAAATACCAAATAAGTCAAAACTTCAATTGTAACGAATGTGTTTTCTCAATAAACTAAAAAAATGAATAAACTGCGTGTAAATGAGTGATTGATAATCGTACAAACAGACGTACTTATTTACTCCTGCGCTTGGCTTGGCTTGGCTAACCCACATATTGTCCGGTGCTAGGAGTATTGATTGTCAGTCACTGATACGGTGTTATTGCCGTTTTTTGTCATGGACTAAAAATATAAACAACAATTATTTTTCAACCAACCTATTGGAAAAATTTGCTTTTATCAAAGGGCTTTTTTTCATACAAAATTTCCCTACATGTCAATTCAATCCGTGACTTTTATAAGGAAAAGTGGAAACCCTAGTGTCAGCAAGAAGCGATTGTGTAACGTTTCCTTTTATCGCCGATAATTTTTCTTCGCTGCACTTATGATATTGAAAATGAGAAGGTTTTTTTTTCTCGCCCTATACAAACAGGTCTTTGTATTCGTCTTGTTTCTGGAGGAATTTTACCTTTTGTCGTTAAAATCCGGTCTAAAATTGCTTTCTAAATACGTTTTGTGCTTAAACTCTTGAGAAAGAAAGACGCCGATAAAGGGGTCTTTTATGCAGCTCTGTATTCAGGGAATTTCATAATGGGATTGTTAATTTCCTTCTTTGATGCAAACGGGAATTGGTTATTCCTCTGAACCGTGGATTTCCATCACGGGGGAAAATTCAAAATGGAAAATACAGTTGGGAATTGCATTGTTTTATAATTGTATTGAAGGACAAAGGTCTTGTCATGTTTTTATAATATTTTATAAATGCTGCAATTTTTTTATAACATTCCAATTCGCTGTAACGTTACTGTGCTATTTTATAACGGCTACAATGTTTTATGACATCGCTATTATTATTTATGTGCAAAGAAAATATCTTATAACGTTACTGCCATATTTTACAATAACTACAAATTTTTATTATATTTTTCAATTCGTCACAATGTTGCTGCTGTAACATTTAATAACTACTTCAATTTTTTATGCATTATTATTATTATTATTATTATTATTATTATTATTGCTGTTATTGTTATTATTATGCAATATATAATTTGGGGGGGGGGGTCGAAGAACAACTAGAAGTAAATTTAAAAAAAAATATTTAAAAAAAGAATGTCCTCTCAGCAAAGTGTAGAGACTCTTCCTAAATTCTCCCCCAAAATGAAACCTCAAATATCCTTTGACAAATCCAAAGACGTTCAAGATTACTGCCACGGAAGTAAATTGATGTCACTGCTTTTTCAAGAGCTTCTCCTTTAACTTACACTTTTACGTATCCCCTGAAAGCCGCTGTATAGCAATGCACGTAACAACCCATGTAAGTGGCAAGAAAACATATATAGGTAAACTGGAAGCGTGGGTGTTATATAAACACAGACTCGGCCAGTAGCTGGAGGATCAATATATTCCACGCCTACGGAAACAATTCTACATAGTGTATCGCAAAATACAGACACAGAACCGGTATCTTTAGCCTCGCATTTTTATTTCTACAAATCCGCTATCTATAAAGCCTCACTTTAGTCGGTACACCCAATTCTCACGGGTTTTCTCCATATATCTGTAGACAATACATGTGACAGAACGCTATGAAATTTCTTCCTTTTTCTTCTTTAACCATTTTATGGCATAATTCAACAAATAATAATGGTAGCAGTAATAGCAGCAGTAGTAGTACATCCAAATCATTTTTTTTACACGGTTTATTTTTACACGAATTTTTGAGAAAAGTGTCTACCTTGTAAAAAAAGAGTTGGTTGTACTCGGCACTCTCCCCAAAATGGGATAAAAATTCGCGTCGTTGTTAGTGCCATCATACTTTTGAGCTCAAATGAAGACGAAAAGTCCTTTTCCATTTTTTTCTTCGACGCACCGTTAATTTTATAGTAATTTTTAAACTTTAGTTTGCCGAATAATATCAATTTTGAAACTATAGAGAATCAAAGCATTATTTCAAAAATGTGAGTCTAAAAATAGCCCCTGTATACAACGTTCATGCCCGAAGTCGTGCCGTTGCCTAGCAACCATGCTGCCGGGCCCGGCTCGCTTACAGACACATGCAGGCACGTGGCCGCTGATTGGTTACCTTTTAGAAGCTATGTAAAATCAACAGTGTGTTGGAGGGGAAAATGGTTAAGGACTTTTCGTTTCTATTTGTGCTCGAAAATGCGCAATTTATAAAACATATTGTAATTCGAAAGTGCGAAAAAAATGTTTCGAAAAGTTGATTTTTTTGAGCTTACTACCCCTTCCCCCCAAAATGGGGTAAAAATTGAAGTTGTAAAAACGGGGTTAGACAAGTCATTTTTAGGGGTAATTTTTCCCGTAGAATCGATTCCAAAGGTCCAATTTAATGAAATCCTAGCGGAAGGTGAAAAAAAGTAGGTTTTTCAAGGAAAAATCGTATTTCCCGTTGGATTTTGGGAATTTCAATAACAGAATTGGATTCCTCGGAAAAAAATACATCGGACAAGGATCTGCTGAAAGTTTTTTCTGCACTCTTTATTTTTACACGAACTTTGGAGAAACATTTCTACCGTGTAAAAAAAAAGAGTTAGATGTAGTGGTAGTTATAGTTATAATAGTATAGTAATAACAATAATAATAATAATAATCCTTTATTCAACGAAACTTTAATTCATTAATTTTCAGATATCTAAAGTAGACAGTATCCGACCTTGCAGGTGATTAGGTTTCGTGGAAATTCAATTATAATTCTCCTTGATGTAAACAGAGATTAGAGGATTATCCGTTTTACCAGAGAAAATGTTGTTTTGATGGAAAATGGAATTTATTTGTAGGTACTTTAAAGGAGAACGATGATTTAAAAGTAACGCGATAGACTCAAAGAGAAGAAGAGAACCCAGAGTGTAATTGAATTTATCTGGATATACGCCATCGCAGTTGACATCGCCGTAGATAAAAGAAATCATGGTTCGAATGAATGAATGCATATTTGTTACCCCTTGGCAAGAAATAGAATGAAAATGAAAGCGAGGAAAATACAGTAAAATTACGACAATCCCTGAAAGCGAGCATTTAAAGCAACAAATGCAGAGTTTATCTGGTGGAAATAGACAATGTTGTCCAACTCCCCTGGGGAATTCAATTTTTTATGGAAACGATGTTTTAGAATTATTGAAAAATCAAACAAACGTGATAAATGTAGATTGCTGACCCTGAGGGGCTTTTTTCAATAGTTGAATCTATCTGTGACGCGGAAAATAGTCCCAATTTTGGAAAATATAAATATCGAAAAATATAGTTTCGATAAATATTAAATTTCTCGACCGTAGGAACTTTCAACTAAAATCCTGGAATTGAGATTTAATTTTCTATAAAAAGAAGTGATTTTAAAAAAATTACTTTTTCCTAAAAATTGAAAATATAGAAATTAAGGAATATTTGGTGACATTTAAATCTTTTAATTTCGTTCAATCCCACAAATTGGGACACAAAATTTCGGCTTAAAAAAATAGTTGAAACGGCAAGTTTTCGAGAAACTTTTGCAAGCATAAAAATATAAACATTTATTAAAGCAAATAATTATAACTCTACATAACAAATATTCAAAGAAGGCTATAGATAGAGTTAAAAGTACAGATGCACTTTCCCCGAAAAAAATGGCAGATACAAGTACGTCGAACAAAGTAATGAATTTCAAGCAACAGTGTCAAAATAATCTTATCGGTAATTACAATAAGTTATGATGCTCATTATCAATCGTCGACATAATTACAATAAAATTGTACGTCCATATATACACAACACTTGCAGTTCAAACCGGTGTGGATGATTACGATATCAACGAGGAAATGAAGTGAATAGCTTGATTTTATTAAAGAATAGTAAGATTAAAGGGTAACGACAGAGACGGAAAGTACATGTTTCAAGAAATGTCGTATTTGTTACGTCATACAATGTGCATTCTATAAATCAATGTCAAAATATCGATTCAGTAACATTTTCCTCGTGTTAGATAACAAGTTTTTTTTGTATTTTCTTAATTTGGACAAGTTAATATCTATTTTTGTCATGTACTGGTAGTCATAAATTTAATTGCCATAATTATGCTTATGATTATAGAACGTTTTTATGTCATAATTAATTATTTACCAGAGTCCTGCTTGAAATGCAAAATGTTATCACCGTCACTCTTAATTAACTTTCCAGTTGCATTCCTCTTGGATCTTGATTTTTCCTTTTAATCGATACTTTAAAATAAATATAATGAAATATTGGCTTTTCATTGCAAACCTTTCATAGAAAATTAAATTTTGAAAATAATAATTATAAAGACATTCAACATTATAATTAATACAAATAAATACAAATTAATATAAATAGATACAAATTTCAAACATAATTAATAAAAATTCAGACTACAGCTCCCTTATCAAATTTTTAATTAGGTGCCAATAATTTGAATACCCTCCTTAATTGAATTTCAAAGTACAATCTTGATATGATGTAGCTCCGTAATTGACTTATCAAATTTCATTAGCGACATCAGTCTTAATTATAAGAATGCAATTCTTATCAAAGGTTACGTAAAGAATTGACACACATGAACCATTTCCTGCAAATCACAGTGTTTCTAAGGTGACCTTTATCTATAAAAATAATCATTAATGCAATTCAAGTAGTTTCAAGTCCTATCGTATTTCTAACATCTAGTAAACATACGCAACACATTGGCGGTAAATTGTAAAACGTCATCCAATGCGCATATTGCAGCTCCTTTTATTCCTTCTTTGTCGATTTTTTTTTATAATACTTATTATAGTATTTATAATCTAACGATAAGAGTTACATGTGAAACTAAAACTTTCAATCATTTCAAAATCGTTGTTGAAACGCATGTAATTCTGATACCTTGAAATTTTATTTCAACCTAAAGTTTTACCGTTTTAACTGAAAAGTATCAATTTCGACAACTCCAATTTTTTTATTATTAATGAAATACCGCGGAAATTCGACTCTGCAATTTCCTAAATTCCTGTACAATGATAAAAATAATATACATTATATACGTGTAAAATTTTTTGTTAGTAATTACGTAATAAACGTAATAAAATATTATATAATAAAAAATTTACTCAGAAAGGCAATATTCTCTTTGATTGTAAAATTTTACTTGAAGAATTTTTATGTAATTCAATTTTGTATTGAAATTGTATTTTTTCAAATGTGAATAACTTTAAACACTTCCATAATTAATTGAATGCCTCAAAAATGACATATAGAAATGGAAAAAAAATACATTTTTTAATTTTGATAATTTTCTTAAACTATAAAAAATTTTTTTTTTAAATTTTACAAAATTATAATTCAACTACATTCAACACAAAATATGAAATAAATCAGTGTGTTCACATTTTCCATTATTCCATACCTAATTTTGTAACTACAACCACTTTATAATAATTCAAACTACATTTGATGTAATTCCGATTACTTTTGGAAATATTCATCGAATCAACTAGAACAATTGGAATTACTAATTATATTAACCCAATCAATTATTGATTGAGGCATCAAGAAATCAAACAATTCGTGCCTTTGTTTTTTTTTTGTGCGAAAACATACAACGATCGTTAATCTTAATTAATTTATGTGACAGAAAAATGCGGCCCCTCTGTCTGCCTTCTTATCAAACAACGATCTATCGATAACGAGACTTTATCGGTAATGACGTTACAAACTTCTCTATATTTTTTTTTCCAGATCACGAATATGAGCTCTGGTGATCCGTGGTCCCTTCCGGTGAAGCAGGGTCTTTATGACCCCTCTCTCGAAAAGGAAGCTTGTGGTGTTGGATTTATCGTCGCTATCGATGGAAAACGATCTCATAAGGTAAACAATAAACTCGAACGTTTATCGCGAACAAAGATGTGGGGGGGAAAAAAGAAAGCAAATCAAAGAAAAGAATTCTGATATCAAGTTACAAATTGGTTGCACACTTGTGCAATCGAACATGATCTTCGCGTGATTCTGCTCCTTGCTTGCACAAATTGTGATCTTGCCAATCGTATAATTTTCATTACTAGAACGTCATTATCTCATAATTATTGTGATGCAATTGTTAATAAGTTGTATTGGATCAGTGTGTCGACGTTGGTTACGCAAATTTTGTCCTTCCCAAGGATTTTACTTTTTGTAATTCCTTTGCGTTAATTAGTTTGCATTTTGTAATTCGAGTAATTGGAATTAAAACAAAGAGTTTAAATTGATTTTGGATTGAAATGGAATTTTTCTATTTAATTCTTTGGGAGTATATGATTTTAGGACAAACAATTTTCATTTTATTGAAGGGAATATAACAAAGTAGGTTTGTCTTAATTGTAAAGGATGAATTACTATGATATAAAAGGACTAAAACATTGTAGAAAAATGATTAGATATTTTATTATGATGGAACATAAATAATCCCACCGTGCAACTTGTGCCTCAAAGTTATTTTCATATTTCAAGGTGGTGTGAGAAATATCCCACTGTAGATGTATAAGTAGTAAAAAAAAAGGGACATTTTTTATACAACTACACCCCGGAGCGTTAATGTAGAAATTGGAATTGAAAATTCCAATAAAAAAAAATTAAAAAAGGCTGAACACAAACAAATTGAATGTTTCGGAGCGTTCAGAATTATCAGAAGTTCAAAAAATACAAACTATTTTTTATAATATTTTCTAAATTATTTAAAAAAAATTATTATTATTTTAGAAACCCACGAAATTTGAGCCTTTAATTATTTTTGCTTATTCTTTAAAAATTGTACATTATTTTACTATTTTCGGGAAGAGTAAAATTTTTTTATCAAACTTTGAATAGTCACTTCGGTTTTATATTAATTATTAGTAACTAGATGCCATTTTGTATGTTAATTATATCATAACAATAACACATAAAATTACAACTTGGAAATATTATACTCGTTCAATTTGTAATGGTTCAACTAATGTCATTTTCGTAAAAAAAACATCTAATTTATTATTAGTTTATTTATTGTTGTGTGAATATAATTTATTTAGGCAGCCAACAATTTACGTTTGTTTCTAAAATAGCACACCAAACCTCTGAAACTTAACTACTATGTTATATACAATTTTGCAATGGCATAAATATCCTGTTATTTTTGGGACACCAATTTAACAACATTTCATTTTCTGCTTTAACAGTGGACGTTAAATGTTGGTTAATTTATTTCTGAAATTCGAGAAGTGGTCCTCCCTCTCTCTCCCCAGGAATAAAATGAATTATTAGTCTATGATACAGATGCAATATGCGCAGTTACTAGATTCTCTATTAGTAGTTACGTCAATCTCTAATACCAGAGAATTGGTTTCAATCGCATGTCTATTCACGCTACCATTTACCAACGATTTGAACTTCCGATACTTTTTATCAGCGATACGGATAAACATTGATAATTTCGTATTATACAATATCCAATTTTATCAGCATTTCCTTCCTGCCACATGCAAAAGTCTCCATTCATGCTCATAATGCAATAATCACAGAATCATTTTGTGAATTCGAGAAAAGTTCGTAATTCAAATAGAAATAATATGATGGTTGGGAAATTGTGTATCAGAATTGCAAAAACTAGTTAGAATTTGTTATTTAATGACTTCCTGCAAATTGGAACTATACTTGAACTAAACATTTGAAAGAAAATATCGGAACTTAATTTTTATAAGTTCAGAATATTCATTAGCCACAGTCATATATTGATTAGTTATTATTTGAAATAATGAGAGAATAATTTCTAATTATTTCCTATAATTTTTTGCATTTCTTTATTGAAAAAAGTAACAAGCGCAATCAATTATTATTATTAAAAGCAGGAAGTTCAATATAAATTACATTCGGTTTGAGCAACAAAGGCGCTATCAGATGCGTGATTCATGTGCAAAGTGGTTTCTCGAAACTGTTCGTTGATATCACAAACATTTGATCCGCTGGTAGTTTGTCTTTTTGGATGAATACATCGAATTTCCAAACTAAATGAATAACTTTGATTTCGCCATTCGACGATTTTGCTTTCCATTTGAGCGTCCCTCAAAATTGTTAAAGGGCTGTTGTCACTAATTTTGAGGAATTCCTTTAAATTACGAGTTTCATTATTTTCAGGATTTGACAAAAATGTTTCCTCTTCCTTTACATATTTAATCCTTGTCAATTTGCAATATTCTTTTAAATCGATTTTACATTTGAATGGCAAATTACGTTGATCACAATAAAGATTGACCTACGAGAAACGAGGAACCTTTAGACTTTTGCGAAGAAAAATCCATGAAAGTATTAATTTTAATAAGAGCACCGAAATTTGTCAATTTATAAATTTTTAGTTTTCCCAATTTTCGCAATAATTGGATACTCACATTTTTTAAAAATATATTTTTTGGTTTTATACAGATTCAATGAAAATTTGTAAGATTTTGGAATTTCGAATTTTTTACTTTAAAGCTGATACTAAATTTTTTTGTCGTGGGAATTTTTATGGTCATAAAATATAGAATTTTTATATTGAGATATAAATTTATTCGATCCAAATAAATATTTCCTCAAACATATACTAGCAAGTGTTTCATTATGTAAAAGGATGTGAACAAGGAAAATAAATTTATTCCTTCTTGTAAATAATGGAATATTTACTAAGGGTTGTTGAGTTAAATATTTATTTGGGTCAAGTACTTTCTTTTCCTCAGGGTAAACATTAGAAGCTGGAAATTTTAGACGTAAGGCACAGAATTTAATACATATCAGCATTGTCAATCTCTTGACACTTTATAATTTAGTTTTATCCTCTTCCTCTAACATTTGATTACGTACAGATTATTTTCTGAGAAAATAAAAATAATATCATTTCCGTTTTTAATGCTAACAATGAAACTAAACTTACCATTGCACTAAAACAAACGTTACTGACGTCACTATTATCTAATCCAATTTGCCTCTTTTTGAAAATTGTTTCGAGACCTTCCCCTGTTTCTCTGGTAATGACTTGTTCCTTGAAAAATGAAGGAGAAAGTTCAATTTATCAAATTTTGACTTTTTGGTAGCATAAATGACTTTCAAAAGAATACCTCATCTCCAGGTACGCCAAGCTTCTTTCCCTCGTCATATTTGAACAAATGTGCAAAATTCGACCATCTGATATGTTTGCGAAGATACCTTAGCAGTTGTAATAATTCTTTTTTGTTAACAATCTTCCCTAAGGGCTCACTTATTTTTGGAGGGATTTCAGAATAACCGTTTATCACATAATGTCCCGAAAATCTCGTCTGAAATTTTTCGTTTATAAAATTGTTTGTAAATTTTAATTTTAAAGATTTTAATTTTGTTATGGCTGTTCTTCATGAAATAAGATAGAAATTGGTAAAAATTCCAAATATTAATAGAATTCACATAGTTTTTTAAAGGTAGAGAGAAATCTCGAAAATTTTACTACAAATTGTAGAATTATAAATAACTTTAAAGCTTCAAATCCTACAATTTTGGACCTTTTTACGCAAATTATAGTTTTTCTGGAATTCTACTCAAAATTATACAAAAAAAAAATCGTCAGTTTCATCTGCATTTTTATGATTTTCTTTAAGGACGTAATAGAAAACCTACCAAAATTCCAAAATGCGATATGATTAAATAATGTCTAGCACCAAGACAAGAGTCCAATAGATCAACGATGCAAGTTCCATACCTAAAAAATGGAATGTATCATATTTATATTTTATTACTTATAAATAAGGGTATATTAAAAAAAATTCCAGAAGCAGAATCTGACCAAATTCTAATTTTTAACGTTAATATACGCTTCTCGTACTACACAACAGTTAATATCGATAGAAATTCTTACCAAGAAGAATATTCATCATGGAACACTCGAATCGAATCGATCCAATCGATACACCGATCAATTAATAAAATGAGCTTAGCTAATTTTTTATTTTCTTCGTTTTGAGTCTCTGACGAACACTTGCATTGCAAAAGGTCATAGAATAAATCGAGTATTTCTCCTGAAATGGCATAAAATCGTAAAGGTTTATTTATACATTATTTTTTAATGGGTTGAAATTCCATGAAATTATGGTAACAAGGTAAAGGAAGTGTTTATGCAAACCATAGTAAAAACAACCCGTTTCATGGCTAAGGTAATTTTGAAAAAATGCTAAGAGAGTGGAATGTTCCGCTTTCAGGAATCTCAGAAAACGTCCTCGAAATATGAATTCTACCAGGAATTCTCTGGAAGTTGAGAAATGATATTTGAGAAATTGTGTACAAATTTGAACAAAAATGATATACGGTTTTTATTAAATATAAGTACTTTGTTGCATCATTATCAATTGGCAGAGATAAGTGAGTGCTGTATTCTTTTGACAAACAAGTAGATAATTCCAAAAATGCAGAATTTAGTCGCTGTCTTGCCACTTGATACAAGTTTTTCGAAATTTCTGTAAATGAAGATTCACATTGATAATGAGAAATTTTATGTAATATTGAGTCTATATAATATTTCTTTCAAAATATATTATAAGTATTCAAACATTTTTTAAGACTAAGAAAAAAATTCTGCTAAAAAATTCTGAAATATTAAATATATTTTAAATTGCTAATTCTAATTTGCATAATTTTAAACTTGTATTTTAAAAATATTATCCTATGGAAATTTTGAATTAAATTCAACTCCACGTTACAGAAAATTTGCATTTTTAATTAGCAGCACTGCTAATTGCAGTACTTATAAACTTAAGATTTTTATTTACTACTGTTGGATGAGTACTCCGATATCAGCAGACAGTTATTATCTGATAATAGGCAATTTTAATTTATTTATGATTTTCCTTCCCGAGAAATAAGAGATTAGGAAATTTTTTAATTGCTACTGCTTTATTTTCAAATCAACTTTCCTCCTAGCCTTCTCAAAAAAAGATTTATAATAAAAAAACTATATTTTACAGACATACGTTGAAAAAAATATAAAGGCACATGATTTTTTAAAGTTGATTGGAAACGATTTTTTAAAATGTTATTAAAGTAACAGAATCCAAAGACGGAAAATTAAATTTGAATAGTATTTTACCGGGTCCTGAAATTTAATTATTAAACTAGCGATTGGGAAGGACACAATAATTTTATATCAATACCCAAGAATGAAAACAAAAATTAAATAATTAATTTTCTAAATTAAGTTAAAAAATCGGTCAGGGAACACACTTTGAAATATAAAGACGAGAAGAAAAGAGCAAAATCGATCCAAACTTCGCTTCTGCTTCGGTAAATTTCCAGAAAAAGATTACCGTAACAAGAAACTTTAATTAAACCTACGAGACCAATTAGCACCTAACTTGGAGGGCCAATGCGAATTGTAAACTTCTTCCAGGCACCAAAACCAGGGTATTTTTAGGCCACCATTCTATCCTTTTTTCCCTCCCTAATAAGCTTGTTCCTTTGAACCCCGAAAGGGGGGAAAACATTTATTTAAGGAACAATAAAAATTAAATAGCACCCCGGGTTTATTTCTTGCAACCTACAGAAAATTACATGAAAGGGAAGCAATAAATGTACCTCGAACGTTAGATATATCTTTGAAAGTCATATAATTAAAAATGTTTTGCAACACTTTTGCAGGTAAAATATGTAAATTCGCAATATCCTTTGTTCCATGCACGCTTGTTGAAGTCTCTTGAGACATTATTTCGTCGTTATTTGACTTGAAAGCGCCATTTAACGTGTCACTCAATTACAGAGCAATTTAGTAGCTAAATATAATAACTGCATACAGCTTTCTGCAGAATAAATAAATATTCAAACATGTGTAACCAGAATTTCTACAATTCCTTTCAATAATAACCTATCACAACTTTCTGAAAATTGTTGCAAAGAAACTGTCGTTTATTTTATCGGCTGTCGACATATTTCATGTTTCAATTTTTTGAATACTGTATTTTTAATTTTATTATATGATAAGCGACTCGTTACTTTGTGGTATCGTAAAATTTGCCTGTACCTGTATAGAAAAAATGATAAAATGTGTTATTTCTTAGTTTTCTCAACACACAGCTAATATTCCAGAACGAAATTCTGGAATATTAATAATATCATTAAAATTGATTAATTAAATATTGACTGTCGTGGAAAAAGCCAATTAAATTCGTCAAGATTCTTTCAAGGAAAAAAATATTTACTAGCGACTGTTAATAAAGCAAATATCGATGTCTGCTCAATTGAAGTTTGCATGATTATTAAGTATTTGTTTTTTAATTACAGATTGTCCGGGATGCAGAAACTTTATCGGCTCGTATGAACCATAGAGGTGCATGTGCATGCGACAACGATACTGGTGACGGTGCAGGTGTACTTTGCGCTATTCCACATGATTATTATGCTCAAGAAATTCGGTAAGAATCTTCAATTGAATGTTGCCATTCAAATTTGGAATTTTTTGCTGGAGTATGCTGTTGAAAGTATTAAAATTTTCTCTTCGCTCCAAAATTCCATATTCGAGCTGCAGATGCTGATTCACTTGGAAAAAATAGTAAAGAAAATCTCGCCATATTTTGTAATTTCATAAAATACTGCAGTGGCTGGTAAAATTGCACATTTTATATCTAAAAAATTAGGGACTAACAAAATGGAATATTTTTTTACATCATAATGGAGTGGAAATGGAATTTCTCCAAAGATTGTTCAATTTGTCATAACTCCTTTTGATAACCTTGCAGATTTATTATGTTACAACATGGAAACTTTCGAAACTCGATGGAGATGTGCTATAAGATTAGATTAATATTGCATTTTCACACGAATCGACTTACGACTTTTAATGCATATTCTATGTATTTTGAAATTTGTAGCAAACACAGATAAGAAAATTTGGTAACCGTGTTCAATTTTAGTAAAAAAATTCTTTATCTTCGTTTCGTTAAATTTAATTGTGAAACGCAATATTTATATTCTCCATGATATAAAACCAAAGACATACAGGTACTTCAACAAAAATAGAAAATTAATTAATAAAGCTTTTCTCTCCTTCATAATTTGTTTTAAATGTGGGGTATTAGAATAGTCGGAATTGCAATTTTCAAACCTTTAATTTTAGAATTAAAATTTTATACTTTGTGTAATCCCATAAATTTCACTTTCTCGAATCTACATTCTTTCGACAACAAAATTAAAGATTGCAAAGGAGAACTTATTTTTACTCGCAGTTGTTTACTCGGTTTTTATGGAGTAACAATCACTACAACTTACAAAACTTTGGTTCTATTATGAGCTTATCAGTTTTTTTTAATAAAGATTCTTTTCTAGAAAAAAAAAAGAAACTAGATTCATTAAGTGACCGATTTGGATGTTTGCCCTGCTCTGCATGTAATCAAAAATTCTAAAAATAAAACCGCGATAGTTTTGTAAAGTCTCCAAAGAGAGATAACCAGAAATGCGTGTCTCGCGACCAACTCGAAGAGTAAGAAATTAATTGGGAGCGATGTTATCTCAAAATTGTGGATCTTTTGATCCCCCTTCGTTTCAATTTTCAATTTTCATTTTTCAATTTTCTAATAAAGTTTAGAATTTTCTAAACGAAGTTGCATAGAAAAGGAATTGAAAATAAAACAAAATTCTTATTTGCCAGAAAACCGACACGGAATCTCAAGGAAAAATGAATTGTTATTTATTAAATTTCTTCAATTAAATTATAAACAACGCAGTCCAGTTCCCTAGAATTTCGATAACATTTGTTTAATATTTTTCTACGTCGCAGAACTTTCCCCAGACGATAAATAAAGGAACTCTAAACCCTACAAAATATTGATATAGAAAAGAATAAAAATATTTCTCGCCGAGGCTTGTTTGGCAGATATTGTCGAAGAGAAAAAAATAAACAACCAAATGAAATAAATAAGATTCATTGTGCAAGTTGCACGTTGTAATGCGAATATTAACAAGTGATAACGTTGTCGGTCTAATTCAAGAACGTCGTTTTGCTGGGGGTCTTTGATAAGTCTATCAATTGTATACCGAGTCGTCTGCTAGCGGGAAGAATTTCTTTATATAATACTTCCATTGAAATGAGTCTGAGTTTTCTCAATAAGATATCAGAACTTTGATAAAAGTATGATGTGTACGTAGTTCTTCCCCGAAGTGCAAACACACGTGGAAATATCTCTTCAAGGACCATTGTAACTCTTTTCCTCAAACAAACCTCATAAAAGAGGACGGGGCAGAGGGGGAAAAAGAATAAAAAAATAATACATTATTCCTTTTATTGTTACAGCGAGCAACAGAACATTGAATTGCCAGAATTTGGACGTTATGCAACTGGAATTCTTTTCCTCGATAAAAATACCCATACTGAGACTGAAGCTGCTTTTGAAAAATTAGCCAAGGAGTGCAATTTACGAGTACGTATTACGTCTGCAATAAATTCTCGTCCGAAAGTGTTTTCACTTTTTTTACTTTTCTTTTACGGTATTTCACGAGTTTATGCACCTTTTCTTGCAGGTCATTTGCTGGCGCGATGTACCCACGGATAACAGTCACATTGGTCAGGTGGCAAAGAAATGCGAGCCTTACATGCGCCAAGTATTCGTTACGGGAGATCAAGAAGTTGACATTTTAAAGCGCCAGGTAATAAATAAAAGCATAATTGTTTTTCCCTTACCGAGAAAAGAAATCACCTAAAAAACTGAAAATGTATATTATACCTTGCAATTTTCTTAATTGCACCAATTTAAAATTTTCCAAACAAAAAAAATTAAGAAAACCGGTTAAGTAATTATTACCAACTCGAGGAATCCAGTAAAAAAAAATTCAGAAGATATACATAATTTTCACTGCAAATATTTTGACGAAGAGTACGTCATCCATACCCACTCTGCTTGTGAATCCTAAATTTAGCTTCAAGCATCTTGCCAAGAAATTTCAAATTCATAATAAAATCCTGTATTTTTCTTATTAAATCTGAGCGAAACTCGAGATCAAATTTTTCGTGCATCGCTTCTGTTCGCGGTTTTAATACGAAATTAATCTGAAGTTGAGGATCTCATCCCAACATATCTTTTCTATCAGATTGCCGACATCAGAAGTTACTGAAAATAAACGTAGTTATCTATTCTAATTAAGTCTAGACTAAAGTCACTTGGCATTGACCATCTTTGCCAATTCGTTAAAATAGAATCCTTTTGCTTTACACGCGAACAATCCGCTCTTTCCTCGTGCTTTGTTTATTTTTCCCTTCCTTACAAGCCTCATTAATTTCCTGGAATATAAATCACATTTAGAATGAAACCAGACTTATGCAGATTTTTAATGCAAGCAACGAGAATTTATTTATTCTCAGATATTTCATTTCGGCAATTAATTTCGCGTAAAAGATTTATGGAAAGAAAGAGCAACCATTGAGGAAAGAAAACAATTATCATTGGTTTTTAGGGATTTTTAGGTTTTATTATTATATAGCAAAGAATTTCGATAAGCTCATCCTTTTGTAGTATAAAAAATAAGCTCCCATCTAATGTCCATCGGGTGGAAATTTAATAAGTTACTCGTGATTAAAGTTCACGACAAAGAATATTATGAAACTACTTTTTATAAGTAAAGAGATATGGAAGTCTGCAATTTATTATGTTATAAAATGTTAATTTAAAGATGCTATAATTAAGTTACTAGAAAAACAGAAGGGAACAAACAAAGGGCTCTTATAAAAATATTCATATTTTTTACAGCTTAATTATCAACCTGCTCGAAGCCAGTGTTTCATTTTTCCTACCATCCCAGCTCGTAAAATTTAATAGGATGGAAGCTTATAGCATATTTTTTACCTTTCAGGTTTTCATACTCCGTAAGAGATCATCTCATACTATAACGAAACCAGGCTTGAGATACTATATTTGTTCGTTGTCTCTGAAAACTGTGGTTTACAAAGGACAACTAACAGCTGATCAATTATGGCTCTACTTTCTGGATTTGAAGGTATCGAATCACTTTTTAATTTTAATTAAATTAAATCGAAAGTGCATTGAGAAATTTATATATTTTTTTTAACCTTTGGTATAATTTATAAAAAGTATTTCCTTAAATTAAAAAATTTATTTGTAATTTTTTTTACTGCTTCTAGTCTCCGAGATTCGAGACTTACCTAACATTGGTCCACACACGCTTCTCTACCAACACTTTCCCAAGTTGGGAAAGGGCACATCCTCTGAGGTAAAATATTTTATGGCATTTATTGTTAATTAAAAAATGTTTGAACAATAGGGTTTTTCTGCCCTTTGGAATCCAACTTGTTCGCCATTAAAATTATAAATGAAGGGAGAATTGTTTTATATAATAAAATCATTTTTGTGCGACAGATTACTCGCTCACAATGGCGAGATCAATACCCTCCGAGGAAATGTAAACTTCATGAAGGCCCGAGAAGGTGTGATGAGCAGCGATATTTACGGAGAAGAACTCAAAAACCTGTATCCAGTTGTGGAACCCAATTTGTCAGATTCGGGAGCTGCAGATTGCGTGCTCGAATTCTTGGTGATGGCTGGACAACGTTCCCTCCCTGAGGTGAGATTCGCTCTACTTTCATCAATTTTACCCAAATTTCATTTTTGGCTAAGAAAAAAGTGGACAAATTGATTCGAAAACTCTGTTTTTCCACAAAACCATAATTCATACTTCAAAATTGAATATTGATTGTTTAGAATTTCTATCTTTCCTTAACCCTGTAGATATTTTGTGTTAAAAAATATATTTTTCAATTTAATTTGCAAAAAAATATAATTTTTAGTTTTGAAATTTTAATTTTGGTTAGTATTCAAACAAAGAAAAATCATACCATAATTCTGCTTTAATTCTATGAAAAAAATAACGAATATTAAAATAAATAATTCATAAAACAATTTCTAGGCTGTGATGACAATGGTACCAGAAGCATGGCAAAACGACATAACAATGGCAACTGAAAAGCGAGACTTTTATCACTGGGCAGCGTGCGCTATGGAGCCGTGGGATGGCCCTGCTCTATTGACGTTCACCGATGGACGCTACGTCGGTGCAATCCTAGACAGGTAGACCATTTATTGCATAGTTTTCGAAGGACAAGAACAGGAATCTGTAATGAAACTTTTATATTTTACAAACAGTTTCTATACATTTATATATATATATATACAACCTTGTACTAAAACACAGATAAAAAGTCCCGTGGAAAAATATTGCAAGAAATGCGACATGTTTGATCATATCACGAAAGCAAAAACCGTAAAAATCTTGTGTATTGTGATACGTGGAAAGGAAGAGGACTTTAGAAAAAAAATAATCTGGGAGCACCCCAGTACATTCGTTCTCTTCCTGAGACTTTATGAACACGACGGGGGACTACCTTGAGTGTACCACAGATAAATCCATAATACTTTACAAGATTTTTCCGGAGGATTCATCCCAAAAAGTGGTGTTTCAACAATTGAAAATTTATGTTCAGAGTAAATGAGAGAAAATGATAAGATGGTTTTTCAAAATAGAGGGTAAGCGAATACTAATGAAAAAAAATAAAAGAAATATCTTCTATCTTGACGTTTCTCTCTGCGTCCTTCGATATCTTTAATTCGACTCAATGCTTCGATTTAATTACAAAATATTAGACGACCATCGCATTTGTTTATTCTTGCAAGGAAAGAATGGAAGATAGAAAATCGTGGGAGAGAGAAAGAACCGCGTGTTAAGGAAAAAAATAGAGAGTTTAAGAATAAGAAAGAATGAAAATAAAAAGGTAATTAACATAAAAAAAAAAGAAAAAGGGGATAGGCAGAGAGTAGAAATGTGAATGCCGGGCAGGAAAGCGGGCAATCGAACGAACAACAATTAGTCAATCTGCAGTTAAATTATCGTGGTTTCAAAGGTGGTAATACAAAAGACTTTTTTGAATTTTTGTTTGGCAGAAATGGCCTGCGCCCGTCGCGTTTCTACGTCACTAAGGATAACATGATGGTGATGGCGTCCGAAGTGGGCGTCTATGACACTCCACCCAGCAATGTAGTCCTGAAGGTAAACCGAACGGAAATTACGACGAGAAACAGAGAACCGAAAAACGAGCGAATTATTTTGGGGAACCCGTCGAGTCCAATATCTACCTACTCTTCCACAGGATTTATTCGTTTCATTTAACAACAGATCCATCCCTATATTATATCTCTATATACTCTCGAGAAATGGTCGAGGTATAAAGAATTTCAGATTTAGGAGGAACAAAGCTCAGGAACGTTCGGTTCAAGTCCCTTTTCCTGGCGAGAGGGAAGACGAAGTGAAGTTCAACCGCGATGTTTAAGAGGAGGCACACCGATACCAACAGTTTCTTACCCCCTTTTTTTAGTTTATATACGCATATTTTTTCATTGTTATTTGTTCAGCATTAACATAGTTTCTTTTTTTATGTGAGGGAAGCGGATGTTGATATATATACGTACTTTGATTTCATTTAATAACTTTTCATGATTCTCGCAGAGCCGTTGTCACTGTTTGAATAATGTTCATATTTTCAGGACAGTCTTTCCAAAATGAAAAATACAGCTTTTGTTGTCGTTATTTCGTTCACTCAAATGTTATTCAAGCACTGATAATTACAGAGTACAAAGGCTTCGCACGAATCTCAAGAAGGTGTTCTCAGTTTCGTGTTTCTAGCGACCAGTAATTAATGTTATCAAATTCAGCGTGATTCGCTGGTATTCTGTTCTTGCGGTAAAATAGAAACTCTGCATTTGAAATTTTGATAAATCGAGGATGAAGAGTATTGAAATATAAAAGCTGAACATTGGTATTAATATATTAAAATATAGTAAAAGAGCTAATTCTGAATTGTTTTTTTTTATTTTACGAGTAAAGACAGAATACCATTCATTAATAATTGATGAACATATCGGAAGTATTTTTCTTCATTTTTTGAGCAATTCTAGATTCTCTAGAGAGTCTTCGTCACACTTATTAGATGAATCATAATTGATGTATATTTTTCTTTATTATTTTCTTCAATCATGTTCATGTTATGAATGATTATAATTTGTGATTTAGGGACTGGGTTTGTATAGAGCTGTAGGACCATCCATCCAGTGCTGTCATTAAATGAATGTTTCGAACAAACCGTAGTCCAATGAATATCCACAATCAAGCAAATATTTTATTTTATTTTCAGAGCCGCTTGAAACCCGGAAGAATGCTTCTTGTTGATACGGAAGAGAAACAGATTATACAAGACGTTGAGCTCAAACTCAAAATCGCAAGAAGTAGACCTCACTCGAAATGGTTGAAAGAACAGGTAATTATCAAGCTTCGTTACCGAAACAACGTCAGAAAGAAATGCATATGGATTTAACGTAAATTGCTGAATTTCGAAGAAAAACAAAGTTCAACTCAAATGTTTGCTTTAACAACAATCGTCCGTTTGTGTAATTTCATCCCTTACATTTCCAAAGTAATCTAATAGTATTGCAGTTACTATTCATTAGCCCTTGGAGGACGAATTTCATTTCATCGAAAATCCTTTTTCCTCCTTTCGTTACTACAAACAAATCCACGAAAGGAATTTTGAAATTTAAATTAAACTATTGACAATATTTCGTCCTGAAAGGGTTAAAAGAAACAATCCAAATGCTGTTCATTTAGTAACATATTAAAGGGTTCGCTACACGTGGGAGATTTTAGAAGTTCTGAATTAAATAAAAATTAAATTCTTTCTAAATTATTTTCAGAATGAT
Organism: Gasteruption jaculator; assembly: GCA_949825005.1. NCBI lineage: Eukaryota > Metazoa > Arthropoda > Insecta > Hymenoptera > Gasteruptiidae > Gasteruption > Gasteruption jaculator. Next base: position 9,088,644 of record OX463770.1, read on the forward strand.
ATTACTAATAATGAATAATTATATTATGGTATTAATTATTATTTAAAATTTATGAAAAAACAAGATATATAATTATTTTTATCATAAAAATGTTTCTTGCCATAAAACAATTTTTTAACTGAAATATTTTAGTAAAATCTCCAACGCGTATCTGACTTCCCTGCAGGGAATCTGGATTCCTATAAAAATGAAGTGCTCAAAATAATGTTTCTTTTTTCAATTCTGTAAAGAAAAATTGGTATCGAAAGATATTCCATTAAAGGAACATCATTTTTAATACATCACTCCTACGGGAATTCCATTCCCTTAAATTAAAAAAAAAACATGAATATTAATTTTATGTAAAAGGAATATTTTCATTGTGTGTCTTTATTTGTTATCCAAAACAATAATCTTGTGGGTAACAATGTAATGGAACTTGAATTGAAAATTGCCTTTAACAGAACAAACAACATATCTAAACATTGAAACAACAAAACTGTTTATCATGTGATCATCAGGCAATGCGCTAATTCGAAAAAACAATTTTTTTTTGCAATTTTCCTCATGAATGCTGACAACATTGGTGTTAATGTGCAGATGGTGAGTCGTCAAATCCCCTATAAAAGAAAAAAATATTTGTGTGATTTCTTTTCGTATATCGTATTACCTTTTTTCTCAAAATTTCAATGTATACCTCTATCCGTAAGTTGTAGTAAAACGTTGTCGTTTGTCAGCTCTGCAACTTCTCTGTTTTGTTTTGTGTTATATTTTACTAATTTTTATACGTATTAACACCTACTATTTTTTTTTCTCTTTTATTTTGTATCCACCTTCTAGAGAACAATTTCGTAGATGCCTTCAGAAAAACCAGTTTCTGTATAATGGTTATTTAACAATTAAGATGACACTAATTATCGTATCGGGTGATTTTTCGAAGATATTACAAAAAAATGGGACGAAATTTTTCATTTTTTTTATTGTTCGAATATTTCCAGGAAACCAAGAATTCATTAAAAATGAACAACCTTCAAAAAATTCATAAGAAAAATAAAATTTGCTTAAATTCTGTAACAGCAAAATAAAAAACATGAAAAATATTCTCTTACTTTGTCGATAATTGACCGGAGAATCAACTGACAAATCTGCTGGTTTCTGTGTTACGTTTTAAGTCGATGTGAAATCTCGTGTTCCTTAAATATTTTTCTTCCCAAATGATTAGAAAACAACTGGTGAAGTTTACCATTTTCGCCCTCTCCAATTCCAACTGTGGTTTTCAATTTACTTGAAGTTGAAATATTTAAAGAAAAAAAGATTCACGTGATCTCACATATCCTTAAACAACTCTTCAGCAATTTCTGGGACACTGGGAATATTCTTCAGCCTTCGATTGAATCCTTTTTTAAAACTTTGGACATTTTTCACATTTTTTTATCTTCTCACACTTCTTTCGTTTTCATGAAAAGTAGCTTTTGGAAGAAACTTGACTAAAAGTAATGTAATTTTATGGCATAAAATACAAAATTCCTACTCTACATTTTAATACAATTTAATTCTAAAAGAAATAAAAAGAAACTTTTGTAAATGTAAATAGTAATAAATTTTTTGTTAAAATTAAAATGCACAATACTCTTTTGGTCAAGTTGACTCCAAGAGGATCATGAAAATTTTCAAAAATCTACAATATCACATAGCAATATTTTTTTTCTCATTTGGCACTATTATGTAATCTGTATTCTATATTGCACAGGATTTTTTTTTCATTTTGGGGATTTCGGAATGGTTCCTTCTGAAATAAAAATCAAATGTGATAACAGCAATTTCTTATGAATTCAGATAACTATGGATGAGATGCGTGCAGCTCACGTCGCGAATGGTGGAGGTCTGGAGATATTCCAAAATGGAACGAACAACGAGGGGATGAAGAATGGAACAACGGATATCAATCGTGTCTCCGCTGTGAACCGCGTTTGGGGTGGTGATAAAAGGCTCTCCTTATATGCGTACACCCTCGAGACCATCAATCTGCTACTGTTACCTATGATTCAAACCAAGTGCGTTTCAAAATATTTTTTTACCCAGAAAATCAAAAAAGCTAACGACAATTTTCGAAATCAACTTAAGACATAATTTAAATATGAATATCAAATAATAATTTCAAAGTTTATAAAACTATGATTTACTTTCCGTGAAAAATTTTTTAAATGTTGAGAAAATTAAGTCCAATGTACGATTTATAGAATTCAGTCTATTCTTCAGTGTACAAATTATTCAAATGATTATACAAACGGATCCAATTAATGAAAAAAAAATGATTCTCTGTTTTTTATGATGCAAATCTTAAAATTCCAATTTTTTATATTTACCAGTATAATTTGTATTGTACAAATATGAATGTTTTGTCACGCAGGAAAGAGGCTTTGGGTTCAATGGGTAACGATGCTCCACTCGCTTGTCTATCCGAATTCCAACCATTAGTGTATGAGTACTTTAAACAACTTTTCGCTCAGGTAAAATAAACAATTCAGATAATTGAAAGTAATTTAATAAATAATAAACGACGTCGTCAAAAATTAGAAAAAATATTGAAAGTTGAAAAAATCAAATCAAATTATAATTTACTTTATCTCTCGAACAACATTATTTTTAGCAATATCATTTTCTCTTGAGATAAATAATTTTAAAAAACCACTTTTAGGTAACAAATCCACCGATAGATCCATTCAGGGAGAAGATTGTAATGTCAATGCTTTGTCCAATTGGTCCAGAAAGTAATATTCTTGAACCTAATGAATTACAAGTACATCGATTATTTTTACCACAACCAATATTGTCTCTTAGTGATCTTGAAGTTCTTAAACAAACAAAACACCGCGGTTGGAGAACAAAAGTTATAGACATTACTTATCCCGTGGAAGACGGTCCGCAAGGATTGCTAAAAACTCTTGATCGGGTGAACGATGAAGCCAATGCTGCAGCTAGAGAAGGCTATCAATTGATTGTCTTATCCGACAGACAAGGAGGTTCTGAAAGGTGAGAAAAATTCAATTTCAAAAACCTTCACCGACTATGACGTGAAAATATTTCTCATTATTTAGATTGCAACGGAAAACAAATTAATTGAAGGTGGAATGAAATTTTCGAAATTCTGAAATATTGTATGTAACTGAGAAACGATTGTTCTACTTTTTAATCTCTTTTTTTTGTTCTAATATTTTTTTTCAGAGTTCCTGTAAGTACACTGCTTGCATTGGGAGCAGTGCATCACCACTTAATCGAAGAACGTCAAAGGATGAAAGTTGGTCTTATTTTGGAAACAGCCGAAGCTCGAGAAGTTCACCACATCTGTGTTTTACTTGGATACGGAGCTGACGCTATTTGCCCTTACCTTGTTTTTGAAATGGCGAGAAACTTAAGAGACGATGGCGTTTTTGACGAGAGCTTTACCGATGAGCTCATGTTTAAAGTAAGCTCTTTCTTCACCAAAACTAGAAATTTGATGTTCTATTACTTAAAAAAAATTTGAATGAGTATTAATCGAATATTAAAAATGTTCCAAAAAAATTAACTCTCATATTTAAATTAATTTGATATATATTTTTTTTAGAACTATTCCGAAGCTATGGAACGTGGAATAGCCAAAGTCATGGCTAAGATGGGTATTTCAACACTGCAATCTTACAAGGGAGCTCAAATTTTCGAAGCCGTCGGATTAGCCGATGAAGTTGTTGATAAATGCTTCAAAGTAAGTGCCAAAAAAAAACATTTGAATTTACATTTATGATTTTTTCATGAAAATACTGGTAACTAACTGTACATGATTAAAACAAGGATCCAATTAATGATTAGTTCATGATTCCAAATTCCAAATGAGGATCCACCAGTATAATCCAAACATTTTTTGTAATACGCCAAATGTATATATTCAAGAAAACGAACATTTCTGTATTCAGGGTACGCAATCTCGAATCGGTGGTGTGACATTTGATATTCTCGGCAAGGAGGCCTTCGAAAGACATCGATTGACCTATTGGGAAAAACCTATGGATATGTTGGTTATCCGTAATCCTGGAATTTTCCACTGGAGGGCTGGTGGAGAAAAACATATTAATGATCCTGCCAGTATCGCCAGTTTGCAGGTAAAAAGATCCAAAATCTCTGACTCCATATTTTTTCCTTTTGAAAAAGAACTTCGTATCAAAATTTAATCTGATACGATAAATTGGTATTTTGTGATTTCAGATTTTTAATAGTTTATTATTTAAAGCTAGAAAATTAAAAACATGAAAATTGGAAATGAAGTTGGCGTTCAAAGGAAACAATTCATATTTCTGTTGCAGGACTACGTGGAATCCAAAGGCAGCAGTGCTTATGAGAATTACCGCAAAACCACAATGGATGTAGTTCAATCTTGTACTCTCCGTGGTCAACTCGCATTGAAAAAATCAAGTAACCCTGTCCCGATATCTGAGGTTGAATCAGCTTCAGAGATTGTCAAGCGATTTGTTACTGGTGCTATGAGTTTCGGTAGTATTTCCCTGGAAGCTCATTCTACTTTAGCCATTGCTATGAATAGAATCGGTGGCAAATCCAATACTGGGGAAGGTGGTGAAAATGCTGACAGGTACCGAGAATTTATTACCCCTTCCTCTGGAAATCTTATTCTAATTCAAAATCGTTAAACATTTATGAAAGAATTGCCCAAAAATTTTATTTATTAAATTTCGGAATAGAAATCTGCAATCTATTGATGTTTATCAAATTTTCCATTTCAGATACCTTAATCAAGACCCGGAATTTAACAAACGATCCGCTATTAAGCAAGTAGCCAGTGGTAGATTCGGTGTGACTGCCAGTTATTTGGCAAATGCTGATGATTTGCAAATTAAAATGGCACAAGGTGCTAAACCAGGAGAAGGTGGAGAACTTCCGGGTTATAAGGTAATTCAATCCAAATCTTGTAACCTCTCTCCAGCTTGGAAAGGAGATAATCACCACTGTCGTAAATGTTTATAAATAAACAAAATTTGTCATGTATAAAAATTATTGTTGATTAGGTTACAGCTGATATTGCAAGCACCAGGCATTCGGTACCAGGCGTAGGACTAATTTCTCCTCCACCTCATCACGACATTTACTCCATTGAAGATCTTGCAGAGTTAATTTACGATTTAAAGTGTGCGAATCCAAATGCACGAATTTCTGTTAAATTGGTGTCTGAAGTTGGCGTCGGAGTTGTCGCAGCAGGTGTTGCAAAGGTATATTTTATAGTACATAAACATCCCAGGCGCAATCATGATAATTTGGTAAATGATTTCTCAGCTTTTTTGGCGTGTTCTCAATTTTCAAGAATGACAGTGGCAGTAATGACAGAAACATACCTTTGGACATAGTTTTAAATTTATGTCCCAAATAATTTGTAAAGGCGTTCAGCCAAAATCAATTTGTAATTTTATTTGTCATTTTTAATTTGATTTATTTTTATTGACAACACTTTTTCATGTACAATTTTTCTTTCCTTTTGTTGACAAACCCTCACAGTTTTCAATAAACTTCTTTTTAGAGTGAAAATGTATTAGGCTGTTCCATAAGTTTCTTTGCGCCACGCCGTGTATGTTCTCATTCTGGAAAAAAACAAACTTATGGGACAGCCTAATAATTTTTAGTAAATATCATTGATTCAAATAAAAAATGTTAAAAAAATAATGAAACCCTGAATTTTCATTGTTTGAACAGGGAAAAGCTGAACACGTTGTGATTTCCGGTCACGATGGCGGTACCGGTGCGAGTAGCTGGACTGGTATCAAATCCGCAGGTCTTCCATGGGAATTAGGTGTAGCTGAAACTCATCAAGTTTTGACATTAAATAATCTTCGTTCGCGAATGGTAGTTCAAGCTGATGGACAAATGCGTACAGGTTTTGATATTGTAGTAGCAGCATTATTAGGTGCTGATGAATTCGGTTTCAGTACGGCACCGCTCATCGCTATGGGATGTACCATGATGCGAAAATGTCACTTGAACACGTGTCCAGTTGGTATTGCAACGCAGGATCCAGTTTTAAGAAAGAAGTTTGCTGGGAAACCGGAACACGTCATCAATTTCTTCTTTGCATTAGCTGAGGAGGTAATTTAAAAAAATAATAATAATTGGGTTTATCGATTTATCGGAAGAATTCAATTTACGTTATTCAATTCGCAGTGTTTAAAGTTATTTTTTATTTTTGAATATTCTTTAAAATTACAATTTTCTATAATATGGGAAATAAATAAAAAATTTCCTTTTATTTCACAGACGCTTTAGTATTTTAAGAACATGTTCTTTCAATTTTAGGTTCGTTCTCACATGGCAAGTTTGGGTATCCGTAAATTCCAAGACTTAATAGGACGAACAGATCTTTTGAAAGTTCGCGACGACCTGTCACTGGAAAAAGCTAAAACACTCAATCTCTCCAACATTTTGAGATACGCCTTAGACTTACGTCCAGGTGTTAACATTAAAGGAGGATCCGTCAAGCAAGATTTCCAACTGGAAAATCGTTTGGACAATGAACTGATTAAACAGGCTGAGCCTGTACTTAATGGAAAACAGAAGAGTGTCGATATCTCTGTCGATATCAACAATGAATGCAGAGCATTTGGAAGTACTTTAAGCTACCATATTGCCAAGTAAATAATTTCTATTAATTATATTAACCTTCGAATAGCGCACGAACATTTCGAAAATTTGCAGGAAAATTCTTCTATCAAAGAATATTGAAAAAAAACTGTATATTATAATATTTAAAAAATTTCCTGTCACTTAAGAAATATTTCTGGAATATTCCTTTGGAAATCTATTATAATATCATTCTGGAATGTAGTAAAAATGTAAAAAGTCTTGAAATATTAGAATTGTTCCTGTAATATTTTTAAAATCAAGTATATCGTTTACAAAAAATAACACATCACTAATTCTCATTTTTCGCTTTCTTTTTTCACGCAGAAAATTCGGAGAAGCTGGATTACCAGAGCGTAGCATCAATATCAATGCCAAAGGATCTGCTGGGCAGAGTTTCTGCGCTTTCCTTCCTAAAGGTGTGCATGTAACATTGGAAGGTGACGCTAATGATTATGTTGGCAAAGTAAGTATCTGTTGAAAACTTTTATTTGTATATTATTGATCTGTAAAATTTTGTCATATCTTAATGTTTCATAATAAATTTTTCAATTTTTAAATATATACAATATTATACACGGTCTTCTTAATTGCAGGGTCTTTGCGGTGGAGAAATCGTGATATATCCACCAAAGGAATCGGAATTCCTGTCAGAAGGGAACGTTATCGTCGGTAACGTTTGCCTGTATGGTGCAACGAGCGGCAAAGCCTATTTCAGAGGCATCGCTGCCGAGCGATTCAGCGTAAGAAATAGTGGAGCCGTAGTTGTAGTGGAAGGTGTCGGAGATCATGGCTGTGAATATATGACTGGAGGTTGTGCTGTGATTCTTGGACTTACCGGCAGAAATTTTGCTGCCGGTATGTCCGGCGGTATTGCTTATGTTTTAGATGTCGATGGATCTTTTAAGAGGTTCGTGCAAATTTTTGTGTTATCGAATTTTCGAATTGTACCGACTAACATTGTTGATTTTTTAAAAGATTTGTTTAGTACAATTTTCGACTGATAGATATTTTTTATACAGAATGTCAAGAAAGGAATATTCTTAATCTTGAGCGAACTTAAAAGAAATCTTTTTTCTTCTCCTTGGCAGTAAATGCAATCCTGAAACGGTGGAACTGTTGCCACTCAATGTACAGGAAGACATTGAATACGTGAAAGAACTTTTAGAGGAATTCGTCGAAAAGACTGGATCTCTTATAGCGCAAGATTTGTTGATGGTTTGGCCGGAGCCGACCAACCGCATTTTTAAAGTATTCCCGTACGAATATCAACGAGCGTTGAAGCAGTTGAAAGAACAGAAAGAATCTCAGCCGATTCTTAATGGAAACTCAAAAACTGCTGAAAATCAAGTTAAAGACATTGAAGATTCTGTGGCAGATGCGGAAATGGAACAACGCAAGCTCGATAAAATTAGGTATTTATTAAATAATATTAAAATTTCCTGAAGTATAATTATTAGTTCTTAGGTATTAATAATTTTGGCTTATAAATTTTATCGTTACATTAAAAATAAATACAATAAATTAAGGTCTTGTTACAAGGAATATTTTTATATTTTTTATATTTCGATGAACGAAAATATTTTTGTTCGTATTTATCGACCTATAAATTGGATTTTCTTCGTTAGCAATATAATTTATTAAACCGTTATTCTCTTATTCTGTGTTTTAGAGGATTTATGAAGTACAAGAGAGAGACGAGTGCTTATAGACCCGTTGAGAAAAGGGTGGATGATTGGGATGAGATTTACAATTTCCAAGGTGTTCGAAAAGGATTGCGAACGCAAGCTGCCCGATGCATGGAATGCGGGGTTCCATTTTGTCAGAGCAGCCACGGCTGTCCACTTGGAAATATCATTCCGAAATGGAACGATCTTGTGTTCCATTCAAACTGGAAGGAAGCTTTGAACCAACTGTTACAAACTAACAATTTCCCAGGTAAATAAATACTTTTATTGGTTTTCTCATAATTGATTGACATTCAAACTCCGGGTAAAAATGCTGGAAAAAATATTGTAGCTCAAACTTTAACAGAATCAATTCTTTTTCCACAGAATTCACTGGAAGGGTTTGTCCAGCTCCTTGCGAGGGTGCATGTGTTCTTGGAATTTCGGAACCGGCTGTGACGATCAAAAATATCGAATGCGCTATTATAGATCACGCTTTCGAGCAAGGCTGGATCACTCCGAACCCACCGAAAATCCGCACAGGTCGTACCGTCGCGGTGGTGGGTTCTGGACCTGCTGGATTGGCAGCGGCTCATCAGCTGAACAAAGCTGGACACACAGTTACAGTATTCGAAAGGAACGACCGTGTCGGCGGACTTCTACAATACGGCATTCCAACGATGAAATTGTCCAAACAGGTGGTGCAAAGGAGAGTTTCCTTGCTGGCTGCTGAAGGAATCACGTTCAAAACTGGCGTCGATGTCGGCAAAACTATCAGTCCTAAGGTATTTAATTTCCTTCTTTCTTTTTTTTTTTATTAACATTTTTTAAGTCAACGTGGTGCCACCGGACGGCATAGTGTTAAATATGAGACCAATAACAAAAGGCAGGTTTCGGGAAAGAAAATCGACAATTTATTTTTTACGTTAATTCGAAAATCCACGGAAAAATTTGCAGTGAACCTGTTGAAAATAATTAGTTTCTTTCGTTGAAATTTTCTTTATTTAGATTGTTAATTTAAATATAAAAAAAGATGAGGGGTAATAATTAAAAAAAATATGTTAAAAATTGCAGGAATTGAAGGAACAATTCGATGCCGTTCTACTCTGCACGGGGGCAACTTGGCCACGAGATTTACCCATTCCTGGCAGACAACTCGAAGGAATTCACTTCGCCGTTAGCTTCCTGGAGCATTGGCAAAAGAAACAAATGGGTAATAACACTCCTCTGGATATGAGGCTACTAGCGGAAAACAAGGACGTTATTATCATTGGAGGAGGCGACACTGGTTGTGATTGCATTGCTACTTCTTTGAGACAGGTACCATTTTGACATGCAATTTTATACAAAATCCGCGGTCTAAAATTCCAATTAACAATTGAAATTACATATTGTTATTTATTTATATGGAACTTGAATTTGTTGTCTCCAAATTTTGAAATTTCTTTCGAATAGTTGTAGTATGTATTAAAACAGTATTAAATATTTTCAATAACATGGTATTTGTAAAAATGGTTGATATAAAATAATTCCAATTTTATTTTCTAGGGTGCCAAAACGATAACAACGTTTGAAATATTGCCAGAACCTCCGGTTAAAAGGGGGAAGGACAATCCTTGGCCGCAATTTCCCCGTGTTTTCAAAGTAGACTACGGCCATGAAGAAGTTCAACTGAAGTTTGGGCGAGATCCACGTCAATTCAGCACCCTCAGCAAGGTAGATTCTTATTTTTATGGAAATGTGGAATTTGAAATTCAAATTCTTATAGAAATTTGAAATTCCCAACTTTTTTATTTTTTTCAATTGTTTAAATACTATTACCTTCCATGACGATAAATACCCCATTTCCTCTTTTTTTAGGAATTCTTAGATGACGGTAAAGGCCACGTGAGCGGTATTAAGACGGTTACCGTGGAGTGGACTAAAGACGATGCTGGTCGTTGGAAAATGGACGAAGTGCCTGGATCTGAAAAAGTTAGTATTTAAAATTCAACGTTAAATTTCACTAAATTTTTTTTCACGTCACACAGTTGAAAAAAAATATTTTTCTTCATTTTACTTAACTTGTCTATATTTTTCAGGTTTACAAGTGTGACTTGGTCCTGCTTGCAATGGGTTTCTTGGGACCCGAGAAATACATTGCCACGGAATTGGAAACCAAAATGGATGGCCGTGGGAATTATGAAACTCCAGTTGGAAGATATTCTACCAGTTTACCTGGAATTTACGCGGCTGGAGGTAAATTAAAAATTCGAATGATGTTGTATCAGAATCGTTCGTGTAAAGAAAAAAAAACGTTTCCTTTCCATCCCTTTCAAAAATAAAAATTAAGAAAATCTCAAAAAATAACAATAAAACAGGGACACGTTTTAAAAATTTCCTTTTGATTTTCAGATTGTAGGCGAGGACAGTCTCTCGTTGTTTGGGCAATTACCGAGGGAAGGCAAGCTGCACGCGAAATAGATCTGGCATTTATGGGGCAAACGGGACTTCCAGGTCCTGGTGGTGTCATTCGAGGAGTAGCGGCTTAAACACTAACATTTACAACTTATCACTATAATCCTGGTTATCGAGACTCTTTTCCTCTAATTATCTAATCAACATCGAATTCTAATCTAAAAGGACGAAAAAGAAAGAGGAGGAAAAAATGAGGGGAAGAAAGAGCAACAACAAATCGTTGGAATTTTAATGGAGTTACTTATCTACTACTTTCCTCATTTTTTTAATTTTGGAGAAACGGCGAATTAGGAAGGTCCGAGATCAATGTTTGCCGAAGCAATTGATTTTCGATTGGTTATCGAACAGATTCGAAAATCGGAAAATAAAATATTTCTATGATACTTTCTTTTTTTAGAAATACAGATCCGATCTCTGATAATAATTTTCGGGATACTCGTTTTTAATGATGATTTACAATAACTGTTCTCTTTACTATGCGTAGTTAGTTGCAGTTGCTCATTCAGAAGAAATTCGCTAAGAGTAGTGTGAAAAAAGTTCATCGCGAGATGGCATTTGTTCTTCGTATATTCATTCATCATCTTTTCATTATTCCATTTAGGGAAACAAAGGAACAAAGGAAGTAGAAGTTTACGTTTACAGGAATATTCGAAATATGTGTTAAACTTACAGTCGATTTTAGTTAACTAAGCAGTTGTAATTCAATTTACGCATACGATTGAATTTTAAACCGTTTAATGCGATGAAACGAACTGTTCTCGAGGAAAAAGGAGAAGCATTTGGTGAAAAAGATAAGATTTTGAGAAATTCAATACTCTGTTCAAACGAAAAGTTAAAAATCAAATTCGAGGAAATAATGCTCGAGAAAATAAATTCTCGAATTTTAGTTGTGATTCCGTTATAATTCAAGCCATTTTTCCGGGGTGCCTTTTTCTTTATAAATTACGTGCACGCTTTGAACTTTCGCTCGTTTTAGGCTCGAATTTTGAATAATTTTCTAAGTTAATGAGAAATTCAGAAAAGAAAAATCAAAAATATTCCCGAAGCAAAATCAGTCTTTATCGTTTTTTATTACAAATAATTATAATTGGAAGGAAATTAAAAAGGAAAATAATATTTGATTTCAGTTATTTAAAAAAAAGAAATGGAGAAAAATAAAGGCTTGTTTTGGAGACGTATTCCTTTTTGATATTGTTTCGTCGGGAAATTTTCTGAAATTCTGAAACCTCGAATTTTTTTAAACACAAATTTGCAAATCAAAATATCAGTATTTCCGCGAAAGTTGCGGGAGTTGACAAGCCTCTATTTGATTTTTAGCTTGACGAAGTTGTGTAGCCTTATGTAACCCTATTTTATTAATTAAGAGCACGAGTATCTTTTTCATGATGAAAAAGAAAAAAAAATATTTTTTAAGTCTCTAAAATAGTATTCCGTAGTGAGAAACAAAAATTCTCTTATATTAAGATGAGATACTTTTTTTGTTCATATTTTTTGTAACTCTTCTAGCTTTTACGAAGTATATTTAGTATACATATTATTGTAATACCAATTTGAAGGATTTTAAAGATTAGAATGATATTTATTTATGATGAAATACAAAAAAAAGAAGAAAAGATGGTGTATCAAACGATACACATACATATACAAATTTATATTTGCAGCCATGCGTATTTCGAAACAACGTTCGATTTTAGTTGGTAGATCTTATTAATTAAATTGTAAGATTTTGTCATCTCGTACTTCATTGTATATCTCGATGATTACGACGTACTACTGAGACAATAAAATTATATTGAATGTTCAAGAAATTATCTTCGCCCGGTCATCAGCATCCTCTTTCCCAACTTCTCAATCCTTGGAAACAAAACAAAATATTGTTTTATCATTTATCGGCGAAGAAAATCTGTACCACTTGTTTTAAAATTGTATTTATAAAAAAAACAGTAAACAAAAATATGCCAGTATAAAAAAATTAATTTATTATGTAATTGTTTCTCTACTACTCTTAAATGTTTTCTAGAAAGTAATGAAAAATTATCTGAATTCTTTTCGATTGACAGTTTAATAGTATATAATATATTCGTCGTTGATAAGGTAAATTTACACCATTTTAATTATTTTACAAGTATTATATTTGTTCCTTTTGGATGTGTAAGAAAAATTTTCTGGACTAATTCTAGCAAACGTGATAGTATAAAACAAAGTATCTATTCTATTTTTCTTTATAACATTTTTATTTTATTTTAAAAAAATTGTATTTATTTATTATTTTTTACTTCATCCAGCACTAGATTATGAAAATAAAAAAATTAGTGATTTCGAATTTTTTAAACGCAAAAATACACAGGTGATTCTATTTTTTAAAAAATATCAGTGACCTTGATAAAAATAACCTTGGACCAAAAACAATTTTCTTGCATCAAATGTGGCTTCGGATACTTTTTTCTTTTATAAACAATATCGCATCTTCAAAACTCGATTCGTTTCAAAATTCTTTTTAGCAAAGGCACACTTTATTTTCTTTACCCTCCGCCGGCATAACGGGTCGATCAGTCCCTTGCGAAAATTAGCACAGTGCCTTCAGCGACCCCTCATGCTATCCATGTTAGTCATTTACTAGGGTAAGTAAGAGAGCTACTGAAATTCTGCTGTCTACGTATTTGTTAATGAAACAAAACTTTTCTTAATAACCAGAAAGAAAATTGGAACTCCAAAATGGAGGAAAGGTCGGATCAAGGACAATTGCGATACTCTTTACACGACCTTGCAGCTGCATGTTACGACGAAGAATCCGATGGCGAAAACGATACATGTGACACCGAGGAGCATGGCCTCTTCGCAGAAGATGCATCCGAGGACTCGGATTTCGAAATTGGAGATAAACATATCTTGGAAGAAGCAGAAATGAAAGAAGAAGAGGAAGAAGAAGATAAAGATGAAGTTGAAGATGAAGATGGAAGGTCAAGCCGGCACCATGGTACCATTAAATGCCGAAATAATTTCCTTTGGAGTGCAAACCCAGTCGGTATACACTTAACATATTTTTTATATTTTCCACTTACACTACCTACAAAATTAATTAGTTACCAATGCATGTATATTTGTTACGCAGCAACTATCGAGCACATCGTCTGCAAATACAGGTAAAACCCAAGACTCCGATCCCCCAATTACCTATTCTCCATCAGCCAAAGAAGAAGCGAAGACCGTGAAGACACCCATGGAAGCGTGGTCTCTACTTTTCACCGAGGAAATGCTCCAGAGCATTATACTCTACACGAATGCAGAAATGGAACGGCAACGAAAGAGCTTCTCCGACCAAATCTACTATCGGGACACGAATTTATGCGAACTCAGAGCCTTCCTGGGTCTCCTGTACCTTGGAGGCCTGGAAAAACACAACCATCGGAACACGGACGAACTATGGAACCCCTTTTGCTCTGGCTGCAGCATCTACAGGTGCGTGATGAGCGAGCACAGGTTTCGCTTCTTCCTGACCTGCCTGCGTTTCGACGACAGACTCACTCGGAAGGAACGAATGCAACGGCATCCACTGGCTCCCATAAAGAACCTTTGGGAGGAATTCATCGGCAACTGCTCGAAATACTACTCTCCTTCGACGAACTGCACGGTCGACGTGCAGTTGCTGGGCTTTCGGGGACATTTCAAGGCACGGGTCTACGTCGCCAGCAAACCGGAGAAGTATGGGATAAAGATCGTCTCCTGCAACGACGCGGAGACATCTTATATGACGAATGCCGAAATTTATGTAGGCAATCCGACGAATCAGGACGATTTACCAGCTTATTATGCGACGAAGTTGACAAAGCCGATTTGGAACACCCACCGAGTCGTAACCTGCGACAAGTGGTTCGTGTCTTTGGATCTAGCGAAGAGGATGAAAGAGGAATATTCTCTGAGAATGGTCGGTACGATTAAGAAGAATGCACCAGAAGTGCCAAAGCATTTGACGAAAACCGCATCCCCTGGTACCACTCGATACGCTTTCGCAGAGGGTATGACATTGCTGGGATATTCCGCTAGAAGGAACAAGGTGATTCTGCTGCTGTCGAGCCTCCACGAGAGTCCTCGAATGGACCAGGAAAATGGAAAACCAGAAATTATTAGTTTCTACAATAAAACCAGGGCCGGAACCGAGAGGTTCGAGCAAACTTGCAGAAACTACACGACCAGTAGAATGACGAGACGATGGTCCATGAGGATATTTTATGGAATGCTGGACCAGGCGAGCGTGAATGCCAATATTCTCTTTAATATGGGGGCAGGAAACAAGATTCTGTCGCGTCGTTTCTTTCTGCAACAGTTGGTCTCCGCGATGATAAAACCGTTTTTGGCAGTTCGACTGCAAATGACGAACCTCAGGAGCAACATCAGGTACACGATCAGAGAGATACTGGATGTCCAGCCGCAGTCAACTGGAAATCGCAGCGATAAGTTGCAGAAGAGGAAGAGATGTTCGATGTGCCCATCGCAGATCGATAGGAAAACGCTCTATTGCTGTGCGGAATGCAAAGCTGCTGTCTGCGAAGAACATCGAACGCATTATTGCAAGAGATGTGCCATGTGAAATATCCAACTCCTTTTGCAATAAAAATAAAAGTTCGAAAGGATATCGCAAAGAGTCGAAGTTTCTTTAACGAACACCCAATTCCTAATTAAGAAAAATGTTAATTTGTTGTTTTGAGGAAATATTAATTTATGGTTTCAAGAAAAGTTTGTTTCTAAAAAATAATGTAAAATTATTCAACAAAATAATAAAATAATTTATATAGAATTTTCCAACAGCTGTAATATCTATAGCAATGATTGTTGACATATTTGTAATTGATTATTAGTACTAAATTTTATCGTAACCCTACAAATTAAAAAATTATCTATGGAACAATCTAAAGAATCAAAATATTGGGAAATTTCTAGAATTTTTGAGAATATTGTAGAATCTTCAAGAACTCGGTAGAATATTCTGCTAGGTTATAGACTCTTCTTGAATATTCTACAAACGTCTAGCAGCGACAGGATTATTCTACAAAACTCTAGAATTTTCCA
The DNA here is from genome assembly GCA_949825005.1 of Gasteruption jaculator. Classification (NCBI taxonomy): domain Eukaryota; kingdom Metazoa; phylum Arthropoda; class Insecta; order Hymenoptera; family Gasteruptiidae; genus Gasteruption; species Gasteruption jaculator. The sequence continues at coordinate 9,104,471 of OX463770.1, forward strand.
TAGAATTCTAGTTCCCTTCAATGTTCAGCAGAGTTCTAGATTTCGGTCCAATGTTCTATGGAACTCTAGAATCCTGTAGAAAATTCAACTTCGTAAATTATCTGAGCAGTATCTAAAATTTTTTAGAATATTCCACAGAATTCTAGAGTTTCCTGAAATGTTCAGCAGAATTCTAGAATCCTATCCAACATTCTAGGGAATTCTAGAATTTTGTAGAATAAAAAATCTGTAAATCATTGAGCAAAGTTCGAAAAATTTCTAGAATATTCTACAGACTTCTAGAATTCCCTGGAAACTTCGACGCAATTCTAGAATTGGCTGGAATATTCGGTAGAATTCTACAATTGTGTCGAATATTCCAGAGAAATCTAGAATTCCGTAGAATATTCTAGAAAGTTCTAGAACTCGCTGGAACGTTTTAGAGATTTCTCAAGTTGAGCCAAAATCGAATTTCTTTCTGATTTTCATATCCGTTGATGTTTTGAACATTATTATGTGCGAATGCGTGCGTATCCGCAGTTATTTACTTGGCACGAAACAGAAATAAATGTAGCAAACGATAACTTATTAACAAGTTACTCGTGAAATTCGTTTATAAAACGTTCTCGAGTAAAAGCGCTCGCCAATAATTTATACCGAGCCTTGACATAAATTAAATAATTTTAAACTACAAAGAAGAAAAATAATTGCGGGTATATGCATGTCACGCCATCGGTATATTTAGGAAAGAAATATTTTTTTTTGGTTATGACCTATCCCAATATAATTGAAAGCCAGAATAATTCATATTTTCTGATCTAATTCCGAATCAATCGAAACGAAATATTGAAAATACGACGCGATACGATACATGTAAATAATTGTATAACGTATCTTATTCTGAATCTAGGCTAGGGATTTAAAAATATTTTGGCAAGCGTTCATCGCGATGCTTCTCGAATCTTCCAGGTGGAGCTACACGACCGACCCCGTACTGTTGAACATCAATAACGGTCGTTGTTCCATATATACTGTATATATACATGCGCGTCCAAATAAAAAGGATGTATGTGCAACAAAGAATCATCTAGAGTATCAACGTTTACAAACGTTGTGAAGAAAGTAGGATTATTAGAATTTCTAATTTAATACCACCTAAATCCTAAAGATCATGTAATTCTAATTGTCTAAAAGTATTTAAAGCCGCAAATGTTTGTCCTGTTTTTCAGCATAATATTTAAAAAATAGGAAAGGATGAGGATTTCTAGAACTATTTTGATTATTTCTAGAACAATCTAGAATTCACCAAAATACTCGTAAACTTCAAAATATCAATTCCTAAATTACTTCAACAATTTGTTGGATAAAAAAAATATATATACATTTATTCTCGTGTTATTGGAGTGTCTATACTTATAAATATTCTATAAAAAAAAAGAAAGAAAATTCTAGAATTTTCTAGAAATTTTTGAAATTCCGTCGAACCTTCTAGAGAATTTTTAGAAGCGTTTTGTACCTAACATCTTCCAGATTACTAACGATTCTTCTAGAAACTTTTTCGAGGTCTTAAAATTTTAGTTTCAATTCTTTGACTACGATTATCGAATCGTTTCGTTAAAATAAATACAATTTTAAATATAACAGTATCTTCTTGGCGAAGATACGTATACAATCTCTATACAATGTTTTGCTTTGTAAGGAAGGGCAGTACATATAATATACAAATGTGTAAGTGTATATATGTATGTATTTATATGTGGGTATGACATCTCCAGAAACTTCTGGTACCGCCCAGAAACGTCCGAAAACGTTACAAATACGTTGTCCGACGATCAATGTAAACATAAGAAATTCGAAAAGTCAACGTCTGTAAATCAAATAAACTCGAACAAGTATCTAATTTAATTACAAGGAATTTAACGTTTCATTCCAAAACTCAAAAATTACAATTAAAAAATATGTTTTTTTATCACGAGGTAATTATCCAAAGACGGGTTACTGCACTCAACTTTGTCATACTTTGATTATTCTCCAAGTGAATAAAATAAACACGGGAATATATATTTTTAATAAATAATCTATATATTTCTATTTAAAATATATATATTTTCAAAATAATAAAATTCTAAACTTGGCATTAGATTCTCAAAATCTAAAAATCCCACTGAAAAATAACTTTCCAATATTACAACAATTATTCCAGGACGAATTATTATCTGCATAAAACTCCATCCCGTATAGGAAAGTTCCTGCGACGTAACTTCTTAAAAGGATGCGAATTTCGCAGCACGAATCAGTGCTAGAACGCACGTAGTCCTCCGTTGTTTACAATATACATGTATACATATATCTATGTACTGACATCTCTACTACTCGTTCGCGAACCTTCGGGAACCCAAATAATTTTCCTATTTTTCCACTCAAAATGCTCTTGTTTACCGAAGAATAACCCCCATTCTTAAATTTTTTCATTCCAAATTTACCTGCACTGGAAATTAAAAACTCCCTAAACCTGAAAAATCCTTCCAAAATTGAAAAAATACTTCATCGCGTAGCAAACGTTCAAGAAACGTTCGACCGTTACCTAGAATCTTCGCTCCCCTACTTCAGCGGTATCTAGATGCGGCGGTAGAGGGGGCAGAGGCGCTCGCGGCTGGATATATAAGGCCGGCGGATCCCACAGACCGGCAGTATTACATGAAACACGAAACGAATTATACAAGCGAACGAACGAGTTACGAAGCGAAACAACACAACAACAAAATGGTTGCAATCGGTATTGACTTGGGAACCACTTACTCCTGCGTGGGTGTGTGGCAGCAAGGAAAAGTGGAGATCATCGCCAACGACCAGGGCAACAGAACAACGCCCAGTTATGTCGCCTTCACCGACACGGAACGGCTCATCGGCGATGCGGCGAAGAACCAAGTGGCCATGAACCCCGCCAACACGGTGTTCGACGCCAAGAGGTTGATCGGCCGCAAATTCGACGACCCCAAGATCCAGAGTGACATGAAGCACTGGCCCTTCCGGGTCGTGAGCGAGAGTGGCAAACCGAAGATCCAGGTGGAGTTCCGCGGCGAAGTGAAGAGGTTCTCTCCGGAGGAGATCAGCTCCATGGTGCTGACGAAGATGAAGGAAACAGCGGAGGCATATTTGGGGCAGAAAGTCAGGGACGCCGTCATCACAGTCCCGGCCTACTTCAACGACTCCCAGCGTCAGGCCACCAAAGACGCGGGAGCCATCGCCGGTTTGAACGTGCTCAGGATCATCAACGAGCCCACCGCGGCGGCGTTGGCCTACGGCCTCGACAAGAACCTCAAAGGTGAAAAGAACATCCTAATATTCGACCTTGGCGGTGGCACCTTCGACGTGTCGGTTCTCACCATCGACGAGGGATCCCTCTTCGAGGTCAAATCCACCGCCGGGGATACGCACCTGGGAGGCGAGGACTTCGATTCGAGGCTGGTGGATCATCTCTGCAAGGAGTTCGAGCGGAAGTACAGGAAGAACCTGAAGACCAACCCCAGGGCACTGAGACGTCTGAGAACCGCAGCGGAAAGGGCGAAACGCACACTGTCTTCCAGCACCGAGGCCACGATCGAGATCGACGCCCTCTTCGAAGGCATCGACTTCTACACGAGGGTCTCGAGGGCGCGTTTCGAGGAGCTCTGCGCGGATCTGTTCCGGGCCACCTTGGAACCCGTGGAGAAGGCTTTGACCGATGCCAAATTGGACAAACGCTCCATTGACGAAATCGTCCTCGTCGGTGGCTCCACCAGGATCCCGAAGATCCAGAACATGCTCCAGAACTTCTTCTGCGGCAAACAGCTGAACCTGTCCATCAATCCCGACGAAGCGGTGGCCTACGGGGCGGCGGTGCAGGCGGCCATTCTCACCGGAGAGGGCCAGACCAGCTCGGCGCTGCAAGACGTGCTCCTGGTGGACGTGGCGCCACTGTCGCTCGGCATCGAAACAGCCGGCGGCGTAATGACCAACATCATCGAGCGCAACGCCAGGATTCCGTGCAAGCAGAGCCAGACCTTCACCACCTACGCCGATAACCAACCGGGCGTTACCATCCAGGTGTACGAAGGCGAGAGGGCCATGACCAAGGACAACAACCTCCTTGGAAGGTTCGAGCTGAGCGGAATCGCGCCCGCTCCCAGAGGAGTGCCGAAGATCGACGTCACCTTCGACATGGATGCCAACGGAATCCTGCACGTTACCGCCAAGGACACGGCCAGCGGCAGAAGCAACAACATCAGGATCACCAACGACAAGGGTAGATTGAGCAAGGAGGAGATAGAGAAGATGCTGGCCGATGCCGAGCGGTACCGCGATCAAGATCGGGAGCAACGGGAGAAGGTCGCCGCCAGAAACGAGATCGAGAGTTACGTCTTCAGTGTGAAACAAGCTGTCAACGACCCTGGAGTATCATCGAAGCTGTCGGAATCGGACAAGAGGAAAGTGAACGACATCTGCGAGGACACCATCCGCTGGCTGGATAACAACACCCTGGCCGAGAAGGACGAGTACAAACATAAGCTCGAGGAGGTCCAACGCGAGTGCGCTCCGATCATGACGAAGATCCATCAAGGCGGAGCCGCAGGTGCCGCAGGACCTCAGGATTGCGGTGGACAGTTCCGACAGGGAGGAGACCAACATTACTCCGGACCCACTGTGGAGGAAGTGGACTAAACGAATTTGTAGTTCAGTAAATTTCTGAAGTTTTTTTTAACTCTTTCGGTCACCAGCTTTTTATTTTGATAATTCTCTTCATCTTTTCTGTACACAAATTTCCAAATTTTAATTGTATATCCAATTTGTAATTTTTAGATCCAAAATTTTCTATTCATATCTCCCTTTTGATCGATCTTAACCGAAAGAGTTAAAAAGATTGACGAATCGACTTTCTTCGAAATTGGGACGGAAGTGGTTCTTTTCTTGATTTGAAATTTTACAGATGGTCCATCTTGGGCACATTCTGTGGAGTTTTGAGTTGAATGGTGAATCTTGCTTCCAGCGACAAATTTGAAGAAACCGATTATTGGTAAATAATGTAAGGCAAGAAGGAGGAGGAAAAGGAGGGGAGTTGGTTTCTTTCTAAGTTGAAGTAGAAATGTAATAAAAGTAACTCATTTTAACTTCGAAAGGAAGAGTTACGTTTTATTAATTTTTCTCTTTGAATTAGAAGGGAACCAATTCCGAAGCAGCTTTTAATACCAAAACAGAAGGTGAATCGGGTTCTTCGAAGTTGTTTCGAAAGAGTTGGGAATTTAATTTGAGATTTTTTGGATAAAATAATGAATTGAATTCCCAATTTGGTCGAGGGAACATCGAAGGGTCTGGTTTGCAAAACCTATTTTTTGTACAACTACATTCCCAAGACTGATATTTATAAGATCTGACGTTGTTTCGATAAAAACGAATTAAGACTTTATTTAACATTTTTCGTTCTTTTTAGATGTATAGGAAGATTTTTTTTTGTAAAGTCTTGGGCGATATGTCTTCTAATCATGTTATCATCTAATAATTGAATATTTTTAAGACGTTTCAGGAAAATAGTGAAAAACTGTTTCCCAATTCTTTTAAAATATTTTTTTCAAAATTTTTTCAAAATTTTATTTTTGCACTATTTCAAAAAAAGTTTCTTTTTCTTAAAATTCAAAACTTTTTGGTATCAATTCCTTTTGTTTCAATTAAAATTCAATGTAACAATGTCATTTCAAGTTTTTCACTAGTTTTTGAGCATTATATGAATTACAGTGAGATTCTGTTGATTGGAAATTGATTGTAATTCATATATTAAAAATATACAATTATTAGATGAATTTATTTTAAGATGTGTGGGTCAATATTTTGTGATCGGTTGGTTTATTCTTCTGTAAATATAGCTAGCAGTTTTCTGTAACAATCATGATTGTAACATATGACTTCTGGATTTAATTACGGAGAAATTCATTGACTGGTCTTACTGTGATAAAAAATAAAATAAATCTTCCTTTTTTTTTATACAACACAAATATATGTATTCTTATTTCCAATTTCCTTACCCCCTTAGAATTTAAGATTTCGTAGATGGTGTCATTTTTTTATGGTTTCTTTTTACTCTAATATTTCTTTTTACTAAAAATTAGGACCTAGAAAAGTGGAATAAACTTAGAATATAGAAACTTGAAATCTAAATTTTGAAATCTTGTAAAATAAAGGGACAGAAATTGTTAGAAAAACAAACTAAAGCCGCTTTATATTTACCTATTAGGTATAAAGGAAAATTTTAAAATCGATTGAAAATTGATACTTTTGAAACGGTCCCTTTATTTTGCACTTTTACTATAAAGAAAAAAGTTCATGCGGAAATTACAAATTCTAACGTAAGTAAACTCCAAAATTTTAATAATTGAAAACCAAATAATTTTGAAATTACATAATTAGAAAATGGACGTAATTTTAAAAGAATCAAGCAAAAAATATGAGGTTTTTTTCGAAAATAGTAAATTCCAATTCTCAAATAAATAATAGAAAACAACGAATCGAAAGTTACTAAAAAAAGTTGAAGAAAATTATTTTGAACTAATTTAAAAAGTTGTTAATTTTGTATTACGAAAACCTAACAGAGTTTATATATTTTCTCAATTCAATAGAAACTGTTTCGATTTTCCAGAACGTTTTGTTGTTTGAAAGAAAAAAACTTTAAAGTGAGATCTGAAGAAAATAAAAACTTTTTCGCTGAAATTTAAACAAAAAGGTGGCAGAAGAAGAAAGGGAATTCCACTACACGATTGTTTGTATCATAGCTTGTTTTTTTTATTTGATAGTATACACAATGATTTTTAAATTTCTCGCACCTTTTCCTAATCGGATGTTTAAACATAAGAGCGAAAGGATAAAAAGAAAACGACAAATACGAAAAAACGATTACACATTATAATTTCATTCTCTTTTTTCTTTTTGTAATCGGATATTTTTCATTTCCGTACGCTTTTTGGACGACTGCCATTTTTTTTTCTTCATATAATTCATCATCAAATTTGTATTTCTCACCACCGCCATCATGCTCATCATCATAATCATCCCCTTAACGTACCCTTCATTCTATTTATAATATTATCATTATATAACATGCAAAACTTTGCAAACTAGAGAAGTTAATATTCCTAATGATTAGTAAAACCTACAAGTAACTTTTTTTGTTGTATTCACACGGTTTTTATCTGCTGCTTGTATTTTTCTGTTAGCCCATTAACATCGCAAACACATCAGTGACAATTAGTATATAATAATATCGTTAATAACTTATCTATATAGAGCTTTATGTTGTTAAGTAAACATTCGAATTACAAAAAGGAAACTTTTCACTAAAATCCATTTGTACATATACAAAATTTATATTTATATGTATAAATATGTGAAGTAATATGTATAGAATTGTTGCTTTTGAGAACATCACTTCAGAATTTCATATTTTTCTTTTGAAGAACACGTAACATCAAGATAAAAGGTAAATTATAAAAGAAAAGTGTTTGTAATGAGCGTAAACTTCGACCTGGAAATTCATTTTACCTGCAGTGCATTATACATTCTTTAAAGAATGCAATAAGTAATCATTTACTTTTTTTTTAATGAAGCTGAAGATTGAAAAGTTGATAACTTTTGCCTCTGCGTTCGAAAATTAGGATGATTCAATATTAATATAATTTTTATTTCCAAAACCCTCCCACCGTTTTTGTTTGGTTGATTAGAATTTGAAAGATAAGAACCCTCAAGGGGAATAATTATTATAAGTAATCTTTTTAATTGAATATCAGCATATCAAAAGAAAAAAAGTATTTTGAGTAACTGCCAATTTTTAGATGCAATTTTAAGGACCAAAATTTTGTTTTAACATACGAACATTCAATGTTATTGGAAAATAAGTTCCAAAATTGAAAGATTTTAAAATATTTTACTACATTTATTGGAAACTTTTCTACTAAATTGTTGTTTTCATGAAACAAATTGGTGTTTTCGTTAAAATTAAACAAAAGAATTGTTTAACTTGAAATTTGTCACTATTTTCATAAAAAAGGAACAGAAATCTTTAAGCAAAATCTTAAATATATTTTTCAACATAAGTCAATTGCAATTTCCAAAATTTTTTCAAATACTTGCGCTTTACAACTTGTAACTAACAAATACTCCAATACCGATTGTTATATAATTAAATAGAGAAGGTTAAATATTTATTATTATTAGAAACGTCGAAAAAAACTCTTTAGAAGTATTAAAAATATTTTGAAAAGATTGTTAAGAAGAGTTTCAACAAATTTAGCAGATACGAAAATTAAAAATTTTCTTAAATTACTTCAGTGAATAGAAAATATAATATTTTTTTAAACTTAAGTATTTTCACCAAATCTCTTATGAGATTTCAAAAAAAGTAGAAATAAAAAGTCAAAATCTAACTGGTTTTCAGTCTGACATAGCAGAATAAGTATCTCTCAAACTTCTGGAATTTTTATCAGTACTTTTTAAAAAAATTATTGGTAATAATTCCAAAATATTGTTAAATAACTATCACGAGATTTAAATATTCGCCTCTAATACTCCACGTGTTATTTTAAACCTACTTACTGTGTGAATCTCGAAATATCGCCCGAAAATAATTGAAAAAATTCAACTTAGGTTTTGAAAAAGTAGGCAAAAAATCATAATTGATCATCCTCAATTTCTCATAGGAGAGAAACAAATGCCAAACATTTTTCCACACTAGATTTATTTTCCCACTAATTGGGTATATTTTAAAAAATTCCAAGATTGGGTGCTTATCAATTTCTCTAAAAAATCTCTCTAAAAAACCAAAGCAGTTTTGTTTTCAGTTCTCTCAAAAATCAGTTTCAATCTTCAGCTCCAAAACATAAGATCCAAGAAAAGTAAACAAAAATATCTCTTCAACTGTTTGATTAACAAATCGTCCTAAATTATACATCTACTTGAAAGGGAAATCATCGAGAAATCGGAAATTTCAACGTAGGTACAGAAAACTAAAGTGAAAATCAGAAGAGTTTTCTGATTCGCAAAGGAAAGAAACAAGTGGATAAATGAAAGGGAACAACAAAGTGCACAGATATAGAAATAGATGAAGAGAGAAGAGAAAGAGAAAGAGAGAGAAAAGTACACTAAGCAGAGTAGTAGTGATAATAATAAATTGTCATTTACTTAACAACATGAAGCAATTCGTATTTCTTTATTTTAGCCATTTATTTTTTTCCTTCAATTTCATTCATTTTTTTTCTCTATGAATTATTTATTTACAACCAGTTATATCATCGTCTCTTCCTATTATACTTATCAATCTATAATCATTGTATAATCGTTAGTTTGATGGTAATTAATAATAATAATAATAATAATAATAATAATAATAATAATAATAATATTTTCGCTAAAAACTCATGTGTGCCATTGGAGATTGCCATTTTGGATGTGCGCGCCCGTGGGAACTTATATAAAAAATTACTTTGCATTTTCTTTTTAAACTGATTTTCCTTATCTCTTTTGTCTTCATATTATTTTTCTCCTTTATGGTTTCTCTTTTTTATTTCTTCCTTTTTTACTTTTGATACAGCAGAGAGTGATTTTGGTGTTACTTATCATTACGAATGATTTCAATATTATTACGTAATAATAATAATAATAATGAATGAATGAATGAAAAATCATCGTCATTATTATCAATAATAGTACATTGTCTTTACCACTAATTTCTTAATTCTGAGATCTAGTAGGTTACACAATCGTCTATCGGCCTCCCTTAAATAATATTACAAATCCTTATCACATACAGAAAGAAAGGGTGGTGTTGCGTGATTCTTTTATCATTCCTCGACCGACTCCTAACCTCCATCGTTCGTTCGTTCCTTTCTTCGTCGTCGTCGTCGTCGTCCTTATCTCTCTCTATGGTCTCTCGCCCTTTCCCCGATTTGTCCCTTATCTTTGTAATTCTTGAACGTAATAACGAGTTATGTATGTATGTGTGTGTATGTAGTAATATATAACATTCGATTCTCCTTGCGAATTATTTTACACTGTGATCATGAAATCCCAATGTCTCAATTCATATCATTATACCTCTTCATTAATTGTCAATCCTTATCCTCTTCGTGCTTCGCCCTTTCCATCTTCTCCTCCTTCGTCCCTATTCTTCCTCTTTCTTCTCTTGCGTTTCTTCCTTTTCTTCGCCTTTTTTCTTACCTCTCTTCCTTTATCATTACATAATTATTTACTTACTATTTTCATCTGTTTCAATAATATTAATTCATATTCTTTTTATACATAGATATATTTATCTGTTTTTTTTGTAATCTGTATTCGGCATTTTTTTATCCATTTACTTAATTAGTATATTTTATTTTATATCGTTTCGCTTCTTTTCTTTTTTTTTTCTTTTCTCACCCAAAACTCAAAAATCACTGCCAATTACTTCATTCGTCATTCCATTCTTTTTTTTTCTTTTTATGTACACATTTATAAATCATGTATTTTACAATTGTAACTCCCACAACTCCCTTTTCACACACTTTTTCTATTATCCCGAAGAAGAGCAAATGTTGTTTTTCTTGAATCTTCTTTCCTTCCCACGCATTCATTCATTCATTCATTCATTCATTCATTTATTTATTTATTCATTCATTCATTCGCAGCTTTACCCACTTCAACGATTTTTTTATTATTCAACCACGACTCTGAAGATTTATGCATCTTTCATTAATCTAAGTATTTCTTTCCCGTCAACAATTGGAGCTATCTGAAAAAATACGTGTCAGCATATGGGGACCCATACTGTACCTCGATGGTCTTATATGGGGCCCAAAGTCTGAGTAAGAGGTTTTCAATTATTTCAATTCCAGCGACTTTTATTCTAACATTCGGTACAAAAAATTTCCCTGTGTGTTTTGTGTACAAAATATTATTTATATTTTATTTCTGTATTTCTTTGGAATTCATTAAAATTCGTTTTTTCGTAATTGTGAATTATAAATATTAAATGTTTATACTTGGTTCATAAATTAATCATAGAAATATACAAATCTTGTTAAATAATTTTTACAATTTATTTTTCGTACTTGATTTAATTTCAAACCGAATTCAATAAAACAATTTTAAAATCCTATTTCGAAAACCCCATAAGAAATAATTCAATAATAATGAAAACTATGCACAATACATAGTAAAAGCAATTTTAATGAATTTGTTTTCTATTAAATCGACTCTTTTAGTAGTTTTTGTATGGATTCAAGAGGAAATTCTGTATAAAAACCATTAAATTCCATATTCGTGGCAGATTTTTTATGGAGTATTTTGAAATTTCCTGTACAAGACCTACATCAGATTTTTCTGTTGAAAAGTTAGTATGTGAGTAGATGGAATTGAAACAGTTAGACTAAGATACTCATTTTTTTTTCTTCACAAAAACATCTCAAAAATGCGGACAAGAATCTTCAGGTTCATTCACACGTATATGATTTTCTCAAAGGACTACTATTATTGTATTTATCTTTCGTCCTTCTTGGCAAGAGTATAATTTACACATTTTCAAGAAAGTTCGTTTTTTTTCCTTTTAGTTAAAATCAGAACAGTTGTTAATTAATTAAATAAAGATTTATTCTCTCTCTCTCCGTTTCTTATCCTTTTCTTTTTATCTTTACAGCAAATTTCACATCCACGGAAAGAGAGTGTATTTGAAAATTATACTTTTATCTACCATTTCGAAAATTCCACAGAAAGTTTCAAAAGTGGGCGCATATATTCGTAGGACTCTAAATTCTACATTTTGTAGAGTTTTTAAAATAGCCGTTTAAGTAAAACTGGAGAAATTATGGTTGTTTTTGAATAAAAGTTTACAGATCGAAGTGGAACGACTTTTTTTCCCTTTCGTATCACGAATCTCTTTATTAGTATTTTATAATACTACTACATAACAGTAAATATAATATTATATATAATATATATATTCTAGAATGTTAGATATTATATCATATATAATAGTATCTCGAATGGACGATTATAATAAATTTGCTACTTTTTATCCAAAAACAATTATAGTTTCGAATTGATATAATTGAAGAAATTGCGGATTTTGAAATTTTACAAATCGTTAATCCATTTTCGATCGCACCTTCCTCCATGTTAATAGCCAATGGATTTATTCAATAACGTTAGAAGTACCCAGAAGTCATGAATATTTTTGTTTTTAGTAAATTAGATGGTCAACTTAAAAATAATTGATGACTTATGGATACCTCTAATATGCCCAGACAAAAGTTAGTTTCGTTAAACTTTCTGCGTTGACTGCGTCTCTTATATTTACGAGTGCAAAATATTTAACGATCACTGATTACCACAAAGCCGCTCCTACGGACTCGGCATTTTCCTTCGAAATTGTGGATTTGAATAAAAGCAGTCCTGAGAAAATTCTTAAACTTTCTGACAATGTACGACGAAACAACTGTTTAAAAGACTTTTCAAATTACCAATTCATTTTTATGCCAATTTTCGAAATTGGAAGGATTAATATCCTGTTTATCTTCTTGAAAACAAAAAAAATTCATATTCATTCCAGATTACTGGAAATTCCAATTGGCGATCGTAATTTTTACATGATTTCAAATTACAAATTCATGATTACAAAATTTTAATACTTTTTTCCACACACGATCAGCAATATTCTAAAATCGAGATTTTCGTTTTTAACCGAACATTCAACAAAAGGTCGATTGGTATTTTGAATTACCATTTTTATGCAATTCTCGGAATTACAAAATAACAGTTACGACTTTCGCGGGACTTATATCCCCGATAATAAAAAATAATGATACATTATGAATATAATTTATCATTATTTTATACATTTCAATTTTCACACGATTTAAATTTTGCAATTAATTCCTACAATCGTGTTTATCATAATCATACGGAAACAATGACTGACAGTCTTGTAAAGATTTCAATTCCAAAGAGACCCCAGATATTTCTGTGCCAAAATTGCAGTCGCGCTATTGTTCCAGTAACTGGTGATAACTAAATTCTATTGATAGTTTCGAAATTGCGATTCGCAATGAAAAAGCAAATTCGAGAACCTTTTGGCGCTAAACAGTTGTCTCTTCGAATTCATACCGATCTACCCCAATCCTAAAATTTGTAACGGTATGTATATAATTAAATGAAATTTTCGGTACATGTCAATCGTTCGTTCCGTTTTTCCATTTTTTTCTTTCTTTTTCGACCTACACGCACAAGTATAAACATGAGCATTATTTCCATTCACACTTGAAACAGACACACAGCATTACGTATCCACCTAAATTACGTGGGCGTTTTTGAAACATAGTAAAACGATAAAAGAATGATACTCAACACAACCACGTAAATTTGTTGTTTTCAATCGTTTGTTTTCCTTTTTTTTCTCTCATTAAGAACCTTTCGTTTCAAAAAAAAGAAACAACACGGGAAAATGCAGTCGAATGCATTTTCAATTTCATTTTTCTTGGCCTTTCAAACGAATTTAGGCATTAATTTCGCGATTCCCATACTGTCTTCTCCAAAATATGGCAAACTGGTGAACAAAAATGAATTCGCATACGTTTAAATGTAACAACGGAAGGAAAAATATTGCTTTCCCCTTGTTTCGTATCTACTGAACTTTTTCTTTGCGTAAAATACACGTTGATCGTTTATGCTACTGTGCAAAAAATAAAACGTAGCTTTTTTTCGTCGAAATTTCAGAAGAAAACGCGAAGAAAGCAGGGCAACAATAATGAAATCGTTTCTTTTTTTTTAGTGGTTTCTATCGTGTTCCTTTTTCGTATTATTTTTGGCGCATCGCAAATTTGGAATATTGCCACGGGCAATCAATGAGAAATACGCCGAACATGAGAGTTCATTCGAAGCTCAAAATTTATTATCTTTTGCCAACTCCGATGATGATATTCGTTATTTGCTTTCGGTTGGACTTTAAGGATCCCCGATTTCCACTACAGTAATTGATCACGATGTCACTCCAATTTTTATGACACTTATGAAAACAACAAAGTAACGAGTGATTTATAAATAAGAAATATTCAACTTTTTGTACTTTTTATTATTATTTTTCTAAATATTTTATATCAATTTTTTTTGCAATTCTCTCCGTTTACCAAAATCTCTTTTGTATTTTTTTTTTGTAATTGCGAATTCCGAATATTCAATTTTCACACTTAATCCATAAATTAATCGATTAAATTAATTCTATGAAGAATTTTTTTTTACAACTTTTTGTATTTTCAAAAGTATTCTTTTAATGCGACGCGCCACACTTTTTTATTAATTTATTATTATTTTATACATAAACTGCCTTAATAGTAGGTACCAAAGAGATTAGATTAGGTACTGATGCATAACTGATTTCTAAATTAAGAGAATGCAGAATATTGGTGGTGTAGAAATGCACGAGCTTTGCTCAATCGTTCTTCTAATTCATTAATTAATACTTTTATTTGGTGTTTCTGTATTTTTTTTTTCTTTCCATACGTGAATGAGTTTTAGCAGAAATGTGAGATTCCGAATTTAGCTGTATCTCAAAAAACTGAGAATTTTTCTAAAGAAATTCTGAGGTATTTTCAAAATTCTCCTAAGCTGCTATAAATTTTCATCAGCTTATTTTCAGAATATTCAAAAATAGTATCAAATTCCACCGAGAAAATGTTTCGAAGTTTTCCCTCTTCCAAAAATATTCAGAAATTTTTCTTCCTGTAAATTAGAAAATGCAATTTTACAAGAAATATAATTTGATGCCCCTGTTTGTTAAACTTCAAAATTTACAATTCAGGAATTAAATAATTCCACTGCTGTTATGTGCAAATGTATGTTTTCGGCAATTTGAAATAAATAAATTCTTTTTTCCTTCAAATTCCGAATTTCTCGTGGAATTTTTATTTTTGCATTATTCTTTTTTATATTCTTATAAATCTATAAATTACACGGAAAAACATAAAAAAATATATATATACGCAGAAAAATATATTCCACTGGAAAATTGCATTCACCAAAATCCTACATTTGACTGTATAGCAAAATAAAATCTAACAGATTCTTAGTGGGTTTTACTGCAAAATCATAAACCTTTTAATAGAAGAATAAATTAATAGGTAAACAGTATTTCATTGTAATTGGGATTATCTGCATCCCAGTGGAAAGTGTCAGACTAGTTAAGGGCGAAGTTTTAAATATTAACAGGGCAACAAAGGAATATTCGTGAAAGCTGGCTTTCTGCTGGTAATTTCTCTACAGTTTCGACTGAATTCCTTTGAAAACAAATTTTTTTTCTTCCAATTTATTCGGAAATACATATCTCGGTGCAAAAAAAAATTTGAGTGCAAATTACCTATTCCATTACTGAAACTGCATCAAGTATATATTCTTAAAGGAAATTTCATCGTAAGTAAAGGCAAATTTCAAAACTTGTACATTTTTACGGAAGAAAAGATCGTGAAACGTAATAACTCTATTTTGCACTAACATTCTCTTAATTTATTACCTCAAGAAGAGATGAAAAGTTACGCTACTAATCACCACACCACAGATTATTCTTTTAATAATTGACGACTTTGTTTCTAGACGAATCCTTGAATAATTTTTTTTATACAATTTCTTTTTATTATTATTTAAATTTCATTCTTCGAAATATTCATTTCTCATTCTTTCTATCTTTAAACCACAATAATCCGATTATTTTTCCTTATACGACTCCGAATAAATTTCTTAAAAAGAGTCACTGAAGAACTGTTACTCCTTTCGTTTTTTTCCAACTACGCTTGAAATCTATCTATGAAAATTTCATTCTTGTCGTATTAGATATAATAATATTATATACTTCTCTTCTTATTTTTTTAACTGATTATTTTTTTTCCTCTTTCCTTTCTCTCTTTCTCACTCCCATTTATGAAACTTTCTTGCATCTTTACTTTATTCACCATCGTATCAATAAATCTATTGACTTATAAACAAGTCCCTAACTAACTTCGTGATTATTACAAATATCTTTGTATCTTGTAATCGTAAGAAGAAGACGCAAGAAAACAACAAATTAATCGAAAAATCAAATACAAAAAAAGAAAGGAAAAAAAAACGTAAGAAGTTTTCTTTTAAAATGAAAATTAGTTATAATTGTATTGTATTCTAAGAATAGTTTAGATATTATATTATATTATCGTATTTTTCAGGCAGAAACGTTCGCTGCACTTCGCTAATCCTATCTTTAACGACTTCTTCAATGACTGAATTGTGGAAAAATATAAAACTTAACTAAAATATACACGACTCTCGCTCATACTTTTTTTAACTTCATTTTCTCTGGTTTTTTTGTTGTCTTGTTTTTTTTTGTTTAAACAAACATCTCACTTCCACACTCATACACAGGTTTCTTTTCTCTTACAAGGAAAAGAAAAGCACATTTTTCCGTGATTCTTTGTAACATGCACACGAATATTTTTTTTTCAACTGCTTGCAATACGTTTGTCGTTTTTTTTGTTACTATTGTTTTCAAATTTACATAAAGTACAAACCTATGAAAACCGGAAAAAGAGTAACACAATTATTTAAATGTAGCACGTCTCTTCCAAGTATGAATATTATTATTATTATTTATGTATACCTTGTGATAAGTTTCTTCTTTTTCTTCTTCTTTCTTTTTTTATACCTTTTATATAATTAATTACAAGTCACACTAAGGTGTCCGTCGTTGATTTACACGAAGAGGGTAACTGAGAGGATACCTCCGAACGTGTGAAATTTCGTTTTTATACATAGTCTCTCCTAAATTTATTTAAGAGAAGGAAAACCATGATTTCCTTTTTTTTTGTTCCTACCCCTTCGTCCTTCATCCCTTTCTTCTTTGAAGCTCAATTTGTTTTCCAACGCAGCACCACTGTATTATTATTCAATTCACCGAATTCATTTGTTCCTGTCTTCGTCGACCCATCGAAATCAACGTCCTTATGAATTATCGACTTAAAAAAAAAATGCCATCACTCGATTACCGAATATATTAATACGCTTCTGCGGCATCGTCCAGCGGCAAACACATTCATCTTCCAAGTCCTGCCCGGTTTCAAATGGGTAATAAAGTAGTAGTTGTAGTCGTAACAGTAGAAGTATGAGCAGCGAATAGTAACATTATAAAGACTCCTCAAACGCAGCCATCAAATCACTTTGCAAGTTCATGTCAATTTGGCCCGCCATCTGAAAAGACAAATAACAAAACCCATTCGTTGCAACTTTCCCCCGTACGTAAACAAATTCATTTCATTTTCACTTGATTCTCTTTTTCCTTTTTTTCTCCCATCTGATCTTAAATTATTCCACTAGAGAGTGACGGTACAAAGAAGTTACGGCAATTCTGTTTCTGGTCAAGACGATGCTAAGGAATGAGAAATTATAGAAATTGTTTGGAAATTGAAATTAAAGGGGCTGTATTTAAAAGCTTTGCAATTAAATCAAATTTAAGGAAAGGTACTTATTTCCAGTAAACGTATTTTCTTTCCTACCGGTAATTGAATTTAATAGATTTATAATAAAATGTATAATAACATTCGTGATGGAAAAGTGTCATTGTACCTACTTATCACGATTCTGGTGAACCATTACAGTGAAGCTTGAATGGATCTTAAAAACCCAAAACTGGCTAAATTGAATAATAACTTAACTTCAATTTTCGATTGTTAATTATGTACTCCCATTTTATTACTAAAATGGTTGAAATTTCTAATTGAGTGTTTAAAACCTCCAAAAATAAAATATTCGAAACACTCAAAATTACAGACTCCCTTTTGTTCCTAATCTCAATCTTATCCTTTTTCTTCTACTGTAACTAGATCATTTGCCCAATTTCTGATAAATTATTAAATAGAAATTGAGTGGGTCACCTCAAAAACGTTGTAAGGTACAAATTGCAAATTGTTCAAAAACCCTCGATAATGAAAAAAATAACATGATGGTGCAATAATAATTGCTTAAAATAATTTGTACCTTACAACGTTTTTGAGGTGACTCATTCAATTATTAACTTAAAAGGATCAATTCAAGCTTCACCATCCTCACAGTATCTTCCTAATTTACTATAACATGAAATGAAAATTTTGAGAATCACGTCATATACCCATCTACAATTTCTACAATCTGCTTTTCGAACTCTATGGCTGATAAACATACGATAAAATATCGACATAACTATAACAATAAAAAATTTCTTTAAAATTCTCAAAAATAGTGCAAATCGCCAGACGTATTTTTTCTTTCAATTTCAAAAACAGCAAAGATGTTGATCTTCCACTTACCGCTTCTCGTCGTCGTCTCTCTTGCTCTCGTAGCCTCTGACGCTCCCTTTCGGCAGCAGCCTTATCCTGATTAGAAGAGTGACTCGGACTACTGCTATCAGTGTCCACCGTTGCCTTGACACCTTCCGTTCTCGGCGTGGAGGGCAAAACGGTTCCCGGTTGATCGGCCACATTTTTGCCGACCTTATCCAAAGCGTCGTCTTCCTCTCGTTCGCGTCTTCGTTCGTTTTCCTGTCTGAGTCTTTCGCGTTCCGCTTGTTCCTTTTGTTGCCGGCGCATCTCTTGCTGTTCCATCAAGGCCCGTTGCTGCTCGAGCACGAGGAGAGAAAATACGATAGATTAAGATAAGAAGGACCTTATCGAAGAACACAGGAAATTGCGAAACTTACTCTATCCTGCTTTTCTTTCGCTTGTTTCTTGAACGCTTGGAAGGAATCCCTGGCTGCACTCTTCATGCTGCTACCAGCTGCCGATTGAGGACTCGAAGCTTGAGCCAACGAGGACCACGATGACGCATTCTTGACGTTCTGTTCAACCGTCTGGAAGAAAAAGGAAAAATGAAATTTAAGGGTCTTTTGGTTTTTCTGGTTTATTCATCTTTTGGTAAAATTCGTAACTTTAACTTTTTTGGATAAAAAAAAGCGTGGCGGCTATCTTATTCATTTTCTTGCGAAATTATAATTTTTTTTGGGTAATCAATATAAAACCAAGTATATTATTTTAATAATATATAATCGCAATTATTTTAAAGATCACTTGAAAAATTGTTAAAGAAATTGCAAATGGATTTTGTAGCGATAAATTAAATTTTTAGTGATATTTTTTGTTACGTGAAAAATAAAATCGTAAGTGGGCAAAAAAGTATTAGATGACAACGATTTATCATAATAATAATAATAATAATAATAAATAAATGATGAAGAAAAGAAAAATATCGAAAAGAAAGTTACTAGGTCGTACCTTGGTCTTAAACGCCGAGGCGAAATTTGCTGCTGGATTTTTCGAGTCGGGTGGTGTCATCTTTTTCTCAGGCATCATTTGTTGATTCGAGTGATTACTCATTGGAGGTATGCCTAATGCACTCATTTCTGCAAAAAGAGCCCCTGCTAGAGCAACGGTAGTATAATTTTTCCATTAGTAAAAGCGTTTATTAGTGAAGCGTATAGTAGTTGTGTTAAAAGAAGCATGGTTAAACCGATTCCAGCGAACGGAAAATAGTTATACATGGAGAGAAATTTGTTGCGTTATTTTCCGAGCTTTTTAATAACATTTCATATTTTAAAGTTGCATTCCGAAAACATTTTCAGACTTTCAACAAGAAAAAAAAAAATTATTTTACAATCTTCTTCCTATAAACGCTGTATAAAATAATACATATAAAAATTGTTTCGTTTAACAAATTCTAAAAAATGTTATTATAAAAATGCAACGAATTTCTCTCCCTGTACGCCCGCAAAAGCTACCAAAAAATCCCGCGTTTCAAATAAGTGGGTTAAAAGCAATTGCAATGTTATTTTCCCAATCAAGAATAACAACAACACCCAAGTACATTATTAATAAAAAAAAAACACTCAATTAGCATTATATGTATTTTTAACGCCACTTCCCATTCGAAATCTCTCTATAAAACAGCAAATAAAATAAAAAGGGAAAAAAAGAACCAAACGAGTAAACCAGTTCCAACTTACCATCCATCGTCTTCTGCGACATTTGTTGCTGAGACATGGACAGGGGTTTCTCGTCTTTCTTTATAGGAAGCTGGGGAATCTGCATCGGCATGGAGACTATCGAGAGCGGATCATAGACCGATCCCATGCCTCCCATGTTCATCCCCATGGACAACCCGGGAATGCCGTTGTTGTTCAGCATATTCGGCGGCGAGTTGTCTCGTTTGATGTTGGAGAACCCGTTGGAATGCTGCTGAGACATCGTCATGCTGTGCGAATTCTGTATGTTCGTCAGCGGTGACGAGGTATTGATCATTCTCTCCAGTTGATTGTGCATCGACATGTGCGATGGCAATCCCTGTTGCAGATTCATGTTGATGTTCGCCATGTTGATGTTCCCCAGGTTCAAATTCGACGCCATGCTAGTGGGCATCATGTTCACGGGATTCTTCACGTCCGGCAGTAAATTGATATTGGTATTATTGCTACTACTATGCTGGGAAGTCTGTATCATCGGTATATGCGGCTCTTTCTTCATATTAGCGAGACTCTGCTCCAATGCTGATTGCGTTGTCGGCACCGATGCTGCAAAGGAAAACATTATCTTAGGCAATTGGTTTTACAACGAATCTTGTTGACCCTCTGTAGCTCGAATTTTCTTTTTGTTGCTAAATTACAAATTAAATAGCAGAAAAATATTGAGTTGGCAACTAAGTAATCGCGGATTTTGTCATTTATTTGTTTTGAAAAATCCGCAATTACTTAGACGCCAACCCACATTTATTTACAACCCACGGTCAAAGAAGGGATATGTCTAAAAGTTAATAGTAGAATTACTTTATAAACAAATTTCATCAAATTAAATATAGCATATTTTTAATTAAAAACATATTTAAAATTCAACATATTTTCTGGAATTTCAACAATTATTTGTATGGAATTTCAAAACCGAACATACATGTTAATTGCTAGGGTAAAATGACCGTAAGCTAAGGTACCTTTTTTTACCCCAGAAAACATCACATTACTGCAGTAATTTAAAAAATGTTGGGTTGGCAACTAAGTAATTGCGGATTTTCCAAAGCAAACAAATCACAAAATCCGCAATTGCTTGGTTGCCAACCCAATATAAGAAATTTTGCAGGGGTCACGCTTTACCATTCAACGCTAGATCTATCAAACAATAGTTCTAGTGTTAAACCATTTTTTTCGGTGTAGAAATGTGAACATACACACTTTTATGCGATTTGAAAGTTACCAAAGGCTACAGAGGACCAATATTTGGGCTGGATCGCCGCCTTTTTCTGATCATCCGTGAAAAAAGGAACAAATGAGAGGTGTTGAATCGCTACCTAGAGTATTATAAGGCTGCATGAGATCTGCTTGTTGATTCATCGTCGTGGCATCCGTTGCTACCGGTGTGGTGGCATTTGGGAACGAAGTCACTGCCGTTGGAGCTTGCGGTGCTTGGGATACGACTGGGGACGTTACCAGAGAATTTGGGTTGGTTGGTGTCACACTTGGCGGTGGTGTTGGAACCGACACCGAAGGAGTGGGTGGATTGGATGTTGTCGGTGGCGGTGGAGTTGGTTTCTTCACGGGAGCCGCGGTCGCCACTGCCGATGGACGCGGTGGCTGCGCCGGCATGGACGCATGGCTCGCTACGGGCAGGCCTTGCCCCGACGACACTGCAGCTACCGCGACAGGTTGTTGATTAGTACCGCCTGATGGAATCACTAATGAAAACTTATTAATTTGTTCATTCGTTTATCAATCAAATGCGTTTTTATGTTGGGGACATTTCTTATCTGGCTAGGATTTCTTTGGGGAGCGAATTTTTCGGAGATTCTAGCAGAAAATCGAGGGGTCAATCTTTTTTGTGGCTTGAATTACTCTTGCGAACAGTTTCTATGGAAACTGCAATTGCAGGACTTTTTTTGATCGCCAATTAGGAATCTCATAGCAGATTTTTTTTTCATTAATTTCCAATTTTCAGGCCACAGTTTTCAATTTTGAAAATCTGGCAGTAGATTCGTAATCGGCGACTTAGGGAACATGAATTAATTATATATCAGCGCATTTTCAAATTTTTTTAGGTTTTTGTGTATTCATGCAATTCTGGTGTCTCCACATGCGGTGTTTTGGTATAATTCAGGGTTCCACGTTTATATCAGGCCATCTCAGATAATTTTGTCTATTTATTCATGTACAGTAAAGTAAAAACAAATCTTCGATCCAATTCCGGTAATTTAAATTTATCCAAAGATCGAGTATTAAATTTGCAAAGGAAAATAATTTACAAATTTTTTTTTTCTGACATTCTCATCCAGAACGTTTTAGTTGTTCCATTTAAAATTTACTTATTTATTTCGGTTGGACTTTATTTTTTCTTTCTAGAAACTTTTTATTTGTAGGATTTCCAGGATTTTCAAGACTAACTTTTATTTTGAAAATTAATTTCTTTGTAACAGTTTTTCGAAGCAGAAGATTTACTCTTGGAACGAAACGTATCCCTTGGAGAAGAAGACAAAATCGAAACGACGTGAACCGATTCACAAATTTTGTTCAACTCTTAAGCGTAAGTATATAAGTATGTACTTATATTTTGAACTATTTGACAATCGAAATAATTGACCATTTGAAGAGTTAGACTGCCCTACATCGTTTTAACGGAAGTGTTATTATTTTCAAAGAATGCATTTTCCACAAGACTTTTGACCATTTTTTGAAAATATTAGGAAATAAATATAAATTAGCGAAAGAAAGAGAGTTTTCCTATTTGTGGACAATTTTTCTTGATTCGCCGATTAGGGGTGCTTTTTTTTTAATTTTTGCCGATTATGTTATTCAATAAATTCTTATTCGGTGAACAAAATTTAGCATTCTTTGAAGAACAATCGAGAATTCGCTATTCTTATGTGAAAAATTTGTAAATCATGAAGTTGCAAAACGTCATTATGCAGTGTGATCATACTCGATCTTGACAAGAATTCAAATACATCGGATTTGAGATACATTAATTTTTTTGTCGTTGATTTTATCGACTTAAAGTTTTACACCGAGAATTTGCAAGTACGGGTCAACTTTCATTCCTATTACAAAAAAAAAATTCTACCGACTATGACGGTATCGTCATCATTCCGCTGTTAATATGCAGCTTCTTCAGTCAGACGAGAAAAAGAAACACGGTTACCACTAGTTTTGAATTTACTTTTCCGAACAGGAAGTTCTTTTTGGTGCACCAAATTTGGACCAATTTTGAAAATCTTCGAATAGCCTTTTTTTATTCACTTGTGGTAATAACGAGACGCCAGTGACTTCGAAGTCATTTCGTTACTTTTTCAAGCCAAGCATTTATCATGTTTAAAAATGCAATACAGCGATTTGAAATTTTCTGATCTGAAGTTTAATGAATTATAATGAAAAATGCGATAAAATTATAACTTCTTTTACAAATTTTTCCAAATCTTAAAATTAAATTCAGCAAATTTCTTGTGTCACATGCGAAATCAGTATTTGGAATGCAATGACTTGTAGATTTTTGAAAAAATCTTAAGAATACGATAAACCTGTCTTACAGAAATCTGCATTTTTTTGGAAGGACATTTTTCAAAAGTTTTTCACGGAAACGAAATTTTCGGGAATGACATTAGGTTGGTGCAAGAGTAAATGCAGGTTTCAACCATTCACTGTAGAGCAAAATCCGCAATTATTTGTGCACCAAGCTCACATAATTATGTTTTACGTTTTCTACGTTTATTGAAACTTAATTGTTATTTTTCTCTTACATACTTATTACCTGGTCGATGGCTAAAAACTGTAATTATTTTTGCACCAACCTAAGTATTCTATTAATTTCAAGTAGTTCAGGTATTTTGTAAAATATAATTGAAAAGAAAAAAAAATATAATTAATTTCTAATCAAAGGGGCAAAAATTATACTTTAATTATGCTAATTCAATCTTATTCGGTGTGAAAAAAATAACGTAAATGTTCCAACATTCTGAACTATCAACTAGACATTTTTAAAGATTAAGATAAATTAATATCATTTACCCCTTTCATTAATTGAATGACTAAGGCTCTGTTCAAAAGTAAAACCAAGATTTATAATGATTTCTTGAAAATAGATAATAAATATTAAATAAAAACTATAAAAAAGGAATATTTGTAAGTATCTTAATGGTACAAAAATGGTTCCCAGATATAATTTGATATAAAATTAATTTTTCTTCGAAAAGCTGAACACTGACTTCAGAAAACCAAGATTTAACATAGTTGCTGAAAAATGATTCCTTTAATTTCTTTGAAATATTAAAAGAAATTTTTAAAAAAATTTTTTTCCCGTATAGTTATTGAATCTACATTTTTGGAGTGAATGAAGAGATGCAACGTCAAAAAATTGTAAATTTCTGTAAACTTAATTTACGACATAATCTAAGGAAATGATTTCGGTATATTTTCCTGGGAAACATTCGTCAAAGCCAAGAAGACGCAAAAAGCGAAATAGAATCTCTAATGATGAAAAATGTAAACTTATAAAAAAAAACGTCTCTACTCTCAGGAGGTTAAATTGAATGTTAAATTTTTGATAAATAAAATTGAATCTGCATTTGCCGAATAAACAGCTTTCCTTCTTACAGTTATTCGTCTTCCAAGTATAGATTCAACTACATACTAAAAGTTTCTTGCCAAAAAAGTAGGGTATATATATTATATACATGTAAGAAACGATTGTTCTCGTAATAAAAGATTATAAAATTTATTACATAAATTCTACAAAAACTTAAAACATGAAATTTCATTTCACTTAATAAATTGGATATTGATGATTCTACGAAGACTAAGTTGTAATGAGATACACATAGTACGAAAAAATATATCTTAAAATACATTTAAAAAATCTACTAAGACGATTCATTAATTTCTAATAACAAATACGAATTATATATTTTTTTGTTAGGCATTCTGCAAGTTTTTCTTGTTTCTTCTTGTTGAAGAAGTATTTTGAAATAGAAAATTCCAAGCTTTTCTTTTACCCTTGTAGCAAACATGAACGATATTTTTTTAACGCGCCAATGTTATTCTGTAAAGAAAAAAAAGCTTGAAGTTTATGCCTTACTTAGTGGTAACCGTGATTAATTCGTTTTTCTTTGCGAATAAATAGTTTTGTGCATTGGAGGTGGCATCGAACTGAATTCATTTCATCGTGATCTTTCGAAATAAGGCGAATCTGAGCAAATTCTCTTCGTTTATTTTTTAAGTGCGCGCGATAATTATGGCAGTTCCGAAGATGTCTTATGAGATACCAACTGAAACATAAATTTTCGTTTAATGACACACGTCAATTTTGTAACAGTGAAATCAACGAAATGCCGCACGGTAAGAGAAAGGGGAGTATTATGTAGTATTTAATAGAAAAATTTGATCGTAGAATTTGGAAAACTGGAAAATTAGGATTTTTAATCACTTTGTTGTTCAATTTTCAATCCAATTTGCGAAAATGAACTTCATTTATAATAGTAAGTTTCAGAGTGTTGAAGGAGGAAATAAGAAATTGTAAACAAGATAAAAGTTTAGTTGTAAAATATTAGATGTACCTTTAGGACTACTTTTTTTATCGTTTCTCAAATTTAGTTAAAAAAGTAACAAAAGTAGAAGAATTAAACGTGAGTGATTTTTGTGTGTGTGTGTGTGTTTGGGGGGGGGGGGGGGGGGGGATATAAAATATATTGATACAATCTGACTTTCTTTAATTTTGAAAGTGAAATATTATTTGAAAATTGTTGAATTAATTTTAATTATTGAATCAAACCTAAGCGCACGGTTTCCTAGAGAGTATGACAAAATTCCAAATTTTCCAATTTCGTTGTTGAAATCGAGCATAAACAAACGTACCTCATCCTTAATAATTCCAAAATACGACAAAATATTTCCCTTTCTCTAAAAATTCTTTAAATTTTCAGCTTCGCACTCATTTCAAAAGCAATTCAGTTTGATGCAAAAATACAATATAAGAAAATACATATGAAAAAAACTTACGACATTTCCTTGAACATACCTTGATCAGCGGGGATATTGTTCGGCTGAGTAACAGCTGGTTTAACTACTGGTCCCGCGGAATTAGCCGGTGGTTGATTGTTCATAAGAAGACCACTTCCGGTATGATTTAACGTAGGTGCCTATAAGGCGTGTGATATATTTGTTTTTAAAGATCTTTTAAAGAAGAGATTACAAAGGAATTTTTTCTTCCCGTATATCATCTAATTACATTTTTTCTATCTTTCTTTCCTTTAACTTCACCAAATATGTAAATTAACAGAGATGTGTTTTTTGAGAAATTTCTTCAAATTTCCATTTGAAAAAATTGAAATGGAAATGGAACATGCATGGCACTTTAATTTCTTTTATTTCAAATCGAAATCATGCAAATTGGGACTTTACCATTTTTTTATGTCAAACATTAGATTTGTGAATTTAAGAAAAAGATTACCCTTCTTATGTTTGCAAAAATTACTATTTGCTTGTGTATTCCAGGCTTCACTTATCAAAGATTATAATTTTCTTTGCTTATAGTCTGCTTTCACTTGAGAAAAATATAATGAAATTTTAAATAAACAATACAGCAAAAATAAATGCATCTTAATTTGGAAAACACTCATATTCTATTTTATATTTGAGAAATAATTGAAAAATAGTTTTGCATCTTGCATTTTTCATTTGAAATAGAAAGTAATCCCATCCCTTGTATTTTCCATTTCCAATGCATTTCGCACATCCCCGAAAGTGATTGATTCGTTCAATCAAAGGATATCAATAGTATTTTTACATAAAAATTGGAATTTTTAGTAACTCGTCACTGATCTTACCGGCGTTACAGTTGTAGTCGTTGTCGGAGGTCCGGTGCTGGGTGCAGCTTTTTTAGTTTTCTTTCTTGGCGGACGATTTGAAGTATTGCCTGTAATTCAATTGTTACGTGCATCTCTAACGACAAGTTCCGTCTTTTTTATTCGCTTATACGTGTTCTATTCCACCGTCTCATTTCTTTGATATTGAAATTAATTGGACAAAAAGAGAAACCAGGAATTAAGAAACGAGAGACGGTTATCATGGAGAGCTAGTGAAATGCAGCAACGGTGCAGAGAGGATACCAGCCATGAATAGTAGTAATCGTACTTTGTCTTGTAACCGCATGCTTCTAAGGATTGAGAAGTTTATATAAACACACACTCACATTTGTATATATATAAATATATTATATATAAGCAAAATATGTATAACATCAAATAAAAATGTAAATACAGTAAATAATTGATCGTCGTGAGAGAAAAAGAAAATGACAAAAATGGACAAAAAGTGTATATTTTCTAATAGATTTATTCATATACTTATATTATATAATTGTATCACTGTGTACAACAATGTTTTTTTCTTCTTTAATTTAAATATCTCCTCATTCGTATGCCTTCATTTGTGTTTTTTTTATTCATTTATTTTATTTCTTTTTTATGGACTTTCAATATTAATTCATTTTTCTTTCTTAGTATATCTTGTTGTCGCTTTTGTAATTTGTTTTACATTAAAAAATCTTAATACGCAGAACAAATGTATCCTCCATCTCTTATATCTTATCCACCCTCTTCTTCATTATAATCTTCTGTCCTTCCGTCTACATTATTAAAAGTCAATCGTGTTTTTTTTTCTCCGTAGAACAACGCAGCCAGTGGAAATGTTTATCTTTATTTTCGCTTCTTACCAATTATTTTTCGAAATACTTTTGCAGCACTCGCAAAACTTACGGATATCATATACACAATTTTCAACACCACGTTTTTAATACCCGAAAGAAAAGAATTCTCGAAACTTCATAATTAAAACTTTTTAACTCGTATTTAACAAAAAAAAAATCCCATAATTTTCTCCGGACAAATTTACTACCGGTATTTTTTTAAGCGAAAACAATTAATCCCATTGCTTTTGTTCCCCGAGTATTAACAACGTGACGTTGGTTTTAACGGAGAACGCGTCTCTGATTTTCATTGAATTGCTCCTTCTCTCTCTACCGCTTTCTCTTTCTTTTTTTAAGAGTAAATTAGTGATTATTACAATAATAATAATAATGATGAAGATAATAATCGTAATCAGACCGCGATTTCATTAGCGCATTTGTAATTTTGATGGTACCCTTTTTTGTCCTCTCGGACAATTACAATGTTTTGCGACTATACACTAACCATTCATAAAATGAAACAAAACGTGACTGAAAGCAAACTGAATAAACGTAGCATCAAACGGGTGACGTTTCTAATTCGTCCCCCGATTGATATGTTCTCGTTGCCGTTATATATATTTCTCTTCCTCTTTACTTGCATCTCCTCTGTCTTGTATCCTTTTCTTTTTCTTTAATATTCGCATAGTATAAACTAATATATTTTATATAATATATAATATATATAATAAGATTAATTCAATAAATGTAAATAAAACTCAAGTAAATGGTACACAAGACATATTATGTAATGGGGTTTCAACTTAGAACGAAATTCGATTAATGTGATAATTAACGCAACAAAAAAAAAAAGGAAAAAAAAATTAATTAATGTCGACACTCTCATGGAAATTCCTAAAGTAGAAACTAACTGTAAGGTAGAGACCAAGGTTCCAACGTTCATACTAAGTCGTAATTAGCCCATCAATGAGATCGGTGGCTTTGGGTTCACTTCTTTTCGGTGTTTTACTTCGTCTCTACTTTTTTGTGAAATTCCTGAAATTGTATCTAAGAGTCGTTTTTCGTTCCCAGATAGTCCCTTTTTTTCTAATTTATGGAGGCCAGGAATTTTTTTGTGTATTAATATTAAAGTGAATGAGTGGAAGAAAAATGGAAGAAATGCCAAATTTTAATGGCTGGAAAATTCTAATATCGAATATCGGAATATTGGAAATTTTGACATTTTCCGCGAAAAGGAAGACGCAGCAAAAGACGGTAAATTTTTACGGTCCTTTAGTTAATCAACAATCGAGTGAAATCGCCATTAATAAGAAATAGCTTGCGATGGATATCAGGGTAAGTTCAATTTTCATCGATTCTGGCATCGATCAAATTTTTCTTCGAATAAATTGTTATTTTGTGTCAAAAAATTTGCCAATCATTCGGAAATATGAAGTTTTCAACATAAAGAATGTTTCGCTTTTATTTAATTTTACTAAACTGTAACAACCTGTTCAACATCCAAACCAAATTCCAATGTTTGATACATTCTCTATGAGTTTCCTCTTTTTTAAGTTGAAAATCTTCCATTTCCCAAAGTTCTTGGCAGAATAAGAACTTAAAATTTGGAAAAATATTGATAGTGAACACCACCAAAATCATGGGCATCAATTTCGACAAATTTTCTTGTCCCCTTCGATGCCATTCGAACACTTTCGCAAAACCCTTCGATACTCTACAAAAACTTCCCTTTTCAATTATTCGGAAACTAGTAAAACAACATAAAAGAAGTCCCAGTTCCGATTAATTTAAATTTATATAATATAGGGGAAACTGGAACCACCATTTTTTTAATGTGCCAACTTCGACTTTTCCTGAACGTATCTTTTTAAGGAAAAACAAAATAAAATAAAATAATGAATTAATAACTACTACTTCACTCTTGTTTTGTTTGTATTGTGTATAACACACGTTAAAAAAAAAGAAAGAAAGTCTCTCATCAATTACTTTAATATATCATATTACTTAATTTGTCTTAACCCATCATTATCTCATTTTTCAAAAATTCACATCATCTCATATTCTCCCATTGAGTGTAGTTCTTAAGGCTAATTTTTTTTCTTGTATTAATATACTTTATGATATATTAGTTTTCACTATGTACAAAAAACGCGTATGGTTAATTCTTTTTTTATCCTGTTATCTTTCGACTTTATACTTAATGTGTGATATTAATTACTTAACTTTCATAATTAAAACTTTTTAACTCCTCGTATTTTCTTTTTAATACATTTAAAGAAAAATTAAGATTGTACGTACAAACTCTATTTCTTTTCTGTATAATAATTACTCTGCTCTATTATTGGAAGGGTAAAAAATGGAGGTAAGTGAAGTATTGAAAAAGGGGGGTATGATATCAATTGAATTACGGCAACCGAGTCAACGGAGAGATCAAGATTTTCGAAAATTTCAATTTTCAATTCGTGCCCAATTATTGCATATTTTCGAAAAAGTTAACGATGGACCCTTAATTGTAGAATTGTTATTAACCCTATTATTCGTTTTAAAAGGAATTAATTATTCAGTTGTTTCTGGTAGAAACCGATTTAAAACGAAATATTTTGTTTCAGATATTGTACAATAACTTCTAAGCTTTAAAAAAATGGTATGGATTAGTAGCAAAAAAATCGCATATTCATATGCCAAATTTTTGAATCATGATTTCTCCAAAGACGCGATTCCTGGATTTGAAACTTATAATAAATGATTGCGTGAGTGAACGTTATATAATAAAATATGTTTTTTTTTCCATCAGATTTCTGAAACCCGTGGAATCTTATTTTTGTCTCCTTAGCTATTTTTTTTAAATATACATTAAATTCATTATCAATTAGTGATTTTATGATAATCTATAAGGAAGAATGACGTTTCAGGCTGAGAAAGAGAGAAAGATATACAGAAATAAAAAATGACTTAAATTTTGTTATCTCTTAAGGGATTCCTTCTTTTCTGCTCGACATTTAATTCGTGTATGATGATTAACCACAGTGACCGCTACTTACAGTAGCAGCACTTATCGGTGATAAACGTGGTAGGAGTAAATGCTACAAAACAAATGTTTTTTGGAAGGCAATATATATCAATACAATGTTATATAAAATGCCCTAAACCTCACAATTACAAGCTAATGGTGATTGTATCCTAAATAGATTTATAATTTTTATGTTCTTGTTTTTGTTATCGATTTCAATTTTTACCATACGTCATGATTTCACTTTTTTTTCCTTTGTTTGCCATCCCAATGGATTGCATCAATATTACATCCTTGTTAACACTCAAGACTTTTCCCATTCTGTGCAAATTTAAAAGGGAATTAGAAGAAGGAAGGAATTTTTTGTGAATCAAATCAATTCTACCAGTTTCTTTATCTAACTATCCTACAATTTTTAGTTTCATTCATTTTCTTTGCTTCATTATAAAATGACGAACACAAGTAATATATTTATGTATACATATATATACATAATTCTTTGTTTAATCACTTCCCATTTTTTTCTGAAAACCAAATTTTCTTAGTTTCATTATGAAATGGTGTGTCAATTGATGAATAATTAATAATACCTAATTTCATAAAAATCCGTCCTTAAGTACGCTGCTGCGTTTTTTGTTTTACTTTTTGTTACATTTTTCATTGATTATTAATTAATGATACTATTTAATTGTACTCCAGTGCAATTTTTCAATGAATCCTTTCTTTTAATTAATATCCCCAATCTTTCGAATAGTAGTTTAGCTTCTTTCTTAAATACAAAATTAGCATTTTTTGCTCGTGACACTCACAAACTAAAACCACGGTGTTATGTTTCATGTTAACTGTTTATACAGGTAAATCATAACGAAACACAGGGGATTTTTAAAAAAGAAATCGTGAAGGTGTTAGAAAAGCTGTAATATTTTATTAAACAATTTGTTCATTCAATTTTAAGAGAAATTGAAAATGAACTATTTTCTTAAGAAAGGAGTCTTTTGCAGAAACTTTCTTGTATCATTTTCCATTGTTCGATAAGATACTACAGCAATACAAAGAGCAAAAAATTGTTGTATTGCACTTCGAAATGTATTATCAAATTTTTGAAACAATGTTTAGTGTTCCAAGTGTGGAATTTATGAAAACCCAAGCCAATACCATACCACCAAAAATGTTTACTAAAAATTAAGCCTCATAAATAATAATGTTTAAATAATCGCATTTAAGAGAGCGTCTTTTACAATCCTATTTTGTAGCAAACTTGATATTCGAAAAAATTACCGAATTAATAAACGTTTCTTTCCTTCATAGATCCTACAAAGTAAATTATTTAATTTCATCACTACTATTATTATCATAATATTTCATCATAATAAACGACTCATTCGAAAGATCAGGAACCAACCTTTACATTTAAATATTCTATTCAAAATTAAAAAAAGAATTACTAAAGATGATCTAGTAATTAAAGTTTTAATATATATATAATGTATATATATTTTCTTATGCATATCATTTATTGCACGATGGTAACTAACTCAGATCCTTTATGTAAAGAAGCTTTAATACCAACTTTTATTTTCTATTCGTGTTTCTCTTAATAAAATTCTTACTTCAAACATGTAAAAATCGAAATTATCGAAAAAAATTCATAGCAAAGAGAAGCAATTTCATTTGATAATTATATAACTAACTCTATTTGATATCTATAATAAAAAAATTTTCTTTTTTTTCAAATTGTCCTTATTAATATTAATATGAATATTATTAGCATCGAAATTCTTTCTCATGGCAAAAACGTTTGTAAATAATTACTACTAATATTAAGGACGTATTGTAGAATTTTTTGAATAATTTATTCTTTTGATTTGTCTTCCTTCGTATTAGTAATGTGTAAAGATTTAGCGGTCCCAAAAAAAATTTCTTTTTTGCTGGAGAAAAGCATTTTACACATAACAGATTGTGTAGCAATAATTGCTCGAAATTTTAGCAAAGTGATGGTACCCAAATTTTTTTACGGTCTAAACGTTGGAATTATGAGCACTTTTGCCGTACAAGCGTATATTTTAAATGGGTAAGATTACTAAAATTTTAAAAATGTACAATTTTATCAAGTATGAATAGATTCAAAGACAATCGAATGGGAATTAGCCTTCCAGCTATAATTATTCTTGTGGTCATAACAATTATAACGACTGTTCTTGTACCACCAATTAAATCTACTTCGTAGCAACTTTTGCTACACAGTTACGGTTGTGCATCTTTACACAAGGATAATTCTTCAGTTGAATAATCATCGTGCATTTAATATACGTACATACGAACTAAATTTACATGACATGTCAACAAAAGAAACTATCATGGAGCAGACATTTACACATAGAAATATAAAAAAAACAAACAATAGTGTCCTAGAGATAAATTCATTTTGCGTTATTTCAACTCGTATAAAAAAAGGCTTTCTTTGTTACTCAGTTTCCCCCTTTTGAATCTTTTTTTTTCTTCATTTTATAATTTCCTACAAGTGTTTTTAATAGGACGGGTTAATAAAAAAAAGAATCACCTAACAATTGCCTTTCCCTTAGACTCTTTCTTTTGTACCGTGATGTCACGCAGAAACAGTGAAAAATGTTATATACAATCTTGTGAGAGGTTGAAATTGAACGTAATTGCTAATTAATTCTACTAATTATCATTCGTTTGTTTTTCTCTTTGTTTTCAAGTCGTAACAATTATTCGAAGACAATAGACGCGAGACGCGTAGAAACGTCATGTATGCATACAATTTATGGTATAATAGAAGACAAGAATCATAACAAAAGTAGTTTATGGTGGTGTTGCTTTTTTTTCACGGTATTACAAAATTATTGGTAAACCGATGAAAGGAGAAGTAAACTAGAAAAGTAGTAGTGACAATTAAAAAAAATGGTGAAACAACAACGAGTTCGCCGGAGTAAAGCTTAGCGGAGTGCAAACAATGTGCTTGGAGGCCAGTGCGCCTTATTTTCAAATTTTGGGCAACCACATCATTTACCTTTTTCATACTATTGCGTTTTTATCTTTTCTTTCTTTTACTTTTTAGCAATAATACTTCCCTTTTTTTACAAGCTTAAATCTTATCCTTTTTTTAATAAATGTGTGAAATTTTTGTTTCCACTGCCTCTTCTTCTTCATTCTCTTTTCATCCTTTATAAATTTCTGTTTAACGCACTCCTTATATCCTTTCTCTTTCTCTGCTATGTTAACATAGACATTTGTATGCTCAAAGTCGTGAAATTATAATTTTCATTTATGATTATAATAAATATCTTTTCAAAATAGAAGAAAAGATCTTTCTTTAAGGTGACATGTATAAGAGAAAAGACATCGTCGGCTGTAGTTTAGTCATTTGGCTCTGATTACTTTGTGATTTTAAAGTATTTATTTTCTTTTATTGTCAAAAAACATTTCATTTAAATTAAAAGGGTATTTGTCAATATAATGGAATACGTTATTATCCTGAGTTGCGTAGGAAAAATAGGAAGCCTTACATTTAATTACTTTTTATTTTAAAGCAGCAGATTATATTTAAGTCAGTTAATAATGATTGACTTATGAATTTTTATTCTTTTTTTTTAAAGGAAGGGCCATTATTTATTCAAAAGTGCATGAGTGTTTGCAAACATTGAAATTTCTCACTCATTTTGAATAAATTATGAACTATGGGATTACTAAAATTGATTTAAAAAAAATAATTTATAGGTCTATGATTTTAAATTACTGAAAATCGAGAACGATACCTGGAGTTCGAAAAATCTAGCTTAGTATTTTTTAGCGTGGTCCTATAAAAGCATTAAAAACATTTACTTTTGAAAGTAAATAACAATAATCTCATTGTTACCCCAACAGTTTTAAACAAATTCAGATGCATTAATTTTTTTTAAATACCAACTCGTGGATTTTGTAGAAAGTTTTTTTTAAATTTAAACAATTTTTATCGAACTTTATTGAATTAAAGAAACGACATAAAGAATAGGTCATTTGTTTTTCAGATTTCTCGAAAAATTATCCGGATTAAGATAAGAATTTTTAATCGATAAGTGAATAATTTCTATTAAAAATGCCATCTTAACAGAAGCAGATATTAATAAATGATTAAATTGTTTATTTAAAAATGCTATAATTTTCTTATTTTAAGTAATGCTTTAAGAATCAGTTTAGAGAAATAGTATAGTTGCGGGAGTTAAGAAATCTATCAAAGAAAATTGCTTTTATATTATGAAAATTCATTCATATTCGAATATTGTTTAATCTCAAGAAATATACTCTAAAATTACCAAAATATTGGAAATAACATTCTATAAATCTCAACTTCAATTTCTATACTTTCTACATGAAGTTAGGAACGCATTTTAAATGATTCCATAGAACAATTTCGAGTAAAGTTAATAATTTGTTATTTTACTGTTAGCAAATTACAAATCATATTTTAAAAGGGTTAGACATTTACGAAACTTCATAAATAGTTACAAATTTCAATCGAAAAAAATTACAATTCATTAAGTATCAAAAGAGTATGAAATGTTAAATCGAAGCGAATTGAACAATAAAATAGGCAATGTCATATTTAGATTGAAGCGAACTGATGTCATTATATAAAACAGAATTTCATGAGTAAATTATATCATAGAAATTGTTTGCTAAACTAAATGCTACATATTTTTCAAAAAATACAATTTTAAATCTTTGCGTTAATTAGCCATTTTGTTTCGAAACACTTGCTAATGTACTTCACCCAATTTCTTAAATATCTCAAAGTCCTTTTCAGTTGTAACATTCCGATTTCATACTTTTGGTATTGCACAACAAAATTGCCATTCATGTGAACAATCGTTTCAAAACAAACCACTTTAGGCATAATTCACCCTAACACGAATTCAATTACAAAAAATTTTTTTTCTAATGCTTCTCTTAGGCAAATATAAATTCGTACTAAAGTAATTAACTGTTATAGCTAAAAGTTAATCGAAAATTTCAATGTATTCAACTTTTGTGAAAATTCTTCCATTTATTTTTTCCAGAAACATCTTTTAAAATGTTACTTAATTAGAGTGTGAGTTTGTAAGAGCATGACTAAAACCTACAGCGACGCAAATCTTTTTTTGTATAATCCTAAGTTTTTATAGTGTTTTGTGTTCTAAAGTAAAATTATGTTTAAAGGGATCGAAAGTTTTAAAGGGCAAAAACTTACGAATGCACTGACTTCAAAATCCAGCCACCAATACACATTGTCTGCATTTTTCATTCTCATCAGATTCCGTGCGTTTATGTTTCTTTGATGACATTATTTTATACTATTTTTGAATATGTTCGATTTTTAAAAAATCTTATTTTTTTAAAAATCCTTCCTTCCTAACGAGAATTCTTCGATGAAAGAAATTGTTAACTTTCCTTAGTTTGGTAACATGTTCTTTTATGAAACACCCAAAAAAATATACACGTTCTTGGATTCAATTAGACATTTTGCTACATTAAAGATGGAATATAAACGTACTTTGTAACACACTAAAATAACGTTTCTTTCTCCACTAGCTTTTTTTTGGTAACCACCGTAAATTTCCAAGAGAAGGTCAAGGGAAAATGATACGAATATGTGAATGAAACAAAAAGAAAAAAAACATGTTAATTATTAACTGCGACGGAACAATATTATAATGTTCTCTTCCCATTTCATAATCTGTCTAGTTTTATTTCAATACGTAGAGAAAGGGGTGATGAGTATAATTGGTTTTTCGGAGTTACTGAAGCGGAAGAGCATATTTTTATTTTTAAAAAAAAGATATTTGTCAAACGAAAAGTATTCTTCCCCCTTGCAATCGAACATTTAATTCCACAGGCTCGTAAATAAAAGTTTGAAAAGCAGACAGGGACCACTAATAATTGTTCGTCGCATATATATTCTATTTGGAATAGTTTATTCGAGTTGTTACACCAATGTGTTATAACACAAAAGAGAAGCTCGATACGGTTTCAAAAGTTTCATGATCCTTTATGTTTAAGTTTCACGAAATTCATCAAAAGAATGATTTTTAGAGTTTGGAAACGTCGAAAAAACTGCCGCGAAATTTCAATCGTAGACAGTTCGGTGTAATTGGAAGAAATGAAATTCTTCCAAATTTTACGAACCCTTATTGATTTTCTTCTGTTATTTGTTTTAGTAATAAAACATATTTCGTTAACAGTTATAGTTAACATTAATGTTTCGAAGTATAAAAAATGTTAACATATCCTACTATCTCGAATGGAAATAATTTGATAAAGGACTGCATGCATCTCATTCATTGAGAAATTCATCTTTTTCGTAAATAAATAAATATATCGTTTTTCTCGTTGCAATTGCGGCGACAAAGATTCAGTAACTTCGTAAAAAAACACATGAAGGCCTTATATAAAATAATAATTCATAATATATATATACATATATTATTATATATATACTATTATTATTTTATACATATATACGCATATATAAAATTCTAATTTGTATGTAATTGTACGTACGGATAACAGTAGTTGACTTTCGAACAAATGTTGTTTAAATGTATTGTCAACACCAACAGGTCAAGAGAAAAGAACCAATTAATTGCTCTTATTCAATCAAATAATGTATATATATACAAATATATATATACAACAAACGTGAGTGTGTATATGTATGTGTGAAAAACACTATGTATTGCAATATAAGTAATAGTAGTAGTAGTAGTAAGTAGTATTACTAATCATTCATAAAATTAAGCTGGCATGGCATTATAGTATCCTCTAAACACAGTCTGCACTCCACTAGCTCTCACCTTGTTTTCCTCAATTTTTTTGCTTCTTTTCATTCTCTGTTAAACTATTGCGTTTTTTGTCTGTCTCATAAATATATTAAAAAACAAAAGAAAATTTTCTTAAGCTATTTACAGTCGTGAATCGGGTATGTAATTCTCTCCTTTTTTAGAATCACATTTTTTACGCTTTATGCAATCTTTTGTTTCGATTAATACAATTGTCTCTCATGTCCTTGTTCTTCTTGCATTCAGAAATTATTGCATACTCGATTCATCAACTCGAATGAAATCTCTAATAGCAGCATTTAATCTGCGTCCAATAGTAACGCCGTCCTAATAAATACAGTTAAAAAAAAGAAAACAGCGTTTCAGGAGGAATATTTACGACTTTTTTCCTAATTCCTTTTTGTGCAATTTTTTTTCTCACAAAATTATGAAAACGATGTTATTTCTTGCGTATCAAGAAAATTTCAAAATTTGAGCAACAAAAATTTCAATTTTTTCGTTATAAAAACGAACCGGACGTTGAAATGACTTTTTTACTTAAAGAAAAAACATTTCTAAAAGAAAAAATGGTAACGAAATCTTTTCGTTTGATATCTTGCAAAACAAAAATGATGATGTACCAATAACGTTTGTTGACAGTCGCAAATATCCTCCTTCAAATTAAAAATCTCACAGGATAAAGACCTTATATTCAGTCCAATGAAATTTTTGTTTCTTGCTTTTATTTTGGTTGGTTTCTTTTTTTTTATCGCTTAATGTCTGCTACTTAATTATAAGTAGCACTTTTGTTCCCGAGTAAAATGAGGGAGTTGGGGTTTTTTTTTGTTTAAAAAGGGGTGAAGGGGAGGAGTAGTAGTAGTAGATAGCAACAGTTACGAGAGGGTTTTTTGTCATATCTAACCTGCTTCACTGTCGCTCGAATCGCTGGAACTCGATGATAGGGAACTACTACTGGAATCACTGTCACTGCTACTACTGCTCGATGCTGACAATCTCGAAGGTCCACTAGCTCCACCCGTTCCAACAACATCGACAGATTTACTACTATCCTCTGTAAAATAAGTTTCGTTTATTAGCGAAATGCAAAACACCAATTTTGTTGCTTCTATAAAAAAAATTGTATATATATCGATGTTTCTATTTTTTTTAACGTAAAAAGTGACGAAAGATCAATTTTGCGATGTATGTAGGATTTAGAAGTCATCATTAATAATAAAAATAATGACGATAATCGAGTCTCCAATAAATTAAGCATGAATTAATGAATTTTTCATAATGAGTCTTTTTGATGATCAACTACGTAGTTTCCCAGGAAAAGGCAATCGCTCATTAGTAGTATTTAGTAATTAAAACAATTCAGCCTCTATCGACTATAATCAATCTTATTGCAAATTTGAATTTAATTCGATTGTGATTAACGAATTCCTACCTTTCTTGGCAGCCTTTTTTACGTTCCCAAGTTGTCCAGTGACGTCCTGTAACCTTTTCTCGAGTTCTTGCTTCTTCTCGGCCATTTGTTCATCCTTGGACTTACCACTGATTTTTTTATCTGCGAAAAAGATATCCTTTATTTTCATAGACGTTTTAATTCACAATAGACACTTATGACGAGAATTAATAAGCAACCAAACCCGACACCAGAATAATGAAATAACCGAAGCTGACTAGAAGTTAGCTAAACTTTTGTTTGTCTGCAAAGGAATTTTAGCTAGAATTTAACTTGATTTGAAAAAGAGATTTTTGGATTTTTTAATTAGTTCAAATTTGATAATACGTGACTTTTGAAAAAACATTGATTGAAAAACTGAATTGTGAAATTCCAGAATTTAAAAAATTTATGATTATCATCAAAATTTGATGTTTGGAGCAAGTAATTAATATTTTACATCTTTTAGAATAATTGTCATGGAATTGGAATTATCTGATGTTATTAACGAATGTTCTACGAAGATCGGATTTTCTTTATAAATATTTCACTGTAATGTAAGAAAAAAAAACCAAAAAAATCCATAAATTTCAGCATGCAAGTGACGTGCACTTGATTTTCTTGATACACAAAAATAGCGTAAAAATTGTTTGGAACTGTAAAGTTGTATTTCGTTATCAATTTTGTTGTATTGACAATGTTTCAAATAAAAATTCTCCGAGAAACAAATGACGAGATTAAAAACCAAGAAAATCGTATTATTAAACACCAACACCATAATAAAACCGAATATTATTCAAAAAAGAAAAAATAAAACCAGAACGAAATGGATAAAATTAACTGAATAACATTTAAATTTCATAAGATTTTCGAATTTTTTAACGTACAGATCTACAATTGTATCATGCTTAAAACGGTGAATTGTAAGTAGTTCCACTCACGGGCGTCAGCTCAGGACCATCTGCCGCACACTTATATTTTCTTTTTTTACGGCATCAGTTTAAACAAAAATTAGCAAGGCAAAGTTCTTTCTACAAATTTAGAGATTTCTAAAAAATATTCGCGTAGTGTGCAGCAGGTGGATATAAACAGAGTAGGTGCCAGGTCCCTGCGTGACGCTGGGAACGGAACTTACAGTAAAGCTTACGTGGTTTTTTTCTGAGGCAAGATGCTACGTAGCTCTCCAGTTCTCGAAGGGTTGATGGTTTCAGTGTTTCGAAATCAATTTCAATTTCATCTGGATTCGAATCCCTTAACGAAGGTTCACGTGACTGAATTATGTGTACAACACGACCCAACTTGTCACCTAAATTATATTAAAGAAAAAACATTCCTTTGTAATATCAATTTCAGACGTTACCGAAAATTTTCATTTCCTCTTCAATTTGTAATTTAAAAAATTTCAGATAGAGTTCAAATTTTATTGTTAATACTTTCTTTTTTTTATTCGGCTTTTTTCTTATCCGAACTTTTATTACAATTTTTAATTTGATGCCCAACATTTTCTGATACCATGGACGAAGAAAAATTGAAAAACTTATACTATTTCACACCATATCAATAAAAATCCTAAATTTACTTTTCTCAATTCTGTAATTATTTTTCCACAAGAGAAATGTATTGTATAATAATTAAAATTTCGCTATTAATGCCACATTTAAAAAATTCCTGGCATATAGTGTTACGGAACTTCCCAAATTTCAGAAAACTTCGAAATCGTATAACAATTATTTTTATATATTATTTGGATACATCCTACGATAGTTTTGAAAACAACGACTTACCAGGCAGTTTGTTGATATCCAAACTAAGCTGTCTCTTTTCATCATAAGACATGGGTTTCGCGTTATCTTCATCTTCAGAATCAAACGCCATAGGAGGTGGTTGACTATTAGCATTTTTCTTTTTATTCCCAGTCGATCTGCTATTAGCTTTGGGCCTTTTATTGGCCGTGGCAGCTGCTGCAGCTTTCCCAGGACCTCTACCTTTACCTTTAGGCTTGGCATTAGCTGCCGTTGGCATATGATGTCCTAAACTTGCTGCAGCATGAGTTTTATTGGGACCAACTGCTATTGCTGGATGATGAAGATCACCTCCCATACCACCGGGCATTTTCAAATCACCTCCTCCCATTGCAACACTTGCTATACTTGCACCGACACTGTCACTAGAGACACTTGGAATACCACCACTTGGCTTCATTAATTCTTTCATGGTTCTTTCATTATGAACGCCAACAAGTAAACTACTACTCTTTGATTGACTCATTGATTTTTTCGGTTTATCGGGTTTCTTCTTTTTACTTTTCTTCTTCGCTTGTTCGTCTACTAGCTTTTTCATTTGTTCTTGTATTGCTTTCAACTGCAAATATTACAGAAAAAATTGTTAAAGTTTAAGTTCTGCATCAATGTTTTCGAAAATGGGATGATGGAGCGAAATGATTCCATTTGACAGGCTATTGCTAATACGAGCAGAGGCTAAACAATTTTTAAGATCCCCGATAATGGAAATTCATAAATTGTCAATAAGAATAAAATGTGGATGAACTGAAGAATCACGAGTACAGAAATTGCTTTACTCGTTAATATGAAAATGAAAATTTTTGAAATTTTTGTAAGGAGTGACATCGAGATGAAATTTAAAATGTTTGAGTAAGATGGGTTTCCAGTGCAAACACCAACAAGTTCTTAACATTGTAAACTTCATAACTTATAATAAATTACTTCCCTGTTAGTTTTCTGGTTCTGTCAAATTAAAGTTGAATTTTTGGGAAAAAACGAAAACCAGCAAAAATTAATTTCAAAGGTGAATATTCATTTCGCAGAGCTAAGTTTTTTTTGTTACGAAAACGTTCCACATTTCGAATTCTTGTAAAATTTATATTTTTTAGTAATATTCTAATAAGATCCAATGACTTGTATCTGACCCACATATTCGTGTAACGCAGTTTTAATATGTTGAGTTCAAAATGTTTTATATTCATTTATAAAAAAATTGTATTTCACAAATTTTGCGAATTCGAGTGATTTAAAATAAAAAAACAGTTACGAAATATGATTTGAAGAAGAATCCAGTTACTTTCAGAATCAGAAATGGGCTCAAAATATATTTAATACAGGAAAATAAAACTTACCTCCTGCTGTAAATTGATCAATCTTTGGGTACGCTCTTCTCCAGAATCATCACTTTCGGAAGAACTATCGGATCCTGTACTACTTCCACTGCTACTACTACCTTTCATTCCTACCATTCCTCCCATTGGTTCATCCGGAATTTTAGCGTACCTAATTATTTCCATTGAGATTAAAGTTCGTGTTGAACAGTAAGAAAATGCTAAACAGAGGAGGGTAAGTATTAAATCCACCTATACCAACCTCATTTCAAAAACATCTTGAAGTTTTCTAGCCATGGCAACAACATCATGATCGGGTGGATTATATTTATAACAATTCGTGAATATGAGTCGAACATCGCTTGCAAATTCTTGCGCTGTCTTATATTCACGATTATCCATTTTCGTCTAAAAAAATACAGAAGAATAGTTTCATTAATTTATGTCGTTAATTCTTATCTTCAATTATTTCTGTGAATTTTAATATTAACAAGACATTAAAAGAAAATTTTTTGAATTTCTAATCAAATTGTAAATGATTCTAATTATCAGAACTTCGATTTTCGATCTTTCGAAATTAAAAATTTCACGGAAATACCAAATTTTGTAATATTTCTAATTAAAATATTTTGGAACTACGAAACTTACTTTTACTGTTCCAAGATCCATCGGTTTTTTAATGATATCATGGTAATCAGTGAGTCCCAAAAGCTCTGCATCAACAGGTTTGTAAAATGGCCATGCGTAACCCTGTTGGTAAGTAAATGTCAGTCCGTTATTTTTTATCATTACATCAACTGTCGTTATTGCTATGGTTGAATTTTTTTTTCTGGGACGAATTTCCAATATTTATGAAGAAAAGTGAGGAAAAAAAAACATTAAATAAAATAATGTCATAAAAGAAATTCCAGTTGCACACAGATCGACATAAAATCTGTATAGTAATGTTTATTATAAAAACAAAATTGATAGGTAGGATATTGAAATTTTTAATATTTTAAGAAGAAATTCGCGGGAATTCGGATCACATAAATGATTTCCTTTTCTATCGTTGCAAACACCGTAAATTCATAATAAACTGTATGGTTAATTTTTCAGGTAAAGAAAATATTGATCGGACATGGAAATATACAAAAAAAGAACGATGAATTACCGAATGTTTTTTAGAGAAGAGTTCTTTGAGAATCTCATTACAAGATTTGAGAGCTTCTGAAAGCTTTTCCTTGGATTTACCACCAGTATGTTGCGGCTGAAAAAAGATCATGTTTTTAAGAACATTCCAAGTATTAAAAGTCTAAATTAAAATAAGAAATTTCGTCATTAATCTAAAGGGGTAATTTGAGTACCTTTCCAATTATATTTGTTCATTTACTAAAAAATTAGGTACCCATGCTTTTTTAAAATCCTACTTCCTTTTTTGATTGAAATGTTTTACAAAAAATTGCTAGCTAGTCATCATTAAATTTATAAAGTATCGATTTTGTTGTGTTTTAATAAAATATTCGTTTCCTTAAACTTAGACATTTTCCAATAAGGAATCGATAATTTCTAAAAAAAAAATCCTAAAATAGTTGATCTAAATTTATAGATGTTTCACATCAACCTATTATTAAAAGTTTCAAAAATGGTGCTATCAAATATTCTCAAATTTTGTTTTTCTATACGTAGCTTTCTCCGTACAAAGCTATAAATCAGAGTCACCATTAATTTTTTTTAATAGGACAATAATTACATGATAAGAACAGGACAGAAACAAATGAAACATGGCGCAATTGATGGATTGCGATCAGATCAATAATATTAACAATACCTGTTGGGCCATTGCTCCCATTATGGGTATGGTGGCTTGATAAGGAACCAAGCCATCTTCCGCTTGCCTCGTTGGCTGAAACAGCCCCATCATTAACCCTCTGTTAGTACGTTAATGTAGTGAGACATGATAAAGCATGCAAACGATTCCACAAAAAATCCACAAGTGTTACGATTGATTTCCATTTCTAACATGATCTCTACGTTTTTTTTTTTCAAATATTAAATTTCCCTTTCCATAACAATAAAAAAAATAAAGACAATTTCAACCAATTTTTCTTCAGTCTTTGAGGGTCAGTGAAAAAATATCAAGGAAAAGTCGAATGGTTGATTAAAAAAAAGTTTTACGCGTATGCAAATGTGGTAAAAAAAATACAACATCCCTTCGTACGATTTCGATACTTCGGTATTAATTGAAATCTACGAGAAAATAAATAAAAATAGTAATTAGGTAAAAAGGCTGAGGGCAACTCGACTTACCTTTTTGATCTGTC
Source organism: Gasteruption jaculator (assembly GCA_949825005.1). NCBI lineage: Eukaryota > Metazoa > Arthropoda > Insecta > Hymenoptera > Gasteruptiidae > Gasteruption > Gasteruption jaculator. The sequence goes on from OX463770.1 coordinate 9,148,865, forward strand.
TACCAGACTCTCGCCTCGTGGGTATTTTGGCGTTTTTGGAATCCAGTGGTGCGTAAAGAGGTTCAAATGAATTAGCGGTAGGCGTCGTAGTATCGGCCTTTCTCTTAACTCCTTTTTTGAGCTTGGCAGGCTGCGAAGGAGGCATCACGGTAGGTGCAGTGGGAACTTGTGGAGGCGGGGGTATAGCGGATGCAGCTTGTGGATCCATGGCTGGTTGCGCATGATACCCCGTAGTCGGAGGGACAACTTGTTGCGGTAAAGAATTATGTGTAGCCATCGGCGCTACTCCCATACTAGTAGGTGGTGCGATAGTCGTAGTATTTGTACTTCCAGGTACGGAAGCTGGTGCTTGTGTTCCAAGTGGTGGCATTGGTATTACTCCAGCCGTTCCAGCTGTGGTTGCCGATGGCGTTAGGCTATTTGGTACACTAGAACTAACAGCAGCTGCTCCAGAAGAAGGTCTTCCTCGACCTATACCTCCTCCTGTACCTCCTGCAACACCACCTGGTCCCGCAACTCTTCCAGCCTTTTTCCCCTTCGGTCCTTTCGGAGCCGGTGGATCCAATTCCACCTCTTCTTTTGGCATTTGTGCAACCTTTCGAGTAAATCAAAGCAATTTCATCATGTAAAAATTACTATTATTGATATTCTTACAATGAAATCGGTGGAAGTTTTGTTTGGATTAACGAGTCTTTACACGTGACGCCAAAGGAAATGGGAAAACTTGAACTTTACCTTTGTAAGGAACAACTTTTCCAGAGCTTGAGCCATCACCACAACGTCTTCTCCTGGTTTGTTGTAAATGTAACAGTTGGTGAACATCGTATTGAAATCCTGGATGCATTCTTTCCCGCTCCAATAATACGTGTTCTCCAAACGTTTTTTGATTGTGCCCAGATCCATTGGTTGTTTGATGATTTTGTGATAATCCTAGGAAGTGGCGAAAAGAATTGTCTTATTAATTCATTTGATAAAAATTGTCTTCTCTAAATATTATTTCCGTACCATAGGGTGGAAAAGAATTAGTAACTGTTACAACGGTAATTTTTTTAAAATTATTTTGTTTCTTTATGTTTTAATGCTTTTCACTGAAAACTGCGAAGTACTTGACAACGTATTACTTGAACTATAACTTCAGTTTCAGTTGCAGTTGTAACCTCTCTTGCACGTAAATCATAGTTACGTAAGACATTATCGTGAAAAGTCAATTGTTGAAGTTTTCTGTAGCTCAAGGCCTTTCAAACTCTTTATAATTCTTTTCCGATTATATAATGAAACTGACAGTACTTTCTTTCCATAATTGAACCAGACTAGAAGTTCGTGGATCGGTATCAGACTGATATAACTGATTATTTACCAGTTCATTATTCTATTATAGTTGAATGCAATGTATTTATGAATTGGAAATTTCTAATTTTAATTTGTAGATATACTTTTTCGACATATATAAAAAAGTTTTACAATTCAGAGCAATTATGTCGGATAAGCAAAATAATAAATTTCCGATCGTATTAAAAATAGAGTTCCTGGGTGTATATGAATAAATTGTGTTTTACAAAAAAAAAAATGAAACGTACTGGCAAATTGAGCTTCCTCGCATCGACAGGCTGATGGAAGGGCCATGCAAACTGATGCTTCCATACTGGTTTGAGGACACCTTTCTGGAGGAACTGTAACTGATTGGTAACACGACCTGGCCTATTCGGAGGTGGAACAACTGGTGGTTGCACTACACCATTCACCGGTTCCACAACTGGTTCTTCTCGTGGCGGTGGCTCTCTAGCAGGAGCTGCTGGCGCTGTCGATGCTCTGCCAGTTGCACTTGTCTGTATTTTAGAAATTTCAAACTTGATAACAAAACTTTAGAAATCCTTGAAGGTGGCAAGTCTTTTACGTTTAATTTTATTTTTGTTAACAACTACTACCAAAATAGCAATATGAACGAAAAGAACAGTTGAGAAAAGATTGAGGCTATAATTCGTCTACTTTTACAACAGTTACAGGGATAAGGAAAAAATAAAGAATAGTTTAATTCCAAGTTCTGGAAAGAAATTTTTGTAAATATGTATAAAAATATTCTTGAGTACAGCAAAATTTTATGTTACATCTACTGAAACTTATTATTTTCGTGACGACTCAAGATTGTCGTGTGGAGTAAGAATTCTTCTTAAAAAATGTACAAACATCACTCACGTCCCAATATTTTGTAGTTGCATAAGAAATTTGAAAAAAAAAGTATTATATTGTAACGAAAAAAGGAGGCAGTTGTAAGTAAACATTCAACTCATTTCTACTGAAGGAATAAAAGTTGGTGAAGCAATAGATATTTTTATGAGAATATCTCCAATTACCATGTAATGGATGCACCTGAAGTTCATTGAGCAAAATAAGCTTGTTGGTATAAATTGAATTAAAAAAGTGAAAGCTTTCCTTGTCATTATTTCTTCTTGCGAGTGAAAAGCGCAAATATTCAGAGTTTTACGGTCACTTAAGCATTCAAATCATTAAAAATAATATGGAATAATAACTAGGAATTGCAATCTTTGAAAAATTCTATCAGGTTTTGAAAACGTCATTTCTAAACGATTATTTCACTTAAAAAATGTTCAGAACTTCAGATGCATCTCTTTTTTCTCACTGTAGTAAATTGTAGCCTAAGAAAAGATGGGGATCGTAAAAAGGGGAATGAAGTAGAGGGAAATGTTATAAAAAATCCATTTTTATGAAGGTGAAGTTTAATTCTCCATTCATCATTACACCCAAATTGTAAGAAATTAGAAATATCGAAATTCCAATTTTCGACATTTCCGAAATCTTTCGATATACTTGAAAATCTTTAATTTCAGAAATCGACAGCTCGAAAATATTCATTTTTTTCGAAGAATTTAAAAACTCTCGCAAAGGGATGATTTCAAACTATTAGAATTTAAGATATTTTTCTTAAATTAATCACAACTTCTAAAATTTCAAAGGAAAAATTACTAACATTTTAAAACATGCACATATTTTCAGGATCGTTGTAAAAAACAATATAAAGAGGAAAAATAAATTTTCTGCTTATTTCATAAATAAATTAAAGGGGAACACTGCTGCATTATAATTATTTGAATTTGTTGTCTCAGAGAAATTTGAGAAATTTACGTATTTTCATAAAGGTGAGAGGAAAAAATGTGTCAGGTTTATTCTTTACTATAATTACAAAAAATTATGTTTGTTCAACAAAAAAAAATTGGCCGTCAACTTCGCAGAGCTTTCTAAAGAAAGTTAACACCTTCCAAATCTACATAAGAATTGTTTAGATTGACAATAGTTATAGAAACGTCCGAAATTTTAGTTTCGTTCATGTTTCGTTTGCATGCCACATACAAAAATAAAGTAACACTTCATACGTGCATCGAGCGAATTAGGCTGCTGAATATTTAAGTACCATAACCAGAAACCAAGCGAAATTTTGTTCATGTTACATTTTTAAAAGTATTATGTATCGAAAGGAAAATATGCAATTCATTCAAAAAGTTGTATCAATGAAATTTAACGTTACATCAAGTTCATCCAATTAAATGTAAAGCAGAGAGTATTTTGCTTCGCCTAAGCTGATGCAATGTTGTGCCATACTTCGTAACAAGAAGCCTATTAGTTTTGTTTGATAAAGAGGTTTTAGTAAATTTTTGAAATTAGCAGAGCGGAACACATTTGGCTACGAAATTTGAAGAATGCAAGTTTTGTATGATATTTGGAACGTTGGTGACGTAATTTCTAAGCAGAAAGTCAAATACTTTCTGAATTACGTATTATAGAATTAATCAAAATTAGAACATTTTTAGAAATTCATTTTCTTCCAAGTTACAATATTTTTATTTTGAAAAAATATTGAACTATCTGAAATTCGCCAAATTGTTCCTATGTTCAAGAACTTTCCAAACATACCTTACATGATTCATTTCGATTCATGTTACGAAAATGAGAAAGCTTTAGAGTACACGGTAGAAACAAAACTACAATCTGCTTTCTATGTTTTGAAAATTATAAACAACAAATAGAAAGATTCTGATTGGAACAGTACTCAAACAGATAAATGAAAATCTCACCTTCGGTATATTACACAGCCTTTCTCGCTCCTCCACATCTAACTGTAATTCATATATACTTTTCAATCAAACTGCCCATGAATTTAAAAAGTTATGGGATTTTTTAGTACATTCGTGTTATGAGTTAATATAAAACAATTACGACCTAAAGAGTAGTGTCAGTGTATCTTAAAAATTATGACAAAATTTCTTTTACTATAAAACATTAGCAAAAGTTAGTTTCAATCAAAATATTATTTCTTTCAAAATATTTTGAAAAATATTTGAACCTTGTCTTAATTGTCCTCTATGTTGTATCATTTCTCACATAAAGTTCATTTGGAGAAATATGAATTGAAGGATGGTTATCGTCGAATTACAGGTACTAGAATTTTCTTTGGATAAAGACACCAGCAAATGACAGGATTGATACGGGGAAAAAGTTGTCGAAACAAGGAGATGCCGCTACTTCAATTTAGCAGAATGGTATCTTCGATCCAACGGAATTCTTCTTTCCTAGCTCATTCTTTTATGCGGAAATTGATTAAAAGCCACTTCCACCAAAAAATGGTCGTATTTACCGAAGTAACTGACCTAACTCTAAATTGCAAGGATCTTGTGTCAGGAAATGTCACAATGTTTTAAAATTAGCTAATTTGGAGACTATTTAATGAAGATGAAGTTTTGATCTACCTCAAATCGATTATAACGTTCATAAATGTCAATCAGATAATTTTAAAACTAAAATTGACTAGATTCTAATTGTTAGACTTTTATTCATATAAAAATAGTAGTCATCGTTAATTTTAGCATTCCAATTATTTTTTTACAAATTAACCGTAAGAAATTGTGAGAATTGATTATTCGGTTTCAAAAGCAAAAAGCTTCAAATCTGTAACATTGTATAAAAGAAAATTTTCACAATAATAATTTTTTCGAAAATAAATAAGGATTTAAATTCCTGATTTCTGATTGCATTTATTCGTAATTTAGATGTTAATTTTAATTCTTGCAAGTTCAAACAAAAGAAAACAAGTGGTCTGCTGAGAAGTTGTTTGACACGTTCTGGAGGCATACTTGAAGAATATTGCAATCCACATTTCGATTCCAGAACATCTCCGACTGCTCCTGACACGATAATGTTTCACTAAAGTTTCTAGAAGTCTTTCGTAAAGAACTATTGTTGCTATCAATTAGAACTATTCGGAACACTATTGAAATTGTTTCGGAAATAAATAAAAATGCTATGTAGGATTATTTTGCTCTGCTTCCTTTTTTAAAACATACAACTCCCGCTGTGCTTGTGGACTTGATTTTGGATTTTGCCTTGATTCTTGTAAATTCGAATATGCATTTAAATACCCTTAAATTTTTTATTATGAAAAAACATGAATTACATCAATTTTTAGTTAAAAATTTGTTATCTCATCATAGATTAGCTTCCGATAAAAGTTATGCAACACTTTTACTTTTCAACCCTCCGATGAAAATCTACCCCTTGTCTTCTGCGTCTCAAGAATACACTTCGTAAGGGCAGAGGGCGCAACATTTTCTGATAGTTCGAAAGCACTTGCAAGACTGTTCTCTCGATACACGTCGGTTGCAAGTTTTTGCATGGTAACCTTTGGCTGATCCCTCCCTTGAAATCCTTTTATGATTTTTTTTATGAAAAATAAATCCAGCAAGGGAAGCGGAAGTATCAATGAACGGAAGTAACACAAAAGTTGTCCTGTTTATTTTATGATGGAGGCTAATAGAAATTTGTATATTATAGAATAGAAATTTCAAATGTCAGAACTTAAAATTTTTTGCACGGAAGTTCCAAATTTATACAGTTACTTTTTTGGTACCTGGAGGTGCAAGTTTATATAAAATAGACAAATTCTGATATGAAGAGAAACTACTGAATTCTTTAATTATAAGAATGTAAACATTTTACATTTGTCCAGCTTTTCAATTTTTTTTATATAGCAAATTTGTGACGTAGAGGTCTCTTTAGTAAAATCTAGGATAAATTAAAAATTACAGCGAAGGTTTACCTTTTTACATTTTGGTACTAAGTCAACCATCTTTATTTTATGAATCACAAATAAAAGAAAATAATAATGTGTCAGAACTATCCCGTTTTTGTTTCTTGGAACGATTCTGTTGGATCGAAATATAATTTTTTAAGAAAAATTTATATACAAAAAAGCTTTCATCAACCATAAGGAGAAGTACTGGTAGCGTAGCAGACAAACAAAGTAAATTCGTGAAATAAAGGACAGAAACAAAATTTGTATGTAAAACCACTCTGAAGGGCAACAACTTCATCTAGTGAACAACTAAAAAGTTTCGACACTATTACTAAAGGATTGCTGTAACAGGAATAATATAACATGGTAAGTCACGACACTCTCATGTAGCTTTTCAGACGTAGCATTAGTGGATTAATAGGCAAGTTGCAAATTCAAAGTGTCTAAAACATGATAAGTAAGTTTGATCTTTGGAACGTTCCTGAAAGAAAAATAGAGGTCAATTAACTGAAATACTTCATGTTTAAGAAGATACGAAATTATGTAACATTTCTACTTCCTCGCGCCGAAACTGGTTAGAAATCGGAGTGAAACTTCAATTTTTGATGGAGAGTTGCGAGCTACTTGGAAAGGAGTTAGAAAAGTATAACTGTTTTACATTATGTTTTCAGAAACGTTCCAAATTCTAGCAAAACACCGAGGGGCTATTTACTAGGAATTTAAAAAATCTTGAAATTTGTATTTGTCAAAAAATTACAAATGTGAGTATTTCGAAATTCAACGTGAAAATATGGAAAATTTTGACAGAGTGAAGCTTGCAAATTTTTTAATATACTTTTGAATTTATAAAATCCCATTTTGAAGCATAAAACAAGGCGAGATTTGTAAATTTAAGTAAGAAATGCTATAATTCCTCGCATTTACGAAAATTAGCTTTTTTTTATCGTTTTGGAACCTTTTAAACTTCAACTTCATGAAAACTCAATTCCGTAATTATGAAAATTTCCAAATTTTGCAACACTATGACAAACTTTAACAATACAATTTTCTCCAAGTAAATTTTCAGAATAAGAATTACCAAGCTACGTATATTTACAACATATCCTCGATTTTCCGTAAGATTTCCGGAGCAAATAGCCCTTTGGCGATTGTGAAATACACGAACATTGTGTATTATTATTTGTCATTTTTATACTCACAGAATTACTTTGCGCGACATTATCCATCTGCTGCATGTTGGTTTCGTTTCTGAAACAGAAAAAGGAGACAGTTAATTAATGAAATCGCCGATCCACCCAAAGTACAAATAAGGACATTTCTGTCTTTTGAGTATCGTCAAGCACGTTTGTATATTTCAAAAACGATTGGCAGCATTTCGCTTTAACCGTATCTTGTTCGTTAACGTTTTACATCGGAAAGTCCTCTGAATTTCTTATAATCCTGAAAGTTCTCCATTTTAAGAGTTTCATCTTCCCGCTCTTTTACTTTGACCGAACGAAACTTCCAGGAAAACGCACGGAGAGATCGATTTACCAATAATTTTCAACAAATATAGCCCACTGCCGGTGCACTGTGAAATTGTGTCACGATAACAAACTTTTCGGGTTTCAGTGATGACCGAAAGTTTTAGTTATCGCTCTTAGGGTCCCCAAATGCGCTATACTTGCCGTAAATGACCACCTGAATCGCTCGTTCCGCGTATAAGAATGAGTATCAAGTTTCATCCAAAAGGATGAAATGGGACTTCGCTCTACTTTGAATCGATATGAGAAGGATAATTATTACTTTGTTGGATATCGCATAAGCTCTCCTGGAATTCATCTCCGTGATGAGCTTCACCTACCTTTCTGACATATATGGTACATAAATGCTACGTAGCAGGTAACTGCCTTACGACGATGCTTGACGCTACGAGGCTTCATCAACAACTGAGATGGCAAGGATATATTCTGAACTGAGCATGGTAGCTCTTTAATAGCTTGCCAAGACGATTGGGCCGCGACCAGGGAGAACGGTGCCGAGGAGGCATAACACTACTCAAGCCTACCAAAAGGTAGTTGCTCGAATGTCAGCCTTGTATGCTGCTCCGAGTCTCCGTACCTCCAGCCAAGACTCGCAATATTAGCGACATCTGAATAACATAACAATAGGACCCCATATTGTAACAAAACCCTGACATTGAACACCAAAGTTTGCTGTAGAGCAACGTAAACATTTAATCAACAATTATATAAATACTCATTTTTGTAACATTATCATATTCTTAGTTTCGTCATATTATAAAAAACACATCATGCAAAATTTCACCGGCTTACATAGAAAACATGCTTTGGATCGGTTTCTCTTCGGAAATTTTCATCATTTTTTTTACTACCAATCAACAAACTGTCCCTCCCCTAAAAAGATTTTCCCTTAATTGCTCCGACGACTTATTTTTATCCTGTTTTTTAAAATTTTATTGAATTATTTTGAAATAGTGCGGGCGATTGCGGAATAGATTTGTGTGATTTTTGTATCTCACTGAAATCGAGTCTCGTGCTCGTATAAGTTCTTTTATGGAAGCTGTGTTCGGTTCGAATTCCAATTCGATATAAGGATGCAATTTCCAATTTTTGGAAATGTCGGTTAGAGGGAATACAACCTAACGTATATTTAATGATATTCACAGAAGGTATTTTTAATATCCAGGATTTTCGAAGTTGGAAGTGTACTCTTTCAGGACCAGTCGAAGGTTCCCCTTTGTATCATCCTTCGTACTGGACTGTAAATTTTCCATTCGTATCGATCCGGGTCGTGAAGATTTTGAGTTATCGAACCACATCTAGTGAAACTTTCCTGTGAAAACTTCATTGTTTCCAACTTTGTTTGCAATGTTTACATGAAAGGGTGTTTGAATTGATGAAGATGAAGTTTGGAAGGTACTTGGTAATGGTTCTGGAATATCAAAGTTCTACTTTGAAGAATTTTCAACCATCTGGGGAAGCGTGAATTGTCAGAATCTTACAGTGAGAATATCTGGAAACATTTAACTTTTAGTTTCAAATTTTGTGTTTTTTTAAAAACATTTTCATGTTGAAATTTAAAATTTTTTAAAAATTTAACAAGAAAGTCTTAAAATTCTTGAAGAATCAGAACAGCAATTTTCAACCAAAGCCTTCTTCTTGAAAGTAGAGTTCACTTTCAAGATCAAGATTTGTTAGAAAGCGAAGGATATTTATAAAGTCGCTTTTCTGCCTGCATAACTGTTTTTTAGTTTTTCTCAGCAAAATCAATGTAGATGTACATTACATTTCTCAACTCCAAGCTCATCTATTCATTATATCTCATTTTTATTTAAATAAAATTATTCAATTATTGTTCAGCTAAAATGGAATTATTCAGCTTCGGAACAGCAATTTTAAAGTTGTAACAATTAGAAGAAAAATTTTCTAATTTTTTCGAACATCATATAAAGTTCAACTGTATCGAGAATGGAACATTGTACCATTTTAGAAATCCACGATTTTTAAACTCAACATTTTTTTTATTTTTATTTAAATAGGAACTTTCAATTGTATTGATTTTCCTGAGAAGTTCCAAACTTCATCCCTACATAAAAGTTTTGAGCGTTTTTCAAATTTCTAAAACCCACTTGCAAAGTTTTAAATGCGGCGTAACAACAATTTTTAATCCGAATAACATTCGACACTATTACAAAAATTATGCATTTTTCATTTAGATGAATTAAATCGAGATTTTGAAATTTCTGTTACAATCTACTAATGATCCTCCATTGATATTTATGCAAAAACAAAAAATAATTGTGCACTTAAAAATAGGTAATTTTAAAATGTGCCCTTTTCATGGTACTGGTCGATTCCAAAACATTATTTTCTCGATATACTTCAAAAAGTTTCACTGTATTATGTCACTGAGAACTTATTCTTAAATTTCCCTTTTTCAACTGAGCATAATAGGTACCTGATTCTTTAAAGTATTAAATCTTCTTTTTTTTTACATTGATAGAAATTCAAGTTTGCTCATGGTTCCCTTTTTAAATTTGCTGACCACTTAGAAACAGTTTAAGCTTATATATACAGTAATCTATTACTAACTGCCTCTTAAGTATCCCTTAACTTCACTAAAACCGCCTTTCCCCACTTAAAAATTGTTCGTTTTTTTACATATCTCTAAAAGTAAATTTATAAATTGTCCCGACGAGCAAACTGTGGAACATGAAAATGAGAACATAACAGTATGTAAAATAACACATGTAATTTAGGTGTTAACTTTACGTAAAAATATTCCAATGTTTTGATTTTGGGATATGAGCAAAGTTCTACTTCAGAGTGTGCGCTACTTTGGAAGGTGCTTCAAGAAATGTGAAAGTCATGAGAATTTACAAATTTTTCAAGTGGAAAAGTAATTTGGAATTTTCAAATTTTTAATTTTGTGTCTAGAATTTTCCAAACTTCACAAAATTAAAGTGTGTTTAAGTCTTTCTTAATTTAGAATTTCATGATACTAGATTTACTCTGAAAAAAGAAGTAATTATTAAAATTAATTAAAATAAATTAAAATTTATTTCAACTTTGGAATTTTGAAATTTTCACACATTTTATGTCAAACTGACAATATAACAAAATTCAAGTGATTTCATTCCAATGTTAAAAATAATATCGATTCGACTTCAATTTTTGTAATATAATCATGATTTTCATCATTCCCAGATAAGAAAATGAAAAGATAACTTCAAAATTAGGAACCTTCATTTTTCAAAGACTTTATTATAAATATAAAATGTTTTCATTCAAAAAAATATATGGTTTTTCCTTTTTGCAACTTTAGCTAAATTTGTACAATAAAATTTTGTAATGTTCAACCAACATAATTGTGAGTATTAAATTGACCGATGGATTACTGTTATTAGTGTATGTACTACAATAATAGTATTCTTAATTCATATTTCCTGTATCGCAATATTATGTCACAAAATTTACAAAAGCGATGTATACAATTATTGTTGTAATGTTAAATTAATTGAAAATATAGGTGACATTTTAATTTGCACAATTCAAAATTCAATTTTTTACAATTATATAATTGAAAATGTATAAAAACTGAAAAATCCAACATTTTTTCACTATTCTTCAAATTTCCAGCTCGACTAGTACCATGATTGGAAGATTCCAAACCTTACCTTCATCCTCAATAGGAAATTACAAACACCAAAATTTTTGAATAACTGAAACTCTGTTTTTCATCAGTCTCTGGGAACTCGCAAGTATCACTGAAAATTTTCACCTCCACTCTAGCCTGGGAACTTTAACCTTCCAGAAGAGTTACATAAACATACTAAAGCTCTTCTGAGTTGTAAAAAAGCAGCTTTGAAATCCCAGTAATTACCGTGTTTTCGAGTACACTCCCAACTTCGGCACGACCCGATGTCGCGTGGAATCCTGTTACGACTCAAAAAAACCTGAAAACTGAGAAAAGCACACACTTGATTTTCATAATTATGTTAAAAATATAAATCCAAAATGGTTTAAACTGCTTCTTTCTGGTCTAAAAAATTGAAAAATCCAAAATTTAATGTGTGGGGTTATGTTGCATTTCTCATTTTCCAGCTACATTGTGGCTTCTGACATGATTTTACCTTCAACACGCTTCCACACATACACACACATATTACATATTCAGAGGGAAGTCTAGAAGAAAACAAATGTGCCTTTATTTATAAACAATGATTAAAGAAATCAAGTCAGGCAGGACATCTGATTACATACAGAGTATCTCTCACTCTCTCTCTCTCTCTTCATTGAGCATCCAAGCGACTGAGAATTAACTACAATCCTACTACTTGGTAATACGTCAGTCACTGAAAGCATTTACAAGGAGCATCGTTTCGGTGACGATTAAAACGTACGAGAAAAATGACAGGGGAAGTCGAAGTAGAAAGTTTGAGGGAAAAGTGGAGCAGGGAGCGCGAAATAACGAGGAACGCAGTGGGCAAAAGGAGGCAAAGCTGACGATGGTGTAACGGGAGAAGTTGGTCGCTCGGCGCGTTAGTCCGATGCCAGGTGTAAGGAAAAAGAGCGAGGCTAGAATGGAATACCTGGAGGACGTACAGCAACGCGGAGTAGGCATAAATAAGTGTAGGTGGGACGGGATGGAGTGGAGAAAGAAGAAAAAGAAGTGAATTTTCTTGGCAGAAAGCGAATATATATATGGGAACGTCGAGTGCCGTGTAATAAAGAAATGAAAAAGGAGAAGAGAGAGGAGAGAGAGAGCGAGTAAGCAAAGGAAAGAAAGAGAGAGAGAGAGAGATGATGAGTATAAGAGAAAAGAGAAATAAGAGCGGAGGAGAAGAAGTGGCGAAGTAGGAGAGAGACGGTGAGGGGAAGGGTAGAAGACCCGCGCCCAGCCGATGCACCCGACGCACAACAAACACGAGCAAGGCGCCGTGCGAGAAATACAGTATGTAAGAATGTAAAGTGCCGCCGAATTGGCCGCGGATAACGCGCGCCGACGTTTTCCTCACGCGCGTTTTCACGTATATCGCAAGGTGCCTTCTCGGTCGCTCAATTTGGCGTAGGTTTCAATCAACATGGCGGTTCGGCCGCTCGGGAAAGAAAGCTCCCAAGGGCCCGCCACCGCACGTACATAGACGACGACTTACGCACCACCACGGCCACACACCGCACACCGTCGTCTCATCGCATGATAAATTCCCATAAATTTGGGTATTGCAATAACCACCTACCTGATCACTGGGAGTCCACTTGCCACGAGAATTTCAACGGGGAAAAAACACTACCACTACGCCTCGGACACTCGCACTACGCTTTCTCCCTGCTCGCTAGTTTGGTTGGTTGGTGTTATGGCCGCCGCTGAGTTTCGTGCCCCACCGTATCACTCACTCTCACTCGCGCGAGCGCGAGCGCTCAGTTCGCATACGTGACTCGAACGCGGACAGCTTCCTTCCTATTAGCGACTTTTCACGACACAACAAATCACTCGCCGCCGAACGCGCCTTTTCTCTTCCCTCGCGTTACCGTATTAATGGCTCACGAAGAAATACGTCGACATTCTCGGCACTTCTTCCTCCGTCCAATGCTTTCTCGTGCCCATGACGATTTACAGATCTAGATACTAACGATCGTAGCACGGCAGCACCAACAATGGCTACGCATTCTTCCGCGACGTACCGACTGGTCCTGTTCCGACGTTCCGTGCGCTTATACACATTCGTCTCCGTTCCTACCTCTTCTTGCGCACCCGCTCACGCCGAGTTTACCCGAATACGCACGAACGGTCAACCGCCAAATTCGAACGCCCAGAGCGGCATCCTTCCCCTTTACCGGCTATCCCTCTTCTCCTTCATTATATTTCTCTCTCTCTCACTCCCTCAAACGCTACTTCTCTTTCCCTCGCTCTTGCTTTTACAGATATCGAAAGAAATGTATAATAATTCTTCGTATTTTCTTATATTTCACATAATTTTCTTGGATGTGCTTTCAACCGAGGACTGGCACATGGGGATTCGAGTTCAAGGTCGAAATCCACGGTGTAATTGAGAAACAAACTGATAAAAGACACCTCGTTTTTCTCGAGGACAGGTTAGAAGACGTTTGCATCCAGCTCTTGGTAACAGCCGATATCTTAACAGTCCGCGGCACTGGAAACACGCGAACAAAGTTGGAACGAATCGTGGAACTCCGATTTGCTGGTTTTCGTGATGAAATTCGACAATGTTTGACCTCGTCACGCGATTTTGTTAAGAATTGCAAGAGGCATCACTTTTATTTACATGGGAAGATCACGTTTCAGTGGTTGGAACGCTCCGGAGGAAAAGTTAACGGTTCGTTTCCGGGCCGTTCCTTAGTCACCCATAATGCATCTATCAACTGCCACGAGATTACTGGGCTACTTTCTTCTTCGGGCATTAGTACGGCACTTGTGGTATGAAAATGAAATGACACGTGGGAATTAACGTTGTTATCTGTAAACGATTATATATAGAAATTGCGATGTGTCGGTCGCGCTTCGAACCGCGTAAAATTCGAGTCCGGTTCCACCGGTTCCGTGTTCAGTTCGCAATGCACTTCGGGACGATTAGTGTGTAAAAATCTATAAAGCTGATATAAGAAGTCCCGACTGTTTACATTCTGAAGGTACTCGCGAGCCACGCGAAATCGTCGCGGCTTTTATAAATAATAGGTAATATCACAAGTTGAGGTATGATTCGCACATGGTGAACTTTGTCCATGGTTCAACTAGAGGTCCCATATTCCCATGACGTGTGCGTCGTCATGACAAGTTCCGTTATGCATACAAGATGGCGATAGGAGATTAAGCGCGACCTTGGCTTTCTCGAATTACACCCCCAAGGAGCATCGACGTATATATCTCTCTTTTCGTTTGCGTCGATAACCTGCGAAATAAGATAAACACGGACGGCAGTTCGCTTCCCAGCGTTTTCTGACTGCACCTTCCGTTTTCTTACGCGTACGAAAGATTCTTCCTGTCCGTTCCGCTTAGGTCGAAATTTCTCCGACGGTACGAGCGGCGTGCCTTTACATAAGCAGCCATATTTCGGTACCTCGACTCGTGTACTACGTCGGTCAAAATGCGAATCGACTCCCGTCTACCCGATTCTCCATGTTCTCGGTGCACGGAAGTTTGACCTTGGTTGGTATTTCTTACAAATGGCAGTCGCACGGATTCCCATGAAAATCAAATCGAAATTTTGAATAAGGAATTTTCAAAGGGAGTCGTATTGGCTTGGACGTATTTTCTGGTTGGAGAAAATAGCGGCGCTTTTGGCGTCCCTGTTTTCCACCAATCGCGTAACTACCAGTATCAGTGACTCATCACATCCGGTCCGTATTGTTACTAGTCTTCTGGAGACTTCTAAACGGTTCTTCTTACATAAATGGTTCCCGCGGAATGGTGGGACGCTATTATTTCGAATTTGAAATTTCAATTCTTATTGTTTTGGTTTATTTAGAAATTTTATCTTTTAGTTATTGTCATTATTTTTGTTGATGTTTCAGGAAATGTAACTTTTCTTACGTTAAGAAGAAAAATTAATTGTATACTTTTTCAGTCTTCAATTTTCTGGATTGGAAAATTGTTTATTATATTTTAGGTATTTATTTTATTGTATTTTCTAGAAAATATATTTAATGAAAAAAGCAAATTTTTAGATTTATTCTGCTACAGGATATATTAGTATAGTTTTTTTATTGTAGTATAGTATTTATTTTGTATCAATATAACTATACTTTTCTTGGTGTGTTTGACTAATTATTATATAAACATGAACATACTATAAAAGAATAAATGTATATATATATATATATGAAATAACTGTATATGACTGTCGCTATATAAATAAAAAAACACTCAGAATAAAAACAAAAAATTGTAAATTATTCCATGCACAACTATAGCAAATGAAAAAAAAAAGAAGAATATTGAAAAAATATATTCTAGAGATAATTCTAACAAGTTTTTAGGATTTTCTGAACGTAACTGTTGATTTTTTTAAAAATTATGTTCTAGGAGGAGAGGATACCTAAAAAACATAAAAACCTAAAAAAACAGACAACTCCATGTAGATTTCTCTGTAAAATGTATTTCTCGTCAATAAAAAAGTAGATTACCGTCCTAATTGGATTCTACTAAATAATTCCCCAAACTTCCTCGAACGCAGAACATAATTTTGAACATGTCAATGCTCCAGAGAGAGGATAATTACTTATGGAAATAGTACCTTCCGTATAGTCTGTGTTCACCTGTGAAAAAGTAATAACTTATTTTATAAAGTAACTCAAAAAAATCACTAAGTAGTGTTTGATATCTCCTTTTTTTTACTTACTTGTCCATGAGCCATTGCTCCAACTACAATTGCAATCGGTTCATTGTCAGGTACGAGTTCCTTTGGATTCTGCACTTTGCTGGCACTGAACGACATCGCTAACTTTTGGCATCCAACAGGGAGGTGATTTGTAATTGGATTTTTTATGACTTTTAACAATTTCATTGGTTTATCTGAAGCTCGTACCGCAAATTTATGCAGCAGTTGGACTGGAAGACAGAATTTGGAGTTATTAGTATGATATAATTTTTACTTGAGTGTACAATTTTTATATAAAAAAAATTATGGCTAAGGACAAACTATTTACAAAAAATTAGATGTAGTATTTGGAAATATCTTTACAATTAATGGTATTCAATTAAATTAACCGTTTAAGTCCCAGAGGGTATTGAAAAAACCATGTCGAAGAATCCAAAGCAACGCAATCATGCTTTATTTGTCAATAACTTTCGAAAAGTGCTGGGTTTTTTTCT
This sequence comes from Gasteruption jaculator, assembly GCA_949825005.1. Taxonomy (NCBI): domain Eukaryota; kingdom Metazoa; phylum Arthropoda; class Insecta; order Hymenoptera; family Gasteruptiidae; genus Gasteruption; species Gasteruption jaculator. The sequence continues at coordinate 9,165,282 of OX463770.1, forward strand.
ACACAAAACCTGAACAGTGCAATGGCGCTGCTTCGGACTCAAACAGTTAATTTGAACTTACAATTTGCGTATTTTAATTTCATATATATTTTGAAAAATACTTGGTTAAAGTCTTAATTTTATATCGAAAATGATAAACCTTATGACATGAATCAAATAAAACTAATTAAAGAAGTTCAAACCATGGATCTTAGTTGAACATATTTGTGAACAAATTCGTTCTTACCCATAAGTCCAGAAAACCTTTTGAAAGTACGTGGAATCCTCGTTTGTGGATTGATTTCAATTAACACGTTCTTCTCGGTATGAACATAAACTTGCAAAAGCCCTGCTCTGTTCAAAGGGCTATCCATTAACATAAGCAAACATTGATGAGTAATATCTGGTCTGCAGCTTCCAGCTTCTCGATTACTTTTCTTCAATATGTTGGCATGGTCGTCGCAGTTTAACAACTCAAAACTATTACCTACCTATAGATACCCACAAATAATTTTATTTTGTTTTAAAAAATAGTTATACACACAAAAATTATTGCTTCCTTTTTCCGAGGGGTAGATTTTACCCTGAACTTTACGCATTTACGAAATATCAAAGTTGCACAAAAATTGACTTTAAAATTGTGTTTCATCGTATTTACGAGAACGGATCCAAATAAAGTAAAAATTTGACTCTCAAAGTAAAGCAATTGTAAAGGAAATATTCGAACACTAACTTACCTTTACTGACTCAAGCTGGGCATTTTCCAAAATGACAATCAAACGCTTCTCTTGATTCTTTATATGAGCGACATTTAAATGTTTTGGGGCTAAATCGTATTCAAAATCATCCTTAGTGTCCCGATTTTTCCTCTTTTGACCCATTTTTGGATTTTAGTTATTTTGCTTGTTTTACTTTCGCACGTTTACTGCATTTCCTAACCTCCAATTGCGTTTTCCATTCTCCGCGTAGGCTTTATTTACTGACAGAAGGGAAGGATGGTTTTAAAACTGCAGGAAGTTGCTCGGAATTCCGCAAGATGTCATCACAATCTATTTCAGGTAGGCTCCATCTATTGAGACTCCGCTTGAACTTTTGCACTCATCTTACAGTTAATTAAACTTACTGAATAATTAATAACCATAGGTTGAGTTTTCGACATTGTAATTTATACTAATGTATATTAATAAAATTTATTTTGTCGACGTTTTTTACAAATTTCTATTATAAATCACATTATTTGGAATCATAATGGAATTAGCCAATCATGTGTTGGTTTTAGAAATGTACCTTTTCCAGAACCCGCACGTGATTGGATGAAATTCTCTGTCTAATGTTCCTCTATGATAAAGCCTGGATGTACCATTTTCATTTTTTGTTTATTTTATAATGAATGTTTCAATAAACACTCATGAGTTTTTAATTATTCAGTAAATTTAATGAATTTAAAAGAATCCAGCTTTCCTATTGAAATTGCTGGCTTTTCATCAGAAATGTGATTTTTCCGATATGTTCAAAAATTCGAGTTTCGGAAACTTTTTTTGGGAACTTCCGGGAGACCCATATCCGATGTATTTTTTTCCGAGGAATCCAATTCTGTTATTAAAATTCTAGAAATCCCACGGGAAATGCGATTTTTCCACAAAAAACCTACTTTTTTCCGACTTCCGCCGGGATTTCGTCAAATTTGATCATTGGAATCGATTCTACGCGAAAAATTACCCCTAAAAATGACTTGTCCAACCCCATTTTTGAAACTTTAATTTTCACCCCATTTTTGGGGGAAGGCCAAGTGGTCTTCGTGACGTGTGTTTAACAACAGGATATATAAATACAATTATTTATCTATACACTACGTTCTTTCAAATTACAAACTTAAATTTTAAACTAATTTAAATCTAAAAATTTAAATCTAAACAATATATTACCTACCAATATATTGGAATTTTTTAAAATGTATTCCTTACAATACTGTAAATAACAATAAGTTGAATTCATCGAAGAATTCCGACAACAAATTCGTCTACTTAACATGTTATATAGGATAACGAATATATATAAATATGTATCTGACCTTAACGTCTGAAATTAAAAACTTTTCTACGACTCTTAGTGTCTACAAGTAACTGAGCTTGACGTTTAAGGGCGTTTCTTGTTGGTACTTCTTCTTCATCCTCGGAAGCCGGAGTTGGAGCTGATGGTATATTTAATACAGGAAAACGGGGAAAAAGAGGTCGTTCCCTTGTACGACTGAGCCTTCCATCCGCCGACATGGAAACAACTGACATAGTTTCGACCTGTATATTGAAAAATTGCCACATCTAACTTTAATATACATAAATTAATAATGTTTTTATGTCATTTATAGTTATTTTTAAATTATTTTTTTCAAAATTTCGAATGAAATTCATGATCAATGATTCATAAAAATAAGTAAAGATATTGGAATAGTAAATTCTCTACTGTTAATCGCGGTTCAGTTTGAAAATTGTTAAACTAACCAATTGTTCAATTTCATTTTTCTTACTTTATCTACAAGAAGGTCCTCCAGGATTTCCGCATATTTTTCAGGACCTCCGAGTTTGTTGATAGCAGTTTCCATTTTTTCTGTTAATAATTCCAGTAATTCCACAGCGGTGTCCACTTTTTCTGGATACTCAGAAACAGGGCTCCCGTTGCAATCCTAAAATTAGTAGAAATTAATGATTAATTTGCTTTTTCTATTTACTACATATATATTCATGGTTTTTGGAAATTGGTCGAAAGCAGTCATTTTGTTTAGTATATTGGCAGTCCCCTTTTATGAACTTTTGAAACGCGAATAGAAAGATTGTTATAATTTCGAGAATTACAGATATTTCCAATTGAAAAATATTATTTTAATCAATATTAATTTTATTTACCAACGGTCCCAGTAATTTTTTGAAGCAATGTTGGGCACATAGATACAATATCATTGTTATTGTTCTTAGAAAAGTATCTTATAAAAATTACCACGTTAATTTGAAATCTTTTTTATAATTTCTTACCCGAAATTTATCGCAAAGTTCCCACAGAATTCGTATAATGTCACTCAAAAGAGTCTCAATTCGTTGGATTTCGCAGTGGATTTTCATTTGACAAGATTTCTGTTCTTCTATTTGCAGATTGATCGACTCCAGTTGCTCGGAATTTCTGGAATATCATAGAATTATTTGTACGAAATTTCAATTATGAATTGAAATTAAATTCAAACAATTTCAGCAGTAATTTGCTCTTAAAAACTTGATTACATCCAGTAGCAATGCCATAGCATGGCATTGCTACTTTTATTCTTACTATTATTGCTATTCATTTTCTTACATTTATTCAATTGAATGGGTTACCTCGAAAACGTTGTAAGGTACAAATTGCAAAATCTTTAATCCTAGATCGGCTAATACTTGGAAAAATACCAAATCATTTTAGATCACCACTAGTGGAGTGGAAAGACAACGTTAAAAGAATCATACTCATCGGTATCCTTAGTTTCCGAAAACTTGAGCACTTCGATTTCAGTCGTGAGTTGCTGCCTAGTCCTTTCGAGAATCATTTTCTCATCTTCTGTAGCAGCTCGCATCTTTTGTAGCCTCTCCTTAGTCGCCCGCTGACCCAGAAACCGGTTCAGAACGTCCTCGGTTCTTGATACTCCCGTAGCATTACGAAGCTTTGCGAATGTTTCTTCTAACAAAGTAATTTCATCTTTTGGAGGATCTTTCAAATCACTTTCCTCCAAAGCCTTGTTACCACCGCTCGTTTCGAACTCCTCTCGTGGTTGTGCTCGAGTTGTTGGAAATATTATTCTCTCCAATCGCTCCAATTCCAGTTTTCGATCTTCTACCCTTTGCCTGTAAAATTTAAAAAATTCAACGTACACCAAAAAAGGCTTCAATTTTTTCATTCTGTCGGTAGAAATCAATGTCCAGTTTTAAATCGAATTACTTTGGACCAAAATTCTACATTTTCATACATGGAGATAAAAGTTTTGAAAAATATTTCAAAGAAAATAATAAAAATATGTAAGTGACGAAATATAGTAAAATTAGGTACAAGATTAAAGTTAGAAGAAATTTGTCAAAGTAAATATAAAAATTTCATTACGAAAATTATTTATAAAATAATAAACACGTCACTTGCTAATCTATAAAATCAGAGTTAATCATTATTTTATAATTTAATTACACGGACGCAGATTTATTAATTCTCGTAGTAATTTTCATTATTTTGAGGATTCTTTTTCTCTCAGTGTAGAAGTTTTCTTTTTTGATTGTTAAGTAAGTATTAATAAATGATTAGATCAAAATCAAATAATCCGTTATGGAACTTGATATTTAGTTATTTATTCCAGGCAAAGTTTAACGTTACCTGTAATCAAGTATCACACCGTCTCGTTCTTTACTTGTGTTCATAGCTTCCTCCTCTTGTTTTATTAAAGCCTCCCTCATGGAATTTTTCAGTTCGATAGCCTCTTCCTTCACCTCCTGGAAAGAAATCAAAGAAGTAAAATTGTTTCCAAACAAAAGGCTTTTTGTCCCAAAATCGAGGCAAAAGTGTATTAAAAGAAGCCCTATTTTGTTCGAACGTGTATTTCTTCCAAAACTTCTTCTAGTTCATGAAGAAAATGTAGAAGATTGAATGTAGAAACTGTATAAAATTGATCACCGAGAAATGCATACCTGCAACCGCTTGATTTCACTCTCTTGTTCTTTGATGCTGCCTTCGAGATTTTGCAAAGAAGAAGCATAAAAAGCAGCGTCCGCTTTCAAGCTTGATCTTACGCATCGGTACTTTTTACGTACAGTATCCGCCTCCATCTGCATCACGCTCACTTTATGTAGTTGATTCTCCAGACTCACAATTTTCTACAATTTATTCATAATTTTCTTTTTTATTATCCCACTTTCCCGGTTTCTCCGAATTCCGCAAAAAATTGTTAACACCTTGGACTCTCCGGTTTCCGACGATTGAGTGTTCACTGGGTGTTACTTTTTATTTAACATTAAACCTCGAACGATATATTTCCAATTTCTAATTTATATTACTCCTTTCTAGGAACAACAATTTTTTTTACTTAAAGTTTTTTTACTAAAAAAATTGTTACATTAAATAATATTTGTATAAATTCAAATATTATTAGGTAAAATCTGCATTTGAAGAATATAGAGTAATATCCCTTTTTTCTTTTTTACGAATTTTTAAAATTCAAATTACAATTTTTAATATAATAAAAGATGTAGAGTTGTTTAAATTTCAAATCAACATTTTTCGGTCCCAAAGTCTTCACATGCTGCACAGATTTGCATAACTTTGACACTTTCAATTCAATATAAACATTTATTTAATTTGTATACATTCGTTTTTGAAGAATTTTAAAAAGATATTAAGGAAAATTTTACTTTACGAAAATAATTTTTTTTTTAGGATGAGCCCAAGGCGAGACAAATTTTTACAGACGTTTCAATTTACAACAGTAATATATGAACGACACAAACCTTCTTCAGAGGTTTCTCAAGTTTCGTTTCTGTAGATTTTTGGATGTTGCCATTCATAAGTTCTTCATATTCTTTCAGAAGGGAAGAAAGTAAATTTTGTTGCTGGAATTGTGCAGTTTGTTTATGCTTAATTGTTGAACTAGTATAAAGGAGATTTGGTTGACTGATGAGATATTATCATTTCGTTTTCCGAGTGTAATGTAAGTACGTACATATATTTTAGAATTTTTTGTAATGTACCTTGTCACTGTTGTACCTGACTAAATCCAATTTCTTTCGTAACCGGATGTTATCTTCATCGATGGCAGCGGTAGCTTCTATTAAACTACGTTTTTTAGCATTACCGGAAGACTGTCGACTCATTTCAACCGCACGTTCTGCACTTTCATCATTCTAAGGCATTAATCAAATTTTCGGTTTTTGTATAACAGTATAATAAATACCATTTAAGTATGAAGAGTTTGTAGTAATAATACAGTAGTTATTCATTAATAATCAGTATCTAGGTAATTTTTAAACAGAATTTGTATTTTTATATCTTATTCTAATACTACTCTTGATAAAATATTTACATTTTTGGCCTTTGTAAAATCCACCTGTAACTGCTTAACCTGTCTCTTGAGAGAAAGGATTTTTTCGGCATTTTGGCGTTTCTTGACATCACATTCCTCGAAATTAGCTTTTCTCTGCCCTTCTGTAATGAAAAAGAAATATATAAAGGATAGTTTTTGTGTATTTGCTATTCTGATTGGAAATCTCAAATTTTAATAACGAAAATGGATTCCTCGAAAAAAAAAAAATAGATCGAACAAGGGCCTCTCGAAAGTCCTTCCCCCCAAAATGGGATAAAAATTAAAGTTTTAAAAATGGGGTTGGACAAGTCATTTTTAGGGGTAATTTTTCCCGTAGAATCGATTCCAAAGGTCAAAGGTCTTCGACAATGAAAATGGATTCCTTGCGAAAAAATACATCGGATGACAAATCCTTTCTCCAAATTCAAAATCGACAATCAAATCCCCACAGAAATTTCTGTACATGTCGAATGAAAAAAAAAAACGTTACAAGAAGAACTATAAGGTCGTTGACCTTAAAACAATTCGGGCTCCTCTATTTTCACCAAAATTCTCGTCTCGGTTAATTTCAGTTGTTCACCCCACAGCTGTAAAAACTGAAAAACGATTTATTGCGTAGTGGTTTTCTACGAGAAAGGCAGGCATCAAAGCCGGTTATTTGTTAATGACAGAGTCGCTGCTGCTGTTGCTGCTCCTCTCTTCTGACGTTTCCTTCCTCGCTAGACTTACAATCAGAGAGCTCCTTGCTACAGTAAAAAGAACAAATGAAAAATGTTTGAAGGTATAGAAAAAGCTCTTGTCATGACACTGAAAAGGAAAGAATGAAATTGTCAATGGGTGCGTCGTACAAAATTTGCTTCCCGTTCCTACCTTCGAATTATCAAAACCGATAGTTGTTAAGACTTTTTCTAAAAAAGAATAGAGATTTTTTTCACGAAACTTTTCCAACTTCGATTGCATCGAAATTTTTCTGTCAGGGATTACTTTCAAAATATTTTATTAAATGGTTGGATCATTTTGCAAATTTAAATTCATTGAGTTTTTATCCTAAAGTTCGTCTTTTCTTTTAACATTCAATTTTTTTAAATTTGTTACAGGAAGTATTTTTCAAACTTGACAATTGTTAAAATATTTCAAATAGTAACAAATGGGACTAGAACAACTATATGCTTGATGCCATTTCACTATAGTCATGATTGAAACCACTGTATTTCTCTTCAGTAAAGGCGAAGAAATATTTAGGTGTGTCTGGATGGAAGAAATGAAAGGAAGAAGAAGCAGAAGAAGAAAAAGTCTTAGACTTTAATGGGAGCAATTAACGACCGCGAGAAGTAATATCTTATTTTGTTCTTCACGCTATTCCCTGTGATGACGATTGTACGAGGATTATCTGCGTTTTTCCCTTGTAACTGCTGTAAATCTTGCCTTTCGTTTTTCTAAGCGTTCATTTTTTTCTATTTTAATTGCCATCCATTTAGGGAGCTTGTAGTACCGGCAACCTATCAACATTGTAGTGGCAATTATTTAAAAATTACATTCAATTCTGAGGATGTTCCGATTATCCGAATTATAAAAAATCTTTCGAGTCTTCCAGCATTTCAGAATTGTACAGCCCAAATCTGATATTTTGAAATAATTGAGATTGAACATTTTTTAAAAGTAATGCAATAATTAAAAATTATTAATTTCGGGTTTCCATGAGTAAGTAAAAATTTATGGAAAATCGAAAAATATAATACGTCTTCCATTTTCTTGGAAACTTGATTTTTGAGAAGGGACCAAACTTAGAACTGACTGCCAATTGTTGATTGGTTGAAGTTTTTGATTATTACAATGCCCAAATATGAACATACGCTTACCTGATAGTTGTATTTTCTTTTTGATCTCAATAATTTTTTTATTTAATGCGGTAAGTTTGTTTTCTTGAGATAAAGGAACTAAGGGATCAGCCATGGCACCACGAAGAAGAAACAGTTATTGACTTAATGAGAATCGTCGTTCCCTCGGTTACGAAAGTGGTACCGGTATACATATATACCGTATAATTATAAAATAAATATGTATATTATACACGAATATCGTCTAATTTGTGGGTCATGAAAAATAATTAAGAAAGTGTTTAAATACAAAAAAGTATTTTCGAAAGTCATTTTCCTTTTTTTCTTTGCTTAAAGGGCACATGTAACCCTTCATTCAGTAACCTATTCTATAACCAACTATTCTATGGGAATGAGAAATTACCCCATGGAGTGGTAATATACATATTATAAAAAACTTCGAATTCCCGAAAAAGCTTGCAAACTTTTTTAAAATTACTCACATATAAAAATCAATAAAATAACTACGAAAATTGCCATTGAAAAAGTGGTGGCATTCTACCACAGCAATCTGTTATTATTTTTTACATCCCTTGCTATCATCGATTATTAATTTGGATAAAAAATTGAATAAAATGTGTATTCATATATAATTAATGCTGTATTCATGTTTACTTTCTATATATTACCTATTTCAGGAGATTGCTATAAATAATATATTTTATATGTGATTTTGACAAAGAAGTATCTGTGTGTATACGGTGTTTGTATGTATTAACATATAAAGTTAGTCTTTTGGATGAGCTTAAGTTAAAGTTAAAGGGAAGGGCAAACGAATTCCGTAATTCCGCATTTGTATTCGTTAAGGCACTTGGCGGCAGGCAATGCTCTACGACTCGCCATGAATTTTACTTTACACGCAATCAAGCGCTGAGAGATTAATTAAAGATCAACACACACACGCATGAACTGTTTGCAAAAGAGACTCTCTTTCCTTTTATATTAATAAAAAGGAGGGAGAGAAAGATAGAAAAAAAGGATAACACATTTATATACTTATACGCATTTCAAGCCCTCTTATAATTATCACGCATTTATTACAATCCTTATGCTTTTATCAATAATAAATAAATGACTGTAATATGCAAATCGACCTTTTATTTTTCACAGATATAGTATATATATGTATAGGCATTCGATCTTGAAAGTTTCTTGTTTTATCGACTTCGATTTGAAATATTAAAAAGCTTCGGGAATTCAAGATTCGGATTAAAAAAAGATCATGAGGCTAATAATTAACAGAACGAAGAGAAGTCACTGTACGGCTACAGCTTATTTGAAGTATATATCTATATGCAGTTTTGGCAACGCAAGGATATTGGAAGATTGCAAAATTGGTGTAGTCCAAGGAATAAATAAAAATTAATGTACGGGAATAGTGGATATTCAAATGCTTTTGTTTATAAAATTTTGTAAAAAATATTGTATTTTTCAGCATTTTAAAAAAATGACTGACATCTGCATCGATTGTTAATATTTAGAAGCCCCTATAATTGAAACTCCACTATTCATGAAAAAAAAAATTGAACCAATTCAATTTTCAATTTCCATATATAATAATAACATTAATCTAAATTAATAAAAAATTCTATATATAATTTTATAATTATGAATTTTAATCCCAATTTTACCCGTTAACGTATTTGAAATTGTTGAAAAATTTCTGTTTTTAATTCATCGCTAGAATGAATTATTTATGTATTTCTTCAAACGCGTGAAAACACTTTGTAGATGAATTAAAAGTCCCATCATTAGCAGTTCAAAACAGACATCACCGCTTTCTGATTTCTTAAATATGTAAGACGCTGGAAAATTCGCAACCTTCTTTAATTAACAATAGGAGAAATTCGCGATAAGAAATTCTCTAATTGCTAAGTAGAAAATGAACTTCATGAAAATTAGATCCGAGAGAACAACGACAAAAATGGATTGTTTTATAGTTAATTATTAATACATTTATTAGTGAAACAATTAAGCCACGGTTGTTATATATATAAACCTACTGAATGCGTTCGCACGCTGCTTGTGCAACAAGTATAACAACGTTGGATAGGTACAAGAAGAGAAAGAATAAAAGGGAAAAAAGAAATATGTGAAATTAATTAAAAGCATCTATCATGTCGACAAAGTAATGAGATTCGTTGTTAAGAGAAGTCACATGCGCTAAAAAAATTCTAAGATCAATTATCTTGAATTTAGCCCGAATTCCCTTATTGGGGGATAGAATTATTTTCTGCAATATTTTTCTTATTATGAGCTTGCTAACTATTTTTTTAAATGCGTCAAGGATCAAAACGTTGGAGAAATTTCTCCTTTTATGTACATTAAGGAGAAAAAAAGAGTATATCACTTTTCGTTATTGTTACCGTGAAAGAACACGTGGTTCTGTAAAATTTATTACTCAAATGGTAAATTAATGCGTTTGAAAGTATTAGTAATCTCAAGAAGTAATCTCAGTGCTATATCAGACTTAGGATATAAAAATTCATCGTTTGAATACTCAATGTTTTCGGAATTTATTCAAAGTCTATCTTAATTATTTTATCTATTTATGAACATTATTTGTGTAACTTAAATGCAATTATGACGTTAATTAAAATTTTCGTGTGTTCTGTATTGCATTTTTTCGAATTTATCTTTGGATCAGCTTTACCCTCTGAGTCACAGTGGGGCCCCCAGGGACCCATAAACATTCTTCCATGTTTTTCATGTTTAACGTCTTCCCAAAAAATCGGTAAAGATTGAAATTTCTTAGATGGGTTTTTTTAGGTCACTGGTTACGAGTCTATCCTCCAATTGTCGTGACAACTATTCTACAAATTTTTACATTTTCGATTAAACAATAATGATTTACCATTTTCTATTTGTAAATCAGAGGGATTTGAAATTACCGTCCTGAAAAAGCTCTTACACCAATTTCTAGGACTATTGAAAATTTCCTAAGTTTGGATCTACCATATTGGCTCCACCATTTTTAATTTTAAAAAATAGTAAAATTGGTGGTTCAAAGCCGAAACGACGCTACGCGTGCGCCCTCTACGATCTATCAACCACTTGAACTTGCGTTAAAAGTTTTCGAACAGTTTACAAACAAACAGTTTACTTACAAAATTACAAACTCGTCCATGGAACATTTCCAAATTCTAACTCTTTCACTGAAAGTCAACGACAAAAAAAAAGAGAAAGTATTTTTTTTCGGTGAAGCAATTTCGCGTTAGAGGCAAAAGTAACTCGATCTTCAACCCCTGAGAGCTGCAGACTTGGAAGAAATTCAAACAACCCTCTCTAGGTTAATTCCCATTTCCGAGGAATCGCAATGAAATTACTCACATTATTTAAACTAATTAAATAAATCGACCACCTGTTAGTCCACGTACCTCGTATCGGGGGGACGACAATGCCGTATTTGTTAATAATATCAAACTAAAAGAATTAGAAATAGACCGAGGGCGTAGCAGAGAACCGCGGAACTCACGCGTAGGGATACAAGTTCGAGAGGGAGGCAGGTGTGCGCGCGCACGTCGGGACTACTTTCAGCGCGAACAATAGCTCCCAGAAGTGCTTCGGACGCGGTCGTGTTCGTGTTACGGGTGCCGTTTTCATTGTTTTTGTTTATTTTTGCACATTACCCGGGAAAACGCGCGTCAATGTAAACAAGCAACGTCAGGCGGACTGGAAAGCGAGCAGAACGATGTTGTGCGTGATCAAGTGATATTTTCTCCGGGGAATTTCGGGACGCTGTATTATCGCGCGTATGTTTTTTTTTCTTCCTCGGTTTCATTCTTTCGTCCTCGCTGAAAAGTTTCTGCCGATTCGTCCGTTGGAAGTAGAAAGTGCGTGTCAAGATCCCAATGAGTGTGTGTCTTCTTAATGTGTGTGGATAAATTGCTCGGCACTATGTTGCTGCCAAGAAGAAAATTGGATTACTTATTGACAATTGCTTTGGGGATTTCATGGGCTCTCATCGCCTTGCCCGTTTCCACTCACGGTAAGTTCGCAGACTTTTTTCATAACCTCTTTTGTTTTTCTTTTTTTTCCCTTCATCTTTCCTTTATTGCGAATCTCAAAACTACCCGAGATCGTTTGGTTTTTGAAAGTTGTTTTGGAATACGCGTTTAAAAGTTTGAAGTTGTTACTCCGTACGGTACCACATGTCGTCGCTGCTAGGCAACAGGTTTCGAAACCCTCTTGCTGCTGGAGCGCCGGCGCATTTCCGCGACGCTCGTCTGCCATTACACGAACCTTTGCGACCCACGGACCACGGTACGATACGATACGATACAAATACGAGACGAAACGTTGTTGCACAACTGCATTTATCGGCTATGCGGCCATACACGATCCCCTGAATTTTCCAAAAAGTAGAAGGAATTTCGAAATTCGTCCAAGAACACGAGTGTCTCCTTGGACGAATGTGTTTCCTGTTACACGTTTACGTCTTTTCTCCTTAAAAAGGGCATTAGTATTCCGCGTGTGATGAGAGGTCGGACATTTGCTGCGTCCGCTTTCCGTTTACTACCAGTCTGGAAAATATCGTCTCCGAAAGTGAGCGTCCCTTCGTAACGACGTTCCTTCTCTTCCTTCTTCTCGTTTTTCAAGGATTAGAAAGATCCTGTTGCTGCGTTTTTCGTATTTTTCATCTTTCCAATACTCCATTTTATAATCGAAGGATTCGAATTTTTTGGTTATGTTGTTGTAAAAAAATTAAGTACCCGATTTGCAAATTTGAATGGTTTAGCGTTAATGGGATTTACTTTGGTGTATGTGGATTTAACTTTAAATTCGAAAATCGTGTAATGTCATTAAAAATTTTCATACTTGAATGTTTCAAACTAGTGTTTCGCAATCTATTAATTCGTTACTTTTTCCATTTCAATCTTTTCGCCAATTGAAAATTTATTGCATTCGACCCAATATCAATAGATCAATATATATTATTGAAAATATTCGATTATTTTTAATACACTACCCATTGCATATATGTATATGTCGATTTAAATACAAGCACGTGATTACCAGTGGTTCTCGACAGTCTCGTGTTTATAAATAGTCACACGATGGAATCCGAAGCAGTTGACGATCACTGAGGGACAGGTGCCCTACCTTTACTTTCCAGGAAGCCTAACAGTCCCTTGTTTATTCGTGTAAACATTTGGCATAACCGATGACTTTTCATCTCCTCGTCCGCATTTTCTGTTGACGTTTATGAATTTCATTTATACGATTTCGCTATTGCAGTGTCAAGACGGACGTAAATAGGAATATAAGTTGTAGGAGAATTTTATATTTTTGAGGATGTTTTGATTCGTCGAGTATATAGAGAGACGCTCATATTTTATTTTTTATAACGTTTTCTGTTCAACAATTGCTGTCTTTCCGTATAAATACAGTTTTAGGAGAGTTGCCCCAGAGTGCTTCAATAAATGACTCCCATTATTATCACTATTACTAATATAATATAATGGCAGTGAATGCATTACTCCTATTTCACTTATCGTCAGCAGACTAAAAATAATAAAGTATTTGTATACAGTTAGACATTAATTTTTGCCTTATACGTATAAATATAACGGTGTAAATAGTCGGTTCATGAAACGTGATAAAGTAACATTCGTTCATCCGTAACCTCGTGTCACCGTGACGTAATTTCTTCTCTTCTCTGTATACACATTGCATCGAGTTTGTTGCTGCACGGTAACAACATTCATAACGCGAGGGAGAGAGAAAGAGAGATAGTTGCCTCTAGTGCACTGTGTCTTGAACGAAACCAACGGACAGATGAACTTTCTTTCTCGGGAGTCGGGATCGTATGCGCTTATATTCCATCTGAGATTGAACTATGCGGTAATGATCGGAAATGTAGAATTTGACATTTTTGAAACCGCAATTGTGGAATTTGACATTTCTCAAATTCACCATTTTTTAACCTCTGAAGATTGAAACCGTGTTTCGGGTTTCAATCAAGTTTTTTTTTCGTTTAAACAATTTGAAGATATAAAAAGTTACCAACAATATTTTTGGTTAATTATTTTGCCTAAAGGTGTTGATTTTGGGGCTTTTTCGGAATTTTTCTAACATCGAATGAACAACATTAAAAGTAGAAAAAATTCTTTCTCCAGTATTTCTAAGGTTTTTTTTAGTAAAAATTTTATTTATAGAGAATTTTCTTAGTAAATATCACAATTCTAGAGAAATATTGTAGCAAAATTCAAATTCTAGAGAATTTTCACGGTTGAAATATTATTTTAAGAAAATTTTCCCATAAAAATTCACTTTGAACCTAATTTAAAAAATTAGTTTCAGTATCGAAATTCAGAAAAAAACAGAAATTCAAGGAAGAGTATTTTTCAGAATTTTCGGAAACCTTCGCAGTCAAAATTCCAATACTGGTACATTTTCAAAATTAAAATTAAAATTTTCGAAAATTTTTTGGGTGAAAACCTGAATTTTAGAAGATTTCTATAAAACTTCGAATTTTTTTACTGTTGCTAGTCAATTTTCCTGGCGAAGATTCGAATTTATCGAGAATTTTTCTGTAGCAACTAATTACAGTATAATTATTAGCAAATTACCTGGAACTCAAAAGGGTTGCGTTAAAAAACTAGAAAATATCAGCAACCACCTCGTGCGCCTAAATTTGGAAGAACAGCGGAGCAGGGAAAATAGGAGCTTACTGACGGCAGGAAAAAGTTGGGAATCGAATGCATTGTAACTGCAAGGTTGGAAAGTACCGAAAGAGTTGCAACGTGCAGAGAGAGAATAAATAAGTCTGAAGTTGCAGTTGATCGAAAAATGCATTAGCTTCTAACAAATGGACTTGGTTCATATAAAATACGTAGTCGCTCGTTTCATCCTCCCTTTCTTTCGCGCACACATTCGCCAGTTATGTACGTGTCTCTGTATGCGCATAAGAACGCGTATAATATGAGAATGCACATAGATGCAACTAGAATCCGTTCTAAGTTTGCAATGAATGCGCTACGTACTATGAAGCCGCTCCCGAAGTTCTTATGCATCGCATCCAACGGCAGCTACATTATTCGGGATGCCAGTTCGGTCTTATACGTTGCTGTTTCTGTTATGGCTGTTGCTACCATCGCAGCTACCTATCACCAGGTAGTAAGTACACATACTACTGTTGCTCTTGCCGTTGTTGCTGCTGCTGCTGCTGCTGCTGTTACAGCGAACAGCCTGCCGTTCGTCGTCACTCCACTTCGGGAGTAGGCTCATGTTATGTTCTCAGGCTTTCTCTTCTCTCCTTAGAAACTGATCTTATGGACTTAACACGCTTTCACACAACGTATACGTGTGGAAAAAAAGAGCGTAAAAGCGGAAGGAATTCCGTTAATTCCTCGACTTTTGGAACATCGCCCATTTCTTCCAATTAATCCATTAACGCATTTACGAGGTTTTATTGGCAGACATTCTTCAGACAGGTAGACCAAATAGTCGAGTTAGTCGAGTTCAGGTGGTTCCGACAACTTTTAAAAGGTGTTAAAGAATTCGTGCCTTAGAAATTCTTGCAAGAATTTCCATCTTGGAGGAAGATGAATTAAAATATAGATTTCAGAGAAGGAATTTTTGGCGAATTTCCCAAATTTTGAAATCTCGGCTCTCAAAAAATAATTCTCTTTTGAATCGTAGTTACATAGAAACAATTTTCAAACATTTTCCCACATCCGTCCGTACGACTCCTTTTTCCTATGAAATTTTACAAATTTCTTGTAGGATTACGGATTTCCGAGAGAATAGATATACGGTAATTTGTATAAGAACCCGCGTTTCAGGAATTTCTATATTTATTTTATCTTGAAATTCTCAACGAGACTAAAAGCGGTCGCTGTAATCACAAGCCATTAATTAGTGTCATAATTATTATTGCTATTCAGAGTTTGCTGTGCAATTGGTAGTATAGAGATTTTGTGTGTATAGGTTACGTCAATAGCTGTATATGTATTAATATGTATCCATTCCACATGCAAGTAGTCGCATACTTATGCGCGTAGAATGCATTTTGTATTTTATAAGGCACAGAACTGCTTTTGCTGCTGCTGCAACTACATTGCACTCGAAATAGATCCGACTTTGGAATTCGTCCTGTTATCGACCTGCAACCGGTTCCCTTTCATCGATTCGTTACTCTTACTGATGTAGATATGTATACGTACTCACTCATGCGGTTGTGTACTTGCAAGTTTGTTCGTATGCGAAGAGTAATGACGTTTGATAAATTCGGAATTTAATTACTATGAAAAGTGTTAATTTTTTTTCATAGCATTGTAATATATGCGTCTGACCTAGATTGCGCTTTTATCGAAAACCGCGAGTTGAGTGTTCCTAAAAAAATTTTGGAATTTCACAAGAAAATGTAATTTCGCTAATTAAATTTTCAAGATGTTTTAAGGAGAGAATTACGTTCTACTGGAATAATACCTAAATATTGTTCGTCCAAAATTGTTACATTTATTCTCATAATTACTGCACAAAATTCCCACGCATACGCGGATACCATTTTAGCATTCACTGCCAGGGCGATTATTAATTTGGTGACGCAATTAAAAATTTCGGTACCATTCCGAGTCTGCGAAAAAATTGTTGTTACGTCATCATTAGTTCTCATTACAGTTATATATCATTAGTAAAAATTGACTTTTGGGAAATTTGCAATATTTTAAAAACAATCTAACGAATTATTAACAAGATACAGTCCAAAATTAATAATTTATTATGAATTGAAATAAATTGTGTATCAATTTATGCTTCCTAATGAACAGATTTAGAGTTTTTTAAATGTAAATTAAAAGTGTTTAGAATTTCGAATCATTTTTGACAGATTGCGCAAAATGCAACAGTTTCAGAATTTCCAATGAAAAAATTAACAGTTTTAAAAATTTTCAATATAACAATAATAGAAATACGGAAGCCGAATTTGGGTGTTTATCATTCGATATATGATTTAGAGACAGAATTAAATGAGGAGAAAAATGTTTATGTGCTTTCCGATTGTTCCATCGTGCAAGCATGTAATACGAGTCAACAGGCCGTGGCGGTAAAGGAGAGTTTACAGACACGTACGGCTGCGTGAAAAATTCATTAACTACTAGTACATATATTCTTGTGTACGGTAAGTTCTTCGTTACGATGAATGTGCAAACTCGCGCATCGGTATTTATTATAATCCAAAACGTTAGCGATCACGAGAATGATGTATACCGAAAAAAAGAAAGTTCAACCTCCATGCAATAAAATTACATTTTATTCCTTCCTGATGGGTTCAAAAAAAAAGCCACACTACCGGCTTCATAATAAAATTACTGAAGAAAAGTTTGGTTCTTTCATAAATCATGCGGAAATTTCTACAGGAGTAATTAAAGAAAGAATACGGCTACGGTAAAAGCCAGGCTTATAAAAAGACAGTTAATATGCGTGAAATGGACCGGATTCAATGAAAAGGAACCGGCTATATTTTATAATGTCGTTAAATCCAAAAGGAACATGGCACAAATGGCTCTGTAAATTTTCAAAATAAGGACTTTTAACGGACCCGCGTTGAATCTTGCTAAAGAGGAAGTCCTCCATATTTCAGATTACAAAATTTAAGAGATTTCGTACCTAAATCTAAGTTTACATTTGGATTTTCTTCTTCTACTTAATAAAAAAAAATTCACTTTAAAGATACATTTTTATTTCTTTGAAAATGAGGGCAATTTTTCGCAGAGCCTAAGTGTCGATTGACCCGGTACCAAATTTCGAGTGAAACTCGCGCGTTCGACACCTGAAATTTTACAAATTCGGGTTTTAAAAATTGTTTCTCGGAGATTGTCAATTCAATTGTATGATTCAAAGGATTAGAGATCTTCGTTGCTGCAAATCTTGAGTCACATGAATTCCAGGATAAGATTTTCTCAGTAAGGAGATAAAGCTTTCGAATAAAACGTCAAAATTCTTGAAACAAGTTTCCCATGATCGTTTAGAAAAGTTATTAGTTGAACTGCGATTAAACTCATGTAAAGTATTCGCCTTAACTTGGTACTTATTGCCATTTATCAGGCAAAAGAGTGACTATATGTGTACGTACATCTACGTATGTATATATATATCTACATTACACGGTCTTTCTCTCCTACACACAACTCGAATATAAGTGTACTTATAAAAAAAAAAAGAAATAAATGATTAATAGATACGATCGCATTGACCTGACTGTTGCTGTAAACGAAAGAGGAAAGGGTATGTTATCAATGTATCTTTCTTGGGAAAAAGGAATATAAATAATCGACATCAGAACAGAACGGTTGTTCCTTGTCCATACTCACCACGCAGGAATTAATACAATTACGAAGACCACCCCAAAAACCTTCAAAATGCACTTGAACGGAGCCATGTGCATGTACGATATTGCAATTCCTCTTGGATGAGAAAGAACGGGAAGTCTTTCTACCCCGTAGGTCTTCCTTTTCTTGCCTTCCACATTTTGATCATTTTTTCCCATACGTCTTTCACACGATTCTCATCTTTATTTCATTTGAGTTTAACCATGTGCAAATCAAGATTGTCTTATCTTTCGACAAGAAAGACTTTTACCCAACGGGGAAATAAAGACTTCTTTGCGAAGGAATTACTCGGCGAATAAAATTGTATATCTCCACTTTTTTTATTTATATAAGATCGGAATTAAAGGAGGAGATGTTAACTATAGCGCAATCCTGAGTGCATCTCGGAAAAAGTTTGAACAGAAAATGGGCACGACTGCAGCAGGGGAAAGTATATTTTACCGAGCCTGTAGAAATGCAATTTTGGAAAAATTGCATCCACTGTTAGGGAAGGGTGGTATATTTTAGAGGTTAGTGATCAGGGTTGAAAATCAGTTTTAGGAATTTTTTCTTCATATAAGAAACAACTTAGGAGTTACTTTTCTACGGTATAAAAATGCAAACGTTTTCTTGAATTATATTTTTTGATGAAAATAAATTTTATAACTTCGAATAAAATTGAATACTGTGCGAAATTAAAATTGAATTTCATTTTTGCGTTAAAATATAATTCAAAGTAACTTTGAGAGTAGAGAAAAGTCTTTCCACAGCAGCTGATGTTGTGCTTGCTAGAAAGTCTATTGTAATATTGAAACTGGAACTTGTTATTTGCTCTAGTTAATGTTCAGGTGTAACTAATGAACCATTAGCTTAATCTTCTTTGTAACTCTGCTATGTATTTTTCTACCATATAATGTTTTCAATATAATCATTAAAATACATTGCGGTAAAAGACAATTGAAACAAATTTTAATTTATTTTAAGTCATGTTTTATTTTAATTTTAATTTATACATTCTGAAAAATTTTATGCAACTTTAACATGACAATAATTTTAGTGATTTAAATTCTAACTGTTGCAGCAACTGTATTTTAATTTTTATAATCAGTTTTAGGACCTTGTTTACATAGACCTTAGAATGAAAAAATAATCCTGCCGAGTGGAGTTCCTTTCTTTCCTTCCGAATGCTCGGGGCTTTAGCGACGCAGTGTCGATTAAAATAAAAATAGTAATCGAATCGAAGCGATAGGCAGCTTCGGAAGGAATCTCTGTGATCTGCATACGTAGAGTTAAGAGCCTTACGTACATATACATATATATATAAGACTGATCCTTCGGTGCTTTATAAGGGTTGCTTAGCTGTCCCAAAGATTGACTGACGTTACAATCCTTGATTCAACAACGATATACGGATCTTTCGTAGAAACGTCCAAAGGACGGATGGACGGGATAGACACGTATACAGTGTACACGGTAGACCTTCTGCAAGGGTCCTTAATTATGCGCTTTTACGCGCTCGCGAGCAACTCTTTCCTAGCCAACCTAAGACGAATGCAAATGTCCGCAGGTCGTCCTTATAGCAACTGATATCTTGCCCTTTTAGTTAGTAGATGCCGGCAAGATACCTCATGGTTATATCTTTTCTTCTATTTTTCTTCCCTGACTACCGATCAACCCGTGGAAGAAAAATTCTCCAAGTCTCTCTGGTGATCGTTGTCTGTCGCGGTTTAGAAGTACCCTTTATTTCCCTTTTTTTTGTATCCCTATCTTATACTAACGAGACCAGAAACGAGCACTCGAAGATGCTGGAAGGATGTAGGAGAAAAAGTTACCACTGCCAATTATCTTTTTACCCCTAAGTTACGTAAATGTGCAGGACAGCGGTTCCAAATATGTCTCTTTTCAAGGAGTCATGGAACATTGGAACTACGGCATCTCTTAATGTAAAATTGCAGAGATTTGATACATTTTATTTGAAAATTACTAAATAGAAATTTACTAAAATATTGTGAAATATGTAAATCGGTAAATGTTTCGAATTCGACAAATAATTTTGGAGATGGTTATTTTACAAAAAGAGTGATTTTTATGGGGTTCCGATGAATTTGAGATTAAAATATTATTTTTATTGTAATTATTTATTGTAACTTCGAATATTTTTCATAAAAAGAAAAATTTTATGAGGTTTAAAAGACTGGCCTAAAATTTCTAATTTCTTTCCTCGATTTTTCCAGTAATTTAAGAGTTAAATATTGTCAGTAAAATTATTATTAGCCTCACTCGAATTTGGATTATTTTAATTTTGGTAACAGCCAAATAATTTTTTTAATTTCATTTCTGAACTACCCCTAAGCTCGTTTATGTCAGTTTTATAGATAAAGGAAAATCTTAATTCACGTAAAAGTTCCCAATACGAATTTTCTCGTTTCCTGAATGGGCGCGATAATATATGAAGCATTTCAGCGTTTCCGGAAATTACAACATTAAACATTTAACCGGTGTGGATGAGTACATGTGCTTTCCAATACACGCAAGAACCATACCGAATGAAAAGGCGAAAGGGAGGATCTTGAAAGCGTTTCGCAAGATTTGTAAGTGAGAATCGTCGTTGCTCACGAATCCCATAGGCATGTGTATTCAGATGTGTACATATATATATATATAAGCCATATAGCAACAAAAGTTGTGAAGGAGTGAACTTCTTCATGGCTGCTTTCCAGATCGTGTACTCATACCCATACGTATTGTGCGCCCGTGTACATGTGTGTGTATACATAATTCACTGACTTTTCTTGCATCCATACATATTGTATGGTTGCACTGTCGCGCACTTATCAACCTTCGCTGATGCTTCTCCCACGTGCTCTCGATGTTGTTGGCAAACGCATTCTTATGTTACAGTCATACCAACTAACCTGTTAACATTCTATATCCTTTTTCATTCATTAAGCGATCTTTTCTTAATGAAACAATGGAGATGATATAAAAAGGAATTTATCATCGCGCTAAAGTCATACATATTACTTTCATCGTCTCTTGTCTCTTATATAGAAGTTAATCGCTCTATTATGCAGGGTTATTGACCACCCATCATCCGCAACTGACTGGAATTACGAATATTCTATTTTGTACTCAATTTTTAGAAATGCATAATTGTTTCTTGCGCTAAATAACATTCAGAAACTCCAAGGATAGGGAAATTTAAAATTGTTAGCATTAAAATTTGAGAAATGGGAAATTTTAGTCATCTCGACATTGGTTACCTCTATTATACAGGGTTATTAACCAGATATCATCCATAACTGACTGTAATTATGAATTTTCTATTTTACACTTAATTTTTAGAAAAGTATAATTTTTTTCCACTTGGTGACATTTGGAAACTCCCAAGACGGGAAATTTTCGAATTTTTAGTATTAAAATTTGAGAAATGATCAATTTTCGCCATGTCAGGATTGGCTATATAATATTTAAGTAACGTGGCTAATTGGGAATTTTGAGAAACATAATTGAAGCACTTCTTTTTATCTTTCAGATTGTTGTTAGATATTTTTTTTTAGTTAAAAACAAATTCGATTAAGATCTGTACCAATAATATCAGCAATAGACTTTCTTAAAGTCCATGTCCTTTCCGCATTTCTGTGCGATGAGAATCCGGAAATTCCAGTCCAAGTTTAACGCAAACTGATTGCAATTTACATTCTCGCGTGAAATCCCGTGAGAAGAATTCTAATTTGTTCTGCTCGATGATCTCCTCCCTCGCAACTCGACAAATAATTGTCATCGATACGATTTGTTTTCGTTAACCATGACATTCGTTGGAAGATGGTTCGTCAATCATTGAAATCACCGATGCATTTCCGTCAAGCCTCGTCGGGCCGACAAACGGGAGCGGAGGCTATATCTTCTTCCCCGTTTCCCCTTTTAATGTATGATATTCGTTATTACTCTTATTATCGGACAATCGTCAATCACATGTATTGGCACAAACGTTTGATACGAGCACTCGTCGATCGCGTCGCGTTATGCTACTTGATTGCCACATTTGCCTTCAGTGGCGCGTCAAAGCGTGTAAAATTACAAGAGTACGTAATAGGCACGTTCCTATCCACAGGAGCGTTACGTTTACGTCCGAGGACGATGGAAGGATCGTATCGTACATTCTTCTCCCGATTTCAAGGAGTGACGCCTTACAAATTAACAGAAGCGTGTTAACGATGCGTTTTATTTGGAGAATCTTCGATTGGTCTTCGCCATCGTACGTCCCAACGAAGAATTCCCTTCGGGATGGTAGCTATTGGTTTCTCGTAGTCGCCTCAGCCAGTGAAAATCCACAAATGCCGTTTGTTAATTAGCATCTGCGGCTATTGTACGTACATGAAAAGTGACTTATCGTCAATTAACGGCCGGGGATGCCTTCGTCGACAAAATGGAGTCGCAACCAGCAACCTTAGCGAAAATATTGTAGGTTCTTCCATGCACCGACCTTGGACACAACAAATAGATACGGGATCTCCATGCCGAGGATGTGGCACATGGCGATATGTTTGATGATACCACAATTGCATGTGCAACTGTGAGATTATTGTTTTTTATTATTATTGGAATTGTTATAATTATTATAATTATTATAATTCTTCTACAATTATAATAATTATATTTTCTACAATGCACATGCAATTTCACGATGCAAATTCCACAATCGCATGTGCAATTGTGGAATTATTGTAATTCTTCCACAATTGCACGTGAAATTGTGGATTCTAGATTTTGAGGTGAACGGATCCAACGCAGCGAGTGAAAAATTTAGCAATTGCTGAAAATTTCCTAAAATCAATAACCTATTGGTGAAAATCAGTATTTGATGAATTTCAAGAGTCACTGAATTCAAATCCGACTCTTAGATTTGGAAAAAGATAAAATAAAGAAATAGAAATAAATAAAATAAAATAAAAATCAAAGCTGGCAGGTGCATTATGACGTTTCAAGAAGCTTCGATATTTTACAAAAATCGACATTCTATCCTCAAAAGTAATACTCGAAGAGTGAAATTTTCACGATTGTTGGGAAAACTGCAATACTTCTGCATACAAGTTGCATTCTGCACCGAGATGAATAAATTGTCCATATGTATCTGGACCGTGATGACACAAGAGATGCGCGTCAAAGTGTTTATTCGTCCCAAAGCACCGATTGGTTAACCACTCAAGCGTTTAGTCAGACTATAGTTAGTAGCTGACCCAGGAACCAATTACTTGCTCGATATTTAAAGTGACTCATTGTCTCCACGCGTACGGGCATAGATTATGATTGACTTCGTCTTCGAGACAGCTGGAATTTAATTACTTTTTTTTCTTCGTCGTATCCAGCAGTTGATTCGAAAAGCGAAAAATCTCTATTGAAGTTGTTCAATTATTGTTATTAATCCGCGCATATTTTCGTCATTGAATTAGGTAGAAATTAGTCAATTTGTTTTTTCAACAACAGCAGCGGCAGTTTCAATGCTAAAATTTAATAACCAAAAAATTTCTCGTTCCCGCTTTTCAGAATCTCTCGAATTCAACGGCAGTTAATTAACAATAATACTTGAAGTGCGTCGAAGGATACATGGTTTTTGTCTGAATAGTTTCCGTCCTACCGCCCGAAGCTAATATTTGAGTGGATGGAAAGAAAAGGGGAGAGATTTCATTTTCTCTTAAATACACTGCGAGTAGGCAATTAAGAAGCATGATGCTCACTAATTGTCTCTTCTCCTTCCGTCATTCCGTTTCGTTAACGCATCTCGCTTTTTTTTCTCCTTTTGAAAAACACCGTTGGAGTAGGTTCTGCTCCTTCTCGAGGCGAATGGAAAAGAAGAAACGTATTCGCAAGGATTCTGAAAGGAGAACAATGGACACCTGCATAGAAAGGTAATCCATATGTGGAAGTTTTGCTCTCTCGCTCCCTCTGTTACCAACAATTTACCGTTTTAATTGGAAGCGTTACATTCAAAAGATGAAATGTTTTCGCTTCAAATCTCGCTTCAACGGCGATGCTCGTTGCTCCGAACCCTTTGTAATCGCACAAAGAATTTCAAATGCAGTTTACAGTGTAATCACGTAACTGATAGAATTCGAAATATCTGATTGTTCTCAAATGTTTCTTACTGCACTTTCTGACTCCGATAGCAGCGGAGAACCGATAAAACAAGTATCCTAGAGAGATTAACTTTCCTGCCAAGGTGTTCTTGCAACGAAGCTTTCATATGGAACAACGCGAGTGTACATTTCCAACCCCCTTCGTACATTTTAATGCACCTTTTTGTTTCCTCCTCCTCGTCTTCTTCCTGCTTTGATGTTCGTTCCAAGTCTAGCAGGAGTCTTTGTATGGTTATCGATTGCCAGGTGCGTTCTTCGATAGGTCCCCAAGCATGACGGGACATGTACGTGAGGTAGGAAAAATGAAAAGGGGTGATCCCGTGTTTTTAGGGTGGATAGTAGCCCCATATGCGAGTTCTTTGCCATAATAAGGAAGGACCCCTTCGGATCTTCTTCTTAACCGTTACTTTTTCCACACATCAATTAACCGATACAAAGGGAAGGATGCCTAAAAAAATCTGGTTTCTTTTGGCACTTAAGACTTTGCACAACGTTATTGAATAGCAGCGAAGTTTTACAAACCGCCAATTTTTTTAGGACTCTGTGTTTAGATATTTTGCAAATTAGGATGGAGTTGTTTATATGTTGATTATTTTCGTTTGTGTATTTATTTCAACCTTAAGTTTATTTTTCCAAAAAATTTTCAGACTCAACAAATTCGAAATTTTCAATTCAAACAAATTCGAAAATGAGCTTTCTAAAAATTACAAATATTTACTATTTTTCCAGTTAATTTAATCGCTCTGTTATTTCTCAGTATTTTAGTAACGCGCATCTTTTTTGAACCATCAACATAATTGTAATAAAAATTTCTGAGGTAAAATTTAATCCAGTTTAAGCTTCAGAAAATACTATAAACTTAAATTTGTATGACAATTTTTAGGCAGACATTTTTTGGCAACATTCAAGTTTCTAAAAATTAGAAAATTTTTGGCAAACGGAAAAATTTCGAATTTCTTATTTCCAAAATATATGAGCAAGAGAGAAGCAATGCTACAGCAGTCGTTGTTCACAAAATTGCAATTGGTACTTAAATTCTTCCCGATTTTGCGAATTTGCTAATTTTACTAAAAAAAAAACGTGTTCCAACTCGATTTTGTTCATCCCACAACCGTGCGAGTGGGGTTCTTGCAAAACTGCGACACGAATTTACAGCCCCTTAAATCAACCCCTTATTAGCATACCAAGCGCATAAAAGTGACCCCAATGGGAGCAAGATCGATGTTGTTAATTTTTCCCGGGGGGATCATAATAAATTAGGTCCACGTTAAATTTATGCAAATCGGAGACCATCTTCCACCGGCAGATTTCAGCAGGAACGGTTCGAAGGAAACATTCTTGATACCTACATAATATAATACATTTATCTGGAGCATCGAGTATGGAAGTATTTGAAGAGAACGAGGGAGTTGTTTGGAGTTTGCAATCGGTACGGGGTAATTATTATATCCCATAAAAGAATGGCACGGCAAAAGGAGGAGCGAGGGAGGTGAGGCACCGAAGAAGAGAATTAACCGATGCGGTGGAGAAAGGTGTTGGATACAAACACTTTGATCCATGCGGATAAAAGAACGGTTCAAGGATCGATAATATAAGTGTATATATAAGTATTAAGATAGTGATTGTATACTGCAGCAACATCGGTACTGAATCGTCTTGTCTCTTTTTACCTCGTTGACCCCAAATACCAACGCACGATTAAGTACTCCACTCGTTGAACGATTCTTTCCTTCTTTCTTTCGTGACTTAACAGACGCCGCCGCAGCCGCAGCCGCGGCATGGCTCCCAGCTGTATGTGTATCTATCCCTCGGTGTTGTATTTATTCATACTATTACCAACTATAAATGTCTAATGCCCCATTCGTACACTTACGATTGGAGACTTTGCTGAAACCCAGACGGTTCAAAAGAGGAGAGATTCAAGTATCAAAGGTCGTCTCTTTCAATTTCCTTTCTCCGATATGCGCGTATGCTCGAGACCGATTCAGCAGAATACTGAAAGAACAAGTTGAAAACGAGGAAAGGGAACTCGGGCTGAACGTGAATTAACCTCGTACGAGTGCGCTGAAGTTTGAGCTTCGATTTACTGAAAAAGGATATCCATTTTGTTTAATACTATTATAGATCGTTGCGCAAGGACCGAAAGGTTGCCTTGATATCGTTGCAAAATACGTTTCTGCCTTTGTCGCTCTCGTACGAAGGTTGAAGACACGCCGTGGCTTGAAATGTCCAACATTTGGATATATTAGTATTTTTTTCTATTCTTTTTTAGAATCCAGTTTTATCGCACAAGAATATTCGAGGAATTATTTTGTGAATCCGAAAAACATTTTCGAATAAAATATTGTAAAAGAAGACGTTTATTTTAGGAGGGATTAATTATGCAGGATGAAATTTTGTTTACAAGCAGTTCCGATATTCAAAAATAATTAGAATTGAATAATTGATGTATCAGAAAAAAAATTTACTTGAATTCTTTAGAAATTCATTTGGCAAAGAATTCGCTCTTATTCGTGTTTGTAAATTTTCAAAAGCAAAACCGATGACGATAGAAAAAAATATATAAATTAGTGTACTCATCATTCGGCTTACACTGATTGTAAGCCGAATGATGAGTTCAAAAGTTAAAGAAAGAAAGAGTAATTTTTCGAAAGAATTGATCAAGTAAAATGGTTGAAATAAGAAAAAAAATATGATCACTGGGTCTGTTCCACTTCTTTGTCGTACCATTAATCTCAACTCGGGTAATTTTTACAATTCAAGGTGCACAGGTGCATATAAATCGAACGTATTCCCATGCATGCGCTGGAATTCCTTGAAGTTCGAAAAATGTCTCCGCTTATTTTTAGAACTTGGTGAAATCACACGAGCAGGACTGGTTTGATGAAAAAAAGTATGTAAATTGTGGATTTTCAGTTGCAATAAGAAAGACCAGTTCCAGTATCGGGATCGGGTAATTCGTGAAAAAAAGAAAACGACGGCTATCGGTCGTGGAAAAAGAAAAAAAATGACGGTCGATGATTCGACGTTGTAATTAATCGTTTTTGGCCGTAAAGCATGCGAAACACGCATAAATTGACTCTACATAATTTGATGAAAAGCAGGAACTACACGATACCGTTAAAAGTTAAGCGTACAGTCGTGCAGACGTAGAAGGTACAACACGAGGTACTTTCATGTTCGGTAAAGAATTGGTATCCACCACGAAGGAGCTCGACATTGGGTTATATATGTGAGTTGCTATAGTTATATTCCATATCGTTACATCCCATGGAGGAGAAATAGGAGGAAGGGCAGAAGAAGTTCCGAGGAATACCTCCGTGTTGAGCAGGGCTACTACGCTCGTCTTTTTCCTTTTAATACCTTGCCATCTTTCTACGTACATACAAATACATCTAATATAAGTATTTTCCCGCATCGAATGTCAAAGCACGCACGCTACCTGGACGAACGACGAACGAGGAACGAGTCTCAACCTCGAAACACACGTTGTTGTTGACTGCCTTCGTATATCTCGCACCTGCCGTTTTACCACAGAAGCGAATCGACGGTATTTTTCGCACAAGCGAGAGACACACCAGAGACCAGACAATGTCTTTTTCTTCAAATTTCTTTCGTCCCAACCCACTAACTATGTGTATATATGTGTATACACAGGTACTGTTATGTGTCATTTCACCACCAGTTGCAACACTTTAAATAACGACTTATTAACCGTGAAGCATAATTGCCCTAGAATGGAATAATTGCTTTTCTTACTTACAATTAGAAAATAAAACGGCTGAGGCATTTCATATCTTTTTTTTTACAACGTAATTAAATGGAGTGTGAAGTTTTCTTGTATTTGTGTAACCCAAATCAACTGGAATCTGCAATGTTGGGAAAGAAGGTGTTAAGAACGGTCTGCATTAGAATCAAGTTGCGAAAAATCCTTTGTTTCCGTAGCAGGGTGTGTAGGTATTTTGGCTTTGCAATATTTTGCTCAAAAATCGTTCAAGAGCTCGAATCTACGAGTTAAATTACAGTCAGAAATGGTCCCCTCGACTTCATTTTTGAAGCTTTAATCTGCATTCCATTTGCTGGGAGGATCAACTTTATGCCCAAAAATATCGACTTTTGGAAATTTTTTTTTGGAACTTTAGGAGACCCATATCCGATGTATTTTTTTCCGAGGAATCCAATTCTGTTATAAAAGTTCCCGAAATCCTACGGGAAATGCGATTTTTCCTCAAAAAACCTCCTTTTTTCCAACTTCCGCCAGGATTTCATCGAATTTGACTCTTGGAATCGATTCTACGGGAAAAATTACCCCTAGAAATGACTTGTCCAACCCTATTTTTAAAACTTTAATTTTTACCCCATTTTTGGGGGAAGGGGTAGGCATGCCCAAAAATTTCGACTTTTGGAAATTTTTTTTTGGAACTTCAGGAGACCCATACCCGATGTATTTTTTTCCGAAGAATCCAATTCTGTTATAAAAGTTCCCGAATTCCTGCGGGAAATGCGATTTTTCCTCAAAAAACCTCCCTTTTTCCAACTTTCGCTGGGATTTCATCAAATTTGACCTTTGCAATCGATTCTACGGGAAAAATTACCCCTAGAAACGACTTGTCTAGTGCCATTTTTGAGACTTTAATTTTTACCTTATTTTTATCTGATCTTGATAAGAGCGGATGAATCTGATTGGTCTTAATAGCGGCTTCACTGTTTCGAGACATATCGTGACACATCATTTTTACAATAGGAAAATAAGATTTTACGTCAGAGAATGAAGACCGAAAGAGAAGGGAGAAGAATTTCGTCTAATTTCTTTCAATCCTAGACAGAGCTGGTTTGCAAAATGAGTCATATGTCCTTGGATCGAAAGTGTCAGTTTCGCAATATTTATATTTTACATAAAACACTCGAGCATGGACGTCCATTAAAGCCACATAATATCTATCTCCTATTGTATGCAAATTCCTCAGAAAAGATTATTGACGTAAAGGCACTTTACAACTGTATAAACGAACGTTGCGCTTCTAGCTGATAGTTTCATGTCCTGAACCAAAGTCTGACGGCGAGCGTTGGATGCTGAACGTAGACCTTTATACGACAACTTTGATTGCCACTTTTATGTCATTGAGCCGATTGCTGCTTCGCTCTGAAGCGTGAGCCTTCCACCGAAGCCAAGTATCACAATTAACGTTATTTCGCAATTCCGTCGAAATGGTGCGGCAGGAAAGCACGGTTGAAGATCGTAAAAGAATTTCTTATTTCGTGCCGTAACGTTTCGTCCAGAATTCGTTATGCATTCGAACGTGTGGTTCGAGAAAAGCGTTAAGACGGAGTCCTTTCTTTCTCTAAACAATTTTTATAATAGCTAATACCCCCGAGGCGGCGTTCCCCGTCTGTGGAACGAACTAATTAACTTACGAGCTTGGCTTCTTTGCATAATGACTATGAAGGGAGAGACAGAATGAAAGGGATAAGGATATATATATATATATATTTTTTTTTTCTTGAGTGCAACTATATACACATATAAAGTTTTGCAATACACCTATATACGTTTGAACCTGTGGTGGTTCTCGTATACCTATACGTACGTTTTTCTACGTTTGTGTTGGTATATATTGTTATAGCCCGTGGCGGCAGTCCATGTTATATGAATACGTTGTGTATACGCTGCACATGCCAACGCACTTATTCATAAACCGTATGCCGACTTAAAACGTACCAACGTAGATATACTACATATACGTACCAACAACGGCACTGACTTTATTATCCTGCGGCAAGAACGCGCGCCGAAGTACACTTGTATATCCACTTCTATATGGCAGCTACTCTTTTTTTTTCCTAACTATAATGCGCTGTATGTATTCTTTAAACAACACATTTTTTTCCCAACCGGCACATCGGTTTATTTTCCTGTGGATATTATAGCGAAGATTGATGATTCCGAAGTTGCAACCTTTCTCGTGCGCCTCGTTTCTGCTCGTCAAGGAGTCTCGAGGATACCTGGAGCACCAAACTGTGCGTTTATAGGGATACTTGTAGATGCTTTAATATTGTACATGCTTTTCATAAATTACTATTAATTTTTAGATTTAATATTATACAAGGTTTTGATGCACCACTATTCATTTTTAATTTTAATATTACACGTGGCTTTGATGCATCACTATTAATTTTTAGTTTCAATAATTAGAGACAGTTTTGGTACATTCTGATTTTTCCCCCCTTTGTTATTTTTAGTAACAAAATTTATACTGAAACTACCAACAAAAAATAGACAAAAGTTATAAATTTGTCAAACTGAAAAATTGTAGGAAAATTGCAACTTCTATTTTAGTTAGTTTTCAGAAATTCGCTCATTAATTGCCAGAAAGAAGGTTATTCCGAAGAAAGGGAATTTTAGAAGATACGTAAATTTGAAAAATTTAACTCGGTTAGTATTTAACAAAATTCTTATTAATTTATAATTGAACAATCGATTTTATAGTATTATTTTAAAATTCAAAAAATTCGTTGTATAAGAGAAATTACAAAAAATTATTAAGTACACTTTTCATTTTTATAGACGACTTGCCTTTTCCGGGTTGTTTTCCTCAAACCCGTCAATCATATAATAACGGAAAATTATAGCAATAAAAATTGAATTATTGATAAAAAAAACTTACTAATGAATTAGTCACTTATTACTCACAATCAGTGACATTAGGAATTCGAAAGCATGGTAAAAAAGTAGGAATCTGTCACGATTTCTACAAACGGATAAAAAACATTAATATACAGTAATGCAGAGATTATGTAATAAAATAACACAAAATAATATATAATAACAAAGTAATGTTAGATTATATAACAATATATAATATAACATACGTCTACGTTGTAGAAATTGCTGAAGAAAAATGGACAAACATTCTTTTCCCTGCTTCCTTCTTTTCCGCGTGAAACGAACCTCTCGTAAGAGAAACAATGCGAGATTTTCAAGAGGTGGCCGATGATGCTGGTCTCGTATCAACTCCCATTGTTGTAACACTTACTCCACTTTTACTCGCCCCGCGTAAGCTCTCCTTTCCTCGTGCGAGAAACAATTACATAGATCGGGGCTGATCATAATCCGTGATTATTTAACTGCGTCGACTTTCTCCTGGGTGCGATATGGTTCACCTGCAACCACTTGCATCCTTTGTAGGTTAATCTCGGAAAAGAATCACGCTCTTCAGTTGAATGCATCTCGCGGTAATCTGTATGTAGATATATAGGTTTCGATATGCCTTTAATATCGCGCTCAAAGTTTGTCTGTAACCAATTGAAATGGACTTTGATAAAGTGCACAGTAAGTGAAGCTAAATAACCAAACATAAACTAAATATCCTCCGAGATCGAGATAAAGATAAAAACTTCAGGGCAAAACAATTGTTCTTTTCGAAATTGCTAAAAATTAAGAAACTAAATTAAATGAGTCGTTGATTTTGAAAGTGGTCTAACTCCACTTTTGAGTGTTTCGTTGTTAACTGTAATAAAACGTACCACTCGTTGTAAGCTGCCTTAAAAAAACATTTTTCGAAATCTAAAAAAAATGGACTTAGGTCACTTTCAAAATAATCGGCTCAAATATTAAAAAAATGACAATATTGAAAATTAATTAAATACGTAGTTTAATTAATTAAAATCCTAGCTGAATTTTTTACTTTCGAATGCAAATGATTTCTTATCTCGCCAAATTTGTAATTTTGTGTGAAAAATTGTTCCAAATTTGTTTTTCTGACCCTGAAATTGTTGTTCGAAATCTAAATTTCTTGCATCACGATTATAGGTCTGTCAGTTGAATGTTATTAAAAATTGTAGCAGAAGTTAAAACTGAGGATCACTGAGCTGTGTCGGCGTTTAACAGGGGGATGGCAGGAGAAGAGAAGGTTTAGGGAGAAAACATAGGGGCTGCCATACAAGCAGACCCCCCTGGTTTCCGGTGTCAGTGATGGACCCTACCTACACTATAATTTCTTTCAGACCTCTTCAGTACACACACACACACAGACACACACACATAGCCATGTGTATTCAGAGGTTTGTTGAGCTACAGCGGCACACATCCATCCACGCGCCTTCGTGTGCCTTTGTGTGCCGATGTAGGCACCATATTCCAACACATGCCGATATCACTTGCGGACGGGCCTCTTTTGTCGTATCACCGTATGTGTATACAGTAAATACAACGTATATGAAACCTCGGTCGCGGCAGATAAGACCTGACAATATTTGACTTCTCCTTATTCTCCATGAAGCTTTATCATTCATCTCTTTACGCTATTGAAAGAAGGTATTTTGTCAGAGAAAATCGTTTCGTGAGGATACGAGGAGAAAGGAAGAAAGTCGTCTTTGGTATGTAGACAAGAAGGCAACGTTCGCTTTCGGTTACTAGAAATATGTGTGTAATCTTAGGTTGCAATCAAATGGGACGTAGAAACTGCGAATTTTGCCGTCGAAGCGTGTAAAACTGTAGATTTGTCCCGTTTTAAGATTGCAATTATCCGTTATTTTAGTGCATTGTAATTTCCAATAATTTTAAGGTAGGATCTTTGGAATACCTAACTTGGTTATTTTATTGTAGATTTTTTTTTCTATGAATGGGAACGCAACTTTAGTTTCTTGAAATTTCTCTCATTCCCTTCCTTGCATTGCCGTTACCAGATTTTTTTAGGGAGGTACTTACACCCTTAGAGGGGCTGCAGGGGACCTTTTAACGGAAATCGAATGTGTGACGAAATTCTGAAATGGTCTATTTCTGGATATTTTTTGGTTGTCCCTTTCGCACGAGGAGGAAATGAAAATCGGAAAAGGTTCATTTTAATGAACTACAGTGACACAGAAAACGAATTTTATTATAATATAGTAATTCCTAGCATTCATGAATTGGCAAAAAAAAAATCAATGATTTACAAGCAGGTTTTTTATATATTATTGAAACAGAATTTTTAATTATTATTCTACATTTTTATATATTCTTCATTTTTCGATGCAATCATTTTAGAATTTATCTTGGAAGGCTGGTAAGTAAAATTTTGATGGAAATTGGGAGCTATGATTTAAGAAATTCCATGGATGAAAAAATTAATTGTTAGTGCGAGGCATATTGGGGGTCAGGAAATTATACCTGCGAGCGCGAGCCAAAGGGCATCTGTTGCACCAGCAACTTTTCTGCTCTTTTTCGCTCCACGATGAATTGCATCTAGCAGAATGGAAAGGACGAAATGACGATATGTCCCTTATATTGAAATCACCGCGTGCATAAATGCACCTTTTAACGGGACTTGTGGGGATCAATTAAAGGAGGCGCCTTGAAAGAGCGACGAATAAACTCCTACATCGTTTTTTTCATACTCGAATGAACTTGTCGATTTCCAAAGAAGGTAATAGACATTGCAAAATGCAAAGTGTTACTCTTGGAACTCTCTGAGGGGGGGTGCCTTATAACCGGACCTAGTTAGCTTCAGTTGACGCTAATAGGCATCTTCTCTCTCCTTGTGCGATCTTCCTTTTATGCATCACCTTAGTCCGCCGGTTTTATCGTGTCATTTGATCCTACGAGAGGTGCCACTTTGCGCAAAGTATCTGTATATATATATATATGAATGCACTTGAACCGTGCTCGTAAGCTAGACATAACGTACGTATGTTCGCATTTAAAAATTCAATTTGTTTGAAGTTTAATTCAAATCTGAAAATTCTAAGGGTCCACCCATCGTTCATAGTAATTTACATATTTCAGAATTGTATATTATAAAATATTAAATATTATAAAATAATATAAAAAAATTACTAGTAATACTATTATAAAATATTAAAAAATACGACATCAAAAAATTCTTGAGAATAAAGATTTTTCATGAAACTCTATATTATTACTATTATTTGACAATTTTACTTATCATATAATCTTAGGGTTTGAAATGAACAAACACCTCGTCAGGCTTCGATTTAAATGTGAACGAGATGAAGTATACGTGTATCCGGGCGATTTCAATTGAACCGTATCAAATCTTATCGATGCTTGAAAGCCGAAGGCGTGGTGTAGCTGCGCGTAACACGACATATAGAAATCCTTTCGTTTAGTGCAATTAGAATTACACCTGACATCTAACCCCAGCGGTGCAGTGGATACTCGCATGTAGTACCTACCTCTCTTTCTCCATGCTCCTCTTTGTTTCTTCTCTAACTGTATCTAAGCTTGTTTCTGAAAGGTTCCATACAAGAGAAGGCACGCTCTTAACGCTCGAGTGGATAGCAATGGCTCAAGCCAATTCCCGTATTCTCTGGCTACATCTTATAAACTTTACATCGCTGTTCATTAAGTAACGATGAGAGAAAGAGAGAGAGAGAGATTCGATAATATAATTGGTAGTACCGATGCGAAGCGAACTTTCGCGTAAATATAAATGAAATGCAAATGTGCATTCTTTGGTGGTTGCAATAGCGACAATAATCGTGTCCAAAGGGAACGTTGGCGCAGAAAGTCATTTTATAAAATTATAAAATTGCATTAAAAGTTTTAATTGAGTGTTATTGTAAGTCAGGGTTGCCATTCCCAAATTTTGAAAACCAAGATTTGGGGATGGTAAAATACGTACATTGGCATTTCGGTTTAAAAACAGGATGCAGGAGCAAAAATTCAAGAGGCTACTTAAAAACTATCCAGGACACCCCAAAAACCAGAGCATGTCCTGGGAAAACAGGACGCTTGGCAACTTTGTTATAAGTTGAAGAAGACAAATTAATTAAGTTAAGTTTTAATATTATAACCCTGATTTTCATTATTTCGACGAATCGGCTTTTTTCTAAGTGTACGTTTCCAAAAAATAGTTGAACTTTGATTCTCAGGTGAAAGTAATAGGGGATGATGATAGTAATGGTGATGCATTTGCCTTTAAAATGCAGCGAGTCGATGTTGACGATATGGGTAGTACAGAACCATGGGGTCCCTTATACGTATAATATGGTGCAAGGTGGTGGTGTTTGGAAAGGGGCCCGACCACTGGCAGATGTTCCATTCGTTCTGACGCCCGCTACAGGGCTGTACAAAATCCATGCGTGTATGGATAGTGGATACTTTACTTACAGTTTCTTCGTCTACCGTAGTTGAATCGATAGTGCAGCTGTTACTGCACCGTAGATGATTATCCTTCGAGTGACGAAGTTCCTTCGCTCTTTGACAATATGTCGTCGAACCTTACGATGCTTTCACGATCCGAAGAATGCGCATTTACAGGAGCCATCCCATGCGAGATTCTTCCGTAGATGCGGGTTCTAATCTGGTCCCGAATCTTGACGTGCTTTTAAGTACTTTGACCGATTTGGGTCATTTTCCTGCAAAGCCATTTCCCGTAGTCTCTAATAGCCTTGATTTTCAGATCATGTATCGAAATTTTTGATGGACAGAGGAGCTTGGAATGTTGCCGCTGGATGGTAAAACTGATAAATAAAGATTTAGGGGTTCCACGATTCTGAAATATTCGGAATTTTGTCGCAGTTTCAAATAATCATCTGGGAAAAATTTCAAGAAATACTACTAATTGGAGAAAATTTAAAAATCTTAAGAACCGCAATCAGCAAATGTAAGCCGATTTGTTAATCTAGAACTAATTAACCCAACCTAATTAACCTAAAACTGCCCAAAAAATGTATTTCACAATAAATAAGTTCGAATAGATCTTAGGGTCCCCAAATTCTGTATTATTACGAATTGTGTCGCTATATCAAACAAGCCTGTGTGAGAAATCGCAGTAAAAATAATTTCCACTGAGACGAAATTTATTTTGGAACACGAAATTTTGTAACAGATACGGAAATATCCTAAAGTTTGACTTCGTAAGATTCGTTAGGGCTTATTTTTAAAAATTGTAATGGGCAAAGTTATGTGTGACAGAGAAGAACTTTATAACCCAATGAAGCTTGGGAACCATCGGGGACCACGTTCGGAGAAGTTAGGATTCATGAAATTTATTCCGATTCGTACCTCCCAAGGAGAATTTCTTTTCTAGGGTTACGAAGTTTTCCTCCGTCTCGAAGAAAGGATTTCTTAACGGCCTTTGTCCCTGGAGGTTTTCGAGACACTTTTGGAATACTAATGTTGCTCACCTGCACGAAACGGAGAAGTTTGAAAATAGTGAATTTCACTTTTAGTTCATTCGATGTAATTAAAAATGTTGCTTAGCTGCGATTTAAAAATGACTGTAAATGGTAACCCGTAGAATTTCGCTTTCTTCCATTTTTTTTCTTTGCCGTTTGAAATAATCGCAAATTTACAGCGTCGATATCTACCCGAACCTCGAAATACAATTTTTTTTTATTTCAAGTGCAATTGCGTAAAAAAATTAATTTCATGGGCGCAAATTTATTATTTCTTGCCAATGTTTCGACGATTCCATTTTTCTGAATGTGACCAAGGAAGTCCAACAATTCCTCTAATTAACTAACAAACGCGCGAAATGTGTGATTTCCGGGAATTCCGTAACGATTCCCCGATTTAGCGTACAAGTAATTCCAAGAATGTACAGGGTCTTATTAGAGGGAGCACATATTTCACGAAACAATGCATAATATTTTGTTCTTCGCCCCTTAGGTCCACTATATTTCGACCCGAGTTTAAGATTATTGGAGCCAAAAAGCTGCTTGACTCTTTCTATATTTTCGATCCTGCTGAAAAAGGAAAAGTATTAAATAAATGGTTAACGGAGAGGCTATAAATTGCGCAATAGGATGTTGGCTATAGGGGACCATTTAGGCGAATGTCCGTAACCCCCATTATAATACAATAGAAGCAGAAACACTCGGCTGGAGTCTTCTCGATTCCCGAAAAACAATGGACAACAGGTCTCCACTTTCTCGTCTCGTCTTTTCTCTTTTCTCTTCTTCTTCGCCTCCTCCTTTTGCTGCTTCTTCTTCTTCTTCGTTGCCGCAACCTTACAAAACCTTAGCGAAATCGCCAACATAACATTGGGTTCGCCTCCAACCTGAAACGGGATCCGAGAGAGAGAGCCGCCGGGAGTCAAAACAAAAGCCAAATGTATGGCCTCGACATTCCGGTACTGTGAGAGAGAACAAACCTTGTAGCGTGACTCTGTGACTTTTAGCTCTCACGAAATTTTTGTACAAGAAAAAAGCAAGCCACGTGCTCCGACCATAGGTACTAACAATCCTTTTGCCATGAAAATCGGCCCTTTTGGGTTTTCTCAAACTTTGAAGTTCCACCAAAGTCACCCGAGATGTGACAGGCCCGAACATGAAATACCCCGGGTGGTTTTCTCAATTATTTATGACTATCCAGGTGCTATTTTAGAAATGTAGAAACAATAGAATTTATTAACAAAGTTTTTTTTATATTTTTTTTGTCACTATTAATATTAATTAGAATTATTTTGTAGCACTTTTTTGATAATTTCTAAAATTCTTAATATGAAGTAATATTAGGCACGTCGTTGAAATAGGTACCATGGATACCCCTAATACCCATTCATCGATGAAATTTGGGCCGTACGGTAGAAATCCTGGCAGACCGGCAAGAGGATCTCGTATCCGGTGGATAAGTAAACAGAGTGTACTCGTGGATGGAAAGAGACATCTTCCGGTGGGTCTAAGCTCAAGTTCTATAAAATGTGTGACCGACATGTGTTGGACGTGCGCTGCCAGTACGGAGTTTGTATGTAGAGAGGACTCTTCGAAGCCTGATGCCATTTCGAGAAGGCAGGCCAATTACCGAGAGCGTGAGTTCCAGCAGTGGCTGCCTAACTCCCGTTCTTCGATGAGTCGAGTGGAAGAACAAGAAGAAGATCCTTTCTTTGAAGACCACCGACAATGCCACTATAAGAAAAATCGTCTTCACCGTTCTTTCGATCCCAATTCTATGTCTTATATAGCGTTGCTCGTCCAACACATTTTCCATTACCTCGTCCCCATCGCATCGGTGCGCTTGGAAGTCGACTGATAGCGTTGCCAATATTAACGAGTATTCGAGATATTCGCGATAAAAGCGCCCCCAGAGACTTTTTCGCGCACTTCTAATTAAGATTCCAGACTAACAGGCATTTCTCCGTGTTTTTTCGAGTTTTTGCCGCGGAATGAAAAATATCAAGTTTTGGTCGAATAAAAATGGCTTCTCACTCCGAGCGTCGGTATACGTGTCTGAAAAATGACTTGTGACAAAGAGACGGGATAGTAAGACAAAAAATTAACGTGATTTTTCTTTGGTCAGTGAGGTAGACGTCCGTCCAAACCACTGTGGGCTATCGGGTAACCAAGTAGATATCAAATATCGTAAATCCACTCGGGCTTCTCGGGAACATTCTTACACTGTCTTCCTTAGTTTTCGTCAGATTCAACAAAGGAACGATATATCCACATTCTGTCACTCAATAATTACGTTAACTTTTTCTTCTTGTTCATGTCACGATAGTCCATCCGGTAATTTATATAATCGTAGGCAGGGAAAATATCCAAATTCGGATATCTTTCTCTTTCTTATTTTTCTTATTTTGATTTTTCTCAGTTTTCTCTGAAACACTAATTTATTTACTAGCGTACGAATTTTTAAAACTATTTTATTATTTAAATCAACAAATCTTCTCATCTCTGATGACGTCTTCACGTAAGTGTCATCGGGGAAAGGTAGCGGACGCTGCAATATTGTTTTTTTTTACGAACATTTTTAATCCCTTAAGGGGCACGTTTTTTTAAGGGTAACATTAAGTTAGAATTCGAGAATTTCTGGAGAATGTGGGTTCGTAAATATAAAATGAGTTGAATTAGGGGCATTTGTTGATACTTTGTATGGAAAGGTGTCGCGTGGTGTAGAATCCGCGCGAAGAAATTCCAGAACGTCACTCGATCCTTAAGGTAAGGGTGGAGCTAATGAACTGATAAAAAAAGAAATATCGACCACCTTGCGGCTGGGTTCATAAATCGCAATCACGCGCGCTGCCAGAGGAATTTCGCGATAATTTAACAAACAGTTGGTTCCCTCTGCAGCTATATTCTCTCAAAGGAAGCTCCGATCAACGATCTTGCACGCTGCAGATAAAATAAGAATGAGAAAATAAAAAAGATTATAACGAGCTAAAACGAAA
The DNA here is from genome assembly GCA_949825005.1 of Gasteruption jaculator. Lineage (NCBI taxonomy): Eukaryota > Metazoa > Arthropoda > Insecta > Hymenoptera > Gasteruptiidae > Gasteruption > Gasteruption jaculator. The sequence continues at coordinate 9,204,780 of OX463770.1, forward strand.
CGTTTCATGGAGTGCTTCCACCGAGAGAAGAAGAAAACGAGAAAAAGTGCACTTTTGTTGGCGAGCGCATTCAATATCTACCAGATATGCTTCTACCAGTAAAGTGAAATCCTCAAGGTTCTCCGTGTAACTTATATTTGACGACGACGTAATTCGTGTATCCTTGGAACGTGAACGAGATGAAATTGCGCTGCTCCGATATGAATTTCATCCTGTCTCGGTTGCCAGGCGAAAATCATCAATTTCTCGAGCCCGAATCTCGCGAATGATCGTGCATTGAGAAAAAAAAGAATCGTCGGGATAAGAAAAGTTACCGCAAAAAAATAATAAATATAAACTCCTAACGTAAAATCTAATGAAATAGAAAATTTTCGTAGATATTATTTTTTAAAATTTATTAGTATTTTATAATTATTAATATATTAATTTTTTTAAATTCTTTTTTTGATGCAATTTTATGATACTTCGTCGCCAATGGATCTTTATTATTTTTTTTAAAGCAAATTTTGGGTATTTTCATGGGATACAAATATTAAAATATAGTAACAAATATTTCGTATTAAATTCATTTTTATTTTTTTCATTTAATCGTTATATTAAAACTACGCTGTCCGGTGGCACCACGTTGGTGCCATGCGAAAATTATCCAGCAAGCGCCGGTGGCACCACGTTGGTGTCGTACATAAAGATTTATACCGGCGCCAAACGAAAGAATCCCGATCAGACTATTTATTTTTACAAATTTATACTATTTATTTTTGACAAATTGAAATCCGAAAAATAAATAACACCCCAAGAATTCACGATTCAATGTTTCCTATCATTATTAAAATATTATCAATCCGCGAATCGATCGTATTTTCGGAATTCGCGTAAGAGGATAGCCGGACAGAAGGCTTGAAAAAGCTCGTGGCGAGGCACAAAGAGAGAAGCATGAAATTCTTGTTTTCTCCCTTATTTTGCCTCACCTCTCGTATTCCAAATGCAATAGCATTGAAAAGGAATGGGATAATGCAGTTGACCAAACTCTAAAGTGTAATCGTCTTCACGAACTTTACGACTCCACTTCTCAAACAGCGGACTACTACCGCGGTGGAGGATAATAGAGGAAAACGTCTGCCTCGAGGTATTTTGTAGCTTCTCTCTCACCGCAGCAGTGTCCGAAGATGCTTCACATTTTATGCCGAAGCTTTGAGAAGCGTACGATAAGCTGCACCGTAAATAGTGTGCATATCCGAGAATGAGTAACAGCGCAGCTTCATAGTTTCCACCGTTCTTTCCATATCCTTCGTGAACAAATATTCGCACCTTTAACAGATACCACGCCTATCCTCCGAGCGCATACATATACCATTGTTTCCATCGGATGCTGGTCAGGCATTATTTCTTCGTCTTTCTAGAAAACGCGAACTGAAATTTTCCATCTTCTCCCATTTCTCGTCCCCTATTTTTATGCCAGGAACCCTCGGCCTCAAATTTTAATTTTTGTTACTTTTTATCGAATTACCTTTCGAATTTTCGTTTCCCCTCATTCTCTTACCAGAAGTACCTCGACAATCGCAAAGTAGATCGCAGATGACTTCTGTGTCCCCATTGGACCCAATTAAGTCCAGTCGGCGTCGATTGTAACCTGGATAGAAACAAGACCAAGTTTGACGCGTGCAAATTTCTACTAGGAAATCTCAAAAGCAGGAATCGCCATTCCAGCGAGGAATGTTTAGATCGAGTTTTTGCGACCTATCAGCACGTCAAAGTTCCGCGAATCCTTCGCATGTGAAAGCCAATGGATCATTGGAGTAGACAGGAAATTATCCGAGTGATCGTTGGACACCAGCGAGCGGCACTGTAAAAGTTGCGTAAGAAGTTGAGCTCGTTTGTGCCATATTTGGACGAAGGGACAGAAGTGTGTACGCGATAAGTACGCTGCAACTGTGCACGTATAGACATTCTGCACCCAACATACGTTCGTCCCGTCAACTATAAGGAGAGAAACCTATAGTTACTCGAACATCTATGAAATATGGTCTTTTTTTCCCTCCTTCGACTTCATTCTTCTGCCAGACTTGTTTGGTACAGATTATATCAAGCGACGTCATAAATTGAATTAACAATGGTAATATGTACTTTCCTCGCCATTCCAGGTAATTAATTAATGAATTCATTTAAGGAAGAATTCACACGCAGCGATAGACATCGTTGCGCATTTGGAATCTTCTTTCCATGAGAATTTTTTGGATTGTTGCTGGAAAGTGCTGCAGGATAATATGTTTTTCCGATAGAATTATTATTTGTATATATTTTGTTTCACCTACTGCACTTTTATGGCAGAATAAAGTAGACAAGTCATTCTAGAAAATTTTCATGGCAAAGATTCTTATTAGAGGCAATGTTTTCCGGAAAAAATTTTAATCGTAGTAGATATTTTTCCGTGAAAATGCAAATTCTAAAGGATTTTATCGGTAGAAATTTGTTTTTGAGAAAATTTGCAAATAGAGTTTATTTTGGAAGTAATTTTCGCAGTAACAATTCCAATGTAGACAATTTTTTCCAGTTTATCCAGGATTTCCAAAATTTTCACGGTAATGTTCCTGATAAAATTTGGAATTTTTTGTAAATGATAAGAAAATTTAAAATATCAATATCTTATCCTGTTATTTTTTATCTTCACTTATAATTATTTGTGTTAGTTTAAATTTTTTGAAATCCGACGCAAATCACGGCATCGTGAATTTCCAAAAATGCCGCACTTCCTCCAAAGCTCGAGATTTTACGATCTCTTCCGTGATTTCGGCAAGATCCCTTCGTGTATCTTGCTCGAGCCATACGAGCCCCGTGTGATAACTGTAGAATCTCGTTAACATCCCATTCGATTAATATTCATGATGGATTTTGTGGTAAGCGCCGTCCGTAATGTGGCTGCTGTACAAACCGCGAGGTGTCTGAGTTATGACTATACCGTTTAAAGCATGCTCGATCCCGGCATCTCGGCTTACCATATAAGATGACCAAGGGTCAGGTTCTACTAGTCGTTATTCCAATATAATAGTAGCACACACGTCCCGGCGGAAACTTTGAACCTTACTCGCTTTACCTTCCTACCGTCCACCTTTCTTTCGTCGATACTACGAATCAATCAAATCATACTAGATCGTTGCATAATTTCTGTCGTATCCATTTCTTATTAATATTCTCAAGATTTCGTAATGGACGCTTAAATAATTCAACCGGGACTTTCGTTGAATTGTTTGTTTGGGTTGAATATCGATGGCTATATATCATTAAATGAACCGTTTATTTTGAAAGTGACCGAAGTCCAGTTAAAAAAATTTTTTTAAATGTTTTTTATGACAGCTAACTTCAAGTGGCACACGTTACTACAGTCAACAAGACAAAAATTCACAATTGGACTTGGGCCACTTTCAAAATAAATGGTTCAAATGATCCTTTCAGGGGAAATGAGACGTATACGCGCTACCTATTTATTTTCAGTTTTTATTCCCACATTTCTGACGCATTTCACAATTTTCAAGTGCATATAAACACTTTTTAGGATTTTGGAAGGCTAATTTATGCAACTTTTATAAAAAATTGAATTAGTTAATTCAATGTAAAAGAAATCCTGATTTTCTTTAGGGGTTAAATGGTGGTTCGAGGTTTACACAAAAATACGCCAGGAATTGTGCAACAATCCGATACATTCTGGGACATACGACGACGACAAAAAGAGAATCCGCACAGTCAGTAGCAAATGAGTATCGTTTATACAAATAAATATGCAAAAAGATAATAAAAGTAACGATAAATTATCTCGGGCATAAAAAATTGTAAAAAATAGCAAAAAAAATAATAAACGCTAGGGTTACTATAATACCTATTATTCCGTCAGTCAGTTGCATTATTCTACATCAGGGGCGGATTTTTATTATTTTCTGTAGCAATTTTCGTGATTTCGAATATTCCTGATTCCTCTGAAGGATTATTTCCACCCAATTCTTGGAATCACCCTTTCTTATATTTGTACCACTGGAACGCGAAGAAAAAAATGAATTGATTTCCAACACCGCGTGTCGCCGTTTAATTTCGAAATTAACTTATCGCATTTAATTTATGTACCGGGAGGATTTTCGGCGATCGGAGCGAGTTCATAAAATTTCCTGATTAACTCAACTTCATTGAATTAAATTCCTCGTGTGTTCCTCTCTCCTCTTTATTTATCCCATACGGGAAGGACGAGGGGGTGGAGCGAGTGGAAGTAGAGAAAGAGAGTGTATAATGTTACTTAAAGGCTCGGTTATTCCTCATCGAAAATTCCATGGTGGTCGGGATTATGTCCACCCGCTGCGAACCGACGACAAGCCTTCGTTGCAAAGCCTTGGACCCAGTGGGCGGCATTTACCACGGTGACTCGTGCGTTTCTGCACGGGGTTATATAGCTATGCACGCGGCAGGCTCTGAATTCACGTAATTGTGATTAATGGCCACGCTAACGCAACTGCCTCGTGGAGGTACGTGGTTTGCCACGGGAATTACTATTATACGACGAATAACCATTTCGGCGTATTACAAACTTTCATCCCTCTTCCGTTTTTTCCTATCTGCATCCACGTAGGGTTTCTTGTTTTCAATCGGGTGGTTTGAGTCCCCATTTTTATCCCTTTCGGTTAACACATTCTTTGGAGAGGACAGTTGCTTCGCTCAAGAGTCTCAAAAAAATCCAAATACAAGAGAATTTGGTCTCGAAACTTATTTTCATATTAACACTATGCCATCCGGTGGTACCACGTTGGTGCCATGCGAAAACTAGCGGGTAAGCGCCGGTGGCACCATGTTGGTGTCGCATATAAAGATTTGTACCGGCGCCAAACGAAAGAATCCCGATCAGACGTGCGGACGGCAAAGTGTGACGCAAAAATACTTCGGTCGCAAATTGCATCGAACTTACGAGACTTAGCTTGCGGCAAATGTAAAAAATGTCAAAACATCGTCGGATTTAGGAGACTAGCCAAAAGCGTGTTAATTTCAATCTGGAGTATCCGCTGACTAAATATTTCGGTTTTCAGGGTACTAATTTTTCCTTGACGTTATGGCGCTTGTAAGTCGGGGCTTAAGTTTGCTCGACTGCGTTTCTTTCCTCCTTACCTGCCGGTTACGGCAGTGCCCCGCTGCGATGGGTCTCCGAAATCTCGATAATATCTTGACAGGTCACGAGAACCTGAAATAACAATTATGTCATTCACAAACTTCACTTTCAGTCGCTATCCTTAAATGCATTCATTATAATCAATTACGGATTTCATTTTTTCATTTTTTCTCTCGGGAACGGTCTCCAATAAGAGAAGGGCAATTCACGAGTAGCCTGGCTGATAATTTATTTGTTGACGCACAGATTCGTGGTTTCGGTTCGTGCAGGGAAGAAAATTTTCGTGTTTGCAGGTATTTGCAACTGAATGATGAATTTACGGGGTTGATATTCGATGCGTTTCTTTTGGGATGGAAATTAGTACGATTTTAGCTACAAAATATTTCTATTATTATTATTATTGTTGTTGTTTTTGCAAGAATTTCGCAAAAAATTACTTTTCTCAGTAATTCTTAGAGTTTCGTCATTTAGAAATTTTGCCCACTTGATATTTTTTGAAATTCCAAATTAGCCGGAGGAAATGGAAGACATAAATTGCTCAGCATTAAAAATGCACGCTAAGCTGCGACTCCTCGAGAAACAAAGTACGGTGGACTATTACGAAGATAATTAATTGCGCAGCAAGAACAAAAAACAACCTTACAGGTACCTTGTGTAACACGCTCTCATTCTTCCCGTGCGTCCGCTTAAGCATTCCCGGAATAGACGGCTACGCGATATCAGAGCTATGATAAGCTCCTTATTTAAAAGTTAAGGAGATAGTTTGTTGACAGGGGCACCGAGCTAGTTGATGCTCGACGCGTCATTAGTTGTTTGCCGTAAAAATGACTTCCTTTCAATGTCCCTTTATCGGATAACTGCGATCGATGTTGGCGGTGTCGATGCCAGACACGTCAATTTCACGTGTCGGACGAAGTGCCTGCGTAAAGTTTCCTTTCATTCGAACCGCCCGACGATCTTGACAGGTTCGTACATTCCCGATGGTATTTCACCAAAGTCTTTATTATTATTTTTCATTGTTATTATTTCTTTCGCCATTTTGTAGCATCTTATCAAATTTCACTCGATTCAAACTTTGCTTTTACATCTGGCCTCCGTGTGAATCACTTGCCATCGCAGTTTTTTTTCGTCACATTCGTTTCGTCAAATTCGTTTCGTTAATAAATTATTCAATAATTAAAAAATTGTATTCTGTCGAAATTTCTCGAATCTCGCATTAGTTAATATGGCTCTTCCATTTATTCAATTTTTCTTTTATATATATTTATAATAAATTGTTTTTATTTACACAAAATAATATATCTTTTTATACATTTCGTTAATCACTTTTTGTGTCATAGAAAATTCTGCTCAATTCAAAAAAGATCAAAATTAAAAAATTATATCTTATTATTTTTTCAAATTTGTTTTTAGAATTTTAATTTTTTTAAAATTTATTATTTTACATTGTTGGCCTGTTTTCTTGCATTATATTATAGCAAATATTATTTTAACTTTTTTATTCATTTTGAAAATTCCAATAAAATATGAAATTTCTTTTTTCCAAAGATGTTAAAAATATCCAAGTATTATCAAAATTGGCTATAGCGGCAATTAGTCAAAAGTAGGAGGTAAAAGGAACTTGGGTAGCAGAAAAATGACAACTGCAATTGATGTAGAATCCTCGGGTCTGAAAATTCGACTCAAGTGCGGGACGAAACGGCAGGTTCGGCCGAAAACGAGACATACACGAAAATGTAGGACGATCATGATTACCGTTTTCCAAGTATCTGATGGTCACCTGCATAAACTTTAACGTGATAGCAGACACCGAGAATATGAGCTTACGTAAGCAAACGGCGTTTTCGCACGTTCGAAACTCACGAAGGAATATATAAAAGCATTCAGACACACGATACTTGAAAATAACTACACGCAATTCTATCGACACGCGTGACGGCACGCACCCGATCCATGATTTCAATTCCCGATTATACCTTTTGTTCTTCATTATCGTATTATCTCAATCAGAGGAAGAAAAACGCTCCTCTTTCATTTCATTTAACGTATATATGTATATATACACACGCACAGGTTTACTCGCATGGCTTTCGACCGATACCCTCCTCATCGCGATCGCTATAATAATGTTATTAACAGTATAAACGCTAATTCATCTGCATCGCGATGTAACTCGAAAGAATAGAAAGCAAGGCATCATTTCAGTAGACTCGTAATTTACCGTGGAATTAAAACAGTTAGCGGCCTTTTCTCCCTCGGAGTCGTTCTATTCCAGTCTGTGCTCTTACATCGTGTAATTACTTTCTTCGTAATAGGAAGAGACTGCATTCTCCGTTACGCCGCAAACGTGTGCATTATGATACTTTCGTAATTTTAATAAAGTAGTTTGAGGATGAGGGTTTCAATTACAGAGGGTGTTCCGATAAGGGTGGGTTCAGTGCATTTTTCTGCATTTTAAAGTGGTATCGGTGAAAGAGAGGAACCACAAAAATTGATACATGGAATTTAAATATTCAGGAATATTTTGAAAAAGTAAATGGGATGATTTGATTTGGAATCTTCATAAAATCTTTAGAACTGATTCTATAAAAAAAATGTGAAAAGCTAAATATATAATATGAATATAAATTTGATATCGTAGTATTAATCAAGCGGTACTAAAATTTGCATTTTCAAATTATTAACATTTGCGATTTTTCGGTCATTTAAGTTCTCATTTAAAAACAAAAGAAATTCAATAATCAGAGATAATTGATTACATTAGTTACATTTACGTATGTTATTCACGTTCAATTAATTATTATATTTAATTTTCCCAAGGGATGATTTCATTTTCACTTTCCACCGATTCAATTTTCCTTCGGTTCCTTTATTCGCGAGCGGGTTTCTCTTTATTCATTTTATTATTTTTTTTGTTGTTGAGATTATACGAAAAAAGTGTGGTTGGGAAGGAAAGAGGGAACAAACTCGCTCGATTAACGAGAGGTAATTACAAACGGAAGTGCGCGCTCGCAATTTTAGTTGATTCTACCCACGCAGGAATTACATATGTATCTTGAGTATGGAGCGTATGTACACGCGTGTACACATATGGACGCGCGTACGCGTGCACAAGAGTATTTCCAAGCACTGTACGTTGACTCGTATGTGTAAAATGGGCGTAAGTGGTGAACGAGTCAGTAGCACGACAGAGGAAGCGGAGGATTTGTCACGAAAGCAGTTTGGTTTAACTGATCTCATCCGTCTTCCCGTGGACGATGCTGTCGTACCCGGAGACGACAGACGGACTTCATTGTATCTTTGTTACTTCAAACGCGACCTTATACTTTACGTTCATGTCCTTCGACGGAGATTGAAACATTTGCCAAATACATTTTATTCCAATCCTTCCACGTCGAGTTTAGATCCTTTGAAGGCTCTTTCAATGTTGGACGACTTTTTTTTTGTTTCAATCATCGCTATTATTTAGTGTGTATCTTGCGCATTTATTTAGAGTCGTGGCTCAATTTGCGTTAAATTCGAGGTCACGTGGTCCTCCATTTTTCGTCCCTAGTTTCTTTAAGAACATTAGCTCTTCTATACACTGACTAAAAAATCAGGGCACGATTTATTTATTTTCTGGTTGCTTCAATTATGACATCAGCTGTAATGAAAGTAAATGTAGTTAGAATTAGTAGAAATATATGATGGACGTTACATTTCATAATAATAATAATAATAGTTATACTGGGTAATAATTTTTTTCTTTGTAATTTCTGACTGTAAATACGATTGGGGCTTTGTTAGACTAAAATAGTAAATTTTGTGTTCCTTGGTTTTCTTGGATATTTTTCGATGCCATTTTTACATTGTTGCTTTAGTATTGTTTTTCGTATTTTAATTTAGTATCGTTTTTATTTGAGGTATTACCTATAAAAATTTTGATGTTAATACGATGACAGTCAGTTTTGTTAAAAATATCGTAACAATTGAATTGATCGCCTCAAAAATGTTGTAAGGTACAAATTGCAAATTTTTCAAAAACCCCTGAAAATGAAAAAAATAACCTGACGGATTTTTTTAAACAATTTAAAAAAAAATGGATTTTAAAAAAAATCCATCCATTATTTTTTTCATTTTCGGGGGCTTTTGAACAATTTGCAATTTCCATTTGATTTTCTTATTGATGTAAAATAAACAAATTTATTTTTCTGCCTCCTTGTACAATTCTATTTTTACACTAAATATTATAATCTTATGAAATTTCGTAATTTTTTACAAGTTGAAAAATTTCACACAATTAAAATTATAAAATTTTATAAGTTAAACCTCCACACGATACAAATTTTTATCTATGGGGTCTAAAAAGCCCCATAATACTAATTGCGCTATTCCTTTAAAGTTGGCCATCTAGGGGTCAAGAAAAACGAGATACTATGATAGGAAACGGATAGTTCGGGATCAAAAAAACTTTCGAGCTCCTAATGCCACTGAATATTTGTTGCAATCCAGGAAATAGCAAGTTTACTTAGCAATAATGTGCCACAAAGTAAGTCGGGTAATTGTCGGAAGGACACGGAATCCCATAAAGGACTGTTGTGAGAACTACTGGTGCGTATCTGAGGTCCATAGGCCACGTAGACAACACGAACCCCATAACCTTCTCGTGAAGTGTAGTCTACTAAAACATAAGTATATGCCCATAGATCCCCCCTTTTCCTCTCTATCCCCGCGGCTTTATGCTAAGCAGTTATTTGCCGCGTAGTTGTGTTATTATGACCGGCATCTACGTATGTATCGTATACTTTATGCGACGAGAAGCATGTTAATCGAACCTTTAAACGCACAGCTGTGATTTAATCCTAGACGAAGATACAAGACACCATATTGATACACATAAGTTTCAATGTTCAATGCTTTTTTCCCCTCCTTTCTTTTTCCTTTCGTTGAATAAATTATGGCGCTGTAATCGTGAATAAATTGCGTATTTAAATTAACATTCCTTTTATCTTCTTTCTCGTGTCATCGTATAAAGTGTTAATTAAACTTTGTGTTTCTATAACAGGAATTATGAATGGAGGTGTGTTTCAGAATAGAGTATAAAATGTGTGCAACGTTATGTGAGCTACGGAATTCCTTTATGCAGAAATTTGTTGTTGGAGTCGGACATCGTCGCCGCGGGTGTGGGTCTTGTTAATTATCAAACGAAATCTAGAAGTGCAATTAAAGATGATGGAAGTAGTAAGGGGAACAAAGAGTTTCTAGTTTTTCTATGTTAGACAAAAAGGATTTAAAATCTTTGGCCATGTACCTATGTCCTGTAATTAGAAAAATAATTAATAATTTTTCCAATGGCAGTTTGCATCTTAATCAAAAGCCTGTTCAGATCCGGGTTCAAATTGGCGTGACTCCAATTTTTATGTACAAAATTTTGTTTCTACATATATAACAAAGTAACGTGATCGAGCATTTTAAAATTTATAATTTTTGTACCATCAGTCGTAAATGAATTTAATGTAGAATATCGCATTTTCTAATATTATCTAATTAGTAAATTCCAATATTTTCAGTACTACATTATTTAATCTTCGTCTTTCATTGATCAAATTCTAGTTTCACATAATTGTTTTTATTGTTCCAAAAGAATTCCAGCCTCAAAATGATTCGAATTGAATTACTTTAAAAAAATGAACTCGACTAATTCGAATTTCACATATTTTGCGTTTTTGTCAATATTCAAATTTGCACTATCTGTCACTATTATTGTAATTCCTCAAAACTAATGGGATTTTTTTGCATTAAACGTCTTTCGTTGCTACTGTTTAATGGAATTCCGAATCATAGCGAAATGCACATAGACGTAAATTATCTGCCAGGGGTTCGCTTTTTTAACCGAACATTGAAAATACGAGTTGTGCAGTTTTCCTTGCCCGCTTAGGGCGAAAAAGTATGCAAAGTGAATAATTGAATTGCCAGTAATATAAATTTCCATGTTTTTGCTGGTAGTTCCTTGTTAATTCTCATTGTCACTGTAAACACGAGAGTTCACTTTACCCGAGCAAGTAAAAGATGTACGAGGTACCTATAGCTAAAGCTTTAATAGCACAAAGCCGATAAGTCGTAGAGTCCAGGGATACCTTCTTACCCCAGTAAGGATGCGGTGGAACGTCGATTTTAATCGATCTCGACCGCATTCGATTTCCTTTAACGGATGCTACGGAGGTTTTGCTAACTCGCACGTATATACTTTACCAACTTCGGTATACACACTTCTTTTTCTTACCCTTATCCTATTTCTTATGTTCGCCATTTTTACAAAAGCGTTTCCTTCTTTTTCCTTCCTTTGCTCTTCCCCGTAGCAGCTTTTGAAATTTCACCATTTTTATTTGTATCTCTTCTTATCTTTTTCAGCTTTTATATCGTGTTCTCCGAGTCCATGTAAGAACGGAGGAGTCTGCGTGTCTTCGCCACGCGGAGAGTCGCATTGCAAGTAAGTCTAACTATATCTCGCAACTTTTCTTTCGATATGTGCCGTTGAAATTATGAAAGTGGCCCAAGTCGTATATTCTTTTTTTTCAGATATTCAAGTTTTCGCATTTATACGTGCAATAAAATTACATGAAAAAAATGTTTTTATTTCCAATAAAATAACAAATTATGCAACCGAATGTTTGCTCCATAATATAAATATTTTCTTCACTTGGAAAAGTTTACTTGCATTTTCGAAGTAATTGTTTTTTTTTTACGGCGAAGGTTTCCAATTTTTGAAAAATCATCGGATGACCATAAAATTGTTATTTTTATAAAACTGACTTTATAATATTCAAATATAAATACAAATGTGGAAATAATCCACTTTTGCGATTTTTTTACTTCGGCTACTTTCATATGTATAAAATATAGTATTTAAAATATCAAGCCAATAAACATAAAAATAGCGTGGGTGTCTTCGTTGCTTTTTTTTCTATCGAAACGCAAGGCAAGAATTTTTATCGACGCAGAATTTATTATCTCATTCTTCTCATTGTCCCGCGTTGCTGGAAACAACAACATCACGTGTATTTGCATAATGCGAGGATCTATTTTACGGTCGCGAATGCAACCGATATTTCTCCGCAAATCATTTTGAAATTGTTAGAAACGCTCAGGGAAAGACTCGTGGAGTTGATCTTTCGAGAAATGCGAGAACCGTGGATCCTAGTTCCTCCCACGCGAAAAGCCTTAACAGAATCACTCTTATGGTGGTGAACGTATACGTATATATGCATACCTGTATATTTGTATATATATATGTACACGTGTAGGTTAAGAAATGGTAGTCTATAGGGTCAAAAGGAATTCGTTAAAAAGTACCCTCCCCGGAGGCTGCTCGTTATACCTTCGCTCTTCTGTTTACCGCTTATGTACACGTACCAATTTATAGTTCAGTTTACACGTACAGTTAAATATATATAAATATATACATTTCATTTTTTGTTCGGTTGAATATGAGTAATTAATCTTGTATTCGAAAAAACGTGCATTGAAACAAAAAATTAATCGTGATCGAATTTTTGTTATTGAACGTACAATTATAAACATTGAATGTTGTCTTATTTAACTTTTTTCAAATTTCAAATTATTTCACAATATTTGGTTGAATATAGGGAATTAATTTTGAACTCAAAAAAGTTCATATCAAAGTAAAAAGTAAACAATTGATCGTTCAACCGTAAAAATTACATTGTAATATATTTTTTACTCGAATTTGCGATTTTCTTTCGAATTTAAAATTACGACACAAAAACATAAAAATAGAAAATATTAATTATCCCGATAACCAATCAAAGAGGACTGATTGATTATACTTACACACACAAATAGATTTTGCCGTTTTTGCTCCAAAACACTGAAGTGGAATTAGACTCGTGCCTACATTCTCGTATAATCCTGCGTGTCCTAATGACAGTCTTACTTCGAGACACGTACGCACTTACGCACCGCATATTTACTTACTTGTGCTATGAGCTGCACACGTTCCTTCGTACATCGCGATTCCAGACGCGAAAGACCTCGGTGAACACGCATCTGAACTATAATTGGAAAATTATCGGACATTCTACTCCCTGGAATACAGATTATCGACGTAATTTCATGCTAAATACTCACATATTGCTTCTGTACTTTTATGTCATTTTTGTCCACCTTCTCTTCGCATAATTGCCTGCGAAGTGTGGAAGGAATAATGCACTCCAACGAGTGGAGATCGAGCATTTCAATATTAGTCATCGCGGTTCGTGAATACAATTTTTTATTCGTCATCTCTGTGAACCTGGGTTATATTTTTGTAATTTTTTCGGAAAATATAGAAGGAGTATTTTAGGAAATAAAAGAATTCTGTTTACAATTTGTAGTTTTTCGTAGATATTTATCAGTATTATAATTTTAGAATAATCAACTCTTGGGGATTTTCGCAAGACCCTTATCCGATGTATTTTTTCCCGAGGAACCCATTTTCATTGTCAAAATTCCAGAAGTCCTACGAGAAATACGATTTTTCCTCAAAAAACCTACCTTTTTCCAACTTCCGCTGGAATTTCATCAAATTTGACCTTTGGAATCGATTCTGCGGGAAAAATTACCCCTAAAAATGACTTGTCCAACCCCAATTTTGAAACTTTAATTTTTACCCCATTTTTAGGGGAACGAGTAGGTATGCCCAAAAAATCGACTTTTGGAATCAATCTTTGCGGACTTTCGGGAGACCCATATCCGATGTATTTTTTTGCGAGGAACCTATTTTCGTTGTCAAAATTCCAGAAATCCTACGGGAAACACGATTTTTCCTCAAAAAACCTACTTTTTACCAACTTCCCCTGAGATTGCATCAAAATAGACCTTTGGAATCGATTGTACGCGAAAAATTACCCCTAGAAATGAGTTGTCCATTCAAAAAGTATATTGTTTAAGAATGGTCTAAAATTAAAACTAGAATTCTCGTAAATATATTTTTAGACAAAAAGCGAATAATGAAAGCTGTTGTTATCTTTTTGATTCGCTCTCAATAACATTATTTCCATCATCGTTCCACCATTTTTCATTTGAAAAGTAAGTAAGTAATCTTCCAGGTAGGTAGTTCTTGATGTCGTTTTTGTCTCTCCACGGTTTTCATCGCGGATGAATGTCCTGTAGCTGCAAAGTCCGTTATTACATGACCGTTGTTCATCCGACATTTCTTCATGTTATTCTTATTATCGTTATTATATTGCCGACCGTTACGAGTGCTAGTGGTATTCATGAAACGTAGAAATAAGTTTCAGCTTCTTTTTTTAAATCTCTATATACGCGTCGTGTACAACTTTCTATGACCATTGGACGATATACGTATACGCGTTATCCTACGAGGAACTCTCTCGTCTACCCCGTAATTGAAACAATATGTCTTGGCTTCTGTTGTCCGACAAGCCCCGTCACAAAGAGCAACCCAGTTAGCGTTTATAACAATAATTACCTTCTGAAAACCCAACTCTTTTTGAGCCAACGTCTACCGCAATATATCTCCTCCTATCTTTTCTCCTGCCTTTCAGAGCTTCAACTTGTTACCGATTTCATACTTTCCCATCTCGCATCCCGAAAGGTCAGGAAGTTCGTACGATTCAACGGCTTCAGTTTAGAGATGACGTCGTTCGCTGCAAGTAAAGGGCAGTCGAGAAAAAAAAGGACTAGTCTCCTTGATTCAAACGGAAGATTCATTAATCGGCATAAGTTTTCAGTGACAATAAATTTCAACTCAACGGGAGTCGCAGTTGTTCATTTTTTTTATTGATAAATTTTTTTTTATGAAGAATTGGATGTGAAATGATTGAAATTTGGGAGCAATACCATGTTTCGAAATTACAATTTCTAGAAATCGGGTAAAATTAATTGCAAATTGAGGCTCTAATTAATTAGGAGGTCGAATATATTGTCGAATTTACCGTTATTTCGCGGCATTGATACTTTTTTTTTATAGAAAGTTTATTTTGAGTAAAGAAATTGTAAAATATTATTTTCAAATGATTTCAAATATTTGAGAAAATCTTGGAATCTGAAAAATCGGAAAATTCGCACTGATAAATATTTAAAGCTTTATACAAAATTTAAAATAGGGAATCAAAATTAATTCAAAATCCATAAGAGTCCATTTTTGTCTTGAAATATTCGGCATAAAATTCTACAAAATTTGCATTTTTTATAAGGGAAAGTTTATTTCCCGCTTACGCATTGCATATTAAGGTACTCGTAAGATGAGAAAACTCTTAGTTCTCTTTTGTGTGACTCCTGAGCAGAAATCCTCCTCCTCAGGTGTATCGTTTGCAACGATCCCATGTGGCAATTACGTCATTTCGTTCTAGGAACACTCTCTGTCATATTTTGCCCGTGTAAAGTCGCAAACTTGTAAGAATTCCTTGGAGAATTCGCTTCCTATCGTAGAAGAAATTTCGCTGATCAAAAGTGATTCACCGCCGTAATACTTATTTCAGCAGAATCATCCAATTACAAAGGAAATAGCGCATCGCTCGGAAAGAGGAGCATTCCTTTTGTTTCTACCTACGTACATACGAAAACGTAGCGTTCTCATATCGTACTCATTTAAATAATGCTTCGGTTTAATATCCTCTCTTTCTGCGCGAATCGCTATTAAAGATAATGCAGATGGAAGTGTTTGCCCATGCCGAGTTCAGCGATAGCGTTATTCATAAGATTACGTTTAATTGCCAGGGTGCGCAATTAGATGGGTATGAAACTATTACAGCCCCGTGACCCCAAGTGTCATGACTCCTATTCTCACTGTCTTTCTCCGACCCTCCATCTTCCCGGCCATTCTTCTCCTTCGCTTCCATACACCGTTTTTACTCTTTCCTTCGTTCTTCCTTAAGACATAAGCTATTCGTTCCGCCCATTTCCAACACTACCGACCTCTCTTATATATACAATTTATAGTAAAAGTCGACATACGTAGGCGTACGAAAGCAATTTAGTTGAACAGTCTTTAAAGAAAGACGAAGAAGGAGAAGAAGGAGAAGAAGACTATCATTTTCTTTGCCTCGAACTTGAAGGGATTTCATATCATTCCATTAAGGGACTTGAATCACCACAAACGTTACTACTCTAGCAATTTGTTGATTTATTAAAATAGTAAACGAGTAACGAGTTACGACGCTGCTCTTATCCTATTTTCCACCGAGATTATTTCTTCCTTTTTTTTCGGTATCGCGTTATTTTTTATTTAATAAAAATTTCTATTTACAAAAAAGTGGTACTCCGACAATTTCTAAACGAAGTTTTGAAACTATTTGATACGATTATGAAAATTATATAAATTCTAGTGTTTTTTAGAATTATTTTTAGAGGAATAAATTATGTAAATGAGGGTAGAAGAAAGAAATGGTATGAAAAAAATTAAAATTACTATTTTTGGGGTTTTATTGGTAATTTTTGAAAGTCTGAAAGAAAAATGTACCATTCTAATTCGGTAATTTGTTAAAACACCAATAACGGGTTATCGGGATTATTTGTTCTTTTTTTCGATGGAGTATTACGTAATTTTTTTATTTAAAAAATAGCTCGGGCACAGGAAGTTCCTCCCTCCTATATTGACACGAACGAACCGAACGGAACCGAACCGTTCTTTAAGAAACGTTTTAGCTTATTGACAACGAACAAATAGCACTGGATTTGAATAACATTGTATTCCATTCCTAGATACATCGAAAAATCTTTTTTTAAGGTACCGTCATTATTTACTTCTAAATTAGGTACATAGAACGATAATACAACAGCCACATTTGCCTGTTTGGTTATTTATTTATATATTCGTCGTCATATAGCAAATCGGTTTTGTCTACGTTTCTTGGTTCAAAGTAATTTGAGCCGAGAAACAACGAAATGCTAGCTAGCTACATTTATTTTTAGAATATATCTATAATAAGTAATTCACAATAAAAAACGCCGTAACAAGTCGATGAAGTTCCTTTCTGTTCAAAAATTTGAATTTGGCAGAAATTTGGAATTAATAATGATTAATAATAAATCATAAACTATAATCCTGGCATTTCTCTTATTGGAATCTAATATTTAAATGACGTCAAACAATTTGAGATACAGGAACATTTATACATGAAGAAATTTTGAATAATCATTAAATGGAAAAGTCCGACGTTAAAACGGATTTGAATAATATCATTTCATAAACAGTTCTGTTTTTATAATATCGAAATGTAATAAAATAAAATATAATATTCGGTGGTAATTCTCACCTTACACTTTCTTGGTTATTTTATAGTGTCAATGCATCACCTGTTGAAAGATAGAAAACTGACACCACACACACCTTTTTGATACTTGGGATTCGATACATACGATTTCCATAACAACAATGATAATAATAACAACAATGATATGTACACGAGAAGAAATTTCTCTCCCTTGTACCTGTCTTGTTTCCGAGCATTCTGAAATATCACTGCTGACGAACGCTTTTCGGCTATTATCGAACGCCGTGAGACATCCCGGAATCAATCTCCTCTTGTTCCTACACATTAGTTGATTCATAGGTCCATGAATAAATCATAGGAGCATTGAGAGAAAATCTTTTATTCCGTCGGATGTAAGTAACGTTAAATATTTATTAGCTACAAGCTTTTATTAAAGTATGTCTTTACCACATAAACGCGGCATTTATTGTTTCCTCCTGGCTCGGTTTCCTTTAATCAAACGAGGCTTAGATCTAATCCAATAAAATAACAAATTTAGCCAGTGTGCCACTTGACAATATGTCGAGTTAAGGCTGTCAGATAAAAAGGGCCGCCTGTGCGTATCGCTGATACAATAGGGTTGAAACTTCCCCTATGATTGTTGTTACAATAGATGCGTGTATCCATGTGTATACACGTATGTATATACTTTCTTTCTTCTCGACATTCTACACTGTTCGCACGCATCGTCACGCGTGGACAGGCCGCGTGTCGAGACACGTGACCGGTACATTCGGTCCTTGGGTTTAACGGTGCACCTTTTTTGGTTAAAGGGTTTTCTAGAAGCAAAGCAAAAATATTGTTTTTCCATTTCTATCGGTCTTTTATTCTACCCCGTTTCCCTCGATGCAACGATTTTCCTCCGTTTTCAGGCTATTCTTTGAAAAACAGTCTTCCCCGGGGAGTGTTTTTCTTACAAATGTGTCATTTATGGAGAAAGGATAGTGTTTTTCAACATTCTCAGAAAAATTTAGGCGAAATCAGGAAGTCTTGTTTTTAAAGGAAGGAAATAAAGTAGGAACTTTCACTGAAAAAATATTAATTGTTTAAGTTAATTTTATCATTTTCTGGTTTTTAAGATTCCGATTTCTCAAATGATTTATCTTTTGCAATTTAATTTTTTTAGATTTAGTTAGTATTCCACATTGTTTTTCACTATTTAAAGCTCGAATTTGTTCATAAACGTTTGTTTCTTCTCTTTTATTATGTTTGTTATTATTTTTAGAATTAATTTTGAAAATATGAAAAAAAATTTGGGAACGAAAAAATTTGTAAATAAAAGAGAAAAAAATATCTGAAGGATTTAGAACACGAAAATAAAAAATAACTTGGAATCTTATCAACGGGTTTGAATAAAATAAATTATACAAATTATGAAGAAAAGGTATAAACATACAGAAATTATTTTAAATCTAACTTGGAAACTGAACGAAAAAGTAAAAGAAACGAAAATTCATTTATCAATTTTTATCTCTGAAAACTATATAATTTAAAAATTGATAATAGTTTTTCGAAAGTGTAATAGAAGATTCAAAATCCCGAAATTTCTAATATATTAATTTAGAAGAATTCCTTTGAGTAATTTGGAAACTACAAAAAAATGGGACGAAATAAATTTTAATTAATTTATTTTTATTCGCGAAAAGTATAATTTTTCCAAAGGTTCGTTGATTTCGTTATGGATGTTGAAGAAAAATGTAGAGTGAAAAATCGGGGAACGTTATTCTCATAATTGTTTCTGTCATTGAGGGAATTGGTACAATAATTGCGGCATTCCACGAGAAATAGACATTCCCTCGCGTTAGAATCCGCTCAGAGGTGAAGCCATTAGCTTCCGAGAAGCTGCGTAAAACATCTACCTACGAAGCAGATGACAATGATTGCCACTAATACCGCCCATCAATTCTTAAGGATCCATCGTTAGATCCGTTGCACCAACGCGTTTGCGCTGCATTGACGAGCTGCAATGACAAAACCACCAGCGCATCCTACTTGCAGGAACAACCAGTCGAGTGCTAATAAAATAACGCTTTTCTTGAGACTGCCAATGATTACAAGAGAATTGTGCAATAGCTGCTTTTATATTTAGTTTCCACTCTTTTCTGCAATAAAAACATTACATCTTTTGCACCAATTATTCCCGAGATTTTCTCTGAATTTTATTGCTTCTTCTCCTTCTCTCTTTTTTTTTTATATCAAACGCGTCATTAATACAAATACGATTATTGGCTGGAAAACAAGATTTCTGGACTACGTCGCAACAGGTATTTGCAGTTGGTCGTTTGAACTCTTCTTTATTCGATAATAAAAGAAAATGTGACGGGAAATTATCTTGTCATCGTAAAAAAGTGCTTGTAATAAAAGATGCGTTTGACGAAAGCGAGAAGTTTTTATACTTTCGTCAATCTTTTGTGAAATTGGTTAAATAAGAAATTACGGTGGTTTCGTCATATCCTTTGTGTTTCCCAGGCGACCCGCGGTTGGCCCAAATTAATGATGCACCGACAAAAAAAGGAATCGTCGAATTAATTGAATTTGCCTCGAGAATTAATGCACATGCATTTGTAAGAGAAGGTTATGAAATTAATTAGAATGGTAGTAGGAATTCATAAAACGCTGATAATTAACTCTAATTTTTTAAATAAATTTCTTTTATTATTCGTGTTTCAATTTTTCGCCTTGAACGTGTGAGTATATTCAAGTGCTTTTGAGTGGGTTTTCCTACTATTTTTTTTATTTGCATATTTATCGCCATATGAACACTTCCGGTTATTGGCGACACTCTTGGATTAACTATTATAAACATCGAGTGCCCCGAAGGGGACGATATATTGGAGTGATCCTTTATCGTAAATTACACATTTATTGAATTACATTATACTGGTACAGCGTCTTTCGTTGATCCAACAGTTTTGAATAGATTCGAAATTATCAATTAAATAATTCCATCGAAATGATATTATAAAATCCAACAAAATGAAGAATTATTTATTTGACACTTTTAGAGCGCGGATTTAAAATATAAAAATATAGTAATAATATATTAAATCTTGTAACAAAATAGACATCAATGTTTGTTCTTTTCCAAGTTAATTAAAAATAAATATAGGAAATAAAATAATCAAAACCTCAAATACAAGGTGATATTGTAAAAGACTGATTTTGATCTTCAAGTAAAATTTCTTCCCGTATTAAATAATTAACACCTCCAATTACTGACTAATAACTGAAATTTTTAGTCTTCTTAGCACGGACCTGAACCCAAGTCTCTAGTTTTTTTTCTTTGGCTCCCACTGACCCTGTTGAAACTCTGAATAATTCCATTAAAGTGGTACAATAATATTTATAAAAATTACCTGAGATGATTTTATAGAAAATGAGCAATTTGAATTTTGTGGGTATTATTTTTTTCCATGTGAACAAACGTTTCATTGGAATTATTTCGAATGAAACGGAGAAATGTTTGTAAAACAATAATTGGATGCATGGGAAAGAGCGAGTCGTCTTATTTTCTCCAAGATTTTTTTGATCGGTAAATAAATGGTTTTCTCTATAACAAGGATGTAATATTCGTAGAAGTTTGAAGATTGGATGTGACGTAACGATGACTAAGGTACATGCTATTTCCTGTCAAAATATGCGTTACTTTCTAGACACCCTACAGTGAGCATCTACAATCTACATCACGAAAGGTAGTGGAGAAAAAAAAATAATAACATCGCTAGTTCACCGCACGTGTGCATTCACGCGTACAGAAAGCTATGCAAACATCGCTGGAAGTTGATTTCGACAAATTCATAAAGTGGATGCGTTTCGTTTCCGTGTTGCGAATATGTTTTTAATGCGTTGAAGGTCCACGGGTGGCGCTCGCTTGACTCGAAGTGCCAGTCCCGGGGGATGGTTTGCTCAAACCAGCAGGAATTAAAAAAAACATAAAGACTCTACCCGAGATTACATGTGATAAAAGGCAGGTTGGATAAACCGTACCATGGAGGAGGAGAGGAAGTAACAAATTAACGGTACCATTACATTTCTTTTCTATTTTCGTGTAATTTTATCATGAAAGTTGCGAGAAGTCGGCCATAGCTGAAATTATGTGTCGAGTGACGCAAGAGCCCTCCCCACCCCACTCCTCTGGAGAATTCAAAGTATCGCTGACAATAGGAATGGCACTACTTGCTACGCGTCGTGGCAATAAAACTCTATTTTGTTCGTACACGGGAGCAGCAGTATTAGTATTAGCGGTAGTAGTTTTAAAAAAGGAATCTATTAATCTTAAATGTCGTTTATTTATATACTCCCCAAGTTTTGAGTCCCAAGGGGTGGCCTTTGACCATCACCCAGTTACTGAGCACCCCTGAAAGTACCGCGTGCCCCGGGGGCCTTGTGTATATATATATATATCGCGCGCGCTCACTTCGCCCATGATCGGAAAGAAGGAGGGAAAGAGAGGAGCAGATGGATTTGAATGAAGGGTGAAGGAAGAAAGAGAGAGTAGTCTGAACTCGAGTCGTTCCCACGGCTGTTGCGCATGCGCCGAACCTTCCTTTTCCTCTTCTTCTTTCCCCCAACGAAGTTCCCTCTTTTCGATCCTTCCTCGTCGCTCGTTCTCTCCACTCCTACGTTTCGTACGTTTCCCTCCTTCTCATTTGCTTTTCCCTCTACCGTAAACTTCATATCCTCCTCTTCCTTCTCTTCTTTCTCCTCTTTTATACCATATCGTACGTACAGACGTTGACAGTGATCAATGAACTGAACTTGTAGACTTTAAATATAGATTTCATCAATTCGTTCAGCCGATTAATTGCAACCATTTATTTCGCGAATACTCATTTCCTACAACAATGCCATAGGTGGGAGGAGTTCCCCATTTTCAGGAAGCTTTTCCTCCTCGTTTCGCGAGGATGAAGAAAGGGAGAGGGAAATGTCGAGCGTTTCGGTACTTTTCGGTAGTCTTCGTGGCATTAGCGAGGCAAAGTGGGGTGAACCGGGATACTTGGGAATTCATGCCATCACTTAATTCGAAACATTGAAATAATAATATTTGTAAGTGCCACATTTAATTTGGGGACAAATCATCTTTACAAAAATCACAAAGAATTTTCCTATATGTTGAAATTAATATATGAAATAATTATTAAGAAATTTAAATAACAAAATTAAAATAATCAAAATTAAAATACAAAAGGAATCCTTTTTCGTATGATCTTTGAAGCAATCCGACATTTGCTTTCTCTGCAAACTTTTTTTTTTAGGAAAAAGGGAAAAGTGAAGGGCCGTGCCACTACGTTACGTTACGTTGCAGTAGACGTACATACATTTCTGTACGGGCGTATAGCTGAACCTTCTCTTCGACTTCTCCTCTCTTGTCATGCAGATACACGCTTTTAATTCCACCACTTGTTCCACTACATGAATGTGCTGTTTGTCTAGTGGGCCTTGGATGGGTTCCTATCGGAGCTTGTTCTGCTTTCGAACGACTGAAATCAATGAAAGGCAATATTTTTCAATGAGAAATACGTAGAATGGCACTACAGGAGTTTACTATACGGTGGCATGGAATATATATTTATACATTTTTTTTTCATCAATGGTAGATAAATATAGCAGACCTTCGGTAAAGGAATTCTGACAAAATTAATTGATCAATTAAATATTAATTAATTGTCACAGTTTTTTTGGGTATATATATTATTTTATATATAGGAATTGTATTATCTATATCCCTGTTCTTTGAAAGTGATTTTCAAGCACAAAATCGAATTGGAAATATTATACTTTCCAAATTAGCCATGATTTCTGAGAGGTTTTTTTAAAAATGTAAAACTAGCGTATTTTTTAAATTTTATTTTTGCACATTTTTGGAATCTTAAACAATTCATCAGGGCTCTTACGCTTTCGAAATGAATGCAGTTCTTCACGGTGTAATTTATTTTCAAAAACAATCTACATAAATCATTAACCAGGCGTACCAAAAAAAAATAAAATAAAATAAAAGAAAGCCCAGACCGCAGCTGCACAACTTTTAGTTGCAATGGATACCACTTTCGCTATATTAGTAGAGGATTTATGGTTACAAATACTAGAAAAATGGCGTCAACAGCGATGAAAGTAGTTTAAACTACAATATAACTCTTCCTGCGATAGGATTACATGGTGAAAGTTAGGCGGTACTGTTTGTTAGATATTTCAGTTAATTTGAGAAAGACACAAACAACTAATCTCAATTCATTCTAAATTTCATAATTTTATGACTATAATATTCGTAGCCAGGAGGCATTTGAAAAATTTAATATTTGAATGTGTCACTTCAGAAACGTTGTAAGGTACAAATTGCAAATTGTTCAAAAACCCCCGAAAATGAAAAAAATAACCTGACGGATTTTTTTAACAATTTTTTTAAACAATTTTTTTAACCAATTTTTTTTTAATTTTTTTAAATCCATCCATTTTTAAAAAATCCATCAGGTTATTTTTTCATTTTCGGGGGTTTTTGAACAATTTGCAATTTGTACTTTACAACGTTTTT
The DNA here is from genome assembly GCA_949825005.1 of Gasteruption jaculator. Lineage (NCBI taxonomy): Eukaryota > Metazoa > Arthropoda > Insecta > Hymenoptera > Gasteruptiidae > Gasteruption > Gasteruption jaculator. The sequence continues at coordinate 9,228,703 of OX463770.1, forward strand.
GAGGTGACCCATTTATTTGTTAAAAATGTATAAGAATTGCAGCCAATTCTATTGGAATCAAAATCAAATTCGAAAATTGCTAATTTTGATGCTCTGTGAGGAAGAACCCCCAATTCTTACAAAAAAAATCGATATTTTGGGAATAAATTACGCAACATTCAAATACCCTGGAAAGAATTGCACAATATTTGAAAAATGGGTAGTTTCGTTAATTATAAACATTGAATTGTACGAAAGTGGTAAAACCATATGGTTGAAGAAGGAAAAAACTCGAAGCTGTTAAAACAGAAGAGGAAGCTGCTGGAAACATAATTTATCGCCTATTACCTAATTTCGAATAGCAAAATAATCATAAAGTTGGTATAGCAGTTCCACAAAGGCATACAATTATACCCAATAACACAAATCTTTGAAATTATTATTCCCAATTCTTTACGATTTCGAAAGCGGTCATTTCATTTGTTTGAACCCCCCACCCCTTTTTTTTTCTTTTTTCGATATTATAATTTCCATTCCATGGTTGGAATTATACGAAAATTAATTTGTTAAAGTAGCAACACTCAAACTAAAAATTATATCCAGCTTCTTCTCCCTTGCACGCTTACCTACGTTTTTTTTAACGTCCAGAGGGCAATGATATTTGGAGGAATTCTTTCGGAAAGGTATCTAAAATGGGCGCGAATCTCTCAAAACGTATCATTTGAGAATTCCTTTGGTTCTCATAAATCTCGCTACAGCTATACCATAACCCTATGGGATATATATATATGTATAGTTATAAGCGAAGGTTTTGTCCTAAGGCGTAAAACTTATATATACTCCTTTGTTGCTGAAATTAACTGAGCAGTTTATGGCTTTCAGAACGTTTAGTTTCGCTATGAAAAATCTCGAAAATTGTACTGTCGTTTACGTGAAATAGCGAGTACACCGTACGCGTCGCTGTCGCCATCAAAATCCCATAAAAATTTTTTATCAGACACCCTGACAAGATTCTGATGTTTATCGCTCCCAGCTTTGATTATTTTGTCTTTTATTTAACGCTTCAATTTTCAATAGATTCCATTCTTTAGTAGCAGTTTCATCCATTAGAAATGTTGAACAATTTCTTCTCGTTCGTATTTGTTGAATAAATAATTAATAATAATAGTAAATAGCTTAATAAGTAATTAAATAATATTTTTCCCTTAAACTTTTGAGTATATATATACAATCAGAGGAGGATCCTGTTGAAATGCATAGTATGCGTGTGTCCGGTAAACTATACATCTACGAAAGAAGAGGAGGACGACGCGCTGCATAATGAAGCGTTGCAACTGGTATATAAATGGAACCGTTGACTCCTCGCACCGATGTGCTGATTGCTAACGTGCATATTGTCGCACAGTAATGGGTTTGTTCGAAGAAAATCTCGCAACTTTTCAGACGGATATTGGGAGAAAAAAACTATTATTTAGCGACTGTTAGATAACTCCAGCTAATGATGGCGCTCGTGCATATAGTAGTTTCGCAGATTTCATTTACTCAATGTTTCCTCTACACGTATGCCCAAAAAATCGACTTTTCCAATTAACTTTTGCGGACTTTCGGGAGACCCATATCCGATGTATTTTTTACCGAGGAATCCAATTCTGTTATTAAAATCCTAGAAATCCCACGGAAAATAGAATTTTTACGTTAAAAACCTACTTTTTTCCAACTTCCGCTAGGATTTCATCAAATTTGACCTTTGGAATCGATTCTACGCGAAAAATTACCCCTAGAAATGGCTTGTCCAACCCCATTTTTGAAATTTCAATTTTTACCCCATTTTTGGGGGAAGGGGTATGTATGCCCAAAAAAATCGACTTTCGGAAACTTTTTTTGAGAACTTTCGGGAGACCGATATCCGATGTATTTTTTTCCGAGGAATCCAATTCTGTTATTAAAATTCTAGAAATCCCACGGGAAATAGGATTTTTCCGCAAAAAACCTACTTTTTTCCAACTTCCGCTAGGATTTCATCAAATTTGACCTTTGGAATCGATTCTACGGGAAAAATTACCCCTAAAAATGACTTGTCCAACCCCATTTTTGAAACTTTAATTTTTACCCCCTTTTTGGGAAAAATTTCTCATATTTACCGACAAAAGTTCCGAATTTCTGTATGCTAACATTGGCTCAGTCGATTTCGTACCCCTCGCTGCACTCTGAATCCACTTACATGTTAATTTAAATTTCAAATGAATGTATCGACTCTATCTGCTTATTTATCGCGGCGATCTGGAAATCTCATTACGTATCTTTTCAATATCCGCACCTGTTTGAAACAACACTTGAATATCGATATTAACCGCGTTAAGAAAAATTCATGCATGAGAAAAGGCATAACTTATGCGCAATGAGGTGTTGGCTGTTATAAAAAAGATCCGCATGCATTTAATTATTACTTTACTTTTGAGCGGCAGAAGGGCGTAGCCGCGATATGAGTGAAATTGAACAACACGCCCTTCGGATTCTCGGTGTCTTTTCAAATGATATGCAGAGTAATTTATAAGAGGGAGTGTTGCGACATTAAATAATCGTTCTCTAGTTATACGCATTTCCAGTTTCAAGGTGCCGTGGATATAAAAAAAAGCTTTGGGATTATGGGAAATTTACTTTTGTACGCAATATCGCGTCTCACACGGTACTTAGAATTTCTTATTTGAATCACGGATATACGTAACCGAGTAGAACGATCGCCCCTTTTTTTTTTAAAATAATTATTTATACCCTACACACGCGTAAATATGAATTTTCTAGACCGAGGAAGAATGGTATCGTCGAAATAATGAAAATTCTTAGGAAAAATAATAAATGTGCACCATGGCGAAAATTATTAATTAACTAATTAATTTTCATGAATGATAAAACAGGTTTTTGAATGCAATTTTTTCAATCAAATACACTTTTTTGTGTATATTCTGTTCCAACCTCAAATTGGAATTAAAAGAAAATTGTCGCCAATGTCGAAAAAATTCGGTTTTTTATTTCAAGAAGCGTCTGATTTAAAAAAATTGTCAAATAAAAATGCCAAAATTCATTATTTGTACCTGTGAAAGTTCCAAAAAGTTTCACTTTCAAATATTACAATCATTTACTGTCAAATTTCGTTCCAATCGTGACGTCGAATGTGACGTAACGAATCAACTTACTAACTTACGTATAACATTTTAAGAAGTTTCAGGTAAAAAATATTAGATATTTTTACAAAATTAATAATTAAGTTGAATTTGAATATTTTGGAAAATTTTTCTGGTTTTGCTTTCATCTATCACTTTTGTAAAATCAAAATTTATATTTACATAAATTTCGCATACAATTTTGATATTCTGTTATTTAATTACATTGCATTTGTTATTTGTTTATTACTTTTGTTACCTTCATGGGGAATTTCGCAGTTTGTTTTTCACCGTGTACCAACGGTATTTTATCAAAAGCGTCTGGATGTTATTCAGGACGTCATTTACTTACGAAACGTATTCCAATTTTTTGCTTATTCCGCGGGGCCATTATATCGACGAGACGGGTTCTTTATGGTAAATCGCAATTGTTTAAATTACGTATCCACCCTTCGTTCAAAACGAGGAATTCTTGCCAAAGAAATTCATCATCGACAAATATGGTATTTCGATAGGCACGGAATGAAAAGGGAAATGAAATTGAAGAATATTAAAATGGGTTTACCTCTCTTTTCTTTTCCCTTCTACTACAGCTTCTTCTTCTTCATCCTCTTCCTCTTCTTCTTACCCGCGCGCTTTTGGGCCTTCTCTTGTTTTGGCGATGCTTCGTAAGGAAGACTACCAGACGACGGTAATTGAAATAAACATAAGCTTTCGGTAGAGACGGGTTCCTTTCAAATGGAAATTTCTTAGTAGTCTCTTGTCCATTCTTTCTCCTCCTTTCTTTTGTCCCTCTCTTATTTAGTTGGAATCAAACTTACGTATGCCGGAATTTAAGTTGGCACAGCCATTCTTTCAGTGTATTCAAATGCTTTCATTTAAATAATGTCGATGTAATTAGAAAAACAAATTTGATCATCTCGCCGAAGTTCCTCAATGTTTCTATAACGGCGTACCATCTCCTTGGCAGGATATTTAATAAGGTCTTAACTTGGTAATCAGGCTTTTAAGGGGGGTGATAATGAAAGATCGCCGAGTGGGATAGAAACCTCGTGCTCTTGCCATACCATCGATGAAAGAAAAAAAAAGGAACGATCGCAAGGTAAGAATGTTGATGACAGTAATTATCGTAATCACATGGTATTCAATCGAGAAATTATTTTCTTGCGATTTTTCTATCATCCGATGACCCCCTGCGCTCCTAATGATCCACAGTCAATCCGATTGAATGAAATATATATGATTAATTTAATATGTAACGTGTTATTGCAGTTTCCGTGCTCGAAGTAATTATTTTAGTCCACGCATAATTTAACTGAATTTATTGATAATGATTTTCACGCATAAAAAGGATCGATCATCGTTTTTTATTGCACGATATTGTTGCAAGAAGAAGCGCAACGCGCTTTAAGGGGTGACACGCAGAAATGTGTGAAGCGCGGATTGTTAAGGTTGCATGTATGGGGTTTGACAATGTGGTGTAGTCCCCGTCACATTTATCTCCCGGTTGGGGTGAGAGATTGGCTGCTGTCCCTTCGCACCATTAACATTTTCGCTTTCGCTTCATTAACATTTTCGATGGGGCGATACGAGCCGCTGTTTAAAAGCGAATTTCAATCGCGGCGATTATTTCCAGACACTCTTTTTATAACAATTACCAATGAATTAATCGTCCGCCATCGACGCGGCATTTGACGATTGTCTATTGCAACTAAATAATCAATTTATGAAAATCGCGTTGGAGTGTAAATTAGTTTTTGTATTTGACCCCATATTTTTGAACTTGCTTTTCACGATTCTATCGGCTACAATAGATTTCTAGAAATTAATCCTGATCCAGAATCCAACCTTTTCGGGAGCATATTCCAAGTTCATTTAATAGCCCATCATTCTTGACGCGTCTTTCGCTATGCGAGTGCACCGGTTTCTCATACGAACCTATAAGGAAAGCAACAAAAAAAAAGCGGTTGCTGAATGTACAGCTCGAGAATGGAAACACGGTAATCCCTTTTTAATCGATCCTGAAATACTTGAATTGCGGACCAAGAGGAGGCTGGCGAAGTGGCACGCGGACATTTGATCAATAATTATTGCTCATCGGGAGCGATGTTGCAAATCTCCGAGGGAAGGAAAACTGCCAAAGCCGTGGAGAATGCATGCAAGCTCTCCAACTAATCACTGGGTTTTGGATGCTCCAGTTAGGTAGCTCCAAAGTCACAAGAGCTGCAACAGCAGCAGCAGCGGCAGCAGCAGCAACCACCTGCAGCAGCATCTTCGACACGTGTAATTGCCGCTTCTCTCTAAATCGCGAGCTCCTCCTTTGTAACCTTCGACTCGAGGGATTCGTTGTATGCGTGGCAGTGGAAGCTGCATACACATATGCAGCTTCCCTTGCATTCTTCGGGAAGAAGGGGATGAAATAGCATCGTGCCACGTTCTTGGGCCCGACATCCTTCCTCTACCAATATACATATGTACACGGATGCGATATTCTATGGGTGTTTAAGAGAGAAGAGAAGAGCAGAGGAGAGGCACGCTGATTACATGGCATTTGATGCCCCGGGCTACGGTCTGTGCATGTTAAGCGAAGCGTCCTCTTCTTCTTTCGCTGCTGCGATTAGAAGCATAGGCAATTTTATTCCTGCGCGTTGTTTATATTCTTCCTCCTTTTTATTCGCCTTTCCCTTTTCGACAAGGAAATTATTAGGGTCCTTGGATTGTTCTATTCGGATCCTCCTGAAATTTATTACTTCGATCCCTCTTTCCCGCGTTGAGAAGGATCATCCGGTACCCCGATATTATCAAAAGTATCGGGGTGCAAAACGTCGGTGAATGTCTTTTCTCTTGAGAAGTGCGATTTAGTCTCTGAGGATTTTGGTACCCATTCCAGTTGGAATCTTAAATTTTCTCTAGTTTTTTTCGGTTTCTCATTTTTTTTAGTATTAATTGAAATTTTCGTATCGATGATATGTTCCTCAGGACTGAAAAAAACATTTTTTTATGGTGTTTTGCTAACATTTATTTAAAAGGGGTGCAATATTAGGTAATTATAAAAATATCTTTTTCAGTTAATTTACAAAATTTTTCAATCACTTTGTTTATAACTTCACCACTAATATAAAATTAACCCCTTTATCATCAGTACGTATCCCTTTCTTATATAAATAAATTTTAATATTTTTGTTACATTCTTTACAATTTAATTAATATAATGTAGATATTTTTTTTTTAAGTTAGAATTTAAAAAATCGATATTTTCTGGATTTTAATAATACCATTCGAAAGTATCACCAATTTGCAATGGAATCGCAGTCCTGTAGAAGGAATTGCCGATGCTTGGAACGAATACTTCAGATGAGATTTATCACCAGATAGCAATTGTTGCATACCTACAAAACCGGCACACCATCAGTCCAATGAAACCGAGCATCGGCAGTACACTGGTTCTGAAAGCCTGTTTTACAGTTCAACAATGTCTGCAGATAATGAAACGTTTCAATTTTAACCATCGCGTGTTAGAAACTAGTTGAACGAAATTTAAGTTAAGTGGATCCTCATAGAGCGATGCTTATAGCGTGATGTTGTGAAAACGGATTCCATTGAGATGAGGCAGAAAAATCTCATTATTTTCCAGACCTCTTTTTAACGAATGAAGCATTGGCGGCAATGAAGATGCCGATTTCAGCCATGGAAGAAAAACAAAGTTTCGTTTTTGATTCTTTCAATTAACCCTTCAGCAGTATTGACACCTGTTGGTGCGAAATATGGTTCTTACGCGATATTCACTAAAACGAAATTTCCTTGACACCATTTTTAGTAAATTTTTCTGATATGGAAGAATTTTTTTCGGACCCCAGGACCTCTTCTGTTCCCCAAAAAAATTTGTGACCAGATTCTTCAGTCAGAAAATAATTCCGAAATAGCAAATGGGGAATTATTCTCATGTAACCTTCAATATTTTTAGTTCCGTTCTGATCCGAAGTCATTTAATTTCGGATTGATCGAAAAAGTACCATTTTCTCCTATTTCGATGAATCATTTTTGTGCATCCAATTTTTTTATCCGCAGCTCCGAATATAACGCAATTGCCTCGTGCTCCACTTCGTCCGGTGGTTGCGAGGAAAAAAATGCCCAATCGGTGCGCATCCTTCTCGCGAATCGAAAAAAGTAATCTTTGGTACACGGCACGGTGGAATTGGAACTCGCACAGTAGCGGGAATCGCTACAACGGACGTATTACAGGATTACCGAGATTGTGTTTCTTACACAACAAAAATTGCTTTCTCATTTTCTCCACGCACGAGTTATGATTGAAAGTAATACTTTTCGTACCGAGAGTTCTGCCTTCGATAGAAATGATCCTCCTAACGGTTCGGCGATATTCTAACATTGACGTTCCAGTCGATTTTGTCCTTCGAGCAACGATTAGTATGCCTTGGCGAATGCCAGTCCGAATGTTACTTTCTTTCAGGCTCTAGAGGCTAGAGTTGTATTGTCAGTGAGATCCATTAGTTATTCCACCCCTGACTGTGAGCGACAGACTTCCTTCGACAGAACGGCACCAGGATGTATCGTCTTGTGTTTTGTCCTGAACCTTATAAAAATCTTAGACCCCGCTATTTCCTTTTTTCTATCATCGGACATAAAACAACCCGAGAATTCCTCTTTGTCTCTCTAATTAATTTCTGCATGAATCCTCGTTGCATATATTAATGTATCCAACGTGCTGCAGAATATTCTGGCGTTCGAAAGACAACGAGGATCTCGGGGGAAATGATAAATATGGCGCAGAAAATACACGAGTCTAAATTAGGTCCGAGTTTGGTGAGGTCATGGAACCAAGTGAACCTTAGTTACAAATTTATTGCTGGTAGTTTGGAAGATGAATATTTTAATTAGAAATTTTATTTTAGGATTTTTAAATTATACACTTTTGAAAAGTTGGGTAGGATCGAGAATTTCTAAGAAGCTGATTAGGAATCATTATTTACAATTATTACGAATTATTTTAATTTAGAATAATATCTTTTTTTTGAGTAGGTTCAAAATTGAATTATTTATATTTAGAAGGTATCCCAATTAGAAGTGTAGAAAATTTAGTTAGAGCCCTAAGTTTCTCGTACAATTTTATTTATTTATTTTTTTTTTATATCTTTTGGAATCCAATTTGAAAAGTATTAGATCGAAAGCAGCAAAAGCGTGTCTAAGGTGAACGCTTTATTTAGCTTTCGTGACCAAGTCGGCCCATTTCCTCTACCGCTTCTTTCGAAAAAAATGCTTAGACACTGGACCGAACAGAAGGATACACATACACGTATCCGTGTAAACTGTTCCACATGTTTGTTTGTTGCGTGTCTGATCTCTTAAGATCAACGAGCGTATGTATACGTGTACGTATACGTATGTGTGTGTGCTTTCGTTAGGGAATCTGTAAAGGCATCGAAAGGCTTTAAGGGTCTTTAGCGTCTGTATGTGTACATATATATCGACGTCAGGATGATTCCTCCAAGGTTTCTAAAAGGTAGTGGTGACTCGTGGTACTTCTTCGAGAATATACACTAAGAAAGAAAGAAAGAAAGGAAAAGAGTGAGACAGGCAGAGTTTCCTTCGCATACCTGCAGCAAAAGGACCTGCCCTATGTTATTAAGGAAGACGCAAAGGGCCTTATTTTCTCTTCTCTTTCTTGCGTATACCTCCCTCGCTTCATCTTCGTCTTCTCGTTCTTCTTCACTTTGCTGCTGCTTCTTTGAACCATTCTGGCACTTAAACCTTTGATCGAATGGAATGGGAAGTCAACGAGGTTTCTCGAAAATCATTACGATACTTTATAGCGTTTTGCAGGGTTCTACCTACTAGTAGCAAATTGACAAATTTCGATCCAATCATGTTGCGAAAGACAAACTTGCTCGGAAACGTATTATCTGGGATTCTTATTGACGGAACGATTCTTCGACGTAATATTGCAAGAATAAATGTATAAAAGTTGTCGAAGTTGGAATATCTTTTACGAAATTTTCGAATTTTATTGATACACTTTTTTCGAATGTCAATTTCAGCAAATTTTTTGAAATTATTGCGTGTCGCAAAAAAGTGTTATGAAATAAATAAAAAATACTTTTTAGTAATACATTTTGGTGCGATCTTGTTATTTTGAAATGTTATTGCGAAATATAGGATTTTTGAAATCAGTAAAAATTAGGGAATATTAAAGTGTAGGATTTCGATATCAAGGAATTAATTGCCTTTCCGAGATCTACAAATTTCGTTGAAGAATTGTTACAGATATAAATGCATGGGTTTCGGCTACTTTAGCCTCAGGGGATTCTTGTGTCATTAATTTTGTTCTGTCTTATTAATAGTTCTTTGTTTTACCTAAATTAGCCTCTTAAATTTCTGGAGTCATTAATTTTGTTCTCGATGCTGATGATGATGATAATTACGATCATAATTGTGGAAGTTTTTTACAAATACGTTACTAAATATTAGGAAGTAGTTGTACCGAAACAACATTTAAAAAAATTTTGTTACATCACTTAAGTTTTTCAAATCCCAGAACACAAAGTTTCTTAATTAATCGTCAACATATAATATTTTGTTATTTGGTGATATGCAGGAACTAAGAAATATTTAAAATCCCGCCATGTGATGCCTGAGGGGACAATAGGATAAATATACAATAACGATAATTGTAGTCCTGGTTTTTTGAAACAACAATTTCGCGATAGATTTAATTTCAAAAAATTGGACTTTTCTTGAAAATTTGTAACTATAAGTTTCGCAAAATATAATTTTCCGAAATCTTGCAAAAATTTCACCAAATTATATTTTGACTTTTGGATTGACTTTTGGAGTCAAACACTTGCTACCAAAAATCCGCATTATTTTCAATCAATGAATGAAAAAAAAAATCCGGTGATTGACTTCTTCCATTACCATCATCCCGTAATTTTTGTCAGTAAAAGATGTTCCTCAGGATGGTTGATGCTCTTTGAAAGCGCTGGAGCTAGCCGGATGCTATTGCATCAGGATAATTATAGCGTGTCCATTGCTGGAAAGGGTTTTCTTTAAAAAAAAAAAAGAAAGAAAGAAACTTCTCCTTGCCCCACTCGTTGCTTAAATGCACCAGCACCGTTTTTACGACACACCTGCTCACCCATTATTTGACTTTCTATCTCAACAGACCTCAGCATCGGGGATTTATAACCGCCATTCTCACGTGTTTGAAAATACCTATTTAAACGTACTCGCTATGATCTCGTATATGGTGTTACGCCACTTTAAAGGGATATACGTGTATGTACGTATGCGCATGCACATACGTACGTATTTAACAAATACGCGCACCACGGAGAAGAATAACTTTATATACATTTATTTTATACTAAATTACACCTGTACTGCTCGATCGAAACGAGTGAATACAACTTGGAGATAATCAAAACTATTGAAGAGTGTCCGTCTGTCTGTCTGTCAGTTAGTCAGTCAGTCTGTCGTTCTTCCGTCCCTTTTCCTTTTTTTGTTTGATCGACTGTCCCGATCACAATGAAAAATTACATCACAACAGTTGTCGGAAAAAATGTTTTTGTCAAAATTCAATGGTGGTTCTAATTGAGTGTCGAAAATTCCTCGGCATAGAAGGATCATAAACGTTTGTATGCTCTTTCTTCACCCGTGACGCAGCGATGACTTTGTATTTGGACTTGTTTATCATTTCAGCGCCATACACTCACGTATCAATTCAAATTCTTTTTTCTTTTCCCTTCCTTTTTACTTTAACGCATATTAAATTTAATCTCCCTCGAATTTACATTATCAGACTTGCAGTGCGTTTACGCTGGCGATAATCATCTCCTAGCGAAGGAGCATCGACAGCTGAAGGAAAAAGGAATGGTGGAAATAACGATAATTGCTACAAAGAATAATAAACATGCACCTATGACGTATAGGAACTCAATTATTCGACAAAATATTACTGCTACCCCTTTTTCGATACTTATGGAAAATTTTATTTTATTTAATTGGTGTAATTTGGCACAGATTCATTTCCAAATTAATTTTTGTCATTATTGATAATTAGTATGTTCCTGAACCACCAATATTCATGGCTTATGTAATTATAATTAATTAGATCGACGAGCAAGTAACAATAATAATTTAATAATTCAATTTAAAAATGCAACATTAATTATGGGTAAATTTGATAATGAATACTCATGGGAAATTAATAATTAATTTGAGAAATGCGTTTTTTATTTTTCACATTTTATTGATGTTCTATCTTATTTTATTACTTTTCACCATGAGCGCATCTTTGATATTTTCGCAGAGAATTTCACAAATCCTACTTCTCCGTGTAATTTATGCAAAGGAATGAAATTTGATTCGTGCTAATGTGTAATGAATCAATCAGCGATTGTTTGCGAAAAGTAGTATCGAACGTTTCGATAACGACCCCATTTTTAAAATCGTCGTTGATTTCCGTTTCTGTGGTCACGAGGCGATTTCGAGCCATTATCGCGATTAGGCCTCGGGGAACCTTTTTGCCATCTCCCATATGCCGTGTAGCTGGGGACGATTATGGTAATGATACGTTTGCGCGTATCGAAACTCGCAACAATGATACAGATACCACCCGTACTCGCAAGGAATACAATATAATGCCTCGTCTGTGTATCCCCGTTGCTAGATTGCGCACGAACACGTTCGCATCTTAAACGTCGCGTATATGGCGATTTATAAAAGATCTTGAAAAATCTATCGGATAGTACGTGCGTATAATATAATAATTCGCGTCGGGGGATAAATATATTCAGCAGATATTTCCCTTGTATATGTGTATTAACTCGTTTTTTTTTGGTTTGTTTCAGGTAAGTCTCGATTTCGAATTTTCCTCTCATTGTCAGTGGGTTGGTGAGTTAAGGAATTCAGACGTTCTGAAAATTCGTTTGCAGATTCAATAATTGGTTGATTAGTTCCTTTATTTGTAAATTAAGAAGATTATTTATAAAAAAATTGTTTTGATCTAGATTTTTTTTGTAATCCAACGTTGAGGTAAATTTTAATATTTTTAGTGCGGCATTTTTTCTAATTTCCTATACTTTTCTAATAAAAATGTTCTAAAAATATAAATCAAGTACAACAATATCAATTTTTCCATTTCTGGTCTTTTAACTTTATAAGACAATGAAATATCAAAATTTTTATTAATAAAGTCATATAAAAATTAAATTCATTAGGTATAACTACAATCATGAATAGGACATCGTCTGTGTATTAATAATAATAATAATAATAATAATAATAATAATAATTCTAACAACATTTATTCCAAATATTATTCTAAATATTTCTATCATTCGATCAACCAAAAATTGTGAAATTCGTGACTTAATTTTTCTCCTTCTGAAAAATTCTCCATACAGGAAGGAAGTATCGCCAGAAAATTTTTTACGGTACATATATTGACGAAACAGGAAGGAAAAAAGAGAAGGAAATGCAATTCATTAAGAAAAAAAAAAAATTGGCCCCGAAAGAGGCACCCAAGTACCTCGAGGAGAATTTCATTAGCGTAGCATACACCCGTGGTTTGTTGCTAAAAAGCTATATCGAGAATTGAAAAAGTTCACGGAGCAACTTATTAACGCAAAGGTTCAAGGTTTGCAAGAGGGTCCCTCTCATCGCGTGAATGCAAAGGAGCGAAGATGCTCGGAGTAGAGGATGAACACACGTACGCAGAAAGAGGGATTTGTAAGCATGTATCGTTTTATGAGCATCTTTCTTCTCCTTCTCAAGTACAGAAACGATCTTTTCAAAGGATTTTTTAATTATTATGCAGAGAGGAGTAGGCCCGGAATATTATAATGCAAGATAATTGGTTGTTTGGTTATATACTCATCATTATTCATAGGTCGATCTTGCTGCAGGTTCGTTAAAGGCTCGTGTGTGAGTGCATTTTAGTATGTGTGTGTGTGTACATACACGTACACGTTGTCCTTTTTCATTCTATGATTCTTCACCACTACTTTTCTCCCTTTACCTCTTTTTCTTCGTGCATAATAACGTAATTAGCACGACCCTTAGTCAAGTAAGGGCTACCTATTCTAAATTACTCTTCCTCCACTACTTCACGTTTTAATAGCTACCGCACGAACTTGTCTTAGAAAAGAAAACTGTCTTCACGTGTCGTCGTTATTTAGCCTCAAGATCTCGAGTTAAGATTGTTGTTCCAATCGTAATTAAGGAATTAAGAACGAGGATGAGTCAAGATGACGCTTAATCCATCCTTCAGAAATTATTGAATAACAGATTCGCTGATAAAGATTCGTACAAATTAGAAAACAAGAACGAAAGGTGACTTAACGAGAAAAATAATTTGAGTAACAATTAATTTTATTGACATTTCGATAAAAATATCACCGATGCATTTACCGATACGTGTATTGTAAATCTGTTAGACATTTGATACATCAAACAAAATATACGTATTTTAAGTAAACTATAATTTTAATATACAGTCTTGTTAGAAATTTATTTTATTTAATTTGATTTACATTTTATTTCATTTCTGTGCTGCAAACATGTAGGAATTTTAAAAACATTTTGAATACTTTTTGAAAAGCAACTTTTAATATAAATATAATGTTATAAGAAAAAAATTCCAGTTTACTGATAAATGATTTCAAAATTCGTACAAAAGTACACGAAAATAGCAAAAAAATAATTTCAAATATTTTATTTACAATTTGATACTATTGGTAGATTATTTTAGTACTGTTACAACCACCATTTATTTTTATTTACCATATTACAGTCTTTTCTATTTTAAACAATTGGAGAATATATTGCAGCTGCACGATAAAATTGCAACATATTCGTCTTTGTCCCCAGTAGATATAATACTTATTATTTTTTCCACGAAAAACGTGGAAAAAATATTTTCTATAAAAAACCTGGAAAAAATATTTTCCTTTCGAAAAAAAAATGATCTACTTTTCGATTGGCAAGATTTCTTCCGTAGCTTCGTAATCCTATAAATTTACAAGGAAGGATAGTAGATTATTGGAACAAGAAAAATAGGGAAATAAAGAAATAAATGCGAAAGAGAATGTTCGCTAAGTAGGTTAAGTCCATCTCACAGGGATATCAGCGATAGGATAGCTTTTCAGCCGTTGATATTTTTCTTACAATTAAATATATAGCGAAAATTTCCGCACGAAACGCGTACGTAACAGTGCATGGAGAAATGCTTTGGACGGTGTCACTTCGCGCTTGGTTGCTTCGCAAAAACCGATACAATTTGCTTCTCTTATCGCTGTATAAGAATATGGGCGAGCCCCGGTGAAAGTTTGAGAAACTTAAGAGACTTCCTATAAATCAATGTGTTTATCCGTAATTTTCTCTCTAATTTACACTTTATAATATATGTAATATTTTTTTTCCTATTGTAAAAAAGACGCGTCACGATATATCTCGAAATAGTGAAGCCGCTATAAAGACCAACCAGATGCATCCGCTCTGATCGTTTTGGTGCCAGTTTCGTGCGAATTTTCAACTTCAAACTTTCGATTTTAGAGAAATTAGCAAGAACGCGCGCACGATTTTTACCTGTTAGTGTCGGCGGTCCTGGAAAAACTCAAGTGATTATAATTTGAAAATTGTTGAATTGAAATTGAAGCTATGCCCAAAAAAATTCGATTTTTGGAATCAATTTTTGGGCGCTTTCGGGAGACCCTTATCCAATGTATTTATTTTAACAACATAACGCGATATTAATAAACCGACGTGGAGTCAGATTTTTATTGAGAAAATTGAAAAAGGTAGTATTTAACGTTTTAAATGCTGGTAATGATCATGAAGTTATTTCCTGTGTGCCTTGGAATGAAAGATTAGAGATTAGAAGGTTGGAAACGCGGAGTAGAGAAGGAAATGTAGGATGGGAAATTTCAGTATGTTATAATTATAATCAAATTTAAAAATAATTAGATACCATACAGCTATTTAATAGCTATTCATCATGTGATAATTGGGAAACTAATTTTTATCATCAATTTGTTTGCTTTGGGTTAGAAACTTAGTCAGTTTTACCTCAAAATAGGGTAATATGTATTATTTTCAGTAGAGTTAATATTTCTAGTTAGCGTCTGAATTTTTCCATGAAAACGCAAAAAAATAATTGGCATAGATTGGTCGTCGGTAAAAGGAGTTCTCAATTAAATAAAAAATCACTTTATCAATAATTGAAATCAGATGACTCGATAAAATTCATGACGATTAAATTAATTAACTGTTAGAAAAATTTGTTTATCTACCGAGCATCGAAAAGTCCAAGATGAAATATTGAAAATTTTTACACTCTTTTTTTTAGGAGTGAAAAATAAATTAAAGTTTCTTCACGAGAGGGAAAAGTTGACTCGCCATCGCGGCCATTAAAAGGTTATTACGAGCCACTATGTTACTTAAAAGAACTTTACTGAATGAGGGTATTATTATACACAATTACATATTACATAGAAAATAAAGGCAACACTCTCTTAGGTGACGTGATCAGAGAAGAAACAAGATTACTTTAAAAGATCGCGCGAAGTCACAGGGTAACGGGTTTGGAAGCCAAGTTGAATGACTCGTGGAGATCTTATACGCTGACGTTGTACAATACCTTAATGAAAGGGAAAAAAAGAGGAGTCGTTATTGTAGAACAAAAGATTATTATTATCATAAATAATCAGGATCAGGATCGTCTTTCTCACGAGCTACGATTTTATTGCTTTTTAATTATTGTGTTTCGTTCGACACACATATCATCGTTTCTTCTTTTCCCTCAATTCAGAGGTCTTCTTTCTGTTTATCTTATGTTTTTAATCTATGTCGATTTAGTGGAAGAATTATAGGATAGGTGCATTTACAACGTCCTATTAAATCTACGTTGCATTGTAAGAGTAGATACTAAATCTTGGATAAAATATTATACAATAGTTCGTAAAATTGTTGAACGAGATCGGCTGTGAAATCTAAGAAATGATCAGCTGCGGGAATGTAGCGAAACATTTCGTCACAAGTTGCCAAATTAAGTGTAATTTATTAAAATAAGGATTTCGTTTGAAGCCATTTTTTTTTTCTAAAGTAGAATGAAGTGCAGCATAAGGTGGGTAATTTCGCAGGACAAAGATAATATCTCGTAACTTTATCCTTTTTTTTTAAATACTTGCGCGAAAGGGAATTAATACTAAAAATTAATTTTTTAACAGGCAAATTTTTTTCTAAGTTGTTGTTTTTTTGTACCTCTTTACACCAGAAACACCAAATGAGGATTTTTTTGTCGCAAATCGTTCACACTCTAGAAAATAGAAATTGAGTTCTTTTTTAATACCATTGGCATGCCCCAGAGTGAGAAAGAAATAGTCAAATTAGTTAAAATTGCAAACTCGAAAAATAACGAATATACACTCGGAAATCAAAGTAACTGAAAAAATAATAGATATTCATGTAAAAATAAAAATCGAAATATTTTATAAACAAGATTTTAGAAATTTCTTCACCAACCATTTTGACATGTTCTCGTATGTACCTAATTATTAATTTTACCACGATTTATATTAACAATTGTATAATTCATTTCGAAGTTTCGGTCTAAACTAATTCCACGCCGAAATGGTAATGGCACCTGTTCGGCGAAATTCGCATTCCTCGTATGTCACGGGAAGTTGAAAGGTCACGCGAAACGTCTTACTTGGGATTCCACAGAAGTGAGAAAAACGTTGAAGTGTTACTGCATTCTAGTGACGATGAGCAAAATAATGACGCGGGACTCGAGCGATCTATCCGGTAGAAACGTTCCTTACACGCTGCAGCTGCAGCAGTAGACGACGAAAAAAAAAAATGCATTACGCGACGTTTCCTTTTAATGGGCAAACCTGCCTCGGAAGAGGGTTAAGCAATCTTGAAAGATTTATTCTTAAGAAGATTTTACCGCGTTTCCATGGTATTTACCGAGTCATCTAGCGTGCGCGCTACCATGAGGTCGGAAACACGATGGTGTCGCGATGCTGACGACCTTTTCACCGTCGCCGTCATACCTTCTTCCTTTTCTTCTTGTCCTTTTCCTTCTTCAACTTCTTCTTCTTCTTCAATGCTTCTGGAAAGTCTCGGTCACGTCTTCTACACGGTAGGATACGAGCAACAGATGCGTGCTTCGTCATCCTTTTTGAATGTTTGTTGTACGCAAATTTTATTTTTTAATCAATTATAATAATACCTATGCAAAAACGAGGATAAAATAGCATCTTCTTCGTATTAAACATTCCGACGCGAATAAAGGTGTTTTCATGAGATTGCCATTGCAAATATGTGCAAGCATTTAAAGGGTAAGGGTAAGGGTAAGGCCAAGGCAGGTTGGGGAGGTATAATGTGCTACATTAAAATCAAAATATACCCGGTTGTTTTAACGGTTCATTCTATAGGAACACCCATAGACGCACCAAACAACTGTACAGAAGATAAAGGCGTGTTCTCCAACTGGCGTTCCATGCATTAATTCATGAACGTATCCAGCCGTGTCCATTCACGCGGGGGAAAAAATTGAGCTCTGCTTTTCTTGTCCCTTTTTTTTTTCATATCGTCGACATCCTTTTTGTGCAGTTTTGTCCCTTTTGTCTTGTAACTCGTTGGTAATTTTCGAATTTTCACCACTCAGAAATTGGGGTACGGGGGATGCAGTGGTGGTATATGGAAAAAAAGGACACTAGCAAATTTTGATATGCAATAGAAATTATTAATTAAAATAGACAAAGAATTATTACCTCAAAAAAAATATATATATATTTATACAAAATTTAATATCTTAAAAGAAAAGAATCATTTTCAACAATTATTTTTTATTTATTATATTTTTTTAACAAAATCAATTGAGTTCACCTAAACGAAAAATCCTTTTTCAAGGTAAATTTTAGGAGCATTGTAAATGTTAGTAACTACGTGTCGGATAATTCACATATCCTTGATTTCCTCTCCTAATACAAAACTGACGGACGTTTACGTACACATACGTAAAAGAAAGCAAAAGATAATATAAGAACGCCCGTTAATCACAAGCAATTATAATCCCAATTAGGTACTCTGTTGAGATGATTCAGACACACAACTTCAGTTCATTTTAGTACCAGCATCCCACAGGATCTAATGAAGTGAAGCACGAATGGAAGAAGGAGAAAGAGAGAAAGAAAGAGAGAGAGAGATACGTGTTAAAGCACTGTAACTCTAATTAATAGTCAATTTAACTGTAGCCCACCGTTATACTTCCATGTAATGTCCATTTAATTAATTATATGCCAATGTAGCCGGGCATTTTTTATTTACACGACTTTGAAGTGAGACGAGAGTTGAAAAAAAAGAGGAAAAAAAAGGAATCTTTCCGTAAGGACATGACTGCTCCGATTTTGGTAAAATGCTGCATGAGAATCGAACTCACCCTCGAAAAGCATCCGTCCAGACCTATTTCCTGCACTTCAAGTCTGACTCAATGCAGACTTGGCTCGAGTGCATGGAAACAATTAGCAGACGGTATGTTGTTTCCGTCTAAAGCCGATCTCTGCCTTCTGAGCTTTTCAGGGATTTTTCGATTTTTCAAAAAGCATCGTTTCCCATTTGGATACAGAAATTATGTTTTTAGGGAAAAAAAATTTCTTATTGTTCGAGTGACGAATTCTCAGATTCTAGATTTTTACTTACCCAATTCGCGGGAGATTAATAATTATTAATGAACTTTTCTCGTTTCTTCTTTTTTTTATGGTAACATTTCGACCGTAACTTGGAAGTTTTCGAAATACAGAAATAGAAATTCGAATACTTTCGAAAAGAATAATAATATTCAAGTGTTCTTGTAAACAAGGGAAAGACGGGAGCATAAAAAAGACTGGAGAAGCTGGTAGCTGCATCTCCATAGCCATATTTGCTTATGTATATGATGTAGACTCGAAACGCAGTGGAAAGAAGAAGGTAATGTCTTCTCTCCCCGTTTTTTTTCCTCTGCTTCTTCAATTGTTCATATTCTGACAGCGTTAACGACTGGGCAAATATATCGATGATGACCAACAAGCACCCGAAATTCATGTAAAATGTGGACATTGCACTTCAGTACAAAAAGAAGAGCTTCTCTCGAATCATCTGTATGTATTATCAAGTGTCTTTCGCGTTCACGTGGAGACTTCGGTGTTTATTTAGATGTGGAATTTCTGTGACTACGTTGTGTTAACACTGGAAGTCTTTTGTGTAATCGGTAATTTATCTGTAATTAAACTGCGGTGGTTCTCCACCGAATTGACACACTAAGGAAATATGTAGTAATTCTAACTATCGCTGTGGTTAAATAAGGTTTCAAAAAATTTATTTCCAGTAATTCTAACTGCATTTATTGTTACTCCTATTTTCACGATTGAGTCAACTAGAAATTACATAATTAGTGCCTTCATTTTGTTTTCGACGCAAAAATATAGGCACCAATTATTCATTTAATTAGTAATTGAATAGGTCACCTCAAAAATTGTACAAATCGCAAATTGTTCAAAAACTCCCGAAAATGAAAAAAATAACCTGATGGGTTTTAAAAAAAAATCCATCCATTTTTATAAAAAATTGTTTTAAAAAATCCATCAGGTTATTTTTTTCATTTTCGGGGGTTTTTGAACCAATTTACAATTTATACCTTACAACGTTTTTGAGGTGACCCATTCAATTAGTGCCGTAATTTTTTTCGGTGCAAAAATAGAGGCACGAATTATTTATTTAGTAACTTTAGCTCGTTCCCCAAAGGTCGATTAAGTTGATACTCCAAATTTCACGCGAATCGCGCTTTCCGGATGATTTGGTGGTTCGATTTAGTATGGCAAAGGTCAGGTTATTGCTCATAAGAGTGTTTCTGCTTAGACATAAACGTTGCGACCGGTGGAAATGTTGCGAAGGCCTGAAAGAAGACTAGGAGAGACAGGTTGTAGCAATTCATAGATTGTTTGGATCTATTATAAGTAAAGATCGTCATCTCCCACCACCGACTTTCCCACGCGTGCTTGGACTATCGTAGCAGTGTTTTTCATCTCTCGGTAGCGTCTTGCCGTCTAGTCGAGTCGTTTAAGATGCCTCCGCGAGTTTCCAGAGAAATACAATCAGACGATACCTGTTCCCGCCGCGTATGGAATCGCAATTACGCCTCGCGCGGTAAACCATAGCGTCGCAGCAATTATTTCATATAAGTATTCATTTAATATCGATTAGTTTATTAATTTATCATTTACCACGACGGAAAAAGCACATGTTGTATAACGGTACGATCAACCACGATGGGATAAATCTACCAAAAAAAAAAAAGAGAGGAGAGAGTGGTGGAATTACGAGAGTCATTAACGATCCCCGCAATGTTGTCTTAATTGCGAAATCGCTAACTTATGTGTCAACTCAATGCGACAACATAATTCGTCGGAGGAAAATTACCCTCTTTTTTTGCATCGCCCGTTTTTGTATGGTTTGGTAATAACGAACATGAAATTCCGAAATCTTTTCAGCGCAATCCGTCTCTTGCTACGAAGTGCGAAGACAAAGTAGAAGAAATTGGAATTTTTCTTGTTTTTATTAAAAATACAGATTTTGGAATTGACGTTACGTCAGTCATTTCTGAAAACTTTCACCAAACAAATTACGAGGAAGTTCATTCGGAGGGGAATGCTTCGACAAAATGCCGTTCCTCAAGCCTGGAGTCTTTTTAGCCTTAATTATGGATTGTTCGAAATTGACGTTAAGTGATTAAAATTCCAGAAATTTTCACTCAGAAGGAAAAGCACATTTTAAGGGAACAAAAAAATGAAACAAATGGGAACTCTTTTTTAACTTTAAAAATGCAAATTTTTAAATCACCCAAATTAGCCAAATTCCAGATACTTTCATTCAGAAAGAAAAATTGCTTTTCTGAGAATTTAGATTTTTGGGAAATGTGTTTTTTTTTAAATTGACGCTAAATCATTCGAATTCCAAAAATGTTTACTCAAAGAAACCGAGACTTTAGGGGAACCGAAAAAAATTCGAAATAGAATTGAAAGGAGTTAAAGAAACAGGAATTGCTTTTTAGCTTTAAATAAGCGATTATTTTTAAATCAGCCAATTTTTCAAAATTTCAAACACTTTGATTTAAAAATAAAAGACGCATTTCTCAGAATTTTCCTCGGAAGCAATTAAACTTGCGAACAGCTGACGATGAAAGTTTCATTAGAACACTGTGAGAGGAAAGAGGCTATAATTAACGAAACACGAAGGATTAGCGATAGAATTGAAAGGAATAAAAGGAGCTGAAGATAGCGAAGTTGGAATAATGAAACGAAGCGAAGCCGTAAAACGACAGGAAACGATAAACTGGAACATCCTGATGGCATGCCCGAGCCAGTAGCGTGCGCACAAACTCGACGAGAGGTTTTTTTAGTGTAAAAAGTGGAATCTCCGAGACGCAGCTAGTAAGTAGCCTTATGTAGGCTGACTCAGGAAAGGTAACCTGGAAAGCACGGTAAAAAAAGCTATCAGCAGCGTGCCGCAGAATCTCTTCTCCTTATACTCAAGTCCGACCGGAGAAATATCCGACGATCTGTCTTGTATCTCTTGAGAAAGCCTATACGTTATTCCTCCACTCCTTTGCCTCCGGACACACCTGTGTAAGAAGAAACGTAACCGTGTCGGTTTCGGCTATCGCTTCTCTTTCCGAGATTTCAAAAATTCCAGGAAGCGATTGATTTGATCATTTCATACAAGTTTTATGAATTATTGAAGCAATCGCTCCGTTAACCCAAATTTTTGGGATATTTTATAAATAAACTGATGGTTTCGAATGGAAAAAATTATCGGTTCGGGTTTCAGAGGAAGTGAAAAGTATGAGAAGAGTGTTTTAGAGTAGCAAATTTTTCATAAAGCGATTAACAAGTTTCTTGGGTATTTAAATTTAAGATAATTCGGTTAATAGGACAAATAGGATTTTAAGTTCTTGGAGATTTTTCTTCATAATTTGTAACAGGTTGCCATTAATTTCAGTTTGATAAAATAAAAAATATAAAGCGATAAAAAACTAAATATAAACAGTAGGTGTAATGAAAAAAATCAAGGAAATCGAAATAGGAACTTGACTTACGCTAGAAATTAATTTCAAGAAAAATAATTGACGGATCAATTTTATAAAAAATTGTCAAATTGAGTCTCAAAATTGAGGAACTGCAATTCCAGTCAGTAGGCCCTTATTGTAAAGTTGCAGTTATTGCACCAAATTCGAAATAATGATAAATAATCTCTCAAAAATTGATATCCCACGGTGTAAACAATATGGTGGTAAATATAATTTAGAAAACACCCAAAAAGTGGGATTTGCATTATGGAAACTGAAACTCCGGGATTGTCTGGCTGCAGGCATGGGTTCCAATATGCATAACTCGGTTGGCCTCCATCTGTTAGATTTTTTCGCCGAAGAGGAGTAGACTTTATATCTTGTCATTATTCCCTACTAATCTGAGCATAGCATACATGTAGCAGTGGTAGTAGTAAATTCGTTTGCCCAGATACGCATTCGAAGGCCAAGAGTTCTTGTACGTGATTGAACATAAGTCCACGATTTACATCGTGGTTGTAATCATCGTGAGCAATACAGCTTAGGTACATACAACGCAAAAAGAGAGAAAGAGAGAAAGAAAGAGCCCAAGAGGATACAAGCGTGAATATCTTACGTGTACGTGTGTATCGACGAGATCCTTGGTATAAGGGAGGAACAACAACAAGTACCTTTTAAAACACGCATCTCGCCATATATCTCTTTTCTTTTTCAATACATTATATTCGAATCCAATACTTTTCTAATCGCCGCAACAAGAAACAGTATCTCTCTCTTTTTTCTTTTTCTTTCTATCGTTCCTACTTCCTCGTTCGGGATCAGAACTCAGAGAATGAACATTAATTTTAATGAACATTATCCATCTTATATTACCGGAAAGGTGCCTTGCTCTTGTCCTCGTAGGATGCGTTTCTCCGTGCATCTCTTTACGTTGGACTCGCCGGCGATTCTTACGACGCTCAAGAAGAACCGTTTGCCATTACATACCTCGCTAAACTTCTACCGCATGCTTCAGTCGAATTCCTTTACGGGATAGGATCAATCTCCGATATTAATGGTATTGGCGCGAACAAAGATCGATTTTTTTCGATAGCTTTATCGGGACTTGCAGTTCCTTATGCGGATTTTCGGATCAGAGGGATCTTAGAGTGGGTATAAAGTTCCCTCGACACTGTTTTTGCTCGAATAATAAATGGCGAAAAATGTGATCGTCGGACGTAACGAAAAATGCGAGAGAAAATCAAGAATTCGCATTTTTTTTATTAATAATCGTGATTAATTTGAATTTTATAACAATCGCGTATGGTTATGATCAATGAATAGAGCTATTTATTTTCCAATAAAATTTAACGTTTCGGAAATTTTCTTATATTCTTCGATTTCTTAACTTAGTTTTTCTACTTTTTTCTTACCAGCGAAAATTTATTATTGTATTTTTTAGCGAATTTTCCACGGTACTTTTCACAATTAAAAAATATATTTTTTTTTATTCTTGAAAAGATTTGCAAAAATTCTAAATGTTTACGGAAATAATTGATTCCGATTTTCTCAAAAATAATTTCCATATCTTAGAAACTATTTTATATTTTTCATTTTCAAAAATTTTCGGTTTCGTCACGCAAATATAAATTTCTCTATTATTTTTAGGCGAATTTATTTTACACACAATTTTTCTCCGCGATCAAACCCCTCTTTCCAACCTAATTAAATTACTAAAAAAAAAATACTACTAAGATTACTAGTAAAAATAAATAATAAAAAATAAAAATAAATTTATTTGCACACAAAATTATATCCGTAGAATAGTCATTTATTCTGAATTTCATCGAAATAGAACTCTTCCTTTTTGATTCGAGAAACCCTTCCCGTGAGCGCGTAAACATTGAATAGAAAACTTCGAAGACGAACAATTTGCGGATACGAAAGATACTCCAGCCTGTTTACAATAAATAATAAAAGAACAGCAGGAGAATAGGAGAAAAAGGAGATAGAAAGAAATTGGCAGGAGCAGGACGAAGAGGTAGCAGCAAACAAAGAGTTTTTGCGGGACAGAGTAAATAAAGGACCACTGGAGATTCTATTAGCAAAGTTCCTTCTTCTTCTTCTTCTATAGCGAAAGGGGAAGAAGAAGATAGCTTGTGAAAGATTGTCAAGAGTACTCCGCTAATCTTTGTTGGTCGCTGCGAAAGCTGGATCTTGTCCTTTTGTCTTTGTGGTTGAAAACATCACTCGCGCGCCGAAAGGGACAAAACAAAACGGCCTTTTTCCATATTATACCTTTATTCAATATGATTCTCTCTTAGAATATTATATCTCGACAAGTAATTGCTAACCACGGCATTTTTCTATGGTTTCTGTCTTCACCGCTCGAAGATGCGATGATACTTTTCGTCAAAACTGTGTTCCCACAGCACGTTCTGCAATTGTTGTAGCCTCGACAAAGATTGTTTTGCCTTCATTCAGTCTTTGGACAATTTCACCCGGCAGAGATTGCAGTAAATTCTAATAGTGTATTTAACAAAGACTCATATCGCTCTGGAATATTTTCCAGAAAATAAGATTGCGATTGTATTTTTTATTAATATTTTGAACATTTCCCAACTAATTCAAGCAAAGCTACTAATATTGCTCTGGAATATTTCCGAAATTTTCCTACATTTTCGGTTTTTTTTAATAGTATTTGTCATAATTAAGAACACTTTTTTTATTCGCGAAATTGTAAGAATTGTAAATGTTTATAGAAGACTAATAATTCATTTCAATTTTATAATAAATAATTTCCATATTTTAGAACCTATTTTACATTTTCAATTATTATTTTTTTAGTTAATTTTCTATTTCGTTACAAAAACAAATTTCTGTATTATTTTTCGACGCTCTCACATTGCTCTCCAATACTTTCCAGAAAATAACATTTCCATTATATTTTTTTATTAATAATTTGAACATTTCCTAACGGCCCCTAAACTAATTCCGGTGATCATTGAAATTACCCAATATCAAAATTAAATTCCCCTAGATTGAACGACATTCCTCGTAAAAAAAAAGTTTCAATTTTCCTGCCAACCGTAGTCAATTCTTTAAATTGAACAGTTCAATGGCTCTTTAAAGAAGCTGGCGACTAATTTTCGGATGATAATAATTGGCAACGTGTCTGGCTGCGTCCATTCCAGCAGTTGTTCTTTGCCAATAGTCTAAAGTTAAGCTCGTTGACATCGGCACTCGTGAGGTCAACTAACTACAATTCAATTCCTACCGTTAACAGGCGGTTCGATCTTACTTTCAATTCAACACACATACTTTTGCGATACTTGCGAAAAAACACACACAGGAGGAGGAGGAGGAGAACAAAAATTAGAATACTCATGTTTACGCCGAAGGCGAGAGTCCGCGTCAATGCCGAATTTCTTCTCCTCTCGATCGTACGTCCACGAACCGAGGAAGAAGAAACTTTTTGCGAGATAAAAAAAAGTAAAAGTTACGTCTCCTTTTTCCGATAATTATCAACTAAAACGTAAACGCGCGTATGAGATCATAGGTGTAAAAATAGAGGAATAATTACATTCGGAAAGGCTTTTAATTATGTTAATGGTTGGGTAATCGTGGCTGCATTCGCGCTGGAAATAGATAACTTTTTTTTCCATAAATGAATTTCAAGATAAGGTTTATGCGATCGAGAGTATCGTAATAATGAAGTATAATGCGCTTAATAATTTATTTACCGGGAGTATTATAATACATAGACGCGCAGACACACGCACACAGATATCGGCAAAATGTTGAAGTGTAACTAAGGATTGTACAGTTACTTGGATTATTTCTCGTACATTTGTACATGGACGTAATGCATATATAATTTCAATGCACAGGTATTTCTTTCTTTGCATAATGTGGTAATGCCACGTACGTAGATATACGTTAAGAAAATAACGATAATGATCATCGTCGTATCGATGCTGAGCAATCTCGGGTCTGCCCACGTGCTTTTCTGTAGCACGGACACGGGATTCTAGGAACAAAGAAGGAAATTGCCCTCCTTGATCCACATATGAACCGCAGCCCGATCGGCATTTGCCTCCTCAAGGGTGTTGCAAGGAGAAAAACGTAATAATATATAGAACTGTACCGTTTAAGTATATAATTATAGTAAATAAATTTTGAGATTCCTCAGCTCATGAAACTATTTGATGCAGCGGTAGAGTATCGAGAAAAGACGGAGTGTCGGCAGGAGATAGAAAGTGAACTCGGAATTTAAGTATTTATCTGTAAATTGTTTAAAAGAGAGAGAGAGAGAGAAGAAGAGGGAAAGCGATGGATGGAAAGTTAGTTTTTGGAGTCACCATTTTTTTTTAAAGTTACAGTAAATTCTAGAAATCTCGAAAAAAATTAAGGGTATTGTAACTTGGGGTTAAATTGGGATATAAATAAAAAAAAAGTTACTTGGGATATAAATGAAAATTGTAAAAATAGTAACTAAAAAGTGTTTAGTTGTAAGCTACTATATTCTAGTAATTTTGTAATTTTAATTTTATAAAATTAGCGTAATCTTAAGTTTTTTGGTACAACATAAAAAAAAATTTCAGATAGAGAATTGGAATTTAAAAGTGGAAATTAATTATTATTATTTATTAATATTATTATAGTAATTCATTATGTCACATGATAATAACATTTTCAGTTGCATTCTACAAATTGCAGCAGCATATTTAAATTAGGTAATTAATTGAATAAATTATATTGCGGTATTTTAGCAATTTCTAGAATTTGCAATATAAATTGTACTATTTTATAATAATTTATTACTTGGCAGTATCATACAAATTTTCCATTGCATTATAAAAATGTGCAACAGTTTCATAAACTTTGCTATCAATAGATTTGCTTTTTTCTCTACGATGAAGGAATCGCTGATGTCGGTTCAACAAAGGTTATAGTTGAAAGTGTATCTTCAAAGATTAAATCCATTGCTTTGGCGCCTTCTCCAGATTCGATCTTCTTTCCATTTCTACGAGATCTTTCCTTCTCTAGATTTATCAACTTTTTATGAAAACACGCAGGCTATATTTTGAGGTTTACCCGAAACTAAGCGTAGAATCATAAATTCGTAGACGTTTCGATGGCATTTTACCGGTACTATAAATGCGAATAAGTGGTCTCACCGCTTGCAATCATACTTTTGCGGTTTTAACCTTTTCCGTTGCACCTCTTTTATGTTCGATTTTTCACGAGGTCTTTTGTGGTCCCCGTTATATGCGATGGAAATGCTTTTAAGTAATATGAAAATATGGTTGGTTACACGTAGACACTTACGGACAAAAGTTAAGAAACTTCAAATTTACACAAGTTGTAATAAACATTTCAGTAGAAATGTTTGTGAAGAAATATGTGTTCGGTCAAATGAAAAATGCATGTTACCTACATTGTGGCAAAAAAATACGAATTACTTATTATAGCATAATTTATTTCTTACCCCCCCCCCCCCCCCCCACCGCGAACCATGTGAGGCTAAATTAATCTTAGCGGTTTTTTCGAATAAGATATTTTTTAAATAATTTTTAGTGTAAAAGTAATTGCAGTTGTCGTAAAATTACTATTTTATACAAATTCTAGAAGAATTCTAAATTCTTCGTGAAGTATATTTTTTGTTTTTAATTTTTTTAAAGCGCCTTTTATGTAAATAATGTATTTTCAGTTGGGGTAAGATCAACCCCATATGGTTCAGGTTGTGACTTTCATTCACCTCGTGTCATAAACGTAAGGATTTACAATGGGAATCTGACATAGTCACTTTTACTATGTTCCGTATTTGCATGACGTAAGATCGTGCCGTAACAATTCTGTTGAAAGCAAATTTATAACAAAAACTCGAGAAAGGATTCGAGGTTTCTATCCCGCTATGAAAAATTGTGGTCCAATATTACGGTTTTGCAACTGCGATCTTGTAGCTCTACTTTTACTTCATAAATTTAAGTTAGCCTGAAAGTGACTAATTTATTCTATAAAAATTCTGATATTAATAGCTTCGGCCTGTTCGTGGTATGATAAATGATTAATTTTAACTCGTGAAAATATGATGTATGATAAGTTACGAATTCTTATTGATCTCCATTGATTTCACGGCAAAAAACGGCAAAGTGTAGAATTGCATCAGTGTTTCTATTAACATTCTTTTCTTGTATGAAAATTACTGCAATGGCTGAAAAAAGTGTATGCTGGTATTCATGTATCGCACATTGCATTCTTATTCTCACTTTCTTGTCGGAAAAAGAGCAGCGAGTGTCTGGAAATACTTTCCATCTTTTTGAATAATTGCGCGAATATATTTACTTAAAATTATTCCAAATTTTACAGTTATAGGCACCAAAGACTGGTGTCCTCTCTAAGGACGCTACTAATACACCGAAAAAAAAAATTATGGCACTAATTATGTAATTTCTAGTTGACTCAACCATGAAAATAATTGGCGTAACCATAAATGTAGTTAGAATTACTATATATTTTTCTCAGTGTACACACACATTGAAACAATTTTTGAAAATTATCACTGGTACCTAAATTATTTAGCATCACTAATTTCTCTTCAATTCCAATTTCTTATTATTAATTTCTTTTTATTTTATCAGAAACAAATTTCAAAACATTCCCTGAAAAAATCACTTTTTCCATTTGCCCGAAATTTCTGTAAAAAGAAAGTTACCCTTTTCTCTGGATCAGCAGCATGAAAATTCCGTGCAAAGATGACATATAAAGCTTCTCTGTCAAATATATACATGTATACACACTCAGTGGTTTTACGTAAAACGACCTGTTCGCATACAACCGGCGCTTTAAGTACCGGGACAAACCAGACGGAAATGTCATTGCCATGTTTCATATATATATATGTGTGTATATAAAAAAAAAGTGAAAAAAGGCTCGAAAGCTTCTTTTTCCGAGGGAGTAAATGAAGATGGGGAAGAATTTTAAATAAAGATACGAGGAGAGACACATGGCGCTATGCAAACGCCATGCCAGTGCGGTAAACTGTCAACGATACGAGAAAGAAAGAAGGTCCTCCTTCACGGCGAGAAACTCTTCTTTCATTTATTTCTCCGATGCTTTTTACACGCTCAACTCTTTCATGTTTCTTGCGATCCATCTGGCGTATAAACATACGACGAAGCTGTGCATTCATCTGCAGCTCATGATAATAAATCCACGAAATGTCGTTTTAAATGAAATCGTTAACAGTCGGAGGGGGAAGAGGACAAATATTTTCAGAAGAACCACCAGCCATTTTCTCACGCTTGTTTATCATATATCCGGGATTAATATATATATATATGTATGTATGTATGTATTTTATATATGTATATATTTATCCGACGAAAATTCTGCGAGTGAACTTAATTATTTGCGGGAAAAAATGGAAAGTTCTGCAAAGTGCATCGAAAAACGTGCAGGTATCGATCGCAATTCGATTTGAAATTCGATATACGTTCTTCCACAGGTATTTCAGGGGTAAGTAAAAAAGATGAAAGATCTCACTGCAGTCGGCATTTCTTCAACCGGAATGCCCACACGTGTCTCACAGTCAGAACCAATCGTTGGCCTAATTGGGATCGGCCTCGAACGACCCAAATCTTTTGGATGATTTTTCGATAATTATCCCCACCGTTGCGTACATGCATGCATACATACATGCGTACTATAATCGATTGACATTTCTTCTGATCGAAATTCCCATCTATATTCTTTGGCATGAGTTTCGCCAAAAAAGGAAGATGTATGCACGGCATTTTGCTTCATTAGGAAATTATTTACAACTATACCGTATAGACATTTTACAACAACACGACCGCGTATCTTTTTTCGGACGGCGACATTTCTGCCGAGAAAGTGCGAGTCGATATTTTTGCCGCTCATGATTATGAAATATAAAGATTTTCCGAATGAAAATTGCAGATTTTGGATTTAGATTTTTGTAATCTTAGGTATTACGTTTTTTTTTAAATTTTTACGTAGATAATTCAGATTTTTTATATAAAAAAAGGTTGACAATTTTTGTAGGGACAATTTCTAAATTTGTACTTTAAATTTTATAAAAAATCAAATTGGACCATTTATACTTTTTTTTCTCGAGTAAAAACCCTGAGTTCCGTAATTAGCAATTTTAATTATTCGAAGGAAATTCCCTAACCTAGTAATTTTCCGGTCTAGTTGCAAGAAGATCCATTTCTGTCACTCGTTACTATTTTTGTCCCCATGAGAATTTTATCAAAAATTCCAGACACCTCTCGACGAAATTTACGAATCCGATGAAACTTTAATCTCATGATAGACAAGAAGACATTGTCTCAACCAAGGGAATTCGAAGATTAAGTGTTCTCAGGGCTTAGTTGGAGCAACGTATCATGAACCCATTAAGTTATCAATGAACAACCCCTTGAGTACAAAAATAAACGAGCGGGGTCGTTCGTGAGAACCCTTCGGTGTCTTCGTACTTTCGTCTCTTTCTCTCTCTCCCTCTCTTTATTTCCTTAACATTATACTCATTAAGACGTTGGTACAGAAGTGGCAAAGTTACACGTGGTATGAAAACGATACCCATATATCCCTATGGCTGAGAGTGGGAAGAAAAAGAGAAGACGAAACATACGAAAAACTTCACAATATGTTTGTTATTGCTCTTCTTTTGACACACGACGAAAGACAAACCTCGTTGCTAAACTTTCATCCGGTAAATTATGGGAGACTTTCAACTGATTCATGTGAACTCTTTAGTAGATACTTCGCTGGTGATTATTCAAACAAATAACCTTTAATCTTGATGGATTACAGTTTTTAATGACGTATGTGGAATAAAAAGCTGTTCTTTATTTTTTTCGGGAACTACTGAACTTTTGCCAGAAAACTTACCGTTACCCAAGGAAAAAGAATTTTATACTTTGAATATATTTACGAATTAATAGACAAATAAATTTTTGCTATTTTTTGAGGTAAAAACTCGAAATTTCAAAAATGGCAATTTTTATTTTTCCTAATTAGGAAATTTCCTTTTTCGGCTAGAGTTGCTAGAGTAAAACCCTAGCCAATTATTTTATTGCAGAAAATAAAGTTTACATCAGTCAATTAATTCTCTTTTAATTATAAATTCATTTAACAAATTTTTTCCTTTTCTTTAAATTTCTTTATAAATTTCTACTGATTTAAAATTTTCTACTTTTTTTTTATTAAATACTTATTTTCCACTTATTTTCTACTTTTTTAAAATTCTCAGAATTTTTGTCGAATTCCAGATTTTATTGAAAATAGCAAAAAAATATACTTTTCAATACTTTTTTTATGATATTCGGGGAAGAAGCGTATTTATAAAATGTCATGAATTACATAAGCATCCGGTTACATAATTTGAATACGACAGAAATTCGCATGATCTTATTTCCCATTATTCATAAGCTAAAATTAATAAGGCAGTTGGAAAATCAAACGAAGCTCTTTCCACGACGAGAACAAGCAAGATGTCTTTCGTAATTATTTTTTCGAGTTTACTTTTCAAAGAAAGGAGGGTCTCGATATTTTTCTGTCCTCTTCCCTCCTTTTTTTTCGACCACAGGGGAGTCGATCTGTGGTTTCTCGTCGCGGAAGACCACAATGCCGTGTCGAGAAGAGACGACACATCGCGTGCAAGGAGATAAAGAATTTTATATCCGTATCGTTACATAAAGTTGCAAAATGCAATATTTTCGTTCAAAATTTAAAACTTGAGGAATTTTTGGTTACAATACACGCACGAAATTTATTTTATACTGTTTCGAAAATTTAAAAATAAACCAAAAAACAAATAAATAAATAAATTCATCAACTCGGCCAACGTGCGAGTTCGTATTCGAATTCCCGTTTTAATCGGAACCATTTAAGCCAAATGCCGAGGCCTAATTAGCGGCTAATGAGCGTCGGTCTCCAGGTAACCGGATATTCCGGTAAACAAGTATTTTCCTATACTTTTAATATGTGTACCAGGATCGCAGCCTCCCCTGAAAGAGAAACGGAGAGAAGAGTAAAAGTAAAGCATAACAACCCTCTATGTACCCGCAGACACATTATCCACGTGGGAAGCTCCGCTGAATCTTACCACCTTCTTTCCTTCCCTCGTCACGTTCGTTCCCTCTTTTCAATCCACTAGGTTTCAAATAGCAAAATGATAATATGGAAGCATTTGTAAACCGAACCCTTTAACTGCTGGAAAAACAAACAGTACATAATTTCCGTCGTTGTAAGTTATTTCTTCGACATTTGATACATCCCACACGAGTTTTCGCGGTTAGGAGAACAAGTCCGGGGGAAATTTTTTATTCGACTTTTGAAATTTCATCAACAAGTTGGAAAATTAGTTCATTTTACTGTTATTCGAATTTTTGGGTATTTAAAAAAAATATTGCGATGTTATAATATTACACTTTTGTATCTTTGTTTAAATAATGCTAGAATAAATTTCCAAGCAATTTAATTGCAATTGAAAA
This sequence comes from Gasteruption jaculator, assembly GCA_949825005.1. Taxonomy (NCBI): domain Eukaryota; kingdom Metazoa; phylum Arthropoda; class Insecta; order Hymenoptera; family Gasteruptiidae; genus Gasteruption; species Gasteruption jaculator. The sequence continues at coordinate 9,261,468 of OX463770.1, forward strand.
TTCTTGAAATTATTGGAAGAACCTTGCATCAAGATTGGAAATTATTTATACAAAAAGAAAGGAAGTAGGAAATTAGATAATTCTTATTACTAATTATCAATTGCCAATTATAATATCTAATTTTTAAACTTTCTTTGGAAAAATAAATTGACATTAATTTTCGGGTCGAAAGACTAAAAACCAAGAGATATGGTATCTGTAGTTTAAATAATTGCAACAATATTTGCATTAACCGTGAATTTTCAACTGTACCAATTTTCAATTATGATTTTTTCTCTCTCGCAATCAGTATTTTTCGAAGTTCGTTGCACTTGATCGCAATGACTCCGAAGTTTCCGCAATTACGATCATTTAACCGCAGCTTTCCTCGGATGCACATAATTGAGGCGTAGGTTAATTAAGAAAACTTCGTACAGGTGCAGTCAGAGGTTCTAATAACAGGGCCCTTATGGTCTATTACTTACATTACTATCGAACTAATGGGTGATAATTTGAGAAGGGAGTCACAAACTTTGAGGTGAAGAAAGAAGAAAGATCTTGATTATCGAACATGCATACAAACACACACACATACTCGTATCAACGTACAAACGTTGAACGGCTTGCGGTGATGAATACTTTTTTCGAGCAAGTATTAATTATACGGTTCACACCAGATATTCTTAACGCTACGTCATACCATACACTACTTTTCCCCGTCGTTATCACGCTACCGTCAGAAAGTGTAAGGATAAAAAAAAGTGGATAAAAAAAAAACTAGAATGTTGCTTGGATGGACAAGCTTTTGAATTTATCCGAGTCCATTAACATTCGACGCGGCAAATTACAAGCCAAGACACTAATGGATCCACGGTTCACTGGGCGGTCCTCTGGAAATATTCAGGTGGGTGGCTGCGGAATAGACGGACCAAAAGACGTCTTCGTCTTTCGTTTCTACCAAAAGATCAACCGGTATGATAAATACTCCAGAGGTACGTTCCTCTTCCGTGAAGTGTGCGTTAATGCTTCGCTAAACTTATCCTTTTACAAGGTCTCCATTGTTTTTATCCCTCGAACTTCACACTTTGCTTATAAGGAAAAATAATGGGCAGCGTTTATAAGCTTCTTCAACATTGTTACCGCCACTTCGAAAAGATGGGAAGCGATTTTAAGGGTTTTGTTGAGTGTCGTTTGATTCATGACAGGTGATTCAAATTTTTAATATCGATGAAAAAAACTGTAAAGGAAAAATTCGTATTTTCAAATTCTTCGCCATTTGAAGATTTCGCTCCGACCTGAAATTTAAAATTGTCCCATTTATTAAATTTTCTTATCAGAAGAAATATAATATGGTAAATTTCTTTGCAGCAGAATTGTAATAAATATATGCTTTCTTTTGCTACAAAAAGGATGCTTAGGAATTGAAAATTTGTAAACGAAAAAAAAAATCTATTTTTCCAACTTTTCGTCTTTAAAAAATTTTGCTCAGAGCTGAAATTTAAAACCGAGTGGTTGGGGGTAAAATCTCGTCATAAATGGCCCATTTGTTAAATTACCAGCAGAAGCATCAAAAAAATTCTAATTTAAATTTAAAAAACAATAACTTCTGAATATAAAAGGATAAATAATTCTGTGTTATATAAAAAAGGCTTCGAAATGAAAAAAAAAAATTGGTTCGTTCACCTTTTTTAAAAAAATTAGGTAAACCAAATATTAGCCAACATTTTTTTTACTTTTTACCATACAAAAGCTATAAAAAAGATCGAACTTTCAAATTTCATCCCTTAACAATTTTGCCCATTCCTTGAAATTAAAAATTGCGCATTTTGGAGGTAAAACGTGGAATTTGTTCGTCGTTAAACTTCTTCGGCGGTATTGAGACAACAGTTGTACCTTGGAAAATACAAAAGAAGCTGGTGAATTCTTCGAAAGGCAGAATCAGAAGGAACCGAATAAATAACACGAAAAACAAACACTCGTGGAAGAAATGGAAGGGAAAAAACAAGATAATTGAATTTTTTTGCGAGCTGCAATATTTTTCATCCCGAAATCACTTAGCATGATGCAGAAGAGATGCAAGAGTAGAGTTAGTCGTATTCTTTCCCCCCATCGATAATGCGCGACGGCACTTAACGCTAAAATGCCGGCCTCCCGTGTCATTACGAATCGTCCACTTAGCTCGGTAATAACGTGGCACTGCCAGACGAATGGAAAGTGAGAGATACAAGCAAAAAAAGAGTTACATTCTGCTTTTAACCATCATCCTCCTTTTTGTTTTTTCATCCTCCGATTTCTTTTTTTTTTCTTCTCCTCCTTTCTTCTTCGGGATGCTGCACTTTTTGTTTCGGTTTCACCTACAAACTTCGAGTTAATCATTGGTAACAGCAACGCTATAACGGCAATATTTTTCGTCTTATTTTTGAGGTCCATTACGAAATCCTCGTTGCATTCTTCGGTTTCTTTCAGGCACGAGCGAATTACCTTGTAAGGTTCTTTAGTGGCAAAAAGTCCGAACAGAAATTGAAGGATATATCAAACGGGCGCATGAAAGAAAGGGAGAAGTAAAGACAGCTGATGTTATTGGGTGAACAGTCGAACACCATCGTGCTTCAACGATTGTATCATTAACGAGTTTATACGTACCGTCTTTTTGCCTGTAGGTGCAGCATTTTAGGTAGCTTCCATTTTTTTTTTATTATCAGGTCCTCAAGGAGTTGTGGGTTTTCAGCAGAGAGAAAGTCAAATTTAGTCATTGTCGAGGTTTCATTTTCCGAATTTGTGAAAACGTCGGAAAATTTTCGATGCAACCTTTTTATTATTATTCTTATTTGTATCGATACTATTTATTCTTACGTTTGGCGCCGGTATAGATCTTTATGTACGACACCAACGTGGTGCCACCGGTGCTTGCCCGATAGTTTTCGCATGGCAGCAACGTGGTAACCACCGGGCAGCATAGTGTTAATATTAATATTAATGACAAGATTAATCGTACTATAAAATTTGTGAGTCAATAGAATAAATACGAATAGACGAAGAAGTACAATTGGATACTTTGAAATGTAGATAGATATAAAAGTAAGTAGTAACAACAATTGATGGGCAAAAAATACAAAAAATTAATAATACCACGGATAAAGGCAAAAACGAATAGTAAAAAAATAATAAAAGATAAAGTAGGACAAAGAGACGCGTCCAAAATAATTTTCCAAAATTTTCGCGGAATGTTTTGGGGACAAATGTTGAATTAAATTGTAAAGATTTGTAAATTAGGATAATCGAAGATCGAAAATTCGAGTTGCGTGTATTCGATTCCTGCAGACACATACGTCCTTCCTTCCTCCTCTTCCACTCTTACGTTGTAAAGAGCAATTTCAGATGCTCGTTTAGATAAAAATTGTGAGCGTAAGGCCATTCGTCATGTCCAAGAGTGCACAACGCGTGCATGAAGAAAGAAAATCCTTATATACATATAAGTATATGTGTATATATGTCTATGTACATGTGAAAGAATGAAAAAAAGGACGAAAGGGGATTGGAAAGTATAAGCGTCCACGGATTTACGATGTAATTTTGGACCCCTTGGACCTTCCTTCGATCCGTTAATTTCTGGGAGATAACTTCCCCGAAATCTTGGTAATCGATCTTGAAAAAAATCCTTTAGCAATCCTTAACTTTTCGATCATTCGATCCACGAAGATCTTATTAATTTGATCACCGGCTTCTGTCTTTATATAATATCCGAGTAACGAGGTACCAACATATTTTTTTTCGAGCTTATAAAGCCACGGGCAAATTTATTTCGCGATTTATTACAATTGGAAATTAAATCATTTATTTATATTGCCAATGCGAAACCTATTTAATTTATCAAATTATTTTTAATTACTTTCCACTTGTTGCTTTTGTCGAACGACCGTGAGCGTACCGGCAGCGGAAAGCTCTTTGGGAATCGGGACGAAGTCGCGAAGGACGACGATGGTCACTCGAGAAGTAACTTACTCCGACCCATGAAGTCAAAATTAAAGTTTCAAAAATGGGATTGGACGATTCGTTTCTAGGTGGGTCACAAGGCTCTATTTTCGTGAAATCCTAGCGGAATGTCTTCAAAACCGCGTTTTTTGAAGAAAAATCGTACTTCCCACTGGAAATCTGAAATTTCGCCGATGAATAATTCATCGAATAAGGATTTTTCGAAGAATTAATCTTCAGAAGAAGAAATTTTTTATCCTACCGGTGCAACCACATTTTTATTATTTTATTGGCTCAAGATTTCTATCATCGGAAATTTCATGCCGTAACCGTTCAATTTCTTCCTTTTACTGCAACTTTTGCGAGCTTCCTTTTCATCACTCGTAATTACAAGTAGAAGCCGAGACTTTACATTACTTTCGCAGTAAAAATTATTCTACCGTAAAAATCGATTTCATTATAGAGCAGCAACCTTGGGATTTCGTTAACGACAATCCAACAATTGAATGGGTCACCTCAAAAACGTTGTAAGGTAGAAATTGCAAATTGCTCGAAAACCCCCGAAAATGAAAAAAAAAAAAAATAACCAGATGGTGCAGTAATGGAATGGGTCACCTCAAAAACGTGGTAAGGTACAAATTTTTTAAAACCATTATTATTGCACCATCGGGTTATTTTTTTCATTTTCGGAGGTTTTTGAACAATTTGCAATTTGTACCTTACAACGTTTTTGAGGTGACCCGTTCAATTCTTATCAGTACCAAAAATCATCCCCATTTTTTTTTATATCAAAACTCACAATTTTGAAGTTTCAATAATTCGTCTAATTTAACTAAACTATTTTTAATTCGATCGTGCAAGGGTCAGAGTTCAAGGGATTAAAAAAGAAGACCATTTATGAGCTTCAGCCCCTGAAATTCATATGGCACATTTCGATAAGCTCACCCTTTCGTGCCGTTTGGAGTGATTGAGTCTTGGGTAAACTAAATGGAAATTGGTGTAATCTCCAATTCGTAAACAAGGGTAACGCGATACAGATCGGATATGGGCAGCGTGAAATGAGTAGTTACGAAAGCATTTAACCGGAGGTAAACTTGTACTACGCTTACTAATTGCGATGGCCATCAATTATAAAGGTATTTAAACAGCGGCGCTGTTAACTTTACTTATTTATACTCCTCACAAAGGATTATTCATAGCTTTGCGCTTTCTGTTTAGTTACAGCCTCCTACATTCTATTCCGACTTTGTGCGGAATACGCACTTCATTTCTTTCATTAAACCCAGACATTTTTATTAATAACACTAACGAGACTTCCACTGTGAGAATATTATTGTAATTTGTTTGAGGTCACTTTTATAAATAGATGGTGGATCTGATTGTGAGCGATTGAGAGAATTCAGTGACGATACCGAAGATTCCTCCATTCGAAGTGAATTCGGTCCGATAGCATTATTTTTTACAGAGGATCGAATTTTTTTAGTTGTGAAGAATATTTTATTTGATAGATACAGAATTTGTCATTTTCAAGTATAATTCCATTAATTCGTAGACATTTTTATTTTCCGAAGAAGTTTTTCAATAATTTTCTACCCTCGATTCGCTCGGAAACGAGAGCTTGGGATTTGTAATTCAGGTCTCGAGAAACTTTCTCTATTTCTTATATAAAAATTCGAAATTTTCTACTTGTGTTTTTAATTAATTGAAAATAAAATATTTTTGGTTTCAATCAATTGATGAAAAACTAAAATTGCCTAATTTAAGATTTGCATAAATTTATTTCTATAGTTACTTAAAAATTCCTTTTCTCAAAATTACATCATTTAATTATATTTTTATTTAACTATATTTTTGGTCGATTCTAAATATAGGAGTTATATAAAAAAAATGCAATAGAAGAGAAAGTAATAAATAAATTATCGGGACACGAGTGATTCAGTTCTTACAATAATTGACTTCTTTATGAAAATAATTTTTTTTTTTCGTTACAAAATTGCTGCAAAAATGCTTCCGGTGCCACAATTAACTATAATCATGGTTAAAATTACTATATTTTTTCTTCAGTGACTTTTATTTTCGTTCCAGAATTGTGTAATTGAACTTTAGCCTGACTTCCCCTACTTGTAGATGAAATTCGCGTTTCCTTTTGCATTCTTCCTTTGACGAAAGGAAAAATGGAGAAGAATCGTAAAGTTTAATTCGACTCACGATAAATTCAATTAAACGACAGGCGTAATAAAAAAAGAGATATACACAGAGGAAACGAGAGAAGAGAGTCAAAAGTTATTCTTTTACAGTGCGTCGAACGTTTCAAGATTTTACGCTCGGGTGTATAATATTTTCCATTATTGCCACATACGCGAGTAGTATGTGCATCCCTTTGCTCGTGATAGGACGAACATATATATACACAAACACATATAGACGTATACACGCGTATTAATAAATACGTAGCATGAAGCTGTAAGAGTCTCGTCATAAACATTTATTGCGACGCGTGCAATGAAACGCTTTACGGCAGCTATACAACTTGAACTTACGGCAGGAACGGCAGCTTCCGTTTTCCGTTCTGTTATATTCTCTCTCGTACATCTTCCCTTTCTCTACAATAATATTATTTGTTGCTATCAGCCATATTGTGTATATATATATTTTTTTTCTTCCCATTTCTTGGGTCATTTTCTGAGTTCTTCTGGGACACGATGCACTTTTGGGACAGCGTTCGTCCAAAGTAGAATCCGAAATAGAAAATTTTATTTCTGGTTTGAAAGACATTTTTCTCTCCAGGAATTTAAATATAACGTAACATTAATTACATTATAATTATGGAATAATTAAGGATATGCAGTTATTGCAGCCCAGAAAGTTATTTTAAAAAAACTTATATTTTGGATTTTCAGTATTTAGTTGGTGGATAAAATTTGATAACCTCCCTTTCCTTCTTCGGTTTTGTATAAATTATTTTTGTAAAAATATAGAAATAATGTATAAAGGTAGAGCTTATTTTTATTTATTACATTTTCTGAGCAGGAAGTTTTTTCGTACAGCAGACGTAATTACGCCACAAAAAAAAAATATTTATATATTTTTTTGTAGCACTACATATTATTTCTAGTAATTCTAATGTATTTAGTAATCTATAGTAATTCTAGTATATTAATTTCAAAAGTGTTTATTGGTACTAAAAAATTATTTTTACCGTTAAGTCAACTACAAATTATCAACGTCCTGGTTCTACTTTTTTCGGTGAATGGTGTAGTATAAAATATACAGAAATTTATACAAAATATCCATCGAACGTCTCCGGTACAATGGATTCTTATGCCTCGAACGTTAAGTCATAAAGTAAACATATTTCCTGCCATATCACACGCCCCAGCCGACAAAATAGTAATTTTTTTTTTGGAGATTCTAATATTACACGATAATTAACGAACAAATACGTCATTCAGCTCCATTTTCGTAGCTAATAACGGAAATATTTCTCCAAATAAAAAGTTAATTGCTTTGTAGGAATTTTGAATTAGACTCTAAAAAATTCAAAAGTCAAACAAACTCTCTTCACCTGCGATACGAGTGAGCAAATATTGCTGTAGATACAACAACAAAAATAACATAGGCTGTTGAGCAAGATTTCGTTAATTAGGAATACGTTGAGAATCGTGTGTGTTCGAAGGCCTGCCGCGAATTTCGCATTTGTATTTACCTTTCCTGGAATTACTCGAAAACCAAAATTTCGGTTTCAGTTCCAAACGTTAAATTCACGAAACAATTTCGAAGGACGAAGTATCGTGAAATACAATTAATTCGAATTCGCGAAAAATGGTGGAATATTATTATTTTCAATATTATTATTAAATATAAATATTTATATAAATCATCATTATTGGAATGATGCAAATTCGTACTCGGAAAGCTACCGCTCGAGCATCTCATAGCCTCGCTCCGCTCGGTAATCAGCCCTTAACCTTTAGTTCGTAACATTCGAAATAATGGTATTTTATTTTTGCAAAGGAAACGAGAGAATCGCAAATCATGATGCAATTTTTCATCGAATTACGATCGTCAATCAGACGTAGTCACGAAGGCAAGGAGTCGGGGGTAAATGATCCATCGAATGTTCGCTTCGAGATGCGGCTCTAATTCCGATGAAAAAAAAAAAGAAAGATCAAACGACCGAGGGAAAGAAAATGGTATTATAAACCATCATCCCTTTCTGTTCCTTTTCGAATACCTGCTCTACTCTCTTCTCTCTTGAGAATCAAATACCTGTATGCGTTTGCGCTGCATACGCGCTACCTCTCCTATGCAATTTCCATTGACATGCGAATTCATACCACGCGGTATCCCACTTCCATGCATTCGCGGGCACCGAAACGCAGCAAAGGAGCGTAAAAATGCTCCAATTTTTCCTCAGATCTTCGATATTCGCGGAAGGAAATTAATAAATCTTCGTAAAATGGAAAATAAGCGCAGAAATGCAATCGCTTGCATTTGCATTTGTTGCGTCGCAAGCGAAACGATGCATCGATCGGTTGGAATATGCGAATTTCGAAAGCAGTAAAAAGAAAAATGCTTTTGGGAGAAAGTCGGCTCGAGAGATACGAGGCAAAAGAATAGAACAAATTCCAACAGCGAGATTACAAGCGAACGGTCCAACGTCGTGTTTACAAAGCATGTGAATGCGTAGAAGACGCACGCTCGTTCTCTGTGTATCTCCGATGAGACACTATTTTCTTGTACGAGTTCTAAGAGCGCGTGGATTGCGTGTTCATATAGGAAAGGGTTGATTCCCTTCCCGCAGGACGAAAGGAGAAGAAGAAATTCATACGCGAAGAGTTAATGGAGTTTCTTTGTCCTCTTGGTCTTTTTTTTTAATGTGTATGTATTTGCTTTACTGCGAAGGAGACGTAATCGGGGAATTGTTTGTTTGAGTGATGATATAATATAAACTATAGATATATTTATATAGGGTGGATAATGGAATGCGATCAGCTTAAAAAAATCTACTGGTCCAAAGAAAGTTGTAGGGTAATTATAATAATTTCTTCGTTAACCCTCTCTTTTTTTTGGAGGATTTTTAAAAACTCATTTTCCTTTTTATTGATGAAACGATATTGAAAAAAAAAATCAAATCGTCGACATAACGAAAGAAAGTTAATGATTAACTGCGATTTTATGAAGAGAATTGGTGTTTATTATTTATTACATTATTTTTGTGAAGAAATTTGTGGATTTCAGAAAATTTCTGGTAACTTTTATTATTTTTCTACGCGATTTTTCTATCTCGAAATTTTTAAATATCGCTTTTCTGAGCGTATACTTCTTCCAATTTTAAGTAGATGCTGCGACGAATTTGGCAAACATAATGATAAATATTTCTATTACACCCAAAAAATCATAAATTTTTCTATAAAAAACGTAGACTGTGCGTAAAAAATCTGTTAAAAATTCAAAATGACCCAGAAAATTGAGAGAAAAAAATTTGTATAAAGCATTCACTGTAATCATTTTAATACTTTCTCGTAACCAGTGAAATTAGAAAAGCGGAATGGTGCATTCGTTCGGTGCATTAATAGCGAATCGACCTGTCCCGATCACGTTCCGTGGTCTACCCTGTATAATATGATGTACATACGTTGGGAATTATGATAAAACGTATACGGGATATATGTACCGTCATGTTTTCAATAAATGTAATATTTATGGTTGTATATGTAAGTTGGGATTCTGGAAAAAGGATAAAGTAAAGTTGAGTTGAGAATGGAAATATACAAAGTATGTACATAATAGGTACATTCTTTAGTTTCGAGTTAGCCATACTCGTTACTATACGAAAGGTCGATAAATCGAATAAAAGACTCTCCTTTCTATATGTAGTATGGGTTCCTATCCTACCGTTCAGCAACCCTGACCGGGAAAGAACGAGGAGCAGAAGTAATGGCTCGAGAATCGCTTCCGTTTATAGAAATACTAGTTTTGCCAAGTATTCTTTGCTAGTAGAACCGACCAGCTGCGTTCGTCGGACAATGCCAACGTTCCTCTTCTTCTTCTTCTTCTTCTTGTCTTTTCCTTAAACTTCCCTTGTATATCCTTTTCGATAGAATCTCGGCATTGGGAATCAGACATTCCGCAATGCCTGTGAAGGTGGCGCTCCAATTTCTGTTGATTCGAGACTCGATCTTTTTTTTTTTGGATAGTTCCAAGATTCCTGGATAAAAATTTCTACTCCGTTTGTTAATTTTTTATTTTTACGTCCGCATTGAGGTTATCGCAGAGAAAATAGTGGCAATTCTTTGAAAAATACCGTCGCGCAAATTTCGCACCAAATACAGAGAAATTCCAGAGATTTTTGGTGGGAAATTTACCAAAAAACAATTTACTTTTGTGTAAAAATTACGTTTGCGTTATACATAATATTAATATTAATTTTTTTTAAATAGAATAATAATTATATTAAGATTATATTTTAACATGTTTTTCTTCTGGGTTGGAAATGTAATAAAAATCATATTTTTTGTAGACAAATTTCTTTGTCCAAAACAAAAAATTTCTTTGATAGAAAATTTATCGCAAGAAACAACCTTTTTGTGAAAAAATTACTGTCGAATTGGAAAAAAACCCATTTTCATAGAAAATTCAGTAAAAAAACAGACTTTTTCGCGAAAAATCACGTTTGCGTTGAAAAACCGCATATCCCATGGCTTTTAATAGATTCCTCACGAAAGTCATTTGAAAAAAAAAATAGAAATCGTGCAGGTTTTTTTTTTATTTCCGAGATATTATTCGTTCGGTGTAGAAGCGCGGCATCTAATATTCATAAGATTGCCACGTGACTTTACGTTTTCTTACATTATTGTTAGACGAAGCGCATCGAGCCGTTTCTTTTTTTTGGCGTCGGATGAAGAAACGTCTTCTACACGTTAACTAGGAACAAGTTACCCTTAAAGGGATCGTCCAAAGGATGATTTCTCATCCACGTAGACTCCAGTCGTGGCTGCACCGAGGAAGATCTTTATGGTATTTGTAAGTTTGTATCATTAAATACTGTTATGGAACAATTATATCCCCGTTCTCCATTTTTCCAAGGGACAGTAACATCAGCAATCGTTATACGGAATGACTCGTTTGAATTTCCGTAAAAACGAAATCAATTAACTTGTTAAAACGTACGTCGTTGTATTTATTGCCGCTGTTTTAACCTGTTTCCAAGCATAACTCGTACGCATGTGCGTATCAAAGAGTCGAGCAGATTTCTTGTAGGTACAATTCACTTTTTTACGGCTAAACAATGAAAGTTTATCTTATTCATTAAATTTCTTGGCAATTCTTAGGTAGATGGTCGAGGAATTCTTTATGCAACTCTGAAAATGTCCATCCTTAAGAGATTTGCCGCGAGGGGGTATTCGTGCAAGACTTGCTTTAATGGTCGATGCAAAAAGTGGGAACACGCAGAAATTGCACACAGCGCGAGGCCATATGCTCGTGGATCTAATAACACGCGTTAGCACGGCCACAAAAGATCGGGATTATTCAACTCCTTTCCTTCAGCCTCTTCCCATCTTCCTCCAGTTCCTTCTTCTTCTTCTTCTTCTCCATCTCCATCTCCATCTCCATCTCCTTCTTTTCGAACGGTTTGTATAGTCTTTATCATCCTCTCGTTCCTTAGCAATGCCTTCGGCATCCCGACAGCTTCTTTCGTGGAACACTTGACCGCAATGAACGTTCCTTCTTTCCCTTTTGCGAGAATATGTATTAAAAGTCCTCCACATACGGTGGCGCGGGCAACATGTGGCTCCATCCCTCCATCCCATGTTTCATATTTTAGCTTTTGATTAATGGCATATTTTACTTGGGATTTGGGTACAAGGTAGAAGGTATACCTACTTGCCCCAACGGAAGTCGCCTATAAATTTCCGGCATTGTTTTGAAAACGTTCCTCTCGGGGTTCCCAAGCAAAAAATGATCGCGGAGAGACACTTTATCAACTTCTTTCAAAATCTAGAGTATGCGAGTTCCCCTGGACCCAGATACAAGACGCGTCTATTGCAATTTATTGCGAAACACGTTTATCCCAATGGGTAGGAATGAAAGTATGGCGAAAGTCTCGGTTGGGCACCGGGTAAAGTGTCGGACTTGTGCCATACTTTTGTTTTCAAACTGATTCCTTTTGTGAGGCGCAAGGAGATTTTGGTAACTCCAATAGTTATTAATTTCATATTTTGGAGTATTCAATTTTTTGTAATTCCGGGAAGATCTTTAAATTCGAAATTTGACGCTTTGCAGTTGCAGAAGTTGCAGTTTTCCAGGGATTTGGCAGTGCAACGGTATTGCAATTGTCAATATAAATATTCTTTTCCATAAATATTCGTACGACATATAAAAGTGAAAATTATTATTGGTACGCAATTGAACTGAATCAGAGGAAAATCTGAGAGTGTTTTCGAATGCTTTGCTGGAAAAAATAATAATTCGATTGTTAAACAAAAAATTGTGTTTTTTGTTACAGTTGTACGTCGATGTACGTAGGAGAATACTGCCAGCATCCGAATCCATGTCATACGGGACCGCGCTGTCAAAACGGTGGCTCTTGTAGGGTACGAGAAAACGCAGGGGGTGGAACACCCTCGTTCGTATGTTCTTGTCCCGTAGGATTTACCGCCAGCCTTTGTGAAATCCCCATAGAAAATGCGTGCGACTCTTCGCCTTGTTTAAACGGTGCTACTTGTAACTTGAAATCTTTACATGAATACGTTTGCACCTGCGCTACTGGATATACAGGTAAACTATTATTCTCTTCCCTCATACGTATGTTTCAATGTAAAATATTCCTGTTGTTTTAACATGGACGCAATTTGCATGAGAGATTTATTACTCGTGTATTAAAATCATCCGAGGCAAAGTAAAAAATAACCAACGATTTTTACCATTTTTTAAATCCGCACAGGTTCCCCGCGATCCGTATATGAAATGATAGTTAAATACTAAAATTTAGTCACCGCTCGTCTCGGCTGAATTGAATTACCTTTTTTCATGCGGCTTTCAAGGAGAACCGCTTTTTCGTACCTTGATTTATCTCAAGTATGGTCAGTGTTAAATATGGCTAATATCGTACGTTTTTTTGTCTGCTTCATTAATTTCACAGGTGATCATTGCGAACGGCAGGATTTCTGTGCTTCTGCTCCTTGTCGCAACGGTGCAGAATGCCGTTCGCTCGACGATGGCTACAAGTGCACCTGTGCGCCAGGTTTTACCGGGCTGAATTGCGCCGATGATATTGACGAGTGCAACAGAAAACCATGTTTGTATGGCAGCTGTCAGAACACACACGGCTCTTACAAGTAAGTCAAAGATTAATAATAGCAACCGTCGTTATTAATTATTCCTCGATGCAACTGAATTATGCTTCCGATGGGATTTGCTCTCGAAAAATAGGAGGGGAAGCGACTGGACCCGTGTCAGTCATAAATTTCAGTTGGTAGTAGTCATTACCATGACTATAGTCGTAAATGCCGTACTTCAAATAATGGAACTGGAAATTAAAGATGACTGAAATAAAAGCTGGCGATAAAATACGATTTTTTGAATCTGTAAAAATTATATTCCTAAAAGAGTCAAATTCTAGTTAAATCAATTTTTTTTAAATCCTAATCGGAAGAGGAATAATTAATTATACCGGAATCAAATCAAAATCTAAATCTAAATTAGGTTGTCCCCAAAAATTCTTTCTTTTTATTATTAAAATAATACCTAATATATATTTTGCTACAAAATTTCCATTTTTGTTAAAATAAAATATTGGAAATTCCGGAGAATTCGGGGACACCATCTTCTTTACACTTATTTTATTCTGTCGTTATCTAAAAAATTGGGGAAAAAAATTCTCGAAGATAAAAAAACGAAATCTTTTTTCTGTTTTGCATAAACCCACATATTCTCAGATTAAAATGATCAACATCCATTATTTGTTCCCTCGCCATGTAATGGTAGGACAATTTGACTTTTTCTAATAGTATGATAATACACTTTGCGTGGAATTAAGCGCATACTTTCTTTGAAACTGAGGATTCATGTGAACGATTAAGGTTGATACGAAGCAATGTTGAATTACACGCAAATCCATAATAGCCCGTGGGATCGAGGCGGATGAATATCCCCTTGTTTTCAGTCCTTATGCATTCCTCGTGTCCGTAAGCAATTGGTAATTGCAAGTAAACTCGAGCGACACTATATTCTTGATGTTAGGAAACATGTAGCCGGGAGAGTACATGTACGATGTTTTACCTTGCTTTGTAATCGGTTCGTCGTTCATATCCATACCGTTATCGGATCTATTAGCATGCCATTTGGTGTAGGGAAGGCATTAAGTTACAATTAGTCACCCGAGTTTCCTGATTCCTAATTGATCCGCATTTCTACATGTGCGACCAGGGTATGGAAGTTAGTAGGAATTGAATAGAATCGGTAGGAATTTTTAGTGGATCGCTACCGATACAGGATTTAATCCGATGTTATCGGAAAATGGAATTTACTATCACGTGAAAATGTTCCTCGATAGGAGAATTTTTGTTGTTGTTTTAAAATAAAAAGATTTAATCGGAATTTCAATCAAATTATTTGGAATTTACCTTGTTTTTCGGAATAACAATTTTTCGGCTAAGAATGTAAATTTATCGTCAATTATTTTCCGATGAATTCAAAATAAATTTCAACATAAAAGTAAACCCAAAAAATCTTTTTGCATAATTCGATTTCCTAATTATAGAGATTTTGAATGAAAAGAAATTATTTAATTTGGAAAATTTTTAAAGCGATACAAGCACGATTCCTCCCAAAACATAAATTCATGCAAAGGTCATTTTAACGTTACCTAGAAAAAAAAGAATAATTCGGTAGCGTTTATACTTTAGTGATAAGCTAAATTCGCGAGAGAAGCTTGTAAGATCTGTAGAGGAAAAAAAATGGCGTATATAAAATGTACACGTCTGGGTTTTACAGAACCTTTCATTTTTATCTGACTTCACCCTAGTTCAGAAGGTAAAAAAAACTGGTTTTGTCACGCAGCTTAAGGTAGGCTCTCAGAGAGAACATAAATCCGTACTTTCTTGAAGCCCAGTCAAGATTAATCAAGACTGTCCTGTAACTTGATTGCACGAACTCGAATGATACAAGATTCCAGTTTAAGTTGAATTGTAAATTATAATTCATAAATTCTTTTTCCTGGAATGCATTCAAATGTTTTCATCACATCTTTCTTTTATCTCAAAACAGTAACGAGAAAAAAGTTGCCGGATAACTCGAAATTGCGGTAACGCTTCGAATCTAATGGAATCAATTTTTGAGGCAAGAAAAAGTCGAACAAGAAATGCTAAATTATTCTGCAGCTGCAATCACTTACAAGATGTCGGAAGTGCATTAAAATGTGTCAAAGCATTTGAGATATTTGCCAAGCTGCTATAAATATTATTATAATCTGGTATAAATTTTGTTTAGCGTTACCCAATTTTTGTTGGAATTAATTTTGATAGAAATTTTTATTTAAATAATTATTGTATTATAATTACATATTTTGAGATATTTTAGTCTTGGATTGCTCCTAAAATCAATTTTATTAAGTATTTTTACGTATATTATCGTTATTATTTTTTACTTCCACAAAATCAAAACTCAATTTTCGGGTATTCGATTTTCAAAAGCAGCTGACAATTCTTTTGAGTTCGAAATTTGAAATTTCAACTCTGCTTGCCTATTCTCTTACCGATAAATCCATTGTCTCGTCTCCTTGATGCAACATAGCAAATCCTACTATGCTCCGTGTTCTGTTTTCCTCTCGATAAATACGAGCGTCCCGCGATGATCTTTAATTGAGCAGTAAAATACTATTAGCAACCGGCGGTTGTACCGAATGTTCACGGAGCAAAGAAGAAGTACGGCTGCATCGCTAATAAATAGCGCGATGCAACTCCGTCTAGATCTAACTACCCAATAATTCCTTCGGATCCTGTTAATTTCAACCACCTTACGACCCCTTTTATATTTTTAATTTACACGTACCGGCATGACTCTTGCCGAACGAAAGAGCGCTATCGTAAGGTATGGGACGGGACTATTAAGTCGTACATATACCGGTTCACCGATCCTTATATACACACCCTCGCCACTGATTTGCTCTTATATAAAGAACTCCTCCCGATCTTCCTTGTATACCTAAGCTCAAAGTGCAATAACGTTCAATCGATCCTAATAAAGACTTTGATATGGCACGTTTAACCGTCAGGTGGTAGTTGCAGTATGTTATTAAATTGTTAAGTTGCATCCAACTTCTCTCCGTAGCGTTGGCCACTGGATACGTATACGTAATGCATTTGCATCATACGTCCATTCGATAATGAAATTTACCGGGCAACCGTGAATTTAACCCTTTGTAACGTCATGCGATGCGAGTTCCAGGTCACTCACCGATTTATCCACCTTCCTTAGATTTTTTAAAAATTCGCCTTTTTTTTTTTATTATTACAATTGTAAAATTAAAATATTTTCAAAAACGTAGACGCCAAGGAAAAAATAAAATTAAGGAAGAAAAAAGAACTGAAACTTGCTTTTTGAGTTATTCTACAATTTTAAGTATTTTAAATTGCCATCTATTATTTTCCATTTCGATTTGAAAGAATTGATTTATTATTTTTATACAAGAAATTTAAAAAGATAGATATAAACAATCAATTTAAAGAAAGTTTCGGTTTTAGAGAGTCTATGATAAAATTTTGTCAAGGAAAAATAAAAATAAGAATTAGATCAACAAATAAAATTAAATTACTAAACTTTGAATTTTCAAATATTCCATTATTCTATTTTATCCATTTTAATTACCTATCCTTTATTAATTACTAATTATTTCCGAATAACTTCATTAATTGTAAACGCAATTTAATTAATGGTAATTTACTACTTATTATTTCCTACCGGTTAAAATAATTTATTTATCTGTGTTCGATTATTTTATTTTTCGGCCACAAGCAAAAGAACCTCGGGGTTGTAAAGGGTTAATGAAAAATCTTGGCCCAGGAAAAATAAGAATAAGATTAATGAGGGACACTGCATCCGATCTCGGCAATCGTCAGGATCGATTCGACTACCGTTATATTTACTCGCACCTCTGTTTCTGGGATGATTAGTGAATTGGCGAATTGCTCGAAAGCATTTCTCTCGCTAACGTGAGATAATTCACGAGGCAAAAAGTGTTTTATTCGAAGGCTTTTTCCAAGAGATTAATTCCGGAAATTAATTTTACGAAACTGGTACCCCAAGGATTTATTACTTCACACCTGAGGTGCTTTTCTTTTTATCCTTCTGCTTCGTCCTCCGAAGGATCCACCCGCATGATTTTTAATCTATAGAAAAAGAAACGAGACAAGGGACTTTCCAGGTTATGATTTATGAAATAATCTTCTCCGAGTGGGATTTAATTGAGCCGAAGCCTCGGTAAAGTGTACTTATGAGAAAGGTGAAATTAAAAAGATTAATCGAAGAAAGAAAGTGGTCCCTTTTTTTGGTTCGCATCTTGATAAACTTCCGAGCCTTTGTAGTAATTTTGTGGCTTACGCAGGGTCACCAAACGGCCCCGTAAGGTCAAATTCTTTCTTTTAAGGGCTTCTAGGTTGAAAGTTTCACTCCCTGCAGCTGGCAGAATACGTCAGAGGGACGCACTCCCCCGATATGCGCACCTGCGAATTCTTAAACCTCGTTAAAGGGCTTCGACCTTCTTTCCAATCAAATTCTTACACCTTCTCGTCCTTTTTTTACCTTTCTTAGTGCGTTCCCCCCTTTTTTTTTCTTCTTCTCGCTTTCAAGGTAGTTGACTTTAACGAGAAGTTTCGAGTTTCCAAATCCTGTAATTGAAAACTTCTTTAGCAAATTGTGGTTTTTGGGAAGAATTTTTTGAGGGATCGCGAAATTTTGTGGAATGTTTAAATTAATTATGGAAAATTATTTTTTTCAAAATATATTTATTATTTTTGTTATACTTAAAATCAATTTTTTATTCAAAATTTTCGTTTACGATAAAGGTAGGGGTTCCAACTGCATTTGAAAAAAATGCGTTTTTACTAAAAAATCCAGTTTCTTTGTTTTGAAATATATTTAGAAACACAAAAAAGAATTTTTAGCAAACAACTGTAGGGAAATTGAAGCCGGAGTTTTTAAAAATCAGCTTTTCCAAGAATTCTTAGTGTTTCCAAATTTATTTTAAAAATCCCGAAAATTCCTTAAAGTCTGAAACCCAATTGAAGTTAATTTCAAAGTAAAAAAATTGCAAAGGCAAAAATATAATTCACTTCATTTTTTACAATAATTTTATGAATTCTACCGTTGATCCTCGAGTTTCTCTATATTCGCAAACGTTTCATGGCAAAAGAATTACTCAAGTATTACCTAACAATTACTTAAGTCCACAAAATCTATTTGAAAATTTTCTATTTACAAAAAATATTAACAACCACTTGCATCGAATCCCTCGGTGTTTTTTTTTTGCATATAAAGGAACCGACTCTATAACAAATGCAGCGAGCAGCGATCCGAGCCGAAATTAAAATATACACCCTGGCTGGTATAATTAAACAATGTTAATTAATGCAATAGCACGTTGATCCTAAGATCGCATGCAAATTAGAATTCATACTGATTTAAGAAGCCATCTTCTTTCACCAAAAGTCGAAATTTCGTGGAAGAAAAAACAGGAAGTCATGAAAAATGGAAGGAACATCTGATTCTCGGTAATGGCATCAGTTAATAAACGTGTTTACAAGAAGCAAGTTTTCCCTGTTAAGACATCGCTGTTCGTCGTCAAGTAAAGAATTCATTCCAGAATAAGTCTGATATTCCCACAACCTTGTTCACTCGTGCAGTCAAGCGCGTTTCATCGCTGGCCTCCAGTGATGTTCTTCTACCTTTCATGTGTTGTTTAGATATATTTATCTTCGTGTATACATACATACAAATTTTAACAGGGTACATTTTTTTCTTAAATATGTATGTGCACTACCACTCCACGCGTGCTTCGTACGAGCGAGTGTAACAATTCAACGGGTTTAAGAATTATACGCGTCGTATGGGTTAAAAGGTTATAGTACCTAAAGTTATGTTATAAGGAGCATTGTCCGTGGCTGTCGTAGCCGTACAGCGAGAGCCATTTCTCGTAAATATAAAAAAAAAAGGACAAAATAAATACCATCAGGAAGATTAAGAAATAAAGATCTCGAGCAATTCTAAAAACGAACCTGTTTCTCTTCAAAATGACCGATAGTTGAACGTGACGAGAATGACTCCGTCTATAATTTTGACGTCGGCTTTGAAATTTGAAATTCTCACATTTCTTCTGGTCCTCTTTTTAAACGGAACATCGCTTTCTTACGAGAACCATGTACATGAATGGTTTACAAAGGATTTTTTTTCTTGTCTTTCGGAATTACCCGTCTATGCAATAAGTACCATTTAGAATTCCGTCTATGAATACGATTATCCTCGTTCCCGTAAGATCTTTATCCTCTATCGTCATAAAATTTCATAAATCTTTCCTTTTTTTCTCATATTCAGAATTATAAGTTGACGTCGGAGTAGCTTCTTACCGATTTAATTATAATATGACCGATCTCGACTCGGTTTTGGTACCAATTTTGTTCTGGATAAAGGCCCGAGCGGGTTCTTCCCGGTTTTGTATCCAAATGTTATTTTGGAAATTATGTTTCTAGAATTCTTGAAATTACGTTTTTAAGGAATTCCTCGTTTTAGTGCAGTGCAGTGAAAAATATATAGTAATATATAGTAATTATATAGTAAATTATATAGTAAATAAATATATGGTAATTCTAACTATGTTTCTAGCAATTCTAACCATATTTATTGTTACTCCCACTGTTTTCATAATTGAGTCAACTAGAAATTGCATAATTAGTGCCTTCATTTTTTTCGATGTGAAAACATGGCCTTTGACTATCAACTTCAAAATAGAAGCCGCAACTTTTTATGCCCCGGTCAAATAATACACGCGGAAGTAACACTTAGGGGACACATTTTCAAGAAATTGGAAAATTTGTCCGTTGGTCTTGGAAATTGCAAATTTATGGAAAAAAGATTCCTCAGAACAAATTCTTGTAAAGGACAAATAGGAAAATTACCCACTGAATAATTCATCCCCATTATAACACTCTGCAGGTACCTCCGGTACAAATTAGTAAAGTTTTCCTGAAATACATACAATAAATCTTCCAATACTGAACTTTCTGCATAACTTATGCGTCTTTATTACCCGGCAGGTATGCGCAGGTCACCTTTGCAGTCCATAAAAAGGCACTAATTTTTCGAAAGATCAATTTTTCCTAAATATATATTTTACTCAGATATTTCTGAGACAAACGTAGTAGAAAGAAATAGGAAACCGGTTAATTAGTAAAAAAAACAGGCATGACCCATCCATAAAATCTCGCGAAAATTATAAAATTGTCCGAAGAGTGAGACGGGCAATGGCAATCTCACTCTCCGGTACGAAATTTGAGCCGGAGAGTAAAAACCTTACTCTTACTTTCGCTTTCGCGTTGTCCGATGGCTTTGGATGCATTTTATATCTCTCTTCCATAGAAGAAGGAGACCAATTGACTTTTTTTCGCTCGATCTCCTTTCCGTCACGGGCTGGCAATATATATAAGCTCCGTACGTGTCGCCATAAACTTTCCTCGACGCACTTCTCCGATAAATTCCTCTTGCTTTAATCGAGCGAATTCAGCATCGCTGTTCGACATGCCTAAATGGCTGCGGGTCCTTCTTCGTACATGGTAAAAGCAGCCAGAAGCCGACTGCGCGGATCGTTTAACGCCCAAGTCGGTGAAATGACCGGTTTTCAAATGTTTGTCTCCTTTTGTTAATTATCTACCAACTTAATGCATTTTAAATATTATTCTTCAAAAATCATTGATGCTGCCAATGCATTGCATTAATGAAAATCCAACTATTACCTAAAAATTCGACATTTGACCGGTTACTGTAGAATATTTATGCTATGTGTGTTTGTGTGTGTGAGTATGTAAATTATCGATACCTTTTCTTCTTAATTAAAAAAACACGGGATTGGCCTAAGGAGAGACTCGGTCTTTGAGAATTTCCCTGCGAAGGCCATAAATTTTCTTGAAACGCATTCCCAACGTCATATAAACTAGAGTATTATGACAAACATATGTATATATTATATATATACTACACCAGTGACATGTCCTTAAACTCCTATCGAGCTGTCCTCGAACTACTACAAGAACCATTTTCAATACCGATGACTGCATCTAATTGTTATTCCGCGTGGATGTGTTGGTAAACGCCCCACGTATGAATATCTAACCTCTCACGCAGATATTGACACTTATGGGTATTTAGAGATCAATTATCTGGTTTGAGGAAAGGCGTAGCTATTAATAATGGAGGCATTTATGAACCCGATGAAGGATAATGGTTGGTCGATCGAGTGATCCACACCCACATACTTGTGTGTTATGGCGAATAGGTGTATGCTTGTTACCATTAATCGAGTAATGAAAATGGAAGGAGGAAAAAATAGCGAAAGAGAGGAAAAAGAGACGCGAGAGAGAGAGAAAGAGAGGAAGAAGAAGGGGTTGGTGATGGTAATTTAGCGATGTTGTGTATGTCGTTAGCTGTGAGAAAACGGAAGTACTTGGCTTCATGGAAAATGCAAATCTACGAGTAACAGTATAACAGTCGACAGGCTACACGTACGTTCAGTCAAAGTAACACTCTCTCCCTCTCTCTCTCTCTTTTTCATATGTATATTTCGCCATGGAAGTAACAGCGATACGATGATGTTCTCTTGAGCGACATGGACCCTTCTCTCGTTCGTATATATGTATATACATACGCGAGCATATTCGTGTGTGAAGACCAGAACTCTTGTGGTCATTCGAACGTCTTATTATCTCGACAATGATCGCTCCAAGGTGTGACATTAATATGCGGCTGTGTCCAGTGAAAGGGAGCGAGCAAAGAAGTCAATATGTGCCTTTTTTTCTTCTTCATTCACCCCTCGAATTATTTGCCTTTTTTTACGGTCATCTGGCGCAAAAGCTACGTCAGAGAAAGAAGAAGAAGAAATGGACGATTTTTTTTTTATTATATATAAGTGTCTCCTTTTTTTTCTTAGACAACAATGAGAACCAGGTGTCCCATTGATTGTTTTTTCTTACGTAATTTTGCCAGTTCGTCGATATTTCCCATAATTCGGTTTTTTCTTTTTCGTCAATTTTTTCAAGTATCAAGAAACACATGGAAAGGAACGATTTGTAAAAGTAAAAATACGTCCGAAGAAAATTAGTGAAATTATACACAAAGGTTGCTATCAAATTTAAGTTAATTATCGGCTTTTTATCGATATCTGTGATTTTTTAAATTAATTTCATTACTTTGAAGTGCGCACGCACTTTATTTTTTTGGCGACAAACGTTATTTTTTATTTCTTTAATGACAACGTATTTTCGTGTCACGCATTTTTCTTTTTAACCGAACATTATTTAGCAAAAATTATTTGGTACCATTGATTATGAATCCGAGGTTGGATTTTCAAAATTCAAGTCCAAAATTTTGTTCATGGATCTCTTCAGGGATATTTTCTAGAAGTGATTTTTCAAAAAATAAAAATCATGAATTTATTTCGAGTTTTGACATTTCCACAAGACTGATTGCTAGGGTCCATTCGTTACTTGCATATTTATCACAAATAACTTTTTTTTTTAGTAAACCACACTATTTTTGAGTATGTATTTTCTATAGTATCGGTATTTCAATAATTTTAGTATATATCAGCACATAATCTTCCCATTTCTATAATTTATTAATGGACATTGTTGCAAAATTCGTTTTCAAAAATATTTTTCCTTTCGACGCAGAAACGAGTAACCCACTCGGCAATACGAAATTTGCATATTTTTTCCTCAGTGCACTCTTGTGTGGCAAAAGCTTATCCCCATCCTTTGTTTTTATCCCAACGGATATGTTCGGTATCAAATTAAATCAGATGATTGTTACGCTTTTGTGATATAATGAGCGAAGGAGGAATTCACATGAAGAATTGTTCTCTCGCCTGCAATATGAATGAAAAAAAAAAAGTATGTAATATATTGTAAACTAGGTTGCGAACAAACGTATCAAGAGTCTCTCGTCGACGTTGTCGTCGTAGTTTATCTATCTATGCTGATGCTCTAGCATCATCAGGGTGACGTAATGATTATCGAGACCATCCAATTCAGGCAATTACCGTGGTGGGAAAGCGCTGGGCGATGAGTTCCATGATATTATGCAGCGCAGCGTTAATCCAGCGTAATGGAGCTCGACTCACTTCACGCACTCGCTAAACTCGTTTACGTCAGTTCTCCGGAAACCATGTGTTTCAGAAAAAAAATGGGAAAGTTGGTAATGAAATCGTTTAATTTTAATGCTCGACTTTATACGCTGATAATTGTAGCTAAAAGTAGCGCGTGTGTTGTAACGAGTTAAATGCGTTTTGCAATTTTTTTTTGCCGAGGCTCGATACGGAGAGGTCCCACCCAAATGGGAAAGACCCAAAGTTTCGTTAATTAGAAGTAATTCCTAGTACCAGTAGTGGATCGTTTTAATAGAACGGGTAGTTGATCCTTTTAATTGAAATTCTGGTACATAACTCATTTTTTTAAGGTAATTGAGAAAATTGAAAAATCGAAAGTTCAATGCATTACTTCAGACCGAGCGAATGGGTCAGAAGATGGATACCTCGGTCACAAAATGGCTCTAAAAATTTCGAATTAATCGTTATTTTTGGGAATTGGAATTCCTTTGAATTTTTCCAAATTTTGAGAATGGGTCAGAATTGGATTTTGTTTTCAACTAATGGGTTTGCGAATTTTTGAATTCTTGCAATATTTATGGAACTTTTTGAGCAGAATTTTCTAGTTTTTATGTTACGAATCAAGTAAAAAAAAATTTTAAACATAATGGAATACTATTTTTTTGAGCGGAAAAGGATGTTGCGACAAAGTTGGCAAAGAGGTACATTATAAAGTTGTTAAGTCGCGCAACGAAAAATTATCAAGGAGCATAATACGGGGAAAGGGAACACAACCGAGATATTAATTCAAGGGCGGTTAATATTCTGATGAAGGAATGTTTTCATCGCGGGACTTGATGGTCTCATAAAGATAATCAAAAGAGAAAGAAAAAACGAAGAATGGAAGCAACTACAAGCTTTGATCTTCTTCCTTAAAGAAATCCAATCTTCCTCGTGTCTCTCCATTTTTCTTCGGAGTTCAATTTAACGTCAATTAAATGCCTCGAGTAAGCTGCTATCAATTTACCGTGTAACGACAAAACAAACGTTCAGTCTTCTTAACTTTATGTATGTTTATGATATTCCAGTTTATTGGAAAACGAATTTTTTTCCCTTTTACAAAATCTCGGAGAGATCCGTGATAGACTTAACTTTAGAATCCTTTTTCCTTTAAAATTTTCAATTTTGTATCCCAGTTTTCTGTGGAACGACTGTTTCTTTTTTTCCAAAAATTTTCACAAAATCATGAAATTTTTCTGGTAAATATTAAGTATTTTTGAGAATTCATTTTTTCCCCTACATTTTTTTAGAATTTCTCAAATATAGTTGTTTGAATATTACGGTATTTCGTTTTCGACATCAGAAAAAAATTAGTCGCGCAATTTTGAAATGAATTCCTCCAGGACTTCTAGCGTATTTTCTCACTCTTGAAGGATGTTGTTAAAAAAACATACTCGGAAACCTCCCAAGACTATATAAATAATTATTCATAGTTATTTAAAGTTATTTATAGTTATTCCAACTCTAATCCTACAATTAACGGTAATACAAATTTCCGCTGTAATTCTTTCTCATCTACTTTTCGATCAGAGCGCAGTTCTTAGAATTGACATTATTATACCGAAGATCCTTGAAATTCTTTTTTAATGAATTACCATTATTTTTTTTCTTCTTTTCAATCTGAATCTACTTGCAATCATTTATTAGATTCGATTCAGAGAGAAATAGTAGGTTAACATATATATACAGCATGCTTGCAATTTATATGCTAATATAACTTTATTCGATATGATCACAAATTCTATCTATGAGCCAGAGTGTGTGTGTATGTGTGTGCGTATAACCGGAGAAAGAGAAAACGCACAAGGAAGAGAGAGAGAGAGAGAGAGAGAGAGAGAGAGAGAGACGGAGGCAGAAAGGATATATGGAATGAAAAATAAAAATGACAAAGTTACCTCATGTATCTGTTTATGTCGATCGGCAATGCTCGCGATTACACGCACATAGGCACGAGTATTCGCACGAGGACTTGTATCCTGATGGCAAAGACACGTATCGCGTTAGAGCTAAAGTTAGATCCTAGACGCTGAGGTCTTAATTGGCATAGGAATCTTTAATGCTCATCGCGTGCCTAATTAATTAGTCGAGTGGAACAATAATTAATTATGGGAGAAAAATCAGGAGCATGATTCATGACTCTGGCTAGGATATTGCTTCCCTCTTCTTTTTCCCTTCTGCCAACACACTGTCTTCGCCTCTTCTTCCTTCCTCATAGTTCCTCCTCGGGACACGTACATTAATGTGTTTATCGAATTAACAAGGACTTTCCGAAGATTTATGGTATTCGCCGAGGGTATGCAAAATTTAACAGTACACCAAGTCACGGGACTCGAATCGTTCGAAAACTCAAATCCAATCTCGAATATGAGCTTTTTTTAACGAATAAAATTGTTTATTTTAAAAACCAGCGACCGGTAAATTCGGTAAATTAAATAATTTGTTAAATGTCATAATTTTAACTTAACAAATTCAATTTCAAATTTTTTGGAAATTAATTATAGATAATTTTGAAAAATGTAATTAGAATTTTTTAGAATTGCGTTTTTTATAATTACTTTAAATGTAAACATAATTCTCGACAGTCCATCCCTTAACTTTACTAGAAATATTTTTTTTTCTAACAGAATTTCAAGCAAAGTCGTATATATAATGTTATCCTAGACCGAAGGAGACAAGGCTAGAACATATACATACATATACACAAGAAGGTTCGTCTGAAATACTTAGAAATTCAGGTTTTAAGGACTGGTTCCAACTTTCCAAGATCAGTTCTGTGTAAGATATTTTGTGTTCGTCTTATGGCCATAGTGGAACGTTTTATGTCGCGACGAAATCTTTTTCTTATACCTTCTGGCAAGAAACAGACATCAAAGATGAATCACGGAACAGAGACACATAAACATTAAGTTCCTCCATCTTACCCGCAACTTTACCTACCACGTTCTTCATAAAGTAGTTTTGGTATAGAATGGGTTGAGTCGACTTATCTCCTTTCATAGGCTACCCATGCCGAGGGGAAAAAAAAATGAGATACCGTAATTCTCGATTCAAGTACCTACGTAGTTACATATGCTGCATAAATATGACTTTTTTCGACCTTAATATCCTCGTAAATTAGACTTTTTGTCCTACATTCCTTTCGGTAGAAAAACTAACGCCTGGAAAATAAATACACATTTTTCCGAATCCCTATTTACCCGGATGGTATCAGGGGAAGGTCTATCATATCGGTATGATGCTCATGGTGACATGGACCCAATGGGCACATAAAAGAGCAAACTTGGAATTATTCTTTTAAATAGTTTCAAAAATAAACACTATTTCTACCGCGCTAATTATACATAATCAAAAACCAAAAATATAGAATTGTAATTAAAATAGATTTTCGTAATTAATATCAAATTTTTTACAGACGCAGAATTGCTCTACTAACCACCTTCCGCTTGATGATTTCAAAAAAAGATTAAATTAAACCTCGAAAATAATATTTAATAATAATAATAATACTCAAAATATTATAAATACCAATAATAATATATGATAATCAAAAGGCGAAAATTATTAAAATTCTAAAAGGTGTCTTTTGCCACCTTTGGTAGAAATATTGTCAACGTTCGGTATCCCCATGTCACCATGGGCACCATGGGCACACCAAACGTTAAATTTTGAAATTATTTAAAAGCATAATTCGAATTTTGCTCTTTTCGGGCTCCATAGTGATTTTCTTCAAAGTTCGGAACGGAAATGTATTTATATTTGGCAGCAGATTTCCCAAATGTATTTTCGTTCCCATAGAAAGAAAGCATGTGTACCGGCACACATAGTACGGGCGATTAGACGTGAGTCTCAAAAATTGATTGTATCAAGAAATGTATTCCACAGAGTAGCCTACCATGACTGGGATATAATGGGGAGATTTGGGCAAAGGGAGGATTTGTAAGCGTGGGTTTTGCTTTTCGGAGGGGGTTGTTGGCGTCGAGTATCCCGCAGCGTAGGGGAAATCCGGGTATATCCCCCTTCTTAACACTTGGAAATGTAGTATACCCTCGAGGATTTTCCGCACGATGTTCTAATGCAGTTAAACAAGTGAAAAAATTAAAGCTTCCTTTATAATACGATTCTCCCAGATTTACATTCACTTTTTATCATTACGGCTTTTCGTTCGTTAAGGGTGTATTCATTTAAATATGATTTAAACGTTTCTTTTTATTGCCGGTTTCCATATTTTATGAATTTCCGTGCAATTCTAATTTATTTCATCCCTGGATTTTTATTATCCGCATATGAACGAAATTATTTCGTACTTGGAGCACCTTTGACGCTTGATAACGCATGATGTAATTTATATTTGTTAGATAAATTGGTAAATTGTTTGATAAATATGTATGAGTCACGCAGAGGAGACAAAAGTAGAACAATATTGAATTAAAATTTGCTATTTTCTATTTATTTTTTTTTTACTTTTTACGGAGGTAGTAAAGTAATAATATTAATTATATTTGTAATCAATTTTACATCTAAAAAAAAATCGAAAACTTTTCCGAAGAAGTATCCGAAAAATCCCTATACATTTAAGAATTTCCCTAAATAATACAAATTTATCCTACAAAAATTTCTTCCCAAACGTACAATTACTACTCCGATTATAAATAATGGAAACAAACTTATTTCAGGAAAAAAAGTATAACCCTACAAAAATTAATTAATAAAAAATTAACAATAACAAAAAAATTAGTGCATCCCTGCAGTCCGCAATTTTTTCTCTTCTTGGCTCTCCAAGTCAGGACTAAATCCCATACTTCCGTCCACCGTTATCTCTTTCCCGCGTTTTTTGGAATCCCGAAACATTCGGTGCGATCCAATGTGAAACGAACTTTTCCCAACCCACGCAGGACTTGCCACGCGAGGGTGAAACCTATACGCTTTCCACGCCGTTGTCTCTGCGATTCGATGAACCAGAGACTCGACTAAATTTCTTAACGGGTCCTAATAGCGGCGATCCTCTTGAAAACCATAAAAATCTCACATAAATCAAGCCGGGTATAACCAAAGAAATAAAAAAGAGAACGATTACACAAAGTAAAATAGAAGTGATAGGAGCATAAACAAAGCTGTAAAATAAATTTAGATAAACGAGGGGGTACGGAGCGAGTCGAGTCATCGGGGAAAGGAGCGAATGCGGCATTACCGCTGCAAGAGTACAACAACTATAAGGGGTAAAAGGAAGTTTGAAGTAAAGGCAAGCAAAAGCAAACGCAGAACCACATGGTCCAATAAGGATTAAGATCGTAGCTTGAGGGGGGTACCCCAATGTTGTTTGGTTCCCTTCAAAGATCGTGTCGCCATCTGAGCGGCACAAAGGAGAAGGTTAGGTTAGTCCGCCGTCAGCCGCCCAAGAGAGAAGCACGTTGTGTCTTGCATTCGATCTTTTATTTTACAATAAACGCAAACCGGTTATTTTATGCTAAATACTTTTGCCAACAAACGCGCCACTAATCAACTCCTTATCGCGCACCGGTCAACTAATTACGCTGCTTTTGCATAAAGACGAGTTTTACTCCACTTCGGGAGCATCTTCCTTTTGGAGCATGTGCGATCGGCTCGAGTTCGTGGCGAATCGTTGAAGTTCCGATCGGTGGACCCGCAGTTTTTTCGTGATTGTGGTGAAATCGGTGGAAAGTTGCAAAAAGAAGGGGAAAATAAAAACACAGAATTCGAAAAAACACTTGCCGCCATTCGGGGCAAGTGTCGAACCCTCACGGAAGTGGTGGATACTTTTTCTTGAGGATTTTCGGCCACGAGGATTCGACGAACGAACGAAAAAAAGGTCCCCAATGTCGAGTCGGAGATTGGACACCGTCTCGTACCCTCGATTTACCGTCATGGATAGCTCAGTGATTCGTCGTAACACAGGATAAAGGCAATTTGGAGCAGTTTAGGTGCCTAAGCGTCGTTAGATTAACCCGCGACGCCATAAAACGCATTTGTCTCTCCTGCTTTTTTTTTTCTTCGCGTACCTCCTTTTTTTTGTTCTCCTCTACGTGACGGAACATTTTTTTTTCCGCCCTTGGGATCCCGTTTGTGGGGAAATTTCGTTTGCAAGAACTAATACGTCATCATCCCCGACCCCCTTTTTTTTAGTTTTTCCTTTCCTTCTTTAATTTATTTTCGTTTATTTTATCTCGATATAGTTTATTTAGCGATTCGTTTGGAAAACCCGGCGAATTAGTATTCCGTGCAAAATCAGTGCAATAATCATACATTGAAGGTAGTGAAGGGATAAGTGGAAGATTCAAGTGGAGTTTGAAATATATGTATATGTATATTTTTCAGTGAACCCTGAGAGAATTGAGAGTTTGTGTGGTTAATGAAATTGTTGAAAAAGTGATCGATTGAATTTGGAATAATTTTGCGACCAATGAGGAAAGTGATTTTTTTGTGATGGTTTGGGTTACGCGTTTCGAGCGGAATGGAGTAAATGATAGGTTTTACATCGTGGATTGCACCGAAATATGAGGAGTTCCTGCCATCGGGAGATTTCGGCGTCACATACGTGCAAACATGAGCGGTTTAACGAATTTGTTTTTGCTGCTTTTACTAGTCGTGGGATCGAGGTGTGAATCTTTGATTTATTGTTTTGATATTTTTTTAAAAATTGCATATATATATATGTGCATCTTTAAAAAAAGTCTCTCTCTATATATATAGATATATGAGCCGTTCAGTGCACAAATAAATTAACTCCATAAAAAATGAAGTTGACAAAAATAATAAAATAGCATAAATTGCTTTTTAAAATCCTCTTTCAATGACAAATTGTAAAAATGGAAAAAAACGGAATTAATCGATTTGTGCATTGAACGGCTCATTTATCTTAGAATTTTTTATTCAAGGGGGCACCGGATGGAATATTCAAAATCCTGAATTTCAAAATTCGAAACAGGATCGGCGGGAGTGATGTTTTTTTCCTCTTTTCGAATTTTGTTTTTCATTCAATACATATTTTATACACACACACACACGCGCGCGCGCGCGCGCGCGCGTGTATATATATTTCTTTCGGGTCAATGGGGCATCAAAAGGGACTTTGAGAATCTCAAACCTTAAAATTCGTAATAGAATTACGGTGTTAATTTTTTATCTTCTTTTCGAATATCCTTTTTTTATTTAATAAATATTTTTTGAAATTATGTATTCAAATATAATTGAACATATAAGCGATACTTTGTAATTCAATTATAAAATATTATAATAAATTCTATCTTAATATAATGTCGTTGGAGGATCCATAGAGATTTAAAAAAAAAAAATCTGAAACCGCCAAAGTTGTAGCGGGAACTTGAGACATGAACTTGAAAGCGTCAGATTTCAGCAATTATCTATTCCTCTTTTTTTCTTCTTCGTGTTACCGTTATTTTAAGCTTCAGTCGGATTTCTCAATTTTTGAGGCACTTTTTTGTAACGTTTAGAGTGATTTATTACCGAATATATCGATCGTTCAGCCGAGAAACGGCTGTTTTAGGTATACGCTGGTAATATTTCGAATATTGAGCGTCGGCAACCCGTAGCCTTCGAGTTTCGGAGTGGAAACTCGTTCCTACCTTATTTATGAACGGTTTTGCTATAAAACTAGTCGGGTTTAAAAGGGATTGAATATTTAAGCGTGGACATGAAATTTTTACAACAAAAGCCGGAAGTCGGGTGTAACGAATCTTGAAAGTACCACGTTTTGTTTTCAAGCCCATGCAGATGTTCCAAGTCGTCATCGGCAAATAACGTTTTTATGAGACATCTTTAGCCGTAATTGTGGTTAAAGGTATTCATGGATGGACAACAATTAGACTCGGTTTTAAAAACCATGTCGCTCAAATTGAATTGCATCTATGAAGGCGAACTTCCGGTGGATTATTTAGAAATATCGATTCCGAATTGGAAATATTTCATAATTAGCAAAATCTTTCGGTAAAATTCATTCTTTTCGAAATTTATAAATATGTAATTTATTTATCTTCCCAAGAAATGTTAGAACTTTAAAAATTCTGAAACTGTACATTTTTTAAATCAGTTGTATGATGAAGTTTGAAATATTCCAATAATAATTGAATGGGTCACCTCAAAAACGTTGTAAGGCACAAATTGAAAATTGTTCAAGAACCCCCGAAAATGAGAAAAATAACCTGATGGATTTTTAAAAAAAATCCATCCATTTTTAAAAAATTGTTTAAAAAAATCCATCAAGTTATTTGTTCATTTTTGAGGTGACCCATTCGATTATAAATTAGATGTGTAATCTCAGTTTTACCAAACCGCAAATTGGAATTTACATTCTCTAATTTCCAATTTTGTGATTAAAAAAATATTTGAAATGAAAATTTCGATGCATTAAAGTTTCACAAAATAGGGAAAAACAAAGATTCCTTTAATGTTTCGTTTTATATATTTTTTTTAGATTTAATTCATTTACTCGACTCGCGTAGTCGAAAAAATCTATTTCCAAATTTTCAAAAATTCTTAGTGATACTAGAAAAAATTGTATCAGATTTTTTTTCAGCCATTACCATTAATAAAAACAATAACTCTAACATTAATAAAAACAATATTTTCCTAATTTTTGAAACATCGTATCATTCGATAACGGTGTCAAAACCTCCAAGAATAGTGTTAACGTGTTGAAATTTCGGTTTCAACCCTGCATGAAATTATTTCATTATCGCTTTACGCTTAGTTGCTTCTCTTCAGT
The DNA here is from genome assembly GCA_949825005.1 of Gasteruption jaculator. Lineage (NCBI taxonomy): Eukaryota > Metazoa > Arthropoda > Insecta > Hymenoptera > Gasteruptiidae > Gasteruption > Gasteruption jaculator. The sequence continues at coordinate 9,293,570 of OX463770.1, forward strand.
ATTTTTTGTAACAGCTATTGCACTCACGGTTGCCCAGACGAGTCTTTGGAACGATAACTTTGGTGTTAAATAATGACACGAAATGTAATTAAATTAGAATTCGGGGTTTAATTAACACAATATTTACATTTTCACGAATAGAGAATTCTATCAATTAGTGGAGGCATAAAAGTATTAGATAATTCTTGCCTACCGTGTTATCCGTAAAAGTATCCAAGGTATTCATTAAAATAACACGAAATATTTAAAAGCGAATGACGTAACAGGATTTTGAATAGTTGGCTTCATTTATTAGAATCTTCGTTTGTGGGAAAGTTTCGAGTTGTTGTATAAGTCCCAATCCCGCGCGTTTTTAATGTTTTGAGGAAAGTTGTATCTCGAACGAGTAACAAAAGCTCGGCAAATCGAAAGGTTTCTTGTACGCAACGGCTGTAAGGTTTACGCGTATAATAGAAACGTGTTAATAAATTAAACGAAGCTAATTTTACAAAGTAATTTTCTTTCGTCGCTAGGAAATTCGTACCTATTCACACCTACTTTCAGGATACGCGTCATTGCTATGCCAATAAATTAGATACTTTGGCATATGATGATCTTTAACTTTGATAATAATTTGATCTTATTTTGTACCCTTCGAATGCATAATCGACGGTGTCTTTTTCTTTTTATTTTTAGAAGACAAAAAACGAATTTAAATGTAGAACAACGCGTTCTTAGATTTTTTCTAAAATATATCAGAGAAAGATATTTAAATGAAAGCACGTCTGATCGGGATTCTTTCGTTTGGCGCCGGTATAAATCTTTACGTACGACACGAACGCGGTGCCAGCGGCGCTTGCCCGATAGTTTTCGCATGGCACCAACCTGGTGTCACCGGACGGCATAGTGTTAAGATTAAATAGGGTATCATTATTAGGCATAATTAATTCAATTCTTTATTAAGATGACCCAATTCCAGACATATTTTAATTGTTACATACTAAAATAAAAATCTAAAACTAAAATTCATAATATTTCAAGTTAATTAAGATCCATATTAATTACGGTTATTTTTTTAGTTATTGTTTTAGTTATTCTTTAGGTGAAACCAAATAATATGATTGAAATTAACATGAATTATTTTGTATTGATACAAATATTTCCTGAATTTGAAAATACCCAATTATGTAATCCCTTTTCTCGAGCACCACTGCTTTAAAATATGCAAACATTCTACGGAGAATTTATAAATAGTAAATCCTATTATGTTTTCTGTTAGGTCGGTGGGTCGGTCGGTTCTTGGTAGAACGTATAAACGAGCGAAAGGTTATTCGGCTTGAAAGATTAGAGACTTTCTAGTTAATCCATTGTTTATTTTGGTATGTAAAAGATAACAGGAGAAAATGACACGTAATGAGCATTCTTATGAAAGACAGGGAAATAAACATCGACTTTATGTGACATCCATGTAACAATGCCATTTTGATTCTGCATCTCTTCCACTTTCAATACGCTATTTAACACTTTTAGCGGTATCAAGTTTTAGTAATCATCGGATCCGAAGCATGTGAGAAAATGAATCACGTTTGCGTTCCCATTGTTAACTCACACATCTGTTTATCCGCCTTTGTCTGGATTTTCCCGCATTAGCACGAGTGCATTGTGTTTACCTAATTAAAAATGCAATAATCCGGGAAAAGGGTGACGGGAATTTTTCTTTCGGGAAAGGAGAATAAATTTCCCTTTTTTTTTACTAACCAATACCGGAAACAATAGAAATTGCTAAAAAAAAATAAGAGACGCGTTCCCGTAACTTGAATAAATGAAATTTTATTAAATTATTTTTATACGTAATTTTATGTTTTTTTATCTATTTCTTTTCCGTAACAAATGTTACAAATCGTTTTTCTCCGTGTAATAAATTCATATCTGAGCTGTTGGAAAGTTCTGTGTTCAAAAAACGGTGGGACTCTTCATTTTTCCTTCCACCCAAATTTGGTTACGAAGTCAAGTCATACATGTAACCGTAAAATATTCTCTTGTGTCACTTCGGTTTCTTTTAGGAAGCGAGTCATTTATTAAAACTTTTTCTTCATTACAGATGCGTTTGCAAAAGTGGATACACTGGCCAGCATTGCGAGAGTGAATACATCCCGTGCGATCCTTCGCCGTGTTTGAACGGAGGCTCTTGCCGGCAAATCGACGAGTTGGATTTCGAGTGCATTTGTCCTGAGGGTGAGTTTTTCAACAATTTCTTATTTTTTTCATCCACTCTCGGTACACTCAAAATATCGAATTTTTCCTGTAATCGGCTGTTCAGAACTTAAGGATTCATGGGGAAAAAATTGTGCCTTGCGTAATTATTGCGTTACATAGTCGGTACCGTTGTGGAAAATTGATAATAAAGGAACTAATTAATACACTCTCAGCCGTTGACGTAAATCTACGTTATTTAGTATTTTCTGTTTTAAAAAAACATTTTTCTTTGTTCATTTTCGAAGCATATTTTGTTACAAGACCGAAGTTTTGTTTTTACTTTTATCGGCTTTCAATCAGAAAAAATTGCAGACAATTGAATTATTATAAAATAAAAATTGTTTAATTTTTTCCATTCGATTCTCGCACTTTGGTGCCAGGAAAAATCCTGCAACTGAAATTGTTACTACGTAACACGATAATTCACGCAATCCACATTTGTCTCCTGCGTTGCTCTAAGGCAAACTCCACAATTTACCGCGAATCCTCTTTCGCACACGGTCACGTACAACTCCACGAGAGAGGGTTCCATTTTTTGCGGCCTATTTAATTTCTTTCTTCGCAATATAACCCAATTTCGGGTACCGAAAGCGGACAATCCTCCTGGGCCGTACATTCTTCTCTCCACAAAGACATCGATTAACGTAATTACCGTGGTGGCCCCGCTTGGCACAATACCGCATGAAAATGCGCTCGTGAAAGTGATCATTTCGCCCTTTGTGATGCCAGCAATTATTTCAAATCTCGAATAATTCCGACCTCCTACTCTTGCTTTCCTTGAACCCCGTCTCACCTTACACGGGGCAAACAACGAAGAGACAGGACACCGCGACACATTTCAAACGGGCCTCGAAAATCCAGCGTTTAACACATTCGTTCGTGCTTCGCTTTCTCATCGCGTTTTCACGAGTTGTGCGTATGATTACGGTAATTAATCAACGGGAGGCGGCCTAATAATATTCGGGAGTTCCACTCTGTTTATTCTCGTAAACTGGTTACGCAACCTTGTCCCCTTGCGGACTTCGAAACGAGGAGGAAATAAGCCGCCGAGGAAACAAAAGCTCAAACGGGGTAATGATGGCTTCAAGCAACAGGTACTCCTTTACGGACGCGCTGGTGGTAGTGGCAAGCTTTGCGTTCCTACAGAATGTGTATATATATGCCGAAGAAGCCAAGATTTGTACGTATGGGATTTATACAGACACACGTGTGTACATTTTGTGTATGTATGGGTGGATACAACGTCAAAAGCTAATGCGAAGACTTAGGGTCAGCCTAGCGTGGCCTCCTTCAAGGAGGAATCACAATGCGTGGTCCTTCTCTTTCCCAGGCGGACCACAATCCGTGGCGACCCTACTACCTCCTGCGTCTCCTCCTGCACCCCGAATCGTAAACCGTGCGTGTCTCTTCCTCGTTAAGATCCCGCATATGCGTTCAGGGAAATCCGTCGTCGTCGTCGACTTAGGAAGGAAAAAAAAATCCAATTCGGTTCGAAATGTTTTGAAGTTTTCATTTGAAATTCCATTTTCCGAAGTCTGCCATAGGGAATATTTGCGCTATGGCAAAATACGGGCAACATTTGTTTTTTTTTTAATTGTCGTACACAAATGGGAAAAATAAAATTTATTAATTTAAGTTTGATAGTTATTTTACACAGAAGTTCTATTAATACAATTTTTTTTTAAATTTTAGATAATTGTAATCAGTATGGTTCTTTGCTATGGTGGTTGAGGGTAGATATAAGATCGCAAAGGGCTTCAATTTTCAATATGGAGAATCTAGAATCGAGATAATTTTTATATTTTTAAAAATAGATTTTTGAAAGTGCGGTTAAGTGACTTAACAACAAACATTTTTCTTACATTTTTAACAACAGTAAAGGGAATACTGAAATATAATAATAGGGTGTCCCATAAGTTTTTTCCGCGCCACGCTATGTAGGACCTCGAGCGGGAAAGGAAGAAACTTATGGGACACCCTAATATTTGCGGTGTCTGAGTTGCAATTTACTTACTGCAAAATAGAGAAACGAAAAGGGTATAACAATTATTCAAGAGAAATGTCGAAAAAATATTTATTTTCCATTAAAAACCCATTCATCCACCGATGAATCTCAATTACTTATTATTAATAAGGGTTAGTTCGCATTTCCCATTCAGCTAGGGACGAAAATTGCAGGAGGAAAAACTTTAACCGCGTATTAGTATGCACTGATCTTTTTGTGGAATATCGCGGCTATAATTTTCTGTACGCAGAAGAACACATCCGCGGCAGATATACGTTAGGAAGACTCATTTTCTGCGCGAGACAAGAGCGAAGAAGTAGCAGCAACTTAGGAAGAGATATGTGCCTCGTAACTATTCTCCGAGTTCCCCTGCCATGTAGTACCGAGGAGCGTTTGTACTTGGCAAAGTGTTGGAACCGATTTGGTCGCGTAGGTAGCCTTAATGGTTCAATTTGCAGCATATCTTGCCCTCGTAATTCTCTCCGCGCTTTTTCCCCTCGCTCATTCTCCGTGCTTTTAAGAAAAACGAGCCACGACTTATGTCTTTATCTTTATTTTCTACTCGCCTTTTCTTTTTCCTTTTCTCCACGAGTACGCGAGTACCTGGTTTTTGTAGTCAGTCCCCGTGCTTATGCAGCGATTTCCTTTTCGACAATCTTATTAATCTCCCGACTGATCGCCAGTCCTATTTGAAAAGAGCAGAAAATCAAACGTATCGCCGTGCATTAATTAAACATCACTTTTCTCTACGTGCCTCTAAAGTCCGACTCACCTGTTCCACGCTAAAAGATTTTCCCTGTTTATTCTTTTTCTGAAGATCGAATCACGCCTCTTCCATTACATTCCACTAATTAGAAACTGCTCTATCGAGAGGAGCCGGTTAAGCGATTACCGGAGTAAGTCTATAGATTAATCGTGCAAGTTAAGATGCTTCTCCTGCTTCTCTTTATCATTCTCTTTCTCCTTCGCTCCCTTTTACTTCGCATTTCTCGTACGTTCTCCTCCCTCTCTCTATTTTTCACGACAAATGTTGTTTCATTTAAAGTTGTTCGCTGCCGTAAATCAATTTAATTCACTTTGCGGTTGACATATCTCATATTAATCCGGCAATTGATATAGCTTCGTTTAAAGAAACTTTAATTGCGCGAGTACGGGAAAATTAAAATATTATTCAAAGATAGGTTTTGAAAGTTTTGCTTTCTGCTATTTAATCATATTTTTTTTCTATATTATTAAAAGCAGTTGATAAAATATTGAATCGCAATTTTGGCAAAATTCGAAATTTTTATTTCAAATATGGCGAATCTAGAATCCAGATAATTTTTAAATTTGAAAATATATTTTTCGAAGTTCGGTTAATTTATTCGACACCAATTTTAGCAAAATCTGGAATTTTAATTTTAAATATAGAGAATTTAAGATTGATTTTATTTTCAAGTTTAATAATAATTATAAACAAGTTTAAAATGGTTTTTGAAAATTTGGATAATTTATTTAACAACAATCATTTTAACTACGTTTTTCAAATCAGTAAATAAAATATATTTTTGAAAAAATCCCACATTAATACACTTCATCCATATTTCAGCGTACGTGAGGTGCAATTTACAGCAAAATAGAGGAATAAAAAAAATTAGTGATAAATTGACCCTAAACTATTTTCGTAGTTTATTAGATTTTTTTACCTTCATTCGCATGGAACCTTAATTTCGCTTTAAAGTGTGAAATTAAGATTCTGATTAGATCGGGATTAGAAAAAAAAACGATTTATTTATTTATTTTTTTTTTTGGGGGTTTATTACACGTCTATGGGAATTTGGTACATCTACGTCACAGAAAGACCTCGCGGAAAAGGAATTGATAATACAAATGCCAGGTACTTTGATCTTTATGCGCAAGGAAAAGAATCTCAATTTTTGAGATTTCGCGATTCTTCTCGACCTTCAAAGGATTACAATGCAATCGTATTCTCCTAATGCACACGTATATAGGTATGCGTTCATCCACTCCAGGGTCTTTGGATCGTACGAAATTACGGTATATCGAGGAAGACTGTAGCTAGACACTTATATCCTCTCCGTAGATTTATACCTCTGCCGGAGCGTAAAACGCGTAGTCCGAAGTTTGGTTGCAGAAAAGAAATGGAGAAAAACGCGAAGCTTTAATATCCAACCAGGAATGGACTCGAACTTTAGTAGATACGATTGTATCTCGAGTAAGCGATAAATTAGCATTTTTCCTCATCCGATTACGTATTCGTATTAAAGGTATTAAACTCCTCGTGGAATAAACTCGGCGGTTTCAAGAGACACGTTAGTTTATTATACAATCAATATTTCGTGGGTATTATTCGCACACGTGAACTTGTACCGCCTACGTATCCATAAATTTCCTTTTATACGTATCGAATCCTGTATATGTATATATATATATAGGTACTATACGTTATCGAGAAAAATCGAAATTCTTTTCCTTCTATCCTTTTACCCGGCATTTCTCGATACACGAATTTATATTTCCTTTCTTTATTGTGAGCGTTATTCGAATTTACTCTCATAGTATCCTATTGCGAAATTCACACGGTATTCAGTCCAATAGAAGAAACAGCGGCAGAAGTAGTAGTAGTAGTAGTAGAAGAAGAAGCAGCAAGTTTTCAGATAATCGAGGTAATTAATATCGCGCGGTAAAGTGCAAAAGCGCGTACTGAGGAAGCGCAGAAGACGACATTCAACAAGTGTCTAACAATGTCCAAGTCCACCTCTTTTACGAAGCCCCTTCTTGCCATTTCTTCTTCTTCTTCTTCCTACTCCTCTTATTCTTCTTCTTCTTTATAAACATTACGACATTTCTAAGGATTATTCTTGAGATTATTTTCAACCTTGTCAAGCCTTTTATATGTTGTGTCGTGACACACATATCCTGTGTTTCCTCTTAATGCAGACACGTGGGTGCTCTTTATTGTAATTCTGCAGAGAACTATTTTATGGCGTTTCTGCACTTTCCTCGAACATAGTTGCCATCTTGTCTCCTTTTTACGTTTTTATGGGGGACTTTGTTGGAAATGGATTTTTCTCCCTCATGAATTATTTACGAATCGGAAATTTGAGCTTGAATGCAATTAGGCAAATTTGGAATTACGTTTTCTATCGGAATTAAATATAAAAAGGAGAATATTATAGAAATACAGCAATTTTAGATACTTTTGGAAGAAATTGAAGCTTCCACCGAATTAAGATTCCAAGAAATTGAAATTAAATATTTCGAAATATCCGTACCTTGCACCCGAATTACAAAAAAAAGTATGTAATTAGAATTCCAATAAAGTGGAAATTATTTTTGTGATAAACTTATTTAGAAACCCATTTTCCCTTTTATTTTCAAATTTGCAGCTTGAAACGTTGAACTCAAATGCATTCAAGACATTTTAGGGTTATAATTATTATTATTTTTTTCTTCGTATTCCCGAAATTACATTATTTTAGATTTTTGGATTCTTAATCATGGCACTTAATTTATTTTCAATAACAAAACAGTGTCGCAATTGAAATTCCGAAAAGTCTGGAACATTATAATTTCGGGAACGCGAGGAAAAAAAATCATAATTGCCAAATTATCGCGTAACAACGGAAAATATATATTGTTGCGTCAACAGCGATAGACCTACACGTAGAAGTTACCGCTAACCGTTACAGTAACGTGGAACGATGGGCAATTTTTCAAAAGTGTCAGCAAAAGTATCCATACATAAAGGCTTCAGTTCTCTTCCTGACTGTTTAAGGAAGAGAAATACTGGAAGTGGAAGAAAAAGGGTTTTCTCAGAGACACGAGACACAGAGTGAGTCAGTTTACTTGTATATCGTGGGACAGTGACTGATATCCTAGTTGTTGTTAGCCACGACTACCGTATAATACTTTGAGAGAGTATCGGTATCCACCGGTGGCATTTGCCTCTGAGAATAGCTAGCGTGGGTGGGATAAATGAGCCCAGAACCAGATCTAGGCAAGTTTCAATGCACGTATATATATAAACGAAACTATTGTAATCCTTCTGACTCTGCCCCTCGGTTCGCAAAGAACTCTCCCTTATTGTCCCTTGGACGCAAAATCCAGGATCCTTTTTTGCCCCGGGTGAATAATAAGAGCAATTACTTAAAACGTCCCGAAGCAGTCGCGGGTTCATTAATCCGCCGGAAAGCTTCATAGAAACAATAATCATATCCCGCGTGTCGGTCGTAAAGTCTTGGAATTTTACGGCTTTCACTCGGTCAGCTCTCAAAGTATATGGTATTTTGTGTAAAAAGGAAAAAAGTGATTTAGGACCGAGCATGAGTTTACGAGCTTCGCTCTTTTAGATATCTGGAGAGCACCGAGCCTCTCAGGTTTCCCTTTTATGGAAAGACGATGCTTTTCCTGGAATGTTGTTTTTTATGGTTTTTCTTCCTTAAAGGATGAGCTTGGCCGTGGTTTGAGGATTTTGGGTTACATCGAGTTTCCAAAAATTCCCAAAAAGAAAAACCCTGGCAAAACCCTAGGGACAAATCTGAAGGGAATTGTCCGGGACGAGTTGTCATCGTATCGGTGATTATTCTTAGCAATCTAGATTTTAATGGAACGAGATGAGAATGAAGGATTTTAATCTCCATAGAAAGAGGACCACACCCCGTAGAAGGAGAGTCAGTCGACATTTCGTCGTCGTCGTCGTTGTCGTCGTCGATTTCTTCTTCTTCGTCTCGTGGATGAAGAATACTGTGGCAAGTCATTGACTCGCTCGTAAAACCACACAGCCAGTGTGGTGTGTGGAGTGTGGTTTATTCTTGTTATTCTTTCGATAGGATCTCTACGAGTCCAGAACTCTCCTCTCTTTCTATCCATACTCATGTGCACGTCTCCTCTTCTTGTATAGGTACTCTTCATATTTTACCATTACCATATCAGGTTCTCCTCCTCTCGATAAAACTCCAGCTTATTCCACTGACGACCTTCCCTTTTCTTTTCTTTCTTTCATATTAAATAATATATACGTCGAAAGAGGCATAATCGTCAGATTTTTCGCGATCTCGACTTCGCCTTTCAGCGTCTGCCGTTCCGATTAATTTCAAATTCATATTCCTAATTAATGAAATAAAGGACGTTATTACGACGTAATCGTGTTGCCCTACGACGCTCGTCCCTTGAGTTGCCTCGCCCTCCTCCGAAAATTCGAGCCTTTTTTTCCATGACAATCGTGTTGTTGCACGAAAAACTTGTTTTACAGGAAGCAGTTCCAGGGGTTTAATTATTCTTCACGTTTCTGTCGATGCTCTCGTTTTGTAACGAAAGAAGACATCAAACGGGTCTGCTTTCTTCGGACATTGTGTAACACATTTTTTTCAGGGCACTGACAATTTCGTGGCTTGCATAAAAAATTGCGATATTTTGATATCAGTGTCGTCTCGCTTTTTTTTCTTGCCAATTGCTCTTTTTACGCGTAATTTATTTCGTTAGAAGGAAAATTCTCCCAGAATCAGTTCTTATTTTATAGGTTTTCGTATTTAAAAAATGTAATTTCAGTTCTAGGAAAATTTTCTGGTAAAATCAAAGTTTCAGAGACTGTTTTAGGTAAAAGTTTCTCTTTTAAGGAAATTGTCCGGTAACAGTTGCAATTTTCGGTACTCTTTCTTGCAAAAATTGCAAGATTAACGCAGCTTCCAAATTAAACTTCGATTCTTAAATAATTTTCTTGGTAAAAATGGTAATTTGTGGAAAATTTCAGTAAAAATAACAATATTCGGAAACTATTCCAGAAAAAAAATTTCAATTTCCAGGAAATTTTTCTGTATCTCCCTCATATTAATTTTTCATAATATTTCATTCCTTTAATTACTTATTATTAATATTCATTTTCCAATTTGGAAAGGCCAAATTGATCAATTTTGCCAGGTAATTCCCGTTACGCGTACACGTGATTAATTAAAATTAATCCGGGAAAATATATTTCTAGGCTGAGAGGATAGTAGACCCGGTGAATGTGAATTTAATAGACTCCAACTATTGTCACACGCTATTGTAATAATGGGTAAGTGTAGTAAGCTTTTTCCTACACTTGAATTCTCAGCAGCCTGGGCAGAATGAACGTTGCCACCATTGCGTGTATAATAAAAGGTATATGTGTATTCCCCATTGCACATGTGGGCGTTCGTTGGTTGGTTCGTTCGTTCGTTCTCTCGTTGCATATGTGGAACCGTATAAAGCCTGGTAACAGAAACGTATGTCGGTGGTCGGGTGTTCAGTATCACAGGGGTATAGAAACCAACGTTGTTTGCCGAGGTCATTCTTGTGGAAGTCAGTTGACCCTTGACACAGGCGCCTCCGTGTTCCCATAAACGTGGCCATGGGGTTACTTTATGCCCCACCTATACATGTATTATGTTCACCCTTCTCCTGAATCTTACCAAAACTTCCTCCTCGAAAATTCCCCGAGAGCCTCGGTTTCAGGTTTATCGTGAGCAGTCGCTTTATTGTTTTGGAACTGGTTTTCTTTTTATCTCCAGCGTGTGTCTGGACCCAGGAATGCTCGATAACGTAATTGACGCAGCATTAATCCAACTGCTCGAGTCGAGCTTTGTCTCATACGGCCGTTTTATCGAACGTTGCATCAATATCGTGTCATCACCGACCCGGTATCGCTTGAGTTTCGATTGCGCGTCATCTTGGAGCCGGGGGGCTTCGATTGTGCATCAAACTCTCGAATCGAGTGCAATTGCAACTCGGATTCGAGACAGTCACTATAAATATTGGCCCGTGAAACAACAAAACAGAAATTACAAAACTCGACAATTGTCATTGTTTCGTTTTTATCTCCTCCAAATTAATGGAGCCCCGATTTCTGACCTTAGACCCCTTCTAATACCTTCGTTATCGAAATTTCTTTCACAATTAGCCTAACCAAAGGATATTGGTTCGATCGTGGTTCACAATTAAAATCGAAAAAAATGAGAAGAACGCCAACTTGTGAGATTCGTTGGTATAAATTAGCGCATTAGAATCTAACTCGGATGTTTCATAAAGATCTTTCGCTCCATGTTTAACATGAAAGTCCAATTACTGCGGGAGAAAAATTCCCGCCGAGCCGCGTCTAATTGAATTTGCATCGTCAGGGGAAAGCACGGCTACTTATATGAAATTTATCGAAGAATGTAAACGAGTTTCATTTAATTAAGGCTGAAATTGATTAGCGCTTTTTTCCCCACGCTGTATCGTGAAAATCTGAGGAATCCGGTCCATTTGGATCGGATCGGATCGGATCGGATCGGATTGGATTGATACACGGCAGAGGAAGAAACCTCTCGAGGGGGGAGTCTTTTTTTCCAAAGTGGTAATATCAGGGAAGGAAATAGCAAGAAGAAGAAGAAGAAGAAGAAGAAGATGGTGGTGGAGGACGACGCTCGCACCTGCGGTCATAAACTCGTCGAAGTGCCGTAGCGTAATGGCAAAGAGCTGCCTTGCCTTTCGCGCGTTGCCCTTGATTACGACGATAAAACCCTGGCTTGCCCCCCTTTTCTATACACTTCTTCGTCTTCTTCTTCTTCTTCTTCTGCTTTTTCTTCTATTGCTGCCGCTATTGCTGCTGCTGCTGCCACTATTTATTCCTTCCCCGGCCGCAACATGCATAGTCCCAACGTCTCCTGCTTGTGCATAGCACGCAAGATAGTGGCTGGACTCATGCTAGGACACAATTGACGATAGCTCACGTTCTATCGCGCAAAAGGCGTCCCAAGAACGTAACACTGGATGGGATGCATTCGATGACTCGCAGGAGCAACTTCGACCCTTTTTAATCACGCAGGAAAAAGAAGAAAGAGAAGAGACAACCCGTCGATGAAATTAATTTACTCGAGAGGAAACTTACGGCCACTTCCACGGCTAATTCCTCCAAAGACTGGGGAAAAGCGACGAGGAAGAGTTGAAATTGAAAGGTTTAATGGCATCTCGCCGGAGCTCTTCAATTTGTATGATTACTGCGTTATTTCGCTTTCGACCGAAGCTGCAATTATATAGTATCCGTTTCTACTTAGACAGTATTTTAACCCCCACAACTATATTAATCGTTAAAGCGGAGGAAAGAGGATGCAGGACTCGTAAAATTCTGCGAAAGGAAAGCCAAGGAGCTGTTCGACTTCCGCGAGCCATATTCGTTCGTTTGGAAAGTGCCAGCAGGGTAAGGGCAGGAAAAAGAAGCCAAGAAGAGAGGAAAAAAAGCTTGGCCATTAACTTGTGCAGAATTACGCGCAGAAGAGACGTTACGCTCCCGTCGAGAGGATGTTTCCTCCCGTCGTTGCACACTATCGGTCCCGTAATCGCGGAATGCAATTCCTCAGCGAAGAGGTGCCTATTCTCCGTGTTCTTGTTGCCGTTGTCATCGTTAGTCTCTCTAACTGACATGCACGGTACAATTGTGCAGACGTGCAACATTGATAAAGTCAATTTACCCTCGAGAAAAATTGAAAATTTCCAGGATGCATTTCCAGCTCCGAGTAGTCGCGGGGTATTTTTCCACTCGGGGACTCGTTTTTAGCAACGAAATTTTCATACACTTCGTTCTTTCCTTCAGGATGCATTCGGGTGCATAAATTAAGATTTTTCAAATTTCGACATTTCATAATGATTGATGAAGTAAGTCAAGTAGAATTTTTGTTGAATTCGTTTTTTTTTCTGGTTGGGTCGGTTAATGTGCCATTAATTTAATTAATTCTGGTGGTTTAATTTCTTTTGTGATTAATTTTTCCCGTTTCACCCAAAAATTAGTATGCATTTATTTTTCTATTACGAATCTGACGTTTGGGCTGTACAAATTCGAAACGTGGAATTTTTTAAAATAAATTTTCGCGGAAGTATTTTCTCTAAAATATTTTTTTCTGCAAAAAGAAGACGTAACACATATGTTGTGTTACCACACAAAGGGTAAAATTTTACTGAAATGTGTAGAAAATTATGCAACAACCTAATAATTCAGTTCTCGCTATCGCGAATCTGCAATCGTTGGCATACGACTTTGGGATACGACTGTATCTCGTTCTCGCGTAATTTCGTTATTTAAAGATGCCGGGAGATAGGAAAGTAGTCGTTAGCAAAGTTGGACGAAGAAATCCTTTGAGGAATAACGAAGGAAAGGAAAGGTATGGAAAGGAGAGGAAGTAACCCTCTGGCATAAGTCGAAAAGATAGGGAAGAACATGAACATGCACAGGCTATATTGTAGAAGAAGAAGAAGAAGAAGAAGAAGAAGTAGAAGAAGAAGCACATCTCTCTCGTACGATCCGGTATTTCGATATCGTATATATGTATGTATACCTTGCTCGAAAAGCGTGACCGTGCAACGTCTTCGTTGTCGTCCTATCCTATCGTATCCTATCCTACCCATTCTACGAGTAGCTTAGCGACATCATGGATACATACGTTCGTAATGTACCTTAGGGCAGACATCTTCGAAGAAGGATTTCCAACGAAATTCCTTCCATCGCATTAACACGATTCCGTGGAAATAGCTCAGGATCAACGGAGGCTACACTTTACGGACCCACTCAACTGCAGCGACTCTAGGCCACTGCAGGTCTTGGCGCAGCTTAATTATTCGGTAGCGGGAGGACTTTTTCTTAACCCATTCTTATAGCCTGGGAAATTGTTTTATAGCCTCGCCAAGAAAAAAAAATTCGCTCTCGGAGAACGTGTTCGAAAAAAATTACCCTCTCGAGTGGGTTGAGTTACCCCCAAATACCAATTTTTGTTGTTGTTTCGACCGCATTTTATTGGTTTTCGATAATTCAAACCAATTTTAAACCTTAAAAATTAATGAAAATAATAATAATATTTATAATTTTGTCAAAATTAATGTTCGGTCTCGTGTTAACTGAACTACTGATTTCACTTACAATTAGTTACCAAAAAGAAAAAAAAAAAATAATTGAAGACTAGTTTCTTCTTGAATGAGTGAAATCCGGTTTTTGACTACTCCAATTCTGACCTCTTCTCCGACACGTCTACCTCCGGGTATGATTACACATACCTGCAGTTAATCACTCGTAACCCTTTCCGGTCGTAAATCTCGCGCATAATTGCAGTTCAGTGCATGATTGTGAAAGCTCCGTTTCCGATAAACGCGAGGAAGACGGAATAGCGAGATTTTCTGGAATCCATCATCGCTTCCAGGCCATTCATTCGCGAGCATGCGGTAAAAGGACAATATACGTGGCGCGATCTATCAACAGATGGGATATCTGGGATAGAGGTGACATACGAACACGTTGTTTCTTCAAAACGGTTAATTACTAATGAGCGAGAGATGAGAAAAGGCTTAAGACAAATTGTCCTGGTAGCTATACTGCAAACGAGAGAAACAAACAAACGAACGAGCAAGAAAGCAAGCAAGGGAATCGAACCGAAGCGTCTCCTCTCTTCTTAAGCATCGTGTGCACGCTTGTATGATTCATCCTCGTGTCTAGCCGTGAGGAATCGTAATTCTCTTTAATTGCGACAATGTGCAGCGTGTCAACGTGTTGAACCGTTGTTAGTACCGAACCGTCTCGTGTTATCTTAAATGATCCAAGAGTTACGATTCACTTATTTTGTTTAATTCCAAGCCTTCCTAGCCGATACCTTGCACGTGATTTTCATTCACCGAGAGGAAAAGGAATCGTCAAAACAGTAAAAATTGCTACAAAAAATAATAAACATACGTTTCAAAAATGAATATATAAAAAATAGTAGCAAATTAACGATCGATGATTTGTTGATTTTGATTTGGAAAATTCAATTTGAAATTCCGAAGCAGCATTTCAAAAAATCCTGGAAAGCTAATTTTTCGGTAAAAGCGTTCGAGAGAAAAATTCCTGAGTCAAAAATACAATAAGAATGGCCACTAAAAATAATAGACACGCCCTTGTCACGTAAAATAATTAAATTAACTACCAAAATAATAAATACTCATAAAAAATAATGATTAACTGTAAATTTATGAGTGATTATTATTTTATATATTTTTTTTGTAAGGAAATTTCGATTTTTGACAAAATTTCATCCACATTTGATCAATTTCTAAATTTTTCATTGCGGAGAAATCCTTCCTCTCCGTGTTCACTGATTTCCAATTTATGGAACCGAGGCTGTTAGCGACTGCTGAGTTATCCCTCGTTTGTTACAATTAAAGACGGTGGGTTCTGGTAGGGAAGCGCGAGGAATTATCGAGGCATTATTCCCTGTATCATTTTCAGCAAAATGACCATCATTTGAACTGACCCCGAGGGTTTGAACCCGCGGCGGTGGTAATACTAATGGTCGGCTACCGGCTGAAACGTACTCTCGGAGCACTCACGTAACTCGATACATTATAAATACGTGGATCTTGAGGTTATAAGAACCGTGGTCTCTCCTTATTAGAAGCAGAACTCTGCAGTTGATATCAAAGCTTAGGAGAAAGGAGGGAATCGAAAGGGGAGGAACGAAAGGACTGAAGAAACGAAAAATGCATCGGGACTCAGCGTGCCATCTAATTGGAACACGATTCTGACCCTGAAACCCAAGATAGGGGAATATTCCAGGGTCTCTTATGTTTATTTTACTTGTTACCCCTTATCCTATGGGACTACATATGAGATGGAGCGAGAAAAAAAAAGGAGGCGGTGGAACGAAGGGAAATATTGAAGAACTCGCGAGGACAATTACCGTGGATATTCAAATCCGAGCGGTGGAGCAGCTAAAAGCGCATAACAAGTGAAACTCCGGAATGTCCCTCGAGGAAAACGTCCGTCGATCTTGTCATTAATATAAATTTCTCGTATCTAATGAATACTCGGTAAACGGTTCTTCGGATAAGGATCTTCATATGAGATCCTTCCGTGTGTCTTTTCGACGTAATTGACGCGTCACGGTATAGCGTAGGTGTCGTTTTCATCCACCTTCGTGTTTCTTTTCTTCCTTTCGTCGTTTGTTCCTTCCTCTCTCCTCCTCCTCGCCCTCTTCTGCGGATCAGCCGGTTCATCCGATTTTATCCGGTTGAAATCTCGAATGTTTAAGAAGCCCCTGCCGAAGCGCCTCGTGCGACTCCGATACGATCAGTCGATATACTTTACCGGTCTTGGAAATCTCGACGTCCTATCGACTGGAGAAAACCGGAGAAACAAAAAAATATGTCCGGGGACATTGGGAGAGACTGCGGGTCCTAGGGGTGGATATTCACATATTTTGTGTACACCGAAGGTTCATTGCCACCGATAGCATCCACCGTTTGCTGGATTTCTCCTGCAGATTAAGCCTCCACGATCCAGGCGAGGCTAAATTAACCCCAAAGTAGCAAAATTGCTGTTCTTTCAAAATTCTGCGAGAATTCTAAAAATTTGTTGAAGGTATATTTCTTCTATTATTAACCTTTAGAGGACGGGGAATTTTACCTTAAAATTCGACTTT
The DNA here is from genome assembly GCA_949825005.1 of Gasteruption jaculator. Taxonomy (NCBI): domain Eukaryota; kingdom Metazoa; phylum Arthropoda; class Insecta; order Hymenoptera; family Gasteruptiidae; genus Gasteruption; species Gasteruption jaculator. The sequence goes on from OX463770.1 coordinate 9,310,247, forward strand.
TTTCTTTATTCGATATTTGTACATAAAATCAAAGAATTTGTCACGTCGATTGCCTGACAAAATTGGTGGTCGAAATTTCGACCACACCCGTCCTCTAAAGGTTAAAATTGTTTGTGATTACAAAGTTATGTATAATAAAAATGAAATATAGACACATGACGACTTTTACCCACCCGCAATACCACCTGGCTCGAGGAGAGTTAAAGATGCAAATGGATCCTCGTGGGTGTATATGAAGTCGACCTGAAATCGCTAATTTCCAAGAGTGGCATCCGGGATCTGCTTTAAATTTCATAGTTTCCTTTAAGGGAAGAGGGAGAAAAGGAGAAAATAATAGTCCTTTCTTAGACCACTCGACTCATTACCTCTCAATAAATGCACATATAACAAGTGGTTAAAAGCGCGGGAAAAAAAGGCTCGAAGAATGGCCTCGTTAGCGTGTTACTCCGAACACGATTAACATGGAAATTAGCACCGAGCACTTATTAATTTTAATCACGATACTCGGGTCTCGGATTTTCTCGTGCAACAACAACAACAACAACAACAACAACAGCGACCGACAACAACCCCCTTCCTGGCGTCACTCCACAATCTTATGTTTCCCAGTACTCTGGATTGCATCGTCTCTCCTTTTTCAGGTCTCTTGCGTTGAAATCGGCTGTTATCGGCGGTCCTTGGTTTCGATCAGCCGATTTTGATGAGTCACTCAAAGTTACCGAACAAATTAGGGGCAGAAAATAGCATTTCTATATAAACTATTTAATTATCTGTATTTTTTAATCTTTTTTTAATTTTTAAAATTGGTTGAAACCGGTTCGATCCGAGCGAAAACTGTTTTTTTTGAGTAATTTGAGGAAAAAATGAATCTTGGATTTTTGTCTGCTCTGGCCGTGACTGCAGTAGCTCGGATGCGGTGACGCATCCGAGGGTTATTCCTTGAGCCACGCATATTAGGTTTTCGCACACAAAGGACTCCGAGTACGAAACGGCACGAGAGCTCCTTTCCTTGGTCATACGCGAAGCTCATACACGGAACGAGGACTTTTGCTCTGACGATCTGATTTATTTCGCGTGGATTTTCGAGATGCAGATATCGTCGGGAAAGAAAGAGTACAAGAAAGTGTACGAGAGGAGCGGATAACCATACAGTAAATACACGAAGTAGTGGACGACGACGACGATGTAGTACGCCTTATTCCTTACCGTCGTTTACCAACGATTTAAACCACGATTCCTATCGGGCTTAATTACCGGATGACTTTTTTTTTTCTTCCTTTCCTCTGCTTAGTCCTGAAAAAGATCGAGCCGAAGAAACTGGGATTCCGTGTACCTCTGGAAATCGCGCATTTTTTATCGTCGGGGAAACAAATGTATCATATTAATTAACTAAATCGATCATTTCTTTTAGCGATTCCTATTAATTGCCTACACGGCGAGCCTCTAATGCTGCATGCGGTACAACCGCGGCTCGTTTGCATATCTTCGCAGATATCGCATATGCAGTGGATAAGAAAAGCCAACTGCTTCCTTATCTCTCCTCTATTCGTTCAATGTGCTTTGGATTTATCGCGTTTCTGCTTGTTGCGACAACATACTTGTCGCTATCATACATTATTTTGCTATTCTGGGTACGCAAACAAAAAGTAAAAATTCATATTTACGTCATACGCTTAGATTTTACTGAAGAAGGGGCGAAAAAGACATTTTTTTGAAAATAAATTTCGAGTAACCGAAATCAATGAATTTCCAAAGCAAAGCCTTCGATGCCGATAATTTTTCGAAATTTTTCGAAAAATTTAATTACTGTTTTGCATAATTAATAGAAATGATAATATATAACTAATACACAATAATATGTAACCGTATTTGCTAATTAACTTAATAATAATAATAATAATAATTAAGTTAAATATTAATCATGATAATAATAAGACAATTAATTAAAAAAATTAATTACGTAATTTTTAATTTAAATAAAATAGAATTTGGAAACCTTATTAACTGAAATCTTGGGTGTGGAATTAGTTCTTTGAAACACCGAAAACCTGTTTTCGCTGGATTTTTTGTATTTTGAATTTAAAAAAAACCGACACCCGGTTGTCAGAAATTCCCGGTTTTCGACCGTTCCTGCTGGTGAAATACCTCGAGGAGTTATGTCGGGAAAGTGCACCGCGTCTCGGGGTATCCATTCTGATGCTCGGGCGCGAGTAACATGACATCAATCAACAACGTCTCTGACAACGACGTATATAATGTTTTCTATAGTCTTATTTATCATCGTCGTGGTAATATCTATTATAGTCGTCGCTCGCTATGTGGGTGGAGACCCGCTATTGCTTCAGTCTTTACGCCTAGTTATTCATACAGATAAAGCGTTCATTAAAGACCACCGAGAGGAAAGAAGAAAAGAAACACGTATATTGATTGCGAGTAGGCGTGGAATCTGTAGAAATAAAACACGAAATAATTGCTGATGAAGAAGCTTCTGCTGCTTCGAAATATTTGTCAAGCGCGGCTAGGAGGGACCCGATACCGGCTGCAGCTTCCACACGCGATACCCGGCACGCTAGCGAGGCCTAGTTGATTAAAGGATAACGTCTTTTTTCTGCTTTTTCTCCATCAAGGAAAATCGAAAGCCGCTGATTGGGGTATAATCGCACTCTCTCTCTCTCTCTCTCTGCACCAAGACAAAAAAAATAGATGATCAAAGCCATGAAAATTGAGGCAAGGAAAATTAAATTCGCACTTGTGGCGCAAAATAAGGGAAGACAAAGGACAAAGGGTGCATTGTTTATATGTATTCCTGACTACGTATTCGAGAATCGAAGCTGCCCTGCTTCTTGAGGGCAAACTATAGACACATAATTCGAAAAACGTCTCCGAGTCGACAAACAGAAGAGCACAAAAAAAGGGATCCTCCGTTTGGAGCCTTCGCTGCATCCACTGGGACTTGGCCTTACGCTTCTTCCTTCCTTCGAGAGCTCTATGCAAATTTATGCGAGGCCGTGCAGACAACCCGCAGAGAATATTGGGTTATCGGATACACGAACGTCCTCGCTCTGGCCCCTTCGCATAAATTCTAGGTACATAACACTCCAGTACCTTACTCTCGATCCAGTTTTCTGATACTTTTCCGAGCGAATGCTGCTTTGCGGGTTATCGTGTCAGTGCGGAGCAGATCCCAGACCTCATCCGCCAAGATTTGCCGGTGTAAGATTTTATGCAGCGTGCACTCGGCAACATTGCCCAGGAAATTGGACGTTTCTGCGTTGGAAAAAAGATATTCCTGAAGTTTCGTTTAATCCGTGGCTGAAAAATGTTGATGAGTTCCTCGGGTGCCTTGGAAGTAAGATAATTCGCCGAAGACGAACGGTGGCAAAAAAGCAGACGCGGTTTGAGCGAACCGTGATTTCATAAAAGGCTTTAATGGATTTCTTCCAGCTCATAATCTCCACACACGACGAGATAAAGTATAACGTCGAAGGTTGTGCAAACAAATTGCACGTTGTGTGTATAAAATATTATGGAAGAAAGAGTGGAACGTCTCCGAAGACAATTTCCGGAGGATTCGTCGCGCTTTTTCCTCGACATCGCATCAAGAGGGACCCGATCTCTCCTCTCCTTTTCCTCCTACGACCTTCGCGTCTTTTCAGGGGTGAAGATGAAGATGAAGATGAAGAAGAAGACGACGACGAACGAGAAGCGTTGGTTCTAACCACACGAGAGTTCTCTTCTCTCCTAAGGTTGGTTTACTTTAGAAACAAAGTGCTTTTTGTTCCGAGTCTCTCGTCTCTCGGTTGCCAGTCACGGGGGTTTTGTTGCTCACCCGAGGCTAAAGGCAAGGGAGAGAAAAGGAGATAAAAGTCGAGACTTAAACTCGGCAAGAGTAAAGAACTCGAGCCACGCGTTCTACGAGTCGAGTCGAGAGGAGGATTCAACATCGGCCTAACCCCTTTCGAGAGAGAACGAAATCCTCCGTATCCTTTTCCCTCCTCATACATTCGTTGAACGCGTCTCTGACACCCACGTATATTCCACGATTTATAATTCCACTCTGTCGTTACACCGGCGAATCTTTACATCTCCAACCGGTTTCCCTCCCTTCTGCGTGCAAATTTTCAGTCACGGGCCGAGCGAGTAATGGAAGCGATCAATAATCATTCGGATTCAGTTTTTGCAATGCTCCTAATTATGTTGAAAACAACACTCCGGCGATCGTCCGCGAGTTCGTCTCTCATTATACCGAGAAAAAACCGGCAACTTAACGAATCCCATGCTAATTCTAAGCATCTCGAAACCGGTATACGTACATATAGACCTCATTTGCCTGTTTCTCCCTCATAAACCCTTAGTAGCAGCAACGGCGAAGAACACGTTCGTATTCACTCCCCCTTTCCGGCAAAAGATTCAGGGAAAAATTCGAGCAACATGCAAATCGGCTGAGAACAAGAGTCATCCATAAACGAGCGATTCTTAGCATAGATACAACCTTCTTCGCCATCCCCTTAACTATCTTTTCTTTCGGATCTTTAGCATCTCTCCTGCGACCTCATCTCTTTCCTTCTTCTCTCCTACATAATTATCCTTCAGATCTTTAAGATGCTGCGTTTTATGGTGAAATATTACAAAGGACAAGGTATATTTATCGGTGCGATGTTTAGAGCTAGTTCCTTGTCGGGAAATTTAGATTCAGCGTGGGGTATTGGATGGGATGAATCCCTTCAAACCCTGTCTTCCATCTTGGTACAAGGAACTGTAGAAATACTGGGTCGTAAAAGAAATGTCGAATTTTTAGATAAAATTTTGGACCGTAGAACTAATTCGTAGGTAAATATGCGTATCTTCGAAAATTTCTTGTGTCTTCTATTATTTTAAACAAATTGTAATTCTAATATAGAACTTCTATATAAATTAATTTCTAATACAGAAATTAAATAATCAGTCCCTCATTTTTTTTTTTTTGGTGTTCTGAGCGAACTCTAGAAATCGTTTATCTGCGTGCAAAATTCAACCTTTTTGTCGGCTCGGGTCTCTCTCCTCGGCTTGGAATTCCTCGCCTTACGAAATTTCATAGAAGTGAGATAATCATCCAGGAAGTCGGTACCGCTAACAATCCGTTTCCACTAATTTCGAATACATTCGAAAGCCCGAGATAAGAGACTGCCGATTTATTCATGTCAGAGTTTGGAGAGGCGATAAGGAGCTAAAATGTCGTAAGTCAATGTTTAGCTTACACCCGCCCGACCCTTCTCCTGGTCTCTCGAGGTTCGCGAGCTCTAGAAAGGACTGTCACTTTCGCAGCGTTAAGAAACGTAACCGGCGAGTAAGGAACGTGTGGTTCTCGCTCCGTTCTTCGAGTAATGTTTCCGAGAGAGAGAAGGAGAGAGGGAGAAAGAGAGAAGCACACAACCGTGGAATATAAGGAAAAGAGAAAGAAAGACCAACAAGTGGCTAAGGATCACGAAGTGGAGGGTCCCACCCACTAGTGGCCCTCCACTTCAGGACTCGTGACCACCTCGGGCTGATATGTCGAACTGAAAAAGGCTCCATCTCCTCCACCTTCGATCCACGGGAATCTTCGTCTCTCTTTTTCTCTCTCTCCTCGTATCTCCTCTCCTTCTCGTCCCTGAGGCTTCTCACGAATATTCTTCCCATGATTTACTCAGTAACTCAAACGAACGGGAGAAATAAGGATGGAAGGAGGAGAATTGATACAGTCGATTATCTCGATTAGAATTTCTACTTCGCTAGCCAACGCTATTTGCTTTACCCTATTTAAATAAGCTATGTTTTTCGATCATTTTGCGAAATTATCCCGACCACTACGGACTCCGCGTTTTTATGGAATTTGCGACACGAGGAAAGGGACAAAAATCTAAGACGAGGTCGCTTTTTGTTACTTTTCCGAGGATGGTCATATCACGGAGACACGTTCAATCCTTTCACTGACACTTGAACCAAATTTAACAATTTTTGGCCTTCCCCCCAAAATGGGGTTGGACAAGTCATTTTTAGGGGTAATTTTTCCCGTAGAATCGATTCCTAAGGTCAAATTTGATGAAATCCTAGGGGAAGTTGGAAAAAAGTAGGTTTTTTGAGGAAAAAAGGCATTTCCCGTTGGATTTCGGGAATTTTGACGATGAAAATGGATTCCTCGGAAAAAAATACATCGGATATGGGTCTCCCGATACTCCCCAAAAGTCGATTTCAAAAGTCGATTTTTTCGACCGAAAGTTGACTGACCTTCCTCCCGGTAAATGGGCTAAAAATTGAAGTTTAAACATTGTGATTTGACAATTGATTTCTAGGGATAATTTGACGCGCAGAATCGATTAAAGAGATGTATTTTGACGAAATCCCAGCGGAAGTTGGTGAAAAATTGATTTTTTACGGAAAAATCGTATTTCCGACGAGACATCGGGAATTAGTTTAGCGCCTCTCGGGAAATGTTGCAAACGTTTGCAAGCGACGCGACAGAAATTATGCAACTACTCGCTAGTCCTTGATTGGTGGGATGATGAAGTAAGTGGGAATGTAAATTTTTCGAAGGAACGCGAGAGAATGATGGGGAAAAAAGTAATAAGATTATATACGGTTCTCAAGAAGGGTTACGGATGATCGTTGTGTTTACGAGAAGGGTGGCTTCGGGGTACTAGAGAAAACGAAAAAGATAGAAGAGTTGAGTCGAGTCGAGTCTCGAAGAGACGAACCCACACGCAAGCTTGGAAAAGATATAAAGTGCGGGATGATCGACGCAGTAAATAAGGTATAGAATACGCATATGTAAATCACGAAGGGCGCACCCACGCCCCCTTACTCAACGTTCTCTCATCTCTTCTCTCTCTCTCTCTCTCTCTTTTGTACCTTTTCTTCTCTATCTCTCTCAGTCATCATAAACACCTTCACTGGCAAGAAGAGGACGCAAGAAGAAGGATACGAGAGAATATATGTGCACACATACACGCATACAAATATATATGTACCTGCATCACAAGAGTATTACAATACCCACGTGTACCAGGGCTTCTCTTCAAGCTCTTTAAAAGTTTCCTCGGCGTGCATGTATGTGGAGAAGAAGCAACCGCGATGCTTCACTCCTCCCTTTACATATCTCCTTTTTTATTCCTTCACAGTTATATTCTTTACTTTGAAAACTATTCATTTGAATATTTTATTTTACTCCGCTAGAAAAGATCCTTCTAAGCTGTGTGGTCTCTTTTGGATTACCTTCATGAACAATTTTATTTATGGCAGACGCTGCAATAATTTGGACTGGCTACGACACCTCGGGTAAACGGAATCTCGCGACAGGGTTATTCCCGTATTCAATTTTGCGCTTTGTCGCTGAAAGCGAATTTGGAATCGGTACACTTGTATGTAATAAATCGGAGGTTCACCTCGAATAAGGAAATGCGAGGTTTGGAAATTTCGTTCTAAGAGAGAAAATCCGAAGTATCCGCGAAGGGGCTAATTTGTCCCTGTAAGGGAAGGCCCATTTGTCGTTTAGGACATTGGTTCAACCATTGCGTCATAATAGTGCATGGAAGGTCCTTTTGAAATTCGTAGTTTCAAGGTAAAATGTTGAACGACGTAACGAATTTGAATTTCGGCGGGGAGTGGTGTAACAACTTAACTTTCTATTCCACAAAATTAATAGTCATTTTGTGCAAAGGCATTTTTCTTGGAACTGAATGCACTGAATGCGAAGTTTTTGGCATTCGCGTGAAATTTTCCCAAAAATCTTAAATTTATTCCTTTGATATAAATTTCATTTATATTAGCCATTTTTCCAGATACGGTTTTTGTAAGAAAAAGAAAATTGGGGATGCATTTAGAATTTTCGAATATTTTTTTTTTCGCAATCCACTACCACCTAGAAATTATATTTTTTTTGAGTTACAATTGGAAAATCGTGCAATTAGATAATTAGGGTTTCATCATTTAATAAAAATTAATCACTCATTGAACCTTTTATAAACTTCGATTTTTCTCTGGAATAAAAATTGTCAAATTTAAATTTTCCTCTTTCAATTAAAATTCAATAAACAAAAATACATACAGCAACGTTTCCAAGACCGCGATTTCTGCCATAATGTGTCGTTTCTTCTCGGAATCCCTACTTTTTCTAAAATATCCTTCTTCCAGGAGTTCCAGCTATCCGTGTATGCGCGCAGTATTTACGTATCGGTATCTCACGATAAACTCTCTTGGCGATAAATCAGCAGCGCGATTTCATGGGTTTCTTGAGGAAGCCCTCGAGCTGATTTGCCTCAACAAAGTATCGGGTTTAATGCTGCGATCGATAAAACGTCTTTCGCAAGTCAGAGCGTTCTTTATCCGCCACCATTGTCCATCTAGTCCTTCTTTTCCTCTCGATCATAGATCCTGTTATTCTTTCACGAGGACGAACGGGTAATTTCCCTTTGTTTCGCTCATTCGACACTCGGGGACGTTTCCCTTCATTTGAGGAGCTGAAAAACAGAAAAGGATCGGCCCTAAATCGTAAATCAGACTTAACTAGATACATTCTTTTTTTATATTCATACTATCCAACTATATATTTCTATCGAACGGAGGTTCATGCGTATGTATGCGTGTGTATGGCTGAAGTCCAGTTCCTTAGAATCACGTATCCGAGGCTCCATGGCAAACGCCCAAATCGTAAATAAGAGGCGATTGTCCTTTTAAGCGGGTCTCTTTTGGATGCTCGCAAGAGGGGTTCTTCTACTGATTGTCCGTAAAGAATGGTAGCTGCATGACGAGCCCATTGTTCGGATGCCAGGTCTCTTTTCTCCCCTTTTTCAGATAGCACAAGAGAGAAAAGGAGACCGCGAGCAGAAGAGCCCAGGTAGGAGCCGAGCTGTATATCCTTAAAGTAGAGAAGAAGGAGAAGAAGCGGAGGAGAATGACTCCTTTTCTTCTTCTGCTTTTAACCATCTTTCGTCCTTTTTTTCTTCTCCTTTTCGTCCACTTCGTTCTCCCTGCGAGATGGAGTCGCGCAGGACTAGAAAACACCAAGACGGCGAGCATGCGAAGGAACAACCTGTTGATTGTCTTATACCTGTTGCCGATGGTAGAAGCAACAGGTACATTCCGTGATATCAAAAAATTGAAGTCTGAGGAAAGGGGAGGCGTCGATAAAAATCGCTGGAAAAATGAATAGGAAGATGCGAAATAATGAGATTTAATAACAAAATGGCTGACATTCATAAAAAGTTGGTGGTTATCTCACTTATATTGAAAAAATATATTATTAATTATATTATAAAAGGGTCCAAGGGTCCATTTTCGCAAAATCCTAGCGGAACTCGGAGAAAAATAGGTTTTTTGCGGAAAAATCGTATTTCCCATTGGAACTTTTACAACGAAAGTGAATTCCTTGCGAAAAAATACATCGGATAAAGTTTTTCCGGAAGTGCCGAAAAGTAGATTCGAAAAGCCTCCAGTCGGGGAAGAAAATCGGCGAGATACCCGGATGTAAATATTGACAAAGAATCTTCAATCAATTTCCCCGTTCGCTGTAACCCGGGTGTAATAGGGGAAAAAAGGGGCCAAATGCCGATAGGAAATCAAGTCCGGTTTCGAGGGAGCAGGCTCCCAAATGAACGTCTCCAAACTCGGTGGTGCATTAAAGCAAAGGCTTTCATCTGGAAGAAACGATCTCTCTTTGGCTGTTAGACCCGTCATTAACCAGAAACCCTCAGCTCTCGGTGAAGCCATTACCCATTCAAATTACGCTTATCGGAGGTCCCTTCTTCTCGAGTAAGTGTGCCTTTTAAGGCTCGCCAGAAAAAGAGTGGTACCTCAAAGATATTTCGGTGTAGAGAAGAGGGTGCATTATTGCTCTGCCTTCCTCCTCTTCTTCGTCTCCGTCTCCATCTTCTTCTTCTTCTTCTTCTTCTGGAACAAAAGCTTCCACCATGAAGATAAGATTCCACTTCTCCTTTTTCTGCTCTCTCTCTCTCTCTTCGCCTTTACTCAACGTGTACATACTCTTTTATTCCTGTTTTTGTTCGTTTTCATTCGTCGTGTTTTATATGGCCACTTTTTAACGGTCAAAATTTCATGCCGCTCAAATTTATAATGTTTTCTTTTCATATCGATATTCATGAAAAAGAACGAAAACAAGAAAAGAAATTATAATGGAGTTTAGATGGATCTCGGGTGGAAAGAAACGAAAAAGAAAAAAGTTATGAAATTTTCAAACCTAACGGGGGTTTACAAAGGAGAGAGGTCTCTATGTGCAGAAACGTATAAAACTTCATTCGCTTTATGGCTTCATCATAAAGGGTCATCATTTACCGGTCCAGTTACTCCGCTCGCTGCGACTCCATCTTTCCAACCAAATTGTTTGTTATCCGTACCGTTTAGATAATTGTCTTGTTTGAATGTAAAATTCATCACGAATCGGCTTATTAGCGGCTTTCTTTTTCCTTTTAACGAGGGTTGCCAATAATTATTCCATAGTGGGTTATACGTAACTAACTGTTATACCACCCGTGATAAATATGGCTCGTTCGCTTGCCAAGACTCGATACCGATCTATATCTCACCTATATTGATTCGTCGAAGAAACCGTTACTTATATGCTTCTCTCTAATGGGAATAATACAATATAATTGCATTACAATTATTTCACACGATACACCTCTACCTTGAAAGAAAACGATTTATGGGGGTGTGTGTATATACATATATATGTTAAAGTATTTACCATCTCCACTCACATTTTCATTCCTTACGAGTTATGTTTGTTAAATACGTTATAAATTTATGTATAGGAAATCCATGTTAGATGTGTTTCGTATGGCAATGATAAATTATATTAAGCACCGGCTAATTGAATTATCTCGTTTATATCGAAATTTGCAATATTGCGATTCATCGAATGTCGAAAGTTTAAAGCAGCAAAATTCCGGTAACATTCGGAAGAAATTTTGAAAATTATAATTTTTGAAACGTATAAGAAAAAATTTTGCAAAATTCTGAAGTGAAGAAAATGTCAATTTTCACTCTGACATTTTCAAGCCTCCAATTTTTTTTCCAAAGTGTCTTTGGGGAAACACCCCAAACTGCAGCTGTGTAACTCCAATGTCAAAAATTCGGGATTAAAAAGATTTATAGGTTTTTTTTTATTCCATTGCAATTCGAGCTACTGTAAATTCGAAATTAAATTCTTGATCAACTATTTTTAACAATCTTTCTTCTACGATAATTTATTCCGAGTTTGGGATATTGCAACAATTCATGCAACCGCACCCTTTGTGTTGAGTTCGAATATTCAATATTGTTTTGAAATTTTAAATTGTAAATTAAATTTTACGCTTTTTCTCATCAAATTTCAAACTATATTTAATATATAAATCCTTTGATAATTCCAACTAAATTAACTAAACTACGTGAAATGAGCCGTCCAATTTTCTGCGTGAATGAACGTCTGCCGCAACGGTATCCCACGTGTGTAGAAAAATGTTTCCATTTCCTGGAGAGTTTTCTAATAATAATTACGATACGCTCGCTGGTATGTGTGTTGGTGCATGTGTTCCATCCACGTATAATAAATAATCCATCTTCTAGCGTACAATTTTCTCATTGCGTGACAACTGTAACGTAGATACTTGCTTTTCTCTGTACCCGAGGATGATGCGTTTCTCCAAACTGGAGAACCGTTCGTTCGAGAGTTCAGTCGAAGGAAGGAAAGCTCGTGATATAATTACCACGTAACATGGAAGTCCCAAGATTTTTCCATTCGCTAGAGTTTGTTGCGCGCCCCCGTGGCGTGCTCGTGGCTACCCGGTGCCGTTTTTGCTTTTTGGTGGGGAGGCACGGGCCGCAGTTAACCTTCGTAGGTTTCACTGGGACCATCAGTGGCGCTCACGATCGTCACCATCCTCATTATCGCCTTCCTCTTCCTCTCTTTATCGAATTCTTCCCTTGCTTTGTTTTCTTTTTTTGTTTATCAATAAATTTTGTTCCTATTTTTTTGTTTTTTGGACCGTCAAGAATCTAAATTTTCATTTTATGCGAATTATCCAAAAAATCTAGAAATCAAAAAGTTTTATTAAAATTGGGAAAAAGGAAGTTGGACTTTTTTTTTATTATTATGGTTACAAAGTATTTTGGGGGTTTTTTGTTCCAAATCATTAAGAATCTTAATTTCGATTTTGTAGAAATTTCTAATTAAAAAATTTGAAAATGAAGAAATATTGTTGAATGAAAAAAAAATGGAAATTCGTATTTTTTAAAATTATAGAGAATTTTTTTTATTCAAAAAAGATAATTTTCGGAATTTATCTTCAAATATATTTTATTTATTTTTTCTCTCGTCTTCTCCAATTACCAAAAATTGTAATTTTCATTGGAAACAAATTAGCCAAAAACCTGACAATCATTTTTTTTTTAATCAAAAGTGAGAGAAAACGGGAGCCAATTACCCAGAAACCAAAAAATTATGAAATTTGGAATTATCAGATAAGAAAAAAAATACGAAAGAATTTTTTAAAAATCATAATTGTAATGAATTTTAGATATATTTTGACTCGCGATAAGAATCGACTTGAATTCATCTTCCAGCAATTTAACTTTCACGATTAATAGAATTCGAATCGAAAGCAGGAAGTTAACTAGGATTATTCGTAGCCGAGGAGTTTGAGATACGCGTGGTTACGGTCGGGTTGAGAGACACTGACGTAGTCGGCGGCATGAGAATTTTCCCACAGTCCCCACTACTACGGCTAAAAGGGGCCCCGGGACCCACACCCGCTCTCGCGACGTTGCCACACCTCGACTGGAGGAACTGAGAGGCACTGATCTTTCTTTCGATGTAACCAACAGAGACGGATGGAAAAAGAGAAAGAGGGAATCATTTTACTTGTATGCCGTAGAAAAGGATAACAGAGGAACACCCTTCATTTATATACCAGAAGCCCGTGAAAACTTTCCAACTGCTCAATTGTACGACGAAATTATACCATTGCAACTTATTATATTATGCTTAGGAAATAGTGGAAAAGGTTAGAAGGAAGGTTTTCGTAGTGTAGGAAATTCAGCGCTCACTTCCTTTTGCGTCTTACCTTTAAAAATAAGGTGCGTTGGGATGGAAATTACATATTTTTAATATATTTGTGAAGAAATAATTTTTTTTTAATTTATACGTGCAGGAAAATTTATATTTTTGTAAAAGAAAACGTTACTTCTTTTTTGGTAGAAATTTGTTTAACTACGAAAATGATTTCGAATAATTTCTAAATAAATAATGATTCCATGTTTGATTTTTTAAATATTTTTTTTATATTAGGGAACGTATCGAAAATAAAGCGAAATATTAATTAAATGTCAATATTTTATATATTTTGAAATTTAAGACATTCGCAAAAAGTTCATATAATATTTTCATTACTATTAGTTTAATTAGTATTTTTTTTACTAAGAAAATCAAATCTTGGAAAATGGAAAAATCAACAAAAATATGAGCTATTAGTTTTCCTGAATTTCTCGCTATTTATTTTGAAAAATAATCGTACAAAAATATCAGGTTCCTGGAATCTCGAGAAAATTGATATTTGGGAACCGAAAAATCTGACGATTCCCAAAAAAGGTTCACACAGCAATTTTATACCGAAGCCGAACGATCGAGGTACAATAGCGAAATCCGATGGAATGAATAAAGTGATATTTCATGACACGAAGCCTTAAGGGTGCTTTAAGGTTTGTTCAACAATCGCCTGCTTTTTTTATTTTTCAGCAGAAACATGAAACTCGAAAGTGGTTTAAACTCGTTCCACATAACATTGGGGTTTCTTCCAGAAATATTTGGACAGACTTCTTTTAGCCATTCGAATACTCCTTCGAGACTTTTGCTTCTTTCTTTTGTCTCATCGCCCCGAGTTGTAATTATAAGGCAATTGACTGTTCAAAAACATGTTTTTAAATAGGATTTGAAATTCTTCACTTTTACAGACAAAATTGCAGAAAATGACAAAATACATTTAACGAATCCTTTTTTTTTCGAATTCGTTTGAATTTTCAGTATCGACAAATTCCTGGCTTGGAAAAAAACGTATTGCACCGCGTTTCAAATTCCTACCAGTACCTTCACCTCGACAAATTTGAAATTCGCAAAAAAAAAAATAGTCTCGTACATATTTTCAAACTAAATTATCAGCAATCCTTTTTCTTCGGTTCCTTCGTACAAAACACGCATTGTTCGTCTTATAATTGTTACCCATTACAGTCGTACGGATAGAGTTCTTCTCGGTTTTTACGAAAGGTGAATGTTACCATTTACTGTACACATTCCATTAATTACATCGACCTTGCTGTTATATAAATTCCGAAAATTCTCGTACACTGTAAGGTTGTGTATTTACTAATTATTGCTAATTATCTATATACTCGCTAATTGTCAGCTGCAAAAATATAGAATAAGTATTTTTTATTTCGATTGTGATATATTTTTTTTAGTAATTGTAACATTCTTTGGATTGACGACGATTTTTCAGTTTTGTGCTAAAACTACTAAAATTACTAAAATTACATAAAATGAAATTGCCTAAAAATAAAATCTATTCGCGTCCCTTAATAAAATCGAAAACCAAAATAAAAAAACGGAAATTAAATAATTGGATCCAAGGGAAAAAATGCTAGAACTTGCAACGTCTTCGATAACAAAAAAAAATTAAGAAACCGATGGATTTGTATTAATCAAAGAGAAATTCGTTCGATAATATCCTTGAAGGTGCTACGGCACCGTAAATCCATTCACGTGTTTGTACCGGCAAAATTTTGTTTGATCCGACTTCTTACTCAAGTACACGAAACGAATTGATAAGTAAATATACGCGAAGGAAAAGCAAAAGTAGCAAAGCAGCCGCTTTTATTGGCGCCGCGACTGTATCGATATTAACAGCAATCGATTCGTCTCGCATCGATAACACTCTCTGTACCCTACTACCGATCTCGGATCGACAAACGGACGGCCTTTCTGCCGATTGTTGCTTTAATCAGTCGGTAAGTCGGCTACTTAATGATGTAGGTATCCGAAGTAGCGATAGATAGATACATATAATTAGAGCAATCAAGAAAAAAAAATTAGGAAAAGTAAAAATTAATAGAATATTAAATAAAGAAGTAAATAGAATCTCCAGTATTCCAGTACTGGAGGAAACCATGAGATTGGGGTAGGTCCTATTCTGGTTGAATTTTAAACTTTTGCATATTTTCTGATATTTTTTGTACAAAAATTAATAATACTAAATAATTAATAATAAATATTAATTGTTTAGAAGATGTACAAATATTTCACAAAGAAAAATAATTCGTGAGAGCCGGTGAAAAAAGAAACATTTTATTGAGAATTATTTTTCTATAGAAACAAACATTTGAAATACCATTTTATCATGATGCAACGGTTAATGCAAAATTATTACTGTTGGAATTCACATTTTTCTGCAATTT
This sequence comes from Gasteruption jaculator, assembly GCA_949825005.1. Classification (NCBI taxonomy): domain Eukaryota; kingdom Metazoa; phylum Arthropoda; class Insecta; order Hymenoptera; family Gasteruptiidae; genus Gasteruption; species Gasteruption jaculator. Next base: position 9,325,706 of record OX463770.1, read on the forward strand.
CCGCTATTTTCGTTTATTTCCTTTTTCTCCAGCATTAAATGTTATCCGTTACGAATAAATCAGACAGTCATTTCCTAATCAAAGACCGCGGTAAAGTATTAGTAGCGAAAAGAAGACGTTCCGTAAAAGGACGAAATTGATGAATAGAGAAAGTTAATTCGATGGAAGCCAATTGAAGATATGTACGAAGCTCGAAAAGCAACAAAAAATAATATTAATACGGCTTTCCAGTGGTTTTATTGATGTTCGCGTTAATATTAATGCCATTTTCTTCTAAGTAACTTCGCTCCAGTATAATAACATCGTGCCGCAGAATGGCTTAATGCATAAGAAAGATCCATAGAGTCATCATTATCTCATCTAGGGGGAAAAGGTGGAATAAGAACAGAAGGAACCAATGTTCTTGCCTATGTAAATCATTGTCGTACTTATAATAAGATTTGTCTTTACGTTTCATGTCTTCGTGTCAACTATACGTGACTATATATACACGTTTTTGTAGACAACTTATTAGCGATGTCGTCGAACAAAAAGATTCTCTATTACACGTAACGGAAATAAGCGGTACATGGACGAACTTTGATAACGCATGCACTGAGATTTCCACAATTGGGGAAGAAAAGAATTTTAATAATTTTAGATGCAATAACAAAATTGGAAATTCGTTACCCTTGGCGAATACTTTTTCTATCAATTATGATACATCTCGCGTGACTGATTTCAAATAATTCATAATTGGCGAATATAAAAAAGAATTTACTGTTAACATTTTATTTATATATTTCACGTTATTTCCATGTTTTAGAAATTTTTGTATATTATTGAAAATAATTCGACTATTTTTCATTGACCACCAAATTTTTTACTTACAATTAATTTACATTATTATATTTTATAGCCAAAGAGGAACTTATCGTAATTATTAAAATATTTTACAAGTCCCCACCCAACATAGTAATTCTTACTAGCCGATAGGAAATTTCATAATTATCGAAAAACACGTATTCCGAATTAAAATTCATTCCGGAATATTTTCGAAAAAATTATTAACAGCAGGAAACCAATGAAAGGACGACACTAGTCGAATATACGATGTTATGGAAATCCTCATCAAACCAGTCTTCGGGACTAACTACCTGATGGCGATGATGAAGAACTCAGGTGTTACAGTAATTACACGCATAATTACAGACACCATATCGAATTATTGACACATTACTTGTTTATCGTAGATTTTTAATTGAAAAGTGCCTCGTTCGTGTCTGCTTTTTTTTTTATAAAGCGTATCTGCATAAACTTGCAGTGAGCAGAATTTTTCACACTCATTAACCTGCTAATTATTCAATATCTGTAATTTTGTTTTATTTTCCGCAAGGGCTAGAAAAAGGATAAAACATTTTCCAGCAGGACATGACGATCGCCGGGATACGATTTTTTTTTGTAAATAATCCCACTGAGATATTCCAAAATGACATTAATTTGCATAATTCGTGCAAAAATCGAATTTTGACGCGTCCCTTCAAGATAAATCGCAAGATACTTCGACTCTTGCACGAAGTTCAAACTAGATGTGAAAATACGCTGTCGATATAATCTGCTTTTGAAATATGTGTGATTAATTAGTAGCAATTAATCGCATACATTTTATTAATTACTTCGGGACCAATTATATTTTGAAGCTCCGGACTCGTTTCAGATAAACTGAAATAGTTTTCTCACCCTTTTTTTTTGTAGACACCTTACATCTCATTAGGATTTTTATAATCATTCATTTCTGTTCGGTTAACATTTTATTCCGTTCGCGTTTCCGCTGATTACAAAAAAAGGGTACTTCAAATATAAATGTAAATGGCCCTTTTTTTTTACATTTGCACACACGTGCGTACATGTATATATACGTTCTCACGAATTTCAAGTTTCGCTGCGACGTGTTTTCTTATCAACAGCCACTGGAAAGCTGTTGGGGAGATTATTTCATACCTCAACAACCCTTTTCTTCAACATTATTATCAAGCTGATTAACAGAAACGTATAACGAGAACCATGTCAACCGGGTGATAGCGTACGAAAGAAAGTGCTAATGATAATGGTATAATTTCGTTGTAAAAAATGTCCTTCTTTCGGTTAAAAGTATTCGTTTTTTTTTCTTTTCACATAAAACTTGAGGGCGTTAATTGTCGTTAATTAGCTATTAATGAAAATTTTCCGGAGTAATAACCGGCAAAATAGTAAATTTAATTAAATCCGAATTTTTTTGTAAGCTTATAAATAAATTAAATTTCATGAGGGTTGTTCAATTATAGAACAAGAAAGAAAAAAGAATTCGTGGAAGTATTGAAAATTCCCGCGAAAAAAAATAATAAAAAGAAACTAGAAAAATAGTAGAAATTCATAAAAATCTATTAACATCCCAATTAATCCTTAACGAAATTAATTATTAATTACATTAATTATTAATTATTAATTACTTACATTGCCTTTTTCGCATTTTTATTATTTTTTTCACGAATTTTATAAATAATTTCTTCTATACTTTTTACTACAAAGAAAAGGCTCTCGACCTGAATGATATTGCAGCGATTGCACATTATTTGAAATCTGTGTGAAATGAATTTCTAGGCTGCGTCAAACCCCAGGGGTATTAATTAATAACAAACTGATACGTCCCCTCCGATGAAACCTTAGCGTGAATTCGTCCCTTTTCGCTCGTAAATTCGCTCCTACGTGCCAGCCACTGGCGGGACAAAAAACAGAGACACGCAAATAAGCAATATTTAAAGATGCCATTATCTCGGCGGATAGTATTGCAAAAAGCCGGCATTTAACACATACCTCGGAGGAAAATGACGAAATTTACATACTGGTATCCGTAATAATTTCTTACCAACTAAGGAGTTGGTAAAGAAGCGATTATTAATAAATTTCGCCACAATTGGCTACGGAGGGGGATAAACGTAATAACGACGACGGCAATAAAGCCAGAAAAAAAGGGGTAACCTCATTATAATTGTCATCGTACGTTGTTAGACTTCAAAGTTGTTATCGATAACACGAGTTTGCTAATAGCTTCTTGAATTACACCGGTGATGACTTGGCAGTGATTCTATTAACCGTATCTCGTTAATTCTCCTTAACTCTTTCGCCGTCTTTATCTTTGGTTCCTCTGGATGTACCGGTGATAACAAACATAGAGACCCCATGGAATCGTTGTTCTTTATCGACACTTAATTACCAGCAATGTGCCTCTTATCTTTCGTCGCTGAGTTCCTTCTTCTTCTTCTCCTTCTTCTTCTCCTTCCCGGTATCTCTCCCTTTCTTTTTTCATCTTCCTTCGTTATTACCTTATTGCAACTTTACCAATTGATCCTTGTAACGATCCAATAATCTTGTTTCGTAAAAACGAGCAAGAACTTATTTCTAACATTATTCTATACACCGTTACATTTGTAAATTGTCAATACTCATTTGAATATGTGTTTATAGATATCGCTAAACAAATGGAGATTAAACGCTCGGAATATATTAAACCGGGAACTTATAAGTTATTCAATAAGTATGTGGTAGGAAGAATGCACGCATCGATATCGAATCTCATTGCGTCGGACAAAACCTATTTTTCAACGGAAAGTCCGATGGAGAAATATTTTCTCTCAATTATAATATAATTAATGCCATAATCATAACACTCTCAACTTTGAGGTTCTCCTTTTTTTGTTTCAACTGGATTCCAGAATTTCTTTGGAAAATTTGACAAAATAAAATTTGATAATTTTGGTTTGGGAATAAAATAAGATATCACGAATAGAATTTTATGAATTGTCTTATATTTAAATTTTCTTAAATTATTTCTAATTTTTTGTTGCGTGACAAAAATGAAAGAATTCGTCAAGTTCGATCGTAGGATGTCTTCCCCCACGAAAATAGGGTAAAAATTAAAGTTTCAAAAATGTGGTTGAACAACTCATTTCTAGGGGTAATTTGACGCGTAGGATCGACTCCAAGGGTCTATTCTACCGAAATCCTAGCGGAAGGTCTTCAAAACTAATTTTTTTGACGAAAAATCGTATTTCCCGCTCGAAATCTCGAATTTTGACAATGAAAAAGGATTCCTCGCGAAAAAATACATCGGATAAGGGTCTCCCGATAATCCCCAAAAAATCAATTTCCATAACCGATTTTTTTCGCCCCGGCGAATGTGGTAAAAATTGAAGTTTCAAAAATGAAGTTGGGGGAGAGCACTTCTCGGGGTAATTTGGCGCGTAGAATCGATTCCAAAAATCTATTTTGACGAAATCCTAGCGGGAGTTGATGGAGACCAGATTTTTTCCGGAAAAATCGCATTTCTGACAGGATATCGGGACATTTCATGACAGAAGTGGATTATTCCTACCGAGAAGATAAATCGAACGAGGATCTCCCGCTGAAACTCTGTCAAAACGCAGTCGCTTGGACATCGACAACCGCACCTTTGTTGGAATAAAAGCAAAAGTTTAACGAACTCCTAAAATCAATCCAAGCGAGCTGTTGCATCATTTTCAGCGAGACCATGCCGTGGCGCAAAATGAAATAAAGGAAGGTCAAGAAAATCCGTTACAAATCCATTACCGGCTCCAGGCTAAATATTTGATTTGCTCGTCTAGACAAATCTCCGGGACGGCGCGAAAAAAATCGTCATGCAAGATCGAACCTTATGTTATTCACAGCGACGACGATACTCGTTTCCCTGAACCGTGTCTACCCTTTATTTCGTCGAAAAATGCTGATTCAAATGAAATAAACGATCGCCAAAGAAATCGAGGCAAAAAAAGAAATGCATACTTGCGATAACAAATACGAGAGCAGACTCTGTGTAAAAATGGCTCACAATAGAACGGAAGGTACGGAGGAAAAAGATGATCCGCTCGAAATGATCGGCGGCAGATCGAGGAATGTTTGTATATCGGCAGGATAAAAAGCTTCTATTCATTGTTGCTCGATTTCGATATCTAGGATAAAGAAGCGTTTCCGGTACTATTTTATACCCGGGACTTTTTTTCACCGTCCGACAGAACGTGTTGATTACACGCCGATATACGTACACAAGCGCGGATTCATCGTTTTATCGTGCGGAGCAATTTCTTCTAAGGTTATCGACATCTCCCTGAAAAATAAGAATAAACGTTACGGACGATCGTGATTTTCCATATACCGCGTAATATCTATCTCCTCTTTGTCCTTTTCTCGCATTTTCTATTATAAGTATGGGTGTGTCCGTCTAATGACTTCTCTTTATAACCGTCATAATCATTACATACAGCTTATAATCCAAAGGGTTTTCATATACGCTTAATCTCTTGCTACCCACACAGGCTACTTTAAATTTCCTCTCCACTCCGACGTCGACACTTGATTTAATCTGCAAACTTTGTATGTGTTCCAAAACCGGAATATCTTCTCCGTTCACTGTTTTCCCCCTTTTCTCGCAATTCTTTCGGTGCGTGTCTTTAACCCTAAAGCGACCAGATGGGGTCCAACCGGACCCCAAAGCACGTTTACTGCGATTTTTCGATTACTCGCGAAATGTGTTTCCATGAAATAATTTTCAAATTTATAACATTTTTCTATAATTCGTATTTTTTGATATTGTTGCAGGTTTTCGAGGGAAAACGTGCGAAGAGAACATAGACGATTGTCCTGGAAATTTATGTCAAAATGGCGCGACTTGTATGGACAGAGTCAACGAGTACTCGTGTCTTTGTCCACCGGCGTTTACGGGCACCCAGTGTGAATTGGACGTGGACGAATGTTCCGTGAGGCCATCGCTGTGCCACAATGGGGCCACGTGTACGAATTCGCCCGGAAGCTACTCTTGCATTTGCGTGAACGGCTGGACGGGCCCCGACTGCAGCATCAATATTGACGATTGCGCTGGAGCGGCTTGTTTCAACGGAGCGACGTGCATTGATCGTGTTGGAAGCTTCTACTGTCAATGTACTTATGGAAAAACTGGTAAGTAGTACGATTTGAGGAGAATTTTTATGAGAAAAAAATTCGAATTTATTCGGAAAGTGATTCCAGACGTTTCTACTCGAAAATTTACTAAAAAAATTAAATAATCTGCATTTTTTTGTAAGGGCATGGAATATTTTTTACATTAAAAGTTATTATTCTCTAAAAAAAATTGCATATCCTCAATTTCTATGAAAAATTCTAAAATATTTTTAAAAAATTCTGAAACTTATTTGGAAATTGATCCACTGGAACATTTACTAGAAATTAAAAAAATTAGAATTTTTATCAAACGCATAAAATATTTTACAATAAAAATTTTAGAGTTGCAATTTTTATTAAAAATTCTAAAATTGATACACGCAAGTCCCCATAAACTCAATTAAAATGACGCAAACTTAAATAAGACGAATCCCGTCAGTCTAAATTACAACTACATCTTGATACCCAACTTGAAAATCATGAAACGCAAAATCGTTGCCGAGTAAAGATCGAATCGTGGGCAATATATTTTTCTCGAGTGATCCAGTAAACGTTCGTCTTCCGTCTCTTAAGGTGATTAGCGATTACCAATTATGGTAAGGTTCGGTCGGAGGGGGATAAAACGGCAGGTGTATCTCACACACACAATATATATATATATAATGCACGTGCGGCATTATCATTCAAATCTCTGGAGGCTTCGATAACGAGGAATCGAACTCCACGGCAACTATTTGTCGTGAATGTTTAGATCGGGAAGTTTAATATTTCAACGATGATTTAATTGCTTCCCAATAGAAGCCAATATTAAGTTCAGCAATGGGAGCGAAACGTGAAACCTGTCTCCCCTTATTTTATTTTATTTTTTTTTACGTAATCCTTTATCGCAATTAGTCTTAATTAATCGCGTTCCGTATGAATCTCGGCGGAATCGTTAAAGAATACCGCAGGAGCAGAATTTTCTAGCGAATGCGGTTTTCATTTGTCACTTCTCTTATATTATACCCTCGCGGATCTTCGTAAATGGCTGTTCACCTTCGAGTCGTTATATGCTACTTATTTATAATCCACCGTGTTGATAGTTTTAATGATGTCCATCTTGGGTAAGGCGCATTGCCATTTTTAGAGACACTTTTGTCCTAGAAACAAATCCACCGTTCGAAATAACGTATCCGATCGCGATGGAATTCTTAACGAATCGTATAAATAATGAAATATAAAAAATGTGTCCATTATCTCGGCGTTTTATAAATTTCTTTCTTTTCTTTTTTTTCTTTTATTGCTGAAACCTTTGGAAATCGACGAACGTCCGTCTCTCGCTCGGATTCGACATTTACTTTTACCATTTGTTCCTATTAGGTCTCCTTTGCCATCTGGACGATGCCTGCACGTCAAATCCTTGTCATCAAGGTGCTATTTGTGACACAAGTCCTATCAATGGATCTTTTACTTGCTCCTGTGCCAGCGGGTATAAAGGATTGGACTGCTCCGAGGACATCGACGAATGCGAACAAGGTGAGTCATGAATTGTGTTGTTATTTCATGCCGGCGCTATTTCACCGTGGTGGAAATGTTTATGGGTATGCAGAGCTGGAAGGATGTGTAATTATCAATTTTCCATGCGCGCTGATTGCTGAAGTTTTGAAACCACCGTTTTCTTTATGCCCACGAGTGTTATTTCTCCTCGGAAGCGTCGGGAGGCTTCAGAGGAGGGAAGCCTTTTTTATTATTCCTCAAAGCCGTTTATCTTTTATTTTTCACAGTAGCCTGGAATTTATTTTATTCGCAATGAACGCTCGAAAGGGGATTTCGTTTCGTAAAAAAGATTAACGTAATAATTTCCTTGAAATGAATCCCAAAGGAATTTTTGGGTAGATGAAATTGCTCAAAATTCGCAATGTTTTTTTGAGAGAAAAATGTCCCTATTTTGAAAACGTGTGCCCGAACGTGGAAAATTTGGAAATTCCAAACGCGGTATTTTGAAAATAATGGATTTTGAATTTCTACTATTTTTCTTTTCCTTTTTAAATTGTCATTAAAAATGATTATTGTATTATTTATTCAACTTTTATTGAGTCAGTGGGAATATTTGACTTGTTTATAGCGAATAACAACAAATACACTTCTAACGACCAGGATTGCCATATTAGGACAGATTCATCTCAATTTTTCTGTCTACTGGAAACACTCATAGATGGAACGAATCGAATAACAATTAACCTTTAACTCATTGAACGTTGCCTATCGTGAACCTTGCCAATTAATCATGAATTCATACACGAAAGACTGCTTCATTCTTTCACTGGTTTATTGCCTAATGACTCACGCATCAATTAGCACAAACGATTAGGGATCGTTAAAAAGTCCAGTTGAATACCCTTTTCCCGCATTTTCCGCCTTCTTCGGTTTGCGCTAATTTTCACTTTTCAAAATGCTCAATCTTCATTTTTCCAATTTTATACTAACTTTATTGTGTTGTATTTAAATTTTGGTGATTGAAAAAATCTCTTCATCGGAAATGTTCTTAGGTAAAAAAAATCCCAATCTTAGAAAACTATCATTTTTTAAATTTTGACAATCCAAAGCTTTAATTTTTGCATTAGTAAAAAAAAAAGAAAAGAAATTTTAGGTGAAAATTTGCGCAAATTATTTATTTCTTGCAAAGACATTATTTTCCTCTCGATTTGGACCGGAAAATTTCTCATTAAAAATAAATTCCCCCAAAATTTTGTGATAATTGTAAGACCAGCTTTGGAATTAATATTTTTATAGAATTTTTTAGGGACACTTTTTCCCGAATTTGCATAAAATTCGTCGCATTACCTTCCTCAATTGAACCTAGAAAGTTATTCCAATAAAATTGCAGAGGAAAAAATGACGGAGTCGCCATTGGTGGTAATTCTATCTTTCGATTGACTTCTGCGCGATGCAAAGGATATGGGTATTCATCCTTTAAATCGTTTAATAACCATCCGAAGGATACCTTTCATCCTTTTATTCCATTACTTTTTTCCGAAAGATTCTTTTTCTTGTTGCCTCCATTCAAGTTGTCATTTTGAGACTTGATTTCATTGCTCGCTCGTATACCGATAGTTGATATGCAGCCTTTGATTAGAGGGTAGGAACTCAATGACAGAGACGTGAAGTTGGTATTAATAATCTTCAGAAGACATAATAATTAATGGTCTCACACGATCAATTTTATTGATCTTTTAAACTCCATTTCTTCTGCAGTTCTTTGCTTCTTGTTGCTCCTCTTGTTTTTAAAGCCACTCGGAAATTCATTTAATGCATCGGTACATAAAAAGAAAGTAAGAACGGCAAAAAAATAATAAATCGATTTTGTTTCATTTTTCATTCCAGCACATAACTACTTGTCACTCGTCTATTGACTTTTTTTTTTTATATACAGCCCTATCCAAAGTACCTTGTCGTGATTACTTTGGAATCAAACGTATATTCCCTTGAATAACTGGTTTCTTCTCAAATGAATTACATTTTGACGCAATGGATGTATAACTATACGGTATTTGTGGATCTTTGGCATTTCAACGGTTTATTAAACTCATACGTTTCAGAGACTTGTCATTAAATAGCTTCGGATTAATTGTCCGGGAATGTTGTTGAAGAGAATGTGATTGAAAGCAGGGAATTCGATAATTTAAAGGAGAAATTCATAGGTAACTTCGAGGAAAGTCTTCTATCGACTTTTCTTCACGCTCATCAAAATTCTGTTGACCACGAGACAATAAAGGAAACAAAAATTGATTTGGAGGTTCCATTAAAATTATGATAAATACGTTCTCGAATTGGAAAATATCGTGGGAAAAATATAAATTTTTTTTTGAATGATCATTTTATTTAAATATGATTACCATCACATTAATAATATTTTTTTAAATATAATTCATCCGTTATTTTTTAGTTTTGCTTCATTATTTTTCAAATTTCATTTATAAAGCTTCAACCGAATGAAATATTATTTTTAATACAAATTAAATAATGAAAAATTATTTTATTTTTAAAGAACGTTATTTCGTAAAATTTAATGAACCAAATCGTCGATCGGTTCAACGTTTCAAGGGATCCCAAGTAAATACGTGGAATGCAAACGAGACGCGTAGAATCAAAGGGAAATTTATAATCCGGTTTATCATTTTTGTTAATTTACGGGCTAAATTGTTTTCGTAATTAATTATCAGAGCGAGGAAAGGGAGACGAGTCTTCTTCAGTAGTAGTTACATAGTCAAAGGGGTTAATTAATAGACTCGAGAAGAAGGAGAAGAGAGTCGTACCCAGCATGGAGCCGCACACTTTGTTTCCTGGTACGACAAGTGTTTAAAGCAACCTAACATTCTTCTGTTTACCGAGAGAAAAATCTTTGAAGATTAATTATACCTATATACATTAATAGCCACAAAAAAGGGAATATGTATAGTTGAAGAACATTTCAATAGAATGGCTTTGAAACAATGTTGCAATATTTTCTTGTTAGTATAGACGTTAATGCTAGGTCTCTTTGTCTTTTGATATCAGCGCTTCAAGTTCCCATGAGGAGCTTTTAAATATTGTCTTTCTTTCCTCCATTTCTCATACCTTCGAAAAATGACAATTGAATGGGTCACCTCAAAAACGTTGCGAGGTACAAATTGCAAATTGTTCAAAAACCCCCGAAAATGAAAAAAAAAAAATAACCTGATGGTGCAATAATAATTGTATTAAAAAAAATTGTACCTTACGTTTTTGAGGTGACCCATTCAATTTGCGATTTGAAATTTCTTCTAATTTGTCAACTGTAAAAGAACATTGAGAGATTCAAGCATTTTCCATTTTTTCATTAAATATATTACAGATATTATTCGAGAGAAAAAATTATTTCACAATAGTTCTAATCTCTCATATGATTTCATCGAAGATATTTAATCAAATTGTAAATTCTTTAACAAATTCCAGTATTTTGTGAATTCTTTTCCCACTCATTCAAGCGATTTTCTTCTCGCTCAGGCGAACTGTCATTGAAACAAACACAGATTACTTCAATGAGAAGTAAAAGCCAGTGTTTCATTTTCTCAGCATAGTTATATAAATAAATAAATAAATATGTTCATACATATATATATATATATCTATATTTTTTTAAATACTTGATATATTATCAGCGATACGTAAATAAGGTAGAATTTGTAATAGAGACGTTAGTAACAGTGAAGAGAGAATGTGTGAATACACACGACACACCCTCTCAACTCTCTTTCGGAATCCAGTCATTACTTTCCATGCGTTTAGACTCGGTGAATTAATGGATCTTATCTCACACCTATATGTGCGTATGCATATATACTGCATACATGTGTGTATGGAAAAGTACATTCATACTTCAACTTCATCTATAAAAGTCCTGAGAATGAAGTGTCAATGAAAATATCCGAAGAAATAGGGAACGTCTGGAAATGGAGAAATAGACGAATGGAGAAAAGGCAGACGAATTGAATTTGCAGTTGCAAGGAAATCGGTAGGATAGTGTGAGAAGATAAAAGAAAGTAGTATATGCAATTCTATAAGTACCTTGCGCGCGACTGCTGCGGGTAGGTACATATACGGATAGAGAGATACGTTTGATAGGAATGCGAGCCTGTTTTTGCCCCTTTTTTCGTTTACATCACATATACATTCGATATAATAAATAATCGCACGAGAGTAAGCTACGTTAGGTGATCTCCACAGGTTTTAATACGTTTCGTTCCAGACAAAGACACTTCATTAATAATCAGAAGCACTTCTTTTGTATCCCTGCGGAGATCCGTAAGACTCCTTGCCAAGCGACTTCCTTCTCGCATTAGTAACAAGCTACCCAAGTAACGTTAATCAACCTAACCGAGAATTAATCTCACTCCTTTTACTATAACAATCAAAAATTATTTCTTTGTATGGATTCTCAACTCCCTTTTGAATGAATATATCTCATTTCTGATCGAGATGAATTTGTTATTTAACTTCTGCCTTTGCATCTTGATGAATACTCATCTAATTACGTTATTTATAAGCAGCCGGCGAGGATCTCTTTTTTTTCCGTCGAATTTATAAATCCTTGGAAACCTGAAAAATGAGATAAAAGATTTGTTTATCGGTTTTGCCTTTAAGGTAAATTACAAGAGTCTGTTATTATGCTTATGATACTTTGAGAGAAGACAGACGATATGCATTCGCACAAATCATTGAAGATTGCTTTGAATCTCCGTAGACAGTGATAAAGAGTCTTGTGGAGGATCAAAAAGATCCCTTAGGCGCAGGAGTTTATTCTAATGACGTACTCTCGCAGGAGAAGTACTCCCTGTTTTCATTATCTTTAGGGCGGGGTACCCTTTCACGCTGGAATAAAAGTTTCTTGATATGAGTAGCCGTCAGGATTATCGAGGGAAGTATTTTTTCTTGTAATATTTGTTTCTTTCTTTTCTTACCGGTCTTGCTGGGAGGTTTGCGTTTTGAAGAAATGAAAAAGCTGCGATTGAAAATTCCGTTCATATAATAGGTTCATTAATTATTTTTAAATTTCCCTGGTAATAAAAATGCGAAGGAAAAAAAAGATAAAGCATCTTAATTGTGGCTATTAGCTTTTTAAATGTTAATACCTTTCCCGTTTCTCAAATATTAAAGTGTCCCTAGAGTTCTTGGAATTAAATATTTTTTCTCTCGTTATTTTATTCTGACCTATTCTGACCAAACCTGCGTCTTTCATTTTAATATTAGTTTATATAATCAATAAAATGTAAAGGAAAAAAAGGAATTTTGAAAATTCTAGAAACTTTGGAGATCTTTCTCCTACCGAAGTTTATAGGGAGTCAAATATTTTCTTTCATTCCGCATCTCCCAAAAATTTTAAGGATTCCTCCGAAATTTTTGGAAACTATTGGTTAATTATTCCAAAGATGAAGAATCCAAAATTATTAAAATAGGATGATTATCTTTTGTGTAAGATTTTTCAACAATAAATTCTACAATTTCCCAAATATTGTACTTCAATTTTCCTCGTTGACTAATTTACCCAACTAAAATTTTAGTATCGAAAGAAAAAGGCAAACTACGATTTTCCATGTATTTTTTACCCGCATATCAATTCCTCCCCATAAAGAAGACCATAACTATTTGAATTAGATGAAAGGTCGTCAAATTGGAGGTTTTCCTAACAACAGAACACTTGCCCCTGAATCTAGATTAATAAATAAAAGATTGATATAAAATCGGACACGCCAGTCAGAAAATATTAGATGCTCTCGGTCATTGCTCATTTGATTTCTCATGTGATTAAAGCACGTATATTTATCCCCCCCGTTTCTTTTCTTTATACGGCAGAAGTTCTTACAGATTTGCCTCTGGCATTGGAAGAGATTCTTTGCAACGATAAAGCGCGACAAGTCTCTGCTCCCGATTGCTTTGGTAAGAAATCCTTGTGGTCAGAGTGAATTAGTTTATTAATGGCCAACAGGCATAATTATGGTACCATAGTTATGTATCCTTCTTCGTTGCTTCAAACTTTTTTGGATAGATTCAAAGCAATTAGCATGAAAACCACATACGGTCAACCCCTTGCGAAGTTGTTTATATCATGCGAGTTCATAAAATTTATTTCATGGAAATACATTATTATAGGGTGCATTCTCCACTCGTAAAGTCATTTGATCGTTAACCAACTACACCCTTAACCCTTTAGCGTTTTCGAAATGTCCTGTCGTATATTCATTTGAGTTTGCATAATTTCAAGTGTCCGTTGCTTCTATATATGAGATATTTATGATCCTTCCAATTAATACAATTACTTCGCAAGAGCATGAGTAGGAAAGGAAACGTAAAATTGTTGCGAAGAGTAACGATGGTAGGAATTATTCCTCTCTATCATTTGAATCTCTGGTATTTTCACGTAATGATAAAACAATGAACTCGATATATATTTTTTTTTATGATGAAACTGAATAATTTCGAAATAATTTCTTCGAATTGCTATTGGTATTTTTTTCAAAGCAGTTTTTGAAAATTCATGTAGGATCCTTGGATTTTTTAATTGATAAAAGTTCCAAAAATGTATAAGAAAACCGACAATTTTCCATTATTATTGTTTTTTTTTTCGACACAATTTTGAAACTCTCTGAGAAAAATTTTCAGTTTTGGAAATATTGATATTTGATAATTGTTCGAATTTTTCTAAACATTTATATAAACTTTTAAGAACCATGGTTATTTGCTAAAAGAAAATTATGAACACCTTATTCAACAATAATTGTAAAACGTTATCAACATTATTCTATAAAAATTATCAGATGTGAAACTTCCAAATGAAAATTTGAAATTTCGTGAATTCTATTTTTACCTTTGAAACCACTAATTAATTCCAATAATAACATCTCATCAAAATGTTATATTTCCCTGTTTGAAGGCAACAGAGGATCGTTTTTTTTTCTCACACGACCCTTTTAATTGCGTTTCTATTATCGCAGCCTTTGATTAGCTAAAAATCCGCTATTCGACTCTCGACTATTTCTTTGTTCCACCTCAAGGACTGTTTTTACAAAAGTTCCGCTTTGATTCTTATTAGCTCGAAGGGGTAATTAGGGTTGTAGGTGTAAACCTAAATGACTTTGAGGATGATTAGTGAAGGATGTCCCTTCAGGCTCGAAAGAAGAGGGATAGTTAGTTACTCTACCATTAAGGAACTTCAAACAATTTTTTATCCCTTCTTTATTATAAACTTAGCGTGGATTAATACCTTCGGTGTCCCTCAGTCTTGATAAACATACTTTATAATCTATATGGACGTGGCGGATAACGATGTAAAAAAATCGTCATTACGCTTTTTATATACAAATAGATGATGATAACATTAATTTTTTTTTCTGCACATTAATTCTACTTTGGGTGTAATTATATCTGGAAGGAAATTGGATTGAGATGAGTTTCGAATTTACTCGCGTTTTTTCTCTTGTTGCTCTTAATAAATATGTGACAGGCCGAAGGAAGTTATTTATTTATTTGAAAAAGTTCATTTATTTATCGGAAACAAAAATTGTTACTTGGAATGATCTTTTTTTAAAATAAAAATTACCATTTTTTGGTAATTCTAGAAATAAATTGGATTGAAATGGAAAAACAATTAATTTATTCAATGCATATTAAGATAATTTATTTAATCAATTTTTTTAATTGCCATCCAAATAAATGTTATTTGGAGCAATTTGACAAAAAATACCATTTCTCAGCGAATTATCGACGTATTCACATTTTTTCCAATGAGAAAAAAAAAATTTTTTTTTTTCTTGAACCTTTTTTTATATCCCGAAATCCCTTAACTTATTAACTTCCATGAAGCATCCGGGGGCGAGCACAAGAGTCCAACCGTGTTAGTAATAGCGGGATGAAAACGTAACAGGTAACAAAAAGATTTTTCCCCTTTTTCTTCGTCGCTCCTTTTGGAAGCAAACGCGTATTCGTAAAAAATGAGAGAGAGAGAGAAGGAAGACAAGTTCTTCTTCTCTCTCTCAGTTTTTTTGGACGTCATGATCTTACGGCAAAATCCCTCTCTACCTGCTGACTAAACAAAGGCCCCATTGTTGTATGGAAATTTGGCAACGTCGCTCTGACAAAAGTAAGCCGATACCCCTGGGCCCAAACCAGCGCCTTCTTCTTCGTCGTCTTCTCCTTCTATATTATACCTGGGTGGTAACGGCATACCTGAGTCCTGCGCGAGGCTTTTCGAAGCCCCTGAAAATTTTTTCTTATATCTATATATATATACACACACGCGCCTGTGGTATGTGTTTAGGAGAATATTGTTTTGGCTCCGGGTAGAAAAATCGCGGTCTAACAGGAAATTAAGAAATTCTTCGAGTTCAATAGATTGAGTATTTTGCTTTGCTGCTGTGCCCACTCCTTTAGGGTGGATCGGATGGTTTTCGATTTCATTAAATTCCGTCGAACCGATTGCGACTGCGGCAACTAACTTTGCGATTCTTTTATCCCCGGTTGAGATGGAAAACCGGAAATGAAGTTGAGAATTTTGGAATCAACGAATTTTTTTTGCTGAATTTCTCAGATGCTCCAAATTTTGGAGCTGGAATTCGAAGTCTATGATTTTTTGACGGATAGAATTTTAGACTTTTTTTTGATGTAAAGATTGAAAATTTGTTTGAATTCATTAAATTTGTAGGTTATTGATATTTTCATACGAAAAAATTTGGAAATAAAGGAAATTTCAAAACTGCAAACTTAAAAATTTGCAATAATAATTTAAATCGTAAGAATCCTAAAAATACTGGTTTTAAAAAACATTTACATATTATGCAAAATGTGAAAGGCGAAAATATAACATTAAAAATATAAAAATTCAAAATTTCTAGGTTTCATACGAGAAAATTCTATTTTCCCCCACCCCTAAAACTTTCATTGCAATAAATCCTGTTGGAATTTAATAATCTCTCCTTGTTCCATTCTAAAGTATAATCTATATATAACAATAGGTAAAAATAGGTTCCTGGTAGTGAAAGAGAGAGAAAGAGAAAGAGTGAACGAGCAGATAGCCTTCACCTAACAAATTCATATGCTTCTAACGTGAGTCATCTTCCAGCACCTGGGATTTTTTTTTAAAGATAATGGAACAGATAAGAGCGTTTCCTTTCCTCTCTTTGAAGATAAAACCGTGCAAATTGAAAATTCTAACTGGAAATTCATGTAGTTTGGGGAAAACTCTATACCTGTGAGATTTCCTTCTATTAGTTTATCGTTTTGGTATTTATTTAGCTTTTAAAAAAAATATACAGGATGTTTGGAGAGGGACTCTCCGAAAATTTACTACCCATTCTCTGAGACGACTTCGGCTTAACTAAAGAACAAGAAAGAAGGACGATTAAATTTGTTGATTTAAACTCCTCTTAAGGCGAGGTTTGAATTATGAAAGATACGCTTCCTAATTGATGAGAGAAAGTCTTATTAGATGGAAAACGGTCACGACTACAATAAACTGCATATAACTTGCGTTGTTGCATTTAAATGCAAAAGTGTATTAAAACGCAAAAGTAATTTATTCCAAAAAGGCAAAAGGTGCATAAATCCGTTGTTTCTCAATTTGGAAAAAATTATTAATTAACGTAACAATTTCTAGGAGTTGAAAAATTCTCAAAAGGGAAAAATCTTAAAATACAATAATTTATGAAAATAGAAAAAATGAAACAATTAGGTATTCGAATTTTTCTATGCAAAAACGAGATTCCAGATAGTCCAAAAAAATGCCACCAACGGAGCCGAGGATTAAGATTGTTGTAAAAAGTTGAACATCTCCACCCTTTTAGGTATTCAGGCGATTCCGATTTTATACCAAATTCCGGTGCAATAATTCCAGGCTCTTAAGGTGCACTTGAAAATCCTTGGACGCATGAATTTTGCATTTCAGCACAGTCGTCTCGGTATTAGTACCAATTAACGGTGAAATTTTCAATGGAAGAAGTTGCAAAGCAGCAAGAAATTCGTGGGTTGCATAAACGTTAAATGTTTACCACCGTGGTTTTAAACATATTCAGGACTCTGTGTGTATATATATATATATGCATATACGAATCTAATTAAACGAGTAAATTGTTATTTTATGTTTAATAACAACCATAATGGGCTTTGGGTTTTAAAAGCGCGACTCTGTTATTATCTAGATTGCATATTTTCTGGTAGATTAAGTTCCTTGAAAGTAAGAAGAAGCTAAAGAACATCAACTCTTTTAACTCCAGCTTCTTCTTCTTCCTCCTCCTCCTCCTCCTCTTAATACGTTATTCACACCGCTACGGTGCTTGTGTTTTCTTTGTTTGCCGATATCTTATTTTAAAAATTTGACAAACAATTTGTTGGAAGCGGAAAGTCGATAATAATTTTATTATTGACGCTTTCGCCATTACTTTTCGCAAAATTCGAATTATTTCACTGCCAACTGTTTGCTGACATTAATAAATTCGGAATAATTTGTATAAATATTTAAAAGGGAGATTTCTTTTTAATAAAAAAACAAATTTTATCTTGGATAAATGATTGAGATTATTATTAATATTATTATTAATTATAAGTATAAATTATAAATATATTATCCTTTGGTAGGATATATTTGGCGACGAATCAAAAAGGGGCGAAACCTGATTTAAAAATGATCATGTGTATTTTATTCTAATGAAGTTACATTATCTTAATTTTATCCGCTCTTTTATTTTTCAGGATCTCCGTGTGAACATGACGGCATTTGCGTAAATACTCCAGGATCTTTCGCTTGTAACTGCACTCAAGGATTTACAGGACCAAGATGTGAAACGAATGTTAACGAATGCGAATCCCACCCATGTCAAAACGATGGCTCCTGTCTCGATGATCCGGGAACTTTTCGATGCGTCTGCATGCCTGGTGAGTTTTTCTCTCTTTTTTTAAATAATTTTAAAAAAATTCCTAATGTTACTTACATAAAGATAGAACATCACCGGGTATTTAAAAATATACAACACCTCCAAAATCGTTTTCAAGATATTTATTAATTTTCGGTAAAAAGTAATACCGATTACAAATTATAATTGTGGAAAAATGAATTCTTTACAAAAAAATTAGAAAATTCGCGACTTTTTTTTAATGAGAGTTAATTCTACAAAAATGTTAATTGACTACAAAAAATATCAATTACAAATTATAAATAGTTGCTGGAAAAATTAGTGTGAAATTCTGAATCGCACGGAAAAGTTAATTCGTTGATTTAAGAAATAACAACTTTCTCGACTTTGGTTCTAAAAGTTCAAGAAAAATATGGAATCCCAAAGTGCAGGCATCCAATTTTAACAACAAAAAAAACAACAGTAAAGCTAAATTTAGTTGAAGCCGAAAAAAAAGTGGGAAAAAAGTTTTTTTTTGCGTGTTTTTATCGCACAAGAGAGATCCGCTTAGTACGATTAGAGATAGGATAGAGAACGAAGAGTCTATGTCGGGTGTCGTCTGTAAATTCTTCCGAGATGACAAGCTTCGTATCTGATAGCACGCGAGGGGGTTAAAACTCTCGTTTCTTTTTGTAAGCTCGAGAAAAGCACGCGTAAGTCAGCTTTAATTGTTTGACGTCCCTTACATATACATGCACACGTGCGTACATACATGCATTTATACACGATAATCCATCTTTTTCACCTTATATTCCTTTTTCATCCTTTCCTCCTTTCCGTCAGGCAAAAAATCTCGGTACAAGGAACAAACCGGAAGATTTTATTTACGATAATCGATTATCGATATAAAAAAAAATCTATTCTCCGGGAATTCTCGATTTTATCGCATTAATATCTTACGAAACTGAGGATTTTATCGATATCCACGTACGTCGTAGGAATCGTTTCCTGGATTTTTCCGGATTTTAGCGTCCAGTCGTGAAATTTCGTTATAATAAATAGAAAAAAAAAAATTCTGCAATTTTATATATAGAATTTTTTTGCCGCGAAATTTGAGATTCTAAATATTATTTTTTGTATTATTTGAGAACTTGCTTTTCATGGCTTTATTTGAAAAAATTGTATTCGATTCGAAAGGAAAATAATTTGCATTTATTTAATTATTCTTTAACTAACGAAAATCGCAAAGAAATGAAGTAGAAAATTAAATTTGTAAAAAAAATGTTGGCAATTAACTTCAATTTTTAATAGTCGAAGTTTGCAATATTTTATTTATTGTTTTTGTAAAGAAATTTATACGTTTTTTGAAATTTGATTATTTTCATCATCTGGAAATTAAGTTTTATTTTCTTATTTTTTCAACCTGTATTATTTTTACACGCAATTTTATTATTTTTCTTTCACATACGTGTACCAACCGCTGCAGCAACTTTCCCCTTCGTTTGTGTGTAACAAACGCCGCGATCATTGCACAAATCAATATTATAAATCTTACAACGTCTACAAAATCATCGAAGGTACATATATATATAGAAAGCTTGGTACGATTGATTACACTTATTTTCGAAGTTGCTTATTCGTTTATCGCGTTTAATGCTCCATTTGTCGCTCCGCAGGGTGTCTACCTCGCAAACCCTAAGGAGATATTCGAATATGTGGTAGAAGAAAGGCCTTAGAACATCCACCGCATTGTGATCGTACCCGGAAATGATCTTATTTCCGTCTTATTCCGCATAACTTTTGATTATTACCCTGGTTTGTTTTTTTATCGATCTCTCGATCATGCAGATTACGAGCAATTTTTGTAACTAATAGAAAGGCTCTGCGATTTCTCTCTTTCAAAATTTCAGGATTTCATTTTATTCCTTAGCTTTTCAAAAATAAATTAGAAAATTTTTATTTTCAAACTCCCCCAAAAAATTGTTGAATCAATTCGAAAAACTCGTATTTTACCGAATTTTCGGAATCAAACCTGTTCGTAAAAATATAGTTGGCCCCTGATTCGTACCAATATACGGGTATTTTGGGTGACTCTTGTCTCAAGCGTAGCATGAATTTATTGGAGGTTGAAGAAATCGTCGGTTTCATAAAATCGGGTATTAAGGAAGAAATTGAGAAATCGCTGAAGGGTAAAAGAACCGGAAAGACTGCATTTAAAGGCAATTTCAATTAAAAGTACGATTCACGAGTTTGAACTTTGACTTCGGAAATTTGCGCGGCTGAATTTTGAGGATTAAGTACATGTGCACCTGTTGGGAATCGTAAATATCAATAAAATCCCAATATGGTTGAAATTAAATACCGCATCAACGAAATGATTCATGAAGTAATTGTTTTAATAAACCTCCCGAAAAAAGAGGAGATGAAGCTAAGAGGAGGAAGAAAGAGGAGACTTAAAACATCTGAGACGAGATGAAAGGGCTCCAAGAAGAAAATATGATAGCAGGATTCGCGAAATATGAGACCCGAGGACGAGATCCATTCTCGAGAGAAAGAAGCACAAAGGACTTATCTTGTCCACGGTGGTTTCTTTAAGCACCGCCATTTTGGTACCCCTTTACTCCTGCCAGAGTTTCTTTTTGGAGTCTTCTTATTTCACATCAAGCCTCGTTTTCTTCTTCCTCCTCATCCTCGTCATCTTCCTTATTTAAGCTATGTAGTTCTTGTTTTTGTCCCGTAAAAGGATCCGCTAAATAGCACATACACCGAGAGAGCTTCGTGGAAAGAGGATCCTTTTTTCGAGCATTCAAAAATTCTCCTCGCAAATACTCCAGCTTCTTCTTTATACGATATGCACTCTTTTCTTTTTTACACACCTTTTTATTTTACGTGTCCTTTTTCATCCATGCAGGCTTTGAGGTCTTTGTTAAATCGAAGGATCCTTCGTCTAACAAAATAATATATTCGGGATATATTTTACTTTATTTGAAAAAAATATTTAATTTTAATAATTTCGCGATAGATCATTTTTCAATTTCTAATAATTAAGAAATTTCCAATTTCGTGCGATATTGATACTACTATTAGAAAAAAGATATACTATGACTTTGTTACGAATTTTCTTTGAATTCTATATATTAATTTTGTTTTAATAATAATAATGATAATAATATCCTATATGAAATTATAAATTTCAGGAATCATTTGAAATTATCAGTCAAGTAATAAATTAATTAAAATTAATTACTTCTTGTAATACGAAAAATTAAATTCGGCTCCTAATTAACAAATTTCAAAACTATTGTTTCCTAGGGAATAGTTACGATATTAATAATTTATTTATTATGCATAATTGATTGATAATGAATTCCTTTTTGCACTTCACACCTTGTTCTTCAAGAATGATCGCGTTATTTCCTCTTTTTATCTGAATTTTCCTCAATATTTTACCGAAGAAAAAAATCGCTAAAATCAATTTTAAAAAAATCTGACGTTGTTTCGAAATTTCCAGAAACGAAGGTACCCCCAAATTCTTCATATACACGTATAATCTCCTTCGGCCGACGAAATCTTAAAAGATTCGTTGGAGTTGCTATATAGGGTCGTCAAACAAGCCCACTCGAGATATCTCAATATTCACCGGACTTGATATGTATACAAGATAGTTGTATGAGCACGTGCACACAGAGAAAAGATTGTGTATAAAATATTCGCTGGAGAAAAAGAAATAAGAAGAGGCAGGCAGGTCCTGTGTACTATACGTTAGGTTCCAGCTTCCCTTCCATGTACCCATATATATTCGGTCTCAGCGAATCGTTTGATATATTATTGAAGATGTAGATTCGCAATATACTGCCAACTCTCCCTGCATTGTCCTTCTCGGGACAATGGATATTTTATCCATCTTTGAAATCTTACTTATTTTTTAACCCTTTTTGTTTTTTAAAGACGTATATAAGCACATATTTTTTCTGTTATTTGGGAATCGATGCTACCGAATTCTTATTAATTTTTGGTACCGACACTATTCGAATTTTTCCACTTCCCTCTTACAATAATTAATGTAACGACACCTCTTGGGAAAAACAAAAACGAATTTTGTCTCGAACGATCCAACATTAGAAGGCGAATAAATTTGCTTTTTAAATTATTACACTGTAATTATTTACTAACAATAATTTTTTTCTGCAATTTAACTCGTCGTTCGAAACTAAAAAGGATTCAGATCTTTTGTGGTTTTTTGAAATTTCCATCCCCCATTTCTGAGTGATAAAAATCAATAACCCCATAAACAACACCATTATCACCATAATTATCGTCATCATTGTAATTAATATTATTATTATTCGAATTATTATCTTTATTATTATTATTATTATTGACGCTACTACTACTGTTACTATATTATTACTATCAATTAACACTCTTCGTCTGCTTCATCTTCAGCTTCTTTGGCGACTCATTTCTTCGACAAATCTAAACACGCTCCTGTTTGACTTTTATTTTCTGAAAAAATATCTTCTAAGAACTCGTCATATTTCTACACACACACACACCCACACACACACACACACACATTATAAATAAGAAGCAAATAATGTCGTCCTGCAAGACTCCCGGTTGCGTTGAGATCCTCTTCATTTCGTCCCTTTTCTCCTTTTTTCCCCATCGCCTTCCTCCTTCTCGCTTCGGCCATGCACTTTTAAATAACGTCAACATGCATGTGCACAATCATACGTTCTATTGCCTTTATAAGTGTCTCTTATATCTGACCGAGATAAGCGGCGAGCGAGCGAAAAAAAAGGGTAATGAGAAAAGTACCACGCCTATCTCGAAACACGTACTTGCAAAATAAGATCCTGCCACTAAGCTCTAAGCAACTGACTCTCCTCTGTTTAATGCATCGCGCTTAAACCTTTTCCCCCGTGCGCATTATCTTCATTCATCATTATCAGGGACTCTCTCATGATTTATGGTCTCCTTTGGTTTTTCGAATTCCCAAGTGACAGTTCACAAGTTTCAATAGAACCCTCCGACGTTCTCTGTGGCGCTGGAAAGACGCCAGAACACGTTGCTGGAGAAGAAAGTGTCAGAAACGGTTCACATTCATGATTTCTATGACAAATGTTTCCAGGATAAATGAAATAAGTTTTCCAAAGCGGCGTCTTGTCCAGTCGAAGCTGGAATTTATATTTCGAATTCCAAGTGGTCGAATTTTTGGATTCCAATTTTTTTTTCTTAATTAAATTTAATATTATCGCAACTATTGTAATTTCGTAATTGAGTGTACAAGAAATTAAATTATTCGCACCATTTTTTTTCCGGTGTATAAACAATCGAATTATTTCAAAATTAATTATCGAAATGATCGATACCTTTTTAGCGATCGAATTTTTTCGAGTTAAATTTCTTTTTATCGACATTTCGAATTTGTCATTCCATAATTTTCAATTTCTCCAATTGAAAATATTATAAAATGTGAATTTCGTTTCACCAAACTTCAAAAAATAATTATCCCTATTTCCTCTCGGTGCAATTTCGATCTCTGCAGTTCGTAACTGAACTGGAGGTTTGCACAGGTCCCGTAGCAGGGAGAGTGCTAATAAATTCCTTCCTGCACGCAAAAGCTGACTTTCATTTGGTTGCACTCTATTCTAGACGAAGTACTTTCCAGTAATACTCGGAACGTGCGTTCATAAATTTCGAAAAAAGTCTGAAAGGAGCCGTACATGAAAGAAAAATGAAAGCCTGTCTCCTTACTCTTTTACATTTCGTTTGTTTCTTTCGCCACAAAGAATAACAACACGGTAACACAAAGGATCGGCCTATTATTGTTCTATAGTAACAAAGTGAGTAATGAAACAGGGCGAGTTTCTTCAAGGCCTTTTGTATAAATGTGCCCAGTATGAGCTCGAGCAAAGAAAGCCCTTATTAACAATAAGACTGAAACTCTTAACCTTCTTTCCTCCTTTTCTTCGAGTCTCAAAATACTTTACAGCCATTGCCTCACTGGAAATTTCACGAAAAAATTGCCCGTAAAATATCCCGGAGAAAAATCAGAGGTTGCAAAATCTTGGACAAACGGTCCATAAAATTATAAATACCAGAATTGTTCTAACCACGGACTACGTATTTATTTTATTAACACTTCGTTTGGCGCCGGTATAAATCTTTATGTACGACACCAACGTGGTGCCACCGGCGCTTGCCCGATAATTTTCGCATGGCACCGACGTGATACCACCGGACGGCATAGTGTTAATTTGAAATTGAATCGATAAAAAAACAAATTTTTTCCGAACGAATAAAAATTACTATTATATTATTAAAAATAATGGCAATGAGAAAATAATACAGCGAAAGAAAAAAAAATGTTATATGTAAAAAAAATGAATATATTGGGCCGGCGCGAACTTTTTTTTTGACAAGAAAGTCGCGCACTTGAGCTTCTGTCGTGTAGCAGAATCTCAAGTATCTCCGGATTCCGTAACTATTTTTTGATCCGTCGAAACTCATTAAGTCTTACAGTAATCTCCGTAAGTAATGCAACCAATCGAGTTTCCTAAACGAGTTTGCGTAAAGTCATTTCGATTTTTTCCCTTGCTATCGCTGGAAAAATTGTCTCTTGAAGTTGTAACCAGGAAGATGACGATACGTGGAAGAGTCGGAGAAGTAGCTTATCTTCATCTACGTTCTACAGTAGCGGAACGAGATTCTTGTAGCTTCGGAACACGTATATGTTTATATTAGCTTGTCTATTCGTCAATGTTCCTCCAGTGTAGCTCCACTCGTCATTTTATTATCACTTCGAAGGATCTGAAATTGTGTCTCGTGTATGAGATACGTCACACGCCCCAATGGTACTTACACTGGGTAACGGAGATGGTAGAGTAGATGAACGAGGAGTCTGGGAAACAGGAGCCTTTTATCACCTGAAATTCATCGCACCTGATAGTGCAGCTTTTTATTATTATTATTGTTATCAGGTCCTTACCGCGACGAAGTTCCGAATATTTAATTATATCGTGGTTCCTAAAAATATTGATATTCGGAATTTTCAAAAAATACAATAATTCCAAAACTTCGTTCCTAATTTAGAAAAATATAAATGAATGAGAAACCTTAAACACGTGGTGGTGGCAATTTAGGCGAATGCACGAAACTGAATTTCTCGTCACTTTGTTCGATATTAACGATCGACTTTTCTTCCATCGTTTTTATATCATCCATTATCTTCACCCGTAGCTTCACCATTGAAGCGTAACTCCGGAAACTGCAATGAAAGCATGCGGTCACTTTGATCAAATTGATATCAATTCTTCTTACGCCCGGTTTCATGCCGCGTTTTATTATTAAATTCCTTACTTTCGCGTCCCGTCCTGCCCCGTCCCGCCTTGCCGCTTTAATAAATTCACATTTTTTTCACCATAAAGAACCTAATTATTAGAAAAAATGATCTTAAATTATCCACGCCTGAAGCTACAAATTGCCCGTGTCTTTCATGTGGAATGAAAAGAGACAGCGCTCGATTTTTATTTCCATCAAAGAGGATGAATTCGACACTGAGACGAATTTCGAGGATTTTTTGGGGAAATCGCGCGTTGCAATATTCTAGAAAAATATGGTAATAAATTAATATCGAATTCGGCCAAAATTCGTATTTCGAAATTTTACGCGATTTGTTTGTCACAAAATTTGAGAGTGAAAGCGAAAACGAGAATTATCATTCGGAATTTTTTGAGAATTTCCAATTTTAATTGAACTCCAATTTTAATTTAATTTCAAATTTTGTCCAATGACCATTTCGAATTAAATTAACCTTTCTCTGCACTTTCATTTTTCTCGACTGCCGCTGGCTTGTGTCACATAAAGTTTCTTATATATTGTGAAAAAAAAGTTAATAAGTTGCAAGAAAAAAATTACGGAAGCTGAGAAAGTTGAGCAAAAACGAGAACAGATATTGAGACGCATCTTCTCTCGTGATGTTGTACAAAAGGGATTTGTTGTACAGCCTCGTAAAAACAAAGGGCTAACGATACATACGTTCCTTTCGAGGAGGTTCTCTTTCTCATAGGACTTCATTCTCTACGTTTCCTTCCTGGAAACATAAATCATAAGAAAACAGGGCGAGAAATCGGCGATCATGTTTAAAGGGAGAAGATCGCTTTCGATATCCTGTATATGCAGAAATCTCTTTTTCGCGCCGAGTTGAAACTCACTTTGCGTGCAGCAGTCGCCGATGCACCGGGGCGATTCTCCTCTCTTCTTTTATTTGTTTATTCATTTTCGTTCTTTTTTATTTCGGATATTTCTTTCATTTGTTCTCATATCATATGCTTTTTTTTTAATACACGGATGGATATATCCCTTTTATATCGTATTGTTTCTGGGTACCTGTTTTTTTACCGTATTCTTCCTGCGGCTAAACAGTTTTCTTACCGCTTGCACATGCACCTGCTTCTTTTCGGTTTTACGGCTCAGTGAAGCAACTTAGTGCCTTAATAAATTACATCCCTGTTCGATTTGTTCCTCTGTATTATCGCTGTTGTCTCTTTTTTTTTATTTATCCCATCAAAATTGGACGAATTTTATTATACCCCATTTACTGTTTCGATGATTTCCATCCCGGAATAAAAGTGTTGCGGAAGATCGAAGGATTTTCTTATTGTTAGAAGGAGGTGGTGAAAGTAATTGTTATCGGGAGGTGCTTTTTCTTAGAATTTTTTTGTTGAACAAGTGATAAAAAAAACTATGGAGATCAGAATTTGGAATTTTTAATAAAAATGAATTTTTGGATTTCTATTAGAGGGTTTTCGAAATTAAAATTTTGGGGGAAATATTTCTAATTTTTCGAGTCCTAATTTAAATTTTCAATTTTTTTAGATTTCATAATAGGCGGCATAGGGGGAGGAATTTAATAATTTTTATAGAATTACATTTCTTTAATAGAAATATTTTTATGGAAATTTGAGAATTTATGACTTAAAAATTGAAAAAAAAATATATAAAACTAAACTATTTTAAAATATTTTCACTTAGAATATGTTTTCCAGAATTTAGTTCCAAAATCAGGATAATAATTTAGGAATTTAACTATCGTCCGATTTCATGTATTCAATTTCACGAAACCACTCATTAAAAAAAGAAGAGAAAGACCGTTCTCAATCCCTCACAACGGGTGGTGCTGATTCTTTCTTCCGAAGAAACAACGAATTTCGACTAAAGAAACCAAAGACAAACAGGACAAAAATTCCTGGGGGATCATAAGCGATATATTTTTCGCTTAATGCCAATAACGCGAGCGTCCTGGAATAAATCATCGAATAAAACTTGGCTGTTTGTATATTCTGGAAATAAAAAAAGCCAAGATTTCCCGGCAGGTGGTCTATTTTCGAGTGATCCGCTGTGATAGGAGAGCCCATTTTTTTTTTCTCGCTTAGCATAATCCGATATGGCAATAAAGTATTATGGAATAATTGCCGATGGGTCTTACAAAATTATGTAATTATTGATAAAAATGTCTTTTGGGCCACGGAGTAGTCGTGTGTGGTGCGTGAAAGAAGGTCGAAGAATTCTCAAAGATTGACGTCAAAAAAAGTTATTATTTATTCCCAAGCAAAGCTGTTTAGCCTCTAATTTATGTGACATTGATTTCAAAGTCTCTTTTTTCTATGATTCTTTTGATAGCGATGTAATAACTCTCCTTCTATCCCAAAGACGAGAATGTCTCACTTGCCACACGTAAAAAAGTCTCCTAAAACACAGCAGGATTGTCAGTTTTAAGCCGTTCAGTCGCTTCTTTTTCTTATTCACGGTCATAAAAAGTAGATATACACAAAATGGATTTTAACTTTGGGTTACATTCGAAACCAGTCGAAGCCTTTTTATTCGAAGCAGGAGAAAACCTCGGTTTTATTCGACTGTATTTCAATTTCACGTTTTCTGAAATCCCTATTTGTTCTTTCCCTCAAAATACTAAAATTTCATTGCCCCGTAGGAGTTCCGATAAAAACAACCGGGAAAGAATAAAAAAATGTATTTAAATTTATTCCAATGGAGGACTTTACGAAATGCAGGAATTTGTTTAGGACCCCGAAATTTCCTGGCTCCAAAGCTTTCAAATTACGGACTTTGAATTGATCTCTTGTTCTCAAATTGTGAATTTCAATATCGATTAATAGAAATACCAGAAACATTTGGAATTCGTTGGAAATTTATAAGGTTTAAGACCAGAAAACCAAAGATTCTTCGATTTTTCTTTCCAAAAATATAAATTTTCAAAATTTGAATATAAATACAGTAATTATGACTATTACGAACTAGAAAAATGTAATCTTTACAATTCTTTTTCTTTCCAAGATTCTCGTAACAATGTGGAATTTTCTGATGGGGCAAAGTTTATAGGGTTTCAAGTAAAGATCTCACATTCGAAAAGCAACCGAAGTTGAAGTTTCTATGATTTTTTTTTTCGTGCGCTATAAATTCTGTATAATATTGCCACTCTCCTCGCATCACCAGCAAAGTTAATAGAATGCTTTAACTCTGGCCTCGAAAGTGATTTCGAACTAATCCTATCAACATTTAAATGGTTCTTAAATAGATTTTAAAGTTCTTGTAGCAGTAAAATAACTTGTTAAATTCATACTTAAAATTTCCAAGCTATTATCTTTTTTATTTATAGCAGGACTGGACGTTTATTATCAAAGCAGAGAATTTAAAAGGAAATTTTAAGATAAAGGATATATTATCCTTGGGCAATTAAAGTGTTTTAGCATTGCAGTTTAGCAAAAAAGAATGTTATAAAATCTACTTGTCCCTCTTTTTTTTCACAGTTCCTCCCCTTATCTTTATTTCTTCTTTTCGGATGTACAAATTGTTTCTTATCGGTTGATGTCTTTTAACGCTACAACAAAAGCTACAACTTTGTGATGATAAAATTCCTCTCGCAGGAATAAAGACCAAATTTATTTTATTATATACCCTCCGTGGCGAAAAGGGGATTCGTCAGTTGATAATTTATTTTGGAGTTTGAATGCTTTCCAAGAGGTAGCGATTTTTACTATAAAGTCCAATAAAAATTTTGTTTTTCTTTAATTATCTACCCAGCGGAATGATATTTTTTTTTAGAAAGTAGAAAAAGATACTTAATTTTTTTCGTCGTAAAATTCGATGCACTTGGAATACATGGAAATTATTTGAGAAATTTGCAAATTACAAGAAAGCTGGAAAAAAGATACTAAATTTTTGTTCCCAGTGAAAATCGTTACACTGGAATTCAATATTCATATTTTAGGATTTTGGGAATTTTTGCAATTTTATAAAATATTGTCAAAATTAAAATTACCATCATATATTATTTTTTTATGGACAGAATTTTTGAAATTTGCAAATCGAAGGAAACGTTTTTGGTTTTGTTAGACTTCCGATCGGATAATATTAAAAAAAGATGAAAACCCCGAGAGTCTTTCCGATTTAACGAGATTTGTCAGAGGTCATAGCGGAAGAAAGATACCCATGCTCGCTTATATATAGAGGATTTGTGGAAACGATATCCAACTCCAGGATTCACTGATCGAGAGGTCGAGACTATCGACGCTTAAATCTGCATAGGGAAAAGTCGTGAACCATTAAAGTCTATGGATAAAAGGCCGTTTTATAGGTACTATAAACCATTTACGGACATTACGCAAAAGATCGAGATGATATTCGCAATATAAATACGGACAAAAAATTATACAGCTTATTTCTTTTTACGAATTTGTTTAAAAAAATATCATCCCCTTGTCATCAAGTTTTTTTTTTATACTTGGAAATTCATTCGAACGGAAATTCCGTCGAGGGATTTCTTTTTAGGGAGAAAATCGTGAGAGTAGAGACAAACCGAAGCTCAATCCGTGCGCTAAAACGGAAATGAAATAAAATTCCCCACCGACAAAGGAATCAGAGTAAAATTGATTAACAAAAGCAGTGAAAGACATTTGATTACATAAATTAATCTCTACATTAGTACAGAGGTACCGGATGTATGTAATTTCTTCATTATCTTGAACGCATCTGCTACCCACAAAAATTCCTCAGTTAAACATCGCACGCAAGTACAGTTCTATCCGAGTCGCTCATTTTTCTGTTAGAAGTCTCGAGAATCTTTTTTCCACGTTCGCGTGCATTTCGAGTACGCCATTCATGGGATTTGCCATTGAAAAATTTTAATATTCCAATTTTGGTCAGAAAAATACTCGAAATTGGTCATTCTTTCCCCTCGGTCATTATAGTTGGTTAAAACTTTTAATGCATTACTCCGCATTTATTAAATTACATTATATATTTGCAATTTCAAATAATTAAATTACCGAAAAAATATTAAACAGCTAAAAAAATATATTTTATAATATTAAGATATTAAAAAAAAAATATGTTTTTAAAAGCGAACGAAATTTTTCGAATTCCCGGAAAATTCGAGAACGTGTTTCGTATAATTACGTAAAAGTTCGTCCAGAAAAATATGATGTCAAGAGTGGGTACATAGAATTTACTTGTTGTAGAGGTACCTTGAAAGATTCTATCAAAGACATCGTCGTATACCCACCCCATCGTGCCGTAGACTTGTTGGACCTCATTAAAAGTCTCCTTGTATAGTACCTAAAGGAATTCTACGTTATCTTACGTGTTGAGCTCGTGTCAGAACGGACTTTACTACGTGTCTTTGTACGTGTTACTTCTATCACTGCTACATTTCACTTTAAAATGACATCACCCAACCACCCTGGTGGAGCTTCGGACTTCATCCCTTTTTTTCTCTCTCCCGGACGAAATACTATTTTTATATAAAAATTTATAGAATAGATTTGACTCCTCTATAGCAATTTTTTTTCTTATTTATTATAATACAGTAACTGCATATCACTGCAATGGAACAAATTTGTCTTCGACCTTGTCGTCACGGAGACGTAGTAACAACGAGTTTGGACGTTCTAGTATTTATTATAATATAGTAAAAATTAGGGACTATGTTTTAAAAATTATTTTAGCGCAATCGAATTTACCTTTTTTTTTTAGTAAATTTCCAATTTTCTTATTATAGGAGTTCGATTTGGAATTAGATTTATTTATTTCGTTTCAATATTCTCGTTTTCGGATCCCGAAGAGCCTAGAAATTGCACTTTTATTCGATAAAAAAAATGAAAACAAAATGCATTTGGCCGCATAGAAATATATTTGAGTGGGAATCGCAGGAATTTTGACGTAAACGTTGTTTCCCGCTACTATAAAAAATAAAAATGATGCGAAGGTACCGAAACCGTATACGTATGCACATTTTACTGTTAAGACCTCCGTCGGTGCATCGAAAAGAAAATTACGCAGCAGCGTTTTAATAAGAAATCGGAATACATGGCACACATAAAGTTCAAAGTTACACACATAGGCTCGGCCGTTAAGACGCAGAAGCTCCGAAGGCCCGATATATAAGCATAAAACTACCATCCTTCTGACTCTCGGTATTCGATATCGAAGGAACAAGGAATACTGTAAAGAAGGAGGTTTTTACCTGTAATGTAACAAGTAAACGGCAAACTTCTTCCTCCCGACCAATGACCTCTTATAAGATCGCGTTTCAACTCCGGTGGCCTTAATCTTCCTAACTAAAGTATCGTCTTCGAGTCATTCCTAAACGTCATAATCGCATTATGCCTTTATTACTTCATTATTTTATTCTTTCCTCCTTTCCGTTGTCTCGCGTTTCTTTCAATTCCATCCCTCTTTCCGTTCCAACAATACCCTGCAATCGAGGTAAGAGCTGAAGGATACGCTCTTAGGTTTCTTTGTCACATTGCAAAATCGTTTCGCTAATTATTCTTGATAATCTT
Source organism: Gasteruption jaculator (assembly GCA_949825005.1). NCBI lineage: Eukaryota > Metazoa > Arthropoda > Insecta > Hymenoptera > Gasteruptiidae > Gasteruption > Gasteruption jaculator. The sequence goes on from OX463770.1 coordinate 9,357,918, forward strand.
TCTTCTGGAGGAGCAATTCATTGGAAATCATTCGATTTAAAAATAATGATTTTGATAAAAATGAGTATTGATTTTGCTAAAAATAAATTTTGCTAAGAATAAACAAATTTTGCTTTAAAAAAAATGTTTTCTGGAGAAAAAATATGGAACAGCTCTTATACTTGTGTTTGAAAAAGAGGGGTAATATATTTTTTTAATAATTACAGGCTGAAAACTTGAATTTTAATAGAAAATTTGGAATTCGAGCGAAAATTAGTTTCCGATTTTCCAGAAAAAACTTCCAGAAAAATCTTTCATCTTTCCCTTGAAATACTAAAAAATAATAGCTTTTCACTTCCTTTTTTACAAAAAAAAAAATAATAATATACAGAAAAATATCACAAAATAAAAATTGTATGATTAATATTGAAGAATAAAAATGATAAAATTGCAAATTGACATAATTTCGTAATTGAAAATATACTTTAGGAAAACGAATTTCATGAAACTTAAATTTTTTTATCAACATTTCGAATTTTTTTACATTTGCCAATTTTTAATTCCTACAAATTCAAAACTAAATTATAATTGTAAATATCTTGGAAAAACGCGGGAGAAAAATGGTTCGGTGTAAAATTGTCGAGAGAAGGGGCAGAATTTTAAAAAGAAAACGGTGGTCAGGAAGAAAAAGAGATGAATAGTAGGTTGTTGCAAGGGGGATCGAGAAGTGAAGAAACACGAGAGCGTGCTTTCCTGCTCGTGATGTCCCGAGGCTACTGCAAAGCAAAGTCAGACTCGCTTGGATAGCTCCAATACCTACCTACGCCCATACCGGTACATACAACGCGTGAAGATCTCCACGAATCGCATAATATTCCATGAATTTATTTACTACCGACTTGCCTTTTCTTGCTTCGAACGACGATACGGATAACAGGGGAAATTACTCCCTTATTTCTCAATAAGAGCGATCTTTCTTCCCTTCTTCCCAGTTTGCAGTTGCTCAAAAACAAACAAATATATCATAACGGTAAACTGCAAATCGTTACCGATTCCAGGTCTAATGGAAGCGGTAGATTTTCGAATCCGCTCTAATTTTGAGAAACTCGAGGATGGAAATCAAAACTTTCTGAAAAATTCGTAAATAAGAAAATGGGTAAACTTATCGAAATTGATTTTTCATTTTTTTGTCTTATTTTTTCCCTGTTTAATAATTAATTAATAAGTAGATTTTTTTTTCTTGAGTTTCGAATTACAACAGTTTGCAAATTTCATAGAATAATAATATAAAATATTATAGAAAAAGACGTGACTTTCCCATAACAATTTTTTTTATTTATTATATTGTAGAATTTTTTTATTATACGTATTGAAATGAATTTTTTATTTATTTTCCATTTTCCCTCGATAGATAATTAATAAGAAACAATTTATTTCAATTCTTTTCAATTTTCGAATTATTTCGTCACCTAATTTTTCATTATACCCCGTCCCGTTACTGGACACCCGAGAAATTGACATGTTATGTCACTTCGGTCAATACGAAAGATTCTCTGATTCGAAATCAGGGCATTAAGAAAATTTCCGAACGCCTCGGAGCCATTAATAATGCGAGAGATAACCAATTGAGAAATATTCCCAATCCAATTAAAATAAAGTAGCTGAAAAAAAGAAGAAGGTGACGTCAGATTCTTCCTCGTTAAAATTATTCGGCCAGGACGAGTGTGTAGAATTTTTGTTACTTTCGTTCTATCGCATCGGACCTCGCCCTTCTTAACAACGATCGCTGCTATCGCGATCTTCCCTTCGTCAAAGAAGACGAATGTTCGTAGAGAGCATCACACACACACGCGCGTAGACGCAGATATTCGGCCCTTTAATTCGAACAAAAATATGCGTGTAAATAAGAAACAAGGGAGGAGGCTGGAAATACTTCTCGCGCATTTTTCATTTCATCGGTTGAATCGGTAGATTCCCCTTCGCTCGTTTTTTAACCGCGATTACCCGCATACTTCAATCGGAAATCTGTTCGCAAACACTCGACGGAGAGAAATCCACGAGTGTTTGATCCGCAAATACGAGTTTCCGGGCAAAAATATGTTGTCCCGGATACCCATTTATCATTGTTTCCAAGTGTAGAGAATTTTAGCGGTATTTTTTTTTTTTCAACAAAGTAACGGTCCAAAAAAAATATTTTCTATCCCACAGATTCTCGTTTTTTTTAAAATTTATTTCAATTTACTAGAATTGAGCAGGTCTTCAGCTTCATTTTAATTTAATTTTCTGACTTGGAAGAGATTTGCGAATTTTTACTTTGTAAGGTTTCGCTGCGGTTCTGATATTTATTATTTTGATAAATGCCAAATGCCCTTTTATAGAATTTGTTGGGCAACAAATTGAAAATATATCACACAGAAAATGATTTACCACGTCACAGACTATCAGTTGCACTTTAATTTAATTCGAAAGCGATGAAATTCGAGGGGGTTGAGTTTCTGGGGGATGAGAAGGTCGATTTCAATGCGAAATGAATTCAATGTGGGTCGTTTCAAGGACTCAATTTCTTCTTTGAGCTTCGTGTTAAATCTCACGGTTGCTGTTGCTCGATATCAAAGAGTCTAGTCACGAAGTTCTCGAAGAAACGAAAGCGAGTCTTTGGAACGTAGCCCGTTGACATGTTTAACGTTTGCAATTTCTTTCATTCTCTCTTTCTTCCATCTCTCTCTCTCTTTCTCTCTCTTTTTCTCCCTCACTTTTCAGAGGGTGGTTGGTGATATTTTCTCTTCGGTATCATAAGGAATCGCTCCTTGCGCTCATTTGGAACTCGTTATAAATCACTGCCTCGCCCCCATCGTCAACAGTCTTGAGGCCATTAATCTCGATAATTGAATCAATATCTGTGATATCTCAGCTACGAGTCTCGAGAAAGGTCCATGATAATTAGCCGTGATCCTCATAAATCATCCGCGCAGGAATGGAGTTTAGAGATCATTCAGAATCCGTTTACAAAATGTCTATAAGAGAACGAGAAATTATATTTTTCAATCATTAATACCCATCTAATCGATTTTTTTTTCTTCGACGAGATAATTACTTCCGGTATTCTCCTGTCTTCGGGGGAAAAAATGTCTTCCCTTCGACGAATAATTATCAAAACAGTAACTCTGAATTGCAAAATAATTATTATCACCGCGGTATTATTTTAAAATCAATTCGAATCCATTCGATACTTTAGCGATGCTACAATTTTGACGATTGCATTTTTCTCACAAATTGCATATTACAAAATTGGCGATAAAAATGATCAAAATGTGCTTGTGACAAATAATATCAAAATTATATACGAATTTAATTTTATGCAATTTTTTAATAATTTTTTTCTACGAATATCCATTGGTTTTTTGATAAATTTCGTTATTTTACATCACGGGGTAATTTCTGTAGCAAATTTCATTATTTTGACGCCTCCTTTTTTTCTCATATTACGCGATTTCTCATAAAACGCAATTTTTCTCAATCTACTTTCTGTTGCTCCTTCGATACAGCCAAGCTTTACGCTATTTCGCGGAGTTACTCGTTTTTCATATAAATCTTTCGATTTCCCGTTAGGAGGAAACTCGTGGAAGAGATAGACGTGGGCAAGAAGGAGGCAGGGTCGTAAAATAGTCGAGCGTTTCGATCTTCCTAAAGACGAGCAGTGAAGGTATACCTCCTTATTCCGGCTTCAACTTGCTTCGATAAGTTAATGGAGAACGATAGCTTGAGCCGATGTCGAGAGTAGGAAGGTCCGTTAAAACGAGCTTTCCTATCTCGGCAACACTCTCAGGAACTTTAAGAAGTTGATCTTCCCTCGCAACAGGTCTTGGGAGATCTATTTTTCATCGCTTAGCATTCGTTCACGGTGTTGGAGGAGGACAGCAAGTGGGAAGTTTCTTCGTATTTCAACAATTTTTTTCCATTTTTGACCTTTCTTTTCAAACGGGATGGTTCTTATCGGCGACTCAAGCCACTTTTTTTTTACCCCCGGAACTCGAACTCGGAAAATAAAAATCCCACCCTAGATCGTGTGGGGTTGAGTTCGGCAATTATCGTATCGCTAAAGTATCAAATTGAATCTAATTAATTTTTAAATATCACGGCGATAGTAATTATTTTACACTTAAGGTCATTATTTTTGTAATTAGCCTTCGACAGCAAGACAATTATTTTTTTTTTTTAGTGTACCTTTAACGAGTACAAAATTATGATAAAATTTAAGAATAGGTATATTTTTTTTCTCAAAGCAACGAACTCCAGCAAAACCCCAGCAAAACCTTAGCAAAACCCTATCAAGTAAATTCCAATTAATTTCAAAATGATATCACGACGATATTAATTATTTTACATGTAGTGTCATTATTTCCATAATTAGTCATCAAAGGCGAGACAAATTTTTTCTACGTGTACCTTCAACGAATTTTCTCTCGGACAGTCCAGTGACTTGCAGCTGGGGCCTAATCTAATAATAATAAGTTTAGAAATGCGTTGAAACGAAAAAAATCCAAAATTCATAAAATCCATTGGAAGACATGCGATGGGATGCGCTCGGCATTTCTCTTTACGCGTTTTCTCGCATCGAACATTCCTGGTATCGCGTCTGGTCTGGCCTTTCGTGTAGAATCCGGAGAGTCGGGGTGGTATAGAAACGTTCTCCGGAGCAATTATAAGCCGTAGGAGAAATGCTCTCGGAGAAGAGAAATGAAAGATGTAGTATGAGAGATAAGAGAGGTGAGTATTCTGCAAGCAGCGCACGATAGGTCCAAGTATGTAGGGTAGCGATGCCATTTTATGTGCACCTTAAGTCCACAGGATAGCGGTACCGCAGATCCAGTCCAAGAGGAGTAGTTGTAGAGTGTGGTAGTAGTAGAAGATCGAGAAGCGTAGAGAGGGCGAAGGTCGCAATCGGACATGAACACGCCCGAGTACGACCTACCTCTTACTGAATTGCAGCAACTGCTGCACTGGTGCAGCAGCCAGGCTGCATATACATACTACGTATGACCGTGCGCCCGAACCTCTTTCTTTTTGCCTCTCTTTCTTTATTCATAGCAATTTCTATTTCCTTTCTCTCGATGCCACAGAGACCGTTCCTTTTATAATTAATTTATAACTGTTTAACTCTCTCGGTACGTACTGCGCCCATACTCGCTTGCCGTCGTCAAATCGAGGGCCACTTTCAACAGGAATCGCGCAGGGATACCGTTTCAGAGTTCCTAATTAGAATTATGAAGACGCGGGTACACATATCCCATCCGTCCAATTAGCGTTCGCCGAAGTTATTGCATTCAATTCAATTAGTCGATGGCAAAAACATCCATTTCACATCCGATGACGAGAAAATTGCCGACTGCAATTAAAGCCAAGTGCGTTTCGGTAATTACCACGGAGCTGCGGATTGAAACCTTCGCTATTTTTATGCCCCATTATGACGGGGTCGTTCTCCCTTTTTGCCCCTTTCGCTGATAATGTATGCAGCTGGAATTCCTCGCTATCGGAATTTCACAAATGCCTCGTGTGATTCTTCAGGATCCTCATCCTTTTTACAATAAAACGCTTCGTCGAACGTAGTAGCCTGGAGTTGGGGTTGACTGAACGCGAAGAATCTTAAGGATTATTACGTTAACCGGTAATCGTTTATTTTTTTTTTCTCTTTGTAAAGGGAGGAGAATACAAAAAGATGGAAATTTGCATATAGGATTTGAATGAAATCATGTAGAATACGTAGGTGTCCTGAAAAAAAAAAAAAGAATAATTGGAGTTGATGTTCGATACCTATTGGGTGAACCGTCTCGTCCGATGAACGAGACGGTTCATCGGACGAGAAGAAAGACCTAGGAATTTCCAGATCGCTGAATAGAGCCTTCCGTTTTTTGTAAACAAAGGCGCGTTGAACTTTAGCCGATGCACACCTTTTTTTGTTTACAGTCATTTATGATTAAGCTTGACGCACAGGTAAATCTTGTGGTGGGTGGTAACGAGGAAGTATCCAGTAGGTTCATGAATGGGTAATGGCTTGTTTTGGAAGGAAGCCTTTTAAGTACAGGAGTGATGTTTGGTACTGTTAGGAAAGGGGAAAATCAGGGTTACGAGGAGGTTTCAACGAATTGGAAATTCAAATTTGAGAAAGAATCTCGAAATTTTTTGAGGAACTGGAATTTTTTCCTGAAAGCGTAGAGTTACAAAAACAGAGTTACTCGAATTTCTCGAAATTCATTAACTCCCAGCATCTGCTTGTTATTTTAGAAAAATTATAAGAATGGAGGAAATAATGTAAATTTTTGAATTACTTTAAATTTGAATTACTCGAAATTTACCTGAAACATTTTGAGCACCGGACGAGAAAAAAAATTACGCAATTTTTCGAAATAGTAAATTCGGAAAATGAAATTGCGATTCTAAAAATTACAAATTTCTGTAAATTTAAGTTTCATAAAATAAAAATTTCACACGATAAAATCTTGTTCCCCCAAAAAATTCAACGAATTCTTCGAACTTATTAAGACATTTCCAAAATATTTTAAACCTCTGAAATTCCAAAATTTTCGAATTTAAATACCAACAGTCTAAAATGTTAATTACGTCGCGTATTCGTACGAAAGCGACTCTTATCTATCCTCTACTCCTTATTTCTAGAAAACCCGTCTTTAACCGCGAAAAAACGAAATAACCCCAGATTCACACACGAGTGCCATTTAATCCTGTAGCTGCAGACACACAATTAATTAGATCTCGACACACGATCACCGGTAAAACAAATATCTGTGTTTACTAACGATTCTTTTCTTTTGTTACAGGTAAGTTACAACATAAACTGATGGAAAAGTAATTCCCATCAACAAGAACAACCAGTTGCAAAGGTCAGATTGTTTCAAAGTAATTTTTATCAGATTTCATTCATCCTTAAAGGGTCTGAGGGTAAGCAAGCGCGAGGCAAAGCGAGGCGAAGGAAGGATCGAACAGAAAATATATCGTTATCGTTTATTATCGTCACTCTTCGTGATTAAGTGGTCAAAGAGAGTCGGGCATAACGGTACCGAAGAAAAAATGATTCGTGTTTGATTTGCCGATAGCATCGCTATAAGAGAGAAGTCCAAAAGGCGGGAGGAGGGAATCGGACAATTATTGTAGGGGTTCCCTCTGTTTCGAAGCGACGAGTGTGTGAGCCTTCCGTTGATTAAACTCATGGATTCCAATCTAATTGGATTAGCCAACGTTTTTCCTTTGTCGTCGCTTTCTTTTTCTCTCGTTGCCTTCTTCTTGTTCCTTCCTTTCTTTGATTGTACCTCGTGAAGTTGTTGTTCGTACGTCATCTTCGATGGCACCCTGCCGTTTCTTCGATAAACTTCTTCGAAGGGGATCTTCAAAGGAACGTTTTGTAAGCGTTGATATAAACATTCAGCTATCGATGAGCGTATTCTTGATTAATTTTACGATTCCGTGCGGGGATTCGATGCTTTTGTAACGACTCGTGTAGTCACAGTTCCGAGACAAGGCACGCAGGTATCGGAAGCCCGCTGTCCGACTCCTCGGATGTTCCTTCGAAATTGTTTCCTCCTGGAAACGATTTCACGGGTCAGCGAGACCCGGAGGCGCTAATTTGCCGCAATCGGACCCGGGTCCCCCCCAATTTCGTCCCTCTCGAGTCAATCGGAACTTCGCCTTCGTTCCTGGGAATCGCTTCAATTTCTATTCCGGTAACATGAGAAACGGGTCTCCAGCGGATCTCTTTTTTTCTCGGTTTCCAGAAAAATCGCGATAGACAAAGTAATAAATTAAATTACAAGGCGGGAGAGCAGTTGAAGGATTCTTAAGTGGAGCAAGAGTCGATGCAAATGCGCTCGAATGTCGATGTTCCAATGTTTGAAAGCCAGCGAATGTTTCTTTCTTCGTGAGGAAACCGTGGGTGTGGTCGAAGGATATCTCGCGACGGCATATACCAGCAGCTGCATCTCTCGCTTGCCTACTCTTCTTAACCTCCATACGATGAACGTGCCACATTTCTTCCTAGAGTACCTAACGGTGTCTTTAACATGTGAACGGAAAAATATCCACCTTTGCTAAACGAACGTACTCGGTCTCTCGCATACGTGCCCCGGTGCATGCTCGTTCACGCACCAACACCCACTCGGCAAACTTTAGGTTAATCCCCGGGGATCAAACGGGCCTCGACAAGTGCATGAGAAATTCCTGCGTCCGCCGACGTCTAATGGCCGATTCCTTCGATCTCGAGCGTCCGGTAACGAGGAATCGAGCGATCGCTGCGATTTCGTACGATTGCCCCGGTCGCGACCCATTTTTCTGGGCCGGATTTTTAGAAAAACCAACAATAGTCGCCCAAAATCTCGATGCAACGGTACTCGATGACGTCACGGAAGGCGTCGATTCACTGAAATCGACGTGCTCCGCAATTGATGCCTCCTACTCTGACGATAAATGGGTCATTTTGTATCGAACCAACGAAAATCGGTTAATTCTGGAGCCAAATCTGGCAGAAGCCCAGGCCTGTCGTGGCGAGGAAATCCACCGACATGAGAAAAGGAGATGGATTTGCAAGAACGTGTATCGCACTCGGCGAGAGCCGAGCTCTTGATTGGAGCGGAATGAGAGACTCGGTCTAGAGAGCAATCCGAGGGAAGACAATAAGGATCATTAATAGCCTTTATCTGACTAACCCAGTGGAAAGTATCGGGTTTGTATACGTATCGATAAATCCGTGGCATTCATGCGCGTGGGAGATTGCTGTAACGCCGGTATGTAACACAAACGGACTGTTTGTGCTCTTGCCACGCCTCGAACAATTACCAAGGAGTCGAAGCGGTAAATCACCCGTGAAACCGTCTACGTTCCCTCCGAGGAACCCCCTTTTTTGCGTCTTTAGCGAAACGAGCGTTGTGCAAAAATATGATAACACTCCGGAGGAAGAAGAAGACGAAGAAGACGGAGAAGAAGAAGAAGAAGACGTATGCACTCGGCGTTTCTAATGAAATCTCCCGACGTGTTGCGTTCATTTATCAAGGGGGCACGCTGAAAAAGCGGCGAACGCGAGGATGATGCGACAAAATCGTCCCGGTAATGAGATAAAGTGAGAAAAAGGTAGAGGTTCCCCGCAGCAGGGAAAGGAAAAATGACGGTAAATTTAAATCATTATACACCCGGGGTATAAAATGATCGGAAGGAGAGGAAGGATTGCGTGCATAAATAATATCCATTAAAATGTGGCATCCTCTTTTCTCTTCGCATCCTCTTTCCTCTTCTCTTCTCTCGCTTGGAAGCTGCGGCGAGTAGTCAGTCGATGAACCGGCTACCAGCTGCGACCGGTCTGCCTCTTCTCCTTCGATTGCCGAAGAACGAAGATGAAGACGACGACAACAGGAGACCAAGACTAAGCTCCTCGACTGCACGGAGCCGCAGTGCGGATAACGTATCAGGATCTCTTTCACTCTTTTGCGGGGGAACTTTGGTAAAAGTTCTGTGAAAAAGGCGAAGGGTTTCTGTGACCTGGGTGTGGCTGTACGTGTAGATACATATATATATATATACACACGTGCAACAGAGAGAGATATGCATGCACCACGCTTGGCACATGTGCAACGGCGAAAGCATAACGTACATTACGTACTATCTATTTTGTTCCATACACTCGGTGCCATTTTACGCGTTATGCAAGAACCAGAGCGATATTTGCCTTTTTTTTAGTACCTCGACTCTCACAACTCGGATGACTGTTTAACATGTTTGCAGCTGCTAACGTACACGTATAAGGAGCCTGAGAAGGACTTTTTCCATCCGTTTCATTTACTTCTGATGGGAATTTCAAAGGGTTTCTTTTCACATTGATTCTCGTTTTTCTTTATTATTCGCTTTATCGATATATTAATGATAGACATTTATTAGCGTGTTTCTCTAACGGGACCCGGACGGTTTCCACCACTCGGCAGTCTCTAAATTCAACGATAATCGTCAAGGCAATCGCCATGATAATGATAACGATAACGATAACGATAATGATGATGGTGATGATAATCATGATGATCTTCATTTTACTCTCATGGAAAAACTAACATCTCGTACTCGGTGCAACTCCGAGCGTTTTTCTTGGGGTTCTTGCGGCGCGCGAGCCAATTACAACGATTAATTGGGTACCGATCGGAACACTTGAGGAGGAAGCGTAGGAACGAGTGCCTGGAGATCAATTTTATATGTGCCTGCCTGGCGCATCAGGAACTCATGATCAAAGCACCGACGGAAATTGATTTCCTTTTCGTTCCTTTTACAGACGAACAATTAGGAAACAATATGGGAATAGAAGAAAAACAATGTGTGGTGGTTCGTTCTTATCGTGGAAAAAGACATTTTTGCTTGAAAATTCGATTGACTCGATTCCCACGATTTAATTGGAACGGGATTAGTTCCCTTCGAATTTGGAAATTTCGGGGGCAAAGGTTCCTTAATTTTCCAAAAACGGAAAAGAGACATTTCAACATACAAATTTGAAAGATTCGATACCCAAAATATAACAGGGGCGGGATTAGCTCCCTTTGAATATGATAATTTCGAAAAAAAAGTTCTTTAATTTTCTTAACTTGGAAAAGGACATTTCACCATAAAAAATTGATTCACTCGATACCCAAAATATAATAGAGACAGGATTAGTAGCCTTCGAATTTGGTAATTTCGAGATAAAAAAAATTCCTAAATATTCTTAAATCGGAGGAGGACACTTTTACCATAAAAATTTGATCGACTCGACCGAAAATTTAATAAACACAGAATTAATTTGGCTAATACTCAAAATTCCTGAACTTTTGAAAATTTTTTCACGAACGCTTCCCGATAAAACAAGTATAAAATCGCTGAGAGGTAAAAATACTTACAATTAAAATCCTTCCCGTGTTTTTACGATTGTCGAGGAGAGTAAGAAATGTTGAAGATTTCTGGTAAAAATAAAAAAGGATGTTTATTATCCTCATTACTTTGTTACCGACGCTAACTAAAGTTGCCAGTGAATTTTGATAGAAGATAAGCAGAGGAGGTATCTGAAAATATTCTTCATATTTCTCAGCACAGTGCCAGCGATCTTGAACTCTCGAAGGAAGCTCGACTATTCGCCCAAGAAATTCCAACGCATTTGAGTTTACGAGCGCGTTGCATTTCCGTATTTTTCCACCCGACTGATTCATCCTCGCGACCATCCAGCCTCCGTACGGAATTTACTGTTAGGTTCTTACCGTAACGCTCTGCTGCGATTTCTTAGTTTCAAATGATTTCTTATTAATATTCCCATTACTCTCCTCCGAGTCTCGAAATCGCTTTTCTGCAGCAACGCACCGTTCTAAGCTTCCACAAATCGGATCGAAAACCACTTCCAGGCAAAAACGCCCACTTTGGAATTCTTCATTTTGAAGTATTAACCGAAATTTTGCAAATAATTCGTGACTATTGATTATTAATCATTAATCATTAATTACATCGGCCTTAATTATTTATCAAACTTCAATTATTAATTTCATACTCGATAATTAGCAATTCTTAATTACACTGGCTTTGATTACGAATGGAAATTTCGATTATTGCGAAAAATTCGATAAATAATTAATTATTAATCCAACTAAAAGTGCGCGTTTCATTAATTGATGACCGGCAATTTGCATAAGCTCTTTCGCGCGTTCGCTGCTTCTCGGTGAGATTTATCGGCAAGTTTATTCGAGTTCAGGGGGCAATGGATCCTAATAGATTCGTTAATTATAAAATAACAATTTCGCATTTATCTGAGTCCCCGGGGTTTTTCTCCCAACCTCGTTAACCGCTGCCACGTATAAAAACAAATCATTACTCTGAAATCCATTTGGCAGCAGGAGTCGTTGTACCGAGAGAGTTCCCGCTAACGATGAAAATCCCTTTAAACTCGAAGCGTTACCGAAATAAAAGAACGAGACACGGCAAAAAAGGAAAGTGCCAATCTTCCTCTGCTATTCCTGATGAGAGGTCTTTTAGAGACCGTGTTTTTCATTCGATTCGCTGAATAACAGACGCTCGGTACTTCGGCTGCAATTCGTGGCCTGCGTCTTGTCATTATGTCCCGGCGCATTAACTCCTCCTCGAGCAAAGAAAGATGAAGGACAGGTAGGGCAAAGAAGAAATTGCAAAAGACGCGGCGAAGTCCCATTGTGCGGGAAGAAAAAGGTGATGCACTTGGCCAACGGGTGACCCTTAAACGCGGGAATCGACTAATGGAAAATCGGAATATGGATCGGATTATTTCGTAACGGTTCCTTCCTTCCACGTGAGAAGCTCGAATCGGGTCTACTGCTGCTTTCGCACGACGATTTCGCGATCGGTATGTGATCTACTTTTTACCGGCCCAACAGGAAGCGCCGAAAATCAATCGGCAGGTGTAACACAGAATTCGATACTTCGGAAGTATTCGCCCATTCACAAAGTGCAGGCTTGATTACCTTCGAGGTATGAATCGGAAGTTCTCCTTTTCTTCGTGAAGGAAAGAAAAAACGATTTAATCATAAAAACGCACCCAGAATAAATAATAATATAATTAATCAATAATATAAATTATAATAATATAATTTATAACGTATTAATATAATATAAGAAATACGAAATTACAGAAATATTTCGAAAATAAAATATTTAAAATTTATTTATATAAATAAAATAGAAAATAACGAATTTCCAAATTTTCTACGAAATTAGACTTGGCGAATGTCTACTATTTTTCTAGTTCTAGGGGATTTAAGATAATTGTTAACTTTCAACGAATTTTTTTAACTTTTTTTCTACTTAATTTGCACCATAATTATTTTTCATCTCAATTTTCATTATTTCCAAGATTTTTATCTTTCCATTTCAGTGTTTCAGGGAATGGAAATCGTCAGTTCGATCGAAAAGTAGAAATGGGAATATAATTAGAACGTCTTGTTTTTTTCTTCTTGTTCTTCTTCGGTTCAGCGATAGAACTGTTTCCATACATACAACAAATCAGAAACGTGTTCAATCTAATCGGCGGCAATGTTTGTTCTCCTTCCTTGGTTTTCATCTCGTTACTTGGCGAACCGCTACAAGATTCAATCAACTGTGGATTCTTCTTAGTGAGATTCACGTAGAATCCCAACCCATCAAAGAGAAATAAAGAGGCTGCGATTCGCGGTGGTATATAGCTTTCATCTCTTTTGTTCTCCTTTTCCGAGGGTATTAATGCACCGAGAAGGATACCGTCATGTTCGCAGTGTCAAGATTGCGTTTAACTGTTTCAGCAATTTCGCTAAAGTTTCAGCAGAACGATGATCGAATATTATCTCGAGATTACGAAGTTCAGTTTATGCTCTTTCCATAAACCTGCGGTTAAATAACCAGAATTTGTTTCTTTCAAGAACTAGGATTTCGCTAATTAAAATCCACTGATCTAACTTTTCGTTTGTAATTTCTCTAATTTGACGTCGATTCAATTGTTTGCTAAAAGCATTGGCACCCAATTCGACTCACAATCGGATATTCCACGATACTCAATATTCCAAATAAAATTGATTTTCTCATCTTAGTGTATTATCTAATTTATTAACATTTTTTTCTGATCGTGATTCCTTCGTTCGGCGCCGGTATAAATCTTTATATACGACACCAACGTGGTGCCACCGGCGCTTGCCCGATAGTTTTCGCGTGGCACCAACGTGGTGCCACCGGACGGCATAGTGTTAATATATTATCCTTTTTAATCACTCTCTTATCTATTTTATCTAATTTCTATTAATAATTATCTCATCTTAATTTCCTAGTTGCAGTTTACAGTTGCTAGGGTTTTCCTATTACGATTATTATTTTCTCTGTCGATTAGGGATCGATTATGAAAAATCGTCTAAAAAAATACGGGTTTTAAAATAAAATTTCGAGTAATCGAAAGTGGAGGAATTTTCCACTGATAATTTTATGATGAACTTCGTAAAATCAGTTTCCTCGAACTCGGATAGGATTTGCAAGCTTATTTTCTACAACCGGTAAAAATCGTGAAATTATTAGAATCTTTACACCCTATCTGGGTAACATTTACCATAAAGCAGAAAATAGCAAGATTGTCTCTAATGCGAGATATCGTTTTTCCAATTTGAGCCAAGAGTCCGTCTAACGACTCGAGTCGGACGTGGACCTGAGCTTTGCAGTTAATGCAACGAAGGCGTGTAGGTAATGCATCCTTCTTGCATAGTTTATCAAGCCGCGTAGGTCTTTCGAGAACACACTAGCAATAGATTACAATTATCCGAACACGCCGGAGGATCTTTACGGCTTAACGTGGGAGTTAACTCGCGATTCTCCTTGTACTCGCACTTGAATACAACTGTAATGTGATTCACACGAAGAAATGCAGTTTTTTGACTGACTGACTGACTGACTAAATTCATCGCCTTTTTCACGGATGTTATCGGCTAAGTAATCGGCGATTCAAGTGCCAGGCGAAATCTCGGCAAAAATCAAAATTGCATAAGCTACGACCGGGGATGGAAATTAAAAAAAAAAAACCCGACGAGAAATAGATTTTCATTGGATTCAATTGTTACCTTTTCATGAAAATCTACCGTATATTTTTCTAATTAAAGTTTAAAGCGATTTTATTATTTTTTGTAACAATTTTGGTTATTCTACAAAAAAAATGAAAGTGAAGAAAAAAAAGAAATGTTATTATTACATTATTATTAAATTATTATTCTCCAGAAAAACTTTGAAAAAAAAAGAAATGAATTCGAATAAGTAGCAATCAGTTGGCAATTTTTACGACGCTGCATTTGCATCCGAAGTCACGATTTAATTATGCTACCCGCTGCGAGCCGCGAGGTGCTCAAAGAGACGCCGACAGCTGATGCGGTAATGAAATTTCGAAAACGAGGCCGCAGGAAAAACAGAAGTTCCCAATCCTTTATGTCTCGCTACTCGGAATCAATCGCCATATGCTCTTAATTACTCTTATAATTGGAGCAATTATCGAAACCCTCTGGATGAAGCTGTATCCAATCAATGGTACTTGCATTTAACGACGCATCGTTAAAAAATTCCATTCCACCTTTCGCGCGCTCCTTTCATCTGACCTTTGCGTTTCACGACAAGTTGTTTCGCGTCGGTCCAATTTTTGACGATGCAATTCTTAATTCTCTTTCTTTTTTTTTCTTTCTCCTCCCCCAGGATTCACCGGGACGCAGTGCGAGATCGACATAGACGAGTGCGCGGCCAATCCCTGCTTGAACAACGGCGTTTGCACCGATTTGATAAACTCCTTCAAGTGCACTTGCGCCAACGGCTTCGCCGGGTCGCACTGTCAGATCAACATCGACGATTGCGCCTCGTCGCCTTGCAAGAACGGCGGCATTTGTCAAGACTCCATCGCCAAATACACCTGCGAGTGCCCGCCCGGATTTACCGGGGCCTCCTGCGAGACGAACATCAACGATTGCCAGTCGAACCCCTGCCACAGCGGCACCTGCATCGACGGGGAGAACTCCTTCACCTGTAGTTGCTTCCCCGGGTTCACGGGAGACCTTTGCCAGAGTCAGATCGACGAGTGCGAGAGCAACCCCTGCCAGTTCGGCGGCACTTGCGAGGATCGAATCAACGGCTACCAGTGTCTCTGCAGACCCGGGACGTCCGGACCCAACTGCGAGGTTAACGTCAACGAGTGCTACAGCAACCCCTGCAGGAACGGAGCTCGTTGCATCGACGGGATCAATCGCTACTCGTGCGAGTGCGAGGCGGGATACACGGGCCAGTATTGCGAGACCGACATCAACGAATGCGCCAGCAACCCCTGCGCCAACGGGGGAAAATGCACGGATTTGATCAACGCCTTCCGATGCGAGTGCCCGCGAGGGTACTACGACGCGAGGTGCCTCAGCGACGTGGACGAATGCGCGAGCAACCCGTGCGTGCACGGCGGGTCCTGCGAGGACGGTGTGAACCAATTCATCTGCCACTGTCCCCCGGGATACGGCGGCAAGAGGTGCGAGGCCGACATCGACGAGTGCGGATCCAACCCCTGCCAGCACGGTGGCATTTGCAACGATCACCTCAACGGGTACAGTTGCTCCTGTTTGCCGGGATACACCGGGACCAACTGCGAGACCAACATCGACGACTGCGCCAACAACCCTTGCCAGAACGGCGGCTCCTGCATCGACCTCGTCAACGACTACAAGTGCGTCTGCGAGCTGCCCCACACGGGGCGCAATTGCGAGGAGAAGCTGGACCCCTGCTCGCCCAATAAGTGCCTGCACGGCGCGAAATGCTCCCCTTCGTCCAACTTCCTCGACTTCGCGTGCACCTGCACCCTGGGATACACCGGCAGGCTCTGCGACGAGGACGTGGACGAATGCCTGATGACGTCGCCCTGCAGAAACGGGGCGACTTGTAGGAACACCAATGGCTCTTATCACTGCGCTTGCGCGAAGGGATACGAAGGCAGGGACTGCATCATCAACACCAACGACTGCGCGTCGTTTCCTTGCCAGAACGGGGGCACTTGTCTCGACGGGATCGGGGATTACACCTGCCTGTGCGTCGACGGATTCAACGGGACCCACTGCGAGGTGGACATCGACGAATGCCTGTCGTCACCTTGCCAAAATGGTGCCATCTGCAAAGAGTACGTCAACTCGTACACCTGCCAATGCCAATTGGGCTTCTCCGGGATCAACTGCCAAATCAACGACGAGGACTGCACGGAAAGCAGTTGCATGAACAACGGGAAGTGCATCGACGGGATCAACAACTACACGTGCGTTTGCCAACCGGGATACACGGGATCCAATTGCCAGTACAGGATCAACGAATGCGACAGCTCGCCCTGCTCCAACGGGGCCACTTGCCACGATCATATCAAGTATTACACCTGCCACTGTCCCTACGGGTACACGGGGACCCGTTGCGACGAATACGTCGACTGGTGCGCCGACAATCCTTGCGAGAACCAAGCTACTTGCGTCCAACACAAGAACAAGTACCATTGCAATTGTTCCCCGGGATGGACCGGGAAGGTGTGCGACGTGGAAATGGTCTCCTGCAAAGACGCCGCGTTCAGGAAAGGCGTCCCCGAGAAGAGCCTGTGCAACAACGGCACCTGCGAGGATATCGGCAACAGTCACCGTTGTCACTGCGCGGAAGGGTACACGGGGTCGTATTGTCAAGAGGAGATCGACGAGTGCGAGTCGGCTCCGTGCCAAAACGGAGCGATTTGCAAGGATCTCGTGGGGTCTTACCAGTGCCAGTGCACGAAGGGCTTCCAGGGGCAGAATTGCGAACTCAACGTGGACGACTGCCGGCCGAATCCGTGTCAAAACGGGGGCACTTGTCACGACTTGATCAACAGCTTCAGCTGTTCTTGCCCACCAGGAACTCTCGGCATCATTTGCGACATCAACGTGGACGATTGCGTGATAGGAGCGTGCCACAATAACGGTACTTGCACCGACAAGGTTGGGGGGTTCGAGTGCAAGTGTCCACCGGGATTCGTCGGGCCCAGGTGCGAGGGAGACATCAACGAGTGCCTGTCCAACCCGTGCACGGCCCCTGGAACGCAGGATTGCGTGCAGCTGATCAACAATTATCATTGCAACTGCAAACCCGGGTACATGGGACGTCACTGCGAGGTCAAAGTCAACTTCTGCGACAGCTCGCCTTGCCAGAACGGCGGAGTTTGCACGGCCAAGCAAGCGGGACACACTTGTCTCTGCCCGAGCGACTACTACGGCAACAACTGCGAGTTCGCTGGGTCCTACTGCGACATGGAGCCGTGCTTGAACGGGGGATCTTGTAGAATCGCCGAAACGGAGATCGGATACCGCTGTCACTGCCCACCGGGGACCGGAGGAACCCATTGCGAGATCGACGTCAAAGACGAATGCGAGAGCAATCCCTGTCAGCAGGCGGATGCCATGTGCGAGAATCTCGTCGGCGATTACGCCTGTTACTGCCCACCAAAATGGACCGGGAAGAACTGCGAGATCTACGATCCCAATTACAGAGGAGGCGTCTTCGGAAGACCGAATTCCAACATCCCGAAGAGCTTCAATGCCTACGAACTGGACTTGGCGAGAGAGCGGAAGAAGTGCATCGAGAATCGCTGCGAAGAGAAGTCCGGTGACCATCATTGCGACGAGGAATGCAACAGATACGCCTGCAACTTCGATGGAAACGACTGCTCCCTCGGTATCAATCCGTGGAGAAACTGCACCGCCCCGATCAACTGCTGGGACGTGTTCATGAACGGCGTCTGCGACGAAGTCTGCAACAACGCGCAATGTCTCTTCGATGGAAGAGACTGCGAGAAGAAACTGAAACCTTGCAAGTAAGTTAAAAGCTGATAAATTTTTTTATTTCGATTTTTGTATCAGCAAGGAATGGGTAGTTAATGCTCGTGATTTTCTTCTTTCAGCCCCATTTACGACGCATACTGCCAGAAACATTATGCCAACGGGTACTGCGACTACGGATGCAACAACGAGGAATGTAACTGGGACGGGTTGGACTGCGACCGAGAACCACCCTCGCTAGCCGAGGGTGTAATCTCGGTAGTAGTGAGAATGGATATGCAGACTTTCCGACAAAACGTCGTGACGTTCTTGCGAGAAATGGGACACGAGTTGAGGACGACGCTGCGAGTCAAGGAGGACGAACTCGGGAACGAGATGATCTACCCCTGGAACAGAGAACGCGAGCCCAGCTTGCACACGAACTTCTTCGGGAAACCCACCACCATTTACATGGAGAACCAGAACGGGGTGGTCGCGTACCTGGAGATCGACAATCGCAAGTGCACCGTCACCCAAGGAGCGGTTTGCTTCCCGTCCGCGAACGAAGCCGCGGAATACTTGGCGGCCACCGCGTCCAAGCACTCGCTGTCTCGCGACTTCCCGATCGAGCAGGTCCGAGGAGTCGTGGGACCGCAGGGTCCGGGGTACCCGGATTCACCGACGAACTTGAAATACGTCTTCATCGGAGTCGTGATAGTGGCCATCGGGGGAATGCTCATAGGAGTACTGGTGACGGCTCAGAGGAAGCGAGCCGTGGGAGTGACTTGGTTCCCCGAGGGTTTCCTCAGGACCAGCACTGGAAGCGGCCAACGCCGCAGGTCGCGAAGACGCGGCCCGGATGGACAGGAAATGAGGAACTTGAACAAACAGCCTTCCATCAACTGCATGGACGTGGACGTTGGAAACGGGAGGGCTCAGCAATGGTCCGACGATGAATCCGACCTGCCACCGTCGAAACGCATGCGCGCCATCGAACCGGGCTACGCCAGCGATCACACGGTGATCACCGATTACGAAGAGACCGAGCCTCGGATGTGGACGCAGCAGCATTTGGACGCTGCCGAGATCAGAGGACGACCCGACGCTGGGGTGCTCACGCCTCCCAGTTTGGAACACGGCCAGGATGTCGACGCCCGAGGCCCTTGCGGGATGACGCCGCTCATGGTGGCCGCGGTTCGCGGAGGAGGATTGGACACGGGCGAGGAGGAGGACGAGAGCGACGGAACGGCAGCCGTGATCGCCGATCTCGTGGCTCAAGGTGCCAATCTCAACGCCACCACCGACAAGAGCGGCGAAACTTCGCTGCATCTGGCCGCCAGATACGCTCGAGCCGACGCCGCTAAGCGTCTTCTGGATGCCGGAGCGGATGCCAATTCGCAGGACAACACCGGCAGGACTCCGTTGCACTCGGCCGTGGCTGCCGACGCCATGGGAGTGTTCCAGATTCTGCTTCGGAATCGGGCCACGAATCTCAACGCCAGAATGCACGATGGAACGACTCCGCTGATCTTGGCCGCGCGTCTGGCCACCGAGGGCATGGTGGAGGACCTCATAAACGCCGACGCGGACATAAACGCTGCCGACAACAGCGGCAAGACTGCCCTGCATTGGGCGTCGGCGGTCAACAACGTGGACGCTGTCAACATTCTGCTGGTTCACGGCGCGAATCGCGACGCTCAAGACGACAAGGACGAGACTCCGCTGTTCCTCGCCGCGAGGGAGGGCAGCTTCGAGGCGTGCAAGGCTCTGCTGGACACTTTCGCCAACCGGGAGATCACGGACCACATGGACAGATTGCCACGCGACGTGGCCAGCGAGAGGTGTCATCACGACATCGTCAGGCTACTCGACGAGCACGTGCCCAGGTCCCCGCAAATGGTCTCCGTTATACCAAACGGGTCCCTCATCGGTAAGAATCCAGGACTTTTCTCGACGAAAGCCAAGGGAGGAGGAGGAGGGATAAAAACCGTGTATTCTAATCTGTTCGCAGGTTCCCCGAACCATCCTCAACTCATCACACATCCGACGGTCATCGGATCCGCGCCGAAACCGGCCAAGTCGAAGAAACGCCCGAAAACGGCCGGTACCGGAAACCCAAACAGTCCGGAGACGGAAGGCCCCACCGGAGCGGTGGCCGTGAGGCGAAAACCCTCGATAAAAAAGCCACCGGCCAAACGCGGAGCTCAGCCCCCAAACCAGGAGATCCCTCAGGGAGCGGAGGGAGCCGAAGGGAATCTGCCGAGTCCCTACGACAGCGCGAGCCTGTACAGCAACGCGCTGCCGCTGGTGGGCCACACGACCACCGCCAAGCAGCCACCGCCGTACGAGGACTGCATAAAGAGCAATCAGTCGATGCAGGGCTTGCAGCAGCTGGGGCTGGACACATTCGCGACCAACTACGGTCTGCCAAATTTTCACGACCAGCTGTTAGCCCCCCATCAAAGACAAACGCAGGGGATGGTTAACACTCTGTCGCCGCCGTACAGCAACGGCCAGTCCCCGCCGCACTCGGTGCAGTCGAACATGACGCTGTCTCCTCAGGCGAGTTACATGGGATCACCCTCACCTGCCAAAAGCAGGCCGTCGCTCCCGACTTCCCCGACACACATCGCCGCGATGAGACAAGCGACCCACCAAAAACACGGGGGCATGCCTCCGATAGGCTTCGATTTCGACAACTTGCCGTATTCGTCCAGCCAGCAACAGCAGCAGCAGCAGCAACAGCAACAGCAGATGCAACAAACGCAGCAGATGCAGCAGTCGCAGCAGCAGCAGCAGCAACAACAGCAACAGCAGCAACAGCAACAACAGCAGCAGCAACAGCAACAGCAGCAGCAACAGCAGAGCACGCAGCAGCAACAACAGACGCAACAATATTATCAATATTTGACGCCACCGTCGCATCACTCGGGGCCCGACGTCACGCCTCAGCATCTGATGCAAGCCCCCGAGAGCTTTCCGACACCCAGCCCGGATAGCCCGGGTCACTGGTCCTCGAGTTCCCCGCATTCCAATAGCGACTGGTCGGAGTGCATGGCGTCGCCGAACGCCTATGCCAGTGGAGGACACCAAAACAACAAGGGCTCCGAGGCCATTTATATCTGAAATCCCGCGGGATGTCCCTCCAACTGTGCAACCGGCGAAGCGTATTTGTGTGCAACTTTAGAATGAATTTCGTGGATTGTTTTTTCTTTCCTGTACTACTTCTTGGTCCATTCCTGCGAAGGGACGCGAAGAGATTCGAATTTCATTCGAAGCCACGGTGGAACCGCTCAAAAAAAAAGGGATTCGAGCCAGTGTCGTTTAAGTTTAGTCCATTTTTTTTTACACAATCTATCTTTTTTTCTTTAATAATGGAAAAAAAGGAGCTAGGAATAATGAACTATTCGCTGTTTTCGAATGATGACCGGTGCGGATAGAAATCTGTGATTAGTTCGTCGAGGACGTTCACAAACTCATGAAGCTCGAGCTTCGGAAGATCGTTGCGAGACACAATTTTCTTTTTTTTTGTTTTGTTTCGTTTAGTCAAAGAACGAAAACGGGAATGACGACATTCGGAAGCCGAGAGTTTTTTGTTTTTGACTAAAGGAAATCGCAATGTGACACGACAATTTCCCTTCTGAGATCGCGAACTATTTCGTTGCTCATACGATTCATTTTTATATTTTTAAGGTAGAAAATGCGGAATAAGTTAGAGGGAGAAGAAAGGAAATCGTATGGATTCGAAATTGTTCTCTTTTTGAGGAAAAAAAAAGAGAGAAAGAAGAAAAAAGGCATTGACTTCTTTGACTCTCGAGAAGAAAATATATATATATATATATATATATATTTTTCGAGAGAGGTTTATAAAAAGTGGGAGGAGTTTTCCTCCGCTCACTTTATGTATTTATACTATATAAATAAAGTAATACATAGATAAATATATATTTTAGGGAGCTAATAAATTTATATATTTACTGACAAAATCCACACGAATATATTTTTTAGAAAGAACGTATTTTTCTCATCGACGAGTAAAATACTAGTACGTACTCAACTTAGCCATTCGTGCCTTTCTTAGAGGAGACAATAAAGATTGCAAGAGAAAATTGCAATATTGAAAATCCTTTTCTCGAGTCAATGCCTTTTTTTTGCGCTTACGTAAGGTCAAGTTTCCAATTAGTTTTCGTTCGTGTCGATTGTATTTATTTTTTGGCTTTTTCTTAAGTGAAACCTCTGGATGAGAAGAACTCGTGAACTCAGTTAATTAAATTAACTGAATCGCTTAGTTTGAAATAAGATAAGAACCTAAATCATCGATTATCGTTAGAAAAGAGGAATCTCATGGAAAGGTTTCCATCCCTTTTGCAAATTTCAAAGATTGTCAATCAAAAAAGTACATTAAGAACACTTTGGAAGTGTTTAAAGGTCGAGTTCAAAAAATGTGCCTTCAACTTGCCAAGAATGAACAAATACATGATAATAATAATCGTAACAAAAGATAACGACAATTGGAAAATATTTACTTCCTTTGAAATTTCAACAAATTTAGTTTATACAAATAAATATTTCTCAATATTTTCCCACAAAGGTTTGAAAATTCCGAAAATTAATTCTGAAACTGTTATCAATTTTTCCAGAAAATTGTACCAATTTTCTGGAATTCTCATAAAAATTTGACACATATTTTTTTACGAATACGAGGTAATCTCAATTTTTACAGTATTTTCATATATAACATTTACAACTTTTGTCAAAAGCTTCTAGAGCTTTCGTAGAAAAGACTCTACTCTTAGATTTTGAGCAAATTTAACACGCATTTTATAATTATTGCTAATAATAATTATTATAAAAAAATTACCAATAATAAGCACGATCATTGATATCTCGCCCGAACGCATTGTTTTTCCATACACAAACATTCCATATATAAAACTTCGCCTTCTTTTTGTTTAAATATCTGCTTCGTAAATTTCTTTTTTTTCTCATAGTTTTCATTTATATACAATTATTATAATCATTTAATAAAGTTATTGTTCTTTTTAAATTAAGTTCGTGCGGGGGCGAGAATGTGATATGCTAATTTTCTAATTAACTTACCGTTTCATTTGCGAAAGCCAAAAGATAATTAAATAAAGAGGAACGCGGTATCCTTACTTACGAATTCCCATAGAAACCCGCGTGAAAGTCAAAATATGGCGAAAATCTGGGACAGCGATTTCTTGCCTGTATGAACGTCTCGGATATTTGTTATTCTATTGTTTTCGCGTGGGAATCTATGAAAGTGGATAAAAAAAATTGCGAGACGGTGCAGAAACCCTGAATTTTGCAAGACAAAATACATTTTACTCCAATGTCGCATCGAACAGCGTTTTTCGGCTTCTTGGGTCTCCTAAAAACTATCCAAAAAATAGAAAAACCTGAAATATTATTACCGCGTAGTGTATTTTGTCGTGGAAAATTGGCAAACTGGACTTTTCTCGGATTTTACAAAATTCTACGCGATCCTGGAACGAAACTTTGAAGAAAAAAAAACTCGTTACAACTTGACTTTATATAAAGAAATTCTGAGATAAAGAAAAAGGGAGAAAAAAGAATATAGCAGAAAATGAATGAGAGAAAGTATAGAAAGACAGAAAACTGTAAATATTACAATTAAGAAATAATCGACAGTGAATGCAAGCAAGCGAAAACGTGGAAAAAATCAATCTGTCGTTAGTTTCTATTTTTTTTAGTACTTTTATTAAGTCTATAAATAAATGACAATTGTCTTTTTCTTCTAATCTTTCCAATTTTGTACAAACTGTTTTTACATATTTTTTACATACAGTGTAAGTTAGTCAGTATTGTAACCGATCAATTCTATCGATCTGTGACAAAAAAGGAACATAAATAGGTATCTTTTTTTTTTTCTAAGACGAACTGCGTATGATAAATAATCATGTTTCCTCTTTTTATCGTATTATATATAGAAATATATATAAAAATACAATCTGACTATCATAATAATAATAATAATCATCTTGTATCCGTCTGCCGTGTG
Source organism: Gasteruption jaculator (assembly GCA_949825005.1). NCBI lineage: Eukaryota > Metazoa > Arthropoda > Insecta > Hymenoptera > Gasteruptiidae > Gasteruption > Gasteruption jaculator. The sequence continues at coordinate 9,382,260 of OX463770.1, forward strand.
ATTTTCGATTGCATTCGGGACGAAATTCAAAAATGGTCCTCGGTGCAAACGCGAGTCACGCAAAAACCACTTCTCTCGGGCGGTGCGTAGGAGATTTCGACGATACGTGCACATATCAACGGCTAGGAAATACGAGAGTGTAATAATAACAAAAAAAAATACATATTTACGAATAAAAAAATATATTAAACTCTTATATTTCTCCAGACGTTCGTGTAAAATTCTCACGAGGAATGAGAGATTTTTCAAACGGTATCGAAAACACTGAAAATAAAAGTAGCGTAGCAACAAAAAAAAATATCGTGATGATTTTGAAACCGTTTTAAATTCATAATTTTACAGAAGAAAAATGAGAGAATCTTCTTTTAAGGACAGGAAACTCAATACTCGATATTTTTGTATCCCAGGAACACACGAATCCGTATATTTTTCGATAAACCTTTTTTTTTTTTCACGAATTTGTAATTTGACACTTGATAACGATAACAACGACGACTCGAAATATTTATGCGTGTCAGCAGCAACGACGGAAATTGGAATGTCATTTTGTACGAATTTGTATTTGAATGGAAGAACTGATCGCACTTTGATCCGTCGAAGTGCGAATTGAAGTGTAATTAAATTGGAACATACGAATTATAATAATAATCAGCAACAGTCGTGAAGCAGAACTTTTTTTGGAACTGTTCTTCCGGTTGCTGGAGAGTGAAGGACGAATATCATTTTTCTAGATATTTCATAGCACGAAACTGCCACGATGTAAAATCATGTATAAACGAAATACGAATCTTTTTTTTTAATATGTTGAAAGGGGGTATACGTAAAATAATAGATCTTTTTATAAACAAGGTGTGTAATGGTATCGAAGAGGGAATTATTTATCCGATGATGATTTCTCTTTTTTTGGAATTCTATATCTATAACGTGTATCGGTAGAATTCTGCTAAATAGCGTAAATTGTGTACATTATGTCAATAATATTTAAAATTCAATTTGCTAACATTTCGCAAAAAAATGTTTTGGTTTGTTAAACTAATAATCCAACTGTTGCTTACAAGTCGACTAAGAGTTCACGTGAAAGTTAATTTTGGAAAATTTGCAAATTTCGAACTTTAAATTGCTTTTAAATTTTTTTTTACAATTTTTTTAGAGGAAATTGTAAATAATTTCATACTTATCTTCTACCAAGTTTGGGAACTTGAAACAAATGTTAAATTTCCTTTGGGGAAAATTTGAATTTTTTACAACTAAGTTTTGGAATATTTTGGAAATTCCAAATTACCAAATCCGGTTAAAAAAAATTACCAAAAGTATTCAAAAATTGCTCTAATTTTACACTCTAGAATTTCGTTTTTCCTTTAACTCCCTCGTAAAGAATAAATATATGGTTTATATTTGAAAAAAAAATAAAAAATAAAATTGTGACACTAAAGAAAAAAGAAAACCACTGGATAAATATTTCCTCGACTACCATCTAAACAAAATGTGTTCAAAATTAACGACTGCTCTCTCTTGACGCACCATTTTCCCTGTGTTAAAAGACATCTTATAGATATAAAAGAAAAACCAAGAAAGAAAAGAAAATCTGATGAATCGAAGAAAAATTCTTTTTTTCTTTTAGTCTTATAGAAAAATTAAGTTAAGATTTAGGACGTTCCAATTAATATTATTATATTATTATTGCTATTAATATTATTATTATTATTATTATAAACCTTGTTATTCCTTGCAAACATTGTAAAAAGTACTGAGTTTTATTAGTATTATATAACTATTTTTTCATATATATGTATATATAGATATATATGCATATATATAAAATTAGGTAGAAGAGGAGAGCAAACAAAAAAAGAACATCCAAGGATACATCGATCTTCCGTGTGATCCTAATTATAATATCCTGCCTTAATTTTTATATCTCCAGTCCAATTTTCATTATTTCCTTACCATTCCTTCTTTTTTTTTCTTCTCCTTTATAAATAAAGTTACAGTTATATCCTTTAATTGGATATAGCCAGGAGGATAAATCTCTAACAGGAATAAATAATGTTATAAAATATTAAAAAAACGAGAGAGAGACAAAAATTGATTAGGGTTGTTGTTCTGTTCATATGTACTATGCTTTCACATCTTTTTTTTACTACCTACAAAAAATATTTCTAAGCATAGAGATACACCTCTAGTAATGTTTCTACAGAATTTTAAACGACAATCAAATTGTATAATAGCGAGATCAAACAATAAAGAACGCTGAAAAATATTTATTTTCTACCTTTTTTTTTTAATTACTTCCCAAAAAAATTTCCTATTTTTACAATCACGCAATTGTACTCAATGGTACAGCAGAAGAGAAATTAAAAAAAAGCTGAAAAATTATTATTATTATTTCTATATTTGATATCATTTTTTTTTAATTGCAATATCAAAATAGGTGATAGCAAGGGACAGAAATTAAATTTAGGAAAAATTCGACTATAAATTATTATTTTTATTACAATCATTATTATTTTCTTTTTTTTCTCATTTATTATTATTATTATTATTATTATGTTGTAACAATATTTAATAGGACAATTTTGAAAAAGGATCTTTTTCGAATATTTCTATGTTGGAAGAGAGAAATTGAAAATGGATTTGATTTAGGATAAGGTCACTATCATTGAATTACATAAAAATGAAGACACTATATTAAATATTGGAATGATAATTCTTTTTTTCTTCTTTCATTTATTATTATCATTCGGAAAATCGCGTACGTATACTTTACAGTCATCACACACCAATCTTGTTGTTTCTTTTTTTATGCTCAGGAGAATCCTGTTGTTTATTTTTCAAATAGTAATTATTTCATTATTATAAACGTCGTTTACTACAGCATGAAGGGTGGGAGGTACGTTGAACATTGTACAATTTCTGTCCTTTACATAAAAAATAATACTTTGTATACAATTCCTGTTGGAAAATATTATAATTGTAATGTGAAATGACTCTTTTTCTTCCTAACAATTTATAACAAATTGATTAACAAATGAACACAATAGTATTTAATACTCGCATGAGTCATTTGTGTAGTTTTCCTAATAACTAATTATTCATACAGCCAAAAATGTGTATTTTAATATCGTTAGTGACCTCGAAAATTTCTGCAATATGTTGCATTTCCATTAAAAGAATCGTTATTGGTGTCTAAGGTTGCCGTGGATTTTGTTTATCTATATGGATTCTTAAAGTGGAAAAGTTTTTGAAAATCCTAGAATAAACTCATTTAAATTTTAAGTCGATTCGAATTAATTTATTTTTCAAATATTCAAAAATCATCCAGAAAGGAAAATTCTGCTAATTGAAAATTCGAAAAAATGGATATTCAAAATTCTGGAAATTTGCTTTTGAAGAAACTCATAGTTCCTGTTGCAAAATTTATGAAAATTCTTTAATTTTATTACACATATCTAATTAACATATTAATTAATTTATAACGAATCGAATTTCGATTAAATTTTAATTTTAATTTTAATTTCTTCTAATAACGAGAATCTTATAAGTTTCATATTAAAAATGGATATCATTTTCTCTTTAAGAATGTCATGATTTTGAATTGTTCGAACAATCACTTAAAATTTTGATTAACTTATATTTAGAATTTTCAAAAATTTTCTTTAGGATCCATCCATTTTTCGTCTAAATTTGGAATACTTGTAAAAAATTAACATAAATTCTATACTATCCCAATTTCGAAAATTCACATAGGTTTTTGTAACAGGAATTAGAAAGTGCTTCAGAATCAAATTCAACAATTGCAATTAATTAAATCTTCCCGAATTTCCTAAGTCTCAGAACGCGTTGATACTTCAATAATTTACAAATCCGATTACTCGCTTAACTTAGTCACAGTATTTGCCTTAATGGAAATTTACGAATTTACACAATCTTCAATATTTGTTAATTTTACATTTTAGTCATTCCTAGAAATCCCGTTTGACATAATAATGGCATTTAATTGTCGAAATTACATTGCAGTGAAAAAAATGGGATTGAATCAAACCGGAATAGATCCTAAAAAATATATCCTTGATATAATTGCTATTCATTTAATTATACCTATATCAGTATAAAAATTAGAATTCATGTTTTTTGATTCTGTGTTTCGGGTCAATTAAATATTCCTCAAATCAACAAAATATTTCTTAGAATCTATCCCACAAAATATATATTTTTGATTCTATCGTTCTTTTTCTCAGCGTTGCAAGTAAATGGATCTTACAAATGCGGTATTTTTTTTTTTTTTTTCGTAGTGGTATAAAAATCACTCTTTTCTTGTCACCGTGTGTGTAATCTACGTTTACTCAAAAATCACTTGAATTGGCAACGTCTCAACTTATCCTTTGATTTGGAAGAATTCAAAAAACATCCGAGCCCCATAAAACTCCCTTAATTTTTGACGTAGAATAAAATTTACATTTCTATTATTTCCGATGGCAATTAAAGCTAATTTATCGTTATAAAAAGTGTTCATTTGTTATCCTATTTACTTTATTTTACTATAAAAGAACAATAGAACGAAAGATGTTGAGATAAAAGAAAAAGCAAAGAATATTTATTTAACAATCAACGATTCCTTAATTCCTTTTTCTATGAACTTGAGAAAAAAGAAGTGTAAAAATAAAAAAGAAAAATCCAGAAATGGCCAAATTAGGTATGGTACCCCACAATAATATGTTTGTGTATGGAATGGATTTTTTTGCATTAAATGCAACAAGAAAAGAAAAATACAATTTTGATAAGAAAAGTATTAAAATTAATGTAGTAAATTTAATTGGTGCCAAAAAATGTCTTGAATTTAATCGAAATTCATGTAATTTGTTACAAAATGTATCGTACGTACGAAAATTAATTATAATAATTTTCGGATTTTATTCCAGACGTATTTTACTCATTCTCTTAAAATCAAAAAATTACAAATTTTAATTCCATTATTATTCCCACAAAAAAAGTAAATTTTTTTATGTTTGTCCTATTTAAGTTACTGTTATTACACGCGGTATTGTTCGATTAAAAGCAATTAGCGACAAATTTTTCAAAACGTCGCCGTGAAAAATTAATTTCTTTGTCCATTTCTGCAAAACCTTTCATTCCATGACACATTTCATTGAAAGTCACTTCGGGCCATGTAACTGGATTGTTCCTTCTTAACAAAAATAATAAGTAAGGAATTGATATCATCAACCTCTCATTGTCGGGGATGACGAGAGAGCAAAATCCTTGAAAGATAAATGGATAAGGAGAACTTTTCATTTTCGCTTCGTTTAATAATAACATGAATGAAGTTCGTGAAAATGCATTATTCGTAGAAGTTCTCGTTTCAACAGTCTCAAGTTTCCTTTTTTGATCTAAAGAATTCTAATTACAGGTAGAATTCAATTAATCTTTAAAGCTTTCATGAATTCGAGAAATAAAGTAAAGAAAAAGTAATTACTACCAAGAGATTTGTTTTTATTATAAATAAAATAAGAAAATGAAACTCATTAAAGCTTTAAGTAAATTAATATTTAATGAATAATTTGGAATGAAGGGCAGCTTGGTTGCGTTTTGTAAGTTTGCTCGACGCAGAGCTTTTTATAAAGTAACAAAAAAAATTTCGGTGATTTCAAATTCATTTCTGCATTTTCGAGGAACTAATTATGGCTAAAATATTTTGATGCTTTTTGTAATAAAAAAATCTTAGTTGCATCGTGTTTGAAACAATGTTCACAAGAAATTGCAGTTTTTGTTTTTATAAAGAAATTGATTAACATCATTCTTCGACTGCTTGCCGCAATAGATAATTAATAGAAATTTCAATACTCGCATAAAGTACAAAAGATTGTAAAATTTGTTAACATTATTGAAAATAATTCCAGAATTCAATTAGCGTTTTAATTGTTGTAAGAAATCAGTTCTCAAAAATGCAAAGACTTTCAATTATGTAACGAGTAGGAATAAGTTTATAATTTTAAATTCGCATTAACTTACTGATAAAAATAAAAGTGAACACAAAGTCTCAATTTAAAAGTATAAGATTATATACTAAGAGACAAAGCAGTTTGAGAATAATAATTATTAGTATAATAACGAACATGAGTCTTATTTTCTCTCTATTTTCTTTGCCCATTTACTTGTGCATCAATGCAAGGATCATAAAATAATACTGCAATTTTTGGTTAAATGTCAAATCTTGGGAATTTGAAGCATATGAAAGATTTCATGTCCCAGCAAACAAATTTGGTCATTTCCATAAAATAATTTATTATTTCTAGGACGATCAATCGATTAAAGATTGCATAGAAATAATAAATATTCAAGAAATTATGATATTTTTTAAACTCAAATTTTTACAAAATTATGTAATAATCTAGCAACGCTTAAATTGTAAACATGCGTTCCAATATAAATGAAAAAACTTTTTGTTTAATATTTTCCTCCTAATTTCAATAAGTTTTCCTGAAAGCATGAATTTTATTTAATTTGAATGAAATACTTGAAGCTCTCAGAATAATAATACAAGAAAAAACGTATTTTTTTTTCATTGAGAAATATGTTAACGTAACTGAAACAAAATGGAACAAAAATCATTAAAAAAATTAAATAATTTATTGCTCTATTTTTAGATTATTTTCTACAATTTTATAAATGATTAGATTCTTTAAAAAAAATTCCCATTGCTTCAACTTTTGAATTCCTAATTTTTTACTTCGAATTTTTTTCTAATTTACAACTGGAAAAATCTTTCTCATAATACTTTTTTTGTTCACCTTTAAGAAACATTTCAACAGGCTTTTGATTTACCTAAGATCGAAAATCTTAAACCCTTTTTCAACGTACAAGTAGACAGGCAGCAAAAAGAGAGAAAACTTCGTTTTTTGAAAATTCTACACCGCATGTGCTTTTTGCCAGTAAAAATTATTACTATCGAATTTGTATTGTTTTTGTATATCAATCAGTCTGGACTTCTTAACGATATCAATTTTTTGTTGGTTTCACTCAAGTCTATACTACATAATCGAGCACAAAGCATAGAATCATCACAAGTTGTTTCCATCAGTTGCCTCAATTTATATTGAAAGACAAATTCGATTTTTTCAACATTCCATTTCTTGTTACGCAACACTGGAAAGTACCGTTGAAACATGTAAAGTGATATTATAACTTTTTGTTAAAAAAAAACAAGGCAAAATTATTTTATTTCATCACGTTTCATTCCCAGTAAAAAAAAAACAAAATTTTGTAACAAATTTAATTGTTTTCTTTTCTCAATTCTTCGCTTTGCCAGTGGAACGCAGTACATTTTTCGTCCGTTTTGTTTTATTAATTTAATAACAAAAACGAATGTTCGAAGAAAAACAATAAAATAATAATTTTATCATTCGTCTTTGCTTTGTTAAATATAAAATCGAGGTTTACATTATTAAAGAATACACCATCGATTTTAGAATTATTTCGTTTAATACAGACTTCTTTGTTCTAACTTAAAAAGTTTGGCAGTGTCCATTTATTATTTTGTCTCCGTTCAGTGCTATTACACATGAATTCTTCCTTTAGAAATGATACACAAGTTTACTTTTTTTATATGCAATTTTTTAATCATAAATACAGTTATTAAACATAAAAATCGGTACGATTTTATTGATTCCTTTCGTTTATACCGTCTTCTCTCATTCTGATATTATTGAAACTCAAGAATGCGGTGGTAATTTCGAAATGAATCCAATATCAGATTTGACCGTTTTCTGAAAATCCAAAGTACTTCAGTTTCAAAAAATGTACCGATCTTCAGTCCTCATTTCTACAGTTTTTAAATACCAGGAAGATGAAAATCAAATTTTTCTTTTCACACATTAAAAAGTATGTTTCTGTAAATATATACATTTCTTTCGTTGTACTCAGATTACATGCGATTGTAAGATATTATTTGTTTAATTAAAAAATGTCCACTCGTGACATTTTAAAAAGTACAAATTTCAGTCGCTAAATCGTAAGAAGAAAATTCCCTTATGATTTTAAGAGAAACGGGTCATCATAAGAATTAGGCAGTTCAAATTCCGTTTATTAAAATTTCTAGGAAATGAATTATCAGTTATTATAGATCAAGTTTCAGCAGCAACCTGGATTTCACGAATTTTTAATTATTGCCTGTGCTTTTATTTTATTTTTTTCATCGGATACGTTTATCTATTTTTATACGTTTTTTTTGCCAAAGGACCTACGTTGCAGTAAACATCCCTTAAAGAAAAATGATAATACCGAAATAAAATAAATTGAATTCGTTATATATATATTCAGGTTTTCAAAAATTTCGAATATTTGAAAAATCTCTTTCAATAAATGTTTTTCAGTCTATGTATAAGACTTTCATACTGGTATTAGTAGAATTTAATAAGTTTCACAATAATTTTGAACCATCATTTCATCTTTTGATTATTATCCATTATTTTTTTTTTACGTATTTGGTGGGGGAGGAATTATATCCACCACAGTGATTCAGTTATTTAAAAAAAAATCAGTCACCAAATCTAATTCTATGAAGAAGTAAGTTCTGGGAAATGAAATTCACTAACGAATCTCTTTTGAAAATTTCAGGCAATAAAAACCATTGATTGCGGTAAAGCACCTCTTAATCATTAATACCTATTTCATTAATACTTGTATGAAAATATTTCTCGAGATTGAAGTTGCAAAACGGTGCCTATAATACCCAATATCGGGCTTTTCCAAAAAAGAATTTAAATAAACGGCACTTTCCATTCATAATTTTGATAACAATGTTTTGTAACTGCCCTAAGGAATTTCATGCGGTAAAGGTCACTAAAAAATTATTATCCCTAACAATTTTTTAGTAAGCCCCTTTTTTATTCCTTTCGACTCCCATTCTTCCGATTCTAAAATCTGATGTAGAGGTAGACGTTATTAAACTTTCAGAGAAATCCAAAAATAGAAATCTCTCTTTTGTTGTATCCAAAGTAGAAAGCATCTATTCAATTTAAATATTCATTCATTTATTCATTTTCCGTTTTTGGTAATTTCAGTTTCATCTTTCCAGTATTTTGTCATTCTTTTTCCTTTCATGGTATTATTAAACACGTACAGCATACAGAAGAACGTTTATGTAATATGTTTATAGTCACAGTTGTAATGCAATACTTTTATAAGTTTGCATTCAAGAAAAATAAGTAAGAAGATTGTAAAATGTAATTGTCGAGAAAAGAAGTATTTTATAATCCTTTGAAAAGAAACTTCTTAAATCCTTTAAGTTTTCTCGTACCCACATAATTAACGACAGTCTCCTTCTCAGAAACTTACATTGGCAATGAAACATTTTTAATACAACAGATTATTTAAAATCCTACTTGCTCGCTATTAAATTTCTAAGTTTTCACTGAGTAAGGAGCCGTTTCTGGTTATTTTGGTATTTCATTGTATTTCTTTTGTTGTATCGGCGCAAAAGATCATAATAATATTACTAAAAATGAGTAATTACAAGTGTTTACATGCGAGATCGACATTATTGAGAAATTCGAGGTACTCAAATTCTTTCAATACTTTTTTGTACAAACAAGAAAACTGTTACATTTGTTTCAAAAATAATCCTTTTCTTTAATGTATAAAAAATTGGAAATTGTCTTCGTTCTTCGTAAATTTACGTGATTAAACTGAGAATATCATGTTTTACATTAGTAGGATTTGTTATGAAAATGTAATGGAGTTGAATCGTTGCCATTTTATTAAAATACCGTCTCTGTTTTAATGTTTCTAATTTTTTTCCTCCTAATCTTCATTAACTCTGTCACTTATGGATATTGCAAATTCTTGGATACTGAAGGGTGGAAACATTCTAAAATTGGAGATTTTTTTTCTATTACGTTATTCGTTAAAACACATGAAAAAATTGAAATACATAAATTGTATACATTAAAAATAAAAAGTTGATTGAAGTTGCTTCTGTGATGCTTCTGTATGCTAACTTGACTAGAATTTTAAGATTTGAAAAAAACACTACACTCAAACAGGATTTTTGTAAACTTTAAACATTTTTTAAGAAATTACAATTTCAACTGTTTTCATATTTTTTGATATTCTTTTTTCCAAATACTTCAACTCGCTTTCTAACAATCAAGCTGTGCTGGTATCGAGTACCTCGTTATTGGGCATACTTTCAATATACAAAAAAAAGAAACAGAAGCTTTTGAAAAAAGACAAGTAACATGGAATCATGACATTCCTGCGATACTTGCTCTCCAAATTTCACAAAAAAATTTGCAAAACTCGCGTGACTTTCCAGCTGCATTTCATATTTACAAAAGATCTGGCATAAAAAAAATCTCCATTTTTCAAATATTCGTATCCTTCAATCCCACATCGAAAACGTATTGTTACTGCTAGCAAAAAAACTACTGGACCAATAGTAATACTTGAAAACATTGACAGGGTTGCTGTCAACTCCTTTTGTCTCGATAGCCTCCTTGTTTACTGCAATATCACTTCTTCGATGGGAGATACCATAAAATTTGTTTACTTTCCCGTTTTTTCCTGGTACCAAAAAATATAAAATATGTCTATCCTTTTGCAACTATCCAGGAAAAAATAAACAAATCCTATTTTATTTTAGTCTTGTATAGTAATGAGCAATCCTGCGATTATGTACTAATTTCCTCGGTAGCCTAACAAATAGTAATATTTCGTCTCATTTTTGATTTACGTAAAAGAAAAAGTAAAGATTTCAAAACTCCAAGAAATGAGCAAAAACAGACTAATCAGTTCGTCCCAAGGAAACCAAATCGCGGAAGCTGAATAGAGAGACTAAACACTATAACGATTACGTTCGTATTGAAAAAATAACTTGTGCAAAGTCTGCTTTGTCTTCTGTGACTCGCTTTTTTTACCTTTAATTTCACGCTAAAAAATCTTTTCTTCCTTTTCGCTAGCACGTATAACTAAACACGCGAGGAACGGCCCTTTTCTCTTCAGATATGGAACATTTTGTTTTTTTTTCTTCAACCCATTCAATTTAATTCATTACTGACATTCATTTCGTGAGAACACTACTTAATTTCTAAGCTATACTATTTACATTTGACGAGGCAGTGTACTCGAATGTTTCCTTCAGAATAGCGTCTTACAGCTATCTAAATTCAATTTTAAGTGAAATATCTTTCGAGTTAAGAAATTTCACTTCATTTAAAAGTTTATTATCTAGTCACTGAATGCGATCAGTGAAACGTGAATTTTATTTCGTATCGAAATACTGAACTCGAGTGGTTCCTATTCTTTCTCTCTCATTTCGTACGAGTAGTTTTCCTTCTTCCAAAATGTGTTTGGACGGTGAATTCATTTTCTTTTCGAAGAATTGAAGAAAATAAAAAACTTCATAGGAAGTCTTTGAAAATCCGCTATCGAACGGGAGGAATTTTTTTTTATTTTAAAACTTTCGTTGGCCAGCAACGACTGGTTCTTTCTTTAAAAAAAAACCAAAAAAACAAAAGTAAACATAATAAAGATAGGAAAAGGAATTCTTTTGATTACTTTGTGCCTGCAAATATTGATTGTTTGTTAAGCAGTAATATAAAATCAAGTCTTGAGATTGCCAGTTACTGCAAAAGATATTGTAAAGATGTTAATTTCATTATTCCGACAATTTTCTGTGTTTCTTTTTTTTTTTCTTTTCGACAAGGAATGAATTCCCAATTTCTTTAGCGTTAAGTATTAAGTCCTTCCCATTCAATAAGATATTGTGCCTGTCCGCTGGGACCTATCCTTTTAGCTTTAACAATGAATTTTTCACCAGCTGCTATTCGATTCACAGCTCCGAAGTATATGTTTACCGAAGACTTGAGATCATCGATGGATATGTCGGGTGCACTTTGTTTAACGGGAGAACATTTTGGGCTACACGATGACGATGACGATGAGACGTTGATTTTCCTTTGGGGTTGACATGAATCGACGGATGACGTTGAGAGTTTCTCATTGCTCTGACGTCGACGCAGTCTCCTGCCGTTTAATGCATAATCCACGCAATTCCCAATTTGACTTGAACTCGCAGAAGCTCCATTAAACGAACTACGAAGGTTGCGCACGAATTCGTTCTTCATTTCGTTGCTGCGTGCCGGCAAAATGGCAGCGGTTTTGCTCGCGGTGTGCTGATACTGTGGCTGCGGTTGCTGAGGTGGACGTCCTCTACGATGTTGTCTTCTGCGTTTAACCTGTCCATTTCTATCTATTATAATATCTTTCTCGGATAATTGACGCTTCGCTGGTCTTATGATCGGCGGTTGCGATATAACTGGTGTTAACGGAAGAGGTAAAGTTATCGGACATTGATTGTACGGGATTTGTGTAATGTTTGCATTGTGTGTCGATTGTCCAAGGCCACAAGGCGTTACGACTCCTAGTAACTCGCTGAGGTTCCTAAAAGGATTGTTCTTCCCTTCGAAATCCTTTGGCGGCGGGATAAAAGAATCCAGAGTCCCACGTGAACTGGTTTCGTCGCCGCTCGTGTCGGCTGGTGTCGACGGTGGTAATGAATTCGTTAAATCTACTGAACTTGGGACAGACAATTCGGACATTCCAGACGTTGTCGCTGGTGGTGTTGGTGGGCCAGATACCGATGTCGGAGGTGTCGGTGGCAAATCCGAGGCTTCCGAGCTTCGGGATTTACTCTAAAAGTGAATTCAAACGGAGTTTAAGGTTACTTATTAATTTTAACAAAAGATGGTTGCATTGATCTTTTGTTTTTTCTTTAATGTTCGGACGAGTTCTTTTACTCAAGAATTGAAGCAGCTGCAACGTACATCTTGGATAAATTTAGAGATAAGATGTTTTAGCTTGAGATGTTAATGGAAAAAAAAGGCTTTAGTTTTCATTTTCTCGATTTCATTTTTCAAATATAATTTTTAAAGATTCTGTAACTACTTCAATTGTTGAATAAAGAATCGTAAAATTTGAAATGATAAATGACAGACGACTTACCTTTGCAATAGCATTTTTTAGTAACTTCCTTGCCTTGCGATACCTCGCTTCTCTCACACCTTGTGATTTGCTATTATTATCTGAACACCCTTTTTCTCTCTTCTTATGTTTTCTTAACATTCTTTCTCGGGAACTTCCAAGTGCCATAAGTCTTCTTCTTCTTTGTAAACTCAACTTTGGAAATGGGAAAGATTTTTTAACGAAGCCTCCACCACTGTACCTAGAATAGAGATGCGGATACAAAATTTGTAAATATCAGAATTATGACTAGTCATTGCTAAGATTTTCGCGAACTACCTTTCTCTTAATGCTTCGGTAGATTGATTGGGTGGGCTCGCACTTGCATAAGAACTTTGTTCAGCTTCCGATTGATAAGCTACCCTTGTAACTACGTCTGAAGGATTTACAGGAATTTCCAAATTTTCAGCTGGACCGTCTTCTAATTGCATTAGTCTTTTTGTACTTTCGGATAAGCATACCGGCCTGAAGTAAAAAAATATTATACGTTTTTCAAAACCTACAGTTAGGTGTCCGTTTCAATAATTTCAATTCATCTTATCTAATGAACAGTAATTAGGAAAATAAAAAAATTGTAGTATTGTTTCTGCCTTCTGTTTTTAAAGCTGCTTTTTCTTACAAGATCTTGAAGTGCAGCAGTACTTGAAGCAGTAGCCATTTTTCCTTGAATAATTTGAAAATAACCAAAGATTGACCTCTTGATAATTAAAAAAATATCAGTAACAAAATACTCGATATTTCAGGTACTGCTTTGGCTTGAGAGTTGAAAGTGTGTTCTAATGTTGTTTGAAAATTGAATAATATTAATATCCATAATTTTACAAACCCATAATTTGGTGGAAGGTATTGCAGTCTTTTGTTGGTACCCCAACAACTGTGAAGTACAGAATCATCTATAACTCCAGTTGGAGGAAGATTTACGATTGGACATGGTGGTGGTAACCTAACTCTTAAGCCCCATATTGTAGTACGTTTTTTGATCTCCCTACCACATTTAAACCTATTTCTGTTATTTGTTAATACAGCGAGTATTGATTCACGACGAATTTGTGGACTGACATCTCGAATCTATCAAGAATGAATATTGTAAACATCACAAACTATTGGAAATATAATAGTTTAACAGATAAATGGTGAATAAATTACAACTTCCTGAAGAGAAATTGTCGTCAATCGAAACGTAGGATTTTAAATAAATGTATATATCAATTACGTTGAAGGTAAAAGAATAAGGAGATTAATTTTTTTTTTATAAATCGTAGAAATAATTACTTTTGAGTTAGAAAACTTACTCTTGGTGGTAGCTGTAACGTACTCCAATTGTCATCAGCGTATGGTACAATAACCGTATCGAGATCATAATATTTCTTAGCGTTATAGACAGTCAAATTGTACAACATTAAGTGTACCAGATCTACCCATTTTAATTCCAATCGACGTACATATTCTTTTCCATAATTGCACATTGAACAAACGAATACGTAAAACCTGCAAGAAATGAAAATTTGTTATTCAGTAGGAAAGATATTATCTTTTTGTTGCGCGAAACCTCCTGTTTTTACAAGAATTTATTTAAAATTAATCTAAAAAAGTTGTATATATTTGATACATTTATTTATAGGCATCGCGAGACGTGTTCTTTCTCTTTTAGCTCAATTTCAATAACATTGAATTTTTCATGTTCGAAAACATCGCGTTCAAAATATTTGATCTCCCAATCATTAGAAAATCAAATCCTGAAATTACCATTTTAAAGGCAAGAGATTGTTTAATACTAATTGGGTACAATCTTATTCCTACTAACCCATTTTATTATTATAAGCCAACGAATTTTAACTAGAATCTATAACAAGTAAGAAACCAAAAAAAATAGTAAAGTTTTGCGGATAGTCAAAGATTCGAATGTTAAAATAAAATAAATTGAAATTCAACTTACCTGTCTCCACTGTAAAGTGGATATGTTAAGCAACTAATACATTTTTCATGAAACCATTGTTTACAACGAGCACATTGTAACATTTGCGTGTACCATTCCCCATTGAGGCCACAGTAACAGTAGATTTGTTCAGCGTTTACTCGATGATGAGTATCCCAATTCAACATGCCAGGCTGTTTCGGAAAAGGAAAAGAATCTGTGTAACTACAAACGACCTATCATATGTGAATTCGAACTGTAAACAACGGTAGAAATTACTAACATCGTATGGCAATTTCGTTGTATCAGTTAGAGGAGGCTGCTTTTGATCTCTCCCACTACAAACTTTACGAATGTTTGCCTTCACCATAGAATTCTTTGGCTCTCCAGGATCACGATTCCTTGGTTGACTGTCTATACAACGTTTACATATCCACCTCGCTTCCGGAGACGTTTCTTCCTTTGACACTGTTGGCTATACACAAACACATGAAAGTCTTAAAAATATCTTGTTTTACTATTAATTTAGAACGCTGAAGCTTTATGCATAATTTTCTAAAACTTCTATACAATGCAACATTTGTAATAGGATCATACGAGTAAAAAATGTGAGCGATTTAGAGATTAGTTTTAATTTAGAGTTTGAATATAGACTGACGTTAATTTACTTAATGTTTTTTGATTATTTATAAAAGTAAATTGAATGTTATGCTTTTCGTGATACCATGCGAATAGTATTTTCAGATACTGCAAAAATATGATAGTTAATTATATTATTAATGTAAAGCGCACGAACCTGGTGGCAAAGTTGATGATAACCACGGCCGCATTTATCACATACTACAATATCATTATCGCTCTTAGGCTGTGACTTTTTACAAAGAACACACATTACATCCGAGTCTGGTAAAGATAATTTTGTTAAGTCTTTAACCGAAGACCAAGAAGATGTATCGTCCAAAAATTTGACGAGACATCTCTCCTGTACCAAATCCACCTACAAAATCAAATTAGTTGTTCAAAATCTGATACAATAAGAAAGAGATATTTTACAAGCTGAAAAGTTACAAATGAATTAAAATTCAAAATTAGATTATTTTTTTTTATAATAAATAATGTAAATTTCAATTACGAATGTGAAAATTATTGACACCTGTATTCAAAATTGATGTCAGGAATTTTTTTTTTAAATTAAAATTTCAAATCTTACAATAACTTTTGGAAATACTATTGACTTAAGGAGAAATTTCAGCGTACCTCCACAACAGTTCCGAGATAATATTTTCCATCTTTGTGTCGGAGGAGAACATCATCTCCGTGTGCAAACCCGAGACGCTGCTCCTTGGTGGTGCTGTCCGGTACAGCTGGGCGTTCTTCCGACTCGGACATTTTCAATCCTGTTTCTAGAAAATAAAGAATTCAAGATGTGGTTATTTATAATTGTTGTAATTATGAAACTTGAAACATTGCATTCAGTTAGTAATTACGTTTGCATTTTTTTGGATACAGTAGAAGAAATATTTTTAGTAAAATCCTGAATTTATTTCCTAAGTCCAAAGATACGTATAAATTTTGTATATATTTATAAATATTTTGTATATAAAAAAACGTAAAAATAAACAAATCGAAAATTTCACGTATTTTTATTACTTCTTATTATTCAATTAGAAATACACAAACTTTTATAACAAATTGTTGAGATTGGTAACCTTTCTTAGAATTTGATGAAATTTGTGAAACCCTAGATCTTAATATTGAAATAAGACGGCATAAAATTTCTTTCTTCTTTGACACTATCTAGTAAATATTCCATTAATTCAAATATATTCCAGTATTTTCCATAATTCCACGTTGAAACAAACGTTACTTATTGTGGCACTGATATCTAACAAAATCTTTTCTTGATGCTACAAATGTTGGGCTTTATAAAGTTGTGGTGAAACTTTAAGAAGAAATGCAAATTGCAAACAATTGTAAATAACGGTGGTCAAAAGTGGTCCGGATTTCTTTCACAAAGTAGTGGAAATATCTGTTCTGAAATAAACCTTGTGAGGTTAATCGGCAGGATTTTTTTTTATAATATTCAAATAATTGTACGAGATTATAAAAAATTGTTACCTAATTTGTATAAATATAAATAAAAGAATTTGATACGTTTGAGAATAGCTTGGACTAAAATATTCAATTAATTGAATTGATAATAATATTGACTTTTAAAATTAAAGAAGCAAATTTATTTAAAAGGTGTAAACAAAATTCATAACATTTCGAAACATTACATGAGACTTGAACTTTATCGGACAACTGAATTTTTTATTTAAATACTTTCCATTAAAGGAAAAAGATTCCAGAAGTTATAAATAGTCCAAACACATTTTTCATTCAGTTATGTTTTCGGTCTTTACTACATTGCACAGTCAGCAATAATTCTACCAGTTACTCAAGACTTCAAAGCCAATCGCTGATTGTCATGGACTATACAAATGGAATTTTTAGTTTTAAAAAATATAGCAAATGCCTGCTGCTTCCAAACTTTGTGTTTCCATTTTCCAATATGCAATTTAAAAAAAATCTATAATTAAGTTAATGATATAATTAGCAAAGTGTCAAGAAAAATGATTTAATTTAACTTCGAAGAGCGTTTTTGAGGCACCTATTCTATTAAAACATATTTTTTATCTCACTTCTAATATCAGAAGTATACTGAACAATACAAAGATTCTTTTTTTATTATATTTTAAAGTTATTACTAGCAAAGCAAACAAAGATTTAAGGGGAAATATTTCTTTGGAAAATTAACTACTTCCTTCTACATGAATGAAATTTCATAATTCAACTATTCCTAATTTATCATAACTTAACTCAGAGATCTTTTTTGGATTTTCATATTTATATTCATATTTAATATATTTACATCAAAATTATTATATTAACAAATTACTAATAAATTTATCACCATTGGGTTTAATCTTTTTTTTTAAACATATTGTGTTTTTAGTGTGTATCTATAAAGTTAATAATTGGAGGTCAATCATATTTTCGATGACATCATCATTATACATAAAAAAATGTCACCTAGTAATTTATCAAAGTAGTTATTTTATCAAATGATCATTACATAAAATAGTTCTTCCCACATGTTATATAGTTTAACACTTTGTATAAAATGCCTCGTATTTGTTTCACTCATATTTTATAAACAGGACCTTCTAAACAATTTTAGAAGTAATACGCTTTTGTTACGAAGTGGCTTCTTCTAGGAAAAATTGAACAACTTCTGTTCCTTTTAGTACAATAAATTTATTCACCTTCGCTTTCAATTTCATATGAATGACGAGTATAAACTTTAACTTTTCTCTCCTTTTATGTAAAATACTCGACAGTTAATAAAACGAATGTCCATTAATTGAATTATCAAAGCTACCAGAAATATAACAAGAAATATTGGAATGGGATAGTTTTCAAAGAAATTATGGAAGCATGAAGGACTTTATTCAAGCAGAAACTTTCGACAAGTCAATTTTTTAAATGAATTTCTACCTTGACATTAACATGAAGAAAATTATATCCTAATATAAGATATCCTTGTATCTCACTCTAACTTATTGCAATATTAAAAACATCAGTATTAACAACACAATACGAAAACACAAAAAAAACTCAAATATTTTTAATACCAAAAAGTCAACTCTGGTCTCTTCCAATTTCATGATGAAACCAAAAAAACTAATCTGAGCACTTTCGCACTCTAAAACATACATTCCACGAGGAATAACAATTACTAAAAAATGACTCAAGAAATTTGAGCTACAGATGGAGGAACTTGCTTGCAAAAACGGTGCAAATCAGGGTGGAAGGTAACCCAGGGGGAAATCATATGATCGATGCATCTCATTATCGCCGTTACGTATCCCGTTTTTAACGTCCACTTTTTCCCACGGTTGAGGTTATCAACGTCAGCGTTAACAACAAAAATATGCAAATTCCTCGCTTAAAATAATAATATACACAACCCCCGCGCCCAATCAATCGGCATGTAGATGTCTCGAGAGAGGGAAAGAGAGAGAGATGGTTATGGAAAGGACCCGTGTTTTTGGAAGTCGCTGGCTATCAAAGGCGTTAGGATGTTAGGGACTTCGCCAGGTATACCCCGGCGAGGATTTAACGAACGGTAACTTACCTAAAGATCAAAAAGGTCCGTGGAATCATACGAGATTCTCATGCAACATTTTCCGAGTCTCCCCGTCAGCCATTTATAAGCATAAGGGCCCCGCCACAGTCATCCACCCGAAGAACATGCACCAGCGCGCGGTAAATCCTAACACTCATCGACTCTCCACCTTAGAGCTCTCTCCTCTAATCAACGAGTCTCACGTTCATTAAGGCAATTGGGTAACCGTTGCTTACCCTTACGATTACCGTGCATTCTTAAACCAACAGTTTCCCACAATCCTCTTGTTGTACTTTTATTGTGTCCCATGGAAATTCGAATGAGCACCCGACCACCATCTTCGAGGAAACACTTGCTGGGCGACTGCGCATGTCAAGTTACTTTCTGGCGCGCGTGCTGGCACTGATCTCCCAGGACCGTACTCTGCATCCTCAAATGCCCTCTTTTCAATACACACGAACGCACACGCACGCACAGACACAAGAGGGTATATTTGTAAGCCTTGAAAATGGACCAATACTGAATCCGAAACGTATGTCAAAAAATTTGTTGGGGAAAGAGGCTGAGATGAAATTAAAATATGTGGATATATTTTTACATCCGCGAAAATTACTAACTAATAGAAAATTTGTTACATATGTGCGTATATATAACAAATTGAATATTGAGAGATTCGTCTAAATTGATATAAAGCTGAATAAGAGTAACATAAATTGCATGAGTAAGTCAAATTTATAAAAGAAAAACAAAGCATATTTAGGGTCGATGTTGGTTCGGATTACACACAAACTGTTTAATTTTTGTTTACATCGAATTCTCCTGGAGGAGAGAGGCGAATGGTAGCTTTCGTCCCTGGTTTCGTCTGTCTACTGACCCTCCCCCCGCGGCTCTCTCATTTAAGACATAATATAAACAATTCCGAACTTTGCATTCTCGGTGAACCGAATTATTTCAAAAATATCGAATTTCCTAATAACGATTTCTCAAATGGTCTATTTTCGCTACCGATTTCGCCCAATTCTCGAATAAACATTCAACGGCTAGGCAGGTTCCGCAGGCAGGGCTACCTAAAGATGTCGGGAAAACTTTCGCACGGTTAAATTTCCTCCAGGAGATAATCAACAACTCATATAATCCATTTCCCTTGCTCAGGAAATCATCCTTTTTGGCTTAAATTACAACATTATTTAGAAATTGACGAACGAGGGAAAAAAAATCTTTCAGAAATTTCTTTTTCTGATTAATTTGGTTCGCTTTTAACCTAACTTAAACGTTTCGATGATCGTGACGTCATGCTCCAACCTGATTGGTTCTTATCCAAGAATATGTAACGCCGATATCTGTGAACCTAAGAGGCGTTTGTACAGAGTCGAGAACGTTGAAAGATACGTCCTTCTGTTTCTCAAACTTTAATATTTTCTGCTAAGGTCTATCAGTGTAGGTGACGTCATACGGTACTGAATTCTGCGTATACCCTGTGGAGTTCATAACCTAAGAGAGAAAGGGATAGACAAGTACCATACTTTTCCTTTTCTAGCTGCTTTTGATTGGCTGATTTGTGAAAAGGGTTGTGTATAACCCATTTTACAAACTTCGACTGCGGTTTTTATACACATTTAACCCTTAGACCGACACATTTTTTAAGAGAAAATTCGAGTTTTCTTACATTAAATGTGTAATACAAACAAGAAAATGAATGACCTAAAGCAATTTTTTGTAAAAGTTGCATAAATTAGATTTTCGGAAACCTAAAAATTGCATAGGTCACAAACAAAAAACACTTTAAAATAAGTAGATGGGGCGTATACGCCCCATTGCCCCTGAAAAGACTCTATTCCACGTTTATAATCTGTAACATGCATAATATATTAAACTACAATTTTTAATACATTTTCATTATTATTATTAACATTATACTTTAATTATTACATAACTATGTACATTTTTTACATACGTAATATACACAATACATAACAATTTTTGAGGTTGTGATTAAATACCATTATAAAAGAAGTGGATGTTTTTTGTTCGACTAGTACAATTGTTTGGTACTTATCGCCTTTCTCTCTCTTCCCGCGGTAACTGATTGCAGTGGGCATTTCAGTGTAATGTAGAGTTCAGCGCAACACGCTTGTGCCAAAGACTTTACACAGCGAGAGAGTCCGAAAGAAAGAGTGAAGAGTGACTAGCGTGAGAGAGAGAAGGAGACTCGTGTTGTGTTCGTTGACATGAGGTCTTATCTTATCTAATTGTATTATACTCAAGTTTATACAGTGGATGATGCTACCTTAATAAGGTGACTAATTAGGCGATCTTTAATAGGTTCTAAGGTCTCGGGAGAACGTTGATTTTGCATAGTTAATATCCGTTAGCGGTTCATATGAATCCTCCTCGTATGAAAGAAACCCATTGTGATTGGAGAATCAAGTTTAAAAGACATATACGTGTAACTTCGTAGCCCGTTCGAGCTAATTGCTGGGCTAATTAAGAAATCGAGCCCTGAAAACTATAGGAATGCGGTTCTTATAGATTTTCCCTCGTTCGCGCCGGTTGAAGGTGAGTTTCGTAAAACAGGATACGCTTATTTATTAATAGACTTCGCATTTGGAGCGGCTCTCATACATGTATGTATACAAGTAGGAAAATTACTGATCGTCTTCTATAGTTATCATTATATACGACGTGGTATTGACCCAACCTCTAAAAGCGACCCAAGAAAGTCTCAAACCATGAAAAGAAGAATTCTCGTAAGACTTGAGCCTTTATAATACTCACACTTGTTCTTTTTTCTTTGCTTCGCTTTTTATTTTGAAAAGCAACATCACTCACTTGAAGTACTCAGCATTCGTTCATATCAATGGGGTTTTCCACACTTGGCATTTACATACGTCAAATATCAGTGACATCGGATGTTTGTTGTTGCTTTCTCCCATTCACACCGAGAGAAATGAGTCATTGTTCTCGTTATTTTAATTGCAGAAGTATATAATGTCCAAGAAAGAGACTCCAAAAATGTTGGTTCATCAATTATCCACAGTTTTACCCGACGACCGACCGATAACTGCTATAAGTGTTGTGGAAGACGTTGATAAATGTCCTCCGAATTTCACAGTTGTAAGTACAAAAGAAGTTCATCCAAAGCGACACCCCCTTTTGTTGTACGACTATAAATAGAAGAGTCAAAGGGGTAAATGAATTAAGCGTTACTTTATCAACCCCAGGAAGACCGGCCGACTGTAATATTCTATCTATAGTCACTTTTCCAACTTTCACAAGTTTTTCCAGAAAAGAAAATGTAATGATACTAATTCCCCTAAAATTTTGACCTTGAGCATCTTGGTTATGAGTATTAAAAATACAGAAAGTTTGCTTTTAAATAGTGGAAAGTCATTTTTTTTAAAGAATGTTTTTGCATTTGCTATCACAGACATTTTGCATGTAACTTTTATAACAGTATAAATATATATTGTTTCTTCAGTTTATCAGTCTTAAATTATTTATTTATTCAAATATTGTGTTGACATTCCGACAACTAATACGTTGTCATCTTCAGAACGGTAATTTAAATTATTATTTTGAACTCATATTTTACTTTTTTAAGTAAAGAAAGTACGTCATAAAAGATGTTTTTGACTACAATGTTCTATACGTAGTGAAAGTAATATCAAATTGAAATTTTATAAATTTTATGAGATTAATAATAATGAGATTGATAATTAACTTTATTATATAGATTGGATTATATTAGTAATTATTAGACCTAATATAATTACAATTTTATAACAGAAATAATTATCACAAATTTCTATTTCAAAGGTGAAAATAAAGTAGGACAGTACACCACCACCCCGCTAGTCCTGAATGTCAGAAAATAACCTAGTTCTGGGTAGATTAATATGGAATTGATTTTCAATAGTTTTTCATGTGTGATAGAACGGTGTAACTTTTACAATATGCCTCAGTCTTTCAAATTGTCCTTTACGGTATTTCAATATATATAGCAATGAAATAGCAGAGTCACCTGAGAGACGTTATGTCTTTGTATTTGAAACGTAGATATGTGCAACATGAAACATATTTTGTTATTATTATGGTATCAAAGTATGGCTTAAACATTCATTTTACACTTTAATTATAGAATGTTTGAAAATTGTGGAGTGGCAGCATAAAGCTATTGGTTATTTATAAATTAGAAATAAGTATCATGAATATGAAATTTTAAATATGGAAAATTCAATGTCAAAAATTGTAAATCTTGGAATATTGTTATTTTGTGGCTGTATATAAAGACACTTTGTTCCAACAAAGAAATTGAATACTTATAGATGAAATCAAATTTTTTAAATATAACATCCAGACATTGTTTTAATAATGCAAGATTTTTTCGCTGCATTTAAAAAAAATTTCAGAAAAAATCAAGTTGCCATGTTTAAAAAAAATGTTTTTTGAAGGTCTCTTATTGCGAACAATTCCTTTTGACTGATTAGGCCAAAAATCAATATAACTTATACCAACACAATAGGAAGCACTTATGATAAGATTAAAGTAGATATTTTTAGAAATAATAAAATATGACGAAGGTTCAAATAAATCTGTTAGGAATATTTTTTACCTGACTTGATTTTGAAAGGACCGTTACAAAAAATAATTTTCGTATTACAAAATTAAATTAAGGAATGCATCATAATCTTTGAACCTACATAATTCATTTTAATATTTTTCTGAATTAGAGTATAAGGTATTTCAAGTTTCAACCGCATACTAAATTATTTTATTTTATGTTAGGTTTCAAGAACATACGATCAAGACACAGATGCGGATATGTGGCGAGAGACTGGACTTTTTATAAAGAAAAAGGGTAGATATATTTGTTTTTCAAAGACTGAAGGATCGCCACAATGTATCGTCGAAGACATCACAGTCATTAATGAAAGGGATACGCCTCCTGAAGGTTATAGTATGATTTCGCACACGGTAGATACAAGTAAGTTCGCATTCTTTAATAATTACTCTATAATAGAATAATACATTAAATAGTTTTTATAACACAATTTTTTGAAAATTTCAGTGCAAAAGGCGTGGAGAAAGAAACAGTTGTGTTACAAGACTAGAAATAAAAATTTGTGTTCAAAAGCGGTTACTGATATTATTGTATGCAGTAGGGTAATTAATAAAGGACCTTACAAATTAGCTCCGTATGGATTTATCCCTGCTGGGTAAGGCTGCCTTACACTTTTCAAAGTTTTTTAATCAATTGCTCTTCAATCACAATAAAAAATGTATTTAAAAGTGACTAAAATTTGTATCTTCCAATTTCCAGAATGATTAACGGGGTTCGTGTGTGCTATAAAACCGTTGATCTAATCAACGGAGACTCAAGTTCCCAACCATATGCAAATATCGAGTAAGTATTAAAATATATTAATTTAAGGAATAGCTAAAATGGAATCTCCTATTTTGAGAATGCCTCTTAAAAATTGGGTAATTGATAATTGAAATTTTATCAGTTTCTCAATTAAATTTTTAATTATGAAATGGGAATTTTAATATTTTCATTATTTACAGTTTATTCCAAAATGTATCACCAAACCCATCAAATGGTACACCACATAGAGCGGCTCCGGAGAGACCACCGAAACCGAAATTTGCACCAAAACCACCAAATGGAATTTATCCTCAAATTGGGTCGGGATCTGCAACTAAAAGTGAAACGGAAGATGCTGGTGACCGTGATTATGAAATTTTAAGTCCTACTGCTAGAATTAAACCAACTAGACCCGCACCACAACCTCCTAAGTCAGCGGTTACCGGTTCCACACCAATTTATGGTACATTACCAGGATCTTCCGACCTCGATGGTGTTCCGTTTCTTCTTAATCCTCTTCTTAGATTACAAACAGATCCTATCAAAGTAAGTAAACGTTTTCATTCAAAATAATTCTATCCAGAAGTGTTTAAAATTTAATTTTTGTTATTTAAATGTTTTTTACAGAATACACTTCCTACAATTAAAATTAAAACACGAAAAGAATTGGATAAAGATGTGAGTATCTCAAATTTAGTTAAAATATTAATACAAAAAATTATAGTATAGATAAAGAATTGTTGTTATATTAATTATCAGTAATTTTACGTTACCGAAGCTAATTAACAAAAGAAATACTCATGCTTAAAAGATATTAATTTTCTTTTTCTTTCAGTATTTCTACGATTTCCGTGCAGAGAGAGAAACTTGAAATGAAAAAATCCAAAAAACCATCGTGCCAAAACGATTTGTATGAATATTGTGTCATACCATACATCACAGCTATATCCTCCATACGATTTGTTGTATTGATAATATAGCAAATAGCCAAGTTGTAATTAGAGTGCCTGAAAGAGTGATTCATAATTCATTTACTAACCCTATAAAAAAAAACGTGAAAATGTTAATGTTTAGTATCACTAAGAGAAATTGAAAGCTAAGAAAACCAACCAAAACCATGAAAGATAAAAGGAAAGGATGATACCAAGAAACTATTGTGCAATTATAAAACGATACTATAGCACTTTTATCTTCTGTCTGTCCTATCAGAAACAAACTTGTAACTTTTCTTTATTTTATCCCCGTCCGAAACATTTTAGATTTTGATACCAGTGACAATGACTTTAGCGTTGTATTTTTCTAGAATTACGTTGTATTTTTATAGACCTTAGAGCAAAAAAAGGAGCGCACTGCATTATTTGATAATGTTATGTACTGAATTTAAAAGTTATTTCAAGTTGTTTATGAAACAAAACAGAAAAAGCAAGTATTAATGAAAAAAAAAACATTATTTAAATATTAAGGAATAAGTTGTGTCACAATTTAATCTATTTTATGATTCAATTTTGTTCAAACAAATTCAAGGGAGTGAAAAATAAATCGTTACAATTTTGAATTTACTGAAGTAAAGTGAAGTAAAATAAAATGAAGAATGACGAATACACCTATCAATTCTCATCTGTACTGAACAATATATTTTATATTAATAAACATTAATTATAAATGCTAATAAAGTTCCATAAGTTTTATATTTTAGTTTCTTGATTAATAAACTTTGTACCAATTTTAGGAGTGTAATTGTAATTCTAACTACTATCTAGTTTTGATGTAAAAGGAGAAGCTCATGATGATTTACGGAAATTATGAAAAAAAAATTGATGTTTGTGCTTTTATTATGAAATTAGGAAAGTTCATATTCGGTAATATTTATAAGTAACATTTTAATTACGATAAAAAACTGCCAATTTGAGTCAACTTATATGAAAGTAAGACGGAAACATAGTTCATACGAAAAAAAAGTAAAAAACAAAAGTTTATTTCCTACTACAGTTAGCAAAACTATGTTTTGTATAATAATTATAGGAAAAAAGTAATTTGTATAATGTAAAATCTACTTTTTACAAGATTTCTGTAATTTTTATTATCCCCCAGAATCAATATTTATACTATATATTACATATCAAACAAATGTGGTGAAATTCTGCTATTCTGCTACATATCAAACACCAATTTATTACCATCGTGATTGCAATTTTGAAGAGTAGGGAGGGATATTATGAAAAAAAGAAGGGAGGAATTTTTATATCTTTTTACTCGCTTCTATTGTTAATGTTAACATTTGACATTTCCATGTTTATTTTAACCAAAAAAAATGTTTAACAGTTTTTCAAAATAATATTACGGAACAATTTTTAATTTACCATACATAAGAAAAATGTTTCGATTATTTTCGAGACGTCCACGTGTAAGTTCTAATCTTGAAGCCTTAAGAAGAGATGAAGAAACCGATGTTCATAAAATAACCGTTGTGGAATTGCTAAGGACTTTACAAGTCAATCCTAAAGAAGGATTATCTTCTGTAAAAGCGAGAGATCTTTTGCATGTTAATGGAACTAATACACTTACACCTCCTAAAAGGTCTCCAGAAATTTTGAAAATTTTTCATCACTGTTTTGGGGGATTTTCTGCGCTGATTTGGGTAATGTCGGATTTTGGAAATACAATTTTAACATTGCAATTGTTATCACTCGAGATCTTCGAATAAACAGCTTTTGGAAGCTTCTATGAATGCAGTTTTTTAAGTTGAAAGATGATAATTTTCTTCAACCATTTTGTAAATAATTGCTTTTATTAAAAAAAATCGGTATCTAAAATTTGAATATTAACTTATAATTTTAAGGATTTAAAATTTCAATAACTGTTATAGAATTTTCACAAATATCAAAACTGTGTTGAACTTGATTTTTGAAATACGTAATTAACCTTTTTTAGTATAAATGTTCTTGTTCTGCAAATTATTTTTTGTAGCATCCATTAATTTTTTCATAAATTAAAATTGAAAAATGTGTTACTCTAATTTCATATTTACATTATTTCAAATTATTATAAGACCTTAAAATAAAAATAACTTCTTTTAGAAAACCTATTTTACATTTTTTTTATGAAATATGCAACATCTTATTATTTATTATATTGTAAAATATTCTGAATTGAATTATTCTAGAAGAAATTCGAAAAATGCTGAAATCTGCGACTCTAAAAGAATATATTTCTCCAGGTAGGAGCTATTTTATGCTTCGGAAGTTATTTTCTGGAATATCAGACTTATGGAGAAGCAACAGAAGACCATCTATGGTTGGGTGTGGTGCTGATAGTGTTGATATTGGTAACCGGTATGTTTAGTTACTACCAAGAATCAAAAAGTTCCAAAATTATGGATTCCTTTAAACAAATGTTACCAGAGAAAGCGAAAGTTATCAGAGATAACGAGAGAAAGGAAATATACGTGACAGAAATAGTCATTGGGGACATTGTCCTTCTGGACACAGGTGACCGTGTACCTGCTGACATTAGAATCCTGGAATGTCAAGGTGAATCCTTAAAACCTCCCAATAAAAAAAGTAGAAATGCGAATGTGGAAAACTCATTTCTTTTCTTAAACCACTAAAACAAAACTTAAATATATATATTTATACAAAGGTTTGAAAGTTGACAACGCCTCAATAACAGGAGAGTCTATACCTCTTTTGAGAAATACTCAGACGTCTTCCGGAAGCTTGTTCGAAGCTAAAAATATGGCTTTTTTCTCGACCAGCATTGTTGAGGGTATAATTAAATATATTTATTTTTATATTAATTAATTAATTCCTTACTCACACAAAATGAAATATGACACTGAAATATTTAAAAAGTATATGCCAAAAGGTATTGCTGGAAACTTTTTTACAGCTTGCTGTAAAATATTTTAGGAACATTCGAATTATTTTAGAAATGTTGCACAAAAAATTCCAATACATTAATTAATATTCAATTCAAATATTAATTAACCAGAGATTACATTTCTAGAAATTTGATGCAAAAAGAATTACAAATGGTAACGCATAAATGTAAGTGGGAAACAAAGAAAACAATTATTTCCACCAATTTCCTTATCTAAAATCTAAATGAGCCTCATTTATTATGAAGATATCTTAGAAATTCTTAGAAAATTCCACGAAAAGTCCTTTCCCTAATATACAATTTTTTTTTAAACAGGTACTGGAAGAGGTGTGGTGGTAGCTTGTGGCGATAACACTGTAATGGGAAGAGTGGCCAAATTAACATCCAGAATATTGCCAAGACCGACGCCGTTATCTCGGGAAATACGTTTGTTCATGAGATTGATATCATGTTGGGCAATTTTTTTGGGAATTCTATGTTTCATATTATCGGTAGTCATGGGGTACCAGTCGATAGACTCTATAGTGTTTCTAATTGGTATCATAGTCGCTAACATCCCAGAAGGATTAGTAGCCACGGTCACAGTCAGTCTTACGTTAACTGCCAAAAGAATGGCGAATAAAAATTGTTTAGTTAAAAATCTCGAAGCCATTGAAACTTTAGGAAGCACTGCCGTTATCTGCAGCGATAAGACTGGAACTCTGACTCAGAATAAAATGACGGTAATTGTTTATTGGAAGTGTAGGATTATTATTAGAAATCGGTCTTTTATGTTTAGTTTTTTGTTAAATTGACTGATAGAAATTTCTTGAGAAAATTAACAGTTTGTTTAAAGCTTTATTTTTTAATTATATATATTAAATTTGTACCTGCATCTAATAATTATTTGGAAAACGAAGCAATCTTCATATTTGTTGCAATTTCTTATTTTTTAAAATCGCAATAAATTAGGTAAATTTTCTAACTGGAATTCAATTTGGGACATATTCAAACTTTAGCTACAATTACAAATTACTTTAGTCAATATTTGGCTTGGAAGTTTAAAAGATACATGATAATTAACATTTTTACACAAAATTAATGTAATTAAAAAATTTTCTGAGAAAATGAAGTCATAAATTAACTTTTACGAATTACCAAAATTCTCAAATTAACATAATTAATTTTGTAATTGTTATAATCACACATTTTCTAAGACATGCATTTCATTTAATATGTTTATGTGAAATTTTAGGTGCGTCATATGTGGTACGATGGTCAATTAAAAGAAGTAATGGCTTCGGATACTTGGAGAAGATACACTAACAATCCAGGATTTTTAAATCTAGCACGAGTGGCTAGTCTTTGCAATCGCGGTGAATGGGAAAAAAGCGATAACGGTGAACGCCCAATACCGCTTCATAAACGGAAAATTATTGGTGATGCATCGGATTCAGCGCTACTGAAATGTATGGAAATGCTTGTTAAAGGTGGGGTCGAAGCCTTCAGAAAAGATTATTTGAAAGTAAAAGTTCACAAAAGCTGCCGATAAGTTGATTCACAAAATGTACGACTCCAAGACTAATATCCTTGTTTCTTTTTATCATACTCAAGGTTTTCGAAATACCTTTTAATTCGACTGATAAATATCAAGCGAACGTCCACGTGAAAAAGAGCAAGTACCTGCTGTCGTTGAAAGGTGCTCCCGAAATTATACTCGAACGATGTTCGACGGTAGCTTTTGGCAATGATACCAAGACTTTGGATGACGAAACCAAACGTGCTTATACGGAGTCATGCCAAATTTTGGCTAATAATGGAGAAAGAGTTTTGGGATTCGCTGATTTCGAGTTACCGTCTGCTACTTTTAAACCAGGGTTTCGGTTCAAGGACGATCCCTTGAATTTTCCACTTAATAATTTGAGACTGGTAATTTGTGGATTTTTCTATTATTTTGTACTAATTTCTATTTTATTGTATACTAACTCCAGTCATTATTCAATTTCTATTTTGTTAATCTACGTTTCACAGTTTCCTGCTTGATGATTTAAGAGTTGAAATTCGTAAATTTATAAAAAAAAAGGTTATTCAATTTAAGGACAATCATTTGCACTAATTTTTATTCTATAACTAACTATTGTTTCTATTTAATTCGCATTTTCACCCCTATTTCTAGACGCACTTAGGCAATTTTTAGATTTTTTCATAAAAAATAATTTAGGATCAGCAATTCTTGGATTTTCCAAAACGATTTTTTTGTATCAAATATATTATTTTATCAATTTTTACTTCTTTGGAATGTATTACTACTGTTTTATTTTTATCTTCACCCCTATTCCTCAGTCTTTCAAATACGATTTTCCCTAATTTCAATCCCCACCAATTATCAGATCGGTTTGATATCAATGATGGACCCTCCGAGACCAACGGTCCCAGATGCTGTCTATAAATGCCGATGTGCCGGTATCAAGGTAATCATGGTAACGGGAGATCATCCGGATACTGCAAGAGCCATAGCGAAGTATGTTGGCATTATCACCGATTTCAATGAAAATGAGAATGTCAAAAAGTCCATCGTCATAACCGGGCCCAAGTTACGTGAAATTGAAAACGACGACTTGGACAACATTATAAAACGATACAACGAAATTGTTTTCGCAAGAACTTCGCCCGCGCAGAAGCTGCAAATCGTGGAAAGCTGCCAAAGGCTTCATCTGATCACTGCTGTCACTGGAGATGGAGTCAACGATGCTCCAGCTTTGAAGAAAGCCGATATCGGCATTTCCATGGGAATTGCTGGTTCGTGTTTTTGTGGAGATGTTAAATAATTGATTTTCATAAGTTGGAGGTTTTCCTTTCAGGGTCGGATGTAAGCAGACAAGTGGCGGATCTGATACTTCTGGATGACAATTTTGCGTCGATCGTTACCGGTATCGAAGAAGGAAGACTGATATTCGATAATTTGAAATCCAGTATCGCTTACACTCTTGCCAGCAACGTTCCAGAAATTACTCCATTTCTTGCATTTATCATTCTTGGGATTCCTTTGCCCGTTGGAGTCATCTGTATTTTGTGTATCGATCTGGGGACCGATATGTGGCCAGCGATCTCATTCGCTTACGAGAAATCTGAGTCCAATCTCATGCGAAGGTACAGATCCAGCTCTTTGTCCTCAAACTTTATAAAAATGTCAAGTTTGCAAATTCGAGAGAAACATTTCTCAAAATTACCCGATTCCAAAGTTCTAAATTTTTTAAATTCCATTTTTGATTAATTTTTGTCCTTAAATAAATTTCAAAATGACGTAATTAGAAATTCAAGAGAAACATTTCTCAAAATTACCGGATTCCAAAGTTCTAAATTTTTAAAATTCCATTTTCCATTAATTTTTGTCCAAAAATAAATTTCTCAATGACAAAATTAGAAATTCAATAGGAGTTTTTCTCAAAATTACATGATTTCGGAATTCTACAATTTTTAAATCCACTTTCGAGTAATTTTTAAAAGCAAATAAATTTCGAGGGTTCCTAATCTCCCATCGTGTACTTTGATGCTTAAATAATTGCATTTTCGAACCACCTACTGATAACAATCTTCAACCCTACAGGAATTAGCGAATCGCAGATTACCAAAAATTTCTCCCTTTTCTTGTAAAATTTCAGAACTCCGAGAATTCCAGAGAAGGACCATTTGGTGAACCGAAAAATGATTTTCATGTCGTACGGTCAAATCGGCATGATAGAGGCTGCTGCGGGATTCTACGCTTATTTCGTGGTGATGGCAGAACACGGATTTATGCCGAAACGATTGCTGGGTTTGCGGTCCAATTGGGACAACATGGCTATTAACGACTTGGAGGACAGTTACGGGCAAGAATGGACGTACGGGCAGAGAAAAATTTTAGAATACACCTGTCACACTGCTTTTTTCATATCTATCGTCATAGTGCAGTGGGCCGATGCGATGATATGCAAGACCAGGAGGAATTCCCTCTTTCAGCGAGGGATGAACAACTGGATTCTGAATTTTGGATTGGTGTTCGAAATCGTTATGGCTTGTGTCGTGTCCTACGCACCTTACATGGATGTTATATTGCAAACGTATCCCTTGAAATTCGAGTGGTGGTTACCGGGAATTCCTTATGCTGTTATTATTCTAATTTATGATGAACTGAGAAAGTTGTGGATTAGAAGGCATCCGAATGGATGGTGGGATCGGGAAACTTGTTATTAAATTATTTTATTCGATTGGTATTAAAGGTCGATGTTAATCTTTCAATAAATCTGAATAAATACACATAATGACATTTGAAATGGAATTTTAAAAAAGATTTTTTTTTTGGTTTAATAAAACCTTTGGGAAACTTTGTTGTTCAAATAAATTCTAATTATTTAATTTTCTTGTTTATATATATTTTTTATACGTTTTCGAAATTGTTGCAGATTATAGGAAAATTTGGTTTCATTCTAGCACTAGGGTTTATATTAAAACAGATATTTTCTATATTTTTCTGATAGTATATTTATTTCCTATTAAATATTGTATCAAAATGTACCCAAAATTTCAGGAACAACAAAATTAGTTTCACTTTTTATTCTAATGCATTCTAATTTGTTGAATAATATTGAAACCCTAGTAATTGTTTTTTGTTATTTCTAAAATAAAATATTAAAAATTTCCAAAATTATTGGAACAGACTCAACAAATACTTAATTCTCTATGAAACTTTATTTGAGAAATCATATATGTTTAGCAGGGAATCGCAAAACAG
Source organism: Gasteruption jaculator (assembly GCA_949825005.1). Classification (NCBI taxonomy): domain Eukaryota; kingdom Metazoa; phylum Arthropoda; class Insecta; order Hymenoptera; family Gasteruptiidae; genus Gasteruption; species Gasteruption jaculator. The sequence goes on from OX463770.1 coordinate 9,415,357, forward strand.
ATTGAAACCTACCATCAAGAATGAACTTCTGCCATTTCTTGGGATTTCTATACTAAGAATTATAGAAGCTTATGAAAATCTGGAACAAATCTCAATGATTTATGACCGTTACTGCGAAAATTATAGAAAATTACAAAACTTCTCCCACTTGAGAGTTATTGCATCTTTCCTGCAGTCGTCTATCAAAGATCTCCAGCAGGAAATGCAATTCTCCTCTTCCCTTCTGATGTTTAATCAGTGTTAATAATAATTCTTTCTTCCTTATTTACAGTTTTCTAGAAAATTCTCGTTCCACCCTCAACAAAATTTCGAGGCTTATAATACTTTTTATAGCACCTGAATGATACCTGCAACAATAAAAATTGCAAAAATTTTCAAATCTGAAATAAATTTTTTTCGCCATAGAATATCGATGGCACTTTATTGATTAATATTAATAGATATTATTTATTTATTTTGATCCTTCTATTCTTTGGATCCAGCCACGCCCTAATTTCAGGTCAACCTTTGACCTCAATTATTTAAAAAGAGATGAAAATTTCTAGGAACTAAATGGGTCACACATTATTTCTCCTTCTGCATTCTTCTCTTAGCGCGTACGAGATGCATTTTCCACATAATGTAAAAAAGAATACTGGTTTCCATGGCGGGTATTGTTGTTGGAGAACTCGTAGACTCTCGTGTGCATACAAAAGAGAATCACAAAGTTCTCTACCGTAGTTCGAAACGGCTTGTTTTGTTGTTGGGTGTTGTAATGTTACAGGCAAAGTGGGGGTCAGATATAAGGCCCATGAGGCCCCGTCGATGTTCCCAGTAGTCTCTAGTCCATCAATACGTTATACTTTCCAATCAACATCTACTGGGAGGATCACGTAGACTTTACTGAAAAATCACGCTTTTTTTTTCTCGATAAATCAAAATCCCTCCCATCTTTCAGGATGAGGTTGGAAGTGTTTTGCCTGCTGATTTGCGTCGGTAAGTGTTTCTCAAAAAAAATTATCCTTGCTCTCTACCGCGACACCATACGACTGGTACAAAATGTCCGAATGGCAATTATTTAAAAATCGCAAGTGGAGAAATTTGTGTTCTCGTAATTTATTTAATTCGAAAATCGTGGCAGGTGGGAAATAGCATAAATTCAGTTCCGCGGGAAAATGAGTCGTAGTCGTTGCGAATGCAATTTGTAGAAACTGGGAAAGTTCTAGCCATAGAATGAATAATGCAGCCTTTAAACGACATTTAAGTAAGTTCAGTGGTAAAAGCCATACGCGTTTCAGACTTTCTCACTTTCTTCGGCTCGCGAGGTCGCCCGGCATTCGTTCAGGGACATTTTATAAAAGACCGACGATGCCTTGAAAACGAACTTGTCGTCCCTCTGGCTTTTTTCTTTTTCAAATTCCATTTTAATACATGTCAGGCAACAGAAAAAACGGCATCCGCGTTCCCGGGTTTCACGCCGCACCTTCGTACCTTCTAATCACCCTGCATCTGATGAGAAAGAAAAAGGATGTTACAGGCTTCTCGTGATAAATTGTCAGGGTAATTCAGAGTTTCCTTGAGTCTTGGTACTTTCCAGTTGTCTTTTGACGTGACGAAGATATATTTGTTACCTCTGAAGATCTGTTTAATTTTTTTATTTATTTCTTAGGGAGCTATTTATTTCAGTTTAACACTAGGACATAGTATAGTTGGGAAATCTAGTTCCTTTTTTAGTAACTTTTGTACCCAAAGTTTGAAAAGTTGCGAAAATTATTATCTCGATTTTTTCAAATTTTTATTCAAATTATTTTCCATTATTCTTTCCCATTGTTTATAAGTTTCTGTGGGATTCTCAAGCAAGAATTTATTTTTGCATCCCAGAAATCTGAATTTCTCTGTTACTTTTGTTACCTGTGATACTTTTTTTATTTAAATTTTTTTTCAAATCATCATTTAAATTATTTCCATTTATTCTCTTGGATTGTATACAAGTTTCTGGGATTCTTGAGCAGGAATTAATTTTTCCATTCTACAAACACGAATTTCTCTGTCTTATTTTTGCACTGTTACCTGCGATACCCTTTTTATTTTGATTCAATTAATTTTATACTCCAAGAGACGAGTTGGAATTTTAAGAATATTTATTTTCGAACGATTTTCATAATTTCCATTGCCAAGCCTGCATTTCTTTACATCAGCGTTATTGGAAGGAATAATGAAAATATTTTTCGCTTCAACTGAAGTGCAAAGTTATAAGTGCACTTGGACGTGAACTTGATTTAGTAATCGTTTCTTCATGATTGCTGGCGTTTGTAACAGGAAGAAAACAGAAAAGAAAGTTGCACTGTGATTTGTGAAAGAAAATAAGAAAGAATCCTGTTATACAGACAAATCCTAATGTTGCAATAAAGTATTTTCAAATACTTCCGAAGGTTCGAATTTTTTAGAAATAAAAATAATATAGAATTTTACGAAATTACACGAATATTGAAACTTGAGTTTCGCATCTTTGATTTTTAAAAATCGTGACAAAGGAGCAAACCTTAAATTTGGAATTTTTTTATCTGCATAATGTAATATATTTTAACCCGATTTGATCTCTGGGATCTTGATTTACAAATTTCCAGGGGTAATTTGACGCGTACAATCAATTCTAGAGGTCTGTTTTTAAAATAGGAAATTTGTGAAAAATAGGTTTATTGCAAAAAAAAATAATATATCTGAGGAGATATCGAGAATTTTCATGCTGAAATTAATAAGACTTCAGTCACGATAAATTTTGATTTTGCAATTTTCAAGGTCAAACGAAAAATTTCTTTTCATGTAAAAAAAGTAATAAAATATTATTGAATAATACTGTTATTTGTATACGTTATTTTTTTAAGGGACAGCAATTGCATTGTCGAGGAAGCAAGAAGCAGCTGAACAAAACCGTCGTAAAGTGGCTGGCCCAAGTTTGAAAAAACCACAACAACCAATCGAAGAGCAGGAATACGAGGACGAAGAAATTTCGGATTTATGTCCTGAACCAAATGGCTATTTCCCCGATGCTGAGCAATGTGACAAGTATTACGATTGCAGAGATGGCAAGCCGACTGATAAACTTTGTCCTGATGGATTAGTTTTTAACGATTTCAGCCCACAACACGAGAAATGCGATTTACCATTTGGTATCGATTGTACGAAACGGCCAAAGCTACGTAAGTACTCGTATCCAGAATACCCATGGAATTAGAAAGTTGGAAATGGCTCATTGCTAAATATTTCAGCACTAGGATAATTGGGAAACAATGTTATTTATATAATGTCGTTGAGTTCAAACTGATTTGGTTCAATACATCAAGAGCAGGTTTCTAGTTCCCGGAAAAGTTTGAAAATTTGAAATTTCAAATTTAACTTACATTGCCAACATCAATTAAAAAAATTCATGAAATTTTATTTTTTTTATTTATGTAAAAAATTGTAATATTGAAAAAGCCTCGACTTGTAGGAAATATGCAAAAATGTATGGTATAAAATATACAAAAGTTACATAATTAAGAAAAAGAGAAATTGACAAAATTAGGATTTTTTCCGAAAAAATTAATTTTCTTGAAAATTCCCTTAAAAAAAATTATTTGATCCTTTCCAGAAACCCCTCGTCCATCGGCACATTGTCCAAGAATGCATGGATATTTCGCTCATGAAGATTCGAGCAACTGCAACACATTCTACTATTGCGTGGAAGGGAAATTCAACATGATAACGTGTCCAGAGGGACTGGTGTTCTCTCCAAAAACTGGAATTTGCAACTGGCCGGACGAAGCCCAGAAGAAGGGATGTGGATCTCGGGAACTGTTCAACTTCACGTGCCCGAAAGTTGACGAATCCGTGGCAGCGACTCATCCTCGTTACCCCGATGTTGACGATTGTCAATATTTCTACGTTTGCGTCAACGGTGAAATCCCAAGAAGAAGTGGCTGCAAACTTGGTCAAGCCTTCGATGAAAGTAGTGGAAAGTGCGATTGGGCAAGAAAAATTCCAGAATGGTACGACTACCGCCGTGTTGCTCCTTAATTATTTATAAATAATGTTATCGTAAATTTTCATTAATCGAAATAACAGTAACAATGCTACTCTTCGTTACGCTTTTCATCGCCACGCAAGAATGAATTTTACGTTTGTTATAATAATAGTAGGCGTCTGATTTGCAAATGATTGGATTTTGTTACGATTTCCAAAGATTTCACGAAAATTAGATATGGTTCATAACATGCAACTTTCCTTGGCTTAATATAATTTGCTGTTTTTGAACTTCGATTTTTTCTATGGAAAAATCTTGATTGGATTTTTTTATTGGGAGTATTATCGAATGTCAAAAAATGGAAGTTAAATTTCCATATTTTCTGCATATACGTTTTTTTTTGTTCAGAAATTTTGATATGGAACAAAATAATTTCTATGGCATTTGAAACATCAACTGAGGAAAAATAGAAATCGGATTGCAAATCTGGGAAAAATTACGTAATTAATTTCCTTTTTTTATAAGGTATTATTCATAAAAAAATTCAATTTGACGGAATGTAATTTCTCTAGTATTTAAATAAAATTAAATATTTAGATAATTTTGAACCAGACAAATAGATAAATATCGATAAATCATAGTATTAGGATGATAATATTGATAAAATTAGAAAATAATAACTATCCCAGAAAAGCTTATCTTCAATAAGAAAATTACTATTTTGAATATTGCAAATACTAATAATAGAGAAATTACTAAAAAAGCAAGAAAGAAATCGGTAGAGAATAAAAGAGAAAAATAAATTAATCTCTATCCATATGTTAATTGTTACATGCAGAAAAAATATTTTATGCAATTTGTATAACAAATGTGATAGTTGTAATGTACAATTCATTTGTTGCACGTAGTATCTTCCATTAATTTATTTATAATTTATATCGCGGATAAAATAAAAACATTTTTTTTTCAACTTGCAGCAAAGACTGGTACAAGGGGCAACTGACGGATGAAGAGTTGGATGCGTTGGAAAATCCACCACCTAAGCCCAAACACTCCGGAGGAGCGAGTAGAAGGAAAGGTGCAAGACCAACTACACCTGAACCTTAAACAATGTTGACCTCATCAAAATGAATTTATTTTTAACTAATTTCTGCGGTTATAACAAATTTTTCCAACCTTTTTTTTTTTTACAGAAAAATAAAGAGTATTTCGTACAAAACTATAAACTATTTAGGTGTTTTTTTTTCAGTAACGCGTCTGTAGACATTTATTTTATTAATGATACTAGTAAAGAAATTAAAATTTAAAAAAGAATCCAACAAATAATTTTTTTATGGTGTTATTTTTCCATGAACGGAAAATCATAATATTTTTAAATAGCATTCGACAGAAAAAGAATTGATACAAAATTCGTGATTTTCCATATCGTTTCTGAACAATCGATAAACTTGCATTGTTTGACATTTCCTGAATTTGAAATTTATTAAATAATTGCACAACTATTTTTCGTATAGAACCAAAAAACGAATTGAAAATGTATCCTTTCACTTTATTAGCAGGTTTTATTGCTCTACGAGATTCCATTTTTTATGACCGGTTTCTTCGGGTCGAGAAATTATAGTTTATTGGTGGATCTTTCCACTTTGCGAATATTCTTGTTCATCTGAGGATTTGCTCAATGTTCTGAAATTTTATTCTGTCACTTTGAAAGTTCCCATTTCTACGACATAAATTTCTGATATGACGTTATTAATTTTTTTTTCTATTTTTCCTTTATCCCGATTTTAAATGCATTTGGAACAACGCTGGAATAAAAAAATTTGAGATCAGAAAAATATAAATATAACTACATCAATTATTATTCAACTTTTCGGCTCTATAAAAATCTGTAGCTGAAAAAAATTTTTTTACACTATAAAAATTTATCTTTCCGCGATTTCCCACACTTAAACTGTCCAAAAAAATTAACTGAATGAAAATAATACGTTATACAATTTCTAGATTAATTTTTGTTCCGATAAAGTTAAATATTTTAGCAGATTTAATTTGTAAATGATAGAATAAAAGGTGCTACTAAACATTCTTTTCCAATTTCTTATCAGATTTTCCAAGAAAATTGAATTTTTACCTCAGATTTCTTTGTCTCGAGAAATTTCCCCATCGCGAATTCTATTTATTAAAAATTTTCGACATTTTAGCGGTTCTTTTTCGCTGTAAATGATTCATTTTTGTTTTATTTTATTATTATAAATCTTTCCCATTCCGAAAATTCACTTTTCTTTTGAACAATAAAGAATTTCAAAATTCGCAATAAAAATCTTCAAATGAAAAATAAGAACTTTATTTAAACGTTATAAATTCTACCAAATAGCGTTTCTTCACGGGAATTCATCAACCTAAAGAAACCTTTTTTCAATGTAAAACGAATCAAAATGAAAAAAAAAAGCAAAGCAACTGGTTTGGATCAGAATATAAACTATTAGAGTTGAACATATGACCTTCCAGTGAAAGTCTTTCGTTTTCTCTCAAAATCTTTCGAAACGTCCTCCGTCTAGCAAAAAAGAAGAGGACAAAAAACCGTAGAATCGTGATACAGATGTAAGATTTTTGAGAAACGGAAGAAATAGTAAGAGGAGGTTCTTCTGGAGGTTTTTCTGCAATTAATGAAATTGTAAGCGAGTGAGTCGGTAAAAGTACAATTCAATTCCCATTAATCTCAATCCTTTGGAGGTGATCATACCTGTAATGAAAGTGGGGAAATGACGTGGGAAGAGGGGGGTTGACAAGGTATACCTACTGCAAGAACCGCAAAAGTCCAGTCTTTCTTGAAAAGGGGCGACATCCAAAGAGTAGTAAAAAGAAAAGAGAATTTTTTTGTATTTTTCATCTTAGAAGCTAGACGTTTCTCATTTTCTAAATTGATACATTATATTTTTTAAAATGGTTAAAGTGCTTCTTGTGACCTTTTCGGCATTATTAGCACTCGCTCGTAAGTATTTTTTAATTTATTTTTTCCTTTTTGGAGATTTTTTTACGAATTTTTGTACCACAATAAATTATTTTTCGCACTATTTCGTTGTTTTTTTGACTCGAATTATTCTTTTATGATTCCCCGTTCTTTGAAAGAATATTTTCGACTAATTTTAAAAAAATTTCTAGCAATTTGAAAAATTTTCCAAGCTTGCATCGAATATTTTTTTGATTATTTTTTCGACAATTTTATTTACGAACCACCGTTTAGAGAACCGGTTTTGTGGTTTTTTAAGAACAATAAAAATTGCTGTTAATAATATTATTTAACAAAAAAAGCATTTTCTAATTGAAATAGGCTGTATTTTTATCTACAACAAAAAAATCACGTGAAATCCCCAAATTCAAAAAAAAAAACTTTCTTCAAGAAATAACCAATTTACAATTGGAAAGGTTATTTCTTATTTTTAAATACATATTTAGATAATTACATAATTTTTTATACATATTATATAAATATTTCAATAATTTTTAGACACAAATTTTATGAGAAAATTATTTATTTAATAATTAAACACCTTAGCAATTGTTTCTAAGTATCACTTGTTTTTTACCATAATTTATTGTTTGATAATAAAACAAACCTGTTTTCTTCCACTTTCTTGCTACAATATCTCTCTTCAAATAGAATTTTTCTTTGTCTTGAAATTCTGTTCCCCAAAGAGTTAAACAGACGTGTCACTGACATTCCGAGGAATTCATGCCGTTACTTAATAAGTTAATTAATATTCACTGCAGCGGAAGATGTAAGTGAACGGAAATGCTCGTACCTCTCAGATCCAGTGAAGTTAACTGTACGACTTCTATTATTATAGTTTTTACATGATATATATAGCATACCATTATATGATATAAAATTTTTAAGGTTTATAATATGGTATAATAATATTTTTAGATTCAGCAACTGAAAAAAGTATTTCAATTACTTTCAAGCAATTACGTTAATAATAAACGAGTGCTTTAATAATTCTGATTAATACAGAAATTAATTTTACTACAAGGCTATCTTTTGTAGCCGCATAAAAAAAAATTGTGAAAATCCTGGCGATTATTTCAATTCAAATTTGGAGGATTCTAGTAGGATTTTTACTACTTATTATCTATTTTATTCTAAATGTCGATAACATTAAGAAAAAAATGATAAAAAGATGTGAAGTTACAATTATTAAATAATCATAAATCATGAAAACATATAATTATAAAAAGATGATAGAAATTCACTTTCTACCTCACATCTGTTTTGAGAGTTGTCTTCAAATTACTGCTTTCTACAATCCAGTTGCTGCGACACGCTGCAATTCGCAATCAAAATTCACCACATTGCACTGCAGATTCCAATGCAGTCTGGTAAAATCTACCTTTTGCATACGGAGCTCAATTGCCTAGAATTTCTTTCCTCGTTTCTTCCCGACCAACCTTCCAATTTTGATCCACGCTGAATTTTGGCAAACTCAATTTGGTGGCATCCTAGCAAACTCGCGGAAAGTTTGGAATTTCATGGAATTCAAATTGCCTATCATGCAGGCGCTAAAATCATGTTATGCTAATAAGGGATGCAGGATACGTTTTATCGTCGCGAGAGAAAGACCCAGCACTCATATATAATAGCGAATAGTTATTTCATAGCTGGATAATATATTCATAGAGAAATATCTTTAAGATCCAAAGCAAGTAGGTATAAAATGCGTGTAGAGAGTGAGTGTTACAAGTCAGGGAGACAGTGGCGATTGAGAACTTTCTAAACTGTAAATGTCAGAGTCCGATGTTAACATATAGAGAGATACGCTACCAATATCTCCTCTCTTATACTCTCTCGCAGCCTTGGTTGCATAAGAAATTGCAGCTTACATGTATAAATGCTTTATCCTCCCTATAAGCACACGTACAGAAGTGGCGATACTCTCGTTTATCAATTACGTAATGAGAAGAAAAAGATAAAATATATTAATCCAAGCGGAAGAAAGTTTGTAATTTTCCAGAAAAGTGGCCCATTTTTTTTTATTCCCTCGTGGTGTAACATTTAAATACCTGGAATGTATATTTACCTATTCATAAGACTGTTTCCGCATTCTTTGTATACTCTTGTTACAACATTTCCGGATTCCAGAGACGGAGCAATTTTTATGGTACAGAAAATTATTGAAATTATATTTGAAAATCGGATTCGAGCCTAAAGAAAATTTGAAATCCGATAATTTTCGTTTACCTGAAAATTTCTAGAGAAGACGTGCAATTTATTATAATTATTCAATTGAAAATTGGTGATACAGAAAAAAAATATAACATTTCAAAGTTGAAATTAAATGTTTCGAATATTTATAAGATTTTTATGACTGAAAATTCGACAGGACCTAGACTTCGTCCTTTCGAATTTACAAAAATATTCTTTCTCTGCATAATATTAGGTTGGGGAAAAAGTAATTTCGGTTTATCCCATTGAAACATATGAGAAAAGCCGAAATTACTTTTTCCCCAACCTAATAATTACAACAACAAAAAATTACGATTATTTCCAACAAACAAAAATGAATTCTTATTTTTGTTTTCAGATGGAGCGTACAATTGTCCCAATAAAGATGGACAATACGAAGACCCAAAGCAATGCGACAAATATTACGACTGCGTAGACGGAGTCGCCACTGAGAAATACTGTCCCGATGGATTAGTTTTCGATCCATTGATTCGCAAGATTAATAAATGTGATCACGTCTTCAATGTCGACTGCGGAGATCGTTTAGAATTACGTGAGTCACTTTTACTTTGTCACTTTACAAGACAACAATTCCAATTTTCAATTTACTCGTGCAATTTCGTGAACTGACGCCAGTAAAAAATTAGGTCGGTTTTTTTTTTCTTTGAAATCCACTAAAAATATTATCGAAATTCCACGCCAACGTCATTTCTAATTTTATGTAATATATTTAATAAACAATGACTTTATAATTTGAGATTATTAATTAAATATATTTTATGTCCCTTTCTAACAAAAAAAAAAATTGGGAAAAGGAAAAACTTGGAAGGTGTCCTTCTTCAACTATTATTTTATCCATATACGAAACTCGTTTTTCTTTGAAAATAAATATCCCCCCAATAAATCGATAAAATTACTAGATATTCTTAGAATTTCCGTATAAAGGATCAAGTGTCCTTTCAAATGTCATCATCAAGAATTTTAAATGTCACTGGGTATCGTTTTACAAGCCATTAATCGTCCTTTTTTTGTCTTCTTCTACATACAATACAATGCTGACAGACATATCGCTACTTCTCCCAAAGAACGGCGATAATTTTTTTCGTTAAAAAAAGTAACAAACTAACTACAAGAGGCGTATAAAGAAATCCAGTGGATTTCAATTACCTACAAACGGCGGAACGAATTAAAGCCTTATCGTTTTTTCCTTATTTATAACAGAGCCTCCACAACCGACGAAAAAATGCCCAAGAAGGAATGGTTTCTTCGCTCATCCCGATCCTTCCGTATGCAATATCTTCTACAATTGCATTGACGGAGAAGCTATTGAAATCATCTGTACTACTGGATTGCACTTCGACGAATTCAGTGGAACCTGTGTCTGGCCTGACACTGCTGGAAGACAGGTAATTGATTTTAATCGGCTTCATAATCAGTTAAAATCAAAAAAATTGCAAGTGAATAAATAGCAATTTTATCAGAATTGCAACAGAGGGTGTAGACTAATAACAGACTTGTGTAAGACTTGCAGAAAATCGCCTAAATTTACGGAGATTCGTATAAAATCGAAATTCGATGAAATTGCATAAATTTGCTCGAAAAGAAAACGCATAAGTTTGACTAAAATTGTAGGAAGTTGAATTAAAAAATCTAGCCACGAAAAAAATTCGTTTCAAACAAAAATAATAATTACATAAACATAAAACTAGACGAATATATGGTAATTTATAGATTTAATGAAAAATTTTGCTTCCAGGGTTGCGGAGCAGTCGATAAGAAATTGAAAGACGGATTCGAGTGTCCGAAAGACTCGCAACTAGACACCAGAGGAATGGCTGTGGATCATCCGAAATTCGCTCATCCAGATGATTGTCAGAAATTCTACGTTTGCTTGAACGGCGTTAACCCACGTGAACAAGGTTGCAGTGATGGCACTGTATATAACGAAGAACAGCAACGATGCGATGCTCCAGAGAATGTTCCCGGATGGTAAGGAATCCTCAGTTTCTTTCATTTTAGCCTGATCCTTAGGGTGGTCGCAAATATCAGGGTTTTTGATCCGATTCGCTGAGGGAACTATCGAATCTAGACGCAATTAGTCAATCAATCAATCAATCGGATTCAAGTTCCGGCCTGAATTCATGTCTAGTATTTTATCTAGTCTGGTAATATTATAGTAAAAAGGTATAATTATATTGGTAACGTCACATGATGGTCATGACGATCCTTAAAAAAATTTTTTTAATCGAATTTGATTCCAATAGGTTCGGTAGGGTTTACTCGATAAAAGGTTAAATTTATTAAAAATCAAATTCGGAGGTTTTGGGTTCGATTCCTAACGTTTATATAAATATGGAAATAGAAATGGGAATTATCCAGAGAAAATTAAACTGTTATATTGAAATTGGTTTTTTACTATTTTTAAATTTATTAGTAAACAACCAAATGTGTGATTAATCATGCTATTAATAACAGAGGTATGTCTGTTTTTGATAAAATTTAGAAAATTATCGATGCAAATTATAATACAAAAAAAAATGGTAGATAACATTATTGATATGATCTCGTTTTTTTTTATAATACATGTAATACCGGTACTTAATGATACGTATGTTTGTCTTTGCAGCGAGGATTGGTACAAAGACGATGACAAGAAGCCTTGAAGAAAGATTTGACGTTCACCTGTCCCGCATCGGGATCACGAACAGCAGCAACCATCCACATAATTTCTTGTCACATATCTCATTTAGTTTGTAATTAAAATAATGCTTGAAAATACTCAAATAAAGTATGTTTCTTCGTTCTTAAGGACCTCGAAAAATATGGCGTTTTCCATGTCGTGGCAAAAATGAAGTGTTTTGTATAATTGTACCAAAAGAATCAAATAAATATTCGGAAAAAAGGTTTTCCAGAAACAAATTCAAAGTTTTTGAATTGAAATGAAAAAAAAAGCGAAATGTTTATTGACGAATTAAAATAACCCTTGAAAACTCAAATTTCTAGCAATTACTATTTTGATTAAAATTATTTTTTTAAGGAAAAATATTCATCATTGAATTCACACATGGTACTCTGGTGTACCTCATGGTGTGAAAATTGAAAAAAATGTAATATTATGATGATTATCATCTGGTTTTTTCGAACCAACCACAAGGAGATTTCTTAGGCCTTGACTGCATCAGCAGCCAGCCACGTAAATCGACTTTCTCCTTATAATTAAAAGTCTAAAGGAAGGGAAAAAAGAATATGGTGGGTTTCCTTTATTTTTCACAGCTCAACCTGTTGAACGAGTTTCATTTCTTGCATCGATATTGATCTTGAGCAAAATGATCGATCAAATTTGTTCTGCTTTCTTACTGGGCATAATCCGCAAGTATTTCATTTTAATTGTCTTTTGTAAGATTTAATTAATTACAACATCGAGCTTTCTAGATCTGTCCACCTGGGGACGATATTAAGACGGACTTATAATTTAGGAGCACCTTTACTCTTAAATATTAAATGAAGCGGCATTTCTTACATAATTTTCTTACATAATTTTTAATATATCAGAACCTCCAGAAACGATCTTTTTTATTTAAGAAAAATGCGTTCATCTAAAAAATTCTTTGCGGCTGAACTTGAGTAAAAAATTTTCTAAAATAATTTTAATTCTAATGCTAATTAAAAATAAATCAGAAACTTAAAATACACTTTACAAAAAAAGAAATTCGAAATATAAAAAACGAAAAATTGGATTTCAACCTAAAGAATTGCTTGAAATTTAAAAATCTCTCAAAAACAAAATTTGCTCTCTTCTTATTTTTCTGAATAATTGCAATTCTAAAGAAACGACCGTCGATATCCTTGAATTTTTATCAAATTCGTTTCCTTTTCCTCCAGAAGTTCGAAACTACATATTCCAAAAATACAAAACGAAAGTTCCCGTATATCGTCAAGGTGGTCTTTCCTTCAGTAAGATTCGTCCTTTTACTTATGGTGGCATCGAAAAGAATTTATATTAAAACACGTCACCTTGTACATACGTCCTTTAATTTTGGGACTTAAGGAGGGCGTTGTTGACACTTACCACTTCTTCCTACGAATTGGAAAGGAACTTTATCGTCAAAAACGCCCGTAGCTTTCTTTTCAACATTTCGACATCGCGTATATTTCAGCATATTTATAACACCATGTATATGTAAACGCCTTTCTTTTCACAATACATTACTTCATCGTCTGAATGCCCATTCTTATCGATAAATCTGTCCAGTATTGCTAACACTGAAAGCTAGTTTTTTTCATTTTACTACTGAAGTACAATCCATGATAGCTTGAATGGTAATCTTATCAACGTGATGGTGTATCGCTGGTAAATGGTGAAATATTAATTCTTCCTTAGCTCGCTATTGTTCAGTCAGTAGTCTTCTATAAATTTGCTGTTATCACTTTTGCTATTTATATTTAAAAGAAAAAAATATGTAACTCCAAATTTGGAAGGGTGACCATTTAATATGACTATTACTGTACCGATTTCAAAAAATAATTTTTTTATTTATAAAGTTTGTTAATTTTTTAAACAGGGTTCCAACAATTTCCAAAAAATTAACTACATTAGAATAACAATAAATTAATTTTTCGTAAAAGTAGATTGATCGTAGAAGTGTGTATTTTTTTTGTCGAATTCTGGGAATTCATCTTCCCATGGAGATTTCAAGTCGCATTACGTTATATCAGTGTGATTAAAAAAAGAAAACGAGCAGACGCATTTGGAAAAAATGTGTCTGCTATTGTTCCGGTGATTTGCGGTAAGGAATGCTATAAATTTTATGTCATTACATCCGCCTTCCCGTTTTAGAAGAAGGAGCGAAAAGTAACTGTTAGTACAATTCATCGCAGGAACTTCTGCAGCATGGAAAGCAAATTTCACTACGTCTGCAGCGTAGGACGTAAAATTGATTATATTGCAGCAGTTATAACAGGCCAGAGAGAAAATGTTATTATGTTACCGTAATTTTTCAGTCCGAGTATAGAATCGGTTTTCTAATCGCTTTATAAGGATTTCCATATTGAGATCGTCAATTTTACTATGCTGTCTAACTAAAATTATACTATATATTCTAATAATAATAACAATAATAATAAAAATAGAAAAGTTTACCGAATATTGAATTAAAAAAAAAAGAATAATGTGGCAATAATAATAATAATAATAATAATAATAATAATAATAATAATAATAATAATAATAATAATAATAGCAATAAGTTCTTCCTTTCTCTCGAAAGAACGTATTTTTGCAACCCGTGAAAAATTAGCACTCTTCAACTCTGAACTTTTAAAGCGAATAAAAGTTCCTTTCAGATCTCACTCTGTGACTTGACTTCTCAGACACTTTCTTTACTGTTAGATCTTACACGCCCATAAATAGCAATAATAAAATTGGGAAATTCGTAGAAACAAAAGTAAAAAGAGAATAGTAATTACTATAATCTGTACTATATCTTTACTATTTCCGCTACTATAACGACCACCAATTCCAAAACTACAAAACTATTCCAAAGGAGGGAGAAACACCCGAAACTGAAAATATCTCTGAACGTCGAAGGTTACAAAATCCCCCAACCGATCGGTTACCATTTGTAAATGAGTCTCGGAAACTACGTGTATCTACATACGTTACATGCAGGTAAAATGCATCGGAGAAGTGAAAAGAAGGAATTGATTAGATTAGAAAGAAAGGAGAGGGAGTAGTTTTGGCGAAAGGAGGGTAGACTTGAGAAATGTTAAGAAAGGATCGAATCACCGGTGGTAGAAAGAAGTCAGTCGAGCGAATCAAGCCCAGTTTCAACCGAGTCACGACCCGATTCACTGCTGCAAGAAAGGAAGAAAGTACAACAATGTGGAAATCCTCGAATCACGGTGTTCACCTTCTACTCGTTTTAATCGTGCAGTTGTCCCTCACGAGAGCACAATTCCGATGTCCCGAAAAGAAAGGCTTCTATCCCGATCCCGAGCAATGCGATCTCTACTACGCTTGCATCGACGGGCAACCGGAAGAGAGACTCTGCAAGGATGGGCTCGTCTTCAAGGATGACAATCCCAAAAAGGAGTTTTGTGATATTCCCGCAAACGTCCCCTGCGGCGATCGCACCCTTTTACGTAAGTGGCACTTTATGCATTTTTTTTCGAATTTATCGGTAACGGGTCCGAGGAACGGGTGGTTAATGCTCCAACGCATTTCTATGCACCTAATCGCTAACTCAAACTGGGGAATGCATCAAAAAGTTTCAGAAATTTTTTTTTTTAAAGATTTGTAGCGAATTTTGAGAAAAGGGATGGGGGATGCAGTTACGAAATTGGTAAATGTTAGTGCATATGTATAAACCGTTGCTGCAACTATGCACCCGAGAGTCGGGGAGAGATTTTTTATGGTAAGAGCGACCAGAGAGATAGTATGGGTATAGTATGGATCCCTTTCTCTCCGAGACTTGGATAGTGGGAATTTGAACGCCGATGGTTGAAACCAGAAAGTCAAAAACGGCAATTCGCACCAGGTCGAGCGAGAACATGCTGGAAGATCGAACGTGCAATCCTGCACTTTGCTCCCATCGGTTCTGGAGTATTTGGAGGACAGCTATTTTTGGTGATCGGTGAAAATAAATTTGCTGGGGATAAGGAAAAGTATAGCTGCGACGGTGGGATTTAATACTCGATATTTTGGGTGAAAGAGCAGTCACGGGGAGAATATTGCAAAAGTCACGAGACCTCACAAATATTTTTATAAGTACGAAGGTTACTATTAAAAATTGATTGTTAAAAAAAAATTGACACTTCCAAGGAGATGCGAAAGTTCCTGAATCTTCCGCGAGAGTTTTCTGAAATGTGCAGATGTGGCATTTCGCCTCGGTCGGTTTTATTTTGACAAAACAATAATAGAAATTTATTCATAAATGCGTTAGGGCTAAAGAACCAGTTTCTTCTCAAACTATTCCAGTAACAAACCGGTTATCCTTTTTAAGGATTTATGATACCGCTGTGTGTTTAGAAAGCAGGGGATAAGATATGCAGATATTGTATGTTCGCGAAGAACTTTATTAATGAAGCTCCCAAATTTGAATTTAGATAACGTCTTCTCGGTAATATAGATATATGGGATTATTAACGTAATCTAAAATATCCAAGATTCCAAATAAAAAATTAAGAACTTGATTATCAATGCCACTAATGGGACCCCGATTTCCTTGCCTTCCATCCACTTTTTATCTTTTATTTCTCAGTCATACTGAAATTTTCTATGTGCACCAAAAAATTTATTAAAATCCCAACAAATCCCTAAATAATAGTAGTAGTAATAATAATAATAATAATAATAATAATAATAATAGCAATAAAATACTGTCAAAGACCATTAAAATAATAAATCCAGTCGTTAACAAATAATAACAAATTCTATAATCTGTTCAATTATACAAAAAATATTCTTCACATTAAATATTTAAATAAAAGTGTTAATTGTGGAGCATTAATTTGTACTAATTGTTAAAATATGACAATCACTGTAATATTAATTATCATTTTATTTATCTCAGCGTCGAAATTATTATCCATCAAATATTCACCGAACCAAAAAGGGTATTCAAATTTGTTAAATAAAAATAAAATAGAACTTCTATAGTAATATTGAAAAATAATATCAAAAGATAAGGGTAAAAAAATGTAGTTTAGCTGAAATTATTTGTAACTAATGATTTCTAATTATTTTGCAGAAGAACCACAGCCTTCGAAGGACTGCCCCCGTGCCAATGGATACTTCAAACACGAGGATCCGACGTTTTGCGATAAATTCGTGAACTGCATCGACGGAATATCTAACGTGCAACCGTGTCCACCAGGTCTGATTTACGAGGATCAAAAATCCAGTTGCGTGTGGCCAGCAGACGCCAGCAGAACATGTCTGGACGCAAAACGCGAGGCTCTGGACGATGGCTTCACATGTCCCGAAGGGGACGTCGCAGGACCCTTGGGCAGAATTCTTCCACATCCTACTTATCCCCATCCCGAGGATTGTGCCAAATTTTACATTTGCAGAAACGGCGTGGTCCCGCAGAAAGGTCAATGCGAAAATGGTACAGTCTACAATGAGGAATCTTTCAGATGTACCGAACCTCAAAACGTTCCCGGATGGTAAGTTTGTTCAATTATTTATTTAGCAGTCATTATTGAAATTATAACTAATTTCAATAATGTTATAATTAATTACACTAAATTTATTATAATTAATTATAATTTTTTATGGTAGTGATAAAAATCGGCAAAAAGGAAATTTTTTTAACCACCCAAGCAATTTTGAAAAATTAAATTATTACCTTTTTACCATTTAATTACAAATATGTATATTTTGTTACAGCGAGGATTATTACAAACAAAGGAACTAAGTCAAATGAAAAGGTGCCAATTTAATAAGGATATAAAAATGTAACGCTTAATCAGACAACTTTCTTTCTACATTTTACTTCTCCGCCGGTCTTTTTTACATCTGCTGCGAGAAGAATGAGCCTATTTTAATACGTATTACATAAATTCAACATGATCAACGTTTAAGCAATAATGATTGTAGCTAAAGCTATATGAATACATACATATACCTTTCCCTCTTTATGTAAGTAAAATTAGTGTTTAATAAAAAAAAAAGTAAGTTAAGTATTTTGTATAATTGTTAAATCGCTTTTCCGGAAAACGTGAAAGTTACGGAAAGCTGGAGGTCAAGGCTAAAAACATGTTCTTTTTTTCTTTCAAATAATGATTATTATCGTAATCAGTTACTATTATTACTACGAAATCAAAATATTAACATTACATACGTTGTTTTGTAAATTAGAGAGGAACAAAAGCACGAAATGTTATTTGTAAGTAGTAGCAGCAATAAATTTATACAATTTTTTTACTCGAAGTTTGATTTTATGTATAAGAAACTGATTTTTATTATTGTGAGGAGAATATCAGAAAAATGAAAGGCCATTTTTTTTACTAATTTTATAACTAGCTAGTAATATAAATAACCATGGAAATGATATTTTTCCTGTCAGTGTAAATATACTAGAATATTTTTTTCGAAAAAAAATTCGAAATTTCTCACGTATCCAAAAAATTATTGATGATTTTCTGGAATTACTGGGGTGGTTTTTTTGGACAAAGTTATACATTTTATTTGACAGACAAAAAATACCTACCATTGCATCTCCTGTTGAAATTCTTAATTCCCTAATTTACACTGGAATCGTTCCATTATGAAATAATTGTGGGGCAAAATTAACCAATGCAAAAAAAAATTGTGCGTTTAGTAATTAAAATAATTTAAAATAAAATATTTAAGTTGTGTTATCCGATGAATTATTTATTTTAATACAAATTTCATTATTCCTTGTACTATTAACGTACAAATAATTAATAATCGAATTGTCAAAATTAAATGAAGCAGAAATTAATGCAAAACAATTGTTGAATTATTATTATTAATTATAAATTAATCATGATAACTTTGTATATCTTAATTTAATTGATACTTTTATGAGTTTTTTCCATGCAAATATTTAATAATTGAATGAAAAAGAGAAGAAACTAATAACCGTTAATTATTTACACTTTGCACGAGAATACGAAGTAGGTAAAACGTTAAATGAAAGTTCGAAGGTGATCCATTTTACATACTTTCCCTATACATTAAAGAAAATTAACGACAGCAGTCAATTTTTAATACAGTAGTTAATTATTAGAAGAGAAAAAAACAAATAGACGATGTCTCTTTTCTCATCACTATAACTCACGCTATGAGACTGAAATTAGTTTCACCGCGTTAATAATTTTTAATAATGTTATAGTAAATATCTCTCTGTGGAATTTCTGTAAAGAATGTAGTTGTATCTCAATTGGTAACGATCAAGGTCTCTACACGTACAAAGATATATTTTTTCTCTATGGAAAATTTGGTTAACTCTCAAAATAAATTTTCGATCTTAATGCAAAAGTAAACAGGTACACCGTATGTTACATCGCTTGAAATTGGTAGCGGCAAATGTATATCGAGATTGACGGCTTTCACTATCCGCGTTGCAGATCTGGTTCCCTCCTCGGGGCCTTTGCAAAAGACTTACGCAATCTTTTATACGGAGTTATACCACCTTAGGGCATTTCAGCTGCATTTGTACTATACATCCACGTTCCCGTTTCAATTCTGTCTCGTAGTACCTACAATATTTCATGTATGATGTAAACAATAAGATTTATCTTGTGGAAATTCCCTATACCGTTGATCCAGATTTCACAACTTTTGTTAGATAAGCGACGTCATAGCTACAGAACCTTGCAAATAAATACGAATATTTTTGGAATCTGAAATAATCGAAATAGGCGAAAATAAGAGAATTGAGAGATTTCTTTGGGTATTTATTTTTCCCCTATATTTTTCTGATTCCCCTGTTTTTTGATTAATTACTTTTTTTTAGAGAAAATAACTGGAAAAAGGCAAAAGTAAATGGAAGTGGAAGAAAAAACATTGAAGTATTTTAAAATAAAATTTCCAACAACAAAATTTTAATCTCAGTATTTTAGAGAAATTAAATTCCCCCATTTTCTCTCCTTCAATCACATTTCCTCTAGTTATTTTTCCTAAAGAAAATGATACAAAAAAATGTCGAAAAAAAATTAATGAAGACAAAATATAAATAGAAAAGATTTATTCTGAATTATTTGTCAACAAATTCCCATTATTCTTCTACGAATTTCTTCCTCAAATTTCCTCCACTTTCTCCCTACTCTTCTCCCAAATTTTTCCACCGATCAAAACCAACGAACCAACCAAACAATTTACACAAATTAAAAAATACATCGTTCAGTGCATCATTAACAAATACATCGATTACCAGCAACTTGGGTTATAAAATACTACCAATCTTCAGCCAAACAAAACATTTATTTCCTAGGACGGGACAACTTCCACCTTGTCTTGCCTTGTGTGTCCAATTTCCACTAGAAAACAAGCATCCGAGCGTCTTGTTGATCGTCTGGCTACTCATTATCCTGAAAACCTGTCTTCGAGTGATACCTACCGCCTATATACGCATATATGCGCATATTTAGGGCATGGAATACGCAAAACGCTATTAAAGACGTATATATTGAAGTAAAAGACGACAATCGAGACAAGCCGAGCAGAGAGGTGGGGTTCCATAAAGGAGACTTTACGTTGAAGTGAAGGGAGGATTATAATCGAGGCCGAGATCGGCAAAGCCTTCCGTTTGGGCTTCTAAGTTCAGTAGTGACAGTCTATACCGAACGGACCGGATCATGGATCGTCGTCTAGTAAGGAGCGTCTTGACCTTATTGGCCTTTGCTGCACTTGTGGCAACTGGTAAGTGCATTAACTTTTACCACACTACTGCTGCTACCACTTCTGCCGCTGCTACCACTGCAGAGGACCTCTTCTTCTTCTTCGGTTGACGCTTAGAGCTTCCCCTCCAGAGTGCAATCGCGAGGAAACAGGATTCCCGTTTCTGTTATGACGGACTCGAATCCCTGAAGAGGGTACGGGATCGGTCTGCTGCCATCCGCCAGGCGTGTTCACGCGTCCCTGTTGTCTCTTTTCTTCTCAATCGCGCTCCAAGTCGAATCTTACGACATCCTTCGGTATTTCTTGGCTTTCACTGGCGCACTTCACTACCATATGGTTACATGAAACGCCGACCTATGATATAACCAAAGACCGCGACCGGCTTCATCAACGCACAGACAGACGGCTTCGTGCCTCTTCCTCATTAATTATTCTTCGCGTACTATGACGAGTCGGCTTCAATGCTTCCTTGCATTATTCATGACGAATCGAGACTTCTTCTTTTCACAGAATTGTATAGGAGAGTTTCTTTGCGCGATTCAATCACGACTGAGGTAAAGACAAAAAAAAAACAATCGTGGATTGGAATTGAGGAAGAGGAGGAGTGCAGGAAGAAAGGCGGGACGACGCTTTCATGCTTTTTGTTCCTTGCCGAAGGAACGTGAGTTCCAGGTCCCGTTGTTTTTTTTTTTGCCCAAGAGAGATCCCAGTGATTTTCTTGTGGAGAAAATGAAAAGGTTGCGCAACACCCGTACGTCTGGGACACTTTGGATTTTTGGGTGATTTTATTTTGGGACAAAATTGGAAGGTTTTGGGGTAAAACGAAATCCGTTTGGGGCACTTCAAAATTCGGAATTCCTAAGAAATAATACATTTTTGTAGCCAAAATTGTGGATGATTTTGCCAAATAGTTGTTTTTATTATTTTTTTTTTTTCAATAACATAATTTGTCTGCTATAAATAATTTGTATTTGAAAAATAGTTAGTTTTGAAGAAATTTCTTTAAAATTACAAAATTTAGAGTTAACAAGTTTTTTTGAAATAATAAAAGGATATTTGAAAATTCTTTGGATTCTTTTAAATTTTTACAACACGAACAAATTGAAACATCGGGCTCCTGCAGTTCTATTAGAAGTTTCTAAATTCCTCCTGTTGCAATTCCCGTGAGAAAAATTGAAGAGAGCGATAAGAAATTACGTCAGGTTTCTAATTAAGTCTTAGTTCGCTCATTACCAATGCAAAGTGCCAACCTTTCAAAGATATTGTACCCAGTATGATCACTATTATGTGACGGTGATGATGTTGCTACTGCGTAACAAAAATTCGAGTGGAAAGAGAGAGAGAGGGAGAGAGGGCTCGATATCGACTGCTAAAAATCAAAATGACGTAACCCGAATAATATACGTAAAATAATAATCATGAATATATTGTCTCCAACAATCTGGAATTTCATTTCAATTCCAATTCCAACTTAATTTTGGAAATTTTACTCACAGAGACACACGTTTGAGCATTAATTAATAATAATGAAAATTATTGAAATTTATATTATAATTTATATTTTTATATTACAGACTCAATTATAAAATAATAATAATAATAATAATAAGTAACGTAATTAACGTACAATATAGACTGATAAATTTTTATTAATTGATTATTGATTTTAATCACCTTAAAAGTAAAATTCGAATTTTTACAAAAGGCTCAGAATAGTTTCAAATAAAAAAAATGTTTGCTGAAATTTGGTCAGGTCATTGGATGATCCCATTTTGGTCATATTTCCGCTTTTTTGCAAGAAAATTATTCTCTTTTTTTTAGGGCAAGGAGCAGCCTTATTCAACGCCCCATCCTGCCCGGAACTGTACGGAGTTCAAACGTATGCTCATCCGGAAGATTGCAACGCTTTCTTCCTGTGCACGAATGGCACCTTAACATTAGAATACTGCGAAAACGGTCTTCTTTACGACGGCCATGGAGCTGTACATAATCACTGTAACTATCACTGGGCCGTAAACTGTGGAGAACGCAAGGCTGACTGTAAGTATCCCTTTACTCTTGTCAATTCTGTATCTTTTTCCTCCAATCTCTGGAAGTTGCAGGCTCCCCAAGGTTATCTCCTTATTTCAAGTAACTTTTGTTTGCCTGAAGAAAGTGTGCGTAATTATACGGTCCGATTAATTACAAACTTGAGAGGAATTTTTTTTTATCGAAGTTATATAATAGCTGAAAATTCATGTACCACAAAAATGATAGAAAGAGAGGGTTATTAATTTTATAGTAAGAATGACAGAAATAAAATTTGTAATAAAATGAAGCACATAAACAATTATTACTGAGAAAAAATATATTGTTATTTTTTTTTATTTCTCGGAATAATTGCTTTCAGTTATCTTTTTTTACGTTTCATTATATATATAATATATATTTATATACATATTATTGATATTTATGATATATATTATTTTGAAATTCCGATAATTAATTCTATTATTTTTCATTTGAAATACATCTTTATTATTTTTTTTTGTAACGAATCTCTTTGATTTTTGGTTGAGATAAACCAATAAAAAAATTAAAACAATAATTCAATAAATCAGACTTATGTCCAGATTCCATAAATTAATTTTGTTATTGCTCGAATTAACTTTTCTTCTGTTATACAGTGACTCCGATCAGTTCCCACGGATGCGAGTACCAATTTGGCTTGTATCCCGATAGCGACACTTGCAGCACAACCTACATCAGATGCGTGCATGGAGAACCATTGCAGGACCACTGCGATGCAGGGTTGGCCTATGACCCGAAATCACACACTTGCGTCTGGCCCGATCAGTTGTTGCCTTATTGCAATCCCGAAGCCATCGTGGGATTCAAATGCCCCACTAAAGTTCCAGCCCGTACCGCAGCTGCTAAATTTTGGCCCTTCCCGAGGTATAATAATCGAATTAAAAATTGTTTAATTAAAACAATGAAAATTACTACAAAAATAAAAATATAAAATTGAATAATGGAGTAGCAAAATGACGAATATGAAAATAATTTTAAAGACAGTTTCTTGGTTCGTGAGATTATTTTCCTACCACTTTTGTATTTTCTCTCCTGCTTTATCTTTAAGTAATTCGTATCGATGAATTCCATTCACAGATTCGCCGTTCCTGGAGACTGCGGAAGATTGATAACATGCGTGGAAGGACACCCTCGTCTTTTAACCTGCGGTGACGGCAAACTCTTCGATTCAGTTAGTTTAAGTTGTTTAGACCCAGAAGAAGTTCCTCACTGGTAAGAAACGAATTCTTTTTATTTTTTGTTAAGAGGAAAACGCATACCTTTACCATTTCATTAACATTCTATGGACAAAATTTTTTTATATCAAGATCGAAGTTTCCAACATTTCTAATTTTGAAGAAAGTAGAAACTTCGAGATTTTCAATGTTGTTCACAAGGTAAACAAATTGTTGCACAAGAAGATACCCATTTTTAACGAAACTCTCTTTCAATGCTAACAAGTGATTGCAGAGAACCTACTTTGTATATATGGTCAGCCTGGACGATTGCAATTTTCCAAGCCACAGTGTAATATTTATTGACCACCGGTCTATGCATTTGCATCGCTGCGAGTATTGGTATACGCGGTGATGCAATTGTTGATCTAAGAATTTCCGTGAAATTTGCGTTATATAATATTTTATATATTTATATAATTTATCATAAAAATAGTAAGTACATCGGTATAGTAACAATTACTGTTCAAATCCTTTCCAATTTAGTAATTCCAAAAATTTGTTTATTTGCAACATGTTATTTCAATATGAATTCTTAAAAAAATAACAACCTAATGTAATTCCCAGTTTCATAAATTTTAAATGCTGGAGGAGGTTTGTTTTCAAAAAATGTATCTCTCCAAATATATATTGAGAAAGAAATTCTGAAATGTCAGTTTACAAAATTTCATAATATGTGAATATTTTTTTTTTCAATAAATTGTAAACCTGTAATATATTGTATTAAAAACCTTGATTTTGTTTCAGTGCAAAATAACGAGTCCGTGGGTTTCGGAAATCGGCGAATTTTGAGGTCAGAAGATTTTCGGATTCGTGTCACAAAAGATTATAAATATTTGTCAATAATTCTGTTGTAATTAAAAAGATTCTTCTCCAATGAAAAAAATATTTTTATGATAAAGCGTCACTATAAAAACTTTATTTGAAATAAAACAAAAAAATCTACCAGCTCAGTGTTGAAAAACAGCAACATCCATGTCGATCAGAATCGATAAGACCTTTTGTAGAAAGATTTGTCGAATAAAAAAATATGTCTGTTTACTCATGTCTTATTTTCTCATTCAATTATTTCCATATCCTACTCAATTTCAAATGGTCTTCAGAGCCTTTTAAGGTATGTAGGTACGACTAACTGAGCGATCGTCTCTAATGAATTGCTTGTTAACGGATTAATTGAGTTAGAAAGCAATACTCGGAGACAAATCAGTAATCGGGACACGTCGATTGATTGAAAAGGTAACTTCGATTATCTTAAAGGATTCTGCAAAGAAACGAAGTCTGCGAATTTTTTCCATTAAACATTTGGAGGAACCTATTTTTTTTTTAATTTTATAGATTTTTCTTTATAATCGTAGCAAAGTTTTTTGTAACTATAAATTTGGAATTTTATTTTAATGAAAATTCATCATTTTCGAAATCACGATAATTAATAAAATAATAGACAAAATTTTCAACTGCAATATTTTCTTTCTAAAAGAAGATTTATTTTTGCACCCGAAGACTGTTCATAAAAATTTTCTAGGGGATTTAGAAAAAAATTTTATTCGTTACTTAAAATAATTGTAATAATTTCTTTGCTCCTACTCTTATTCAATTTTTATTTAATCGCTGATTCTTAAATAGTAGCAAATATTTTTTTTCAATTCGAATAACTATAATTTCAATTTATAAAAACACCCAAAATTCAGAGCATTTCCCAACTATCAAAATATCCTATTTTTTAAAAACTGAAAATTGTCAACATCCAGTAGATATTGTAAACAAATATGCAAAAATTGTGCAAAACTACTAAATCAAGACAGTGTAGTTATAAATAAAAAAATACAAACAACCCGTTTACGTGTAAAAAAATGTACAACATAAAACTTTATTTGCACGATACAGATTTATATTATCTACGTCAAAATGTGGGAAAGAAACTTATCTAATTACGAAAGGATTTGAAAAAGGAATAGAAGAAAAAGTGGAAGAAGAAGCGAAAAAAGTGGGAAAGGGGATTGTCGGTAATATTTACAAGTTTGTCGAAGGATGAAAAAAGATAGGGGGTAGAAAAATCCTTAACAACAATGAAAATACAAATAATAATAAAATTAAAACTATAATAATCTAATAATAATTATTACGGTGCGAAATATTAAAGCGAAAATCTCGGATTCGCTAGAGAAAAAAAAAACAAAAGTAGTCTTTCGTTGTTATATAAAAGAACGTCTTAAGCGTGAAAATCATGAGAAAGGTAGAGTAAAAAATTTCCATTGAAAAGAATTCTCCGAATCTCGACAACAACGTCTTGTTTCTTTCGACAAGAAAGTTGCAGTCTTTTAAAAGAAATGAGTGGGTTTGCTAATTGATACGCATTTTTCCATTTTTAGTCTCTTAATTAATGAGTTAATTAACGTTTTTTCTCATACTTTCGCGTCTAAGAGAAAGAAAACCCGTTTCTCGTTAATTTCTGGGTCGAGCTCTTAAAGGAATAGGTAACGCTCCCGAAGGAAGCGGAGGTACTCCAGGTGGTAAGTTCTCCTCTTCCGGTTCCTGCTCGTTTCTGCCGTCCGGCAAGTCTCCATCCAGGTTCGGTGGTGTTGTGGGGACATCGCAGTCTTCCGTGGGTGGAACGACGCATCTCAGTGACCTCCTGTCGAAGACCAACATTGCTGGGCACCTTTGGAGTCTCGGGTATCCACCCTGACATTGCCAGTACCGGTTGCAGGATTTGCCAAGTGGGACGTTGCCGTTTGCGTCGTCGTTGCAAAGAGCTTCAAGCAGAAACGATTTGTCGATTATATTAATTATTTATTTATTTTTCAACAGTTCCCCCCAAAAAATGGGAGATTTTGCGGTTGTTGAATTTTAATTCTCCAAAATGGACCAAATTAAATGTTGCAAAATTTTCGAAAAATGGAAAACTTTCAAAATTTATTTTCGTACAATTTTGGAAAAACGAAAAAATTAGAAAATGAGAATTCTAACAAGAAATTTCCATTCGTATCTCAGAATTTACTGAAAAATCGGAATTTCAATCCGTGAAAAAAAAAATAGAGCGGCTGTAAAAAATATTTCTCTAGAAAAAGAAACTGCGAATTTTGAAAATATTGAATTACGCAAATTAAAGAATTCATTTCCCTCTAAATTGCAATGCGATTGCGAAATTCGCTTTCTACATTCTACAACTACTTGCGATTTATTAAAATTTACTACAATCCTCCAGCTTCTCCTTCTTTTGCTTCTCTTTTTTTTTCTCTTCTCCGTACAATAGCTGCAGTTAAAAATTTCATTCCAAACACTCTATTGTTCGCGGTGACATACAAATTCCAGAAGGATACGAAAACCTTCGCGGCACTTGCCGTCGCCTCTTGGGAGTCGTGAAAAAAATTCAAAATTCGTGGAAAATAGCGTGGGTATTTCCGAAGAGTTGTACGGTACACCATAAAGGCTCGACGAGAACCTACATCGAATGTTAATTAAAGCCTCGCCTTTACTTCGAGGGGGCACTGACACTTACTCTCGTAAAAGATATATCTATCTTTCATACACGCGTTACACGCCTTTAATGACTTTCGAAAGTAAAATAGACAACACGTCATATCCGACCAGGATAAATCGCGTTTGTGTGTGAATTTCAGAAGAATTCCCCATTTGTCTTCTTTTACATATATGCACGTAAAACACGAAGCTTCCTATTGTTTGCTTTAAATTATTTGTCTCACGTTTAAAAACGTGACACAATTTTATTCAGTCGGAATTAGGGACGGTTCGTAAACAAAATTCGGTTTTTAATAGAGTTTCAAAAATCAGTGATTGCAATTGAAAATTCGAGTTTCAATTTCGCAAAATTGAAGAAGAATTAGAATTAAAATAGAATTTCTAAGATTTTTATACTAAATATAGAATAATTCGTAAATAAAACTGGTTTTTTTAATAAAGTTTCAAAAATTAGTGACTGTAATTAAAAATTCAAGTCAAAAATTCTCGACATTAAAAAGGAATTAAAATTAAAATGGGATTGTTAAAATTTTTATACTAAATTCCTCAGAATAACATTTTTTTCTTAAATTCAATTTTGCTTCTGAATTTAATTAAAACAAATCTTTGGTTCCTAAATGAACCCCTGGATTTTCGTTCATTCTAAAAAAGGCAAAAACCGCTTTGTTTTTAAATTTTTTAATTTAAAAAGATTTTCAATTTTCCATTTTTATTTTATTTTTTAATCACACAAAATTACTTACGATGCTTTTGACATCCTTCCACGTTCTCTGGCCAGTCACACGATCTTGCTCGTTCGTTGTACAAAAGCCCGCCTATGCACAACTGCTCGGTAGCTGTGCCGTTCCAGCAGGTCCAGTATCGGGTGCAAGAAGTCTCGTGGCCGAAAATTCCGTACAACCAGTCGCAATGTTCGGCGGCGATCGGTGGATTGGCTTGACGCTTGCCGTCGCAGTAATTAGCCCTCCATGGGTAATCACAGCCCTCGGTGACACCCCGGTGTTTTCCGGCGAACACCAAACCATTGGGGCAATCGAACAATTCCGGACGTCCGTTGACGCATTCCCAGTAACGATCGCAGTAATCGATATCACCCACGACCCTTGCTTTCGTCTGACATGGATCTTCCTGCTGCTGTTTCTGCGCTTGTAGTCCTGGAAAAATATTAGATAATTGGTTTTATTAATTATCGTTATTGTAAATTAAGAAAATAAGGGGGGGGGGGGTGAAGACGAAAACGAGGTATTTCGATTTCTAGAAAAAATAATTTAATTCACGGAAAAGATTTATAGAAAAATAAAGTTCCATTGCGCGGGCATTTTTCAGAATCTCATTCCAGAGGACGAAGGAGTGGATGAAAGGAGGTTTAGCTTCCGGAAAGGAATAACCTAGCGAGTGACCTGTTGGAAAAGGGAACTTTCCCTCCATTGGCTACAATTTTTTTATAAATTAATTTATTAAGCGCGAAAAAAAAATACAAGGCCTCCCATTATAGCCCCAAAAATTTCTGGACCTGGATAGGGAGATTGCAACCCAGAAGTGCACTGACATTTAATATGCAATCGCTCCACAATGGACTATTTACAAATCGATAAGTGAATTGCCAATAAATGCAACCCTCGTAGAAATGAAAGTACAGCGAAAGATCTGAATGCAAGAAACAATCATTTCCAGCTCTGGAAACGAATTCCAGCGATACTCCAAAGGCACCTCTGGATTTTTGTCGTGATACCATTCCTGTTTGGAGAATCATCGAGCTTCTCCAAAATTGACAGGGCGCGCGCCTGGTAAGAAACCAGTTTTGGAATCAGCAACCGGTAATTCTTTTTGTCAATTGCCGATATCGAAATAATTGGAGACGTCAAGGAGAAGCTATTGCCGGAACCCGCGTTCGATTCGCAGACGCGGAATCGCGATCCAAAGCCTAATGAGCTTCGTCTCAAGACGTCGGGACCGATCATATCCTTGAAGGATTAACAACTCGAGCCTCGAACCTGAAGATAGGATTTGTAACGTTCGACAGTGAAATGTCGTCCTACGATCGGACTGAGGATTACTTTAATACACTTCATTACGTCGAGCTCGAGATGGAAGGAAAAAAAAGGGTTCCAGTTACATACTTACTGGCTTATTGCGTTTGTAGAATGGCAGATATCATATCTGTATTGTGGAATATTAAATTGCATGTACAACATTGCAATGGGAGAAGTCGATTTAAAGGTTCTCGCAGGAATCGTTACTGTTTTCGCATTCCGGAACGAGGACACTGGAGAACTTAATACGAATTTCGATTGAGGTCAGCGAGACTTCGTCCGGTCCAATCTTGTGTCTCTAGAAAACCCCATCATATTTCAGTCTGATTAACTGAAAATTACATGGGAATAATGTTTTATGGAATTGAAATGTCGCTTTCAAAGCAGCAACCGCTGTAATCAACTTTTGCTTCTGGGAATGAATTTTACCCGAGACCAGAAAAATTTAGGCAATCACGGGAGTAAATACAGGGACAAGAAGAAGGCTTCTCTTGCGAATGGGATTTTGTGGTGACTGACTTATAATCTCGATCCAAAGTAAAAGAGTCTCTCGAACTCAAAATTCCAAATTGAAAAATTCTAACGTGATTTTGTGGTGACTAACTTATGAGTAGAAATCGAGGACTCTTCCTGGTTGCAGCATGTGAACGAAATTAGTAAAAACGTGCGAAGATTATAATTAACAATAAGAAAAAAGAGGAGGCATGAAAACAAAAAAAAAGGCGAGCAACGTAAGACAAGATTAATTTTGCCGTGGAAGAGAGTAATGATTTCCGTTTTCTATAAATGACACCACAGGAAATGGTGTAATAAGGAAAAGTACATGTGCATACCCACATTACGAAATCGATCCTTATTTTAACGTGGAGTTCATTATATTATCAGAAGAAAAAAGAAAGGAACAAGCTCGAGTGGAATATAATAGTTTCCCCATTGTTTCCTATTGTACGGAAATAAAAGTAACAGTCGATATACTTATTTGTAATCATAAATGTATATATATATATATATTTATATATGGATAATATAGAAGAGCAATTAGATACAAGGAAGGTGGGAAGTTCGTAAATACTACGCTCCCAAGAGAACGAAAACCACCGAGTTAGTGAAAGTATCGTTAGCCTTGACTTGCAACCTTCAACATCGTATTCTCTCAGCATCCAAAGAAGAGTTTTATTAATTATTCGACGCCTTAGCGCTAAACAATCTAAATTTAATCCTTCTAATTATAGCCTCGCTGGAACCAAAGGAATCGTTGGTATTCCCGTCGTCCCGAAGAAATTCCTTGGGTGAAAGAATTTCGTAGGATTTATTTCAGCCAGAGGATAGTTCCTAAATGGAACTTACGTCACGTTACCAAAATTGTGGACTTTGTTTTGTTATTTATTTTTGGAATATTTTTCTGATATATCGGTTACATTTGTTTTTGCAAGAAAATGCAAGTTTCTATGGGACCTTTGGCGGATGCCTACGGGGGGTGCTCATAGAAATCTCGGAAATCCTTCAGTCACGGAATTTTCTCAGTTCTTACAATTAGTTTGTCGTTTATTCGAACGGTGTCTGCCAAAACCTGAAAGTTTCTAAAATTCCCGGATGAGGGATAATAATAGAATGAAAGCCCGAGTAGCTGTACCCATTACTGGACCCATTACTGTTACTGGAACTGCAGTGTTATCGTGCAATGAACCTCCACCTGCCTTTCCAGTATTCCAACACACACACACACATGTGGGAATTTCACTTTTCCTTGATTCTATCTTTATACCGTCACTGTGAATTAGGATCTCTTTCTTTGCGAGTAAACACTCGTAAAAGTAAAAGTATAACGGCAATAACAGCAGCAGTGCGAGCATGAGCAGCCACCCTGTGGAGCATTTGATCCGGCTCTTCTCTCGCCTTCCGTTGCCTCGCCAATTAGCGATTCATGAGGTAACGAGAGGTTCGGAAGCGTTTTCAATTTGCAAGTAATGATTTCAAAGTTTGCCAATTTCTTAGCAATTTTTTCGTTACTGTAGGAACAAAATTACCTCTCTTTGAATTTTTCACCCCGGAATTTTGCAATTTAACCCTTTTATCCCTAATCAAATATAATTTGTCCATCCGAATTATTTACTCCTAAAATTTTAGAATCTTATTTATTTGGCGAATCGACTTGGTAATGAACCATTTTTTCTAAACTGAACAGGAATCCAAATTAAATTAATTTCTTTAAATCCTAATTGTAAGCCAAAAGCAATTTCGCATATTTTAACCCTTTTAGGGAGTGTGGGACGTATACGTCCCATGTACTTATTTTCCATTTTTTCACATTGCTGATTTACTTTACAATTTTTAAGCGCCTCAAAGGACGTTTTAGGTTCTTGGAATTTTCCGCTCCAATTTATGCAAGTTTTGCAAAAAATTGTTTTATATGTTTACGATTCCGTGTTTATATTAAACATTGCAAGTTCACAAATTTGAATTTTCTCTCCAAAATCCGTCCCTCGAAGGATTAAACGAAGGAGCGGAAACAGATTTACTCAGACTTTACCTTACTCTGCTAATATTTGCTAATTTGCAGCTGACGTTTCGCCTTACTTTCAGAACTCGCTGCAGAAATACTAAAGGATCCGTTAGAGGCCGTGCGGGAAAAAAGAAAGATTTACTGGAAATAGCCAAAGGCATAATCTGGAGACATCTTAAAAAGAACCTAGTAGGGAGTTATGTAAGCTGGAGGCTTATGTTAGCATTGCACCAAGCACACCGGGTTTACTTTCCCTTCCTTTACAATTCCGTAAAGAGTAAATAGCGGCATATACAGCTGGATACACCTACCATTAGCGTACAGTCGGCAAAGCCATGGGTCTTACGAGCACCGCCGATGCATAGTATTATGGAAAAAAAAAATCTTAGGCCCCACCTAACGGATAGATACTTTTTTTTTTCTCTTCTGTAAAATTACACTCATTTATGCGTTTATCCTGCCAACCGCTGTTCATTTTATTAAACATTTCCCATCGTCACATTTCACTTTGTAATTATTGCACTTACTGGAAGTACCGGCTATCGTTAGGAGTTGAACGGTGGAGTGTGAAAAAGATGGAAGAGTCTTCAAGGAAGTATTCAATTTGTGTAATTGAATTGACCGTTTACTGGAGAATTATTTTTTTTTTTTTTGTAGATTTGCGGGTGGACTAATTTCAATGGGATTGAGGATTTTCCAGGATTTTCGATAGAAAATGTGGGAGATAATATTTATATAAATTCCTTCGAGCTTTAGACAGGAGATTATTAGGTAATTTTAAATCCCAGGTTGTCGCATAATTAATAACGATTATTTTCAAAGCAATTTTGTAAAGTAATCGTCCGTAATTATGCACTAACCTAATAAGTTGAATTAATTTTAGAATAATAAATTCTTCTAAATTATAAATTAAATCCTGAATTTGGAAAATTCCTTGGGAAAATTATAAACTTTTGCTTCCGGAAGGATTCTTGAGAATTTCTAATTTTCATTTTCTTTAAATTTTAGGAAAGGAAACTGAAAATTGATGTATAAAATAGCAAAAGTCTCCGGGAGACTTTAATTTTTTTAGCAATCGTTTGAGTTTATTATTTTATATATTATTTCCGTGAAGCAATTTATATATTTTACAAAATCACTTGACATTTTTTAATACAATTTTACTTTTCGTCATAGGAATATTTTTATTATTAACAAATTTTACGAATCGTACCATTTTTTCAGAAATTCCAACATAATTTCAGAAGAAGAAAGTAAGAATGTTTAAAAATCAAAAATATTGTACCGAAGGAAAAATATCCGGAAGAAATAATCGTAAAACATTTTCTACAATTTTATCGCAATTTCTACAAATTCATAGATTTGCATATACGATCCCCGATCTGCGTAGAAATTTGCAAACGAAATACCTGGAAACGATTTTACATAATTCACGAAGAATTAATTTAACGATTTTAAGGTAATTTCTTTAAAGTAGCGGTCGTTCTTTGGATAAACGTCTCGACCGAGTATATAACGTTAGAAAGTAGAATTTATATTCTTATGTAACAACAACTATCCAATTTGAAAAAGAGTATCTTTATAACTCTTCGCCCTGGAACTATATGGTAATAAAATGTCTTGGAGAAGCATAATTTTCTGGAGAAATTATTTCCCTCTTTCCCAAAAGAAGCAATCCTTCTATTTTCTTAACGCTCGAAAGTCTCTTCTCCCAATACAGGACGAATTACTGCACTTTTCTTCGGTTTTTCTTCCTGTCAGTGACTCATTAATCAGAAGAATAATCTGCAGTTTCTAAATCATTTGATTGCACGTCGAAAGAAATGACGAGTGAAATATATTTGATAATGATAAATGTCGGAGTTACACGGACACTCTCCAAAAGAAAGAAAGAGAGGGAGAGAGTAAACTACTGTCTGCGAGCTACTTTCATATTTTCACTCGTGTACCAACGAGAGAAAGTTCTTGGGATGTTATAGAAACTCGGTGAATGGCCAGTATTGTTTTAAGAAGATGATATGCGTGCAACTTGTAAAAACCAAACGACTGAGAAGGGGGGGGGGGGATAAAATATGAAACGCATCCACACTTTTTTTCATATTCGGGTCAATCCAACTCGGACTCGATTCAATCTCTGGAGGAAAGGAAAAAAAGGGGAAAAAAAAGGAGGAAGAAAACTGCTCGGCAGAGTTTCCAATTTAACAAAAATTGCCGCAGGTGAAGAAAGGTGAATTTAAAAAAAAAATCCACTGGAGGGTCAATGAACCAAACATATTTCTTACGTCGAGTGATGAAAAAAAAAAACATAACTTCGATCAAATGAAAGTAAAAGTTACGGTCGTGGGATAAGGTACAATTCAGAGATGATGAATCGAAGACCTGTTAGACGACACGGAGAAGTTGCGCATCGTAAATCTGAAATTTCAATTGACGACAAAAATTCAGGAGTGTTTTACGATCTTCTTTTATGTAATCGTAATTGGTTTTACTCCGAGAAATTTATCGACATCTTCGGTGCTCGGTGCCGGAGAAATTTTCGCTTTGGGGTAGAAATTTATAGTAGCTTCCGGCGATTCCGAGCAACGTACGTTTATTTTTCAGCAGTAAAATGCAAAAACTTAAGGATCTCCGCGAGTTTGGAATGTAAGGGGGTTAATTAACTTTTTAATAGCCGTCGTTTCGGAGTTATTATGCGTTTTCTCGGAATGGTGGAGTATTAGAGAAAGTGTCGAAATTTGTCATTCGGAAACAAATTTTCTGGCAAATTTGGAAAATATTCACGAATTTATGAAGTTACAATGGATGGATTTGGAAACAAAACGTTGTTGTCCTGATGTAGTAGGAAAATTATAATTGGTAAATTATAATTCAAATTGTAACAATTGCTATTTTAAAGAAAGGTAATCCCTGCAAAAAACAAGAAACTGTGGTCAAATTTTGAATAAATAATGGTCCTTAAAAAAGAGAATAAGATTTTAATGTATATTAGGCAAAATTATTTTTTGAAAAATTGAGAAATCCGTGAAAGGTTATAATTTTGAGCTACCCATCCACTTTAAAATTGATTTACAATTATTTGGACTGTATTGTAAACAAAAATTTTTTATTCACCACTACAACACCTGTATTCAAAGTGCACCTTGCACACCCACCCTATATTATATATGTATGTAAGTGGTGAATAAAGGGTACTCTGAATCGGAACCGGTAATTTCAAAAATCTTTAAGGATCCTCCCGAAATGTACATGCTATTATTATTCTCGAAATATACTTTGATCGTCAACATTTGTCTTTGGTATGGACAGGAAACCGAGGCAATATAAATTTTACTGTGCAACGGTAATAAAAAAAAGGCTGGAACCCTTATATGGCTAGTGAAATGCACTCTCTCTTTGATTTTACCAGCGTAACACGGAGTTCATATACGAGCAACTCTATGGTGTTTACATACGTAGCAAAAAATTATTATAGCAATTAAAACCCTAGAATAGTTGCTAAATTAACTCTTAACGAACTAGAGACTCTTTTTTATAATCGTAATATCGCGAGCATGGCGGCATTCGTTCGCTAAGGATTAATAGTCCCACATTTTGAAAATTGCGAGAAATTTTTATTTAAGCGATTTAAGGTTCCTGCTACTAATTTTTAAATCGCTTTGGAATCACAAAATTAAAAATCATCGTAAAAAGGATGGTTGCTTTCCCTTTCTTTTTACAATTACCAAGAAATTAATTCCTAACGTAAGTCATCACGGTTTAATTATACCAAAGTGGGTCACGTATAGGTACATTATACGGTAAACCTGCCGTGGAATTAATTACGGTGATTCTCGATATCATCATAGTTAGATAAATAAATAAATAGGGTTTACTCAACGGAGTGGAACGCGTTTTATTGAAATTTTCGCCACATAGACCCAGTGATTTAGTGGATTAACGAACCATGAAATGTAAATTATCAACGGATAGTTTGAACGCTATTCGTGGTGAATGAAGCCAATTAGGATCGAGGTACTATTTTTTTTTTTTAATAAACCCATTGTGTCTCGTATAATTTGTTATATCATCAATTGATTATGTAAACAAGAATTGTGTTAATGAACGGAGGAAAAGTAAGCAAATGATCAAATTCACCAAGTCATCGGATTTTCGGAACACCATCGGAGATCTCTGTGTTTACGTTAGTTTAAATATGGAGTGAATCGATAAAAATTTGGAGAATAATTGCGGGAACTTGGGAAAATAAGTTTTTGGGATTTAGGTGAAGGAGTAACGTTTCACTTTCCTTGAAGGTAAAAATATAAAGAAAAAATAGGAACTTCAGAGAAGGAAATTAAGATTTTTCTGGAAATGATACAATTAATTGACCCCACAAATCCTTAATAATTTGTTTGTAAAAAATATATTTTAAATATTAGAAATTAAATTTGAGTTTTTCGGTACGGTAAATGAAGTTTTTGAAAATTAGGCAAAGAAGTAAAATTTCACTTTTCTGGAAGGCAAAAAAAAAATAGGAACCTCAAAAAGGAAAGTTACGAACAGTGAAAATTTGAGACATTAATTAATTAATTTTTTAGATTTTTTATAATTTATACTTTCGAATATAATATTTGACTCATTAGAAATTAAATGACTCGTATTAAGTATGGAAAATAATAAACACTGTAATAATGATATTTAACACTGGCTCTTCAAAATTAATTTCTTTTCAAATCTCATAAAAAAATCACTCGTAGTATTTTTCCTCGTTTTTGGAACTTTTTCTTTCTATAGGAAAATTATAGTTTGTATAACGAATGCCACGAAGATTATACTTCCAAATTAGCATAATTAGTTGTAATTTTATTTACGTTAAAAGAGAGGAATAAGTCAACTCACCACGAGCAGCAATCAGGATCAGAAAGATCGAAGTAATCACCTGCGACGTTACCATTTTACGATCGATACGTTCTCAGCGTACAGATCTCGATCTTAGATCATTGACTTTGGGACCATTAAAGGTACCTGCAGTCAATATGTTGATGGAAAAAAAAATCAAAGTAAAGAAATAATTTATGTATATTTTGGCGATGAATTATTGCAGAGGTGTGTGTATATATAGATATATGAAGAAGAAGAAGCTCAGTTGATGGGTTTTCGTGTCGGGACTGTTCACTGGGAGAGGCGTTTGGCTTCGTGTCTTATATGAGCTCCCCACCTCTTTTTCTTTTAACTCCGATCTCTGCGAAGCTAAATAGGAATGTTCTACGATTTCTTCCAATGGATACAACTATATGCTAGTTATCACAGATCCTGATACTTCGCTGTCAGGATCATCACCCCAAACACGATATACTTGACATTCTTTCATACCTGGGTGATTTTAAAATAGCTATTGCGATTAAAGATTTATTTATCATTCTTTGAAAATCGTTGTGTGTCTTAAAGAATTTTTACATGTGATCGGCAACAAAATGGGGAAAAGTTTGATGCTGGAATCTCAAACAATTGGGGATTTTGGAATGCATTTTTCAACTCTAAGTATTTTAGTTTCAATCAGAATTTCCTAATAAATAAGCTACGAAAAATGTATGAATTGCTTGAACAAATTGCAATTAGGATAAACCTTTTTTTTAATTATTGATTACGACTCTCATTTTTTATAGATACCATATTGGACGATAGATTGCTTTTTTTTTGAAGATGTTCGATATATTTTTAATAGAAAACTGGAAATTATCTAAATTTTAATGAAATATTATGAATTGTATTTAAACGTTACATTTAAGAAAATTTGATATCAAATAATTTCACTAATAAAATTATTTTTAATAGTGGAGCTACTTTGAGAGATTCTAGAAGAAAATTTTCAAAATATCTTAAATGCAATTTTCTAAATAATTGATGCTCGTACTTGCAAATGTGTAGCAAAAGATTTTTTCCAGATTATTGCTAAGGTCTAACGAAAATTTCAATTCCCCTCGAAATTGTCAAGCAAATTTCATCAAAGACTGATAATTATAATATTAATTGTTTTTCTTCTTGCAATTTTTCCCCATGGCCATCTGGAATGGGAAGAAATTGCAAATCGCATTCCTCCGAAAATATGTTGTCATTGACTTTCTCAGACACTGGAAGGATTAGTCACCTTGGAAAAATTTACATATAACTATGCATTCGTAATCAGAGAATAGTTGAGTTTCTATTAAAGTGCAAACAAAACCTCAGCCTACTCTAGTAGGTATTTAAATGACGTCAAGGTTTAATTAAAGTAGGCAAGCCGTCTTAATTTTTTTGTTTAAACAGAATTCAGTGTCAGTCTTCGTCTTCACAAAATTTACACCGAGTGTTACGGGAATAGCCAGAATATTAAA
This sequence comes from Gasteruption jaculator, assembly GCA_949825005.1. Classification (NCBI taxonomy): domain Eukaryota; kingdom Metazoa; phylum Arthropoda; class Insecta; order Hymenoptera; family Gasteruptiidae; genus Gasteruption; species Gasteruption jaculator. Next base: position 9,453,581 of record OX463770.1, read on the forward strand.
AAATTGACTTTCTTCTAATTTCTTCTTTTCTTCGTGCCAAAAAGTCTGGAACGAGAATAGAAATTGACATTTCGCCGTGTAATTCTAGAACAGCACAAAATTTCAGGAAAGTGATGATAACAATCTTTAGGCGGACCTGTTTCACGCTGTTTAACAGGAAAATGTTCCGGTTCCGGTTTCGTGGATGTTATCAAATATATTAAAGATACACGAAAGTGAGACGCTGTGGTTTCATAAAAACGTGTCTTCGGGAGAAAAAGAAAGCAGAATACTTGAATCCGTGGCTTTCTGTAACTTCTCTGAAGGATGAAACCTAGACACCTGGTGGATGCTATGCTTTTCAAGATTTATAGTAACAGCGTGGTTCAATAAAGGATGTTAAATTGATCCTTCACCTTGGCTTCATCTTTCAAGTTCGTAAGAAGCGTTTCATTCATCTCCGTCTCACCCGTCCCCATTTGTCTAACATAAGTCATCTTTTCGGAACACGCTTTTCGATGCTTCTTTTTTTCTTGTTTCTCGTTTTTCATCGACGTGACACGAAAAGGGTTAAGCTTTTTCTGATGCAATTTACCACGTGGATTCCTTGAAAAGAAAAAAAAAAATATCGAAAAAGGATCTCCCGAAAATCCCCAAAAGTTGGTTCCAAAAATCGAATTTTTCGGGACTATGTTGGCCCTCCCCCAAAGATGGGGTAAAAATTAAAGTTTCAAAAATGCGATTTTACTTGACTCTTACATAAGGAAATTAAAAATTATTATTATTCTACACTTCACCCCTATTTTATAAAATTGTTCCAGTCATTTCATGTTTTAAATTCCAATCCGACTTATAATAAATCAAATGAATCGATTTAATTAAAATATTAATTGTCCCAATAAAGTTTGGCTACGAAATTCCTTATTCATTCGGAATGAGAATTCGTTCTTATAATAAGATTTTTAAACACATCGAAGCTTTTAACGAACTTCTAATGGGAAACCCCCTGCCGGGTTGATTTGGGTACAATCTACTGGCTCAAGAGCGATAGCCTAGCCCAGGTTTGCTAATGTAGAAAAATCTACGAGCTTGTGAACTTTTACCACGCATATTCGTTTCTGTACGCGGGCAGTTTGGACACCTACCGCATTCCTCATAAGTAACAAAGCAGAAGTTAATCCGTCCTACACTAAATTTAACGAAACCAGCTTATATGTTATCCTTTTGCTGCACGTAACAGTCAAAATCGCTAGATTTCGTTTGCTCCTTGCAACCACTGACGATTGGGAATTTCATTACCTCACTTTGTCGTTTAAACAAATATATCTTACTTTTTTAGTAAAGATTTTGCATACATGGGAAGTGAATCACTAAAATACACAGTGTAGAGAGATTTATAACAGTCGAATGACGAGAATTGATTTTCGTCGTTGTTTGGTTTTAAAGTATATTCGATAATCCGAACATCGGTGGAAGAAGGTTACGTGACGCGTTACATGACAATAGCAGGATGAACTTCATCGTTCAAGAACAACTGTTATAAATGTAGAATGTATAATAAATGATTCTTGATTTTTTTTTTTTAATTAGGGTTTTGATATTTGTAATAATAAAAAATTAGCATCTGCCTAATCCCAAAGGTTAGAATTAGCCTCGGAAACCCAAAATTTCATCTATCGCCTCATTTTGTTGATATCTACAATTTTTTTATTATAGTTTTTATGAAAATAATCCATTAATTCTCAGGTTTTTATTTTTTTCGATTTTATTTCAAATTTTTTTTAATAATAATTCATTACATGGCAATAAAATAAAAGAACGTATATTTATATTGTTTTTTTTTAAACTGACCCATTAATAATAATATTTTTCGTTATAATAAATGATGACGTTATAATAAATTTTCTTTCAAATACGACACGTGACTTGAATAAACTTGAATTGATACTTCACTATTATACTACGCCCCAATTTTTAATTTTGAGTCTTTAAGAATTATGAGTGAAGGGTATTATTTTCTCAGGGAATCATTTTTTGCCGCGTGAAAGCAATTTTTCTCAAGACGAACACCTTTTGTAAGATCCACAATAAGATCCACTCGAAAATTTCATAAAAAGGGAAATCCAAATATTTCATACAATATTTTACTTGTTAACAGCAGACGAGGTTCCATTCGGATTTATTTCCCCAAACACTCGAGGGTAGGTACTGCCCAAAAGTTCATCGCTCGGCTTGGAAAAAGGTAGAAAGGTTTAAAAAGAACGCGAAGGTATGATTGCAAGGTAAGGAAAAGTGCTGAGCAAGGACGAAGCTTTGAATTTTTGCTCGTTAAATTCTTTTAGGATGGAGAAAGAGCATCGGTGCAAAATGGTCGGTTGAATGAAATGTAAGAAAAAAGTAACAACGAGAAGAAGAACTTGTTTTTCTGGATGTTGGCAAGAATTGTTGCTATTATTATCATGATTGTCGTCGGATCCTTCTTTTTGGGGGTTTTAGGTGGCCTTCGTGGTTTCTTTCACCGGGTCGAATTGCGCATCTTCACGCGATATCCAACACGGTGAAAAATGAGAGAAAAAAAAACGCGAGTAGCTAAAACACACTCTTTCCTCGGGATGAAGTTCTCCTGTATTCCGCGAATCTTCGTTTTTACATTTTTCCCCATGGTTTATGCTCGCTTCGCCATGCACGCTACGCATAATTACAGCGTCGGTCACTTTCATGCACTTTAATGGCGAAAGCAATGCTTTAGTGACCGTACGAAATGGTTCCTGACAATGGTAGATGATACGCTACCGTTGAAATCGTTGCAATGGATGCATTTTCATAAACAACAAATCGCTTCCATCGCATTAGCGCCTGGCAAAAAAGCATTTTAAATGCATACTGGTAGCGCAACTGCATTTCTAGGAACTTTTAGATGAGAATTTTTGGGGAATTTTTTTTACAAATATTTGGTTACTAATGATTCGGTTGCACTTTTTATAATTTTTCACTACAAATTGAGGAAATATGGAATATTATAAATTTATATTATGATTTCTTGTAATAATATATAATATATATAAAAGTTGGAATTTTAGCAGAAGGGCAAAGTTTTATATTTGTGAGAATTTTTTATTATAATGTGGAAAGCATATTTTTTGAATTAAAAATATGTCTTCCCGCTTTTCTGAAATTTAATAAAATTATTGTATCAAAATAAAATTTGCAATTTTGATTTAAATGAGTGTGACACGAAAGGTTAGAATTCCCATCATAGGGCACTAATGTGTAAAATGAAATATTCGAAAATATGTTGTAAGGAATGTTAAAATTCCGTTTCAAGCTTTTAAATGTCAACCTAAATGAAAAATTAAGTATATAAAAAAAACTGGATTTTCTCAAAGGTAAGAAAACGAAAAAACTCCGGCTTATATAAGCTTTCGAAACTCGTTTCAGCTTTTTGTCAGCCATGGACGAAACATTCGTCAGAATAATTCCCCTTACGACGTTTCAAACGTTACACAAGAGATGTTAAATTCCTAAGCAAATCCTAATTTCCATTAAGCAATTTTGAAAGATGCGGAGAAAGAACCGGAAACAATCGTAGGGCGTAAGACAATTTCACGAGACCGATCCGTTCTACGTAACACTCGACTATTCTTGTATAACTTTGTTGTCGACAAAAATATCGTTTTATTGTTACAACAAATATTAACATACCTCATAAGTTCCTTGGAGTATCCGATTGGGGAAGTTTTCAAGTCCTCTAATGTAAGTCATACGAGCCCCCCTTTCTCACTTTCACTTACTTTCATGGTGATTAGGAGAATTTTTCAAAAGTCACCGTTATCTCGTACAACTTTACAAGTAACTCCGTCTTTTACAGCGGCAAAAGTTTACACTGCCTTCAACATACATTTCTCAAGAAAAGTCAAACACAATAAAAAGGAGAATACTAATCGTGTGTAATTTTAACCGCAGACACTCGGTGTGTGTGTGTGTGTGTATATAATTCATTAAACGCTTAGAAATAGAAATTTCTTAAGTAGGTCTAAATGACTTTTTCATTTCTACACGTCAGAAGTGATATTCCAGTTTTATGGAACTGGAAAAATCTGTTACTCATTACCACCCGAGCTAGTAGATGACTGACGAAGAGAATCAAAATGGCATCTTCGATTTGCAGGCGAATTTGGTTATAGTAGAATTTGGAAATAGTAGAATTATTTTTATCATCCGTGGAAATAAATTATAATTTATTGAATATAGTCTAGAGAAATAAATTAAACTTTTGCAAAAAGAAACGAAACGTTCAAAATTTTTATTATAAAATCGCTACCATATCGGAGCAATTTTTAAAATGTACGGAAATTTCGCTTTTTTTTTTGTTTTCGCTAATTAATTTTTTTCCAACAATTTTATTTTCGAAAATTCGTACCGTAAATTTATTTTTAGAAATACTAGAATCTTTTACATTTTTTTAAATCAACCGATTATCAATTTTCTCGTTATTTTTAGAAAAATATTTTATTTCTGTCCACTTTAAGTATTCGATTTTTTTCTATTTTCATGATTTTCGTCAAATTTCAGGTAAAATCATACTTTTTTGTTAGTATTCTTGATGCCAGCGTCGTTTGCATGCAGTGTCTTTTTTACTACCGTACCGGCTAGAATATTAAACTTTTACCATGTGCTTATAGTATAAATGCAGTATTATACCGCTTGCAATGAAAAGAATATTTAAATTTCAATAAATTACACCGAAGGTAACAAAACGGCACTTTTCACGACTCCAAGACGAAAGAAACTCGTGCTATATTTTTCTTTGAGTTTCACTGCTCCTTTTACAACTTAATTATTTATTAATATCTCGTTAAACGTGTTGCAATATTGCCGAGTAACTGCAAGAGGCATAGAAAAATACATAAATAGAGAATTTTTAATTTCCACAATTATTTTTATATTTCAATAAAGCCTGAAATGGATTTTATACACCCGGAAAAAATTAAAACATATCTTTCAAATCTTTCTTTGAAGAAAAATGATCTTGACAAAATTTTGACAGCGAACAAAATAAGAAATGGAATATAATTTATATTTTTGTAGTACTTTGCTTTGAGAATTTGATTAAAATAGTCTTGTAACATAGTAATTTTTACTAAGGAGGATTAAGTAATTTATTGTCGCCATAGAAATTGTTGAAATTGGAATAAAATTTACTTTTCCTACGTAATAAAAAGCGACATTAACGTAGCTTCAATTCCCTGTAGATATTTATCCAGGAATTCAAAAAATGTTCTTCCTTTAATTCTTATTGGTACAATAAAAATTCCGAACTCCCTAATTGATTTCATAAAGAAAGTGACGAAAAATTCTTCTTGCCGTTATGATCACCAATGTTGCAAAACAGGTAGTAATTAACGATTTTCCCTGAAGGTAACTGGATGTGAACCTTGAAATGCTTCAGTCCTCTTGTTCTGGATGATGATGATGAACATCTTTCATTTCCGCAGACAAATTCCACGAGCATATTTACAGCATTGTTTCAACAAAATATAATAATAAGAAAAATATTATGTAAAATAATCTATTATTCGTCGTCGGACTAAAATTGCAAAATTACACAAAAATAATAGTTGCTACCCGTTCTCAGTCGAATTGCTGATAAACGAACCTTCTCCATTTCACGAAAGGAAAAAACCAAATTACTTAATTACATAATCTGATTTTCACAGTAAATATAATCGATCACGATATCTACATTGTTTCATTCATTAAATCGTTTAAGTTAACAAAACTCCTGTATCTCCCTTGAGAATGGTCACAAAAGGAAACAGGGAATAAAGGAGAAGAAAACAATAGTGGAGTTTCGAAAGCCATCCCAGTGCCTTCTGAAATGTATGCTCAAGCACTGTGGATACCGTTTGTTGCTGTACACAATCTTGTATAATCCCACCCTCAATTTCGAAATTCTCCTCTGCTGTATAGGTATATGATCGATTATCGAATGCTAAGTCAAGGCTACAGGAATTCTTTATACAATACCTACGTTTACGTACACAGGCTGTACCTATTCAATTTGTTCCGGTCATCAAGGGAAAGTTCTACAATCTCCAACAGTCTATGTTTCTAAACTAATATCGAACGTTTCGACGCTAGTTTCATTTCCATAATTGTATATAATCCAGTCAATCTCTTTTTTTACAATTAATATTAGGTAGCTATTAGAAAATGCTAATTTCAGTTTCTTCTTTTCAATAAATTTCGATACGATGCGATAAAATTTTCTATTGTTGGATTATTTATGAGGAGACTTCCAATTCGTATGCATTTATTTCATCGTAATTAGCTACTTAGTTAATATTAAGTAGCTATTAGAAAATACTAATTTAATTTGCAATTTTTTAAGAAATTTAATGCAAAGGAATACAATTTTCTTTTGTAGGATCACCTTATTCTCGAGACTCTGAACTCAGAATCCTGATGAGGCCTTAATTGGATTCCCATTTTTAATTAGAAATTCGATAGAATTCGAGTTGTAGTGATCAAATTTTTACTAATAGTTAGTTCCTATTTTTAGTTTCCGAAAGTTCAGGAGCTTAGCAAGCACATTTTTCGCTCACTCTGTCCTCGACCTGGGTCGTTTATGCCTACTACTAATTTTCATTGCAATTCTGGGCTTTTGAAAAGAATTTCTGTCATTTTCGTAGGAGAATTTTTTACTTGAAACTTTTTATTGCGAAATTATTCGATATTTTTTTTATGTCAATATCTGGCTCAGTATTCTTCGTTAGCGATTTCGGAATATCTTAAAATCCTAGATAGGTTTGGAAATAACTTTGGAAGTCGCCCTGTCGTATTTTCTTGCCGTTCGCATTTTGCAAAAAACTTTCTCGGCGAATTACAAAATTCTTGGTTATCCGTTCAAGGCGCACACGAGAAAACGTGGGAAATTAGTGTAATACAATAAATCAGAGACACTATTTTGAAATTCTGAATTTTAACTTTATAGCTTCTTTCAGTAGAATTCCCAGTGCTTGAATAGACAGAAGGGGAAAGGGGATACGTACTGAGATTTCTGTATCTATTTGAAGCATCTCGAGTTATTTGTCTTCTACCGTACACTCAAAGGTACGATATATTCTTTACCAGCACGAAAGTAAAAGCGCAATTCGGTCGGTGGAACGAGAACGTAATAAACGATGCGATTGTATCTTTTCTTGCCCAGTTTTCTACTTTGCCTTCGAGATTGTTCTGGCGCCTGAATCACAGGCAACTTGCGATACACGAGTGCGAATCTGGTTGCCGGATTTCAGGCGTTGTATCATTTTATTTCCGGATGTTTTATAAATTTTAGGTAAATGGCGGTATTAATAATAATCAAATGGTTTTGATATAAATTTATTTTTAACAAAAGGTAGTATTTTTTTCTAGATATTTTTAAATATAATTACTGATTTTCAAACAATTAGATAAAAATGCATTAAATAGTACCGGAATTTGATTTTCGAAACGATTTCATAATTTTGGAAATTGTAAATTGAAAAATTCGAATATTTTCGAACACAAATTGCAAACCATGAAACAGCTGTATCAAAATAATTTTAAAAAGTTAAAAAAAATTGTATAAACAGAAAAAGAATTTCTAAAATTTTCCAAGAAAGCCACAAAAAGCTATACAAAAAATGTCTTCAAACGTGACAATATTTTTTTCAAAAATAATATAAAAATTAAGCATACGCATATGGTATATAAAGTTATGTAAAATATAATACAAAGGTAATATAAAATTTCTACGAATATTTCTTATTTTCTAGTTAATTTTGATATTTATCCCCAAGAACACGCGTTCCTTATTTCTTCTGGCAATTTTCGTGACTTCTAACTTACCTTTTTTTTCCCTTCGGGCATCTCTAAGTATCAAGGAACTAATTAAAAGTGATATTTACATACACCCGAATTTGTACGGATATCTACGATCTGTACACACACTTTTAATTGTTTCGAGATGACTCCACTGAGCTACCTGATATACGATAACGCAAATAAAACAAGTTTCTTGCAATAAAGATGTTGATATGAGCTACTTGAGTGAAAGTCATAAGGTATAAAATTCTTCTTTTTTCAAATCCCCTGCTTTCAGAGGAGTGCGTCTTCTTTATCACCCCAGAAATTTTGTACACACATTAAAAATGAGTGTTAAGTGGATGGAGTCACGCGACTCTCGCATTAAGAATTATGGATTGTATATATAGTATATGTATATGGTTATGATGATGGTAAGTATAGTATACGTATATACGATTATGATTATGACGGAACATTTTTTTACGAACAAACTAAAAATTTGACTCCAACTTGTACTATTATTATCATCAAGCGACTTGTACAATTATATATTATATATAGACACTTTCTAAAGGAATTATGACAGCTCGTTGAAACTGTTTATCGTTACATTATCCGCCGGGAAATTTAACTCAGACGTAACAACCGGGACTGTGTCAACTGGAGGTATTAGAAAAAGTCTTTGAAACAAAACTTCAATTAAGTTTCTCTCGTTTACGAAACACAAGAATTTGCTATCTCGTACAGGACAAAATGAAGCTGAAAGTATTTTTTACGTATAAACATCTTTAAAATTTTTGTAACATTCTTTTTTGGGGCTTTTAATTTGCAACTTCTAATATAAAAATATGTTTTGAAATTCGAAGAAGGAGCTTTCGGTTTCTTTTTATTTTTAGAAAGTGTATTAGGTCGGTGCATAATTAGCGACGATTATTTTGCAGGATTGCTTTGAAAATAATCGTCGTTAATTATGTACCACCCTAAATTTGACGGATACAATTACTGGGAAATTTTCTTTTTGTACCAAGCTAAGATCTTCAATTTCTATATTTTTTTCAAATAAAAAGATCAACACAATAGAATTCAAAATACCAAAACTTGTCTACTTTTTTTCTACTTGCATCTCAAAGCTTCTAGCTATTTTAGTAAATCTCAATTTCAAATTTTGATTTCACTTCCCTTTCATCTTTCTGGTTTACATGATTTTTTTCGTTTTATATAGGTTCCAAATTTACCAAAATCTATAAAAAAAATCGGAATCTTCAAAATCGAACTAAGAAAGGAATTCGGTACCAATTTATTGAAATTTCAGCAGTGCTCCGGTAACTTGAGAAGTCGTAACAGGAATGCACTTTTCTCCCTCAACTTCCTTCGAAGCGAAAACAACTCTTGCATCCCTTTTTACAGAACCTTTCCATCCTACGCCTCCACAAAATCGAAAATAATTGTCGATGTTTTTTTTTTTTCTAACGACGGTAACGCCTCCCTGGAACTCTTTTCTTGGAAAGTCGTAAGTCTCGAAATTCAGTCCACCCATCATTTTAACAGACCTTTGCACAATCCTCGCGATCCTCACAGTTCCAGGGTAAAAAAGAGGAGGAAGTCTTTCAGTCTCTCCGTCTCTCTCATTTTTGCACACTAAATTTTTTTTAATGATGTATTTTTAAGAGGCATCTGATCACTGAAGCGTTTGTTACTGAAGGAAATAAAAGAAGTGTTATGAGTCTGGAAGTCGCTATGACCCTAAGTGCAAGGACCTCTGGTCCTTGACGCGTTCGAGATCCAGCATCTTCTTTTCTTCTTTCTCTAAAAGACCCCCTTCTTTCTTTCTCCCTCTTTCTCTCTTCTTCTTTCGAAAGAAGATCGGGGCAGACGGAGAAAACGATACTTTGGACCCTGCATACGGATGTTATTTGCTTTCTTTTTAATTGTTTTATCGTCCAGCGAATAAGAATCGCTTCTCCGAGAATGTATTCGCTTCATTAGAGCGATCTTAGCTGAAACGAAAACGAGTCACCGCAAAAATCTTCCTCAGCCCATCTTGTTTCCATCTTCTCCCTTTTTACATATTTCTCTCTCTCTCTCTTTTTCTCTCTCTCTCTCTCATAAGAATTACGTTCATTAACGTACGTACCTACGTAACTTCGTATTATAAAATACATACATGTAATCGCTGGCCTCTCACTCCCCTTTTCAGGCTCCGTCTCACTTTAATTCATATGCACATTTTTTTAAACGGAATGGTTTTATTTATTTATTTTTTTTTTCGTCTTATCCTTCTCCGGATAAACATTTTCAAAGGGTTCGTAAGAGGTCCTTTTACCCGGCGAGAAACAGTGCATTTGGTAAATACTCGTAATGCTTCAACGTGAATTTATCGCAAGACTTCCGAGGAAACCGAAACTTCGCCAACAGTGAATGCATTTAAAAGTGATTAAAGTACTTCCAAATCGATTTGTTAGCGAAATTATGTTCTCACGAATGAAATAAATTTCGACGCATTCTTTTTCTTCGAGTTTATGCAAGTGGAAGTGATTTTTTGTACCAGCGCGAAGGTATAGATGAAAGATTACGCGCGTGTAAATATTTCGGGAGGGCGTCAATAAAAATACCGCTTTGAAAGTATATTGTCAAATAAAAGTAAGTTATTACCGAAGGAATTATATTGTCAAAAGACTTATGATAAATACGGATTTCCTTCAAGCGTTTGGCATAAATGCCGGAGGATAATCCAATTTTATTGTCAAATCCTGTGCTCAGTCGACGGTCGTCCGACATTTCCGGGATGGAATTTTCCATTTTTTTTTTAAAGACGTTAGTTCGAAAAATATGTAATTCTAAAAAAATAATACTATTAACATTAATAATAAAATATAAAAATAATATTAATTTTCATTTAATTTAATTTCTTTTACTTTTGTTACAATTTTCTAAAAAATTTTCTAAGATAAAATTTTTCGAAAAAAACATATATGTATTTTCCAGGATTATAAAAAATTAAGAAAAGCCACGATATTAATACACGTAAGAAGATAAATCTTTCGCTGTTTGAAGCAAGTTTCTGCAAAGCCCTTTAATTTTTTTTGGTAACTGAAAATTTCCTAAAAAGGATACAAGGAAATTCGTATATGATGAGTTTAAAATCGCTCTTGGAAATTTGTTGCAAGTCAAATAAGCACGTGCAAATACGTATTTACCCCTCCTTCAACGTGAATTCCTCTCCGTTAAATATACACTTGTTAATAACGGAACAAGGAACAAAACGAAATTATGGTGCGCCAAGTGCAGAAGTTGAACTTTGCAAAAAAAATATGGAAATGAAGATGAAGCCAAAGCTATCGAGTCATTCGCAGTAGGTGTATATTCTTTTCTCCTTGATACTAAATAAATTTCGTTTTTCGTAGGCAGAATTTCAGAGAATAAATTCGAAGCCCATCTGTGCAGTTAGAGTATATGTTTGTTCTTCTGAAAGGGTTCACTGTTGGAATGCAATATCGTGTAAAATTTATTTCGAGTATAAAATGGGAATTTTAAAAAACGTTACTTCGGTAAAATTTGAGAAATTTGATAGATAAAAGAAATAAATTTAGCGGAGAAGAAAATTAGGGTATTTTGCAAAGAAACTTTACAGAAAAAAAAATTTGTGGTAAATTTTTTGTGGTAAAAATTAAATATTTTTACTAACAATAAGAAAAAACTTAGCATACATGCGACAGTATGGGAAATATCTTACATATATTTCAGAGGATGCTCATGGCGGGTAAACATCAAGGATACAGTTTATTCCCGTTTTTACAACGCAAGGGTGGTTCTGGTTTTAGTTTCTATTGAAACATTGGTTCTGGTATTTCCAACTATTTCCAAAGCTTTAGAATTTTCGATTACAACTTCAAGCATGAAAATAATGGAGTTTATGATTATTATTATCATTATTATTAAAATAATGCATTTACTCTCGTGGATTGTATTTCACAAAATTCCAAAATATCAAATTTATTTCCCAATTTCTGCAGCAAAATTATTTCCTTTCCCTTTAAAAATTCTTTTACGATAACTTGCTTGACGATAAGTAAAGAAATGATTTTTTTTCCAAGAAATATTTCATTTCACGCAGCGGATAGTTTTAAGTCTCGCTCTGTCCGGGGACAGGGAGCAATTTACTCGCGGCTGCTTCAAGAGCATCGCAAATCGTATCACTCGAATAGGGTAAAATTTAATGGACTTCCCCGCGTGTGCCTACTCCTTTCGAGTTTCGTTACAAATATTCGCGTTTATCGAAAACAGATAAATTGCAATTTTTGTATTGACCGAGTACGCCTTTGAGTAATAACTTATCGACGTCTGCATAACTTCCTGTTTTTTTCTCGAAACCGATCTTCCTTTCTGATGCCTTCGCATAATCCGCGCAGCGGTTTATCGAGTGAGTTTTGCGAGTTAAGTGGTATACGCATTTTTATCAAATTTATTTAAGTCGAAAATCCGTTGATGCATTTTATAAAAGGATTCTCTCAAAACCTCTTACCCGAGCAATGACCGTCGTCTCATTTTTTTTCGAGGGGGTGGTCCTTCTCCTTTCATTTCAACTTCCACTCGAAACATGTAACGAGGCACGACGCGAACTCAAATAAGAGTTACGGGACCGGCTCGTTTAAAATCGGCATTTTCAGTACCTCCTTCGGTTCAATTTCGCTGACACGTTATTTCTATCGATCCTGTTAATGTTTTACCTCCTGTCATTTTTATTTTGATTCGGCGCAGAACGAGTCACGTCGTTTTTCGTTTCGTTACGTTTTGATTTACCGGGTAACCGATCGAGGGATCTTCCTTCTTGCTTTTATTTACCTCGCGTAGCGTGTAAGGTAAGAATTTACGAGTAAATAAGTAAGGTTGGTTTACGCTAGAAGTTCGAGTAAGTTAGTATGACGGCTGGAAAACATGAGAATGGGATAATGTTCGCGGTGAAGGCATTGATATGTTCCGTTTGCGGTGGATGTTTTTACTCAATTTTTCGAAATCTGCGACGCTCAAGTTAAAGGAACGTCTTCGTATTATCTTCCTTTGTATTTATTGCAGCGATTTTATGAATAAATGTTAACATTTTATATCCCTTTTCACTTTCCACGCCAACATTACTTACCCACATTTTATTTTCGCCTGAGCAACATTATTTAGCTGTATGCGTACGCGAAAGATAACCAAGGAATCCCAGGGTAACAAGTTGAATGAAACCTTCCGAGTCATTTTATACAGCCGAAGTTTTATCAAAAATGGTAATGAAACTGAAAAGTGAGCCGAGAGCTTTGTTTCTCTTTCTCGGTTCCCTCTTGCATTATTTAACGTTGCATTTATTACTAGAGGTATTAGCAAAAGAATCTACAGGCTCAAGTGGAATCCAATAATTCCTTGGAATTGCGATATTTGCTTTTAATAATTCTTGGAATTGCGAGATTTGCCTTTGACAGATAAACACGCGATCGTATTCTATGTTATAATTAGAGTTACACGGAACTCTGATACCAGATACCTTTCCGATATTGTCGCCCATGTTTAGTAGGAGTTCTTGGAATTGCCAAATTTTTAGAACTTTTTCGAAACTCCCATTGGATTTCTCGGAACTTTGGATTTCTCGGAATTTCTTTTCTTTTGGATTTCGAGTTACTTTCTTCCAAAATAATATCGTTTAAGAATAAAAAGGACGATCCCGTCTTAGACAATCTTCGATTTTTTATAATTTGAAGCCTCTACTTAATAAACGGCCTGTTTTAAAGAGAATAAAAATAGCAATTCGGTGCAAAATTAAAAAAAGAATAATAACGACTCCGGCAACACTTCTTCAAATTTCAGATTTTTTGGCAATGAAATGTAAAAAAAAATACCAGAGTTTTAATACTGTATCATAAAACATGTGGCATTTAAAAATCTTCACCACCCGGGTCCTTCAGAATTTGGTGTTATCTTTACATTCGTTGGGTGTGAATTTTTATATTCTGAGCTGTGTTATCATGAAAAAAAATACTTGTTGTATTTGTTCCATGTATTTTTTCGGTATCTGAATTATTTTTGATACTTTCCAATTAAAGTTTTCTAAATTACCAATTTTTGGAATTTCGGTGATCAACTAAGAAAACAAAAAAAATATATCCCAGTGTTTCTTTACAAATTTTTTAAAAAATATTTTTACAAGCAATTCATTTTTGCAGCGTAATCATTTTATTAATCTTCAGCGTCCAATGATTTCATGAAACACTTCAAGAGCAATTAAGAATCTTCTCATACTTCATCGCAAATCTTAAATATTTTCGACGAAATCAATTACGCCAAAATCTAATTTGGATATGCCGCGTGAAACCATTGAAATACACGGCCTAATTATTTAACCCTAATATTATATGTAAAAATATCTGAAAGCTCGTTAAAAGTGATAAATTCAATTCGTTAAATAACAGCAATGTGAGGCGACATTGAAGCTTTAAGTATTTACAAAGATAGCGGGGTTTCGTGGCAATAAATTTCAATGAATTGCCTCTATCTTACACGCGCAGGTAAAAACTCGATGCCGATTCTTAAAGAGACCAAGTCAAATGGCATGGATTAAGTTTAATGTTACTTTTACATATCTATATTAGTAATTGGTGGAATGATATAAATTTGCGTAAATATCCATTCCATTTATTTATAATACCACCCTAGCCTTGTTCTTACGGAACAACAAATGTCAGGAGAGGTGCGGAGAAATAATAAAAGTGTTCCACCTATTATATTGCACGTGTGTCCAGTTAAAGATATGAAAATTGAGTTACAATCGTCCTTGAGAATTATCCTTGTTTTATGGTGGAAACATTACACTGAAAATGACATATATATTTCAGATAAACGAGGCTCTTTTTGAAGTTCGAGTAATCAAACGTGAACAAAGTGGGTATTCGAATTTATTTGTGGATTTATTTTATTTTGGTAAGTCTCTATTTGCAATTCAAAAAAGTAAAGATGAAAAGTTAAGTTGGAATTCATATTGAAGAGTTTAGATTAACGCCCCAAAACAATTATAATAATTAAAAATTTTTTAAGGTATGTAATTAAAGCAAAATATATAAATATATAAAAATATAGTTACTGAGGAAAATTTTTTTCTGGATTTATTAATGTCAAATTATAATTTTTCTGTATTTGCTTATTATTAAATTGTTTACTTGTATTATTAAATTAAAATTATATACTAAAGGTACTTTGATTGTAATATCTTTCAAAAGTTATAATTCTTTTCTAAACGTGCTACTTTAAAATTTTAAAATTTTTGGTATCCAAAAAAATGTACGATATTTATTGATGTCAAAATAGGATAAAAATCTGGATGTTGACCCTTTTTTAAATAAATATTAATTTTTGCTTTCTCAGTGGAATGAATGAATATTAATACTGCTCTCTCGGTGAAAACAAACTCGATAAGATTCACTTAACGTTTCTCATAACTGGCTATAAACCGGAGGCCTTCGGTCTATATACCGTGTTACAAGTTTCATCTGATTAAGGTAAATCTGCAAAAGGAAAGGGAGAAGAAAAGAATTGATATAAATTCAATAATAATCAAAGAAACCGGTTGTTTAATTAGATGTTACATTCATTGGTCGTTTCTTATAATTTATTGGCGGAGCTCGATCAATGGATGTGATAGTGACTTACATTTGCGCGTAGGATGTTATTTCTTCTTGTACTACGTAGCGGTTTTCAAGTCTGAAATTGCAAGCTACAAATTCCCTACCCTGATAATCCATTCTTTAGAATAGAACTAATTTTCTTTGGGGTAAGATAAAATTACAGTAATTAATGGTTATAGTAATTATTCCAAAATTCATTCATTAAAACTGGAAAAAATTTGAGAAGAAAATGTGTGTTATTTCGATTTACATTTTTTTTTGTCTACAAATGAAAATATAAAAATATTTTCATAATTCCTCAATCCTTTTTTAACTGCTACCTTTTTATTTCCATGAATCAACATAATTTATTCTATACGTAAATAATTATTATTCCGCCGTAAAAAATTATTTCAAAAAATATGGAACGACAGAAAAACTGGACAACCGTAAATTTTCCTATGCAGCTACAATTTCTATTAAACAACAGAAAATGTTACTCAAAAAATAATTACTACGACATAGTAAAATTTACTATTTTCTGCATCCGTATTCTTAGGCCAAAGAATGTTATACCCACTCGAACAGCAGTCTACGTCGTTTTTCGATAAGACCAACAAATATTATAGGTGTAACCTCGCGCTCCTTATCAAAGGACGTCGATATCCTCTCCTGGAGATATTTGAAACGCTCCCGTAAAAATTAAAACTATTTTATACGGCCACTTAGCGCGGTAAATTGGTTTCGAAATCGTTTTCTGCGTATTCGATAAAAATGAGAAACATCATTACTGCGGGCAAAAAATGGTCGCTAAACTTGAAAGAGATAAAATCCAAAACGGTGCGATGTCGAGTACATTTATGCGCGATATTTATGTTCACATTCGTGGAATATCTTGCCCTAGAAAAAAAAAATGAACCGTTCGAGAAAATATAAACCAGTCATTAGCATTTTTAGCGGATAGTCAATGCGAGTCGCGATTGGGATTTTTACGACCCGCATGCATCATTTTAATTGATAAAAAGATCGATACACAAATATCAAGCTGCGTACGCCACGAGAAAAAAGCTCCGAGCGGATTCTCCTACTCTTGAAATCATGTTTTACAATCAGGTTTTGTAGCATCGGTTAATGTTACAAGTACAAGTCTTAACCCTATTACAACG
This sequence comes from Gasteruption jaculator, assembly GCA_949825005.1. NCBI lineage: Eukaryota > Metazoa > Arthropoda > Insecta > Hymenoptera > Gasteruptiidae > Gasteruption > Gasteruption jaculator. The sequence goes on from OX463770.1 coordinate 9,470,190, forward strand.
CAATGCGTAACGATACACTTTCATCATCAATATTCATCGCCCAACGCGCGTACCATAGACGCGCACGCATATGTAACGAAATACAAAATAAATGAAAATAATAAGAGTTACGTGTCATGGGGGCAAATTTATAACACCTTTTAAATCAGCGAACGTATAATTCTTGAAGGTGCTGGCACGGATCCTCAGGATTGTATGTTTTCTGCGAGAAAAATACTTTGATTTATCGTCATTGTTTATATTCCGTCTAAATATAATCTTTCGTGCCTTTTCCTACCTTTTTTTCTTTAAATCACTCGGCTGAAATTTCACCACGGAATTAATAAGTACGCCAGTGATTATCGAATTAATAATCGCGCACCAGAAAGAGATGCGATCCGATCGTAGTTGTTTTCTTAATTGCACGCTGTACCAATGGTTATCAATCGAAAGGGTGTAAACGATATCCTTATTTATTAAGGGCCTGACCTTCCGATAAAACGTTGTTGCCAGTAGAGAAGTAGCGGACCGTTGGTTTCATTACGGACCTACAGGTTGAATGGATAGAACCGAAAATAAGAATAAAAGTTCAGGAACGAGTAAGCGTCTAAATTAGACAATTCGTGTGATTGTAAGGTACCGAAATCCTAATGAAGTTCGGTGGTAAAATAGGTTTTTAGTGAAAAAATCTTATTTGTAATGAAATATCGGTAATTTTAATATTAGAATTGAATTCCTTAGAAAAAAATACATCGGATAAGGGTCTTCCCAATGTTCATAAAAACTGTTTCCAAATGTCGAATTTTCAGGCATACCTTCCCCTTCCTCTCAAAATAGGGTAAAAATTAAAGTTTTGCTAGGGTTTGATTGGGGCTAGGATTTTTGAGGGAAAATCGTATTTCCCTTGGGATAATTTTTACATGAATTTTTGAGAAAAGTGTCTACCCTGTAAAAAAAGAGTTGGTTGTACTCGGCACTCTCCCCAAAATGGGGTAAAAATTCGCATCGTTGTTAGTGCCATCATACTTTTGAGCTCAAATAAAGACGAAAAGTCCTTTACCATTTTTTTCTTCGACGCACCGTTAATTTTATAGTAATTTTTAAGCTTTAGTTTGCCGAATAATGTCAATTTTGAACCTATAGAGAATCATAGCATTATTTCCAAAATGTGAGTCTAAAAATAGCCTATGTATACAACATTCATGCCCGAAGTCGTGCCGTTGCCTAGCAACCATGCTGCCGGGCTCGGCTCGCTTACAAACACATGCAGGCACGTGGCCGCTGATTGGTAATGTAAAATCAACATTGTGTTGGAGGGAAAAATGATTAAGGACTTTTCCTTTCTATTCCTGCTCGAAAATGCGCAATTTATAAAACATATTGTAATTCGAAAATGCGAAAAAAATGTTTCCAAAAGTCGATTTTTTTGGGCTTACCTACCCCTTCCCCCTAAAATGGGGTAAAAAATAAAGTTTCAAAAACGGGGCTGGACAAGTCATTTCTAGGGGTAATTTTTCCCGTAGAATCGATTTCCAAGGTCAAATTTGAGGAAATCTCACCGGAAGTCGGAAAAAAATAGGTTATTTAAGGAAAAAACGTACTTCCCGTAGGATTTCGGGAACTTTAATAACAGAATTGGATTCCTCGGAAAAAAATACATCGGATATGGGTCTCCTGAAGTTCCAAAAAAAACTTTCCAAAAGTCGAATTTTTTGGGCATACCTTCCCCTTCCCCCAAAAATGGGGTAAAAATTAAAGTTTCAAAAACGGGGCTGGGCAAGTCATTTTTAGGGGTAATTTTTCCCGTAGAATCGATTCCCAAGGTCAAATTTAATGAAATCCCAGCGGAAGTTGGAAAAAAGTAGGTTTTTTAAGGAAAAAACATATTTCCCGTAGGATTTTTGGAATTTTAATAACACCGTTGGATTCCTCGGAAAAAAATACATCGGATATGGGTCTCCTGAAGTTCTAAAAAAAACTTTCCAAAAGTCGAATTTTTTGGGCATACCAAGCTCTTCCCCCCAAAATGGGGTAAAAATTAAAGTTTCAAAAACGGGGCTGGGCAAGTCATTTTTAGGGGTAATTTTTCCCGTAGAATCGATTTCCAAGGTCAAATTTTAGGGAATCTCACCGGAAGTCGGAAAAAAGTAGGTTTTTTTGAGGAAAAATCGTATTTCCCGTGGGATTATTTTTACAGGAATTTTTGAGAAAAGTGTCTACCCTGTAAAGAAAGAGTTGGTTGTACTCGGTACTCTCCCCAAAATGGGGTAAAAATTCGCGTCGTTGTTAGTGCCATCATACTTTTGAGCTCAAATGAAGACGAAAAGTCCTTTACCATTTTTTTCTTCGACGCACCGTTAATTTTATAGCAATTTTTAAGCTTTAGTTTGCCGAATAATGTCAATTTTGAACCTATAAAGAATCATAGCATTATTTCCAAAATGTGAGTCTAAAAATAGCCTATGTATACAACATTCATGCCCGAAGTCGTGCCGTTGCCTAGCAACCATGCTGCCGAGCCCGGCTCGCTTACAAACACATGCAGGCACGTGGCCGCTGATTGGTTACCCTTAAGAAGTAATGTAAAACCAACAGTGTGTTGGATGGAAAAATGATTAAGGACTTTTCCTTTCTATTCGTGCTCGAAAATGCGCAATTTATAAAACATACTGTAATTCGAAAATGCGAAAAAAATGTTTCCAAAAGTCGATTTTTTTGGGCTTACCTACCCCTTCCCCCTAAAATGGGGTAAAAAATAAAGTTTCAAAACCGGGGCTGGACAAGTCATTTCTAGGGGTAATTTTTCCCGTAGAATCGATTTCCAAGGTCAAATTTGAGGAAATCTCACCGGAAGTCGGAAAAAAATAGGTTATTTAAGGAAAAAACGTACTTCCCGTAGGATTTCGGGAACTTTAATAACAGAATTGGATTCCTCGGAAAAAAATACATCGGATATGGGTCTCCTGAAGTTCCAAAAAAAACTTTCCAAAAGTCGAATTTTTTGGGCATACCTTCCCCTTCCCCCAAAAATGGGGTAAAAATTAAAGTTTCAAAAACGGGGCTGGGCAAGTCATTTTTAGGGGTAATTTTTCCCGTAGAATCGATTCCCAAGGTCAAATTTAATGAAATCCCAGCGGAAGTTGGAAAAAAGTAGGTTTTTTAAGGAAAAAACATATTTCCCGTGGGATTTTTGGAATTTTAATAACACCGTTGGATTCCTCGGAAAAAAATACATCGGATATGGGTCTCCTGAAGTTCCAAAAAAAAACTTTCCAAAAGTCGTATTTTTTGGGCATACCAACCCCTTCCCCCAAAAATGGAGTAAAAATTAAAGTTTCAAAAACGGGGTTGGACAAGTCATTTTTAGGGGTAATTTTTCCCGTAGAATCGATTTCCAAGGTCAAATTTTAGGGAATCTCACCGAAAGTCGGAAAAAAGTAGGTTTTTTAAGAAAAAATCGTATTTCCCGTGGGATTATTTTTACACGAATTTTTGAGAATAATGTCTACCCTGTAAAGAAAGAGTTGGTTGTACTCGGCACTCTCCCCAAAATGGGCTAAAAATTCGCGTCGTTGTTAGTGCCATCATACTTTTGAGCTCAAATGAAGACGAAAAGTCCTTTACCATTTTTTTCTTCGACGCACCGTTAACTTTATAGCAATTTTTAAGCTTTAGTTTGCCGAATAATGTCAATTTTGAACCTATAGAGAATCATAGCACTATTTCCAAAATGTGAGTCTAAAAATAGCCTATGTATACAACATTCATGCCCGAAGTCGTGCCGTTGCCTAGCAACCATGCTGCCGAGCCCGGCTCGCTTACAAACACATGCAGGCACGTGGCCGCTGATTGGTTACCCTTAAGAAGTAATGTAAAACCAACAGTGTGTTGGAGGGAAAAATGATTAAGGACTTTTCCTTTCTATTCGTGCTCGAAAATGCGCAATTTATAAAACATACTGTAATTAAAAAATGCGAAAAAAATGTTTCCAAAAACGGGGCTGGACAAGTCATTTCTAGGGGTAATTTTTCCCGTAGAATCGATTTCCAAGGACAAATTTGAGGAAATCTCACCGGAAGTCGGAAAAAATAGGTTTTTTAAGGAAAAAACGTACTTCCCGTGGGATTTCGGGAACTTTAATAACAGAATTGGATTCCTCGGAAAAAAATACATCGGATATGGGTCTCCTGAAGTTCTAAAAAAAACTTTCCAAAAGTCGAATTTTTTGGGCATACCTTCCCCTTCCCCCAAAAATGGGGTAAAAATTAAAGTTTCAAAAACGGGGCTGGGCAAGTCATTTTTAGGGGTAATTTTTCCCGTAGAATCGATTCCCAAGGTCAAATTTAATGAAATCCCAGCGGAAGTTGGAAAAAAGTAGGTTTTTTAAGGAAAAAACATATTTCCCGTGGGATTTTTGGAATTTTAATAACACCGTTGGATTCCTCGGAAAAAAATACATCGGATATGGGTCTCCTGAAGTTCCAAAAAAAAACTTTCCAAAAGTCGTATTTTTTGGGCATAACCCCTTCCCCCAAAAATGGAGTAAAAATTAAAGTTTCAAAAACGGGGTTGGACAAGTCATTTTTAGGGGTAATTTTTCCCGTAGAATCGATTTCCAAGGTCAAATTTTAGGGAATCTCACCGAAAGTCGGAAAAAAGTAGGTTTTTTGAGAAAAAATCGTATTTCCCGTGGGATTTTTGGAATTTTAATAACACCATTGGATTCCTCGGAAAAAAATACATCAGATATGGGTCTCCCGAAGTTCCAAAAAAAACTTTCCAAAAGTCGAATTTTTTGGGCATACATACACAAAACCTTAATCCCCAAAAATCGATTAGTAAAGTGGATTTTTTCGCTCGAAAGTTGACTGACCTTCGTAAAAATCGATATTAATATCGCAATTTTCAAGGACACCGCGTGATTTTCCATGCAGATTTGGAACATGCACATGGATTCTTTTAATGGGGTGAACGTCTCTCGGGGAAGTGCTTGAGAAGCTGCCGGAGAGCCTTGGGGAGAATCTATGAGAGACTCCTAACCACTCTGATAGAAGCTGAAACATCTACCTACTTCTCTTCGATCTACTTTGACGTTATCTATCTATTCATCTACGTCTTGGTTTATTCAATGGTCTTCTTCCATTAGCCTTAGGCGTTAAAGTTCTATATATGCGATCCTATATTCGGTTATCGTAGCTTTCCCTTTCCTATGGGTATTTCTTCTTAGGTCCAACAAAACGTTTATTGATCGGAAATATCTTTCGCATATCGCGATATTATTTTAAAAAAACCTCTACTTTTAAATTTTTTTGAGTCCCAATATTCAGAATTTATATTTTATTGTAATATAATATTTATTATATTTATATAGAATTTATAATAAATACTCCTCCTACCCCCCAACATCGAGGGTTTTAATCTCGCCTTGGCAAAGAAGTCTCGGTTTTTCATTGAAATTAAAATTTCATAGAAACCCTGTCTCCAAATTCCACCCCCGATTCATTGTCAGTGAGAACCAATAAACGTACACGATCATTTACCCGGTCAGTAAGGAAAAAGTAAACGTTCTCATGCCTCGTCCTGTATCGGTAATTACACCCTACGATACCAGAGGAATCCCGATGAAACGATAAGGATGTCGATTAAACGAATGAATTGAGAAATTCGTGTAAAAAATGCGTTTGTTTATATGTATGCAAAAAAAGAGGAGACGACGGTAACTGCGGCCATACGTTTGCCTGTGTGCATTGTTGTACCCACCACGTATTTGGCTCTAAGTGGCGTGTCGTGTAAAGAGGCTCAAATTTATTGAACGACCGAGAACGAAGACTTGGGTGTAGTATCATGTCTTATCGTTATCTTTTCTTAAGGCTATCGCTCTTGGAAATTAATTGTGTGCAAAGGCGTGTCTTGAATCTTCAGCTTCCACTTTTCGTTAACTGATATTTTCTCATAGTCGGGGTATGAAATTATCATTGTTGCAATCTTTTTTTTTTTCCAAGGTGTTGCTATATAGGGTGAAGGAAAAGGTATGAGGTAAAAATCGCACACGTTTCAAATTTATTTCTCCGGCATGGGGAATGCTAATTCACTTTCAAGGGGGAAAAGAAAAACGCAGGAATTCTTTAGGGGAATTTTTAGCTTACTTGAAAATAACTCTGGACGGTAAGCATGGATCCGGTTGAATCCAGAGACTTCTCGAGCCCGTATAGGAATAAAATAATTTCCTTAAATAAATAGGATGAAAAAAATATACATTACATTTAACGGCGAGGTATAGGTACATGTTATGGGACTAATTTTCACATGGACCGGGTGTCTTTACGTCTTTTTCTACTTCCTATGACTTGTGGGTTTCTCGCATCGCATTAGTGAGGTCGTGTAATTATTACCTCTCACAGATTTCGCACTTAAGCACCTCTCCTAAGTTACTTGAAGAGTGTTTCTCTTTTTATTTACTTATTAACATTTTTTATTTATTTATTTTTTCTCTTTACTATAAGTATAAGATGGGGATATACGATAAAAATTGCATATCAAGGCTACCGTCGTCGTGGATATTTTTAGATAATTATTTTTTTAGATCTTCCGAAAATAGAATTAAAAATTTATATCGTGAAAGCTTGTAAATTTTCACAACAATTTTGAGTTCTGGTATGGGGTTTCAAAATTGCCCAAAATATTGGCACCCCCTTTTATGGCAAAAACAGATTTTTAGAAAACAATTTTATTGATAATTAGGTATTTAAAAAATGATTTAAGGTGAGTAAATAATTTGAATTAAGAATAATAAAAAACCCTCTGGCAAAGGGGTACATGCAATTTTAAGGTTTACGCACAAACTCACCTGCTTTATCCATAACTAATACATAAAAGACATTCTTTTTCCATACGTTGCTGAATTCTTCCTCCCATAATTTTGAAAAAATCCTTAAATTATTCGCAATCAAAAACTTCAAAAATATATAAATAATACTGATTTTTATATAAGAAATTCTCTACTTAAGCGTACTCTCTACGCGAAAGAAACCAATTTGCAAATTTAACTCATCCTTTTTGTTTTTTAAATCTTCCAGACGAGAACTCCACATTATTCATAAGTGGTTCCCATTTTCCTTCGGCTTCGCTTTAAACGCTATTACCGAAAATAAATTCGCTTTTTTTTTCACAACAAATTGGAACATTCGCAGGATATAAGTAAACTTTACGATTCGTCCTCGGGTTTTTTCTTCCTATCGCGCTTCGCTGATCTCGAAAGTTCTTAACATTCTTCCCACAATGAAAATGGACCAAAAGGACGGGAAGAAATAAAAAGGGTCGCCCAAAATCGATGCGTTCAAATGCTTCTCAGAAGCCGGAGATAAATACGAGGATTCGCCTTACTGCTCTATGCTCCGCTGGAAGGATTAGACATCGTGATAATGAAGGGGCATACTTTGTTGTATCTTTCTCATATACACGTATATTTTTATGTTCATCGTCGATTTCACGCCGCGGGAGGCTGTTTTTAAACGATTCTTTAACATCCTACCGAAACAACCTTGCCGTGAATATCTTTTTGATCGAATTGACGCGTCCAAAGCCGATTTAGAAAATAAGCTTAATCCTTCACACGAAATGTAATCCTTGTGGCTTTGTATGTATTTCGCCCTCTAATAACATTATCGACGAAACGTGTGACCGTCAATTAAATGTAGATTTAAAAGATGAAGATGCGAGAGAATGGGACTTGCAAACCAAGGATTCGTCTATCGGAGCATTTTACGTTCTTGGGTTGACTGATTTATCTAACTACCCACTATTTTAGACCATTTTTTTGGCAAAAATAAATTTTTTAGGCTGAGTTTTTGACGATTAACATAAAATCTCGGCAGTTAAAAGATGATAAATATATCACAATTCAAGATATCTAATAATATATTATGTTATAATACAAAATAATGTAAATTTTCAACCTTAGATTTGAGAAAAAATGATATTTCAAAGTGAAATAACAGTGTCTTTCAATTTCAGCAGTCGTAATTTCGGAAGAATGATTTTAAAAATATTGAAATTTGGAAATTAGAAAATATAAAACTGAAACCTCAAAATAACACAAACCCGAAATTTGTATGATTAGTTCTTCATAAACAATAAATTTTCAAAGTGAAACTTGATAAAAATTTCCATTTTCATACAATGAAATTTGAATAATTTTCACAAATGGATTTTCAAAAAAATATAAAAATAAAAATAGATATAAAAATACTAGAGAGCCTCAAATATAGACTAGCCTTCTAACAACCTCCCGACCAAGCTACCGACTCTATCCATTAATTCTCAAGTTGGTGCATAATTAACGACGATTATTTCTCACGATTGCTATGACAATAATCGTCGTTAATTATGCACATACTTAATGCAACCGTTGCTCTTAAAACTTGAAAAGGAAAAGACTCCACTCCATCGGGTACCACACGAATCTTCGGGAATACCACCGTTATAGGTTGAAAGATTTGGGATTTTCCTTATTTCGTGAAAGATGCTTATCTCAAATCCTGCAGAAGTTATTCACCAACTGAAAACCGGAATGCAGGAGACGGAAAAAGAATCCTTCCCTCTAATCTTCTACGTACGGTGAGTCACAAGAATCTTTGTCTCTTCAACGTAAATCATCCGTCAAGTCCGATCTTTTACCGGAATCTGTAATATGAATATGATTTAAACAGCTCGTGACTACATTAAGAAAGAGACAAATTCATTTGCTGAAATTCACCTCACGAATTCCATGCGGCTGGCGAGCGAAAAAACGAAAAAAAAAAAAATCGTTAGAACTTCGCCTCATTTAATCGCGATAAAACGTCACGTACCTTAGAAAGATAGCAGCGTTATCCATTTTTGGCGGAGGACTGAGACGTTCAACACGAAAAGTTGGAAGCTGGGGAAAAAAAGGAGCGAGAGGTCAAGTGCAGGCGTGACTCAGCAAACGCATCTCCGTCACATTATTAAGCTAACGCAGAAGATTCAGAAACTGGATTTCGCATTTTTTATCCGGTATTACGTGAATTTCGAATTCGATTCCTTTCTCTCTCTCTCTCTCTCTCTTTCTGTCTTTGTTCGTTCGCATTTAAACAGGTTCTTCCCGATCGCTGCACACTTCAAACGCGTATACCCTGCTGGCTACGATAATAAAAAGGACGATGAGCTCTGATAAAACCTTTACGAAATTCAACAGAACCAGGAAACCGTTAAAACTGTAGAAACACCTACATGCACACACCGACGTCAATTGCATTCCAAAATCCTGACAGAATTGTCCCGGCCAACAGGATCGGACCGTGCAATTCCCTTAAATTGCAACGAGAGCCGATTGTTATGTAAGCGATATAAATAAACGTACCGTTAGGAAAGATTTGAATGGCGAATGAAAAAAAAAAATATATATGAGCACCGTTAGCGCTTATCCGCAGTTGCATTAGACGCCGAGGAATTAGACGCCGGGAGTTTTACGGCAACCGGTACGAGTTAAGAGCGATCGTTTGTCCAGGAAACTGGAGCTTCTCGAGAAGTCAATACCCCGACGGCTCTGTTTTTTCGGGAACATTCTTAAACTTGACCTTGAGTGCGTTCGGCCCTGGACCAAAAATTAAGCATCATGCATCAGGCAAAGATGCACTTCCTGCGCAAATGCCTGCAGGTCCTGGGCCCCGTGTAATTGTGGTCCTGAGTCTCCCTGTATGACGATGGTGGGGATCGCCCTATGTAAGCCCTCGGACGGACGAGGTCCAGCCCATCCAGCATCAGGACACGAGCTAAGGATTCGACCTCTCGCGATATCCTTCCGATTACGCAAATTAGAGACACAATTAGCAAGATTCGCCGTCTCGTTGAATTGCCCAAGGACTCTTTTGTGCCCCTCGGAACTATTTAATATTCTTCCTCAAGTATTAACGCGGTCAAAGTCGGGGAGGATGATAATTTTACTATTACTTGTGATCTCACCCCTAGTGGTTACTACCGAGGCAATCGAAAGACGTAGAATCAATCACGGCAGGCAACTTGCCTTTCCTCGCCAGCCAGAAGGTTAGTTTATTTTTTAAGTTTTTCTTTTTCACGATTTTTTTTTTGTTGAGAAAAGGACGTTGTGCAATTAAAAAGAGAGCGATTGCATTTTGGAGTTTTTTTTAGGTTGACTGTGTGTTTGTCTTTGAGAGAGTTTAGAAGTTGTAGGAAAAACCGTGTAGAATTTGAGTGTCGAAATTTTTTTTTATGTTTGTTCGAATTGAAAAGTGAATATAAAAAAATTTTGTAGCTTTTTTTTTATTGAGATAAATCGAGCATGCTCATAAATATAAATTTCTAGAAGCAGTAATAGCATAGTATTTATTACACCAGTGTCGTTTTAGCCACACGGCGCTGCAGAATTTTTTGAAAAGCAGAAATTGAAAAGTTGCTTATCTCTAAATTATTCTGTAGGCACTTATTTCTAGAAATTTTACAATATTCTCAAAATCCCGCATAGAAATCGTTCATTTTCAGTGATTTTAATAATACGGATATCGGTATGCTAATTAAAATTTTATGGCAATAAAACGCTAATCAAGTTGTAAATTACAATCTCATTGATTTCTACTTAATAATTTCCGATTGATTAATTGAAAGATACAGAAACACGTGAAAAGAAATTTTTTCAGAATTTTTGCATACCTTTTAAAATAATCAAAGATACACAATTTTTTCTATACAAAATTCAGTGCCTCTCTTATATTTTTTTTCTCAATTTTACCTCGGCAACGTTTTTTACCTAAATTTTCTGACATTTTATTATTCTATTGAATAGAAACAAAAAAATTATTTGATTCTGAAAACTGTTTAAAATCACGAAAAATAGTGCACTGAGAACAATTTGGCGCTATTTTTTTTCAAATTGTCAATTTGTCCAGAAGAAAATTCGGGAGTCTTCTGAATGTATTGTAAATGTTAATGAGGTTGATGATTTCATAATGCAGTGTATAGCCATTGATATGGCCATTCATTTCCCGGTGCTTTCACCCTTGGGTTAATATTACGACCGACAATGAGTGTGTAATAATCGTATACCTTGCAAGTGCTTTCGAACTTGAAAAAATACAAGGACGCTATTCCTAAAAGGATAACAAAATACGTCGAGGCTGACTGGTTTCTCAAATTTTTACACCTCTTTCTTTGAGATCATTTTACACTACGATTTGAAATATTGGCAAATGCGTACTATTATCGCAAATATTATTATTATTTATTATACACAAGTGAATAATTTTTACCATTTTAAACCTGCTCCCCTCGAATTATATCCATCGTCTTCATTTTTGAAAACATCGTTCATCACATTAACGGTATTAAACGATTTTCAAAAAATTAAGAATATGTTAATTTTTTTATATTCTTTTCATTATAAAATGCATTTTTTAATAACGCAGTAATAAGAGTATTTCTAAGGATTGAAATAACAAAATTATTATTATTAATCAATATGGATACTTCTGAGATGGGAATTGTTTTTGACACAACATAGCCTATTTTTTTAACACAACATTCCATTTTGAATTATTTTTGAGTTTATCAAATTTATTGAAGTCTAATAATATTTAGCAATATCTTTAAGAGTTTAGAATTGAAAGAAGCATTGTATAATGAAAGAAACAAAAAAAAATTAATACACTTTTTATTTTTTTTTAAATCCAAATCTCGAAAATTCCTAAGTAGCTTCATCCACTGATATTCTGCACTTTGTAACCAACAATTCGCTTCCAATACATCGACGATAAATCGATAAATAAATCGATTTTCAGCACCCGATCCTGAAATTGATGATCTGCTACTCTCGCTATGACCACAGAATTCCTTGATCCACATAAAAAGCTAATTGAAGTACAACCTTACGTTCCGCGAATCTCCGTGCTCACCGCAACAAATTGCGCTTTTTTTCGCCGACACTGTGCTATTAATTGATTTACATGAAGAAAAAGCGTCCAGGCGAAATCGCTCCGAAGGCAGATAGGTTGCCGTGGTGCGAACAAAAAGACGAAAGAAATCCTTTTAGCGAAACGTCGATGTTCGTAAATGCAACCGACATAAGATATACCTATATAACACAACATACGTGCAAAAAATCTATTTAGAGTCCTTTGGAAATGATTTTCAATACTTCTTGCGCCAGTGCGAGTGAGAAAACCGGTCTTTGACAGGCCAATTATTTCACGCACAGTGCAATATAAATGATTCAGCGTTTCGCGAAAAAAAAAGGAAGGAAATAAAATGAAATGAAATAAATAAAATAACATATACACAAATAAACGAATGAAACTATCGGGTTTGATATATGATAACGCATTTGGATAAGGGGAGATTTATTTGCGAGCATACCTACGCTCCTCCGCTCGCAGCATCTTTTTGGAATTCAATCCCAGTGGAAACGGTGCAACGGCAAAGACGCATAAAAGGTATCTGTATATCGGTTGACTTTGAGTAAACGCAGTATTCGCTGTTGCAGGTTCAGATAACTCATGGGATCACATAGACATGCAAAACCTGGACAATCAATTCGAATCGCGGAGGATAGCATCGCCTTCCACGACACCTGCTGCTACATTTAGACAATTTTACCCGGGATTACCGCAAGATCCTGGCCCGATAAATAACGAATTACCTCAACCGATTCCCCCAAATCAACCACCGCAACCTCAGCCATCGCCGCCTGCAACCACGCCGATACTCTCGCCCCCGGGATGCCTGGCATCCAGAGGCCAGTTTCCCAGTTCCAAGAGTTGCGCCAATTACTTGAATTGCTGGGACGATGTGGTCATCGAACAGACTTGTCCCGGTGGATTGCTCTTCAACGAGTACAATATGCAATGCGACTTCGATTACAATGTTAACTGTGGAAGTCGACCAGGGCCTACTCCGAGTAAGTATCGTAGCCATTTGGAAGGGTGCAACAGCGCACTGACTGAAACTATAGACGAGGTTTCGTTTAATAAGTTGTCGGGTGAACGGGTTGAATTTACCTTCTTAATATTCTGTTACAAGAACCACCATTATCACCGGACTCGAAACGATGTCCGGAACTTAATGGCCGCTACAGGAGCGCAACCAACTGTTCGGAATTCTACGTGTGCCTGTACAGTTCTCCAATCAAGTTTAGCTGCCCGGCAGGACTGGTCTACAATGACGTGAGTTGTCATACTCAAACCATTTCCTGAATCTTAATCCTTCCGACAGAGCGTGAGACTCTAGAAATTGGAATTCCCTTGACGAGAATCTCCCTACCGAGTGCTACTCAAATAGTATTAGAATTGATAGATGGTCCTTTTATTCATATGGATCAACTATACTTTAGTTTGCTTTGGTTCCATTTCCAGTTAATTTATTGGCCAACAAAATTTGCATTAAAGTTACTCGAAGTTAAAGAATCTAGACTAATTGGTATTCCCGATACGCATCTATTTTAATTTGCGAATATCTTTTCGTGTAGTGAAATTTTTGTTATAATTTTGTAATAAAAATGTCAATTTTCAGGAATTGAATGTATGCGACTATCCGTACAGAGTAAATTGTGGCGGTGCTGCTACACCACAACCACCTCAACAACTCCCTGGAGGCTTCGGACAACCCCCATGGGGAACTCAACAACCTACCGGTACTAATCCACCCCCAACTGGTGGATCTCAACAATTGCCTGGTGGTTCGCAACAATTACCAGGTGGATCCCAACAATTGCCTGGTGGATCCCAACAATTGCCTGGTGGTTCGCAACAATTACCAGGTGGATCGCAACAATTACCAGGTGGATCCCAACAATTACCAGGTGGATCCCAACAATTGCCTGGTGGATCTCAACAATTACCGGGTGGTTCCCAACAATTGCCTGGCGGATCTCAACAATTACCGGGTGGATCCCAACAATTACCTGGTGGATCTCAACAATTGCCTGGTGGATCACAACAATTGCCTGGCGGATCTCAACAATTACCTGGTGGATCCCAACAATTGCCTGGCGGATCTCAACAATTACCTGGTGGATCACAACAATTGCCTGGCGGATCTCAACAGTTACCTGGTGGATCCCAACAATGGCCTGGCGGATCTCAACAATTACCCGGTGGATCCCAACAATTGCCTGGCGGATCCCAACAATTACCCGGTGGATCTCAACAATTGCCTGGCGGATCTCAACAATTACCAGGCGGATCCCAACAATGGCCTGGCGGATCTCAACAATTACCAGGTGGATCGCAACAATTACCAGGTGGATCGCAACAATTACCAGGCGGTTCGCAACAATTACCTGGTGGATCCCAACAATTACCTGGTGGATCTCAACAATTGCCTGGTGGTTCACAACAATTACCAGGCGGATCGCAACAATTACCGGGCGGTTCGCAACAATTGCCTGGTGGATCCCAACAATTACCTGGTGGATCTCAACAATTACCTGGTGGTTCGCAACAATTGCCTGGTGGATCCCAACAATTACCTGGTGGATCTCAACAATTACCTGGTGGTTCACAACAATTACCAGGAGGATCGCAACAATTGCCTGGAGGTTCGCAACAATTACCTGGTGGTTCGCAGCAATTACCAGGTGGATCGCAACAATTACCAGGAGGATCTCAACAACTACCAGGAGGATCTCAACAATTACCAGGAGGATCCCAACAACTACCAGGAGGATCTCAACAATTACCAGGAGGATCCCAACAACTACCAGGAGGATCTCAACAATTACCAGGTGGTGGATATCCAGGTGGAGGAGGCTATTTCCCCTCGTATCCAGCATCTCCTTACGAAAGTGCATGGGTCACAAAATCGGATCCGGATACCTGGAATCAGAAACCACCACAATTCGATAACGACTGGCAAAGGCAACCAGAAGATATTGGCGCGTCAACTAATTTCAATACCCAGGACGAGACTACCACGGAAGACAGTACGAGCATTTCTAATCCTTGGGAACCACCGCTAGCTATTCCCGCGGAAGTATTAAAGGTACCCTGCAACAATGGCGAAGTTCACAAACTAAATGACGCGTGCACAAACGTCGTTATCTGCAGAGGGCGTAGACCACAACTTGTTCAATGTCCCACAGGATTTGCTTACGATACACCTACCGACGCATGCACACACTTCACCTTGGCTAAGTGGTAAGTTTGTAGCTTAATTGTACTATTACTTCCAGTTTAAGGAAATGTGTAAAAAAAGATTATTAATGTAATATTCAATTTTTTGTTTCAGCTAATCGAGGGGCAATCTAGATAATATACTTTGTACTAACAATTTAATAAAACCTTTTTTATATATAGCAAATTAGTCATCGTCCAGTGTTGTTCTTCATTTGTATTTTTTCCATTGAACTAAAATCTTCACCGAATCTTATTTTTTTATTAGTTTTTGCATTTGAATGACCTTTTTTATGAATACATGCTCGGAGTTAGTTAGTTGACCCGGAAATTATAGTGTTACTTCCTTAAACGTTGTCCACAAATAAACACTGAAGGAAAAGTTACACTAAAAGAATAATAAAAATTGCTACCAAAAATAAA
Source organism: Gasteruption jaculator (assembly GCA_949825005.1). Lineage (NCBI taxonomy): Eukaryota > Metazoa > Arthropoda > Insecta > Hymenoptera > Gasteruptiidae > Gasteruption > Gasteruption jaculator. The sequence goes on from OX463770.1 coordinate 9,485,729, forward strand.
AAATATCTCTTCGTAACACAAAGTATTGAAATTAACGAGAAAAATAGTAGATATTCATAGAAAATTATTCATTCACAGTAAGTCTCATTATTCACTGAGAGTCTCCGTTCATTATTTTATATAATATTTTTTAAAATAAATTCTCATATTTGAGAAATCTTCAAAATCGAAAACACGAACCTTATTTATGTAAATCACGATTCATGCTCCTTCTAGCCTAGCGTAAGCAACTTCGTGAAAAAGGATATAAGCTCCCACTTTGATGGCGCTACGGAGCGTCAAACGACAAAATGAAAGCATGCCACAAATTCAGGGCAAAATTCAAAGTATGGCCAAGGATTGTATTTTATACTCGGGAGTCCGTCCCAGACTTTCGCCAGATTATCATTTCTATGCGAACGGATTACAAAATGCCTCGTTTTGATCAAAATCGTAGCAGTGATCGACGCAAAGATTGATTTATTTACGAAAGTTTCCCGTAATTTGATACGAATTTCGAAAAGGGAGAAAATTCTCGTTCAACAGATCGAACTTTTCTACTATTTTAGTCCAACTAACGATGGTCTTTTGATCCTTTTTGTCCCATAAATTATTATTGAATGTTCCCATAAGGTAGAACAAAATGAATTTAAAATTTGAACACTATTTTTACCGAAGATAACAAAGGACACCTTTTATCCTTTTTAATTTCGTTGAATTCCATTTTTTAAGTTTAATTGCTTGAATTTAAGTTTTCTAATTGTAAGTATAATCACTCAGGTCTTAATTTTTCTGAGTTTAATCGCACAATTTTTGGTCACCTAACTTTTCGATGTCAACAAAAGGAAGCTGCTTAGCGTCTGTAAAAAATTTGGGATTCAATAAGAAAATCTATTTAATTTAAAACAATGTATTTATGGTTCCTGATTGTTAATTACAATAGGTAGCCGTAAAATAGCGTTAAAAAATATTTTTGGTAGTTACACTGAGAAAATTCGATAACGAAGAAAATTGTTTAACTGATGGCAACCCCATTGAATTCCTGCTACGTCGATTTGTAGGAATTCCATGCATTTTTCTGGCACTTTCGAGATGTTTTTGCCACAAGCTAGAGAACCAGGATAATGCATAATTAGCATAATTGACCTTAGGGACCTCCTCAAGCGCAATCGGGGAATATTTTAACCGGCAAAAGGTTACAAGACTTTCGCGGGCATACGAATTGAATTCGTGCGTACATTCGAAAGCTTCGGTGGTACTGCCACGAGATTACACCACATTTCGCTTTCTTCGGAATACTTGAAAACCTGATACACAGTATGTACGTACATACTTGTAACTGGGACAGAGCTGTAGTATTGGATCTTGAGAGAGTCTGCAACTCAATGTACGTATACGTTCCTTCCATACATAATTTCCTTCTTCCTTTCTTTCGAGAAATGTCTTGAACGGAGGAAAAAAAAATGGATGGAAGAGACAATAGCTTCGCAAGACACGTATGCGTGTACTTTGTTTCACACCTCGGTCGAACCCGAGTAAAATTTATGAGCGATACCACGGTTTGCAAAGAAAAAAGGAAGAGAAAAACTTTTCCCTCTTAAGGATCATTTCTTTTCGGAAATTTTCACGGTCGAATAACGACGAACGCGCGACGAAAGAAAGTACCTTTGAATAGCATACACCTGAGCGTGAAAAGAGTTTACCGAAAATTTCTCTTACGAAACTGAAACATGTGATGCAATAATCTTTGCTCTTTGAATCATTGAAAATTTATGAACTAACCGGTGAAATGTTAGTGTAGGAAAGTTGTTTTTGTGGCTGTTTACTTTCCATTTATTCACCAAGAATTCCAGTAGAGTTTGGAATTCCATTTGTTCTTGGGACAGACAATTCACCCTTAGATCGATTACAGCATCCATTTCGAGTTACGACGTTTTGTCTTTTATTTTCTTTTGATTAAATTGGAACCGATTAATTCAGTTCACTTCGGATGGCAAGATGCTATCGAAATGTTTTAAAGATTAATCACTTTAACGATTAAGCACGGTATGAATAGTATCGGATAACGATCTTCTTATCGGTACATTGTATCGTTATTGACAATGCGCTAGTATTAGTATTATGTATTATGCATTCTGTATCTAGATTAGTGACGTAATGTTGTATAAAAAAAAACACCAATCTGAATTTATGACCAATTTATAATAATTTGGTGTGGACTGGAAATTGGCGTATTTTGTTATTTAAATTTTGTATTTTTATTTTGTTTAATTATTTTCTTTTTTAATGCATATTTCTAACTTGCCTCGTGATTTTCATCAATTATTCCCCCCGCCCTATTAAATTTTTCCAGCTTCCTGAAAAACTGTCAAATTCGATGATACGATTTTTTGCGGAAATCCACTCAAATAGCGTCTCATCCCTAAGGAAATAATTAATACACTGCGTTCGGTAACAATTGAGTTGCAGCAATCGAATATAAACGCAACCTAACGAGTGCTGGAACTCTTTACCACGATCTGCTGATAAGATACCAGCAAACTGATGAAATCCTAACTACTTTCCTATTATCTTCGTCATTAACATGCTGGAACAGCCGAAAGAAAGTCGTTCCTATCAGCGCAAACGGATCTTCATCAAAACTTTTACGAAACTGTTGTTTCCCAATTCCGAAATTAACCAAATAAGAGTTATTTAAACAAAACAACACATGCTCGAGGCACAATAGATATCAATCCGGCCCTGGCTGGATATCCAGAGTGTTGTAAAGTCGCGATCACTTTCCCGGCTTTCTTGGGACCACGCCCGAGTTCTTGGTCTTTTCTACGAAGACCAGGGGAAGTGCGGTACCTACTACCGTAAATCCATCAAATTCTGCACAACAATTCCAAAGAAATATTGTTGCGAATGGCGCGCGTTACGTAAACGGCAAAATGATAGGAATTTAGTAACCCGCGGCGATCGAAAGACTCTTCTTCCTTACGAACGGATCAAAGGAGAGAAAGAAACGGCCTCGACCTTTCCGGAAAAATAACTTTCGAAATTACATACCTGTGTAATCGTGATCTCGATCGATCTTCGATCGCGAGTCTTCTAAAAAGGAGAAATTTATTGGAATTTCATTATATACCCACGTTATGGAAATGTCGTGTGTATATTATTACGTATACTCGGTGGTTCTTTCTTTTTTTGTTTTCCAGTGATCCTTACGTAATTGATTCATAATCTTATCCACTGTAAAATTCTTACTTGGAAAATTACCGAAGAAAGACACGTCTCGGTGTTTATTATAAGTATCTAATAAATAAATTGAAGGCACTGTGCTTTCTTGACGCCAGCTTCGAGAGGTTCCTTCGCGATTCGCGGATGTAACATAATATCCGTTCCTCTTCTTACGAACTATCAAATTTTCCAATCTGCTAAAGTCGTAGAAGTGTGATTTAATTAACACCTTTGCAGTTGCTCGCGCGAATTTACGTTTTTTTTAAATATTCTTTTTCTCTGGATTTCTAATGGAAAATTTGTTTATTCGTTTTCAAAGAATAATTTTGTTCCTTATAATTCCCTATTTTAATCGATTTCCAATTGGATCAGTCGATAAAACTACCGACTGCGAAAATATTAAATAAGTTGTGGCCGCACATAATATAATTGAATGGTAATTAAATAAAAATTAGGTAATAATAAAATAATTAAATAGTATAAGAAAATAAGCTTGATGATTTTACAATTCCTAATTTTAATCGATTTTCAGTTGGACGAGTCAAAAAACTACCGACTTGCAAAGTATCAAATAGGATGTGGCTGAACAAGGATAAGACAAAGAGCTTTTTTTTAGGGTTGAGTTACGGTGAACCACGCGTAGGATGGCTAACTGCATTTCTGATACGTGACACACGGAACATGCACGTATTACATGTCCCTTAGGTATGTCAACAAAGGTAACAAAAAGGTATGAGTAATTAGAGACAATACCAAAAGTACGTACATAAATACGGAGGAAACGTGTAATGGGAAAGGTGATAGCGGCGATGATGAAGCTTCTTTCAAACACTTTTATCGCCCACGAGATTCAATTTACCTTCATCGTTCCCGCAGAAAATGTTGGAGTTATGACTTATGGTGAAATTAATCAGCAAGAATTATGTGCCATTCAATTTGCTTCTACGTGAATTCCTCCACTGGTAAAAGCATTGTTTTAATGCAACTTCTTGGAAGACAATCGCTTCGTAATGGCTAAAAATTTATTTGTTTGGAGAAAGAGACAGAGAGAGAGAGAGGATATTTTGGTACAAATTTATAGGATTATGATTATTTGGTACAAATTTATAGGATTCCTCATTGATTGTGGCGGAATATAAATTCTTGGGCCGGGAAAGACAATATTCTTGATTCAAAAAATAAGGAAAAACAGGTTTCCGATTCAAAAACGATGTCGACTTTACCTAGAAGATAATTTTTGTTTGTTAACAAATAATTTCCTGATTCACGGATGACCTTTGCATTGAAAAAAATAATTATTTTTATTATTATAATTATATTATTATCTTTTTTCACTGTCATTAAAACTTTGGCTACACATTTTTTGTATTTATAATTTTTTTTTAGCTATTTTTTACTACGATCTAATTTTTAGTTACTTTGATGTAACTAAAAATTCCTAAAATATTAATAACTAATAATTCAAATAATTTTTCCTGTTATGAATTTTTTTCAGGAAAACCCGATAAAAAAGTGAAAAATAAGAACACCAAGATTTTCCCCTAATTGTCAATCCATGGAAGAATTTATCTTAGGAAGGTCTTCAACAGCGTCAAGTTCCGGGTAAAGACGCTTCGATATCATCAAGACACTTTTATTTTCGTATGAGAAAATAACGAAACGCCTTTAATTTTAGCACAGCCTATTCTAGGAATTTTAAACATTCCGATCTAGTTTCAATTCATAAGAAAACCATTTCTCCAATTTTAATAGACAAGCGTGTCCTTGACCCCCATTTCTAAATTGGTAACATAAGTCGGTCTGATTTCAAGATTCTGCCTACGCAAAAATATTAGATATAGAATAATACAATTAATGATATTGTAAAATTACGAGCGACATCATCAAAGGTGCAAGTAGGTCACCTTGCCGGAGATTTTGCAACTCCAGTGGGTATCTAAGGAAACTATAGCCGTATGTGCCATAAGCATACAGCCTGAAAATCCGGTTTGTGAAAAATATCGAGAGACTTCTCATACATGCGAAGGCCCCGCCTGAGCTTTTGGATGACGAGAATTTTTCAATAGCACTTCTCGGAATTTGTTTTCTCGTGGAAACGCCGCATTCTTCGGCATTTCCCAAATTATCGCCGAGTAACTTCTTTCACCAGAAACTCGAAAAGCCATCGGCTAAAATGACGAAATTGCGACGAAATTGTGAAATTCGGTAGAAAACGCCGGATTGTGAAAATGTCCGTATCACCTTTTCCTCCGTTTCAAGAGACAATCGGATTCTTCCACAGTTTTAAGGAAGAATTGTAATTATTTCTTATATGTGCATTACACCAAGTTTACATAAAGTATCTTCGTGGTTTCATTAAAGAATTAATAGCACCAACTTTCACATTTCTATGAAAACAAAGAATTATACCGACAACGCGTTCTTTGCTGCCATTGCAAATTATTTATTGCATTCGTTCCTCTGCAATTCCCATTCTTAGAACTGTTTGAGAAATGAAAATAATTTGCAATAACACCTTCAGAGATATTTTAACGTGATTCGACTTTTTACGGCATCCAACTTATTCAAGTTTGATAATTGAACTAATCCTATTAATTTAATTAATAGCGATTTCATTTTTTTTTTGTTCTTCTTGAGGCTTGACTAAAACTGTCACGAAATCCTTGCTAAAAAAAAGGGAAAAATTATAAACACAAAATTGAATCATAAAATAAAATATCTGAGGGTTTAGAAACTGTGGGAAAACTAATCATTAAATTGATAATGAAAAAAATGTTTCCAGAATGCCATTGTTGCAGTTTCAAAGGTCATGAAAAGAGGCTTGAAAAAAATTATTTTGTAAATTAGAGTTAATAAACACGCAATTTGAAAATTTTTCAGAACCTATTTCGAGGAAAGTTATTGGAAAGAATTTTGAAAAAATAGTGGCACTCCATAGGGGAATGGAGAAAGGAAGTGAACCTTTACGTAATTCTCAAGTACTAACTTCCACGACAGGTAAAATCTTACCCCTATGTCATTTAACATCATTCGGAAAGAACCTGTTTTCGGATCATGTAACAATCATCGGAAATTAAAGAAACCTAAGAATCTGCCAAAATTTTCAAAAGTGTAAAAATGCAAATCGGAAAAAATGGAAGGTTAAGTTTGGAAGGGAAGGATCGGAAAGATTCTTTTTGCCGTATCGCATCCGCCTTCCTGACAAGTAACCTTGCCATTAACTCCGTCTTTTTACTTTCTTCCCCACAATCGAAGCCGAGACGAAGCCAATTTTTTCCTTTCTTCTGTGAAAAAAGGAAAATAAAAATTTGTAAGATCATAAAATGGGATATTTATTCGTGTCAGGGTCGTCGAACGACCGGCCGACCGACGATCAACCAACAACCAACCATGCACTCGAATAATTAGCCGTGAAAGACAAGATCACCATTCTTATAGACGAAACGGTCGCTTGGAAATGGAGAATTATAATAATGGATCTAGAGGCGATGGGAAAACCGTGAATTTAGCAAAAACTTTCCAATTTGGAATACGTTTCATAGTAATTTCACGCCGTAATTTTTGGGGTTGCGTTCTCCCTTTCTGTCTTCAAGCAAAATTTGAAGACGATCGCAAGAATTATAATTTTCAGGAGGTCGTCGAAAATTCGTTTCACATTTTTATAATACATTTACGAAGAATTACACTGTCATTTTTATTTTTTCGAAAAATATTGTAGTTTGAATGGAAAGGATCAATTTTTATATGTTACCTGGTATAGTATTAAAAAATTTACAGAAAAAAAATTATTGTCAAAATGATAAAAATTGCGAAACAAAATATCAAATATTGGAAATTTGCAACATAAAATAATGAAATTAATTAAAAAATAAAATAGTATTTGTAATATTACTATATTTCCTGTCGCGATTTTTATTATTTCGACAACAATTTATTCTGTCTAAATATTTCATAGAAAATTGAAAATCTTATCTCCAATTTTTTACTAATAATTAACATTTTTTATTATTATCACAATACGTGACTTTAAGAAAATATTTCCATCTTCTGCAAAAATTTTTCTAACCTCTTTTATTTTTTCAGTTAGTTTTATTACCCTTCGCTCCAAAACTATTTTTGATAATTCTTCGAAAATTTTGTAAATGACTTTTCTGCTTCAAATTAAGCTCCAAGTTGAAAATTTTCTCAATTTTTCTGAAGCTGCTTTCTTGTACATTAGGTTTCTTTTAAAATACTGATTTCATTTTCGAAAACAGTTTACCTAGAATTTTTTTTTTATACCTAGAATTCGAATGTAGCAAGCTGAATTTCAATAAATATACGCGCGTGTTGAAAAACTTTGGTAGGTCGACCGCACCCTGAATCTTTCAATCGAAATGAAAAGTCGAAGAAAGCAAAACTCTATGAGCAAGCAGACGTATGGTGAAAGTCATTCAAAATGTCACTGGAGTTTAACCTTAAGCTACGCACTAAGTACCGCATATTCTAGCTTTAATATATTCACGGATAGTTTGTAGAAGAATCTTACATAACTCCGGTTTGATAAACTTGTTTCATATGCTTATGCATCCAGTGTTATGCCATGAATTTTATTAAAACGATACGACAGATATATAGATATATATTGGTAGGTAGGTACCTTTTTCTTCCACGCGAACGAAAGTAACGAAAATCAATAACGACGTTAACCGTAGGAAAAAACCAGCGAAAGATTAGTTTAATAAAGTTACCAAAAATAGCGGGACTCTTCGGATAGAATTTGTGTCGCGAAGTGAATGGAAGACCAAACTTCAACACAATTTTTGTGATTTTCGAAAAAAAACCATTTTTACTTGTAGGTGTAACGCTTCGAATGACGTATTCTGTATTTTAAAATTTGTATTTTTTGCGACAATTTCGTAATCTAGGGTTAAAATAGGTACATTATTTTTCCAATTTTACCGGAATCTGCAATTTTCATAATTTATGTATTCCCAATTTCTCGGAGTTCCAGATAATTTTGCTGCAATTTTGTAATTTAGGGTTAAAATATGTAGGTACATTATTTTTTCAATTTTACCGGAATTTACAATTTTCATAATTTATGTATTCCCAATTCCTCGGAGTCCAAGATAAATTTCTAGGCAGCGTTACAAAAAAGAGCCTACCTTTTATTACCGAAATGTCAAAGTGCAGAAGAAGAGGCTATGGAATCATGGGATGAAAGGAAAGTAGATGCACATTACTATACTTCGTTAAAATCAGTGATATACAAACTTTCACGAGGTACCGAGTACCGTTTCCAAGATTATTCGTGAATGTCTATATATCTCAATCATCGTGCGTACGAGCAATAAAATCGCGCTGTTCCTCGTTTACGGAAGACTCTTATTCACAGTCGGTTGTATGGTTGTTTACTATATTTGCATATATTCCTGGCGATAAGCTACCATACCTTTCCCCATACACATACACAATTATAAATATATTCACACATATATATATATATATATATATTTGAAACTATGAGTGTCTGCGTATAGTGAGATGTATAATATGCACGTGGAAGCTTCATGCACAAGAATAGCGTGTCACTATGTGTATGGAGAATAGAAGTAGTCAGCGCGAATATCTAGGGTGCAGCGCGAAGTGGTTCTCCTTGGATGCTTGATGCCGCATTCCGGTTCATGAATCTCTCCTTCCTCTTTTAACGTATTCTCTCTTTATACCTTTTACATTAACTTAAGATAACTCGAACACGATATATACCCACGGGTGCATACACCTTACGGACTCATTTACCGCTAAATCCATTAAAACCTATCCGCTCGCGTCTCTTTCGTGACTATGCTCGGTGCACATCACTCCAGTGAAATCTGCCGATCCACTGACAACTCGAGGCTCGTATAAATCTCGATGATAAACCTCGAGACCCGCATGCGAACCGCAATTATTCCTGAGAACTCGGTCGATCGCAAATTTTCGCGAAAAATTCCTAGCCTGGAAATTATCCGATTCCGATCATCGTCCTGTTATGGTCCCAGGAGTTAAAATAGGAACGCACCTAATAGAATTAATTAATTACGAATTACAGCGAATTGATTATCATTTACACCCAATAATAATTGATTGATTAATAATTAGGCCAAATAAATTTTCATTTTTATTATAACACCAAAAATCTTATTTTTGCCATGAGTGGGATTCGAACCCGCAACCCTTCGCGCCAAAGGAAACGTTTCCAACCCCCAAGCCATCATGGCTCTTTATTATAACACCAGTTTGAGCAGCATTGACCCATTAACTGCTCGATCAATTGTCGCATCCGGGTCTGACTTGCCGAGAAAATAATTTCCACACGTTTTGGGACATTAGATCAATGAAGATAAATGAAGATAAAATCTGCCAAAGTGCACAAGACAAATTTTCTGAAAATTTTACTACTTTGTTATACGTGAAAAAAAATATGATAACTGTAGGACAGTGGTGCAACGATTGTTGCATCTGCGGTATCGTCTAGCTACTGCAGTGGAGTACTAACGATTTCAGCAGGATTGCACCATTGCATTGATGCGACGAGAAAGCATCGAGGGGCTGTCGCTCGCCATGAAATCACGCGATTTCGATTTCTGTCATCGCTAAAATCGTAGGAAATCAATTTGACAGTGCAGCAGTCGTTTTTTTTTTTTTTTACGATAGTGGAAAATTGTCGCTCAGTAGGAGTCCCTAGCAATCAGTTTCTGACGATCGGATATTTGAACCCGGTACCGGCACGCTACAAATTGCAAATTACCTATACGAGTTCCACGGAAAAATATATATTTCGATGAAAAATCGTATTTATTTATTTACTTTTCGTTTATACTTATTCATGTATAAATTAGGGAAAATCGTTGAAATTAATGAGAATCCTTGCCTTTTCAATTAAATACGTTTGTATTACACAAACCACGATTGTGAGAAACATTTTAATGAAAAATGAAGAATCGGTTGGAAGTTAATAATTTGATAGAAAAGAAAGTAAGCGTTGTGTAATTTAATACTAAATTATTATTGATATTCTTTCCAAAGAAAGGAAAAAAGATCCGAGGTACAATGTGACTTAAAGTCTTCAGTAGAAAGTCTTACGAACGTTGATTAAAATTCGCGATGGAGATTCATGTAGTCGGTGTCGTCTTTCTCCTTTATAATTTGCCATCTTCGTTTGAAATAACTTGGTTACTACTGCGATACGTACACGAATCCGGGTTTTATTCCGTGCAAAGTGTCCCAAACAGTTACGCCTTTTTGCGCGTCGAGACTTTTAAGTGGCTCCCAGTTTTCGAACGTTATTTACCTTTTCTATTATTCCCGAGAAAGGAAAGAAGAACGAACGGTTGGTTAATCACCCAGGAGCAGACATTCGCAAGATTTTTATATAAATTTCAGGAGTTTGCAAAGAAGAAAAAAAAAGGAAAGAGAGGCAGACATCGCGAATTTGGCATTTTTTTAAATTAATTTTCTCACGTAATTATAATGTAAGACGATCTTTTTGTATTATATACGATCTCATGATCCGCCTGAAGGTCGTGCAAAAAGTCTCGTACAAGGTTTGGATTTCAACATTACGCGGTGATATTTTAAAGCCTGGATGTCTCGGTTACGTTTTGAATAATCACTCGAGGGAATATAGTTTTTCTTATGGGCGTTCAAATAAATCTTCCTGATAATATATCATCCGTTACGAACACTTGGGGAAAAAGAAACGCTACTAGATTTCAATTTAACGCCAGACGCAAGGCTCACGGCAAGAAACTTCGGTTTAAAGTCGAACCGGTAGCACAGCGACTGAATTTAAGTCCAGGTGATATGGTTTCCTGTTTACTTTGATGCAAAAAAAAAATTATTGTCAAATAAAATATTGGTAAATATAAATTTTAACTATGCCGGGTCCACCATATCGTAAAATACAAAATTTTGTAATACAATAAGAAATACATTTTAGTAAATACAAAAAAAAATTTCGAATTTTACAGTTTCGTGTAATTAATTTTTTACTATTTTCAAAATTATCACATTTTATAACAATAAATTCAAAATTAATTATTAATCGTTGTAATTTGATTTACTGTTTCCAAAGTACGCGATGAAATAAACTATAAATATATTGTTACAGTATATTACTATATTATACAGAAAATTCAAGACTTTGACAATAAAGAAAAAAAATGCAATAATCGATACAGAATAAATTTATTTATTCCTGATTAATCCCGATCGTCATCGAAAATTCTTCGCGTGCAGGTATAATTTTCATTCGACTTGGTATCGATATCAACCTGGAGCTTCTTCTTCTTTTTCCCCATCTTCTTCCACTCCACGAGATAAACTCGTATCGATCCGAATTATTCTAACTCCGTATTCATTCCACGATATGAAAAGTTGATCTCGCGACGTGCTGCTTCAACACCGACCAATCCAATTGACGCTTTTGCCAACGCACACTTGTCTTGTATCGAAGTAGGTGGCTTTGTCTGCATAGCGCTTCGGTGTTGAACAAACACCGGATAAAGTTGCCCACGCAGAAATATTGTACGCCAATAGTCTGCGTCGGACTCGGGAATGTAGAACTCGATCCTCCGCCGCATTGATAAGGCTTCCCCAGACTTTCCCCGCACTCTCATTTTTATGGGGAGTAATCTTCCAGAGGTATGGTACCGCAAAATTTGACCAAACGATTGATCACCTTTCCGGATATACCTTGAAATCCTTGAAATTCCGTTAGTTACCCTTTTTTTTTTATTAAAGGAACTTGAAATCACAATCACAGCTTTGGAAACACCCGAATTGCTCGAAACCAATCTGGACCAACGCTGGACCCCAATATAATTCTTCTAATATTCAAATATTCAAGTGCAATTCAGGTCCTCGTAGAAATTTCTGCGAGTCATCGCCTACGCGTTCACGAAATATTCGCGAAACCTGACAATGGGTCGAAAGAATGAGAAATTTCCCACACTTATGGTTAGAAACCCGTTGCAGATTAGCTTGCCCGGGGTAATTTCTTCCCAGGATAAAATGTTACGGTAATAAATAGCGCCGATGGCAACCCGTCAGCCGATAAACCGTGTCAGGGTGTGATAATTGCGCCAAGTTTAGAGGATTTCCTGTGCGAGTTTCCATCCCAGCAATGAGAACCGTTGAAAAAAGGATGCCTGTGTCGAGGTTGGTAATAAATTGTACCGTAAACCGTTAAATCAAATGAAGTACTATATAGAAAGAGGATGCAGCGAGAATGAAATATGAATATTAGGCAGCAAACCCTTGCAATCATTACGTATGCTCTTACGTATTAAGCACCCGAGCTAATATGGCGATCACGTTATATTACGACGGCGATACGCCATGAAACCGTTACATCTCGGGTAGGAATCGTGACATATGCACGGCATATTTATAAAACAGAAGCCGATGAAGAGGATCCGACGAAAAAGTAGGTACAAGGATAATGTACCAAAAGTGACAAGGAAAATTTCTATTGTTTCTATTCCGCCGCTATATTTTTAGCGAATCATTGCAAATAAGAAGTAACTCGGGTGACCATGGTTTGCCATGTTTGCAATAGTTGATCGGTCGAAAATGGCAACCAACTAACCCACCCAAAACACTCCATGTGTTTAATACAAACGGATAATCTATTTTGCTATTTACAAGTGCGCAATAGGTGTAGAAAGTCTTGCAATTCGCACGAGCAGCGATTTCTAATGAGCCATTAAATAACCCGATAACCCGCGTGCTAATGGCACACGAAGGAGCTCTTCGAGAAGGAGGGCTTCGAATGGATCCTGCATCGCGATTGGGGTGAACCTGGTGAAGCTATTCCGATTTCGAGGAAATTCAGCCCCCAACAAATATTGATTTTATTGACATTAGGACATTTTTTATGTGATCCCTTTACATTTTGCCAAAATTTGTCCGAGGAGGAAATGAGTAATTTCGGGAAGGCAGACATTTGTCAATATTTGCACGAATTCCTTCGAACAAATATTTGTTAATTATCGTATACACGTGAACCCGTGCAATGTTTGCTCGAAGGATCACGGGTCGAGTTTGCGAACGTCCAATATTTGACCCAAGTACATCGAAGTCGCTCACATGCGCTTACAACTCCACGTGGAAGTGGATTTATGACGCATCGATGGTGAAATCCTTCCAAAATTGTCCTGCACAGAAAAAAAATATTATTGATCCAAGTTGGTGCATCTAATTTTGTCACTGAACCAATGACAACATTCCTCAAAGAATCGATTTTATTTTTTCCAATTACGCTGATTTAGTTGAAATCTAGAGAATTTTTTTTTTTCAGTGTGGTATCACTGGTCCCTTAGTTATTGAGGGACTTGGAAGCTTTTTGTGAAACGATTGTGAAGTCCGGTGCAGAAAATATGGTTTTACAGGGACCGCAAGAAAGATGCTGGCGATGCAACGAGTATCGTGATACAACCCACGTAACGATAATATATCGATGATCGTTTTGGCTTAATTTGACAGTCTTCTTGCATGCGAACGTGGCAAGCAATATTTTGAACGTCGAGACATCCCGGCGCAGTTGTCTTTATGATAAATGCAAATGTCTCCCGTAAAATGTGGACATAGTCCTCGACGGTACTTTTATAGGTTTCGATGATCTCCGATAAATTTTCTTATCGTGTGAAAAATCGACGCCGAATGAGACTCTGAAACCAGCTACGCGAAGAACTCCGACACTGCCTGTCGTTTCCCAGACGACGAGTGCAAGGAGTCCTTTTCAGGATTCTATTACGGTGGAGGTGTGGGCGGAGACAAAAATGATCCTTTTATCCTCGCGAGCAAAAGACAAATCGAAGAATGACGTCTTAAACATTTCTCCAAGCTCCTCTCGCGACAATAGGAGTGTCTCATAAATCTCCACTTGACACCCTGCAGAAATTATAGCTTATGAAGAGCCCGTAGAATGTGTGCCAGATTCTTTCCACACTTTCGCTTCACCGCGAGAGTCGCTATTGTCTCGGAAAAGATGATCCTTTCTGTCACTGTAAGATTTTCAAAATTTTGCACGGATGCAAAAGAATATTATTCCATTTCCTGCTTTTGTCCATCGTCGGCGGTTAAATGAATCCTTAAAATGGTCACATTTTTTTCAAAATAAAATTAAACAAAACCAAATTTTGTTTCTTGCAATATATTTTTTGTGTATTATTAATTGCTTTAATAGATTCTTTCTTGGATATCATATTCTGCCATTAATTGTAAGTCAAGCAGCAAAAATCCAAATTCAGAGTGAAAATCCCTAAATGATTCTTGTAAATACAATCTGAGCTTCGTCCTGCCTTCGTCCCTCAACTCCTGATCTCGGGCTAAATATTCCGAAAATTCGAAATGGATGTAGGTTAAGTATATGTACCTTTTGCAATTCGTGAATCTCAAAATAGGAAATAAGACTGTGATATTTATGGTGGCATCTTTTGCATTAATACCAATTTTTTTCTGTATATAATTATTGACCCGTGGAATTCAATTTGGTTACATCAGAATAACTTTCCACTTTTTTTGCACAAAAATCCTAAATCGGATTTAGTAACCTCCTCTCTAGTCCTCGGGGTTATTCGAGTTACATCATTAATCGCCACTCAATTACAATATTCAAAATCTGTATGTTTAAATTTTAGATGAAGCCAGTATACACGACCAAAGTATTTTCGAATTTTTCATGTAAAAAAAAAGACTCCATGTACCACGCTTAAACCTTTTGACACCGAGTATTTTCGGTACACTCTGAAAAAAATTAATTGCAAACGGTAATTACTACACAGTCATTATTATTTTCCTCTGATACAAAAAAAAAAATCGCATCAAAATTCTACAAATGTATAAATTACGCCTTCCTACGAGTTATGACACGGCCTTACAAGGAAACACAAACGTGCATAACATGAGGCGATAGCTGCAAGTTCAACGATTGCTTTACCCGCAAGAGAAATTGATAGTTTTGTTACGGAACACAAATCCAACATCTCATTTTCTTTTTTACAACTACTCATTATCTCATTAAATGCGTTCGGAAGTTTTCACAAAAATTTCTCGAGCACTTTTGCGGCTATTTTCGCGCGGTCTTACACATCGCGAGATGGAAGGAAGAGAAAAGTTATAGAGTGGAAACATTAAAATTGCGTAAAAATGGAAAAAATTCGCGGTAATGGGTTATTCTCTTCCTTACGGATCTTTTCTTCGATGATTTCATTTCGAACGGGGTTCGAAGGATTCCATTTTCTTCTCGGTTTCTTTATTATTGCATTACACGCATTTAATGATAAACGTCCGCATCCTACACGGCAAAACAACGAAGGAAGGCAAATCGACGAGGCGTGAAGCTATTTTACGAGATTCTAGAAAGACAGCATCAAACAACGTCTCGTGTATTACTCAGGCTCTTTGCGGTACTACGGTTCCGTTCTAGATGCAACTTTTATGCTTTCGGATCATCTAATCTTTCACCGCTTTTTATTCGAGAAGATGATACGCCGTTAGATCCACTATCGTCCCCAATTACGAGAGGTACGTTTACGGTAACGATGAAGGAGATGAAACTTGCCTGACGCTATGCACTGTTTTGCTAGAGCTTTGCTGGGGTTTAGCTAGGGTTCAGGTTCGAGGCAGAAAAGACGGTTTATATATTATAAGATGACATAGAAGCGAAACTTGGTCAGAAATTAACGCTTCAGTGATCAATTAATACAAGTTTTTCTCCAAATAAGAGTCAATGCTGGGTCAGCCTTGTCGGAAAATTGAAAGATGGACTCATGACGAAACTGTAATTTATCCAGCTAATATTGTATGCAGGATTAGCCACTCAATCGATCATCCAACAGAAACTGGAATAATCCAATTCTTGTTACACTCCTTTGCTCGGTCATTGTCACTAGACATTGGGCATCGGCCGATCGGATCAGAAGCAATGACCAGTGCCTAGGAAACAGCGTGATCGCGTCTACGAGTGACTAGAAACTAGTTGAGCCTTGACGCACCTAGGAAGGACTGCTAGGAAGAACTCTCTGAAGAGGCACTTGCCCTGGAGATGATACACTTCCCTCGCTGGAGGCAACCTCAAACCGAAATTGTCTACCGAGTCTCTTCGAGCCAGAATTTCCGTGGGAACCGCTTCTCCTTGAGGACGAGGATAAAGGAGCAATAAAGCAATCACCGGCGTATCAGTCCACCTGATCTAAACTGAAGGAAAAAGAAGAACCGAGAGACGTATGTCCCGTCGGTGCATGTGTCGTTTCAAAGTCACGAAGGGAACCTAGAGAATAGAAATGCGGCATACGCACAAGCACACAACAAGGAACGTGTGTCATTCCGATATCAAAGGCTCTTTGACATGCTAAAGACGACGTTCACGTATACTTTGACTACAACGCAATGATGATGAAGAGGAAAGGAAAAAAAAAGGAAAGGGGAAAAAGGATTGAATGTAACGAAGGTGTCAACAACCTTCGTCATTTGTCTCGGCATAAGTATATGCTCCGTCCATTCTCTTCGTGCATGTGTAGTATACGTACATACGTGCATTTGCTCTTCGTCGTAAGCGAGAAGAAGCGGGAGAGGAAGAAGCGTTACTGGATGCTGCGGGCCAGAGCCAAGAAGAAGAAGAAGAAGAAGAAGAGGAGTAAACGTACGGTACAGCTTCTTCACTTTCACTCTTTCGCGATATGCCAGAGGAGATAAAAATAGGTGTATATATAGGTTTCATACGTATGCATCCGAAGGAACGTTATTCGCGTCCTTTGCTATACCGTTGCTTCTTTCAAGAATATTATGCAATCTATCAGACGTTACCTCAGCCACGTACTGTCATGCTACTGTCGATTAACAACCGCGTGCCAATAACCCGTGCGGTTCTACTGTGATACACGTGTCCGAATTTATTGCAAAATAACTGTTATACACACTTGATTTCTTTTTTCTTCGCATTACGGTGGTGGTACTGCATGCACACGTTCGCCGTAGACTGTTACGGGTATGCTTGCAAATAGGAGAGGACGGATTTCAGCAAATCCGGGAAAAAGTGCAGGCGGACAAGAGCGTTGAAGTAGGAAGAAACCGATTGCCATGATTTAGGAAATTCGTCGACAGAGAGTTAAAGGAGCTAGGGTTTTGCTGTGGTTTTGCTGTATTCGACATTTTGCTGTTTACCAGTAAAATGGGCGGAGAAGCTTTGAAGCGCGGCGTAAATCGATTGTTGATACAAGTGCAGTCTCGGTGATGTCATGAAATGCAAGACTTCAATGGGATCGCAAATGCAATAATTTTTAATGCAATTTTCAGGAATTCGAAAGTATTGGTACGTTTTTTTCTGGGCGAAAAAAACAATTTTTTGAAATTTTGGATTAGTTGCGTGTTAAAAAATGGCTGCGGTATGGCAAATTTCGATTCTTTTTTGTTTTTCTTCTTTTCTCCATTTATTTTACCATTTTAGGGCACTCGCCTCGAAAAAACAAATAAAAATAATTCAAAATTTGCCACTGCGCTAAAAATAGGAATTTAATACGGCATCTCTAGTTAACGAAGTTCGACAAATACCATTAGGGGGCGCTGTTTGTGAGACGGGTGGCATTTTTGTTCATGGGAAACTAGCGATAAGAGTGTCACGGTTGATTCGATCAAAATTTCAAAACATTGCCAAGAATTCCTTTCAAAATTTTACCCCAGTTCGTATTTTTCTTCCCAATGTGGCAAAGAAAAATAAACTTTATTTCCCTTTCCACCCGATATTGGAGTCTAAAATAGCGAATTACTTAATTAAAAAATCCTCGGTTGGGTCGAGGCCGAATAAAAGCGTGCCCACTGTACATCTACTTCCTCGCAAAAGAAATAGCGCCTTCCAAAATGACAAAACGATAGGTAACTACCAGTCGACGCCGAAATTGCACTTCTTATTGGTATTTCCGTTGTGTAATAATGATTCTCGGTAAACTGAAATTTGTGCCTAAGTCATGATTTATGTGACCGTTATCCGGAAGGACATGGATGGCTATTTAAGGGAACTTTCGTATCGCTACGTTTAATCGTACACCTGCACATTGAGTTTTGATTCGATGCACACATAATAATGGATTACACCGTGTGCCATGAGACAAACGCACCTTTTATTTATAATTTTTTTATGAACTTTATACGTGTCTCGTATTAACGGGTATACTCAAACCTCGAGAAATTGAGGTAAGAAGGAAAAGTGACTCTTGTCGGAAAGTAACTGGTGAATCGTATTCGATACGAGGGTACGTTGAGTTAAACTAACGATTAGACTCAATTAAAGTGTTTCCAAAGTGCCTATTAAAGTCTACCGATTTATACGTTTCAATCTCGACTCGGTGCAGAACCTTCAAAACTTGTTCCACGTATACGTACACCCAGCCATTTATTCTTTCAATTTCTTTCGATTATTTATCCTAAATATAAATGAATAGTCTCGGGAATCATTTTTTTTTCCTGTTCGAGTAGTTTGCGAATAAAAAAATTGTAATAATCCATGATAAAAAAAAAGTGCCTGTTACGACACAAGAAATGGAATTATCCTTCGCAATTAAAAAAACAAAGGAGCAATTTCTTCATAATCATGCAATTTTCCATAATCCTTGGATCCGATATTCAATTTCAATGCATGAAGCTGAAAAAAAAAAGTTATTTAACACCTACATATTTTCTTTGAAATTGGTATGAACTTCGTCAAGAGAGGAAGGCTTCGAACGTTTCTTTTATAGGCGTGTCGACATCCTTGATGGGAACATTCCAGCGATGAAACATTTATGTAATTAGTAAAAGTACATGCCCCGAGTGATAGCGTGTCCTTTTTTGGTAAGAGAGGAAAGAGGCTCTGTCAAATTTTCATTTGCATAGAGTCAACTGTATCTATACATTTCCTTCCCTTTGAATCGGTGAGGTCGTCCTATACAGCGATTCACCGATTAACTTTCTTATGTAATGCTTCGATGGAAGATGACGAGAGAAAAAATCCTGCAAGATTAGAGATTTTACAAGTTACAGCGCTAGCTAATTTATGTATTTTGTAAATTTGCCGAATACTTTCTTTTCCATCGATTTCAAAGTTGGCTTAAAGCCACGTAAGGTGTCTACGATTTTTAGAGTTTACAAGTTGGATTATCTCTTTCGCTACCGAATTCTTGTATCAAAAGTAATCACGCCTATAAATTTTCTTGCGTGGAAGTGTAATTTTTTATTTCTTTTTTGCAATTAGGAAGGAAGCAAATTTTTACTACATTACATTGATTGTTAAATTACGATTTATGCTTTTTATATCATAGATTTATTTTTTAGGGTGATAATAAATTATTATAGAACTTGGAAATGCGGAAAATGCTTCCAAAATAATATCGAATTTAGTGAAATTTAATGAAAAGGAATTATTACTAAGCATTGGCTTGTTTGGAATTACAATTATTACAATTTCTCTATTATTACAATTTCTAATTAAATTTATAATGTCTAAGTTAATGTCTCATATTTTACGAAAATCATTTCTTCCATTTCCTTACCACTCAATCTTCCCACGTTCGTTTCGCTCAAATATTTGTTTTACATAAAACAAAAATCCAAAGTATTCGGAATAATCAAAAAACTTGCATCCATGTTTGTACTTTCGGGACTTTAATTCTTTTAGGGACGAAAAATAGCATTAATTGCTGACTCGACTACCTTATGATATAACAATCACGAATTTGGATATAACGTGTACCTGTACAGGTACGTGTGGCACTTGCATCCTTGACGAGCCGCAGCACGTAGGACACCCAGGCTCTAAGAAGCACCGACAGACTTGCAATTTTACCGTTATCCGGAAGGCACTATCTACCGCCATCCGGTCCTTCTTCTTTTATTTTTTTAACGACACTTTCAATTGTTTAACTTTTCTTCTTGTCACTCGTCTAGACTTTTTTCCAAGCGTGGAAACGAGCGTCTTTTGGAAAGTTGCATTTTCTAATAGAAACGTTGAGAGTTCAAGTACAAGTTTCTTGGTTAAAATTTTGAAGTGGCACCTGCATACTGTGAGAAGAAAGCGGTCTTATTTATTTCACATTACTGTAAACATAATTTCATCGACTGGAATTATAGTTGCTCCGGTCATAAATTCCATCAACAGGTGAACACGTGACGGTTGGCTGATTCTGAGGAGATGAGCGCCAGAAAATGGTTGCATACCGATCTAGTTCCGCAACCTTGCCGATTTTTTTTATTGATAAACTGCTATTCCGCGCGTGTTTCATAAAATTACATGCTCCAGTTTTTAATGAATTGATATTACCTCAACAAAAAAATATACCGTTTGAGATATTTTCGCTAAATATAAACAATTTTCAAACAATATACAAACAAACTTTCGCTAAATATAAGTTGGTCCGTGTGCTGCCGATTGGGGGAGGAAATGAATTGGTTGTAACAAACTAATAAATTGGAATTCACAACAAAAAAATTGGAAGATTCGGAAAACTTATCATAAGTTTGAATAAATCTGAAAAATAATGTGGGAAATAGTAAATGGAAGCGTTTCCTAGGAAATCCTCCTTTTTTGTCACATATTTTGTATTTTCTTTCATTATTTTGAGTTACTTTTTATTTTCTTTACCGTTATTTTATCATTATTTATTTGAATTCGCGGTAATTAGCATTTTATCGCGAATATTATTAATGTATAGAAAAAAATAGAATTTACCCAATTTTATAAAAATTTGTTTCTTGATATTAAACAATTAAAATATTTACAAGAACTTTGGAATTATTCTTGAACGTCCCGATATTTGCCATTGCATCAGTTTTCCAAATGAAATGAAACCTTATGGATAAATAGAGACAAAAACGAAAACAACGAAGAACCTCGTATGCGATCATTTTAGTGGCTATAAATTGTATAAATAATTTCACAATTCAAGGCTTTGAATGAAGTTCTTCCGTGCATACTTCTTTAAGCTTGCTCACCTGGAGCAAGGAGATTATTCAAGAAACTGGATTAAACCGAGCGAGAAAGTTCCGTTGTCGTATTTGCTTGAAAGCCGACTATACATGCTATATGTTTATAGATACTGTAGACACATGCACGTACATACACACGTAGACAAGTAATATATTGTATTTACTCAGTTCCGGTTGCAAACTGCGATGCCCTTACTTTGCAGATTAAGGAATTTTGAAAAAAATTTCGAAAATTCAATTAAATTTCTATTCCTATCGCGAAAAATTTTTTATTATGGAGAAAATTTTTATTAGCGATTTTGTTTATAAATTAATTATTGCCGATATCAATTAAAAGTGCAATGTATCTGTGGCTACATATTAAATTTAGGGCAAAAAAAAATTGCCTCTAAATAAAAATTCTAAAAAATGGGGTAATTGCAGAAAGATACAAGCGTTGGCGTTTGGATTTAATTAGTCTCGGCTCAGGACCTAATCGATAACCTGTTCAATTTCTGCTTCATGGGTTTATTGAAATTTTTCTAACAATTTAGAAAATTACCGAATAATTTTAATAAATTATCCGGTAATATAAGAAGAAAATGTAATAATATATTAATTTTAATCATTTTAATTTAAAAACATGGCGAATTTAAATAAGTTTAATTTACGGAAAACTTTCCAAGAATTTGCTAACAAAATTCCTATCAATACAAACAAGAGCGATCGATGTTTCAAGCTAAAAATGACAGATATCCAGAAAACACCGAAACTTTTTCACGTCTGCTGCAACAAAGGAGAACTCTCGTACCCATTCCATCGAATACACAATTTATTCCAATAACGAAGAAAAATTGCGTTCCCACGCCTTTCTTAATCTCATGTTTTCTCCATTACGATCTGCAGGACAACCGATTGTTAGCGTGCATTTGCAAATTTCAAAAGGGTGTGTTACTACTTCACCTGGTAGCAATTGAATGACTCATTTGCCGGTTTACCGATCGACCTTCGTCTCTTCCACTGTTCTCGACATTAATTTTTATGTCTCCTTAGTCCCCCGGCTCTACGTGTCCTTTTCATCCAGAATTACAAGGCGGGTATTTAAATATCTCGCGTGTAGCGTAATAAAGAAATCCGGATATACGTCAAGTTATTATTAACTAATCTTCCTTTGTACAAATCGCTCTTAATGGAACAACTGGACTCCTGGAATTATTTAACGAGGGTCATTTTTTTGCCGAAACGTCCCGAGAGCTCCTCAAAAAAATTGTATTAAATTACGTTTCTGAAAAGGTCATGGAAACCTTATTACCAAAAAATATGATAATGCAGTCGCGTAAATCCTCATAAAAAATATTTTACAGGTAAAATCTGGGCTAAGGATTTTCCAAATCTAAAAACTGTAAAATTTCAATTGCCAGCGATCGTTCTGTTGTAATTTAACATATACAAATTTTAACTAAGATTTAATATATAAAAATATTTGCGAAGATTAGCTTCACGAACGGCAAAAAACTTCGCGTGTTTCCACAAATTCCTACTTATTTCCAGCCCGAGAATTTTTTATATCTATAAATATCCCTAAATATCAGGGAAAACAGGTTTGAATTTTTTTTTTTTTCGAAGTTTCTTTCCCATATTTTACACCATAAAATGGACAACGATAGCGACCGAACGGAAGGATAAAGATAGACCAGGGGGATCGACTAAATCCATTGGAAAAGCAAAAGAAAAAATGCATAAAAAGGCGAAATATATGGTTTATCCAAAAAGTTTAGAGGTCGTTAATGAAGGAAATTTTTTTCTTCATTTTGGGATGGCATTTTCAGGAAAAAGAGAAAGAGAGAGAGCCCCTCTTTGAACGATTTTATAAGAGAGGGACCCAAAAGAGTGGCAAAGTCCCTCTTCTTTTTCGAGTAGGGGTACAACACGTGACCAATGACTTATATAAAGGTAGAGAACGACAGGGCGCCAACACAGAAAGTTCTCCTTGCAGGAGATACACCAAGTGCCTTAATAAGTTTAAATTAAAAAAAAAAAGAAAAGAAAAGAGGAACATCTTTCTAGTTGTTACTCCGTTAATTTAACAAAGAGGAAACGTAAACGTACATTTTAAGTTACCTATTTTCCTATTCCGAGTTACCATGAGGACGTACTTCGTATTAGCCGCCATCCTTATCGCCGGTATGTACCTGTGGAATATCTTCCCCTTGAATTAGCGGTTTTGTCAATCGTGCAACCCAAAATTGCAAATCAAAAAGAGCGAAAAAGAAAAGGAAACGCAGATATAGCAGTTGTCTCATATGGAACAAACGAAATGACGATTTCTTTGCATTCTTAATCAATTCAGTGCGTTCCAGTGGAAGTGTGTGAAATGAAATACCTACTTAGAGTGGAATTCTTACTTTTTCTTTGAATTTTGCCTCATTATTTAAATGAAAGAAAGAAAGAAATCATCACTTCTCTCTGTTGCACTCCTTTTCTCGATGTGATTTATTTTCATTGTATCCTGTTACTTTAAAAAAAAATTTTTTTTCCCTCAAAAATGAAAGTATCTAGGGATCGAAAGTATAATCGGACGCGAAAGCTTCGAGAAAATTCTCGTAAGAGACTTTTAGTGTGTGACAACTGGGATCCGCGTGTGCATTTTCTTGGTGATTGGATTACAATTTTTCTAACACAGAGAATCGTAACGTTAATCAAGTCTGGAAGGACTTGAAGTAACATCGATTTAAAATTTTGATATCGAATAACAAATTTTTTTTTATTAAATGGTTTCATTCTCAAATTAAAACAATTTTCACGAAAATATTTTTTTTTTATTCCACTGTCTTTTCGTTTTTTCTATGAGTTTTAAAAGCAAAATTTCCTTCCATTAGTATTTTTTAAAGCAAACCGTAATCGAATGCGCGATGCGCGCCTCTTTTAACCCTTTTGGTAGTGCCATAAAATGGTCCCAGTCTCAATGAAAACAAAGAAAAGCGCAATGGAGTCGAATAATGACAGGGCTTTTGATTATTCAACTTTTTTTAACACGTTCAACCCGGCGCATTTTTCAAGCCATTTAAAAAGCATTGGCCTGTGAACCACCGGTGGTTCACAGGCCGGGTCGGACGTGTTAATAAAAACTTGAAACAGGACTTTGATTATTCAAAGTCTTTTTTTATAAAATTCAGTTTCCAAAAGAAGTGTAAAGAGCCGATATTTCACCTGCATGCTATTATTTTTCGATAAACCCTATTTTGAAAATACAATAATTGAGTCGGTAAAAAATTTCAAAAACAGATTTGAGATTATAGTAGACGCAAAATACCAAACTGTAATTGTTACTGTGTTGACATACATTGAAGCATAACACTTGACAACTTCACAAGAAATTATCAAGTCTGTTTACTATGTACCCGCACTGAGAATAAATTTGTAATGCACTTCTTAGACCGCAACTATATTTTATTTCCTCCCGGGAAAGAAGTAGAGTCGTATTTCGTTGGACTGAAAAGCTACTCGTGGGATCTATGAATTTTATTCAGTTCACCAGTACCCTAAAAAATATAATTCTTTGTGTCAAGGAATTTTTGGATTTTTATTTTTCGAGAAATGAAAAACTTTTCTTCTCGAACGAAATTTTTGTCCTATAATCCAAGAAAAATCGTAACTTTATTAATAACACAACAGTTCATCTTTACCTAAAAGACCAAATTATAAATACATAAATAATCGATAATACTTAACCAAAAAGAAAAAAAAAGGCCGATAAAAAAAATAAGAGATCACAAGGACGCCCTGAAAGTACCACAGGATGCTTAGTAAAAGCTGCCGTTTTCTCCTCCGAGTGTAATTCTATACTCGTACCCCTCGGGGCAATTTGAGATATGCAAAAAAGGAGGTCAAGTCAAAAGCGATCTTTCGAAAAGAAATGCTTAATAAAACCAACGTTACGCCATCGCAAATTCTCGGCGTGATTCTCTTTCGTTAATTAAATCATTATTTAATATTTGTCACAAGAAAGATGTGGTTGAGTAAGATCTTATGTACAGTTACCAGAGCTTATAGTAATTACACCAAGAAGAATTTCAATGGTGACAATAGCTACTCATGCCTGAAAAGATTTTTTTTGCACGTTCACTGTTATGTTTTCCGGTTGCTAAATCTCAAAATGGTTGAAGGATGGTATAACTTATTGTTAACAAGCAAATACAATAAGGAGCAGCAACTTGAGTGTCAAAAGTTACTGTAACTGGGTGTTACTTTTCTTTTTTCAGGATTAGATTTTGAAATTGGAAAATTTTCCAAAATTTTTTTTCTACTATAAAATTTATGGAAGATCATAAAATATTTTTAGAGGGTTAGGAAAGTATCGCTCCTATTTTTTTTTACTCCTTTTAATTATAAATTCTGACATTTCGGCCGACATGGTATCGGCGTAAATTTATTCTCTATGAGATCAAGGATCTGACATATTCTTAATTTGACAATTCACGCATTTTCTTTTTTCCATTGATATAAAAAAATCCTATGCGTGGTTTTGAGGACTGACAAGTGTCTTCTCATATTTATTACCCACCACGAATTAATATTGCATTTTTCCTTTTTACGAGAATTTTTACGAGTCAATTTTTGGAAAATCTAATTCTCTGGGTTTGTCTCCTTAATTATTTACTTCACTCCATCCTGCCTCGACAGTATTTACCGATTCGCGAAAAATTGTATTTCTTCAAATTCGATAGTTATTCCCCTTTGAATTTACCCATCAACCCCCGTGTAAATAAATTGCAATAAAAAAAGTCGCATCGCAGTTCACTTCAAATCCTTGTAAAAAATACTGAAAAAATTTAATGACTCTAAATTTGCAATAATATTTACGATACCTTCAAACATTTTAGATTATCCCATTTTTTGGACATCCCCAAAATTTTTTTCTATATTTTACGCGACAATTTAAAATAAACTTTTCAGCAACTTTTTTATTTCCTCTTCCGATAATCATTCCTTACATTTCAAAGTCGAATCCTGGAGTCTATTGTACATTACTAATTTGCTAAAGCTGCTTTGCTAATATTTATACGTATTATTATATTTTTATATTATATTATACAATATTTTTTATTGCAATATTTTTCACATTTCTGCATTATCGCGTCCACATTCCAAAAAAATAAAAAAAAAATCATTGAAAAGCAAAGAAAAAAAGAAACTATGCGTTGATCTACAATTTTTCTCATGGAACAGTATATTTCTACCTGTTACAAACAGAAGCTACAAAAGGAAACGTGAAGCATGACGTGATTACAAATCAAACAGTATATACCGACAACAATTATGTATACATTTTTTTTCTATCTTTTCGTAGTGTTTTCATTAATAAAATATCCAGTATCCAGCTGCTACTGTTTCTCTTTCCAATTCTCAGACGGATACTTTTCTGCTGAACTCGCACTGCAGCGAAATCTATGCAGTAACGAAAGAAATCCACTTGCGCGATTAATACTTATAGACCGGCTTTTCTTAACACAAGAATAATTTATTCGTTACGCGCATGTTGGTACCTGGAACGCGGAAATATCACACCGCCAATTTACCGGAAACTGCTATATTTCATATGAAAATGTTTCGAATGAAATTGAGTTTGTGCATCGTCACGCGGATGCTTCTGATTTTCAGCTTTTTGTGCCCACAAAAAAAAAACCGATTCGATCGAAGAGGTAACGGTTAAATCGCCGGAAAAACCAACACCAGGAAATGAGAAAAACACTAGTGTCCGCTATTGTGGCAGTTTTATCCAAGATCAATGTCGAATTCTATGGCAGAAACATATTTATGACTCGTTCGTTCAATTGTCTCACTTTTTACCGTGATCTCGAAGTGGTACAGTTACGAGTGATTCTGTGGAGGATTTTTTTATCGAATGTTTTGTCCTTAACCTTTTTTTTTTTTATGCGAAGAGAATGTACCGGTAGCATATTTATTTTGATGTTATTTGAGCAAACGGTCAGTTTAATAAGCTGCAGCATTGCTCCCAATTGCAACTAAACTCGAGTAAATTGAATTTTCGGTGAAACTAGCCGTAAATTGGATTTATCGTCGATTTTATCGATCCGCTTGAACAGATCACTTCCCATTTCACAATAGCGTCGTAATTGACTTAACTCGCGGCATTTGCGAATCGTGAGTTCATTGCCGTGCCTATGCGAACTCGCGAGGAAAAAAAAAAGAATTAAAAAATAATAGTTTAATATTCCAGAAGTGTTCCTATAAAATTTGAAAAATAGAAATGGAAATAAATTACATTATTTCACGGTTTACGAATTACTGCGACGTAATAACATTTACTTGGTGCAATTAAATTCTAATTTGACTTAAATTTTACTGAAATTCGAGATTCAGGGAGATTTCTGCTAAAATGATTTTATCGGTTCTCAAATGCAAAAAAAAAAGAGTACGCGGAGAAATTCGAGGCCAATTAATTATTTAAAAAATTCATAAAAATGATAAGAAAGTAAAATTTCTCCATTAATGTCGAATTTTTCTAAGAAATTAATTACTGCAATATGATAATTAAAAGAAAATGGTGTACTGTTTAATTTACTGATACAACCTTTGCCACTTGATGGCAAGAGCACAGTAAATATTAGCATATGTTAATAAAAAATTAATATTAACACCAAACCTAACATGGAGCCGGTCAAATGACCTTTTTCACATGTATTTTAAATGGCTCGGTGACGTCACGGTAGGTTTAGTGTTAATGGAAATCTGAAAACTGGTTTAGTACAAGTTTGTTAACTTTTGCTACACGTGTCCTTACCAATTTTTTTTTTCATCGCATTTTTTAGCTTTCACCGTAATTGGACATCAATTTGTAAACAATTGTCATCCCGTTTAAAAATTAATATTCAATTATGCTAATCTCAAGTCGAAGACGTATCTTAAATTTCGAGCTTCATTTTTCTCCGTCTAAACTGGATGTAAAAATAATCAAATTAGTTCCATTTAAAAATTTTCCAAGGAATCAATTTGTTACAATACGTAGACATTTCAAGGAAAGTATAACCTTGGCCGAGTTCGAGAGATCCTTTTGGTTTTTTTTAGTAAATGCACGGAAGATTCGTACCGTGAATTCCGAATCAAGATCCCATTGGCAATAAAAACGAAGCGGTCTAGAGTCGACGGAGCCATAAACGATTGAATGAAAATAAAAGTTGATCGATGGCGAGAGAAAGAAGCAATAAAGGAGAGAAGGTGATAAAATGATGACGAAATTTCACGAGTCGCAATTTTTTGGTGGGTAGTGGTGTAGCCGCTCCGGCCGGGCCCACAGAAAAATGAAAGTGAAAATACGACCAAATGGGAAGCAATATACGCGCATTTATATTTTATATATAAATACGAGCATGTACGTGCATTGAGACACACAATATACAAGTGTGTGTGTAGGTATAGTGTCAGAAGTGAATAAAGTTGCCGAGTGAACGGGATGCTGAGATCTCTCATACCTCCTGGCTTGGTACCAGAGTGAAAGTGCTTGGCGAAAGTCACTTTGTGGCCTTACGTAAGACATTTAGTTTATTCAGATATCATATTTTCTGTACCGATTCTTAATATTGTATCGACCGGGCTTGTTAGATTTGTGCGATAGGTGCCTAGGCGCCACCCCAAATGCCTCCTGGGCTTTCACTTTCGAACTGGCATTCTTCACAGTTTTACGCATGTACGTACTTCAAGTTCAAAGCATCATTGCTTCGTGAACTTGTCACTTCGCTGGAATGAATGAACAATTTCACTGGTTATTGCCCTGCACTGAAAAAAATATATGAGCCGTTCATTTTGACAGTGGCCTAAGTCCATTTTTTAGTTTTTTGTTGTTAACTGCACTAACATGTGCCCCTTGATATTAGTTTTGATAAAAAACAAAAATTTTGAAAAATTAAAAAAAAAACTGGATTTAGGCCACTCTCAAAATGAACAGCTCGTATAGTAATACTAATTATCATTATAGTTACATAGGGCATCGACAATATATTTCTAGTAATTCTAACTATATTTATCGCCACTCCAATTACTTTCATGATTCGGTCAAACAGAAATTAAATAATTAGTGTCTTCACTTCTTTCCCTGTGGTAAATTAAAACGTAGGCAGAGAACATCGATACATTTTTTTTCTGTAAAATAAATATCTTGAATCTCCAGTTTTGTAGCCTTAGAAAAAAAAGGAATCGCCAAAATAATTAAAATTACCTCAAAAAATAGAAAAATATATATATTTGTACCGCAAATAGTTGAAATTCATAGAAAACAAAAAATTACTCCCAATTTTATTGCAATCCTTTGCAATATTTGCAATTTATCATTATATGTAACTTTTGTAAAGACATCCAAAAAATTTTCGAAATTCCTTTGTAACATCTATTATTTTTCTATATAATATTCCTGTTATTTTCCTCCGGTCTCACAATGGGACGTGGGTGAACTGCATTTTCAGGCAGTACCCGAGCAAAATAGATCCATAAAACTTTTAAAAAATTAAGAAATTTAACCAAAATCCGTGTATGTATGGCAAAAGTCTCGCAAAAATTTCCAAAAGACAGCTAAGCCTTCCTCCCAATACTCAAAAGGTGCCACCCAGGATTAATGTTCCGTTTCTTCGTACGTTACAGGCACAACCGCACAGGAAAGCTTCAAGTGTCCAGACGACTTTGGATTTTACCCACATCACTTATCGTGCGACAAATACTGGAAATGCGACAACAATGTTGCCGAACTGAAAACTTGCGGCAATGGATTGGCCTTTGATGCATCCGACAGCAAATTCCTCACGGAGAACTGCGATTATCTTCATAATGTCGATTGCGGTGAAAGAACGCAACTCGAGCCACCAGTAAGCACACCGCATTGCTCCAGACTTTACGGTATTTTCCCCGATGAGAAGAAATGCGACGTCTTCTGGAACTGCTGGAACGGAGAAGCTTCCAGATACCAGTGCAGTCCTGGATTAGCTTACGACCGCGAGTCTCGCGTTTGCATGTGGGCCGATCAAGTTCCGGAATGCAGGAACGACGGTAATTGTCCTTTTTTTTTTGCATTATTTTGTTCCTGACTTCAAAAGTAGCCGCTTCGCTAATTTCTGAGCTGATTTTCGAAGAACTTTGGCTAATTTTTCTGTTGCCAACGAGAGTTTAGAGAAATTTCTCTGGGTTTTGGCTCAATGGAAATTATTTTTTGTCACATTACGGCTCGAAACGGCAAAATCCAAGTAAATGCTGCAAAATTGCTGAAAATATGTCGAGGGTCCAGAAATAACGTAAAAATTTGAAAATTGCAGAAGTCGCTGGAGGATTCACGTGCCCGGCAGCTGGCGAAGTCAGTGGAGCGTCCGGTAGCTTCAGCAGACACGCTCACCCCGAAGACTGCAGGAAATACTACATCTGCTTGGAAGGCATCGCCAGAGAATACGGATGCCCAATTGGTACAGTCTTCAAAATCGGCGATTCCGATGGTAGCGGTGCTTGCGAAGACCCAGAAGATGTTCCTGGATGGTGAGTGACTCTTGTTCATTATTTTCTGTTACTCTTTCTCCATTTATCAGCGACTCAAAGTTGAGCTCTGCTTTGTGTGTAAAATCAAAGGTAAAGCAAAAATCCAGGGAAGGTTCCAAAGTATCGGAATAACGATACTTGAAAGTCTGAGAAAAATCGAAATTTATTTTACTCCTTCCCGAGGATATATATTTTTGTACGATTTGGTTCAACTTCTTTCCCGAAAAATTCGTATCAAACGAGGAAAAGAGGAACATTCGTATGAACGTACAGTAACAGGACACTGTGTCGCATCTCGCCGAGACGCATAGTGAGATTTGCAATTGCGTGATTTCGCGATAAGCCACTTTGAATTTAGATAGGGGGTAATATGGAAGATCTTGAAAATTTCTGAAGACTTGGTCAATTATAGAAGGCATATTCTAGAACTTCTAAAAATAATAAAATAATAATTGGTAATAATTAAAAATAATAAATTACAATTGCCCAAAATAATGGCAGGTTTTTTATACGTTTGCAGAAGTGCAGATATTTTTGGGTCTCTACGAATTTATAGTTGATCAGAATGCAATTAATTGCATGCCGAGTTCAAGACGAATGAAAAATCAATTGACTTTTCGATTTTCCCAAATTCCTAAAAATTACAAAATTCCATTTATATTCGATATACAAATATTTTAAATTAAAAATAACTTAATATAAAAAGCGTCGCACACCCTGAACCAATTTATCTGAAATTTTGACCTGTAACCAAATACTTCAGAAATTTCTGGATTTATACCTGAACTCGCCCAACGACTTTTGAAATTCTAAAATATTTCTTGAGGCGCCGTTTTGCCTTTTTTAAAATTATTTTTTGCAACAAAAAAAATTCGGAGTCGCAGTAAAGAAAAATCAAACCCTCGAAAGATCCTCCCCCCAATTCGGGAGACTCGACAATTTTCCTCAGTAGGAAATGAAATTCGAAAAACCAAAAGTGGAAGGTGACAAAAAGAATTGCCCAGTAGGAATTTGTGGCGGCTCAATATTGACTGGAGATTTTTAATGTGACTCCTTGGCAATATCGGACCGTTATGATTTCGGTCCTAGATTGACCACCTACCTCGTAATGTAAACTAACAAAACACTGCGTTAATTAACAGGGTCATAATAGCAAAAACACGCTCTTTAAGAATGTCTGTCTCACACACTCTCAATAGCATGTGCAAAATCACCGGATCAACTTTCCTCGAACAAATAAACTATGAGCACGCTAATAAACACGAACTCCAACGAAATACGTTTTTAAACATAAGCATGTTATAAAAAAAGCAAAAAAAGGTGTTGCACGGCATGTCCTGACCCATGGGTTTTTCTCGGTTTTTGCTTCACAGTGAGGATTACTACGGAGACTTGGACCTGAAGAGCATCAGGAAAAGTGAACTATTGGCTGGAATTCAAAGTTCTGGAGAACCAAGGAAACCATCCCCGGGCAAACCAAGGCCTTCGCCAGTACCTTCAAGGCCTTCCGCACCTATTCAGGAATAATTTCTTCTTTCTTTTTATTATTTTCACAAAACCCATTTTCCCACAAAAATTAACGACAAAAGTATCGTTTTCTCTCCCGTTCATTTGAAATCAAAGACCTTCTCTTACACCGAAGGAAACCAAGAGTATAACATATGCAAATCAACAAAACAATTGCTGAATGTTGCGCAAGCGAAAATTCTGTTCGAAGGATGCAAAGAAATCGACTTGACTTTTAAAGGGCAGATAGTTCTTTTTTTTAAACAAATACTGGGAATAACGAAACACGATTGAAATTCTTCGGTTATAGACGTGCACATATAAATATAAAAAGAGAGAGGACATGTATATCTTTAGGTCAAAGTCCAGAACGAAGACTGAACAATTTTTATTTGGATTGTAATTTTTTTTTACGTTATTAATGGTAGTTTAAAAAATACTCTTGGCCTCGGTTTGAAAAAAAAAATGATTCTTTTTTCCATTCAAAAAAAGGTAACCGAAGAGAATTTAAGTGCCCTGATGAAACGTATTTTTAAGAAAAAAATATGAACAAAAATCAGAAATAAAAAAATCTTTAAAATAAAATCCTGTCGAAGAATTTCCTCATTTAATTTAATTCCTCTTATTGTAAAACACCACCTACTCTATATAACCATCCATCCTCTGCATGTTTTCGCTCAGTTTTTTGTGATATAACGTTTCTTGTGTTTTTTTGTTACTAAACTATCATTTTTTTCTACAAATATGAATGTAACGTTAACGTTTACTTTTAACAATATGTTTTGGGAATGCAATTCAGAGCTTCTTTAATTTCCTTCTGGTAAATTGTCTCACCCAGGTAAGAATGAGTTTCGAAATCCCACGAATTTATTAATATTTTGTTCCCCCGCAGTGAACAGAAGCTGGTGGTGTGTTAATTCAATTTAAAACCATCCAGTGTCGATCTCACACCAGATTTAGAGCTTCCGATTCCAATCGCTGCTTTTCTAACACTGCTTTTACTGTGGAAAAGTATCTATCGGTCGGATATAGTACAAGTATCCTGAATGATGCTTAACTAAAAAAGTTTTCGACTAGTTCTTGCTCAAAATTACATTGGATCGGTGTCCAGAAAAGTTCAGGTTGTCGATATATAACATTTTGTAGATTCGAGGCAGAGACCGAACGACCATAAATGGTGATACAATAAAATAAAAGATTGTAATAATTGTAAAAATTGTAATAGTTTTCCAAATTATGCAAATTTTATGATATGATAAGAAAGAAAATTTAGAAAATTGCCATTTTGATTAACCAAGGTGACAATTATTCTTATCCATCTTCTTATCAAAGAAATAATATGTAGCTAATTGAAATAAAATTCTTTTGAATTTTGCAACCTACAGTAACTCCACATAATTATAGTTGAACATTTTTATTTTTTTCGGATATTTAGAGTTGTAGAATTTTTTTTCAACATATTTTTAAAAAAAGAGTACGAGTTACACATTACATAACCTATAACATTTCTTAGTGAGGACTACTACGGCGATGTGGATCTAAAGGCACTCCGAAAGCTGGGTTACAGGAAGTAAAGAAGAAGAATCGGTGCAACGATAGTATCAACATCAGTGGCAACAGCTGCAACAGTGAGGAAATGGCAATCAAAAGGTGGCTATAGAAATTTAAGGAACGAGTAAAACGGTGCGACTTAGGTGTAATTCTTTAGATAGAGGACTGACAAAGAAATAACAAGAATTAACTTTAACTCAGACAAAAATAAAATAAAAGCGTAATGTTAGTATGTAATTTTATGGAACGAAGAAACAAGACAAGACTTTTATCGGTGACAAAAGGTGGAGAGAACTATCATCTAGCCGGTTCGACATTTCTCTCTGGTCACGCTCTCTAATTACAGAGGCTTTCCTATTACCCGCGTTATATTTTTTTTTTATTGTTAATCCTCGCCCCTCTCTGTCTCTTTCTTTTCGTGCTCATTTTGTACTATCATTTAAGCTTATCGTGTAAATAAATTATAGTAAGTCAAACGACATTTCTGAACTGGTATACAAATTGCTTTTCTACATTTCACCTCAACACCCGTAAGATACCTTTTGCATTTTCTAAAATTTCTACTTCCAGTTTTTATTATTTAAATCCTGCTTGGAGGAGTGACATAATATTTTAGCACAGTTGAAAGGGGAAAGAAAATATCGGGGCTGCTGCTTTTACGTAAATCTTAATTGCTCTCATAAAACTTAATATCGGTTCACATTTAATCAATCTCAATTTTTAAAAAAAGGAGGCTCAGAAACGCGTTTACGTTGGATCACCATCTACGGTTCTCTAGTGGAAGTAACTATCGAACGGGAGAAAATGCGGAATAACAAATTTGTCGGTAAGGTCGGAAACTGTCGAGAAAGACAAAGGAATCGAACCAAATACCCAAAGCTCGAAGGTTAGGATAACCAATAACACTCGACACAATAGGGAACACAAGAAATTGTTGATTGGAGTTTTTCTTGTAATTCAATAATTCGAGTTATTGATATTAATTATATTTTTTGACAATTAAGAAGGTTAGTGAGTTTTTCAATATTATTCAAGCCGAGGCAACACGAACATGTGTAAAATTATTCTCTGAATTTCTCCAGAAATTCATAATAATGATCATGATAAAATAATGAAAATAGTAGTAAAAATAATAATAATAATAATATAAAAATAATAACAGGGACATTTTACCAACCAATTAAAATTGGTTGTTTACATACGAAATAAATTTAATTGGTTGGTTGTTTATATGTCACGTGACCCTGAAAAGTTCTCCCATAAGTAGAAATATTTCCAATGTTTTCACAAATATCTTCAAATTTGTAGAATATTCAGTTCAATGCAATGAAAATATATTCATAATTTCACTTTGAACTTTTAAACAATGTATGATCCTATAGGTCCAAACTTTATATCATTTGTCCCAATTTATTTATTTGTTCGTTTTTTTTTTCTCATTTCTGCTGTATTCTCACATTTCCTTCATGAGAATTCATTTTTTTCATAATAGGTTGATAAAATTATCAAATACCAAAAGATTCAATGAAACACTTGTGACGTTAGCACAATGGTCACATAAGATTTGACCAAAACCCAAACAACTCAACCTCTCTGCTGTTTTGTTTCACAATGAAATGGGAAAATATAAACGACAATCAAGAAAAAGACAAAAACTATCCAACATGTTAGATGAAGAAATTGAAAACGCAGATTCCCTTGAAGACAATGATGATGCAGTGGAAGAAATAATAAAAGACTTATTCGCAAAACAATTCAGTATTAGTAACAATGAGCGTTACAGTTTACCAACACCCGAGAGACTGTACATAGAAGATCTTTGGCAAATAGAGGAACTGCAATCGATAAAAACTGAGTTGAATGATACCAAAAGCAAATTAAACAATTACAATCTCACCGAATGGCATAAACATACGTCAAATAGAAATAAAGCTGGAGAGGTGTGTTGGTTTGTGCGAAGAACGATAAATCCAGAATTTCCAACACAAGCTTGGCTGAAATTTTATGAAATCGCTAGTACGTTTCCTTTGGTACCTCTTCAAACAATTGACAATCTTGGAAAATTTACTTCCATTCATTTATGCGAAGCACCCGGAGCCTTCGTAACTTCATTAAATCATTACCTAAAATCAAACATACCATCGATAGAATGGGATTGGATGGCGAGTACCTTAAATCCATATTACGAAGGAAACCCCTTATCCCGAATGATAAGCGACGATCGAATCTTAATTCACACATTGGAACATTGGAATTTTGGGGCGGATAATACCGGAAATATAATGAGCTTAAAAAATTTGGATGCGTTTGTCGAAGAAAGTAAAAGAAAAGCAAATGTTCTATTAGTAACTGCCGATGGCAGTATCAATTGTTTGGATTCACCAGGAGAACAAGAGATAATGGTCTCACACCTGCATTTCTGTGAAACAGTCACTGCATTACATTTGCTGAATGCTGGTGGAAATTTCTTACTAAAAATATTCACGATTTTTGAGTGCCAGTCCATTTGTTTATTGTACCTCCTGTCTTGTTTTTTCGAGAGT
Organism: Gasteruption jaculator; assembly: GCA_949825005.1. Classification (NCBI taxonomy): domain Eukaryota; kingdom Metazoa; phylum Arthropoda; class Insecta; order Hymenoptera; family Gasteruptiidae; genus Gasteruption; species Gasteruption jaculator. Next base: position 9,522,025 of record OX463770.1, read on the forward strand.
ATTGCACTAACGAAACCTGCTACGAGTAAAGAAGGAAATTCGGAAACTTATGTTGTGTGTTTAAATTACAAAGGTTTTGAAAGCGTGAAACCTTATATCAATATTATTCGAAACCGTTTTGAAAAAAGTGACCTCATGGCTATGATTTGTAAGGAAGATATTCCTGATAGTTTTATAAGCACAATTATAAATTGTGCAAAATTCTTTAAAGATCTGCAGTGTGATGTTATATTAAATAATATCAGTACATTTCATACGGAACATGACTCTTTGATTAAGAAAATCAGGCGAACTGTCGCACAAACTTACGTTAAGAAATGTAAGCTGAAAAGTTTGGAATCCAGCGAAATGGAAATCGTTGGTAAAGCGATAATACAGAAAACGGCGATGGATTTTGATAGAGAGACCCATGACGAGTCTTATAATGATCGACAGAAGTATTTAACACCTGCGGAACGTTTAAATCAACTTTCAAAAATGTTACCAGATGTTAACTACTTGGAGTACCACTATAAATTTAAAGTATGTGTATTGAATTTATAATGTATTAGTACTAATAACAAATTTTTTTTATTTTATTTTTTTTTATTTCATGAGCTATGAGCTTGTTAATAATATGTATCATGGGTTATCTTTGATTAATTTCAGTTAGCACTCAATCCGACTGAAAACCCAGAAATATTTCTTGGAAAACCGTATGATCGTGTATACACTTCCAAATTTTGTGAAGCATCGGCATTAAACGCTCTAAACGACATTTATGACATAAGAACAAAGTCTTTCGTTAAAAGTGAAGAAGCTAACCTACATCTTCCGTTAAAGGAGAAGAGGCATATTTTTCTTAACAATTTGCCATCAAATACCAAATATATAAACTTCGACTTCATTACAGTCCAAAACCACCACACAGCTATTATGATATACGAAATGTTGAAAACACTGGAAAAGTATGAAGACCATTTAACTTTAGTTGGATATTCGCTACTCCCACAGTTTCATGTTGGTCTGCTTTATTATTTGACCCGTGTATTTGATGAACTGGTGTTATCATTCGATCCAGATGTCGGTGTTACTGTCAATTTGAAACATTACAACGCAAATCCTATAATTTTAACATATTTGGCAGAAATCATTGATGCAACAAAAGTTGCACATGCCGAGGGGATGATGGTTTTGTCGATTGTTCCTATCGGAAAACTTTGTGGTAAGATTTCCAATAGTTATTGAAAAGGGAAAGTTATTACAAGAAAAAATATGTATATCTAGAAGGTTGAGATAGAAAATGTGGTAATATTTCCTTTTTTTGAAATGAAAAGTTGATATGACACTTCAAGAAATGCAACGACGATAGTTTTACTAAAATACTGTTGTTTTTTTTTTAGAAAGCTGTTTCTATAACAAATTGAGGAAGATGAATCTGTGGAATATTAAATACTGTGCGGAAGAAATATTAGACTTGTCGAAACCAGTTTTACAAAAAAATGATTTCTAAAAATTGAATGTGGTATTTGCCATAGGAGTGATTTTATACATTAACGGACCAATAAATGTATTATACTTATTTGCAAAAAATAATTTCACCTCATTAATTTGGATTATGATAACTTTCTGTTCGTTTTTAATAAATAAGAACCAATAAACAACACGATAATATCAGCTCAAATTTTAAATATATTCGTATTATTTTAAACATTTTTTTTAATGTGTCATTAATTTTTAAAAAATTTGGGTCTTTCCTCTTCTACACTTTCTAAAGGAGAATTGTGGAATTGAGGTGCCTTTGTTTCAATAGTTGTTTATTTGATTTGGTCGAGAAGTTTAATGCATTAAACATTGACCTCCATCTCCGTAAAAGAAAATCTGGGAGAAACTGTCTAAAGAGTACTGAAGAGGAAAGCTAGATGAGACTAAAGCAATATACAGGAACCTTTTCGAAATTAAGTGTGAGCCTCGGCTATTATTATCTTTAAAAAATTGCATGTTCACTTCAATAGTTCTAAATTAATAAATGTTCTAAATATTTTATAGATTCGATAATGAAAGCCACTAGTATTTTCAACCATATTCGAAATCTTAGCGATAAGAAAGTAGTTCCTAAGGTGTGTGTTGTCGGTGCTGGCCCAGCTGGATTTTATACGACGCAACAATTAATAAAAGTATGTAAGAAAAGAATTGAATAAAAAAATAATAAAAATTTTTTAAATTAAAATAATGAAACTAAATTTTGAATCTGTTAATAAAAAATGCCAATCCAGTAATATTATTTCTTTCTGTTTTAAATTCCAAGATGTCGAGCGATGTTAAAGTGGATATTTTGGAAAGACTGCCAGTGCCATTCGGTTTAGTGCGTTTCGGTGTTGCACCTGATCACCCGGAAGTAAAGAACGTAATAAATACTTTTCACAAAACTGCTACGAATCCACGAGTACAATTTTTTGGAAATATTAATGTTGGAAAAAACATAACTATCAAACAACTGAAGGAAAATTACCATGCCATTTTATTGGTACGTATTCGATCTTACGTTTATGAATGTATTGAAAAAATAAGAGGACTATTATTAATTTTGTTGGATTTTCATTTTTCAGACTTATGGCGCAGAAGAAGATAAACTCTTAGGCATTCCTGGTGAAAATTTGGCAAATGTGGTATCCGGGAGACAATTTGTTGGATGGTATAATGGAATGCCGGGCAATGAAAACCTTGAAATCAACTTAGATGTAGAAGAAGCGGTTATTTTAGGACAAGGAAATGTTGCTATGGACATTGCAAGGATACTTTTAACACCAGTTGATCAGTTGAAGGTATAATTAATGACATAGAAAATTATATAAGAAATATCATCACGAACTATAATAATTTCTATTTTGAATGATCTTTTGTAGAATACTGATATCACTTCATATGCTTTGGAGAAACTATCTCAAAGTAAATTACGGAAAGTGTGGATGGCAGGACGAAGGGGTCCCTTGCAAGCAGCATTTACTATAGCGGAATTACGTGAACTGATAAAACTAGAGAAATGTAAAACTTTTTGGCGTGCGAATGATTTTCATGGAGTTTCGGAAGTCGTTCCAAATTTGGCTAGACCACGTAAACGATTGACCGAGTTAATGTTAAAGTCAGTCGAAGAAATGTCGATCGATAATAAGCCTTTCGAGAAGGAACTTCATCCGATTTTCTTAAGAGGTCCTATCGAATTTTTAGGAACTGAGAAAGTAGAGAAGGTTAAATTTTGTATTAATGAACTGCATGGAGCTGATTTGCTAAAACAAACTGCTACTCCTACTGAACGTTTCGAAGAAATTCCTTGCGGCGTAGCTCTGAGAAGTATCGGATACAAATCGATACCCATCGATTCAAAAATACCTTTCGACTTAAAAGCTGGAAAAGTAATAAATACATCCGGAAAGGTAGACGACAATCTTTATGCGGCAGGATGGGTTGCTACGGGTCCAGTGGGTGTTATTTTATCGACTATGACAAATGCCTTCCAAGTTGGGAATTTAGTGAGTAAGGATATGACAATAACGGAAGCCAAAGCAGGAGCGGAAGGAATTTTAGATATTTTAAATAAACAGAATATTCAAGTAGTGTCTTACAAAGACTGGGAGAAAATTGACAAGGAGGAATGCAAAAGAGGTTCGAAAGTGGGTAAACCTCGGGAAAAAATTGTAAGTGTCTCTGAAATGTTAGAAATCGCTTCAAAGTAATACTGAAAATATAGAAATAAAATGGTGATAATATTTTTATAACTAATGTTTGACTTTAAATTGTTTCATTTATTTTATTTATAAAACCCCTGTTATAATATAATTCTTTCCTCAACTATAGAAAAGGTTCTTATTTCTGTTTGTCTTTCTTAAGAAGGAAAATTTAAAATTTACTATTTTTTCAATATGAGAATATAAGAAATTATACGTAAATAGTAAAATTGTTGATCCATAAAAATTCCATTAAAATTTAAATAAATTCAATAAAGAACTGCCGCAAAAAAAACAGATGTTCTCTTTTGGCGCATGCCTCTGTATGTACTCTCCTGTGAATGAAATAACGAATCAATGAAAGGAGAATAATGAGTGAAGTAGTAAACAAAAATAATTAAATATCAATATCAGTTACAAAATTTTGTTTTTAAAAGCAGTCAAATTATTTCCTATTATTCTCTTTTTGAAACAAACATTTACTCGATGATTGACTCTACTCTACTACTAATTTCTGTAATACACAACAACAAAAAGTGACATAACCTCAAAAGTTCAATCGCAAAAACTATCTTCTACCGGTACTTTTGTCAATAAAAATGGATCTCAAGGAACCAAAAAAGAAAAGACGCGTTAAACTACAACCACAAGCTCCACTTCCTATAACAACAGAAGGAAAAGGAAATTGGGTAACTTATACAGCTCATTTAAGTGATCTGGGAACGTGTATTGTAGATCCAAATGAAATGTACGCAGTACATTCAATGGTGAGTTTTCAAATTTTATTACTGTAATCATTTCACACATTGTTCGTATAATTGTTGTTTCTAGGGATTCTTTGGAAAAGGTTCATTATCGCGTGGTTTCCCATCTTTTGGGAAAGCGAGATACGGAGCTCCTCCTGTGATTAGAAACAGACAATGGGTTCGAAGACAAGACTGGATGACAAAACTTAAGAAATGGGAGGAATCTCTTCCAGATCAAGAATTAGGTACACAAATATTATTAGAAATGCATTTTTAAAAACTTTTTTAGAAGTGATATTTGTATTGATAATTCTTTTTTTATATGTTTCTTCGACTTTTATAAATTTGAAATAATTAATGTAACTAGGATTAGAATTTCTTGAAATATTCATATTTTTATCCCATCTCTAATTTTATGGGAACCTCAAGACGGAATAAAAAAACTTTTTTTAGAGCATTTCCGAATTGATTTAATATACTTTATAGATTCAATGGAAAATATGGAAGATTGTACAGAAGAAACAGAACAAGTAAATAATAATTCTAATTCGTCCCTAAAAGAAAGTGCAGAGGAACAAGGCACATCTAAAGAATCAGAAAAAATTTCGGAAGATATTATCGAAGTTTCTGTGAAAAATGTACCAACAAAAAAAGCATTAAATGATAAAACTGTCATAAACAATACATCCGATTCAATGGATGTCGATGAAGTAATTCTCGATTCGACGGAAGATGAAGATTGTGCAGCGTTGGATAAAGAAGAAGAAACTGTAGAAGTAGAAAATATTTTATCGAATGGAAAAGATAATAGCGATGATCTTTCAATGAGTGATATTACGATAGAAATTTTAAATCAAGCCAATAATTTTCAATTTGACGACAAGGACTCAGTATTACTAGATGAAAATGTATCTTTACAACAGCAATTATTAGTTTTACCTGATAGCGACGGAGAAACGAAAGATTATCTCGCAAACATTAAACCAAGAATTGAAAACGAGGGGTTTCCAGTTCGAGAAAGTTTACATCTAACATTTGAAGAAACATTTTTTTTAATGTTTGGACTGGGTTGTCTAAATGTTTTGAAATTTGATGGCACCTTCTTTGCTATCAAAGAAGCATGGAATTATTTTTGTAAAGAAGACAAACAATTTGTACAGAAATATATCGTTTATCATTATTTCCGTAGTAAAGGATGGGTAGTGAAACCTGGTCTCAAATACGGTGGAGATTTTCGTAAGTTATCATTATAAACTAGTAATTACTTTTTCTGTATGCTTATTGAACAATTTGGAAATATTCTTATAGAGCAAAAATGTTTGAAAAATCCAGAAACTTATAAAAAAAATCTTATTGTAGAGATTCTATAAATAATCATTATTTTGGTTATGTCTTACTGTTATAAATTAGTAACAGATTTTTTACAATAATTTTATAGTAAAAAATGTGAAAATTAATTTCAGTGCTTTACAAACAAGGGCCACCCTTTTACCACGCATCGTACATTGTAATTATTGACGTTATGGATGCGGACACGTTAATTAGGATTCCTGAAAAATCTATGAGAAAATTGAAATGGAATAATTTATTTGGATTGGAAAGGCTATCTGAAACTGCTGCAAAGGTATTTAATTTATTCAATCGAATCTACATTAATAGAAAAGTTTAGTACTTTTTTTGTAAAGAATTTTTTAATATCAAAAATCATTTTTAAATATAAATAAACTTCATTTCTATGTTTCATTCTAGGAAATACTATTCGCCGAAGTTTTATGGCCGTCTTCAATTTCTCGAGAAAGCAATCCACCGACACCAGAGATTTTATCGGAATTTACAATTAGAGAGGTTTTATGGAGAAGATGGAATCCAAAACAAGGTCGGGACGTTGTTAATTTGGATGAAGAGGACGAAGATTCTTGTTAATATCACATATTTTTGTATGAACAAGTGACACCCATTTTATACCAATTCGTGAAATGAAGATACATTCAAAAAACTTGTACGAATGTACTTCATGTGGTTTTATCATCTTCGCTTAGGACAAAATACATTTCATGTACACAGAATTGTTATGGTAATATTTAACTTCTACTAATTCTAAATATGCACAAAAAAACACGTACAAATATTATTTATCATTATGTAACAGATGGGCGGAATACCTATGACGATGCTGGCAATCGACGTGACTTCTTGATAGCGTCTTTCGAAGGAACACCAGTTTGCCTATATTCGCTTCTCTCTTCTAAATACTTCTGCTTGCATTCTTCTTTGAACGTTTCATCTTTATACCAACGTTCCAGACACGCTTTGAGAGCTGTATTTTGTTTTCTACACTTTACTACCATTAATACGTTTGAGTCCGCACAACATTCTTTAAAGGCTGCAACAAAATAGGGGTTAATTTGTATTTGCTACTGTCTTTTATGTGTAATGTTACGATTAGAGAGAGAGAGTAAACTAGTACTTAAAAAACAAATTGATTTCCCTGCTCTTCATTTGATTCCAATAATAGATAAACACACAATTATTTTCTAATAAATTAAAAAAAAGATAAGTTTTGTTATACTATTTTCATTGAAAAGACCTTGAAGACTGAAAATTGTGCGACAAGAAATTTACATTTCATTTAAAATATAATTATAATCATGTACATAATTTGTACCTAAAAGCTATCCATAAACATAATAATCACATATTGATAAAGACCTTTAACTTCTTCGACACATTTTTCATCCCGAGCTCTGTCTCGCATTTTCTGCGGGACCAAGACCTCCATTTCGACCTTTCTCAGGAACTTATCGTCGGGGTCCCCTAAAAACAGTAACACATAAACATGTTTAAATTCTGCCGGCATATTCGAACCTCGGAACGTTTTATTTGAGTTCGAGGACTATAACCTCAACGTTGAGTTATGCATTGAAGTTTTGTTCAATAAAATTCTGTGTCAATTATTAATGAATTTGTGAAATTTTTCAATTGATTTGAAGATAGAAAATTTGCGAATGATACACTTCGCGTATTGTTAATTTACCCAGTCCATGTGGACCGAGGCCTCTTTTCTGTGAAACAACACCGTTCTGCGATTTCGTTTCCGCCATTGTTACTAGTACGACTTTCCTACACCGACTCAGCGAGTGCTCGTGAGTGTGCACATTTTGATAGTTGTCATTACGCTTTTCGAAGGGATGAGTTGTTTGTTCGCTTCCATCAGGATATAAGCGAGTAAATTGAATAAAAGGTGCTGAAAAGTTCGTCTCAGGGCAAGTTGGTAAATCGTCGCGTCAAAAATCGAAACCTTCTCATTAAAACCCCGGTATTTGCTATATTATTGTTACCCCCTACGCTACTTAACCTCTAAAGAGATTTGGAGCTGGGTTTCTAATTATTTTGCACAATTGTGTTCTTTTTCCCTCAAAGTTTATATATGTAACGTTTTTTTAATATATTTTTTTCAGAAGTCCACCGAGCTTTAAAACATGGATAGGCTTTTACGATTAGGCGGTGGAATGCCAGGTCTGAATCAAGGACCTCCACCTTCCGATGCTCCTGTAGTGGATACCGCTGAACAGGTAAATAATATTTCTAAATCAAAGTCGCACCTGATATATTCAACTTCTCTGCAATTTTTTCGAGGAATATTAATCCTTTGCTTTTGAAATTTTTGTTCATTCATATTACCACCAGCAAATCGAAGCAATTTCAGTGAAAAGATCATATTCGCATATAAATAAATGATATGCGCATTAAAAGAAAAGTCATTATTGTATGTTATTGTTTTTTTTAATTGATTATGGAGACAAATGTTATAATATATAAAAAAATATAAAATTATTACACTTTGTAATCGTCGATTTGTCTTTGTCCTTATGTTATGAGCTGAAAATTACTTGCATTATCTCCATAGCGGAGCCCTTGAGTTTGAAGACAAATTTTAAATGGCTCTGCTCCGGAGCCCTCGAGTGCAAAGAGTTAATCTATAATCAAGATTCTTTTTGTCAGATGTACTTATAAATAATACTTTCTTTTACATTAAAGGTATACATATCTTCATTAGCGTTGCTCAAAATGTTAAAACATGGCAGAGCTGGGGTACCTATGGAAGTTATGGGTTTAATGTTAGGTGAATTTGTCGACGACTACACTGTACGTGTTATCGATGTATTTGCGATGCCTCAAACAGGAACGGTAAGAATTAAAATCTTTAATTTCCAAATTCTTTCTCACAAATTTTAATATCGAAATTTCTCGAATTTTGATGTAGAGATATCTTTGATGAAACTGTATTAATTTTAATTAAAGTAATTAAATAATTAAATTTCATTATTCAAAGATAGTTGCATATGACCTGTTGTAGAATTCTATATTCCAAGAGGTTCTTATCGAGATTTTGCATTTTTTGTCATAGGGAGTAAGCGTCGAAGCTGTCGATCCAGTATTTCAAGCAAAAATGTTAGATATGCTTAAACAAACTGGTAGACCAGAAATGGTGGTTGGCTGGTACCATTCTCATCCTGGATTTGGATGCTGGCTTTCCGGTGTCGATATTAATACTCAGCAATCTTTTGAAGCGCTCAGCGAAAGAGCAGTGGCTGTTGTCATTGATCCCATTCAATCCGTCAAAGGAAAGGTCGTTATCGACGCTTTCAGATTAATCAATCCAAATATGATGGTAAGTAAATAATAAAATGGTAATTGAATCTTACGAAAAATTATTGAAAGATAATACTTTAATATAATTTCAAATGTATGAAGCTAAAAAATAATTGTGTAAAATTTCAGGTACTTGGTCAAGAACCGAGACAAACGACTTCGAACTTAGGTCACTTGCAGAAACCATCGGTGCAAGCCTTAATCCATGGTTTGAATCGTCATTACTACAGTATAAGTATTAACTATCGTAAAAACGAACTGGAACAAAAAATGTTACTAAACTTGCACAAGAAAACATGGATGGATGGTTTAACTCTTGCTAAATATTCTGAACATAGCAAACTTAATGAGAACATCGTTTCTGAAATGTTGGAGCTCGCCAAGAATTATAATAAGGTGAAGGTCACAATATCTAAGAATTTTAAATATGTATTATAAAATATTGTACGACAAAGTCTTAGGAGTTTCCAAAAATTTAAAGGAAATTTGCTACTAATTTCTTATATTGGCAAATAATGTAACAAAATTTAAACATTTGTTTTAGGCTCTGGAGGATGAAGAGAAAATGACACCAGAACAATTAGCAATCAAGAACGTCGGCAAGCAAGATCCAAAACGACATTTAGAAGAAAAAGTGGATACTCTCATGACAACAAATATCGTCCAATGCCTGGGAGCTATGCTGGATACCGTTGTTTTCAAATAATCATTTTTTAATACTGATTTGCATCATAATATTTCATGGAAATACACATCTTTATAAAACAACTTTATGAGTTTAATATATTTTCCTTCTATTGTTTGAATTTAAGATTATTTTAGTTTTAATTATACAATATTTATTCAAGTCTTGGTTTGTAATAGAACATATTATAATTTATTTTATTTGGAGATTGGAGCTCTATTTGGTCCAAATTTAGGAATTTCTTTATAATGACATCTATGACTCATTTCCATAACGACACATGTAACATGAAAAAGACAGTGTTGTTCGAAAATTTATAAAAATTCGTATATCTAGTGATAGTCGAAGTCTTAATTTTGCAATCGATTATGTCACTGACAGATATACATCGAGTATCGAGAAACGATATGAGACAAGTTCAAACGTATACACCGAGAACTTTCGACAGTTTGAAAAAGACGGTTATTCGTAAATACCGGTAACAAAGGAAAGGAAGGCAAGGAAAGTCAATCAACATTTTTATACCAAAAACGTCTTGTTTTTAGTAGAAATCAACAATGTTTCGCTCAAGAAAAAGTATTGGTACTGTTTATAGCAGCGACAACGAAAAGTTTTCAGAAAGTGACCTTGAAAGTATTAACGAAAGTCGAGAAAAAAGTGCTCCTATTATCATTCCCGATAGCGACAATGAAAGTGCGGAGGAACAACATAACAAATCTGCTTTTGATGGCAATGATACGGATTATGATGAGAAAATATCAAAAAATTCACGGCATAAACTCAAAACAAAGAACCGCAGATACATTATTGATTCGGAAGAAGATGAAGCTTCTGAAGAAGAAGTAGAAGAAGCAGCGGAAGATGAGGATGAAAATGAAGAAGACGAAGAAGAAGGTGAAGAAGAAGAAGAAGAAGAAGATGAAGAAGAAGAAGAAGAACAAAACACAGATCGTAATTTGTCAAATGTAGGTAACAATAATTTAGAGAAAAACAAAGTTTGTTTACTATTTATGAAAATCTCTTGAAAGTCTACATGGGGTCTTTGGTGCCTTGTGATGTTTTCAGTAATTTGAACTCTGCCAAAAATTCTGTAAAAATTCATGGCACTAGTTTCAGAAGGTTTAAAGTCTATTAGAAGATTCTAAGGATTTTTGAAAAAAAAAAAAAATTTTTTTTTTCCACAAATTTCCAGCAGTTTTTGAAAAATCACCTTTTTTTCAAAGCACAAAAACTCCCATATAGACTCCTAAGGGTTAAAAACAGTTTATTCGTTGGGTAATTATGACAAAGATGAACTTACTTTCCATTTAAGTATCCTTTTAATTTTATTTTCATTTAACTTTCCATTTAATTATCCGGTTAAACAAATGAACCCATATAAATCTAGTGCCTAATTCATTGATTAACCACTTGCGCTGGCAAATAATTCACGGACGAAGGCACACACGGACAAAAGTTAAATTAAAAGTTAATATCATTGTTTATTTATACTTTGTATTTACTTGTACCATTTTTCATGTGGTTTGCACCTCGAAGCAAATGAATGCGGTCAATGATGATTCGCTAAATATTCTATAATTTAGAAATTACAAGCTTTAAAATTGTATGTAAATTGACTATATAATCCTTTTTTCAACAGGATTCCACCACGAGCAGGGATATTATAGAGGACGAGAGTCCTACTGCAAAATCCAGAAATGTATCGCGTAGTAATAAGTCCCAGCGTCACGGCGAACGTTCCATTAGTGAAAAAGAATCTGTTTCCCTTAGAGATTCAAATAACAAGAGTGAAATTGAAGAAGTCACAGCTTCTAGTCACGATATCACTTCCAACAGGGTTGGAAACGAACACTCACAATTTAATGAAAGCGAGTCAATTATGATCAGCAGCGATGAAGAAAAAGAAGAAGAAGAAGATATCGGTACGCATCAGTCGGTCCAGGAAGATACTTCGTCGAGGGAAGAACCAAGTATAACTTCAATTGCCGAATCTGATGAAAATCAAAATAATTCGCGAAAATCCAAATCCAGGTATTCGATAGATTTTCAATCGGCAGCAGCAGTGAGCAGTACAAGAGAAGACTCTTTGAACGTAACAGCCGAAGAGATCGAAGACATCAGTTTGACGGAACAAAAAATAGGCTTCTACACTTACGAGAGGAAACGAATATTGAATGAAATCGCGAAGTCTAAGAAAATAATATCCAGTGTAAACATGAATATTTTGCCCGACAAGGGTATAAAGATATACGAGGGTCTGCAGAAACAAGAAAAGGAATTGGCGAAGATCGAAGCCGAATTGAAGGCATTGGGAGGTCGTATCTCGGATGTACAGGTTTTAGATACAAGCCCGAAGCCATTCGATATCCAGGAACTCGGCGCGGCACCGCCTGTTAATCGAGAGCTCGGTAAAAAGGGATTGGCGACGCAGGAACGCGAACAAGCTCTCACGATAGAGTGTTTACAGAATTTGCACAGTTCTTTGACCACCCGTCCGGTGGAGAACCAAATGGAACAAGACCCCGAACGACTGAAGATCCCACTTATGAAGCATCAGAAGGAGGCTCTGGCGTGGTTGTTGTGGAGAGAGCAGCAAACACCTTCCGGAGGCGTTTTAGCGGATGATATGGGTTTGGGTAAAACCTTGACTATGATATCGTTGATCTTAAGGGCACAAGAGTTGGGTAGGAAAGAAGCCGAAAGCTCGGACGAAGACGAAGATGAATGGAACCACCGAGACAAGAAGAACCGGTACAAAGGGCACACTTTGGTCATCTGCCCTGCTTCGTTGGTGTCGCAGTGGGAAAGCGAGGCCCTAAAACGTTGCAAGCGAGGATCGCTGTCGGTTGTGAAACACCATGGAAACGATCGAGAGACGAAGGCTAGGAAGCTAGCGAAGCACGACCTAGTGATAACGACTTACCAGCTTGTCAACAACGAGGTGAAGAACGGGGGAGTGTTACCCAAGATTCACTGGCACCGAATTATCCTGGACGAGGCACATTACATTCGCAATCACAAGACAAAAGCATCCGAAGCTGTGTGCAGCTTGAATGCGAAGAATCGGTGGGCTCTTACGGGAACTCCGATACAGAACAAGGAACTCGACTTGTACGCCATCCTCAAGTTCCTAAGATGCTCCCCGTTCGACGAGTACACCATATTCAAGCGTTGGGTGGACAACAAGACTGAGGCTGGAGTGGCAAGGTTGTCGACTGTCATGAAAACAATTATGCTGAGAAGGACGAAGCAAGAACTGATGCAAAATGGCAGCCTGCAGTCATTGCCGAAGAAATCGTATGATGTGATAGAAGTCGACTTGGATACGGATGAGAATCTCGTCCATGAAAAGATCATGACTTATTCTCGAACGATTTTCGCAAGGATACTCACTCAGAGGGCCGAGAAGGAACACTCGAGGAACATGGACGCATATGGAGGCTTCTTCGACAAGAACTTGATGTTCACGAAGGCACAAAGAAAAGTCGATGCCATGTTCGCTGGGAGAGGCGAAGTCAAGATGAATCAGATTTTGGTGCTTTTGCTGCGACTACGTCAGGTTTGTTGCCACCCAGCTTTGGTGAAGGCCATGCTGGACCAAGAAGACCTTTCAGCCGAAGGAGAAGATATGGGGGGCAACTTAGCCTTGGCTGTGCAAAAGATGACACTGAATGGACCTCCTCCACCGAACAAGGCTGCCAATGGTGATGATGATGATGACGACATTGCTCGTGTCGACGAACGAATATTTCAGAATCTCTTGGTATCCGAGAACCCAGTTTTCAATGATAACAGGAAAAGTTCAAAAGTGAGGTGTGTCTTGGCGAAAGTCTCGGAATTACTGGAAAAGGGTGATAAAATTATCATAGTGTCGCAGTGGACAAGTATGCTGCATGTTTTGGCCAAGCATTTGGATTCGATCAAAGGAGCTACTTATTCGTTTTTCATCGGATCGATACCCGTGAAGGATCGACAAGCTATTCAGGATCAATTTAACGATGTAGCGAGAACACCCAGGATATTGTTATTGTCACTAACAGCCGGCGGTGTTGGCTTGAACCTCGTCGGTGCGAACCATTTGATATTCGTGGACCTTCATTGGAACCCGCAGCTCGAAAGTCAAGCTCAGGATAGGATATATCGCTTCGGACAGACCAAAGACGTTTTCATTTACAAGTTCATCACGAAAAATACCATCGAAGAGCGAATAATGGCTCTGCAAGAGAAAAAACTAGGGCTCGCCGAGAGCGTTCTCGAGGGTCAAAGAAAAGTTGTATCGAACAAACTTACTTTGGATGATCTCAAGTCGCTCTTTGGATTTTAGGCTCGATAGTCGATTTTAGATATCGATTTTAGAATTTAATTGTAACGCGCGCTGGACCTGTTCGAAAATATTTAAGTCTCTGCGTTTTCGGTTCGATGCTCAATTCTATTTCTAAGTCTATCTTCTAAGTACATAATTTTTTATTTTTATATTTTCGTTTTTATAATTTCGTCACCCCCATCATCGGATAATGACAATTACCATGAGAAGAGTGTTTGGGCATTGGTCGAAGTTATAATCCTGAATGTCGATTTAAATAACTTCAATTGTGACGAAAACGCAGATAATCACCGATCGACTTGATGCAAAGTATATATAAAGGCAGAGTTTTCATAAGTTTTAGGATTTTTTTATTCATAACAATAAAGTAATTTAAATATGTTTATATTCAATATATTCGTTGGAATTGCGATGTTTATGAATAAAATATCGATCGACCTAAAAGACATAGAAGTACAATAATGAATCATATGGATGGACCATATTTTTTTTTGTTCTGTAAATAGCCGCTGTAGAATACTCCATAAACTTGTTAGTTATAGATAAATTCTTTTTCGTAATTTAACATTAATAATTGATGATTCATCAGTCAAGATTATTTTCTTTCCGGTTGTATTATTGTGGCTACAGTAATTGATCTAAATATCATTAATAATTAGTACTACGAAAATTCGTTTGATTCTCTTTTCATTACATTTAATATTGCAATAAAGAGGTCCTGCTATTGGTTATATGAGTTTTTGCTTTTTACTCCATTTGTATGTAGCTAGAGCCAATAATCAGGTAAAGCTTGGCAGCGTTTTCTTCCCTTCGCAGAAATCATATAACTATGAATGGTAAAAATACTTTGCGTTCTTAGTAATCACAGGAGCAGAAGTGAAAACAGACTGCTATGAATCTTGCACAAAATACGCACAAATAATGAAAAATTACAAATTTTGCGAAAAATCCATAGTCTTTTCTCATTTTTGCATTTATGATTACTAAGGTAACATACCCTTTGGTTCTGATTATCTGGAAGTAAAATAAAAATAATTACCATCAAATTATTTTGCATGATAATAAGACTCTAAGTTTAAAGTAAGAAAGTTACATTTTTAATTATGTTGTTTATTTTATAATTTAAATTTTCTATTAACCAAAATCTCACATCAATTGACGTCATTGCGTTAATAATAGTTTAATTCCATCTGTTTTAATAATTTTCAATACTTAAAAAAATTGAACACTGAACATTTTTTCCGGGACAGATTTTTTTTCTTCATTTTTGAATTCTTGTGGAAACCATTTTTAAAATGAAAGATTTTGCAAAATTTTCAAGGATATTTATACCAAACATTAATAGTGATTTTCTGTACGATTTGATCTCGCAAGACTCTTGATTAATATTTTCTAGTAAAGCTCTGATAACTCTCCTTTCATCACAGTGTACAAAATCTGATTCTGTCAAGATGCTGTCGAATTATTGAAACAAAGTCAAAACTTGTATTTATTCTAGTAAAACTTTGAGGCATTTTAGTTTCACTATTTTTGATTTGTTTCTTAAACAATTTACTGTTTTCCACCACTTTGCGACCACAAAGGCAGCTCTTGAATTTCCTTTTAAGACCTGACTTGAAATATTTTCTTGTACATTTCTTGAAGAGCATGGAAATTCTATAATTTTCAATATTTTAGGATCTGGAAATAACTTTACAACAAACTGGAGTACAATTCACCAAAACACAAAGTAACAGAAATTCTTATCAGCTTTTATCATTACAATTTCACTGTACATTAGCATAAACCGTATTATCGCAGCTCGATGAGCTAATTGAAGGTTCCACAGATTGCTGTATTTCATCATAAATATATATATTGAATTTATTTTACTACAACCGTTTATTTTATTATAATAATATAATTTAATGTAGTATAATACGAGTCTTAGCATTTGGTGTTTCTGTGACAAACAATAACGTTATCATGGCGATAAATTCGCGAGTATTTTGTAACACATTTGTCATTGAATTCATTTTCATGGAAATGTGAACTATAACGTCTAATCTTGGTTACACAATTGAAAAGAAATTAGAAACAGATAATTCGTTTAGTTCTGGACATTTGTTCCTATTTTTTGTCTAGCGGGAATTATTTTCCGAACGACTTATAAATCTTTGGCAGGCGTTTTCTATTGATTTGTATAAGTTCGTGTGACGTTTACCTAAACACAGAGAATACCATGAATATTCCTCTATAAAATTTTAGTATTTTTAGCAATTTCGAATACATTTAATACAATATCTATTATTATTATTATTATAAGACTCCTGCTTATTGAAAGATACGAACAGCAACAGTGTTTCATTGATTTTTGCGCATATTCCTATTTGAAAATATAGCAATATATCGTTAATTGGAAAAATAATTTTTTTTTTTTTTTTGAAGAAATTATCCAAGAGAAGATATTTGGCTTTGGGTGAAAAAATGTATATTTATTTCAACATTTTCAGTCTGGGTGCTATATTAAATATTTCCAAAGCTTTTTGGATACAAATTCTCTACAAGCTACATTTCAATATTTATATCGAATTCAAATATCGTACAATCAAATTTTTGCGTGAGACGAATAATCAAAATATCATAAAAATTTGAAAACCTTTTCTTTTCTTAAGTAAAAGCAGAACCTAAAAAATTTCTTTAATTGATTGCGGTTCTTTCCGAATTTCTCAAAGTCATAAAAAATTACAGGGAATTCGAAAATTGAGGAAAAATTAAGCAAGTGATATTTTTACATTTGTTTGTTGTGCGAATTCTGGTTAAAATCGGCAAATCTACTTTAAGAACGAAAACCAAAACTGTGAAAACCTAAGATATTTTATTAAATAAACAAAAGTGGTTAAAAAAATATTTAAACGTCTACAACATTCGGTTGTGACCCACATTCCTGCAAATCCAAATCCAAGTTTCCCCGAAATAGACATAGTCTGTACTTTCCTAAAAAAATGTATCTTTATATCGGAAATACAATTTTAGCTCTACCAATTACCAATTTCTTTTTTAATTTGAAAAATTCATTCTACCATTTTGCAATATAAGAATATTCCTTATATTCTTTTTCGTAAACATTTTCCTGCCAAACATTTTCTAGAAAAATCGGCTGATACTCGAAAAAATTCTAAAATTAGGACAATTTCAATTGGGTGTCAATTTGAACTAACTCGTTGTCAAATTTCACAAGAATTCCCAAGAATTCTTTCGAAAAACGTTCGAAGTTGTTGAAGTGCTCGCTTTTTTCCTAGTGTTCTACACAAACCCGACACAGTTTGATCTACCCCAGCAATATCAATTACAAATCCTTATCTTTGTTAATTTCTGGCCGATCCAGAGTCTCTTGAGCGTGCTGCAACCCGGCACAGTAATGTAATAATAAGACACTCAGTGCTTGCACTCGCAAATCACTTTGCGCTATTAATTTAACATTCTCCATGTCAGAACTCTGAGATAGTTCTAATCTTGAGGTAGTTTCAGCATCAAGTGCAGTTTTCAATCTCCCCATCTAAAATCATGAAAGCAGTTATTTAATCAAATAGTTTCTCATTGATCAGAACTTGTAAGGTAAATGTACCAGTAGTTGACCGACCATTTTCTAAAAAAGCATAAAAAAGAAGATTTTTATAAGATTTGCACTTTCATCAAAATAAAATTTACATCTTATAAAAATCTTATTTTTTATGGATTTTTTTTTTAGAAAATGGTCAACTACCGCTACCTTTACCTTTCTTATGTGTCCGTTTTTTGACAGATTCCGAACGACTCACCATGAAATTAATTTTCTCGACACGTTCACTTGGATCTAAATGTTTGTAAAGAAATTTGCCAGTATCTTTGGCTCTTGACATTAGACCGTCATCCAAATCTCCAGCGATCAAAGGTGCTGCCACACTTGGCTCAGCTCCTTCCAGTAAATCGGGACTGATTCCCAGTCCACCGACCAAAGAACTCTAAATTTCCCAATACATTTATCTCGTCATCAAATCGATTTTCCAATTTATAACAAGAGTCTGGCCTTTTTTAACAAAATATTACACATGCATCAAATTGTTTTACGCTATTAAAGATGATTATTACGAAAATTGATGAATGAACGTATGTATTATCAATTCACTTCACCGACAGTATGGTTTTTCGTTTTTATGAACTTTATTGATGCTTTGATTGAATGCAGCTTTTACCTTCTTGTTAATTGGGTTAGAAATTCAAGTATAGCAAATAGGCGTAGAACCCAGCGAAAATATAAAAGTAGAACAATGTGGGAAAAGCGTTTTTTTTTTAAAGCAGCAGAAATTGAAAAAGATAGTTCATACTGTGGTAACAATGTCCTGCGAAGAACTATAAAAATAATCGAAGCCGATACAAAGAGGATAATGTTTTAAAGGTTTTTTTTTGTTAACGACTTCGACCACTTTTACGTTCATCCACAAGCAAACGAATGAAATGCGAGAAACTGAAGGCATATTCGAGTCACAAAAAGTTGATTATTGTTTTAGGTTTAATCAAAATTTAAAAAAATTGAAAAATACTACTATTATTTCGCCAATATATTAAAGAATGTTTCTAGCAATTCGAATATGCCTCCAAGTTATTATAAAAGTATAGCAATTTTCATCAGAGAATTCTCTCAGTATTGTAAAATTATGATAAAAGAGAGAAAGCCAAGACATGCTAGAAATTTCTCAGGAATTTGTGGGTGAACTGCGAATTATGTTAAATGGTTGCATCCTTGACAAATACGCGATTCTTTATGAATCTAATTGAGATATTGTTGGCGTGCTCTCTCGAAAACGATAGAATTAATTGATCGAATTCAGGTTCTACCTTGCGGGATGCGCAGGGACTTGGGGGAAGGCTTCTGGATGCCAGACCACTACCAGAAGTTGGTGGGGCTAGACAACTTGTACTTCCAGCCTTCTTTAGGCCCAGGAGCGTGTTAGCTATACTTGCCTTCATGGCCATCATACTCGCGCCCTGATCAATTGAGTAATTTGATCAGTCGATTTCTTTATTCAATTACAAGTATGATCATTTCAACGATATTCGAGTATCTATAAAGTATTTTTACCGGGAGAGACACCTTGTACCTTTAATCGGTACAGTTTCTTTCATTTTATACGAAATAACGAGTTTTCAAATTTCTGTACTTATTCTGATTGGGCAATTGTTTGGAAAAATCCTGTTTTCAGGATTTTGCGATTTTGAAGTATTCGAAAGATTTTTAGAATTCAACCAAATTTCATAGATAAAAAATTGCATTGGATTGGGACTAATTTTTGTGTAATAGAGAAAGAAGTGGGCAAAAATTACCATAAAATGTAGAAAATTAATACAATTTCTTATTTTGAATCTACCCAAAAAATGATACATTGGTTGTATTTTAATAGGAGCTGTCGATATATTTATTTATTTATTTATTTAATTTATTTATTTGAGGTGTCATGGGGCAAAATAGAGATACAGCAGGTGCAAAAAAATATTATGATGGAAAATATTATAATTTAGAAGAGAAAAGGACGGAAACTTTTCTTATCTGATCATTTCCGATTTACTCTACTGGAGAAAACATCGTTAAAAAAAAGGAGAAATCTTAGAGAATTATACCGTGAAGTTTGAAATTCTTCATTTATGGAGAATGCCAATCCTGATTTAATATCGACAATGAAATCTTTATAAATACTCTAATATTAGTGGCAGGATAAAGGTGCAAGCCTACAAAAAACTTCCTTCACCTTCGCGAGTGCAGTTGATAATATTTATTGCCAACAATAAATATGGTTAAAATCGTGCATAACAATTATTTCTCTTCTGTTTCTTTGTTTATTTACAAAAAATTCGTTTTCAAGGGTAATATTAATACTACGTCGTCATATATTTTGTAAACTACTTTAATTCGTTTAACCCTTGATTGTATTAGTAACAAGACACACCTATTCCCCATCGATATGTAATTTAATTAATTGGTACAAAAAAACAAAAACTGGCTGAGGATTGACTAGAATTCTTATATTGTTTTTCTTGTTGGTATACGTTTTCAGTTCACCAAATTGAATTATTTTCTAATAAAGGTATTATAAATGACGTTTATAATGCCTTCATTAAATCTCTCCTTTTTACATATAAAAACCTGAGTTAAAATTTACACGTAATCTCTTACGTTTTTTTTTTTCATTCTGTCTTTTTTGCATTTGCTGTTGTAACTCCGATGGAGCACGATTAGATTTAGAAATATAAACTTAAGAATATTTCTTGCTTGTTTAAAAATTGAACGAGTAAAAAATGAGTAGCAAAAAAATATTGTTTTTTTAGAACTAAAACGTTTTTGCATTACGTCTTCAATACCTGTACGTTTTCTTCACAACTTGTAAAGGAAATCTCCGGACCTGATTCTCCCGCTATCACACTTGTTTCTATTTCGTCAGTTTCGTATGCTAAAGTTGCCAAAGTTTCAGCTCCGCACATTCCCGCCGATTGACAACGAACTTCACATTTTTTGTGACATACCATTCCACAATCTCGGCATTGCACTGCGTCTTTTAGCCATATCTGAAATAGTGAAAATTTCGTTTTTCCAATTTTTATTTTTTGACACTATAAAAATAATTTTCACTCAAATTCAAACTTAATGTGGTAAACAATTTTTTTAAACATAACAAAATTTTAATTATATTTTGATGTTTCATTTCAAAATTTTTATTTGCAAGAATACGAATAAAAATCTTCATCTACTTATTCTTAAGTTTCTTTCTACAAAATATAGCTTTTATAGAAAATCCTTATTTGTTACATTAAAAATCAAGGTCGTATCTGAAATTACCATATTTTGTACAATGAAAGAATATTTGGGTTTTTCTTGCATTTTTTTTTATCCTAAAGAAGTGTAATTTGGAAAACATGAAATTCATATTAAAAAAATACCTTCTTCGAGCAAAAGTCACAATGCGTCGATCTGTGGAAGTGTGTTCTCATGAAATCGTGAGATTTCCTATCTGAGTGCTCATGAGTGGAAATGAGCTGTGCTTTGGTAGTTTCAATGTTATCTTTCTTCGATGAATCAGTAAAACTCTGGTGATTTTGTTGACTCGAAGCCCAGACATACGATAACAGAATATCTCCGTAACAGAGACTCGGGTCGAACCCAGAATATCCTTGTAATTTTGAAGTGGTGGATGCGAACGAAGCTGAAATTTGATATGCTCGTCAGGTTATAAAAATTGTGGAATGTATTTTTATTCATTATTACTTTTTTATCTTCAAAAGAACCAATCCTGACATCTTTTTTTATTCTGATCGGAATAAAAGTTTCCCTTGACATTTACAGTTATTATTTTTAACCCGATTCAAGTGGGAATAGAAAGTCAAAGTTATTGGTGTCGATTTACTCCTTTGCCATCCAGGGCTTGTCCCTGATTATTTTTATAGTCCTTTCAATTGTAACTTTTGTTGTTTTCGTAACTGGACGATTAACCGGTGACTTCAAACGATAATGAAATTTCTATAAAATTCGATACTTCTAAAAGAAAAATACGAATTTTTCCACATCAGTTTCAATTTTTCAAAAATTCCTATTCGAATGTCCATCTAAAATTCATTTCGTCACGAGTGATACTTTTGAAAACGAAGTAGCTGTAAACGTAATCACTCGAATGCTCCACAGCGGCATTCACTTTCTAATAAAACTTACCGTTATCGGGTGGTAACAAAGCATGACATTTGAGGTAGTGACCCGTCGAAGAAGTAGAGCATTGAGCCAGAATTAGTTTAATCGGTACATTAATATAACCTAAAAGTTTCGGCGGATTTTCGCCACCCTTAACTTTGGCCCATACACCAATATTCAAATATTGATGGTCAGAGTCAATTTGGAAATTTCGAATTTCCTCAAACGTCACCGTCGATGCTAATCCCATTTCCTTCGTAGTGTAATACAAATCTGTCATGCTCGTTATCAGGCTATCGTCTGCATTATAAAGTTGCGTGGTACTAGAAGTCGTTGATTGATTGGAAGTCGTTGAAATCCTTCTCGAAGGTGTATCCGGTGTTTGAGTTGCATCATCCGTCACGTGTACGCTACTTTTCCGTCTTCTAAAGAGCTTACTACTTAATTCACTCTTTGTGTCGAGCGATTCGGTATCCGAATCCTTCAAATCCGAGAATTTTATATGACCATCGAATTTCGATTTCAGTCCCTGTTCTTCCAAGTTCAAGGGTTCGCCTTTACTTCCACCGCAATCTGGTCGGGACATTTTTCTGTCCGACTGTAATTTTTCCAATGGAATTCTCTCGGAGTCGGGTTTGATGTATTTTCTTTCGACTCGAATAATGAATCGTCTTTGTGTCGCACTTTTCACAAGTTTCGCAACCTGGTTCATGTTGGAAATTTTTTTACCATTCACCGCTACCAAGACATCGCCTCTTTTCATTTCTGCAATCGCAGCCGGACTACCATTTACGATCGTTTCGACTAAGACGCATACTTGTCCGATTTCTTGTACCGTTTCTTGTTTAAACACAACCCCTAATTGTTGAGAATTCGTTTTACTTATAATTAAATCCAATACCATGTATGGAATGCCGCTGTATTGCGTTAAATAAACCCAAGGCGTTAAATCCACGCTCATTGTACAGTAAATCTCGATTTGCGATGATGGTTCTTCCGCGTTTAGCGTATTCGCACTAAGACTCAATCGACTTACTTCCAATAGTGTAACTTCTAAATATCCAGGAGTAAGTTGAGTACTTGCAACCTGTTTCAATGGAAAATTTAAAACCTTAAAAATAAGCTTTTATTGTTAAAACCGAAGTATAGTTTTACAAGTAATTCCTATATTGGAAGAGTAATTCCAATTTCCAAAAATTCACGGGTAATATAAATGCCAATTCCAATGATTAAAGACTATAAAGTTTTGAATTCTGAATACTAAAATTGGTTAACATATTAAATAGAACATCAACAACTTGAAATGTGAGATAATCGAGTTCTTGAGGTTGACCTCAAATGTTACATACCTCTGATAAATCGACATCTTCGTCGTTAAGTCTTCGAAAGAACGGTTTGTAACGCATTTTGTAACGAGGAAGAGTGTGTTTCCTACGAATAGCTCGACGAATTTGTCCCGTTATCAACGAAATGATTTGTGGTTGTAGTTGACGCCCTTGAAATTGCGATTGCACTTCCAATTCTAAAATTGGTTCTGTGTAAAAACTAAGAGACCAGTGTGTATACGGCACTCGTGTAAATTGTAATCTTGCTCGTCCCGTAACCCTTTTCACTGAAATTCAAATATGGAATTTTCAATGCAAATTGTTATAATCTCCGTTCGCAATTCGTACTTGCGATATGCACCTTGTAATGCCATATAAGCGGTTTTTCCTAACAACATCTTAACGTCTATCGAAAGTTGAAAGTTCCCTGAGTAATGTAAGTCTAATGATAAATCCAGAGTTTCCAAAAGGCCAGTATCGGCGTCGATTTTTGCATCGGCCACTTCTAAACCTTTTATCGTAGGAAATTGGGTTCCCAAATGCAGATCTCTTAGCTGAAATCAACGAGACTTTATTGCATAATAATACATTAAATGATTTATTTATATATTCGTCCCTGATACATCAACCACTAATGCATAGTTTTCCGCTCTATGTTTTGATGCTTTTTGACGATCATATGGAAATATATTGGTGAAATCTTTTTTAATATGTGCAACCTTCTCTGGATAAATTCGATTAATTCAGAATGGATAAGGAGAATTAAAGCATTCTGATTATAACAACAAAATTTAATTTACGTCGAATCTGAAATTAACCACAATCATTTTTTCCAGATATAAAAAATATTCTATGTATACAATTTATGTATACAATGCGAGTAGTACAACTTACACACAGTATTAATCTTATGGTACTTATTTAACACTTTACCAACTGCTAGCGATTCAACAGCATTCGTGGATCCAACCAGCTGCTCAATGATATTAATGCTAAGTTATATTTATGTTTAGTGTCGGTCACTGGTGACCGACACTAAACTTTCCGTTCAGGCCATGCTGGTTATATGACAAATGCAATAGCCTATAACTTTGTGACCCACACGGCGTGAATAGAGATCCATGTAAATTTGACCTGGCAGTTAACGCGTTAAACATTGGTAACAAAAAGCCAATGAGTAGGCTATCGGTCGGTAAGCATTGGCGATAAAAAGCTGATTAATAGGCTAGCGTTTGGCAAAGCGTTAAGAACAAACCTGTACACTGTCGAATAGCCTTCCAGTTGTAGTTTGCGTTAGAAGTTCCTTGAACTCGTTATTCAGTTTCCTGTACATCCACAGTCTCACGCGTTCTGCATTTCTCAGTTCGTTAAAAAGAAATTGTAATGTAAGATTGATGGCAAGATTTTCATTCCCTTGAGACAACTGTTGTCTCGGCGAGGAGTTAACGTTAAAATTTGGTCGCTCCTCCTTTATTTGTTCGAGCAATTCTTTAGGTAATACTGCCTTTCCATGAGGTACAGGCCTTTGTGGTGGACTCGCCATCGGAGCCATTTCCAAATATTTTTTTAGGAAAAAGAATTCCAAAATTAGGACACATATTACTCCACATACGAATGCGATCACAGATAGGAAAATAGTTTGGAAAAAGTCCATATTAAAGTTGCACTCAGATGCGAACACAAGGATTTTTGTTTAGTTTGAACTGTAAAGGATCGTTGCTGAAATATTTCTCAAAAATGATCATACAAAACCAATATAGAAAAAATCGCACCAGCGAGTGACAAGTGGGGCATGGAAATTAATAGATTGAATAACGAAATACTGGATTATCTTTATATATTTATATGTGTGTATATAGGTGATGATTAAAGAAATTCATATTTCTCTCTCATTGCTTTGTCTCATTAGGAACTCTTGGCTCAATTCGCGATTTGTTCAGAACCAGTAGCTTCGAAGAACTACTGAATTTATTGTTAAAACTTCCTGCGTTTACTTGTTGCAGTCGATTGTTGTTATGAAAACACCTTGTCTGTATGACATTTGCAACTTTCACTTGTCATGGAATTATCTTCACGTTTTTCAAACTCGTGCGGTCGTTGTGAGAAAATATCACAAAACCGTTGTGTTTCCTTTGCGTGCGACGGTCAAACATTTTTAAAATACATTTTCCTCCAAAAAACTGACAGGTAAATTACTTTGACACTTTGCTTATATTGATTTTAGCAGCCATGCTATTGGTTTGGTGCTACTGGTTAGGTATTCGGTGCCGCCGCTGCTGCTACTATTATGCTATTGTGAAACAGAAACAGAATGCATGTCGGTCACAAATAACGGGTTAATGCAGAGGGCGCCCTTTTCACAAAAAGCCGAGGGCAAACGCGGCTTATTTCAAATTTTATTTATTTATTTGTCTCATTTCTCGTGGGATTGCATTCCTTGTGTAAGAGGAGTTTTGGGTAACCTTATTTTCGAACGAACGTAAGAGCAAATAGTTTAGGGTAAATATAGTGATTGCGGTTATAGTTGTATTTTACTTTGTTGAACAGTTTTTGAACGAATCACGAATTAATTTGTGTGAAATTTTGGGTCAAAGTAGAAGGATGTCTCTCATTTTCCAAATCGACGGAAAGTCAACGGACTTTTATTTGAAAAGTGTTGGATCGATCAAGGTATATTTTCAATTGTGACCAAATTTTTTACAGATGCTAAGCACTTTCCTTTTGTTGATGACAAAAGGGTAGTTGATGAAAAATAATTAAATTCAAGTTAGAAAGGAATTCTAAATTAAAATGATAAAAGATGTCTTTTACACCTTCAATAGAAATAGCGTTAATCTATTGAGGTTCGCTTATAAAATTTCCAAAGATTACAGAATTTTTTAATGATTCACAATCAGATTAAAATCGATAGACATCGTTTCAAATTTCAAGATAGAAGAAATAGAATCTATAATGATACGATTATAAAAAGTTATAGGTACTACAAATTTCTATTGTATAATATTTTAAAGGATTTAAGGATTTTTATTAGACTATCTAATGCGTTCCTCAAATTTATTATCTTGTAGATATAGGAAGGATTTAATAAATATAGGTATTTGTGATAAAAAGGGAAAAAATTGAATTACAGAGAGTGTGTATATATATAAACATTCGATTTATTAAATCAAGTGAACACAGTTCCTCTCTATTTCTGAGATTTAATGTGAGATAAGAGAAAAAAGAAATCTCAGAAGTAGATGGATTTATAACAAGTGCATAACATACCGATAAATCATATCATAAATCTTTTTTTGTACCTATAAGTCAATACTTGAAAGTTTCAAAGTAACATTTTATATAAACTGTAATATTACTTCATACTTTTGAAAATACATTACAATGAAAACGATTAATAATAGATGTTATAATCTATGAGAAATTCATTAATGCGGCTTTCCAATAAATTAAGATGCTGCTCTCCATAACCTAAACGATTATTTGTACATATTTGATTTTTTTGGTGAAATACTTATACTTTAATTGAGTTCATTCGTAAGCAATAATTTGTGTATAGTTAATAAATTATTTATCATAGAATTTTTAGTATACGAACAAACAGATTATAGAGAGTTTAATCGAATAAACAATTGTTTTATAACTGAGATAAAATTCCTTTTATATAGAAAACAGCATCTTTAGTTACTCTACGCGCTGTTGTTTTTCTTTATTTTATTACTTTTCACTAATTTAAAATTTTTTTCGATTAATTTTAACACATCTACTAATTTATTAATGATTCAACGAAAAACAAGTATATACTCAGACTCTATGAAGTTTGCATTCAATTTTGGAAACAGACTCAATTTTTGGAATTATTCTAACGTACAAATCAAATATTCTATTTCGCTACTACTTTCGTTTATTCGCGGACAACTTTTCAGGTGCTAAGCGTATATTTTTGAAAAACAAAGGATTGTATCTTTTTTTCTAGTATATTTAACAAGATCACTTGGTTTGTTCCCAAATTTGGACGTTAACTTTATGAGACCACATTTTGAATAAATAAAAATATTCAAATTTAGATATAGGAGTTTTATACGAAAGCAAAAAGCAACGTTAGCACATGGTATTATGTAAAATAGCACCGATGAAATGTACGTTTTTGCAAAATATTTTTGCAGATGCTTTGATCCTGCCGTTAATTAAAAAAAGTTTCTTCCTCTTTCCTTTCACTTTCGGAAGTTCTTTCTAAATTATGCTTAAAATTTTATGTTAAGACACTCGCAGAAAGGAAGAAAAGTTACAGAATTACTGTTCAATTTCATTCCATATTTTATGTAGCTGAATTTTGAAATATTACTGTAGAAAAATTGAAAAAGTATACTTGTGATTTTTCATATTTCCTTTTGTAACTTTTAAATGAAAAAATCCTTGGAATTATCCAAATTTGAATGTTTGCCGTTTAAACACGGAAACATCGGGTTTTACTTCATTGTAAATTTTTGAGTCTTATGTTTTTCAAATTCCTTTCGGAGTTTCGTTAAATAAAAACGTTACAAATTTCAGCAACATTTATTTTTTAAATTATCTATTTTTGTTCTCTATTCTCGGAAGGCTATCCACTTTTCTTAACAATTTTGTCATTATTCAATAAAAATAAATAACGTTAAGAATTTTCACGAATTTTATAGCAGAATAGAATTCGGACTATTGCTTTATTTATGGAACTTTTTATCTTTGTCAATACTTTGTGTTTTCCAACTTTCAATGTTTCCCTTCGTGGGTGTTTCGATTGACGTCAGTTCAATTATTTAAGACATTTTTTATCACAAGCTTCTTCGGTTCTAGATATTCTCGTTCTCTAAACCGTACCGTATAACTTATCTTATTTGAAGGAAATTTGCAGTTGCATCAATAGCAATTTATAAAAATCCACCAAGCTAGATTTCAATACTGGACCAACGAAATTTAATCATTTTAACTTACAATGAATTGTGTGAAATACGTTGTTCTTGTAGGATTAAAATGAAAGATTTTAAATTAGGAATTAAATTAATAAAATAAATAGAAATAAATAGATTTAAAAAAGACTAGTAATAAAATAAGCAACAATTACTTCTTTTGATCGGACACTGAGAAAATTTTTGGAAATTGTTATTAGCAGGTCGCCACTGAAACTATAATTTAGATTGTAATTTGAACAAATATGTTCTCGAGTAACAGTCACTGTATTTCTTCCTGAGTAAGTTTATCATATATCAAAAACTGCTTATTACATTTTTAATTATCATCTTTACGAAAATAGCTTCTCATCACAAACTTACTGAAAGTTGTATTTTAAAAAAGTAATTGTTGATATTTTCATACACTTCGACAAATTTCCCCAAAAATTTGTTTTATATTTACAGTTATTTTCAAGGTCAATATTTCTTCCCAATATTTTTTTCTCAAAAATGTCATAAATTGCATCCATTTACGGATTCAATACTTTCCATTTTAAATTTGAACAATTGCAGAAACTACTTTTCTGAAATTTCAACAAATTTATCTAGTTCTTAAAAAATCTGCAGGATGGATAGCCTTCCAGTTTCATGCAAGCGAAATTTTAAGCTTATGTAGATCCTAGAACATAAAAAAATAGTGAATATGCGTTTTCCATTTTTCTTCCTGCCTATAAAGGAAATTAAAAAATTGTTCCTTACTTTTCGTATCATGTACAATAATACGGCGCTATATCTTTTACTTTTTTTATGTTTTTACATCTATAGGTAATTCATAATACGTCCAACGTCATGATAGAGACAGATAAAGGAACTATGAAGAATGTATAACAGCTTTTTTTTCCTTTTATGACTATCTTTCAAACCCCATAAAGTATCTTATTGATAAATACGAGATTTCTTTTATTGATATTATACTGTTTTGATCTTTGATTGGGTTTTCTTAAATATTTAACCACGAGTTTCTTTGTTTTAATCCTTAATTTAGCGTAAAGGTACCAGCAAACGCAGAGCAGCTACAAATGTTGGTACAAAAAATATTTTTGTACCGATTTTGATTTTAAAAATTACTACTTCTGGTTGTTATTTATACTTTTCATATGCAAACTTAAAATATGGTCCACTAATTAAGATAAAATAAAACAAAATTATAAATCTGAATCACAAAGAAGAAAAATTTCCTGATTATTAGAAATTTCGTTTACTCAAGTTTTTATTTATTCATATTAAATAAATTCTTATGAGTTTACTCTGTAAAGGATTTGATATTTTCTTAAATGCATCAAAATAAGGTTTTATACATATTTTGGAATGTTCAGTAGTAAATGTAAAATGCAAAAACGTGATTTTTTGTAAATCTTTGCCTTTGAAATATTCTATGATAGAATAATGACTTTTGGCATTTTTCCGTGAAGTTAAAAATAATAAGTTTATACAGAAAATTTAAAACCATTTTTTTTAACACGAAAATCTTTTTATAAATTAAGGATTAAAATAGGTTTCCTTTTAAAGACATTAACTTTGTCTATAATTAAGCTTTGATAATACCTTCGCGAAATCTCGTATCAGTTATCACTCGATAAAATTTCTTTTTAGAAGTACTTTGAGTACATCCGTACTATTTAATCCTGGATTATAAATGTTCTGACCCACAAAAATTATACGTTACGTAGAGCATAAATGTTTTATCCTCTTCTCCTATTATAAAATGTGAAATTGGTTATAATCCAGGTGATACTTATCGTTTACTTCTTTTTGCTTATTATAACGAGAGATTTAGTCGTTTCTTTCCTTTAATGGAGATAGATTAATTTTTGTTTTATAATGTATACATACTGAAATATCATTATAAACATCGCAAAAAGTAAAACGAGTATGACGAATACTCTCTAGCTATGGTAAAATACCCTAAAAGTTGGCATTCGAAAAATTGTAGCATATTTTTCTTGGGAAATTTCGGATTGGAAAATTACCTATAGCATATACATTATTATAAGAATAATCATCAATCTCTAAAATTGGATCGTTCGATACCATTCTTCATCGTTGGCACAAATACGGAGATTATTCTTTACACATTTTCTTCGAATTTTTTTTCATTTCACTGTTGTCACATTTAAAACTTTTGGATTTTTATTATTTTATCATGTCAAAATTTGGAATAGATGATTTATGAAATATTTTTAGAATTTTTAAATTCTATTTCCATGAAAAATCGGAATTTCAGATTTCAACAATTCCGGGTCAGGAAATAGCACAGAAATACTTAACATTTTCTTTTGAGATTAGCTTTTCTTCAAATATCGATCTTGAATGTTATCAGATCTTTCCAGATTTTATCTTCACGTTATTTTATTTATAAACTATGACTAAACTGTGGACTCTTTTTGTGAGTCAGACCTGGTCCGAATCGGCAAAGGTCGAAGTATGAAAAAGGGAAAGAGATTCTCTTGAAAATTGGTTTAAACCATAACCAACGAGATTGAAAGAAATCACCGGACTGGATTTATTTAGAATTTGAATTTGATTTGTTATTCAATTCGATCTATTCTTTCCTCCTTAAAAAGTTTCATACGAATATACGTTATTATTGAAAATTTTAGCAAATTCTTTTTTGGCATTTCCTACACTTTTTTGGCACTACGAAAAGGAGAGCTCATATTGCACGTCATACATTTTACATACATACATTTTTTTACCAATAAATATTTTTGTCTTGTCTCTTTGAAACAGTACCGTATATTTATTTTATGACGGATTGTAAATTTAGAATGATGAATGAATATGCAATAGTTGATATTTTTCGATTATTCATATTATTACTTTGAGAGAAGCAGAAACGTAAAATCAAAAGATTAAACTTTAATTTTTTTTATTTAGGAAACAGTGATTTTTTTTATCAGTATAATTTTTTTTAGAAACGTAGAATTACGAAGTTGTAATATTCTTTAAATTTGCTTATAAGAAAATTTATAAGAAAAGTTTTTAATAAAAATTGACATCCAAATTATGTAAGAAGTAGGTACCATTCGAGTACATTAAAAATAGGGAAATAGATTTCCCAAGTTAAATGAAGTGTTGGAACTTGAAAATATTACAAGTTCGCGTATAAAATCAGTATTTGAGTTTTCTGGCAATGAAATTTCTATTTATCACAATTTCACTTATGAAATTATTTTTGTATCTTTCAAGGACAACCAAATTACAAGACCGAACGTACATGCAGAGTATTTTTAATTTTCTGAGCAATTTTTGGAATATTTCTATCCTGACAAAAATCTGACTTAGCATTTATCAGATCCAAAACAGTATTTTCCCTCCGCCCAATTATATCAAATTAGAACCGTGTCAGCCTACGAATCAGCTAAATGAAATTTCTAATTGTAAGGGTCTTGCTAATTGTAAGTTTCCTATTTTCAAGCGTGGACTTTCTTTTCTTTTATTATAATTACACTCATTTCATTCATTTCTACTTTTATAAGATCATTTGTGAACTTTTTTACTTATTTGTATCTCTAATTTTAAAGATCATCCTCAAACTTTACCAGTTACTTCTAGACCACTTGCTCTTTAAAATCTCATTTGCTAATGAGTCGAAGCCATATCAAGACAAGAGAGAAGGTCGTAGCGATATAAAAGCTCTTTCTTTTCTTGATTGGAAAAATAGTCTCAGCGTCCCGTTTCAATCACACTTTCGAAAACTACCGGGCGAAAATTAGGAAAGTTCAAAATCCTCTTTATTTTCAAAACAAAGTTTGAATATAGTCATTCCAAGAATGTGGGAGTTTCAAAAGTTTCAAATAAGAAGAAATCGTAAATTTTAAACTTTTTTGCATAAAATTAAACTAAAGTTTGAAAATTGGGAAATTTCAAAATCCTCTTGATTTTTAAAACAAAGTTTGAATATTGTCATTCAAAGAATATGGCAGTTTTTAAAGTTTCAAATATGGATACGTAAATTTTAAACTTTTGTATGAAATTATACCAAAGTTTGCAAATTGGGAAAATTCCAAATCCTCTTTATTTTTAAAACAAAGTTCGAACTGAAGTCATTCAAAGAATGACGGAGGTTTAATAGTTTCCAGTAAGAATACAAAAATTAAAAAATGTCTTTTTCTATGAAATTACTCCTACTGTGTCAAAAAAGTTTCAATTCCTTCTCAAAATAATACCAAATTTTCTAAACTCCAGAAACTCCTAAAATAACATTCGTTTGCTGACACGGATCCGAGTTTGTCTTCCAAATTTCCACGGAAAGCTACTAGGGTCACTAAAAGTGTCTATATTACATTTCCTAACAATTTTCGAAAACTTTCTTCCAAAACCTTCTATATGGAAGTAGAAAGAACCCTAATCCTATTTACAGGAAGCTACTTCGGTACATTTCCAAACCTCCTCAAACCCTCTAATCCCATTTCGAAAGCCAATGTAACCCACCCAAAAATCGATTCTATGGTACAACTCCGAGGCTATACCTGTAACCCAGATTTTGACCATACCCCCAATACCCGCGCTTCATTATTTACCGACTTTATTTTGAAAAAACCAGGCAAACCAAAATCAGCCTCAACGGCATCTTTTGACTTTACGTCTCTACCCTCAATACCCTCATAATTTTATTCCTGCTCGATACTGATATCCACAGTTCTGACTCTCGACGAGTCGGTAGGAAGTAATCGTAGGCGCTCGGGTTCTGCGTCAAGCATGATGATGCACATGAAGCTTTTGCCCGACGCTTGATCACGGGGATAAATCGTAACCGGTGCAAATTTGTCAACGGAACCCTCTACGTACAAACAAAGTTTCTTGTAAACCTGCGGGAAGTGTCTTCGCAACGACACCCCGCGCAATCGCAATTCCCTTTGAATATTAGTGAACGTGATTTCTCGCGCCTTCTTTGGCGTGTTCTGGCCGTTACCTCCCGGGAGTGAAGTCAAAACCAAAGTTTCCGGAGAATCCATTTCCCTGGTAATGTTACAAGGTGAAGATGCTCGTTGTCTACCTTGGGGGGAGGCTGAAGACGAGGAGGTCGTTGTCGGTTGCCTGCAGGAAACGTCCAATCTCAATTTCGCGCAGCGGGACACCAATTGTCTCTCCCATTTGACGGCTCCGCTCGTGGAAGACGGGACCTCGCTGACGACGCAAACGGCCACGTACAAAACCAGTCTCGTGTCCGGGTTGTAGGACTTGCAGAGCCTCATGACCTCCGCGTACAATTCGGAGCCCATTTCGCCCGGTAGCAAGTCCGACCATCGCACGTAGGTGGGCTCCCCCAGCTCGACGAAGCCGTGGCCGACGAATTTCTCGGCGGCCTCCGGGCTGGAGAAGAAACACTTGACGGCACCTCTGCCGTGCGACGCGTAGCCGCGCTTGGCCAGGGCCGACACGTGCTTCAGCGTCGTCGAGTCTTCCTTGGCCGAGGACAGCACCTGCTTGCACAGCGTGCCGGCCCTCGAGTGCAGACACGTCCTCCGGTGCCTCTGCCAGTGGGCCCTCCTGCACTCGCGCGAGCAGTAGAGACACGTGCAATTGTGGCAACTCTTGTAGCTCCTCTTGGCCTCGCTCAGGCTCGTCCAGTTGTTGCAGGTGTTGTTGCGACACCTCACGATCTTCTCGCCCGGTAGCTGCATCCCGTTTTCTTGCGCATTGTCGAAGGATACGCGCCGATGGCGCAAATTCGGTAACCCCGTGGTCCTCGTGCCCGATCTAGAAGGTATCGAATCGCTACCCTCGCTCTTGCGTCTCACTAGCTCACCCATGTAATAGGAAACTCGGTCCTCTGAGTTCGCCTCTGCCTTAACGGACTCTGTGGAATTTCGAGGAAAGAAAAAAATTAATTAGGTATCTCTCGTTTTAGGGCATTTTGTCGAATACACCGAACGCGTAAAAAGCTGTGCCATTCACAATGTCATTCATGCGTTTTTGTCTCTGACAAATGTATATATATATATATATATATATATATATATATAGCTTCTATCTTTAACGCGTCAAATTTACGTGACTCCCGATTCACGCCGCGTGGGTCGCCGTGGTACACGCTAACGCGTATTCGTCACGACCGGCGCGGCCTGAACGGTGAGTTCGGGTGACCGAAATGGCAGTTAACGGGGTTAACTCCTGAAATTGGTACCAAATATCAACGAATTCATTACGTATTCAATGACGGCAAATGGCAAAGTCGTGCCCAATTATTGAAACCCTTGCAATGACATTCATTAATATTTCCGCATTGAAAGTTTGCAGGAAAGTCATAGTTTTGCGTATATCAACCAACAGAAAAGAATGAAAAAGCAACACCCTTTCACTTTGAGGCTCTTATTCTCGATTCGTTCATATTTCCTTCGATGCGAACCTCGATTAGAGAAGTGAAGGATCGTCAGAACGAGAACTTACATAGTCCTCCTACCTTGGAGGTCTTGACGCAGGTCACTGCAACTTTTGCCAGCTTTCGTATTACCCGGACCGAGATTTGAACGATGTCGAAGAGAAGAACTAGAAATAGGTCCAGGACCAGGACTGGGTGTTCTTGAAGCTGATGGTAACCCAAGCAGTGAATCAAGAACATCCTCCAAAGTAGTCGAACCTGGACTTGGTTTATTCCGCAGTAGAGCCGTGGTCATCTCATCCGTCTCGCTTTGTCCAGACCCTAAACCCGATTCCGGCGATCATTCACCGCGAGATTTCATATCATTTTCATCTTTCTTTGTATTTTGCACGTGAATTTTGTCAGACTCTGGTTTATGGCAACATGAGAATCTGGTACTTGGGTAGATAATGATGCGTGAAGTCGGTATATTTTTCATAGAATTATTGACAAATCGGTGTCCAAAAGATACACAAAGTCTCAGGAAACGGATTCGTTTCATTTTTATTTTTTTGGACTTGACGTTTCCCAGCAAGTTTTGGGGGTCAACTAAAAACTCTCTACGTGTCAAATCGGGTAGGTGTCTTTTGGGTGATTTCGTTTGGACGTTTGGTCGATTTCGCAGCGTGTACTATTTTTCCCCTGGAAGGGAGCCAATTAAGTTTGCGAGTCCCAGATCCGTCCATTAAAGCACCGGGAAATCGACCAAAGGTTTAACGGGTGTTTCTTCGAAAGGCGTCTATCCGAATAAAGTAATTGGATTGCCGTGGAGGGAAGTAATAACATCGAATTAAACTAAGGATTTTACCAGTGCATCAACGAGATAATAGAATTATAACTTGGGGGTGGACGTGAGGGGATCTAGATCAAAATCAAAGCTGAGGTCTACGAAATACTGTCTCTACAGTGAGCTACGAAATGATATAGGAACAGAAACACAACAGCAGCGGTTAACAAAGAATAGCGGCTATAACAAAATTCCACCACTTACCGTGAAAATGTAAAGCGAGCGCAAAACTAAATTATATACACATAAGTTTATACATAGACGGGATGATTTGCTTGAAGCTTGATATGCGGTAATATTTTAAGGAGGCTTTTAAGAAAATTGTTGCCATTTCGGTGCGTCTTAACAATAAAATTTAGCGTTTCAAGTGTTCTGCCCAGAATAATAAAGAGTATGTCAGCTTTTAGTGTCTCGTTCACTCTTGAGTAGAATTTAAAATATGATACAAAAATTGTGATTAATTATATACATGATGATCCAAAAGGTTTGCACATGTAAAGAGCGATGCAGCAATTTTTTGTTTTCCGACGAATTAAAAATCTATGACGGAGAAATTTCCTTTGCAAAAATTACCACGATTTTTGGTAGATTTATTTATATTTTGGGCACCGATTACATTTAAATTTCACTATTTTGGACTAAACTTATTTTTTTGGATTCAACCTAACGTTTGAGAATTTTCTAATAGAAATTGTTATCCTTTTAATCCTTTTTTTAAAAATTAATCCAGTGAATTCAACTAATTACAATATTTCATGTACAAATTTTTAGTGAATTTCTTCTTGGTAAGAATAAAAATCAAAAATTTCTCTTGGAATCTAGATTATCGACCGTTTTGAGCACTTTTGTATCAGTAAAAATCTATTAAAAAAACATAAAATTGCGAATAAAAAATTTCGAGAATCATTATCCAAAGATAATTTTGCTACTTTGATGAGACATTAAAATTACATGCAATTGTTATCATATAATTTTTGGTTTAGACTTGTTTCCGTACACCAATATTCGGGTGCTATGAATTTGGATTTCCATATTTATCAGGATTTGGAATTTCGGCTATTTAATATTGATCCAAATATTCCTCTTTTTAATATTTCCAATTAATTTTTTTGAGCATCAATGACGAAATTACGAGTTTGAAGTGATTACGTCAATCTAAATAATTAAGTTTTGGCAACAATTTTCAAGTATTCCGTGAAACGAAAAATGGAAACAAAAAATAATTATATTTAAGGTACAATTAGCGATTTCTTTGCGAGATCGGTACAACTTTCAAGCACATCATTCCTGTGTATGCATAATTTCGAAGGAACAGGAAATTAATCTACATGAAATAAACGTAAACAACGCAAATATACAAACAATAATTTATTCTCTCAAAAGGATGATGATAATAAAATATATCGGGTCTACAGAGAGAAAGAAACGAATAATTTTTCCGGACACACAAGTACGGAATATCTAATATTTATTACTTTGTTTTAATATATTTTTTTCTTAAATTTCCTTCTCTAGAATCGCTTCGTTTATATATTAAATTTGTCAACAACGAGAAAATAGATTTGTCGTAAAATACTTTTTAGAGAGCTACAAAAATAATTGAATTTTTCAAAAATATTTTTCAGCGAAAAGCGATTCCTACGAAAACTCTCTTCATCATCATCATCATCTTCATCATCATAATAATCAAAAAAAGTGTTTTGAGATTCGTAATGATTTTTTTCTTCCTTTTCAATAATCGTAAAATTGTTTGTTCCACGATTTTTGTTGTTGTTGAGAAATAGTTAATATTTGAATATAATTGGCAATAGAAATTTGCACGAATGCCATTATTTCATATCATTTTATAACATAGCTAATATTTATATTGTATTTTAGTATTAATCTTCATTAAGTTCTTTATTCTCTTTTACTTGAATTTTTTAGTTTTATCTATGTGACATAGATAAAATTGAGAGAAAAAGGAAGATACAAGAACAGAAACAAAGAATACGTTTTAATCTACTCGTGCAATATTTGTAAATACGATTTTCCATTTCTCTTAATAACAATAAACAATATACAACATTAAAATGAAAATAATAATATCTACGTCAATGTCGCGAGAGATTCTTTCTTCTTTTACTTTTATTTGTATTTTTATGGTATAGTAACTTCACGTACGTACGAGGCAGAGAGGAAAGGTTTCTTTATATCTCAAATAAATAGAAAACTGTACCGATATTCCTTCTTTTCAATTCTCACAAATTTTTTTTTTCTTATTAAGTTGAATCGATAAAGCGAATTTTCTATAGATTTATTTTATTATACAGGTTTAAGTTTAATCGCTTCATCAATTCAATTTGCATTTAATTTGGCGGATCAAAAAGATTCAATTCAACAGATTGGAAATTTCGAAATTTGCTTTTTTTTTCAATTTTAAACGGTTTTCAATACGATGCAGTGTGACAGACGTAAAATTGAAGAGTATCTGAAAAATACTAAGCATCAAATTTGTAAAAACTATAAATAATGTAATGAAAATATTTTAGTTTTATTTTCACATGTTTTTCAGTAAAGCAACTGGCTCTTTCATTTATAAATTTATGTGATTTCTAGACTCTATTATGCAGGAAAAAATTGCAGTAGCAACCTTTCAAGGCAAAATCATTTTTCCACAAAAAATTCTACACCTGAAAGTTTCAAAGTTAAAATTGTGAAAGTTTCAAATTTCATTTACATCGACTTTTAATGCATAATTTATTCTGGACGGGTCCGCATTGCAGAATTTTCAACTTTTTCGTAACAGAGTTAAAGAATGAAGGTTTTTAATCGAGGTAAATTTTGATAAGGCTTTGAAATTTATGTTGCAAAAATCTCTGCAAAAGTTTACTGATAAAATTACGAAAGTTTTTTCGAAATTTCAGGAAAATCAGTACTGGAGTCGAATTTCAAATTAATTTACTTCTAAAATTTTCCAAAACTATCAAATCTGTACAAAAAGACAATCAGTTTTTGAAAGTGTTAAGAATTTCGAAAATTTTCCTACACTTTCACCTTTTCACGGAATTATCTCTAACGAATCTCCAGTAGAAACTCGAAAACACAATTAAACGTCCGTCACATTAATCATTTAGCCGGAATCTTAGTTTTATTGGCACAAGGTATTTTTTTTTATTGGCATAAGGCTTTTTTTTTCCTTAACCATTTTTACCAAAAAAACCAGTAACCGTTTTGAAAAGTGGCAAGAAAAGAGAAAGCTAAACCTTAATCTCTCATTGTTTTGCAATAAGAACAAGTACAAAAACGAGGTTTTTATATCTTTATAAACGGGAGGATCCACGAAGGGAATAAGAGAGCTACGAGAACAGAGTACACAACTTTCAAAAGTATTACAAACGAGTAAAAATGTAATTGCTGGTATTTCTTTTTTTTTTAAATGTTAAAAAAGACGAGAAATTTCGAAACAAACTGCGTTGATGTTATTCAACGTTCTTAATTACCTGACCTTTTTACTTTTTTTTTTCTTTCATGGAATGACAGTGTTTTTGCTTGTGTGTAAACGGCAATGAATCTTTGTGCTTATAAACCTTTGGTTCCATTATTATTTTATAATTGTATACGAAACAAAAAAAAACTTATGTGACAGAAACAAAAATTGCGAAAAAAAAGGTACCTTCGGCTTGCCTCATTT
The DNA here is from genome assembly GCA_949825005.1 of Gasteruption jaculator. Taxonomy (NCBI): domain Eukaryota; kingdom Metazoa; phylum Arthropoda; class Insecta; order Hymenoptera; family Gasteruptiidae; genus Gasteruption; species Gasteruption jaculator. The sequence continues at coordinate 9,560,964 of OX463770.1, forward strand.
TAATTTCATTTCTTGACGCTGTAAAAAGGGGAAACCAATGAACCGGAATCGAGTTTCATAAAAATTCATATTACGATTTTTTTTTATACAGAAAATTACAGGTCAATTCAGTTCAGTGATCGCTTTCCCCCTTTTTACGATTTGCGTGAATGGATAGAAAAGAGAGAGAGAGAGAACGTTATTTATTGGTTCGAAATTCATCAAAGATATGTATGCAAAATTGAGCGTGAGGATTCCGAAAGTACGCAACTATAAAAAAAAAAGGAGAAAAACGAAGTAACGCAAATCCGCTAGGCGAGTAACAACTCACCGCGATGATGCCTTTGTTGTGTGTGACGATGCTGATGGTAACTCGAAGATGGAGACGGGCAAAGACTATTCGAACTTTGTCGTTGTGGCTCGTCCCGAGTAGGTGTTAAATCTAAATAAAGACCACAAGTTGCCGAATCGACACAGCTGCATGATTCCGTACCAGTGGCGTTACATCCGGTACAACAATCCGTTTCTGTAGCAAGGCTCATTGGTGTTTCCGGTGAATCAACGGGTCTTGAACCAACAAATGAACTCTCCATCCAGCACAGCTTCCCGCTCCCTTTGGGAGAGATTAGTACCACATATTATTAATTTTCAATTTTTCTTTCTCTCATTTTCTCTTTATTGAGGGACAATTGGATAGAAAAAAAAGATCTGGGAAGTTTGACAAATTGGCTGGACGTTACAAAAATGAAAATTCAACATTTTTTTTCATCTGGAAATTCACTATCATTCAAAGTAATTATTATAAAAGTAGCAAAATTACTGGAACGTATAAAATTATTTGCAATTAGAAAATTATGGGAAAGTTAAAATTTCTTTTTTTTTTTACCCAATTGATCTCCTCTCTTTTCTTTTCTACACTGACTTTCATTACAAAATTGTAGGTAAAAGTGTTAATTGAAATTCAGATAATCTTTTGTAAAATAAGATACTTTTTGTTGAGTTTAATACAGCAAACGTTGAAGTTTGGAATATTTATGCGTCAAGTTATTGGAAATATCGTCTTTTGTTTGCACTCTATTGTAAAATTCTGTACCAGTTTTAACAAGATATATAAATTTTTTATTCACTTCCTCGACCGAATATGTAGGACACTTTTTCTCCACCATTATTTTTGTTCGTTCACTTGGAATAATTTACTTGTCTGCGACGTACTTTGAAAGATTCGAAAGGTCTACGTGCTCAAATTTGATCCTTGCTGTTTGAACTATTGTTTTGAGAAAAAATAAAATATTTTGGTATAGAAATAATTCCTCTTACCGGGTCGATATATCTACGAGAATTTCAAACTTTGAAGCTTATTTCTGAGCAATCATGTAGATAATTTCGAATTTTTATTTTAACATATTGTATGAATAAATAATGTAATCAGCTACTGCGTTATCGTGTTTCCGCATTAGCTCTAAAATATCATATTTTTGGTAACGAGGTGGACAGAGGTGAAAAAACGCGACTATAAAAATAATCGACTTTAATATATTCCATCTCGAAAAATTTGTAATGTTTTTATACTGAACATTTTGTTGGAAATTCTTGTACGGGGTTTTATAAGATTGCAGTCATTACAGAAAATTTCCAAACTTCAACCATGCATGCAGGAAAATGTTAATTACAAGAGCCAAGAATTTTCTCGACATTGACCCTAGAGGCGTAACACTCGCTTGCAAAAAAATACTCGACTGTACGAGTGGAAATCACAGTTTTAATTATTTGTCGCTGAATATAAAAATAATTTGAAATTGGGAATGTGAATCTCCCTTGCAAGGATTATTTAGCAAAGGGTGTTGAACGTTTGTTGTATTGAAAACAATACATGGATTTAAATAATCCATAAATATTTATAGTCATCCCGTTATATAATGGAATATTATACAATTGAAATTAGATTTGCGGCTTATCGTTTCAATTTTGGAATTGTAACTAAGTTTTTAATGAATTCGTGTATTTGCTTTGTCACCAGATACGCGATTTTTTCAATTAACAAGTATTTTTTTGCACAAGCGAGTTCACCTCACAAACAATTTTCAGTAAAGTAGACAAATTATTTAGTTTACCAAAGCGTAGATAGAATTGTTAGTTCTTATAGAACGAAAGCTCCCGATAAAGTTGAAGGTAGAATTCTAACAATTAACCAGACAGAATTTTTAAAAATTCTTTCAAATAAAAAAGTAACGCGTAATTTTGAAAATTTAAACTAGGGACCAAAACTTGGGGAAAAAAATTTTTCAAGAAATTGCGTTTGTTGTAAAAATATTAAAATCCTCTTCACTTATAATTCACTTTGCGGGACAACTTGGAAGGTTCCAATTTCCTAGAAATGACAACCCCAGCATTTTTATCGTAAAATTTCCTTTCTTCTCCGCATTATTTGTTTAGCGCCAATTTAACTTGGGCGAGAGTAGCCTTAATATCTTTTACCGTCTAAAAATATTTCCAGACGCATTCCCAGTCGGAAAAATGATATGAATTCAGAGTTCTTTTTTCTTACATAAATTCTCGTGTTTTTTTTTATGTGCAAATTTATATCGAAGCAAAACAAGGGCATATATATAAAAATAGACAACGGATGAACGCTTTTTCCCTGAGTCATGCCTCTCAATTCTATAAATTCCATTTTCAGACTAGTAAATTTAAGAAAACCAGCTTTTGAAAAATAATACATATCAAGATAATCGAAAATTGAGAAAATTTAGCTTCCAGCGGTTTCAGAAAATTCGGAGGTCGTTAAACTAATTAATTAAAAGAATAGAATAATTGGGAATTAAATTGAGTCAATTTTATTTTATAAAAAAAATAGTTAACAATTGTTTGTAGCGAAAAGCGTGAAATTACTTTGACGTGTAACTGATACTCGAAATTTTTTAACTCCCCACTTGTTCGAGAGATCGTTTGATCCATGGAAAAATTCCAGTCCTGGAATGCTGGAAATGCTTCGGAGAGAAACTCAAGCAAACCTCACGTATATGATCAAAGATATTAATCACGTCCCCAGGCAGTCATTGAAAAATAAGCATTTTCGCTAGAAACGAGAATGTTGTATTTTTAGTCTGAATTTCCCATCAACTTTAGGTCGTTACAAGAATTTCTGTTACTCGTGCAGTTGGTCGATTCTCCCATTTTACGTAATACGAGGAACTTTATAATGTTATTGTTATCGCTATTGATTATTCCTTCATTTTTTTTCCTTGAAAAAAAAGGGAGTCTGTGTAATTCTGCGAAATTCTATACCAACCCCACCCCCCCGAAAATTGGGAAACCCAAGATCATTCGTCTCCAAATAAGTTCTTCTTATGAAAAGTCCGTTGAAATTAGTAACGAAATTGATAAAGCTCAATAGCAGATACAAGGCTGTTCAGAACTTCAGGGTGACCTATTTCTATTCTTTGCTATCGTGCCATGAGTGAAGTATCGAAATAGATACGACGTATCGGAGTGGGTTAGTGAATTAAATTAAAGAAGAAAGAGGATAAGCGATTAAAGTGACAGATATCAGGAAACAAAAAATGTTAGAGTGCGCGTGTTTGTTGCGAAAGTAAACACAGAGAGAGAGAGAGAGAAAAACTAAAAGAAAAAAAAACAACTCAAAATTACCTTTGACGCGGAGTAAAATAGTGACGGTTGGTGGTGGTGATGGTTGTGGTGGGATGTATAATTTTTTTGTATTTTTATTTTTTTTTGCGAGGGGGTTGTATTAGTGCTCACCTCTGGGGCTAGTTGACCTTGCGCCACCCCTATCATCCCAGTCTTCAGGTCGAGGTCGAGGTTGAGGCGAGAGTCTTCCATTACCACCAATCTCCTGGCCGCTTTGTACGTAATGTACAATAGCTGATGTTACTTCCTTGATCGAGTTCCTTACCTCCAATTGTTGTTGCTGCTGCTATTGTTAATAAAAAAATATGTTAATGTATACGATAAAATATGGATTTTAGTTGAAATAATTAAGAAAGTTCTTTTTTTTGCATGGGGTGTCCTGCTTTCTCGCAAATATTCGGATGCGAGGATATTTTGAGTGAAATTACAATTTGCAATTTCACTTGAACTGATATTAATCATTAACACTAGGCCGTCCGGTGGCACCACGTTGGTGCCATGCGAAAACTATCGGGCAAGCGCCGGTGGCACCACGTTGGAGTCGCACATAAAGATTTGTACCGGCGCCAAACGAAAGAATCCCGATCGGGTGTGCGGATGGCAAAGTTTTAATTGATTTTCCCCCAAAATAGTTTAAAAAAAATGTGCCTCTCATTTAAGGAAAATTTCAAAAATACACTTTTTTTTATTATCCTTCAATTTTCATAAGGAGTTCCGTGAAAACTGTAGCAAATTTTACTTTAATTTTTAAAATCCCTGAATTTTTCTCAATTATAATTTTCTGCAAATTTGAATGGCTTATTAATTTACAGGAAATAGTTTCTGGTACTTTTTCCGTAATTTTATAGATGCTTTCAAAAATTACCAACTGTTTTTTTAATAATTCCCTGCGTTGTAGAACCAAGTATAGCACAAACGTCGATATGTGCCACTAATTTGCTACCTTCATTATGACTAATTACTAATTCGCTTTTTCACTTTACCGGCACAGAAATGACTATTTTTAATCTCCATTACAAACTTTCGAACTCTGTAGAAGTTTTTATGTCAAGTGGATTAGTTGTCGATATATCGCTTCGTTTCAGAACCAACAAGAACGCCTTTCTGTCCATTAATGCTATTTCCCTAGGGGGGAAAAAAAAGCACGATCGTTACTTTGCAACAAGTTATTAATAATATTTTCTTGTAAAACACAAAACTAAATGGCGTAAAAAGAACAATTCTGGAATTTTTCCAATTTTAAGGAGACAATGGTTGAACTTTTCGGTGCACACTCCATTTGATTCTGGAAAGCAGAAAATTTATGAAAAAGAGGAAGTGAAAGTTGTGAGTGACAGTTTCTTGCAAATCATCTAACTTTTTTTTGCGATGCCACTTAACCCGGAAGAAAAGGTGTTAAAGAAATTGAGAGACATCGTTTACGAACGCTTAGACGAGGCGAGGCTACGCTAAGTTGCAGTGGTCTAAATATAAACGGTGCATATCATTTACGCGCTGTCTGCGTGAAAATTTAAAAATAAAATTGGCAAAAGTACCAGAAAAGCATAATGGTACCGTTGAAGCTCTTGTGTGGCTCTTTAACATTCAATCGACTATGCCAAAAAAATTTCATCACGTGTGTCCTTCACGATTTTTGTTAAATCGTTCATTTAACGTCAAGTGTTTAATAGAAATTTTCTCGTTTACTCTATTATCCAATTTGTCGGATTGCGAGTTTAGAATTTCAACAACTTTCTTGTTCGCGTTACCCAAATATTAAAATAGCGAAATTTCTAATTTACGGAAATTTTTATTTAATTTTTTTTAGTACTAATAATTTCACTACAATTGATTTTCCGAAATAATTGGAAGAGCAAGTGTAAATACACCAACCTATAGAATTACAGTTAAGTGTAATTAAAAAATCTGTAATTATCAAGAATCCGAAGGAAATTTGCAGTAAAATTTTCAGTTGTTTTTCACGAACGCCCTTGTTTTATTCCCGAAGGTCTTCGGCGAAACCATAATTAAATTATTTTGTGTTCGACCTCAAAAATATAAATTTGCATCATCGATTCTTGGAATTCTCTCAAAATTGATATTATTCGTCTCGCAAATCATCGTTCAGTTGCTCTCTTGCTTCGGATTCTCCGAATCAACGTAAAAACAATAATTTATTTTAGGACAATAAAATTCTAAGAATACCTGATTGAATTTTAATCATGATTCAAAGCAGTATTAGCTCTTTGTAGGTCATGGAAAATAAAATTTGAATAAGCGTAACCTTGTTTTGCTGTTGCAGCTGGGGGAGTATACCCTGTGCCAAGCGTTCTGCAGGTGTCCGTGGATTTGTTAAACGTTCCTGCGAACGCCAGCCAAGATACGGTTGTCGATGATTGAAGGAAGATCTTGCGGAACTCGCAGGTGAGCTTCCAGCACTGTTTAGCAAACTCGTACTCCATCTTGAGAAAACCGGCGGTGTTGGACTTGGACTTAATAAAGCTCCTAGAAAAAAATTGTTCATTAAATATCCATTTTTTTTATATAAAAGCAAAATGTGAGCGTTAAAGGGACTAGGTAATAAAGAAAAATCGATTTTTAGTATACTCTTGCAAAATTTTCATTTCAATTTTTTTATAATTTCTAGGAATATTATAAATGTTCGTAATCATATAGTGCCATTGTTGAAAAATATTTATATCCACAATTTTTTTTTTACTTTACATAATATCTATGAATTTTGGGTAAAAGGAAAAATCTAGATTTTGTGTTTCACTTCTTTGAAATTAATTACCAAAAAGAAACTCAATTTTGGAGCGATTTGACTGCCTAGTCTCCTTTTCTACCCCGAAAATTAAATAGACCGTAAGCGCTTGAAAAATTGGATATGAAAGAAAAACTACGCGTTTAGAAAAATTTAAATCAAATCGAGAACACTTTTTACCCTTGACAATAAATAATAAACAGGAAATTTAATACTAAAGATAATGCAAAAAAAAGAAAGCGTTTTGGATAACAATTGTTCTAATTTTTAATGTCACATTTAAGTGTCAATCAATTTATCAAACTCAATTTTCATGCACATTGCTTTCGAGTCCGCTGTACATTCGTTTTGATGGGAGAGCAACGAGACCGAGTTAATTGAATTAACTTGTTCTCTTAAATTTATTAGTCGCTTCCTATTAGCCATCAGCCACTAGTTAACCTACGTAGGGACGAACCGAGCGACTGCAAAGTTCACATAAAATAAAACTGGCTGGCGTATTTTTCATTAAACGAGAGTGAGACGATCGATACTTAATTATCTTGTCTTTTTGCATTTAAGGAAATTACCTGTAGTGGGTTGCCTATTGGAAGACGATGATAATGAGGATAAGGATGTAGTTTTTGAGCCCAAAGCACGCCAACCACCATGCTGGGATGCATCAGAATGTCTCTTTAATCGGAATCCGTCACGTGCTGCTGGTGAATTTTTATACCAATCGGGAACATTCAATCGCTGAAGCGATCTCTGTACCCTAAGCTCGTGTTCACTTGGCACACGTTCGCCCACTTTTTGCAGCTCGTTCTCCGGTGGCTGGAAATGAAATATCAAAGGTCAGCTGTGAAATGATATCAGTCTAATATTACATTTGTTATTATATCGATTGTGTACAACGTCACATGGATTCATTCTTAACAGAGATGCTGTCTCAGTCAGAGAGAGCTTTAACTTTAACGTCATTCGAAAGGAATGAAAATATGCAGTAAGTTTTCAGAGAAATTTACTGATATGCAATGATGTTTTTCAGAAATTCAATCATATTCCATATTTTTAGTAGAAAATACTGTTACGCTAAAGAAACTTTTGGGAACTGGAAGCTGAAGATACTTAAATTTGCCCTTCATAGTCAGTTTCGGATATTTCTGTTATTAAGGAATTCATTTTTCTAAATCCGCAATTACAAAAAAGTCTTTGAATTTTCTTGTGCAGAAATTTATCGTTTTTCTCAGACTAAATTCTGACAATTTGCAATGACAAAAAATCTTTGAATTTTCTTGTGCTGAAATTTGCAATTTTTTCCAAGACTTTAATTTCGACTGACTTAGAATTTTTCATTAACCGTTTGAGTGCCGGAGGTCCCTTTTTGTGTCCAAATAAAAAATTGCCAAGCGACGCAATAGCGCTCTTTTCATTCCTTATTTCAAAAATGCTGGCATTTTTGGACATGAAACAGAAGAAGCGCGATTGCGCCGAATTCCATCTTAGATTCTTCATTGAATGGAAACTAGAGCAATATATTGTTCTCCAATTTTTGAAAAACAATCCGAATTTTCTTCTCAAGATTTTTAAGATACAAAAATATATTGAGCAGTACATATCTTTTAATAGCGCCGAGCTCATAAATGAGTCACTATCACTAAAGACAATCTGAATGGTGTGAATGCAAATACACAATTGGACTCAAATAATTACATTGTAATTATCTACGTGGGATGCGAAGAATTTAGAACCGGTTATGGGCTCCTTTTTTCCTTCCAAGAGACTATTACTTTCTCAAAATTAATCACAATTCTCAAATCTCAAGGTCTTTCGGCGGAAACTCCATTATTTCGGTCGACTCCCTTTCGCGATAGCTACCCCGCACTGAAGTTCGTACTTGAACCACGACATTCTGGAAATTGAGGAACTTGGATCCTCGAAGCTTCGAATCTCACCTCTGGAGTGCAGAAAATTGCAATATCGGTACATGGAAATATTCCCCGAGAGTTCCCACAGTATGCACTTTTCTAGATAAGTGTGAGGAGATGATTATAGAAGTTTGCATCTCTTAAAGAGCGTATAGTGTGATTGTTTGTTTTGAGAGAAGAAGAACACAGCGTAAAGCGGTTGAATGGGAAGTTAGAAGGTTCTTCTTCTTCTACTCCATGTTTTGAGGGCATTTATTGTGGCAGTACTTCTCATGAGTACTTTTATCATTCTCTCACGGTACCACACACGGGTTTAACGATGCACCTCATAGCGATGTGGTATTGATCGACTGTGCCGTACTCGAGTCGACTCCACAGGCATAGAGAGAGAAAAGAGCTCGAAGCTTACCTCGATTGCTGGCTCGATTTTGCAGCAGAAAAGAAAATCTTGTCTTAAGTATTGGATATAGAAACAGGAGAAGATTGAACCTATTTGCGTGTTATACACACAAAAGTTATTCCTGAGGGATTAGTATAATAACAGATACCTCTGCAGAACGGAAAGTTAATATCGCGTGTTATGTAAGAGTGTTCTAATCGTTTCTGCCCGAGGGGTATGACTTGACTTCCCACTGAAGCGGGAATTCATGATGCGTGGGTGCACTCACTGATATTACCACATTCGAATCATGAAACATGCGAACCTTTTACTTATTGCAAAATCATGCTGACAAAGTCATGAAAGCTTGCAACTCCAAAGGACGCTATTATGGTGTCCATTGGATCAGGTGCAAAAAAAAAAAAAAGATTCCACGCTGCAACGGCTTCTGAGAGTTCGCGACACGCGTGGACCATTTGTTTACCATTTAGAGAGTGAAAAGTCCCTCTCGAAGCGATTGTTGCATGAGATTACTCAACGGAACAATTGAAGATAATAGTCATAGTAAATTTTTGTCACTCAAGAGGATGCCAGGGCTCATGTCATTAGGTACCCATTGACAGGATAAAAACGCTTCTCTCAATGGACTTCCTTATTGACAGGCACGAGTGGGCTAAGCAACTCCTTGCTCTGATTGGTAGACTTGTATCTCTCTATTGGTGAGTTTTGCCTCTTTGCTGTTGTTGGTCACGACAACTGCATAGTTCCCTGCCGACACCTGTAATAGATTTGCGTGGGGCACTTCGTTGCAATGACAATGAGTACAATTGCAACCGTGGATTGGGCAAAACAGGATAGATCTACCCAAAACCGAGGAGAAAATCTTGCAGGTCCTATGAATATTGGAGCAATGCAATATTATAAACACTTTTCTCCTGACAATTACGCACGTATTTGCGGAAATTAAAGGGTTATTGGATATGCACATTTTTTTTGTGCAACTTTTATAAATGAACAAAAAGAATGATGTTATGGGAAGAACCTGGGGGAGAGTTCAAACTATTGGAAACAATTTTTCGCTCGCAATCTGCTTCAGATTTGTACGGTTCGTTAATTGCTATGCACAGGATATTTCCCCCTATTTGCGAATATTCGTTTGAACGTTGAAATTCATTAGGTTTCTTAATTGCCATAAAAAACGGCCAATTAAAAGGACACGGGTGATACGCAGAAAATTACCCGCTAAACGTGACTATAATAAAGCGAATAGTTGTGTGCTTTACTTATTTAGCACCGGGAAACGCTGCGGAATACTTCAATGAAGTGTCATTAGAGTTACACGACGCCGTCTATTATAGAAAAGTGTGAAATTTCAACGGTGGTATCTGCGAACAAAAGTCTGCTTCGTGAACCAAAACGTCGGTTTTCAAGTTGTCACTTGTCACCTATTACGAAGAAGGGAAATTAGAAATGTTCAGTTTTTTTAAAGGGAAAGTTTGAAATTGCCTTGACTCAATGTCAAGATCCAATAATTCTACTATGAATTTTTCTGAAATTTGAAAAATCCTTTCCCTCCATTCCACGAAAAAATTGGAATTTGTCATTTTTACCTTCAGATTTTGAATTATGCAATTTTTTTTATTTCAATGTCATTTTTATTAAACTTCGTAAATTATAATTAACTAAAATTTATTTTATAGAGTAAGAATGGTGTTATGAATTTTATAATAATATCAATCGTGAGGAAATAATTCTAAATAAGAGTATTTTGAGCTTTCTGGAGTTGCTATTACTCCTTGCAAACTTTGGTTATAAATATCTCATTAAATTTGCACTTCACCGACAGTAAGAAGATGCTTTATTTAGAACGCTCCTATGCATATAAAACAGGTCATATGGAGTATTACAAAAAAAAAGAACTTCAAGTGTTCGATATGGTATTAAGCATAAAATACGCCTGCATTTCATTCCATTCAGACAATATCCAATTTGATCATTAAGTAATTGAAGTTTTGTTTCGTTCTATTGTTTGGAAGAATCTCTTGTCGATAAATTTCCAATTTGGGTTTGTGCCAAAAATACTGAAAATTAAATTTACAATGGAACTGGTTTTTACTTCAAATAAAAGCAACCAACGCGGGAAAACAATTTATATAATTGTATTGAAACTAAAAAAATTATAGCCACTCCAAAATAATATGAATTCCTAAAAATTGTTTTCTTATTTTTTTAGGATTGAAAATTGCTAAATTTGAGATTGCGCGAAAAATACTGAAAATTAAGTCTACGATGAAATTAATTTTTATTCCAAATAGAAATGAAAAACGCTCCCAACGCAGGAAAACAATTTTTATAAGTAAATAAAAAATTTAAAAAAATTTATAACCATCCTAAAAATATTATTATTTCCTAAAAATCTTTTTCTTGGTGTCTTTGGATTGAAAAATAGGAGACTGTCACTAATAAAGTATTAGTAACCGGATACAATTCACCGTAAAAGGGTTTAAGGCAAGTGGTTTTAGAAAAATTATTAATTGAAAAAATGAGTGTTTAACCTATGAAAATAAATTGCTAAGGAAGAAGGCTAATAAAATTTCATTTAATGCGAAAAAAATAATGATAATGGCTTCTACAAAGTCTCAAACCACTTGGGAAAGAACAGTTGGGATCATATTTCATGCAAATGATTTCCTAGGAGTCTCCACATTGTTCTGCAGAAATTATTAAGCAGCAACGGATTTATAAGGAAAAAACATATTTCATACGCTGCAATGTAACTTTATACCCGTTTTGAAATTTTTCAAGATCCTAAGTGGGACATTTTCCATTAATGCTCGAGGTACCGGAACACATAAGTTTTCAGAACTGTATAAATATATCAAATGCGTCCTGAGAAAGGAGAGCGACTCGAAAACGCTTATTATTTAAGACGACATAAACTTTCAGATATATTTTACGTTCGCTCCATTTCATTGTTTAAGATCAAAGACACTTTCCAAGTACCATAAAACAATAAAGTAGACCAGTTCTCGAGACACGGATTGTCACCCATTTCGAGCTCGTACTGTAATTTTAGTATCAGTCTTAAGGCTATATTCTTGAGAGAAAAAAAACGTGGTATATGCTTTTAAAGTGAATCCGAGGAATAAGTAATGAGTGCTCGCGAGGTCAAGTTCGTGACCCACCCGTGAAACGTCAATGTTTTAACGTGGAATTGATACCTCACGGGATATCCGGTACCAGAGCCAACAACTTCGTGAATTTTTTATAAGCGATTATTCGCAATTCTAAAATTCAAAATTAAATCTCCTCTCTTTAAGGCAATCGACATTTCCAGCTACCGAAAACTCCTCCGGCTGATTAAACGGACCTGGTCGTGGCTCTTCGAATATTTATAATCTGGCATAGCCAAGATAGGATTCTATGCATAGAATGCACGCTATTTGGAGCAATAATGCCGTAATTATGTATAACGGTGGGTAGCTGATTTGGTTATCTCGGTGCTCTCAAATTATTTATATGAATTCCAGTAAGATGAAGTTGGCAGTAACTGCAAAATTAACATCCAACAGTAGCAAATCCCATGCATATTTATAACCCTATAACTTAGCACCCACTTGGATAGTGATAAATGTTGCAGCGATAAATTCTTAATTGTCACCAGAGTACGAAACTTGCGTGTCCATAAATTACGCGATTTCATGCGAGATAAGATAATTTCAGGGAGTAAATTTCTTTGACACGGCGGAAGCTGCGATTAGAGGCTCCTCAAGATAAGCGATAATTTCTATTTATGCGAAACTAAATAGGCAGTGGTCGATGGTGACTCTTCAGATTTTAGGGCTGGCAATGAATAAGTGTAAACCACCGAACCGTGATAGTTTGCCATGGTATGTAGATTTGATACTTTAGCCCGAAGGTAGTAAACAAGTTTGATCCAATCTATAGATGACAAAAACGGTTCGCAATGGGCTACTAAATGCTTGACGATCTTTGCACAGCCAGTTCGATACGTGGGCTGCTTTATCTTCGGCACAATAGGTTGCAGTGAACGAGGTGTTCCTTACAAAGTGGAATGCAAAATACGCCAAAGTCAGTTTAACGATTCATTTCAGTGTAATTGGCTTATTTGTCTCGCGTGGAACTGAAGGTTGACGTGTTGCTGTACCAGAGAAAATATTTAGGAATTTTTCTTTTTTCCAAAGAAGAATGTTGAGAATGGGAACCATTAACCTCGGGTGTACAAAATTAGAAATGCCTCTAGTGTAATTTCGGAGGTCAAGATTTAAAGTTTCGTAAAGCTGGAGTTAAGAAGAATCCAGATTTTCGGGGAAACTGGTAAAAGAAATCTAGAGAAACTAGTAAAAAGAATTTAAAGAAAAGAATCTGTAAAAATATGAAGCTTAAAAAGTGGAGAAGACATTTTTTTTAGCTTCAAAATGAAATTTGGAGTTACTAAAAAAAAGAGAGAGTCGCGGGAAACCTAATTAAAATGACTGAATTCCTCCCAAGCTTTACTGAAATCTATTCTATCAAACAAAATTTGAACCCGATTCTGACCTTCTATTTACTTAGGACTAATTAACTCTAATACTAAGTTTCTTTAACTTTGAATTAGTACAAATCGCTAGAAAAATAATGTAAGTGCGCCCATGGCCAAAAATAACAAAATTAAATAGACAAGTAATAAAATGTAGATTATTAGTTTTCTATGACCATCGACTCTTTCCTTAATTATAATATCACTACTATACGTCACAGGCTACGTTCATTGTTTTTAAAGGAAATTCTCATTCTTTAGAAAATTTCTATTTTTTGTTGAAGGTAACAATAATTACCCTATGCACTTTTTGCCAAAGATCCCAAGTTTCGATAGTACCTAATAAGAAAATATACCGACAGTTTCCGACTATCTCACGTTAAGAACCATTAACGCCGACATCAAAAGGATATCATGGCAATGGCGAGGCATAAATCACACACGTTTCAAAACTGGTACCACTTTGTCTTCGTTCTCTTGTTGCGTGCTGTCCACGGAACTTTTAACGATACCATATTACAGGCACTCTTCATGAAAAAGTCAATGGGCGAGTTAGCCGGTAACATTATTTCCTGTCATATAAAATAGCGTGGATATCTATCAACACGTAGATGACAAACGAGGAGTTTGAGGAATCATAATTGGAATTAATGTAGCCAAAGAAACGTGTCATTATGCAATTCACTGTCGAAGCCTTTGCCTTGTACGGAGCTTCTGCATGTACATTCGTGCGTGTTAAGTGATAGAAACGTGCGAGTAACATCGTCGTATAAAAGCCACTCCTTTTGGTTCCCCATAATAAGAAGCAAACTTGTTTAATGCGTAGGATATATAGCTGAAGGGGCTTCTCCCCCCCATAAGCAAAGTATGATTTTTTCCAGCATTCTGCCACTTTTCAAAGCACCGTTAGAACTTTGTTCGCGATGTTCCACGTTCGTATGAGCTGCAAGCATATGGAAATATCTCTTTCTCGCGCAACATATGAGAAATTATGCAGCACATTCGTGCGTGCCCTCGTGGCATGTGTGTGTGTGTATGTGCACGTACACGTAGCTTTCAAAGCGTGTAAATGTTGTGTCGCTCATGTTCACGGAGCTCGACGAAGGGTTAATGATCCTTTTGAACCATGCACTTCTTTGAGAGGTCTAATGGAAAATTTAACTAATGTAACTAAAGGGTAGTTGGCTTTGCTATTTTAGTCCCTTTATTACTTTAAGCATTGGTTCAAAGAGTTTTTGTTGGAATTAGGGGAAACTTCGTGTTATGGAGATTATTAGTTGCCCTGAAATCCACCGAGTTAAGTATTCGTTGTAGAAGCTGTCACGGCCAGGAGCCGCCCCGAGTTGAAAGTGGATTATAAAGAACTATAAAAATAGACGAAAATGCAGAAGCTTTAGCTTTTCCCGTTGCACCTCTCCCCTGCGATTCATGCATCCAGTGGAAAATTCTTTGTATCGAGAAAAACTTGTCATTATTTTCATAATTCGAGAGAGAGAGAGAGAGTCAATATTCTGCTAGAACGGACGATAATTTCTGCTCGGGATCCCTAACAGTCGCAGAAAGTGCAGTTCCGACCGCTGCGGTTGGAAACTTTGAATGGGTGGACACTCAATCGGGAGGTTCGAGACCAAAGCTTCCGACCGATTTTGCACAGTAGGGACCGACAGGTTCGAGTTTCGATTTTTTTTTTTTTTGGTAGGTTTCGAACTATGTGATCGAACAAACGATTCTACCCGACTGGTTGATTTAACGAGAAGTAGCGCTTCCGGCTCAAATTTGTCGGAATCGGCTCTAACGCGAGTGCAGCGGGCAGCTGACGTTGGAGGTGATTTATTTGGCAGTCGCATTCCCATGGCGAGGTGCACTCGGACAAAGTGTGTGGAGTCCGCGAAGATTGGATTCAAGCAGCTTCCCTTTAATTAAACGGATCCGACATTTTCTAATCCGGGAAATTTGAGTACTTTCGATAAAATTAACGACAATTAAATAGACGAAGGAATGCACCGGAGAAACTTGCAACGAAATTAGGCAGAGATGCAAGGATAGTAACAAGAAGTTACGGATACTGTTTTTGCTGAAATGCAATTTATAGAGAAATGGAGTTCTCCCGAACGAAGAAGTTGCTAAATGACAATTGATTAACGACTTATTTTAATGCATACAAGTTTCTCGCTGAGCGTGGGAATCGATTAGATAGCGAACAAGGGGGTTGCGATGACCCAGCTAATGGAACTTGCATCAGCAAATTTCCATTGGGCAGCAAACGAATTTATATGATTCAAAGATACACAATTATGTAACCAACGTTACAATGAAAAATGGATTCAGTAGCCTTTAGTTCGCAACGACCACAAACAAGGGAAAATCCTTTCGGCTATATCAGACTTGCAAGATGTCAAGGTTCTCGGTGAGAAAGAAAAGAGGGGTTGGTTAAAAATTCATCAAAAGACTTTCTTTCTCTACCAATTTCGCAAATGCTCGTCAAGAATGTATATTAATGTGAGCTAAATTTAAAGCTCACAGTCGGAGGACAAACAACCTTGAGCCTTTTGTCGAAATTTCTCTTTCAACTCTTGCGATATTTGCCGCCTAGGAAATACTTTGTCTTTTGTCCAAGAAGGAAACAATCGAATTGACGCAAAAGAGGTTGGCACGAGTGACGTAATTGGTCCCGTCACGGAGGTACCCATTCTAAGTGACATGCTGGCTTTAATGAAGAAAAGAATGATGCACAAGTTCCAAGTGAGTCCAGCGAAATCTTAAGGGACAATAAAGAGAGTATTTAGTCTGGCCAAAAGGGTTATCGACACTCGTTTACACTTGTCTGCAGAGTCTTACGTAGATATGCCTTCTTCTCGGTTCGGTCACTGACGTATTACGTAAGCTTACAACTGTAGGTCGAGGAAAGACAAGAGACGAGTAAGGAGGTAAAATTGGCGCAATGCCCCGGCTTCCTGCAGTCGATTGGTGGAAACATATATATATATATATATATACATATAATCTCATGCTCTCATGCTTCTCGAAGAAATGCTTTATCTAATATGTGAACATTTCTGGCTTGGAACTTCAAAGACTCTTGTCTCCGCGTTTTCAAGTCACAGTGAGTTCTTATAAATAATACCACTGGGAAGTCCAGCAAACGAAGACCTCAATTTCCACAGTTTATCTCTTTCCGTCCCATTTATGTCTCGTGGAAAGTAGAAGACACTTTTTTTTCCCGATATTCGCAGTTCGAAGATAACACGGGCTAAAAATAGACGCTAGGGATTGCGATGTAGATAAATTTACAAAAAGCGGGGGTTATTTTCAATATCTGCCCGATGAGTTGGCGTTCGAAGGGACTGGATCCTAAGATTTTGCCTTGTTCCCGCTAAACCCGTCTTCTGCCAACACGGAAATCCAATTGCCCGTATCTGAAAATGCGACCGAGTTTGCCAAAGTAAGGCGACGTGAGAGATATAAGCGTCGAGGTCATAACAATTATATTAGCTACAAGGAAATCGATCGGAGTGCAAGCTTCTCCACTCTTTTGTCATTGTCTCCTGAGAAATTTCCTTGGAACTTCTTTTTTACTGACACGGATTGCGCGAGGTAGAGCGTTCAGACGGTGCCTTTAGCGGCGAACCCATTGTACGAGACTCGCGTGATGCGATTCGAGAGACAGAAGGACACCCAACCACGCGCTCGTTGCTCGCCAAACTATTTCGCGTGGCAAAGTCATACGACCTTTTTTGAAATGTTTCTTTTCAACACCAGCTTTGGCACGAACGCGCGAATCCGATGACAAATTGCAATCTGCGCCCTAACCGCTCTATTTCGTATCACGGAAAACGCGCAGTCGATTCTGAATTTTTGCATATCAAATTGAGTGTAAAGATCGAGGAGGGGCATGCGACGTCTACTGCGCTGCATGCGAGCAGCTCTAGAAAGAAAAAAGAGCGACTCAATTATTCAGTGACAAGTTGGATTAATTTTCAAGCGAGGTGACAAATCAATTGTTTCGAACTTGTTCAACGAGCACACGCATGTATAGAAACAGAAGTTATGCAGTCGGCGTAAAGTGTAGTAATACGTATAATGGAGTACGTGTATCGACCCCAATTCGAATTTCCTCCTTTATGCAAGACAACGGGGCAACCCTATTTCCCGCCTGATCTCATACACTTCCGTCTGTCACTCGAGACCCGAGATGAAAAATGTTCCAGATGCTGAATAAAAATTCTCACTTTACCGTTTTTCTCTCGAAACAACTACGACCGAGCACGTCCGGAAATGAACTTTTCCGATCCAAGGTTAATTAAAACGTAATTTCTATCGAACGAGCACGTACCCGAGACGTTCCTACTTCAAGGACCACCCCAATCTCACCTTGGAAATGAATTACCTTAAAGGGACTAGACGGTACGAGGGGAACATGATATAAAGAATAATCTTACCTTAACGAAATGAAGATTTTCCTTATCGAGGAGGAACTCCATGGATTTATGAGGACGTTGTCCGATACCGGATCCCTCGTCCACCCGGGAGTTCCTGTGTCCAGATCCCACGGGAGACTGTGGTACGCGAAGGGCGTTATCGTTATTGAGGTGACCGTCGGTAGGCCTCGAAGACGAGGTGTGGTTAAGGTCGAGAAGACTGCGTGTTTTTTTGCCACAGGTGGTGGTTGTACTGGTTGTTGTTGGAAGGCCCTCGGCTACGTCCAGATCGGTCTCGAGTAGGCCGACCGGGCGCTCCTGGGAGGCCTGCATCGTGCGGGACTTCGCCATCTCGATGGCAGCAGGGTTTCCAAGGTCTGTTGCGGCGCGTCGGCGCGACGAAGTCCAAGAGGATGATGATGTCGACGTCGATCTCAAACCTAGCGACCCCACTCGTGGGGGTTGTGGCGGTAAGGGTGGTTTACTGGATACTGGCGGCCTCCCGCTTTTGCTGCAGGAAACAGAAACACGAGCATCTGAGTAACGTCATTTTCTTACCGGCTGCCGTTCAATAGATCGACGCGTACACGACGTTTCGTGCCTCGATCCAAATTTAGTATTCAACATTTTTAGCAAAGTTGCCGTCACAACGTCGGAGCGGTAAATATGCGAGAAAGGCTCAGTCCATTTTACGCTGGGACCGATGGCCCGCATATGTCTCGAAGAAAAACATCCCCCTTTAAAGCGGTGCCGAGTAAGTACAGCGTTCTTCACTGTCTCCTCACGCTCAAGCAATTAATCTTGAAACATTGCCACGGTTGTTCCCCTTCGGCGAAATGCGCTTTTATTGCCCGTTGCATCGAACTCGTCGGGAGCATCGCCGAAACAAAGCGAATGCGGCCAGAGCGCTGCATCGGTTTCGCCGTATCAAATTTTGCACGGCAACGATTATTACCCAAAGTTAGTGGGAACGAACACGAGCTGGGGTGCAAAAAAGGCGGCGTCCGCATAACAAATATTCATATTCGTTGATGATTCTCCGGTAAGGGAACGCGAGTAAGTTCTAAAGTTACGTTTACGCTGTGTCGAATGATTCATGCTGCTTAACATGTACGAAACGAACATAGAGACGGACAGACACACGCGTGGGACGATTAAGCAAATGAAAGCAACATAACGGGGACTCGAAGAATCCATGACAGATAAGAACATGACTTCCGGTTGCCCCTTTCCCGATTCTTTAATTGGACATGGGTTTCAGTGCGAATAAAAATACCTATCGGTCGTGTCTAATCAGTGGCTAGATTTAATGGCGCAAATATCGATAGTTCGTGTAAACTTTGCAATCTATTTTCAGAGCGAGAGAGGGAGATAAACGCGATACGCGATGCAACGAGAGATTGCCGATAGCATGGGCATGTTTTGCTTGGGTCCTCCGGCCCCAAGTCATCGGCATGGAATGCAATTACTCAAATTTCACCCGAGATCATGCACGAAAGGTCCGAGAGGGAGATTAAAGGGATACATCGTTTAAACTAAGTCTGATGAAGCTAAATAAAACGGATCAACGAGTTACGCGCCGAGTGGGCGTGGGCGCGTGACTTGAACAGTTCTAAAGCTCTCTTCGCTAACATCTAGCCTGACCTCTTTCCTCTTCGCGTGAAAATAAACAGTGAAGAAAAGTCAGTGGACATGAAATAGAAATTCTAGCATACTTGACTACCATACTGTGTCGGATTTTCAATCTCGGTATTTTCATCCGCGATAAACTCGAATCTTCGCTACCGGAATTCGAAAGGTACCACCCCTTGGTTCCCAAAAACGCTACAACGACAAACGACTCTTGGGACTCGAGTCCTACGTTTTATTACGGCACACTTGTTTACGTCTACCTTTGCCATTTTCAGCTAATGATTTAATCCCAGGATGACACATCCATTGATGCTTCAGGAGTTTTCATTCTCAAAGAAATAGTAAACATCGCGGAGATTCTTACCCAAGGTCGGAAGCATTCCTTTCGACGTTGTCGTTCTCTTTGGTCTCCTGGTTTCGTTCCTCGGGCGGTGGATGAAGAGGGATAATAATATAATCCGGTTCCTTAGCCTTCCGTTCATCCGTGGAAGACTTGGCACGATTCGTCCGCGGTTCATTTTTCTTCTGTATCTCCGATCGTGGTACTTTGGATCTACCACTGAAACGTAATTTGGAAAATCTCTGTAGGAACCCACCGAACCCCGACTTCTTCCTCTCGGGGTTCGTACTTTCCATGGCTTTCACGGTCTGCGGTATCGGCGAATCCATCTTTCTGGACTCGTTGTGAACTTTTGACAGTAAACACTCGGACGACAAATCACGTGATCGTTGATCTTTACATGAATCCTCACTGTTACGATACCAACGACGATTCGTATCGACTGGCACAGTACGATTCCCGCTATGTATGCTCGATTCCAAGCTGCTGCTGCTGTTGCTGGTATTACCGATTGGTGGGGACGGATAAACATCGTGAACACCATATTCTCTCGTTCCCTCGTTCTCCTTCTCCACAATAATTTTCTCCTTCTCCTCTCCAACATTCCGTAAGCATTCTATGGTGATTCTCTTTCCAGTTGATACAACGGTTTCTTTATCATACTTATCATTTTCACTGCGCGTTTCTTCCAAAGATTTCTCGTCATTTTTATCGTCATTGTTATTGCCTGCCCCCTCGTGACCTTTTGTCGATTGCAAATTTGTACCCTGCTCCGAACTGGAATGGGTTTCTCTGGGTTGCTGGCAGGATGGATGGTCTACCTCGTCGTCGTCCGAAACACTACCACCTTCTCCAAGCGTTGAAAAGGGATCCGAGTTTTTTTTTATCTGAGTCAACAGAGACTCCTCTTTTGCGGCGTTATCGCGAGCTTTCGAGTACCCGCGATCGAGTTCCGGGCTTTCCGATCTCGCGCGATCCGTTAATTTCAATCGCGACGATCTCGACGACGAGGAAGGTTCCTCGAGTTCGTCGCAGGCGTCCATACGCTGAATTATCTTTGACCTTGATTGCATGGATTTTATGTAATCGCATTGTTGAGCCAATTCGTAACTCGCGTTGTTCAGAATCTTCTTCCTGCTGCCTCCGGGGGTCTTGGGAGACTCCGGTGGCGATTCGATCGGTTTCGGCTCGATTCTCACGTTCCTCTCGTTCACTTGGAACTGCTGAGCGAGCTCGTAACTCGCATTGTTCCGAACTCGCCTCGGACGATTCTCAGTTTCCTCGAATTGTCGCTTGAGTCGTTCCACGACGGCATCCACGTCGTTTTCCATGGCTATCACTGCCTCGCGAAGAACACCGTCACCTCTGTCTTGAGTTTTAACCGTCGAATTCGTTCGTTTGACTTCGGCCGATTTTTCAAGCATGCCCGAATCTTGCGTTCTAACCGACGACAGCGCTTTCGATGGCATCTCTTCCCGGGAAGACGTCACCTCTTCTTCGTCTCCGCAGGAGGACTCGGGAGTTACGGATCTCTCGGGTGTGTCCGCCATTACATGATCCTCTAGAGAACTTTCCGTTGGCAAATCACCATTTAAGTAACCACAAAGATTTAAGTCGACTGGAACACTCGAAACTTTCGTGTAATTTTCCGAAAGATTCCACGTAGACAGTATACTCCTTGATGAGGAATTGGTAAATTCCAAGAGCCCACGATCCTGCCCGTGCTCACGAAGCTCGCTGGGTAGACTGGGAGCGCTTCGAGATTTACCCGCAAATCTAAAATTAAAACTGCCGGAGTACCGCTGCTGTTCCTCATGATGATGATGATGATGATGGTGATGATGATGATGATGATGCTGACGTTCTTGACGGTGCTTATGACGACGTCGTCGACGGTGCTGCTGCTGCTCGATGCTATCTTCCTCCACTAAATTTAGCCTCGGACTCAAGGAATCCGACAGCGTTTTTAATTCTAGTAGCGTATCCCGACGAGTTTCGATGCCGATCTCGCGTAGATCTATTGTATTTCTACAATCCAACGAGGCTGACGTTGCGTCGTTAAAAATGAAAGTACGTTCCTCAAAATGTTCCTCGAATTCGCGCGATCCTCCCCTCGGGTCTCCCTCGTCGGCTTCAAGGCCCTCTAAATCTTCGTACTCTTCATCCTCTTCCTCGTGCCAAAAGTTTCTGCTTTGATCAGATTAATGGTCAATTGTAACCACAATTGTTTATAGAAAATACTGTTATTCGCAAAAAATTACAATACGGTTTAATCTTAATAGGCGTAATTAATTCCGAAGATAAACTTTTCACATGCGGTACGATTCTGTTCCAAAGGTCAAACGTTTTCATCTTTTAATAGAAATGCACTTGAAACGTTAAAGAATTCCTATGATGGAATTTAAAGGAGAAAAATTTGCATTTTTTCCAACTCGAGAGATTTTCTATCTATATAAAATTCAATTTATTTATGAAAAGTATAAGTGTTTATGTAAAAATCTACTTCTCTGTATGGAAATGTGTAGGATGGAAAAAATGCTAAAAGAACATGCAGAGTCAAGGGACAATGTTGCATCGTGCAACAAACTTGCAAATTTTACTGTGCAATAACAATCAATGACTGAACGCAAAGTCCAAAACTTACATATATTCCGGATAATCCCATCGCTAAGTTAGTAAATTTTTATAAGCAGCATTTAAAGATTCGTTTATTCTTTCCCATGTTTATTTATTATTTTTTTTCATCAAAGACTCTTATCCGTTAAAAAATATATATTTAGACTCACCTCCGTCTTCCACCAGAAAGGTCCGGATTTCTTTTGGAAAGGAACGAGACCAGACCGTTTGTGATCAAACGGTCGTCGTCTCTTCTACGCGAGTCCAATCCTTCGAAACTTCTGTAAGGTCTGATTCTACCGAAAGAATCTCCAGAAAAAGGGAATCCACCATTTGGCAGAAAACTTTGCGACTCTTCTTCGAGGCTATCCGGAGATGTGTTTCCAAGGCGATCAAAAGCATTTGATCTGTTTGTATATTCAAGAGAATCAAAACTATAACCTGACGGCGAAAGAGTAGCGCAAGTTCTTTCCAATGATTCAAATCTTAATAGTGAACTAGACCTTGAAGAATCCGAGCACGGGGAATGTGTAGGTGAAGATCTCGAGGAGCGCGGGGAGCTTGAAAAATCTTCGAAATTTATCGCCTCTCTTTCATCGTTTCGGCGTCTTCTTTTATTCGGTACTGCGCATTTACCTTCGCTACCACTTCCTTCCGGCTTATCGTCTTGAACAAACGAATTTGAGAAAACAAATAATGCTAATTTTAACGGTCGAATTGTCGGGACTTACGGCTACATGGGAAATCTTTTATGGTTAATGCGCTTTGCTTGTAGATTCGTCTAAACCGAGATTCCTATCGCCCTTAGAAAATAAGGCTTAGGCCGGAGACCCATTAACCGGTAACGTTTTAATGGTAACACCATAATCGTCATACTTCCGGTCGGGGAACACCGACTTCTCGGGTAATTACAAACAAGGTGGGGACAGACACAACCGCAGGAGATTGAGACCTTAAAGAGTAATCCGTAAGAGCACTTCTGCTGGATGCATGTGTAGGACCCACTTCTACAAGTGTACTTCATAATCTGGGCCGTGTGTTGTTTTCACCGAGTTTCTAATTTACTACTACTCCGTGCCACCTCTGGCTTAGATAATAGTGGCAGAAGTAAAAGCTGCGAGGGGTACAAGTCACGCAACGAATATGACTTTCAATTTTAACTCTGCATTACAGTTATCGAAAGATGCGAATATTTTGTGCCATTTCACCGGTAGCTGTTCCAAAAAAAAAATATCTAGTCGGCATGGGCAGGAAACGGAATCATGGACTTGCCCCTGTCGTACGGTAGCCAAGAGTACTCATGCGTATTGTGGGTTGCCTTCTACTACTTTGGGCTTCTTTGAACTTTACATTAGGATGAAAGCGATGTGATCATTTGATTTAATGCCATTTTAACACTATGCCGCCCGGCGACACCACGTTGGTGCCATGCGAAAACTATCGGGCAGGCGCCGGTGGCACCACGTTGGTGTCGTACATAAAGATTTATACCGGCGCCAAACGAAGGAATCTCGATCAGAGGTGCGGATGGCAAAGTGTTGATAAATATTTTTTAAAGTTTAGCTCATAAAGTTGATTGTCCATGGAATGCAAAGATAAGTAAATTAAAATATGAAAAATAAATTTAATCAATTAAATAAGAGAAATAAATTAATTTTCGCTACCTGTAAAATTTACCTGTGGTATAAAAAAAATTCCTATATTTTTGAAAGAAAGAGTAACTCTTATTTCGAATACTCTGTAACTGAATTTTATACTCGGTTTCATTTCTATGAAATTCAGTTGAATTCTCTGAATTCTCCAGCCAGACTAAAAATAATTCCTGTACTCGTGGAGCATTTCCAAGCCATAATTTGAGCATACCACTTAGAACTGATTTGTAAACCGAATGTTGCTAAAATATAATATAACGCGGCTTTCTCTTTGCATTGTGACTTTTTCTGTACTATTGTGCATCTTTCTAAACGTGAAATTACTAAGAAGTATCATAGAAGCTCATGGATTTTCTGCTACAAATTTCTTTCACTCTTTCTTCGCTCAGAGAGTTTCACCGAGTTTTCTAAAATTAAAGATCACGTTCTAGCAAAATTTAAAATATTATGCTTCATAATCGTCCTTTATCTAATTTCTTCGCAAGTTTTTTGAAACAAAAGTCGACTCGTACAAGTCTAGAGTCCAGAATGTTGCAAACGTGAAACTTTTCGAAGTCACGTTGAGAAATAATAGTGACATGAAGGAAAATATAGTCGACTCCACTTATAATCGTGATGCTCCATCTTTCTTTTCCTCATTAGCGAATATATGTTATTCTCGAATAGAAAAAGAGAAAGATAGCTTGCTTATCATGACAGTCGATTGTATGCACGTTCCCCAGCACATGCACATACATCTTAACAACGTCTGATTACTCTTTACTCCAATTTATTCTAAACCAATCAAATTTGTCTACTCCTCGAAAATCCTCAATTTTCCACAGGAAAAAATTCCAATTCTCTAAATTAAAGAAATTATGAATCCCCAATTGCTAACTTATTTTCTCGCTAAAGTAGGCACTAAATTTATATCCTTTGCGCTTTTGCCACCTATTTCTTCTGCAAGAAAACCATCAGCTTTCCAGAACTAGCCTTTCCCTACTTCTATTTTGCAACAATTCAAAGTTCAACATCATCCTGATTTTGTTAGGAATCTGTCAGTAAAAGTAAATACGTGATCATAAATCGCCGTTACTTTGCTTTCACATCGCAGGCAAGAAACCGAAGAGCAACCATTTTTGGCTACTTTGGTTTCGGCATGAAAACAAGTATAATATTTATACCTCGCGTGGGTTTGGGACCAATCGTGTT
Organism: Gasteruption jaculator; assembly: GCA_949825005.1. Classification (NCBI taxonomy): domain Eukaryota; kingdom Metazoa; phylum Arthropoda; class Insecta; order Hymenoptera; family Gasteruptiidae; genus Gasteruption; species Gasteruption jaculator. Next base: position 9,586,009 of record OX463770.1, read on the forward strand.
TATATCGACTTTAATAATTGTGAGAAGACACCGGTACCCGACAGGGAAACCTGAGCATGTAAATTTTCTCATTATTGGTGGTACACCTTCCAGTTGCACTTCATTTTCACTATGTCCAGTTTCCAGCCAAAGCAAAATATTTGTTAGGTTCGAGAAGATAAATGAATATAAACATTCCTTTCAATAACCATAGAAAGGAAACGCAGAAGAGGGAAAAATTTGGAATTTCACGTAGGTGAAAGTGGACCGTGTGAACTCTACTGTAGCCTCATATACATATTCCCTCACGTTAGAGCAGAGAATAACAGCATTTCTCCGTATTGTTCCTCCGATAGAGATCTCATCCTTCCTTTTTTTTCCATACATTCTATATTTCCATATGTAATTCGTCTCGCGAGCAGTGATTTCTTCCGCGAACGTATCCTTGGACTTAAATATGTGCATACATACCTGTCCCATGGCGACTAATTCTTATGTGAATCACACTTTCCGTCTCTGAATCAGATCCAAGCCAATACGTCGTACCACTACGATCGGAATCACTTTGCAAATCATCCGACGTTTCCTCCAATATCGTCTCTAGGAAATCTACCTGTTGTGCTAAAGTCGTTTCTGCAACAGACAAATGCGTTTTTCAGCGATATCTCCATCATTGCTACGAATCGAGAGAGTGATGGCTGCCCGGTCGTTTGGGGGAAGAACAAAATAAATAAAGAAAAATGTCCGACAATGAGGGGCAACACTGGATGTAAACAAGCACACATGACGTCCAACGCAACGGTGTAAATAATAATAACGAGGGGGGAGCACGAACCATTGGCCCGTAAATCCTCCTGGACTGGCTGAAAGCGATGTTGGATCTGAAAGCCATAGGCCGGAAGCCAAGGGTTCGGGCCATTTACGAGATCCGTTTCGAAGCCCATCATGGACGGATTAAAGGGCCCGTCGTCGTCGTCCTCTTCCTCCTGCTGCGTTTGCTGTATATTCCTGGACGATTCGACGAGCGCCGACGTGGCCTTCACGCCTGACTCGTCGCTCATCTCGTGCAAGTAGTACCGGACTTTTTTGTTGCCCGGTCGTTAACCGCTCCGTCGAGCCGCAAACACCCTATCCGCCTTTCTTCAAGGGGCTTCATTCCTCCACTGTTCGACGAATAATCCTTCACTCTTCACTTCGGATCCCGACTTTTACCTTTTTACGCATAAAATCACGCTAAAACTTTTATTCCGCTATCTCGCCCGCGGCGGCTTGGCGATCATCTCTTTTTGTTTACTATCGCATTGGCACGTGACCGGAAGTACGCGTTGACATCTGTCATACTACATTATATGGTAGCGAGGTATCAAAATATCGCCGAACGAGGCATTCGGAGAACCGCTTGAAGGAGATCCACGTGTATGCCGATGCCCGAGTAAATTGGCTTCATCGGCTAGCACCTGAAGGTGTTCTTCCTTAAGAAGGATTAAGCGAGGGGATTAAGGCGAAGAGGCTCGCCGTGGAAAAGGCCATGGCATCCACGATATGGGTACATGTTTATTTCGTATGTGGTTGTGCTTGGAGGTGGTAACAGTGCGGATACCTGTCAGCGCGCATTCCACAGTGCCACAGCAGCGTCCCACGAGCACCTTTTACCGTTCAACTGGACGGCTCTTGCAATGCTAACGCAATATTATCATTAGCCAGCGAGCGCACGAACACCGCGAAGGCACCACGGTTGCACGATTTTCCGGTAGCACCAATTACGGAAGATTCTAGCGATTCGAAACTGTCGGCGGAGCGTCGGCCAAAATGCGAAGTCGAAAACAATGTAAAAAAGAAAAAAGAGGAGAAATGACTTATCAAAGGCTGGAGAACCAAGGGAGAACGGCTTCGCAGTCAGGGTAAATACTAGAACGAAACTCTCCGCTTTCGCCTGCTACGTTACAACGTCAGAACCGACCAATCCCCCCTTGAACATCATCGCCACGTGGTATGTTCTTTAACCAATCCCAATCCTTTTACAGCTAACAACTAACTCGCGGTCAACCTCGCGCCTCTCTCTTCAGCTCTCAAACGCTACATGCAACCGATTCAAACAAAATGCACAATCGTTGCGACTTGCATCGGTCTCTCTCGCTCTCTTCTTCTTTCTCTCTCTCACTCTCCCGTTCCCTGTTCCTCTCTCTCTCGCTCGCCCCCTATTTTTTTAAAGGTTTCTCCCTCTCAGTTGTCTCGAGTCTTCTTCTTCTCTTCTTTTCATTCGATGAATGCACCACTTGCATTCACGTTACTTCACTCCACTTCGTTCGACGCATAAGCAACTGATAACATGAAAATCTTCCAAGAGATACAATCGTCACGCGTGTGTCTGTGTGTTTCTCCTCTTTGTTTTAGTTCCTTTTCTAATCTGTAATAAATAAACCTATGAACTTTGTCTCGCAGTCTTGACGGTTGCACCTTATATAAATGCCATGCGCTCCTCGCTGAACGTTCGCTGCAAGGAATTGGATAACAAAAAATCCGAGAATGTTTGCCTGCGATGGGTCTTTGACCCTTAATGAAAGTTTATCTCAATTAGCCTGATTAAGTTTCATTAAAGGCGCTCATTAAACCTCGCCGTTTCTTCGTTCCCTTTTTTTGGGTTCATTTCCGAGCCGCTGAATTTATGTATCGTCTCCGCAACCGCCAGAAAATGGCTGGCTCCCCCTGATTTTGACAGGACACTCGTGACTCGGTGACCTTTCGCTTTCTCATTGTTGGCAGCAGAGTCAGGGAGCTATTTTTGGGTACATGGGTCTCATGGCACTCGAAAGAACCTACGTCATTGCAATTTTTCAGTCATACATTGCATTCCCTTTTTCGAGGGCGTCCTAAAGCGCTGGGTTTGGACCATTTTCTAATAAACCAGAAAACAGATGCTTTTGACAGCAATCTGGTTGCAATGAAACCTTCGCCCTCGTGACCCTTTGTCGTGTCATTTTTGGCAGCAGCGTTGAAGGTTATTTTTGGGCATATGGGTTTCCCCGCAATCAGAAGTACTGTTACTTGCAGAGACCGTGGCAATCTTATATTTAGTCAGAATTTATCATGCACATATGTATTCATTTCTTGGGGTTCATTCCAAACCAGTGAGTTTAGGTATGATTTCCTGACTTTGACAGCAATGCGGTAGCAATGAGACCTATGCACTCGTGACCTTTTGCTGCCTCATTGTTGGCAGCTAAATCAGGGGGCTATTTTCGGATATATGGGATCCGTTGCAATCAGAAGCACTACTACTTGTAAACTATTGCGATCTTGCGTTTATTCAAAACTGGAGGTCATTTGTTAAGAAATATACAGTTATTAAAAAACACACTTCTGCAGCCAATAATCCTTCGAAGGATATAAAAACTCCTTGAAGTCGGTTCGCCTCATTCGGATGGTCGGCATCTGAAATAAAAATAAGCTCATTCCGAAAGGCAGCTATCGCAGATCCGATGGGGACTCTTTTTTAGGTTTGTATCGACATTAACTCGCTATTTCAATTATTTTTGCCTCACCATACTCATAATATGTGGAAACATGTGGTGTGGTTTCATCGCAGTATTGCAATTCGCTTTCTTCGACTTCCCTCTTCCGAAATCCTCGTTTATTGTTCCGGGACCTTTTGCGAACAGCAGCATTCCTTAATTGAGATCTGCGAGGACTCCGATGATGGTGTATCTGAAAAATATGGAAAAAGGACAGTTCAGATACTAACCATAATCGTAATATTGAGTTTCCATATCTTCATCTTCAACCTCTTCGTCATTGGCATCATCATCTTCGTTTTCATCATCCAAAGGTTCGTCTTCATCTTCTTCATCAACATTGTCGTCATAATTATCGCCATCGTCATCGTCGTCGTCATCACTGATAGGCGCGAGAATTTTGAGGAAATTCGCAGGATCCTGAACTTTATCGCCCCCTATCTTATAGTCTCTGTAATATTCTTGTAGCAGTTGTCGACGTTGGAACTTAGAAATTCCGTATTGCCGCTTATATTGAAAACCTTCTGTGGAGTCAAAAAGCGTCAGTTTAGTTTGGAAACAATTTCATTAAAATAAAAGTACTTATTAGAAATTCTTTTCCCAGAATAGTTAAAAAAAAAATGTATGAAAATGATGTATTGGATTCGTTATACCATTTTTGACACTGGCGATCATCGACAAGAGGATGAATAGAATAATTATGCAGCTTGTCCCTTTTGACATCACATTATCATTTTTGAGGTTTATAAGAAGTATACACTTGAAGTTGTACCTTTTGTAGGTCCTTTCTTTTTTTTTTTGATTACCAATTATTACTAGAAATTTAGATTTGTACTTATTTATTGGCTACTTTCGTTATTATTTGATGACAAAAATTATATGAAAATGTATTAATTATGATTTATCCCTTTGCTCACTTATTACTTACTTTGTGGCATTTGGAATTCGAAAGTTCATTGTCACATTCATACCAGCTCTCTACGTTATGTTAATTCCATCCGTTCCTTGCTGTAACATCCTCCCTCGTTTGGATCCAATTTAAGTATTAACTTATTATTGTGGGCATTAATTTTGTCGCTTGTGAACAAGTATTTTTGTCACACGAATTGTCAATAATAAATTCTTGCTCCCAATAAAATGTAACCTTTGGGCGACTTATCTGTTATGAAACACTTATGCGACTCAACAAAATTAAATGTAAATTAAAAATATCGAGGAATCCGAAAAATTTCGATCCGAAGAATATAAAACATTTACAGAAGTAAAAGTAGTAAAATATTTATTTAGTTTTTTTTTTATCCAGAACAACATTAATATAACAGTCTTACATTACTATAAACAATACTGAACAATTTTTTTGGCAATGTTAAAAATGCACGCAGCTGAAATATCTCACTCGTGATGTTTTGATATATAAACTTTAGTAACAATATCATTTTTCAAATATTTTGGATTGATGTAGTCTTTATTTTTACATCCTATGACTGGACACCTAAAAAATTTGAAAAGTCACAGTAAAAATGCAGCATACAATATTATTATTATTTTTATTATATGAGAATAAAACAGAATAAAATTTTCCATAGCTTCAGCGACTATCTTAGAAATAGTTACATACTTAGTCTTGGAATTACTCTTCAGAAGATCCATAACGCTTTCTTTGTCATAAGTATGGCCACAAGCCATATTTTTTACAGGGTTAGTCATTCGTTTCTTAGTAATTGGATCAATTGCGCTACGAGTTTCATCGGTACATTGTAAGTCATCATCGGTAGCATTGGCAGAATTTCCACTTGTTGCCTTGCAAACTATAAATAATAGGAGTATTTGACGTTATCAGTTTTACATGCAAAAAATTGGTTTATCTCGCTTACCTTCTTTCAATTCACGAACAACTTCTTCAAAGTGGACAAGATCCTCGTCGTTGGAAATATTGGGTTTTAATTTTTTTATTTCCTTCTTAAATTTCTGAAAAAAATTATCCTCACTTCATGTAAAACTATACAATACAATACTTATGTTTCACATATTTTAAGGAGAAGTACCATGTAAGTTATTGAAAAAATAAAAAACAAAATGAAATCTATCCTTCCTAGGGTCGATCGACTCTCGATAACAGCACATGTTCCGTTATTCATTCCTGAACAATTAAAATTAATTTAATCTCAACGATGGAAAATAATTACCTCGCAAGCTTTGCGAATGTCAACATCTGGATCGTCGGTCCTTATATACTGATCTCTTAATTGTTCGGTTAAATCGGTTAATGCATTATTGTAACAACTTTCTTCGACGGACTGCCGTAACAGATTGAACATTTCATCAAGTTCCGAAGATTCTAAAATATAAGATGCCAAAGAATTAGGGTACTTTCACCCTGTCCGAGCTTTTCTTAGCAAATGTAAATTATACTAATTATATTTTCCACATTTTCTCTTTAGAAATTTATGTAAAAAAAAAGTGTTGGATGTAACATTATTATAAATGAATATAAGAACATAGGAACAAATCTAAATAACCTAAAAATAGAAAATATTATGATAAATAAGAAATATCAAAATATAATAATCAGTTTGGAGATGTTTACCAAAATATAAGGCGACATTGCCAGCAGTTTCAAGAAAGGATTCGTATAACCTTTGTCGATCTTGCTTATCCATGATTTTAAGACTTTTTATTCTATATTTCAATAACTAGTGAATAATTCGTTTTCTGGATGGTATTGCTTATCACGAAAATAGATATTTGATAAGGATGAAACGTCGCGGGCAATTTCTATGATAACGTTTCTTTGCGCGAATTTGAAGCGAATTGACTATATATATATATGTGTGTATACAAATGTGTGATCTAACCAAACCTGTAACAGTGCCGTTCTTAGCAAGCGATTGGAGAGGCGGTTGTTCCGAGTCTCGCGAAGTTTGAAAAAACTAAGAGGCATTTTCAGTATCAATGTATTGTATTATGCTGTTGCAATGTTGCAATATTATATTGTGTTATTACTCTTATGAAAAATAGTCGATCTACGCATCGAATCGGCGAAATTGGGAAATTCAATTGAAAAAATGTAAGTTTTTGAAAAAATAAGGATTTTTGAAAATTGCTTGTACTTTTATAACCTTATGGTGATATTTTATTGCAATAGTTATAAACAAATTTTACATTTATAGTAAACGCATATACGTATGAATTTTAGTTTCTTATTGAATTCCTTTTCCGCCATTATAAGCGTCAACCAATAAAGCGATTCCATTTCTGGCGCCAGAAAGGAATTTACATAGAAATTAAAAATGTCTACTTATACCACAAATATTAACAAAAGTTTTTCTCTTTTCTGAGATATTACTATTCTCTGCAAGGAGAGTAAATTTGCTGGAAGTTTTCGCTACATATTTCTGATAATTTAGAAAAATTTTTTTCTTCTTTGCATTTTTTTACTAAAATATGTTAAATTATTTCTTTCCAGAACCTTTTCATTCAATGTTACTGAATTTCTCTTAAAAAAAGAATATATCTTTACCTTCAAAGTATGCAAAAAAACTTTTAGGCAAACAAAAATTAAGTTTCCTCTAAAGTCACTCAACCAAGCCTTTTACAAAATTCTAGCATTAGAGTAATTAAAAATTTTTCTTTTTAATTTTTTCGCTCTAACATTTTGTAGAGCAATTAGAAAATGTTTAAAATTTTTTAATTGCTCGAACATTTTTAGAATAATTTTAAAAGGACTAAGAAATTTCTTGAATTAACAAAATTTTCTAAAATTTGTTCTAATTCTAATTCTGAGCAAAAATTCATTCTTAGTAATAAAGTAACACAAAATTCAGAATATCTTTGAAAGTACCAAAATTACAAAAAAAATTATATGAATTTTTAACGTTTCAATAAAATCATGCAGAATTGGCAATACACGCAAATAGTATAAAAATGAATACAGGGTAAAAAATATACGCACATTCGAGTTTAATGTTTCTTTTATTTTATGACACAATAATTATCATTATTTTGGGTAGAGTGTCGGGTGCAGCGCAGTACAGCATATAAATACGGTACAAACGTAAAAAACCAGTAAATGCGATTGTATAGTCGTTAAACATTACACGCACAATTTTTTTATTGACAAAGTTATGAATTTTTTCATTCATTATTTTCATATCTATTCATTTATTTATTTTCCATATGCGTGAGTAGAATCCGAGGTAGAGCCTCAGCCTCAAAAATGTGTACATATTTAACAAAGTTTTCAGACAAAACTCACGAAAACGGAAAATTCATTTGTTTCATTGATCCAATGAGAGTCTTTTCATTTTATTTTTTTCTTACATCTGTACTCCTATCGCAAATTAACAGTAACATAATCACGTATAAAATAGTATTTAAAATTATAATTAAAATTGCTTTTCGTGTTCTCGTGAGTTTTATTTCAACTTTTTCGACCACGCAGTTAATCCGTCTCACCCAATTCTCATAAATTATTTACAATACCGCGTTTATGACCAGACTTTACTCACGTAACTTACGACCTATTTATAAATTTGTTTTTTTTTTATACTTAATATGTATATTTTTATATATATACTTTATTTATAAAATTTAGCGCCATCGTCATTTTTTTCAGTATAATATATATTACTATATGAACATTTCTTTTTTATTAAATAGAGCCTTTCATAGCAAATTATGTATAAGTAGACTATTCTTGCACACGGTAAGAACTTACTTCGAACTGTCATCGCTTTATCGACGATTTTCTTTTTTTTTTTCAAAGTTAATTATGACGTGGCTAAAGTTTCGATAAAAGGGCAATAATTCGGGATAGACGTTTTTCATCTTTTCTGTATTTTTAGTTTTTTTTTTGGGAATAAGCAGCCTCTTATGGCGCTAAAGAATCTTTTAAATAATAGTATATTTTTTATTTCCGTGAAACCAATTTATTTGAATTCACGCTCGTGATGGCAAACAAATTACATATTGCGTTTCGTTAAAAAAGGGAGAATAATTCTAGGAATTACAAAGCTTTGGAAAAAAGATTTTGTAAGTTTTACAAAATTTGATCTTGTTATTAAATAAATAGAGAGTTCCTTTTTTCTCCCTGTCAGAATAATTGTATTATAAATCAGTGATTGTTACAAAATTTGAAATTCTAAGAAAAATGGAATTCATGATTTTTATTGTATCAAAGTACAAAATTTTATTAAATTAGTTTCAGAAGGAGGTTCGAATCCGAGGAATTACGAAAAATTTCGAAATCCTCGAAAAGCACTAAACCCTATTTTTATAAATTTTATTTTCTTACAATTAACGTGACTAAATCCACAGTTTTCCAGCATCTGAAAATAGTTTGGTAGCCGAGAAATTAGTCATAAATTGCATTTAGCAGAATATTAAAATATCACATTTTCGTTTTCCAATATCACCAAAGCAATGTTAGAAAAAACTGTAAAAAAACTTGAAAATTCTTTTTTTTAAGTATTGAGAAAGCCGTAAATTCGGCGAATCTTTCCAAAACGAAACATCACTTCAGTAGATTAAAATAGGTGACATATATTTTAATAACATTTTTCAATTTTTCGCGATTTTGAGATTGGCTTTTTTTAGTAACAGATATTTCAGTAGCAAATATTTTTTTTATTGGACAGTTTCACTAAATTCACGCGACAACAAAATATTTTGTTAAACGAAGAATGGCAAAAATATTTCTGCAACTGAATTGCATTAAATCGCGGCAGTATTCTGTTGATACTGATAAATTACATTAAAAATTCTCTGCAAACAAAAGCATATATTAAAAAAAATGCAGAAACGACTAGAAAAATTCTAGCAAATTCTAATAAAATGTTGACACACTTTCTCAAATTTGGTACAAGAGTGAGGAAACCATTGATTAGATCCCATATATTTCTCAAACCGTTGCTGTATCGCTCATATTTGTAATTTCAATGGTTATAAATTTAACAATTTATTTATTTATTTTTTTTTTAAATTGGAAACCATGCTTTTTCTTCCGCTGCTGTACCAAGTTTCAGAAAACGAGTACTGAAAAAAATACAAATATTTCGAAACACCTTAAAATCAAGTTCCATAGATTTAAAAAAGCCACAATTATTTGCAGGACTATTTGCTTTCGTAAAATCTTCTTTTCGGTATATGAAGTAAAAACAGAGATTTCGTAGAAATATTTTTAATTTCATTTCCTGACCATACTAAAAAGATCTTTAATTGCATAATTAGGCGGTAAACAAAAATTATTTTAAAAAAATTGGAAACAGCTCAGTTCGAAGCAATCTTTCCATTTACTTTTACGTCCTATAATACTGTATGCTGATCATCGAAACAATCTCGATGAATTTTTTTCCCTTTTTTTTCATTCTCTTCATCGTCTCTCCTCGTGTATATGAAAACATTTATACGGAATTTCGCAGTATAAAATGTACGACCTGTTAAAATAGACTCGACAACATTTCTCTTACGGCAGCGGTGATTTATTGCAACGACGTATTATCGCATTTCTATCGTCATAAATTCACAACTCATTTTCTCCAATCGTTAGTCCGTTCGTGTAGGGCCTTTTTCGTTATTATTCTCCCGCCGATTCGCAATTTTCACTCGATTAACGATAATCAACGCTTTGCCGTCCGCGCGTTTGATCGGGATTCTTTCGTTTGGCGCCGGTAGAAATCTTTATGTGCGACACCAGCGTGGTGCCAGCGGCGCTTGCCCGGTAGTTTTCGCACGGCACCAACGTGGTGCCACCCGGACGGCACAGCGTTAAATGAAAATTGCCAGAAATCAAGCAACCGAACCCCAAAGTAAATTTCAGACCCTGCGTTTTAGGCATCGCAGAATTTCTAAAATTTAGAAGCTATGGCATCTGATTTCATTATTATCATAATTATTATTATTACTCTTTTTTGATATCGCGTAGGCCTTGGAAACGGCTATACTTGGATACTTCTTATTGTGTTATTCCTCGACTTTTTTTTTTCATTCTTTACTATATAAAAATTGACAGACGGATACTTTTTACTTGAAGTCGCGTGCGAAGTTCTGCTTAGAGAGCCGATTCCACTCCTCTAGACGAAGACGCGGACGAACCCAAGTCCTCGGAGTGGCGGTTATGGGATGAATCGTGTGACGTTACGGAGTCACTGTCGTTGCTATGCGGACTGGAATAATTTGCAGCTTCCTGTAGCCTCATCAGCATGTTTAGCTATGGAAAAAAAAAGGGATTCATTAGCCCAGTCGGTTAATTGCAATCAATTGGTTCAATGGACGCGGAAGAAAACGTAAAGTAAGATTTTTACCAAAGGATCTCCTTCGGTGTCGCTGTGGGTACTGCCGAGGCTTTTAACGCTGGATGTACCAACGCCGGAGGTATGACCGGAACTTACGACGTCGTAACCAACGTCTTCTGGTCTCAGACGTAACAGAGCGTCGCTACCGCCATGTACGGCGTGTGTGGAAATCCAAGGATAACTGGAAGTTATGAATTGAGCTGGATCTTCCCAGCCAGAATCTCTTCTTCCATATAAAGTCAGACCTTCCCTTACAGCCTCTACTAGGTAAGGAATTACAGAGTAATTCCATAAATCCGTGAACCAAACTTGCGATCCCGCTACTTCCATTGGACAGGATAAGAAGAGTCTTGGTCCTGAAACATTTTTATAGCTCCATTTATTTTTCGCTCGCTGACAGGGTTTTAGGAAACAAAATTGATGGCATTTTTCAAGCTGAATTTCAAATCTCAGATTTGGAAATGATCCATTTAAGACAGTCCATGAAAAAAAAATGTTACTTAAATATGTAATTTCGTATTTTTTTTAGAATAAAAAATAAAAATTACATATTTAAAGAAATAAAAATAAAAATTATGTTTTCAAAATATAAATTATTTTTGTATGATATTAGTGTTATTACCAAATTTCAGATTTGGAAATAATCTATTTAAGACAGTCCATGAAAAAAAATGTTACTTAAATATGTAATTTCGTATTTTTTTTTTAGAATAAAAAATAAAAATTACATATTTAAAAAAATAAAAATTATATTTTCAAAATATAAATTATTTTTTTATGATATTAGTGTTATTATCAAATTTCAGATTTTGAAATAATCTATTTAAGACAGTCCATGAAAAAAAAATGTTACTTAAATATGTAAATTTGTATTTTTTTTAGAATTAAAAATAAAAATTACATATTTAAAAAAATAAAAACAAAAATTATGTTTTCAAAATATAAATTATTTTTTTATGATATTAGTGTTATTGAAGATACGTATTGACCATGAAAATTTCAACAACAAAAATGAAATCGGCAAAGTAAATAATAACCATAGTAACGAAATTACCAGAGGAAAAAATTCAGAAATTATAAATTTCCACAAATCATTTATTTTGTAAACCAATGTTTCTCCGGATAATTAATTGTAGCAATCGGCACCCGATTAAAATTACATATAACCGAGGAAATATTACTGGCAGGGAAAAATACGAGGTCTCTAAAATAACGGCGATATCGAAATGGGAAAAAAAGGGTAATCTCTCCATATAAAACACAGTCACTAAAAACCTTGATTGATTCAGTTTTTTGTTTTCCTATTAGGAATGATGTGAATCTTACCTATCGTTACATCAGAGCTACAATATGTTTCTAGGAACTTGTTAAGGTGTAACCAAACGCGAGGAAGCCATTCAACGACTGCTGCCATTTCCGCATTCCTTGTGCCACCAGACTCACGAAGTTCGTGTTCTAAGAGTTTTCGTCGAAGATAACGACCCAGGAATCCTTTAACTGGCTCCATATGATTTGCGCAAAGCACCCACCTAAAAATCGAGGTAAGTGCATATTCATATAAATGATGAGGTGTCTAATGCATATCGAATCCATCAAATCGGTATGTATACAATTTAATTTAATGACCGGCCGAGGTCTCATTGTCGGGATGCATGGGATGACCCGTTTTAGGTCGAACTTTTGAGCCCCTCGAAACTACACGACATAAGTTTGCAAAATCTACATTAGACGTCGAAGTGTATATTCATCTTCGCCGAGTAAAATAGGACGCCCTTATATTGATGCAACAGTGCAATTACTGTACATTTATTAATTGTTGTTGATGTAACACTGCAATCTCGTAAACTCATCTATTTGGGTCGATGGATGTTACAAACAACTTTAATAGGCAGTTACAATTAATCAGCGTGATATAAAGTACACCAGTTCTTCCTCCATTCGATTAATCTTCTTCTTTGTAACCGCTTATCTTTCCCGTTTTGGAGTTTACGCAGTTTCAAAAAGAATTCTGCCTGGTTTGAAAAATATTACTAGAATTTCTGGAGCACCCACGTGGATTTATGATTATTCTCAAAATATCAAATATTTCAAATTTCTTTCCCTAACAGAAAAACTTTATATTAAAGAAAAAAAGAATTTAGCTGAATTCTACTAGAATTTTAATTCCCCAACGCGAGACTGTAATATGCAAAGGATACGGAAGCGGCAAAAATTGCTCCGCCCTTCCTAATTTAATAACAATTGCAATTTTTAATTGTAAAATGCCTTGTTGCTTGTTTCTAGATGAATACTATATTTTCTTCATTTTCATTTCAAACCAAGGTAATTTTATATTTTATGTTGACCGTTTCTTCGACCCAAAATTGTAGTTCTTCAGATCGCGCCGGTTTAAATCTTTATTGTACGACACCAACGTGGTGTCACCGGCGCTTGCTCGATAGTTTTCGCATGGCACCAACGTGGTAGCACCGGCGCTTGCTCGATAGTTTTCGCATGGCACCAACGTGGTAGCACCGGCGCTTGCTCGATAGTTTTCGCATGGCACCAACGTGGTAGCACCGGCTCTTGCTTGATAGTTTTCGCATGGCACCAACGTGGTAGCACCGGACGACATAATATTAATTACGAAAAACCACGGAATAAAATCTACAATATTCCAACAAAAATTTATGATACGAAATGTAAAATCCATTATTGATCAGAAATCGGTTTGATGGTAATTCCTAAGACTTCAACAAAATTTAAATTCCTCTAAACTCGAGGGGGGCGTTACCTACTCAATTGCCCTGTACGATCAAACGCATTAGCGCTTGAAAAGAAAAATTCTTAAGGAAAGAATCACGATGTTTACCGAAAATTATGATGTAACTGGAGATTTGTCGTGTTGCAAGTAGTTTGACTCATGGTTCCAATAATAGCGGGACAAGAAGAATGCCTTGTACCGAGAAGTCCGCTGAACAATTCACCCAAAGAAGCAGCGTGTTGTAAATTCTCGAGTATGATAACTCTGGGCAATTCATCAGCCGCGTTGGAATCGCATCTCTCGGCAATGTGAGCGAGATATTGCCTCAATTCCTTGCTGGATTTATGATCGACGTTGAACGTGGCAACCGCTGCAGCGTCTTTGATATCGTTATCGTCCACCAGAGCGTGCGCCAATTTCCCGGCGAGATAACTCTTGCCGGTCCCGCTTGGGCCGCATAAAATGACTCTGCGGTGTTCCGTTAACAGAGAAACCAATCGTTGCACGATCAACCGTGGAATCAGCGTATCCACCGCCAACCAGGAATAACCGGATAGTACCAAATATATCGTTTTTACGTGACCCACCAAGTACCCGCACGGTAGCAATTCCGGATGCTGCGAATCCGTGATACACCTGCGAGACAAAAACAAGAAAATTCGTTCCAGATCGGATCCTTTTTCACGCGGGTTCTTGGAAACAACACCAAGGATCAGAATTAGCATAAGGAAAAGGCAAAGGAAATTAGAAACACCAACCGAGAGGCTTCTCCGAGATGATAAGCGACGACGCACTCGACGCCGAGACCGAGATTGGTCGCGGGATCGACGCCGAGGCCGAGGTTGGTTACAGGATCGACTCTTGAGACGTAATCGTTGAAACATCGTCTAACGGTTGAATCCAGAGCATCCCATGTCGTTTTGTTGCTGATACAGACGCTGGCGATGACACAATGAGGTGGTTCACCGGCGGAGCCGTCTGAATTATTGCCCGGACCGAGATTGTAATTGAAAGTTTTTTCGCTGCCGAGATAAACGGCTACATTGATCCTTTTGCCATCGGTGTCTTGTTCAATGACGGGCTCTGACGTCGTGGAGGTTGTCGAAGGTACCACGGGATGTTCCGGAACGTTGAGATCCTCCATTTGATCGGCCGTCGAAGCGCTATCGCCATTGGAAAGAACGGCGACGCTGGATGCTACTTCTGTCATGCTAAAACGGCGCTCAGGGTCGCTCGGTAACGATGATTGCGATGAGGTCAAAGACTTTGAGGTCACCAATCGTTGCAATCGTTCATTATTTTGCTTCAAGTTCAGCATCTCGTTCTAAACATAATAGAAATAGCGTCATTTATGCCGGTTTCTTGAAAATTTCACAAATTGGGGTCTCATTAGGACCGTCGCATAGTTTCCGTGGCAATTATTAATGTTATTAACTATTTGTAATCGTTGTTAAAGTAATTCGAGCAGAGTTTTTCTTGGGTTCTGTGAATTCTTTTATTTTTGGGTATCCATAGTCAATACATTGTCCATTAAATTAATATCTTTCTGTAATTCTTGTGCTCTTAATTTTCCTTAAAATTGCTTAATAATGCTACAGAATTTATGCAATGGTCTAATGGTTTTTACAGAAACTAAAAGGATACAACGAAAAAAATAAAGACAGAAATTATTTAATTTCCAGTCGAGACTTAACCATGAATAGAATTGCAATAGCAGTAAATGTGGTTAGAATTACTAAAAATATGGTTAACGTCGTATTTAACTTTAGCAACGGTGGGAATATCACTATTTATTTTTTTTAAATAAGAAACTAAAGGGACACACCAAAGAAGAGGCAGGAATTATTTAATCTCCAGTTGACTTAACCATGAAAGTAATTGTAATAACAATAAATGTGATTAGTATTATTAAAAATATGGTTAACGTCATATTTAACTTTAGTAACAATTAAAATATCACTATTTAGTTTTTTTAAATAAGAAACTAAAGGGATACACCAAAAAAAGGCAGGAATTATTCAACTTCCAGTTGACTTAAGCATGAAAGTAGTTGCAATAGCAATAAATGTGGTTAGAATTACTAAAAAAAATGGTTAATGGCCTATTTAACGCTAGCAATGGTTAGAATATTTTTTCTCTTCATTTTTAAAGATCTCCGTGAATATTGTTAAGTCCCAGAAAACTCGATAAACAATTTCACGAAGATTACGTTTTTCTCTAGAAAGTGTCTAAAATGTAAGCTTGTCGCTAAAACCTAGAGCAAACTATCCAGAAGGAACGTAATTCCTTATATTAAATGCGTTCCTTGATCCCATTTGTCAGCCATGCTCCGGGAGTATTGTACAAATGCGGGAACCTACTATTCCCCAACATTAGTCAACTAGAGTAATCCCAGCAGAGGAAAGTACTATTCCAAGATCTATCTACGTCTAACTCGAAGCACAAGAACTTCCTCGCCGGGAAGAAGACTTACCCTCATTTTGATGACGGTGTCTTTCAAAGATTCCAACTGATGAGCGGAGGAGAGCGCCTCGAGCCTAATATCCGTCAAAACGAGATCCTTTTCCCTTAATTGTTTCTTCAGCTCATCAACGTCTTCATCTTCCTCCTTTTTATAAAGAGCCGAGCTGCTTTTGCTACCACTCAGTGGATTTTCATGCTCCGGTGACTTTTGCCCGTTTCCTTTTGATTCTTGGGACGAAGACTCGTGTTTCGCAGCTGTAGGCAATCGCGGGCTATTAGGAGCGCTAAGTTCCCCGGTAGGACCGTCCTTGCAATCCTCGGCATCCGATACCGAGCCGTGTCTGTTTTTGCGCGATTTCGAAAAGGCTTTCGAAAGGGAGCTGCGAAACCACCCTTTTCTCTTGTGATGGCTACTCGCCGAGCAAGCGCTGCTCAGCGAGTTCAAAGACGTCACGCTATCGGCGGATAATTGCCTTGCCATCGAAGATCCTTGGTGATTGCTGTTTCCGGTGCAGCCAGTAGTGGCTGAATCGGAATCTCCCAGCGTATGTCGCCTGCCATTGGTCGTGCCATTATTTAGTCCCGCTTCGGCACTTTGTTTCCGCAACCTCTCGATCGTGTCCTTCAATTCTTGCAATTCGGAATCCTGGAAATCGGTTAGAAGGTGGTCATTGAAAAGGAAAGAGGATTTTGATGCATTCGTAGCAATTAATAATGGACGTCTACGAAATTTGGTATTTGTTTTTTTGGGATTTTTAACGAGAAAAATATTTTTTGTAAATTTTTTAGAGTCTGTTATTTAATTTAAGGCTCTAACACAAGTTCCTTGGAGCCTGATCAGGTGTGGAATTATTTAATGCAGAAAAATGTGTGATATATATTAAAACTAGATTAATAATAAAATAAAATAATCAAATTTATAACTAATTAGATTTAAATTGATAAAATACTAAAATAATTTATGTATCAAAATGTTAGGTATAGAATAATATAGGTATAAATAATAAATACAGTGATCGGTAGTTTATCATTGATGCCTCAATTTTTAGAGACTAATTCTTGCAAACTTGGTACTATGAATTGATATTTACAATTTTTATTTTCCTTCAAATTTTGAAATTTTCTTTATCCTACTCAGCTTTCGATTGTGAAAGTAAAAAAACAAATACCGGTTTCTTCATTTTGGCTCTCAACTTTTTCTTAATAATTGCTAGAATTCTAGGAAAATTTCCATTTTCGCAGCTCACCTTCTTCTCTGCAGTTGCAGTTAGCTGCTGCAATCGCTGAGTCATATTGTGCAGCGATTGTTCAAATGCCGATACCACATGAGCCTGGAACAGAATAAAAGAAAAGATTTCGTTAGACACGAATGTCTTGTCTTTCGCGGTGAACTAGAAAAGGTCAGAATTTCTTATCAAAATTAACGTAGCATTTGCGAAAAAAAAAATATCAAAAATACGTGGTCAGCTTGCACCTACGAGAGAGCGAGATAAAAGGGTTACTTTTGGACGAATCTTTCACGGGGGATATAATTACATCCGCTGTGTCTCAGCGTTAAAACTGACAGCTCAAAGATAATCAGCTTCTCGGATGCCTCAGGTATGTAAAGAAAACGGATGGTAGAATAAGTACTCTAAACTGGACTGACGTTAATTGCTGCGACCATCATTTTTGTTCCTTCTCTCTCTCTCTCTTTTTTTTTCTCTCCTTTTCATATCAACTCTCACTCCACACTTATGATTTTTACTTTTCATTTCTTTCTCTTTTTCAAAGCATCTTCCGGCTTTCACAAGATTATTCACGCAACGAGTTAATATCTCGGATAGGGTTTCATTAATTTTTTTATTGTACATATCTGCGTACATCGCGATAAAATATACATTAATTAAGTAATAAGCCAACGTAAGTGATTCCCAAAAGGATAAAATAAGTGCCTCTAGGGGGAATTATTATTTTTAGTATACTTTTTTCAATATATAAACTTGGTTGGTTGAAAATAATTTTTTATTTTTTTAAATAAAGACTGCCATCAAAAATATAATGACTCACTAGCGCCTCGAATAATATCTACTTATTTTCTGAAAGCTTTTAAAGCTCGAATTTGGTTTTATTTCCGAATGACAAATAAAATAGCAAAAAATAGGAAAATATTTTGAAAATCAAATTTCAATATATAAATTTTGCTTTCGCTTAGTTATTTTTTGGTGAAAAATATGAAAAAACAAATATTGTAGCTAGGGGAAAATAGTAACTATTTATTATTGATTAGCTATCATTGCTATTCTTGTTCAAACCTACTTTCAAACTATTATTGTCAATAATAGTTATAATTATTAATAGTAACGACTAAATTTTGAAAAGAAAATATTACGTACATAATAAATTCTTGAAAATACAGCAATTATGAATTTTCGAGAGTGAAACTCGAGTTGGGAAATATTATTTCTGACCAAATAGGACCTTCCTGTATTTGCTCTAAACCCGCGGCAAGGCATAAGCTTGTTGCTGCTACCGAGATTACTCACAGCAGTGTAAATATCGCTGTTGGACCAGATAAAAAGTGGTTAATTATCTCTGCTGTACAAGAGCCTTTAGCTAGATTGCCTCTCGTCCCTTTGAAACATCTTTCTGTGCCATATCGTCCCGAGATAACGATTGATTGCGGTCTGTTGATTTCGACAAAAATAGAGTACGCGAGTTGTACCTACTACTTTTCCAAGTACAACGACCTCGTGTATTTGGACATACACGTAGTCTATTCTGGGATTTATATCCGTAACTATCGGTCTCACCGGCGGATTTAATACGTACGGATCTACCATAGCGCTTCTTGTATTTTGGTCTTAACTATTTCAGGGTAAATTGAAGTCTGGAGCCTCCGGGCGGATCGCTCTAGTCTAAAAGGTTAAATGATAAATCCATGCCGGGTTGTAAAAAGAATTGGCTCTTTTTGCAAAGCTATTCACTGTAAGATCTTTTTCACCCTAGGATCAGCAAGCGCTGCTTGTTGCCGCTCAAAAGGATGCATAAAATGCTGCTAATATAAAGTGCTGATAAGAAAAATATCGAAATAGCTTTTGCCGCTTGTGCGATATTTCCCAGCGGGAAAACTTGTGACTGTAAAGTATGTACAAGCTTTGAGGGATGGGAAAACGAGTAGACTTGAAGTTATATTTCTGTGCGATCTCTCCTTGAAACTATAAATAGTGACGAAAATTCTGAATTCGTAGAACGAATTTTTATAAATAGAGCCTAGTAAATTTTATTATTTCCCTTTTGTATCAAAATAATAAAAAAGATGGTATTTAAATTGGTAGAAAATTAACCTACGAAATCAAGCCACGAATCCATGGACCCAAAGATTTTAATGCATCTCAGATCCTCGAAAATTAGTAGGATCTGAGATGCTAGGGTTTTGCCAGGTTAATTATTGAAAGTAATTATACAATAATTATTACAAAT
Organism: Gasteruption jaculator; assembly: GCA_949825005.1. Lineage (NCBI taxonomy): Eukaryota > Metazoa > Arthropoda > Insecta > Hymenoptera > Gasteruptiidae > Gasteruption > Gasteruption jaculator. The sequence continues at coordinate 9,605,460 of OX463770.1, forward strand.
AATTATTAACAATTTAACATTTTAATTTAACATTTTAATAATTATTACAAATAATTATTAAAATTTTGTTTAACGCGAGCTTTCTTTCAGTCAAAATTTCTCGAGTGTCCCATTAAATTTAGGTTTGAAAAATAAATTCCCGGGACCGTTCGTTCCCATATTGTTTACAACAAAGACCCTACAAATGATGTTCATCGAGCATCGACTGAAAGAGGATGCACGAAAAGTGAAATGCGAAGCAACCTCCACTTGATTTCTATGCTAAAAAGAACGGTTCACCCGAACATCATCCTCCGGACTCAGAAAACGAATGGCAACGATTCGTCGGATAAATGTTCGACCATTAAACCCTTCCTTTTTCCTTCATAGTTTTATTAAAAAAGGCGATCCAGCCCCGTTACACGCTTGTTTGTAAATGCGTATTTGGCGAAAGGGCAATTTAGCATACGAGCCTCGGCTTAACGATTCCTTGCATCGGTTCTTCGGTTGCAATATAAAATCGTTCCATTTCGCTAAACGTTTTTGTCCCATTACCAAAGAAATTTAGCGCAAGGCTGACATATATACAGTAATAATAAAAAGTTATAACGCTCGCCTTAAAAAACGTATACGAAGCGCATAATTTTCTCGGTGGAATTTTGCTCGTAAAAGAGTGCAATCTCGTGGTATATGTACCTTCGTGTATGCAGATGTGGAAAATGGTTCTGGTTTCTTTGTTGCATCTGGGATGTAATTTAAACTTGTCAGCCAACCGAGCTGAACTTCGGCTTTTCTCTAGTCGTATTGTCAACAGCGTGTATTGTCATCCTTTTATATTTGTCTTAGAAGCACTCCGCGTTTATAAATTGCATTTCTCCCCCTCTCTCTCTCTCTCATAAATGTGCAGGCCGAGAGGCAGATTCGCTATCGACGCCAAGTCCATAAGGATGTAACTATTATTTACAAGAATGCAAGATCGGAGTGCTGGCAGCAACACTCACTTCTGCGGAGTTGCGAGCAAGTGCTTAACAGCCAAAGTACGTTTCTATCGCGGTCAGAAATCGCCCCATGGGGTTTTATGGATGGTAATTCACAAAGCGAGTCTTTTTACTTCCCTAACGGGTGTTACAACTGAACTTAATCTCCTCGTAATCATCGCAAAAGGCTCGAAGCTTATTAAACTTATATGGCGAAGCGAAAATTCGACTTCCACTTCTGCCGTTTCTCGTTATTTCGAAAAAAAACTCCGATTTTCTAGGAATTATAGTTGAAGCGAAGCTCGATTCAGGGGATTTGAGAGACGGGGAATCGAGGAAGCAGAATTAAAATTTGTATTTATTATTATTAATCCCATGGCGGTCAATTTGGATCCAATATTGTTCGATAAGTCTTTTTGAAAATTCAAATTTAAATTTTTTAATTTTGTAGATTCGAATTTAAAAATATTTTTGAATATTTTAAATTTAAGACGACAGCATAAAATGGGCTTTTAATTGAAAATAAAAAAGCGCCAAGAAATTTACCTATTTACAATCAAGACTCGAGCCACGGAAAATCGTGGTTTCTTTTTGACCCCCAGGGGGCGATCGTAGATGAAAAATCCAATTTCTAAACACATGGGGTTTACGAATGCTCGAAAATTTCTCGAATTTCAGTTTCAAACTCAATCTCTCGTTTCTGACGATTTTGGTGTTACAGGTTGTTACTTGTGACATCTTCAAAATCATTTCCGACTGAAGTCATTCCTATCCGAAGTCTCAGCCAGATGTCTGTAATATACCGTTAGTCGATTTGAGGTTCTATTGGCACGCCTATCTGAGCTTAAATTATTTATCGTAGGACTTCGAATCGTCAGTGTCTCGAATTTCAAGTTCAAACCCTGGAAATTACCATTCCCACACTGATATATGACGAAACAACAACGAAATAAAATTGATCGATGGTCCAAGTAAAAGGATGACTTTGTTTACGAAACTCACGTCCTTGGTAAAAATGATGGTAAAAACGCTTGCCTCTCAATGCAATCTCCTATATGAATTTGTTTCTGTTCTGGATAAAAGTACAGATTAAAGATTTCACAGTGGCGCCCACGTATCGTTTTCGATATCTCTATGGTTATAGTAGCGAGTAAATAGCGTAGGTGGATAGCTTATTATCATGGTATGTATAGTGTTATTACTGTCACGTAAATGTTAACGCGTAACTTGCGTATATGGAGTTCCAAACAGGTATCAAGAAGAAACTTCCCTTTTTCTTCTTCTCTTTCTTAGTCCATTTCATTAAGCCTCGAGCGAAAACTACTATTTTTTTTATGTTCCTATTGCATGTTCTCGACAAATTCAAGCTCACCAACAAGTACCATTACTAAGTGTCGGGTCTTTCGATGATCTGTAATTCTTAGTTACGGTTCACGCTGAAAAAGACCTTTATTGCCGGATAAATTCCCGTCTATGTACCCGCAGAAAAGTGTTCCAGGTGGTAAAATCCATCGTTACGTTCATTGAGGAACAGTTCGATGAGAACCGGAACGATCGAAAGACGAATTTATTTATTTTTCCTATTTCGCCTTCGATGATGCACAAAATGAGAAATTTTATTTTTTTTCTGCATACTAAAAATCGCTAAAATGGTCTTTCGATCATTCGAAGTACCGTGTGACGTATACGGGACACCTAAAAAAGCTAACAATTTTTTCGCTTTGATTTTTATCCGAATCTAAAGTTGAAATTGCAAAATTTCAAATGTATTCATTGTATCAATCGCAATTTGATTAATTCACAATTTTAATTTTTCTTTTTGAAAAATATTATTGATTCAACATTCATAAATTATTCACTCGAGAAAAGGGCATTTATGTTTTCACAAAAATAATTTAAATATTTTGCAATGAAGTACCAAGCTACCACATGAAAATAATTGATAATCGATAAATTTTCCAAATAATCGAATATAAAAAATATTTTTAACATAAAAGGACCATTCAAATTTTGAAAAATTGGTAATATTTCATAATTTATCCCAAAATGTACCGTATTTAAAAATTTCGACTCTGCAAAGTATTCTCAAAATTACCAACAAAAAAATGAATACGCGCTTCAAAGGGTTAATTTACGACCGACCGTGCTAATAAATTTTCTTTTATAAAAAAATTCCATGTGCATATTACTATGCAAAAGTTTATTGCACTGCACGGTAGAAATCCCTGTAATTTGCTTTGTGCACTCATCAATGACCACTCATTGCCGGCTGAATTTTGTGTTCAGACTTTTTTCCCCACTCGCAGTGTTTATATTGGTCTTGTATTTTTAACCACTCGTCATTGCAACTACGAGGAAGCTGCAAAAAAAGAGGTATCCTGTATCCTTGCACATCTAATAAGAGGAGGGAACCGACAAAACATCTACTCGAGGAACAAAGCGCGTCACTGTTGGACTCTTTGACGTGCATTTATACATTCGCATCTTGTATTCTTACTTCTTTCGTTCTTGCATATTTTTTTATTGTGCCTGTAATCCATCTTCCGGTCTAGTTTTTTTTTTCAGCGGGATCACTTCTTCTTAAAATTGATTGAATAACGGATCGGGGGTTTTTTCCAATTGCAAAAACTCAATATCGCGGCTCGTGAAATGGGTTCGTCTCGATATTCAATTTTACATTAATTCAGTTTCCGTTATGGTTTTAGTTTATGTAAAATGGAATTTCTCGGATTTCCCGATACACGGGTTCATATTTATCATGAATTAATTATGGCATTTAAATTAACTAACAATACATAGTTTATTATCCGTTATAAATTAATAACAAATATCGAATGATGGGTTATTCATTCTTTAACATTAATTTTTAGATCCAATAAAAAATCTTCCCATAATAAATTGCTTATTCGTAATGGCACTTAATTGTTTATTAATAATGACACTCGTAATAAACAGTTTATTATCCATTAGAAATTAATAATGAATACCAAATAATGTGTTATCAATTTTTGTTAACATTATTTTAGATCCTACCGAATGTTCCCATGATAAATTGTTTATTTGTCACTTATCATCATCAAAACGGTAAACAATTCGTTATATCGAGACCACATCTAGATTTTTCTCCAACGACACGGTAACTTCTGATGGCGAACCCATTATTGTCTCCCTTATGTTGTATCGGATGGAAATCTCACTTAAGAAATGATAACAATATTTCCCTCTCGAGAGTTATTGGCCACTATATCATTAATGGAGTGAGGAAATGCGTGCATTAAATTTATTGCATTATATTCGTCTCTCCATGCATGAAGGAGCAGGCATGTCTCCGATTGTGCGTAAGTCCTTGCCGACATAACATCAACTACGACCACGGCAGCGTTATAAAGCATATGAACACATATATAGCTATATACATTATTTTTGTCTACACGCCATCGTCAGGATGTGCTATGAATATTGCCAGTGATGCGTACTATCTTTATTTCGCTGCTGCATATAGAAACGGATAAAACATATATATATATATATTACAACTTTTTAACTGCGTAACATATATTTCCATTCGGTACTTTTATGAGGAACAATGGATATACGTACTAAAGCGTCCTGTCCGAGTGCCCATATTTTATATGCTTACGTTAACATACTTCCACCGTGGATACGCGCGGTTCTTTTCGTACGTTTTTTTTTGTTTTTCATTTTCTTGAAAAATTTTTCCTATTTTTTTTCCCTCGTAACATTGTTTAGTAGGAAATTACTCTTTGCACTTTACTGCGATGCCATAAAGTAGTTGCCGCGTTTTCATGTAAATTGGGTTAAACAAATTATGCATTCTACTTGCAGTTTATGACCGTCATTTGTCGACTGCGTCATGGAATTTATCAGTTCTCAACGGGGTGCCCAAAAATCCACGGGATTTACGAGCCTGCAGTTGAGTTCTGCAGTCGGATGCATTATGCAGCCTTTTTTGTTGTCGCTGTGAAATTCGCTTATACAGATTCCGGATTTTGGGTGGACGATTATGAATCTTTAGACTCCTTTAATTCGCTGCAAGTGCATACATTTTACGAAGAAATGCAATTTTTTTGAATTATGCATTTTTTCTTCCCCGGGAAATTCCACAATTCTAAGAAATTCTCGATTTCGACTGATTTAATTTATTTTAGATTGTAATTATTATATTACGCTATTTTATGTCGAATTTAATATATTTGGGTGTGACGAAAAAAAAATACTCTGACGCATCTATCATAAATTCTATGCAGAATCTTTTTGCAACTCGGTGGGATTAATGCGACTGAGCAATTATGCAACCGGATGAATTATGCAACATTTTCCTCCAACGAATTCGGCAATTCTTGAAAATTCGAAAGTTTTAGATTTTGTTTTTCGAACAATTCGATACTTTTGCGAAATTCACTAATTTTTAGAAACTCCAGTATTTCGGGTACAATTTTTCAAAAAATTTCAAAAATGAAGTTGATTTCGAAACCCTTCGGAATTCCTGTAATTTATTGTACCTGGATTAACGAACATTCTCAAACACTATTTCCCACCAAATTCCTTATACTTGAGCGAAAAAAAGCTCCGACACATTTACCGCGAACTGCGGGAACTTTTTGCTTCGTCGTGGACTCTAAGTCTCGTTTCTCGAAAGGACAGCAGGTACTTTAATTGACTGCTTTCGTACATTAATTAAAAGTACACACCAAGCCGCCTTTGCGATTGAGAGAAAGAGGGAAAATCCGGAGAAAGAAATGTCGCGAGGTTCAATTAGGGAGATAAATTTCGTCCGGTGACGTCATTAACTTCTTAATTTTCTTGCTTCCTTTGATATCGACACGCTTCACTTGCTGCGAATTTAGTCTAAGACACGTTTATCGGTGCTCGTAAATCATCGGCGCGAATATGTGGCTTCTCTTAGGAAACACTTGCGTGTAGGAAATCCACATCGTGCTCTTCTACGTTCATCAAATCGCTGTTATTACGGTGAATTTCTATATCGTGAGCTGCAAAACATGGAGATATTGCCGCGAGAAATGCGGAAAAGAAGCATCCAATCGATCATATGGAGCGCAACTATATCTTAACGCTTTTTGCAAAGTATTTCCCTTATCTCATTAAAGGTTTCCTTCCAGTAAAATTGAATTCACCTCGTGCCGATTCCAGGCCCGGAGGGAAACGCCCTGAATTTCCATTATTTCATGGAAATTTGTGAAAGTGCCTAATTTGAAAAATTCTGGATATGGAAATTATAGAACTAAATTTATTTAAATAATTTTGTAATTATATAAGAAAATTATACCGATCGATCGATCGAGAGAGAGAGAGACTTTAAAAAGTTATTTTATTATTATTAATAAATGCACACGTGGGGGGGGGGGGGGGTAATACGAGTAGTGCCTAATTTGAAAAATTCTGGATATAGAAATTATACAATTCAATTTATTAAAAAAATTTTGTTAATTACGTAACTTGAAATTATGTCGAGCGGGAGAAAAATCGCCAAAAGTTATTTTATTATTGATAAATGCACACGTGGTAGGTAATACAATCGCGTAATTGATAAGGGCGATGCATTTTGGAGAAATATTTATTTTTCGTTTCGAACAACCAGGGAATTTTGGAACAATCTTTGCGCAGATACAACTCCCTCCGGAACTTTTGGGAACACTGGTACTTCACGGGTTATCTCGACGAGATACGGGGAGTAAACCATCGTTCGTTGTCTTGTACAAATAAACCACCTCGCCATATGTCATTCTCTTTCTTTTCCCTGTGTTACAATGGCCATACAAAAATGATAGTACCAAATCTGAGCCAGGTTTCGAAGAACGGGACCCAATTCCTGGCTACTGGGTTCAAATAGTGAGTGGTATTTGCGTAAGATATTCGAAAGACGGAATTTAAATGATTTTGTTTTGACATTTGATACTCCAATTTGTAAATCTCAATGCGTAATATAATATATGTTATTCAAGAACAACATATTATATTACACATTCCGTAACAGAGCGAACTAAATTTGTAATACATTCGATTTTATTTTACCATAAAATATACTGCAACTATCCCACTCCCGTAAATGAAGTAAATTTTGCGATAAAAAGAATCAAATAATTTTCCCGGTGCATCAGAATGCAAACTTTAAATGCTTCAATGATATATTTGATCACATAAGTTCATTAGGAAGCTTCTTCCTCTTTCAGTTTGTAACATATATAATATTTTTAAAATATCATATATGTAACATATTTATGCATACCTTGCACTTTATTGCAATGCAGAACTCATTACAATTAAGCTGCTGACCCAAATTAACTAAACTTTATGGTAAAAAGAATTTTCCCGTTACCATGGCGCTAAAATTTCTTATTTTTCACTTTGGCCCTTCTCTTTTTTTCTCCCAGAGCGTAAACCCCATTACCATTCTGACCGAAGTTCAGGAGTTACGCGTTAAAAGGAAACTTTCCCGAGGAACATTTCCACGGGTATCTGTATTTTTTTATTCCGCCATGATTCAGTTCATTTTGTTGTCTTGTGTGAAGCGAAACAAGTGCATGCCTGGTGCATGTACGTACATGCATTTATTATACGGCATTTCGGTGTGAGGGAAGCATAATCCCTGAAGCGTTACGACCCGAGCTAACTGGGCTAACAGTTCCCAGGCCACAGAAGTGCAGACTTCTTCTTCTCCACGGTGAAATACTATATGCTAACGCAATACGTGCATATGTATACTTGATGATAGTAAGATCCAAGGAGGAGTCGATACCGCGTTTCAAGCAATCCGAAGTTTCTCCTTGGATCTTTCTTTCTTTTTTTTTTTAAATTACAAAAGATCCTTCAATTAAACGAAACAAAGCTCCCCAATTAACCCGCTTCTGCTTTGTTGGGGAGAAATTGATTTGCAGAAATCCTTATCGCAATAAATCATTCGCGCGTGTTCGTTGATTCATTTCGGTTTTTAACTGTACACTTTAAGCGAAATAAGAAAATCCTTTTCTTCCGCACATTTCACCGAAGAGAAATTTCCCCGTGGCCTTTAGAATCTCTACACCCAATTAAAAAGGAGAAAAAATGAGTTACAAGCGTAGGTACTCGTCCGGAAAATATGATTTAATGGTTCTCTAAATATTTCCTTATTATCCATACATTTCATCTATAAAAAGAATCGAGAGAGAGAGAAGCGTGGTTTTCCTTTTAGCTCAGAGGCTTATCGTAATGCACCGTGTGTCTTGCATTCGTGTTTGTATGGTGCCATAAGTGCGTATGGTACTCAAAGATACGAAGTTGTATAGGAAAGAGAGAGAGAGAGAGAGAAGGAAAGTTTAACCCACAGTAGTTAAAATCTAAAGAGAAGCTTTTCTTGTATTTTGTAGGACGAAACAGATGACGACCATATACTCATTTTACAGCAGGTTCCCTCTTTAGAGAGTTATAAACAAAACAGAACGGAAAAAGGGAGAAAACGCCCCCAAGTAATATGAAGCTGTTTTTGGGAGAAGTTAATGTTTTCCTGTATACACGCTTATTTCATCCTTTCATTTATTTTTAATGATATTTCCAAAATTTTAGCCTCCATTTTTTTGGGACCGTAATCCATCATCGGCTGAAAATTAAGTGATTTGTCCCTCTGGGTTATTATTTAAAAAATTGAATAGTTGGAAATTTGTAGGCTCCATTTCTTTGGGACCGTGATCCATCATCGGCTGAAAATTAAGTGATTTGTCCCTTTTGGTTATTATTCAAAAAATTTAGTGGTCGGGAAATTAGAGAAATGAACGTAAATTTGTCAAAAATGTAACACGTTACCAGCAAAAATTCAAATTTGCTGAAATTTACTGAAACATTAATTTTAAATTCTAAAATATGCTTGAAATTGAAAAATTGAAATTACGCGCGTTTTTGGGAACGATGTCACTTATTTTTAAGGTGCCTCAGCAGCTAAACGTAGCTTCTTTTAAAAAAAATCGACCGCATACTATATTTTTTTATGCTCCAAAAAGGGAAATTTGAAAGCACAAAGAAATCCCATTCTTCGATTTGGAAAATGTGAAAGAATCGTTTGTTCCCTTTGGTTACGAAATAAGTCGAGGGTTTGTTAAAAGGTATGAATAAATGTAAATGCGGGCACACACCGAGTCGTCAGTTCGATTTGTATGATTTATCTGGGCTCTCTTGTATCATGAAGTTTTAATGAACGCCGGTGGGTGGAGATCTAGGAATAAATGAACTCAATGGGACACCAGCGTCAAATAAAATTAAGCCCGATCGCATACCGTCGTCGGTATATTAGAAAGAGGATGCACAATAAAGCGTAGGTTGACAGTCCTGCGCCAAGATTGAATAATTAGACGCGCATACTACACATAAAACTTCTCGACAATCATTCCCTCGGCATTCTCCGGGCTTATTTGAATATCCTAACTACGAGCAACGCACTTGAACACGATTTTGTCGGCTCTCAATTTACTTATAATTGGATTAGTATCGTCCAACATCAAGCATACTTCAAGTGTACAATTCCTGTACTTGCGGAATTACATAATGGCTGCTGCAAAACCAGAGAATTCGCGTGATCTCAATTTTCAAGAAAAAATTTTGTAAATTTATCCCCGTAAAAATTGCAATTTAGTGGCACGATGCAAGTAATTCCTCGCGAGTGCCCAGAATCGGTCCAGGCTACGATTCTACGGGCCACCAGTGGGTCGACAAAATCCCGTACCCGAGAATCGCTACGATGTAACCTCCGTAGAGGCTGGAGATCCTCGTACAGATAAAAGCGATCTGATTACGAAGGTCCAAAGAAGGATTTTTCTCTCTTTATTATCTTATTATTTAGACACTTTAATTCTGTTCTGGCGCCCGGGGCTTAAATCCGTAACCCGTAACTGCCAGGGAAAGTTGTATCACATCCATATTAATTTAAACATAATCAAAACAGCCAAATGAGAAGTGTTTTCGTTTCGTAGTAGACCCTGTTTTGAAACTACTCATTGTAACTATCGGATAACATCTCTCTTATTATAAACTACCATAAAATTAGCTCAGAGATTTCTACAAGTCCATAAATATAGTCATAACAAGTCCGTTTCCCCCTCCGAGAGTCCGTTTAGTTCGATAATCTCGAAAAAGAAACGAGAAACCTTCATCTGGGAAATTTGTCGTCGGTGTTAAAACACGAAACCAAGCTCCCTATCTCATTTTCTCTGTGGATAAATAAGTGTAATAATCTTTCATTTCGGAAACATGGTCGTAACATTCGAGTTGGTCGTCCAAATAAATACGGCTAAAGTTTCGTGTAATGGCTTGAGTTGGCAGCCAGGCTAACTTCAAATAACGCGGTACAGCAGCCTACTGCAGGTAGCCGTCCTAAAAAAACATCGGGGGAGAAAAGCCGGTTTTCATTCTCGCGTAACCCCGAAAACGAAAAGTTGGTACTGGTCTTAGGGGCTTAAGAGAAAAATAAGGTTGTCTCCGGAGTTTCACGATCGGACCAGAAGGGAAGCGTGTGGGACATCGTTCTTTGAACTGCATTTTACACCCCCGCAATACTGGGATTTATATGTTCCACATAGCGTGTCTTGAATGTCTCTCTTTGACCGGATATCACATGGCTTTCGTGTAGGACGTTACACATAAGGACGAATATCTTATAAATCGCGGCGAGATGGAACAACCGATACGCGAGAGAAAAAACAATTCAATTAAAAAAGCGACATTATCCGCTGCAACGATTGGCGAAGTCGAATGCAGGTCGTAACGGAATTTTCGCGAACCCCATCGGGGGAGTTTCAACTGCGCTTTTCGTGCTTTTAACGTAAACCTGTAATTCATTTTCTTTTTTTCTTTTCGCGAGATTTTTCTCTTCCAGCGAGCGTTTACCTGCAAAGATGGGCAGCTTTGATGTCTGTACTTCCTGGTTGCGAGTTCCCACCAAGGAATCACGTGTTCCGTGTTCCTCGGCTTCACGGGATCACTGACGGCGTGTTCGTAAAGAGGTTCGAGAATCGGTACGTTGCCTGAAAGTCTTTTAGGCGTAGGATCGTTATTAGCGTGATGGTCTTTGGAGATGTTCCCTCTTCGCGGCAAAGTAGCAAACGCTGGGTTGTATCTACCACCTTCGTCCTCGGACTCTAAAGAATTGTGTCTGGTTCTCGTCGTTCCACGTGCCCTCAACCGCTCGGCAGTTCCTGCATCCATTTGTTTTTGCAGGAAAGATCGCGATCTTTCTAACTGTCCTTTGAGAATAATATCTGTGGCATCCATCAAATGTAACGGCACGCTCGTTTTTCCCAAGACTTCGTCAAAATCATTAGAAACACCGGAATCGCTTCGAGACCTTACATCGATAGTGCTCATGCAAGACCTTTGAAGCAACTTGGAGTCGTTGCGAGGTAGCCTTTCTCCATCAAGAACATCTTCACTAGATTTATGTAGTGGTCTTGAGGATCCTTTGGTTCTTCTGTACGGCAAAGTGCCATATTTCCTTTCCTCGTCTCGATTTTGCCGGTTTCCAGACCTGTCCACGGACTGGTAGCTTCTACGGGACCGATCTTTACGCACACAAGAATTCTCCGTCGAACGATTTCTACGAACGGTCGGCAATCGCTCCAACGAAACTTCGACGGACTTGTCGTCGTCGGTCGAAGAGAGATCGTCTCTGGACTGGGTGTGCACCAATTTCTTCGTACAATTTACGTTGTTATAAAACCGTTGCTTATTCTTTGGCAAATCCGTCAACGATTCACTGATGGCGTACAGAGACTCCGTGGACTTCGTGGAAGACGTGGTCGATCCGGTCGAATGCCTGGTCGTGTTATCTATCGAGGACGACCTGGGGAATAGCTTGGGTGGCAATTTTCCGTAGGAATTGGGCCTCCTTTTGACGTCCAGCGCCTCGGAACTGAATTTCTCGTCCGCGACTTCCCCGAAATTCGCCGAAATCGGTAACATCGGCGCCATGTCTCTCTTCTTTCGAAGCTTGTAAATCTCGTTCTCGGTCTGAGACCGGTCGGGGATGTCACCCTTGGCGATCTTATTAATAATTCCGTAATTGGAGGACGCGTTTCTGTTGTTCGAGGACCTCAGTTCGTCGTAGCTCTTATCAATCTCCGCTATGTTTCTGTTGATATCCTCGATGTACTTGGCCGTGGTGCGATAGAGATCTCCGCTTGGGACGTAATTCCCATCGATCACCACGACGCGATCGATCTTAGTTCTGGAGGAGACATTCGGGACGGCATAAATCGGTTGCCTCTCTTTCACTCCGTTGGTTCTTCGGTGGCTTTCCACCATTTCGCCCAATCGGGACTTGATTTCTTCCTTGAACGTCTCGACCATGTCCTGGGAAATTTCCTTCTGCAGCGTAATTACCTTGTTCCCGTCTTGGTCCGTTTCTTTCTCCACCACCACGTTTTCGAATGGGACCGTATCGTAGAGACGATTTTCCACGACTTTGTCCTGCGGTTTCCCGGCTGTGAACGTCACCAGAGTCGACACTTCCGGGGACACCGCGTCGTACACCAAATCGTCTTTGCTCCGAACCTTCTCACTTTGATGTCTGTGTTTCGTGGCCTTTTTTCTGAACGTGTTGAGATTATCGGTGGTATCGCGCGGCTCATTTTGGGGCCCATTTTGTACTTTCGGTTTCGCCTCAGCGGAGAACGTGTTCAAGACGACGACGGTCTTCTTATCTCGACGACAATCGGGCTTCTCGTCGACTTTGGCAAAAGTGTTCAAGGAAACCTTCTCGGGTTTCGGTAGATTCGCGGGGTTGGCGTTCCTCTTGGACGATTTCTGCAGCGTTCCGTAATTCTCGCACATTTGATCCTTGCCCAGATCCGACCACCTCGGGATCTGGTGCACGTGTTCGGGCGATATCGGGAAATTCGTCACTTTGGGCACGGCGTAGGGTCCACCCACGTCTTTCAATAGCTCCTCGGAATCCGATCTGTAAACTGCTCGAGGTCTGGTCCGTCCTCCTCTGGATCGAATTGTGGCGTATCCATCGTGCACTCGACGCGAGCATACGTTCAGATCCATATTGCACGTTTATTTTCTTAAGAGTAGCTCCGCGAAATCTTTGGCATTATCGGCGTTCCCTCTTGGACCCACTGCGTTCGAGATCGCACACCATAGCTGTCAATATTTCAACACAAAAGAGTGAAACGAAGCACTTTGGAAGGAACATCGACAATTTCGACGAATCTGAAAATGCAATCCACAATGTGATTCCAAATTTACATGCAAATCATCGTATGCGATTCCCCAAAGAAATGAAATATAGAAGAGTGACTCTCGGTCCTGACTGGAAATCTTCCAGTCGTGAGCGGGCATTAAAGGCCCATGGGTTCAAGCATCGATCGGTATACGATTATGCAAAATGACTGAAGTTTAGTACGGACGAAAAAGAGAGAAAAGGCTGAACGGAGCGTATGGTAAACATAGAGGACACACGTGTTCCTTCGTTTCATCCTGACCGAAGATCGGTGACCCAGATTGGCCTTAAGTTTATTTTATTTCTACGGCAGTGTCTTATCAAAGAAGCAGCAAAGCATAACGCAATTCAGCCGATAAGAATGTATAAACCGAGCGAGCTGCCCCTTGGAAGTACTTGAAGCGGAGCGATTAGAAACGAATAATAATTAGGTCTACATATACCACAGTGCCTATACGAGAGAAGGAACCCAGGTGTTCAGCATCATACGAATTAATGATTGCAAGCCGATCTCTTGAAAAACTTTGTTCCATCCTCCGAGAGTTTAATCATTGGCTCTTATGCGGTCTGATTAGTCACGACTAGTTTTATTAAAGTACTAATCAATGTCGATCCCCTGAATTAAAACACTCGAGGTTTTATTTAGACGCCCGGCCTAGTAGCTATGGAGCTTTAATTGATCTCAATATTCGCTTCCAATGTTAACAATCCAAAGGGGGATTGTGCCTCGATTTACAGGGGGATAATTTAATTGCGAGGGTGAAAAAAATCCAAGCCCTAAATCTATTCGCTCTAGTTACTTTAGAGCGAATAGATTTAGGGCTTGGATTTTTTTTCGAAATTTTCGAAAATTTTCGGGATTTTCGAAACCCTAGCAATTTTTTTGCCAAGGTTTTGCTAGGGTTTTGCCGGATTTATATATTAAACTTTTTTTAAAAATATTTAATTCCGTTCCTTTTTTTTTACTAAGAAAAAGGAAATCGGCAAAATAAATAAATTTCTATTGCAAAAAAAAATAATAAATATTCGCCTGGGACGTAGAATAATAAAATAAATTAGTCAATAATCACAGAAAATTGACAATCAATTTTTAAAAATTAATAATTCGTTGTAGACGTTTGCGTTTATTGTTTAATATATTATTTTTTTGTAAATAACTTTATTAAAATTTGTCACGAGCTCGTTGGAATTATTTTCATGCCGATTTTTAATAAATTATTTATTTCTCCGACTAACCTCCTAAACGCTGCTATTTTTAAACCAATAAATTTCCAATGACTTATCGATTCATTGAAGGAAATCAATTGAATGGGGATGCGAAAACTAGATCATGTCTTAATAAAGCCAGGACTTACATAACAACGCTACGAAGTTATAAATTGGAAACTGACATGTTGACACGAGGTCTAATTTTAACGTTGTCATTTGTGGCGTTGCAGTAGCAGATAAAGAGTGAAAAAAGGCACATATTTTTCTTTTTTTTTAATGCAGTTACGGGGGTCTGAGTTACATCACGTTTTGAGATAGTAAAAGAGACGGTGATGAGTCTGGAAGTTAAAGGCTGCTGCTGCTACCACCTTGTTCGTGTTCATCTCCATGTCGACGATAACTGCTCGCATACTAATTAATGGGTCTCGTCAAAGCTTCGTATCCTCGTGCTGCGAGTAATCAGCCCATAATTCTGTGGCTCTTATCGTTAAGCTTTTTTTTTTTAAATATATTATAAGGCGCAATTAAAGGCACCATTCGAAATTAAAATTCATCTAAGTACCAACCGTTTAAAGTTACGATCGCGCAGCTGCTCCTCGTTTTACAAGAAGACGCAGCCTTTCGATTGAAAATTTTAGGAATATTTCCTCCCTAACTTCGTTGACATTCTTTCGCCCGGATTGCAAACATGGCCATTATTTCCTAAGGTTGTTTATAAAATCGTTATACAATCTACAAACCGACTAAGTCGCTTTTTATGTCTCAACTTCCTTTTCTTCAGACATGTGGTCACGTATTTAAAAAAAAAAAAGCGCGTATGTACGGTGCAGAAAGACCCACGGTTTAGTCGGCAAAGGACGTCTATATTTAACGATTAGCTAATCCTCCATGTAATAATAATACGGCGATTTAATGCTACGATTCTGGTATTAATGCAATTCTTCGGGTTGTTATTGAACGTAAAAAAAATACGTGGAATGCAAAATGTAATCGGGGAAAAATGTTCGCTTGCATTTTTTTTCCTCAATCGCATTAAATCAGAATTATGTGAGTTGAAGTGTCACGCGGTAGACGAGCATTTGTTGCGCAGTTGGACAAATCGAGGTCTCGATTTTTTTTTCCTGAATATTGGAGCGTCGAAAGCCAAGGAAAATATGTTAATAAATGAATGCTAATTGCGAGTATAGAGAATATGACCCACTGGCCTAGAATTTTCTAAACTTTGTGACATCCAACTTTGAGGCGACTAATTGTCAGTTTTAAAAATTTGAAATTTCTTGATTCGAAAGGTTTTAAAAATCCAGATTTTGAGGTTTGGAAATTTGGTTTAATTTTCCAAAATCCCAATACAAGGGTTTTTTTATTCTTTGATTCTTGCCAATTTTTAGGGAGATTCCTGTCCATCAATTTTATTTTGTATTCGCCAAATTTGACTTTACCAGTAAGAAAAGAAAAAAATACTTTGGAACAGAATTACTTGTGTGACAATTTCTCCCAAAAAAATTCTAAGCAAAATTCGAATTTGTAATATTTCAAAATTCGAATCTAATTTATTTTATTTACTGCTAAATTATTTTATATTCTTACGAGATTCGAAATTCTCAAATTTCGTGATAAATAATCGAATAATAGTTAGAAATTTCTAACTCCATCTGGAAATACGCCTATCGAAGTAAAGTCAATTTCATTATGAAACTCATAACCCACTGCATCAAACATCTGCGGCCTAAGGTATTAATTTGTTATCTTCATTCGATCAGACGTGCTTTGATATAATATTCTATACGCGTTTATAAATTGAGAATGCAACTAACTTTCTGCTGACACGGTTCTATTTCTTGATTTCTTCTTCTTTGTGTATAACTAACTTCAAGACGCGGCTCAATTTCCTAGAAGCGCGATAGCTCGTATTAATTGCTTTTATCATAAATTATAGCCTTAATCGTTAACGCAAGAAATATAATTACACTTTTGAGGTTTTTCATTATTTTTCTTTAATCAAATGAATTTATTCCCTTATGTGTTGATTGCATTTCATAATTGTTTATTGATTGCTTGCTTGCTACTATGTGTAACATTGAATTAGTTGCAAGATTGATTAACGCTGATAATCATTGTATTTTGTAGCAGAACTTCGTGTAATTTATTTAAAAGGTCAAGTACCAAAAGGTGCGTCAGGTTCTACAAGTTTATTTTTTCCCCTTATTTTTCCATATTTTTTAAATTCTTGTTTCTTTTTATTTTTTTATAGTTATTTTCTTTTTTTTTACTTTTATTCGGAAAAAAAGTATAGAATTGGGTGTATATTATTTTTTATGTTTCCTCAAATATTAATTAAAAATGATATTAAATATAATATTAATTTTGAAAATGGTTGGGGAGGAGTCGATTAAAAATAAAATTAATTTTCTACGATTTTGAATTTATGTCCCGTTTCAAAAATGTCGGATCTAATTGCAAAAAATTTGGTGAAATTTGTAAAAAAACTGCTGACAAATTTTCGGAACGAATTTTTTTCCAGGATGACCACAAAATTTCATAAATATTCCTAAAGAATGTTTTTCAATGTAAAAATTGGAAAAAAAAATTAGTAACAAATTCGCACTGAGCAACAATTTCAGTCGATGACGAAATCCGCATAAACCGACGACTCTATTAACTATAAAAATTATCTTTTGTAAGCCGACGAGCGCGAGTACGATTAGCATAAAGTCACTCGAATAATTTTTACCCGACCAACATTTACGCGTAATCTTTACATGCAATATTAATGTAAAATCATTTTTATGAATGGATAAGTAGAGGAGCGGAGCAGCAAGATACGAGGATTTCAAGATCATATGCCCGTGTATTTATACGAGACGAAGAGTCTTCAATTCATGGATGATGCAGGTGCATTTAGCTTCGAAAAAAAATTATACGTGTTTACACATACCGGGTGGTGAGAATCAAACGGGTGTAACTGTTATTCTTACGTATTGAAATTACACCCTTTTGGTACCACCGCGAACAATATGAAAACACACCTATGAGAAGGGTTCATACATATTAATTCATCGGAAAGACTTGGATACGTCATACATTTAGTATGCATTGTTAAAGTATCATTTCGAATTCCAGGATCTAAGCAGCCTTGAAGTCCCACAATTCTTTAAGACTGGTAGCAATAAAATGTTAGATACATAAAAGCCAAGTTGATATATCGTACGTATGTTTCTATAGTGCACATAAAATTGATAAGCAATCTTATCAGGGAGATATACGCAAGTTAGATTCTAATGATGATATATTGCGCGTAAGTATAATCGCATCGGTTTCTCGATCTTGTAAATGTAGGAAAGGTTACGACTTATTAGAGCAAAAAGATTGAGTCGATGCGAAAGGTTTTGAGCAATTATTGTGTACATACATCATACGTATTGTATGAAAAAGTAAATGAGATATAAAAAAAAAGAAGTATTGCGCAAACGTTTATTTACTGGATCGAAAAATAGATGGGCGATGTATCGTTATTTGACGTTCCTATTTTTTAAATTCTATTTATAATTTACTTTGTAAAAAAAAATACATATAATTTGCATGTGTATTTAAATTAGATGAAAAATTTGTGCTCAAAACTTTTGCCACTTTTGCCGCTTTTTCTCTATTTATTTCTTTTGTATTAATAAGTCACAACTTCTCCCACATTTACAGAATTAAAATCCAAATACAATTACATAAATGAGGAATATATAATTTTTGCATATATTCACTATGTGGAAAAACAAATTCGCAATTTTATCTTTAAAAATTTCCAAATAACAGAAACTTCGAGATTCGATACTCGTATAATTTAGAAAATACTAGAAACAGCGGAGATAGTCCCTAATCCTAGTGAAAAAAAAATTTCTCGAAAAGAAAAAAAAAATAAATTCAAATTCGAAATTGAAAGTTCCAATGTCTTTCTCTAAAGGAATCGAGTGTTTATCAAAGGAAGACCGGAAATACCAGAAAGCGAACCTGTTGGTATTATATTTCTACTTCTGGAACTTCCAAACCTCCGTGTTACGTCATCTCCCTTGGTTCTAGGTATGGTGTATTTAAATGTTCCTTTCTTCTTTATCGCACGGGTATGAGAAAGGAGAATCAAAATGGAATTATTACGTAAGAGCGAACGAGCACGCTCGAATTGTATCCTCATTGACCAAGAAGAAGTCCAAGGCAAAAGCAGATGTTCAGTAAACATATAAGTCATGTTAGCGAAGAGTGTTTATCTGATGCAGATGTTATGTAGATTTGCAAACACGCATTAAGAACATATTATATCGTCGTAGAAACATCATCGTTTAACGCGCGTCTAGTCCGCTAATAGAAATGCTTTATTTCCATTATTCATACCGTCTATCTAATCGAGACGATGTTTGCCGTATCCCCCCTAATCGACGAATGATGTTTCAATAGATTCCGGGATCTTTCGCCGTCCGGAGAAATTCCTATGGCGAAGATTGCCGCGAATTATCGGGAATTAATGACACATAAGTGTTACTCGTACCAGCAGCAGCGGGGAATCTTTATGACCGTGGCTTTTAAACTCCCGCTGACAGGGGAAAAAGTGCCAATTACCTGCCTTTTTCCTATTTGGCAGTTTCGCGTCAAGGGTCATTAGCGACATTGCCATTAACTGTAAACATTAGAATTCAAGAGGACGAAGTAACAACATTTTCCTATGACGCTAACAGGAGGATTAGCTATCATGAGTTGCACATGACAATCGCAAAAATGCAATGCCGTAGACGACGACAGAAGCATTTGTCTGCCGGATTTATGGCTTGAGGTGGAATTTCAACCGTGAAATTGCGCTTTTATTTTAATTTCTATCTTTAGGGAGCGAAATTTCCAAACATTGGGACGAAAAAATAGTCTCGCATAAAACAGACACTGGCACAAAATGGAAAAATGGAATTAATAGAAACATTTTTTTTAAGGAACAATCTTTCTTTGCATGTAACATTTTTAAGTAAATTTTTTCCGAATTTGAAAGTAGGCAAAGTTTCATTTTGAAACGAATGCTCGGTTTTTTGAGGCACAACTAATTTTTCTTTGGCCAAAAAAAATTTTTGTGATACAGAAATTTGAGGAAATTTACGAATGATTCTAGTTTTGAAACGAATTCCCAAATTCTCGAGACAGAGCTCATTTTTCCTCAGCCAAAAAAATTTGTACGGTACAGAAATTTGAGGGAATTTGCGATAGAATCTAGTTTCAAAATGAATTCTCGGATTTTTGGAGCACAGCCAACCGTGCTTCCGTCACGCAAAATTAGGCCTCGAAAAGGTGGAGGTTTCGCAGAAGGTGACGAGCATCGATAAGGGAGATTAGAAGAAATATTTGAGACATCCAGGGACCAGACTGAATGAAATATTTGATGGAATTATGAAAGAGCTCCAAGTATGAGTAAACATATATATGAAAGACTTTATTCTGATCGACTGGAATCTCGAATGAAACAAAATCCAAGCAAAAGAAGTTGGTCGTGTCTTCTGTTGAGTCGTCTTCCACTTTTTCCTCAATGGCTATTGCCATTCCATGGATCACACACTACGTTCGTCAAGAGTATATTTTTCTTTCGGTATCCACAAGTTCAACCGGACGTAGAAAGATGGTATGTTACAAAGAGAAAAGGGATTGCAAGAAGAAAGAATCCTTGGGTATAACATTTCATCGCTTACGACAATCTTCCAGTTAAAATCTTTCATTTCACCGTCATTATTAATGATTGGATTATTATGTCGTTATTATCAATTTTGTATTTAATTATCTCGGGGAAGAATTTCTCAGGAGTTTATCATTCGTTTAATAAAAGGGTATTAAAATGATACTACAATCTCCCGCCGTGGATCGAAAAGTACTGGTTTGGAGTACACGTATTTCCACATTTTTCTAACTACGCCCCGTTATCTCTTCTTTTTCAATAATTGCGTAGAAAATAATTGTTGAAATTTCAAGGAAATTGCATACTTTTTCTTCTCGAGGACAAAAGGAATTGTCTTTCCATTCGTTTTACGAAAAAAAAAAATGTATACCCAACTCTTTAATATTCAGTATTATCGGACATAAATATTCCCCCAAGGTCCAAACAGTTGTTTTGTCCGGTTCGTTTTTCAACTATGCTATTGAGCAATCTTTTTATCAGTGATCAAATGTCATGGATCTTAAATTCAATAAAACTATCCGCGCGCTTGCCAAAGAATCAAGTTTCCAAATTGTGAAATGTTTTGTAAACAAATTTCATTTCGGAAGGTTCTGTTTCAAAAGTATCTTGTGGATAAATGCTACAGTTACTGTGTCACTGAATTATTAGAAGTTCCAATAAATAATTAACTTTTGATTAATAATATATTTTTGTATAGAATGTCGACTATTTATTGGTACCCCTAACGTTTAAAATTTGGAAAATAGCGAAAATTTGACGGTAAATTATTTATTACAAAATAAATATTTTTATATCGAAAAATTTATTATTTAATTTTTTAAAATCAATTTTCAAAATTTGAATTAAAACAATTTATTATTTTGAAGATAATTATAAATTATTTTAAAATAAGAAATTTATATATTTTCGCTTGGATAAAAAATTATATAAAAATCACGCAGTTTGTCAATAACCTATCGCAAAACAAAAAATACAATTTTTCTATAAAAACTGTAATTTTATATAATTTTCCTGTACGGTATCAAAATTAGGAGACAATTTTTTTCTGAACCTTAAAGGAGAGGTATCTTTTCTTTTGAAAATTGATTCCCTTGTTACGTAATTCCTTTGAAAAAAATTCCAACTTTGTGATAACCATCTTGGGCTAGACAATGGCTAAATGGAAGCAACCTTCAAGATTCTATTCCTCCGGTATCATAAAAATTGCTTTCAATAAAGGTGATAAATGTGTAAATAAAGAGAAAAGACATCCAGAAGACAGAAGGCAGAAGACGGAGATGAAAGTTAATCTAAGTGGCTAAAACGAAAGACAAAAGGGAAAATAACAGCGTTAGTTTTAATAAGCAAAGACATAGGATTGGCTGTCGAGTTGGCTTCAATCAAGAAGGCCGGGGGTCTTCGGTCTCATCATATATATACATGTTGACGAATTAAAGCAACGGTGAAGTCAACGTAGATTACGATTATTGTTGTTATTGTCGTCATCATCATCATTACTATTGTTATGATTATTATTATTATTATAGGTCGTCAGTGTCCACTCCGTCCACAAGATCATCACGTCGTGACACCTATTTCGTATAGATTGAATGTCCTTTCAACTTTAAAATCTCTTCTCAAATCGCAGTCACGTAATTTATCATCATCTGTCACGTCGATTGCAGGAGGGAAGAAATTCACAAAGAGGGTGCGAGTGAACAAACTCTGTGCAAAAAGAAGCTTCGACAGAACCCGTATGAGGATTCGACGCTGCAATGCTAATCCGTAGGGAGGTTGCATAAGACGGCGATGGCACACACGAATTTTTATGGTGATTTTTTTTTTTCTGGGGGGCCGACGAATACCGAATTTTCTGGACAAAGGGGAAGTCGCGTAAACGAAGATCAACCGGGAGAAGAGGTTCCCAGAATCTTATAAAACGAGCTGTTAACAACTTCTTCCAGAAAGATGGCAAGGCAAAGAGCGTTCGAGCGAATTGAAGAAGAAACAAATGGAATTATAGGGCGTTCCCGCGAATGATGAGTGTATTTCCTTTGCGGTTTATGCGAGTAGGAGGTAAGCGAGAGCAGCTAAACAAACAAAGGGTCACGTAATCGCGCGAGGAAAGAAGAACCTAAGAAATGTTACAAAAGTGCCAGAGGATGCAACTGGAGTGCAAGAGGCAGTAGCGATCCGGTTCTCGCGCCCGAAACTGGAGGAGGCGTTACTCGGGTCCCTCCAACGGCTCTTGCTTGATTTTGCAGAATTTTTTTGGATTTTTCTAGCTACCGAATGCACCCACTCCATCTACCTGGAGAAATCTACAGTCTACCATTGATATTTGCTGGGGAGAAAAAACTTTCTAGTAATATTTTGGAAGTAGCCCAAGTGCCATTTCTTTTCAATTTCGCAAAATTTTTTTTTAAGGCAGCTAACTTCGGTAAGGCACACGTTACCACAGTTAACGCTACTTTCCACCAAAGGTGTCACCTTAGACCCCCCTTTGGTGGAAATGTGTGGGACCCTTGACACCTTGTAGAATTATTTTCGAGGTTTAATTTGATCTTTTTTTGAAATCCACAAACGGGAGGTGCTTAGCCGAGCAATTATGCGTCTGTGAAAAATTTTTTAATAATTAAGAAAATCTATTTTAAACATAATTCTATATTTTTGGTTTTGGATTTGTGATTAAGTATAATTAACGCGGTAGAAACAGTGTTGAGAACAAAAAACTCGCAAATGGACTTGAGTCACTTTCAGAATGAACGGCTCAATTAGCGTCTCTATTTTTTCGACTTCTCACGAAACCTGGAGCTCTTCTGGAAATGGAAAATCTCCTAGAATGGACACCCAACGCTACAAAAGTGTAAGATTCGACTCGTGACGAAGCTCAAAGACTCAGGAGCGTCAAAAGCTACAATTAAGAGCTATCGGAGGTCCAATAAATCGCCACAACTGCCACTACTTGCGTTCGTACAACGAGCTAGCGTCTATGTAACGAGCAGAAGGAGAAGAAGCGAAAGGGAATATTATTAGAATAGCTTTGGCACATGAAGCTTAAAATAGGCATGCCGGTCCACAGTCCCATTCTTTTGTTCCTATTGTACCAGGGGTTCTGGAAAATTTCTCAAGGCAATCCAAATTTCCAATTGTATACGCATACGCATCTTGAAAGGAAACACTTGCGCTCAAGGGAAACCAGAAGAGAGGAGGAAAAAAGCTTCGGGTTGCGGTAAAGGTTGAAGTGGGTAACGAGAAAGCAACCTGGGTCGAGGCAGGGTAAGAACAGAAGAGGATGAACAAAAAGAAAAAAATATGGAGTATTTCCCAGTAACGTTTTCGTAATTGGCAGAAGAAGATTGGCCTCGATTGCAACCGAGGATGCAATTTGGCGAAGGAGTCTTAAAGGGAAGTCATAATAAAACGAGGTATAACCCACTCGGAGGATATTGCACGGCTTCAAGCCATCGCACGCTAATTCCACGACTGTGTAATGTCTTGCGGTGATACACTTTGCTCTTAAGAAGAAAAAAGGGGCGAGGAATATAATTATGGAAGAAATCCAGGCCAAATCCCTCTTTCTTTCTGCCCTTCTTTCTAATGTTGGAAAACTAAACTTCGGTAAATTGTCCCTCAATGTCGCGTCACAGTATAAAAGAGTCGGACAGGATCCGGGCTGGGGACCCTCTTTAGCCGCTGGTGTCTCCTTTCTCACATGATCTTCGGTCCTTTCGGCAAGGGGTTTAGAGACGTGTGCATTAAATTAGAACGAAACGATGGTAGTTGAAAAATTAGGGTAGCGGGTGAACACTTTTGGGGAGATGCTGTAAAATATTTATTCGTCACTCCGTGGCTGTGATTCTGGTAAATTGCGAAAAATGTTACTATGGTTATAGTGAGTTTCGTCATAAAATGTTGCAATTTCCGCCAGAAGGTACGGGAATGCATTCAAAACGCGCTATTAGAATACAGTAATTTCCGTCAGAAGGTTTTCTCAGAGTAGTTATGCAAATTATGGAAGAAAGGTACACACAGAAACGAGAGGTACCGTGATGTGAGCTTTTCAAAAAGATCCCGTGCCGTTTTGGAATACACTTTTATTATTATATTTAATTATTAATTATACTATATTATACTTACATTATTATTATTATTATTATTATTGTTATTGTTATTATTGTTTTCATTATTATTGTATCTATATTTAAATATTTGCGAATATTTTATGATACAATTATTGTAACAACGAAAAAAGAACCATTTTGTGAAACTAAAAATTGTTTAAAAAATTCGTAATGCACGAAGATCCTCCAATTAACCGAATAAACCCGTGACCCGATCGGTAATTATTTATAAAATTGTCAAAGTAATCTGTGTAGCATTTAGCAAACCTTTGTAACACGTTTGTTCCACTTTTGTAATGGTTTCTACCCTTTGGGTAATTAATCTCACTGTGTCATCACTTTATTACTTATTAAGCAATTTGCGTTACTTTCTCTTCTGGGTGCAGGATTAGAATGCATCCAGATGAAAATGGAGTAACAGCAAGGCACTCCCAAGAGAGTAATTTGGTAAAAATTACCACAATTGCAAAATACATTTTCATCCAGTGACGGAATTTACGCGATTTCTCGTTGTAGATAAAAAAAATTTTTCTCATGAAATCTACCATAGAATTAAAAAAAAAAACATTATATTTGCATCGTATCTAAATGTTGTAAATATTGAAATTATGAGAATAATCCGCGTGACATTTTTACCATACAAGAAAGTAACCATAAACTCCATCATTTTCTCCGTGAAATTGTGATTAGTCGCGGAAGAGTGAAGTAAATTTCACTCGAGTGTTTGTTGGTAAAATTGTATCACGTAGTCGAGTTGCATAATGATTTTTTTACGTTACGATTACACATATGCGTGCATCGTAACGGTGAATCCCAGCAACAAAAAATTAACAACAATAACAATCAACGGAGTGTCTCTAAGCCGTAACTTTTTTGTATTTCCCGCAAAAAAAAAGGAGAGATGCAACAATTATGGCGAATAAGTACCTTTTACTATTTTTTTTTTTACGGAGGCTGCTTTCGTTCGAATTTATACGTGCAATAAATTTCTGTAGAATGACTTATGTTTTGCACTACAAGTGTAAGGAGCATATATAATTACCAGCTTTATATGCAAATTTCTTTTGTTCCGCGAATAACTGAAACACGTACGATACCTATATAAGTATACAAGTGAATGTTGTTTATAAATTTGTCATCCGGGTACGAAGTCGTTGTTTAACATTTTTGCACAAGACTTTCTTTTTCAAATAGTTCGTCCCGCTAATATTTCTGTATTTATTAAATTGTGATTCTATTTAAAAATAATGCCTGGGCAAAATTATTATGTTACTTCAATATTCTAATATATATTTAATATAATTATAGTCAAAATTCGAATCTTCCATAATTATTTGTTTGTGACAGAAATCGTTACAAATAATTCAATTATAGAATATAGATCAATATCGTCCCTCTAGAAAATTTACAAGGAAGAAAAAAAAAGTGCATTTTCGCCCTCGAATGAAAAAAATATATATGATATATAGTATAAATAATATAAAAAAATATATATTAGCTTTGAAATGCGATATAGATCAGAATTTCTTCCTATTTAATTTCATCCCGTTTTTCTAGAGATTCCCACGCATCCAAAATATCCTAAAAAAGGTACTTTCGTGTACATTTCGTCCAGTCTTTTTTTTTTGTAGAAAAGAAACAAAAAAAGTTATTAGCTCTAAAAAGCGATATTCTCCTATTTGAGATTTGTGGGATTTTTCTTTAAATTTCCCACGCTTTTGAAAAACACTTCATTGTAACTTTTATTACCAGTTTGCCTACGAGTGAAACAATGGAACCCTTTCCAACTCCGAACACTGATATGGGCTGATAATTCCTTCATTTCGATGCAATACGTGTTTTAACAAATAACTGTTGGTTAAGGCGCGCATAAGTAAAACATGTAATCGAATGGTTACGAGTTCGGGTAAACACGAGAATGCTTTTGTTTCCTAAATCCTGTAATTCCCATGACGTGGTAGTATGCCAACCCTTCGGATTAACAGAACTCCCACGAAGGAGAATTACCAATTTTCACTATACGCATACGGGGTTTATGAATTCTCACCGTTATGTCAACGTAGGGATAGCCCCCTTCCCATCTAGTGTCAATGGGTTCCTCCACAGAATATCAATTCGATAGAGGATACCTTTAACTTTGGATGTTGGCTGTATTTGAGAAACCCGATATTTCAAAGCACTTGGCGATAGGTCCCCTAAGCCGTAAAATCCATTCGAATCTGCTGCAGCCATTAAAGGGAATCGGCATGGAAAATTAAAATAAAAGCTGTTGAAGTTTGATAGTAAACAATCTGTCGGGATTCTGAAACTCGGGAAATTTTACTGTACGAGAACCTAAAATCCAGAAAATTTTGCTATTGAGTTTCGAAGAAACGGTAGATGATAGCTGTGCTTATTTTTTAGGTAATAAAAAGCAGCGATGATTTTTAATGAATTTTTTTTTTTGGTATTGTTTAAAATATGAATGAGGAGAAATAAAGGCTTTGAAGAATACAAAATCGGCAAGATCGGTTAAAATCATTTTTATACGAGATCCTAAAGTTCGAGAAATTTTACTACCGAGTTTGAAAGCCACGGAAGCTGATAGCTATCTTTACTTTTTAAGTAATAAAAAGCAGCAGCGGCAATTTTTAATTGATTTTTTTGGTATTATTCGAATGACGAATAAGGAGAGAAAAAAGGCTTCAAGGAAGACAAAAAATCGGGAAGATCGGTTAAAATTATTTTTATATGAAATCCTAAAATTCGCGAAATTTTAATATCGAGTTTCGAATCCTTGGAAGCTGATACATTTATTTTCAAAGTGATAAAAAGCAGCAACGATTTTTAAAAAATTTGAATTTAGAAGACGAATAGGCAGAGAAAATAGGTTTTAAATAAAAAAAAAAGCCGGAAGATAGTTTAAAATCATTTTTCTATGAGCTCCTAAAATCCGAAAAATTGTACTATCGAGTTTCGAATCCACGGAAGCTCTGATAACTTGTTTATTTTGAAAGTAATGAAAAGCAGCGATGATTTTTAAGAGATTTTAAAGTACCATTCGAAAGACGAATAAGGAGAGAAAAGAGGTTTTGAATAAAAAGAAAATCGTGAGGATCCTTTCAAATTTATTTCCTACGAGATCCTAAAATCCGGAAAATTTTACTATCGAGTTTGGAATCCACGGAAGCTGATAGCTATGTTTTACTTCGAAAGTAATAAAAAGCAGCGATGATTTTAATGGCATTATTTGAAAGACGAAAGAGAAAAAACAGGCTTTGGAAAAAAAATGGAGAAGATCGTTTAAAATCGTTCTTATACCACACGATGCCCTGGAAGGAAGGCACACAAATTTCCTCGGGTGAGATTTTACAGCTGAGAGAAATTTTTTGTTGTTAAACCTGGGAGAAAGGGACTCTTTTTAAGGTTCTAAGGTGGAGAAGTAGACGTTTTAAAAACTTTGCTTCTGAGACGAAACCGACTGTCCGTCAGGCATCGTAAAGGCAAAAAGGAGGGTCAGTAGGATCGTAAATCTTTACCAGAAGGGTCTTGTTGTTCATTGTCCTTAAGGATACAATGTGACGATCACTCCCTGTAAAAACGTGCTCCTCCGTGTGTATTTGCCTTATGCATCGCTATATTTTCATATTTACAACACGTGTCTGGAAATATTTCAGACAGAATCTCGTTCGAAAGTCAGAAAAGGGGAATAAAGTCGGGTTCTCTTCTTTCACCGGCACGGATGACAAATTCGTTTGCATAAACGGCTCGCCGTGTAATTGCGACATTTTTATTTACCGAAATTCGCTTCCTTTCTTCGGTTAACCGTGTTTTACGTTAAGACCGAGGAAGTTGAACAATAACTGCGGGAAAGACAATCCCGGTGGCGAAAGAATGTAAATTTTGTGAAGGCGGATGGATGTGAAATGAAAAAGGCGAACGTTAAAATGTATAAAAAGCGGAACTC
This sequence comes from Gasteruption jaculator, assembly GCA_949825005.1. Taxonomy (NCBI): domain Eukaryota; kingdom Metazoa; phylum Arthropoda; class Insecta; order Hymenoptera; family Gasteruptiidae; genus Gasteruption; species Gasteruption jaculator. The sequence goes on from OX463770.1 coordinate 9,633,592, forward strand.
GAATTTCAAAATGTGGATCCAGAAAATATTTCTAATTTTTTCGGAGTCGTATGCGCCCGAAATTGGAATTTAGTCACTTTCAAATTAGAAATTTCAATTTTTCAAAGTTCAAAGTTACACATTGAAAAATTTAATTACGAATTACAATTACAATTACAATTTCAAATTTCAAATTTCAAATTACAAATTAGAAATTACGAACTTCAATTTTACAAATTTTAAAGTTACATATTCAAAAATTTACACGTTTCAAATTTACAAAATTCCAAACTTGCAGATTTCAAGTTTACTAATTTTTTAAAAAGACTTTCATTAAGTTTCCATGATGCAATAGAATATATTACTACAAACCACAAAACTATTTGGCGGTAATATAATTTCTTACAAATTTCGCTGATAATTCGAACCAAATTTTCTAATTAATAACCATGTAGCTAGACTGTAACAAAAAATCATAATTTTTAAAATCACCACGACTTCAATATCATTATTTCTAATTTTTTAAATACTTTTTAAAATATTTAATTCTTTAAATTTTATAATGAAGGTTGAATTTTCAAATTTTTGAACATTTAATTACTTATCATTCAATTATTTGTTAAAACGGTTAATGACTAATTCCAAGGAACCAAACAATTTCGAGTGATTTAGGATTTGAAAAGAACGTAACCGAAAGGATCCAAATTCCATGATTTCGAGTAGCTACGGGTAGTGAAAAGCTAAAAAGATGTATGTATATAGGTATAAGCGCGGGAGCGGCAAGGAAGAAAAGAAATTGTTCTGTACGCGTCGAGAATGCGAGGAGCATCCTTGCAAAAATTGAAGTTCTCGTAGTGTAGAAGGAAAGAAAAAGAGGGAATGAGAGAGAGGAAGACCATTCTGAGGAACAAGTCGGATACTTCTTTTCTCCTTATATGTTCTGACTTGCTCGCGATAGATGTGTGTATACATACATATACATATATATATGCGGACATACAACATTTCTATATCGACATATAACTTCGCGATTCCTATCAACTGAGCTATCCTATCTCGAGGATCAGGATCTTGTAAAACGATCGAATGGTAAAATTGCAAAGTCCATCTTCTTGATACGGATATCCCTGTGATTCGTTGTGCTTCGATATCTATCGAACGATTGTGCGAGATAACGCGTAACTTTGCGATTAGAGGAAATTAGAAAAAAAATATTTGTTTATTGTTTTTCTATTATATTTTGCATTATTATTATTATTATTATTCAGACTCGTTCCTATTTCGTGGAATTCACAAAAGTCCTCAGGGATCTTTGGGCAATTAAAAATATGCAGAAATTACGCAAAGGAAGAAAAGAAAAAAAGAAATAGCGCACGTGAGAAAAATTCTGAACTGTGCTTGTAATTTTCATGTTACTGCAATTTCTGTTGCTCGTATGCTAGGTAAAACAAGCTTGCAATTTGCTTGGGTAGAGCGCATCTTCGTTGCAGCATAATTACAGCATTGTTGTTTCAAATTATGAATTGTTTTACGCAGAAGCGTGTATCTGGAAAATATACGATTGGGAGTATAATGCACTGGAAAAATGAGAGAAGCATTGTTCTTCATTTGAATGGGAATCCGCCGCCGATACAAAGCGACCGCGAATGCATGCGAAATCTGCATATGAATGAATCTGCAATTCTCTTTTTTGAGGAAATTCAAGGATATCGGAAAATCTCAAGGTAAACAACCTGAGCTGGTCCATTTTTTTAATTGGCAAATTCTATCAGGCAATTTTTTTAAAAATTGTTCCATTTTTTTAAGTAAAATTTACCAATTGTATAATAATTTATTGACAGCGATTGACAAAAATGGGTGCCATTTTATTTATTCCCTCTCTCTCTTTCTCTTTTTGGATTCAGAAATGTTTTAAAATTTTATGTGATAATTTATTTTTTTTTATCCAATGTTTTCTATAATCCAAAATTTGGTTATGGTTCAATGTAAGAGTATTGGACCATACAATTTAAAAAAATTTTTTAACAATTGATTGGGTTTCAATTGTAATAATGGAAAAATAGGACTAGTAAAAAAATTTTTTAATTGTTCTTTAAAAAATTGCGAATATTTTGATCGAACTAAGAAATCAAATTTGGCCAATTACGAAAAGTTTATCTACTTTTTTTTGTAAAACGATTCTCCAAAATTATCATTTTTACCAAAATAGGTAAAAAACCCCCCTTAAAATGGTGTGTGTCTATTGTCATTGAGGAAGATCATTAATGCACGTGGTACCTGCAGGGTGCCTATTTCTCATTTTTTTTTCTAAAAGGTATCCAAGACCTGCCAATCCTTAAGGGAAAAGGTTGAAACAGGTTGAAAAACCTTCCCCTGGAAACACTGGAAAGTAACATGATCCGATGAATTCTGAAGTTTGAGAATTTCTTTCTTTAGAAAAATTTCAGATTTTACCCTAAATTATTGTATGAAATTTCATATTTTTACATATTGCTCCTTAGCGATTTTGAAAAATGCACTTGATGATATTTAAAACGAATTCCAAGAAATTTAGAAGACGTGGATATCTCTCTTCAATTCATACGATAATGAACCTCAATTAGGCAGGAAAGGGATAATTAATAGGAACAAAGAGTCAGAAGAGCGACTTAAATTAACATGGCGCCAGAAGGGGGCTAATCAATTTCGATACTGATCTCTCATTACGGTGTAATTCGACATGTTCAAAAAGAGAATAATTTAAGGCACGAGATGCCAGAGTTTCGTGTGTAGGGTCCCAAGTATGAAATTTTTACATTCTCTGCCCGCGATATTATTCGCTGTCATATTTTATTGGCATTTTTATTCGTCCAATGAAATAATAATCTTATCTATACAATATCGATTTTCGATTTTTAGAAATTTAAAAAAAATTGAAACTTTGAATTCGAAATTATATGAAATTTCTACTTGCGAATCAATAAATTCTCAATTATTTTAGAAAAGAATTCGAAAATTTTTTTAGTTTCAGGATTTTTAAAGGTTATTGATAAAATGATATTTTTGATCCAGAAAATTCATATTCGGTAAGAGAGATATTTTTGAAAATCTGCAAAAATTTGTCAGATAAGAAATAATACGATTTTAATTCATGTATTTACCAAAAATTCCTAGATTTGCTAAATATTTTAGTGGCAAAAAAGTTTTCTTCAACTAAGGCCTTTCGATTCCTATCTCCAACTTATGTAAGTTTCAATTTTCAATTTTTCAAGGCTGCAATAAATTAAAACACGAATGTAACACTTTTGATTAATTGACGACTGTTGTTTCAGGGCAACATTGTTATGTAATTCTACAAAACCTATATTTCTCTCCACAAATTAAACTCTCATACTTTTATTGCCTGAAATTAATTGCACTTATACCTTTTTTTCAAAACCTATTATTTAAAATAAAACAGAATTTTGCCAAAATAAAAAATTTTTGTGATTTTCTTGGAAATAAATTATAAAATACCAATTTAGAATGTTTCTTATTAAAAAATCTCCAAGAGTAAGAAACGTTATTTTATAAGATGCAGAAAATTAATTCCATTTCTGAAAACTAAACCAGAAAATGAGATTTTTCTCTCTGGTATAAATTCAAAACCATAAATTTTACTTAATTTGTTTTTCGGAAGACACATTTTTCTTTGCTTTTGTGTTTCCCAACATAAATCCCATAAAGTACGTGCTTTAAAATGTTTTATGTTCTACAAACATACATCACTTTTCCATATTCCTTCCGATACTGATAAGAAGGCCGCAGAGCCATTTAACCCTAAATCCCTACTCTTGGCCAATACGATTGAAAATAAAAGTCAATAAATCCCGATAAGATAGGGAAAAAAATCTTTTTGGGTCGCCTCTCGATTTACAACGCGCTATTATTGCCCGTAGAAAGAAACAAAATTCTTCTATATTTCATTCTTTGAGTGGAACCCATAAAAAAAGGAATCACAAGTAAAATTTTATCTTAAGAAAAATACCTTCGGTGCGTGAAAAAACAACAGATTCTTATAAAATAGAAATATTCGTAAACTTCACAGTTTGAGGAACCACATGTGCGTAAAACTTTTCTTTTCACTCGCCAGCGATAACACGAAGCACGTGGTTTCGATATTAACTAACAACAATAACAACGATAAAATTTGTCCAAACATTTATAAAATTGATATTTATCGTAGCGCGTCTCGGCGTAAACTGCCGATCCACGTTGAAAGTTCTGTTTTGAACGAAGCGTGAGTATACAAGACGTTCATTGGCTGGAGCTTACATGACCTTCACTGAACATCATTGGTCCGGCTTCAATCGGTATTACGAAGGCACACGAAGATCGTACGAAGAAGTTTGTCTCTTTCAAGCGGGAATCTTAAAATTTGTAAATCCTCGCGTGTATTTTCGAAGAAAGAAAAACCCAAAGTATTTTCCAGATATTCTTGGAATATCCAAAAATATCGTATTATTCATACACTCGAATCCGAAAAAATTTGTTTTACCGATTCTCGCCATGTCCCATTGATATCTGAATTTTTATATCGTATAAAAATAACTGGAGGTATTTTTAATAAATTAAATTATTATTTATATTAATTTGTAGCGTGACTTTCGATTTTGCAAAAGTATTATTTTAGTTTTTTTGATGAATCTTGACGAAAACAATTTCGAGAATTGCAAAATATCCTTCGAAAATTATTTACCGCAATTATTTACGCGAAACTAGAAAAATAATAGATAAAATTTAGGAAGAAACTGGTAAATATAATTATCGGAGCTTACGATTTTTAATTAATACATAATTAAAACGAATATAATTATCTTCTCATTCATTCCTACCAATAAAATGAATTTGCGATGCTCAGAAAAGTTTCGTAATTAATTCTCTGCAGAAACTATGAAACAAGAATTAATTACGCGAAGGTTTAATAGACGTAGATTAAATGTACCTAATTAATTATTTGTGTCAATCCGTCCTATTTCGCGCAAGTCATTCGGTATCATTTTTAACGATCAAGTTGGCAGTTGTTTTAAGCTTCTTTTAATCACATTTTCTTGACGATCGGTATTATTATTGTTCTTAAAGGAGGGAACAAAAAGCCGGTAATTTGAGATCGTTAAAGTGATCCTTTTAAAAGCGACGGAAGTGTCCACATAATTTTTTATCGTTGCTTAAACTACTGTCAATCATTGTTTTCGAATACAGACGCACTAAAACCTAAAAGTTCTTCGTCGTTAAAGATCGCGTGTGGTAATGAAAGGGAGGATTATTGAAACGCCGATGACCCGAATTCTAAAATCCGTCGTTTTAGTTGCAAATTAAATTTCTAATGAGTCGCAACAATAAGAAACCGGTATAATTAAATTTGTTTTTTATTGCCCAGTTACTGTCGAAATGTAAATTTTACCCAGAAATGGTAGAAACATCGGACGTAAGAGTTATCCTTTTTTTTTCAATAAAATATGTCACTCGTTGGTAAAATTTATTGGAAGCTCGAAATTTTGCTTAAAAATCATAAAATTCATTGATCGGTAATGGATTTTGCTGAGGAATTTGATAAAGAGTAGATAAATCTTTTCTGCCACTTGTAAAATTAACTGTTTTACTGAAAACGCGCTAAAAATATCGTAGAGAGGAATTCCCGTACGAAATTATAAATTTTCTTTTAGAAAAATAAATTTCATGAGTATAATTGACACTTTGCCTTTGATTCCTTCGTTTGACGCCGGTACAAATCTTTATGTACGACACCAACGTGGTGCTACCGGCGCTTGCCCGATAATTTTCGCATGGCACCACCATGGTGTCACCGGAAGGCATAGCGTTAATAATAGAATTTACCGAAAAACGCGGTAAAAGGAAAAATAAATTTGTATTATATTCTTTCCAAAAACAAACATAGTAAAATTAATTACCTCTATTGATAATGAAAAAACATTATCACAATTTTCATAATAGTATCGCAATCTCGGGTCTCTATTATATAGAGGCTAGTTAAAATATATTATACAGGGAAACCTAGCACAGATAAGAAGGGTCAATTTAATCTTATGCAAAAATGATGGTATTCCATTCCCGTAGAACCTTTTAGAAAAATTGTAAAAATGCTGCGCAGGTATGAAAATTATTTGCACAAACGTTTCTGCACGTAAACGTTTGGTTAAGCAGTAAAGAGGCATTTACTGATAGGTGCTATTCATTATCCGCTTCTACCCGATAGAGTACCAAATAATACAGATGAAAAAAAAAAATATTTCGTATTCTACTTACGTTTGTGGAAAGCTGACTGGTTAATGAATGAACCTTCTCTTGAGCATCCAATAGTTCTCGTCGTAGTTTCCGTAATTCATGAGCCTGCTTCTCTTCAGCTGAACTGTATAAACTACTTGCGGTTGAAACTAGAGAAACTGAAGAGCCATGTACTAGAAAAAAAAAGAGGAGGAAAGAGGTGTGAGATGAATTTTTCCAAGCTTAGAAACACTAGAAGCTGAAGCTTTCGTAGCATAAAACGACCATTTTGAGAAATGTGACAAGTTGAAATGCAATTCCATGAACTTTCTTTATGCAACGATTCGAAAAAAAGTCTGACATACAGAATTTTAAATCCCTGGCGAACTCATTTGCACCATACTTGCAAGATTTCCTGGCTAATTGGGGTTAAAACTCGGATAAGTAAAATAAGAAAAATAATGAAAATGAAGTAAAGTGATGCACTCATTTTATCAAATGAGAGTGCCAAAGATTTTCTTTGGATAAATGAAATATTGTTTACTTGAGTGTCACCAGAAATAGTATATTTAGGCTTTAAGAAAATTGTTATTAAAAAACGTAATTTTACGTTGAAAAGCAAAGACTGTATTTATAATTCAGTTTTTCCTTATCGATCTATTATGAAATTCTAAAGTTTTTCTGAAAAAATTGTTCACACTTGCTTAAAATAAATGAAAAATTACAAATGACTCCAAAACTTGTTTAATTAAAAAATTCCATTGAATAAAATCCAATCGTGGATTCTGATTGAAAAATTATTCCTATTCATGTAAAATAGCTAAAGAAATTAACGAAATACTTTAAAAGGGGGTATACACAATTATTCCTTCATTTTACGAATATAAAAATGCAGAAATTGAATGCAATTATTTTTTTAATGATAAGGAAATAACTGTTTTGTTAGTAAAAAAATTTGATTAGCTCGGGAATTTGGTGGAAATGAAATTCAGCCACTTTTTGAAAACCACAAAAGAGTAATATTACAAAAAGTAATTCCAATTCCCCCGACAACGACTAAAAACAAATTTGACCCATTTTGAAATCCAATTCTCCTTCAAAAAATCTGAATAACTTCACTTGTAGGATCTCCTAACGGTCATTATCATAAAGAACTTAATCACGAAGGAACGTACTTTCATCATCCTTATGAACATGTTGGTAAAGATTGGGTGGTTGTCTGGACGAGTGCGTCGGTGTTGGAGATGTCGGTTGCGACCAATGTTGTCCTGTACATCCTGCGGATCCCACGGGAACGCTGTAATAAGGTTCAACGCCAATTCCCATTCCCACGACTTCTTCGCCAACCGAGGAGGAGGCGCCACTTCCTCTTGCCAGCATCGAGGGATACATCTTTTCGCTCTTTGTGGACCTGCGAAATTGACGAAAGGAAGACACAGGAGTTTAGTAAGATTAATCCGAACTTTCGTGCAAAACTTCGTTTGCTCCATCTCCCCTGGATCCCATTAAATCTACGTGAAAATTATTACATCGGGGAAAAAATACAAGAGAAATTTGAAATTGCAAAAGGAACCTTTTTCTGGCACATGAGAAATATCGAGATGCCGAAAAAAAAGTTGCAATTAACACTATGCCGTCCGGTGGCACCACGGTGGTGCCATGCGAAAACTATCGGGCAAACGCCGGTGGCACCACGTTGGTGTCGCGCATAAAGATTTATACCGGCGCCAAACGAAAGAATCCCGATCAGAGGTGCGGACGGCAAAGTGTTAAATAATCTCTTGTCCTTTTTCGCGTAACAAAAATGACTCCGATAGAAATTGGCACACGTTAGTGAGTTCTACGAAATCGCGTACAATTGAAACACAATAGCGGATAAGAAGCTGAATCAACACAATTTCGTAACTACAGGGAATTGCACCTGAAATCCTCCTCGAAAATCGATAAACATCGGGTAACTTATTAATTAACATTACTTACATATGTATCACAATATTATCAAACGGTCGTTAAGAAACTCTTACAAAATTTCCCGATACTTCTGATTAAATTTGTGGAGGAAAGCACTATTCAGGAAATATCGACTTTCTCTGAAGTACACTCGTGGCATCGACGTACTTGAAAACTCTCAAGAGCTTCGTGGATTCGTGAAGATATCAACTAGAATATACATGCAACTGTTTCATAGGCGAATACATATACACACTTTTTTATTTTATATTTTGTTACATAAAAAGTTGCTTCGTACGAATGAAGCTCGCAATTAAAGGTTTTGCTGCGATACAAACTGAAGTACCACTTTCGAGTATATTTCCACAATGAATTCTACGCGAATTGTTACTTGATACCACAACTTTGCATTTCTAAGAAATTACATTTAAAGGGTGAGTATCCTTAGGGGGTTGCATTTCGTTGAATTTCACCCAACGCGATGCTTTAAAATAATTCGGGTCATCTGTGAGGATTAGTAGTCAAGTGAGATTTACAAAAATTTATTCGAAGCGAGCTTTAGCGAAAGATATTGCGATTTCAAGTGTAAATACTGGCGAAATGGAAATATGCGAGAGAAGAATTCGAAATCGAGGAGTGTGGGTAGATTTAACAAGCAAATTTTACTTTTTTCTTCTTCCTCCACTTTCATCGATTGAAGCTTGAATAATTCGACTGTTTTCGCTTCGATTGGGTTTCATCTCTGCTTAATTTCAATCACTAGCTAATTAAACGTGATTTAGAAACAATGACTCAAAAAACAGATTTCATTAATTATTATTTTTTTTCTTGTCGATGCTTCAGTTGTATCTTTAAAGAGTCTTTGATTTTTTCAAAGAAAATTTCGATAGAAATTTTCTCAATCGTTACAAACCCAATACGAATGCCAAGAAAAAAAGTGGCGAATACATTTTTAATGAGGCGAATTTTCGAATTTCATTAACGAGTCATTTGAGAATTATTGAAGAATCTAGAAATTTCGAAACGTATTGGCAGTATTTTTTTCATGCTCCAAATGGAAGGATTTAAAAAAAATTTCCAAACAATTTCGAAGCTACAGAATTTTGTGGGAATGCACAAACGGATAAGCTTTCAACCAACCAGGGAGAAGATATTCGTTAAATTGAAAAAAAACTCGAGAAATTTTTTCAAACAACACTACGTTCAAATTCATCCAATGTTTCGAAAATACTTGTAAGAAGAATGTTTGAAGCTGGACGAGAACAAAGCACATAAAGCACAAATAAAAGCTACGTAATCCGATTCAATTGATTCAATCTGCTGCATTTACAAATTGCGTGTCAGGCGTGACAAATACACATAGAGCATTTAGTAGATGTAGAAACCAAAGATATAATTGGATAATTTGTAAGGAATTTAGCTTCCACTCTTGTAATTTACACACGAAAGTCGTTTTCTCTGATTACAAGGAATCTGTGATATAACAAAGTGATTAACTGTGTGAGTAAAATGCATGTGAAAAAAAATATTTATTTGTCACTACCTTGGAAATGTCCTGTCCCTGAGATGGCTAAAACCATATTAAATACTTTCGCTTTATTTTTTACGCGAATCACCCCCCAAATCCCCTTTATCTTTGTTTTTTTTTCTTTCATAAATTACCATTTCCATTGAGATACTTTATAACAATCACGAGAAATCCCTTACGAGGGTACGAGAATTTGACTTTAGACTTCAAAGGTTTTTTCAGAAATTCACTAAGTAGAATTATTTAAGTGACGTCATAGCTCCCAAATGGCCCGAGAAGGGTACGACTACTTATTAAGCTTCGTTTTGCCCTTGCTACGAATATTTGCTCTGAGCTTTACGAGCTTACGACAACATATTGGACTTAAACACTCTCACCTTATGGAATTACTTCGATTCAGTCTTGGGGGTGCTGGGGATCCTGTGGAATCTCTTTGATGCATTAAAAGACGCGCGTGTGTTAAGCTTGCACGGTGCGAGCCCAAGGATTCCACGCTATCGGCTTCGCACAAACCCATACCTGGAATCGAAAAAAATGTATCAGTCAAATTTTTGATAGTTTTCAAATTTTCAAGGATGGTGAGTAAAAATAAGTTGTCCTTTTGTTTCGCATATTTTTGTGGACAAATTAATATGCTTATATTACGTTTTTTTAATAGTTTACGATAAAAAAGTAAATTTTTGAAAATGATTAGGGTCAAAAAAATACCGAAAGCTGTTTCCAAAGCTTTGCACCTGAACAACAAGATCTGTTACGAGGATTTTTTATTCAATTTATTATTCATCGACGTCTAACCGTATCCTAAAATGACGAAACCCCTCTAATGACTTCGAGCCAACCGCAATTTGTTAAGAAAAAAATATACCAATAATGGAGCACTCAAGGAACCAATGGACCCTTCGTCCAATCCTATTAAATTCTATGGTTATTGGGTCCACGTTTTTTTCTATTTAACTGCCCCCTACTAGAAGTTTATAGAGGACTGACATTGGTACGATCTTTTTTTTTATAATCTTTCCCCAATTTTGTTAAACTATGAATTTTTTTCTTTGGTGATACACGGTATAAATTTTAAACAAACGATATAATAAAAATGTCCAGACGGTAGACATACTTTAACATTTAACCTTTCGCGAACCAGGTCACACCCTGAACCACTTGGGGTTAATTCACTTCAGGATGGTGCGTCTACAGTTTGTGTGAGGATGGATCCCAATAAAACAAATTTAAAAATTCATGTCTCCAAGTCATAAAAATAAATAAAATATTGTTTCAAAAGAATACAGGAGTTTCAAGACTACTGGGGTTAATTGAACCCCACAAGGGTCGGCGAGGGTTTGTATCGTTCATATTTCTATTTTTTTTCCACATCCATGTCTTCCAAAAGTCAGAGAAACGCATTATTCGAGATTTTCGTTTCCAAATAAATTTCTGGATCTGGGAGTTTGGGGTAAACCAATTTAGGACGAAATCCAATTACGATCTTGAGTGGGTTTGGAAACGAACCTTGTGACCGGCCACTCGGGGTGTAAGTATTGCTGTGCCTCATCCAGGAAGTCGAATATGGGCTGTTCGGAGTGTAATATCCTTGAAGATCTGGTGCCGCATAATTGCTACAAGTGTCGCTTAAGCTTCCGTCAGAAGGCTTGAGCACTCTTGGAGAAAAAGATGCTCCTGCAGGACCACCGCCACTTCCACGTTCGCGGTGATGAGCTCCGGCAAACAGCGCGGTAAATTCGGGACTTCCCGGTTTCGGTAAACTTTGGGAACCCAGCATCAGCCGATCTCTCACGGATTGCGAGAGTTGACTAGCACTTGCTCCGGTGAGACTGTAACTTTTGTAGTGATGTCCTTGGTTGGAACTCGAGGAATTGGCCTGGAGTTCCGTGGTGCAGGTTTGAGTTCCTCCGGATACTTTGACCTGAAACAAATGAGTTTCGGTTAATCTGTAAATTGATTTATTGTTGCTGTGAGGATTTAAACGAAATTTAAATTGGTTTTTAATTAATCCTGGACGATAAAATGGGATTTTAGTTTTTTTTTATAGGAATTTTGAATCTGTAGAAGAAGATAATTGTAGTCTCGCAAAATTTGGGTAAAAAAAAGAGTTGGAAGAAAAAAGTACCTTTGTTCTTGGAACTGCACTGACTTGGGCAGTTCTCGCGGCATCCTTGTTACCATTTTGAACGCCATTAGAACTCGGGCTAGTACCAGCACTGTGTCTTTTGACGTATCCAAAACTTTGAGGTACACCACGAACTTTACTGCTTCCACTTGTTGACGTTCCTGATGACACCTTTTGCGGTTTCTCTCCATTGGCGTATTCAGCCATGGCCTGTTTCCGATGTTTTTCCTGTAAAATAATTACACATTAGTATTCAATATTGTTGGATACTAAAAATACGTTTATGGGAACGATTATTTCCCAGACACTTTAATATGTGGACATTTTTTGGAGAAGGGGTTTTAATACAATCGTATTTTATTTCGGATTTTGCAATTTTATTTTATTTCTTCCCGGTGATTGTGGATTAACTGGTGACCGGTGCTTTAAATTTGAAATTGACGATCTCTAAGATTCTGCATTGTAATTTTTAATTTTTGTAATTATAATGTTTACCTAATTTTTTTAATTGTAGTATTTAATATTATATTTTTTCAACCAGGACCTAATTGTTTTATTCATTTTTAACATTTTTATTCTGTTATTCTAGAATTTTTATCCAAAATAATTTTGATCTCTCGCGAGTATCACTTGCAAATTTTGTTAAAAAAAAATATTTAAAATTGGAACAGTTATAAATTTAGTAGGAAAAAATGTGAATAACATTGTTTACGCGATCACTCTACAATATTTACAAAATCTTCTCTAATTTTTTAGGCTCAATTAAATGGGTACTCTTCGCTCAGAAATTATTTTAAAAATGGATCAGGTCAATTTCATCCAATATGACTACCATGGAAGTATTTGAACAAAAATTAAAAGGATTCTGAAGTCCAGAAACCTCAATTCCAACATTTATATCCAAAACGGAACAAAGAATGGGTTTCCTATACTTTACCATCATTAGAGGAATTATCCAAGCATTACAATTGGAATGGGGATTCGGGGTAACGTGGAATCAGGCAATTCTTGGAAATGACTCATATTTCACGTTTACGAACAAACCTGTGATCGTCTAGAGGGACTCGGACTGGGTGGTGCACCCTCTTTGTCTCTGTCCCTGGCAGCGCCCGCCTCGATATATTTTTTCCATTGTTGGCTGTTCGACGTGCTGTTCGACGAACAGTTGGAACTTTGTTGTTGCTGCTGCTGCTGCTGCTGCTGCTGCTTGAAGGCCGAACTCTCCGTTTGCTGAGAACTGTCGGATTTCTTCACGTGTGGATGGTGTCCGCTTCCAGGATGCCTGGAGCTGACTACGCGATACACAAGGTTGTTACCTTGTTGCGTACCTTGGGGGGTGGCTGAACTACCGCCACCCCCCACAATAACTGCTCCACCACCCGGCACCCTCTGGAATTTCAACAAATATAACTCCCCTTAGTTATGTTAAATATTTTGCAATTAATTCCAATCCTCCACAAGCGGACTCTTTGCAGGAGAATGCAGGGAAAGGGGACTCAGGAATTTTCCTTGCAAGTTTAGGTAAAATTTCTCTTAATTAATCATTGTTAGGAAAATAATTTTTATTTTCTTAATGATTATTTAAATATTAGTAATTGTTTGAATTTAATAATTACTGAAATATTAATTAATATCGGATGAATGCAATATTCGACAGGAAAGGGGTGAAAGTGTACAAGGGTGACTTGAGACATAAATAAATTTGAATAAAATACAAATTTTAATTTGTCTCGTGTGTATCGATTACCATAAATTGGGGAACCAACCCCATAAAAGGGTTTTATCGAGCACAGGTGGATTTAAAAAAATGCATGTAGCAGGAAACCGGAGGCACCCCTTTGATTTTGATGAACCCTAAATTGACTTCCCATATATTGCCTGATTGCAGAATTGTGGAGTGTCCACTTGAGTTGACGTTCGTAAAAGTTTCGGTGGAGAAAAATACAAATTAAGCGGTCTTTGTGACGAGACACTCGAGAGATTTGTAACCGCCCGTTGTCCGACAAGAATTTCGACACTTTCGGGAGGCTTTAAGTGGACTAATAGGTGTAGTAACTTAGATTACGATGCAGATTACAATTAATTCTTCCCTTGTCTCACGCATGGAACGTCCTAATGGTAGTTTGTTAGAGCCTGGGGAGTTTTGCGTCCTAATTTACACCATCGTGATATCAGGTACATGATTTTCCTACCAAATAGAGATTTCTGGGCAGAAGATCTGCGATAAGGGGATGACGTATACCCGCAATTTCAATCAGACGTTTGCTGGAGTTAATAATCCCTGGAAATTATTATTAGCAATTCCTTAGTTTCTTAACAATTTTGTCGAGTTAATTTTTGCTTTCTTTGGTTATAAAGTAGCATATCCAAAAACTATCAAAATTTTCCAACGTTTCTCCAAGTATTTTTACACAAAAATTGAAAGGTTGTACCAAAAGTGGGGGAAATTCGTAGAAAATAATTAAATAAGAATTAATGAGTTGAAATAATTCGGGAACAATCGGAAACATTGTTTTATAAAATTGTAATAAATTGAGAAGTAAAATTACGGAGTTATCCAGTGTTTATATTTATTTATTTCGAAGTAGCAATAATTATAATTGAATTATTATCCGATAAATATTTCGTCGAAATAATTGGTACAATTTGAATTACAAAATTTCCCGAATCTGTACAAAACATGTGAGAAAAATTAATTTAAATCACGATTTTCAATAATTTGTTACGATTTCGAAAAATTTAATACTTGATTCCGCGCAAATAAATATTATCCAATCCAATTACGAAAAATTCATTTAAAAGTATCTTTATATACAATTTATTAAATCATTTACATATAATTTCTAATTAATTTAAACTTAATTTGAAAATTCCTGAAATTCAATAACCGACTGGAGATAATTAAATTGCTCCTATACGGGGAATTTCGAAATGACCCATAAATCCTTTCATCAATTTCGAAATCTGATTTTTCATGAAACCCTGGCAAACTCGATACCTACTTTTATTAGGAACCATCACCATACGCATCGACCACTTCCGATTATTAAAACAACAACAAAACAACCGGAATCATAATCACGTTTGAGCGAAATTTCATTTTTACGGAAACAACGGAAGCGTGGTTGCAATAATTTCCAGTGACTACTCCGAAAAAATTGGATCTTCTTCCCTTTTTATTACGCGCGTCGTTCTTTTATTCGGAACCAATGGGCTTTTTTTTTCCGGTGCAACCGGTCGCAGTCAATCCGGTTGCCGCGATATCTAATTTTGACTAAAAGAACGACGTCAATTAGGCAGCGCCCTGGGTCAAGGATTTCAGGAGTGGTCGAGTTATAAAAATTCTGGCTAGAAATCGATTCCCATGCAAGCGTTTAATTGCTGTATCAGCCCCGATATGATTCAGAGAAGGGGGTGGGGGGCGGCTTTAGTCTTTTGGTATAGGTTTTTGGGTGTGTCGCCTTCCCTTTGCTCCCTAGCCGTAGATCCTACGAACTCACGTTGTGACTCATGAGGGGTAGTAAAGGGAATCTCCTTTGGCTTTTTACTGCGCGGATGATAAAAGCAGCGCCGATGAGAAAAGAGCTGCAGGAGGAACAAAGGATGGGTCAAGAACGCGTTTCTTCCAATTTCGTGCGTTTACGCCATAAGGTTCTGTTTTCTTATATAATTATGTTTTTGTTCACGTGGAATAACAAACTCGGGACGCAGCCTTTGAACCATCGTTCCTTGAAAGCACGAAAATGAAAATAAACCTCCTCGGCTGTGCTTATGATGGACATTTTATAAATACCTATCTGCCCTAACCCCCGCAGAAATGCGTCATGCGAGTGCGGAGAGTATCGTTACTCCATTGGCACTTTTTATCGTTAATTAACTTCACGGCTCATTAAAATTTTACGCGTTAATTAACACGCGCGCAATTCAAACCAACGAATTCATTGATTCTAATTGAACAAACGGTAAAGTTTGAAAGCGGCGTAAATCAGAAATTTAATAAGTCATTTGATACACTGCCGTTAAACAGCGCTTTGTTTTAATAAACCTTCCCCATAACGGCGCTTTAAATAACGAGGTATTTTATCCGGTCCAACAATTAACACCTACGTCGGACAACGAGGAACCGAAGGTAATACCCGCACTCACGGAAAAAAAATGTTGAGAAATATTGCATTCGCGCGAGTGGCAATAAACATTTCAGGAGATGCGAAGATTAAGGAGCATATATCTTCTTGTGTCATTGCAGAAAATGTATTTCAATTATTGCAACGTTATTTTATTTAAGCAGAGCTAAAAATGTCATCAAAAATTTAATAAGCCAAAATAAACGAGCCAAAAATATTACTTGAAGAATTTCTTTTAAAAATTTTCCTTCGTAAGTGTATTTATTGCAATTAATAAAAATCCTAATTATGGAAGGATGATTGTTCAATTAATTATATGGTGCAATAATTATGTGTACCATCAATGCCCAATAATAGACAAAAATGAATTCAACGAATTTTCTGCTTCAATTAATTCCGCGCTAATCTAATTATTATGATTATTAATAATTATTATGATTATTAATACACGTTAATAATTATTTCTATGTATTATAATTATCATTATGTCA
Source organism: Gasteruption jaculator (assembly GCA_949825005.1). Taxonomy (NCBI): domain Eukaryota; kingdom Metazoa; phylum Arthropoda; class Insecta; order Hymenoptera; family Gasteruptiidae; genus Gasteruption; species Gasteruption jaculator. The sequence continues at coordinate 9,650,032 of OX463770.1, forward strand.
AATAATAGAAATTGCGCAACGGTCCAATAAATGCAGGAAAATTTTAACACCATAGAAATACCTTACGGCTGAAATCCAGTGCGAGAGCTTCGACTCACCATTGCATTTACTTGCCGGCTATCCAAACACTCCCGTCACAAATCACACTGAACTTGTTATTCATACTTTCGAGAACAGTGGCAAGAATATGAAAGCACGCTGAATTTTTCATAAGGGCACCATCCGAATAAAGAAATATGAAATGTCGTCTTGTAAAAGCACACACGTGTGATCTTGAATTTTTTACTAAAAAAAAAAAAAAGAAAAAGACTCGTCTCCTCGAATTCGAGGATACGACGCGTCAACAAATGCGATCTTTAAAGCCCCGGTTGCAGTATATTTGAGAATTACTGGGGCAACGAGTGCACACTTGCGACTTTTAGTCGGCAACTATCGAATCCACCCTCGTAGGAGAGGTGCGTGTACGCAATGGTTGAACGTTAACCGTCAACTGCGAAGGGTCGGCGATCCAACCCCTCTTTCTCTTGTATGCACACTATGCGTAATACTACCGTTGGGTGTATGTACACACACAGCACAGTTGTCCAGAATATGCAACGCAGCGGAGGTTCGATATGGAAATGCAGAGCTACGGGGAAGTTTGTGACCCTGATGCGTATCTGCTTGTTTACAAACTCTGGGGATTTTTGTTAAACACTAGATTGGCGCGGTACCAAATGCGAGTTTCAGCCGCGAACTCTGAGATACGAACCGTAATTATTATGCACCTGAACCTTTATCTCCAATCTGAGGAGTATCTTATCCAGTTGGTGCAGAAATAATTGCGGTTTTTATTATAAATTCGATATTTGAAAACCGAAATTATTTCTGCACCTAGAGATTTTTTTTAATTCTCAGGAATATGTCAATTTATTGGTGCAGAAATAATTGCAGTCCTCAAATGTCAAATTTATAATAAAGAAAATTTACAAACTGTGAAATATCTTATCTAGTTGGTGCAGAAATAATTGCGGTTTTTATTATAAATTCGATATTTGAAAACCGAAATTATTTCTGCACCTAGAGATTTTTTTAATTCTCAGGAACATGTCAATTTATTGGTGCAGAAATAATTGCGGTTCTCAAATATTAAATTTATGATAAACACCGCAATTATTTCTGCACCAACTAGATAAGATACTCCTCAGTTTCGAGACAAATCTTTAGGTGCAGGATATTTATTCTTTGATCCATCGGCAGAAAAGCTTAGGTGATAATTTATGGATTTTCCCATAAGCGTCAGTTTCTATTTTGGAAATGTCAGTTCCGAAAAATCCCCAAACATTATGTTTTTTATCTTGGAAAGTAAAATATGCAAAACAGTTTCAAGTCTAGACAAAGTCTGAAACAAAATATTCTGAATGAAAATATTGAGTTTAAAGTCGAGTAGAAAGACAGCCGCTTTAGGTATACGTCCAACTGTAGTCAGTCAAAAGCGTTATTCGAGCTTTCCATTTCTATGCAAATTTCGCGAACTTGAGGTCTAGGAATAATGTGTACAAATTTAAGAGAAGATCCAATCCAATTCTAATCCAGAGTAGTAAAAAAGACAAAGCTAATCTTTGGAACGACCACCCGGAGAATTGCCGGATTTTTTCAAGTATAAAAAGGTACTCTTTTAAAATGCAAAGCTTAAGGAAGGTATACACCATTATATACTCTTGTACAAAATAATTAGAAACAAAAAAGATTCTTATACAGGAATTGTATATATTCTTTTATTAACGTTCTGCAGTTTATTAAGCTAAAGCAAACTATATAAGACAACTCTATAATTCATATAGTTGTTAATTGCCCAAGCGCAGTAAAACTGTTAATTAACATCTTTTTATAAAATTTCAGCTACGGCGTGGAGGGTGCCTCAAACTTTGGCCGTACTTTTACACGAGTTTCATTCTGCCGGAGGATGAGAATTTTTTAAAAGGATGCAAGTTTTATAATTCTACAAGGTAAAAATCCTACTAGTTCCTTATCAGAACCCAAATTAACCTTTTGAGTATTATATTGTTTTACATTCAGTTGGTATTGATTTTTTAATATATTGTATTAGAGATTTCTTTATTTTAATATCGGTCGAATTTCTTGGATCTATACTATTGCTACATTCAATAACTCAAGATATCATATTCATACTATATACTAAATAATATGTTATATATGTATATAATAAAATATTGCTGTGAACAGTATAATTTTATGTAATTGAAAGTTCCAAAGTTAGTTCCAAAAGTCGAATTTTATTGAGAATAAAATTCCCCCAAAAATGGGGTAAAAATTAAAGTTTTAAAAATGGGGTTGGACAAGTCATTTTTAGGGGTAATTTTTCCCGTACAATCGATTCCAAAGGTCAAATTTGAAGAAATCACAGCGGAAGTCGGAAAAAAGTAGGTTTTTTAAGGAAAAAACATGTTTCCCGCGGGATTTCGAGAACTTTAATAACAGAATTGGATTCCTCGGAAAAAAATACATCGAATATGGGTCTCCAGAAGTTTCGAACAAAATTTTTCAAAAGTCGAATTTTTTGGGCATACACCCCTTCCCTCCAAAATGGGGTAAAAATTAAAGTTTCAAAAACGGGGTTGGACAAGTCATTTTTAAGGGTAATTTTTCCCGTAGAATCGATTCCAAAGGTCAAATTTGAGGAAATCTCACCGGAAGTCGGAAAAAAGTAGGTTTTTTAAGGAAAAAACGTACTTCCCGCGGGATTTCGAGAACTTTAATAACAGAATTGGATTCCTCGGAAAAAAATACATCGAATATGGGTCTCCCGAAGTTTCGAAAAAAATTTTTCAAAAGTCGAATTTTTTGGGGATACACCCCTTCCCTCCAAAATGGGGTAAAAATTAAAGTTTCAAAAACAGGGTTGGACAAGTCATTTTTAAGGGTAATTTTTCCCGTAGAATCGATTCCAAAGGTCAAATTTGAGGAAATCTCACCGGAAGTCGGAAAAAAGTAGGTTTTTTAAGGAAAAAACGTACTTCCCGCGGGATTTCGAGAACTTTAATAACAGAATTGGATTCCTCGGAAAAAAATACATCGAATATGGGTCTCCCAAAGTTTCGAAAAAAATTTTTCAAAAGTCGAATTTTTTGGGCATACACCCCTTCCCTCCAAAATGGGGTAAAAATTAAAGTTTTAAAAATAGGGTTGGACAAGTCATTTCTAGGAGTAATTTTTCCCGTAGAATCGATTCCAAAGGTCAAATTTGAAGAAATCCCAGCGGAAGTCAGAAAAAAGTAGGTTTTTTGAGGAAAAATCGCATTTCTCGTTGGATTTTGGGAATTACGACAATGAAAATGGATTCCTCGGAAAAAAATACATCTGATAAGGGTCTGCCGAAAGTCTCCAAAAGTTGTTTCCAAAAGTCGAATTAGTCCGTTCTAGATTATTATGTATAAACAGTACACCCAATTTACTTATCATGGCAATACCACGATTACACTATTATTAAAACAGAGAAACGAGTAAATATCTATTCACTGTAATTATTTTCCTACTTTGTTTCGGGGTAATCCTGATTCCACTGTTTCTAATATTCGTAGTGTCACGTCAGGCGTGACTCAGATATTCATGGGAAAAATAATGCCGTCACGGCAGCTGTGACCTGCCGGTTTCTTCCATTATCACGAAAAAGGGTGAAGCGTTACAACGAATTTTCACGCTGAGTATCGAAATTGAGTTCCAGTTTCAGACCGCGTTCGAATTTGCCTCCGAAAACGACCAACTTTTCTCCAATCTAATGTACAATTATACTCTACTCGGGCCGGTTACGTTCGATACAGAGACGCTATTCGCAAAAACGGTAAGTATTACTTAACTACAAAATGATATCAACGAGATCCTATTATTCCCCGGCAGAGTGGGTCTGTACGCGAAGGTACGTAAAATGGAAGCGCAACAATTACTATCCCCTTTGGTATCCGTTCGAAAATTAATGCCGGCGTAATCTGGAAACAGATTACATTAAAAAGATCGCAGAGTAGAAAAGGATTTAGCAAAGCGATTGCTGGAGCGATCCCGGCAAAAGGATTTGGAATGAGCAGTGGTATCGGGATTATATTTTCCTGCGTGCGGAGATTATGGCTGTACCGATTCGGTGTACGCCCACGCCCACGCGGGAAGGGCTAATTTAAAAGGAAAGCACTTTAAAGGGAAGGAAAAGGTTTGATATCGTACTACTGTTGCTTACGGTACCAGTACCCATGCTGAATAGTTATTATTTCACCGCGAAATATCGATTCCATTGGACGACCTGTCGTGACCCGACTGCATAACTCACGGCGACGCGGAGTTCTATAATCTTCCTTCTCTTCCTTTCAAGCTCACGTAGATTCGCTCTTTTGCTTCTGATTTCGTCTTTTTACAAGAACTTCCATTCAAGCAAAGAAGCATTAGTACTTCCATACATTTCAAAAGTCTCCGAGGAGAAAAGGGTGGACCGGGAGCTTGAAGGAGAGAGAGAGAGAGAGAGAGAGAGACGGAGATAATCAGAGAATAAGTCGAATCTTGTCGAGGAAACTAATTACGCGCCATTATGCTCCTTCGGATCTTTTGCGATTGTTTGTTTTAATCTCTTTTCAGCCGCACCGGGCGGACACGTACCTACGTCGAAAAGCTTTTGTTGAAAAATGCCTTTTGTCATCGATTCAAACGTGGCCGGTGATACAAAAATGTAATCAAGATCGTGCAGATAAATAAAATTGAAAAAGGCCAATTCCGATACCGGCAGCCTCCGGAGGAAGCTGCGAGACTCGCGAAATCGCTCGATCGTCGACGTTTCGATTAAAGGGTCTCTCGTTAATTTATTTTAGGATCATTTGTATTTCTATTACGCCGCTTTATGCGTCCCTGACGAGAGAAAAAGTCGGAGAGCAGCTGCACGATGCAACAGCTGACACACGTTTCCTTCCGTGTGTTTGCACTATTTTATTTTTTTTTTGTATTCCCGTACCGACATTCGTGTGTGTACGTATGTTTACATTCAACCCGCATACAAACTAGGAATAATAATTACACGTTTTACTGGGATTAGTTGTTTTCATATGTGTGTGTGTGTGTGTGTGTGTGGTTTTCAGTATTTTTAATTCCACGGTATGAACTATACATTATTTCTGATGTGGAATGATGAAGTCTCTAAGGCAGTTTATGGAGGATATTGATTTTTTTTTAATAATAGTTCGTTTGGATCTTAATTAATTCTGTAATTAATAGTAATTTATGGAGGAAGTTAATTGTATTTTAATAGTAATTCGATTTTAAGTGGAAGTCGAGGAAGAGATTTTTTTTCCAAATTTTCGTAATTTTTGGGATCGAGAAGAATTTTCGTGGTTTTGAGGAATGCATGGGATTTGGAATTTTTGAAGTATTCTTTTTTTTTTAACGAAATTTTGGAAACGCGGAAAACATATGGTGTAATTACTATGAAAAGGGGAGATACGCGCAAAATTTGAATACGGGGTGCGATTATTTGAATAGTTCGTGAAAGTTCGAGGAGCAGATGGTGGAGTGACTCTGGATAATCTATCATAAATGTAGATGTTGTAAATATGTGGAAAAAAAAATTCGATGGTATTTTAAAGTTTTTTTTTTTTTTCGTGGGTCGTATTTCGAATCTCAAGCTGTTGCAAATTTTGGGTTTGATTGACGGTAGAAGTTGCCAGATTTTTAAGGGTTAGGTTATTGATCATTTTTTACAACGTGAGTTGAAAAATGTAAGAGGTAGAATTTTCTAGATTTAAAATGTAATTTAACCTGAGTTTGATAAATGTTCAATTTTTAATCAATTTTTCTTCTACAACTTGTGAACAATTTTTGAAGAAATTGTTGAACGTTTTGATAAGAAACAAATAAGTTATTGTAAAAATCCTCAGTGAGTAATTCATAATTTTTTTAGATTGATAATTTTTTAAGTACTTTTAAAAACTACAAAGTGCTATTTTGAGTGTAAAAATTGGCTCCTCTTTTGTAATTTGGAAAATATATAAATTTGTTTTAAAAAATTTCAAACTTTACAAAACTAGAGAAATTTTTGAAACCACTTTTTTTTCAAAAATCCGTTAAAAAATGAGTCTGTATTACCTTCAAGGTAAAGTAACGTAAGATCAAAGACCTGAATTTCTAAGCGGAGTTATTATTAAAGTACCTCTTTCATAAAAAATTAATAAAAATCGTCTCCCGATTCGTGCTATCCATGAGATAATTTGTAAGATGAATGTCGGGATGTCGAGTTTTAGAATTATATAAAATTGAACTCGACGCAATCACTCTTACTAAGATATAAATTTTTGAGACTGTCTGCTAAAATTGAAAACCGCAAAATTGACAACTGGTTTCTTCCTTTTCACAAAATTCTATTATTTATGGCGGAAAGAATAAGAATAAACATCTCAAATAATTGCAGTGTGCATTGCAATAGAAATTCAGGCTTAATGAGACTCGTCCTTATTCATATTTATTTCAAACAATGAATAATAATTCATCAGCTGAAAATGTTGGAAGAAAAGTGGTGTTTTTGTCTACATAATCGTCTTTTAATATTAGAGAGAATTATTATACAGCCGTTCAATAGCGATTAATAAAAGAATGTATAAATACGTATTTAATACGCATTGTGTCGCGAGATCCAGTCGTTGAAAATTAATGAAGAGCAATTCTCTAACAAGGGAAATGTATGCATAGCAAAATGAACTCGGGAGGTACAAAACGCGGCGAAAAATGAAATTGCCAGATTTCACGTTGAAAAGAATGGGAGGGAATTTCATTACACGATGATCAAAGTTGCTGCAATTTTTATATTTTGTGTTGAATAGAAAAAAAAAATATATAAGTTATTTCAATTTAGCCGATTAGTTTCTCTGAATTGCGAGAATAATATTCGATATTATTATTTTTTTTTTCAAATTAAAGAATTAAACATTTTGGATTTAGTGGACTTGAAATAGAGATTAATATAAATAGTAAAATTTAATAATAAAATATAATAATTTGGAAATGCTGAAATTTATGAATAATCAATTTTCGATTTCCCTAAATTAATTATTCTTTTAGAATAATGGCGGAATTCGATAATTTTTAGGAACTAAATTCGGGGTTTGGCAATAAAGTAGGAGGTTTTCTATTACTAATGTGAAAACAAATAATATGTTTATTACCTTATGGTGAGAGGGATGTCCAGTATGATTGGTAGACGTATGGTTACCAGTAGGAATGGATGCCAGATCCTCTATAGTAAGTTCCGCCAGGGCGTCGTTCCCGCCGCTACAACTTCCTAGCAAACCACCAGCACCACCTCCCAAACAGCTACCATCGGATCTTACATTTGCTGTAGGTCGTTTTTGCACCCTTCTCGAAGATACCAGTTCTTTCACCCCCGATAACTCACGTCTCGAACCACTAACGTATCTAAGAGAAAGGAAATAAAGTACAGAAAAATCAATATTGTTATTGAAACTTATACCTTATCTAAGAAAATTCTAATCCGACTTATACCTAAGGGAAAAATGTAACTGATATTTTATGGTATTGAGATACGTCTTGGATTGGGAAATGTGGGTCCATTATTATTCTTAAAAAGTGCACAATTTATTATGCAATTTTAAAATGCACATAATTATGTTACAATTTTAATTCGAAAATATTTTCCTGCAGTTCTGGAATAAAAAAAATTAGTTCACCTAATTTTAGATATTCCAGAAGAAACCATTTCATCCGAAAATTGTTGAAAGTTGAAATAATTGCATTTTTATCGAATTTTTCAATATTTATTTAATTAATCCCGAAAATAGTATTTCAAGAATGCCAAGACTATAATTGATCTAAATTAAATTGGCTTTCAAGAACTTTTTTTCTTCAAAATCCCGAGCAACTAGTACACCTTTAGAAAATTTCTTTAAAAAGGAATTTTATCGAAATTCATTTGAAATGGATCCTACTCTTTGTGCTTCTGAATATTGAAGAAGTTTTTACACATAGCTTGAAAGTGAATGAAAAAATTCAAGGTACTGAATGCTTCACTGTAAATAATTACAAAGAATACAGGTACGATTTATAAGAAATTCGCACGAGTACCTTATACTATTTTTAATTACGGGAGATTTTTTTACAAGGTATTCGCTTTAAACGGAGCTGCCCTTGAAGAAAAAAGCTTCGGCTCGCTTTAGCCTTCAGAAGATTTTATTCAAAGCTCTCTTTGACATTTGATCCTACCAGTCTTTAGTGTCGAAGAAAAGAGGGACTTAAGGTATTCTTTGACTATTTTATTAACGCCTTTCCAAACTTTTAATTCCACAACGGCGAAAGAATTTATTTTCTTTCGGGTGTAATTCTTAAAGTGTTTTACTGGTGGCGAGGTGCAATGTTTCACGAGCTTTCGCCGGACCGATGAAAAGTCTTTCACCTCGAGAGTAGTCATACTTTTGGTAATAAAATGATAGATTGAATATTATATTTTTTGGGATATAATTTTTTTAGTGGGAAACTTGGACGGAAACTGCGAAAACCAAGGGTCATTTTTTCTGCCCTTTATGTTTCATTCCCTCGAAAGTACATTTCCAAGAAAGCCGTTAAAAGCTTCGAAAGTACGTATATTAAAGGAAACAGTTAATAGCTTCCAAGAAACTAAGCGTAAAAGGGATGGAGGACGATGGGCAGGACGTGAGCCTAGCCAAAGCAAATATGTTATATTTGACTAATATCGAATAGTTCTTCTCCTTTCGGCGAATCCGAGAAACCCAAAAGCTCTCGAATTTCGCTCAGAAAGCTATCAACTATTTTTTGCAGGAAAATATGCATTCAGAAAAAAAATGAATCACCGAAATAATGAAAATTTATGTAAAACATAAAAAAACATGCGCTTATAAGGTAAAGTTCTAAAATCGATAAGAAAAATAATAAGAATTCATATAAAACTAATAACTTATTTTAATTTGAATGTTTTTTAAAATTATTTATGGAATTTCGTTAATTTTCGTCACATTCACCTCCTTATTATTTTCTTATTGAATTTCAAAAAATATTTTAGTCCGTGTAATTTTCAAGGAAGTGAACTCCTAAAATATCGAAAATAATACTTTTCCTCCCACACAGTCTTAGAAATTTATTCGAAAAGTTTCATAACGAAAAAGAAATCTACCTTTGAACAAAAGTTTATTACGGAGAGCTCTTTTTCTGGAAGCTTTAATATTTCTTTCCTTTCTGTTCCACTTTCAAAACTGTGTTATTTTTTCAATTTGATTTGGATTAATTTGGATTACCCTTTTCATTTTTATGTTACGTCTTCAAAGGCACAACGAAAGAACAAAAAGGTTTCTATTTTGCACGACGGGCTTTATGTATAAGGCAGAAATTCGCAATTAAAAAAAGGCTATGCTACAGCGAAGGATCGCATACCACCTAGAGGCATTAAGCAATAGCAATTTGGTATTAGACTGCTTTTGTAAGAATGAAACCGAACTACTATCGTTAATGTATATACCCGGAGGCTTGTGTTAGACACCTGAAGGGATTGGAACTTGATATAGGAATTGCTCTATTAGCGAGATTAAACCCTCGACCCAATCTAGCTCTTTGCAGTACCATCCACTTAATAGCAAAATATTTTTCCGTGCTATTGATATTTTCTCGAACCCTTTATCTTTTCAATAATCTCCAGCAGAAACCTGGGTATTACTTCGAATTTGCGGTTTAATCCAATCCATTCATATTCTGCTCTTTTTACGTAAGGGAAGCGAAAGAAATTTTCTCGCGATATTTGTACGAATTTGTAGAATTTCGTACATTTGAATTTTTTGCGATGGAAAATTTGTGCAGTTTCGTAAAACATCGTTTTCGAAATAACTTCTCAGCGTTTGTTGCAAATATTACCGTCATTTTTTTTTTAATTCGAAGTAAGCAATGGAAAAAATTGTAAAATAACTAGAAAATTCTAGCACATTTTAATAAGTGGATTGTTAATAAAATTTATTTTGAGAAATAATGAAATTTCTTATCACATGAAAATAATAATAATTTATTAATAATTTGCATTTTATTTTTACCCTAATTAAAACTGAAGAAGTTGAAGTTCAATAAGATTCTACTCGTTTCGCGAAAATTACAGAAAACTAAATATTCAAATCAAAGTATCAAACACTTTTCTGTAAAAGAAAGGTTTTCGAATTACATATAAAATATTGTCAGAGAAATTTCTACAATTGATAAGAATCAAAATGTTCATATTAATAATTTCATAAAAAAAGAAATACAAATTAATTACAATTAATCGCAATTAATTTATCAACAAAAATTCTTTGACGCTCTTTCAACTTTTAGTTTTATAAGAGGATCAATTTGTTTCATATTAATAAACCTTAATACCACAATTTTCATCAAAGCCCTGGCAAATTACAAAGTAAAATTATATTCCCCATTAATGGTATATAAATGATTCGATTAGGTCTCATTGTATTAAACGTTAATTTCTCAAGAAGAAATATACCATTACAAAAGTTTAACAAGTTTATGTACAACGGATATAACATTCATCCCCCGTATTTCCGTCAGCAAATGAGGGAAAATCGGGATGAAAATTCAACAATGTTGATTAGTAACTTCCCTTTGATTCAATTTCCCGTGGAAGGAGATGAGATAAAACTTAGGTACTAACTTTCTCGCTAACTTTCCAGATTTCCAAGTTTCTGCTTCTATAATTTTATTAAGGAACTATTTTATGGCGGATAAAAAGAGAATGCATCTTACGTAAAATTTACTCGAAATTCTACCTAATATAACTTTCTTTTCACTGTTATTACTTGTTTTCAACTTCCACCCATTTTTTGTTTCAGAGTTACAGCATCCTCAAACTCTTTTAATTTCGAAGATTGCAATCATTTCGTGAATGAACGTAAATTTCAGTAAGATTTTAATTAAGGAGAATTTTAATTAAAGCTTTTGAGAAGAAGAATTTAAAAATAAAAACCGCTTGCCTTTTTTTCGACGGCATTTTTAATCCAGAATCGGAATTGGATTTTTTCAAAATATTTTTGATTAAATTCAGGGCTCAAATAAATGTAAATCCTAATTAAATTTCTACAAATTTTAGCACCGGAAATCTTTGCGCCAATTTTCTTTTTGTTTTAAATAATTTTTAGGGGCTGCTTTCCATGAAGTAGAGTGGCGAGAAGAAGAAAATTGATATCTGTACCGAACGATTATTATTCAGCAGGGTCCATGGAAAATAGAAGGGGACAAGTTATTTATTTATTTATTTAGATTGATAAACTGTATAAAATGTAACCACTAGCTATCCCTCGTAAAAAGAAAGCGATGCATTTTTTATATTTCACAAAATAACTCGAAAACATTCTAAACTGTGGAATAAAACTAACGATAAGTAATAAATACAGAGTGTTATGAAGAGTTGCAAACACAATAAACACCATCAGCAGTCGAATTCGAAACCGAGATAAAATGTTCTTTCGTGTTCCAAGACCGCAGAGAGAACTTTTACTGCAGCTCGAACTGAAAACTGATCCGGTGAGTTTTATGGTTTTTATGGTTACTCTTTTCTATTGACGATAACCATTTGGCGCAGATTTCAGTGCACTCTGCTCTATAAAAGTATCAAAACAAGGATAGCAAGAAAATTGTCTCGAATGTGTTTCCTATTCTGCCCCGTTCGAGTGACGTCAATACAGTTTGGATCAAGAAAAATCACGAAATTTGAGAACAAAGTTTTACACCGACAAAAAAATTCAAGAAAATTAAATCTTACGACGCGCGTAAAAATAAAATAATTTTTTTTTTTTTCGAAAAGGAATTTCAAATTCGCGAAGGGACTGACATTTTGTTTTGCAAAACAGAAGAGGGGTTTAAAAGTTCCCCAATATCGAGGGAGAGGGCTTAGCGAGAGATTTATGACGGTGAAGGTTGAGAGGTTCTTATAGCACTTGCAGAATTGTTAAGTGTCAGTTTCAAGAACTTGGAAGGTTTCCCTAACGGTGTGTTTCGTTATCCGAAAAAAATGCGGCAAAAAAGACGCGCATTCTTGACATATCAATGGTGCATTTCTACTCAAATCACTAGCGTACCACTGCGGTAACAATGGAATAACCGTAAATGCCGTAATCATTGCATCGTTGTTCTGATTTTAGCGAAAAATATGCGTGTAGATGTTGTTAATCTTTTTTTTTTGCGATTAGTTACAGTTAAGAAAAATGTAATTAGCCAAAATACGAAAGTAAAACATACTTGGACCAATTATGTTTCGGTGTTAGAAAACATTAAAAATTTCATCTCAAATTAAAAAAAAAATTCAAATAAGAAAAAATATAGTTTAAATGAAAGTTTACTAATTATCATTATTCCAAGATTGCTCAGAGAAGACGATTGGCAAGCAAATAATCCAAAAAAATACTGACTTTTCTATGAAAAACAAAAATACAATTTTAATTGGTTTATAAATGATTATTGTTCCACACTTATACGATCCCAGTAAATATATTGGCAATCAAAGTAAAGCAATGATTTTTATCCTGTCGACGAAGTTAGAGGAAAATTGGTAAAGAAAAATAAATTCGAGTTTCCGCGTGAAGGTTTATACGAATCCACCATTGGCCCAGAGTCTACTAATTTGACCCAAACTGAACTGACACAGCTTCCTACTAAGCTCAGTATTCTTACTTCCCTCTTGGTATCGTATAATCCAATCTAAGAAAACGTGGGGCAATACCAGGCCGCAGTAAATTTCTGTTTGAGTTTCAACACTTGTCGGATGAAAATCGTAGTCGTTCTTTACATTCCCCGCATAGCGATCGAAATTTAACACGAGTACGAGTCGATAATTTTCAAAAAAGGTTTGTCTCAATGAAGAATAAACGAATAAGTGAATTTAACGGGGTTATATATCTTTTCGACTTATTGAATTTCCCTGAAAAATTCTGGAACGACAGTTTAGACTGTGCTTTGCGAAATAAATATCGTCGGGGTACGGTTTTAATGCAAAAGTTTACAAATTCCATTTCAATCGAATTTTATTTCATTTACTTTGACGAAAACTTTATGGTGGAATATTAACTTTTTGCACTCTACGGTCTCTTTACCGAGCCAGTGGCAACTTTTTCCGTAACTCGATTGAACTCGCATAATTGTATTGAAACATAGATGGACCTATGCAAGCTGTATTGATCTACGATAAATAATTGAAAGAGTAACAAAATTATATTAAAAAGGGATTGAATAACGCGATTACAGGAAATTATTATAATCTTGCACCCAATGAAATCAGTATTATAACAAATATCTGAGTTGTTAATTAATTATTTGATCAAATGCGAAATTTTAATTATTTTAATATATTAATGTATGGAGTTATATGATTTTGCGTTGCTGGTACATCGCATAAAAAATGTTGTAAATTTAAATAAGTAACAATTAGCAATTATTCAACCAAATGCCAATTACAATCAAATATATAAAAAATGGAGTTATTAATAGAATTATTAAGTAAAACTACTTAAACTACTTCATTTGAAAAATAACAAAAACACAATTTTTGAAAAATAAGAATTTTTTACGTTTATAAACACGAATAGTGTTTTTGAATAATAGTTTTAAAACTATTATTCGGAAAAAGAAAAATGTGACAATAATACATATGTAACAATAAATTATAAATTGTTCAACCTAATTCTGGGATAATTTCGAGTTACTTATATGAAAGAATTTTTTGTCTCTATCAGAATGTTCGCGATTCCAACAAATAATTGTCCACTACGAACGTAGGTCATTTTTACAACGTTAAGAGCAACTAAAAAGAAGCCAAACAAAACGTGCTTAGGTTCAAGTTCATTTTACACCAGTTTTAAGTGCATTCATTACACGAGAATTTCTTTTTCATTAAGGGATGCAATTTTACAGTAACAGCAATTATAGATTTTGACAAGGTAGTTGAAAAGAGATTTGGCAATAGGTCAAAATAGTTTCGTGATAACAGGTTCAAGTCCGTTTATGCTTCTTTCATTCATTTTTCCGATTGAAGGCGCTACTTTTATAGCCAGATCACTTAAAACTGCTGTGAATCAAATTGAAGTATTTTTTTCAAATTTCACTGACAATGAATTAATTCTACAATAGTTTTAAAATACATTGAAGAATTTAGAAATTATTTTCCAGCCAGAAACATTACTTTTTCATAGCAGGAATCAATAACGAAATGAATGTAAACGAAAATACATGCGACAATGTCACGAAGTGGTTTTACAATAGCAGGTTCAAGTTTGTTTACAGCCCCTTTAATAATTCCGATTTTAAATAAAAGTCTGTCAAAGAGTAAACAGAAATCTATTTATAATAGAAGAAATTAATTTGTTAATTAAAAACATTATGTTTTTAATATCAGCCACTAATGACAAACTGATTCTGAATAAAAAAAAATATTATCAGCAAAGTTTTACAATGATTTTACAGTAACAATTGCTTGCTCCTCAAAAACATACCATTTTTATAGTAACACGAAGTTCATCAAATTCAAATTTTCTCCAAAACTTCGCACCAATAGTTCAAAAGTCTATTTCATACTCTAGAAATTGATTTCCAATTACAAACAAAACTATTTCACAACAGCAGTAGCTAACAATGACACGAGTCTAAACAAAAGTCTATTTTCCAAATTTCCCTACATGGTATTTTCAAATTCCATAAATGTATGATTCGAGAAAGTACCTGTCAATTATTTCGAGTCGTTTTATGGTACAATTATAGTAACACTTTTTACGATACGATTACAACAACAACAACAGCAAAATTTATAACAACGACTAATATACATTCTGCGAAACCTTCGATTGATTCTAACCGAAAGTGAATTGCGTCAAGTGTCTCCTCGGCGTAAACAGACAGTTTCCATGTCGCTAAAAGCGAAAAGGAAAAATAATCGAAACAATGTCACTTTTGCCCATGACGAGTCTAGCCTCTCGGCACGACTTATTTCCCCTTTAATGCAAAGTCCGCGTATCCCATTCAAAGGAAATTGACGAAAATCATTCTCGTTTCCTCCGAAAAGGCTCGCGTTTCAATTAAGTTCACCGAGAACGGAGCAAGGAATTTTCAAGAATCTCCACTGTCTCCTTACTCCCCACGTGAACCCACCCTCCTTTCTTTTTAAAAAGCCTCCGTCAAAAGCTCGTGTGCGACACAAAAGCAAGGGTTGAAAATATAATTGAATTTACCCTTTCCGTTTTATTCGCTAAACTTCGCTGAAGAAGAAGAAGAAGAAGAACTGGCAGCTCATTTTCGCCCGGAACCAAAACCGGACACTATTTTTCGAACTTTCATCGGAACCAAAAAAAATAAACAAACGAATAAATGAAAATACCCAGTTCTCGGAAATTTTTGTCTATCAACGAAACTAACTATTTTCCCCCCCACCCCTGGACTTTTCTTTACCGGAAAGCCGGTAAGACCAGCTCGGTTCGGTGTTCGTCCCCGGAGAACTATCGCAAACCTCGACTTTTCGTGCTGGCACACGGTTCGATCTGAAAATCCCCTCCTTTTGCCCTTAAGGAGAATACGAACGTTTTTGGCCACCACCGGCGACTATGGCGCCTTAAAACCACCCCTTGTTGCTTGGCACTGTCGCCGGTAGATCGCAGCACGATCAAGTACACCCCCGATCGATCGTCGTGACGTCATGGAAAAAAGGGATTTCTTTCACGCAAGCGTCGAGAAGAAAGCCCTCGTACGAGTACGAAGTCGGAGAAAGCCCGAGTATCTTAAGGTGCTTTTTATTCTTATCTAGATGACACACGCCACCGTACTTAAGGTGAATGGGACGTCGCCTTTAAACCACTGTCGTTACACTCCGGGCGATTTTTTTTTTCCTCAACCCTAGATAACTAAACGTTCGTCTAAGAGTCCACCGACTTTCGCCACTTTTGGGAATTTCAGGTACTCGAGTAGCGCTGCTACCAGGGTTCTTTGGTCCTAATCAGGCGGTTGTTAATCGTGGTTCGAACCAAGGTTTTTTTTTTTTACAGTCTTGGTTTAAAGTTAGCCATAGCTGGCCAACTTTACCAGAGTAACGTAATTGGCACACTGGAACTTTTCAGACCCAGCTATAAAAATTAGAATCGCCTGGAAGCGATTGACTTTTTTTTTAACATGAAATAACTTTTAGGCAAAAATAAAATCGTAGAATTTTCTTAATGGAAAAATGCTTGAAATTGGAACGGTACTAGTTTGGGGCATTTTTGGACCCCTAGTAGGTCAGCTAAGGGTTAAACTCTTGTCGTTAACCCTCCGCGAATCAGGTGAACAGAAGCTTGAACCATACAGAGTTGATTTTACACACAAGATTGTTCATCCTGAAATATAATATTTAAATAACACGGCAAAGTAACACTTTGGTAACTTATTTGGGGTTAAATTAACCCCAACTGCTGCATTCAGTCCAAAATATACTTCATGTTTCTGATTTTAAAAATAAAAAAAGGTTTATGTCTCAGAAATAATTCTATTTTGTTTGCGTCTATTTTTTTTAATTAAAAAGGTAAAACACCATTTTTAATTATTTATTTTTAGATTAATAATAATGTCCGGGGTAAAATTCACCCCACATGGTAGAGAAGTTTCATTCATCTGGTTCGGGTAAAGTTTACGACGAATAAAATATTTTCACGTATGTTTATGCATTTTTGAGTCTAATAGAATCGCCCATTTTTCGTGAGAACCTCGAATAAATGTTGTTAACATTGGAATTATTTCATGTATAAGGGACTACTACTACTACTACTACTACTACTACTACTACTACTACTACTACTACTACTACTACTACTACTACTACTACTACTACTACTACTACTACTATTACTACTACTACTACTACTACTATTACTACTACTACTACTACTACTATTACTACTACTACTACTACTACTATTACTACTACTACTACTACTATTACTACTACTACTACTACTATTACTACTACTACTACTATTACTACTACTACTACTACTACTACTACTATTACTACTACTACTACTACTACTACTACTACTACTATTTCACTTTCGCTATATGCCTCGGCAAGATAACGCCGTAGTTCTCCTTCGTTCTCGTCCATACAGTAGTGTGCTTTTGTAAAACGACGTTTCTGAGGACTCGCAAGGACACGAGACCACCACGTGTTAGCCAGAAACAAAGGATTCTTATCGGGAACTACTGCACATAAACTATATCGTTAACAACATTGATTCCGCCGATGGCCTTCTCCCCTGCATTTCGAGTTGCGATAAAAAATGCCCCATTAAACTTATCATTTACACGCTCGAAAGGAAAAAAAGTTTATGGCTAATTAAGACGATGGCAAGTTACGTGACTGCTTTTAAGGCGTACACTCGAAGGACTCCGGTATCTCGTGGCTTTGACGAAAATTCAAGGTGGATCGAGTTAAATTGGAAAATTATTCTGGTGACGAAGTTTCAAAAAATAGGTTTTTTTTCCGTGATTTTGACAAAAATTATGGCCTTTCGGGTGAAATTGAAAGAAAAGATTGGTTGTCATTGCATATTAAAAATAATTTCCTACAGTTTTAAAGGAGTATAATGAAATAATAAAAATATTAAAATTAATAGTGTTGACTAAAAAAAAAATCTTTTAAAGCTGCTACATAATTGACCGATTAAGACAATTTTCAGAGCACTAAGGATGAGTAATTTTCCCGCACGCTCCATACAAAATTCGGGTAGATTTAAATTAATGTTTAATATTTCTCAGACCGGAGACCTCCTTTGACGCAGGTTCGTAAGTAAATCAAAAGTTGCCAAGTGTCAAAGAGGCGAAAGTTAGTCGCTCCGCTTTTACGTGCATAATTTGTCCCCGGCAAATTGTCGAATTAGATAGGGTTACCTTATCATCCGAGGCGAAGATGTACTTTGAAAGTGAAGTTCGGGATGTTCCGTGGAACAGTCGTGCTACTGTTACCATTCGAAACTCTAATATTAGGATAATATTCGTGGAAATTGAAGTATTTCTGAAATTACGGGTTTTTTCTTTAAAACTAATATTCGTGAAAATAAAAATTTCATCCTACCTACAACTGCACCAATTTAACAATATCCAAATTTCGAAATTATTCTCGAAAACACCGATTTGTCCGATTTGCATTTTTCAAATTAAAAAAGTATTTTTGGGTACTGCATTTTTAAAATTCGTAATTAAAATGCCTTGCACTCATTCAAAGTGAAATTTAAAAAATCAGAGAAACTAATTTCCCTTCCATTTTTCCGAGTTACATTTTTCATGATTATAATTTAACCTTCTCACCACTACCACAGACTGTTCCAGAAAAAAATATAAGGAACCTATAATTTATCGGGAACGAACGGTAACAAAATTAAAATTAAAACGAATGAATATAAAAAATCAAAATCAAAATAAAAAATAACGCAAGTCTCTAGTTGGAACTCATCCCAATTTCTGATTCGTTGGAAATACCTAAACTCGATAAATTGTAGATTTCTGTGGGAAACTCCTCAACAAGCTCTGCATGGCTTTGACCAAACCCGATATCGAGTGATTCCAAGCAATATCTTGCGCAGAAATTACTACGATTGCTTTGAATGCCAACCAGGAATTGCATATTTCTCGGAAAACCTCGGATTGAATTCATCCTGAAAAGTATGACAGTGCTTTCCAAGGCACAAAGGATGAGATTTGATACATCTTTCACAGGATATTACGATCTTTCTAGATTATAAATAACTGATGCAAATCAAAACGCGACACCAAATACGTTGCAGGAAACGCAGAAGCACAGTCGGAGAATCCTGAGTAGTTTCCTTTTTTAGGTCACCATGAATTTTTCTCTCTAAAGGGTATGAGAACACTGGAGACAGGCAGTTTTCGGAACGAGAATGAAATTTCGAAAAGAAATCTTATTGCTCAAAAAAATAGAATATTCCCATTCCAGACTGCGAATTTCTTTTTTCATCAAGTTCCAAAAATCTTTTTTTCCCATATTTGGCTGGAAAATATAGGTTATCCCGAAACTGTCCAATATTTTAATCCTCTTTCTCTGGTTTTTGGAATATTATCAGAATTTTATTTCAACCAATATTTTTTTTGCAATTCTTTGAAATTTTATAATTTCGATACCCAAAAAGATCCTTTATCTACGAATACCGCCCAAATGGGAAATTTTCCTGTAAGAGATTTTATAATAAACTGCAGCGAGGTTCTTTGAGGTCACGCTCCCGAATTCGGTGGCAAGGTGGCGGGCAAAAGTCGGATAAAATCGCATTGCCCCCGAAAAAAAAAAGATTAGAGCGTCAAAATGCGCGAAGAGAAAAGCCTTTGGAAGTACATCCTGGCAAAGGGCACGAGAAGGCGTCTTCTTAAGGATACACATAATCGTCGGAATATGCCTAAGGCATTCCATCCTCTTTGTTGTCGATGCCCTCGGTTTTATAGGGTTCAAGCCATAACAGACAAAACAGGATTTGCGAGAAGAGAAGAGGGTGAAAGCGAAGAGGTTTTGAACTCAATATTGAATTTCCGAAAAGCGCGTTGGGTTTCAAACGGATGATAACGTGTGCCTTAGTTACGTCGATCGAGTTAGGGGTGGTTTTCTCCAAAGCTGCGAAAACAAAGCCTGGGGGAATCCTCGATGGGTGTGTATAAAGAGCGAAAGAAACTGCGGGTCATTTATATACATCGAAGAATCTTGGGATATTCCACTTCGGAAGCCTCCTTAATATGCAGATTATCTTTTATGTCAGCCTGACCCATTTCCCTCGCGATTCCCGTGCCTCGTAGACAAATGTTCGAAATACAATGAATCTCGTTTCTGCGAAAGCTATCATTTAAGAAATTCAAATGAGGTCCGCTGGCTCTTGACGGAAGAACAATCGTACAATTTATTCCGACTTATTCATTGCCTATTCAATTCGTCTATTGTATGTTCATCGATAGAATAATGCATTAATTTAGCATTTAGATACAGGTATGTGTCGTCGGATGGGGTTGAATAAATGCGGAACGTGCATTAAATTAACTACGCAAATTTTGGTACTAATTAAATGCTCTTTGGAATAGCAGCTTTGTTGACAACGCGTCTTCCAACCACGAAGACTAATTCGACTAGACTTAACTGCCGTACTGTTTTAAACATGTGAGACCCGTGACTCATTGAATACGAAATTACAACACATGTGCGCCGAGAGATATAATGGGATCTAGTGAGAGAAATAGACACCATAAAATAACATCTTGGAATGTACCTTATGGCAGTAACGAGAGTTTTATTAGTTTATCATAAAACGCTCTCTTTCCATTGTTTTTACGATTTACGGCCGGGCGTGTTTCTTGTTTTCTTTTAAATACTTTGGTCATTAGAACTCCCAAGTGTTTGGAAAATATTTCTTGCTCCTTTTGGCAGAATTAAACAAAGCGTCAAACGGAAGCTACCAAAGTTTTTACATTCTTGCTCAAAGACATTCTACGCGGAGTTCACTTTCTTTCTAAACTTTTTTTGCTAGAAAAAATATAAGATTTTCTAAAAGTAGAATTTTGAAAATCAAATTCTCAAAATATTCAAAACTTGCAAATTTACTGCGACTCTCTAAAATTATTTTGCTGCTATCCCTCAGATAATTTTTCTCCAAATAAATAAAAAACCATAAATTTCTATAAACACTACGTTAAAATTGAATAAATTTATGAATAGTCCCAATTTAATAAAATTTCTACTGTTTTTTAATAAAATTGCAAATCTTTTATTACTAAAAACCTTCCCCCAATTTTCGAGGATGCAACTCCATGCAATCTTGCGCGAATGCAACTCCCAATACCGAAAAGCGTTGCAAGAACAACCGGAGAACCTAAAACCCTTTTACTTTATTCGCGAAAAACGACAGAAAATCGATGAAAACTCTACTCTCCCATTCCGGTTTGAAAGCTGCTACGGGATTAACCATCGGCTCGGGCGCACGGTGAATCATTTTAATAAAAATTGCGGTGAAAGTTAATTTTAAAAAGTGGACTATATTTCATCCATCTTTTATTTTCACTTCCTCCTGTATTTTTTGCCGCGAGAGATTGATCGTTCGCGATTAATCAGACCGAGATGTAGATAGGAAGGAGAGCTATGGGCAAGGGAGTATTGATCAGAGAAAGCTTTTGTCTTACTGTTTTGGTGTCTTGAGTCAAACCTCGAGGGGTAGGTAAGAAAATTATTATCGGCTTGACTTCTTCCCACTTCCACGTTACCAGCACCGGCTCTGGCTTAAGTAAAAAGCGTCGTCACCACATTCGATAGTTTCAATCTAATTACCGCGAGTATTTTCTAGGATTTTGCTGACTCTCTCTCTTTTTTTTTTCCTTTTCGTGTCAACGTGTATCCAATTACGCAACGTCATAATCGGAACGTATACGGTTTATCGAATTACGTTATTACTGTAATAGCGACGAATCGAAATTACCTGTCGTGTTCCTGATTGTACGAGGGATTGATTCTTTGTGCGTATAACGAAGCGCCTCCTTCCGACATGTAACCGTCACAGAGATCCGATAGCGTCCTGCTGCCAACGTTCATTCCACCGCGTAGGACTTCCCCGTCGCTTAAATATCCTGATGCGATATCGATATCTGTGTAGTCATGACCGACATGATGATGCGACGATGAATGAAGTATCGTGTATTGCCTGGGCGTTGTTCTGCTCGGCAGCGTCTGCAACGCTCTTGCACCGGGCGTGTAGCCACGCAGAAGAGGTTGCATCGGTTTCACCGTCATTTCAGCCTCGTCGTCGGCTAATGAGCCAGCTCCACACGTTGAATTTTCCGACAGCACCTGTGGGATCGAAAACAAAGTCCCCGGTTAAGTTTCTTTTACGTTAGCGTAAAATTAGAATCCGGCGAAAGCTGCCACGAGATTTTGCCAGAATTCTGTTTCCGCGGTACAAGAGAGCGGAATTCGCTGGTCAAATAACTCCACGGGGAACAGATTACGGCATTATCCACTTCTTCCTGCTCAAACGGTGTCCCCTTTGATACAATTTCCCATGGAGCTAAGTATAATAGTCCCGGGCAGAATTGTTTCGAAATTTCCATTTGTACAGTATTTATAATTAAAGCAGCTAAAAGTGGAGCATGTACCGTAATGGTTATAGGGAGTAATGTAGGATATTCACGGTGGACTTGTATTGTAACTGAAGTGCACGTGTGGGGGTTACTGATCGTATCAGAAAATACTCTTTAGTTTTTATGGCTATTATATGCGGCTCGATGTGAACCCTGTGTACCGAAATTTTAAAGGTTAACCATCATAACATTTTAGGAGCTTTCCTCAGTTATGTGTAATACGGCCAAACCAAAATTGAAGTTACAAATTGAAAGGCCTCGAGCTATGGGGAAATTTTTCTCTCCAGAAAAACGTAAGATTGCATATGTAACTCGTGAATATAGAATATTTTGGTTTCACAAATTTTGCTTGAATTCTATTGACAGATAGATAAATTATTTTATCTATAAGTGACACTGTGCCATGAAAGAAAATTAAACAAAATCTGAAAATAGACCAAAAATCTGTCAACGAAATTGAAATTGGAGTTCTTGGATTTAACGATTTGAAAGTATAGGTTTGATTCGTCAAAATTTACGTTCTTCAGAATTTTTCAAAATGAGAAAAATGTAATCTTGATATCCGCGGTTGATTTTTTTAATGGAAATATATTGCGGAGAATGAAATAAAAAACACAATTCTGGTATATGCCGCAAATTTTAGTTGTCGAGAATTCATTTTCTCAAGTTACTTACTCAGAATTGTAAATATTTGGATAATCTTCCACTTGCACGCGGAGAAAAATGTGGAGCACAGTTAATTGAGACGTATACGCTCGTAGCAATAACGCAAATTGTCATTTACGGTTTTAAGGAAGGTTCTACCACATTTTCCTGAGCTTATTTCATAAACTGGATAATGTAAATTTCGAATTTCTTTTCTTTTCATAGCAATTCACAGCTTCAAGTTACACCTCCTAGTATAAAAACTTCTAGTCTCAAAATATGAAAATTCTGGTGGAAGCTTATTTCTTAATTCTGTAAACTCGTAACTTGGGATTATAAAGAAATTGAGCCTCGAAAGTTTTTCTAATCCTTCGGCGTCTTTTCCGACGTAACTTCAAAATTAACCATGTTTCATCTTAAATTAAAATTCTTCACTTTTCGAGAATAGCATCATTTTCTTATTCATAAACTTCTACTTAAAATTTTAATATGTGTTAATCTGGCAAAGCATAGATCGTTGAGTTTATCACAATCCCGGCAGTTTGAGCCTTTTTAATATGTTAAAACATATTATAACAGTATGTTTAAAATAAGTATTAACTCCAAATTTTCTATATTTTTCGAAAGTTTCACATATTTCGATGAAATTGCACTTTAGGAAGAAATATTCTCTTTTCAAACCTTTTTTTAGGAGAATATTTCATTATTTTCAAGATTTCCAAAAATAACTAATTATAAAATTGTTATTATATAGATTATTGATATTTTACGTATTCCTGCAGGCTCGCATAGACAAATTTTTTAAAAAATTATTCAGTTTTCCTGAATAATTTAAAAAACTGTTTCGAAATTATCATTTCTCAGGAATAATTAATTACATACTTCCTGAAATGTATTTCTGTAACTTTCCCATCACAAATATATATGATTTTTTTCGTAATCTTTTCTCGCAGTCAATATGTGACTCTTTCTACACTTGGGATGTGATAAAATTCGAACTCGGAAAGTGTTTCACGCAAAACTCTAAAGGATTCAAAAAAGTTTCAGTCCCAACTTCCTAGTTTCCCATTTCTACATTATAGATTCGAGCGAATCCTCCAAACTTCCACCTTACCCAAGGTCTCCACACAAATCTAATTATTACCTTTTCCATTTGTTCGAACGCGGTATCAATTTTCCGATTGGGGATAGTCTTAATTTCACTGCCACTTTCGCTGCTGGGACGGTAGATAACACTACTATCACTAGAATTGCTTTGTCCGGTACTGTTCGAATTACTATGGGAACTTTCGGACATGAGATCCGAAATGCTCGGCATGGGAGATACCATAGCCACTGTATTCGGGTCGAGCTTTCGATGCAAGGCGTCAGCTTTTAATTTCGTGGGTGTCGCGATATTCGGGATTCCATTTTCCTTCGGTGGCTTCGACGTCCCTTTTACCAAAGCGGTCGGTTTTGGAATACTCGAACTGGCATTTGTCGTGCAATTGCTCGAAACCCCGTTACCTTGTAACGTATTACTCCCATTGGTTAATTTATTCGACGAATTGTTCATTTGATTCGTATTCGAAGATTCGGCGTCTTCCTCGTTTCTCGTCTCCCCGGATGACTCCTCGATGTTTTGTAAGTTCCCGGGACCATTTTTGTTCCCTTCGGAATTTTTCTGAACATCCTCTCGAGGCTCTTCGGCATTTTTTACTTCCGTTTTGGCGCTGTCGCTTTCGAAGTTGTCCAATTCCACGGAATCCTTCGACTCCTCTTCGATGGTTTTCTGGATTTCGTTGTTTCTTTCCTCGGACCTATTCGAATTGGTCTTATTCATGTTCAAGGTTTTTTCCAGCCCCGTCAGTTCTTGCGTGGGACTCGAGAGGATGTCGATGTCTTGACTAGATCTTCGAATCATACCGTTGCTATTCAATAACAACCCTTTTTGAGCAATTACATCTTTACTTAAACCATTAACTGGCGTTTTGATACTTGGAAGCTGAATTTTCGGGTCCGCTATTTTCCCGGCTAATTCCATCTTCCCACGCTGCGGGGACTGTTTGATCTCATTCTTCAGACCCAGTGCCTTAGGGTCCTGTGCTATTTGTTTAGGTGGCGCTAAAGAAGAATTCGTTTTTTGCGTTTGTACCGATTGTTTCAATAACTCTAAATTCGACGATTTCTTATCACCCGTGGATACCTTCGCGGGTACATTGCCCGCTGCAATTTTACTACTATTCTTAACATCTTCTAACGAAGGATATGTCAGTTTGTCCGACGCTTTTGTCCTCGCAATTTTACTTTGACCCTTTGTTTGCTCCTTTTTCGCCGTTTTCGGACTCGATTGTTTCGTCGGTTTCGCTTGCAGCTTCGATTTCAGCACTTTACTTTTTGGCGACTCCACTAGTTGGCTTTTGCTTTGATCGCACAGCGACGTCGAACTGTCGGAATGTTCGGATCTCGCCGATGAAAATCCCGATGAACTCGATGTTCGTTTCGACACACCCGACGAGGCTTTTGTACGGTCTTGACTTTTATCCTTGTTATTGAACAATTTAAATTTGTCCAACACGGAGTTTTTGTTTTGCTGTTGCTGTTGTTGTTGCTGCTGCTGCTGCTGCTGCTGTTGAGCTGGAATCGATGTCGTTGAATATGGCGAAGGCTGTGGTGCTCTCAAACCGCCAGGTCTTCCTACGGTTGATGCTCTTGGACTGAAAGGGTAATTGAAATTTTAGTTAGAATTAATCGAAAAATGTTTCTTGTTGAGGTTCAATGGAATTACACATTTTTTGTTATTTTTACTGTTACAGTGCAATCGAAATTTTTCTGTTGAATAGGAATAATCCTAAAAAATTTGTGTTTTTAGGGATATTTTAATTAAACTTTATCTAAAGCATTTTGATTATTACAGTATTGGAAAAAGTAGAAATCATGACGATTCACTACATTTGAATTTTAATTTAAGAAATTTCCAACTAGTATCCAATAATTCTGTTAAAATTGCAATCCTAAATTCAGCAATTAGGGAAAATGTCAAAATTATTTGACGCTATTTTGAGAATTTAGAAAATGGTCTAGCGAAAAATTGTAAAAAAATCTTCGAAATTGGAAATTAAATATACGGCCAATCGAAGTTTGAAATTTAATCTAAATATTTAAAGCTTCAAATCTTGCGATACAGAAATAAAAAATAAAATATAGCAATTTTCTTACGCTTTCTTTTTGAAAAAAAAAATCCAAAAATTTACCAAAGTAAAAAACGAAAATTGCGATAACAATTACCTCGGCGTAGTGGCAGTCGGTTGTCTGTTGGCAGAATTTTGACTCCTCGGTTGCGGAATAAAAGAAAGTCCACTTTGAGGCGGCTGTTGTTGACTCGGACTTGTACTTCTCGAGCTACTGGCACTTCCAATTCCACCATTACCGTGTTTTAGCCCTCCTGCAAGATAAAAGAAAAAATAAATAAATGTATATATTTACCGATCAGATAGATCGTCCAATAAGATAAACCGACGAATTTTTTCTTCATTAATTACTGGTTCCCATGAAAGGAAACTAACTTAGGTCAGGAGGTTACGTATGTCTACAATCAGGAACCATAATCTTATGTGTCCTGTTACTTTACTTTAGTTAATATCACGCCGTTCGCAAGGTAGAAATCTAAAGTCGGGTGCACTTTCAGGAGACTTGAATTCAACTTAAAAATTTCGATCTTGCAATTTTCCAAACTATTTATCATTTAATATCGTGATATTCATATCCAGCTCCGATTTCAATTTCGTACAGCGGCAAGACAAATGATAGCTTTTAGCCTCTGATGAGTAATCGCGAGAACTGTTGTATATTTATAAATTGAAACACTTTCCCAGGGTTTGACGCTCTTGCCTTCCGAAAGAAATTGTTAAGGAACAAAGGAGTGGGAGGAAAAAAGTGGAAACCACTCCAGAGGAAGTTTCGAACAGGTCAAAGACGAACAATGAACTGACTTATAAAAGCATTTAAAGCTAGATAGGATGTTACTTTGCATATTAAATTAAACAATTGGCGATAAACCCCCTCTTCGTCATAACAGTACTGTCATTGGCCGCGTCTCAATAAAACCATGATTGACTGGCTCATTAAGCGAACACAGTTAAGAGGCTGTGTTATTCATCTCCAACAAATCTTTTCTCAACACAAGACAAATTCAATTTTCAAATAACTGTTTAATTGTTTCTTTTTACTTCGCCGCTCTTACTGACCGCGTGTACTCTAATTCCTAATTTTTATTTCTTCACGGGATACTAATTAAGATACGAATAAAATTGAACTTTGTTTCATTTAAATTTCAATAATTTTGGACCCTATTGAATTTCGACCTGGATTTTATTTTTGGGTTTGATATAACAAATTTTGGAAATTTACCACACACCTGAATTTAACTTTTTTAAACTCGATTTTTTTGGTGCTTCCAGGAAAAATTCTTTATATTTTTAATTGCAATTTTCGCCGCGAATTTTCTCGTTTAATTACAACTGTCGGAATTTCATTCGTCATAAATATTTTGTTAGCTCGCAGTTAGGCGGAGAAAAAACTGGATACTTTTAGGTACGAACATTACACCCACGGCACGGGGTCCGGCAAAATTATTAATTCCTTGGGAGTTCGCGGAACCGCGGACAAGGTACACATTTTATTCGCCCCTTCGTGATTACAGAATTAATTAACATCGTGTGTTTCTGTCACTTCTCCAATCTCGTTATATTTTTCCGCGAGCAGAGAGCCGCGAGAAGAGCCAAACTGTAATTTATTTTCGAGCAAAAGAGAAAACACGATCCATCTTTCGCTACAACTGCCGCGACACTTTAATTCACGAGGATTTATTTTCTATCTGTTCCAATTTAATCGAACGCGAGAAACTTTTCGAGACAAAGAATCGTTTTCGCGTCACGTTATATTCATCATAAACGAACTTTTATGACATTATCAAGTATGTCTGCGTCAGCTGATTGCGATGGAGTAATTTATAACTTGCACAATCTCATTGTTTTAACAAGTAGAGAGTGCCCATATCATTTGTGTATCGTCTTTAGTGGCATTAAATGTGGATCTCAAAGGGGAAAAAAGGAGGACGGCAGTTCAATTATGGACTACATTCCGGGGAATATTTAATTTAAAAAGAGAGACAAGTGGGTTTCTTAATCTGATCGACCCAACAAAGGTCCTTCGTATCAAGAAGATTCTGTTAAGATCCGGAGGCTCTCTCAATTCTTTGATTACAACTAACTTGGAAATCTCTGTTATAAAAAGGTAAAAAATTATCTTTTTATGTATTACTTTATATTTAATTTTGTTGTGTTGAATGTAATTTACAAATAATTCAGATAACCTATTATATCCATTGTTTTATAATTTAATGTTTATATGATTAATTTTATTATGCAATTTAATAAATATCCTAATGAAAATTGATGCTTGTTACCGAAGATTAACTCAAAGTGAATTCCCACAGTTATTAGCCAATTGAAAAATTTCCCTCCATCGACTGGCCCATTGAAAAAATTTCTAGCCAACTTAAAAACGAAAATCGTTGAAATAACAATAAAGCAAAAATTATTATAAGTTTGAGTCAATTTCTAAAAAAAAATCTTTTCGATACAAATGCTTAATTTTCGATTTCCAACGATTTCCAAAATATCACGAACAGTTTCCCTAATGAAAACATAATATTTAAAAAAAATTTCCCACTCCGGGAAATTATTACTTCTGTTTATCATAAGATTCCATAATTTTTGTAACATGCGAAATTCTAGAATTATATTCAAAAATCTGAATTAATATGTAGCTTCAAAAAGGGTCCGGAAGCATTCAAATCTACGAGATTTTCGAAATTCTACCTTTCTTTGCCTCCACGAATTTTCTCTTTCAATACTTTGGACATTAACCACAGGGGAGGGCAAACTATTCGACGCAGGGCTACGAGTGCTAGGAAATACGAAGCACTACAGGGCAAAAGGGATTATGATTTTTATGCCATCGTTTAAAACGTGGTTTACGATGTAATCGCATTTCAAGTCTTGATGAAACCGCCAGTCACGGGATGGTGTAATAAATTTGATTTTTCTTTAGTACCCGTGGCACTGTTAAACATCGATAACAAAAGAGCTATGAGAAGCAGGAGAGCTTAAAAACGTGACCTAGCATTCGAAAAGTTCATTCCTTGTTCTGCTCTGTCTCAGTCACGCGGATGATTCATCGAAAGTCAGAACACGAGTGAGTGGATCGATCTTCCATGAAATTAATGACACCTCTGCACCCTGAATACTCAATCGAACACTCTTATTTTCCGATGCCGAGCAGAAAAACCACCTGCTGGACATTCTTACCTGTTTTCACCCCCTACCGCAATATTCGCTCTTCAAAATAAAAAATTCTAACACATCCCCGCGATCGAAAAAAAAAATAAAAATAGAATGTCGATTTCCTCTTATTTCGAGTCCCCCTATTTCATTAAACAACTCGCGAAGCTTTTTATTCGCAAAAAGGGAAAAAATTCGTTATAAAATGTCTGTCGTATTAATTAATAATGTTTGCAAAGTTTTGAGTCTAACAATTGCTAACCTAATACAAGCAAAATTTTTTTCCAATTTTTCTTTATTATTGGGTATCGATTTTTATTATTTTTATTTGATTAGTTATCGATCGGTTGATTTATTATTAATTACACCAAGTCACGAATTATTGAATTTCCGGTTGAGTTAATTATGGGAGTAGTTGGATTAACAATAAATATAGTTAGAATTATTATATATATATATATTTTTAGCGTGTTTTTCCCAAATTCCAAATTATTCCAAATTTTATCCGAAAACGCGACGGAAATTGTGCAACAGCCTAATATTCGCCGTGACGTTTCGATTGGTTAATTAATGAAACAGAATTGCCTTGACGTCGAGTCGAATGAAGAAAACGCATAGGAGGATAATAAAAAGTTTTAATAACCGCATGCAGCATGAGTTAATCGCGTTAATGATATCCCATTGGTGTATTTGAAAAGCACTCGATAACGGAAACAGAGACGTACGGTTATATTATAAATTTGAAGTAGGAAGTACTTTAGGATTTTACCTCCGGGCTGCGAGTACACACAATACGCGGGTATTATTATTACGATCGGAGTTCATGCACACGATTGCAAAGTCTCGCAACGAATATGTACATGCAGTTTGTTCGCGTGCAGCTTGGAAAGTACCGAAGGCATGGGAGATTTTAACTCCCTCTCTGTTCTTTTCTCCTTCACTCGTTTACAGGGAGATTTTAGTGGATGTTCAATGGTATACGGACACATAAGGGCAATGCATTCACTTGCATAATTCTGGTGTATGTGCGATATGCACGTATATATATGTGTATACAAGAGCGATTGACAAGCCAAGGCGATTAACTTCAGTGGTTATCACGTTACATGTGAGTCAGTTTATAAAACTGGTAGCAGTACTTAGTTCCTATTTTGTCTCCACGGCTAAGAGTCGATTAGCTTTTTTTTTTATGAATTTCCGACAGATTTTCGTCAGACAAATTATTTGTAATTTAACGCATTGCATCGATTGCAATAGTCTGTTTTTGCGAAATCCTATCGGAAATTGGTGCAAAACAGGTTTGCTGTGGAAAAATTATATTTCTTGTAGGATACCCGGAACGTTAATAACGAAAATGGATTCGAAAAAAACATTTTGAATAAGGGCCTCCCGAAAGTGCCCAAGAATAGATTCGAAAAGTTGAATTTTTTGGGTATACCTTGGTCTCTACCCAAAAATGGGGTAAAAATTAAAGTTTCAAAATTGTGGTTGGACAACTCATTTCTAGGGGCAATTTATCGCGTAGAATCGATTCCAAGGATCTGTTCTCATGAAATCCTAGCGGAAGATCGTCAAAAACAGGTTTTTTGAGGAAAAATCGTCTTTCCCGTTGGAAATCTGCAATTTTGACAATGAAAATGGATTTCTCGGGGAAAAATACATCGGATGAGGGTCCCCCGATAATCCCCAAAAATCGATTTTAAAAGTCGATTTTTTCGGCCAAAGGTTGACCGATCTTCGCCGCGGTAAATAGGCTGCAAATTAAAATTTCGAAAATGAAGTCAAGGAGACCATTTCTAGGGGTAATTCGACGCGTAGAATCGATTCCAAGGATCTATTTTCATGAAATCCTAGCGGAAGATCGTCAAAAACAGGTTTTTTGAGGAAAAATCGTCTTTCCCGTTGGAAATCTGCAATTTTGACAATGAAAATGGATTTCTCGGGGAAAAATACATCGGATGAGGGTCCCCCGATAATCCCCAAAAATCGATTTTAAAAGTCGATTTTTTCGGCCGAAGGTTGACCGATTTTCGCCGCGGTAAATAGGGTGCAAATTAAAGTTTCGAAAATAAAGTCAAGGAGACCATTTCTAGGGGTAATTTGACGCGTAGAATCGATTCCAAGGATCTATTTTCATGAAATCCTAGCGGAAGATCGTCAAAAACAGGTTTTTTGAGGAAAAATCGTCTTTCCCGTTCAAAATCTGTAATTTTGACAATGAAAATGGGTTCCTCGCGAAAAAATACATCGAATCAGGGTATCTCGATAATCCCCAAAAATCGATTTTAAAAGTCGATTTTTTCGGCCAAAGGTTGACCGAT
This sequence comes from Gasteruption jaculator, assembly GCA_949825005.1. Classification (NCBI taxonomy): domain Eukaryota; kingdom Metazoa; phylum Arthropoda; class Insecta; order Hymenoptera; family Gasteruptiidae; genus Gasteruption; species Gasteruption jaculator. The sequence continues at coordinate 9,681,476 of OX463770.1, forward strand.
CTTCGCCGCGGTAAATAGGCTGCAAATTAAAATTTCGAAAATGAAGTCAAGTAGACCATTTCTAGGGGTACTTTGACGCGTGGAATCGATTCCAAGGATCTATTTTCATGAAATCCCAGCGGAAGGTCGTCAAAAACCGATTTTTTGAGGAAAAATCGTCTTTCCCGTTGGAAATCTGCAATTTTGACAATGAAAATGGATTTCTCGGGGATAAATACATCGGATAAGTTCGGTTTCCCGAAAATCCCCAAAATTTTTTTTTTATAAGAGGTCTCGAGGAAATTTCTGTGAGGAATATTTATTCATGAAGTATCATATACGATATAATGGTTACTTCCGATCTTATAGTGGTTTCGACCAACGCAAAAACTCACTTACAGTGTATGATCGTATCCCACGGTACCGTAAGCTATATTCGTTTCGTACAGTGTTTCTCACATAATGGTTATATACACTAAACATGTATTTCCAACATTTGAATTTACTTCCTACATTATCAACGTGAATATAAAGTGTACTTAATGCAACACCTAAAAGAATCCCCGGAAATTATATATGCCCTTGTGTGTATGTAACAATCTATAGCGTCATTATATATCTCGCGGGATAAGACTTTTTATATAAGAGATAATATCATTACTTATTGAGAAACATATGAAAGTCTTCTTCTTCTTCTCTCTTTATTTGAACATGCTTGCCGGATGAAATATAGTTTTCGTAACTATACACACGTACGTGTACTTTTGAGCTAATACCCGGCAATCAAATATATTTTATAGGTATCGTGGGCAAAGTGGTGGTTATTTGGATTATGGCATCGCTAAAAACATTATTTTTGTAGCGTTTGCGATTGATTTATCCTTTCGGTGCTCACTTTTCTCTAATAGTCAGTTTAGTCAGTTTGGTTGAAAGACTGGTTTCGGACAAATGGGTAATTTATAGGTATACATTTCTACTTGGGATGCCATATCGCGGTTGCCTAAAATTTTACTTTTCATATTTATCAATTTTAGTACGTAACAAGGAGAATTTTATTCAATTAGAGGAAATATAATTTATGGGAGGGACGCTTTATGCTGGAGAAAAGAAAATTTCTTGATAAAAATCACGAATTCAATTTTACGAAATATGTTTTTTTTTTTAAAAAAAGTAGGTATCGATTAAATCTTTCAAATGAAATTCGCCCCATTCATGAAAATTTTACCTTAATCGTATATAAAATTTATCGCATAAAAATTAGAACCTGATTTTCACTTCAAAGACGTGAATTTTCTTTGACTATATATTTTTTTTTCTTAAAAAAAAATACCGATTTCTTTTTTAGAAATTAGTTTCATATATTAAAATTTTACTTTCAACTTAAGTAAATAAATTTTATGATACGAAAACTATCACAGAATTTTCTTGAATCAAAGGAACCGTGTTTCATAGAAGAACCGCACTAGGTTGAAGTAAAAAAAAACTCTATCGGCAAAAGAAAATGATGAATTTACATGGACGATATAAACGCGCTAATTAAGTCAAGCGCGTTTGAATGGAGTCAAAAGAAATTCATTCGAATCGATAAAAGAAAACGTCGGTAAATCAATGAAATTTGTTCTTGCGAATTCGACAAGCAAGCAAGAGTCGAGCATATTTGCATACAATTTTCTATACAAATCTGAACGAGTCGATAAAAATTCTTTAGGTCTCACGCACTGGTAAGGTGAAACGCGAGAACGAGGAGATATCAATTGTTATTTTTTAGCTCCATCTCTCAGAGTATCTACTTACATACGTAGGATGTTGTGAAAAGATATAGAAGAATCCCGTCTTGACGTCTTATGAGAGAACCCTTTTAAAAGCTTAAGCATTTCTGTTCCTCAAAGGACCTTTATATCAAGAGGAAGACAAGAATTTCTTCAATGGAAGAAGTGAAGAAGCGAAAGCAGCTACTGAAAAATTGGAGGAGAGTATAGATCCAGAGAAAGAGCGCAGCTCCACCTTGAAAAGAAGACACAGTGCCTTCAACGTGGAAAGGATGGAAGCAAAGCAGCTATTATGAGATTGGAACAAAGTAGTTTTGAGAGAGAGAGAGAGAGAGAGAGAGAGAGAGAGAGAAAACTGAAGTAGGAATTTCTATCGACTGAGCGAAAACTGCACTTCGTGCCCTTAACTTGTTCCAATGCTTTGGTGTCTTTATAAAAAGTAAAAAAAAATATATGTTTATTTTTTTATAAATTCCCAAATGCTGCCAGTAATCAAATTTTTCAAAGTAAATATATATTTTGAGAAAAATAAGAGGGATAGAAAACTCCGCCAGAAAAAAAGGTAGATCATTTGCTAGAATTTTTTCGATTTATGCAAATTCAGATTTTTGATAAGTATTAAATCAACTAAATTGATATCATTTTTTTCCGTCTAAAAATTTCTTTCCTTCACTGACATGTCTAACAATAAGAATTAAAAAAAATATACATACAATTTATGATAAAAATTCCGAAGTTCCGAAATTCCGGAAATTTCGTTGCAGCATTTTACTCCGATACGTCTGCAGACGAGAAAGGAGTAACTTTGAAATTTCATATTTCACCGAACAGCTGCAATTTCCACAAGGCGATGAAAAAATACCATCGCTTTCCGAAGGAATAAACCGTCACGGTAAAATTCGCTGTTACAGGGTAGTAAAATTTACTTTTTGCTATTTTCCCCATTTCCGCGTTCGCCAACCCGTCGGGTTCATCGATCTTTTGTCGTAAAATTTTGACGTGCAGGATTTCCGCGTTTTAATACCGGCTTAGGATCGAGACCCGGGCTTTACCCTCGTTATAAAATCCAACACCTTGTAACCGTTTGACAAGATTTCAATTTCGCAGTGAGGATTTTTTCATCGTTTCACGCATCCCCGATAAACGAGACAGTTGGGATTAAAAGGGAGATTTAATAAAAAATCGAAATTTCACGAAGAGCGAGAATTCGGTCCCTTTGAAACCGAAGAAGATAAGCAACACTTTTGGGGGGATTCTTTGCAACAGCTTTGCGTAAAAAATGTAATTTCCTTCCCCTGCTTGAAATTCCTTCCTGGCAGATTTCAAAACGAGATCTGACAGTTTGATCTCGTTATAACGAAACATGATTTCTTCCTTTTTTTTTTCTAGGAGGGAAAATTTAGGGGCTGCGTTTTATCACTCTTATCTGGAAAATGGTATACAAATATTCCGTCATTAGGTTGCGAGATTGGACATATACGAACGGACGTATAAAGTACGAAGAGGACGAAGGAGCAGAAGAAGGACAACCGATCGGAGCTATTCGTGACTCAGCCACCCTGTAACATTCACCGGCGACCTTCGAAACGACTGCCAATTTTCCCCAGGGTATTGCGGAGAAGAAGCGCTTTGTCCAGTTACCCTCCGCTAATTCGAATCGACGGCCACACGTGCATAAACTCCCCGAAGGAAAGAAAGGAAGCGAAAAGAGGAGATTGAATGGAGATAAGAGATATAGAAATTGAAGTGTGTGTTTAGCTGATACGTATGGATGCAATTCAATAAAATTGAAAAGCTATGGATCTCGCGGCTCGTTCGTACCCCATTTCTAGGATTTACGAGGCTCTTGCGCTTAATCTTTATCTACGTTTCTTCATCAAATATGCATTTCTTCGGGGTTTATCATTTGTAATGATTTCCGCTGGTTAAATATTTAACCTTAGGTGTCCACGTGGAACGAAAAAGTGGTATATAATTCACTCGCGTCAGACGTGAATTATGTACGCAACGAGCGAGTTCGTGAATGAAAATTGAAATTACATGAAAATTTGTTGCATCGATAAAAGTAATTTTCCGAATAAATAAAATTACCTTCCAATATTTTGCAAAATTTTCGAAAGTCATTCATAACTACTTGTAAGAAAATTTTTGTAATTCCTTTCCACGTGAGTCAAGAACTTTTGTCACAAGTAAAATGAAGACACGTTGAAACTAATCGTAAGTGCGTCAAGCGAAAATGCCCCTTTCGCGAAAATTCTAATTCGAGCTTTTCTAATCGAAGCCTAAGTCACAACTCTCCCTACAAAAGCTGCTTCATAGCAATCACGTAAGAGCTCTAAGATGGATAAAAGTCGTGCGAAGAAACACGTGCTGGTCTGGAGTAGCTCGATTTGACAGTTACCCGATAATAAGCTTTTCCTTGAAAAAAAGGAGAAAGGCCTCTTAGTCATCAGCCAACTTCAAAGTTAGTTATTCCTATATGCTATTGGTTGCTACGATTTTAGTTTACGATAGGCTTTACCGTGACACCCTAATACGAAATTCTATGGCCTCCTCTAAGCGCTACTTTTAGGGTAAAGGTTCAATTAGTTCGTTAACTAATCATTACAGTAATCTTATTACTGTTCATTCGATTCCCACTTTGTACTCTTTTATCTTCGGAATGAAGTCTTTGGTTTAGATTAGCTTTTACTATTTTTTTATCAAACAAGATATGTTTGAAGGGGAGTCTATTACTTAATTTTTATGTCTTACTGGCGGTCATGAGAAAATATAAATGATTTTAATTTGGAAATTGTTGTATTGAAATCGAAACTATGCCTAAAAATTCGACTTTTCGAAAGTTTTTTTTTGGAACTTTACGAGACCCATATTCGATGTATTTTTTTCCGAGGAATCCAATTCTGTTATTAAAGTTCTCGAAATCCCACGGGAAGTAAGTTTTTTCCTTAAAAAACCTACTTTTTTCCAACTTCCGCCAGGAATTTATCGAATTTGACCGTTGGAATCGATTCTACGGGAAAAATTACCCCTAGAAATGACTTGTTCGACCCCATTTTTAAACCTTTAATTTTTACCCCATTTTTGGGGGAAGGGGTTCGTATGCCCAAAAAATTCGACTTTTGGAAAATTTTTTTTGAAACTTCGGGAGACCCATATTCGATGTATTTTTTTCCGAGGAATCCAATTCTGTTATTGAAATTCTCGAAATCCCACGGGAACTAAGTTTTTTCCTTAAAAAACCTACTTTTTTCCAACTTCCGCCAGGATTTCATCAAATTTGACCTTTGGAATCGATTCTACGGGAAAAATTACCCCTAGAAATGACTTGTCCAACCCCATTTTTAAAACTTTAAATTTTACCCCATTTTTGCGGGAAGGTATGTCCAAAAATTCGACTTTTGAAATAAACTTTTGAGCACTTTCGAGAGACACGACTTTTTTACAATACGAGATTGTGTTAAAAAAAAAAGAAAATCATCTAATCACTTTATGATTTTAATTCCGATCAGCGTTTGTTTAACGCTTTTGTTGCTTTCAGAATTAAGGTGAAGAATATTCAGGAAACTCATCAACAACTATTATTTCGATGACAAAAGCGTATTTATGAGGTTTTAGAACCACCGAAACAAATACTGAAGTCACCCCATGTATGGTTAATAGTATTTGACAACGCTTGTTTCACACTCTAAATAATGCCACTTCCTTGAGTGCAAAATTCTGAAATATTCGGTGAGTGAACGTGTTTTCTCCGCGAGCGTCTTTATCGCAAGTTTGAAAATCAGGTGGCTTTCAGACGTTTGTTAATGACTTCCAGAATCTCATTAAAGGAAATATACAATTTTCCTTAATGGCTTTGCTATCGATTTTGCAGTCATTGTTACGAAGAATAATTAAGCCTTCTTTTAACTATCACCCAAAAGGGGTGGTGACCGGAAGAATTCAGTTCCATTACTGCAAATGAGGAGTCCACTGTTCTAGAGATTTCTTTTTACAAACCTAGAGAGCGAACAAGAATATATAAGATCCTATGGAATTAGAAACTGATTTCAAAGAAGAAATCGGATAAAGTAAATTTGTATAATATAAAATCTCTATAAATTATATATCGAACCTATAAATTTGTTATTTTATAGATTTATTCATTAATTTAATATTCCTTTATATTCTATTAAACTTTTATAACAACCTTTTTACTCCATATAATTTTCTCATGTTGAATAAGAAATGAGGAAATAAAAGTAACGTGATTTTTTATAAAACTTAAGCCCCTGGGAAAAAATCAATTTGAATCGTAGGTTGGCTTTGACTTTTTAAATAACTCAACTTCCGTTTATGGGATGTATGACACCAGTACACGATAAACTACCAATAACTGAGCGTAATCAATCATAATAGCGTTTGTAAAAGATTGACTTTCATTATTATCGTCATCCATCTTTTTCATACGAATACTAATTCCGTCCCTGAGTTAATACACTTTTCGATTGTTATATTGCAAATTCAACTAACATCGCAAAATTATTCTATCAATTATTCGCAAAGTTTATAATTATTTGTAATAATATTATTAACAGAATGAAATATTCCATATTTTATAATCCTCTAGAATTCAAATTTACGTCCGTTTTTCAATAAAGAGGAAAGCAGCAAAAAACAAATATTAAACAGAACAGAAATAAATTGAAAAGCAAACTTTAATAAATAAACTTCATTTTCATGCAAATGTTTTATATGTAAAATAATAGAGGGATTAAAAATTAAAACATTTTCAGAGATTAAAAATAAAGAGTTCCAAACAAACCGCTCTGGGGCGATATTATTATTTTACAGGTGCAACGGTTGAAAGGTATAAAAACGAAAAAATAAAGGAAAAAACAAAAAGTATTATTTACCAACAAAAAAAAACGCCAGCCAAGACCTCTAATTTTTTCAGTTAAAAAAGTACTACAAGATTTTCCCTCCAGCAGATCCAAAAAGATTTGACTTTCTTTCTGCACCCTACGCTCCACCAACAGGTTATTTGAAAATGTTGACAAAAACATTGCGTCAAAAGCATTCGAAAGTAAGGGTTGTGTTTGAGGGTAGGGTCATCACATCGGAATTGATTTTCCCAAATTTCCGTAAATCCCTTGACGAGATATCGATAACAGGAAGACGTCATTATAGAAAAGGGTCTCGAAGGGGTTCCAACGGAGAAGTCTGTGGAACGATATTTCCGCTACGGTTAGTACGAAGAGAAACTCTCCCCTAAAGGGAATAATAAGAACCATAAGCGCTATGGGGTAAGAGTCCAGCATCCCCGTGAAAGCTCGAGAGTAGGGTAAAAATTCTAGTCGTTGTATGGATGTAGGACGTTCATACGTACTAAGTAACAAGCACGCGACTATCTTTCTCTTTCCATCTTTTTCTCTTAAAGGCGAGAATGGAACCTGAGTGCTCTCATTTATTTGATCCACTGGTACTAACAGCTGTTGCTGACATTAACTCCGTCTTCGTTTCTTTCAAAATCGACCCTTCAACATTATACACCCTGTGTGTATATATATACACATATACGTACTTATACATACTACGTCTTGATCGGGTTCTGTTATGATTTCCTGTCTAGTACCGAAAAAAAAAATATATATATATATATGTACCCCTGTTCGAAAATGGGCCGAGAAGTAGTTTTTCAAAAGGAAGCATTTTATACTTATCGCATGACACAGTCATATATAAAAGCCCTACCAACAATTTATAAATATGTCAAAAGCAATCTTAATTTGATTTCTTTTCTATGGAAAGAACATGGGAAAACTTTTTACTCCTCGGTTATAGTGATATTGATTCTGTATTCTTTTAATGGAACTCTCGGTAGCTCTCGTTTCTGAAAGGTACACGTGGAAGTGATCTATACCAAAGAGTCGGAAGGTCTTAGGCACCAACCCAAGGAACTATTATCAATGATATTCCAAGCTCGTTCCGAACAGAAATTTACTGAAATCAATTACATTTGTCGTTGCAACACGGGGAGAGAATTTCGAGGGATGAATGATAGCTCCCTTTGTCTAACTTTTCGTACGGTGAATTACGTTCTCTTGAGTAATCGCGAGGATGAAATTGATTTTCTTTGTTGCACGGTGTTTTTTAGAGATTCTGGAAATGGTGGAACTCCTTGAAAATGGATTCGAAGAAACTGCGAAATTACAGGATTTTTTGGGGTCAAGAAAAATATTTGGATCCTCGCACGAGGAGCCGATGTTTTCCAATTTACAATCGAGTTTTTGTTTTCCATACAGGAGACAAATTCTATTTTTAAGAAGCAATGGTACCTTCAAATTATGGGAATGCGATGAACGTTCGCAAAATGCCTACTTTTCGGGTGATTCAAAAAAATTGGGAATGAAAGTCCGCAATTCTCGAGCCACGAGATTAATTAAAAGACTTGTTAGGTTTCTTCGACCCCAAATATCAAATTTACGAGTAGCTTTTTTGGGATAAATGAAGGGGCAAACAGGGTACGATTGAAAAAAAAAGTTCCTTCGTTCTTAAGACGCTTTCAGCAGCCAATGGGAGGAAGAAATGTACTGAATAATTGCCCGAAACTGAACATAAAACCTGTAAACTAATTACAAAGGGAGTTATTTGAGGAACAAAAAGCAAGTTTTATCCTCGGTCGGCTAAAAAGGTAAGAAATGTGTATAAAAAGAGAAGGGAAGAGAGGTAAAGTAAAATAAAGGTAAGAAAGATAGTGCGCTTGATGGAAAGGGAGAAAGAAACATTATTTTTATCGTTATAGGACTCCATACCGAGAGAAGACAAAGGGGGAATAAAGGATACTCGCCGAGAGAGCAGGAAATAGGAAAGAAACAGGAAGGACAAAGTTCCCAAGTGTCCATACAACACATCTAAAGAAGGAAACGAATGATCAGGACTACACTTAACTTGTGAGAGAGTGAGACTTGGACTTTACTATCAGAGGGAAAATAAAACACTAGAAGGAATTGTAACTTGCAATGAAATCGATTGGAGAGAGGAGAGAGAGAGAGAGAGAAAAAAAGGGTATGTATGTACGTATTTACAAGTGTTGTCTTTCTTTTTACCCAACAACAATCTTCCCTCACATTCATTTCTGATAAGAAAAACGCCAAGGAGCTCGGTGTGTTTGTGTGTGCTTTGTGTATAATCTTCTCTCCGTTCTCCAGAGATGCATTTCTTTTTAAGGATTCGCAAACTTAAGCTGCAAGTTGGTTGAAGAAAACAAAAAAAAAGTTACGGAGGGTTCCAATTAGGGATGTTGAACAAAGGGAGAGAAACAGCAGGAACTGCATTTTTTTTATTTTAGACAATTTTTTTTTCCAGGATCTGGACAAATATTTTTGTATATTAATAAAAAATGAAAAGAAAAATGGATAGCAATAAAGAGATAGAATTGTATCATGCCTACACATAATTTGCGATTTTTGTATTCAAGGTAACAGGTAAAAAAAAATCTCCCCTGAATTCCCGGGTAACGTTGACTTTACACTTTAAAGTTCATTATAAACTTTGTAAGGAATTCTTCTCTCTGTAACCAGTGAAATATCTCATGGAAGGCACTTTCCAAAAGAAGGAACGAGAGAAAGGGTGTTTGCGAAAGAACGATGAATAAGAACTGCAGAGTAATTTTGATCCCGAAAGCAAATAACACAGGAATCTATCTCCACTTGGTGTTTGCTCATCTGCATGCCAAGAAAAAGTGGGAGGCTTCTATAGCGCAAAATAATAATTAGCTCTCTTACAATCCTTTGAGAGAATCTAGATCTCACGGGAGATTTATTATGAAAGTTAGCGATGCGGAATAAATCTCGAAGATATTTATGGCTATCTTCAAGTCGGAGGCATAAATCTCGAGGAGCGTTGAAACTCGGGAGTTTTTCGGAAACTCTATGCCATTTTTATTTCGAATGCGTCTGTTTATTTTCTCGGTATACGAAAACACGTTGTTTCGGTCTTTCATTTTCCCCATGAATATCCGTATTTTTAGAGTCTCGAAACGTCCCGAGAAAAGTCTCGAAAGTTTCGACTGAACTTTGATTTATGGCTTCGTTTTCAAAGGCATTGGGATCTTTTCAATAAAACTTCTCCTGATTTTCTTCAGATTGTATGAGAATGTATCCATATCAATTTCGACTGCTTTTTTAGAATATCAATTTCGTAATATTAATTTCGATAACGTAAATAAATGTTACACGAAATTTGTGCCAATATCTACTGAGGATTTTGGATGAAAACGCTAAGAAACTCCGATCCTGTCTCCGGAAAAATGTGAGGAGAGTCTACATAACGGTTGATGTCACTTTTATAGGTGTTTACACCGGAAAACCCCATAAAGCGATAGCAGGTTCAGTAAAAAGTGGCAAAAAGGTGTATGTGTATCTTTCCTTCGTTCCTCACAGTAGGATTCACTGCTTTCCGTTTCGCCGCGTGTAGATAAGAAAATGTTTGATAAAAAATGTGACACTCGTTACTTATCCACACAATGCGCGTTTCTAGCGTTAGTTTGACACTACACACGGTTTTATTATCGTGCAGCAATTTTTTTTCTCAAATTTTTAAATATTTGGTAACCAAAAAAGTCAATAAAATGTCTAAGGCGTTTCCTCTTGGATCTTGTAACATCGTAAAAATGAATTTCAATGTTCTTAAATTTTTTCCGCAAAATTTCAATTTTGTAATTTGCGAAATTTCGATGCAGAACTTTTAATATAAAAATATCACCATTAGTTGGAATTATTTCTAATTTTTAGCAGATGATTTTTCGTTACTTCGATTTTTTCCAGATCTTTTATTCCTAATTTCATACGAATTCTTGACTTTTCGAAGTTTCTGAAAATTGGGAAATTGTCAAAAAATTAGAAATAGTAATTTAAAAACTATAATTTTTTTAGTTTAAAAGAATTAGTAATTTTTAAAAATCGAAAATTGCCGGATAACAAATAATTCGAAAATTATCCCACGTACGTATTTGACGGAATTATGATTGTCCTCAACCTGATATTCAAGAAAATATTTTTAAATTGCCATTAATTTACTGAGGATTTCTGACGAAATGAAAACCGGCTTAAAAAGTTAAATAAGAAGAAATCCACATTTCCCAAAAGTCAATCAACTTTAAAATCTCCGGAGCCTGACGTTTCTCGTTACGGAGATTCTAAAAACTTTTTAACAACGTTTCAAACTTATGATTTCAATATCCTTTTAACTTCATTTTTATTATCATTCCTGAATTTTAACGACAAATTGTTTTCTCACCCCTATCGCGTTTACTAACTGATAACATGAACAAAGGGGGAAAACGAACGAGGAGGAACTTTTCGATAAAACTTTAGCCTTCAAAATAAGAGGAAGGGAAGACGGAAATGGGGTGGTTGTCAGTTGCGACTGTCTTATTTCGAGCTGCTATTAGAGCGACTCTTTCCCAATTCTTGTCTGTATCCTTTATTTCTAAATTCGAAGCTCCTTTATTTTTCGTCCGGTGGAATCAATTTCAGGTCCAAACATCCGCGTAAGTCACGTACACGTCGAAAACACTTTCATTTCTGTGACATCCAAGGGGCTTAAAAGCGATGCGGCGACTTAACGAAAATATTTGGAGGGAAAATCTTCAATTAATTTCTTTTACGTAAAGCGTAAATGTTTTAAATGAGCACGGGGAAAGGAAAGAAATGTTACGTCTCCTTGTGGCTTTGGAATTATCAAGGTTTCGCTGATAAAAAAGAACCAGGCACAAACTAAGGGAGGAAGAGATAGCGGTTGCCAAGAGGAAACCTTGTATTTCTTTTTAGAAGCAAGTCACGAAGATAAAAAGCGCGCAGGTGTCCCTTTTTTCCCGTCCATTAAAAACTTCGGAATTTTTCCTAATTGTTTTCCTATAAATAAGGGACAATTTTTTACTCAGTATTTTATTACGCCAAACAGGTACTTTTTAGAGTTTCTTGAAAAATTGCAAATTATAAATTAGAGGAATTTCGTCGAAACGTGAAATTAAAACGATATAATCAGTTACTGAAGGTCCAAAAAAAATTTATTGGAAGACTTTGGATATTAGAAAATGCGAAGAAAAAATTATAAGGGAATAATATTTTATACCAATGCCTGGTCAATTTTTTACCACCCAGAAAACTCATTAATTGGGTTGCAATAATTTCAAATATATTTTTTTTGGGATCAAACACTTTTGACATTTCTTTAAAAATACTCCCACGATATTCGTCCACTGTTTCCACAATTTTAGATTTCTCAATTTTTCCTGGTTCACACTAAAGCTTTTGTAACAAAATCCAGCACCGAACTGCTCGCGAAACAAAAACGTTACTCGCAGAGTTTCTACGAAAGGTAACGAGTTCACTGAAAATGTGACCCGGCTGTGCGATGACAACCTATGGACCGATACGGGGTGAAATTTTAATATTCATAAAAGCTCACCCTCAAGAACACGATTTCCTTCAAGGAACTCTTCCCTTTCGCGCACAAATTTAACACAAAACATGACGATAATATGTAACGGGAGCAGAGAACAACCTTGTTCGTTCTTTGCCTATGAATTTGATAATGTAAATGCAGCGTGACGACCAAACATGAAACCCGAGACACCGGCAGAAGTATAAAGTACGTATTCACATACATATATGCAGGTTTTTTGAAAGAGGATATGGAGGCGAGAGACGTAAAGCTCAGGATAGGCAGAGGAATAAGAGAGTACAGAAAGAGGGTTCAAAGAGTTCTGGCCCTCCTGTTTCAGTACTTTCTCTACGTCTACCTTTTCATCCACTTCGTCACTGCACTCTTCTATCTGCATATGTACCTGCATTGTGGATCCTACGCCATACCGCAAGTACAACATGAAAACATATCCATCCTACTACGGATTATAAAGTAAAGAAATATCATTTTATGCTGGTATTTAGTCTTCGGTGGGTACGCGGATGTTGACAAAAAAAATGTCTTTGTGTCTTTACGCGTTTACACATGTAGGTATGTGTAACGTGAGTTTGCTATGCAGTTGTCTCGATGGCTCTGCACTTGTTCTTCGGGTCACGTACTTTTCTAGACGCGGACTTACACATACTAATTTCTGGATTTTTCTTGTTTCGGTATTTGCATTTTTTGTTGTTCTTCGTTTTCCTTTTTGGAAACGCGTCATTGTGGGTTTCGAAGCTCCATGGAGCGCACTCGTACGCTTATCGATGCAACGTTATTATGTTATTCGTGCCAAACACCTTTCGTGGGATATTTAATATAGATTTTTTTGCTGTGCAAAGTACCAATTTTGGCACCTTTGAAGCGTATATTTCTTATGCAAAAGAAACAATATTTTTTATACTTTATTTATTTATATAAGAAAATTAGGTGTCGATTGGGAAAAATGATACACCACGAAATAATTTGACCACTCTCGACAAAGCAAAATTCCAAAAAAAGGAATAAAATGTAGTATTTGGTGTTCGAAAGTTTAAAAAATTATTTTCAAACAGAAGACCATGAGACAAAGGGTTAAAAACTGGAAGTTCATATTTACAAACAAACAAAAATTGCAATCCAAAAACATTTTCCGCGAAATTTCTACTCCGGCACTTTTCGAAAATTGCTAACGGTCCTCACCTCGTGAACCTCGCGTTACTCCAGAGTAAATCGGGTAGAAATCATTCAGGAGCTACCGTTGCGAAGGTTGCCGTCTAATTTTCCCCGTGCAATTCACTCGGTAACGATTCCGATACGCACTTCCGCACACCTACCCCTAATTTGGCATAATAATAGTCATTTCTAACATACAATTTTCTCTGCGCTCTCCGACGAAAGCCTAAGGAGAGAATTGTATAGCATAATTGCACGTCGGACCGCTAATAAGTGATAATTTCAAAGCGTTCGCTCTTTTCCTAATGCCGCTATCGAACAATACCGCGAAAATCGATGGAACGTTTCAACGGAGCGTCAAGAAGAAATAACCTACCCACCGATTCCGTAGGAGGGGGGAGTGCTCCTCGTTACGAGATCGAGGGTGGATCGAAAAGTTGGAAATAAGTTGTACTCCACTCGGGTAAAACGAAATGACTAATCCGAAGTTCATTTCGCGACAACTACCACGGAGGAACTGATTTTCATTTCCGTCATGCATTTATTTCTTTAAATCCTTGGTGGCTCGCAGCCTGCTTTACTGCAGCTTGTAAAACCTGTCGCGTTTGCGTCTAGTTTATATACGCGTATACGACCTACGTATTGAATCTGACAAGTATATAAGAGAATTCACTCCTTTTTTTCCCGTTCCCCATTACGTACACGAAGAAAGAAAGAAAGATGTATGCATTTAAATTCATGTACCTTTGAATGTCACATGTACGCGTATATATTAAGAACAGTTTACATTTATGGGAGTATAAAAGTAAGAGAAATGCTGAATTTCACGTGTACATAAAGATTTATAGGTGCACGTTTGGAAAGAAAATGTCAGAAACGCTCCCCGGCACTCATAAAAGTCGCCTGAAAATTGGGTGAAAATAACATTCGTTTTATGGTAACGCAACTGCCTTTTAATGGGAAATGTTTGTTATTTTGCAATTTGTTTTTCCCTCCGTTTTGCGGCTGGATTGTGTTTGACGTTTTCTTTCGAATTGTAACTACGGAACACGACGCTACAGCGGAAAAGCAGGGTTGCAGCGTGGAAGGGAAGTTTTGCACACAAAGTGACTCACCCGCGGAGTACTTCAACTTTTTACATTTCGTATGTGGAAACCATCGCAAACGGCTTTGTTCTCTTCGTACCGTTGCGACCAAATGTTTCAAACGACACACGTTCAAAATGAGCTAAAGGGAAAAAAAGCCTCCGTGCTTTAGGGCGAAAAACATGTTTTACCTATTTTCGGAATATCAGTTGCACCAAGTTTCACGTATTTCGCTCTCAAAGTGTTCAGAAACTAATGATCGAATTTGGAATATTGGACTCGAGGAACTTTCGGAGTCAGATTTTTGGTTGCTTGAAGTTTTTTTTGGGAAAGTGAGACTCGACTTTGAAATTTTGAGTTTCCAAGGTTTTGCGATGCTAAAATTGTTTCGAAAATACATTCCAGGAATTTAGAATTTCAAATTTAGATTTCTTGAATTTTCGTGCATTTTTTGGAGATTGCTTGAAATGAAATCGCTTAAAAAGCAGGTTCAATTTTGGAATTTCAGACCCAACAGTTTTTAAAATCATTTTTTTGAACTTTCTACCCCTAGTCTTGACATCGTGGTTATAACATTTACCGTAGATGTTTGTAACAAAATTCCCATAAATGAAGAGAAAGATTGCACTTTTATTATGAGTTTCGTTGTAAAAACCTGGTAATTTTCAACACATGTTACAGATAGCGTTGGCTTACTATTAAAGCGTAGTAATTTCTGCCGTAAAACTCCTGTTCTCTGTCTATGGTGTAATAGTCAAGAACGTCATTACATTACTTCAACGTTACAGTTAGAAATTATAGTCAATTTTACAGTAATTTCAACCATTACGTAATATAATAAACTTTAAGGCTCATCCTAAATGCTAAAAATTACTGCATTACCATAAAAGTTAGTGTTCTTCACTTCCTTTATTTTCACCTAAGTGCTATGGTGTTAAAATCACTCGGCAACACAGCACATCTGCTTTTCCTAATAATAAAATATATTCCTAGTGATTAAAAATATCGGATTTTCGAAACGACAAAACCTTCAGTGGCGAAAACGACTGCTGGTTCGATTGCATAATAGGAAGGTTGCATAATAAGTTCGTTGAACTTCGATAATTCGGACGTTCGACGCGTCGACGATATCAGATAATAAAATTGAATCTTTCTGTCAATTATGGGTAGATAGAGTAACTTTTTGTTACTTCTATGTACGTGTACCAAAAAAAAAGTTCCCTGGAGATTCGCATTTGTCATCGCTGTGGTAAATTAATTATTTTTTTATACACTTTTCTATTGCAGGATTTACCAAAACAACTATTTCACGTATAATTTTTTACTTTTTATACTTTTTAAGAGGATGCCTTAAATTATAATGAAATTCCTTAGCGAAATTAATAATAAACCATAAATCACATTAAAATTTGCAATTTTTCCAAATTTTACAGAAAAATATAAATTGTCATGAAATTTTTAAAACTCTCCTACCTTGTGCACAATTTTCAAAAAAATTACGTTTCCTATTCGCAATTCTTCAACGTAAAAAATGTCGTTAAATATTATTAAATGTCACAAAGAAATTAAAAATCTTTGAGCGAATTTTAATTTTTTTAGTAATCAGTGACTAGAAAGTTATAGTTAATTTAATTTTTCGTCATAATATTTATAATTTTGAGGGCAAAGAAAGTGTCAGAATAACCTTTTTGCAGAAACAGCTATCTTAATCGCGTATTTTATTTTCTTTTATAATTCAAAAGACAAAAAACAGCACTTCCAGTAATAAATAGGTATTTGTAGAACATAAGGCGTGAAACTTGGCTATTTTGCTTCCCAACAAAATTACTATAAGATGTTAATTTCACATGACTCATCTCGTATATCCTAATGAAGTTAAGGCGCGTGTTACTTTCTTCAGAAGAAACGTATATAAAGATTATAATAATGTCACCTTGGTATCCTTTTTCATTCTTTATGAATATAGAGAAAAGTATTCTTTTCTCTGCGTAAACTTCACGTTTTCTCTGAAATACTACACTTTCTGGATCCTACTTCTTTGTAATTAAATGTGACAATTTTACACGTTCCTCCTAACAACCTCGAGCTAAAATACAACTTTTGACAAAGTAAAGAAGGAAGGAAAGTCATCGTAACTTTTTGCTTTTAACGAATATAAATCCCAAATGGTATAACTGCGAACTTTTATATGGTCACTAGAAACTTTTTATAAAAAAAAAAACTAAGTTTCCAATACAGAACAAGTTCTCATATCCTCTGGGAAAGACATTAAGACTCGATATTTCATAAAAAGTTTGCTCCAAGAGTTTCCTGTTATCTTTTTTTCGAGAAAAAAGCTTGAGAAAGTGGAAGGGGATCTTGTAAAGATCAATTCTCTACAAAATTTTTGGGAAAAAAAATTATTGGCAATTCGAACGAGAAATTTTTTCAAAGCAAGATATTGAATTTTTTTTTCCATAAAAATTAAACTAATACAAATTTCGAAATGCAAGTGTTTCGATTATTTTTTTTTATCGATACACATATTTTTAAAGGAAAATGCAAAAGTTACGCGATACGTTGATTTTTCGTTTATTTTGTGCTTTTCATAATTTGGAAAAAAAATCCAATAAATGCTAGGAAAAAGTACTCGGTACTTTTATCGAGCTTCAATGTCATCAAAGCGATTAGTTATTTTGGAAGCACCTAAACGTTCAACAAACGATAGAAATTCGTAAGAAACCTAAACAGAATATACCGAGAATTCGTCATAGTGTTAATTTTAACGCGAGATTTCTTCGGTGCAAAATAGTGCGTTTTTTTGGTCTTAATAAGAAGGAGTTTACTCACCCTTCTTGAAAGAGTAGGGCATAAGGAAGAAATCGAAACCTCGCTCTAATTATAAAACGTGTTTGGTACACGTTAGTTTATTTGTAAAACTATTTTCGAATCAGCTTATATGAACTTCACGAATGATGCATCTTCTGTATTCTTAGTAAAATAGTCAACATATTCCTCATCCACTTTTCTTTTTCTTCGACATCGCGAAGCAAAAGTAGATTTTCTTCCTTTAACACCCCCTTATTTCGCCCCTTCCTCTTTATTCTACAGCGCCTTCATGCGGTTGCGGGTTAATCATATTTTTAAAGAGTTCAGAGGACAAAGGAAAAGTTCATGGGGCAACAAAAGCTCGGTTCATAATAAAGTAAAAAAAAAATATAAAAGCTAGCAATTAACGTTAATGAAATGCAATATTGTATACGTAGAATTATATAGAATGCAGTCTCGTTTCTTTCTGCTCCAGAAATGAGAAGTAATTGTGAGAGTAGCGTTCTTCTATCTTCCTTTCTTCACATTTCTGAGATTGAGATTTTCCAGAAACCTTCAGTTTTCTAGGATTTCATAAATATTGCAAGACTCGCTTTAATTAAAAAAGTTACTTCTCTAAACATTTAATATTTTGCAACAAACAAATTTTTAAAATTAATTCTGGCCAGTCGTAAAATTGTAATTGTCAGAAATTTATAAATTCAAGATCTTTTTAGATTGAAGAATTTTTAAATCGCAATTAGAAATAATAATTTTTGTTCAGTTACAAATTTCTACAAAAATTAAAATAAGGAAACTCGTGCCTGACATATTCCAATGAAAATTCAAATAAATTTGGAAAAGATTAGAGTTTTCAAGATTTCATGAAAATTTCAAATAAAATGTAAAATTCAAAAAATTGCAATTTTTATTATCATTTAATATCCATTATTTCTTCCATTAACTAATTTTTATCCGATTTATAAATGTTTCTTTTGAAAAAAATGGAAACAAAAAATTGACAAAAATGATAATTTCACCCATTTCAAAAATGTCAAGCGAAATGAATCCAATTTTTTTTTATGCTTTCTATCCCGTAGGTTTTTAGTAGAAAGTTTCTCTGCAAAATACGTGTCAGAAATACTCCTTTCCTTTTGTCCAACTTTTCAGACCTAGAAAATTCAAGCCTGACCTGGTTCTCAAAGCGTTTTCGAGTTTCTTAGGGAAAGGGTCTTAGAAAAATTCTAAACAACTAGTTCATTTTTTCTCTCTCAAAGGCATAATGAGTCCCATTGATTTTCTCGCGTATTACTGTAAAATGGGTGCCACTGACGTCCAAGGGTTACATTGGGGTTAAAGACCGAGCGTACACAATCTTACGTGTACAGAGAAAGGCAGATAAAGAAAGAAGCAGCTTCAATTCTTTCTCATTGTCCTTTGCTTTCGTAGCCTGCTTTTCGCTCTCAAGCTTACTCGCTATAGCGCGAAACGAATGAGTAAAAACGAAAGACTGCACACAAAGTTTATATACGTGTTGACGAATGTGTGCTTCTCTTTCTCTTAGCTTTTATTTTTCCTATTGCTTTCTTTCATTTTTTTTTTCTACACTCTTCCTTTTCTGAACATACTTCTTTTGCTAGATTCCTTAGGGATTACGTAGGTTTAAGGGGAGCTCACGTCAATCCCATTGTGGCTAAAACAGTTCTCAGTGGGATTAACAGAGAGCATTATCAAATGTAATCTTCTATTTATATAACAGAGTAACTATTGTTGATTTTTCTATTTGATTTTAACATATTTTAACATTTAAGTGGACTAATTTTCCTCGCCACTTCGTTATTTTGAAACTTCCTACACTTAATTTATTTATATTATCCTTCGTTCTGGCTCTAGATCAAAAATTCATTTTTTTCTTTCTGCTTTTATACGTTTCGATTTTTAATTGCGAGTCTTCTACAGTGCAATTTTTTATAATTATTATTATTATTATTTTTTATAGCCAAAGCTTTGTGTATTATATACTTTCGAGATTGTAACTTATTATTAGAATATTTTCTTAATAGCCAGTATATTATATTTTAATGTGATTGATAAATTACATTGGATTAAAAATATCTCAAAATATTGCGGACAAATCCTTTAATCCAATTAAATCTTTTTTTCAAAAGAAGTTCCGAAACCAGAAATCTGTCGAGACGTGTGACAGAAAAAGAAAATAATTTAATACTTGACCCAAAATCAGAACCAAGGATAATATGAATAAATTATATCATAATATGATAATTTTAAATCGAGGTTTCAAACACTACAAAATTTTAATTTCCAAATTTTTACTACACAAGTTGCTCCGTTTTAAATAATTCCCATTTGAATTTTTCCTCGATTTCCTCGAATGTCAATTTTCTCAGTCATTAAATACCAAAAATCGATAATCCCAAAAGTATTTGTTTCCATGTACAGATTTTTTGTTCTTATTAATAACGTTAAAATTTGCTCCACGTACTTTCGCATTCCTCGTTTTTCTCCTTTCGTATACGTCCCCCCTTTTTTTCTTTTTGAACGAAAATGTGAGATGAAGACTTGTAACTTTTTCACAAAAAGGCTACACAGTAGCAGTCAGAGCGGCAGCTGCTACATCTTACCCCTGTGCACGTGGAAGAGGAAGAGGGTAGATCGCCCGACCTTAGTTTTTATGGGGTTCCGGTGGTGATATGGGGACAACTATGAAATTTATCGACCTTACAATGGTGGTGGCGGAAGTTAAGCTGTTACAAAAATGCGTTCCATTCTGGAGAAAAAAAAAAACCATTTCTTCTTTTTTTTCTTTTTAAGGAAACAGATTTCCCTATGGGGTTTCTCAAAGTTCGATCCGAATGAAAATGTTGGTTACACTTTTTCTCGTTAGAAGTAAATTTTAACATACACGAAGAATTGGAAAATATCGAAAATGTTAATTTTTAATAGAATTCCGGGAAAATCAAAAATTGGGTTGATTATTTGATAATGAAAAATAAATTTTAATATGTGACAAATTTGGCCTCAAAAAAATATTAATTCCCCAGTAGTCCCCCCAAATGAAAATCATAATTATACTACATTAATTTTACTTATTTGTCATTTTTAGGCGATAAAAAATTAAACGAATCTCCAAAAATAATGAATTTTTTTTCATAGGAAATTTGTGAATTTCTCACAGATTCCCAGTCGACCCAATCTCGGACCTTGCAAATAAAGCCTTGGCCCTGAATCGGACCGGTGCGATACCCTGCTAGGGAATGCTCGCTCTCTCATGAATACAAAGAACGACGCGCATATTTTATCTTTCTGAAGTCATCCCTCTGATAACGTGCTCCAACACGCAGTAGCTATAAACCTTCCTCGAAAGTTAACAATTCATGTAGAAAAAGATTTATGAAAATCGGCGTAGCGGTTTCTCAATTAAATCGGGGCAATCACATTTTGTTTTTTGTTGCCGGAGAAAACTTTGTTTTTATCATAATTCTACAACAACTTAACTTCAGCCATTACGGGTTGTCCCTAATTACGAACGTTTCTCTTTTCAAATACAATTACGCGATCGCTCGGGGCGACTTTGTTATCGTAATCGTTAAAGTAACAGATTGAAATAATCGCGATGCACAAAATGACGATATAAATCACTGAAAAATCATTTATATATATATATATCACTAAAACTTCTGAAATATAAGCGTCATAAAATGGTCGTAAAAATCAACCCTGACCTAGAGGCTTAAAGCGTTCCATCAAATCTGTCGAGATCAAGCGGATTGTGACTATTTATATATATATATATGTAAGGGATATACAGAAATAAAGAATAAAAATATATATACACATGAACTAAAATAATACTCTAAGGATTTATCCAAAAGAAAGGAATATACTGAACTGAAGGTACCGTGTCCATGTGGGTGCATGCGTGAGCACACATATATTATCCTCATACGTATAGGATACATATAACAGGAGGTACGATCTGGAAGTCTATTTCAAAACGAACATATTCCCTATCGGCCATAGTCAAGTCGGAAAGAGGAGACATACGTGCTCCAATACACCTACCGGGATGTATTTGAGCTGCATCCCCTAAACTTTTTCAGGGATTCTCAATCGGAAATTATGTATAGTTTATGCTTTTGGGGCAGTTGTTTAAGGGTACGGGGAATCCTACTAATCATGCTCCCTTATGCTTTCCGCTTTTGAAATATTAATGAATTTTAGATTTGATTCAAACCCTGGATTATCCAAAAAAAGTTCACGTTGCTTCAATAGAACTCTAGCAAAATCGCAAAAACTTTTTTCCTTTCCTGGAAATTACTCAATTTTTAATATACATTTTTACATTCATCCCAATTTTAGGAATTTCAAAATTTTAATCACAAATATAATTTTAGTCTGTACTAATAATTAAAGTAGGCAATAATTATTGTTCAGTAATTAATTGATAATCAATAAATGTACAGGGTGGGTCACCACATTTTGCCATTTTGCCATTACACAGCAAAATAATGGCAAAATGTGATGACCCACCCTGTATAATTAATTAGGTTAGAAGGTTTGCGATCGCAGCTGAATTCAATTTTGAAGACTACAAAGAAATTTGTAACATAAAAACTAAAGCTAAAAATTAAAAATTAGCTCGATTTTATGGTGGTTTTTTTTTAAACTGCAGCCAAATATAATTTTTGGAGCACCAAAGATAATAATTTGAAAAATCCAGTGAAAATGAAAACACGGGGGATGAAAAGTTTTGATCTTCATTATAAAGTCAGTGGTATCCACTAACGAGGAGTAAAAACGCCGTATTTCGCACATAGGGGATATAAATTTACCGTAACTAAATGCATAATTCCAAGTAAAGCCGTACTTGCAACCTCAGCAACTATGTAATAATTAAGGATAGTATTTTTCTTTTTTTTTTTGCAATAGAGTGTACTTTTTCATTCACCCCGCAGCATCTTGCATATTGAGCTTCGTTAGTAGTATACCGTTGTCTGGAATTTAGTTGTGTCTTGTGGACAAAATTTACTTCGACCACTTTCAAATTTTATTTTACTTTTGGTTTCCGATTTGACTATTTATCATTTCTTGCTTCAGGAATTTTTTTCAACTTCTAATCCTAATTCTGCAATCATTTTTCGAACATTCTCTAAATTTTCAAAAATTTTAAGTACTTATACCAAACTCTATTTTTTTTTATCATTTAATAATACACTATTTTTTCCGATTATTTCATAAGTAGTTCTAAAGATTTTTTAGTCAGCGTTCTGGTTACTTCAAATTTCAATTTTCCAAAATAAATTCCTGTCATGCCAAAAAAAAAACAATCATTTTTTGAGCGTCACTGTAAATCGCCGTTCACATCTGCCCGTGAGCGCTTTTGGAAACGTGGGAGTTGAGAGTAAAGTATAAACTATGGGGTGCCACCCTACCGTACGAGCTTACCAACCCCCTCCGCAGTACACACCATAGAAGAGAGATGTAGGTAATTTTGCATATACATGTATGTATGTTATCCCCGTTCGCCCAATATGTATATACACACACGCGGGAATTTCGGTTGAGAATGATGCACTGGTGGTGGTGTATGGTGGTATTGTATTTTGAGAGGGGGGATATTAAGAGACACGAACACAGACTCACATATATTAACTAACCCATATATTTAAAAAGACACGGGTCTAAAACGGACTCCGCAGGAGCAGCTTCAGTGTATGGTTGCAAAAGTTTCATGGTGGTTCTGGTTCTCATGTACTTTGAAATGCGTAAAGGGTTGCTAAAAGCTATCCTCGGAACTAATGCTTCGCAGGGGGAGAATGGATGTATCGACTCTGGAGAGGCGGAAGAGAGCATAACCCCCACGAGTGAGCGGAGAAAATAGTTCCTTTTGCGTGTTTGCAGTCGACGTATATGTGCATTTCAGCGAAATGAAACTTTTTAAATGATCGTTATTACTTACGACGGTGTATGGGGAAGAGCCGCGCAGTCTGCAGCGATTGCAGGGATTGGCTCCTTTATTAATTATGCTCTTTGCGTTTCGCTGCTCGAAGCTGGGCGAAAAAGGGGAGTGCCTCGGGGATTCATCATTGAAGTGCCGAATAGTCGCATCGCCTACACCGCGTAGGAGATTCGAAATCGGTCCACTTTGGGATGCTGCGAAAGAGACCTTCGAATTGACATTTTCGATGGCCTACGTACGCGGCCTGGATCCGCACTCGTGTTTATTACACGGACGATTGAGTCGAGATTCGATGCATTCTTGGAATGATCGCGAAGGAACTGCACGATCGCCATTCGCTTTTCAGCTCCGGGACATCCTACAGCCTCTTCAACGTCAATAACCACTTAACTCGCGCTGATGAGACAGCACTTGGCTTACCGTTCGGACGTAAGATCAACTCAAAAAAATAGGTGTACTGATTGAACGTCAACAGTGGAAACAAACTGTCGTCAGAATTTGGTCCAATTCAAGCCCCAATGTGTTAAAAACCGCATTACCACATTTAAAAAAATGGTGACCCAAGCGTTATATAATTTTCCAAAACCCACAGTCTTAGAAAGAATTTTCCAAAACCCTGTTTCTCAAAATTTTGGAAATTTCTCCATTTCCAGAAAATTTCGAAAAGTTTCGCTAAGTTCGAGCCAAATTTTGGATTAGACGGTCATTTTGAACGGTGTTTCATTTAAATTCGAAACCGTGCGTCTCGTTGGAAGAGAAATTATTTTTAATTTGATATACACCATAGACGCACTTTTTATCATGATCCATTTTCCCTCCTTTGTCTGCATTTCTTAAGCCGTGTTCTGTTTTATTTTCAATGTCTCGGAGCTGCTCTTTCATAAACGTTATCCTTCGCGAACTACCAACCAATTACGTAGCTCCTATTACGTACCACTTGGATTTTCTTTCTTTACCTTACCTTTTTCCCTTCGCGAAATTCACCCCAGGAAATTATAATTAAAGGACGTGGGTGGGAGTGTCAGACCATGATAACATTTCTCTGCCAACTCTCTCGTCAGATAATTCTAATTTTTTTTTCCGTCTTCTAATATTCCAGAAATTTAAACTTTTTTTTCATGTAAACACCAACTCAATCTCATTATTATTAAATTTCTTTGAAGAAAGAAATTCACTGATAATAGAATATTTTTTAAAACAATACATTTCTTTTTGTATAAAATAAGATGTCTTTTAAATATCTTATTCAAATCTTAAGTGTTGGCTCATAAAAAATGAAAAATGAAATAAGTTATATTTTATCAGAACACCCATTTTTTAATGTACCTGCATTTTAAGTTCCACCATAACTCTCGTCAAACCTTGACCCCCAAAATAATTCTCATTAATTGCCTACGCGTTTAATATGAGAGATACGGGTACGAAGCAACGCATAAATGCGAATGAAAATCCTGATTAATGAAGCAGAAACCTGAATGATTCATGGACCCTATTGCTAATGACAGTCTTTATCGGTATGAATTTTTCCCTTCCTTCAATTTAAATGCGTTCTGTGCTGGAGAGGCTCGTTAATCTTTATCTCATTTTCGGCGCAACGGCAAAGATGAGATTTAAATGACATAAACGTATCGTGAAAACTAATTACCGAAAACAAGAGCTGGGACTTTGTGTTTTTGTGTCGAGGGGGAAGAAGGACGTTGTCGTAGACATGACTTACCCAGTTGAGTTTGATGGCTTGGTGTCGGTGCAGGTCTTACTTTATCCGGAGGGCATCTTCTTGTGGCAGCTACAGTGGCTGGTAAGGGGATGCTCGTACCCCCAGGACCAACCCCTGTAACACCGGCTGCCGTTTGTTTGTTATATGGTGACGGCAATCTGGAACAAAACGACGAAACGAAATTCAATTTCTTTCCTCGGTAATGAAAGACTGTGTTGTTCAATTTCGCCAAGTTTTTTTGGAAGTCTGATGAGCTCCTATTGTTGGACGTTTCTTTGTCGCGTCGGGGAAGGATTGGTTTGATTTAAGGACATGGAATTTTTTGAAGATCTAGATAGAGTCCGACACTATTGGATAATTAAGGACTAACAAATTTTCCAGAAAGCTTGGATCGTTACTGAGATTTTATCATGAAAAAATTAGAAAGGCGCTAAAATTTCTTTTCATTCCTGTTGAATTTTTCCTTCTTTTGAAATTGTTCATTAAAACCTGATAGTTTAAAATTTTTTTAACATTGACTAGAATTAACAATTTATTTTCGTAATTCTTTTGAGTTAAAATAAAACACAACAAATAATGTGATACTGGCAAAGCAGTAGATGACAATTGCTACAATATTGGATAGTTAAAAATGTACAAACAGTTTTAGAAATAGCAACTCTTTATACAATACATACAATTTAACAAACAAACCATAAAAATACAAAATGCCAAATTGAAAGCATTTGTTGAAGCCTTTCGAAAATCAGCCCTACCCTAAAAAATCATGGGAATTCCACTCTAATCGATAAACACCCTGGGGTGAATCAGTCCTCAACAAAACTTCACACATCATCATGTTTTGTACGGAGGCCATGGAGGGATTGTGAAATCCGCAAAACTCGTCAGATTGCTAGTTTGGTCGACGACTACTGACCCCTCGGATTTGCCGATACTCGAAGTCATGCATTGTAACTGAAACAGACCTTTTATCCTCGCAGTGCAATTTTTCCAGTCGGATTGAAATCTTGAATCAGCAAACATGCATGTGCTAGTTCATAACGGTTCATATTAGACCGGTTATAACAAAAAGAATATCGAGAACAGCCTACAGCCTCGCTGGTACAAGAAAGATGTGTATTCACCATCCGTATACTATACGCTTACATTTATATATATATACATAACGTAGAAAATATAATACATCTATGTGTATATATAAAACGCCCACGACTGTGGAAAGAAAGTAAGCAAGCGGGCGGGCGAGCAGCCGGTGCAGCTTGCAGGGCGCACCTTACACATTCTTTTCTTTATTCCAACAACCAACCCTGTCTGTCTTCTGTGTTGTACCTATAGGAACATAAAGAAACACACAATAGTGCTTCTTTATGATGATCTAGTGGTTTTCACGCGAGAGCCCATTCAACATAGGACGAGAAACCTTACCCAAAAAATGTCATTTTTGATAACGAGATTGATATTTATTGTGTTTCTCCTTAAATCCACATTGTGGATTTAAGGGATTTACGATAACGTTTTTTTTAAAGATTTATTCAATGGGGACCATTTAGTGGTGGATGTGGAAAGTTCGTGCGTCTTTGTCATATTCGTGGCTATCAGATATAAGTCTTTGAGGGAACCCGTGGGTTCGGGTTTCCTCGGGGAGGAAAAGGCTACGGAAGAGGGTGAAGACCACCGAGATGCGGACGCATTGACTTTTGTTGTATATGTATAGACATTATACACGGCGAGTATCGGTGATGTCGTTACTAGAATCGATGCTTTCAGGATCGTGACCCTGAAATGCGAGATGCGTTGGCATTGAGATACGGGGTGGGAAAGTTCTATAAATTTGTCTGAGAGACGTCTCGAACTTGAGCTGGGTAGCGTGAGGCCGAGGCTCACGATGCAGGGACAAAGTTGTGCTTTGTGATTTTTCCGGGACTTCGAACCTTAAGAGTTTCGACGATTCGGCTCTGATTTGTGTTAATTTCAAATAAATTTCGATTTCGAAAGCTTTCGTATTTATAAGGAATAAATCAACTTTGTATACTCGTTTATCCTCGTTTTCATCTCCATCCGCGTCCCAGCCCAGCCTTGTTCGATCATTGCTGCCTCTCCATCCCACTAAAAGATTTGTTTATCGTTGCTAACACGCGAAAAAAGGTGAAATTTATTGAAGCTTATCGCAAGATTGAACGAACCCATAACATTTCTCTTCTTAATACACACTTGAGCGTTTGACAAAAAGGTGAGATATCGCGCATAGACGTACAAACGGCAGACTAAAATATCGTTTTCGATTACCGATGGAAAGGAATCTATAATTTTCTAGGGAGCCACTACTGTTCGGTTGTTGTTTGAATAAGGCAAAAGGAAGGAGGGAAAGGTTTCAATCTCATAGTCGAAGTCTCAAATATCGCTATGGTAGCTACGTACGATACACGAATATTTACGAGGGCAATATCGGAAATTAATGTCCCACGCGTTGCAAACACGGCGCCGCATAGTCTCTCCTGATTGTTTTCTTATTTCTTTTGTCTCCCGCCTTTCGTCTTCCATCGAGCAATTTCCAGAGAAATCCCTTTTACCTCTGCCGATCATCCGACCGATACACGGTCTTCACGATATGGCAATTACCTTATTTATTTATTCGAAAATTATCAAGGCTCTTTTAATTGACTGCCAGACAAAGTAATTAAATTCAGCTGTAAAGCGAGAGTTACGATTGTCAATTAATTTCCCACTTTGTGCAACTTTTTCTCTCGCAACTATTGCAGTCTATTTGGTTTCAGAACAAAGGAGATGCTTCTGTAGACGGAGAAAAACGATTCGCAACATTCGCTAAGAAAATAATGGAAGCGCTTTCGTGACGAGAATTTGCAAAATTCCGTAGAAAAACAATGAGAGTTTAGTTAATATTTAAATTCTGGTTTTAGTTGCCAGGACACCAGTTTCTCTTGGTTTTTTTTTTAAATTTTAAATCGAAAGCCGTTTTTCTGAAATTCTCAATTTCTGACTAATCCTGAATGAAGAAAAATGATTATTAAAATTTGTTGTGAAAATTGCAGATATAAATAATGAAAGTTGTGGGCAAGTTTATGAAATATTAGGTTGGGGAAAAAGTAATTTCGGCTTTTCTCATGTGTTTCAATGGGATAAACCGAAATTACTTTTTTCCCATCCTAATATATGGATTCCTGAACAAAAAATATTTAAAAAATTTCATTATTTTGCTATAACGATTTTCATTATTTTGCCAATTATTTTTCTTGGTATTTTATATATTTTCGCTTACAACAAAAATTAAAAATGTCGGTTCTTTGCATAAAGAGTAGCCTTTTATTGGTCTTGATATCTTGAAAAATCTATCAAACCGAATAATTTCTATATTTCTATATTTTTATATTTTTATACAATCTGATTTTTAAAAAAGGGAGGGTTTTGCTAGGATTTTCGTTTCTTTGAGAAGTGTATGCGAAATACATAGATAAAAATCTTAGAGAATTATACGGGCGTATTTTCTATCTCGGTTACACAGAGATTCCACTGTTCTGGTTCTTCACCCTCGATATGGCTTTGTATGCCGAGCGTGCCTCGTTTAGACTAAATATTTGCTTTCGGATCGTTAATACAAACGTTTGAAGACGTCTATACAGTCAGTTGGCACTGGTTAACCGCCCATTTACCCGAAGCCTTCCTTTTTGTAAGACCTTCACCGTCCCTTTAGTGAATTTGCTAAAACGTCTATGTATAAACGTATATCCATTTGACACTTCTTCCTTTTATAGCCGCTCCACGCTCTCCGTTAAATGAAATCAGTTTCCGCTGTATTAACGCAAACAAGATTCTTTTTGTTTTCCAAGAATTTTAAGAGAATTATAGTTACTGTAACTATTATTCGTTCGCACGGAGAAAAATAAAGTGTTATCGCTACGAGGGTCAGAAAGCAGGGATAGAAATGGCACCGACATTCCGAATATCACAGCTTATGACCGCAGTTAATGTCACTGCAATTGCAAGCAATCTGCAGCAGCAGTAAATGCAACGTCACAGCTGAAATTTTTACAAGGAAAGAAATTTCCTCTTACATGAATTTCACCCAAAGTATGGGTACCAAGAATTTTTTGTGTAGGAAAAAGGAAGTCCAAATTAGCAACATTCTGGGTCCGAGACTGAAAAATTCAGGAATATTTTCTACGAGAACGACTGCAATTCCACGTTGAAATATTAACGGTCAAATTTTGTTTGCGTTACGAAGGAGAAAGAGGTTCTAAATATATAGCGAAAAAATTGTAGCACTTATAGCCGCAATTCTAGGTAAAACGAAATTAGTATTGCGGAGTTTGTTGTATCTCTAGGACTTCTCATGGAATGAAAGAGATGCATTTTTGAAATTTAGCACTAAAACAATTTTCTTTCGACAAACAAACACTTCCTGCAAGTATGACCAAAATTAGCCGATAAATATAGAAAGAAGTTAGACTCCAGCGCCACCTATTGTAACTAAAAACCTTACTCGCCACATTAATAATGTATGATGCGAATATGGCCCCCATGGGCCCAATGATTCGTTAATGATGATGCGGTTTATTCACTGAATCTGAGTTACAAAGATATCAAAATTACTTCAAACTGCATTGCACCATTATTTAAAATCGAATGTAAATTAAATATCAGTAAAAATTAGATCCTTCCAATGATAATTTCTAGTCGAGAAATTTGTTAATTTTTTTAGGACAATTTTTTATAAATTTAAGGCGTTCACATGTGTATGCAGGACCAGACGACCCTTGTGACAAAGCCTTGTATCATCGTGATCTTCCAGGCTCTAAAAAAGCTGACGACATTAGCAAGCCCAGCGTTACCTCGACCTCGAGCACATTCAGGTCCAAATTGGATCCTTATTAGGTTTGCGACTAATCAAAGCCTCGATGGATCTCAAGTGGAAACGTGCAGAAGGCACTAGAAGGAAATTTCTATGCTATAGATCTCTGGTAGAAAAGCGATCGAGTAAAAAAAAAGATTCAATTGCATAATTCCACGAGAAAATAAATATGGGTCTGCGAATTTCATTAAAAGAGCATAAAGAGAACGACTAACATCGTTAGCCTCTCCGGAATGCGATTCTGATGAACATAACTTAGCAATGTAGGATGTAGCTTTATTTGGACTGCATGAATTGTCTCAAAAACTCCGCTATTCTCTGCGTGTGTACATCTAGGGTAATCGAAACAGTAAATTTTACTGCTAAGAACCATAAACAAGCTCCACACAAGGGTTTCACCTTTCCCTTTTTACTGCAGTGCTAACAGTCGAATTTACTGTCTCGGTTTCTACGCACGTGTAGTTTTATAAAACCCCCAATTAATTGCGAAGATGTTTTATTGGTGCCGTAACTATCTCGAAATTAAGCGGAGTGCTTTTAAGGTATCCACGGCTAAAAATAATGCAAACGAGCTCCTCTTCTGTCAGCCCAGAAAAAAGGTTTAAGGAAAATCGAAATGGTATTTTAGAACTTTTCATTGGATAGAGTAGGAATTTTTGTAAATAACAAAAACACTCCAAATTTTAGCGATTTTTTTTGCAAATTTCCAAGTTCCGATCTTTGATTTTTCAGAATTTCAAAAAATGGGACTGAAAAATATATATTTTGCAATTACAAAATTGGAAAATTAAATGATTTATTTATAGTATTAAAATTGGAATTTTTCCTTTTTTGCGTCAGCCCAGGACCGACTCCAATTGTGAGATTGTTGCTTCAAGAGAAATCGTGAGACTAGGGTTCCTTGAGACAACAACGACAGTGGAAAGGCTAGTCATATTTTACCTGGCTTCTAATATAGAAGTGGTCCAACATTTTATAGCATGAGTCAGTCCTGGACCTTCGTAAAATTTAACGGGTTTTATTTTCGAGAAACTACATTTTACCGGGAAATAGGACGACGAAATGACGCATATAATAAACGGGGAGAAAATTCATTAATTTTACTTGGGACGAAGACAAATATTTTTCCAAGCATTTACGCTGCGATGAATGTCACTGGAACGCGGGAAAATATCTCTAGAAATTGAGTAACCAGACCAACATAATTCCGAGCTTCCTTTTTCCGTGTAAATGTTCACAGAAAAAAAAGAAACGACGTTATGCTGCATAAATATACTCTTATTTGCATTCGCTTCTGCACGAAAGCATCATATTTCTATAATTTGTACATACAACAGTAACGTGTACATCAGCTTGGATCAGATTAGCCAACGTGAAAGTGGAGTTTAAAGCTAAAGCAAATACTCTATATATCGTCGTGTTGGCATCTAATTGGTTGAACTGTAACGTAAGGTTGATTTTTAAAACCGTATATATAGTTATATACTGAGCATGCATCGAACACGGTAGTAGTTTTCCAAGTGCAATTAGAAGGAATGTCGTTAGCTGTGCCCTAAGCTCCGTGATACTAAAAGATACACATCGACTTATTTACCCTAAGACCGTGGGTTAAAGTATCTTACGTTTGGGTAACGATACAGATACGGCTTGTTACGTCTGATCCGTTATACTAAGGAACAAAGTAGACCTTTTCCAACATTACATTTTGCTGTAACATGTTATGATATGCCAGACGCTACGAAATGCTTTCAGGAGGGATAAAAGCTTTACTAGTTTTTAAATACACGTTATTTTTAGTTTTGAGAATGCACCGAAAATTTTCCAATATAAAGTTTCTGGTAACAAATATTTCCCGCTGTAAATGTGCAGTGTTGACAATGAAAATGGATTTCTCGTGAAAAAATGCATCGGATAAGAGTCTCCTGATAATCCCCAAAAATCGATTTTTTTGGCGGAAAGTTGACTGATCTTCGCCCCCCAAAATGGGGTAAAAATTAAAGTTTTAAAAATGGGGTTGGACAAGTCATTTCTAGGGGTAATTTTTCCCGTAGAATCGATTCCAAAGGTCAAATTCGATGAAATCCTGGCGGAAGTTGGAAAAAAGTAGGTTTTTTAAGGAAAAAACGTACTTCCCGTGGGATTTCGAGAACTTTAATAACAGAATTGGATTCCTCGGAAAAAAATACATCGAATATGGGTCTCTCGAAGTTTAAAAAAAAATTTTTCAAAAGTCGAATTTTTTGGGCATACCCACCCTTTCCCCCAAAAATGGGGTAAAAATTAAAGTTCTAAAAATGGGATTGGACAAGTCATTTCTAGGGGTAATTTTTCCCGTAGAATCGATTCCAAAGGTCAAATTCGATGAAATCCTGGCGGAAGTTGGAAAAAAGTAGGTTTTTTAAGGAAAAAACGTACTTCCCGTGGGATTTCGAGAACTTTAATAACAGAAATGGATTCCTCGGAAAAAAATACATCGAATATGGGTCTCCCGAAGTTTAAACAAAAATTTTTCAAAAGTCGAATTTTTTGGGCATACCCACCCTTTCCCCCAAAAATGGGGTAAAAATTAAAGTTCTAAAAATGGGATTGGACAAGTCATTTGTAGGGGTAATTTTTCTCGTAGAATCGATTCCAAAGGTCAAATTCGATGAAATCCTGACAGAAGTTGGAAAAAAGTAGGTTTTTTAAGAAAAAAATGCATTTGTCGTTGAATTTCGGTAATTTTCTGAAAGTTTTCTGGAAGTGCCCAAAAGTTAGTTCCAAAAGACAAATTTTTTTAGCGTACCGTCAATTCCACTTCAATAAATTTGTAGCTACTAATTGAAAAATATGCATTCCATCTAAGTGTCAAAACAAACAATATATAACCCCAATTTAATTCCTAAATAATTGAAATTTCGAATTTATGAAAAATAAAGTCCCTACAAAAATTCGTTCAACATAAACAACCTTACTTCTCTTATATAAGTTCCGCGGTGTGTTCTTGATAAAAATAAGGCGAAGGAGTAAGAAGCTTTTGAATTGTTTTTCTAAATTTACGGAAGTTTGTGTATGCAGATGAAGCTCGAAACTCTTTCAAACCTCGGTAACAAGACATTTCCATTTGAAACTTCTTTTTGTTCTCGGAAAGCTTTCTTTTATACCCAGACAAAGTTGGACTTATTGTACATCTGAATGCTGTAGACGTTATTATTCTCCTGGTTGTATCAAACTCGGTAGGAATGGATGTATGGCAAGAGTCTGGGCGTCGTCCTCCCCTTAACGTCATTTTTTTCAACTATATGGCCGTTCGGCACAAAGCTGATAATATTCCGTGGCAGGGGAGCTTGGGTTCTTGGAACTCCATTCCCCTGCAGCTTCACAAGCGGCCTTATAACGAATGTTCGACTGCATTTGGAATTCCGGACCTTGCCACCAAAATTTCTTTTGAAGATAAATCAATTTTCATTACGTTATTATTTTCTTTTTGTGTATTTATTATTTTTTGTAGCAATTTTCATTATTTTGACAATTCCGTTTTTCTCACAATCAGTTTGAGTGACTTCATCTGTGTCGTGTCGCGGCAAAGTCATTCAATCGATACAATGTCTCTAAATTGCTGAATGCATAAAAATGAAGTTTTACGATGCCACAATACACTCGGCAATCCAATATACCAATTGAATTGCATTTCAAGGAAAGATCTGAGCAGAAGCATACGTACGACGAGATTAAATGACATTACCCTCTGAACTATCGCCCATTCCAGAAACGCACAGGGATACTTAGAAACTGAAGTTTAAATAGTTTATATTGCAAAGCTGATATTCATTCATTAAAGTAATTCAAGTTAATGGCTGCTATTATTTTCTACAATTTCAAGCTTTTCACGGTTAACCGCAACAAGTCACTGACATTAATTCAAAAAAGGCACGGGGAAATGTAATACGTAACTGAAACTCTGAAACTCCATACAATTTATGCTTTTACATGCAACAAAAAGAAATTAGCGGTCTTTTCAAAGTATAACGTATCGTCTTTCGTGGTTTATGGTATGGTTCGTTAGTTGCTATTAACTTCTACCGTGTCTCGAATGTGCCTTCATTTTCCTGATTACTAATGTACTAAACTTTGCTAACCTTTAGGCGACTGACACTGCCACTTTTGAGACTTCAAATAAGCAACCTGTTAATAATTATTATTGAAAGTGTGCGCACACACACACTCTCTCTCTCTAGAAGCCACTTCAAGTGCCGAAATTTCGCCAAGTCAAGTTTCTGTTTCTTCAAGATGCTTCTGTTCGTTAATTAAGAGGCAACGGTCCATTAATCAAAATTTCAATTACGGTCTCAAAGCCTCCAGTGATAATGATCCGGGAACTTCTGGAAATTTCGCATTATTCAGTAGGAATTAGCAGTTTGACGCGGAGACTAGAAAGATCCGTACGTTAATCTCCGGAGGAGGATGTCTCTTCCGGTCTGAACCATTATTTCGTATATCCGGAGAAAATAAATGTTACACCAAGGTCTTGCAGAAATATTTTTTTTTTGTGGGCAAAAAATAATGGTCGCGTTGACAGAAAGGCACGTCCCACTTTTAATTAAATTTAGTTTTTTTTATGGAATGTTTGTTTTTTTTCTGTTTTGAGAATTTTTATTTTTGTTTAAAAATTTTTGTATATGTGTATATATTTTTTCACAATCATTTTTTGTAAAAACAAAAAAATAATCGCAGAAAAAAATAATTTATCACACTAATTTACCACTTCTATTAATTTCAAATGATTAAAAAGTATCAATTGAAATTCTTGAAATGCTATAGAATAAAATTAACAAATGAGCCCCAATAAAAAAAATCTATTCTTTGCTATTGATATTTTTTCCATTTGTATTTTCATTATTATTTTATGGAGTCCATGGCAACATGACTTTCTCGTATTAATTTTGTGAATCCCCTGTATTTATAGTACTCGGGCACCAGGAGACTCGTCCCTGAGCGGTTTAACAAATGACACTTATTATTTTTGTCATTATTGTTGTTGCTACTTTGTTTCGTGGAATGAGCAGCAAAATTTGCGTTTGATGTTAAAATTTGAAGGCAGATTGTAAGAAAGGTTGGTTTTCCATTTCCTTTGCGAGCTCAGCTGCGGCTTTGGGGTTTGACAATTTTCTGAGGAGCGACGCGCTAAAAATTCATAAACACGTTGCATCTGTCGTAAAAGGTCGAAAAAAGTGGCGTTTCCGAAAAATAAGAGAAGAACGAGACCCACCAACACGTGATTAGGAGGAACACGTAGTTGGTACAGTGACTACAAGTACTCGTGGGTTCTATTTTTGCGACCATTCAACATTGAAAACATTGACTCACGCTTCAGGATGTCTTTGAACTCGTTTGCTAAATAAAGAGAGAAAGGAGAGAGATAAAAAAGAAGCGAGAGGAGCCCATACGAAATAATCATACGGGTTGCAATCGTAAATCAAGAGGCCGAAGAAAAGAGAAGGAGTGATTCTTCCAGTTGGAATTAAAACGCGAAGGAAGCATCGTGAGATGAAAAGAAGTGTGTAAGGAGGAAGAAAAATGATCGAGCGGAGAGAAAGTATCTTTAAGTACATCCATGCATCTTATATCATCCTCTATTCTATCTGCCAGCTTCGCGAGCCTTCTTCTACCGATCTACCTACCACGTGCTTTTGCGAATCGACCGTGACCGTTCTTTTCCGACCCATACGAATCTCTCTCATTTTATTCCTACGCCATAACTCGTTCCACAAAACAAAGGGACTCGCATCTTCTCTACCTCTGGCATTTTATGACCTCGTAAAATGAAGTAATATTGTTTTGAGCAAAAAAGAAATTAGAGGAACAAAGAAAACGTACGAGCAACGTCGAGTCGGGTCAAAGTTGTGAATGAAAAAAAATCATTTCCTTCATTGAATTATTGGACAGCGACTGGGTTCCTAATTGCCTATTACACGGAGAGAAAGGACTCGCAAAATTCGATATTCCTTAAGAGACATTCCTCACAAACAAAAAATTATAAAATAAGGGAACTGATGGAAGTTGCAAGGAAATTTCAAAAATATAAAAATTTCTTTATGAACAATATGTAAAATAATAAACACTGATGCTTAGTGTAAAAATATAATTCTAATTAATATTATTTTATAAATATATTATTATAGCTTTTTTAGCAATTATTAGGCCAATTATTAATATTATATTTTTCACCTAATTGCTTCATTTTAAAACTTCATTATTTTCACGATTATCCCTTTTTCTCGGTATATTTTTCGTAACAAAGAAAATAAAAGGACATTTCTTTCATTCAGTCGTCTACCCACACACACACACACACACACGCACCTAACAAGGAAGAATGAATTTTGAGGATGGAATTTTTTAATAAATTTTCAAACTTATCATTCTCTCTCGTGGGTCGCGCGGGGTCGTAGCTAACTTCTTCACGGAGTTTCGAGACAAAGAGGCCGCTTTAACGCCCTTTCTGTTCCACGTACATACTCTTTCTTGAGTGTCCAGACGAACGACTCAAGTGTTTAAAGATACGTACACCAATACATTTACAAATATATGCATATATACCTTTGCTTTCGATATATACACGTGTATGTATATTTAACGCGTGTGTGTGTGTGCATTTTATTTTCAAGTCGTCATACGAACGTTCAAGACCGGTCCTCCCACGATAAACTGGATTTGCTTTTACGAGGAGAATTTCGCAAAACCCCTTTTCATTTCTATATGTTTTGATCCAATGAAACTTAACTGCGAGCTCATTTGTTTTAAAGCGGAAATTTAAATATGGAAATTTCGCTCCTCTGCACCGCCGATTAGAAAATCCTAAGCTGCGGAATAGCGCGCTCTTGAATTACGGATACTTGCATTCCACGGTTTCATATAAAGTCAGGAATGTCGTGTATTAGATTGAAGGATCGGAAAAATTTTAATTTCCCGATCTTACCGCGTGCAATTGGACAAGAGGACGACATTTGTGCGAATTTATGTCAAAAGTTAATTGTAATTTAGCTGTCAACTGTGTGTTAAATTTCAAATTTCCAGACATTTTCAGGAGAAATGTTGGAAAATTGCATTTTTTTCTACATTTCCTGGAAAGTGTCTTCAAGAGACTCGTGTAGAAATTTAATTATTCGAGTCTCTTCTAACACGGTGATTATTTCCGTCAAATTCGGGCGAAACTAATTTTCCTGCGCCAATTAGATCCTAAACAGGCAGAACACTTTAGCAAAATCGTAATTAAAATATTTGCTGAAGAAGATCCGAGCGAAGACTTCATTTGCATTATCTCTTATAGGGAAATGCAGCATTGGAATATTGCAGTAAAACGTTGGGAGTCTTTGGAGACAAAAGCTGGTTTTAGCACTAATGTAGAAATTTCGAAGTATATCTATAAAATACCGTACTTGGGTAAAAATAAAAAATTTATATCGCATCCTGTTATCTGGAAAAAGGTTCCGTGTAACTTTTAGCCTCGATTAAAAATTTTAAAGGTATTTATTGAGGCATATGAAATTCGTGACTCCCCGTATAACCTTTAGAAGCCGTTGCGAACTTTGACCACGGATATCTCGTTAAGTTTGCATTTTATCAAAAATTGCAACAGTGCTCTTTTGTAGAGGTCTCATTCCTTTACACGAAAAAAAATGTAAGGCTTTTTCTTGAAGCTGAAAGATTCGAAGATAATTCAGAAACTACATTTTTCAACAAAAATTGTGTAATAAAAATTTACCATTTTTTAAAAAAAGGATTTCATAAAAAAATCTAATAATAAATCTTTTGTTAATAATAATCGGTTCCCAAATTTTTCCTATGAGCTGAAAATTGAATTCTGATTTCTGAGAGATTTTGTAATTTTTGAAAAGTCTAAAAATATATCAAATTACAATTATTTAATGCAATGTAGAATAATTCAACTTTCAATATCCCTCAGTTTCTCGAAAATATCCCTCCAAATTTTGTTAAAATGCAGGTAGGTATAAAAGTATACTTATGCAGCGGTTTTTTATTTATTAGAAAGAATGTTGTGACCCGTTCGGGCAAGTATCTTTGCATGTATATTTTTTTTTAATTATATTCGAGATAAGTTATACTGAAATTCCTCTAAAAGAGGTAGAATTTACGAATGATTCAACCAAAAAAAATTAACTGTGTTAGAAGAACTGTGTCTTCGTGTTAAACGTTATTTTCTGAAGATGCATATTTCAGATAAACTTGTTTTCAGTGTCCATTTTCTTTAAAACAAAAAGCAATAAAATTAATATATCGATACAGGATTATACTTTAATGATATATGCCATCTACGAGGAAATTCCAGAATATGGGAACATACTCTATTAAAAGTTTGCATGCCTTAATCTCGATTTTATTAAGACTTGGAGAGGGTATTTACTAACACAGTGAGAATTTAAGGAGATACTCGAATCCTGAGTGTCCTAATTAAGTCCTGCAGGGCCTCGATAGAAGCGGAGTTAATTAATACATGCAAGTTTCCGGTAGGGTATTATGTCGTCAGAAATATTTGATAAAAGCTAAAAAAAATGAATATTCTCCAATATCAGAAACTATTGATTTTCGATGTTTGTTTAAATAATGAATTTTTAAGAATTCTGAAAATAATCTTTTAAATGAAAAACAAAACACTTTCTACTTACAAAATATTTTTTCCATGGGACTAAATTTTCTTTGCTTATAAAAAAGCGTTTTTTATTTTAGCAAGTCACTATCAATTTTTAGAAGCACTCTGCATAAAATTTTCATATTTAATTTTTTTTATTTTCACAAGAATTGAAGTTTAGCTTCAATCAGAAATTTTACTTTCACGTTAATGTTAAATTTTAATTTGTTTTCATTAAGTAAAGAGTGAAAGACTCGGAGGTGGGACATTTTTTTGCTCACTTTACGCTTTCCAATCTTCCCCGGTTTAATTGAACTTCGCTAAACTTCAAGTTCCGGAATATAAATATTTGAGTTTCTCAACTTTGATGTTTCGTCATGTCAAGGGTGAAAATTCCAGGGGTTACAGGGAAACGCTATACAATGAGAAAAGGTGTTTTTACACCAAACAAACTTTCTTTGAATGAAGAAAAATATAAAGTAAGCAAATAAACGCCGTTCGGGGCAAGTAATAAAATGTTTTTTCTAAATATGAGATTCATTTATAGAACCTTAGAAAAAGAATGTTATAATTAGAAAAACAGACGAAGGCTTAAAATGCTTAATAATTTCTAGGTACCCAATGTTTAGGTATAAAAGGTGTAAAGAAGGTCTCTATACTATAACCGGTCTTTGAAGGAAGGTTTATGGTTAGTTAAAACAGGATCTGGTTTTGAATTTTTATATTCTCGATATAGATCGTCCGCGAGCTTATACTCACTTCTCTCGTCTGCTACGTATAATTACACGCGTAAGTATAACCGTCGTATTCCTTGTACATTTTAGTACAAGTATTATTAAAAACTAAAGCCTTCAAATTTCCTTTTAAATTCAGTCAAAAATTATTAAATTATTGTAGATCGAAAAGATTATAAGCTCATTGTTGCAAAAAGGGTGAATTAATAATCGGGGAAAAAAGTAGGCAAACGACGTGACAGAAATTCATGGTACCTAGTAACTTCTTTTCTTTCAATAATTATTCAAAACTGCCACTTTTTTACACTCCCTTGAAATGCCTCGACAATTAATACAAAGTACTCGAATAAAACAATTAATTTTGTTCATCCAAAAAATAATTTTTCCCGTTCCTTCTTATCAACTACTCTCCTGTCATTTTTTTTTAATTTCAACCAAATTCCTCGTTTAAACATACACTCATCTCTACAAACAACGGAAGAAATTCGGCTCATCTCTAAGAAAGCCTCTTCAACGCACACCTCATTTGCATAACTGAAATATTTAGTGGCTCATTTGTTCTCAAAAAAATATTATTTTAATAAAATGGGCTCTAGTGTATTTACTTTAGACTCCTAAATTTGTAATTTAGGTGAAGAATTTTAGTAAAATTTTGTGTCTGTACTTTTCGTGTACCGATAAGGACCGTTGACGTTGTTATTGATACTGTGATCGTGTAGTTAGTGTCAATTTGAGCAACTTAAGCGAATGGAAAAAATGATTATACCCGCAGGTAAAAAAACACAGCGTTGGTATTTCCCTTCCGGTCAGGTTCTTCAACAACTTGACGTTTATCGGTTAAAATTATAGTGTGTGGTGTAGTTAAGCGGACAGGATGTTTTCAGAAACTGTATCAGTGATTTGACGCAAGTAAGTAAGTAACTAAGTAATTGTTCAAGTGTTGTACCTACTTTCTATGTGGTACGTGCTTTTTTTGTTTCACGCATTGTGCGTGCATACATACACAAAAACGATTGTTTTATGTTATAAAAGTACAAAGGAGACACTCAAACGAGACAAATAGCTCGGAACCTTTTTTTATGGCACTCAATTTAAAATCCCATTGTATTTCCTGTATGGGTACATCTACGTCCAAAAACATGCAGTTACAAACTTCGATCCCGCTTCGACAGAACCACAAAACAATATTTATTTGGATCTCCCTGGGTTTCTACTATGTCCCTACCGGAAAATATTGATCGTAATTTCCAACACCTGGAAAATCCCGAATAATATCACATTCTTGCGACTACCAGGAATTCATTCCTCTTGAGATATTGCATTATATCGGTCCAGTGCTGGCCCAGGATATATTGGTTTGGCTCAGCACTGGGTTGCCACAAATTCCTGCTTGGGTAATCATAATAATTCTGACATATTACCAGTCGTCGTGTTGCAGAACCGTAATTATAACAAGAGGAAGAAAAGTCAGAGTCCAATTTAGTAACCTCTTAATTATATTGATTATCACGTCCGACTGAACACTAATAATTTTGGCTCTTAGTGACACCGACTCGAGATTTATACGAGATAATATCGTATGATGTTACATTTCAGAACAGTTAAGGTACGTTGCCAAAAGAGAACTATTGCATTTACGATACACGTGTTTCTAAAAAATGGCCAAAAAAAAAAGATTTCCAGTTTTCAAGCAATTTCTTATCAGAAAATAATACCACAAACTCTAATTGCAATTGGTTCCCATCATTTCAAAATTGAGTATTTTTCAAGAGACGTGGTAAGATTTTTATAAAATTCTAAAGCTTCCAGCTCTAACTATATTAATATTATTAATCAATCACATTATATCGTATTTTTAAAATTCTATCCGAAATCTAACAATTTTCACTATTTGCAGAAATCTTCAAGATATAAGACTTGAATAGAAAAAATTCTTAATAAAGCCATTCAGATTAATATCAAATCCTTGAGAATTTATTCTTAAGAATAAATTTGTGATCTTCGAAGTTCAAAAAATCCCATTCCTAGCTTTCTAAATTTTAATAACGTTAGAAATAGTAATTTTACTATTTTCACATAGTAGAAATGTGAATAAAAATTGACAAAAGCTATCACAAATTATTTTGACACTTCGTGACAACTTATTCAGATTGCGGAACAATCCGATACCCTTGGTTAACAAAAACGTTTATTCTACACGGAACTATTTAATCACCTCCGTCTGGAATTTCAATAACTCTCATTATCCGGTGGAAAGAAGTCATTCCTCGCAATATAATATCACCTCTGGCTTTGAACGTACACTGTATTTATGGAAATATATTAAAATACTAAAAGTATCGAATCGAGATCCCACCGTAGCAGTGATACATCGATCCTTGGAAGGTACTTGTTTAAAAACACGTGTATTGAGAAAAAAGAGACCGTAAAAATAATGAAAATTGCTACGAGAAATAATAAACAGGCGCTTAGTGACGTATAATAACAAAATTACCAAGAAAAATAGTGGTTACTCATAGAAAACTAATAATTAACTGCAATTTTATTGCGAACCTCTGAGTTTAATATTCGATACATTATTTTTGCCGCAATAAATTTAATAGCGATAATAAATTTTCAATAATGCATTTTTGCAATACCAAATTTTCCCGTAATTTCCATTATTTTCACCGTTACTTATCGGGAATGCACCTTCATTATCTTCACAGCAAGTTTCATTAATTTGCTTTTCTCCATGCATACTTATCGCACAAATTCGTACCTGTGAACCGCTGGTGAATTCGGTAAACTCCGTACTTTCCTGTTATGACTGTGACTGCTGCTTCCACTGTTCCCCATGATAGTACGTTTATCATTTAAAAACACACGTATATAATAAGCAAGCGTTTACACGGATTATCACTATACCTAAGCGGCGTACAAAAGTATCACGTATTCTCCGGCTTATCCTAGGTACGTAATTTCGAAATTCACAAAACACACGATCATCGCCAATCCCATTTCCTCCCTCGTATGCTCGGAAAGACAGAAATTCCAAAAAAAAAGAAATCCCAATCGGCTAACGCACGTCGAACACTCGCTGCAACTCGAGCATCAAGATTTGCCCGTTTGCTGAAGGATTGCCATGAGTTTATTCATGAGACACGAATGTTTCATTTTCGCGAGACGCGCTTATTTACGAAGATTTTTCGAGCCGGTGATAAGATTCGCTGGAAACACGTGTAGCACTTATCGCATCAACTGCTGTTAGCAGTAAGTCGATACGCCTTATGGCGAACGATTCTACGGTCATGGTGTTGCCATGGTGTGTAGGCATCGCTGATGGCCCGTTTGGAACTGAGAGAGGCTCATGTTTGAGAGAGAACCATTCCCTGTTTCCCATAGCACGTGGCTTCTCTCATTCTATCTCCTTCTCTTTTTCCCCACCTCCCTTCTCTTCTCTCTTCTCTTCTCTTTTACCCTAAAACCGTCCCCATGCAGATCCAAAGCGAGCTTATGCTTCTGCTTATGCTGCCTCTCTTTCTGTACCCTACCCTCGTTTTACCGTACTTCTGTCGGTTTCTTTTACCCTTGTATCAAATCCAAGCACGGCAGAGAGAACTTGCCTACCTTCACTCCGTCCCTCTCTCGCTGGATCTTTCATCTTTTTCATTTTCTCCCTCTATCTCTCACCCTCGACGAACAAGTAGGAGACGAAGAAGCTGGAGAAAATCCTGTCTTTCTCCAACTTTCGCATCTTCTAATTTCCTCCATCCCTCTCGGTAATTTCTCCTGTCGCCGTTCTCTTTCGTCTCTACCTCTACCAGCTTCCCTTGAATCCCTTAACGCCAGCATGGGTACGTATACATTTTGATATATATGTATATATTTCTTCCCGCAGTACCAGCCAATAGGAGTCCGACATTCACTGGTACCTTTTTTGTGATTTTCCTTTTTTCTTTTTTTTTTTTCAAAGAATTTTTATGTCAATATCTACACGGTTGTTCTTTCGTTCCCTCGTATAATATACATACAAATGTTAAAAACCGAGTTTTATCTCGTGTTTATATGTTACATGCATTCGAATACACGGTCGGAATTAGCGTGTGTGTGTTGGTCGTCTGGATGTGTATGGATACAGGTACGGGTACGTGTGTTGGGTATACCGGTACCGGTATATATATTCAACGTGCAAATGAAGTGAGTGTGGTTTTGTTATCCTTGCGCGCGTACACTTGAGTACATTATATGAAACTTCGCAGAATTGAAATTCAATTTGGACACTGGAGTATTGAATGCCTCTCTCGTCGAGGGGAGATTCAAAATTACAAGCCTTTCATACACCGCGGATACGCTTTAGAATTGGAAGCTACGCTGAAAGTAGCAAAGTTTGGAACTTCGGCCCTCCATCGCGATCATTGCTCCCGAATTATTGCTAGTTCGAGATTTATTGATATTCAGCAGTTCGCTCTGCACGCAATCGACTGTCGAAAAGTTTAGTCCTTCCGAAAGGAGGGTAACGGTGAGTTAACAATGTTTTCAAAACTTCAATTTTTACTCTTTTTTTTTGGAAAAAGACGTTCCCAAAATGTTGCTCAAAAAAATGTGACTTTTCGA
This sequence comes from Gasteruption jaculator, assembly GCA_949825005.1. Taxonomy (NCBI): domain Eukaryota; kingdom Metazoa; phylum Arthropoda; class Insecta; order Hymenoptera; family Gasteruptiidae; genus Gasteruption; species Gasteruption jaculator. The sequence continues at coordinate 9,725,220 of OX463770.1, forward strand.
AACAACTTTTGGGCACTTCGGGAGACCCTTATCCGATGTATTTTTTTCCGAGGAATACATTTTCATTGTCAAAATTGCCGAAATTCAACGGGAAATGCTATTTTTCCTCAAAAAACCTACTTTTTTCCGATTTCCGCTGGGATTTCATCGAATTTGACCTTTGGAATCGATTCTACGGGAAAAATTACCCCTAGAAATGACTTGTTCAACCCCGTTTTTGAAACTTTATTTTTTACCCCATTTTTGGGGGAAGGGGTATGCCCAAAAAATTCGACTTTTGGAAAGTTTTTTTTTTAAATTTCGGGAGACCCATATTCGATGTATTTTTTTCCGAGGAATCCAATTCTGTTATTGAAGTTCTCGAAAACCCACGGGAAGTACGTTTTTTCCTTAAAAAACCTACTTTTTTCCGACTTCCGCTGGGATTTCATCGAATTTGACCTTTGGAATCGATTCTACGGGAAAAATTACCCCTAGAAATGACTTGTCCAACCCCATTTTGAAACTTTAATTTTTACCCCATTTTTGAGGGAAGGGTTTTGTTTCACCAGAGGTGTTTTTTTGTAATGGTAAATTACAGTCTCTAACAATAAGATATAGACCAATCAAAAAGAGGAAAATCCTCTAACACCTTAGAGCGAAAAATTTTGTTTTCTTATGTTAGTCATAAAATTCGGGATGAAAGCATGACTGTTGTTTTTCTCACATACAGTCATTACCTTTAATTGCTTTTGATGCTTATCAGGGTGGGTCAGCATTACAAAAGAGGAAATAATTTCGAGATAATATGGATTTCCACACGAAGAGAAAGGTGCAGGAATGTCTAGCATACTTGTGTATTATTAGCTGCATGTATAACGTCAATATGAGAATTACTGTTATATAGTATAATAGTACGTGCAAACCGTAGTTCGAAGTATCAGGATTGATGCTGCGCTTCGACCAGAAATGAGCATACGGTACAGTAGTAATTCTCATATCTATTGTACATACAACGCATCCAGTCGTTACTGGAACAGCATGATAAGGAACTCCATCATATGTTTGCACAATGGATAATCGGCTTAGAAAAATCGATAAATAAATTGTTGGGTTCTTATTAACTGGATCTTTTTTTTTGGTTCCTTAAAAAATGCTTAACAATTAAAAATCTTAACCCGCTTTTCTGTAATTTCCGATTTTTGAAAATCCCTGTGCAGAGAAAAACGATTTCGCAACTTCGTTGTTGGAATAATAAAAATGCTTTCATGATAAAAATCCAAAAATTTCATATTGTACATTATTAAATATACAATATTAAATACCTAATATTAAAATAATATTAATATTAAAATTCTAATATTGCATACAATATTAATAATATAAATAATAATAATATAAATAAAAATTATTTTCTACCTTTTTTGAATTCCTACTATTTTTGTGACTCTTCATAAAGCAGCATCAGAGAGGATACCGGGTGCATGGAAATCAGGGGTACCCTCCAATTGTCTACATTCCCCTCGAACGCTAAATCCTGCATTTGTAATTCAGCTCTATGGGAAACAACCGTTTATTTAATCAATATCAAGGAAGGTGTTAACCAATTACATTTCTAACACTGATGAAACGAAGTTAATGCTGAATGTAGTGACGCAATTTTGACAAATGCAGAATTTAGTCGTGCAATGGATGCTCGAGGTAATTTAAAAATGCTCGCATTTGAGGAACGCGGACCAGTGGAAGTTGAAAATTGCATTAGGATGCACATTATATGCGTTGGATATTATGCTATTTGCGTCATCCTTTCAGAAAAATATTACTACCCATTTGGTAATAAACTACTTCCCCGCGTAGTTTTATGACACATTTTATGTAAGACAACTACGAAAATGTTATTAATAATCAAAAGTATGTACACACTATCGAATCTGCACTGACATTTAATATCGAAATGCCTGAATAATTAATTAATAGTTACTAGACTCTATTAATTGAATCCAGTAATTCATGATTAAACTTGTACCGATAACAAGTTTATTTATTGCTGATAAGGAGCGTGTGGCTGTATTTCTCTCACTCGTAAGTGTTTCAAACGCAGTTATATTGATATTTAAATACATAATGTGTTATTCAATAATATATCGTATTATTCTTGAAACGGGACCAAGAAAGTCGAACTTGGTAAGTTTCGTTTAGCAACAGCACCAATGAATTCATTTTCTCTTCCCAACTTTACCTTCAAAAACTCATTATTTTCAGATTTCTTTTCCTCGCTTTGTAATGACAATTTCTCGCTCTCGGTGCTTTTGACCCACCTTTTGGGTTTCGGATGATCAAAACCATTCGCAAACATAATTTCGTGGATATTAACGACCTCTCGACCAAAGAATACGTTCTCTCTAACGTCAAAGAAGGTACCTTTCAAACGAACCCCGTCATCCTCGAAGGATAATAGCGAGAAACTCAAAATTTTCGAGATTCTCGTTCCAAAGCTTGAAGACCTTTATTCCGAACAATAAAAAATGTTCCAACATAAGTATAACTTCAACGAACGGCTTTATACCGTTATTGACATTCACGGACCGTGCTGTGACCAAATGAATTGGTTTGTATGTGAATAATATACGAGCGTATGTACACTAGCTGTTATAACAATGTCGTAACTATAGACCACGGCTTACAACCTAAGGTATAATGGTTCATTGTTAATATGTTAATGCCGCGTATCCTTAAAACTTTGTTCTCTTTCTCTTTTCTTTTTCGAACTCCCTCAGCTTTTCTGTGCAACGTACCACCGTTACGAGAGAAAAATTGTTGTCTACACCATATTACATGCCATTAAATTCCCGGCGAGCGAAATACAAATCACACGTTTATAACAAGGTTCGCTTATTCCTCGGTTTAAAAATAAGGACCTTGAAAGTCGAGAGCTTTCTATGAACAACTTGGGATTCATACTTCCAGATAATTTCCATACCACACGCACACGCGTGCATCCAAGTTCTTCCGCGAAATTTAAAAAAAGAATTGGAAAAAAAAAAGAATATTCCAGGGAGTCAGTCACCCCACGAAATATGGGTACCACGTATGTGTACTACGTTCGTATATATATATGTATATGTGTATACTATATACACGTCGCTCCCGTTCAAGTCAATTACCCATAGAGCGTGTGCCTAATTAAAATATTTGAAGTTTCACTGGCTGTTCTACATCGCATTACCATACCGAAACGTATATATGCATATGCATACGTATCCATGTCGGTATTAAGCGATATTAGGTACCCGATATATGTACCTACTCGTTCATTAACTTTTTAAATTCAGTTCCGTCGATGCGCTTAAATGCTTTGATACGCGTGCTTTGAAATATTTATGCCAGGAGTCGACGAAGAAATTCCAGAAATTTGGAATTTTTCCAGGACTGCAAGCCAGGTCCTTTCATGCACGACATTTACAAGCACTTTCCGCTCCAGTGGCTAAATAACGAACGGGGACACGGAAACTGGAGCGATAAACGTTTTCAAATTTTAGGATGTTATTTGTCCTCGGCAATTTGACGAAAAATAGGATAGATTTACGATTCCAGGAAATTTTTCATCGCAATTTTGGAACTTTTATCCCTGTCATCGTGGGGAATTTTATTATTGTTCGGTAATAAATGTTTTTATATTATTATTCAAAATCAAATTTCTTGGATCGTCTCCTTTTTCCGTATGTTAAATCCTGAAATTGCACTTTTGACATTTGGATAAGGTGTCAATTACCTATAAAAATTCCCAAAATTATCGAAACTTAAATTGCCTACGAAAAAATTACTTAAAAATTACCAAAATTTAAATTTGTAGTGACAATTAGAAATGGGAGCCTTAGATTAGTAAGAGATACCTGCCCTAGAGGTTGCTGTTGCCGCGGTAAAGGCTGACTTTTGTCACGAAATCTTATTGTTTCGATCACTTGAGTTGTAGCTTTGCATCCTGTTGGCGGGATTTTAATTATATTACGCCATCTACCTAACCTAGCCTAACTCTACCTAACAGTGAACAGAGGAGTTCCCCTAAATTGACAATAGCTTGAGAGGCGAACAAGATTCCTATCGCTTATCGGTACCATTATTGTGGACAACTTGAGCAAAGGGGATCAGATCCTTCAAGTCTATGCTCTATGGTGGCTCCGAATCTATACACTGAGCAATAATGGAGTAACAAATATTCTGTCCTGGGCATGTAATATTGTTTTTTTTCCAACAAATCTCTAGAATTTGTAATATATAAAATTTTATCGATTGGTAAAAAAAGAAGATTGCATCTCGATTATCGAGAAATTCAGAATAACTGAGAATTCCAAATTTTCTATAATCACTTGTTACTTTTATTTATTGTTATATACAGCTGTTATAAAATTTCATATTTTATGTACAAATATGGAGAATTATTGAAATCTGCAATTACTTTGGAAAGCTCTGAAAGCGGAAGCAAAGTATATTTTGCAAATACTACACAGTTTTCCATAGCATTATTATGCAATATTTTGTTTCCTATGATTTTTTACACAGGCTGCACATTATCAAAAGTCCTTTATTTTAAAATGGAGAGGCCGACGATGAATTGAGAAGTGCTGGCATGGGACAATGGAGTCAACATTTCAGAACGCTGAACCGTATATTTACATTACTCTTGTTTTTATAATGTTTTATCTTCCACTATCTTCTTTTGTAATGGTTTGAAATTCTCCCGTTTATTCAATAAAAAAAGGAGTATTGCAAACACAAAAGCGTTGTTTTTAATCGATTACGTTCTTTAATTCATACGCTAACGAAATCCCTTTGCATACAACTACTAAAAACGATACTGGAAACCTTTTAAATTGTATTACAGAATTTCAAACAATGTTTGCTTTCATCAATTTTGAAAAATCGTATCTTTTAATAACGCCAATGCTTTTAAGCCCAAAGCCAAACTACGTATGGTTCAATTTTCAATATCAATTTCATAAAATAAAATCCACATGTTTTGAAACTGGCTTCCAATTTTAATATAAAATATTAGCCTTCATCGACTATATTTCAAGTATTCCTTAAAAATACTGGAAAGTGTTTCAAAATTGAATCATATTGTTGCAATTTCAATTGCCAATGTGACAAAATTAAAATAATTATAGCATCAAATGCAAATGCTTGAATCTTTGTTATAAATTTCAATAAATTTTATTCCTATCAATTTTTTCTAAATTATCACTTTCCCTAAAAATATGAACACCTAATGTTAAACTACATAGGCTTCAAACATTTTAAAATATCAATATAATTATAAAACCTACAAGTTACAGATGCAACTTAAAATTTTTTTCCCAAACATTATATAAACAATTTTATTTTCATCCACTACCTATATATATTTTTCCAAAATACCTAAACCTATTTCGACATTAAATTATATCCTTGCAACTTGAAATGCGACAAAATTATACAAATCCACGTATATACCAAAGTAGATATGGAGCACGAGAAAATGAAAATAGTAATTGGGTCATTTGCAAATGCTTCAAACTTCATTATAAATTTAAATAAATCCTATTCGTACCTACTTATTAATTCCTTCCGGAGACTTGATTACTTTTTGACCCTGCACGGCACACTATATATTTTCAACTCTGAACATCCGTATTATATAAAAATGGTACCTATTGAAACTAGATGCGAAGCATAAAAGCATGGAAATAGCAATTGTATAAAATACGAGAATTCCAGAAATTCCGTTATTTATTGCCATTTTTTTGTGTATTCCTTCGTAAAACCTGAATGCCTTTCAACCCTGCGCTGCTCTATATATTTACAGCTTTCAATATCGATATGATAAAAAGCTGCACATATGGAAACTCGATGCGAAGCATAAAGGCATGAAAATAGTAATTGTGTCAAACGCAACACACTGTCGGAAGGAAAAGGTTGAATAATCATATCTGCGCGTACAGATAGGCAAATAAATTACACAGTGGGTATAATATAGTGACAACAATGTGGAATTCAATAGATATAGACACTGTGAAATATGCAAGTTACTATATACACGTTTAAGTTGAACACACGCATTCCACTATCAACTAAGCTCGCATATATATGCTGCAAGTACAGGCATGCTAATACACTTGGGGTTTTGGGGCGATAAATGCATATGTGCAAACATCGTGTGCATGTGGAAGTGTGCACACGACACACAGACGCGAGTATATATTGATACAGTGGGTGTACCGAGTATGGGTATTGATAAACGCATACGCGTTTACTTTAATGGATGGGTGTACAACATACAGGATAATATTCAACGGTGTGTACAGACATGCAGAAGCTACAGCTTGATTAACGTAGACGTTAATGAGGGCTGTAGCGGTTCATCCGTCTGGAACGTCAGTATCGATTTAACATTACATGTGAAAATTAAATACTATTTTTCTTCTTTACACAGGCTCGGGATATCTTGCTTGAAAAGCTTCCAACTCTCGAATCACTGGATAATGGTGACGAATTATGAGACTTTTCGATTCCGAGGGTTGATAATCTGTCCAATCAAGTAAAAGCAAATTTCGAACACGAGCAGTTGAACTGGATGCGTTCGGGATACCTTAGAGGCGAAATAATTGAAGTTTGGTATCACAAAATAGTATTACAACAAAATTTTGGATAAATGAGTTGTTATAATTATGAAACTCAATTATTTGTAATAGAATTACTATTCTTTTTTCTAATAATTGAAATTGTAACGTTATAATTGACATGTACCACTTTTTCGCTTAAAAATCAGAGAATTTTTTCAATAATTGAATTTTAAGAATTAGTAATAATTGTATTGTATTCTAATAATTGACATGTATCACTTTGTCACTTAAAAATGCGAGAAAAATACAAAAAATTGCCTTGGTATTACAAGATTTGCAATAAAATTGATTTTTCTTCCTAATTTTCGGAATGTGGAAAATTTTGGAACTTAATAATAAAATAACATTTTATGTTCTGAGTAAAAATAAAGAAACCCGATTGATTAAAATTTTCTGTCACTTCATTTAAAAAATTCACACGATTTAATCAACTCCAGAAAAATGGTCTTATCGACAAAAATATATATCCCTAGAAAATTGTTTTCTCTGAAACGACTTTTTTTTCTCGAAAAATTTATAACTTCCGTTAAAGGAAATTTCCGTCTGAAAATTCTAGAATTTCCAGCAATTAGTGTAATAAAGATGCAACAGCAGATACGGGGAGTACATTGAGATAAAAAATTAATAGCAGCAGGCTTTTTTTTTTTTCTTTCGCGAAAGAACTTCTGAAAGGTAAAGTAAAAGAATGTGAAAGTCTCTTTTATCTGAATATCAGTTTGGAAAAGTTAATGAGAAACTACATGGAAGCCTGAGCTTTTTAATTCAACTCGACCATAAATTTCTCCCGACGTATTTTAACGCAGAAGCAACAGGAGAGGTCTTCAAACAAATTTTTAAGAGACGAGAAGCTAAAGGTTCGGCATAAACGTTACCTCCTTTCTAAGTTAAATTTAAGTAAGCTCGCACTTAAGAGCGTGCGACATTTTTCTGCCATTAAAATGTCCTTTTACATTTACGACTCTACCTTTATCCATAAAACATAGGAATGGAGGAACGGAAGAAAAGAAAAAGTAATAAAGAAGTTCAAGAAACGATCTCTATACCTTCCAGCTTTTTATGTGCTATGAAAAAACCATCACACGCAACAAATAAAAAGCACCAAGCACCCCTCTACGATTTCCCTTTAAAGTTACAAACATCATTAAGAAAAAAAGTATATAAATTCAAAAAAAGATGAAGATCCTGCAATCACGTTCAGAGTAGCCTCAAAATTCCTATTTTTTTTATCGAACGTCGATAATTTGACATCGATCGATACAGTTTCTGTCGATAAGTTATCGGAAATGTACGACTTTATCATCGTAGGGTAACCAATGCAACCGTCGATAAACTAGACATTTCGGAACGACTTACCGGTTACTGGTAAAAAAGAATTCTTTCTTGGAAACGATCGGTAATGTAGAGCTTCAGAAATAATTTACGTTTCTTCTTTCGTCAAAGGATACGAAGTTTAGAAAACAGGATCAAGATCATAGGTTTCTGTAGATTAGCAGTTACTTACCGAGGCATGTCCTGAAGCTGTTTGGCTCTCTGCTTGTGTCGCGAGAGGGCGAACAGAAGTGCTAAAACAGGGCGAAGGGTGGATCCTGCTGCTAATTCGCCAGGATTTACGGCACCCACATCCGCGCCAAGTGCCCTCAGGGCTCCTACGCAGAGACTCACGTTTTCAACCTGCATGATTAAACATAAAAGGGAAAATCGTCAATGCCGAAAGCCGGAATGAAAATCAATAGAAAAATGCATATGCATGTGCATGGGGAACAACGGGAATAGTCAATGTCCCAGTGGACGACTCCGAATAGGAGTTATCCGCAGTTTTTGCTGTATCGAGATTTTAATAAAATATGGGGAAATTTTTTTTGTTGCGTTTAATTGCATAACGCGAAGGATAGCTACGAAAAATGAAGGAATTAAATTACTATTTGCTTACATATTACTTGTTATAAAACTATTATCAAATTATCGAAGTGTAATAGGGTTGTAACAATAGTTGAAGTGTATTATTCAATTTAACATAAATTTTTTTATTTTCTGCTTTACTCCATTTACTTAGGAAAAATATTATGTAAGTCGTTACGTGGTCTATTTATTTTCCCTCCATTAGTTGTACATACGATTAGTTTTTTCCACTAAAACTTGCATAGTTTCGTGTTTGATTAGTATTGTAAATAATAAATTGATCGTCTTTTAACGACTGTCGTTAAAAATATTCCATACTGCATGGTGACTATAAAAAATAATTTTCCCGCTAGAAACTCATTATCCAGGCACCTAATGCTGGTATCAATAATCCGCGGAGTAAAAATACCATGTTTACGAACCTATAAGATTTGAAAAAAAGTGACACGATAAATTCATGTTACGCTTTGCTGGGAGAAATGATTAACGGTGTTAATAAATTGAGAAAAACAGTTCCAAAAAAAAAATCACGTTTTACTTAAATCCTATTTTTTTTCGAATGTTCGTGGTTGTCGAGTATTTTATTATAAATATTATTAATATAGCTGGCACAAAATTGAATTTTACTAGACATGTTGTAACAATTTATCTACAGTATAAAATATAAATTTTCGAATTTTCCAAAATTTTCTACCGAATAAAATTTTACTAAATATCTTCGATTTATTTACTATTGTATCTCTATCATTATTGTTATTATTATTATTATTATTATTATTATTATTATTATTATTATTATTATTATTATTATTATTAGTATTAGTATTAGTATTAGTATTAGTATTAGTATTAGTATTAGTATTAAATGTTAAGTAATAATTATTCAAACTATCATTATCATAATTACTACTTAATATTTTCATTACGTGTAAAAATCTTCCCTAACGAGGCGCTAACCTATTGTATTCCATCTATTTATTTAATTGGATACAAACTTTCTCCCATTATTCTAATAAACCCGAGTCAACATAAGTCAATCACGAACTTCAATGGGTTTCATAACTAGTTATGCTATATTTAGTCAAGATATTGACTCGTGGCAACTGAACATTGGCGCTGCTAGGGTTGATCTAAGCCAAACTCGGCTGCAGCAGCAAATGCATGTTAGTCGATCAACGGGATGCACCCGAAATCAATGAAACCGTATTCGACGAAATATTCTTTTGTCCGCCTATTGCCAGCTTTTACCATATTCCACATGGGGGTTGGCTCGGTTCACACCCAGTTGCGTTAGCGTTGAACTTCAAAAGCAAATTTTTAGCGGCATCGCTGCATCGAGCTTGGGAATTCGGTACGATATGGCTGAAGAGTCATTCGGAACCGACATGATACTCTTGAGTATACATACGGACATTCGGTTATACGGGGGTGGGATTTAGCCGCGAGAAATTACGTACGGCTAATTAGAAGCCATGGTTCGCACTGGCCTGGTCGAAACCTGAATGTTGTCCCTCTCTCTCTCTCTCTCTCTCTATGTGTAACAGATGTATATTTATACCTCCCATACGTGTCTTTGTATGTACATGTGGTTTTTGCCGCAGGAGAGGATAGATACGATGCACATACGTATATATGCATTTGACGTTTGTTTAATCTACTGCAATATACCGGATGGTAGAAATTGCATTTGTATTTAAATATTCGCAGATTAATAACATCGCGATGCACTTCAAGCGGTCAATTCGAAGCTGTATCATTGATCTTGTAAACTGGGTGTTACATTTTACACCGTGACCAGCATAGAATGTAAAATTGGGAGTGTTGTTGGAGATTTTAAATGTTTCGAATTTATTTTAACCGTAAATGGAGATTATCGGTAACAAATTTTGACACTATGGGACATTATATGTAAAAACACTTGTAAATAAATTTGAGTTCGTTGCAGACGTACTTGTAAATGTAGAAATGTAATTTAACCATTTCTAAATTGTTTGAGTATACCTTGGTTTTCTTCCAAAAATTGGGTAAAAATTAAAGTTTTAAAAATGAGGTTGGACAAGTCATTTCTAGGGGTAATTGTTCCCGTAGAATCGATTCCAAAGGTCAAATTAGATGAAATCCTAGCGGAAGTTGGAAAAAAATAGGTTTTTTGAGGAAAAAACCTACTTCCCGTGGGAATTCGAGAACTTTAATAACAGAATTGGATTCCTCGGAAAAAAATACATCGAATATAGGTCTCCCGAAACGAATGTAAAATTGGGAGTGTTGTTGGAGATTTTAAATATTTCGAATTGATATTAACCGTAAATGGAGATTATCGGTAACAAATTTGGACACTATGGGACATTATATGTAAAAACACTTGTAAATAAATTTGAGTTCGTTACAGACGTACTTGTAAAATGTAGAAATGTAATTTAAAATTTGACTTATTCCAATGGACTAATACCTACACGCAAAAAAAAATAGAGGCACTAATTATATATAATTATAGCTAATTATGTAATTAATAGAAAATGTAACGTAATATAACAAAACCCTGGCACAACACTGGCAAAATCCTAGCAAAACCCTAGTTGACTCAACCATCAAAAAAATTTTAGTAACAATAAATTCAGTTAAAATTACTAGAAATATATTGTTGATACCATATTTAATTATAGCGATAATTAGAATTACTATATTTTTTACAGTGTAAGTTTTCCAATTCCCATTAAATATCATTCTAACTGAAAATTCGAGCTTTTTTTGAGTTGTGCCGCTTATAAAGCAAACAGTGCCATACTGAAAAAAAAACAATTTTTAGGGACTTCTATTTGAAACCACCCAGAACCTTCAGCATATTTTCCCAAATTCAAACTCGTACCAGATTCACTGTGATTTAATTAACTAGCATCGATCGAACGAAGCAAAGTAGCGAATTATGCCCAAATTCCCGTTGCATCAGCACTTCTATAACCACTACCCACAAATTTCTCCCCGAGGGAGGGAGCAGAAGTTCGAAATGACTCTTGATCCAACCTCTATGGGAAAAGACTTTCGCGTAGTTAATTAAAACAGTTTACTTGTAAGTCGTAATGGATGGGGAACCGTATCGCATCTGGAACTATGTATCGGTGCACGATTCCTCATAGCGGAAGGTTGAAAAATATAGAGTATGTATGCAGATATGGGCTGCATTCATATCGTATGTACGTTATGTGCTAGCTATATATCTATATGTATGCATATTGTGAGTTAACGTGTGCAGTAGTAATACTACCACCTACATTCTGCGAAACGTGACCGGCGTGACCATACCTCCATACCTTGTGGCTGTACGCGTGCAGCTCTTTTGTCTCCATTGTTCTTAAGAGCTGCCTTGCTTTTACCCAGAAAACAAACCATACTACACGGGGTAGTGAGAGGTAAACCGACGGGATGACTCACCCAACAATACCCTCCTTACAACACACGTTAGGAAAGAGGAAAAAAAAAGGTGCTTCTGTCAACGTTCCTATCACTACAGGGGGTTGGAACTTTCTATCGAATGTAAAGTTTCGCACAGACTTTATTGCTGCCACGGAGAATTCAACTTTTCAACAGTATATCACGAGGAAGAGCGCGCCCGTAATGAAAATTCCTCCGGTTGCGGCAGAAGTCAGGCTTAACAAAAAATAAGGATGCTATATGGAAATTAGCGTCGAGATTTATGGCACGAAATGCGACGAATCTCCACGACACGAAATGACCATTTTAGGAGACCGAGCAGTTTTGCACTGATCCGCTTAAGTACCCACGAGAGTCCGAAATTTAATGGACATCGTTTTTAACACTTTCCTTGCGGGAACGTAATAGTGCGCGACTGGGGGTCGGTGGGAAGGTGTATATAAATCCCTACTACTTAGTGTCCAGTGTCGATAAGATCTCAGGAACTTGAGGCGTATAACAACCGGTGTAGAAATTTAGCTACAAGTGTTAGATTAACAACAACAAGGCGAAATACGTGTAAGGGCCTCGAAATTGCCCCACTTGGGTTTCGAAGGCTCGTTAAGTGCGGGCTCGCAGTGGATGGAACTTTGCTACAGTTATTTCGAAGCTCGAAATTTCTTTTCAGAAATTTGGCACGAGTGAAATTGCAGCTTCAACTGCAGCCTACAAACAATTTAGTCTGGCGATTACAATTTTCTTAATTTTCAATAAAATAATATTATGATTAGTAACAATAATGTTTCTTTTTATAAAATTTCATTTTATAGGGAATTAATTTTTTTTTTGCGAATTAATCATAATTCAAATTATTTCATTTTTTATGAGTACTTTGGAAATAATATTGATTCTCAATAAATTGGAATCAAAGAAGAATCATTTTTTATATTAATAATTCTGTAATCGATTATTTATAGATAACGGGTTTCGAGTAAAATTAATAATCAATTATTATCAATCGTTTGAGCAAATCTTGCAGCCATTATCCTAATTAAATTTGGAATAAATCAAAAAAGCTCAACGAAAAGTCATGGAATTGTATGGAGTGGGAAGCTAGAAAATGCACTGTTTTAGAACATGACCTAGATTCTGACTTGCTGTAGATTAGGAAGTTCTTAAATAAGAAAGAAGTAGCGTAGACCTAGACGACAGTTTCCGTGGTTAATCCACTCGGGTAACCGACTCGTTAATAAAAGAAAAGGAGCTCCTTTCAATTCGTAAAAGCATACCCGTATACGCTTTGCTTGAAAATAAATCATTGAACCGAAGCGTCAACCTGAAACGTCAGCTCGAAAGCTGCACGCATATTTCAGGTACTCGTCAAACGCAAACGAGACACGGAACACAATCAGCCAATACTTCAACAGGACTGATTAAATTATTTTGAATTTGACGGTCTACAGTCAAGGCCCTTTCGTACATGTCGTTTTAATACATTGTTAACTGTACAGAGGCGTACTCGCTGCATTAACAATTGTTCGTATAATTAACATTGCAATGTACGGAGACAAGGCAAATACTGGAGTTTGCTTTGTGTGGTTGAAGTTTCTAACGGTTTTGCCGCAACGCACTTGCAATATGTTAAATTTGTGGAGAACAGTAAGTTTGGTTGAGTAGTGTGAAAATTCCCATTGGCTTTGGCTTTTCCTATATCTGAGAAATGCGCGTTGAAAAAAAAAAATAAAATTGTTTGAGGTTTTGAAAATTTTTTATCAGAAGGATTTTTGCATTTTTGAAGTTTCGAATGCAGTTTGACCATTTCTAAATTTTTTGAGCATACCTTGGTTTTCTTCCAAAATAGGGTAAAAATGAAAGTTTTAAAAATGGGGTTGGACAAGTCATTTCTAGGGGTAATTTTTCCCGTAGAATCGATTCCAAAGGTCAAATTCGATGAAATCCTGGCGGAAGTTGGAAAAAAGTAGGTTTTTTAAGGAAAAAACGTACTTCCCGTGGGATTTCGAGAACTTTAATAACAGAATTGGATTCCTCGGAAAAAAATACATCGAATATGGGTCTCCCGAACATTAAAAAAAAAAATTTTCAGAAGTCGAATTTTTCAGGCATACCTTCCCCTTCCCCCCAAAATAAGGTAAAAATTAAAGTTTCAAAAATGGGGTTGGACAAGTCATTTCTAGGGGTAATTTTTCCCGTAGAATCGATTCCAAAGGTCAAATTCGATGAAATCCTGGCGGAAGTTGGAAAAAAGTAGGTTTTTTAAGGAAAAAACGTACTTCCCGTGGGATTTCGAGAACTTTAATAACAGAATTGGATTCCTCGGAAAAAAATACATCGAATATGGGTCTCCCGAAGATTTAAAAAAAAATTTCCAAAAGTCGAATTTTTCGGGCATACCTTCCCCTTCCCCCCAAAATAAGGTAAAAATTAAAGTTTCAAAAATGGGGTTGGACAAGTCATTTTTAGGGGTAATTTTTCCCGTAGAATCGATTCCAAAGGTCAAATTCGAAGAAATCCTGGCGGAAGTTGGAAAAAAGTAGGTTTTTTAAGGAAAAAACGTACTTCCCGTGCGATTTCGAGAACTTTAATAACAGAATTGGATTCCTCGGGAAAAAATACATCGAATATGGGTCTCCCGAAGTGTCTAAAAAAATTTTTCAAATGTCGAAATTTTTGGGCATACCTTCCCCTTCCCCCAAACATGGGGTAAACAATTTTTGGTTTACAGGTTTTTTGGATATTTTAAGTACAGGTGGATTTTGTCTAGCTCCGAGAAATTATTATATTTCAAATTTAACAATAAAAAAAAATGTACGTGAAACATCTTTGTCTTTTCGTCTTTCCTCGCATGACACCCGCGTGACAAACAATTTTTTAATTTCACCAAAAGAGAAACCGGTGGAAATTTCGTTTATAATAAACTTTCACCGAATTCCGAGCTAGGGTTATTAAAATTTCTAATTAGAAGTGCACGCAAATACAATAGCGACGAATGTTTTATACGTGTAAAAATTGCACACGAACTTCTTTTCTAGAGCACGTAGAAAACTTTCTCACGGAAATTGCTATGCCGCTGCAGAATTTTGTGGATACCAGCATTAAACCGTGGAAAATTACCATATTTATCGGAAAACTTGTACCGTTCCTAACGAGTTACTCACATCGAAAAACGTAACACATCGCACGAGACGAGGTCCGTTGATCTTGAATTTCTTCAAGTAACATTGAATGCCCATTTAAATCTTCGATATTTTAAGATGTTTGACACGTCTCCAATCACGATGTGAGCATTCTCGAATTATCCTTTATGGAGTGACAACCGTAAATGGTGTCGACTTTTTTACTTCGTATTTTTTTCTTTTTCTCTCTTTCGTTCGACTGCGTTTCATGCTTCTCTTCACTTTCTCGGTTTCTCTTTCTTATGCGTTATCGGCGAGCGCGTGTATCAAACGTATATACAATCCGAAGAGAAAGATGTATCGAGGGACCGAACAAGGGACAGAAAATCCTATATGTGTCTTACAATGTCACGGAACCCTTCGCTTCCCTCACATTATTCAAATTTTTATACCCTAGAAATTTGCAGCCCCCAAAACAAATTTCTATAGGAAGCAAATTTCTTCAAGATGTGATAAAAAAATTGGTGAAATATGAGAAACGCCCAAACGTTCGAAATTCGTGATCGCGAAGTAAAAAAAATTTCGAAAATCACCGGAATATCCTGTTTTACGATTTACAGGTCCTGCATTGGAGACTAATAATCTGAATATAAAAAACCTTGTTTAGTGTTTCTCTAAAATTTATATAAAAATATTTTTTTTTCAGGTTAATGTTAAAAAAATGCACAATCTAGAATAAAACAGTACCACGGCATTTTCAAACCCTGCATTTGCAAGCCTGAAAATTCTTTTTCTGAGTTCCTACATTAGAAATTTTTAACAAATTTTCTCTTAATATCGTAATTTTTTTTATTTGTAAGAAAAATCCTAAACTCTCTTTAAAGCTCTAAATTGTAATTCTCTAAATACGCGTCCTTTCCGAGAGATTTTAAAATACGGTTCTCTAAAATATAATAACCCCTTCTTTTCCGGAAGAGTCTACTAATTTCTTTTCCCATTTCGTATAAGGGTGAAAGGTGGAGGCAGGAGGATCTCCTGAAGTGCAATATTTCAATACCCCATCATCGTGTTTTGCATAATAGCATTAAAGTTGTAAAAAAGAATCTTCTCAACATGAAAAATGCATTTATTTTTCCAAACATGAAGATCCATCTATCGTAAAGTCAAGGTAGTCGAAAGATGGATGAACGAGCAGAATGCAAGAAGATCCAAGGATACCAGAAGATGTCCTCTTATGGTAGCGTCTTGGCTTCCACAAGAGGAGCTTCGTACTAAAGAAGGGAGACTGAAAAAGAGGAATCGTATATACATAACACTCCTCTTGGATATACGTAAGTATGTAAGTATCCGCGTGTCGCGTGTGTAGTAATACACAATACCTGAATGTGTCATGCCGCCCATCTACCTGTGTATGTGTGTATATATATATATATACCTGTGTAGATATGGATTGCAGGAGAACCCGACGATAAACTTTTTTTGAAAGCGCGCATAAACGCAAAAGAATCGCCAAAAAAGAAAAGCCACTGATTGCGCGAGCAGTCGGTGCATGGCGGAGTCTGTGCATTCGTAGAACTTCATGACCAAAAACTTTAGCGGTCTTGCCAAGAGTCGTCGACATCGCCAAAGGGATCAGCTTCTTTTTTAGGAGCTACGAACAATTTTGGGAGACGCGTCTCGCTCGAATATGAATTCCTTTTTAATTCCAAACTCGTCCTTAAAAGGAAACGAGATAAGGAGTCACGAAGGATCAAAGTTGTTTTCTTTGCTCACATTCCGAACCTGAAGCTTCTCCGAATTCTGTGTGCTCCCAGAAAATTTTGGCGAATTTCCACCTTGAAGCTACGAATTTCTAGAAACGCTATATTTTTTTGCTAGCTAGGAAAATTTTGAAAATTCGTTAATTGTGTAAAATATAAAAAAAGTAAACAATTTTATTAAATAAAATTCCAAAAATTCGAAATTACTAGTACGAATCCCAATTTTCCAATATTCTTATCTTTGCAATTCTATGTTTTTTAAAATAATTAACGGCTTTTCGACTTTTACTATAAAAACAATATATTAAAAATTTAATAAAATTTGGAAATTTTCAATTATTATATAAATACAGCCTATGCAAAGGGTAAACATATCGAATATAGACAAACGAGAGACGGTAAGAATCTGAAATGTTGAATCTATGATATACAAGTCTATTGTGCGCTTCGATTGGAAAGATTTTTTGTTTCTCCATCTTATGAATAGCGTCATTAATAAACAACTCACGACAATTGATGCGAATGACGCAAGGTGAAATCTTCTTATTATAATTGTTTCTCTTTCTATTCGTCTCATTTTTTTTTTCCTCCGAATTCATCTCGGTGGCGTCTTTTTTTCGTCGGCCTATGAATAAGATATTTTACATTGCAAAAATATTCAGTCACATTTTAAATAATCGAATTTTAATAAGCGTTCGTAATCCGTGGACTTTTGTATGCTGGAAATGCGTATGTGCATGTCACGGACCGTATATGGTAGTAAATTCTGAGGTTTATTAAATTATGACTGTTACTTTGATACGTGGTATTTGGAATATGGAAATGTTCAAATTAATGCTAATATCGATAATTCTACTTTGAGTCCGTCACGAGACATTGGGTGAAAGTAAAATTGGAATGTTTCAGCTGAAATATATATATAGTATCTAAAACTGGATACATATTTGAAAGGATTATTTTACGAGATACGAAGGTTATTTGGCCGCAATCGAATAAATCAAAGATGACACATTAAAACATTAAAAGTGAACGAGTTTTAGAAGTCAGGCTCTTTTCATATCGATTGTGACAAAAAAAGGAATCGTTCAAATAATGAAAATTGCTGCAAAGAATAAGAAACACAGTGTCGCGGCATAAAAAAATAATTTAAAAAATTTTAACGTTTGTGATTTCTATTTTTTATATTATTTATGCAATAAAATAGATGTGTCTCATAAATTTGCTTGTAGGATTTATTATTTTATTTTTTTGATCTCAATTTTATTATTTTTCAACATGAGCGCGTTTTCCTGATTTTCAGAATCAATTTTAAAAACAATTTTCATACAAGATTCCTAGGTTCTTTTTGCAGAAACCTTGGTTATTTTTCAGAAAAATTCTACTCTGGAATAACTCCTCTGTCGCTGAAAATTGTGACATGGAAATGACTAAGATCAGGTGATTCCCTTCGACGAAGTTTGCACGCAGCAACCCCGGATCTATCGACATACTAATTAAGCCCTTACAGAGACCTAATCAGGACCTCGATAGAACCGACCTCTAACATAATTAGTGCCTGATTGGACCTTATTGATTGTTGAAGGGACCTAATGAGACCCTTAATTGGTAAATGCGAATTTCTTCCAGGGTAATAACTGTTACAATTGGTAGTATCGTATCTTGTATTATTTTAAAACTACAGAAATAGTAAAACTCAAAATACCATAATTTCGCAAAAACGGTAATCTTGAAATTTATGGTTGCACCTTAGACTAATTTTTAATGTTCAGATATTTAAAAAATTGGGGTGTCAAAAATATGAAGAGTCACGGCATTGTAATAAAATATCACTTTTTTTTATATTACTTTATTCCATTTAAAATTTAAGAAAATTATCGCTTTAAAAAATCGAACCAGTGAAATGATTAAATTCTCTGAAACAAATTCACAACATAAGACGTCCTGAAGACTTATTACATTTTCGAACTACAACAAAAAACACCATGCGATCACTCACAAGGAAGCGGCAACAATACTATAAACAAAAATAAATATTCGA
Source organism: Gasteruption jaculator (assembly GCA_949825005.1). Lineage (NCBI taxonomy): Eukaryota > Metazoa > Arthropoda > Insecta > Hymenoptera > Gasteruptiidae > Gasteruption > Gasteruption jaculator. The sequence goes on from OX463770.1 coordinate 9,744,097, forward strand.
GAATAACCCGAATGTCTTATACCCGGTATTAACGAGAACAGATTTAGTGCCGAGTTATCTAAGAGGCAAAAGTCATGCACGATCATTATATATGAGAAGAATACGTATGGGTTCGTTCCGATTCTTCTTGCAAAAGCCCGGGGGTTCTCCAACGATTTCATGCTAGATAGAATAATAACATCTACACGAAGTATTGTGTCGACTAATCTTGTGTCTTTCTATCTCTCTCACACTTTTGCGGAGATACAGCCCGGAGCCAAAAAGCCTTTCGAGGTCTTTGCAAGGAGTTCCGGAACCACGTTTTGATCTGGAACGCCCGTCACTCTACACGCCAATCATCGTTATCCTTGCTAAACTCCTAATCACATAAAACTTTGTTGTTGCCTCTTTTTTCTCTCTCCTTCTACAAGTTCAAGTATTACTCAATCTCTCGATCAATTTAAAACTTTATTTCACTTTCAGGAGATTATTCTATATGCAATTTAATTTCCAATACATCTGTTTTATTCACCTATCAATCTTCCGTGTGAAATTTTTTACACGCGTGTGAAATTTATTTATTTATTAGTGGCAATATATAAATTTCCAGTTCCTTATTGCTTATCAAACACATCGCATAAATAAATTTTGTATTTCAAAAAATAATAATAAATTGGAAATTTTGAAGGTTGCCAGTTTAATTTAATATAACCTTATTATCAATACTTTTACTCATAAATTATCAATAGAATGAAAATGCCTAATTAATAAATAATAAACTATGTTATTAAAATAACTAAAAACCAATAATTTCGCTAAATCCATATATCGGCTAGGAAGTAATTCTGTAAATATCGAAACGTTCCCAAATTTGTATCGGTTCAGTAAATTTCTAGGTGAGATGACGCGGTCTGTAAATTTTTCTAGACGTGGATATTTTTTGGTTTACGAGAAACTCGAGTTTCTAAACTTCAAGAAATAAACTATCTTCATGAAAAGTTTCAAAAGTTAGAAAGATCGATTTTTGTCGATATAAAAAATGGTACAAAAACTATCAGAAGAAAATGGGAAAGTTGTGGTAAAAAATACGATTTTTAGCTTAGGAGGTCGAGTTCTTGGAGAAACTCAACCTCTGACAACAAATAGAAGATAACCATAACTATTGGGTTGGTGCATAATTATCAGGCGCTTCTTGCCTGATAATACCGTTTAAAAACGCCTGATAATTATGCACCAACCCAACATTATTTTCTACGTAATGAAAGATCTAAAATCAATAAGGAAGCGAGTCCCATCTGAACGATAGCGATATCAAACAAAATATCTTATTGACATGAACTCCTGGATTCTCTTTTCAAACTTTGCGAGCTGGAGACCAGATTGATCCCGAGTTAATCATTAAAAAATCCGGGGAATGTGCATCTTCGGGACAGAAATTTCCTGCTACGCGTGAGGTCCGGTAAGAGCTAAAACAATGTCTTATCACTCGAAAGCAAAGTGGAAGGTAACGATTGTCGCGATTGCAACGACGTCCCCTCGCGCTGCAGAGAGAAGTTCCAAGGAGTTCGGAAATTCAACAGTACATTTGAAATCGTACGAAGGGGATAAATTGTGCAGAAAATAATTTTCATGGAAAAATGCAGGCTGCGGTGAGTCCGCTCTGAAAAAGAGGAATGTCGGTAGCGGAGATGCTTTAACGGGCACGATAAAACTCATGCACGAATCCAGTTAATTGGCTAAAAAGAATATATAGTAAAGTTACGCAAAGACGTGTTCATGAAACGTAGTCTCGAACGATCCCACCCTGTTTTTGTCGTTTATTCGAGGAGAACTGCCTGTATACTCAGCTACTGCAGAAGCTCTCGGATGGAATATTGCTTGGGAAGAGAGTGGCGCTTATAGCCTCTCGAGAGAATACTCCAAAGAACGACTAACATCGTAAATACTGCTACAAGAGAATTTAATTGAGCTTTTTTTCCTCATTCAAATTAAATTTCCATGCACGTGTTATCGGTCGAAAAAAAATGAGGAAACGCCGTGTTTTGCATTCGGGCAAACTAATACGGCGAACCATGCGAGGTGGATCTACCCGCGGGAGGAAATGTAAAAGTTGAAAAAGGTACAGTGGAATAGAATCGGATGACATTGAAGGTAAATCGTAGATGGATGCAAAAGAAGGGGAAAAAGAAGAAAACGCGTTCTTCAGCGCGCACTTTGTAAAACGAGACACGCTCGAAAGGTTTCCACGTCGTCGACTCTTCAGAAGTCAATTACGAAAAGGAAGAAGATAGAGAGAGTAAAGAGATGAGTAGCGCAGGGAAACTTTCGGAAGTTCTGTTCAAGTCTATCGACTTTACGTCCTTCTTTCGAGAGGGAATCTTGGATAGTTTTTGTCTTGGAAACATTTGTACTTGTGTACCTATATATAGGTATACCGGGATAGCCTCTTGTACTTCGCAAGATTCCACTATCCCGGCTGGAGTGATAGCAAGAGTATATTAAATAAGTTGAAAAGATTGCCTGTGTATGTATTTATATAAAAACTATACGTATCCGCGTACACGTAGTCCCTCGTCGTCTCTTTTTCCTTCCTTCTAATCCTACAGACAACTTTGAAAAACAGAGAGAGGGATGCTGTGCTCTGATATTATTTTTAGACGCGGTTCAATCGTGCCTTCCGGACTTTCCTCGCCACGAAACAAGTCATTATACGGTTTTAGTTAAAGATCTTCTCGTTTTAGACCAAATAGAGTGAGACTCGCGACGTCTTTTTGAGACGCAGAAGGAGCAGATAGAAGGGAATTGCCGGTCATGCTGGAATAATTAAAACTAATGCACCGTAAACGATAAGGTGACACTTCGGCTTGTAAACAGTCGTTGGCGAAGTGACGAGGATCTTCTGCCCTGCAGATTTTGTTTTCAAAAAATATTGCACGGTAAATAAAAGAATTGGTCGCTTTCTGGATTGTTTGTAACGTGTACGAGGAGGGACCGGCTTGGCAATTATTCTTAAAATCGGCAAAATTGAATTAAAAAATTACTGGACAATTTTGTAGTACCTGTAAAGTCACGGTGAGGTTCACTCTCGTGTCACTCACCCTCTATCTTTTCTATATACAAGTTTCGTAACAATTTGTAACATGCGTGCATCAACACTGCTGTTTTACATAATGCGAGCTGCTGCTCTGTATACGTTTCTCCGGTTCCCCATTTCAAACTCTCTTTCCGTTTGTATACAATTTCGTTTCCGGGGAAATATGTGTAACACGAACGCCACGAATTTCAGCAGCAACAACCCGTGCGGTAATCGCAAGTGCGTTTTCGCTAGTGAAGCCTTTCAACGTTGCTTGTTGATCCGGATTTTGTGACAAGCGCAACAGACTAAATTTGAGATTTTTATTGCTCGGCACATCTGAATACATCTCTTACTCGCAAAAGTTTCGAATGCACTGTATTATCCACCCTGATTCGGTCCGTTAAAGTTACACTAAAATTCCCGAAGAAATCAATAAAAATGCAATCGCAAAATTAGTTAAATATGGTAGTTAATTTTGTTATCCTATTTCACGGGTGCATATTCACATTTTTGTAGCAATTGCGAGGGTTCCTTTTTATTAGTGTAATATGCAATTTCGTGCATCAATGTATGCACTTTTTATTCGGCAGGACATATATTTCTTCATATTTACATTTCTCTAACGTAAATGTAAAATATAGTACCTAATTGGCCGTGACGTAATTTATTGATTCATTTGTTTGCAACTTTCTTGAACCATTAATAATATTAATAAAATTTCAAATTTGTAGATAATGAAATTTCAGTAATTTATGTAGATATATATTATATTGGTTGCAGCAGTATTATTATTAATGTAATTTATCCGTTTCCCTCTAATAATTTCTAGGTTTAATCTACTTTCTTGATATCGATTACTCAACGTCGTAAATCAATTAAATAATCGATATCGAGAAAATCTATTAAACCTAGAAATTATTGGTCGACGATAGATTAAAAAAACTTTTAATAATACTGCACGAACAATAACAATTTATGATTTACGATGTTCTACCGTTAAACGTTATACGCTTAAATCACAAATCATAAATTCGCGAGTAAATTTAAATTCCCGCTGAAATGCTTATTATAACTTGTGTAAATCTAAAGTTTCTTGCAACTTTTGTCCGTAAGTGTATGTGCACACGCTAGTTTCAGTTGAACATTAGGGACGGAACTGAATACATGTTTTGTCGACCATACGCGATCCCAACAACTAGGAATTCAATGTAAATTTCCACGAAAGCTTCCACGAGATGGGTGATTTTATCCTAGTGCAAGTTTAAGAGACCACAAGAAAGACAGAGAAGGAGAAAGACACAAATATTCCTAACGCGGTTGACCCGTAACCGTCTCTAAACTCGACTAATGTTCACGCTATTTCTCTAATGTCAACCCTACTCCTACTGCCTTTTTCTCACTATGCGATATCGCTCGCAAACCTTTGTCACTTCACGCTCAACTGTCATAACAGCCTGTTTAATAGTAAAATATATCATTTGAAGTCCGAACCGAATTTCTTGCTCGTTTTGGCACATTGTGAAAATGGCCTTTTTTGTCTGAGCGTGAGACGTGCCCATTTTTGATCAATAATACCGGACCCGTAGATTCTGCGACAGGAAAATGAGAAAAGCGATTTGTTGTCGCGAGGAAAGTGCCTCCAGCGCCAGGGATTCTTTAAAAACGTCAGCAGCCGCGAGTTTTCAATGCAAATATGATTTTTTTTTCACAAGAAACGTGGCCTCTGTTAACTTGCACTGGCGTTTTATTAAAATGAACCCTAATAATTTCGATTTCAGCGAAATTTTAAATTCTCACTTCCTATTTTTTTTGTGACTTGAAAAAAATAAACGGTGATCCAAAAATGTCGATTATTAAAAAATAGGGCACCTTTTTAATTTTCAGGATCGTTACGGTAAGAACAAACACTGCAAAATGCACGTGGTTGTATTTTTTTTTCCTACGAAAGTTTACTGACCGTCTGCTTATGAATCGAAATTTCAAGAATTCGCCACCAAGTTCGAGGAAGTTTGAGACCAAGAATTTTGTACACAGAGAAGCGACAGGAATTCCACGGAAGCTTAACCCGGTTCTTCGAGACAAGAGAGAAATGTAGCGTCTTTAAACGGTCCTCTTCTAATGCCGTCCGTGGAATTGGCGATTGTACCAGGTGTACTACTAAATTCATTAAGACTTCCAATTAGTACTGGCAGACTTGTCGCCTAATTAGTTACAGGTGCGGGAACGTGTTTCTAAGTTTCATTAATAACACGATCGTGGTATTTTAATAGACTGATCCGTCGATGCGTAGAAAGAGCCATTGATCCCCACCACTCGCTTGTATCATTTCGTAATGTAATGAGGTAGAAATTTGATCAATGGCTTCAGGCGTAGGAAAGACCAAAACATGTGGTTTAGAAAAAGAGGAGGAATAGTTGGCTACTTTTAGCGAGGAATTCCGTCTAGGAATTAAGTAACAACTTGAAATTACGGTTCCGAGGCGTGTGAGTCTTCCGTCAAATTTGAATTCTATTATGTATGATAATATAAATATGAGTGAAATTTTTTAACAGATTTTTTTACCTGTAGAAAAGTAAACAAATTTTGTCGGTGATAGTTGTAATCGAAAGTTATAAAATGAATTCCAATAAATAATTAAATAAATTTGATTAATGAAAATTTATAACCTGCTAAAAAAATAAAAGGGAAGAAACATATTTTATTATCAGTTATTGAAAATATATTTCAATAAGAAATTTTCTTAAACGAAATTGTAAATAAATGTAGGAATTTAAAAAATCTGTTTACCGACACTTTTAATAAATTTCACTGTATCTATTTTTTAAATTAAAAAATAGAAACTTTCGCCGAATGATTTTTCAAAATTCTGCAAAATACAGAAATATTTACAAATAAATATTTAAGAATTTGTTATGAACCCCGATAATTTTTTACATTTAATAATATAACAATTTTTACTATACTCAAATTTTCCTAAAAATAATAATACCATAGTTACAATTTCTTTGAACCGGAAAAGTTTTCAAGTTCAGTAAACTTGATCCGCCAAAATAAATACCTAACGACCGGTATCGCGTCTTCCAAAAAAGAAGTCATAATTTTCGAAGCCAAACCATTACCTCGTCCCGTGTCTTTTTTTCAACATCGAATAAATATCGCGGGAACGTTCAATAAATTCACAAAACTTAATCAGATTAAAACTGCAGATTCCAGAATTACCAGGACTCATTTTCAGAAACTATACTAACTCCACTTTATAACGCTGTAATTTATACAAAAACCCACCTTATAAGTATTCATCCTGCATTTAATTCAAACAGATATTTAATCAAGTAAAAGATCAAATTCCCGATAAAGGTAAAGGTAAAACAAAAAAAACACGGATGACTTCCCTCTTCGGGAGAAAACGAGAAAAAAGGAACTCCCTACTGAATTATATCATTGCAGTTTTTTTCGGGTTTCATTAAAATTGTAAGAATTCCGCAAAACTGTCAGCAAAAGCGAATAAAACAACGCGGAGTGTGCGTAAACTGCCAAATTTATGTATTTTTCGTGATATGAATTATAATAAAGTAAAGGCGCAGAAAAAATTGTCGAAGGATCTTTGGGTCATCGGGTAAAAATGGTTTTAAAGGTTTTCGGAAGGTAAACGAGCTCGAATGCAATGTATGGTAACGACCTAACATTCGCGGAACGTAACGGTGACGTTGTAATCTTCGTTTAAGGAAAAAAAAATTAACAGTCTCGAAAGGCATCATGAAATGAATAAATACAAAAAAAATATTAAGATCCAATAATTGCTTTGCGCCCTAAGGGGCCTTCTCGTCTTTTTCTACTTCTTCTTTATCTCCTCGTTCTCCTTTACTTTTTAAAAAGACGCTGGTGTTTCGTTTTACGCGCGAATCAATATTAGGCTATAAATTGTAGGCTGCTTATTATCATAATATCGTGTTATGATACAACTTGTACAGTTTTCTTTTAAAAAATCGTCGTATTTAATAAACTATGTCTATATTTGTGCCTTACGATCGAGTTAAAATGCACAGATTTTGTGCTTAAAATTCACAACCAAATCGAGACGGTGTAATCGTTACCGTTATGGCCCATGGAGGAAGTCTGCATTTAAGAAAAAAAATCTTTTTTCTTATTTATGCACGAAAAGGGAGCCACGTTTTGCATAATACCGGAGATCTTATTCTCGTGGAAAAAATTACTGTTGCAAAATATTAATTAAATAAAACGTATCCAGGACATTCTTCCTCTTTTTAAATCATGGGAATATTTTGCAAGGGACTGATACTGACGCATGGTTTTTTTAGTCTGCCCCACCACCGGACCTATTTAACGCTTTTTCTCTCTATTTTCTTCAAGATCATTTTTTAAAGTACGTAATTATTTTACTTTTCCTCATTTCAGAGAATTCATGGCATGGCAAAAAAAAAGAATTTTTACAAATTAGAGAAACATCCTGTTTTCTTCTTTTAACCAACATATATTAAATTATTCCCAAGCTTCTTGCGGAAGAAATTCAAAATGCAGCAATCTCATTAATGTCGTGAAATCTTTTAATGCATCGATTATAGCCTGGAAAGAAAAACGAGACAAAATTGCATCCAAAGTAAATAAACGAAATTGAGTCAAGGACTTCGCGGTAATTAATATACACAATCAATTAAAATTCCTTCTACGGGTAAAACCACTCGATAAATATCTGTATGTTTCCATGCTTTTAACTTCGTTCTAGATTCAACGCCTATTCATCGAAAATGAAATTCTTGGGAAGAACAGTCGACATAAATTTCCTAGAAATTGTAGATTAAACGTCCTTTAAGAAGATCGTACTTGCGTTTATAAGTCACGCTCAATTTTAGAAAAGTCTATACATGAATTAAAGATAGGATATTGTATTGCGCGTCATTGCGAAAGCGGTTTTGCGGTTGCGTTTAACCGCGATTTTCCCATGAACGTCAACAACAATGCTCCATATAGAAAATACTAACCGTGCATTGTTCAAGGCGTTAACGTGAAACTAATGCGTCTGTTAAATGTACCATAAATGCATTTAGGTATGTGTACACAGAAACAAAGTAGTCATTATAAAGTGAACACTTGGTTTATTATTTATAACTGGAGGAAGATAATAAATGTTATTGGGACGCAAGAAGGTAGTTGCTCTAGGGGACGTAGGTGGTGCTGTCGGGGATGAAGAGATACGAAATTGATACCAGACTTTGATGACGAATGTACATTTTTTTTATTTATTGCAAGGAAAAGTCTAATACAACTTCGTAGAATTTTTCTGGGAATCACTAGAATTCTTCCAAATATTTTTATTAAAATGCGACTAAATTTGGGGCAATTTTATATTATTTTTTTTTTAACATGGAATTCTGAATTCTAAAGTTCGACCAAAAATGGTTATTCGTTATTCCCACAAAAAAATAATAAAAATAAATATAACTGTACAAAAGTTACCTCTGAATAACGAAAATTTTATATCGCATCGAATTTTCGCGGTAAATAACAATGTGCTAAAGTTCGTAATAAAACCATGTACGTGTACCTTTGCAATACGTTAGTGTTAAAAAGAGCCCGTTTAAAATAGTGCTCCCTTCTCGCTAAAAAAACTGTATAACAACAATTACATCTGCATATAGAGTAGAAGCGATTTTTACTTTCAACACTATGCATATACATGTACTCATTTCATTCCTGCTGCATAGAAGAAAATAGAAAAACGTATATACGCACATGCATTTACTAGATGAGGTTTCCTCTTTTCGAGTAATTGCAAGTACGCGCATTTGAACAATTTCTATGAGTTCTATATGTGCGGATATTTTACTCACTATTCATTACTGTACGACATTACAGTGAAATCGTTAAAACATGCAATAACTCTGCACATCCGCTATATTATTTTCTTGCTAGGTGAGAAGAGTCGACGATTCTAAACATTTTTCACCTTCCTGGATATATTTCTCTCCATTCAGGATTAACTTGTTCCAGTCTCTTATAAATTGAATTCAATATTAAAAAATGCAGGGAAAGTAGAAAACCTTCAAATAGCATTTTTTAAATTTCTTTGTGTGTGCAAATTTCTAGTAGAAACTTACACGTGAAAATCTGGGTTCTATTACGACTCGAATATTCATAAATTAATTTTTGATAGAGACATTTTCTATTCATATTGTAAGTGGCGACATTAAAAAATTAGTAATTTCAATTGTAAGCGGTAACTGCAAATATTCCAATAAGTTAAAAGTAAAACTAAAATTGGGTAAAATAGCAAAGAATCGGACTCCCGACATAAATATTAATAAACAAATATTTTACGCCGACAATTCTGCATACTTTCACGTCAGGATACTGCAAACTAAGGTTAATAAATTAGTTGAAATAACGTAAATTTACAGTCGCTGTAAGAAATGCAGTCTTTCCGAATATGTGCATACAGAACTGAATTTTCTATTGTCGCGTAAAGTAGAATTAAGTTCATTGATGCTAAGTAAGTTTAACTTAACTTTGAATAACATTAGCCGATTCCAACAATGTCGGTTTTATGTACAAGTACATGCATACAGAGAAGAAGTGTGTTTGAGTTGGGTGTGAATTATGAACCGTGAACTTTCGTAGCATTTTGTCGTCTTCTGAAAACAAATTCCGGTATTTCCGGTCTAACAAGGGAATATAAGAGCGGCATCGTTTCGTTTAATGTATGGTTGAGTTTTTCGTTCTAAGTTTCTTCATCTGTTAAAGAAAGAATTATATAGTAGTACTATATACGATACCCGATGGGTTTCAACTGTTTGAAAAACGGTCACGTCCAACTGAATCGGCCCTTTCGTGACGAACCATATCATCGTAAATAGTGTACATATATGTACACACATGTGTACATTCACCATGCATGTATTTTCCTAAGTACATGTATATGTTGAAGTAACTTGCAAACATCTGTGGACATTATACTATTATATATCTAACACGTATGCATATATATATACGCTCGCCTTCGTTCCTCGAGCTTTAAATTATGTGAAATAAAACGGTACTTATTTATTTATGTTTGTATTATTGGAATGAATAAATTGATATTAGTTGGTAAGACGGCCTGGCAGCCTGGCAGTTTATTAGTCTGTGAAATAAAGAAATTATTTAATTTTCTCTCATTCGGTTAGCGATTTTCTTCAATTAAGTCGAGGGAAAACGCTCGCAAAGGGGAAATTATGAGAACGGCATAAGGCGAAACTCAAGTTTACTTTAATTGCGGCGAAAATCGTATGGGATACTAGCGAAATAATTTCCGGTTGAAACAGTGGAGTATCTAAAAAGAATTTCAGTCCAATGTGTAGACGAAAGTATGGCAAAAGTCTGAACCGAATTTCGCAATCTCGATAAATGTAGAATTTCGTGCCTCGAAATATCGATTTCCAATAATTTCTATTTATATAATAATTGTTCTCATCATTTTCAATATACATGTAATATTAATTGCAATAATTTTTCTGCATAAATAAAAACAGAAATCCCAGTTCGAAATTTTTAGTCTCGTTACTTCAAATTGCAAAAAAAAAGAGAATAGACTTTATCAACATTGTTACGGTCTCTAACCAAATAACCTTCTGTGTTAAATAGGAACAAACGTATAACGACGAGATACGAGCATCCGCGGAACTTTCTATGACTGTGCGTATATATAATTATTATGTTTTCCAGTAATTTCGATGATGAATCTCGGTTACATAGACCAGAAAAATGTACTTACGTACATTCAAGGTCCCGTGTATGATTATGTTACAATGTTACTTAACAAAACCTTCGCTTCGTGATGTGCGATATACCGATAGAATTTCAAAGTAAAGGTAGAAATCGGAAACGGATATGTTATTATAATAGATGTGCAAATTTATGCACGAGGACACTGGTAATCAGTTTTCCAAAGAAAATGAGATGAAAGGATCGAGCCGCTCCGAAAGGAAGATGGGATTTGTTTTGACAGTATAAGTATTTGTTTATTTCGCGGTATTTGGTTGATGCATTTTATCTGGCTTTGATAATTATTTTATTGTATCTAATTTTTATCTCGTTCGGGTTAACGATATATCTTTGTCAACAACAAAAATTTAATTTTGTTTAAAGAACAATTATTTAAATTTGACGAAAAGGGATTTCATGTTCAAGATGCAAATTTCGTTAAGTTACGCAAAATTGACTTTAATCCAATTACACTTCAAGTTAGTTCAATTGACTCGATGATGTCGTGATCGACGAAGAAAGTATTGAGTAAGACTACCAGATATGGTAAAATCAGTTGATCGCGATACTATCAGTGGAATTTTTTGTTCTCAACGTGTAATTAGAGAAATCAATTAACAAATCGAGTTTTTTTCCATCAGTAAATTTACAAACACGACAACCGTTGGAAATAATATGACAGTAAATGAAAGAGTCGATATTTTCTCATGTATCGTGGAGAAAAAAATAGTAAAGAAAAATTATTTATTATAATATTTTGTTATGCAACAAATATTTTGTATATCACAATATTACACGAAAAAAAAAACTAAATTAAAAAATTCGTTCGTTGAAAAACGTTGGAAATCGGTTCAATGGCACCTATTTGTGAAGCAGCTTTGGTCGAAGTTATATTATTTTTTATCGAAATTTTACAATTTCACATAGGAGCGAAAATTTTAACTCTGAATAATTTAGAGGTATAATTTGTAATGTATCTTCGCAAAATTTGATAGAAAAAAATATACTCAGAGAGATGAAGTTGTCGAACTTAATGGGGACTTAAGGTGCTCTTATTGACTCAACAATTTGCAGCTGTTGAGTAGTAATTAGCACCCCGAAAACCAAAAGTTTATCCCATATTTACTCGTGCTAAGGGTATAAAATTCCTGCAGGATTTTAATGACAAAACCGATATTGAAATAAAAACGTAGAAACCCTGACCCGGATGAGTTTAAGATTTCTCTGTCCTTCCTGCTGAAATATTAAAACTGCTCGGATTTTCGCGAAAGATTAGACTAAAGCGAAGTTTATAGTCTATCGGCTAACACTTAAGCCACTGTGAAATCAGATTTACGTAAGAACCGTGAGAAATACAAAAACGTCCTTGAAAGAATTAATAAAATAGCGATTCCGACTATGGTCTAACAGTACAATAATTATTCACACCATTTCTTGCTTATTAAATTAATTTAGTTGCTAAAAAACGAAAGTTTCTGCCGACCCAAGTAATGTTTGTGTCATAAATATGTGTGTATGTATAAAGAGAGAGGAGGGAAAAGAAATACTTTTGTTTCGCATTATATAGATAATAAAATGAGTCCAGTTTTGCAATAATACTATATACCGTATAATCTAATAATATATATATTGCAGTAATGCTTAATATAGAGAGGCATAAGATTAGCCAGAGAAATAATATATATTTGTCTACTAATATACTTAATTCGTGTACGTTTATGTTTGTTAATACTTTCTTACTAATACCAATTATTAGTTTAATGAATTTTGTTATTTTTTGGAATAGAAATTGTATTACGAGAAAACTTTATTATGCCGTGCAGGAAAAATTGTGATAAAAAAAATTATGCTTCATAATTTGTTTTTACACTTTATTTTTCTGCTACTCGGTACAATAAAATTTACTCTCATAATAATGTTTGCTATCATAACAAAATTTACCCTTTCAACATTTTTTTCTTCACGGAACAGTAAAATTCTTTTACGGGGGAATTTAGAATACAGTAAAAAACCTTCTCTAGTAGAAAATGACATAAATTTAAAGAAACAGTCTTACTTTCAACGACGGCCGCAATAAAAAATAGTAAAAAATTGTCAATAATCCGTTTACTACAAAGGACTTGTAAAAATTTTAAAAAATTCTGTAAAATATAGGAAGTATTTCTACCGACCAATATTCAATTGTTTCTCGAAATTCCATAAAATATCATTTTAATAATTTATTATTAACCGCGATTAAATTAATACCAAAAATCAATTAATTTTTTAAATACCTAAAAATATATCCTGCAATTGTACTTCCAATTCCCAGTAGAAAACTTCTTTATAACTTCTTATTCTTATATAACTTCTTTTTCTAACTATTGTTATATAATGTTATAATAAAATGTACACTTGACGCGATGTTTACAATGTCGAAGTACGCAATTACTTCGCAACATTACAGAGAATCGCGTGCCTTTCGTGCCTTCATTGCACACTTTAATTAAATCATATATGGAAAAGTTTCTTGCGATCTCTCGGCTCTGAAATAAAAAAAAATAAATCTCGCTTTGATGAATGAGCACTCCGCTTATTTGGACAAAAAGCACTTAATGGCTCTCGTCGTCTCACAAACAGGTGTCAAAAGGGTTTCTGCCATTTTTATTGGGCTACAGACGACCCCGGTATGTCATTTGGTTAAAAACCGAGTGTAATCCACAAAACCACCACTATTTTTCGCCTCTACCTCGTTTCTTGGTACCTAATCGTGATAACAATAAAGCTTAATATTAAAAAAAAAATCGAAAGCCAACTCTAAATAAATTACCTCATAAATATTCGTCACTTAAAGTTTCGCAGCAGTGTAGTCACTATTTAATTCGCCACAATACAAATTAGCACTAAGACAAAAGAAACACAATAAGCATCAATGAATATACACATCTTGACGTGACAACACTTTCGTAAAATAAAAATGCAACGGTGGATGCAATGGAGTACGTGTACATATATTTCTTCAATTTCAAAGACCCAGTAGATCACATGGTTGATCTTTCAGCACTATGCAAGATGCAACTCACGAATGTCGAAGGTTAAAACGCTTTTAAATGGTTGCAAGGATCTCGTTACAAGGGAATTGACCGGTGCTAATTAATTGTCAACTTCAATGCCATCACAAAAATAACACTCGAGTCTAAAAAAATCTTTTCTTTATTACATCGGGCTCTAAAACGAGACATTTTTCGAGCTCTAATCGGTTTCATCTCGTCATGATTTTTTATAACAACAACAACAACAACAACGATCTTCAAGAGAAAAGGGGTCTTAGGTCGAAAGACGAGATCTCGTGAAAAAAGGAGAGTCGAGAAAAAGGACGATTAATAGTCGTATCGTTTACGGCGTATCGTTTTCACCGCGAGGCTACCGCGCACACCATCCTCGATCTTTCATCCTAACTTTGACTTTTCAGCTGCACCGAGCAACAAATATCCTTCTTTTATTTTTTTTATTTTTTTTTTATAAATAAATTACAGCGTCAACAAATTTTTGCCTAATTACAGAATTTCGAATTTCCCATTACAGCCTCGTTTTACGCTGGAATACATTTTAATGGGACTCTTGAAGCCTCTAAAATTAGGAGTCCCTCCATGAAGGCTGATCATGTGACTCGAGGAGCAATTAATGATAATGCGACCAACTGCAGCTCGAAGAGGAGATTTAGGCTCGAGATCGAATAGAAAAAAATTTGTTGTTTTAGAAATATCGCGAGACGATTTATGTTTGGATGAGAGTATAAGTATTTTGGACCGGTGTTTGCTACTGGACCTCTCATGAGATACTAACTGATGAGAGAGAGCAACAACGTGAGGTAAGCTGTACCAGTGCAACTATACTACTACTACTACTACTACTACAACCACTCTCGTCCGATGGAGGACGAGGAGTGTTACGGGAGTGCATGGAACGGAGTCTGTTTTTGTAGTGGGAGTATTGTACAAGAGTATAGTATTCTGCGTAAGAGGATCTGTTGAAACCCAGGTATCCACGTGGTTTCTTGGTTATAAAGTGGGGTCAGTATTCTAGTAAACAAATCGCCAACACAAATAGCCGCTACTATACGACCCTCGAATTATCGGTAGACGTGGGATTTCAAATGGTTTCGGTACGAATGCACCGACAAGCGGAATTCTCGCATCTGTCAAAATTCACAACTGATGAAAAGCGGACAATTTTGACATTCGAGTGATCGCGCGTTTTCGTGCAGGTAATTTCGAGGTTACAAATAACCTCAAGGGGTTGTTTTTCATCTTCCACTAAATTTGCAAGAAATGAATTTACGAATTTTTATTTTCTATGTGATGTAATATAATCGCGTAAAAAACAAAATTTTCCAATTTTTAGAAAATTGAAAACAACTAAAATTCGAAAATTGGACAAAATCAGCAAATTAAACACTTAGCAAAAGGGTTTCCTTTCCCCAAAACGGTTACAAGAAACCTCGAGGGATTGTTTTTCAACTTCCACTGAATTGCCAAGAATTGGGATTACGAATTGTTATTTTCTATATGATATATTATTAATATTTTCCAATTTTTAGGTAATTAAAAAAATAGATTTCTATGCATTCCTGTTTAAGTGTAAAATAAAAAGGATTCGAAAATTGGACGAAGTCAGCAATTTAAAGAGTTAGCAAAAGGGTTTCCTTTCGAGCAATTTATCATTCCAGAATGTAACAGTGTTTGTTATACAGATTGCTCGAGATAAGATAATTTTCGAAACTCAATAAGGCGCAAGAGAGCAATCTACATTGAACGACTTTAAGCAATTTTAAACGATCTCCAGCAATTTCCAATAATTTCCTTCGACCCTTGCCACGATTGGAGAGTAGAAAGGTAGCAATAGGCGTTCGCAGGTACGAGAAAGATATAACGGAGATACGAGTGTACACACCTCGAAAAGGTTATACGATAAAAATGACGACAATTGAAATGGCAGAGTTGAATGGAAAAAAAAAACAATCAAGTGCGATTGACAGAACAGTGCCTACCGATTATGTAAACATTACCGTATATGTATGTATTTTCTCTGTTCGCGAACAAAAGATTAGCGAAGGATAAGAAAAGTCTCTTCAAAAAATGCCTCGATATAAGCAACTTCATATCGTAGGAAATGAGACCACACCGTTCTTTTCATTTGATAAATTATACTAGCTTCTGATTCACGCTTTAGCAGTATAAAAAAAGATAAATCCGTTGGTTTTTTTATTTTCTAAGTACGTTCTTTAATGCGTTCTGCGTGGGATTCAATAAAAGATGGTTAAGCATGATATCATCACTGAAGAATCAAATTTTAGGTACCTACTCTGAATTTCAAATATATAGTTTTTTAAATAATTGTCTAAAATTGTAGTAAAAATAACTATACACATACTTTTTAAAGTATTTTTATATTTTACAATAGATTTTTTAAATTATATATTATATTCATCATTTTTTTTATTTAGAGTCCAAAAAATATAACATTTGGTACCAAAAAAATGCATATATGCCGATAAAAATCTTTTTCTACCACCTTCGATTATTTAATACCTCGAATATCGAAAAAAAACTTTCGATAATCGAAACACTATCGCTAATCACGACATTCACCTTACGTTTGCTATCGAAACATTTTCAATCGAAAGTTTCTTGCCATAGTAATTCTAAGGAGATATACAAAAATATCCACACGTGGCACAACAACTTTCGCACGTGTGTCCGTTATCTCACAAGAAATTGGATATTAGCAATAAACTCGAAGCTTAGCTCGATCCTGAATGGATTCGAGAAAGGAAAAAATTCAATATCAGAGAATTCTATCATCGAAAAGTGCTAAAATTTACAACTCTCACCACCACTCTCCTAAATTTGGGGTTTTTACATTTCGCAAATGCCGCAAGTTTCTCCTAACTCTCTGGTTATTAGCACTAAAAGCATGGTTATATATAACTTGATGTTATTAGCATCAAACCCATCATTCATGACGCCTCAACTTATTATCACAATAAATAAAGTAACTTTATACAGGAATAATCCAGTATTTCGGTTCTAATGAATTTCAAAGCATTACATTTCGAAGCCATGCTTCTCAAGTCACGGGAGGCTATCAAGTGTTTTTTTAAATTTTCCACTGCCAAAAAGAAAAAGAACTCCCCGATGCGAGAGTGCGGAAAAATATAAATATTAATGATAAAATGAAATTGAATTTCTGGAATGGAAAACATTATTAAATTTAAGGGTATTTTTATAAACGAGCGATATTACACGCTCCCTTCCATGCTTTTGAAAGATTCCAAATCGTACAATATAATATATACACGAGCGTTTTTGAATAACATGAAAGGAAAATAGTTATCTGCCTAAGGATCCTGTCAGAAACATCTCCCATAGCAGGGAATACTTCTGTGTAAATTGGATGGAAATTCACGAGCAAGATGAGGTCAGCGCATTGCTCTTAAAAATCCTTCCATTCTGCTTTTCAACTTGCTCTGAAGCATTTTTCTGATTTTTTCCACGCTAAGGGAAATACAATTATTGCTAATATTTGATATAAGCTGATAAGAGTGGACGCAATAAATTCAAACAGAAATTTGCTTACCAAACCCGAAATTTATGTTTGTTCAAAAAAAAAAAGAATTTCTGATTATAATGAATTTTTATGTGATTAAATTTATACTTTTTCCTCTTGTCCAAATAAGAAAGATTGGGATATTATTTCTTTTTTTAATTATTACGCACTAATTATTCACAACGAAAAGAACAACTCAATTTTATTTAATATTGTTTTACACCGTGGATGCTAATTTCAAATCGTAAAATTTAATTTCAGTAGTAAATATCTTGCAAAATTACCGTACAAATTCTCATAAATTTTAATGCAATTTATAATTTACCAACAAATTTTTTCAAACATTCTTTTTTAACAAATGCTGCGATACCAATACTTTAGGGTGTAAAAATTACAATGGTGCTCCACAATAAACTTCTTCTATTTTCCTCTTCTCTCGTTTCTGGTTTCCTCTTTATTGTGTATTTTGCATCGGTTCTATGTAACGTCACAACTGCACGATTCTACGAACACAATTGGGCTTGACGCTAAAAAAAGTGAAATAGCACAATTCTAAAAATTGCCGCTACGGGAAATTTTCCATCTCTCTTCTTTTATAGGAGCTAAAGATCTAAAGACAAGCCGATGAATACAAAGAAGTTACCTCCACGCTCGCCTAGACATTAATGAGGAACGGTCAAGGATGGAATTACAGTCTTGTATAGAAAAGAGTAAAGTCGGCTTCTCCACATAAAATTGCACGTTGTATAATACCATGATGCAGTTTTTATCACGGTGATATTTTTCCACCTCGGAATTTTTTCACTCGGTACCTTTTTTCCTCAAGAGTTAAGGTTACGTATGTCGATTGAGTCGAATGTATTCATTGTGTGTTACACGGATAAAGTAGGTATCCGGCAGAGGCGTACCGTGTACTTAAGTACAGTAATTAAATGTAAAATTAACCATAGCGATAAATAGCACGTTTGGAATATCCCGTAAGCAATTCAAATGAATTTTAATTGGGAAATTATGGGTTGCATCAACCCTCAATCTGCGATATCATGACATTTATACTTTTTAGCACCTAGTGCATGCACTTTTGTACTTTCCAATAGCATGCGGTCGAATTTTATAGGAAATTCTACGACCCGACAGTTCCTGCATCTTAAAGAGTTCGCTTTGGCGGGGAAAATGCGTAATTACGAAGGCCGAGTCTGAAATTATCCGACAACGATTATAGAAATTCGCCAAGTGCAATGTATAAAAATTGCAATTTTATAAATAAATTCGTATTTTGAATAGCGACAGAATTCAATGTTTCAAAACTTGGAATTTTTAAATTAATGAACTTCAATTGTGTATCAGAACTAATTCTAAGATTAAAAATATAATATAAAAATAATAATAATAATAATAATACTATTATTAAAAAAATTGCAATTTTATAAATAAATTCATATTTTGAATAGCGACAGAATTCAATGTTTCAAAACTTGGAATTTTTAAATTAATGAACTTCAATTGTGTATCAGAACTAATTCTAAGATTAAAAATATAATATAAAAATAATAATAATAATACTGTTATTAAAAATATACATTTATAGGTGTAGGTAATTGCTTTGATTTTTAATCTACGTCAAACCAACGAATTATGAAGGTTCTCCCAAAAAAGAATTTGTCCCTTCAGAGAAATCTCCAGAGGAACGTCTAAAAACAGGAGCTAATATTCTAATTGCAGTTATATATCTCAACCCGCAATTAACCTAAGCTATTTCTCTCTTTGCCATGAAGAAACGGTTCGGGTTCCGACTTGTTCGGACTCGTGTATACAAAAAGTGTCTTCAGACCGATGAAGTCATACAAAAAACCCCGTTAAACTTTATTGCAAATGCGATGAATTTAATTAGCGAATTAAAAACACCATATTTTTGATTTTCAGATTCCTTTCGCTATTTTTTTCTTTTTGCACATTCGTTACTGTAATTAAAAGCAAAAGGTATACATATAAATTGAATTCGTCTCACGTGGCGATTCCAGCGTGCTCCTAAAACTTTCATAAATATGCCACGAAGCGGATAAACGTAAAATACCGAATATTTTAAACGATGAAAAATGAAACGGGTGCAAGGATTGTAAAGGAACTGCTGGAGAGCTCGGGGTGGTCCTACTTGATATCTCAAACATTCTCTTATACTCTAAAGAAGGAAGCCGTCACGGTGATATAAAGCGTGTTTCCAGAACGCGTGTTATAGCCTATATGGGATCCCACGTCTGCTTCTTTTTTTTTTCTGGTCGTTTTTATCCTGTTATTTTGGGACCTACGCGGTAAATATTCCTACCATAGATACGGGGAAGGACCACCTGCGGTAACTGTGAGGTTACCCTTGTCCACCAGCTCACAAATTACTAAGTTATATTGTCACTTTAAACACACACATTTATTTATTTTATATCTCTACTTAACGTATCTATGTCAAAAAGAAATGCCGAAAAGACCGCGAGGATTAAGTATCGACTCGGTGATTATATAATATATCCCATACGTTCGCAGGTAAAGCCGCGAGCGCTTAATCGGCTCCTTCTTTTTCTTTTTTCTCGGGAGTTTACAAGAAAAATGTCACCCAAAAGAGGATTTGATATTTTACCGGAAACGAAGCATATCTGCTTAAATATCTAATTCTATAGATATTTGTGCGTTATAAGAAAAGAGAGAGAGAGAGAGAGAGAGAAAGAGTTAGTGGTCCGTGCAAGCGTATATTTATCTATAAGCCAGGCCTTTATTTATAAATTATCGCAGAGACTCGTTAGGAGAACCGTGCCGGTGTGGTTGACTAATATACGAATGAGTCACCGTGAAAAGACAGAAGAGAAAGAGTCAAGCTTTCCTATGTATGTATCTTAAGCTTGACTCTCTCCTTTCTGTTCGTATTATGGACCCTCAAGATGTAGAAATAGATTGTAATGGACCAAACTTAACTTTCGTCCGAGATTACTGTAATACTTTGCGTCGGTCAGTTCCGTTTTATTTATTCTCTTTTTTTTTTTTTTTTCATACGGAACGGAAAGATTCAGCGAGATGCATATAGATGCCGGCCAGAGTTCGGGAGGCTCTCCCAACGGAGAGGCGAACAAAGTTCGGTCCAGTTTCTAGACCTTAATCGCGCGCTTCGACGAATCCGAAAAATTTGGGATTTCGTGCGAAAGCACGGGTTCGATGAAGAAAAAAACAATTCGCAGGTAATATTAGAATGGCGGTGTGTTACCGGTAATTACAGTCAAATTAACCGTGCGCATGATTTTTGGCACTGTCTCCAAAATCCCGACCAGCTGAGGTCTTGGAGTTCGCGGAACTCGAGGTGACACAGTGTCTGCAATTAGGTAATTAGTCGATGCAGATGCAACAATGAACTAGGCACCTGATTAATGAGAAGACAAGGACAAAGAATTTACCCTGAAATCCCACGGAAAAAATTGAATAAAATTTGATACTTACATTGAAAAAAATTTATAGTAAATAACATTTACTGTGATTGGTACCTTAGTTTTTTTTTGTGTAGAACATATCGACATTGAACTCCCGTTTTTGAGCAATTTGAGTGAGAGAGAAAAGGGTGAATGATTCCCAGAAATTAGGGAATCACCGTTTTCCTGTTATTTCGATGAAACTTTCAGCTGTTTTGTGAAGAAAAGTGTACACAAGACACTATAGTAGGTATAAGAAAACACGAGAATGCCTTTGGTACGTGTCGTTTGAAAGCATTCGTAAAGTCGCGTGTTACTTGTACATGCCCGAAGTTAAACACGTGATTCGACATTCGCGCTCGCAGGGAGTTTAATTATAGTTTCGAAGGAGCCCTTTCTGCTACCAGTTGCCCTTATATCTTTACCCTCTTTGTATTCATGCAATTATAAAACTTGAATGTATGGAACGCAAATAACAAGAGGCCGAAAGGGAAACAAAATCCACAATATTGTAATGAATAAATTGTACAAAAATATCAACCATCCCGAGAAATTTATGATGCCGTCAAGGATTACAAAATACGGAATGCCGCTAAAAAAAATATTAATATTTTTTATCCAACTATTTGAGCTTAGGTAATTAACCCTTGAAATCCAAAATTTTGAAGAATATCATTAAAATTATTGTAATTAAAGGTTCGGATACAGGAACTGAATAATAATGGAATATAATTGTAAGTTTTCCACTTTAATAGAGTTGAAAATTCTGTTTGCGTGAAACACAGCTATTATTAAACCCATTTTTATGAGCACAGAAATGTTTGCTTCCTGCCACAAAAAAGTTAGTCTGTAAAACGTTACAATGTAGGTCCAGAAAATGATACGTGCAAAACCCACATGTTCGAAACTGCGATAAAAAAAAGTGCTCAAATAAATTAGAAAATAATCACGTAATTGCGTGGAAAGGAAGTAGGAATCCTTCAACTGATACAAAAATTCTACAGGATACCGTTGGAATAATAAAAAAGCAAGCGAAAAATAAGAATACAATCCCTGTCCCTTTCGAGATGATTTATATAGATTCTCTCGCTTTTAAAGAACCGCAAGTATTTTCCTCACAAAAATAGATATCTGTATATTTTGACTTTTTAAAATATTTAATCCGTTATATTATTACAAATTAATCTAAGTGGTCTGCATTAATCCTTTGAACACCCGATTTTTAACGTCTTCTTAGGTCTTGGTCCTTCCCCCAAAAATGGGGTAAAAATTAAAATTTCAAAAATGGGGTTTTGCAGTTTATTTTTAGGGGTAATTTGGCGCGTAGAATCGATTCCAAAAGTCTGCTTCAACAAAATCCTAGCGGAAGGTTATCAAAAACAGGTTTTTTAAGGAAAAACCCTGTTCCCCCCTGGAAATCTGCAATTTTGAAAATAAAAATGGGTCCCTCGCGGAAAAATACTTTGGATAAGGGTTTCTCGGAAGTATCCAAAAGTCGATTTTTTTCAAAGTACAAAATAATGAAGGACAGAAAAATTAAAGATTCGTGTCTCAATGAGTCAAAGAATGCATTTAAATGCTACGTTTTTACTTTGTTTGTCTACATTTTTTGACAGGAACGTTACCATTATTACCGCAATTTTAGAATTCTACTCTTTTTCCAGTAAACAAAGGCTCCACTTACGAACGCAGATCTTTGTTATAAAGAAGGGAAGTAAATAATTACTTCTTTGTTCATTGATAAATTCTCTATTGTCATTGAGAAATTGTGAATCCATATGTATTAATGTTGACTCAGGATTATGCAAAACAAGCAATACCTACTAAGGGTTGGTGGGCGCGATTGTATATGTTATAAAGTCGTGGAATTCTATCCGGATATGACGTAGCTCGTTTTTCCCAGAGATGCACTCGGAATTTATAAAAAGTTATGCGATATCTTTCTACCGCCCATTCTTTACTCTCAAAAGATGCAGCAGCGTATGAAAACAACATTCTAGACCTGTAACGTGCACTGCGTGCATCAGATTTTTACCATCCGATCGATTCTTGGCACAGAATCTTCCGAATCGACCAAAGACGTTCTTGTGCAGCAGTTGCATAATTAAGAAAAACCCAAATTATGGTAAAAATGTCAGAAAATAAAGGTTCTAAAACGAAAAATATGTTTGCATGCATCCTGAGTCGTCTGGGAAATTCCTAAATTCTAACTTCAGCGTATTTTGAGAGTTTTGAGAGAGTTTTGAGAGAGTTTTGTGATAAATTATGAAATTCGATAATTGTGAGTAACAAATTGTTTCGTTATTAAGGTTTAAAAATTCCAATAAGGAAATTTTAGGTCACGCAATTATATTATTATTATTTTTGTAATTATTATTCAGGCAATTATCAAACAATCGTATTTAATTAGACGTTTGAAGACGAGGCCAAAGGAGGAAAAAGTCGACAGGAAAAAATATCCTCGCAAATAAAAAAAAAACATTCTACAAAAGATTTCTGCTTTTGCAGCTATTTCGCTACGCCTATTACAGCCTCGGGCATTTTTTCCATTTATTCGGGTTCTTTGCCAGGCATTTTTTCATTTTTTCTGAATTCCGTCAATTCTTCCTCCTCTTCCTGAACCTTTCATCAGACCGGAGCCACTTCGGGGTGATAAAACGTGCGCGATACATCGCGCAAGATAGGAATGGAAAAAAAACTGGTGGCCAGGAGCAAATGATTGACGCGTTGTACCGCTATATCATGGATGGATCAAAGATCTAAGAGTTGTATGTTCTTCAAATCCTCCAGGAAACAAATAGGTACGAGAGGATAAGAGCTGAACTTTCTTTTTAATTGGATATCGATAAATCAAAGTGACTCTCCGATCCGTCTATGATGAAATGAAAACGCAGTATGTCCTACTCTGGTATATAATGCGGGGGCGTTTGATCTATGGATGCTTCTGCATGATGCAGCTGTATGGGAAAAAAAAGGAAGAGACGCGCGCTCGTACGCGTGCCTTCTGAGATTTTACGTCCTACCCTTAGTACGTTTATGGGGCCTCTATTTTAAAAATATATTGTCATAAACCATAGAGCAAACTGGGATAGGTGGTATTTTTAGTAAACACAAAACAGAGAGCATCAAACTTATCTTCTGCGTTAATCGCAATCTTTCGAAGCAGAAAAGCTTCGGTACCATCCTACACCCTGTTTGCAACCTACACGAAAAAGGTACGATACATTGCACAAATTGCTATGTCGTATGGTACATGATGCAAGGTAGTAGTTTGTAATTTTTATTCCGTTTATTAGGTAATAAAAGGGGGATTGCGAAAATAAAAGATCTTTTTTTTCCCTTTTCTGGAAAATAGTTTGGGATTTTTATCCGAAAAAATGATCGTTTTCTGGAAAATTCAATTTTTTAGGGGTTTTACAGTTTAAAAATAAAATATTGGTTCTTTTTCATGACAATAAATCGCATTCAACAGATTAAAAAAAATTAATAAGACCTACCATTTATTTTTAAATAAATAGAAAAATATTATATTATTTTCGTATCATTCCTTTTTCGTTGCAGAACTAAAAATCAAAGTTGATCCTTAAACAGAGTCACGACTAATCCTTCTTTAAAATTTAAATCACCAGACGTATAGACATAAGTGTTGAAACAACAAACACTTACCATTTGCTGAGCAGTTTTTGGTTTCCGATTGACGTCAATCACCTTCTGATTAGCTGTGAAATTGAAAACGAAAATGAAATATTTCAAAAATGTTTTCTTAGAAGAGATCGAAATGTAAAAGAAAAGAGAAGAATATATATACATATTCCTATACATGACTAAGATTTTAATGAGCGTCCATTAGGTGCGCGTGCACGTAAGAATGGACGCGTGACTAAAGTTAACACTCTGTCCTTTCTTTATTTGATAAAAAGATAACTGTCCAATACCATAATTGATTAAGTTTAGTTCCATGTATATACTGTTATTACTGATCGTCCTACTTTTTGATCGATTAAGTACGGTTTTAATAACATCCAGTCTTTTCTGTTAATAAACTCAAATGCGCTTCTATCGTATTTGTATCATTTCTTCAACACAGTGAAATAACAAGAATGCGGGAAAGTAGGAAATTTTATTGGAGAGCGATTTTAAGCACGTAAAATATTTTTTGAGTGATGAAAAAATTACTATGTAATCCAATATTTCTCAAAAAAATTAATAATATACAGTGCTGTGTAATTTTTTGCATTATTTGACGAAATAAAAATAAAATACAATTTACGATTTGCAGTAAAATAAAATAAACATTATTTCATTTTAGAAAATGTATTTGAGAAACCCCTTCGTTGCAAAAATTAAAATTTATGGACGAAAGTTGTTTATTTATCTATCGCCAAATTTATTTGGCAGCTGAAATCGACCAACTTTCTACTGAAAACTATGTTACATAATATCCTTACATACTTTCTTCCCTCGCACCTTCAGATAATTGCATCCGCATAATTACAACATTTTACAATAACTGCAAAGTAACTTGATCGAACGTTTCTGAACATTTCCAAATTCCCTAAAAATTGTAACACTGAAAACCATATTGTTTTAAATCTTCACACTACAAAAAGTCCGACACTGAAGTGTTATATACGGAAGTTAACACCATCCCATGGAAATAATATTACAACCCATACCATATGGTGCATCCACAAGTTCACACCACACTTTTTTGATAGGGTGTAAAACTATTTCCTTTTTTTTTTTGTTCAATGTCAATTAGGAAGTACAACAATTCATCAAATTTCAGCTCCACTTTATCAAAATTAACGGAACGATAAGATTAAAAAATTTCTGAAAATATCTGATCGTTGGTTCCAACCCAAATTGAAATAACGAGACGCATGGCTACTAAATTATAAAAGTTACCATTGTCAATTAAGCATAGATTCGAAAGATTACGAAGATCTTTAGCATTTATGAAGCATATATGTATGCAAATGAATATATAAATATAATATTTCAAAGAGTGTGATTTTTAATTAAGTACTTCATTAAATTTTAATGATTACATTAATTAATTTCATCTTGCTGCACGTATCATTCTCATTATTTCATTAAATACATTTTATATACAAGTGTTTGCTTTATACTTACTGACTGCTTCAACGAGGTCAGCTAAAAGAACGCCGTCACAAAGATCAGACTGTAAATCGTTCACCCTTCTTTTGCAGCCACCCCTTTCCAAATAATGGTTCGCCCAATCCGTATAAATCTGGAAATAGAAATACATTTTTCAATCTACCCTTTTTTCAAATATTGTCTAAACAAATAAAAACCTCAAAATTATGAGTTTTTCCTTATCAAAAAAAATATATATTTCACAATTATTTTTATATAGTACAAATTACTCAAAAATGGATTCCTTCGTCTTTCCTATATAACATAGTAAAATTTACTACGTTTCTATTCCTTCTATTTATAACAATGTTAAAACATTTCCTGACCCTACTTATACATGTTTTTAAAATATTCAATGAAAAGGACTAAAAAAAAAAGAAGGATAAGTTTTCTTTTCGTCGCCGCACAATAAATTTGAAATTAGCATATACTGTTTAAATAGCCTTTAAAGCTTTATCCCTCTGTTCCATTATCTCTTTTCTTATTAAATCCGTTGTTAGTTTTTGTTGCGAATAAAGGATAAACTTATCTTGTCCCTTCTCAACTGCAACGAACGATCTGTTGGCAATTGTTATCGTTAGCAAAAAAGCAATTATTTTTTGCAACCTTTTGTCCAAATTTAAATACTTTTCTTTATCTTAATTGTTTTTTCTTCCTTGCCATGTTCACTTTCTTTACTTTGGTACAGAAAGCGATACAGAAATGTTTCCCTTTTAAGTCGTAAATATATCAAACGCGTATGTACTCGGCCTTTTTACCTTTTTTTTTATTTACAACAATCCAAAAATAATTTAAAAAAAAAACCATACTTTAATTTTTTTCTTTGGTACTAAATAACAAAATTACTTGACCCGTTTTAATTATGCACTAATTTAAATATTTTACCAATTTCACAAATTAACGTATCCCAATTACTATGCACTCTGTTTTTTGATCACATAAATCACTGCTTCGAAGTCTCTTTTTTTTGGTGACCGTCTTTTCTCATTTTGGTAGAAAAAAAAATCTGAAACCCAGGATTACGCTATTTTTATCAGCGCGAGCCCCTAAAGTTTACCGTGAAATACGAAAGACGTGTGTTCTTCCAAGCAGCAGGTGGTATTCATTATTTAAAAAGCTCGAAATGGTTCCTAATGGCTGGAGAAGACAACCGGCAGAAAAATCTTCTGCTCTATCTATTCCCTATTACTAAAAAAAAAGAAGAAAGAAAGAAAGAAGGAAGGAAACGTGAACATGAATGCATGAGTGCCAAGAGGTGATGCCTTCTCACTGCATCCATTGAGCTCTCCAGTCGGATATTAAAGCACTATCGAGTGCATAAGTGATATATGTATGGATCCTTCATGTTTATTAACTTGGGCAGAAGCCAATGCTTTTTCATCGTATTTTTATTGTTTCTATACTTCAAACGGAGAAGAAGAAGAAGAAAACGAGAGTCAATAAAGATCAATGAAAATATCTATAATAAAGCCTCTATTTATCGTAACGACACAAGAGCTTTTTTTTCGACAACGTCGTACTTGAGTGACAAAAAGTTGACTCACTCTCGGCACTTTTCTAATTGCAGCTGTTACGTATAAAAATATATAAATATATATGAGAGGGAAATCCTCCGTTTCATGATTCGTGACATTGTTCCACTGCAAGAAATTTGGTGTTGAAATGTTTCAAGTCCCTGACGTCATTTTGTCACCATTTCGAGAGCTTTTTGAGTGGCTCGAATTTTAATTGAGACCATTTTTAGGGACTGTAAGAGAAAAGAATTTACTTGAAACGTCAAAGACTCAAAAAATAGCCGGCACGAGCCCTTCCGAACCACCCCATTACTCGAATTATCTAATATGTCGTTGATTAAATATTCATACCGATCAAATTCAACGTTTCTAAAAATACCGGTAGCCAGAAAACCCTAAAGAACAATAATTCGGTAATGAGATGCAATTAGGTGAATTCCATTCGGAGAGGAAGGTCCCCTTATGGGGCTGAAAAATGATAAATAAGTAATAAAGGCGCATAATTAAAGACTCAAATATATATTTAAAGAAATAAACATAAGTTCATCAACACGTAAATTAGAACGATTGTAGATACAAATACACGTGCTGAGAAGTGTATTTAAATACACGTGTGGAAGTACAAGAGGGATGTGTTTTGATGGCGCACGCGTAAAAACGTCGTTGCGACCGAGGGCCTCTATTTTTGAGCAAAGCAAAGAGACAAGCAAGATAAGGAACTTCCTTCATAATCATTTCAGGTTAACTTTCTTTCTTTACTTCCTTCGTTTCGTTCGTTCTTCCTTTTTTATATTTTATTATTAGTTCAATTTCCTTTCGCGGGAGAAAAAAAACTATTTTTTTGTACGGAGTAAACTTTACTGACAATGTGAGACAAATATGATTTGGCGCTTTATATTTATAGAAAGAGAATAAAAATAGTTTTTTAACGGTGTAAAAAAAAATTTACCCAGTGTCCCGAGCGCCAGTACAGTTGCAGCGATTCAAATTATTACATAATTTATGAGTAAACATGTTTTTTGAATCACTGATAGTTGAAAAGTATAAAAAGAGTATTCCCACTGATGGTGGATAATTTAGAGCCGCTATAAATAAAAAATATGGAAGTGGCAGTCGTGAAACTGTAACTCTTATTAATTTATTAATTTTTTGCTAGAAATTATTATATCGCGGTAGCTGCAAATATTTTCTGAACGCGTCTAGAGTTTCTAAGGGGTATTTTTAAAGGGTTGAATGTACCAGAATTTTTTGAAACCCACCTATCGTTTTTTTTTAGCATAAACTAGAATATTGAAAAAAAATGTTTATCGACCGAAAGCTTCCTTTAGACGATATTTTCCCTTTGCCATCAGTGCCTGTTTTAACTTGCTCATTCTTTTCTATTTTACAGCAACAAAAGAAGTGTAATAAAAACCGAACAAAAGTCACGTATGCATAATCTTAAAGAAGAACACGTGACGAATATACAAACCACATATGTTTTAAACGATGACTAAATAAACGGAAAAGATACCTCATTTTAGAGAACGTAAAGTGGGCAATTTATCGTTTTGGAGTTTTCTTCAAATTACACAATGGTAAGGAAGGGTATGGTCGGGTCTTCGGTGTGCTGTAAAACAAAATGTAAATTTTTACAGGAAGTATTAAGACACTATAACGATCGGTCTAAGATTACCGAAATTTACCTAGAATTCGATACCAATTCTTTTTTTGTAAAAAAAAATTGTAAAAATGTGTGTACATATAAAATAACCCCCCCCCCCCCCCCTCTCAAAGAAAAATAGGTTAGCATTAAAAGGTAACAAAAGTAAGAGGAGGAGATTATTTTTTTATTTGAAAAATTATTTGTATCAATAGTTGAAAAATCATTTTATATGAGGGTTTTGCAAAATCGTCAAAATTGTGAATACAAAGAATTCACCATTTCAAATATGCAGTTACGTTTCCGCACTCGTGACGATAAACTTCTCTCAGTGCAGATGGAGTGCGAAGCCTGGTCAAGACCGTTACCATATTTGGGGTAAAAGGTGCAATTATTAAACACCTCAGGAGTTTCATACACTCTCGAATGAGAAATACGTAACCCGAAAAGACATAATGTATGTAATAACTGCACCTTTCATCTGTTGAAAATACTAATCATTATGATTTTACCACGTCAATTTTACAGCCATGAAGACAATGCACATTTTCGCATTTTGACTTTTAGATTTTATCCATAATCGAAAAGGTTATCACCCAGTTACAGCTTTTTTTTCATTCGAAATATCTTGAAAATGAAAAAATAAGTAAAATGATATTTTTATTAATTTAAATACTTATCTTATGGGAAATATAAAATTCTAATTTCAATTCCATTAATTGATCCCACTTTTATGGACAGGAAACTATTCTAAAATGGAATACTTTCCATTTCTAATATTTGCATTTCTTGAAAATAAAAGCAAAAATCCTACTTTCTCCAAAAAATTATTCTGAATTATTTTTTTTTACTATGGAAGGAATTGTTGGTACTTTAAAACAAATAAATTTCTCCGTTTAATTTTTCGGGCACTTATTTGTCGACTTTTCCAAAATCATCCCCAAAACGCAGATCGTTCCCCTTTTTCCTAAATCATTTAAAAACTAAATCGAAGAAATAGAGTTTTCAACAGCCGAGAAACGTTAATCTCCGCCTGTAGAAATAATGGTCTGTTGACCAGCAAAGGGGCAATTTCTGATCTATTTTTAAATGATTTATGGAAAGTTTACCGTCAACTTGCACGCGGAAGCCGGTAGGATCAACCAGTTTCTATCTTAATTAAAAATACGGTATATATCACTTTGCATCTTACTTCCTTTTTGGGCAATCTGATAATCTAAATGGTACCCGAAAATCCAGGTAAGCTCGAAATTAATGACGATGGCTAGATAAGACAAAAAACACGAAACCGTTCATTTCCGGCATCTGCTTCATCTTAAAAAAAGAATTATAGTTGCCGATATCTTCACACGCATATCATTTCCCCGCAGGTAGCCCGATTCTGTGATTGTATCGTTCAAGGTAACGATGTTTGTAAACCAGGGCCGAGTTTCGTGTAACTGTTATTTTGAATCGCTACGATTCGAAAATTACCAGAAATTAGTGAAAAATCTCAACCGTACCTGTATTATGTTACGAGTGGAATCGGTTTTAATATCATCGCAAGATCCTCGGATGGATCTTGGTGCTCTGATGCATGCCATGGCTTTAATAAAGACTGACTTTAACAAGAGCCATGTGGGATCCCAAAGAGACTTTCGGAGCACGAACTAAATTCGACGAGAATAATAATAAATCCTTTCGTTTATGCTAATTACTCGCTTAACAATAACTCCAGCGTTAGAAAAACACGGGCTTCAATTATTATCAAATCACATCACACAGAAACACGATACATTTGATGCAGAACACGAGGTTTCAATTAAATCTCGCGGATAACGGAAACCGTGGTAGATATTTTCACACATAACACTACGGCTTTTCAACAAGCCCATAAACCATCTTATGATTTCAAGAACCGATGTATATACGTGTATACATATATATATATATTGTCGTTATCGTACGAATCTGTCAGTACTTTTAATGAATATATTCTCCGAGCAAAAGTAACTGCGATCGTAGACTTCCAGTTGAATCTGTTATTGATCAGGATTTCCCTTGCCTAAATAAATACCTTTAGGTCAAGTGATCGAGATTCGCATTAACATTCTTATTCGTCACGATTAAGATCGTGAATCACAAACGAACTTGCATAACACGTAATTCCACGTTATCTCAAAGTATGTTAACACCTTTAGCACCATTCGGATATACGGGGATAACTTTGCGCGTTCTCACGCTCGATACCGCGAAAACAATTTCTTCGGTTTCTCATTCGGATCACTCTTAACAACCTGACGTGAATTTCATAGCAACGTCAAAAACAAACAAAGAGTTTTCATTCATGAAATCCTACGTCTGTCGATCCTACGTCAACGGAGACTCGGATTTTTTTTTTGTTTTTTAACAGGGACACGATTTAACGATTATTATTATTTTTAATAGGTCGACAAACACAAAAACTTCATGGAACATTTGATTATTTTTTATGGGGTTTTCGAATAATAACTAATTGCTCATTCGTTCGTGTATGAAATAACAGTCGATAACAATGTTAATTTAATAAATAGATAGCGTGAAAATGGGAAAGGGGTTACTTTTCTTGAGCAAATAGTGAAGTTTCGAAATGAAAGAGAAGTCAAAATGGTACATCAGTTCTATAAACGACGTCGTATGCGTCTCGACGGCGCGACGCACCGGACGTAACTGAATACGCTATACGCATCGTCTATACTTCTATGAGTATCGAGGTGTGTACCTAAAACTTCTCTCTTCCACTCTCTTTAGTATGTTCATTTCTCTCTTGGCTCTTTACGTTAGTCATGCAACATACGAGAGAATTATATACATCGGGAATGTTTCTATAAAACATCCGAGTACCACTTATGAAACACTTTGCAAATTAGAACACTTGTAATAATAACAAAAATATGTCTATCGTTAATGTAAACTTTTCGAGCTTTCCGCGGCTTATAATCTTCTCTTTTCGATGAATACAATGTGATAGGAGATGGAAAACTTGCATCGACCAGAATCTACGAATTATTGCCATCGAGTCTATTTAGAAGAACCAGTCTTCTCTCGTGACATGGAAGATACTTTTCTTTCGCGTTTCTCTCATTTTCAATGGAGCTTCCAGTAAAGAGGAAAGCAAAAATAGTAGCTTTTACTATATAGGGCTTAAGGACATTTTCTATGGGATCTCAAGTATGGGAAGCAAGAAAATCTTTGAAATATATATTACAAATAGGAATTTGTAATTATAAAGAGAAATTACCAATTTCTATTTGTTACAAATTTTTATTTGTTGTTACTACAAATTAGAAAATCCAACAGCTCTTGCCGTGATACAACATAAAGCGCGAATTTTAAAATTGCAGTTTATGAATTCAAATTAAATTATCATTTTTTGTGATATATTTCGGATCACAGGAAAATATTCCAAGAAGTTTCGCTTTTCATTGGAAGAAATTCGCGAATGAAAATAGCAAGTTTAAAAATATAAGTTTATTGACTTCGTTGTTTGTTACAGAATAAAAAC
Source organism: Gasteruption jaculator (assembly GCA_949825005.1). NCBI lineage: Eukaryota > Metazoa > Arthropoda > Insecta > Hymenoptera > Gasteruptiidae > Gasteruption > Gasteruption jaculator. The sequence goes on from OX463770.1 coordinate 9,776,783, forward strand.
GGTAAAAGAAAGACAGAGGAAAATCGAGAACCGAAAAATTAATTGGAAGCGTAAAAGTTTTCTAAGCTTACCGATTAAAGGAAATGGAGCAAATCGCTTGAAGTACGTTTGAGTTTCCTTGTTAAAACTGGAATTAACGTAATTGCTGCAGGCTATAAATTCATTAGTAAATTACCATCCGTTGGATCGTCAGATAATGTTGTTAAATGCGCGTACACGCATAACTGTAGGATTTGATACAACGAGAAATGTTTAAAAAAGTATAAGGTTCTGGTGCTGAATCGTGGAACATGACTTCTCAGCATTTCTTCGAAACATGATAATGTTGTTAGATATAGAACTCCAGAACCCTAAGATAAACACACGGACGCGCTTCTATCGCCAACTTCGACTTTTAGAAATTTTCATCGGAAAATGCTACACCCACGCTGCGACACTTTGAACTCTTTACAAGAACGTTTTTACAAGAAAGATACCGAAGAATGTAACGTTGAAATTCAATATCGTCCAAGTTTCAATGGGAAAAGTTTGAATCTTACAAGTTTACGTTCAGAACCGTCTGGTCCTTAGACTCACTATTGGGCGAAGGAAGGGTGCTAATAAGGGTTGCTTTTCCACTCCAGGAACTGTTCTTATTTATTTATGTTATTTTTTCCCTTCGACCAACTACCACTGAGTCATACCTGTGTTCCTTAATCTTTGTGTATTCGACACACTCGGAAGTTTGTCTGTAATAAGCTGGAAAGTTACTTTAAGTGCGTTTTATGTTAACCAGAAAAATTCAAAAATACATTTTTTACTTGTCTACCGCATTTTTCCATTACAAGAATAATAGTATTTTTTATAATAATGTAGACAAATCTCCCGAAGCCTAAAATATAGTGTGAACTGAATTCGATGATAGTAAATAATAATGATAAAAATGGCAATAGTAGAAATTGCCAATTGTAAATTATAATAAAAATGGAAACATTAAATATAAAATGATACAAAATAAACATTTCTAGTTTCTCTTTTATTATAGTCATAGTCATAATTACTACTTTCTTCCAGTGTGTGAACTGCAGACTGGCAAAATTTAAATCCGTATGGGAAAAAAAGTCCTAATAATTTCTATGGCAAAAAACAGATATAATTAACACCTCCTATTAGAGAACTCGAAAGAGGAGTATGAACTTAGCAACCATAGTTCAAATATTTGACATTATGTATTCCTAAGCTGGTACGTATATTGTCAAAGCTCCCCATCAGTCGGATGTGACTGAACCAGTCTCGTTTCACAGCTGCACTTATTCGGTTTTCTGTATTTTCTACTGATTCCACTAGGTCACTGTACTTCGTAAGTACGGACAACACCTTTCATAATAATCTAAGACAGGTAGTCTAGTCTGGGTCATCCACTTCTGCTTTGTCCCCGTCACTCCCAAAATGTCTCTTAAAATTCCTCCGTGTCTAACCGTGTGGTCTATCATCAGTTGATTTCTTCTCTTCACAATACTTGTCCACAGCTGCCTCCTTCCTTTCCTTCTGTTCGTCGCTTAACGTTTGTAATCTTTCCCTGGCATTTATTTGTTAGCATTCTTGTGTAGCAACGGATCCCATGTGTCTTTAATATTGTCTTATCCACTATTCCTATAGTGAACATGGGAAAGCCTCACGTATAATTATTCCCATATTTTACTGCGATAATAGTCCTACTTGCTGGAATTTATGTCTTTCTTACCGTCTAAATTGTAAAAGTTTCATACAACGATAAATTTCACTATTTTTAGAACAGGAAAAATCCTTATATAGGAACTCTTTACGTTCAACCGCACTGACATTTCCTGTTTCGGGTTCCCTGCAGTTTAATTAAAATATAATAATAAAGACCCCGGTAGCGCCCTGACATTCGCCCTTTGATCAGTTAGAATTATAAGAACATCTTCTAAACTGCTGGAAGCGAACAAATGAGTTCTTTTATCTTTTAGGTCTACTTTCAACACAGAAAGGAAGGAAATGGAAATGCTCGGGTGCTACTCTTGAACTGTGTAGCTGGTGCATATTTTTTTTTCTTTCTACTTTACATTTGCAACAGTGTCACTGATAACAAAGCGAAGTATGCCTTTAAATATTTAAATTAACACGATTTTCGGATAACAAGTAGCTCAAGAATAATTATCGATTGCACCTTTACAATAGAAATTAGCCACCGCAAGAGCCAAATTGCTCGTAATTTTGTGATAACGCGCTCGCCTAGTTCATCGAGCTTCGTCGCTGCCTAAACATACCTGTGACATTAGTTCTACAAATATGAACAAACTTGCTTCGGTACGAAACCACAGATATTTCAACACAAATGAGAATATTACTACACCCATGCTTGAATACGTCTAAATCAATTTATCGTTCCACCAATTACATGGTCTAATAAATTTCTCATAAATGATAGCAATAATTGATCGTAACTACAACTAACAATCATGCAATTAGATTTAATAAAATACGTATCGATGGTCAAAGTTACCCTGGAAACAATTTATCGTTCGATCGATACATGCGATAATTTATCCCGTATCGCGCCGTATAAAAAAGTAGTTGAAAGTCTAATTGCCCATCGCACTGAGAAAACAGAATAGTTATCTGCTTACCATTTAAATGGAAATATTGTGTCATGGAGGTATTTTCCTCTCGAAATGCATAAAATTTCCATTTTACAATTGGATGTTCCATTTTATTGTAGTGCCTTTCATGGAGAGAACAGCGTTTTTATTAAAACACTGTCAGCCAACGGAAGAGGCCCTTTTTACTTTTAAGTACCAGCGTAGTAATTTAATTTTATCTGTCGGATATTTTTGTAACATTTTTAAAGCATGTGCGGTGAAATCGCATTTTTTTGGCAAACAAAGTCTATCAGTCACGTCAAGTATTATTCATTTCCTATATTTATTCGAAATAAAAAGTTCTCGTTTTTATTTTTAGTTAATTTGAAAATCGAATTCATTTATAAATGAAAGTATTTATGCATCTATTATATATTGCGAAAAATGCTTGTCATTTTTATCGGTAAGATACCGCTGAAAAATTTTTAATACTGCATTTGTATGAAAAAAAAAACGCAAATATTCGATCTCTTCCCAAAAAAAAAAATTTTCCGGGGTTCTCCCGTAACAGATAAAATCTGTTCCCAAAAAGAAAATCCGTAAACCTAAAAATTTTGCTGCAAAAAAAATAATAGAAAAAAAAACTATAGAAATTTCGTTTATCGCTCGTAATAAGTCCGAGCTCGTAAGAAACTTCGAGACCCGAAATGAACTTCCCACTGACTTCTAGAAACTCTAAACAAACCTTTCAACTCACGACATTGGGATAAAATCTACTTTGTGGCAAAAAAAAAAGTAGACCCGTGACAAAAGAGAAACTTTATGTCACAAAAATATAAATGTAGCAGAAAAGCATTAATTCCGGGAACTATATATTATCGAACGCGGCACATGAAAATACACGCATTTCTCTATAATTTACTTTGGAATATATAAAAAGTTCCACTGTGAAATAAATTTGATGAAGATATCATCACTCCGAGGTAGCGGAGAAAGAGAGGAAGTAATTAAAATTCTACGACATGCTATTATACTCTGACGCAAAGATATTAGATTTTAAATATCAACTCTATATACATATATATATACGAAATCTCTTTTTGGTATACTGTTACAAAACCTAAAATTTAGCTGTAGGGTTTTCATTGGTACGGTCAATTTTGTGGGAAAACGCGATAGAGGGAAGCCTTTGTCACACGATTACGGAGGGAGTGTATAGTAGCTCGAACGTGGACGAAAGAGGGATGGAATTAGGTTTACCTCGATATTGAGAAGAGGTAGAATAAAGAGTGGAGAGAGGCGAAACTATATCTATCCTCCCATAAAGAGAAAAAAAGTTATTCAAATACGTTGTTTGAAAAAGGCACAATCGGACCAATATGTACATTTGTATAATATTGAATTTTCTTTTGTGCCCGAGCTGTATGCGCGTATCTGCATATTGTGTGCATACGTGTGCAGCCGTGTCTCGCTGTTTACGGCGATCCAAATGCGATACAAAGTTAAATAAATGTGCTGAAATAGAAAAACAGAATTGGATTTTGAACGGAAAGAAAATTCATTTAACGGGAAGCAAAAGCGTGTAATTAAAGAGAACGAGAGACAGATTGTACGTTAAGGGAACTTTCACACATGGAAAACGATTTAATAACGTCCATCCAACTGTCCTACGTCCGTTGTCACCCTTCCCGTTCTTTACGAAAAACGCCACGTGCCTCCCTGCAGCCACTAACTCTCCACCCGTCCCTTTTTTCATATGAAGCAAATATATACCTCTTTTTTTGTTTCTCTGTACAATCACGAACTCTTGCATCCCTCTCTCACCCTCCTCCCTCACCTTTGAAAAAAAAGGATGTTATTTGTCTAATTCTGGATTTCTGAAGAGAAAGCAGAGGAAAAGAGCGGCCGAAAGATGGAGGAAGAAAGAAGGAAAGGTCGTCACGCTATTAATCATTTCTCGTGTTCGTCTTCTATTTTGTCTCCTGGATCTCCTTGGTCTTCCTTTTCTTCCTCCGTCTCTCTCGTGTTCCCGTTCAAAAGATGTATAATGAATGAGCGAGTGACGTTGAGAACCTCTGATAACTGAGTTATCGTCCCCCAAGAAGAACAAGCGGAGGATGCAACCCCAGGATGAGAAAAGCGTACGTGTCCTGCAGGAAAGCAAAGTCCTACGTAGAGTACTCTGTCTCTCTACCTTTCTCTTTCTACGTGCCCTCTCGAGGATTCGAGGAAATGCGTTACCATAGCTACCGCAACGTCTCGCCAACAAGTTATTTTTACTCGAGAAGAAAATCTCAAAATCCTAAATCCCAATCTCGTATGACATACTCGCTCGTGTCTGACAAATCATATTTGTCAAAATGACGATCGGCTTCATCAACAAATTGCTTCTAGGTTGTCCCAGGCGAAATGTGTGACATCTGTCGACAGTTTTATTTGGAGGTTCGAGTGCGTGGAATCATGTTTTTGAAAATTCGTATCTATTCGATAGTCAAGGTAGAGACTAAAAACCGTCATCATCGTTTTATAAATTAATTTCAAAAAATTCTGAAATATACGAGGGTGAAGAGATATGGGAATTTAAATGGCTGAGTCTCGTTGCTTGTAAATTTAATTTTTAAATTGGCTAAATTTAATTCAGTTTCTTTGGAGAGAATTATATTAAAAAAATGGAAAAAAAATAAATTTTAAATTTTTCGAAGTAGCAATTTCTCAAATTTTTTATCTTTGGTTAGAGACTTCGGAATCTCGAATCTTTAAACATGACACGTTTTTGGAAAATACTGATGCAATAATTTGGATCCTCTACAATCTTAATTTTTTAATACGATTTCCGCTGATCTTTATAATTTCAATTTTCGGTTTCTAAAAAAAATATGTATATAATGTTTTAAATATTAATACCAACGACTATTTTTTGAATTCTAACTTTAGACCTTCCGTGAGACTCAAATTACAACCTAAATGAGACACAACAGACTTAATTTCTGAGCTCTAAATATACAACCGAATGAGTATTTTCATAAAGCCCCGGAGTCGCCATTGAAAAATAAGTTACATTTGTGATTGAAATGTAAACGTCGTTGTCCAAGAAATAAAAGATGACTAATAGGTATACCTACCTGTTTTTTCAGTCTTTCTTTTTATTCACGGTACATTCTATTTCCATTATATTGAAATTTGTCGAGGGTCTGTTTTCTTTTGTGCTGGCACAAGTTTCGTTTCATATATTTCAGTATTAGTATTATAGGCGTAACGTTTGTGTATATACTTCCTCCTCCTTTTGTTACTTTTGTGTTCTTTGGTGTCACTTTTGATGACACTTTTATCCCGTCTATTTTTCTTGATCTTGTTATAGGTGCTTAATAATATTTTCTTTCTTACTTCAAACATGAGGAGTGTAACGGCAGTTTGAAAAGTATCAAACGGCGCCACGTGGGTATGTTTTATGAATGAGTTACACCTACGCATCATTACGATGCATACGAACTCTAAATATACCTGTACGATGCAACTGGGGGCCCAACCCTAAGCCATTGTATTATTGTGCGTTGTGTAGGACTCTTTAAGACCCACACGAATGTTTTAACAATTGCATGTACAAAAAATTGTTGGTGTTTTTATAATTTGCAATTGCACACTTTCACCAAATTTCATGCTGGCAATTTTTATGCATCCCTTGATTAATAATGTATTCAATTTCCGGGTAGGGACGACATTTAATTTGTATGCAATTTCCATTGTTTTAAATTAGTCGATTAGTAGATGTAGAAAGGAGCAAGAAGGAAATTTCGCTTTCGTCACTACAGTTTCTGCTATATAAATTGAATAGTTCAATTGAATTTTTTTCTTCTACGTTTTTTTAACAAATTTTTTCTACTTTTGTTAGAAAAATTATATTTCCAACACTTTTTACTACTTTCCTGGTTTTGTCTTGTTTCCGCCAGTAAAAGAATTTCAATTTCAACTTGAATTAATTAAAATGGAGGGTTTTCTAATTAATTGAACATTAAATTTAGCGTCGATTATGTAATATATTAATATTTCGTATAAAAACTATAATTTTGACTGGAATGGCAATTTTATTATTAACGGATACAAATTAGTTTTAGTTTTATTTCATAAATGGAAGCGAGCTATTATAAGCGCCAGTAGCAGTGAAAGGATTAGCTACAAAATAGGGAAAACCATTGCATCGATTTGCTCATCGTTTTTGGGCGCAACAACCCCGTACTGCATTTAATAAGTAATCCGGTAAAATTTTAGGCATTCGAATAACTACATTTTGCAATTCCAAGTATTAACTGAAAGGATTTAACTTCACTTAGACCAGTTTCATGTGGTTTCATGTAATTTCACACTTAGTCATGTGCAAACATTCTACCACACTCGCAAATTTTAGCATACGTATAACACACATGTGAGTATGCCTGACTTCACATGTTTTCAATTGAAGTGACCCTCGATTTGCTGAATTAATCTTTCGAACGAACCTCTTCATTTGCTTTGCTCAAATAAAAACGATATGAAATAATAAATGGAAACCCAAACGTTTCTAGCTTTGTCAATCCTCTATTTTTTTTTAGTACATATCCGCCGATTTCCTACATCAAAGGTTTTTGGCATCACGTCCAATTATAATGTTAATTTTTTTTTAATTATTGAAACTTTACGTTACGATCGGATTCTAAAAAATCCAGGGTGTACTGAATTTTTTTATTCCCGTGGGGAAGTAACTGTAAATAACGAACTGATGAAATTTGTTTTATGCAACTGTAGTATTTTGTTTTTTTTTACAGCTATTTTTATGCATCCGAGAGGAAGATGCAGATATGATTTATAAAATAAAAGATTTGTAGGTACCTATTTTTTGAAGAATAATGCACAGAATTATAAGTTAATTTTGTTCATGTACCAAAATTTTTAAAGAATTTAAATTCGTAAATGAATACATTAAATTCAAATTTTGAATTTAATTTATTTATTAAAATTTGAATTGAAATTTCTTCCTGAAAAGGTTATCCGATTTATAAAATTAAGAAACTTGCAATTTTTATTTTTACTTTACCGCATTTACTTTGGCGGGAAAGCTTTACAAAATAAAAAAAGAAGTGGAGAAAAACAACGGAATTCTGTAGGATGCAATCCTGCTACAAACCCTCTAATTCAGTATTAAATATAATAAAAAAAAAGACTCGGAGAGCTTCCTCAACCCTGTTTTATTGCGAAGGAGGAAACAAGAAGAGCTGCAAACTGCTGCACCTTTTATTCATGCAAGTGAGTCAGTAAAGGCATTACTGGAGTTTCTCTGTACTAACTTTTATAATAAAAGGTTCGGGTACAAGTCGGCGCCTTGGAAGTACGTGATAGCGTAGAAAACCTAACGTAGTACATACAGTAAGGTACGTACTGACTCATTCGGTATTTTTTCGACGTAACCTCTTTTTGTACATTTTACAATTCCAGCCAGGAAGACTCAGCTGTAATACCAATATTTCATGTTTCCTCGAAGCGACGAAAGGAAAAATAAAGGAGAGAGGAAACGACATTACTTTCAAATTATATCAAGGGATTCACATTTGCTGCGTCCATTTTGCAAAAATATCCGGAGAAAAGCTTCTCGTCAAGTAATTATTTTTGTTGGGGGAAAATGAATTTCTGCCAGTTCTTTTCCTGCACTAATTCCAGAAGCTTTAGTTATAGTTGCCGTAATTCTTCCCTTCTGGAATCTAGTGTATTTAATAGTAAGCGTGTAATAACTCAATCTGACGCTAGCTAAGCATTGGAACAAGTGATAAACTATCCGAGTGAAAAAATAGAAAGAAAAAGCTCGACGATAAAATTCTAAGAAGGTAGAAAACATTTTGAATTCCAAAGGGAAACACGGAAATTGCAATAATTCTTTCGGCTCACGTAGCGATAGTCTTGGAGAGGCAGTACGCGTCGCTAACTTGCTCCAAAAACCTCTAACGAGCTCTGACGTTTGCTAGGGTGAGACGTACGATACCTTGTCTAGTCTTATTCGAGAGCGAATTTTCTTCCCTACAGCTATATAGAAATGAGGGTGGTCTTTTAGCGTTCTATATCAAGGAAAAAAGAGCACAATGTATGTCGTAGGAAGAAACATCGTTTTCTCGCCGATATTTCATTCCTTTAACTAGAGACAGCGAACACCTGGGAAGAGCTTTATAGAAATTTCCTGGTCACAGAAATTCAATGGTTCCAGTCGTTTACGAAGGAAGATAAATTCACGAGCTTAAATGACTGAAACTGTAATTAGTAGGTGGAAGGTGAAGATTGTGCCCATTACGAGATACCTTCTTTACTTGAAAATCATGTTTTTTGTAGTTGAAAAAAATTGTTGAACTACAAAAAATATGATAACGCAATTAATAATGATGCAAATGTTATTATTAATGAAATTGGAACCATTTTTAGCCCAAAAACCATACTTTTTGTAGTTGAAAAAAAATGGTTGAATTCCAAAAAATATGATTTTTAGTCTAAAAATATTTCCAATTGCATTAATCATAACATTTGCGTTTCGGTTGAGAGATTCAACCAAGTAAAAAATTTACATTCTATTTTCTATGATTTTTTTCCCTGAGAATTTGTAATATTTCTTGCACGCTCTGAAACAAGGGTATTAAATATCGATACCACATAGGATTCATCTTCACCTCGCGTTCGATGTAAAAAGAAGGAAAAAAAAGTTGCTACGGTAAAATAAACCGCCAGAGATATTTTCGCTCTTTGTTGCGATTACGAAAGTTTCTCGATGTGTAACAAAAGATTTTTGCAGCAAGCTCAACTTGTTATCGCTTCGGCAGAATTTCGAGCCGAGAGTGAAGGAAACAGTTATGTACGTTCCATTCCTCCTTATCTCCGTACAGAGATAAGTACGGAAGCAACGAAAAGGAATAAGTCGACCTGCTCTGTAATTCCCGAACATCCACTAAAAGTTTGAGGAAAAAAAAATCGATGGAACAATGGACTTCCAATAATGAAAAATCCTTCCAACGTGAGTCGACAAGAGTCATATAGATATCAGTGAAATCTAACAATAAGAACGAATGAAGCTAACATCCGCACTTTCTTCTCTGTCTTCCAATATTCGTATATTAAAACGTATCAAGGGAAATAGGAAAAGGGAAGTCTTTGTGTATTTTCTTTATTGTTTTCGTAGGTTGTTTTCCAAACGGCCCGGATGCTTATGGAGGCAAGATTATGGATATTTATATGTTCAAGCTGATGCGGTGCATACGGATGGAAAGCACGATAATAATATTATTATTATTATTATTATTATTATTTCCACCCCTTTTCCGAATAAGTCACTTGACATTCGGATTAAACATTAAAACAAAAAGCAAAAAGGAAACCGCCGTGTATCTGAATATGTGTAAAATGCGTGAAAGAACCCCCGAACTGTCATTGTTTCCGATAAAGTAGAGGAAATGGGACTGTATAATTCTATTGAATATCAATTTTTGTTCCATCCAGTTAGGCGAAACAATGTGGAAGAGGGAAATGGGCAAAGAGTATCTTCGCAATTGCATCCGAGTAACAACCGTGCACGTAAATTTTAATACCGATAAGCGCATAACTAAGAATCGAACGTATGATCCTTCCGACCAATTTGGCAGAGGCAGGGCTGAGGAATATTGATATTGGTTCGGCTCCCTGCAATTTACGGAACAATGCAATAACTGGAACTACACAGATAGACGAGATAGAAGAATGCGTCAGACTTCTTCCAAGATACACTCCGGGATGAAGTCTGGCTTCGGTGACATGACTCACCGTGAGGCTGAGATTCAATTAAAGATTTATTTTCTCAGTAAGATAGTTGTGATGTGGGTGGATAGATATTTGCTTTGCTTTGCCTTGGGGTAGGTTCCATCCCCCTTCTGTTACAAAATCCTACAAACTCCTAAGAGAGACAGATACGCTGTATATATACTAAACACGTATGTACGCGACACCTAAATCATTTTACTGTATCCAATTGGCAATTTGCTGCCATGTGAAAATTGATGTCACGCTCTTTTCCTTCCCACCCTCTTTTACAAAAGTCAATGCTTTTCAATACCTCTCGCTGCCGTACTCTACACTCTAATCGATGAAATTCGACCATATCGCTAATTAACCCTCGCCGATCTGGGGCCTAAATCCATTCGGACCCAGTCACCGTAGTCTCTGCCTTTGTCGGAACCGTCAGAGTAGCGAGGGTTAATGTCTATTATTTCTATGATACCATTCTGTTAATGAGTCTGTTAATGAGTCGACAAACTTCGTATCTTTTTGCAGCAGTGCTTGGAATTAGGGGTGAGGGGCGGAATTTCAGAGAGCGAGAGCGAATTTTCGGTAATAATTGTTGGCGAATCTAGAGTAAGTATGAAAACGCTAATTTTACAAAAGTATCACGAAACGTCCGACCAAAAGAGAATTTAATTTAAATAAAGAGGCGGTTTTTTGTATTATCGAGCTTAAAATTTTGAGAACAAAAATAAAATCCAGGAAAAAAACGTGGAAATTCATTTCACGAGAATTTCGTTGAAACTGAGTTCCTCTTTTTTTAATCAATTGGAGCTTCAGTAATCCGGTATCTCCTCTTGCCTCTCCGTTCTATTTGCATTTGGTTCCGTTCTTTGGAAAAAGGACACCTTTGCAATATAAATAAGGAACTGAGTGCAATTCTTCAAGGAGAGTAATGCTGGTAGAGCGTCCCTTAAAGTAAACAACGCGAAGAGGGCGAATCGAGAAAGCTGCAGGGATACCGAGAGAGTTGATCAAAGTAGCTTCACACCCTCGGGCAGCATATTTGATAGTCTTCAACATTCTCTACCCTTAAGGCTCTCTTCAGCTTCTCGAGAGTCCTTTGCCAAGAAAATTCTACTTCATGAGGTCATATGAGAGTAGTCTTTTTTTTTGCTTTTCACACAAGTTATAATCATTACGTAGGAAATTTCGCTGCACTCGTACCGTGACGGCTTCTCGCGGCCCTCCAACCGCAGTTTCTGCAGTGCGCGGAGCGTTTAGAAGCCAATCGCGAGAATTCCATTCGTGCTATTGCAAAGTTGCAACAAATGGCTGTTACTTAAAGTGGGATATGAAGCGCAGCATTTGATCGATATCGTTAAAGTTTGCCCGTGGCTAAAATAAAGAGGGACCGCGCGCGTTAAATGTATGTATTCCGTGAGGTGGCTGCCAGTGGTTGTATGCGCGCATGGCTAGGAGCAAAATTGCTTCCGTTTTTCAATTAACTCGAAACGTGGAAGCTAAAACCCGCTGGCAAAAGCGCACTAGGAGTTTTCGCGTATAGCGCGATTATATAACTATAACGTGCTTAGGTATACACGTACGTGTATATATCACGATCGAGACAAACGACGAGCGGGTGCGAGTGACAGGTCATTTGAAATTCCAGAATTCTCCTACGGAATTCACGGCATCGCCACGACGACATTGCTCTCAATTCACGCGTATATAGCTCCACTGGAATTCGCAATAGTCACCGAAGCCGCTCTCCTTTTCGTGATATTTCACTTTTCTTACCGACCCCTAAATAAATCCCTTCTGTCCTCCTATTTTTAGCCGATTTATTAGATTTTCCATGTAAGCAACTAATTCCAACCACGTCGATCCAACGACTTAGGCAAATCCGAAGACGAGGTTCCCATGACGGAGTGAAGCCAAACGCTACTCCGCGAGATGACGGTAATGCAACCAAAATTATGGTAAATAATACCACAACGCTCGAGTGGCTGTTACCACCAATTACGGCCCGGGTCATATTTCACCCCGGGCTTTGTTTCTGCGTACTGTTAACTGCATATATGTTTGTTTACCGAGTGGTAAAATATTCGCGGTATATCCGCATTCGGAAACTCGTGCCGCCAAACAGGTGACGGTGGATACTATTAAAGTTACGGCAGAAATATTTAAATGATGCACGGGGATTTCGCTAAAACTGTATCCCGCTGCAAGAGTCTCTGTGAGAAAATGCGAAGTTGAAACGAACAGAGGGAATTTGCCCAGATACCGACCTGCCATTCCCGAAAGCAGAAAATATGTATCAATTTAGGATTAAAAGCGTGATGCTAAATACAAGTAGCGTAATACAAAGGATAATGCGCAACTGACAAACTCGTCTGCGAATCGTGATTAATATTCTGTTAGTGGAGTGAACTGCAATCCTCTTATAACATGTGCGTGAAAAGAAAATAATGTGTATGTCAGAGTACGGAAAGTTTCGCAGGGGTTGGAATTAAAATTTTGATAAGTGTCGGCATCGCTGCCGTGAAAATATGGACAATATGCAGAGCGTACACTAAAAAGATGACAATTGAAACCATATGTTATTCTGTTTTCCAATAAAAATGAGCCATAAAAATTTTCCCATATGGTTTTATTTCATAAAATTATAATGCAAATATTTCTGATATAAAATGTTGAATTTTGAAAATTTTCCTGAAAGCCACTATTTTAGTGAACGAAAATTTAACGCCTTTTGGAAATAATCCATAATTCTGTTAATAATGTATTTTCTAATTTTTTTTTATATATCCGCATATTTTACAATATTTTCTAAGACATTATAGGGATTATATAAGATGGTACAATCTACATATATTCCGCAGGAAAAATCCCTTTGTTAGTAAATACTGTCGTAAAGCAAATACTGATACTTAAAAGTATCGTCAAACGACAAAGGGCTCGATAAAGTTCGTAAAAAACTTACGCAAACTTTTACCGTAAATGTATTGAGTGCATAAATGCAATACTTTGTCCACTATGACCGTACCATTACATTTCACATACTAAAGATTACAGGAACACTTTTACGCTTATACCATAAGCGTACCAGAACTCCGATAAAAAAATATTTATAATATTTAGTATGACATGCGTTACGTTTTGAATCGTACTAATAAGATCCCACGAAATAGTTTTTTTAAGACTCCTACCCAAGTTGCTTTATCGGAGAAGCATCTTTTTTTCATTGTTTTTTGATTAAAAAAAAGGTTCTTTAAATTTCCGGATTTTTTCTCCAAGAGTATCAATGGAAAATGAGTGGAACGGTTGGAAAAGGAAAAATACATAAACAGTATTTTCACAAACGGATGGAAACGGATAATGAAGTTATCGAATGAGTGAGCAAACACATCAAAATCCTAATTGCAGATACATCGTTCATGAGCAGCTCATTATTATTACAACGGTTAATCTGTTTAATAGCAAGGGATTGCAAAATTATAGAGCTTCGTTTTCAATTGCAGGGATAATAAGCTTGAAAAAATAGAGTATTTTCTCCACTTTTAAACGAAAGAATCAAGTACCTGCGGAACTGCTTTTCCACGCTGCTGCCACTGATACAAATGTTCGGCGTTTAAAGCCCATCCAGGTGCGAAGCTGAAACCTTCCGAAGGTGTTTGCGAAGAGACAGTTGTCAAAACATTACTTTCGTTATTGTTACAAGGATCCGGCAGCTCGGTGTAAACACCGCGTTTCGTTCCGAACCAACCACCAAAAATGCATTTTTCGTCCAACTGAGCAATTACGTCATGTCGCGATTGCATCAGTTCCTTTTCCAAATTATACAAAGATTCGAATTCCAAAAAGGACATTTGAGGAACTTCGCTTTCATCGTTCTCCAAAGATGCCGAATTCGTCAGGATAAATCCCATTTCGTCTTCGATAAATTCCTCCTCGAAAGAAGTTAATGGAAGTTTCCGCGGCGAACGTTTGCTCGGACTCTGCAGAATCTGATGATCTTGCAAAGCAATCTGTTGCTGATAACTCGGGAAACTTTCAGTTTGCAAATAACGCCTTGGCGACCCTCGAGATAAACTCTCGGGGTTGGATGATATATTACTCCGTTTGGGCGAAGACCCCGAAGAGTTATTTTTCGGGTTCGAAGTATCTAAATTCGTATCTTGCTTTTTGGACGATGCGAGTCTCCTCAAAGCCTTTGGCGATGCCAATCTGCTGATTTTCGATTTTGGCTTCGCACCTGTATTCTTATTACAGTAAAATCCCGGGGGTTTGAGTCCTGATGCCCCAGACATTTTGCCACCATTGTTTTTCCTTTCGTGAAAAATAAACTACAACTTTACAAACTTCTCCTTATCACAAATATTAATTGCATTGGTCGCTCGATCGCTTATTGATTAATTGCACTTCCCGTTATTTTTACGTTAGAAAAAATATTTCGATTTTTAGTGGTTAAAATAGTTCGATTATTCGTTGCACTAATTACTTAAAAAATGATAGTTTGAAAAAAATTATCGAAAAGATATAAAAGGAATTTCACCCTTGACTCCTCAAGGGTGAACGCGTAACACCCTTGTAAGGATCCTCGATTCAACTGAAAGCGTTTCAAAGCGTCCGGTGCGCCGTGGAACGACGAAATACTGCAATTGGTTGCGCGCGCGTGCTCTCTTTATCGTATCCTTTCCGATAGAAGAATGCAACAGAAGCTCGTTGAAATCAGGAAATAATATCCAAAGCCTTTGTACCATAAGGGCTCTTATTTACGTCACCTACTTAAGATATCCTAATTGAGCCATTCGAGAGTTTCTACTTTTTCACTCGAGTTCTTTCACTGTTCTGGAAACTGATATTAGTTACACGCACCATTGGGTTTCTTCCTTCGAGCTTTTTGTATCCTTTCTATTGTCGAAAGCTCAGAATGCGCAATGAGAAGAAGGGAATCGTCAAAATAATGAAAATTGCTCCAAAAAAATAAATAAATAACAAAATAAACAAAATAAAAAAATAAACAAAAAAATAGAGATTTACAGAAAATTAAGGACTAACTGCAATTTTGTAATAAGTCTCAGCAATAATTTTTTTATATGTTATTTTTTTAAATGTAAATTTATTATTTTACGTCATGCTCATGGCGTAAAATAATAAAAATAATTCTTTTCTCAGCGAATTTGGAAAATCCCTTTTTTTCGTACGTAGGAGAAAAAATTTGACATCGTCCTGCCGTCTCCTGAATTTCAACGACAGTATCTGTCAGGAGTTTGCAGAGATGCGGGGTATAGGTGTTCCGCATTATGCAGAGACTGATGAAAGCCCGTCGCGTTCACGTGAAAAAGCAAGAAGGAGAAAATAATTACCTTCCACGTGCCAACAGATTTGTCTCTCCATTAATAACAGTTTCAGCGTAAGTACCTATGACAACCTGGTGCTGGTGTACGCTTCATCAGTTTGACCCAATACCGGGTTCTTGCAGACCAAGTAGGTAAAATTGATGCGCGAAAACTTCTCGAAGACAAAAGTTGCTGACGCAATATTTTTACGCGAAAAGTTTGTACCCCGAAGACCTAGTTTCTTCCATACAAGATGTTTATACTTAAACTTTTCCAAATTTTTAAAATTAATATAAAATTATTAATAGTTAATTATTATCAGTATTTTTAAAAAGGAACGCGATAAAAGTCGATACGTAAAAATAAAGTACCGTTTTCGATAGAAGCTTTCAAAGCTTGGCGATAAGACGTTAACGTAACATTGAGAACCTCCTGATAAAGGATAAAAATTCCGGCAGTGTTGCTTAAACTGACGGTGTTTTGGCATCACGTAGGAGAAAATCACCTCGGATATATATACGGGTACACTTTTTAGGCGGGTTGGTTGAATATTAGAGAGAACTTTGACGAAGGCTGAAAAGCTAGTGAAAAAAAAGGTACACCAAAGGGTCCTATACTACTGTGCATACATCCTAGTGGAGTGTACTCGGAACTTGTATATGCACCCTTGGGAAAAAAAGTTCAAACCCACTCGATATGTGCTATATATCGTAAACCCTACAGGCAAATTTACATATTTATGCTGAATGCCTGGTATAGCAGAAGATTTCGGATGCATACTGAATTGTCACGGTATTTCCTAATGGAATGAGTAAAAAGGTTGCAAAGAACGTTAAAAGGATACATCAAATTTATGGAACTCTTGTGATTTCTTAACATTAGAGGTTTGGTAATAATATTTCAAAATGACGCCATTTTCGAGTCATGACTTTTACTCCCCTAACCATTAACGATTTTTAAAACTACCAACAACGCGCACTTTTTTGTCTCCGTTATGGGCGAAATGGCAACACCCGAAAATGGGGAAAAACTTAAAGTTTTAAAAATGGAGTTGGACAACCCATTTCTAGGGGTAATTTTTCCCGTAGAATCGATTCCAAGGGTCAAATTCGATGAAATCCTGGCGGAAGTCGGAAAAAAGTAGGTTTTTTAAGGAAAAAACGTACTTCCCGTGGGATTTCGAGAAATTCAATAACAGAATTGGATTCCTCGGAAAAAAATACATCGAATATGGGTCTCCCGAAGTTTAAAAAAAAATTTTTCAAAAGTCGAATTTTTTGGGCATGCCTACCCCTTTCCCCAAAAATGGGGTAAAAATTAAAGTCTTAAAAATGGGGTTGGACAAGTCATTTCTAGGGGTAATTTTTCCCGTAGAATCGATTCCAAGGGTCAAATTCGATGAAATCCTGGCGGAAGTCGGAAAAAAGTAGGTTTTTTAAGGAAAAAACGTACTTCCCGTGGGATTTCGAGAAATTCAATAACAGAATTGGATTCCTCGGAAAAAAATACATCGAATATGGGTCTCCCGAAGTTAAAAAAAAAATTTTTCAAAAGTCGAATTTTTTGGCATGCCTACCCCTTCCCCCCAAAATGGGGTAAAAATTAAAGTTTTAAAAATGGGGTTGGACAAGTCATTTCTAGGGGTAATTTTTCCCGTAGAATCGATTCCAAGGGTCAAATTCGATGAAATCCTGGCGGAAGTCGGAAAAAAGTAGGTTTTTTAAGGAAAAAACGTACTTCCCGTGGGATTTCGAGAAATTCAATAACAGAATTGGATTCCTCGGAAAAAAATACATCGAATATGGGTCTCCCGAAGTTCCAAAAAAAAGTTTCCAAAAGTCCAATTTTTTGGACATAACTTCCCCTTCTCCCAAAAATGGGATAAAAATTAATGTTTCAAAAACGGGGTTGGACAAGTCGTTTCTAGGGGTAATTTTTCCCGTAGAATCGATTCCAATGGTCAAATTTCATGAAATCGAATTCCAATCTTCAATGGAAGACGATTCAAGCAACCCCAGCAAGGCAATTATTAGTAACCTTTCGAAAAATCCATTTAAAGTTTACCTATAGGGTCCGAATTGAAGCAAAACGGACCATCATACGAAAACTTTTAGGCGAGTTGAAACAACTAGCTCAAGTTCAGAAGTGGCAGACTATATTAAAGTCCATTTAGAGGGTAGCATATTGAAACTACAAGTTCAAACTGCACGTGCTGTGTATCATTCCCATCACCAAAATGAGGATTCCAAAGTACAATTACGCTCACCTTGTTACAGAACTTAGCCGTCTAAAGCTAAAATCGGGTTTATGACCCAAAAGTCACATGACGATATAAAAAATTTTGAAAAAACCCAGCTTCCTGATTGATACCTCTCTATATATAAATTACCCGATTGACACATCGTGAATTACGATTTTGATAAAAAATATTAGGAAAAAGGAACAGAAGCCTATCTGTCGACTTGGATCAAATTAAAACCCCATAATATAACGGCACGTAACAAGCTTGTGCATTTGAGTGACATGTGCGTGTCTCTACGATGATGGATTCGTTCTTGCTTTCTCGCGTTTTCCACACCCTCCCTACTAGTAAAAGTAGTAGTGGTAGCAGTAGTAACAGTCGACGTAGCTCTATCTCTTGGGGTTTGAAAAGGGACTTTCGGTGAGGCAGTTATTTAACCCCCGCACTTGTTCAACCCTTAGGGCATCGTGACATCGAAAATACCATGCTTATTTAGCATGCATCCAAAATCTTCTGGTGCTATGAACACTCGTTATAAATATGTAAATTCATTTGGTATCTTATATCTAACGTAACTTCATTTGGATCCATTTCTTTCAGCGGTGAATACGTTCACTCAATTTTCATTTACCCCCACGATTATCCGCTATTACTATTAATTCCTCTGACCTGACGGATGTCGTTAAAAAGCTTCATTAGTATAAAGTACCAGTTTAGGAATTTCTGAGTGTAGTCAGATTTACTGCTATTTTTGGAGGGAAGGCGTAATCGAAAAATTCGACTTTTGGAATCAATTTTTGGGCACTTCCGGGAGACCCTTATCCGATGTATTTTTTCGCGAGGAATCCATTTACATTGTCAAAATTACAAATATCTAAAGGAAAATACGACTTTTCCTCAAAAAACCTGGGTTTGAAAGCCTTCCGCTCGGATTTCATGAAAATGGACCTTGGAAACCGATTCTACGCAAAAAATTACCCCTAAAAATGACTTGTGCAACCCCATTTTTAAAATTTTAATTTTTACCCTACTTTTGGGAGACGATTGATAAGACATCAAAAACCGGTGAAATGTAGGTGAGACTCTTGAGGACCTACTGTGGCTCAAAAGGTTAAAATCATATACAAATTGTTGATTTCTATTTTTTCTGTATGCGTTAACAGATGGATTTCCGTTCCTCCTGTATATGTTGGAGAGCTCGGAAATAACATCTCCATTTTATGACGATCAGTTAACACGTCTTTTAGAGCTTTCAACCCCTTACATTTCATACCATTTAAGTTTGTGTGATAAGGGTTAAATACAATCATCCATTGTTCCGAGTGAGGCCATACAGTAAGATCCCCATTCTTTAAACAGACGGTTAAAGTACAGATTAGACAGATCCTTAAGCTGTCGTGTACAAATTTTGTTTTTGAGGAATTGAATATGGGTTGTCATTCTATTTAACTGAATTATTTCGAGATTAAAATAAACATATTCTCTGCTGTCGAGATTAAAGTAAATACCTGTTTTACAAAAAAAAATGGCTTCTGATCCTCGCGATTGACAAAAATATTCTAGTTTTATGGATGAAAAAATTATTATGTGTGGAGGTATATTTATCCAGGATCATGTTCGTTTTAGCGCCGAGTTTTTCCGCCCGAATCAGTGGGAATATTCGCTACAACGTTTCCTCTCAACGTTTCCTCCACAAAATGTAATTGAAAGAGTCGTGCCATTTTCCAGAAATATATTTAAAAACCCATCATGCTACGTGCGAGAAAACGAGGCGTGAATCCATTTTAAGGACGTGACAATTCCACTTAAATACAATTTTGCTTGTATCTTAAGGGTTGAGTTTTTGTAAAATTTGTTCCTCAATTTCTTTTATATTTTATTCTCCTTTAACTGGAACTTAACCTTCAAAATTTCAAATGCAAAGATTTTTTCGGAACATTTCTGTGTAATTTTACATCCCCAATTTAAACATCCTTTGGAAGGGGAGGAAAATAAGTTGTGCATCGAAATGCGTTCAGGAAATTCCTGTTTTATTATGAAAGTCCGATAAAACTTTCATTGGGTACAGAAAAAAAAAACAAAGTAGATTCTCTTTGAAAACATATAGGCTTTCCCCTAAAATCTGGTTTCTTTCCTATCTTATATTGAATTACTCTCTTTAATCCGAGAAGTTGAAGATGAATCGACGTATAATCTCGAAGAAGGATAGTCATTCGATCAGGAATTTTATCAGAAGGAAATTTCTTGCGAGAGGAAGAAGGGTCTTCGTTAAGATCGATACCGAAGTCCGACTGGCATTTGACAGATGAAGAGAGACATAGTTGACTTAAAGGGCAACCGCAGTAATTAATAAACCCTATAGCACCATATGTTGGAGGGTATTCTATTGTAATATCCATAATCATTCCTCTCAATTTCAGTGGGATTCGGACTTACTTTCCATTTCTACGAATTCAATATAATAATGTGTCCTTTCAACCCCATAAGCTTAAGTCCTTTTGCAACTCAGCTCAGTGACTCTCAACCCTTCTCGTATCGTTCACGTCAAAAGAAGCGAGACAGGAAGTGGAGAGTAAATGTTGAAGAACCTTCCCTTGTGGAATCTCCCTATTTCGTACCATAAGAGAGGGTCGTTTACGGAAAACGTTATTGCCATGTCACTGGCTTCGGGATTATTGCGAATCATTTTTTCCACATGAAAGTGATCCTTTCTCTCATTCCACGAGCAGCTTTTTCCCCTTTCCGCGCTAATATAAGTATCGATGAAAGTTATAATCATAAAAACGTCCATAATTTCGTCATAAAAAGCTAATGGACGCGAAGATTATCGGTGTATTTTATTTAAAAGAACTGTAAAATGTCGGAAGATAGATTTTTATGCGCTTTTAATTTTACCATAAAGATCAGGTAACTGAGGAGTGCATAGTAGTTTGATGGAGTAAAATTTCAAGTACAGCAAATTAAGTTTAATGTGCGTCAAATTTACGTCGTCAAAATAATATATTTTAATTTGAATACCAGAAAAAAAAAATTTAGCAGTTTAGGCCAAAAATTTAATTCCCTAATACACATTTTTTTGTTTTCAAAATTTTTACAATCTACCATTCAGTCTAAATTTAATTAAGAAACATTGGTCAAAGGGGGTTAAATTTACTCTGAATGAGGTGAAGTTTGAAAGAATTTATTTTGCATTTACTAAAAATAAGAAAATAAAATATCAGGAATAGAACCAAATTAAAAAGACACAATTTCAATATACGAGAGTGTATCGAAGTCTACCTTAAAAATAGAAAAATTCTTGATAGAAAATTCTATCCAATTAATGCATAATAAAAATGTCTCCGTCACCTTAAAGACCAAAGTTCGTAGTTATGTAACCCTCAATGACAGAAATTGTACGTTTGATATCTAAAAACTCGAGGCACAAAGCTTTGACAACTTCGGACGTTATGTGACGTTTAACTCTCCCTCAATTTACCTGTTGTAGAGAGTAAAAAAAAATGATTCGTTTTTTCACGGTATTCTCCAAGG
The DNA here is from genome assembly GCA_949825005.1 of Gasteruption jaculator. Classification (NCBI taxonomy): domain Eukaryota; kingdom Metazoa; phylum Arthropoda; class Insecta; order Hymenoptera; family Gasteruptiidae; genus Gasteruption; species Gasteruption jaculator. The sequence continues at coordinate 9,798,241 of OX463770.1, forward strand.
GGTGAAAGTACTAAGGCATGTGAATAAAGGAGGTCGATTGATTCGACTCAAAAGAAACAGAGGGTTCCGAAAATTCCCAAAGCACATAGGAAAAAAAAGGGTAGCGTGCAGAGGAAGATACGTTTGATGTTACCCAAAATTTATTCATTAAATTCTTGTGGGTTCTTTTTATCACGCAACCACGTGAAATAGGAATGCGATATCAAGCCGTACAGATTTTCATTGTTAGTATATATATATTCAAAATCGATATTTATTAGTGTCAATCGAAGTAATGTATCTTAAGAGTTCGTATCACTTTAGTCTAGTTATTCTGGTATAATTTTAACTGTGGCGTTCGGGCATTATTACTTTTTTTCAATCTTCATTATACATAGCGCGAAAATAGTAAAAAGTAATTTTAAAAAAGGTTAATTTCAACGATGCAATAAAATTTAATCGCGTTAATGCTTCGTTCATATTATTAGAACTGTGAAGAAAAAAATGTGAATTTCCTATAATGAGGAAGTTTTATCAAAGTAAAAAAAGTCATAGTTGTAAAATTTGTAACATCCTTCAGAGTGCAATTAAAACTTGTACATCCAATGTACGTACACTGCCATAGCTTCCAAAGATTGAACGGAAATTGAAGAGGAAGTAATAAATGACGTACATGTATTAAATTTGTGTTTTATCTTATTGAAGGAAAAACAAATTTCTCAAATTTTTTTACTTTTTACTCCATTAAACTTTTTCATTAGAATAATCGACTAATTATTTTTAGAATTATCCAAAATTCCAAATAGGATCTTCGAAACCTGTAAAACAATAAAAAAGTCGAAAACAGAAAATACTAGTTTGTTGAGAAATCATATTTAAACTGGGATTCGACACGTTTAGAATTTTTCGATCAACTTCTCATACAAAATTACCATAAGTTCCATAGCGTTTGGTGTTTCTGAGAAGTACAATAATTTTAGGAGACCAGAAATATGTTTTCAGATTTACCATGATCCATTTCAAAAATACGAAAAGGTAAAAACAAAAAAGCTATGGATCCAAAGTTGTGATTTCATAAAAATCCAAAAATCAGAAATTTGCAATCTCTATTTAAGCTATTCATTACAAAAACTGTTCCTACCTTCTCCAATTTCGAAGGTACCACAAGTAAATTCATAAATTAAAACAAAGTTATTCGCTTAAACTTTAGTATTTTAAAGTATTTTGTAAGGAAAACGGACGAAAATAACAAAAGCAGGACAATAAAAGATATCATGTGTCGCCATCGGACGTTAAACGTTCGAAGCTTTAGATAAGTTATAACAAAAGGGCTACTTAAGGGATACAAGGAAGTATTCATAAAAAGCATTCAAGGACATAGAAAGAAATCGAATTTTAGTTGGTACCCTCCCTTATGAATGAGCTTACTGTGTTCAGACACGCATGCTTACACTGCGCAGAAATGCGTTTGTTAAAAGAGAATGAGGGTGGGTTTTACTAGTAATTCCTTCGCACCACGTGGTCGTGTACCCAAGGGGAGGTTAGTTCCCTATAGCAAACCCCCAAAAACGTGACTCACAAGATTTATGGCTTTCAACGTGATGCTAGACGTGCCAATCTTACGCAAGGCGGAATTCGCACGGGACACATTTCAAATTCCAATTTCGTTTATCGAATAATATCGCGACTTTCGATTAATTTTTAATCAATATTGACGGATCCGTTCGTTAATGAAAATATCACATCATTAGCGTTTACCTGCGCCTGTCTCCTTTGACACGGACAGTTGTGCAACTTTTCCAGCTGCTGTTGAATTAAATAAAATGCCGCGTATTGTTGACTATCCGGGGAAAGCGGAGAATCCGGAGATCCCAATCCAGAACTCTTACTTTCGCTGCATTTGATGGTCGAATTTTCCGTATTGTTGATGGACGCATCTTGTTGCGGTGACAGGGGTGACAAAGGCGAACCTATTCCAGAACTCTCCGAACTCGAATTCACGAGACCTCGAGATTGGGACTTGGATTTTATTATCCTCGGCTTCCGTATTTTGGTTTCGACTTTCTCCTGATTAACTTTCGAAGTGGTGGTCGGAGAATTACGAGCCCTGGAGTTCCTCCATTCCTGGTGATCTTTCAATAATTTCAGTCCGAAGTTCTTCCGAATCGCCAATTTCGATACCGTTTTGACCGGATCTTTGCATTCGATTTTTGCCGGACCGTCAGTACTTCCCGAGCTTCTCAAATTCTCCGACTTTTCGGGCAGGTTTGGTTTCCCGTTTAAGTAAATTCTGGAATACCTCGGATTCGAGGATTGGTTTCCCGCAAACTCCAAATCGAACCGTTCCAACAGTTTCAGATTGTATCCCTCTTTGCAATCTCGCACTTCGTAATATTCAACATTTTCGAAACATGTGCGTGTAGTTGTGAAAGAGGCGCTCATAGACGCCGGGCGTCTTTTCACCGTTCCTGTTTCGTCACTTGGCGAGTCCCAATCCACGTGGAAGGTCCTTCTTTTCGAAGCCATTCTCAGGATCATCGAAAAACCTCGAGATTCTTCTCTAAAAATCTTTAGAATTTTTTCTAACTTTTTCTATCTATTTAATTCCTACACATTTTACAGATTTCTTCTAAATTTTCTGCACCACAAACTCTTCGAATATTTTAAACAAATTGTTACTCGGCAAAAAACTGATGATATGAATCTTCTTAAATTACAATTGCTTTTTTTTTTAGAAACTATCACTTTTTTTTCACACTTCTTATCACTTATTATTGCACTTTTTCCAACACAAACACGTACACAGATACACAGATGCACACTTTTTTTATTTATTTTTTCAATTTTCCACAACTCTAAATTTGTATTCCTAGAAAACTATTTTATTATTGCACGTTTGAGCACGTAGAAATAATTTAAAATTCCAGCTCTTTTGAAACAATTGAAATAACTTCGCATCGTAACACTGGAATCCACGAGACGTGCTATTGGAAGACTGAACGAGGGAAATCTTCGCCGATCCTTCTCGATCGAAGGCGGCGAAGAGAATCACTACGTTTGGGAGAATATCGATAAGCGTATTTTCGGGTTCTTGCATTCAAACAATAGATGCACTTGCCAGGAGTGCCCCCGGCAAACTGAAACCACCCTTAGGCATACAAGCGCCCTTAAAGTATGTATGTTAGGGAGACCGGCAAGAACCCTAGGCGCCTAGGACATCATACCACCCTATATCATAGCCAAGGGGCTAAAAACTAATTACATTCAGCTATGGGGTTGCTTTATGCTTATATACCATATTGCAACGAGCAACACTCACAGTCGACACTGTGGTTCTATGAATTCCACAACACAAACTTATATATAATATTATAAACGACACATGCTCGCTTTCCATATCAAAAGGAAAATGTTTGTGGTTACAAAACAAAGTAAACGGCTCTAACTAATGAAATGTCTTACATTTTTACTTTCCTACAAAGGAAATAACTGATTTCAGGAAAGTTGTTTGTCTCTCACTTTTTCTTTCTTGTTAAATTTTTCGTGTATTGTATTTGTACGAGAGTTTCAGATCTAAAGGAGAAGTTTATGAATTATTAAAATTTAGTATTAAAAATAATAAAGGCTTGTTAAGAAAATAAAGTGTAAACTGTACTGTAGTGGTTTAAACAAATAATGAAAGAAGATTTATAAAATACATATGCAATCCTATATATATTATTTTTCAATTTTTTTTTATAATCTGAATTTTTAATATTAAAAATTTAATAAAAACTATAATGTACCGACTCCTGAAATTTGCAATACAATTAAGTCTTATTATAAATCTGTTTACTTTGAGGTTCAGAAAATTAGAAAAATTGTAATTATTATTATCTATATATTTTTTAAACATAAAATTTTAAGTTAATCGTCAATTTCGAAAAGGTAGAAGATTTTGTAACCCATAAGAGCCTATTTATTTTCCAAATGTATATTATTCTTTCTTTTTTCATTTAAAAATTTTTCACCCATCTTATTAATTTTAATATTATCTTTGATAAATAGAAATTTCATTTTTCATAAATATCCATTTGCATTTATTTAGCATATTTTCTGCTATTATACGGATTATCAATAAAATAAAGTTGCATCCGAATGTCGGCAAATGACGGATAATTAAATTTGAATAAACGATCACCGAAATTCAGACTTGAGGAAAAACAATGCAAATTGGATTAATCGGGTGAATCAAAACCATTTGTTCCCCTTAGAATCATTATTGTTAAAACGATGATAGAAATGTCTCGCACGATTATCGAATGCCTTTTACATCGCTGACGAGGTGGAGACTCATTGTTACGAGAAAAGTACACACACGGTAGCTCATGAATAGCATTTGGATAAAATCTCATCAGTTTAGCGGTGCTATACAGAATGGAAAACAGGGAACCGCCTCAAACCCCCCGAAATTTCTTTTTCTCTCTATGTACTAATGTCAACCAACGCAGGGCACATTCAACCCCATATACTTGCTCGCTTGTGAGATGAAAATGGAAGGGTGATTTTAAAGCTTGTTTTAGTTGTATAAGTATACAAATGCTTCGGGACTTAAGCAGAAGCGTATATTCCACGCGTGTTTTTGTTTGGAAATATTTTGACACCAATTTCGTGGGGGATCTTTTCTATACGTATTATGCTACGAGTTATCTATTTTGTAAACGCAAACAATTTTCTGCGTCATTATCTGATCGGCAAATATACGAAAGAGAATCTGCCAGTCATTATTGAACGAATCTATTAAAAATTTTAAATGAAACATGAAATTTTAAATCGTTCCTATTCAAATTTTAAAAAACGGGACAATTTGGAACTTTCCGATTTAGTGAAAAGCACTAATTTGAACACTTGCAGTAATTTTTCCTGTTGCAGAAAAACAACAAGAATTTTGTTTATGGAAAAAAAATGAACTCCGAGAAATTATTGTTACCGCAGCTAAATAATAATTACTCGAATAAAATAAAAAATTTCAGCTGCAGCAAGCAAAATGTATAACACACACATATGCAACCACTCATACCTAAAATTTGTTTTCATGCATCCATTGTCACATTTACCACGAAGTGTTGTGTAATTGGAAATCACATTGCCCTAATAATGGTATCAAGAAAACGTGCCAGGATTTGTATGGTTATTTCCGATTCTTTTTAATGAAACTCATATACCAGTTTGAAACAACAGAGAATACTCATGGAAATATCCAAGTGTTATTTTCAGATTTTTCCCACTAAAATGATAAGTAGCTGGGAATTTGCCAACATAAATTCGTAAGAAGCGGAGAAGATCGTGCCAACGTGTTGGCTGTTGTTTCAAGATTGGAAAACGTGATAGAGAAATTTCATATTTAAGTAAATAGAGAATAAATGCTACGTGTATAAAATCCGAAATATATATATATCAGTTCTTTGTGCCATTTTCATACAAATGGCACAAAGTATAAAAAGTTCTGATAAGTATAAATGGAAGAAACGAAATACCACAAAAACCCTGAAAATACTTTTCCGAAACACAAAACCCACTTTCGGTTCCATTTTACATTAACTAAAAGTATTGTAGAATTCGAGTGCATGAGTCATACGAGAGTAAAAGACGTTAGTATTACTCAAGGGATGTTTCCCAACCCCTCTCTATTCTTTTGGCTTTCAGAAAAGCCTTAAAGGCACGAAACAAACGATCCGTGGAGAGCAGAGAAACTCGAAGTATCATTTTCGTAAAATTTAAGGGGTCGTTAAAACGTCTGAGTAGAAAATTGATCATGACTTTTCGTTAAAAATGTAATTACAATCGCTTTCACGTCAGTTAAAAATAAAACCCCAATAACTTCGAACTTCAAAATCTATAGACGGTAGAAAATACAAATTTTCAAAATTTCATAAAAATTGGTGAAAGAAGTTTTTCGAATCGTTGATTTCAAATAAACTCAGATTTTAAAAATTCAAAATCGCGGAACGAAAATGTAAAAAAAAATTGTAGTTGTCATAAAAATTATACTTTTTATGACAAAATTATAATCGCGCCCGAAAACAACATTGAACTCAGAAATGGTGTTTCGTAATAAGTCTAAAAAGCTTTCTCTTCACTTGCCACGCGATAGTTTCCTGTTTTTCTTTCAACTTCCTACAAATTATTTTCAGTAGTTACGTCCGAAAAAGTATACTTGCATGACCATCCATATTTGGACGAAATTTGAAGCCGTGTAATCATTTGAATCCACTTTTGGTCAGACCGCAAGTCCACACTAACGAATAGGATTTGCGGGTAGGGGCTTACAACTTATAATCCTTGTACATCCCGTTATAGGTTACCCACTCGCTTCATAGGAAGATTAAGCTACGTTCTAGCTGCCTTCCCTCTTGCAGAATCGAACAACCCCCCTTTGAATTAAAGCTTAAGCTTATATGCACGAGTTATACGCGTCATTTAGTTCATGCGTTATTGCCGAACAAATGCTTGCATACGTCAATTGAACACTTTCCCTTGCAGCAGCAACATTGTTTCAATTATACTTATATACGATTTTTCAAGCTGTTACTCCAGCGGTTATTGAAATCAGAAATCGATCTCAATTTTGTGAAATCTCGAAATACCCCCTTAATTCGAACTTCAGCATAAATTATTAGGTGTATGTATCTTTTCCCAAATTCTATTATATTTATTAATATTTTGAACACTTTCTGATAGTCACTAAAAAATTCCAAAAGAATTTTTATTGAATTCTTTGGTTTGTACGACCTTCCGCTAGAATTTCTTAGAAAATCACCCTTGTAATCAATTCTACGCGTTAAATCACCCCTAGAAATGAGTTGCCCAACCCCATTTTTGAAACTTTAATTTTTACCCCATTTTTTAGAGAATGCCAAGGTTTTTGCACAATAACAAAATAATTATTCATATGAAAGAGGAAAAGAATTATATTTTCTCCATTTTCATGCTAAAATTTCAAAATTAGGATTTCTCATTTAAAAAAAAAATAAAGATTGTGTTAAATGTCTAAGAATCAATAATCGATAATTCCACACTGAACAATCAGTAAATGAGTACAGTTGGCTTGATCAATAGGAACGAACTGATCCTTACCGACTGAGTTTAAGGGTAGATAAGCAGGAAGTTTAAGGGCTGGTGCTGAATATACCATCATGGTATAAAGGGAAGTATTAGCAGTAGGGTATGGTGGTAAGTTTTCGAGAGCGAACATCTCTTTGTATTTTGACCAAGAGATGGAGCTTCCGAAAGCAAGATATAGCAACGAGGGGTTGTTGCCGCATGCTTTCAAGGGTAGATTGAACGAAGCTTACGCGCGCTCTAGCTTCACTATGGATTTGCCATTAATTCGAACCGCTGGAGAACTATTGTCCTACACGCGCTTGCAACCCTCGGAACTCCAAACTACCTGCGGGGCTTTTGGGTAAAAGATAAAAAATGGAAAAGGGGAATCTGGAAAAAACTTTCCCTCTATATTGTATTTTTTATCAAATAAACCTCTTTTCTTCACGGGAGAAGAAGAATGTTCGCGCTGAATTTCAGAGAAAGGCGCGTAATCTTTTAAAACGATTGCCAAAATTTTGGATTGATGGTTCTGGGGGAAAAAAGGGTGAGATAAAAATCACTCATAGTTTTCAAATCATAATTATCACACCCTGTTTTGATTTTCCTAAATTCGAACTCAGTTACTGGAGTTTCTTATAAAAAAAAAATTGACGATTTATGATTTCATAAACGAGTACGGGGATGAAATGGTAGTATTTCATGGATGTAATGATAAGGAGAAAATATCGGAAATTTCATAAGTTTTCCACGCGTAAATGATATAAGCCTGTTTTATACGTAGGACAATCTAATGTTGTGGAATGGGTAGATTTTCCCACGTGGCCGTTAGATCTTGCGCAGTGAATAACTGGGAAAGTTTTGCCATACGTATGCTGCGTTTATTGCGCCAAGGCATTACCTTGGCTCTTTTCAGGTGGTAGTAGGGGAAAATGGTGAACGAGAACATACCGGATGAGGGAAAGAGAGATCGACATTGGTAGAAAAGCGAAAGTTAACTTTAAACTTTCAAGGGGATGATTTTCACTCTGAACGTGCACCGGTACCGTCTTTCAACCATTCACCACGGAGGAAATTGCATTAAAGCGATTCTATCTTCAAAGTGCATTTCAGTTAGCCGCTTTCTCGTTTCACCTCTCATTCGTTTAAAAAGTGAAATCAGGGAAGATGTTATGTAAATTGTGAAATAACGTTGCTCCTTAAATATCCCTTGGTAATCTCAGCCATTTTTTTCCGTTCGCGACTCAAAAAATGTGTTATTGTATTAAGTTGTCCATTTCAATATTTCACTGTCAGGATTGGACGCTAAAATGAAGATTAACACTGCAAGGGGAAAAAAGCGTCAATCCACTTGTCCACCACAATCGAAAAGATAAACATTAGCGAGCTTATCTACCTCCAGGGCGTTTAATCTCCCGTCACTTTTCGCACGTTGATGGTCATTTTTGTGCGCGACAGAGACACAGGGGTTGAAGGAAATACGGAAAATGTGAAAAAAGAGGGATACCGGTACAAAGGAAAAAGGAAAATATAACCGAGGCCAGCCCGGTTCCTCTACGTTACATAACATCACGCATATCTTTTCCTTATTGTTACTCCAACCCCCGCACGAATAACGAATCTCTCAAGAGGTTCGCATGCAGACTATTTTTTGCCCGACATTCGTTACGTATACCCTTAGAATTTGCAATATATTCGACACATAATGTATATGTTTTTGCAATCGGTGAAATCGCCTCTTCCTCTCCGTTCCACACACAATCGGGAATAGCAATTTTGTCTGCACGCAAAAATGTACGACATTCCTTGCATAGAAACAGAAATAAGATGTTTTCAATTGCACACCATAAGATTTATGGCCCTCCTTGATAAGTTATGAAACTTTATGTTATCACGCAGGTGTATATGTATTTATACCTGTGTTGGTATGTGTTTGCTTTCACTGGGAGATTAGTGTTTGGATTTCTGTGTCTGTAGTACGATTGACCTACTCTACTTCGAACGCTTCCCTGAACTTCCAACGCTGATTTTACCAAAAATTGTATCTTTTGCAATATGAAATTTGGCACCAACCATGTTACAAACTTTGTTTCTATTGTTAGCGGGAATCTGAGAACTTCGAAATTTCTAGTATCAAATGCCAAGGCTTCAGATTCATCCCTCTGGCTGGCATTTCGACGCTACTAAAGCTGACCGGGTCTCGTAAAATCCGGGCCGAGCCTGGACGTGTTTAAATTTCGGCTGGGATTTAATGTTGCCGAAGCCCAACTATAAAGTTTCCAATTTCAGGGCCCCGTGGCTTCGCTGCCTTTTATTTTACAACTAACATAACCGTAACTGTATCACGGACTTAACACTCAGCTTCCATTTGGGTTTTCGAATTTTCGAGAAGAATAACTTTCCCCGAAATCCTTTTCTAACTAATCTTTTCTACAATTTTGGTCTCACTTCAAACAAAGCTACTGTACTCATCTATAATTTTAAGAAAACAGTCTAAAAAAATGCATGAATTTTGATAAATTATTGGATTAATTTGAAAAAAAAAAATTAATTTTGAAAAAAATACGAGACTGAAAACATTTTAGGGTCGCTCCCTCGTGAAAACTGGACAAATAAAGGGCATTCATAAAATAAGGTTTTTAGAATTACTTGATATAATTGTTTCGGTACAACTTATTATACATTTTACATTAATTTCAGTGAGGATATTTCTTGAATAAACTCAATTGACAGTGTCTCGTTTTCTTTCTCTAAAGCAGCTTAGCAAGTCTGCAAATAAATCATGAAGTTTCGAAGTTAAGTAAATACCAAGCAATAAGTAACTGATTTTACCGATTTTAACTTTATAATTGCACGTTGGGGAGTTTGGGGTACAAGTCTCGAATCGAAGGATAAGTTTGTCACGTCCTAGGGAGGTTTACCCTGTGGTGCAACCTATGCCACCTCGGAAGACCAGTAAAGCCCTTACCCTGATAACGTAGCCCTTTCAAGTATACTTGTCTACGCGACAAAACTCCGGGCTGGGCCGAATTAGTATGGGGAAAATAACAATAGAAGATGAAAAATGAAACAATGCCAATGCCTGTTAAGGGTGGTAAAGCCCTATCCTCGAATATGATTAAATAAACAAATGCAAATGATTAACTTTAATATACCTTTATTAACAATGAAGAAAACTGGTTGTCTTTTTAATCCGACCCTCACTTTGTTTCCTCGTGGGGATTTCCTTGATTTCAACTGTTAGTAAAAATCCCTCAAAGGTTGACAGAAGATGATGGAAGAATTTCTCGAGAAGGTGAAGAGGAGTAGTCCGGTTGGCGACAGGCGATGGCTCTCTAGGTGCAAGATGGGCAGGACACTACTAGATACTTCGTAACTTGCACTGTTCGAGGATAGCCGAAAAACTACTGGTCCTCCCGAATTTTCACGGGGTATATATGTACTTTGGAAAAGCCTCTGAAGTGGAGGGAAATAATTGTTTTACATTTGCACCTAGTAGAAACCATTGCCGCCTCCCGCTTTCCGTCTGTTACGCTTGGTCACATTTTCTTTTCCTAGTGTTGTGACAATTGTAATAAAATCGTTTGATATATAGACCCTTTTGTCTAAGTAGTCGCATCCTTTCGCTTTAGATGTCCGAGGACACCTTACAATTCGTTCCGCTTGACTCGCGGTTTTCCCTGAAGTGTTTTAGGGCCTTGCGATCCTAGATACCTCGTTGTTTAGTGTTGTATCTTAAGGTGACATATTTATGACTGGTTAGTCATCCTACTTGCCAACTGCTACGTTAGTTCACCTTTTTCTTTTTGTCAAAATTATCATATTAATCGTCGAATTCGGTGAACCTTCTAATATGTATCGCGTATGTTTCGACGTTCTCTTTACAATTGTCCTAATAAAAACGGAAGCGCGTAATTACTGTTTCAATGGAAGTTGACTTTAGATTTTCCGTGACTCATCTTCCCTTAACGTTAAAAGGTAAAATTACAATAGTTTAAAAGATGTGAAACAACCAGTTTTTTTTAAAATACATTATTGATTATGTTACTATTATAAATAAATCGCTTTTATATAATATTTTCCTTAGAATCTAATATCAGAGCGAGGTATGTCGCGCGACGTGACACCTCCCCCGCCGGCGAAGATTGACGTCCTCGTCGTCTCTCTGGTTCTTCACTTGTACTGCTCCGAACTGAAGTAATTTCGATGATCTTTTCAGTTCGTGGCTACAAGTTTCGCATTTTGATGCTGATTTCTTTGCGAATGGGTTGTCCAGACAGAGTTCGCATCGCGGTGGCTTCCATGATCCGTTGAGATGTCTTTCCAGAAGAAGTAGATGGTTGTTGTCCCTTTGGAAATATGGATTTCCTTCCGGAAAACGCCAATAAAAACATTCCTGGCAGAGGACATCGTCTTTTATCCCTGGGCAGTAGTATGTTACTCCCGTTACACAAAGTGGTCTCGAGTTCTTCACGCGTCTTGACCAACTTTCAGGCTTGGATTGACTTCTTGGGCGACAACTGATTTTATTTCCCATTTCTAGAAAAAATTGTAATTAATATTAGACGCTGATTAAAAGATTGTTTGAATATATATACATATACATATATATATATATATATATTAAATATATATATAGAAGCCTGTTTAGTTTAGGAGATGAAGGAGTTCCATTTATTGGTCCAATACAATTTGTATTTCGCCCTTAGTTCCTTCAATAATTTTGGCCCTTTCCGGTGCTTCAATATTGGGGACTTCGTAACTTCCTTTTGATTTTTGTATGCTGTTTGCGAACTTTCAATTTCTGAAACTCTTAACTCCATTATTAAGCCTTAAGCTAATGTTAGATCTCCTATTATGCTTGATGAGGATTAGTATGATGCTGAGTGGAAAGAAGATTTATTGTTGAAATCTTGATTAGAAATGGTGATTATCCTTTCTGGATGGCATCATATATATCATTGTAAGAATCTGTTTGATTGTCGCTTACATCATTAGTGTTCCATTTCTTTTTCTTTTCTTTTTTTTTGTATATATTTCCCTTTTCTTTGATTTTGAATGATTTCTTCATTTTATAAATAGTTAAGCGTATCCGTATCCCATTATGTCTTACTTGCTAGTTTTTAAAGGCTAATGGTCAGTTTGTGGAGAAAAAGAAAGGATAATATAGTTACTAATTTTATCAGAAGAGTATAGTTTTGTCTAGCACAGTTTTTATTAATTTTTGTAATAATTTATTAACGTCGGTCCCTGCTTTTCCTCATTTATTTTGAAAGAAATTGTATAAATGTATAGTTGCTTGAATTGTTAGTTTTATTCGAGTACATTGTTTGTTTATTATAATAATAATATACCTTCTGCTGTTATGGTTATTATTATGTGCTTATACGTTATTTGTATTTTGCAAACATTTGTCTTGATAAAAAAAAAAATTTATATATATATTTTATAGCTTAATAAAAATCGGTTATTGTTATATATGTATATATATTTTATTGTTATCATATATAATTTTATTCTCAATGATTATTTTTATTTGTTTATTATAATTATATATTTTTATTTATTTATTTGGTTTTTTTTTTTTATTATTATTATTTTTATATATATATTTTTTTTTATTTATTTATTTATTTATTTATTTTTTTTTTTTTTAATTTTTTTACTAATTTCTAGTTCTTGGAGCATTGACTCCCTATCGCGGAGAACGTCGTCCCGGCGTTCAGGAATATACTATGCTGGTTCCTCCGATATTGATTACCATTTCTTCTATATGTTTGAATTTTTTAGGTAGTACTGGAAAATATGAATTTATAACGTACTTACATGCTAAACATAATAGAGGATTTGCGGTAATATCTAATGAGTGTTTACAAATACTACAAGTATTTAGTATAACTTCTCCTTCTAAAAGAAGGTGCTCTACTTTTGGTAATTCGTGAAATTTTTCTTTCTTTGCCATAATATAACAATTACAGCAAAAGACTTGCTTTGTTTTATTTTGAAAGTATGTTCTTCGAATACATGTAAACGTGTAAATGTTGGGTGATGTTGCTTGTCCTCTGGTTTTCTCATATTTTAATGCTTCTAGTATGTTTTGATACGTGGGAGCCGTGGCCGATAGGTATCCTTGTATAAAATTTGTGTACAGAAAATTTGTATTTGTATTAATTCTTGCACTGGTTTGTATTTGTTTTGGTTCAGTGATATAAAGTGCAAGACAATGGTCACAATGTACGAAGTGTGTACTTTTTAATAGTGGGTTTTTACAAGTAGTGCAGGTTATAATATCTTCTCTAAATCCAATAAAATGGAAATCGGTTATTACTACTGGTTGTCTATATTTCTTTATTTTTATGCATTGCTGGCAATACTTTTCTCCTGCATCTGTCGGAGAGTATGTTTGTCCCTTTATGCAGAGTACTTCTTGAGTGATGGTTGGTGATATGTTTAGCAGTTGTGTAGATTCCATAATGGTTAGATGAATAAGGGATCTGTAATGTAATTAGAGAAACGTAGAGGTTACTCTGTGAAGTTAGTTATTTTGTGCGAAATTTTGGGAATAATAAGAGTTTAACTCATGAACTGGGTATAAAGGAACGGAGGGTATGTTTTCGTCTTCTTTTGTAGCGTTTTCTGATTTTTCTTCTGATGATTTAGGATGTTTTTCTTCGTCTTTTCCTTTTATATTTCCAATTTGTAAAATCAGATGAGTTACTGAGTCCCAGAGTGCGCCTAGCAAATGTATAGACCATCCGTAGACTGTGTGAAGTGTATATCCTCTGATAATAGTGTCTATTATTAATTTTATTATTTGTATAATTACTACTGTTCCAAATATTGCCGACGTAAATGCTCCGAATTTTAAATATCCATTTACGGCTTTATCCCAAGCTGTGACAGCTATTTTTTCTAAACCTTCTTCTGAGATTAAATGCATGAGTGATTCGCCTTGATTTATTACCGATTTTCCCATGATTCCTCTTGCTATAGAATTTAAAATTGCAGGTTTTTCTGCCGGAAACATTATGTGATCTCTTAAGTTTTCGATATCTTCAGAACTGTAGATACCGCTAACTGCTAGTTGTCCAGGGCTAGTATATTTCCATGTGGCGTGTGAATTTGGTTCCATAACATTAGGAGATAATGTTTCAATTAATCTTGGTGTAATTTTGTACCATGAATCATCAATGAGATACATAGGGGGTAGAATTGGGTTACAACCAATTTGTGTTCCTGTCATTTGTAAGATATGTGTTCTTGGACGCAGAAAATAGCTGTGATTTCCTTTCCGTACAGGTAATTCATTGTAACATTCATCTGAGTTCCTAATCTGTACCTGCACAGGGATACATTTTATGATATTGACGACTTCTCCAGTGACAATTGCCATATAACCTGGTCCTTTCATTAAGCGTAAGGCAAATTCATCAGGTGATAATGTTGCTAAAATCAAGGAATTTTGTAGTACTTGTTTTTCCAATTCACAACGCTGTTTCAGAACATCTCGATACAATTCATTTACTTGATCTCGGATGTGTCTTTCAATATATACAAACTTTGAATTCATGTATATGAATAAGTCGAGGTTACTTGTAGATCGTTGTTTTCCCCCAGGAAATAAATATCCTGGTTGTGTTTCGAATATAATCAACTTCGGATGTTCGGTACGGATTACTTTATATCCACAGATATTTGATATTTCTCGTTGGGCTAGTGCGAAGGTTGTTTTTTCGGTAACTAATGAGTATATGGTTTGTGGAAAGTCCGAGGTTATGTCTTCAACTCTCTGAGAATTTCCTTCGTAGAGTACTTCATATTTATCAAAACGGCAATTATCTTGAGGCAATGAGTTCCAAAAGGTGTATCCTCCTTCTTCGTCCATGCATTGAGTTTGAGAAAATTGGCAAACTACTCCTGATCTTAGGGAGATTTCGTTGTCATCTAAGTTAACTTTGGTGGTATACGATTGTAATTTTATTTTTACTACTGCTTGTACTACTACATTATCCCAGGATCCATAATTATCAGAATAATGTTCTCCTTTGCAAACACCGTCGGAAGTTAAGCTTCCTGCTAAAAGAACAGTGTAATGTTGTGTGTGATTGATTCTTAATTCGTTAATGTAGACGTTATCTGTGATTCTGTACCCTCGGCCAAAATGCATTCTTCTACATTCTTCTCGGCTAATTTCCTTTAAATATTCCATTTTACCATTTGTTACTATCGACGTATGTGAGTGCATCCCGCAATAATTAATATCTCTATTTATTTCGACCATACATTGTATAACCTCAGTTTGTGTAAAAGCATTTAGTTGGAGAACTTGTATGTAAACTTTAGTTGCGTTGACTTTGGTCAAAGGTATCTGGCAATTTCCTACTTTTAATAGATCCAAAGTCGTCATATTTGAATGGTTAACACCACATTCATAGCCTATCAGGCTGTTGACTATAATGATCCGGATAACTGCCAACATTAGGAAGATGAAGCTGTTCTTCATGATAACTGAAAGGAAAGCAGTGCCACGTTAGCTTTTCATACTGCTTCGATATTTGTAAATAATGACTTATTTCTAAATAAAAAAAAAAAATCAGAAGGGTAATATCTTAGATTCTAATTATTCTTGGTTAATAATAATTAAATTTGAGTTTCATAGAGGTAGTAAGAAATTTATTCTCATATATATATTTTATTATAAAAGAAACAAGGTGTTACGTTTGAGTAATAATTTCGATAATTCTTGTTCCAATGGATAACAATTTTTTCTTTTCGTTCTTATAATAGTGAGTGCAGGCTTGACATTTGTGGATTCCTTTGTTAGTGATGATCTCGCCGTGGCATTCCTTGCATTTGAGTGATAATGGAGTCTTGGTGATCCAGTGTACCTTTTGATATCTGTATCCATCCCAGTGAGTTTGTTTTTTTGCTCTAAATTGATAACATCGAATGCAAGCGATATATCCAAATTTCTTGTGTTCGAAGAACTCTCCTGTTTCACAACGGAATCTTTTAACGATCCGTATCGACCGTTGCATATAATATTTGGAATATCCTTGTGGTTTATAGAACCAATAGGATGTTCCAGGTTGGTTAGTCACTTCGACTGGAGGGTGTTCTTTTGGTTTCCATTCCATGTATTCGTTGTCCTCTGTAGATGTTTCTTCGGTCAATTTAAGTTTTTTTAGAGCATGGGCGAGCCGCGTTTCTGGTGACTCATCCATGGACATATATATGGGATGTTCCTCCATTATTACGGAAAGATGTTGTGGCTTTAAACTTTTCCTCTTCCTGTCTGGTTTGTCATGAATCTCTTCGTAGATTGGTTCTTCAGGTTGTTCCTCCGGCTTCAAGACTGGTCTGGTTTTGACGACATCGTAATGGTTCATAGCTGCTGCTGCTTTTAATTGTTGTTGCTTAATTTTTTCGCATATCGCTTCTAATTTGCCTCTGGATAGTGGTCGTGTCCTTGCTTGGTCGTAGATGACATCTTTTCCTTGTTGTATCCAAGAGACTGGTCGGGTTCTAACTGTATCGTAGATTGGCTCTTTTGGTTGAGGTTCCGCGGTTGATTGACTCATATTTGCCTATATATAAATAGTGTTTCCTTTTAGTTTTACTTATTTATTTGTTTATATATGTATATATTTGTTAATATTTTTTTTTATTATTTTATTTTTATTATTTTTTTTTTTTTTTTTGAATTATCTTCGTCAGTCTAGGCTACTCAATCCACCCTTTCCTCAGAAGAAAATTCTTACATATTTGGTAGCTGAACGAATTCGCCACACAAAACTCTTTTATAAGTTATTGGATACATGGCCGTACAGAGGAAACAATCAATTGCTGGGGTCACGTTTTCGGCTACAGCTTCACAGAAAATGCAGGTGGGCAAGGAGAGTAGAACAGCATTTTTGATTGTCATATGTCTTTTTACAATAGTAAATCGTGGATCATGGTCGTTATGTCGTCGTATAAAACATTGGGCGCAAACTTTTACTCTAGTTAATGTGCTTTCGTAGAATTCAGTTTGCACACAACTTGATATTCTTAGTGTGTTAAATATTAGTTCCAAAGGTGGTTCGCCTGTTGCAGCTTCTTCTGATTCAAGCGGTCTATTTTCTTCCGGTAACATTGTCGAGCTGTTGAAACATATTACTTGTAAGAGTTTGCTATTGTGACAGGAATAAATTGTAATCTGCAGTGCATTCGATACAATCTTCGGCGATTGTAAAATTTGGGCAAAAGTTACTGCATCTAATACATCGAGGTGGGTTCATAATAAATTCCCTGAAGAGCATCAAATAATGATCGAATTCTGGGTTGTAATAGGTTCGTACTGGAGGTGGCAGTCTTGCAAAACACCTTTCGCATACGGAGTGCGGCAGATCTTGTTTTCGGTAAACTGTTCCTTTTATGCAAATTAGGTTTTGAAGCGAAGGAAAATAATCGTTATTGTCTTCATTTGTATCTGGTATTTCTTCAATTATTATTGATCTTCGCCTTGTTGGATGATTGTTGTGGTCGGGTACACGCGGTGCCATTTTAAAGAGCTAGCACTCGTTGCTATATAAGAATAAAAAAAAAATGATTCTTACGATAAAAGAAATATATTTATTTGTATTAAAAAGGTTTTCCTTGTTTCTTTTATATATATATTTAAGTATTTGCCCTCTTCTTTTTTTTTTTTTTAAAAAAAAAACTTTTGTGTTAACCACTAATGTGAGAAATTCTTAACCTATTTGCATGTACAATTTTTGAATTTCGGTTTACTTTTATTTTAACATTACCGTTTTCCAAAATTTCTAAAACTTCATGGGGTCCAGAATACTGGTCTCCAAATTTATGGGGTTTAGGTCCCTTTAACAAGAAAACAAAATTTCCTGGTTGAAAGTTTTGGGTTTTTAACCTCTTATCGTAATATTTTTTTGAACGAATTTTGGATGTAATTAGGTTACGTTTGGCTATTTCTTGTGCGGCTCGGAGTCCAGTAATTAACTGAACTAGATAGTCTCCATAAGTTTCAAATTTTTCATTTTCTTTAAGAGGTAAACTAGAGGGGACTGAACATTGTCGCCCAAAAACTAATTCAAAAGGGGTATACTTAGTACTTTCATGTTCACTAGTGTTGTAAGAGAACATTGCAAATTCTAAAAGTTCATCCCAATTCCTATTTTCATCAACATATTGTTTTAAATATTCTGCCAATACATGATGCGATCTTTCTAAGGATCCATTACTTTGTGGGTGATATGCTGTCGTTGTTACCCTTTTAAATTTGAATAATTTAGCTATTTGTTTCATGAGGGCGCTTAAGAAATTTGTTCCTTGATCCGTAAGGACTGCTTTAGGTGCGCCATAAATACAAATAAATCTTCTTACAAAACCATCAGCTACTGTCGAAGCCTGACCATCTGGTAAGGGGATCGCTACCGAATATTTTGTTAGTAAATCTTGAACCGTTAATATATATATGTTTCCATTTTCCGTTCGGGGTAATGGCCCAACCATATCCATGGCTACTTTATCGAAGGACATACCAGGTGTGTCCGTAAGGATCATAGGTTGCTTTGTTTTTACGCGAACGAGCTTTTTGATTTGACAGTGTACACACTGTCGTATGTATTCCATAACATCTACTTTTAATTTCCTCCAGGTATACTTTTGTTGTATACGTTTACAAGTTTTTGTGACACCTTTATGACCACCTAACATAGAACCGTGGGCTTCCTCAATTATCGTTATCCTTTCATCTTCTGCTGGGTATTCTAAACCACTATGACAAATGTTTACTTTTACGTTTGGATCCAAAAATTTATCTTGGATCTCCCGTACAACAAAATTCCAAGGTATTTTACCAATATTACTTGACCTTATCATGGTGAATGACTTTAATTGTAACATTTTTATTAATTCACCTAATTTAATAATCAAATTTGTAATTTCTTCTAATTTCGTCATAATATCAACTTCGTCATCTTGTTTAATGGGCAATCCTATAAAATAATATTTCCCAATTTCAACATAGTTTGGAATTCCAATTTTAATGTTTTTATGGCTAGGGAATTTTCCATATTCAGCAAGTTCTCTAGACCCTGAATCAAATGGTTTACCCTGATGTGTAATGAAGTAGACTGTGTGGTTTTCCTTACGATATACCACACTTTTGTCATCGTCTTCAAAATTTGATGAATTATTTTCCCTATCACTACTTTCGGTGCTATCTGAATCTCTGCCTTCTAACGGGGGGCTTATGAGATTTCCTCGCTCGCTAGTTACTGCAGATGTAGGGGTGTGACTCCTCGTTTCGGATTCGATTCCTGAACCGATAGTGATATTTTCTTGCCAATAGGGTTCACAAAAAGACCCTATATCGTTTATAATTTCCTCACTATCCGAGGTTATGTCCGAATTTGAATGAGTTCTGCCCATTAATCTTTTTGAACGTCGCAAAGGAGAATTTAGCTTTTGTGATGAATCTTCGGAATTTTCATCATCTGTTTCGCTACTACTAACATATTGTTTTTTATGAGTTAAATTTTTGTTTTTAACCCTTTTCTTAATTTTTGTTTTCTTTCTTTGAGAGGTTCCACACTCGACTTCTTCCGTTCTGAGTTTACTCATATTTCGAGTAACGACTAATACTGGATTATCTTTATCTGAGTTCGTTATAGGGTTCCTAGAAAGAGCATCTGCATTAACGTTGGATTTACCGGCTTTGTATTCAATTTTATATTCGTATTCTAGTAATTTTAGTCGCCATCTCATAAGACGTGACGTGGGGTCTTTTGCAGAATTTAACCAAACTAAGGGTTTATGGTCGGTAACTAAGGTGAATTGTCTACCATAAAGATACGATCTAAAATAATGTACACAGTGTACTATTGCTAGAAGTTCTTTTTCCGTAGTGGAGTAGTTTTTCTCGGCAGTATTTAAAACACGAGAATGATAATGTATTGGCTTGTCTTCGCCGACTTTTCCTTGGCTCAAAATACCTGCAATAGCGCATCCCGATGCGTCGGTAGTTAAAATAAAAGGTTTAGAAAAATCGGGGTATTGTAAAATAGGTTCTTTACACAATAAATCTCGAAGGCTAATAAAAGCCGTTTCTTGGGGTTCTCCCCAAACGAAAGGGACTTCCTTTTTTAACAAGTCTGTCAGAGGTAAAGCAATTTTTGAAAATCCATAAATAAACCTTCTATAGTAGCCTGCCAAACCTAGAAATTGTTTTATATTCTTTGCAGTTGTTGGTCTAGGAAAATTTTTGACTGCTTCTATCTTTTTCTTGTCTGGTTTCACGCCTTCTCTGCTAATTACGTGTCCTAAATACGTAACTTCTCTTTTTAAAAACTCACATTTATCAGCCTGTAATTTTAAGTTTGCATCTCTTAATCTTTCCATCAAGAGGTTAAATTTTCGATTGTGTTCTTCGATAGAGTTCGCATAGATGACCACATCATCTATATAGACGAATAATTCTCTTCCCTGCAATCCTGCGAGTACTCGATCCATTAATCGTTGAAAAGTTGCGGGGGCATTTTTTAGTCCAAAGGGCATTCTTGCAAACTCATAGTGACCAAAAGGGGTAGAGAATGCTGTTTTATGCTTGTCTTCTAGACTCATTTTTATCTGATGGAAACCTGAAGCTAAATCGAATGTTGAAAAGTATACCGAGTTGCCTACTTGATCTAAAATATCAGTAATATTGGGTAAAGGGTATGCATCGCCTATTGTTTTTTCATTGAGAGCTCTAAAATCTAATACCATTCGCCATCTTTTATTTCCTTTGGAATCGGGTTTTTTGGGTACTATCCATACTGGTGTATTGTAAGGTGAGTTTGAACTTTGAATAATCCCTTGTTCTAGAAGGTCATTAACCTGTTTATTTATTTCTTCTCTATGAACAGCTGGGTACCTATATTGTCGTGTATTAATCGGTATGTCATCTGTAGTGTGAATGGTATGTTCTAAGACAGACGTAGCTCCTAATTTATCTCCTTCTAGGTGAAACCTATCCAGATTTTCAGCTATTAATTTTTCTACATGCAATTTTTCATTTGTATTTAAATGATCTAATCGCAATTTATTCTTTGTTAATTCTAATCTATCTGGAGCAACTGAAATAGAGTCTATATCCTGGTTATCGGAATGATCGTTATATATTGAGTCATGTGAGATTTGACTGCATTTGGACATTACTTCATCTCCTATGGATAAATGTGAATCATTTCGTGCTACTAATAAACTATCCTGAATGGGAAACAAGTGTTCGGTATTTGTTATTATTTTGGGGGATCCTGTAATTTCGTTAACGGGATGTAGCGTTAATTTAGGAACTAGGACATCAATATCGAAATTCTTTGAATTTATTACTTCTACGTAACCTATACCATTTTCATTTTTAATTATATTATTTCCTACAATTAATCCAGGTCCTAACGTAAAAGGCTGAAAGTATCCTTCTTTAATTTCTGGGTTTGCAATTTTGATTGGGAAGGTAGATGTACCGTTCGCATTAATAGTTATACTATTTGGGGTTTCGAATGGAATAATAAATTGTGAAAATTTTAAACATTTATTTTTATAATCGATTAGTACATTGTTTTGTTCAAAAAATTCTGACCCTATTATTCCAGAAGCATAAATGGGAAAATTGTTTGGAACTAGGTGAATTGATGTGCAACATCCTAAGATAGTTACGTCAATTTTTCCAAGAGTAGTTACGGTTTGATCGGTTATACCATTTAGTCGTAATAACTCATTTCGGTTTATAAAGATATCCTTTGCTAGACGTCCAATTTTCAACAAATTGGGGCCTGCTCCAGTATCTAACATTACACTACATGGTGTGTTTAAGATTTTATCCTTCAAAATAATAGTAGGAAGGTTGCTAATAGGGGACAAATTTACGTAGGCATTCTTTATTGTTGGGTATTGTCTAAAGGGCGCGCCGTTTCGTTTCTGCTCGACCCTGCGGTAGCACCCATTCCCGAAGGGTTGTTGCCGTTTCCCGACCTATTCTCTTGGTCATATCTCCGTTTTCTACAATCTTGTAGGTTATGTCCTGGTTTTTTGCAGTAATGACACTCCAGGTAAGTATTTCGGTTTCTATTGTTTAATTTGAAACAATTATCCATGGAATGTCCCGTTTTTTTACAATACTGACACTCAAGTCGTGTATTGTTGTTATTATTTCTAAAATTTTTCTGCCTCCCATTGTTTAATTGAAAACATTGGTCTGCTTGATGCCCGACCTTTTTACAAATTTGGCAAATTGTGTCAAATGATTTAGGCTTCGAGTGCCATTCTTTACAGTACTCGGCAGTATGTCCCTTTTTTTTACATAATTGGCAGGTAATACTTTCCCAGTGCACGGGATAAACACCTGTTTCCTTTCCTTTGTCAGGTAATTTTTCCTTTAAGAGGGTAAGTATTTCGGTAAGTTCTGACTTCCCATGGAGTTCTTCACGCGTTAAAAGTTCCGATTGTATGTCAAGTGCCTTATTTATGGCTTCAGTAAGGGATTCGTGTTTACCCATTTTGTCAGCAATTTCAGGTTTTAAACCCCGTATAAAAAAGTTTGTTACTCTCTTGTCTATTTCGTTTTTTGTTTTTAGGGATAATGTTCGTTCCTCAGATGCGTCACGGTGAGCGTCCTCAATTTGATTTTTTATTGTCCGAATCCTTCCTATGTAGGAGGCCAGATTTTCAGCTGGTTCCATGCGGGTGCTGGACAGATCTCCCTCCGCTTCATAAATATTCTTCTTTTGGGAGTAAAGTTTTTTCAAGGCTTCAGTAAAGGATGCTAAATTAGGAAATTCCTCTCCAAATACGGCTCTCCGAGCTTCTCCGGAAAGTTTTCCTCTGATTAATTTAGTGAGTTCGCTATCGTATCTAGGGGTCATAGCCAGAGCTTCTTCGCAGCTTTTTATAAAATCTAATACATTAATATTTTTCCCATCGAATTTTGGGATTTGCTGGATAGCTTGTTTGACGGCAAGGTTATCCATGTTGCGCGAGAATTCTTTTGGTCTAATATTTTTCACTAAAGAGTTATCGGGATTTTCTTCAAATACTCTAAGTTTATTTAAACGCGCGCGATATCCTTCAAATTCTTCGTCGCTTTCCTCCTGATCTATACTATCCCGCTGCGGAGGTGGAATTAATGGGTTTTCTTTTATAGTTTCTGAAATTGATACGTCGGATGTGGAATCTGAATATTTTTCTTTATTATCGTCTGAGGTACCTATTATAATTTCTTCTAAGGGATTTTCACCAGTAATATTTTCCTTACGTAAAGGTGTGCTCGTAGATACTCGCGTTTTTGGCGGTAAACCTGACGCTAGCGAGGGTTTGATATTCAACGTTTTTGCTTTTCCTCTAGTTAAAATTTCGTCTGGATCTTCGTTCATTTTGCTCGAAGCGCATGGTTCTTATATTAGGCTGTGTATCTTTTTGCATGCATATAAAAAAAATCAATGTTTAATAAGAAGGGGATTTTTGTTACTTCTACAAAATCTTGCAATTACCATTCCACAATTGTTTCATAATAATTCCAGATTATATGTAAGGATTATTTAAGACTAGTTTTTACACTCGTGCTAGCGATTAGAATGATAAAAAGAATATCCTTATAAATAACATGTGGAAAAAAAAAAAGGAAATATTATTATTTTCTGTTTTTTTTTTTTTTTTTTTTTTTTTTTATTTTCCAAGGTAAAATAAACTAAATTTCTTTACTTCTTATATAATTTTAAAACATAATTATTTATTAGTGGAGAAACTAATTCAAGGGTAGAAGATTATTGGAATTTGAATAAACAGAGGAATTTCATGGTATATTTCTGTACATTTGTTTATTTATAACTCTATGTGGTCTAAAATACATAAACTGGGTTGGGACCCCAGACAGTCCTTAAAATATGCAATTGAAAAATACCGCGAGGTGTCTTTCCCTAATCTAAATCGGATGCGGTCTAAGTCCGAAGTTTTTAATAATTTAAATAATCCCGGCGTTATTTTTGTATTTCGTTTTAGGGTAATTTCCCAATATCGACTTTCCTCGTATTCATCACCGCTGTACCCCGATCTTCCAGGAGTGGGGGGAGGTCCCGGACGGATTTTGTACCTATCGGTCTCCAGGAAGGAACGAGTTTTCGGGGAAATTTGGGAGGTTTCCGGGATCGGAACAAGAGGAGGAGGAGGAGGAGGAGTTAATTGTGGGGGGTTTATGGGGACACAGGGGATTAAAGGATAAGGGATAGGAGATGGGACTCTTCCCACAATTCCTATTTCTTCGACGCAGTTTTCTTCTTCTAAGTGTGGTTTGGGGCTTTGTGGTTTGTCTTTTGTTTCCCACAACTCCACGGAAATTCCCCCTTTAATGTTGGGTTGGGGAAGGGGACCGTGAATCCCGTACTTTTGTAAGTGTGCGATGAGTCGCCTTCGGTCGCGGGCTGCCCTTCCGATTGATTTTGGTTTGCCCACTAGTAAGGGAAGAAAATAAATGGGTTAAATTTTAACTGGTGGTCCAGCTTCGAATGAGGACTTAAATTCTAACTGGAGACCCAGCTTCAAATAAATTGGAAAAAAGGATAGATTTTGGGATTCAATAAATAAATTTTTAACTGGAGACCCAGCTTCAAATAAATTTGAAAGAGGATAGATTTTATAATTTAACAAATAAATTTTTAACTGGAGACCCAGCTTCAAATAAATTTGAAAGAGGAGGATAGATTTTAGGATTTAACAAATAAATTTTTAACTGGAGACCCAGCTTCAAATAAATTTGAAAGAGGAGGATAGATTTTAGGATTTAACAAATAAATTTTTAACTGGAGACCCAGCTTCAAATAAATTTGAAAGAAGAGGATGGATTTTAGCTGGTACCCAGTTTCTAATCCGGAAATGGGAGTTAGGAAGGACAATTAATGTTGGTAGAACCAGATTAGAAATATTTGTAAAGGTGAAGGAAAACGTCAATGAATACAATGGGAAGGAAACCCTACTAATGGTGTATTAAAATATCTTACTTTTTATTCTTGATTCTTTTTTTTAAAGATTGCGCTGGAACGGGCAGTCGATCGTTGGAGAGGTATGATTTGGTAGAACCCTTGGCGCGGTTGTCCTCTCTTTTCTCTCCCTTTATTTATTTTAAATGAACAGATTTAACTTTATTTGAGACTATTTCTAGGTTTGTTTTACTAATTGTTTTTGTCGCACTTCACGAAAGATTTTAATTGACATATATTTTTTTTTTTGAATTGAACGAATTATTATATTTTTTTTTTTTATTGAGGGAATGGGAACTATTTTATTATATTCTTCCTAAAGATTGTATTTCCCCACTAATCCGCAGGTATTAAAACATTTCCCGGCCGATGCACCAAAATTTTTAAATGTACCTGTCACGTCCTAGGGAGGTTTACCCTGTGGTGCAACCTATGCCACCTCGGAAGACCAGTAAAGCCCTTACCCTGATAACGTAGCCCTTTCAAGTATACTTGTCTACGCGACAAAACTCCGGGCTGGGCCGAATTAGTATGGGGAAAATAACAATAGAAGATGAAAAATGAAACAATGCCAATGCCTGTTAAGGGTGGTAAAGCCCTATCCTCGAATATGATTAAATAAACAAATGCAAATGATTAACTTTAATATACCTTTATTAACAATGAAGAAAACTGGTTGTCTTTTTAATCCGACCCTCACTTTGTTTCCTCGTGGGGATTTCCTTGATTTCAACTGTTAGTAAAAATCCCTCAAAGGTTGACAGAAGATGATGGAAGAATTTCTCGAGAAGGTGAAGAGGAGTAGTCCGGTTGGCGACAGGCGATGGCTCTCTAGGTGCAAGATGGGCAGGACACTACTAGATACTTCGTAACTTGCACTGTTCGAGGATAGCCGAAAAACTACTGGTCCTCCCGAATTTTCACGGGGTATATATGTACTTTGGAAAAGCCTCTGAAGTGGAGGGAAATAATTGTTTTACATTTGCACCTAGTAGAAACCATTGCCGCCTCCCGCTTTCCGTCTGTTACGCTTGGTCACATTTTCTTTTCCTAGTGTTGTGACAATTGTAATAAAATCGTTTGATATATAGACCCTTTTGTCTAAGTAGTCGCATCCTTTCGCTTTAGATGTCCGAGGACACCTTACAATTCGTTCCGCTTGACTCGCGGTTTTCCCTGAAGTGTTTTAGGGCCTTGCGATCCTAGATACCTCGTTGTTTAGTGTTGTATCTTAAGGTGACATATTTATGACTGGTTAGTCATCCTACTTGCCAACTGCTACGTTAGTTCACCTTTTTCTTTTTGTCAAAATTATCATATTAATCGTCGAATTCGGTGAACCTTCTAATATGTATCGCGTATGTTTCGACGTTCTCTTTACAATTGTCCTAATAAAAACGGAAGCGCGTAATTACTGTTTCAATGGAAGTTGACTTTAGATTTTCCGTGACTCATCTTCCCTTAACGTTAAAAGGTAAAATTACAATAGTTTAAAAGATGTGAAACAACCAGTTTTTTTTAAAATACATTATTGATTATGTTACTATTATAAATAAATCGCTTTTATATAATATTTTCCTTAGAATCTAATATCAGAGCGAGGTATGTCGCGCGACGTGACAAGTTCTCAAAGTTCCACCAAACCAGTGTATCCTAATACCTACGAAAATTATTATATAAATTTAGGATTCGAGAAGGGGTTCTTAGACGCTGTATGCGGATATCAACGCTTTGAGGTAGTTTCACTGCACTATTCGCTCATTAGTACTTAGGTAATAAAGTTCGTTACATCCGTTAATACCTGATCAAGGCTTAATCATGCTAAAATTGAAGATACAAGAATTACAATAATTTCGAAAGTCATTAAATCACCGTGACAATGTGTAGAAGAATTTCTCGACCTCCTTTATTTTGTTACTCGAACAATTTGTATGAAAATTTCTAAAAATAAGTATATAATAAAACCGCGTTCAACGTAAATTCCTAATGAAAATGGGGCTGTAGAAAAAAAAATGAAATTTCACAGCGTCAAAGACTCTCCCTTGTCGAGATGAATTTAGCATCAATTAAATGAATGTCAGGAGTTTAATGCAAAGCATAAACTCCAAAGCCCCAGTCCCTGCGATATTTCCACAAAAAGAATAAATAATTCTTTTTGTATAAGAAAATTAATACAATATAATGAATAATATAATGAATAATTCATACCGGCACGAAAATACTTGAAATTGCCACCGTTAATCTTTCCGCGAAATATTTATGGAGCTTATTAATTAAATAAGTGAATATCACAAGTGTCCTTGCTAAGTAATGGCTCTTGTTTCAAGTTTAAGTTTGACTTCCTCTGATGCTTTCCTCGTTCTTTACGTTCTTTTTTTTTTTATATTCCAACTGTTCGGCAACATTCGGGAGGGTTTAGAATTTGAAACAGCCAAGGTTACTAAGAAAGTAGAGGGAAGGTTGGAACATTACAGCTGCTGTCACATAAATATCCTGAAACCCCCTGAATTCTAGAAGCCCGCTCGGGGTTTAGCATCCCTCTTTCGCCTTCTCCATCTTCCACTACGAAATGGTCCTCGACTAAAGTTGCAGAAACTCTAGTACCTTCGTATCGATTCTCAATTCTTACGCGACGAAAATGCGGTTTACCGTAAAGACACACGAACTTTTCGCGTGTCGTTATATTTATTCCGAACTTTTTTCAAGAATAACTACGCATGTACGTTAGTCCGATAAACTTCTAGCTCGAATGTAGGTATATAGAGACAAACGAGAGCGAGGGCGATAGAAAAAGGTACTGAATCTTGGACCAGAGTTGTGATTAAATGCTTCCACTCGGAGTGAAATAAAGGAAAGTAGAAAATAAAATAACATAAAGTAACAACATTCGATGCACTTTTTGCAGGAATGCGTTTTACTACACCGATTTCTTAATTTACGACGATCCCTAGCCTGCTTCGCTTGCGGTATTAAAGCACTGACATCTTCACAGGCCGTTAGCAATGCTTATCAGCAGTCATCAGCAATTAAGGGGTTAACGGTTTAGTTGTTTGCGCCTATAATCGCAATGACTGGGCAAATTCTGGCACAGTAACCTAATGACAAGTTAATGCTTGCAATTGCTCGTTTTTCTCGCTCTTGTGATTATTCCTACCATTTTTTGCACTAGCGTCGAATATTTCGAAATATTAGGTCGTTGCAAAATTTCTATCGCATTTCTCTTAAATATTTATGAAGTTCGAATTCTCCCTTTATTATTTGGTATCGTTAGTCAATGTATCATTATTCTACCAAAATTCTTGTGATTTAAATTTAATTCGAAAATACGGAAACCCAATATTTCAACTGCGCGAAAACTGGAAATAGTATTTTATAGTTACGCTATCCCAGCTGCCCATTTTTTTTCGGCAACCCCTACGTAGGGGAAATGTTATTCGGAGAAACATATGGAATGTAATAAATATGCTAAGGGATACACGCGTTTATTGTTCTACAAGAATTTTTCTCAAACGTGCTTATCATCGGAAAGATTCCAAGGGAGGGAAGAAAATACGGCTCGAAAGAGAAATAATCCCAAACGTATATATGTATAATGTATACCTACATATATATCATACATTTATTTCCTTTCAATTTTCGAGTTGATTTAAAACACGATCACACCGCAGAGAGACATGGGGAAAAATCAATTTCTGAACTTAATTAACTCGAGGCCGTCGCGAAACGACAGTAACCACAAATTTAAAAAATAAAACCGGTGAAATGTAGTTTTTGTGGTATTTATAAGGTACACACGGTGCCTTTTAAAATTGTTTTCCACCCTTTGAAAGCCTCGCGGCACGTAAGGTCGACCCCTAATCTCGATGCGTGACAAAAGGCTCTCCCAAATAGCCCCGGTAATATTAATCTTCGATTAAGGGCTTATCGTACCACGTGGCCAAGGGAGCGTAAAATTCGGTGGAGCAACAAAACCTACACTTATCTTCAAGACAATTTCGGATCCGAACCTTCTTTATATCCCTTATCGTAAATAAATTGACACTTGCTATCTAGGACGATTCAAACTTCCGCAATAAACAGAAAACCCACATTTCGCGGGTAGTTTACCCCTACTTTCTCCGAGTCTTCGAGCTTCCTAGAATTTTTTTTTTCCTTTACTTTTCAGCAAACGCAATTTGGCACTATTTCGAAAATTAAAATTAGTGAAAAAGAGTTAGTAAGCGAAATTGAACGTGAAAAAAGAGATAATATATGAAAGATTTTTTTTTATTTTTCAGTCTCCAATTTATTTTCAGAAAAAAAAAATATATATATATATATTATCTTCTTAGAAACCGACATTCCCTAAAGCAGTTCACGATTATTATATATAAGCTTTTCTTCCGAGAAAGAAAGGAATAAATCTTCCAAGATCAGTTCTGCATAGAATAAAATAGCAGCAGCAGCAGCACTATAGAGATAAAGTTAGATCTCTTTATCCTTTATCTCCATGCATGCAATATGCTAGAAGAAATATTGTGGTGAGGGTAGGAAGAGAAGACATTCGAATAGATACTATTGAGCAATTCCAAAACGATGGAAAGTCGATGTCTGACCACGCGAATACATATGAGAGGGTATTCACACGAAAGCACCATCCCTTATCTTCTTTCCACCCCTAGCTGCAATAAGTTTGTCGTTGACATAGATGGCATTCCAAAGGGCGCACCTTAATTCCCAAGACACTTCTCGCTCATTTCTTACTCTCACTATAATCCCGCTCATTTTTTTTTAACAATATAAATTGGGACGAATGTAAAGCGAACGAGCCCTGCTGAAGAGGCTTTGAAAGTAACACTGAATCCATGTAATATATTTGTTCACTGACATTCCCTGAACGTCTTCGGCGAAATTCCAAATTTTGCCGAAACGGAAGTTCCTGAATTTGCATATTCTTAATCGAATTCCTAAAATTCCCGAATTTGCATATTCTTCATAAAATGTCACTTTCCCTTTTCCGGAAAATATTCGAAATTTTCTGAAATCAGCAACTTTGAAATCTTAGGAGGCATAAATTTCAGGAAAAATGAGTTGAAATCAATATTCAACTGTTGCTAAAATTGTGATGAAAAAGAATGACGAAAGTGCCAACAATTTTGAAAAGATCTCCAACGTGCAGTAAAACTATGGAAATTCGTAGGGCAACACTCCACTCGAAGTAACGAGCTTCGGTGAAAGGAATTTCGAGAAATAATGCAAATCTGCGATGTTTTCGTACGTTTACTATCAATTTGAAAACAAATTAGCTATTTAACATAATGGAATCTCCCATTTCTCCGTAAAATACCGAGCGAGATAATCCACTCGTTTTCTTTTGATAAACTAAAGCTACGTGTTTTTCCGGAAAATTTGACGTAAGCCGTAGGGTATTGAAAGGGAAGGGAGGGAAGGGAGGTAGAGCATAAGATACCGGGGGTATAAGTTCGAGGGGTTGCACGGTATAAGATTCTGCAGGCGTAAGCCAATTTAGCGCGTGCTCTCCACCCTTAGCGCCTCTTCGATGCTAGGCGCAGAGGCGTTGTATCTTTAATTATCTAGTGAGGGAAAGGAGAGATGATGTTAAAAGAGAGAGAAAGCCTCTCTCTCTCGCCGCTATAAGAGAGGGTCGGTTGCAAATGGTATCATCTCGTCCTCATGGACGGGGCGTGGCTGTACACCGAAATCTCTCACCTTCAGGCTACGCTAAGGGTTCCCGAAACCGCGACGAGAAAACCGCAAAACCCCTTCAAGTAAACGTCGAGTCAAAATCTCCGGGGGATTTTAAATAAAACCAAATTTCCAAGTACACGGGACCCCAACCGCCCTTTGGATTACGTCGAAATTGACTCGTTACCGAATTCGAAAAAGGCCAAATATATTCCAAAAGCAATTTCAATATTCTTTTGCTCCCGCAAAAAAAAAGACCGAAGGTTCGAAGATGTTATGAAAAGAAAGGGGAGCATTGGTGCGTAAAATTATCTTGCGAGGAAACCCCCCCGAAGATGAATATATGAGCGACAGGGTTGAGAGTCAGACATCCACATCCCTTTCAGGAATATTAATTGCGATAAGAATGATTGGAAAGAAATGAATTGGGGTGGCGATCTGGAAAATGGTGTCTAACCTTTGATGCATATTTTACGTTCCTTTCTCATGATATTTGTAAATAAAATGACAAGAACGAAGGGAAATGGGAAAGAAAGGAGAGGAAGAATGTGTGTATACAGTGGTTTAGGGGTAGAAAGTGATACAAGGTCGTGTATAGTCAGACACGTACGAGTTGGATTAACCCCGACGGGGGGTGAATTGTAGTCGCTGCGGTGACGCTATTGCCAGAGAAAGCCTCTCTCGTTAATTACATTATGCTCGTCGAGAGAAAAACGAATGCAATTATGGTGCGACCTGGGGATGGGATCCTACCGGAAATACGAAACAAATCCAGACAGGAAACTCATAAAGGAAAAACTTGGAATAACATTTCCTCAAAGGATTTTTCTTTCGTCAAAGCGAAAGAAAGCGCAGTCTCCTGGAAATTGGAACTCCCTCCTG
This sequence comes from Gasteruption jaculator, assembly GCA_949825005.1. Lineage (NCBI taxonomy): Eukaryota > Metazoa > Arthropoda > Insecta > Hymenoptera > Gasteruptiidae > Gasteruption > Gasteruption jaculator. Next base: position 9,829,881 of record OX463770.1, read on the forward strand.
TAAGAATTCGTATTGAATCGAAAGAGCTTGAATGTTACTTTGTACTTTCAACGTTGGCTGCAAGCATGTGTATGGACATGGTGTTTGACTTTATAATTTAATGTTACATGAACTTGGGATTAATAATGCCGCGGTTTCCCGTACCTTTCCACGGCGCAATTGTCTGCCACTGTTATCCTTTCTCGCCATTAGCGGCTTCCGAGCCATTAACGTTACAATGGCTTAGAATAGGATCCGAACCACTAAAACTACGATAGAAACAGCTGGAAGCATTTTCCATTGATATTGGTATCGAAAAAAAAAAAAAAAATCCTGTAGGCGAAGGGTAGCGATTTTGTAGCTGAACTATCGAATGGTCCACGGATTATTTTTAAATAGCAATAGTAATTTCAAGGCTACAGATTGCATCGCATAGGTGGACTTTAATAATTCACCTCCTAAAACTTCTATTAAATTTTCTATAACTCAAAAATGATTAGTTGACATGAAATTTAAAATTATGATACTCAAATTTCTATCTTGCTATAAATTCTCCTCGGAAATAACATATATATGCTGCAAAAATATTATTTTAAATAACAACAAAATAATTTGATGAAAATGCACGTGTCAAAGGTTATGTTTCTTTTTCTGTGGGGCTACGAATTTTCATCCCACAGACATTAAAATATGTTTTTAGTGTCTTATTTCAAGTTGTATTAACTCTCGACTTGGAAAATTACTTTAGACTTCCACGAATTAAGAAAATGGAAGACAATATTACAGAATTATCCATGATAGGAAACATGCTTATGTAGAAATTATTGTATGACATAGAATTGCTCCAGACTTCCAAGTATTGGCTGTAAGTTTTAATGACGTTCTAAACTTTGGCAATTTAATTCTAGTACCCACCTTTCCCGATGGGTTGATATAGAATTAAAAGCTACAAACTTCAAAGACATAAATATGCAAGAGCTTTGTAAAAGTAGTCTCGCTTTGACTGTGGGTCAGCATTCGTAATGTCTTAAAAAATATATCGCCAAGTTAAGAGTTAAATATTTTGTGTACATTACTATTTAAAAAATTAAGTAAGAGAGATTATACATGTAATGAAAATACAAAACTCACTTTTACGGTCTCCTGAGGGGTGTACCTCGAAGAGCGTTGGGATTGAGCCTGGGCCTGCAGGCTCATCGTTGTAACATAACTGCAATAAAGTATCCTGTAAGCAAACAGCATAATCTTCATTCTCTCGTGAATTTCGTAAAGAGGATTTCGTCGTTAGGAAAATACCATAATTCACGAGCAAGTGAAATATTAAGAAAAATTGTTCTAATTTACATTACGCATAAATATAATAACAAAATTTATATTGTTGATTCTAAAGTTTAGAATTTAATTAATTATTACAGATTTCAACGTCACTTACTGATCCACAATTCGTGGCTGTTATTAAATAGCATGGAAAATGAGTCTGTATATTATGTCTTATATATTTACATGTGTTTGTTATGTCAAGTCAAGTTCAATTAAATCCAACCCTCAAAATCAACAATATCACATAATTAAAAACTCATTCATCCCCAAAGGAAAGTGGAATATGGTTATTTCGCTATTCAATTACATGTTTGAGAGTTAAAACAAACCTCATAAACCCATACGCTAAACTTCATTTATGTTATTACGGCATTAATGTCGCGTGCTTAAATGTTGGAAGAAACAATTATTAGAGGGGAATGACCTAAATAAAAGCACCGTGGGTTAATCAGCATTTGAGTATTTTTAATCAAAATATTAAATCGTCTGCAAATTTCCAAATATTTTCATCATCTCAGAGCCTAGATTTCAGTAGATTTTAGTGTAAAACTGAATTTTTTAACAAATTATAGCCTTATTACAAATTTTCAAATTAAAATACAACCATACGTAAGTGCAATATTTATGTAACCCAAATTTAAGCTGTTATAAATTTTTGCTTGAGCATATTTATATTGCAGTCACAACAACCAAATGTTTTCTCGAGCATTTTTTTCGCTGATGGAAAAATTCCCTCTGCTTAAATCATGCGTAAATAGACGTTCCATCGATACACCTACAAGAGCAGTGATTCATCTTCATTAGTTTGAAAAATACTATGGTAGCCAGAACAAATTCCCTTTCTTTTTTGTATTTTACGAGAACAACCGACGATTACCGCAACCCTACGGTTCAATGAATGGGCAGTGAAAAGCACTTTTACTTCATCGGGTGAGATTTTTCTCGAGGAAAATCGAAAGCCAATGGTAACTTTACGCGGAGCTTGAATGAGCTGGACCCTGGAACAAGATCTCCTGGCGTATAGTGAAGGGTAGAAACTGACTGGCTGGGAGCTTCGGTGGTACCCCTGTCAATACAAAGAGGTACGTGACTCAGGTACCAAATGACATATCCGACCAGGAGGGATAGAAATAAAGGGACTCCCTCTACAATTCCGCCTTTTCCCCCTCTAAAAAAGAACCAACAATTCCAATTTCCCAAGTTTTTACCATTTTATTTTCTCTGCCAAAAGAAAATAATATCACCATGGATAAAACACAAAACCGACAGCCATATTAATGTTTTATATCCAAGCTCCTGTGCCATGAAAAATGACCCATGAGGAGAGGTCTTCTCAATTGTTATTAGGGATGAACGTTTTCGGGGTTGATTCGACTGTCGCTACAAATATATTAGCATTTAATTCCTTGGGAATGAGAAGAATTTTGATTTTCGAAACCACGAGATTTACCAAAAACCCTTGCACAAGGAATTGTGAAAATACTTTCGAAAATTCCTATTTACTATTATTATCCTCCCGTGAAACAAATATTTATGATGATAAATTTTTAAACCACAAAAATATTTATATTTCAATACCGGGGACATTTGTCGAGAATCGGAAAAATTTTGAATTTGCAAAGGTCCCAAATAATACCGTTTCCAAACGACGAAATCAAAATTCAGAAGTACCTTCCAATTTGGACCGTTCAGCTTAATCTGATCTATACAAATTGGAGTACAAAGATTTGTCAGCAAATAAGAAGAGGCAGCATTTAGGGGTGAACGCTAAAAACTTGGTTCTCATCTTCTCGCAATACTGTAAAAGCTAATCAAGCGAAGAGCATAATTAATCACAGCGAATTTGTCGTGATTAACGACGAACGTATTGTTCCCCCTATAACTGCTGTTAGCATAAACATTGTTACGCATACGACAAATGGACTCGAACCATCCTACTGTGCGTGAATACATTTCTGTAGCCATACACATTGCTCGTGCTTGTACATTCGATGGAATGCTCGGAAGCCAATTATCATTAACGTTTGACAAATGATTTCGGTACCTCTCTATAAAACACCACCATTATTAATGAATATTTCCTACAGTTTACTGAAACTCTCTGATGAACCTTTGGAAAAAAAAAAAATTCGCGGTCTGGTGTTATCGAGCAAATCAATTCAATACCTTGAAAATTAATAATTTATATTATTACCTCTAAAAATAAAAATTTGTTCCCTAGCAATACCATTAATATCTAATAGGTTATAAATAATAGTAAAAAAAATCCAAATGTTTCAATCATTCTTTTCAAAAATAGTAAATAGGTTCCAAATATTTTTTTTCTTAAAATCAATAACTTTTTTCTCAATTATGCTTCGCATGTGCAAAGACACATTTTTGAAGAATACACGTCTCAGCTTTCTCTCTCAATAGTAAATTATTTGAAACTGAAATCGCAGAAATTCAAAAAATGTAGCTTAGAATAAAGATATGGCTGACGGCGATCTCTCAAAACCCTTAGAAATTTGAGCGAAGGGTAGAGTTTCGAATAAGAGCGGAATTAACGTTGTCTGGTCATTGCATATCATCTTCACCTCATAACCTTTAGCATAAAGCCGTGACTAATCGGTCGACAGGTCATTAATCCATTTATGGCGTTATAATACGACTGTGGTCCATAGGGTGAAAGTGCATTAAATGTACGTATACACGCACCGTGCGTATTTATATGTGAGGCATATGTATAAACCGTAAATGTTGGCGGTGTACATACACAGTATATATACATGGTAGACGGGTGTCGAGCCTCATTAGACAGCATGGGATCCTGTATATCGAACTCAGGGGTCGCCTGGGAACGAATGGAAGTGTGTACAGTCAACCGGAAACTAACGCAGTTACCTACTACTCTTGTGTGTAAGCCCTTTTTAGTTTTGACGTAGTTTATTTCGCGAAAAAGTGTTAACGATTCGAGTTCTTTCCTTGCTCTTAATCCGCCTAAATGGATTACTAATAACTTGGGTTTCAGGACTTTTTTCATGCTTAGTCGTCGAAAGCATTTTTCATGATTCCAGGCTCTTAAAGGCGGCTTATACGAATCGAAGGAATTGCTCTCCATTCGGGCATAATGCTGCCAAACGTTCCCCGGCAAAGCTGAGTTTATAAACCAAATCAACAAATTCTTAATTTCGTTTTTTTTTTTCACATCGGTTTCGTATAACGATACCGCTTGGAAACGACGAAGGTGGAATTTGAACACGGATTAAATTTTAGTTACCAAAGATTTGCTGTTGTTACTCTTAAAATGCGAAACGCAACTGTTGAGGATATTGCACGCGAGAGTGGACGAAATTTAAAAGCAGTAAAAATTGATAATTGAGAAAAGTAGTATTTCCCATTCTGGAAAAAGCCCATAAAACTTTATTACCTTGAAATTTATAACTTTTCCTGAAACTTCCGTACTACCATAATTACTTTTCCAAATTGTATTCGGTAAATTGGAGTTACGGAATTCGTGGCAATCATGAGTTCATTCACTTTCGATTAATGTACCCCAAAGAGGGATATGAGCGTTCGTGAATACGGTTAATAATAATTTGAAATAATTACAGTAACCCCAGCTTGCCAATTAATGCTGTTTGAATTGCTCCCTAACCAATCATTTCAACGAACCCAATACATTATTTAACACGTTTGAAGCGTATTTTTTTATATTTAGCGAAAATCGGGACTCGCAATTTTTAAACAAACAGGAGAAGTATCTTTATCATCTGCTTCGAAATAATATCTTTGAATAACATAAGTGAGATTTTTCACATAAATTTGAAATGTAATAACTTTGACAGGAATAATTAGAAAATAAAGCATTTTGTGTTGAAAAAAAAGTTTAGGGAATCCCAAACAGGTTGTGTTAATCGTTAAAAACAAAATACTGCAAAAGTCACGTGATTTTCGAATAAAAAAAGTAGCATTGAACGTATAATTAATTAGACCGATGTTAATCATCCCTTAAAAATCGTCGAAATTTTATCACCACCTTTCACGTGACACGAAATTCAGAGTATTAATATTATAAGAATTACATGAATCTTAAAATACGAAGGCGACGAACGTGTCGAGCAGTGGGCATTAAACACGAGTTCCTAATCCCGGAAACTCTTTCATACAAGAGTAGAGAGTACTACCCGGCACAGTATCGATATGATACTACTTTTCTCTGTTATGGTATTACGTACCATGTACGAAAGGGGTTTTGAAAGCTTGACAGTGATCGAGAACCGCGATGTTATCTTCGCAGCTCGATAACGACCACCGGAAGTATCGCTTTAATCACCATATCCGAGTAGATTCCCTTAGCACGCTACTGTAGTATTATGGAAGAGAGGAAAGAGATCGTTTACGGAAGTTCGACAGAATCGCAAACAGTGTTAGAACGCATTAAATTATGAATTTACGAAGCTAAAGGGATTTTTTTTTATTAGCCTGAAAAGGCTTCGTTGATAAACTATCAAATGAGTGTCAAATTCAATACTTCTTTCCAATGTAAAATGCAAATTTTTCGTCTTTGCATAAATGTGGATAAATACCTCTACTTTGCATGATGCAAATTTTCTTCTTGAGGAAAAGAAGGCAGCGAGAACAGTAAATTTTACGGTGCTGTTATAATAACTTTATGGGCGTAGATTTTTTACTTACATTAGAAGAGGTATTTATGCTATTATTCGTAATTTCATTATGCAGTTGCATGATAGAAGTTGTCGTAAAATACGTTATGACGAAAAAGCTGTATTTCTGTTGAAGCTATGCCCGAAAAATTCGACTTTTGGAAAGTTTTTTTTTAAACTTCGGGAGACCCATATTCGATGTATTTTTTTCCGAGGAATCCAATTTTGTTATTAAAGTTCTCGAAATCCCACGGGAAGTACGTTTTTTCCTCAAAAAACCTACTTTTTTCCAACTTCCGCTGGGATTTCGTCAAATTTGACCCTTGGAATCGATTCTACGGGAAAAAATACCCCTAGAAATGACTTGTCCAACCCCATTTTTTAAACTTTAATTTTTACCCCATTTTGGGGGCATGTCCAAAAAATTCGACTTCTGAAAATTTTTTTTTTAAACTTCGGGAGACCCATATTCGATGTATTTTTTTCCGAGGAATCCAATTCTGTTATTAAAGTTCTCGAAATCCCACGGGAAGTACGTTTTTTCCTTAAAAAACCTACTTTTTTCCGACTTCCGCTAGGATTTCATCGAATTTGACCCTTGGAATCGATTCTACGGGAAAAATTACCCCTAGAAATGACTTGTCCAACCCCATTTTTAAAACTTTAATTTTCACCCTATTTTTGAGAGAAAGATTTTACGAGAGAAATAATTTTCAATCAACCTCTCTTAGAATTTACCTCAATTAAGAAGTTGTTTCGGAACGAATTTCCAAAATTTGCAAGCTAATAATTTTTTTCCACGGTAGCGACAATTGTTCATCAAATGAACCTTTAGATACTCGACGACGGGCAATTCCAGCGTCAAATAAATGTCCCCACGACAAAATGTCAAATCTCTATTCGTACGTCGCGTCGCATTAATAAAGAGATCTGAAATTTTCCGTCGTTTAACTCGAAATTTTCCGTGTAATTAATTAAAACACGTTAAATAAGACACGGGAAAAGCATTAGGAAGGTTATGGTGAAAAGAGAGGAAGAAATTAATTAATTTAACAAGCGTTCGGGAGGTATACCACAAAGCATTCTTTATTTCTATGGAATTCCCTCGAGTTGTATTATGCTTTTTGTTTTTATCCATTCGCGGTTCGCAGTGGAAAAAAGAACTTCTGCCTTCGATGCAAAAGTGGATGCAGGAAGACGCGTTAATTCCATACAGTGCAAGCGGAGAGAGGTACAAGAGAAAAGGAAGAGGAAGAGGAAAAGGAAAAGGAGATTGTACGTATATATATATGTTATGTAGGTACTATATACGACAGGTCGGGGGTAAAGGCACCATAAGGTCTGGAAGGCCCTTTATGTTATCGATCTGTCCCCACTATAACGATACCAACACCATACGCAACTAAACCCCCCATGGAACTCTATATTGTTTCTGTTGGTTGCTCACGTGTAGGAAAAAGAGAGAGTCGAAGGGAAAGCGAGGGAGAAAGACGGAGAAAGTGTATGCCTACATATTTATGTGTTTTCATCCCCGTAAACACGTGTGTATATGAGTAGACGCGTGGTGTTTCTCCATATGTGTGTTTATTTCCTAGATACACCTACAGGAAATGTGCGTATGTCCTGTAAGCTATGGACCTTCTTCTCACACCTGTTTCCGAATAGCCAGGTCGTGTTAAAAAGCTCCTCTCTCGCTCGCAATCTATGTTATACGGTCAAAAGTCCGACTCGAATGCTGTATCAAGTACCAACGCGTATTTCATTTTCCTGGAAACAAGAGCCCTAATGCCAGTATTTTCCTGTCCTTTGTGTTACACGAAGAGAAGAAAGCTAGGTATAACTATATCAATTTGGGAAGTTCGACGCCAGAAAATATTAGGAAAAGTTGGATGAAAAAAAAAAACACAGACCAAACAGATGGTGTTACTTCTTTTTTATCGCTATGGGAAAGTTTACTGGAACATTAATGAAAGTGACGCAATTTCGCTGCTAACGAATTTATCAATTTCAGCAGGACAACGGAGCTTCATTTACTTGCCTTTTTTTTATTATTTCTTAGTTTCATCCCACTAGTGCTTTTTTCGATTTATATATTTGTTATTATTATTATTAATAAATTAAACGGGGTACCAGGCTCGGGGAAACTGAATTTTCACCATTGCCTTTATTTCCCCTCATTTATTCCTCCGAGGTACTAGTGATTTTTCTATCAAGCTGATGCGTAATATTATTCCAATAAAATTTATTAATAATAATAGTAAAAACTTGAAATGTGTGCAATCAAAATCGAGCATTTTTATAATCGTACTTCAACTACACTGAAAAAAATTAAGGCGCTAATTATTTAATTTCTAGTTGAGTTAATCATAAAAGTAGTTGAAAAAATAATAATTTTGGTTAAAATTACTAGAAATATATGGTTGATACCTTATTCGACTGCTTCAATAGTTAGAATTACTATAATATTTTTTTCAGCGTATATATACAATTAAAAAGCAATATCAAGGAAGTTTAATTGGAAGTCTAGGCGTACTTTGTATAAATAAATTTTTTTCTCAACGCGCAGAAATGAAATGAATTCAATTATCCAACAAAATTGATCTGCCGCTACGACGAAATGCATCGTCTAATTATTTCCGACTATTTCAAGCATCTGTATGTGATATTCGCGAGTGCACGAAATCTCATGCAAATGAAGTGTCGGGAAGAAAAACAATAACCACTCGGCAGTTCTCGTTTGAAATTGTCAACATCACGGAAGACGCGGGATATGAAAAGCAAACTTCCACATCCTGGTAAAAAGAAAAAAAACCATCCCAATTATCTCCAAGGGAGAGAGACGCAACGTAATGGAGCGCCGGGTCAAATTAATGAGAAACAAATGCGTATGAAAACTAAATTTTTTATGAATAAAGAACGAAACGGCCGCGTCACTATCGTGCAATTTAACTTTTCCACTTGAAATCTCTGCCGGCTTGATAACAACGAGTGCTTAAAAAGGGAGAGAAGCTGGGGGAAAAAAAAATAGAGGAGAAGTTTACATTTTGCCTGATATAAGTATTATTATATTTCGCAGTCCCGAGTATCTCCTTTAAGAGCAGACAAGGAGGAAGTTAACCTTCTTATTTCTTGTAAAAAGGAAAGAAAAATATTTTCTTACCCTTTGACGTGGAGTTATGGTATTCCACTTTTCAAATAGGCCTAAGCGATGGTGTTGAAGAGAGCAAACATAAAATAGGTGAAAGAGCGCGTATACGAAAGAGAGAAGGATGTACGTAAAAAATGATTGGAGAGAAGGAAATGTGTATAAAGAAGAGGACAAAACTCTGGTCAGTATACTAGAAGACGCAAGAAGACGAGAGATAAGGAAGGGAAGGGATCTTGAGAAAGATTAATATCTCTATCAGAGAAGTTCAGCAGAGCGAGCCATTTATCTACCGAAGGCACCTACAACACGCCCTTCTACAAAAGTCACCCAGCAGACGGACTTGGACCTTTAAAAGAGTTTATTTAACCCTCGATTCTCGAGAGGTAACGGAGAAAACGACAAGAATAAAATATAATAAGAAAAGAAAGGAGGGAAGAAATCTTTCCAATTCTGTGATTTGCAGACCGGATGTGATCTTTTTAGGTCCAAACGGAAATTTCATTTGACACTGCCTTGGATCGACTCAACCTTTCCTACACGAAATCAATCCTGCATCGAAATTCCTCTGATTCCTTCCTATTTCCTTCATTAAACTTCTTATCACCGTGTTATTCTATTTCGTATCTATTGGGATTCGTAACTTCTTTTATTTCCGTTGATTCTATCTTAGATAAAATTTTAGGTGGAGTCTTTGATAATCCAGTGCAAAAAAAATCAGAAAAAGTTGATGGCGAATTAATAATTCAAGGAAATTAAAAATTGAACAGTTTTGGTATTAAATTCTCGAAATTAAATATACGAAAATTGCAAGACTTGTAATTGCAAATTTTTAAATCGTACAAAATTTAATTTCAAGTACATCAGAATCATTTTAAGTTTCAACAAATAAAACGTTGAATTCCTGATCCTTACACTAATTTCATTCATTGATTAATTCTTGTGATTTAATTCAAAGAAGTTTCCCTCGTTTCAGTGACTATGAATTTCTCACCCATCGCAAGAACTACTTCATCAATGTTTTCATTAGAAACCATGAGAAATATATTTGTTTTGCCCGAGTTTCCCACAACATTCGATTGAATTTTTCACGCGGAATAACTAAAAATTATAAAAATACGAATTTGTTTTCGGAAATAAATCCAAAATGTGGGTTTACGTCCGAGGTTGGCCGAGCCGAGTTTGATATATTTTATTTCAGACGAATATCGCACTTTTTTCTTCAACAAGAGAGATTCCTGTCATTCTTCGAATTTGGTTTCTCGGTTAACGGCGTTCATAACACGAGGAACTGAAATCACGCGAATTCGTTTTAACGTAATAAACATAATGTCCCATGGTAGCATCGATTAAACTTTATATACCTCCAGTAAGTAAATTAAAGTTATCTCCGCATCCCGCCTTAAGCTTTGTAGTCTAAAGTGTCTATGATTATGCAAAGAAGCACGCGATGTTGCGGATGGCAGACCATTTATCAAATTCCTTGGATCTAATTTCTTTTCGGTATAATAAAATTATCTAAATACGCGTACCGTAAATATTATTCTATATCCATTCGCCATATATATTTCGCCATTATTAAAAGATATCGCGATAAGCAAAACAAAAAAGAAATCGAATAGTTTTTTTTCTTCCTTTCCCCATAACGTATAGCCATAACTACTTTAACTCCTAAATATTTCATCCAAAACCTTCCCATTTGTCTTTCAACAGCAACGAAAGGAGGGTTTCAAAGTTCAAACACATTTTTTTCTCTCCGATATTTCACCGTGTATATAGCGTCGTTGGATTCGACCAATTTATTTAAATTTAAGGGCGCGCATAAGTCAAAACGTGTACCTTTTATACATTTTTTTAATTAATCAGAAATTGATTTCTTTTCCGTTCCCGGCGTTATTTATCGCGGGAACGAATTTCAATCATAAATCTGGTCGAGGAAAAAAAAAACAGAGTTGATATCTTAATTTATATTTTAGAGCAACGTCAAAGGTAGTTATTAATTGCAACGTTCGTGATGACAGAATTGGAGTTTCAAAATATGGCAGTCTTAAATTCACCTTCTACGAGATTCGGGGTTTGCGTAACTGGAAATCGCATTCGATTGCTAGCAAATTCTTTGAACTCTTCGATTTTATACCCTCTTATGGCTTTTTCTTCGCTGGAATTGCAAAGAAAGAGCTGAAAGTCGCTCTCCCGATGCTTTAAATTGGAATTAAGCAATGGAATAAAAGAAAGAAGAGAGCCTAAAAGATAAAGATGCACTTTAGACTTTGGAGTCATTGTGCGGGTTTCGGTTAAAAGTCCTTAGGACATAGATAGTACTCGAATGGATTTTAACGGTTATGCACCCCCGCGTCGACTCATACATTTGTACGGATGTCTTTATCGCTTTATGAGCCCCATAAAGTGCTGCTTTGCTACTTCTCCTCCTCTTTCATACCATTGCTTCAACTAAAAGCAGTTAACTATTGTTTATGCGTCTCATTAGGTATACCACTGTCGCCTATAGTCAGCCTTTACTCTAACATCATGTATAGGTAGGCTTTTAATCGTATAAGGTACAGGAGAGAAGATGAAGAAGAAGAAGGAGAGAAGTAAGACGAATGAAAGAGATTTATGATGTAAACTTGATAGCGATTTAAGACCAACACGTTTTCTTTTGTTACCCTTCGGATCCATGTAACAAGAAGTCATTGACATTTTGGGTCATCGGTTGAGACATAAATTTATCGATTGTACTGTATGCTGCTACTAATGAGAATTCTCAAATGAACAAATTGTTTAGTTGATTACATTATCTGGGATAAGAGTGCCTGCTGTCAATAAATTTCCCTGTACCTTTCCCTTTCTTCTAACCAATCGGAGGTTATTTATGGGGACTTGTAGGTGCTACAGGAATTTATTTCAGTACGACTGAAGCGTTTCTCTCTTTTTTAATGCGAAAACCTGCAAAATATTCGCGAGTTTTCTAATTTCCCTATTTTCTCGTTGGTTCTAGTCCGGTTTTAGAGCATTTGGAAATTTTAAAGACCGTCTTGGAATCCCCGATTTTCTAATTAAGAAAATATGAATATCCTTTTAATATAAAAAAAATATATAAATTATATAAATGCGGAATAATAGAATAAATTCGATAATTACTCCTGCAAAAATGAAAATTGTGATTTTTTATAATAAAAACCTACTTGTTATGAAAAAAAGGGTACTAATTAAAAGAAGACCAAAAAAACTTCGTTGCCAACAAATTATAAAGTTTAAAAAAACCACCAAAAATTAATTTCTTCGCGCCTCAAAACACACTTCCCACGTGGGCAATAAAAATAACTATTTCCGAGCAATTGTTACTTCGTTTGCAGTCCTCGCAAAACATTTCCTTGCGCACAAACTCACGAACTTTTGGGGTTGGAATAATTATTGCAAAGTCCTTTGAAATATGAAAAATGTGAAATTAACGGAACAATGACTTGCATCGTCATTCCTTTTTGATGATTCGGAGCGGTGTGTGCGATAGCTCTACATACGTAAGTGCATTGCATGTGCATGTGAATGAATCTTTATCTACCACTCTCTTTTTTAAACGAGAGATGAAACGTAGAAGTTGAAGGGAGGAATAAAACCAAAGTACTTTGGTATAATTATGCCGCAGACGAATGCCGGTACATTCATCACTTCAAGTGTGTTTAATGTGTACCCGTTAAATATGTGCATCGTGCACGCTAGCCGATCCGACTAAACAGTCCAGCTAACAAATTAACGCTGATGCGTTAAATGTCTGTGTCGAGTGTGCCGTGTATACTAAACCGGAAGAAACGTACTGCATTTGATCGTTCTTTTCGAATGAAATTAAGCTTTGCAAAGTTTTGTTTTCACAAAATCATGATATAAAAAAAAATAAAAATACTAAAAGAACAAAATCGCGGAGCTTTGGAAAATAAAATGTTCAACGTGAGACCTGGAATTTAAGAGAATTCGAACAATTGCATTAATGGCGATGTAATAAATTTTTAAAAAATTATCTGAACAACAAAAATATTAGTCATTCGATAGAAACTCGAAAATCCATTCAATAAATTACATTATTTTACAACATGCGAGCAAACCGGTTACCTTCAAATATAATTTATTAGTTCCGAGAAAAATTCATAAACGCAGCCGAATCATATTTACATTCAATAAAATACCTCCAAAATAAATACCCACTCAATATTTGACTTCAATAATCCAATTTTTTTTATTAAAAAATCATATGACCGCTACATTTTATCTCTGATGCTTTTATCTGATGTATTTGGTAACCATAAAATTTACTTAGTGATAATTTTGTATACAAGGCGATCAATCGTTATATTACCACGGTTTTACGAGCCCATAGATAATTTTTCTAAAACGTGTGGCAATTCACGACGCAATTTCAATATGATAATTTTGTCCATTTTGTCTCTAACAGGAATTTCAAATTCCAGTTTTTATTTGAAAAAAAAAGACTTTTCCTGTAACGAACGGTAAAAAGAACACCTTTGAGTGCTTTTATTTCCGTTAGTTACTAAAATAATCGGTAACAAAGCCTCCTTATCATTTCGGTATTAAGTTTTATCCTTCTACGCGTTTTGAAGAGCAAAAGAGTTAACAATGACATTTACGAGTGTATATAAAATGTGTACTCGACCGAAAAGCAAATATCGCCGTCGTTCCTGTGTATTTGAGGGAATAGTGTAGCATGTAGAGACGGAGCAAACATGTATAGACGCATAATGTACTGAATGAATAAATAAAATATCAAGGATATTGTTTTAATCTCCATGTCGAGGTTCCCATGAAGAAAAATATTATTGAAGGGTGCTCGAGTGACGAGGAGCACGAGCAGTAGAAGTGGTAGTGAGCGATTGATTTTTTTTTCTCACGAATAATTGTTAAAAAAAGACAGAGGGGGTGAAGAGAGAAAGAGGGAAAGAGGAATTTGGAGGTGTATGTATAAGGATAATTAATAACCGCCCCTAAGTGATCGACGCGGCAATTAATGGCATCTTTTTTCACTTCCTGAATGAAAACGTCATTAGTAGATTCGTTTTCCCATCGATGATATGTTTGTTTTCGAATATTTAGGTTACGATGTCATGGATTTTTTGTTTATAAGAATTAAAAGGGTGAAAATAGAGCAAGATAATGAGTATCCCTATTTTTGAATTGACAGCAAGTTGGTTATATAAAAATAATATTTTCTTTTGCTGAGCAAAAATTGAAGTTGATTAATATTCAAAATTTGTATTTTCAATTTGTAGGTTGATGCCCCGAAATTATAAGACGCATAATTTTGCAGCAATAGCAATTTTTGCTACTTTTTGCAATTTTCGCAATTTGAACCTCGCATAATAAAAATATTATACACGTAGTGTTTGTTTGCTTCCAATAAAAACTATGACGTTGATGTTTTTACAGTAAGTGTTTTAAGTTATGGGTTCGATACAACGGAAGTTTTCGTTCTGGTAGAAATCATTTTAGCATTCATTCCTGATACAATTAATCGATTGATGACGCAAAAGAACATTTCAGTACGTCTACGAATTTGCAACGAATGTATACACCGTCATTAACAATTATCACGTATAGAGTAACGGTATCTTCTTAACTTGATGGTAACGCTTTTAAAGATTTCAGTAATCCCTTTTAAATTTTTGAAAGAAAGACAAAAAATTGTTCAACATTATCTACCAAATTTGGAGAAATGAAATTTATGATCCTGGAAATTTGTATATTATTGTTAAACATAATATTTTATTAAACGAACTAGCAACCCAATTATAAAAAACCTGTATCAGCAAATTACACGGTTAAAAACTCGTGTCAACCACTCCTACGTCAATAATTAGAGCAAATAATTTTCTGAAGAATTAAATTGCGACTCACACGTGCGAGCATTAGAGAAAAGTACGCTTGCAAAGTATTTAATTTCAATTGTCAAGTATATTGTTGCCTCGACGGACCAAAACTAATACTTCTTGTTATGCTTTCTCATATATGCGACTTCTCGAAATAGAAACATTTACCGTAAGTACAGAATGGTGTAACATTCAACAATGACTTCTGCTGAGAATGAAATAACATTGCTTAGCTATTATGCATAACTATCCTCTACATCTATTCATCCTGCAGTGTCGCAATTTTCTGCAATATTTTTTTCAACTTTACGATTCACCGTTTGGTTGTAATAAAAATGCGTGTAATTATAAATCGTAATTCTCGATAGTAAGTTCCCATGAAATGCGGGATTATTTACAACACCGATGCGAAAAACACTTTTATGCTTCTCTTTTTTTACTGTACGTCCTTACCACACAAGTACACGTACAGTCACCAGTTGCACATGCATTCATTACGACATTCGGGTTGAGACCGAAAACGAATCACCAAATTTGGGAAAGAACAAGCACCTTCGTCGTACGTTCAATAATAACGATGAAGATGTCGCAAAATGATACCGAACATAAGAAAGTCCAGGAACTTCATACAGGCTGTTCACCTTAACAAATATATTGAGCTACGGTATTTCATACTTTTTTTGTAGCTGGACGCAAACAGTTAGTTATAAAATTTTTGTACAGTTAATATCAATAAAAAATTGCATTGAGAAAAAATTTTTGTTTATCAAAGAAGAAAGACGGATTTTTAAAAAATTGGTGCCGGCTGCGAAATTGTTTTCTATGTTTTTGGAAAACTAACATGGATTACATTTTTATCATTTTAATAAAAAATATATATATATAAAAATCCGTCGACATAAATTCCATATTTTTGAATTGGTTTTGTTTAAATTCCAGAACCAAACGAATTTGTAAAAAATAGTTGAGTCCAATAAATTGTTCAAAATTGTAGACGAAATGATAATCTAAGCAATTTGCCAGTTAGGAATTTTTTCTGACACAGCCGTAATTGACCAAATTGTGTATTGATTCGACCCAATATTGAGCTACTGCAACTTCATACTTGTATTATCTAAATTATTAAATATTGCCTAAAAATAGTTCTGTGCTTATACATTGGAATAATTACAACCTATAGTAAGTTATAAATTTCTAGAAAAATAATTATCCAACTACATAACATTAATTATTATACGATAAAACAATAATTTTAAAAAATCGTCTGATGATTTTCTAGTTCAAAACATTGCGATTAACTATGAAAGTCTCTGAAATACCCCGTATGTATCAGCAAAAGTCAAATACTCTCGCTCTCATCCTTTTCCTCAATCCATTAGTGCGTGTACGTCAAAAAGAAAGAAGGAAACTGGAATTTATGTGCAGGAATGAACTTTGACATGATACAGATTAACTTTAATAAAAATATAGTAGTTACATGAAAGGGAGAAAAAAAATTGCGTTTACGATTGATTCATTGACTGAAGCTGTAAAAGGATGCTGCTGTAGCTAACATTTTATTACTGAGTTTATTGTGTAATAGAATTTATAGCCCAGACACAACGCGTATCGGGAAAACGCAATGTAGGTAGAGGAGAGGTACATGTATTGCGCAGCTTCCAACACTTTTTAGTTCCGTTTTTTTTTTTGCAATACGTGACTTACGTCACCTTTTACTTCTCCCCTTATTCCATACGCGTGTCGAATATCCCATCGACATCAAGAGCACCTATACCAAAAATCGATCGGAACTCCTGCTACCAAGATTTCATCCAGTACCTTGTGTTCTAAATTCTTAGCATTTTGCATCCTCATTTACAAGTTCCCGTACATCCGAGATACCCTGAGCCTACGGATTAACTCTGCTGTAGCTGCCACCCTACCAGATATATTTTTCACCGGGGATTTTAGATACGAACTATCTCTCAAGAATTTTTGATACACCAAATGAAAGTTGGAAAGTTTCGCTACGGTGAAATACGACGCGTTATTTCTCTGCAAGGAAAATTGGCTCGACAAATGGAGAAACCTGGAAATCGCCTTATACCGTAGAAATTGCGACACCAAAGCATTGTATGAAATAGTAACACCTCTGTAGTTTTGAATTCAAATTTTGAGAATTTTATTTACAAGCTTTGCAAATATCTTGAAATATTTTCGATTTTCTATTATTCCTCTTTATTGAAATAAAAATATTACTTCTACTAATTGTAAGACTGTGGTACTTTAAAAGTACATAAATTACAGTTATTTTATTAAGATTTATTTTTTTTTATGTAATATTAGAAGAGGAACAATCAATTTTTCTGAAAAAGGTCAAACGATCATTCGCTAGATTAATTAGTTTATGAAGTACTTAAAAAAAATCAGCGAAAACGTCATTCCCGGAAGAGAAATCTGGTAAATCAAGTAATTCTGGGTAATTAATAAACGCATAACCTGGTCTGACAAATAACAAAAAGGATTCACGAAGACGTTTTAATTTTAAAATACGTAAATTTCCATTCTCTCTAATTCGGCACGAGTAAAAATAAACAAAAAGAATCTGGAAATTTCCTGAACGTTTGAGGTACTTTCTCGATGCATACAATTTACGTTTCTTCTGGTCGATAAGTGAAGTGCTTCCAACCGAACGGTTCTACCAAAATTCTGAGAGAACCGTAAATTAATGTTCCGAAAAATGTATATTATATTCAAAGCACCTATCGGGGGTACATATATAAATTTAAAAAAAAATTGTTAAGATCCTTTCCTTTCTATATGTATAAAGTTACGGTTACTACAATTGTGGCTACTGAAATTACAGTATTTCCCTGTATGACATTTCCAACTACAAATTAAGTACAGCTGAGGCTTCTTTCTTTCTTTTTTTTAAGTATCGGTGACTGATACTACAATTTTTATGTAACCGAAAAAAAAATTGTACAAAAACTATTTCTATAATGTTATTAATTCCTCATTTACCTTTCATGCAAAATTATTGCTGAAATAACATAGAGCATAAACTGATAGTGTTTTCAAATTTTCTCTTGAAATTTTTCGGGAGAATTTTTTCAAACAACGATCAGTTTGGAATTATATGAGGTCTGTGGTGTTCAAAAATCAACATTTGGCCAGCGATTTGTGGCAACACTGGCGCAAAAAGTTACAGAAAATATGTGATGTTGTATCGATTGGGATTCGCATTGAATTTCTGGTTACAAACCAATGATCTTGTGATCACAGAGGAATTTCAAAAATTGTCTGTATCTTCAATCATCAAAAATTATTGTAAAAAGTATTTAATTTCACAAAGAATTTTCGAGTTGCGGCTTAATTACAAAAAAAAAGAATATAATGATTCCTCTGAATTTTCATTCAATTCAACCTAACAGCAAAATTTAATCAATAGTATTCCTGCTGAATGATTCTTAACATCGCACTTTTTGATAAGAACATTTTTTTTGAAATTCCTTTGAAACGTCACTTACCAGGAAATTTCAACTTCACATCAATTACCGTTATTTTGTTAATGTGAGGTTAAAGTTTCAAACTTATTCCCAAAAAATATATTTTTCAACTTCCAAGATTCTGAAGCGCGAGTATTGTGGGAAGATAAATAGCTAAACAAACAGAAGCATTTTGAGGAATTTCAAAGGGTTGGAAAACATTTTACCTGCCGACGTTATTATTTACTCAACCGAGGTTAACGTAAAAGTATAGTTTTTAACTTCTGGCCCTATAAAAAAATTTTGAATCACAGATTCTTCCTAGAGCTATTGTAAATATTTTCTTAGAATACAATGAATATCATGATTCACTTGATACACTTCAAACATTTATCATCGTGTTATTTGTACAAGTGTTGAAATATTAATACGCCTTCGAAATTCCAATATCGTGACGCAAACTTTTTTTGCATTTTATTTTGCAACAATGAAATTGAATTCTACATTTAAAATATTTATACGAACTTGAGTTAAATACGTTTGCATAAATTAGGGCCAGAGTTAAAAACCTCCCCTTTCGGAACCACCACAAAACAGCTTGGACTGAACTACCGCAAAAATTTGAATAACAACCCCCGCTTACCAAAAACGAAGAGGTCCTGCCTCTTAAAACTTCCCACCCGGCACAACGGCGGAGAAAAGGTATGTTAACACAACTTAATAAGATTATGATATGGAGAGATTAATTGTTAGGTACACACGCACGCATGCACTCGCACAACTCACGATTGATATGTTGAAATATCTCAGAAACATATTAGCACCATTGAGGGGGGGTGAAAAAACTACGGGCAACGTTTTGATTACGTAATTTGATTAGATATTACTCCTAAACATGTATAGTTTTATTTACAGCCCGGTATGCGTTTAAACAAAACCGGGTTAAAAACTCACCCTCACGGCACGCGCGCGAGCCTTATACTGAACACGAGATACCCAATATACCACCGAACCTTCTTGAAACAACCACGCGAGGACTTTGTACAACAGGACGTGCAATATACGGCGTATGCGCATACAGTGTACACACTGTACAAAGCATCACCACAGGTGTGGGAAAGAATTTTGTAAGATAACTCGAAAAATGGGGATGAAAAAAAGGAAACTTCGAGACTCGCAAAGGAAGTGCATGTGCACGAGCGTGAGTCCTGCGTAGACGCATACGTGCAACTTTCACGGAAGTGCAGTAGCTGAAGAATCAATCAAGTTTGAAGAGGACTCTTTGCATACTGAAAAGGGGCAATAAAAACAGGGCTGACGTGCGCGAAGGACATAATTTTTGGAATTACGGAAACGTGTGTGGCGAGAAAACATGGACTTTTTAATAGGAAAATCGAAGAAATGGTAGTAAATTTTATGACGTTGCTATAATTTTCCGTGTGCAGTACGTGGAAGGAATGAATACAGCGCATTTTAAAGATTTTGTAGAAAAAAAGACAATTTTTATATGAATTTAGAACGAAATTATGAATTTTTATAAATTTTATAAGTTTTCGGCTGAGTATTCATTTTTGAGGCTTTATTTTATAAATAATTACAGTAATCCTTCGTTTTACTAAACTAGCGTTTATACATAAATCAACAAATTTAATTTGGAACTACATTTTTAACCTTCCAAATATTTATCATATTTTTTTAATCGTAAAAGCGACTCTCTAATTAATATGAATAATTGCAGAACGAAAGGAATTATTATCAGATATTTATAATTATTATTATTATAATATTTCACTGACAAAATTAATATAATTGAAAACAAAAAGACATAATTAATTTTTGTTAGGATTTTGTACCATACCATTAAAATGAATTTCAATTTAATAAAATATCTTTTTCAACATTTCATCTTGTCTCATTTTGTCTCAAGTTCCACTGCCTTCTTTAATACCATAATTCTTCGTTTTGCAATATTTTTTTCCTCTGTACTTACTAATGCTAATATTAAATACCGCAGAAACGGAAACTGGACTATAATTCTGAGAACAAATTCTTCAGCTCTTTGTGAATTCTTACGGAATAGACCTGCATGTGTTACTTTGGCTATACCAAAAGCAAAATAAACTAAGCAAAGAAACAGTTTCGAATTCGGGGAAAACCAGTTTTGATGAGCGAAGGATCTCATATTTGTTTGATATACATTTCACATCACCTTGATTGTTTATCAATTAGTAGACTTTCAAGGTATGTGAAACATAAATCTAAAAAAATTGAAAATTTCAATAGACTTCGTTATCTATTTTTTCCATTCCAAATAGCAAGAAATATTAAACCTTTATTAATGATATACATGTAAAAGATTACAGGAAGGAGTTGCCTACAAGACAAATGTTGCCAAAAGAATACCGGTCTACAATTTATTATTATATCCTTTTGTATATCATTTGAATAACTCAGAATTTCGTGATATCTGAGATATCACCTTAATGTTTGCGAGTTAAATATAGAAAGATTAAAGTACTGGGGAAAAGGTTTATTTTTAGCAAATGTTCAATATTCGTAGTCGCTGATAATTATTATTGAAAGCCAATGTTGAATATATTCATGAAATTTAATAGGAGTTCTCTAATATTGCCTTTCAGTCGTTTTCCACCTGAGACTAAATTTACAATTTAGGTATAAAATTGCAATAGTTCATAACAATATAGCTATTAAAAAATTAATTTTGTAAAATAAAGGTAGAAAAAGGTACCACCTCAGTCGGAATAGGTGATTAAAACTTATTTTGATGGTTTTTGCAAAATTGAATTTTGTAATTTAATTTTATTAATGCAAATTTTTACTCTTTGAATTACTAAAATTACTTTTTTTTTCATCCCCAATCTTTTTATTAAGGATCGTATAGTCTTCATTTTATTCTATAGTCTTGAATTTATTTTCAACATTTTTCATTACTAGGCAATCAATATTCTTTGGCTGTCAAAGTGAATGTTACTAATTAAATATATTAACCCCTCCCTTGGTACACAATGGTGCATAAAAAAGTTGGGGCAGGCTGAGCTCCGCATATCATTTCCAAGCAGCATTTTAATAAAAATGTAATAAACGAACGCTGTTATATAAGTAAACGCCGAACTCGTCCACATTATAATACTTGTTTTTAAAATTCGGGATTCCCAAAACTTCAGTCTACTGAATAGCTAATGAACTACGATGTATAACATTAAAAAAGACAGCGTAGCTTAATATGGTGGACGTATGAAATCAAAAATATGCAAGCATTGCAACATAACATAAGCCCTTTTGATTCCTAGTATACTTATTGTCATAACCTCTAAGAACATCAATCTATCAAAATGCATTTGCGCGTGAAACTCCCTGACTTACGCTTGAAAATCAACGAACACAACGTAATATAAGAAAAAAAAAACTTAAGATGATAAATACATTATGATATAAGTAGGTTTTATCTTTACATTTCCTTCTTCACAGGGTTCATGTTGTTACTACAGTCGATAAAAGCAGGAATATGCAAGTGAATACATATGTCGTATTTAAAATTCGTAAAAACGCTGTAAAACTCTTGCTAGCTAATCTTCCCGGAAATGATACAAAATTTAAAAACTTGCTTATATTCGACTACAAATTCTATCTTTTTTTTCTTATATGTACGTGCGAGTTTAAACGGGTCGCGCGTTTACTACACATAATATAACACACTAATCAAATCAAAAAGTTAAATAATCATAGTTAACTCACTTAAACTTCCCGGTTTCCAAAAAGTTGAGAGTTGAATTAGTCGAGGTTAAGTCCATTATTGTGGGGAATTTGCCGCCACAAGTATAAGTGCAAACTTGTCATGCGAAATTTTTCGAATCTGCAACATTATAAGTAAAACAAAATTCTTGCATAAATTCATTTCCAAAAATGTGTCAGTAATGGAAAACGGCACCAGAATATTTTAAAAACTGTATATTTCTACTGGAACCTTGGATTTCAACGATATATTTCGTTTGTTAGTTATAAGAATACTGACTGAAACTCGATTTTTGCGATACTAGTGTGAACCCTGTTTTTTTACGGGTCTTGTGAACCCCTATTTTTTTCACTCATTGTATGAACTTCGAATTATCTTTATAAACTTCTACTTCCCCCAAATAAGAAGTTTTAATTTGTAATAACGCAATTATAATAAATATAAATATATACATAATAAATAAAACATACCGACGAAGGAGAATTTATCCACCTCTTCGTTTAATTTTACAACATTCGGTAAAGACACAATCGTCCGTAACTTGTTACCGCTGCTGAGGCTCATGGTGACGTAATACATGACACACCAATAAACGGAGCTAGATTCGTTCGCCAAGGTCACGCCAACCCGCCCATGAATCCTATTGGCTAGAATGGATGACGTGTACAAATTTAGCGGGAATTTTTTTTTTCTTTCGGCAAGCATATACTACTGCTGCTATTTTTAGCATTATTTGGAACATGAAAATTAAAACTTAGACTGTCCCTTTTTTACTTTCAATTAATATTGGTCGTATTCATATTAAATATCTATTGAACATTTGAATATAAATTGCTATCATACGTAAATATCTGCGCATGCGGTTGTTTATTTCCACAGGGTGAAAATTTTAAATATAAAATATCAAGTAAAAATTGGTTTCTGTTTTTAACTTTAAACAAATATTAAATATTTTAATACTTCGTATTTACGGTTATTTAGGATTCGTAATTCGAGTGTTTTATTGCAACCAAATCTCATTCAGTTTATTGAAAATGCAAAAAAATTAAATTTGTTCAATTTCCGCAATTTATTGTTCTCTTTATATTTAACGTACCTCCAATTTTCTTCAAATGTAAATTGACAATTTTTACAAGACAAAATTGTTTAATCTATTTTGTTGCTCATGCGCCTTATTAATTCCACACTGCGAAACTTACAGAAAAATCATGAATTAAAAATTGGGTTTCGAGAGGAACTCCAATCTTCAACTTTAACTAGATCTTAACTATTTGTATACCCATTGTTTAGAGTTAGTTGCAATTTTCTAAAAAACATTAAACCGGTGGTCTGAAAAATGACTAATTTGAGGAACTTCGATACTCTCAAACATAAAGGTCACCATAAATATATTACGATAAACAAAAAAATGAAGATGTAACTATAGTGTTATTTATAATGGCAACGTGTCAAAATGGCCGATCTGAATAAAGAGTTGAATGAGTATCTACTTAGTAATAAAAATGAGAAACAGTATAAAATATCAATACCCGCGGTAACGATATCAAAGACGTCAATTCGAAAATGGTTCGGAAGAAACGCCGACGAGGAGATAGAGGAAGCAGGATGGTTGAGACAAAAACAAAAAGACTGTTGTCCTAGCATGGTTCGTAGCGTACATAACCTTAAAACGTCAACATTCGTATACGGTTGACAAATAAACCAAACAGGATTTGAAACAATGATCAAATGAAATACTTTTTTTTTACCCCCATAACTCTAAAAATATATGCGTTCAAGAATCACAAATTATTATAGATACAGAAGACTATTGTTTTAAAGAATTCGCAAAAACGTGAAAAATTCGTTGGAAAGAAATTCAAACATTTTCTGAAACATCCTTATCACGTTTTTAATAATTTTGAAAAATTTTAAGGTAACATCGTAATTGTTATTTTATTTTACAGAGCAGATTCCAAAGATTGAGTGCTTTCGCTATATGTTTTTTCATGGGGATACTTTGCTTTTGCTTATCGGCAATTTACATCCCAGTATTGCTCGTAAAAGCACGTAAATTTGCGTTGCTCTACTCATTAGGAAGTCTCTTCTTTTTATTAAGGTATGTATCAATAATAACAAATAAGTTGCAACTGTACCTAAAATCGTTGTAATTGAAAATATAATATTTATTATAAGTGACTTTAGGTTCAGCTTTCTTTTGTAAACAAATTTTTGGAAAAATAATTGTTATAAAGTCTAACCAATTATTTAATGTTATTACAGTTTCTGCTTTTTGTGGGGACCCATGAGTTATTTAAAATCTCTTTTTATGGCTGAAAGGAGATGTTTTACGATATCATATTTTGCAACATTAATAGGAACATTATATTTCGCTTTACATTTACAATCGACACCATTAACAGTATTGTGTGCAGTTTTACAACTGATAGCAATGCTATCATTCGTAGTTAGTCATGTACCTGGTGGTACTACCGGTTTAATGTTTTTTACAAGAATGTTTAAATCATCTGTCAGTTCAACCCTTCCTGTATGATATTATTATTATTATTCTTATTATGATTTATATATTAGGTATAACGCATCCTTCTGAGGATCATCTGTAAATTAAAATGCTGCCTTTTATAAAAGTTTGTTTCTTTTGCGCAATGAGAAGACGTATTGTAACTATTACAAATTAATTTGTACTCTATCTCTTCCGGGAAAAAATAAAAGAGTTTTTACAAAATTGATAACATCTCAATGTGTTAAAATGAAATAACAAGTAAATCCGGAGAAGATATACAAGAATTTTTACATGCAGGTTGACAAAAAAATGTGTTATAATTTCAAATTCTGATTTTATTTAATTTAAATATTAAAACAAATCTGTGGCAATCTTCAATAATTAGAAGTTTTTTTGGGAATCATAAAATTTGCTAAAAGTTTAAAAATTATAAGGAACATTTTTTCACTACAGTATCTAATATTAACTAACTGGACAGAAGGATGAGAATTATGGTATGAGTGAAAAGAAAATGTTATAAAAAATCTTGTACATATTTATTATAAAAGTTGGAATAAACTTCTTTTTCCTATAAATTAATATATATTTCCATCTTATTCAATTTTCTTACCTCACTTCTTCTTTGACTTTGTTGCTTTCTTCCGATTAACATTTCCTTGAATACGTTTAACTTTTAGTGGTAAGTATTTCACCCTTCTTTGCTTATTCACGTCAAGTCTTTCATTTTTGTTCTTAATTATTCTCAAATTATCGTTACCAAGAACTTTGTTTCTAATTTTATTTAAATCTTCCTTATCGTCCATAGAATCATCATCATCTGAATCTGATTTTTCATGTAATCCTGTGGTATCAAACATTATGAAATCATTTGTGCCCTCCTTTTCATTATTTTCATCATCATTTTTATGGAACTCATGAAAATTCATGTATCTTAGCCCAGCTTTTTTATTAACAGTTTTCAATTGTATACTTTCATCTATATCTGTATCTTCTCCAAGAGAAACAAAATCGGTCCATCCTTTATCGATGACTTTACGGGGTTCAGTTTTACTCGAAAAAGGTACAAAAACTCTTTCACTATTACATGATCTATATTTGTATATATTCGATGGCAATGTGAACGGTTTAGAGATATCTTCTAGTTTTGAATTCTCTGGAGACATTTCCATTTTTTCCGAGGCATTAGTATCTATTTCTGAATTTTCTATTTTAACTATTGATTTTCGTACAGGAAAATCAGCAGATATGGATGAGATTTGTTGGTATAATGGGTAAAAGTAGTTTTCTTTGGAGATCTCCACATGTTTCTGAAAAGAAGGATTTATATATATTTTTTTAAAAGTAATAGCTTCAAGAAAAGAGAAGATAAACAAATTTCCAAGTATTTCTAACAATAAGAAGTATTTTAAAATCACATATATTCGTTAGAAACTAAAAATAAATTTGATAGCTTTTCAGAATATTATCTTTGGTAATAAATACAAATTGATGATTTACCTTTAAAGAAATCGCGGCACATGCGAACTCCATAGATTCCAATGTAAGTACTTTCAAATCAGGGAATAAAAGTACCGGTACTCCTTTATTTTGTGCCATTATGACAACATGTTTAATTAATAAAGTTGGGTCTACATTTGCTTCTACTAAAACTGCGCAAGAATCATTTTTCTCCAAGCTACAAGTAACTGCGTTAATCCCAAGATTGACGTCTTTTCTGAATAATAAAAAAACACGACATTTTATAAATTACCAATTTTTAGTGTAAAAAATAAATAAAATAATAAAGCTCGAATATTTTACTGCACCCTTAGTAAAAAATAATTAACCAAAAAATATACATTTCTACTTATCAAAGGCAATATCTTTTAGTGATTATTCCTAAAGGATCTAAATTTGAAAATAGAACTGAAACAAGAGGGAAAATAATTGGGAGTGAAGTAGTAAATATGCGATTCTAAATATAAAACCAGGAACCCAGGTTACCTAATATTATTATCAGGAGTGCCGTTGGCTTCTTTTATTTTCCTTTTGGCTTCCGCGCGTTCTTCTTTTTTCATTCCACGTAATCGTGACCATGGTATTGCCCGTGGTAGTTCTTTAAGAACCGGAAGTAAGCTATCGAATAACAAAATAATCACGTGACTTATCTTCAAAATAAATTCATCTTTCTTTCTACTTTTATCTAAATCTCACCGTTTCAAAGTTTCTTCTAAATCAGCAGCTTTTTCGTTTCTCAATACCGGCCTGTAATAACAACAATAATTTTGTTCACCAAGAGAGGTTAGGTTTCATCTCAGTTTTATAATGGAAAGTTTTCGCTCACCAATGAGTGTCACGAGGTTCTGCCAAAACATTCCTCAAGCCTTTAACCGGCCCTTTCTTCACATTAAGTGATTTTTTCTGCGCTTTCTTCGATAAAACCGGTGCTTCCATTTTTTTGGGTATTATGGTTTGGAGCGACACGTGACAATTTCTGAAAATGAAAATAAACCTACCATGATGCTATATACCATGTCGTGACGTCATAAAAGAGCGATGGCGCAGAATATCAAACTGCTTCACTGGCAAAATATTATTACGTAATGCGATTTTTCCTGAAATTGAAATATTATCGATAATAATATTTCAAAAAATTAGTCCGATTGTTAATATAAGCAGTTTCTTATTTTAGTACAATTTAAAATATTTCTTTTATGGAATAATAGAAATGATTATTTTTAACTACCTCGCGCTAACGCTAGGCGGCGCCAAAAAACCGCGTTTTATAAAAAGAGATACATCTTCGCTCTGCTTTTAGGTTAAATTAGAAAATCGGCGAATTAAGTAATAGTTTGTGATAGGTATTTAATTAATTTCCATAGAAAAGGTAATTAATATAAATAAGGATGTTGAGAATATCGTGAGTATCTTTAACGAAACGATCGATATAAGTGAATCCTATTACCATGTATAGATGTATTTATACGTACACATATAAACGTATTCTTATCAGCATATTTTTTCTTTTTTTTTTGTTTCACAGATTATTTAATAAGTAGGAAAGCCGGAAAAGTCCCGTAACGGTCTAGAGATCGTTGAGGCTGAGTGTGGAGAAAGAAGACAAAGTGAAAGCAATTGTTGGCATGGTGTTTGCATTTGGCGTGAAACCATTGTGACTTTATGGTCAACATAACCCAAATCCATGTAGCGTTTGACCAAAGTTGCATCAAAGTAGAAACGTCAGTCAAGGTCGGTGACCCTGATACCAACGTACCCAAGAAATGGGAGATAGAAGACTCAAATGTTTGAACTCAAGTGCTTGAGACACGCGGTGCTGTGCAGACCTGTTTGACGTTTCTCCTTTGACGGCATCATACTTTCTAATAACTTGTAACTCGATAATAATACCCTGAAGACCGACAACAATGGCTTTCCAAACTCAAAATGAACGTAACATAGAATTCGTTGCAAAAAGTCTCATAGCCGGAGGTGAGTTAATTTTTTTAATTTAAAACCTTTTAAATTTCCGAACTGATTATTTTTTGCATATGTTCTTAATCGAAACAAAAAATATTGTTATAATGCTAGTTTTTGCATACAAACTACGTACTGGAATTTGTTTATTAAAAATTATTTAAATTTTTTTTGTTTGAAGATCGCGTGAAAGTGTTTGGTTTGTATTTAATGTATACAGCATGTAGTGAAAGTTTTACGACTGGAATTTCTCTGATGTTGATTAAATCAATATCTAATGAAGAATTTACAAATACAAACAAATTTTGTGAACTGTCGATATTTTCCTGTAGAAAAAGTTGTATATGAATTTATCGATTGTAAATCCTGAAAATTCCCTTGTTTTTAAAATTTTACAAGAATAATAAACTTATTACTACTATTATATCAAAATTTTATTTCATAAGAGAACAAAAATCATTCGAAATAGAAATAAGGAATTCAATTCTATCGCTTATTTCTTTTTATTTTTACTTATTATGAGTTGCAGTTAAATATGTTCAGATATAATAAAAATTTTTCCTCTGTATTCTTTGTTAGATTTGACCTTGGTTTGGCTCTTGTTATCACAGAATTACCAAACTAACAATACGAATGCTTACTTCAAAATTTGCAATTTTACATTGCTAATACCCTATCAAGATCTTATCGCTATACTATTTTCAACCACTGATTTAAATTTGAATACAGCATTATTCTGTGTACAAATTTTATTTATGCTTGGCTCGGAATGTATTCATTTTTTGGTGATACGTTTAAATGTTATTCTATTGAAAATACCGATACATACATAATCCCTTTTTTCTAGTGTTTAAATGGAGCTGAAATTTTGCAACCTAGATAATTAATTATGTTTTAATTATTTTTTATGACAACGACTGGTTATTCAACTTTTACAGATATTGAAATTAGTAAATGAAAACAATATCATTTTATCATACTCATAATAAAAAACCATTACGTAATTATAAAATTGAAAAAGATACCTCTTATTGAAAGTAACTATAAAATATCAGAATATACCTCCATGTATCGTCTATTATCATATATAAAGTTTCTCTAAGAAAACCCAAAGCGTTACCGAATTCTTGAAATTTTAGTTACCAGTTACAGCTTTCCCTTTTGATGTATTGGCATTTTTATAACAGGTCACATAATTCTACCGTTTCTTATGAAGTCTGTGAATCTAATTATTACATAAATTAAAACAATACTTTCACCAATATTGATTTCCGTTTAGTTTTATTAATTTTTTATATTAATCCAACTAAATTATTGTTATGAACACAACCACTTGTGTGATTAACCAGACATTGTGATAGAAAGTTTGAGAGAAAATGTTGTAGACTAAAGATATGATGTTCCTTCATTTGTATCGTTTTCACAAGATGTGCTTCTATAAATAGATAGTTATAAGTATGTATAATTTAATGCACAATGATAATATTTAGAAAAATGTCACATTTGAAAAAGAAAGATTTCTTAATAGAAAATTGCTGTAACTCTTGCTTGGATAAAGAAAAAAGAAAAAAATATGAAGAATTAAAATAATAATGCACTAACATATTTGTCCCAAAATTTTTAGGAGTCGCAGGAATGTGCTCGAAAACAACAGTCGCTCCATTAGATAGAATTAAAATTTTGTTGCAAGCACATAATAGACACTATAAACATTTAGGTAAGAATTTCAAAAACATTTCTGTCTTAATTTTCTACTTGATAAATAAATTGAATGTGGCGTTTAAATTTTACAGGAGTTTTCTCTGGATTAAAAGAAATTATAAGGAGAGAACATTTTTTTGCATTGTACAAAGGAAACTTTGCTCAAATGATTAGAATATTTCCCTATGCTGCAACGCAATTTACAGCTTTTGAGCTGTATAAAAAGGTAGGAAAATTTTCACGTAGTAGCTATAATTCGTTTTTTTTTAAATTTTGTTGTATTCTCTAGACTTAATCGGATGATTTTTTATTAGGTTTTTGTAGACATCTATTTAATTGAGGCTAATCAAATTTAAATTACTAAGATATTCTGTAATCTATATGTAAAAGTATATTAAATTGTTCTGTTCCATAATATTTCGCATTAAGCTTCGAGTTAATACGCTTTCTAACACTGATGAAAAATCAAGCATGACTATTAAAATACAGTACACAATATTACAGGATATATCAAATATAATATTGCAATTTCCGCAATGGATATCAAATTAGAAGTAATATCGATCATCCGATTAGCTGATTAGTTAAACTTCGGTTCACTATATCGTCACATTCCAACTCTTTTTTTATATCTTACGGCTTTATTTATCTTCATTGCACAAAACAAGATATCATATAAAATGTTTGTTTCTGTTGATGTTTTACAGTACTTAGGCAATTTGATAGGAAACCACACACACATAGACAAATTTCTAGCTGGATCTGGTGCTGGAGTTACTGCAGTGACTTTAACATACCCTCTTGATACTATTAGAGCAAGGCTCGCTTTTCAAGTTACGGGTGAACATATTTATACAGGAATCGTTCATACAGCTGTTACGATTTTTAAAGAGGTGATTAATTATGTATATTGTATTTGATAAAACAAAACTCTGAATCACTCTTGGCTATCTAAGTCTGCAATTTTAGTTGCGATTATTCTATAAAACACTTTAAGTTCAATGACAGAATTTGGACTTTGTAGTGAAAGCAAAAAAACAATAAAATTGATAAAAACTCGTATTTATCGTGGACTTTGATATTTTTTTCAAATCTTGTGTTTACAAACTTTAAACTCCTAATACAGTCAAGGTATTGTAGGAAAACTGTAAATATGACCTACATTTTTTAGAATTTAAAAAAATATTTTAAAAAAACATCTAACATTATCTTAATAACTCTTATCATACTGTTTTTCAGACTTAAAGTAATTATTCTGTTACAAGATCATATTTGAAAAATTCGATTTCTAGATGTTGATATAAATCTCTAATAAAGATCATGGAAGCGGTGAAAATAACAAAAATTTACACCGTGTAGTAATTAGACAAGGATGGTAGCAATTTATTATATTTATTTGTGGCATCTTAATCGCTGCTTTATATCTGTATTATTAATAAACGTCTTCTCTTTTTATAGGAAGGAGGATTAAAGGCTTTGTACAGAGGTTTCTGGCCAACTATTTTCGGAATGGTGCCTTATGCAGGATTTTCATTTTATTCCTTTGAAAAGCTCAAATACTTTTGCATGAGATACGCGCCTAATTATCTTTGCAATAAGTGCGATAGGAATACTGGTACGTATATAGAAAAGGAGAATCCGTTGCGGAAAGTAGTGAACTTTGCGCTGCAGCAAGAAAAAATGCTGTTGATGCAAAAAATATTAATGTCAATACTCGTCAATAAACGTTTTATAAATATGATTAACATTTATTTAATAGACTCTACTTGAGATAATCATTGCTTTTTATTTGAACGTCAACGTTTTGAAATACTTATAATACTAATGTATGTTAATTAATCCAATTAAAGTTTTGTGAGGATGTATGAAATGAAATACTCTATTGCTGTAATGCACTTTTTCTTTTATTCACGAGTAGCGTTCCAGTAATTTTAAGGGCAGTGGCAGATTTTACCATATAAAAAAGGAAAATAATTCTATTTTTTTTTCCTCGAAATTTTGTTTAAATGAATTTCTAATCATATTTTTCAGGTGGATTGGTTTTAACATTGCCAGCGAAATTACTTTGTGGGGGTATCGCAGGAGCTGTTGCACAAAGTGTATCTTACCCATTAGATGTTACTAGAAGACGTATGCAATTAGCTATGATGAATCCATCAACGCACAAGTATGGGTAAGTGTTTGCTTAGTGCAATTTTTTTTACAGACATTTATTTGTCCAGAGCAAAGACTTTCGTTAGACTCGCAAATGTTAACTTACGAGGAATGAAGTCTTTTACGCGGTACAAATTTGAAGACAATAGTAATACTGAAAAAAATATTAAATAATTTTATATTTTTAATTTTAAATATATATTTTATCTAACAGTGGATAATTTTTAACTTTTTCATTACAGGGTAGGAATGTTATCAACTTTAACAATGACCTTTAAAGAAAATGGAATTGTTAAGGGCTTATACAGAGGCATGAGTATAAATTATTTGAGAGCGATACCCATGGTAGCTGTTAGTTTTACAACATATGAAATTATGAAACAAGCACTGAATTTAGATACTGGAATGAAAATATAGTCTTCGAAAGTAACTTTTTCCAAAACTATATTTCTTTTTTTTAAGGGATTGAATCTTTTAAAAAACCAATATTTAATTGCGTCCGCGAAAGGTCATTGTTAGTTCTTTTAAAAGGAGTTGCTAAAATTAATTTCTTAGTAACTCTTGAACTTCAATTGATACCGAATCTTTTTTTGAACAAATATGGGAAAATTTGTGATTACACCAAATTCTGTAAAAGTCGCAAACAAAGCTTGGATTCAGATATCGCTTTCATGTTGTTTTAGATGACATCGAAAAAGAAATTGTCGAAACATTAATTCAAAATCTCGAATTTCTTAAATGAAACAAGTAATCAAATTCAAATTAAATAACTTTATTCTACAATGTTATTTCTCCTTGAAAGTTGATTCAACAGATATTGGGGTACAGAATTGGAAAAAGGAACTACAAATAGTATAACTTAGCAATATTTGTAATAACTGAAAATATTAATTTAAAATGTTATATTTAAGTTACTCCTAGAAAAGAGTTCAAAGAAATATGAAAAATATTAGGAAAATGAAATGTTCTTAAAAAGTTCTTAATTTAAAAGAAAAAGAATTGAGCCAAATCTTGTGTGACAGAATGTTGACAGAAAATCTGCTCCCTATTTTTTAAATGCATTCTTTAAATCATACTGGTACATTACTAAAACTTCAATCTGTTTTATTACACAATCCTGTCTTTTTGTTAAAAAGGAATTGGCGTATATATATTGATCACGTAAAATAGTTATTGCAACTGGATATAAAATTCTAAAACATAAATAGAATTAATAACAAAAAAGGGTAGAAAGGTAGCTTATCGTTATCAACAGTATAGATACGTTTTAAAGAACGTAACAAAATTTTAAAAATTGTAAATTCTGTCAATTACAAATTCAAAATAGTTTTTATATCTTATAAGCGGATTGATCAAATTCTACTTCGCTTGAAAAATCGGCCATTAAGAAAAAAAGGCCGAAAAGAAAAATTAAAAAAACTGTTTAATTCTCAGAAATGGCAATTTTAGTAAAACTACAAATTTGTAAATGAAATATTCTGCAGGTTTCTCTAAAAAAAAAAGAAAAAAATTACACGTGTTATTACAACGCACCTTACAACCATAGTACCTGCGAATTATGTATAGTTAATAAAAATTTGTATAAAACATTCTAGAAATAGATGGAATTTTTAGATGGAATTTGTATTTTTGAGGAAGTCATAGTATTTTTCTGAATCTTACTATTTTTCGAACAGTTAATTAGACTGATCCATAAAATTATGCAAATTAAGTTATTGAAAAAACCTCGATTCGGGTCTTGAAAATAATTCAAACCCAGTACTTTCCCTTCCCACAATTTTTTTTAAATGATAGAAAAAATATTGTCGATACAAGTGGAGAAATAATAGAACGGAAATAGTCCATTTCCATTTATCAAAGTCTCCCAAAACACTAGGAAACTATTTTAGTAGTTCGAAAAATATGTAAAATTTCGAATTGTCTCTTAACATTATTAGTAAAATGTTAAAATAATAGCGAAAAGTTTATTATTTTAAGATATTTATTTATCCTTCTTATTTTCTATGCTAAACTTGTTTGTACAGATACCTTAGAAAACATTTATTGTTGGTTATTTTTTTTTTCATTGTTCAAAAAGCAACGAATCTGAAGATAAATGAGTCTTCAATATTTTTGTCGCACATATTTAAAATATATATCCAAAGAATTTTGAAGACCTCAATAATTAACTTATAAAAAGCCGTGAAAATCCTACTGGAAGCTATTTCCACCTTTACAAAAATGACCAAAATTATTTTGGTAAAAAAATCCGTCGTTGAAAAAAATTAAAAATGGTCTCAAGAATCTAAGAATCCACGAATTTGTATCCGATTGTTTGACATTTTCTATTACATGTTCTCGCGTCACTTCCCAACGCATGAGAGTTCTAAATTAATTTAAAAAAATTTCGGGAAAAACAAATTCATAAAATGTTGAGTGACCGAATCTTCTTGATTCAATGAAAATAAATGAAATTATTTACCGTGACTTATGTTAGAAAAAAAAACCATTCTGTAGAACTAATGTATTTATATTTACTATATATATATTTTTTTGTAGCTAACGACTCATACAAAAAAAGTACGGCACAGTAGAATAAATGATTCGTTTGTATTTTTCATTATACTGCTCTTATAGCGAGTAGTTATATAAATTTGAAAATAAGAGTTTACATAAAATTATGAAAAAAAATCCTATGAACGAAAGTGAGAAAAAGACACTAAATCGAAATACAATAGCTTTCCTTTATTTTTCTAGAATTCTTGTATCAGGGAGGCGGGCAGGGAGGGATGATATAATACTTCTAAATTCATGGATTTTCCATAATGATGAATGGGCTAAATGCTTTTCGCTTTTCTTTTTGTTTGCAAAGCCATTTCAAAATAGAGAGAATAAAACGATATTTCAGCTTAAAAATCAAGAAACCGAAGAAAATATATGTATATATAATTGTATTATTTAGAGAATAAGTGCAGGCTGATTTTGTAGGAACATCGCGTTTAGACACGACACAAGAATAGTTATCGCCGCAACTAAAATATATAGCTGCTGTCCAAAATTGTAGATTCTTTCCTATAAATGTCAAAATTCAAATAGTTAAAGACTGAAACTTTTCGAAAATCTCTTCACTCTCACAAATTAATTTTCGTGAACTCAAAAAAGGTATGAGATTCAAGATCGATAAATCTTTGGGATTTTTTTGGAAGAAATGTACTTCTGTAAACCAGAAAAAAATTTAAGATTTTTTAAAAATGATAATATTGGTTTGAAAATTATTCCAAAAAATTGTTGAAAGTTCTCGAATTTGTAAATGAAAAACTTGTAAGAGTTTGAATGTTGTAAAGTTTCAGTCTTCGGTTTCTTTAAATTTTCTACAATGTTTGTGTCGTATATTTCTTTAACCACGTGAATTGATTTAGCTTGTAATTCAAGTTTTGCCTTTAGATATAAAAAGAGTATTCGAAAATTGTGTGAAAAATTCGATATAAAAGAAAAAATAAAAATTGCAGTAGTTTAAATATAATTACAATTCCAAAATATGTCTTTGCGTGTGAAAATCACGCAACTTTTCTGAGAAATTCCCTTTCGAAATCAGTTGCCAACGAATTTTTTCCATAAAGCTGCGTTAATTTCATCAATTAAGAAATATCTCAGAATTGTTTTAAGATCAAGTCACAATTTTGGAAGCAAAGAAAATGCACGTTTTGTGTCATTTGTGATGGAGATGCAAAATTTTTTAAACAAGAATTTTTCCCCAAAATCTTTCATTTTTGATTCAATATTAAGTTCCTTAATTTAAATTAAATTTCAAAGCCGAATTTCAAAACTCGAAAATTAAAGCGGAATTTTAGGCTCGAAAAATTGTGAAAAATCATTATAATGCATCTTTCACACCGAATTCGACCTGATGATTTTAAAAAATTCGATGACAAAAGTGAACAAATTTTGCGTGTATCCGATGACTACGTGACTGTGCAATTTTCTTGCTTCCACAACTTGCATAATCTCAATAAGATAAAAAAAACGTCATTGGCGAAGCCCATTAACGTAAAATCCTAGTAAATGATATAAAGCTTTCCTACCAAGTCATTTTTTATTACTTACTTTTCCTAATCAATTAATGTATACGCGTATTCTGCCTTTGCTTGTTGTTTCTATGTTTGTTATAAGAACGCACTGCCTATATGCACATTCTCAGCCGTAATAAATTGAAATTCACTCGATATCCTTCAGTTATTTTGAGGTACAATAAATAGAGCAAATACAAAATTAGCTATACAATTTCTAAGATCTATTATTTCATTTTTATCGTATAAGAAAGTAGTGCTAGTTTGTATTTTTGTTGAAACTTATTCTCAATTGTATTATAATGTATCATCCAATCTTTCCTTCCATGCTTTTCCTTTTATTTTATAAATGTAATTACTTATTTTCTTTTTTTTTTAATTCGCTTCTTATTTATTATAATTCAATGAATACGTATATTGTTGTAATAATAAAGTAAGAAAAGAAAATGCTCAGCCTGCAAAAAACATGCAGCAGAATGAATTATTAATCATAATAGGGACGTGATTTTCACGATAAATTTAAGGGTTCCTGTGTAACCTCCATTTCTTTGTTATTAATTTTTCTTTCTTTGTTTGTTTGTTGTTTGTTTGTTTGTTTCTTGTTTCAGATGTACAGTCTTAACAAATTGCTATAATGTGCATCTACACATTGTCACCATTTTCGTTCTTCTTGTGGGTTTCTTTATTTATTCATTTATTTATCTTATTATTTTTGTGTTCTTCACATTCACGTCGCTCCAATTTTTCTTTTGTATAACAGTTATATGAAAGCCACCACTCTATGAGCACTACTGTAGTAATTCTTTATGTATATATTCATTAATTCCTTATTCTCTATGAATACATCTGTATGTGTCTCTCTCTCTCTGGATGTTGGTAGAATAGAATTGTTTGTCATCATTGGTTTCTTCTTTTTTTTTATTTATTCAATTCATAAGAAAATGGATTTCTTTGACTCAAAGAAATATTTTTAGCTTTACTTTAACTTTTTGTTGTTATTGTTATTATTATTATTATTATCATCATCATTATTATTGTTATTAATTGAAAAATGTTCATCCTTTTGGTTAATCAAAGCCCGATTTTTAAGTCCACCACAGTTTTTTTAATCGATTCTTATTAAAATTGCTTCGAAACTTTCGAAATAATAAGAAGTCGAAACACTTTTGGAAGTTTTTGAAAATAAAGAGAGCCAAATTTGATGTTGTTTTTAATTAACCCATTTTTTCAATTTTCAAAAACAATCGAATAGTTCATTATTTTGAAGAAACCTCTAATTCGGATATTTCAGAAATTGTTCGAAATGCTTAAATTCATTTGACCGAACGTCGATCAGTTTAACAAAAAAGAGATGTGTTTTGAAAAAATGTTTAGGAGATTTTTTCATTGTCATCATCCGTATAATGAGTTTTCCTCGTCTTACTGGTATTATTGTTATTATTCAAGAAAGTGTATCTTTTTTTATTAATTAATCAAAATGTAGTTTCAAGATTACTAAAATTTTTACAAATTTCTTATTCAAGATAACATCGAAAGCGCGACAGCAAATAATGTTTATTTCATATTCCATCTAAAAACAAAGACATTTCACAAGAACTTCCACTTTTTTCAAATTTTCAAAATGACCGAGTCTGTCATTTCGACTCAGATTCGGACTTGAAGAGCTTCCGAAAGAATTGTACTTTTAATGAATTTATAGGAAATTTAATTCGTTTTTTCTCTCATTTCGAAAACTTCTTTCGCGTTAAATATATTATTATTTTTATTATTATTATTATCATTATTATAATTGTTGAAAAGGATGTGTTTCTCTTATAATTTAAGCGAACCGTTTTAAAATGTTTAAATCCACCAAATTCGTCGTAGTTGATTTGTCGAAAATCGTCGTGAAAATATCTAAACAAAAAAATGCCATACAGGGAAAAGAATTTTGTTAATCAATAAAAAAAATTACACTTCGGATCAAACCTTAATGTCACTTTATGTTCGTTTTCACCCGTAAAATTGCCGTCAAGAGAAAAATTTCTCTCCCTCAAAGAAACGAATTCTCTTAAAATAAAATTGAATAACGTTTTTGTCGAATGAAAAACTGCGCGAATAATTTAAACACAACACGTGAAGTTGATTTTGGTTTTTTTCATGACACGTTTTATTTTATCAGAAGCATCACTGTATATCTTGTTTTACTTAGTAATAAAAAGGTTCAATCTACATTTTTTCTTGTCAAATCATGAACAATGCTTTTTCTTTCTCGCTTTTTTTCGGTTCAATAACTGTGAAATTCGTGTATAAAGTGCGTGTCTCGCTTTAGAAGTTTTCTTTTTGTTGTATTTCTTCATTAACAGGTTTGATGCAAAAGTGCAAAGAAAAACCCTATTTGTTCATTTCATCAAAGTAATTGAAACACAAGTAATTTGCACGACATAAAAAAAAAGAAAAAAATAAATGTTACAAAAGTTCCGTTGCTTCGAACGGTTTCGTGATATTTCAAGAGAAGGATATGGAATAAAAACGTAATAATTGATTGTACCCAGCATTAAAAAAACAGTCTCCAGGTTTAAATCGGTGAATGATCGTAAGACTTTCAAGTGATATTAAATATGGTCCATTTGAGAATTTCTTTAGTTCGTTATCTTCATTACGTTTTAAAAAACTTTTCGTAGAGATTATTCTTCGCTTAAGGTATGAGCGTTTCTTAAATGAAATTGGAAAAAGAACGACACTGGTAATAGAAATGAAGGAATTCATTATCATAGTTTACAATTTTGTTCCATTTTCTTTATAAACGGGTCAATTCACTATTGCATCAACCCTTTTTTTTTTCTTTTTGGAAATAGCGGAACATTTCATGCTCCATTCACACCAGTTATAATGCGACACACTCTTTTTTTCCTCCGTTTTCAATAGTTGTTTCAGGATATACCCTGAAAAACTTCTTATGTTTCGTTACATGTTACCTATTTTTTTCCTTGAAACACGCAAAATCAACAGCAATAAATTAGCATTCACTCCACAAAAAAAAGAATTCAAAATTGGAAAAAATACATTATTTCATATCTGGTTTGAATTTCCATTTTGCTGATTTTCCCCGTGAAACTTCTATTTTGTTGAAATAAAAACAAATATATTGTTTCCCGTATTTGCTTCCTTCCATTTCAAGTCTCATTAAAAACTAAATGTAAGCGGTAGATTAAAAAAAATTCCGTTTTGTAGTTGTAACAATCGGAAATGAAATTTGCTACGAAAGTGAATTTCATTGGTTCTCGAGTGTATATTATTGTTATTCATTTCTTTGTTTCCATCTCGTAGTGTCGTGTCTACGTGTGTACGGTGTGAAATGCGCTCAAACACGCGCGAGCGTGTGTTTATTCATTATTTTTTGTATTATTATTATTTATTTTATTTATTTTTATCTGATTTTTTCCATTTTTCATGTCTCCCGAAAGAGTCATTTTCAAAGTGAGCCATGATATAATACTTGGGACTATATATGGCGTGCAAGGATCATTACTTGGAACCTCACACTCATATCGATGTTCTAGTACATGATATTTATGTTCTGTGGCATCACTATAAAGCCAGAATCGTTCCCTTTTCCTACCTGAACAAATGTTTCTGTTTTTTTTTGTTTCTTTTGCTTTCATCTCATTGAACTCCTTACAAGAAATAATCCGGTGTCCGCCTAGTAACGTGTGGTTCTCCACGTCGTGGTGCTGGATCAAATTGAAGGCTATAAAAGAGAAGGCGGATGGTTATTACAGTCTTTGGGGCTCAGCGAGGAAGGAAACCGTCAAATACAGAGGAGACCAGAAAGTGATAATAACAATAATAAATCCGGACATCTTTGGATTTTTGTTCTCCGATAAGTCGAACGGTCGTTTGGAAAAATCCGGATATATTTTAGAAAGAAAAGCCGACAGAGAAAGAAAGAAATGGGAAATATATTTTTATTCGTGTCCGAATTTATTTTAAAAAAAAAATTCTAATATTTTTTAATTTAATCTTTCTCTGGAATAAAAATTCAATAGATGAAGGGTTTCCCTAAAATAGTTGAATTTCAGAAGAAATTCGATAGTGCAAATTTAAAAAATCATAACTGAATGGAAAAATATTATTTTGATAAATAATTATTCTAGCATAGTTATTGTTGTAAATTACAGTTTAAAAAAATAGAAAAGATGGATACGGCGTTGAATTGGAAGAAGAATAAACATGTCGTGACTTACAATGAATACTTTAACGCGTCATCCAGTTCCATAATTGCGGCTTGATTTCCACAACGATAACAATAATTGGGCGCTGAAAATATGGTTACGACATTGCGGTCGTGACACCTGTAACAGAGAGAAATGTGAATAAGGGCTTTATTTTCAGCAGTTTTGGCTTATTAGGCTTCATAGTTAATTGTTTGAATTCTAAAGTAGGCTTATCTGCTAAAATAAAGGCACGAGTGAATTAAAGTTTTTATTTTTAGTCTTGTGAGATAATGATTCCTGTTATTATCCGTTTTTTTTTTTATCAAGACGCGGTGTAGTTATTTTAGAATTCGACATGCTTGGAAATATTTGTACTAAATGAGAAAAAAAATTGATTGAATACTGAATCTATATTGCTGTTAATAGTAATCTTTTTGAGCTCCGATAATGACATACCAAACATGAAGTAATTACTAGAAAATAAGTGAACATATGACTCATCTTTTTGCCAAACACACTCTCTCGTGTTTTTATACAAGCAAACCAAATATAGAATTTATTTTTAAACATTGATTGAAGGAAACCGAGACGACACTGAAATTTATTACGATATTCACAAAACTGGAACTTGTGCTGCCAATAACTCGAATTTAAGACGGCAAATAATTTATACCCATCGAAACTGAAGGGAAGCCAAAAAAGCGGCTTTCGCGTTTTATAGATGAAGATAAAGGGGGGCTTCAATCCCTTCGTGTTTATTAAATTTCAGTGTCATTGACTCATAAAAGGCTTGTAGAAAAATATATAATTGACAAAAGAACTCTCGTTAATAACTAAATCGTGTTAAATGGTATCTTTTTATACGTCATTTAATTTATCGCTGATTATTTTATTCGATACTGTTGTGACGTGGCAACATAAAATTGTGATGCACATCCGTGATATTTTTTAATAATGATTCCAAACGTGATCTTTAAATTTTTATTGCACATATTTCTACTCGCTTTTCCAAAATTTGGGGCACTCGGAATTATTTCAAACACAACGGAATTTTCCCGCAAATAAACTGAACAAAAATTAAAGAAAAAAAAAATAAGAGTACGTTAAAGGGAAGATTAAAATTAAATTTTTATACCACTTTCTCAAATTTCTCTGATTTTTTTTTTCTATTCTTACAAATTTACAAAATACCTATATTTAGAATGGGATTTTCTCCATATAAGATTATTTTAAGTTCGCGGAAATCATACTTTAAAACTTTCAGAGATATATGAGTCATGGGCAAAGTCACTCATAAGAAGTCAATACTGTAACACCGAACACGTTTAAATCCGGCCACATTTCTCAAAAAGCTTCCATCAACAGCTCCGTGGAAAATTCCAGCTTACCAATTATATCCCTCCATTACAAGTTGATGGGCTCGAGAGACAAGAGTGAGGCCGTTCGAATGATTAAATGTTTCCGAAATATCTTGGCCGAAAGTGTAACCAGCACCACGTGGAGAAATACCCCACCCTCCTCTGTCATCTGGGTCTGACCACAAGAGATCGCACATGGGTCCCTAGAAATATGCAGTAAAAATCATTATTGTGATTTCTGATTTATGATTATCGTCACTATTCCATGATGATTTAATGAAATCTGAGAAAGTTTTGTTATTAATGAAATTCTTACCTCGTGAGGTACTTCTTGAAGACGATCTAACGCGCGAATGTGGTCTAAAGTATCGATCGACGGTGACAATCCACCATGTAGACAGAATATTTGACCATCGACTAACGCTGTTAAAGGTAAGTAATCAAACAAATCCGTAAAGAATTTCCAAACATTAGCGTTTCCATATTTACGTAGACATTCGTCGTAAAATCCATAAACTTGTGTAATTTGTCTGGATTCGTGATTACCACGAAGGATGGTTATTCTTTCACGATACCTCACCTGGAATAATTGTACAAAGAGATTAACCATGTTCTATAAAGGAAGAATTTCAAAGGAGTTAGTATTCGATAAATATGTATTTCTTCCCTTTTGTGATAAATTTGTTAAGGGAAATTATCTGAATTAATGTCATTATTACACAAAGTTTAGTTTGTCAAAACCGTAAATATGAAGCAACTTGAAAAATACTAATAACGTAGGAATTGCAATTGTTATTTAAATAATAGAATAAATGCAAAAGAAACAAATTGTAATTGTTGAAATAGAATTATTATACATTTTAAAAATATTTTCATTTTTTTAAAAATCCCATTCAGGTTTAGCAGACATTGAGTCATTTGAAAATAATTGGAGTCTCGTAAAAGTATTAATCATTGGAATTTTCAGCAATAATCATTCAAAAAATGTGTAATTTGTAAAAATAGCTATTTCCCAGTTGAATTCGGTCATTAGCATAAGATTGCGTATCTGGAAAACGTATAACTTCTACACATAATTGTCTACATCTACCTCCATACATAAATTTGTCAGATTTAAAAACGTACCAAAAGGAAAAAATTGATACTTTCTGTTCCTAAAATAATTTAAAAGACACAGATATCAGTTTTAAACGGAAAGAGTATTTAATCGGCGAATGTCTTCTTCTCACTCTGTGTAATGTATATCTTGCAAAAGCGGATGCCGTCTTTTATTTCCCGATGAGTGACACGGATGTAATAAAAAATTATTAAAATCTGTATAGTTCATATATCTTAAATTTCCTTATTACCTTAAGCGCAACCAGCAAAGTAACAGTCTCAACAGAATAATAACCACGATCAACGTAATCACCCATAAACAGGTAATTGGTATCTGGAGACTTGCCACCTATTCGAAATAATTCCATCAGATCGTGGAATTGGCCATGTACATCTCCACAAACTGTGACAGGACATTTCACTTCTTGTACGTTTGACTCCTTAGCTAAAATCTCTTTTGCCTGAAAGTGAAAAGAATTCCAAAATTAATTTTCGAGTATCAATTAATTATCGATACTTTGATAAATTAATAATTGATGTTCTTATAAATTTATTATATTTTGGAGCATTTACTGTTTTGGAATGTTCCATTTTTTGTACGATTGGAATGTTAGATTTGAATAAGTACTCAATTTTAAAAAAATTAGTCTTTACATTTGTCGATCCAATATTGTTTGATCTCTCAATTTTTGTAATCTTAATATTATTTGCGCATAATTTTTAAAAAATCCCCAAAAATTTATTGAAAACGTGTGAAGTTCAAAAATGGTTTCAAAGTACTTAAGGTCCCTTTATATTAAGCAGGTACTAAAAAACTATTTTTTTATTGCAAACTTAGAACTTCTCCACATAGTTGACAAAATTTGTATAACCGCAAGTAATAAATGTAACGAACTTCGAAGCTGACTTTGTATAAGCTTAAGTGCGTCCTAGCCCTCTAGGACTATTCAGTAAAATCCATAAATGCTTTCATCTGTATCATGTGAAATACCCGAGAGTGAAAGCTTACAATTTAACCATCCAATTAACTTATCTAATCTATTAATCTCATTAACAACTCAATTAATTTTATATGCTGCGTTAGAGTAAAATCTTAACTTTTAACGGAAATCATATTTCGCGGTTTTTCGAACTGGAATTTTTAGCTTTCTGAAAGCAAAATTACCTACTTTTAATTTTCTGGACATTCCAGAGTGATTCATCGGACAAATTCTGCCAATTTATACATAAATGGATATATACAAAATGTATAAAAGTCTAATCTATTCTAATCTATTCCGATAACCATAATAATCATGAACTTTTTCCTTAATACGTTCTATCGCAGATTGGATACTATTTTTATCCCCTGCATTACGATATCTGAAAACTAATGAATCTTAGAAGTTGCGTATCAGTTCGAGAGCAATAAAAAAAATAAACCATGCAGCTTTTGATCAGCAACAAAAATATACACCTCCTCTACTTCAACCTTTGAAAATATGTATAAGTTTAGCCTTTAAAACTCCTTTCACTCTTTACACATTCGAAGCAATTTTTTTAAATCTTTGTCAATGAAAGCTTCCATCGTTAAATTATGATACCCATATACAAAAATGGTGAAGGAAAATAATACAAATTAC
Organism: Gasteruption jaculator; assembly: GCA_949825005.1. Taxonomy (NCBI): domain Eukaryota; kingdom Metazoa; phylum Arthropoda; class Insecta; order Hymenoptera; family Gasteruptiidae; genus Gasteruption; species Gasteruption jaculator. Next base: position 9,874,199 of record OX463770.1, read on the forward strand.
CCAACAGGAAAAGATGTTATGTTAACAAGCTGCATTTTTGTTACAATAATCACACGATCGCTTGCTACGGATGGTAGTTAAAAGAAAAGAGATTCTTCGTTGTGAAGTAAATGTAGCCTTTCTGACTTCTTATAGCGACAACCACTTTTTAGATTCTTACGTATAATTGTAGTGAAGCAAAAAAACATATGACCTGAAGTTTACATCATCTTGAAAATTTAATGTTTTTAAAACAGGAAAAACAGATATTAGTGTAATTTCTTTTTTTTTTGGACAAGCAGATTGCAATTATTCAAATCCCAAATTTCTCAAAAACATTTGCATGATTTCTCTACCCTGAGAGCTTTTGAAACATTTATAACAATTAAAAGAATCTTGAAAGAGTACTAAGTTTTAAATTGGGAGACTGTAAACTCCTGATTTGAAAATTTAATGACCAGGAAGATTTTGAATCGGCTATGAATTATATAAGAACTTCAATATTATATCATTCTGCAAAACCAGAGAAAATTGTGTAATTGAAAATCTCAGTACTTCCATTTACATAAAAATTACGTAATTTGTATTTTTTAACGGAAAAATACTCTAAAGGTGAAATTGCAAAATTTGATAAACATCGAAAGATCAATCAAACCCTTATTGGCATGTAATTTTAATTCCAGTTTTCCTTATACTAAGTCTTGATACATTTTGTATTATAACTGATTTTACAAAATTCTGAGAAAAAAAACAATCGGAAGCATAGTTACAAAAACTAAATAACTTTATAACAGCAATCATATCAGGCCTTACAATGTTGATTTTAAGCAAGAGTAGAATAAATTATATATTATGAACTCAATATCTTTTTTTTTGCAATTATAACTTAAAAAAGACCTTAACATTAAATTGCTGGAATAAATTGCGGTGAAAATAAAGTAAAGAATGCAAGCAGACTTTGCATATCTCTTTTTCAGACGATCCAGGTGCTTTAAACAAATATTTTTACAGCCTGTGGAGATAAACAACCAATGCAAGAGATTAGAAAAATATTTCAAACATAAAACCTCAGAATTTAGCGAATCTAGAAAATTGATCGATTCTGAACTGATTTTAATGGTCACATAAATTCCAATTCTGAAAAATTCAAGAAAATGAGATAAATCTAATAACTAATACATAAATTTATGTTCGTTTATATGAAGATGAAATTTTTAATTTTTACTGCGAATATTTTCAGAGGCTTTTTAATCGATAGGAGATCAATGTGAACTTGATTCTTTTAACATTTTAAACTTCAAATTTTTATAAAAGGGTTTAATAATTATTATTATTTTTTTTATTGTAAGAATTATAATTTTAAATGAAAGAGAGATAAACAATTTAGTGAAATCATAGCCAGTTAGACCTTTGTAATGTATAGGAATAATTTAGATATTAAGTAACTTTAAATTATGGGTCTATTAATTGCTTATACTAAATTTATTATTAGACAATATCATGAGTTTCCTGAATACTTTAAGAAGCAAGATCTAGATAACTCCAGATGATAAAACTCGATATGTGTTTAAAACTACGACATAAAACAAAGAACTAAGGGTCGTACGTTTGCTGAAACAGACTTTGTTAATAATTAACATCGACCGTTAGGCACAAAACAATTTACCCAGTGCCTTTCATTTCTTTTATGTTACGAGAGTCGTCAAATCTACCTGACTGGAAATTAGAAACGCTCATTGGAACTTTCAATACAGAGACATTTTGATTCTTAGCTTTTCAAGATCATTTTTTTCTAAATTCAATGCAAAACATAATAACTATAAGAAACATAAATCCCTTGAATGAAAAAATATATAAATAACATTTTTTAATATATTCTCATAAACCCAGTAACAACAAAATAATGATAACATTAACAATAATACATTTTACAAGAATACTGATTTCATCCTCTGTGTATATAAATTTCTCTTTTTTAATAATTTATTACAAAGATCGCATATACTTTTGGAGTTTTAACGAAATAATCAATAATTTTAGCCCCTAAAGATTGAACATCCTTATAAACAATATCCAAAATATAACAATCTCCAGAGCCTCCCTTGCAAATTGAATACAAAACTGTTTTGAATCTTAAACGAATTCCAAATACTAACTTAATACTTTAACAAAATTTTCAGATATCGTATTATTCACACTTAGTAACAAACAAAATCCCAAAATCGTTAACAACAATATTGGATCTTACAAAAATACCGATTTCCTCCCCTTCCTTCACCAACTAATGGTCAGCATTTCAAATGTTTATCCGTGTACGTGTAAACTTTTTATCTTCCTGTATTGGTGCGGTTCCAAGTAACATAAACAATGAGTAATACCTCGAATGACGAAATTCCATCGAGGTCTTGAAAAACATGATTGGAGAAAATCACGGAATCTTAGGGCCTAAGGAAGCCTGATACGCAAGGAACATGAAATTCGGTGGATGGATGGATACATTTTGCTACATCCTAGCATAGGCATGCTTAGCGGTAAACGAACGTTTGATGCAATGGGTCTTGCTGGGGGTACCTTTTTTGGGAAGGTGGAGAAAATCGGTCGGGGCGAGGATTTCCTTTCCCGGAGTTACCTCAGTTCGGGTGGGAAAAAGGGGAAAATGGGCCGAAAATATATGAGTTTTACCTTGTCGCAAAGAGTTTTCACTTGGCTTTCTGTCAGTTGTTTGCAGTCGTTTAACTGTTCTATCCACTGGTCTAACTCTTTCAGGGCAGCTTTTTCCTCCATCGTATGGATCTACACAATCGTACGGACAAATATAACGAACACTCAGCACATATAATATGAAGACGGTGAAGTAGCTTATCGGTAAACTAAATCATTCGATTATATTTCGAGGAGGCCCTCAACACAAAATATCCCAGTGGATCCCTAATTCACAAAATGGCCGATCGCGAGTACCAACGGTGACGTCACGCTCGATTTCTGCGTGCGCTCGTATGTGCGAACGGCTGTCGCCCGTTTGACCACCTTGTGTCGGCGTACCGCAGCCAATCCTCGCGAGTCTTAAACCGGAATTCGCTAATCGTTAATTCGCGTTGTTGACAATCACGTTTTCGAGTACAGCTTCCACCTGCGTCTTTCAACCACTGTACCGGATGCTTCCACTTCGAAGAAAAAGTCCCCGTGGTCGGGAAAATTCGAGAACGAATTTTTAGGATTTTTCGGCGAGTGGGTTGTTTAACGGGACAAGGAGGTTTGGTAACGTAGGGTGTGTCTTTCATCCGCTACTTTGATTAACGTTTCCCGCGTTTTTTTGAAACAGGATGGAAACGGGAAGAAGTAGAATTAATGAATGAGATTTTTTTGAGGATTTTTTTTTGTAGGAGATTAAATATTTAGGATTCTTTAGAAATAATTGGATGATGTAACTGGAAATTCTATATATAAATTGTTTATTTAATGTAAAAATTATAGGAAATATGGGAGAACGAGTGAGAAAATGAGGAGTTCCCGTGTTTATTGGGATTGAGGAGATTTGAATTTCTATTTGTAACTGAATTCTACATTTATTATATATTTTTGGATATTTCAGGTTGTCCCTGTAGATTTAGATTATTTTAATCAGGCATTTTGTAAAATCGCTTTTACGATTTTCCTAGCAATGAAGTATAGCCTCTTCGATGATAAGTTCAAATAAAAAAATACAAATAAAAACGTAATAGATTCTCTAGAGTAATAATTATTATTGTAAAGACTGATTTAAAAAATAATTTATATCTGAATGATATTTAATAGAATTACCTGTGAAAATTTGATAGGAGCCGGATACATTCTATTAATGTTATTTAACACACATGTTTTACCAACTCTTGCTTGAGCCATTGTGATCATTATATGTTTACATTTCCCTGGAAAACTTAAAACTTACAGCGAATTAATAAAAAAAGCACGTAACATCTTCTGATCTCGCTGTAACTTTTCTTTTTGATTAACAAAAGTGATTCTTATATTAAGAAAATAATTTACATGATGTATGTATGTACAGTGAGAAGATTCCCTGATAACTTTAACTTTTTATTTTTAATGTCAAACAAAAACAGTAGAAGAACGTCAACGAAATATGAACTTCAAGAAGCAGCAATTCAATAACAACGCAAATAACAATTTTCATATTGCTTATTTAACTATGTACCAAATACATAATTAAATTATAATAATTGAATTTGTATGATTAAATTCCCAATCATTTGAGAACTTAGTTCGCCACTTAATATTAATAGTAAATAAAGAAATATACAAAAATTACTGTAAATAGTATTTATTGACATACATTTTATTGAAATAAAAAGAGATACATTTCATGTATTTTATTGGCGGACGAAATTTTATTATTAACAACGACGGGAAGGAAACTCACATAAATATATTAAATACTTGAATTATTGTGGAACTTTTTTTGTTATCAAATTAATTCTTTTATTTTCCCCAATTATCATTTCTTGTCAGCGAGAATGTCGGCAGTTTTGTTTTGTTTCTTTAAATGACTATCCAGATAACACATAATTTTAAAAGATATTTTTCTTATTCTTAAGTTTGTGACGTCGCTGTTGTAAACTTTAAATGACTTTTTATTCGTCATTCTTAATTAGTCTTAATAAGGTATTTTTTAAAATCTTGTGCCAGCTGGATAGTTGGTGCATTACATGCACACAAAAGCTGCAGAATTGGTACGGTACGGTATAATAGACGAATAAAACTGAAGGTATTTACGTTATTCTAAACGTGAAATATAATTCTAGTTCATTTTTTAACAGTTGAAAATAATGTCGAAATTGTTATCTAGTAAACTATTTTTTATCTAATAAACTGGAGTGTAAAATATAGTTTAAAAAAGGTAAAAATTTTGAAAAAGCAGAAATAGGTTTCTATGAATATTTCTGTATTTTTAACTTTAACAACTTTTCCTAGTAAAATGTCCAATATTTAAAAAATCAATAAATGAACAAAGTTACATCATTTCAAAAAAGGTCAACAAATCGAACCATGTTTGAATTGCATAATTTGTATAAGTGTAGACATTTGAAACACATCTGAAACGGTCGCTTGATGGAGCATAAGTCTATTTTCAAATCTGATTTTCTACTTTTGTTCCAAAGAAGCACAAAAATTTATTAAATTCTCGAAAAATGGAAATACAATCAGTCTAATATTCGTATATTAAAAAGTACTTTTTGGAAGCAATGAGATTCTGGAATAACTTCATGAACATTTAAAAATCGATTTTTATTGCTATTACTCAATGCTATTATTCAATGGTTCTTTGTGCAAGGAAAGTAAAAAATTACGGATTTTAAAAATCTTCCCTGACTTATTTCATAAATTACAAAATATACGAAAGAGAAATTGCGAGCTTCATTTTTGCAACTGTATGTTACATTTAAAAACGTTCAAAAGTTTCCAAAGATTTCTAAAAAATAAAAATAAAGCATCGGTCGAAAGTCGTTTCTGCCAGTATATCAATAATTTTGTATCGAGGATATTTTCAGAATCTTCAGATAATAATATTCCAAAGAACAGAAACGTCCGTGCCTGGTAAACATTTCGAAAAATATTTCGGATTCTTTCCCAAAAGATTGATAATTGGTGTACTAAAAATAGAAACGAATTTTATTTGACTTCGCTTTTGGATTTGTATTTTTTATAGAATATATTTTTCGGAATTGTATTTGAGGTATCCAGCGATTTTCAAAAATTTTCTAGAGTCCATTATATCTAATGATTTCAACGTATGTACAATCATCTAATTATATGTATACATATGTATACCATTTTCAAAATTGGTGGAAATGCATTTTGTACAAATTTCTAGTTCATTTTTGTGCACTTTAAGCGTTCATCGAAATTTTTGAAAAATCATAAATCATTTATTTTGAAACAAATAAAAAAAATAGTTATAAAATGGATACAAAAAATAATTATAGAAATCTCGAAAACCTTTAGAAACTCTCCCTTAAAATCACATGTTTTCTGTTTTACAGCCCGGATGTTTTCGTATGGAGCAATACCAGTGGTAGCTTTTGTAAGATATGAAATATTTACACAATTGGAAAATACAATAATCAAAAGTTTGACTTGAAATACACTTATACCTGCCGTAAATTCATTCTTTTCCGGTATAAAGAAATCACGCATTGAAAGTCCCTGAAAATTCCTTCTTGCCCGTTAAACACTGTTTATCTCACATTACAAGATGTTACATCGTGTCCTTTACATTTGTCGCTTGTAATAACATAAATAACGTTTAGAAAAGTATGGAAAGTGGAATAAAAATTGGAATAACGACCATTACTGTAACATCTATTAAATATCGTTCTTCCTTTAAAGGTTTTCACATCTTTTTAAAAGACAGAAGAATACATTCACCGGCAAAGAGTTGCATCCAATTGCGTTAACCAAGGGAGGAGAAGCTTGACTTTCCTCCGATAATTGGGATCTTTCGCTATAGGATTATGCTCCAGGTACACTGTATGTAAGTTTTTGTTTTCTTTCAGTATTTCCAGAGTCGTCCAATCGTCGATTTCATTATGGTTCATCTGGAAATTAACGAGCTATATTTTAATTCGAACCACGGAAATAGATTAATATTCTAAATTAAAGACAATTGAATTATTGCTCTAAAGAATTTCTTGTCTTTCTGTATTAGAATAAATAGGATTTAATGTTTAAAATGAATATTTTATGGAATAAAAAATAATAAAGTCTATGTTGACTCGAAATCGAGTTAGATTTCTTAAAAATCTGTCGAAAAAAATACAAACCCATAATTCATGTAAGTTCACGAGATGTTCGACATTCTGAATTTTCTTGATTTTATTATTCGCCAAATCCAGTGTAGTGAGTTCTAAGCAATTGTCCAGACCTTCGATACAAGTGAATCCATTTTCCGACAAGTATAACTGATCGAGTTGTCGTAAACTCTCCAGGTTCTCGATTTTTAAGAGACGATTGCATTGCAAACTCAGCAATTGCAGGTTTTGTAGAGTCTCCAAGTTTTGTATTTTAGAAATTTTATTTCTACCAAGATACAAATTATTCAATTTATCTAATCCTTCGAGATTCTCTATATCGCGTATTTTGTTGTCACCCAGTTCCAGCACTTCTAAGTTTTTCAAATGCGATAGATTTTCAATTTTTGTGATTTTATTTGAGTTCAAAAATAATTTCTTTAAATTTACAAGATTATCCAAGCCTTCGATCTTCTTCAAACGGTTAAACGTGATATCCAAAATTCTGAAAGTTCAATCGATTCGTTTTAAAAGTTAGTTATATATTTTGAAATATCACTTGTGAAATTTTTAAATACAATAAAATTACGACATTGATGAAAGCTAAACTTACTCCAAGTTTACAAGAGCGTCTAAATTTTCTATGACGGTGATCTGATTATCCCTTAACTCTAGTTCAACTAACGTTGTAAGGCTTTCGAGATTTTCGATTTTAGCGATTAAATTCCATGAAAAACTCAGACGTTTAATTTTGGTCAACGGCTCCAAGTCTTCCAATTTCGCTATTCGAGAGTGATCAAAATCTAATTCCTTAAAGACAAAGAAAAATAATCGTTAACAATAATAAATATTGCAAAATCCAACAATATTATGCAAGATTTATATTCAAGTTTCACTTCAATATTCAAGTACTTTTATAATTTTTTAGTTATACTTTTGATGCTGATGTTTTGCTGCAAAAGTAACTAAGTTACGTGAATTTGCAACTTTTCTAACTTTATTTTAGACATATTAGAAAAATTTTAGTTAATCAGAATTGTCTATTTCAATACTTTTCCGACCGGTAGCTTATTAATCAGCTTTTTGTCGCCAATGGTTAATAAATATAATTTAATGTTAATATCATCGAGCGGCCGATCGGACGTGTGTATGCTGTTAAATCGCTAGCGGTCGGTAAAGTGTTAAATAAAATTTGGCAAAAGTTCCAATTCTAAAGAATTTTTGACATAGAAAACTTATTTTTAAAGAAATTTCCCAATATAATTGTTATTATGTTATAATATACTAAATATATATAATATATAATAAATCATATAACATCCAAAATATAATATATATTATCTTATATTAATTTTAACATAATACGTTAGATTAATCAAGCGGAGCGATAGTGTAATATAACTATGACGTAACATCGACTTCTAAATTGCATAAACTGTGATATTTAGTTATATAGATGTTATATACTTAATGCCTAGCTGTGTAAAAAAAAGCAGAATATATCAAAAACATAGAAAAGTTGCAACAGAAAAATACTCAAGGAACACAAACTTCGCTCTCGGGGTCTAAAATGAGAATTTCCCCGATTTCTTTATTATCTCCATTGGCGCTTTCCTCTTCGGGCTCGACCGTGTGTTTGATCTTGTTATCATCTTCTGAAACTTAGAGGGACAAAATAAAACAATCATAACCTCTGAATGCTGTTATCAATCGTTTCGGGGAACGTTTAGAATCCTTACCGTTGTCAGCCATAATTGTCAATCCCAGAATATATTTCTTTGCGAAACGAAGATCAATTTGTAGATGTTTACTATTACGTGAGTTCTTTCACCATAAAAGTATACTCGAAGGTTTATCACGATTACCAGATAACGTCACGCGTCCTTCCACTTCTTACGCAAAACGCGATAAACTCTTCCCAGTTCCGTCTCCCGTGTCCTCTGTTGTTAAACCTTAAACATAGATAACGAGGCTACTTAGATAGGATTTGCGAATTCGCAACGGGACAAGTTTTTAAAGGGTTCAAGTGCTCCGGAAACCAATGAGCGCGAAAGAGATGGCATCAATTATGTTCGAAATGAGTGAGACAAAGGGGAACGCGTAAAGTGATATGAATATTTCGGAAATATTGCAGAAAGACTACATTACACTTTTACATTTATACTGAAACAATAATTAATGAATGTCGTACACGCTTCTTTTTAAATAAATAGTATTTATTAGTGGTATTTGGGAGAGATTTTTTTTGGAATGGGAGGACATTTTTTTAATTTACTTTTTAATTCCCCGTAGTTTCCAAAGTATAATAAAAACGGAAATAACATAAAAGAAACTTTTCTTAAAAAATGTTTATCAATAACTATAGTAGTATATAAGCGACAATAATAAATTACGTTTACGAAAATGATTTTATATAAAAATTGAAGCAATTAATAAAAAATATAGAAAAAATCTTCTTAGACGGCTTAGATACTTTATTAAATATTACATATACAAACTTATTACATATTATGTATATATCATTGTAAATTATACAAAATACTCATAATAATAAATATCAAATATAATTAACAGTTACAAAAAAATATGTAACCGGCTTTCTTTTCATAAGTTTTGTTTGATATATCCATATCCCGCCGGTGTAAATCGTAAATGATTGGTCGAGCTTGCGGCCAATAGCAAGTTGCCCATTTCAGTAACCGAGATACCAATCGAATGATGGCGTCGTTTTTGGCTTGGGAGTATTTGAATTTGAAATCAAATAAGAGAGAATTGATTTTCCCCAATGAAATATTTTTCGCATCGGATGTTTTCTTTTAAATTATTAGTTATTTCTAAATTTAATGATATTTTATCAGAATATAATTTTACGATAACAGAAGAGAGCAACAATTTTTTTTTGCGAACAAATAATCAGCTTGTATGAAATGAAAACACGATATCAAAAAATTTATTGAATATCTAAAGAAATATTCATGCAGAATTATTAGAGCTATTTTAACTCTGACTGAAACTTACCAAAACCGTTAGGTAGAAAACACGAATGTTTTTCAAAATATAAATATTCTATTAAATTCTTTGTAAAACCTACGTACTAATCTCAAAACTATTTAAATAGGTTTTTCTGTCTTTCTTTATTTCAATTATAGTGGAATGAAATTACAGGGTGTACATTTTGTATCTTAAGGGACGTATTTCTAAATTTTTACATTTAGAGTGATAAATAATATTAATTCAAAAAATGTATTCAATATTTACAGAATATATCTCTTTTTTCAATTTTCATCTTTTGCTTTCTCTAATAATTTTCTTTCCATGCGAATGATGTCTACGATTGTTTCTGCTAAAAGGAAACTAAAATTATAACTGTAAACTTTATTTGTCTCTTCCGTTTCCTCGCGAAATAAAGAAAGCCAACAAAATTATGTACAAATTTGCATACAGTTATTTCAATTAGTTAACAGTTAACATTATCCTGTTTGTTTCTTGTTGATTTTGCGGATTCGAAAATCTGCAAGCGAAAGGAAAACGAAGTTTTCACTCAAACAATCGAGAATTTGAGAACTTGATAAAGCAATTGCTGTAGTTTTATAAGACGTAGTGCTTGAATTGAAAAATTTAATTTATGTAAAAAAAGGGACAAATTATTTTATAATTAGAAAAAACTTAGTATAATAATTGGTAATTATTTGTTCATGGCACGATATTCTGATTCACTTCTGGATGTTTCAACAATGATAACAATTTTGTATGTAAAATTATATAAAATTCGTCGAAACTGAGTGTTTCCGTATGTGCTACGAAATTTTGAGAATTGTGGTGGATTTTGTCCTACGATGCTTCTTCATTAAAGAGATACCAACAGTGAGTTACGTATTTGTCTCTAGAATTTACGTGCTTTTGCATTCACACTCTTTTCTTCGGATTACATAAAATTTTCAAATACCCTCATTATGCCTTAAATCACATTTAAAAAAAAAGAAAAAGAACGAAGGCTTGAACGATTGAAAAATATAATGAGAATTAAACAAACGGAGACTTTTTATCTATTTTATCAAAAAATGTTTGGCTCATTTTTCTTTTCTTTCAAATTGAAACGAAATTAGTTCAGATTTTTTTTTTCGAAAATTCGCGAAGTTGAAATTAATTAGCAATTTGTATTTTGGAATATTGAAAATTGAATAAGGACCATTAACTTATAATTTTATTATTAAGTATGAGAGTTTGGAACAAGAAAATTAATAACTCTTCAGTTAAACATGCCCTGGTGTGAAAAATTCTCTAAGAATATGAAATACTTGAATTCAATTTTATAAATTATTATGTGAAAAAACGAAAACGGGATAAATTAAAATTGCCCATTTTGCAAATTCAAGTATCTACGTTTGCTCAATGATAATTTGGAACTTTTCGTCAATGTTTCTACAACCAGTAACCTGTCTGTATAAAACTGAAGTGATAGCAATTTATTACATTTTTAACAAACTGCTCGATATGCATGTACAGGTGTGTTGGAATTTGCAAATTGCTTGTATGTAATTTCATTCCGGAGAACTGAAGAGTTAGCAATTTTTTACACATTATTTCCGTAATCACTAATTTAATAATACGCGATCGTCAGCTTTCCAAATGATAAAAGTAAAAAATCGAAAAAAATGTTAGCAAGGAATTGGTGCGACTCTTTCTAAATTATTTCAAACTCCTAGATGCTTTAAAAGTATTTTTCAGTGACTAAAAGCGACTTAGGTTGAATGCAGCAGTAAATGACGAATTTACGGCGAAGAAATGTCTTTGAAATAAATTTGCAACGGATCTAATATATTCAAACCTGCTGATTGTGAGAAATATTCTATTGTACAAGAGTTACATTAAAATGGACGTATTTGAATGTAGAATTCACGTAGTTTGTGTCACATAAGATTCAAAAACAATAACTAATTTCTGTCACTCACTGGTACACTCAGCCCTTACCGGAACGTTTAAAGATTTGCAATTAATATTAATCGTTAGGTGATTTCAATCGAAATAGAATTCTTCTACTTTATAATTTCTCGTCCTATTTATTTCAACCCTTTCCTTAGAATCTCGCGGATTGTTAATGTCATGGAATGTTGAACTTTTTGTTAAAAGGAACACGGAAAGAACGATACAGAAATTGCGAAGTAAAAAAAAACATTTATACTAAAAAAAAATGTATATCTTCTTATAATATCCAATAACTAAAAAGATCAATTTCAATTTGTAAATTTTACTGTACGTATCTTTCCATGCAGCTTTTGCAGAATTACAAAATCGAGAACTACAAATTTCAAATAATATCATTTCATGTCTCTTCAAAACGCATTCCTGCCCTTTTTCGTGTTGTAATTTAGAAAATCCGGGTATTGAATTTTCACTCAAACTCACGCATAACGTCGGAAGATGTTGATTCTTCTTCTTTACCCAAGTTCGTTTATAGCCATTTCGCTTAGACTAGTTTCATACAAAAACACAGCATACATACGTTAAAATCTACCGATATAATATCGCATGATACATTTTCTTTTCCTTCGATTTGCCTTTCCGATTTCTGCAATACAGTTCTTTATTTTCTACGGGGTATAGCGAAAGAACGTCTTCTATAAATTATATAACACCTAGGAAGCTCTCGTTTCAAAATAAATAGTATATCAAACTTGCTGAGTGATTTCTTTTCCGACACCAATCTGCTTCCGAATAATCGTCCCAACTTAAATCAGCAAATTTCAAACTTGCGATTTTGAAAGGAGAATTTCAGTCAGTGCTTGTGGAAATTTTCATGAGAAAATATCGATACTCTGTACAAGACTGGCAGATTGTTCTCGCAGAAGTCGTTCTCCTTTTCTCGCGAAACTAAAAAATAATCATTTTAATCTCAAGGTGGAAATCAATTTTTTAATCTTTCAAGTGAAAAACTTATATCCATTTGATTCCAAAGAAAATATCTTTCTAGAATGAAAATAATAAAGAAACAAAAGTATATAATAACGCGTAAATGTCTTCCTTTTTTTCTATCGTATCCTCAAAAAACGAATATAAATTCTAAAACATAACAAAATTTTTTTTTTCACTTAAAATTAATGTCATTTTTCTAAATATAATAGCGCTTAACGGAGTTCAATAAGGGACAAAATGCTGCTTACGATGCATTTTTGAAAAGCCATTAACGAAAGTATTTTTACGAATACTCCAACAAAATTGAACTTTCGAAGTATGGGCAAATAATAATACGTAAAAATATATTGACATTTTCAATCACGTTTTTCTTCTTCTCGCAACATGTCACCCTTAAGCGTGGTTGATTGAAACGTGGACGTAGAATTTTCTACAGTTCAAAGATCGTGTTGTTGTTGACTTTTATTAAAAGCTACCCTTTGTATGAAAAAAGAAAGATCTGATAAAAATATTAGAACTTCTTTGCTTATCAGACTGTTTCTTTATCAATGAAAACTGTGTTGTGATGATTTATAACAAATTGTTGAATTTGTTGTGTGTCATAGGTTTTAATGTAAAATTGATGTCGAATCAGACAACTTCTTTTAAACTATCGCGACTTTGGGAATGTAACGCATGGCGCATGTTATCACCGCTCGGTGCACTATCTCGTCTTAGAACACCTGGACTCATAACATCTCTCTTGTTAGCTGCTTCTTTTATACTAGATAAGGTTTTACTAAGCCATGGCCAGCTATTTCGTGCTGCTTGCAATTCTGATGCGGTGGCGTGCAATTGGTGGGTTAAATCCTGCAAAAGAGTCAATCAATTTATGAAATTTTCATATCACATTCAATACAGTGGAAACAAGAATATTTATACTTTCACTTACTTGATTTCTACATTCGGCTTCGACATGTGCCAATTTGGTTTGCGCTAATTCCAGTTCTAGCTCACGAACTCTCTCTTGTACTCTGTGCAACATGGGATCTACGCGATTTTCCAAAGGATGCGAAATATCTGCCATTATATTTGGAGAATCCGTTATAGAACTCGTACACTTTTCGCATTTTGATACCTTCATCTGGAAGTTAAACAAAATTTTATTATTCGGTGCCTACATTTTTCTTTTATGAAGCAGCTGTTCGTTGGTTTCATTTCTGAATTTCAGTGATAATAATAGTTATTCTTGAAACATACACGTAAATCATTCAGGGTTGCTTTGGCTGCATTATAATCATCCTCCAACCGTTGACAAATCTGAAAAGTAGTAAGAAGAGAAAATGAGAGACGTGAGTAAATAATTATTCTTCTAAATTTAAAAACTGCTAATTCAAGTTTTTTGTAAATACCAATTAAGTTTCGTTCTATAAATTTTAGCATGAATTCCTGAAAAGTTAGGCGACCAAAAATTATAAGTCACAAATGTTAGTATCATTTTAAGCCAGAACTGTCAACTGTAATCATTCTGACTGCTGGTAATCTTATCTTTTCTCTGACTGTCTCTGTACTTTTCTATGACAAATCTGCTTAAATTTATATACACTCATATGAATGGTACCCAGCTACTTTTAAAACGTCGAAAATTTGCTGCAACAAATTATTTATTACAAGAAATTTCTATAAAAATACCGTCTGTTACGGTTTCCAATTACAAGCTAATTTTATTCAGGATACTTTTCAAATTGTAGAGTGCCTAAACATTTTTTATATTACCGCGGATCTGCTTTATAGGTGAATATCTTTATATAAAATAAACTATCCGTTAAAATATTTAAATAAAAACATTTCTAAATAGTTACTTGTTTATATTCGGCAATAATCACACCACTTCTTCGACTTTCAGCATCAGCGCGTGAGACTTCTCGTTGTAACATTTCTTTAACCTGAACGAGTTCTGCCTCCAAACGTTGTTTTTCTTCTTCATTGCGGGCCACCGCGCCACGTAATTGTTCCACCTCGTTGCTGTATTCATCTGCATTTTCCTGTGCAACTGTAAACAAAACAAAATTGTTATATAACTTTTGTATTCTTTTTATCAATGCAACATATGCTCATAAAACAATTTCTTGAAGTATTATTGTTCCGTTTTTTTTTACCGTTATTGTTTATCGAAACTACAGAAATTCATTTTATACTTCACTACGAGTACCTACATTATTTCAAATTTCAATAACAATTAATAAATACAGTCATTTTTCAGTAATGATAATTAATTTTTGGTGGAAATACAGGTTCCACAAATTTGAAATAATTAATGGATATCTTACAAAAAATGTTTTTAAAGAAAATTCTAATGAAGCAAAGAATCACACTCATTTGGATTTAAAGAATTTTTATTAAGAAAATTTATGTGGACGAGGCACAATTAAATTAATAAACAATTTTTGTTTTTTTTTCTGAGGATATCGTTAGTTTGAAAAAAAGTCAGTCGTACGCTTCTAAATATGTTCAAAGAAAATACTAGCTTTACCTCTGCACTGGGGAACATAATAGATGGCACACAAAAAAGTGAATAATGACGTAAATAAAAGAAAATGACAATAGTTAATTGTTTAACACTCCTTACTTTTTATCAAAGCCTTAACAGCGTGGCTCATACTGACAACAGTTGCTTATATTATAGTGGTTAAAGGCATAAAACATTACTAATCGACATACGATACTTTGTCAAGGCAGTTACAACTGTTGAGTAATTGCGAAATCTACTCTCTGGCACATTTGAAAACAGCTCGTGCAGCTGTTACTGATAGATACGTCGTTTATATCTATTCTATTATTGTTATATTCTCATATGCAGCAAATGAGGAGTATATTTAAACGTATTTTAATAAGTAATGCGTCATCTCGTCTACCTATAATTTTTCTCTTCGAATCAAATGTAAATTACTCGTCTCGCTATAATAATATTATGACCTCTTTTATTATAATAACTTTCTTGTATGCAATAAAAAGTTGAAGTTTACGAACAAAAAAAAACCGTAACAAGAATTTCTTGCTTTTCCGAGTAAAACGAGGTAGGAAAGAGTAGGAACGTAGGATGTATTGTCAGGGTTTTAACTTTGATAAAAATTTGTAAGAAAAAAATATAGATATACTCGACAATAAATGGACAATTTATTTCCGATAAGCTGATGATAAAATATTTGCTTGCGAGAGAAAACAACATACATGATTGGTTCCTTTTTTTGAAATCAATAACGATGAAAATATAAAAAAAAATGAATAGACTGCGAATGTGATGCGATTAATTTTCGAATTACAAATTAAGTATGAGAGAAATGAAAACTTATATAATACGGTTTTGTGGTTTTCGTCCGTGCAAGTTGTTTTCACATGTGATTTGTAACACAAAGGTAAAAGAGAATATTGTTCGATATTGTAATACAATTATTACAATGAAGATAATGATATTATATTACAATACATCCCTGATGATGATGGAAGACGCACAAAGCCATAATTTTCCCTTTTACGCAATGAGGACGATAAACAAAACGTTCTCGCACCTGTTCTCGCAGTGTTTCTTTCCTTCAAGGCTTTTTGTAATAAAATTAAAATTATCATAATTATGTAGCTAAGTTAGAACGTTATGAAAACAAATACGATAACCAATAACGCGATTAGAAAGTATTATAATAAAAGCAAATCAAAGAAATTACAACTCAAATTTTTATCGAAAAACGGTAACAAAAAATACATCTTTTTAGCAATTACTCAATCGTTTCTCTGCTTAATTGTTTAGTTAAATAGTTTCTATCTTAATTATATTTAAAGACATTCGAGACTAGTTAAGAAAGGACTGTACGTTTCTACATTTGACCTTAGGTCTTCTGATATTTTTGAACGTAGTGATTATTCATATTTTTGTTATCCAATATCAATATTTCAATTTTTTTTTTGAGGAAAAAGTTGGAGTATATTCTTTTATGTTTTAATGCATTTTTATCTTATCTCTTCAATGTAATCTTATAATTTCGTTCTTCAAGGCAAAATGTAATATATCGTTGTCTTCTACCTCATTTTCCCTCCAATTCTGGTATTCCTCGTAATTCTTTCATGACAATGAGTTCTAAAAACCCTCGTACAATGTGTTTACAATATTTAGATTCCCGGTTTGAAATAGAGAAAGTAACTTCCAAGAAATTGTTGTCACGTGCAGAAAAGAGGTTTCGAAATTTTTGAAATACTCGCAACTTTTAGGTAGAAGATTCAAAATTGGATTTTATCTCCAACTTTTTCCTCATGAGAAACAAATAGTCATTGTCAGTCTTTGCTGTTAATATTTGTGATGGTTTGTGATAGGTAAACGAACGACCTCTAGCAGAACTATAATAAAAATACATTTTGGAAAAGCTATGAAATATTTCTAAAATGTTTCAAACATTTTTTTAGTCAATATAATTTACCACTTTAGTAATGATTTTTTTGTTTCTTCGAAAATATATTTACAACCTTTTATATGATTAAAAAAATATTATTAATCTTTGAAAACTAGTATCTTTGGAAAGACTATGGAGAGACTGTTTTTGTACAAACAAAAAGAAAGCGTGTACAGTTTTTCAACCTACACAAAATCACTTCCACCATTTTTTTCGCTACATTGCGTGCATTGTACAAAAACTATACGCATGAAGTTTAAATTAAATGTACATTTTGCACCAAAAAAAAAAAAAAATGGAAAAAAAATTAGACTGACTTTTTTTGTCCAAAGCCGAGGTGTACCTAAAGAAGTTTGTGGCTCATACGTAGAAGATGAAGTTACCTTTTAACGTCATAAACTCAGCTTCGTACTTCTTCAATTTTTTTAAAGTCACAGAACACGCCAACTTCATAACGTAACGTGATACTTCCTCGTTACGACATCGTTTTGGTAAATGAACTCGAAAATATTTCAGAATACTTTCAAAGTCTAATTGGAGTAATTCTTTCTTCGATAACTGAAAAATTCAAGAATACAATATAATTTGTTTCGTTCAATTTTAAAAATTTGATAAATGTGAAGGTGGGAAACGAGATTATATTAAAAATGATAACATATGTAAAAGTTATAAACATACAAATTTTCGGAATATTAAATTGAGTGATTAACTTTTGTAAAATCAACTTTTTCAGCAATATTAACGTTACGGTAACGAATAATTAATTTAGAAGAATCGTTGAATCATGAAATTTAGTTATGATGAATGAGAATAATGTGAATTTTATTTTGAGGTCAGAGCTGGAGCTTTAAAGTATTTCATGTCTCGCAACGTATGAAGTCCGTATTTTTTCTATTTTTAGAAAAAAGTCTTAGCTCCGGTTTTCCGGGTTTTAGATTGTTTAATTACTGGTTTCTTCTTTCTTAAATTATATTGCAAACAAAATAATTCCGTTCAAAGAGATTCCATGTGCTAAAAAACACGTCACGTATTTGTATGTTGAAAAGTAGTAATTAAAATTAGATTGTAAGTTTTTTTATAGGTAAAACTAACCATTAATAAAGCGAGAGCAACTTGAAAAAGTGTGTCAAGTCCTTGTAAAAGAAACACATCAAGTATGTGAAAAACAAGATAAAGTGGAAATCTTGCAGTAAACAATGTAAGGAACCACTGAGCAGCAAACATATGTGTTTCCACGCCACGGTCACAAAAATGTTTATAGAGTTCTGGTATTTGATCCTCCATCAAACGATTCAGTTGGTAGAATCTCATATGGAGATTATCAAAGCGATCTTTATATAAATCACGTAAGCCGTAGTCATACATTAACTTCACTAATACACAAAACGCTTGTTCTTCTGGCATCTGTCGAAAGAAAAAATGAATTAATTATGTTTGCAGTGAAAGTAGGTTTCAATTTTCAAAAATTTGTTTAATTCCTTAATATTTACATTCGTAATCAAATTCAACAAAAATAATGTTATGTATTATGTAATCTTTTAACATTATATTAAAAAATACGTTTCAATTTGATTTTTATCAGTGGAAATACAAATCATTAATCATGGAAATAAGTATGGATAAAAAATAAGGTGGAATATTAAAATATGCAAATTATAATACAATAGAAATACTGATGACTTACATGAAGCAGAAGACTTGCTACTAGAAAACTAAGTCCTTGGCAGTATCCAACTTCTTCATCATGGACGGCATAAGCCTTGCTTATTCTATATAAAGAATCCTGCCCTAAACCTCCAGTTTCTTTAAAATAATCATGTGCTGGAAAAGTTCTATTGATATCTCTCAAAATTACACTCTCGCAATTACTTTCCTGTTGGAACAAAACAATATTTTATCATATTGTTAATGCTATTATTATTAGCATTATTCATGTTCATATTAAGACAAAAAATGATTATTATTATTATTACCTTTGTAATTAACATTCGATATTTGTCCATCATTTCCTGGGAATTATCGCAATTACTCAAACGTTGCCATACCTCTCCTCTAAGAGCTTCTGGTATCCCTTGTTTTGTTAATTTTATAAGTAACTTTGGACGCTGTTCGTTAACTTGCCAGCTCTCTAGAACTTCAGCCCAGCTGGCTAACTCATCTGCGGAACAATCTTTAGAAACTTCTCCTGTACCGCTCAACATCGGTTCGTCGCCATCTAAATCGCAAAAGAAACAAATAGTGTCGAAAACTTGCAGGTTGTTATAAAAATAACGAATAATCATATTATTCGATGTATAAAAAAAATATACCATTAATAAAAATTTGTCGCTGTTTTCATTTCAAACCTTACCGGAATCAATTTCTTCTTTGGGAGTGAGAGTATCGATACTTGTTAGGGAAGGTGATCGAATCAAGGAGGCGAGATTTAACGCAAGATTTAATCTATTTCTGTCCAACTCCCCTGATGTTTCTATACTCTGCACTTCATAATGAACATCTGAACCGTCTCCTGAGATTATCTAACAACAAATAGAATGATATTAAATACATGTTGCGTTATGTCTCTTTCTGAAACGTAAAACAGGTAATTTACACTTACTTCCTTCGAGTTTAAATAAAATTGTTGTACGAGATTCTTTTTATTGAAGTACCAAAACCTTTCGTTTGGCGGAAAAACTTTAACAGCTGTTTCAATAGCAAATCTTACAGGTTCTCTTATTCCACGAATTACTAAATCAACAGCAACTGTCATATAAATTTTTGCTTCTCTCGATGTTTCAATGTTTAAAGCTTCCAATGCCGGATCCGCTGGATCCCAGCGACCACATATATTATAACATTGTTTATCTTGTACTACCGTTCCTGGATTCACTTCCTGCAAAATAATGAAAAACATACGAAACATTTATTTTATATTTTCTTACCCGAAAAAATAAATATCCCAAAGATGTCTCTGCTAAAAGAATAAATCTAATGGAATTTTATTACTCGTGATTTTTGTCGGGAAAAACTTATAGGGAAAAAAATATTATAATATTTGAAATGTAACTTTGCTTTCACGGTGGAATTGTTGTATTTCAGAATTTCTACCAACGCAAAAATTCAAGAATATTAATATAACAAAATGAGAACACAATATATGTGTTCCAGTATAAGAGCATTGAAAAAACTTACCATTTCTAGTAACCGCATGTCGCTATGTTTAACGTTCCTACCAGGGCTGACCAAAACTCCGAAACATCTCTCAAGTTCCAAAGTAATTCCACCTTCCTTACTAGATACTTGCTGTATACTTAAACAAACTAGCTTTGCAACATTACTTCGAAATTTAAAACAATTCCTATCTTTAGGAACCGTACTATATATACCTTTCCCATCATCCTCTTTAACTTCCATAGTAACTTCAAAAATAAATACACGCGAATTTGATTTCTCGCTTCCCGAATTAAACCCATTAAAATCACTGCCTGTTAATGAATTTGTCATTGATCTTGGAATTCTTTGAAAAGCTTTGGCGAAACAAGCTGACACTTGACCAACCTAAATGAAAAAAAGAATTGTGAAAAATGAATTTCCGAACTTTGCAACAAAGTTGAATGCATTAATCGTATGACCTATTAAAGTTGACTGCATCTACATTCAATTTTAAAGTTTACAAGTAGAAGAAATTTACATGTTTGCAGTTTTGAACAGTCATTAATCAAAAGGAACATATATATTAAATGCCATAGAAATTGGAACCGTTTTTCCTGCTGGTAATTTTACAAGATTCAAGCATGGAGGGATTTTGAATTTATTAGATCATTTCCAGTTTTTGGAAATTGTATGATTAAAATTTACTCTAAAATTAATTTTTTTCTTGTTATGGAACAATACAATAAATTACGTAATTTAATAATTAATCTTTGAATAAGAGTTTTTGTTAGTAAATCCTGGTGAGGTCAACTGTATTTTTCCCAATACACTGCGATTCTTTCTATGACTACTGCGCCCTAACTGATAAGGAAACAGACAGTGTCTGCTAAATTATGTGAAATGTATCGAATGATTTGATAAATTCAAAACAACATTGTTAATTCCCTTCACTCTATCGAAGAAATATAGTAGCAGCAGATAACTTACAGCTTCTGGAATATTGCATCGAAAAACATGACACTGAAATATAGCAGATTCCAATGTATCTCCACAAGAGCGTGTGAATGCAAAACATGCAGCACATGGACCTGTGCTTTCTCCTCTAGCGTAAAACAAAATACGTTGCACCTCGTAATAAGCTATTGGTTGTTGGGTTGCTTCATCATACAATCTATAATATCAGCAAAAATTTCCTTTCAAATAAAACATCATTAGCTTAAACGTACTTTCATCCTGTTTTCAATTTTACTTACACAACGCAACCTTGGGAGCTACTCGGCACCGAAACAGAAGCTTTGACTCCCAAATTCATTGATTCCTCTGCATTTAAGATATTCATATTTCGTTGAATCTCACTTTCTGATTTTGGGGCGTTTATCGTAGCACAACCCAAGTAAGTAACACCGTTAAAAACAGTACAGTCTTGTTGAACATCCGTTAATGTGCTGATTTCTAAAAAAAAAAATAATCTTTCATTAATATTTTCGGCCCTGTTATGAAATTCTCAAAATGAAACTTCTGATGTTTTCTTTTTCTAATTTGAAATTTCTATTTACCTTCATCGCAGTAATCCTCCGGTTTCATAGCATCCTGCTTCTCTGGAGTAACAGCGGATGGAATAGTATCATAGAATTTAGCGTGTCCTACTTTTTTGATTCTTTGTTGATACTGCTGTGAATTATTACTAAGTATTTTCAAATCTCCACTGCTTTCCATTTTCGAGTCTTCCGTTAATACCTAAAGTTTGGAATAATGGAAAGAATTACAACTCTCTCTTAGAAAAGACATTCGCTGAATATTTATGATGTGAAAAATCCATTCTCAAAAGATATAACAAACCTCTCGAAGATTATTTTGTAAATCTTCCAAGTTCCCGTTGTTGGCGATTTTCAACATAGGAGGTTCCAGCAAACTTTGTGGTTGTTTGCTTGTTCCTTTTTCACTCACAAATTCGTACTCATCACTAGTCGCCACTGATTCCATAGACTTAACGCTCAGACTATCCTCCATTACTATGCCTGCAAGATATTTGTGCTCATTATGTACAAACTTTTTTCACTTGAACTTAAAGGTTAGTCGATGGCTGCAAATGAATGTCTTGAAAACTTTTGAAAATTCCAGAACCTAATATAAAGACTTGTGAAAAATCCTGCGATCCATCAACTATTTTACATTAGGCTATTTTACATCCTTTAAAAATAGTTAAATTTTCATAAAAAATAAAATATTTTCTAATCTGCAGAACTTCCAATGCTTAAAGTTTAAACAACTCTCGTTCTGAACGATTTATCGTTAAATTCTAAATTCATGCATATGTGAATATCGTCACTGGTATCTATATTTGCTCAGACTTTAATAATTATTATTCCTGCATATGAAGAGAAATCGATTCAAATTATGTCTTATTTTATTTTTGAACTTTTGAAAATAATTTTTTAGTGAAATATTTTCAAAAATAAAAATAATGAAAGTATTGTACTGAAAATTGTAGGTAAAATTAAAATTATGTACTGTAGTTATAATTATGTCATTGTAGTGGTGCTTTAGTTACAATAAAAGGAATGTCAATTGATTTATATAATTTTACATTTATGTTGAATATTTGCATTTCCCCTTTCAAATGTTTATGAGACTGAAGTCTGGATTAATCGTCTGGCAATTCTGAACCTCCATAAATCAAACTTTCAAAGATAACACCTTTACTTATTAATGGTTCTGCATTTTTATGGGAATCTCGCATTATGCAGACCCTCGCTTTCGTCAACATTCGATGAAATAAACTTCAAACTGATTATGTGGATCTAAAATTTGAGATGTTCCAGAATCAAACTGGGAATAATAAACATACCGAACTATGAAACAATCTTAAATGAATGTGAAATTGTAAAATCTTGAGTACTAAAAAAATACTACTGAAAATAATTTATATTCCTTTACATAAAAAAATAGTTGTTACTGCTCGAATTTTGTAAGACAGAGACATATAAAATTCAATAATCAACAACCCGATTAACATTCGGTTCGCTAACATAAACAACTTTCAAATTCTTATTTATACCAGTTCAAGTACCTGACATTTCTTAAATATGTATTGCCTTCAAACCGAAATGGAGTCAATGGGAACACAGATATTCTATTGATTATTTATGTTTTTGTTGTTCATAAAATAAAATGATTCGGTACAAATCGAATAAAGGCAGAATAATCGATGTTGCATAAAATTTCTTTTAAATGTCATTCTTGCTTTATATTAAAAAATTATATTACATCGATAATAATAAACATTTGTTTTTTCATTTGACAATAATAGAAAAATGTTTTTAAATTTTTATTTTGAATGGTTCAATGCCAAAACATTTTTAAACAAGTACAGCTCTTAAATGGAAATGCAGTCGAAGGAAATCGAGACATTCTATTGATTATCTATATTTTTGTTACTCATAAACTAAAACGTTGAGATGTAAATTGAATGCACTTTGTTTAATCAATATTATACTTCACTTTGGATAATCTGGTGTCAAAATTGCTCGACTATTCCACTATTCCTTGTTAAAATATTACAACAAGATGTTAACGAGTATAGAAATTCAATAACAATCCCACTCTGGAATTTCCAACCTGCTCTCAAAGTACTAAAGTCCTCGCATGCATTAATATTCCATACTTCCTTAAACAGACAAACGTTAGATAAATTCACGATATTTACTTATACAAGGATAGGGTAATTGAATGTTCATAATAAAGATTAAGACACTTTGCAACTGGATCCTTGACTTCATTGAAACAACATAGATACGTGTAACACGAAAACAATGTATATTTATGTAAATATACACGTACTGTCATCCATCTCGTAGATAAACACTGTTTACAAACATTAGGATATTACATAAGAGCACCATCCAAGTAAGTGAAATCCAGATACGCTTTTAAAGGCTCTCAAATGTAGCTCCAATAAGCACCGGACTGGGGATCAATTATTCAGCCTCTGTATGCTTATGCGGCAATTAAAAACTCGACTATAAATATCATACAATGCATAATAACGGTCGTTAATAAAAGTCCAAAGCCGAGATACCAGAGACCAGTTTCGATTCCGAAAAAGGTTCGAATCGTCAATCGTTCCGAGCGATTGACAACTCGAGCATATCGGTACCGTAAAAATGTCACTCTCGAGATGATGTATCGGTACGCCCATTTGCAGGAAAACTGCGAGCAACGACGTGAGTATATATGACAAGGAAAAAGTCTTATTGTTGGAATGTCAATTGCGAATATTTCCTACGGACAGAGGAGGAAAGAACGAACGAGGGGGAAGAGCAGCGGAGGTGGGAAAAAGGAGACTCGCTTACCAGTGTGTTGCGTTAATTTGGAAATACTCAGATGATGTGCCAATTCATCCTACCCGGGACGTGCATCGGATGGAATCAAAACACTCGATCGCTGGGTTCGGAGAAAATCGGTGCTTTCTTCACCCCCGACAACGTCAAGTTTCCTCGTTCCTGCTCGCGAAGATTTCACACGCACGTACGTCAACACCGGGATGCGCTCTCCTCTTGGTGAAATTCATCAATCGCGTATGACATTAAGCCCGCCGAACGATCCTGCTGTCGAAGTATCGGTACCCGATGACACTCCGCGAAGATTCACATCGTTTATCTCGAAATAAACGAAAGCTCGCAACGAAAACGACCAGCGTACGGTCGGCCATTCGTTCACTACGGAAATATGCGGTGAAATTAGCCTCAGTGCTACCAAGTTAATACTTCCTCATGAAACCGCACGAAATTCGAAGCCCTTTTCATCCTAGCGCGATTCCCCTCCCCCCTTTTTCTGCAATCAAAGGGACCGTTAATTAATGAGAAACCGGTTTCTCGCGTTCCACGGTATCGGTATCGACGCGGATTCGGTGGTTATTCGGGAACAATCGTAAGTTTCGACGCTCGAGAGCCGTTCCCTAACCTAGAAATTTTCGATCGTTGCTTTTTAAATTGGTAACGGTTTCAAAGATGGCGCTGCTGCGGCGAGAATAGTGTCAAGTGCGATATGTCGAACGTCGCGTCAGTTCGCAGACGACCTCCGTTCCGTTAAATTTCACGCGATCTTCTTTTCGTTGCTTGATCGAAAAAAAAAAGAAAAAGCTTGTTTCTTTTTTGTATATTTTGTTTTAGGATAACTAATAACGAATACGCGTGTCGATAAACGTCGTTCTGCCGTTAACCGCGCGAAAAGTGTGAGAATATGCGAATGTGCTTGGAAGATTTACGCGAGAGGAACGAAAAACCCGGAACTGAGCACCGAGGTAAGCCGAGCTTTGTTTTTTCGTGTTTTTTTCTCTCACCGATACGCGAGCGTCGAAATTTCGGTTGAATATCGCCCCCGACTTTCCGTCCTCGGTCCATTTTATAAACAGTCGCTGTTCGGCGAGGAAACAAGCGAGGGACTGACAGTTTGTGAAAAATATCGGTGGTCGGGACGAGAGGTGAGGTTATAAATTTCGAGAAAGCATACAGGCTCTTTTCTCGTTCGAAGCCTGCCATCATGCGACAGTTGCTCTTTTTTTAATCTTTCCCGGATTCAAATATTCTAGTCCTATTGATGAAAGAAACGGGAGGTACTTAACCTCAAACAAGCGCGAAGTGGTTGAAAAACGGTACGTTCGGGTGTTTCGCTCGAATACGGGAAATCATGTCGGCGATAATTCTCGAAATTACACTGGTTTGTTTTCGATAGTGTTTTACCGACACTTTTCGTACCAGAGCGAACACACACGCATGCATGCATCGGCTGCGATGCATGAATTTCGCGATTTAATGAATCCCCAATCTATTCCGCAAGATTGGACGGTGCGATAAGCGGGAGGAATTTTACTTCTGTCAAATTCGAAGAAAAGAGGCTGGCAGAAATGATTGTATCCCTCCCACGACTCGTTTCCATCCTCTGTCATTTTGATTACAAACCAGCAACGATACATTGGTGTGTTTTTTGGTGATATGGAAGATTGATGTCCCTGGGGATTCTTAGAATTCTCCAAAACTACTAAAGTTACCTGTTTTTAACAAAGGTTAATGTTTGCAGTTTGAGAATTTGGTTTGGTTATTCAATATTGTATACTTATAATTTATTGCAAAAAATTAGCTAATATAATCAACATCAAAAGTTTTCTCCTGTTAATTTTGCAAAAAGTTATAACGAGAAAAGTTTGTGCTTCGTCCCTAGAGATTTTGCGATATCGCTATGTTTTTCTTTTACTAACTGTAATTAGTAAGTATAATTTAAAATCGATCAATTTTTCAAGAGATATTTTACGATTCAAATCCACGTCTCTCTTAAAAAAGTTAATGGTTGGATTGTTTAACTAATCGATGCCTGCTATTTTTTTACTTGTTTATTATAATCACCCAAGATAATGCGAACTGCAATTGAGTACAATGTAGTGAAAGTGAAATCAGTGGCAAATTACTGGCGATCGGTACTCAAAGTTTATGATGTTAAATACTGGAAAGTTGTAGAATTGAAATCTTGAGTACAACATTCTTGGAATCAGTTACAGTGGTTCACCAAATATTGATTCTCTTAAAACTTATATTTTGAGTGTTATCTGTGTGTCGATATTCTTCTGAAGCTAACTGGGATTGTTGCGGAAAGTAATTGCCAGTTAGCGTTGAAGGTAACGACGAAGCTGAAGTTTAAATTACTTCTGTAGGAAATTTACACGGGTAATATTCATAAACTCAGCATTCGTGGATTCTAAATTGTGGCAAATTAAGATTTTCAAGCACCAGGTCTGGAAATTTTGAATTGTTCCATAGCTATTTCTGTGTGAAAATGTTGCAAACTTCAACGGTGTAGCACCTGGATATAAACGTTTCGTGGTTGGAGGTAAACAATGGCCACCTAAGCAACTCCAGCTATGTAAAGTTGGTATCAAGCTTTTGTGGGATGAACGTAAATCTTGGATTCATTTCGGAGCACATTTATGCCCCCATTATTTTTATTTCTTCCTCAGCAAAATTTACACTTTTAGAATAAACTGAAGAATATAAAATTGCACCTCGACTTTACACAAAAAATTTATGATTTTTCTCAATATCATCACTAATTTTTTGAAATTATTTATTTGCAATTGCGTAAATCACAGGTTACAAAAAAGGGATGTATAATTTGAATATAGAAAATTTTATCTATACGATTATTAAAATTTAGCAGGTCAATGTTTTAATTTTTTTTTTTACTACTTCAAATTACTTTCAGTGGTTAATGTAGCAATTCTGAATATCATCGATAACACTTTATTGAGAAAATAAAAACTGATTCAACTATTTGGAGTTAAAAATATTGCTTATCAAGATTTCGACTTTCAGAATTGAAATGTTTTAAGCATTTCTTTATACCGAACATAGAACCATTAAACTCGCGCTGTTTCGATACAGGGCACTACTTAAACTTTATGACCCGGAAGTTTAGATTGACTTTAAAATACAGAACTTAAAAGGCTAAATAATTCCTTCAACGGAAATCAATAAATTTGAAACGCCCTTTCCGTTTGTGAAAAAAATGCTGATATATCAACCATCCTCCATTAAAATATCACGGGCTGCAAATGCAGATTTTGCAAACGCTGCAAAATGGTTTTTAATTGACAAAAGTTTATAAATTTCTTTTAATCAAAGTTTAATTACTGTTCAGTTGCACTCCTACGTATGCAAACTTTACTGTTACCCATTATCGTGCAATCGAAGTTTGGAGTTACCCAAAATTTCTATTTTACCCAAAAGGAAATATATGACGATTTAGAAATTGAATTTGTGAAAGAAATTTTGAACTTATTTTCCTGGAATTTCAAATTTAATGACTTTTTGAGTAAGACATTGCCTCAAAAAGACTTTCAATTTCACGTCCATCAACTTTTCAATGTTTTCAAAAACTCTGGAATCGAATGTATTAAGCATCAATTTACATACATGTTGAAGTGAATCAATGTTTCAAGCATAATAAAAAATGTCGTAATTTACACGAGGATGCTAAAAATCACTAACAGTCTCAATAAGTATTCACGTGCACGTGTGTGTGTTAATTGCAATGAGGACTTGTATTTTTTTGCAACACTTTTTTAATTCTCATTGCCATTCAATGTTTTGTACGTTGCAAAGTGAGGTTTATTCGTTCAAATTATGCCAACGGTGCATTCTTCTGTTACATTAAGTGCAATAGCGAGGATTATGTCACATAACATTTTTAGTCCAAAGGGTGCAGTGGTATAAAATTTTTTTTTTAAGTCTGGGTACACTTGTCATTTCATTCTCTGTAATCTTACTCGACATCTTCAACATTTCTCTCCTGCACGAACAAGCAAATGATTCTTTGTAACTGGTATCTATGGATATAATGCACGCGAACAGTTCGGTATACAAGGTGTCTCATGGATTAATTATTTAAATGACGTCCAAACATCCATCAATTGGACCTGTTCTTTCCTTTTTATTGCATCAAAGGGTTGATGAAGTTTTTTTTTTTCTTAATTTTTTATGTAACGTGCCATTGGTGCCACTGGTGCCATTGAAGATTTTTTTTTTTGGAAACTATTTATCTTAATTTTATTTAATACGATTTCCATAAAAAAAGAATTTGGATTTATTTTCAATTTCTAGATTAGAATTTTGTACAACATGAAAATGTATTATTTGAAATTGAAAATTTATATTCCTCTGCTCAGAAGTCAAAAAATTCAAATTTCCAATATGAAAAATCGAAAGCATACAAATTTTGAATTTTGCATGCACCTAAAAATCGAAACTTCAATTACATCCTACAAGTGAGTCTCTTCAAAGCAACAGAATGATAATTTCAATATTTTTTGTTGAAAACATCAGATATTTTCAAGTGTTCACATTTCTTTCCTGCTCCGCTTTTACGCCAACGTGAAAGTAGAGTGATACTTGCCTTCACTCAATCTGGAATAAAAAACACCTTTTCTTGGAAATTTTGTGGAATCCAAATCAGTATATTGCCGTTGTACAATTTCAAAGCGTCGCACGTATGACATTGTTACGTGGAAAATTTAAGACACCTGGTACATACAAAACACTCGTTTTTTAATAAGACGTTTGATACAGTGGCGTGTTACATAACGAGTAATGTACTTTAGGGCGAAGCACGTGACAAAATGTCATCATTGTTTTTTCTCACACTGACAAAGAAAATAGCAATCATTGTTATTTTAGGATTTCAGACTTCAGAGATAGTCAAGTGGAAGGGATCACGGGGATTTCCTTTCTTACTTGGAATCATTTGCATTTCAATATCATTGTCATACTAACGTAATCTAAATAAGTGTCGGTTTTTTTCCTTCTACTTTCATCAATAGTAATAGAATAATTCCAATGAGTACATTGAAAACTCATTAAGGGGGTCTACAAATTTCTAGTATTTTAATTTTTGCATGAATTCTGCGATAAATTTTTATTCAAAAATCAATTAATCGTAAAATAGGGGGTCTACAAATTTGTAATACTTTAATTCTTGCATAAACCCTCGCACAAATTTCAATTAAAAAATCATTAAGTTCTCAAACAGAGCGTTTACAAATTTTAATATTTTACTTCTTCCATTAATTTTACCATAAACTACAATTACAAAATGATTAAGTTGTCAAACAGGGGGTCTACAAATTTGTAATATTCTACTTTTTGCATGAATTTTGCGATAAACTTTCATTAAAAAATATTAAATTGTCAAACAGGGGCGCTAGAAATTTATAACATTTTAATTATTACATCAATTCTCTAATAAACTTTAATTTAAAATTAATTAAGTTCTTGAATGAAGGGTTTATCGATCTCTAATATTTTAATTTTTGTATAAATCCAACGCTAAATTTCAATCGCAGCATCATTAAGTTGTCAAACAGCGGGTCTACGAATTTGCAATTTGTTTATTCTCGCACGAGTTCCACGATAAACTTCAAAGTCCGCTTTTTTAAATCCCAAGAGCTGATTCACAGAGGAATAGATAACTTAGGACATGAATATTAAGATAAGGCGTGTTAATGAGATTCTTGTTAAGAAGGTTATTAATCCGTTATAACGGACGTCCTTCTCAACTGAAACCTCAATCCCTCATTATCTATATTTAAAACACCGAGAGATTTCAATAAAAAACGTCCGGTGTGTAGTATTAGAACGCGGTAATGTCTTTAATTTTAAGCTGTATTAGAAAATCATGTGATACGCAGAGAAACTTTGTAACCATTATACAGCACTTAGTCGGCAGTTTTCTATGCACCGACTGTTCTCAGTGTTTTTGCTGCAGCGTTTGAATAATAAAACGCGAAGGTGAAGTTTCAAACGTTCTTGAAATCCCACGTGGAAGTGACATTTTGGCAATAATGTGGGCTGAGTATCAGAGTATGGGTTAAATATCAAATCCACTGGTCTGAAGCCTTTTCCATACCAATGCTATTTTCATTCTAACATTTAATGACGTTGCTTGAAATCTGCAGCGCTTCGATACAGAAGAAGCTACCGCAGGAATTTGTAATTTTCACACACTTTTTCTACACCAAGAGAAGACATTCACTAGTGACATTTCTTTAGCCAATAAATGCAATATTTATTTTTGCATCAGCTTTTATTTCCTAAAAATGGTTTTTTAAACTTTCAACAAAATTTGGAGCTATTAGGAAATTCAAAATCCTTAATTTTTATTTTGCTCCAGATGTTACTTTTGATAAAATATAATTTTAAGATCTTTCGCGTAGTCTCAAGTTTCAGATTTAAACGCAGAATAATAAGTTTCGGGGTCCGAATTTGGATAAAAATAATATTAAAATCGTAGAATAACAACTTTTTAAAAAAAAATTTAATCTAATAGTATTTCGCTCTATTAATTTTGTTCATTGGTTTATCGGGATGTGATAAAGCCTGTGGAGACTTAGAAATCGATTAAATTGGGTATCAAAAGGGACAAAGTTTGATAGATTGATGGTTCCGCTAAAGCGATCCGATAATAATTTAATGAAGTGACATTAAACCTGATAAGGATCTCTAATAGTATTCTAATGGAAACGATAGAGGGGCAAACGAAAAATTGACTTTCTAAATTATTACTTAATCTATGTATCCAGATTATGAAACTTTGGATTCAGTGGATTTAAGCAATCCCTAATTTTGTGAAAGCGTAGTAGTAATATATTTTCGAATCTAAATTTAGGCGAAGAAAACAGCCTCTGTAGGATGGTGTTAAAAATTCGAAACTGAATTTTTCCGATTTTTGCTAATACTGAAATTTTTGTGGTTCCAGCCTGGAAGGATTTGAAAGGCTTTCGTGTTTCGACACGGCGTAATTTTTGGCTTAAATGCCTGCAAATTAGAAATATTTTGAAACGTGTACCATAATTATTTGGCATTACCATTTCAAACCTTCGTTTACATAAATTTCGTGCAACATAATAACTTATATACATTCGTTACCATTATTTAGGTGCAACGTATTATACTTTTACTCGACGCTCATTTATTAGCTGAAACATGACTCTTGCAAACGAGGCCAGTATCTACATTACCACTTCCGCATACTGTAAAATTAGGAATTAAAAAATTAACACCGTGTAAACGAGAAACTTCGGTCTATTTTCAAGTACCCCTTTAACTTAGATTTTTCCTACATATTTAAATATATGCGCATAAAAGGTCTCGCTTATAGTTCCGGTCATTAAAGTTATATGTGCAAAAATGGGTATTATTGTAATACTTTTGTATGAATATTCCAATAGAGGTACATCCCCTATTACGAATTTATGTCGCAGTGGTACTAGACCATATTGGTGCTTGGTACCAATGGCACTAATTCGTATTGGTACATGCTTCTTGGACAAATCCATTATTTCCACATAAATGAGTAAAATATCAACATTTTCATTCTTGAAAATGACATACTTCACAGTCCCAACATTTATTACGTTTTTTCTTTTTTCCTTTTAAGGTAATTACGAATTTTACATTAATTCTGTAGAATAACCTTGAAGTAATTTTTCGTTTCCATTACTTTATCCTGTATTTTTACGAAATTTCCGCCCTTTTCGAAACTTTTCACATGTAAAATTTTTGGCACTCGTGTATTTTTCCCTGATGACTAATACACTCACGCTAAAAAAAAATTTATAGTGATTCTAACTATCGCTATAGTTGAGTAAGGCATCAACAATATATTTCTAGTAATTTTATTGCCATTCCAACTACTTTCGTGATCAAGTCAACCAGAAATTAAATAATTAGTGCCTTTATTTTATTTCTTTTTTTTTCGTTGCAAAATCAAACACCTCGAGTATCGAAACTGATTGTGTCTAAAATTGAACTTCTCTTTTTGTTACAGTTTAAAGAAGAATGTCACTAA
The DNA here is from genome assembly GCA_949825005.1 of Gasteruption jaculator. NCBI lineage: Eukaryota > Metazoa > Arthropoda > Insecta > Hymenoptera > Gasteruptiidae > Gasteruption > Gasteruption jaculator. Next base: position 9,906,825 of record OX463770.1, read on the forward strand.
AAACAAGAAAAAGGAGCGAGGCGGAAGTGACTACGGTTTGATTACAAAAAGGGAAGAAGAAGCAAAGCAAAAAAAAGCGATGTGGAGAGAATTTCGTAGCGTGTTTCATTTGCCTCCGCCTTCTCCTTTTCTTCTACCATTTCTTCTTCTTCTTCTTCTTCCGGGAGTGATACGGAGGTCACAGGCTTCCGTTTGAAAGAGAGAAAATATTCTCACGCCTTTCGAGGCTTATTATTATTATGAGAAATTGGTTTTCAAATCCTATATAGAACATGACGATATAAATTTCCATAAGGTTATATCGTGAAAAGAGGTACCAAGTGCATTAAAAGAAACGAGTGTTTTGAAGTTCAAGTAAATTTTAAATACCGATAAGATTCGGAGATTTAAAAAAAAGACGACTGTACAGTGTTTTTTTAATTGAATTTTTTTTTTTCTTTGTACCTTCAAATTTTATTTACAAAGTCGTGCCTAAGTGCCTGAAATCTAAGGGAAACGGGAGAAGAGAACAAGAAAGAGTGGGAAAGAAGGAAAACAGGGATCGAACGTGTAATCAAAGTGAAGTGTCCGGGGGTTTTTGGTGAAATGGCCTTCATGATGAAGAAGAAAAAGTACAAATTCTCGGTGGAAGTTGGACTCGAAGAGTTGACTGCTGTGCCTTTTGTCAACGCTGTCCTCTTCGCAAAGTTGCGCCTTCTTGACGGTGGTTCCTTCATTGATCATTCCACGAGGTAAGTTTCGCATTCATGGTATTCTACTTTGCAACTTTCAAGTACAAAGGAAAGGCTGAGATCACGTTCGGATACCCCAACTTTTAGATAGATGTACCGAGAGATTCAGATAGCACATTCAAAAGAGCTCCCCGCATGGGTTTTGAGACGATTTTTTATCCTTTCATGAAGCCAAGGGTTTCGCGAAGAACGACAAATGCGGTTTATATCGATTCAGTCGATATAAAGAAACAATATTTCATTTCTTAGGAAATCTGTATCTTTATGACTATTTGTTGTGGAGCAAATATTTGGTATCAGGTCGAATAGCTGAAAATAAATAAGGTCCACTTGAAGTTTCAAAGATAAAATTGGAGAACTTATTTTTAGAGAATTTATTTTACGTGGCGCGTAGAATCGGTTACCAGTTGGTGAAAAATTAGCGAAAAATCGGGTTCCCCTCTGGAAATCTAGGATTTTGGCAATGAAAATAGATTCCTCACGAAAAAATACATTGGGTAAGGCTCTTCCGAAAGTCCCCAAAGGTTTGTTCTAAAAATCGAAATTTGGGACTTTTCGGATAATTTCATTTAAAAAAAAAGTATACGGTGATTGAATTTTTAAAACTGATGCAAAATTGGTTTTTGGAATAGATTTAAGCAAGGAGCAATGCGTTTGTGCACCACTATTTATTCTCTCGGATCTCCAAGCAACCCAGCGATCTTCCTATATTTGCAAACTGTTGCAAGTGTAGGAATACATTGTATTATAATAGGAGAGGCAACAATGTGTCACGAGTTTTTCAATTTATTCAATGGAACACCATTGAATAAATGGGAACTTCGTTTGTGGCCACTATTTCCATAGATCTATGTCAATCCTTCGAGTAGTTGTTGACAAAGAAGTTCAGGGTCTTGGTGTTTCAGATTACTCGTAAATGCATCCAGACAGAAAAGTTTTCACAACTATTCGTATCGAGCATATGGTGCACAAGTGTCTTTCGGTATTACGTTACTTCGAATGAATGACCCTATTTTGGGCTTCGTGTTCAAGAAGATTGAGAATCTCTCAAGAAAGAGAAAAGGGGTTCGGTAGCAAAATTCTATTCTCCTGGAAGTCGTATTAGACAATAATTCTTTATATTTTTTATCAATATTAATATTGATAAAAAAAATGTAAGGTGACCGTGAGTCTCACCAACAATTTTTTAAAAGCTTTTATGAAATCTAACAATTTTTATAAATATTTTAGAGTATTTTTTTTAATATTTACAAAATTTTATAATATTTTAGGATATGTCCGGTATATGATGAAAATTACTATATTTATTTAATTAATAATATTTTAAAAGTCTGAAAATTTTCATTAAAATTCTTAATTTCCAAAATGCGAAGAAAGTTAATTCAAACTACTTCAGCAGGAATTGGTGGCAATTCGGTTCTTGAGATTGAAGTATATGTAATGTTCTTATTAAAACATTGCATTGTTTAGTAATTTGTCAAGTTTGAATGTTGGGAGACCAATTTATTGTTCACCTTGTACTTTGTATAGTTGTGTTGTTGTTGTTATTGTTGTAATTATACTATTTCGATTATTGTTATTATGGCACTCTGTTTTGTTCTACTTGAGTTCCTTCACAGTGATTCATAATTATGACTTTAAATAAATGTATAATTATCGCAGGCACAGTCAAACCATTTTCATAGCTAAGGAGTGTGTTTTTATAGCATTTGAAATTATAAATTTTAGGTTTATAGCGAAGCCATCTGCTTCCCTGTGTAGATTAGGTATCATGAAATTGCGGACGCAAACTTGTAACGTTCCGGTGACGCCTCTGGATTTCGTAATTACTTTTTGGGGAATACAAAACTACGGGGGTTGCAAATATTACCATTTTCTGTCGAGAAGTTATTGTTCCGATTTTAACACAAAGTGACGTTTCGCACAACTTTCCTCCTTCACCTGCTTTTAACTCATGCTTTATGGTAATTTTGCATATACTCCGGGATTATTATTCAATAATGCAATATTTTTAGATTAATTGTAACAACAATAATCATCCGATTGAATCATTTTTTCTTAATATAGAATTCATAATTTGCTCAAAGTTTGCCTTTGATCCAAATGGGAAAAGAACAGGAAATTCTCCTTCGTCCAACGACATGAAAGTAATAATGCTAATGACTATAATTGCAATCGATTTAACCATAAAATGAAGACCGCACACTTTCACGTTTTACTTCTTATTTGCATTTCGTTTGTTTACCTACTTCGCTATCAATTATATCACTCGTTCAGCTGCTCAGGTGTTACTGTATCTTGTGACTCCTAGACAATTTTAGAATGTTTTTACTGATATAAGCAAGTGAATCATCGTGTAATTAAAGAAACGTACCGTCGAAGAAAAAACAACATACGCTATATGAGCCTTTTATAAAAAAAAATATGTTACGATATATCTCGAAATTGGCTTTGTCCCAAAAATAGGGTAAAAATTGAAGTTTTAAAAATGGGGTTGGACAAGTCATTTCTAGGGGTAATTTTTCCCGTAGAATCGATTCCAAAGGTCAAATTCGATGAAATCCCAGCGGAAGTTGGAAAAAAGTAGGTTTTTTAAGGAAAAAACGTACTTCCCGTGGGATTTCGAGAACTTTAATAACAGAATTGGATTCCTCGGAAAAAAATACATCGGATATGGGTCTCCCGAAGTCTCAAAAAAAAATTATCTAAAGTCGAATTTTTTGGGCATACTACCCCTTCCCCCAAAAATGGGGTAAAAATTAAAGTTTTCAAAATGGGTTTGGGCAAGTCATTTTTAGGGGTAATTTTTCCCGTAGAATCGATTCCAAAGGTCAAATTCAATGAAATCCCAGCGGAAGTTGGAAAAAAGTAGGTTTTTTAAGGAAAAAACGTACTTCCCGTGGGATTTCGAGAACTTTAATAACAGAATTGGATTCCTCGGAAAAAAATACATCGGATATGGGTCTCCCGAAGTCTCAAAAAAAAAATTATCTAAAGTCGAATTTTTTGGGCATACTACCCCTTCCCCCAAAAATGGGGTAAAAATTAGAGTTTTCAAAATGGGTTTGGGCAAGTCATTTTTAGGGGTAATTTTTCCCGTAGAATCGATTCCAAAGGTCAAATTCAATGAAATCCCAGCGGAAGTTGGAAAAAAGTAGGTTTTTTAAGGAAAAAACGTACTTCCCGTGGGATTTCGAGAACTTTAATAACAGAATTGGATTCCTCGGAAAAAAATACATCGGATATGGGTCTCCCGAAAGTTCCAAAAAAAAGTTTCCCAAAGTCCATTTTTTTGGGCACACCTACCCCTTCCCCCCAAAATGGGCTAAAAATTAAAGTTTTAAAAATGGGGTTGGACAAGTCATTTCTAGGGGTAATTTTTCCCGTAGAATCGATTCCAAAGATCAAATTCGATAAAATCCCAGCGGAAGTTGGAAAAAAGTAGGTTTTTTAAGGAAAAAACGTACTTCCCGTGGGATTTCGAGAACTTTAATAACAGAATTGGATTCCTCGGAAAAAAATACATCGGATATGGGTCTCCCGAAAGTTCCAAAAAAAAGTTTCCCAAAGTCCATTTTTTTGGGCACACCTACCCCTTCCCCCCAAAATGGGCTAAAAATTAAAGTTTTAAAAATGGGGTTGGACAAGTCATTTCTAGGGGTAATTTTTCCCGTAGAATCGATTCCAAAGATCAAATTCGATAAAATCCCAGCGGAACTTGAAAAAAAGTAGGTTTTTTAAGGAAAAAACGTACTTCCCGTGGGATTTCGAGAACTTTAATGACAGAATTGGATTCCTCGGGAAAAAATACATCGAATATGGGTCTCCCGAAATCCCAAAAAATCGTTTCCAAAAAGTTTTTTGGGAATACCTTGAATTTCAATTGAATGAATTTCAAATCAAAATCACTTGAGTTTTTACACCGCCGCAGATAAGACGTAAAAAGAGCACCCATTATTGCCAGTTAAAGAAAAACAAGAAACCATGAAAGAGCTTTTATAATTCCCAAGTGAAACTCGGCACACTTGAAGAACTTCACTTTTTTGTATTTTCTCCTTTAAACTTTGTCGTGGAAATGGAGTAATCTTTATTTACGTGTCATACGGTGTTAAGTGAATTTCTCATTAATAATTAATTAGTGAAATTTCGAAAATATACATTTAAATGTCGATGTGACGTTTGACCATAAAATTGAATCGCACAGCGAATGCCATTCCGATACCTCGCGAGCTCCGGAATAAATCGTTCAGGAGTACTAATAAATTAATACGTGTATGGAATAAATACAAGTTGCAAGTAAATCCTTTGACGGTAAATTAATTTTTCACTTGTCACAGTTGTAATTAACAACATTACTACGCTGCCTTTCCTATCCCGATAGCTGTCATTATCTTATGAATTAGGTTGTAGCAGTATTATACGAATGGGGAGAACCCTGGCTCGAGCTAACGGATCAATGGAATCGAGTAGTTTTGTCCTACTTACATTGAAGGTCCTATGAAATGTTTTCAAACCATTTTTGGCTAAAACGTTATATCCCCCTTCCTTACTTGAGATTCCATCAGTGTAATTTATTTAACCTTTTAAATAACTTCAGCCACATAAATAAACATTAGACTCTTTTACGAGATTCCTCACCAAATCGTCTTAAAGAGTGATGCAATATAACCACATCGAGTTCCATTCGAACGTACACTTATTAGGTTTAGCCTCTGTTGCAATTTTATTGTAAGTTTGCAGTCCTGTTTATAAAGAAAGAGTGGGCCAGCGTAGGATTGGGTATAAATCTAACAAATTTGGAATGTTTCCAAAAATTACCAATTTTTGTAATTTTACTATATTCAAAAAATTAGCCATTTTTGAAAACTGCGTTTCAAATTTGTATCATCAATTAATTACCAATTTTTGGAAACTACGATAGGTGGTAAAAAGCAGGTTTAGCGACAAAAAATGGCATTTCTCGCTGGAATTCTGGAATTTTTGGAAAGTAGTTTCCAAAAACTGGTAATTATATAAAAATTTCAGAATTCCAGCGAGAAATAAAATTTTTCCTCAAGAAAATCCGGTTTTTACGACCGCTTCCGTAGTTTCTGAAAATTGGTAATTAGTCGAATGGTACAAATTGTGTGAGAAATATTTGGAAGCTCGGAGAAACAGTGGGTTCAGTCACGGTATGGGAATACTAGATTTTAATATTAAAAGAAGAAATCAATTTGCATATGATAATGGACAATGTCCTGCTCAGTCGACAATGTCGTCCCTGCGTGAAGTGGTTAGTATAGCATAGAGGATTTGACAGCACTTCATACGTGATGATGAGGAAACGCCCGATTACAGCTTCGAACGTATAGTATCCACAATATATGTATATACATAAGGTTTTAGATAAATTTATGCCAAACGCAAATATACATTATGAAACTTGCCAGTGTATCTTGAGGGTGTTGTGCATCTACTTTACTGTTATTGTGTTACCTTTTGGTGGACCCTAGCCAATCTTTTAACAGCATCGTACTTTACGCTACTTTGTTATTGTTGTGACTTTTTTTCATATCGTGCTTCCGGAAGAAAACATCGTAATAAAAGTAAGAGAAAGGGATTACGGAAGGTCGCGTGAATTGATGGTGCCATTTCGATTGCCTCCGCATTTTTCGCTTTGTATGCTAATACGGGCCACGTTTTGACGTACATAGGTCGCTGGCACCATTCCAGGTGGGATGGAAGTTTGAAGAAAAAAAAAGGAGAAGCGCAGGAAAAAGTTTTGTATGTCAATGGAATGGTCACTAAGATTTCCCCTGATTATGTGATTTGTTTTTGGCGAGAAGCTCCAGAATTCTTGATATTTTTGCAAAGGAGCGTTTACGTTCCATTTGCATCACCGATGAGGCAGTCAAATTTCATTGCCCAAGACGTTCAGTGGAAATTCCAAAGCACCGGGAATTTTCGGAGTCGCTGCGGAACAGCAACTTACGTAGATCTTGCCGAAATTCTTGGCGTTGTCGTATGGAAAGAGCCTGAGAGGATCGCGGACAGAATTTTTAAATTTAGGAGCGAGTCTTTCTTTCAAAGAAATACTTTTTAGTCGTGTCGTAGGAGCGATTATTGAAAAGTAGGAAATTACCATCGAAGCTGACGATGTTGTCAGTGTAATAACCATTGTTTGCAAATCAGGAGTGGTAACCAAAATTTTGTATTGCGTCATCGTTTCGCTAATTTTATTGGGAATGAATTCTCAAACGATGTCTGCGTGTATTTCTAGAAGTGAAATCTTCACCGGTGGGAATTTTCGCTGAAATACGAGGATCGCGTCATGTTTTGCAATGTGATGTCGTCAAATCGCTGGAAGATCAGAGTTTAAATTTGGAATTTCGGATTAAGCCAATCCACTGGATTAGAAAATATTGGAATTCGAAGTCACTTCGAAGCCAACTTGTGAATCTAAGCTCCCCTTTTCCGGTAATGAGGCAGTAATTCTGATTTAGAATTAGAAAATTAATTGAGTTTAGGGTGGGAACTTTTGAAAAATGTACAACTTACTGCAACAATATCTTCCATTTCGAGAAATATAAAATAGAAATTGAAATGTAATGAATGCCAAAAATCACAAAGAAATAACCCCAATGCGTAAGAATAGGGAACGTGCTGCTTTGACTTTTCACAGTCGATATAATAATAGTATTGGTGAATATTGCAAACGTATGAAATACGGCGCCTGTGAGTGGAGCTTTTGTGAAAGGCAATTTTAGCAATATTCGTTTCGGATATAAAAAGATATCGTTTTGAACCTTTGAAAAGTACAAACTTCAATGGACATTATTTGGAAAGATATTGGTCTCAATCTTGGGTCGGTGAAAATTACAGCTTTTAAAATTGAAAAGGTAAATGTTACGAATTAGTCTTTTATCGATTCGTCCATAAGCTTGGCTGTTGCAAAATGGAGTTAAAAGTTTGAAACGTTTTCCAACACGGCACTCAAAGTTTGAAACCTCCAGGATACGGATAATGCCGCTAATTGAGGATTTTCTCCTTTTCATCTGCAAACTCGCTATTCCATAACTGCGAATTTCGAAATTGGTTGGCGCAATCACTGCAATCTTACCGTTGCATTTTTTATACCGGATTTTTTATCTATACACTGATTATCAATTTTCAAAACCCAAAATTCAAAATTTCTACGCTCCAATTGCGAGAGTCGCGAAGCTGTAACAGGCTGTCGTGCGAGTTTCAGCCGCACATTTATCCCTACAGAATAAATAGCGCACCATCAGCGGAACGCTATCACTGACATTAACAAGAAATCTATTTGCGTTACCCTTAGTGCGAATTATAATAAAATGGCGAAGCTAAAATTACGAATGTTGTTTCGATAAAAATATTTTCGCAGCAAAAAGATCAATGCCAGCGAGAAATGAACGCATGACTTTGGGCCCAATGCCAAAGGCTCCTGACCCAGGCATTCTAATCAAGGCTGCATAAACTCGGAGTCGTGTCGCGTTGTACCGAGAGTCAAGCGTGTGTATGTATAAGCACCTTCGCCTCAATAATCATTCTGCATTGAACAGGTGACTTTAACCTTCTTTGTAAAAGATGTGTAATTGAAATCCTGTTATCGTGTCTCGTTTCACAATACCCAGCGATAGCAATTACAAGAACTCCTATTGGTGTCGAATCTTTTCTACGAAATTGTCATTGTTCTGATTTTACATTTGCCAAACAATCAGTATTAGCTGCTATCGCGCTTTTCGAGCGACTCTTGAGACTTCAGCTTGCAATTATAATTTTTATGGGAAACGTCTCGTGCTACCGAGAAGCAGCCGCCTTCCGGTATTCAACCAAAACTTCATAGAATTTATGGCGAACCAGTATTGGCCTACCGAGAATTAGCTCGGTACTGATTTTGATTAACCGTCTTAAAGGAATTCCCACTTGGAACGGCCGCAGAAACCAGCTGGTATCCGTAAACCATATCGAAACTACCTTTGTGAATTGTTTTAACCATAGAAAGTTTCACCGCCGAAAGCCATGGGTGGCTGGGATTCCCTAACTGTGTGATTAAATCGCTAGATATTGACCTTAAGGCATTGGCAAACGGTTATTCAAGGGATAGAGACGTAACCAATCATTGAAACCACTACCTTCGGTAACTAGTTACGAAACTGATTTCGCAATGTCGCGTGGGATTTCACTCGTGGGATCCACAAGTTCTGCCACTACATCTGCATAGCCGTACACTCGATTTACGAATTACACTTTAAAAAAGGAGACACGTACATAACTGATCGAATAAAAATTCAATTTATAGCACGAACGCGCGGCAGAATTTGCAAGGCTGCAGTCGTTTCGTGTAGTCTGCGAGTGTTGTGCAAGAAAGTGAAATGCATTCTTTTGTTCAATGCATTTTGATAAGTTTATGGCATCGATTCTCGTCGAGTATTCCGATCGGCCACTCGAACCACGTCGAGTTAAATTAACCAACCCCCGTCGGCTTAAAACTCCTGGGTCCTCTTGAAAATGTATTTTAAGTTTGTGACTTTTTTAACAAAAATTGTTTGTTGGTAAAATAACTAATTTTTCGTTTTATTTGGGTCGGTCCTTCTTATAAAAAAAAATGAAACATCTTTTAAAAGGGCCTTTTTATTCTAACGATTCTTGGGCCTCTCATTTCCCAAATGGATTAACTTCACAAATGAAAAAGTAGAGAAAAGTGATTAAAAAGCTTCTAAAATAAATTTTCTATTATTCCAGCATCTAACGAAATTTGTTATTTTGTAATGTTATGTCCAATATTAGGCAAATTTATTTTAGACACTTAAATATTTTAAAAAATAAACATTCAAATTAAATTATTATTAAACACTGTAATTTAAAGAAAATCCAAAAGTGGAGATAATCGTTTGATCTTTGAACAGTCCGTGTATAATAAAATATTTGCTTTTTCAATCGATATATTTTCGTCGTTCAAAAAATTTTTTTCCAACGTCGAATAGGGTAGACCATTTTCGAAATCAATCTATCGACTAAAAAATGACGCACAAGAATGAAAATTAATGAACCGTACTCACAAACCCATTTTTTCACGTTTTTGACTTTGACCACTTCCATAATTACCGGCACCTATTTTTAGACGAATAATGTTCGGGGTAAAATTAACCCCACGTGGATCAGGGTGTGACTTTTATTCAGCTGGTTCGCGGAGGGTTGAAGTTTGACCGTAGGAAGTAAAAGAGTTAAAACGTTCTATTGTCTTCTATCAGACGGTCTTTTTTCTCTCTCACATAAGGCTGTTTGATCGATGCGAATGTATCTAGGGATTCCCTTATCACTCTTTCGATTTTCTTTTTACACCAAGGGAATATACCCTTGCCGTAAGAAATATGAAGAGAGTGAGGTTTCCACAGTGCGCTGAGATTAATGTTTTCCGGGTCAACGAACAAATGTATCGCCATTCAACGGGGAGCAAACCTCGAGTCGAGTTGACGATAGAAAATAAAGGCACGGTAGTGCTTACATATATACTGAGCACTTACAGCGAAGATTTGCAGCATGAATATGCAAATTATCGAAGACAGTGCCACCGCTAATCCTTCTTTATTTTTGAAGAAATCACGAGTGATCGATCGTTTCGTTAGAGGCGAATTCAGAGAGCCCCCGAGGGACGGATAAATCGGTTATGCAACCGAACGCAAGTGTAACCAACTTTGGAACATTCTTGGAAGACTTGCGGAATCTGCGATCGGAGAATCCGTGTCGAAGGAACACCTTTGGACTGTATTTCCAGATAAACTTAGAACATCTAACCGCGTTTCTGAGAACTTGTTAGATCCAACAGAAACAAACAAATTCATAGAAATTTCATAAGAGGTACAAACTACGACTGCAGCCTAAAAGGTACGTGTCAATTTTGCGTCTATCAATTTGAAGAAGTTGCGAAAGTGAGAAGTCCAGCATTTGCAGATAATTATTGCAATTTTGAAGGGTGGTTTTTTTTCTAAATTTCGGTACTTGGGTTTCAACTCATGAATGAGAAGAACCAAGAAAATACAAAGGTTCTTCTAATAATTTACATAGTCATTCCGGTTTTGAAGAATTTGGCAAACGAACATTTAAATAAAATTACAATTGTGCCTATCGATATTGACCCGGAAGCAAGGGTTAACAAGAGGTTGTGAGGAGAAGCGCAAAGGAATTCGTGCGTAGAAATGACAGATTGCCTTAAGTGCTATCAAGTGTCTAATGCGAAATAACTCCATGCTTTGTTCGCACTGTTGAAACGTTGAGTAGAAAGAGATTGATCCAGCACTCGACCTTTTCGTTATTAAAAAATTTGATAACGCTCGCATTAATGGCCTTTAACTTTACAATTAGCTTCTGATCGTCACTTGCACGTATCTTCAGCTTCGGATAATCCAGCCTAATTTTACTTAACCTTTTTTGCAAATTGTAACTTCAAAATCTGCAATGCCGAAATTTTGAAGCTGGTTTCAACTATTGAAAACCAATAAAACTCGATACAAACCAAAAAACAAATTATTTTTGTGTATAACTCAAAAAAGAACCTTGGTTTTTTTGTACCCTGATGGCAACAGTGAAGGAGAAATTCGCAATGTACCGGTACCGGTCCAAACCGATATATCCTCAATCAGTATTGGACCACGAAATGGTTATCTCCAGGGTATCTCCAGCCTGAAAGCTTTAGCTTCCTTCAGGGGCCTCATTGGCATCGTGAAAGTCGAAAGTCCCCTGAAGCACGTATGTACCTTACATAAAGTCACTTTCGAGCCCTAGGGTGAAGGTCTGAAGCTCTAACATACATTTGGTTTCACTACTTTTCGGGTTTGCTCATTACGAGAAACTCGGGAGACATTGGATCCGGTTCCACAAATAAAGAGTTTATAGGAATACGGACGATTTGTTGCGATGGCACGCGGGAATAAAATCGATTTTTTTTTAAATTGGCGAATAAAATAACGAAAATGATCGTGATGAAAAATAGTAAAATTACATAAAGAAATAATAGAGTATAGAGGAAAATTAAAAGTTTCTTAATAAATAAGGTGTCTAAAATAATAAACGCTGATCTTTATTTTAAAATTGAAGTTAATCATGGATTTTTATGAATATCTATTAACTTCTTACTTCATTCGTCGGTTTTATACAAATGGCACGCGTTTATTATTTTTTTGGACCAACTTTCGTGATTTTGCTCCGATACGTTTTTTCTCAGTGTAGCTGGTTAATTACAGCTACACGTGTTTTCTTCTGCCAGTACTATTTATACCGTTGGTGTGAATAGAATCAATCTGGTAAAGGATATGTAAAAGTCATTTTTAATAGCGCTGAACAAGATGACTTCAAACGTTATTTTAAAAACTGACTGAACGCCAGTACGATGGTGTTACGTTCACAAACAAATCGTCTATCAAGTGGCTCCGATACAACCCACATTGTTCGTTATTAATGGCGGCAATCGTCATGACTTTTTTAGACAGCTTGCGTTTTATTGTTTTATTGCATATGTATGACCTATTAACGCGTGCGTGTGTAATAAGTGCACATGTCACCGTGGAACTAAGGGATGAGGTGGATCTGGGATAAGAACAAAAGTTATGCAATCTCTTTGTATTACCGCTCGTGTTCTTTTAATCTCATGAACGTCCTGATAATTTTAATAAGGTTTCGATGCTTTGGGATTTTGCGCGACCGATAAGCTTGAATTTTCTATATCAGTGCGTACGAAGAAAAATGATTTGTAAGATTTAGTGATAATAATAAATTCGCATTTGTGACGAAAAACCGTAGAATTATGCAGAAAAATAATGAAAGGTAGAAAATAATTTCCAAAGTATATTAATTTTGATTAGAAAAATAATATATAAAATTATAAAATACAAACGCTTATTTTAAAATTAGAGGTAATTATTATCTTTGTTAATTAGAGTTAATTATTATTTTATTTTTTTTATTTAATATATAATTTTATTACGACAATTTTTTCTTGGTGAGTACAATTTGCAATTATTCTGAATCGGAAATTTCAAAAGAATTAGATGGATTCAAGTTCGATCCAGATTTCTCAGTCTGAAAATTTGAAAATCCATTCTAATTAAATCGGAGTGCATTTTTTTTTACCGCAACATTCGATATTCCAGCTTCGGTCCCATAAATTCCAGTAATAGCGTCCTGGGCACAGCGGATTTCGTGTATTCGGACGTCCCAATCGGCAATTCCGCGGAGAGTTACATAGACCCCGTCAGAATTATTCGCATTTCCATTCCGCCAATACGAGCAAAGAATTTTCAAACGCAATTGCAATTACAAATTGCGTTTTTGACAAAATGCCATAGGCTCATCTTTCAATTTCGGTGGACATTTTCATTAAGCGCATTACGCAACGAACTAGTCGAAGGTTGTCCATTGGACTAATTGATAATGACGATGATGCGGATGCAGACGCGGAGCCGGGTAAGCTTTCCATTGGAGAGAGATAGAAAAAAATATGGTTTGTTCCAAAAATAGGGAAGTCTTCGAAAATAAGGTCATGAGAAACGCCGTCGAAATAGAAACTGCACGGATAGAAACTACCGCACGCGTCGATAATTTCATATTTTACCTAATTTCTGCTTCTTAAAATCGTTAAAATGTTAACTCCAAATTTTCTGCACCATAAACTCCAGCTTCTTGCGATTTCACAGTAACTGCGAAACGTAAATCCAGCAGAGGAAAGGTTGAATCGCACAAGGAGAGAAGAAGCAGATAATGTTTTAAAGATGATCATTAGAGAAAAGAAACAGGCCTTTCGTGTTTCGTGTCAGTGCTTTTGCATATAAAAAGTTATATTTGTACGTAGGGTACACGTACGTCCTCACTCAAAACTCGTGATTTCCTTGACGTAATAAAATATTTCAACTCGCGGAAGTTCGGTCGACACGTGTTTCAAGATTTCTATCATTTTCAGAAATAATGAAGGAACTATTATTACACCTTTCTGGTTTCCAATTCGGAATTGAATAAATTGTAAGGTTTCATAGGGAATTTTGCATTGTTTCTAATATTTATAATATGCGAATCCCTCGAAAATTCGAGCATGAGAATTTAATGCACAAGGAATCGATTCCCAAAGGTCTCTTGTGGCTCTTGCGAAATATTGCGAGAATCGCGTGATGTCACCTCGCCTATTTCAGATTTTAGAATTGTAGAAAGTTTGAAATCCTCGAATAAAAATTCAAGAACGAAGGAATTATTACGAATTTTCTATGGATTTTCAGAAAAATATTGCGAAAGGTTTCATGGGTTACAATAAGAATAAATGCATCGTCATTACAATACGTTTTTCAAAAGCAAACGATTCCCATGTTCGACATTGTTAAACTGAAAGTCGAGAGAAATTTATTGATCACTCCAACGCATACGCATCCGTTGGATTTTACAGTGCACATTAGGTGTGTGTGTGTATGTAGATATATATATATATATATATTTACTGGGTGGAATTCAGTTCATGTCAAATAGGTTTAGAATGCACCCGAGCTCCACATTTCTATATCATGTAGTCAAATGGAGAAATTGTCTTCGCTTTGAATGTTTCCGTTTTAGAATTTTATATTTGTTTCCTATAGAAATCCAGTTCCTGGACGATTAAGACGCTAAAATCCAAATTGTAGAAGAATGCAGAACGAAAACTTAATGTCTCGGTTGAATATTTTGCGAGGATTCCCTTTCCTCTTTAATTGCACATTATATTTTATTATTTTGCAAATGTTGACAATTATGATAATTTTCTTTTACTATATTTTTATTTATATATAACCCTATCTAAATTTAAGTCTATACTTTGTTATTTTATAACGAGCAATTTTAAATTGGAAAACCCGCCATTTCACGGTTTTCCAAATTTCAATTTCTCCCAATTAAATTCCAAATCCTTCGAATTTCAGTTTTTCCACCTTTTCGCTGTTACTCGAAGTACATTTTTAATTTTGTCAAAGTGGAGAGGAACAACCAGTCTATAAATTTGTGTCTATTCCTTTGATTGAAAACAATCAGTGAAAAGTAGTTTCAAACCTTCTTTCTCAAAATTGACGCGAGCAAGAATTCTTACGCGAGTAATTAGCAATCAAAAAGCTATCAATTCAACCGTCGATTCAATTTGATTGCCCTACCGGTGGGAATACTAGTTCAACAAACGTTCCACCGTTGGTAGTTAACGTTTGCGATAACTTTCAATATAAAAAAATTGAGATTAAAATTCCTCATCAATCACACATGTTGTATATCAACGGAATTACTTGTAAGACACGTGACTTCCGACGTACACGTACGCAATAGACAGTAAGCACTGATTATAAATTAAGTAACCCTACAGGGGAATATTATCTATCCCTTCCCGGGACTTTTGACTTCTCAATGAAACCTTTTATGGTTTTGAGCATGAGGTTCGATAAAAACTTTTAAATGGGACACAAAGTCACGCAAAGTTTCACTCGTTTTGTTCTGGAAAAAAAAATCATTATGTCGGATCAAAAGAATAGTTGTTCCAATTCCCCCAATGAACTGGACAATTGTGGAAAATGTCATTGAACCACAAGTTGAGAATTTTAAATTCGTATCAAATTGAGGTTTCGACTATTTCTGTGAAGTTGCCGCGGTAAAATATCGTCATTCTGGAAAAATACGAAATTTTATAGAATATCCCGTTAAAATGGAACATTCCAAGATTGGATTACGTAAATCGTGGAACCATTTAAAACGTTTCAGATTTAGTTAGTGATAATTTGCGCCACTCAAAGTCTCGATATTTCAAGTTTGCGATTCCTTTTCCTTCCAGCTGTCATTGTGAAAACGTTGTTCTGCTATCACCTTAGATTCTGGGTATCAGCGTTTCTACGTCGTAACAAACACTTTGTGTCGATAATAATTACCATTTAAATGATAGATAATGTGACTGTTGAACTTGAGAACTCACGAAGGCTCTTAAGTTCTTTTTCTTTTTTTGTTCCATTAAATTTAGTGGGACAATGGGATTTTTGCAGAAATTACCGATTTTCTAGATTTCAGCAGATGGAAATTAATTGTTTGCGGCAGAACAATTGCAATATTTTATATGAAATTTGGAAAATTGGAAATTTGAAATTTATAAGTGCAAAATTTTGTGTTGGCATCTTTTAGTGTTCGAATAACGAATGCAAAAAATTTCCTTCGACGATTCAACAGGAAAACAAATTTTCCTGTTACTGCTACGTCACAATTGCATCTAAAAATATATTATTATCTTTTTAAAAGCAATAATACTGTTTAGACACAATATAAAATATTATTTATATTGCATTTAAATATCTAAAAAAATAATAACATGAATTATTTAATTTTATTGTTGACTTAATGTTGAAAGTAGTTAAAATATCGATACATATGGTTAGAATTACTACATATATATTTTTTTTTTCATTAATGGAAACAATCATTGAACTATTACCAATCGATAGAAAGAAAAAGTTGTAGAAAATCTTGTAGAAACGTCACTTCGCGACAATTGTCAGAAATCGTCCCTCCATCGATCCCTTTACGCAGCATCCAATTTCCATAAAACGCGGTAGTAAAAATCCCGAGGCCAATTCAAAATATGTAAATATACATGCAAATCTCCGATATGGAATTCTTGAGAAGTCTCTTAACATCGTGTCAGCAAGAACTCTCGTAGCACTCGAGAGTTCTCGATGAGGGCAAAGAAAGAAATGTATATGAGAAAAAAAGCAACTTGTGTATCCGCATTAGTGTGTTATTAAACGAACGGTATGCATATCAACTAGTACTCATTTGCTACTTCTAAGTCTGGAATGTTGTGCCGAAGTCCTTCTTTATCAGTTTTCCTGGTCTTGCAAAGTATCAATTAATTGGACGGTACTCCCGGTTTCTTTTGCCGCAACGCCAAGATCGTCGATTATTTACCGTCGGAGACTGGAGATGCCGGCCGTTTTCACATTTCCATGTTGTTCGGTTTAATATGTAACAATTCCATCGAGAGCTCCATCGAGGTACTCCTTTTGTTTAATTACCCTTATGTAACTCAATCCAGATAGTAGAAATTTCGTGTCGAAGTAATGGCCGTGACTGACCGCGTTTTCATCGATGAAAGTTTCCCACTGTAACTCTTCTCCGCAAAACCACCACGTTCTCTCTCACAGATGGTATAACGCTCTGAAATGTTGTGTTTCTTGGTTGTGTAACTCCAAATGTACACAAGACGACCATAAATTCGTAATTTATTGAAGCGAATACTCAAGAAACAAATACATGCAGACAATACGTCGAATTTTGCTCTCACGCTGAATGATACCTTTGTTAAAAAAATATGTGATAAAAAAATATATATAGTAATTCTAACTATCGTTATAATTACAGATAATTTACAACCTGTACTGAATTTATCGAGCTAGCGCAAAACATTCGTATTCGGTATATTACGTCATGGGCCCTTTAAATTTAGAGCAGGTTCTAACTTGTCTGTAACTACCAGGCTTAGCGAGGTACCAATGTCATACAATGAATGTCCATGACATTGCAAATAATTTGACTATGTGTAGAAATGCTTACGTCATGGGCCCTTTAAATTTAGAGCAGGTTCTAACTTGTCTGTAAAGAAATGCCAGGCTAGACGAGGAAGCAATGTCATATAATGAACGTCCATAACGTTGCAAATAAGTTGACTATATTTAGAAATTCTACGTCACGGGCCCTTTAAATTTGGAGCAGGTTCTAACTTGTCTTTAGCTACCAGGCTAGGCGAGGTAACAATGTAATACAATGAATCTCCATCACATTGCAAATAATTTGATTGTGTAGAAATGCTTACGTCATGGGCCCTTTAAATTTAGAACAGGTTCTAACTTGTCTTTAACTACCAGGCTAGGCGAGGTAACAATGTAATACAATGAATGTCCATGACATTGCAAATAATTTAACTGTGTAGAAATGCTTACGTCATCGGCCCTTTAAATTTGGAACAGAATTTTAGGATATTTATGAAGAGTTGAATTTTTATATTTTTCATCTTATTTATTTTTATTAAGAATTAGCAGGATTAAGAATAATTATTTTTATTTAAAAAAATGTTTGCTAAAGAAGAAATTAGAATGAGAAATAGAAAAATTCATTCTCGGAGGAATAAAAATTGGGAGAAAATTCCTAAAATACAAAGAGAGCTGGTGAAATAAAATATTTCGAAATTAACAAACGCAAGTATTTATTATAAAGTATGTATTGGATTTTTGTTAGACATTTTCCTTTCAATAAATTTGCTAATTGTTATTTTATTAGTTATTTAACTTGTTAAATATTATGAGTTACTTGAATTGCGACTTCTTGTCTATTATTGAATTTCACTCTCTGTAACGATTTTCATTATTGTAGTGGACACCTTTTCCCTGGTGTGTCAAGGCACTTAATTAATGCGATTAGAATCTCGGCTTTTAGTTGCGTTTTCCAGCCTAGAAGCACATTATTCCGAATCTACAGTCTTATTATTTTTGGCTCATAGTATCTTATCTCCGCTATCGCATGACATCATTACGGAGGAGCATGCAATCAGAGATATTAGTTTTTAGTTTTTTTTTTCCTCTACTGCTGCTTTTCTTTCTCCATGGGAAGTTAAACAGCAGTGATTGTTCTAAGTTATATTTCACAGACACGTCAAGAGCTTAGATAGCGCGGCTCCTTTCCGAACGAAAAGAAAGGACGAGCTTTAAAGGCGTTGAAAATGCGGGAGACATTAATTTAAATAAATTGCAAGTTGGACGAAATTCAGCATTTGTATTTTGTTGCGATTTATAATAAGAGTGTAATGAAAATTGCATTATTTGTAAATTGAGATTCTTAAATTTCACAATTATTTTCCTGCTGAGAAAAGTGGATTTTTTAAAATAAGGAAAATTGCTACAGGAAATAATAGACAATTGCTCGTGACGTCAAGTAACGGAATTAACTAGAAAAGTAGAGGATAGTTTATAGAAATCTAATAATTCACTTGAATTTTATTGTAAATTACATCGCATTTATCATTTCAGGCATTTTTGCAAAAAAATACCTTTCGAGAAATTTGTTTTACTGCATATAATTAATTTCGTACATAATTTTACTATTATTTGTCATGAGAGCAGTTTTATTGTTTACATTGCGAATTTCTTAAATTTATTTTTTCCGGAACAAATTTTCTAGAAAATTTGTAAATTGGCGAATCTGCATTTGCCAATTTTTTTGGTAAGTACATTGATTCTGTTTTTTTTTTCTATCTTTTTCTCAGGAAGATAAAAACCGTCCAGATGCATCCGACCGGCTAATTGAAAATTGTGCTTTTCTGCATTTCTCAAACCGAGACACACAAAGCTTTGTCTCGTTCGAAACAACACTTGAAAAAATCTTCTGTATTTTCTTCGACTTTGTATAATTAGATTTCTAAACCGGATACAGCATGTAAGACTTTTGTCGTCCGAGCGAACAAGCGAATTGTGGAAATTGCTACACCTGGAAAAACAGGATACTTTGCCACACGGTAGCAACTTTCGTTTTGCAACAGCTTCTACAATATTCATCGTTCCTATTTTTCTTCATTTTCCGCTCGCGAATCCTTATAAAAGAATCACAAGCCAATTTTCGACTACATGTTGCATTATCGAGATTTCAATAGCGATTGATTGAGTTAACAGTTCAGAAAAAGGTTTTTTTTTTTTCACCGAATGGGGAAAATTTCAGTTCCAACTGCCTAGCTGGAAAGTTTCTCTTAATATATGGGTATATTCACCGGAAGTTGGGAGTATACGATGTTGAGTTAAAGAGCTAGACGCGTAACGGTTTCTATTTGTTTCCTCGTTGTAATTTAAATGCATGCGATTCGATTGAAGTCAACTCGGTAATCGTTCTTGTTGAGAGAAAACTTTGTCTCATGTATATACGAATGATTGATTAACTGATACAAAAAGAAAAGAAGGATTTCTTTCAACAACACTCCGCGCTGCGAGTGGAAACTTCGAAATTCCTTCATTCGACAGACTTGTCCTACTTCGAAATTGTCAGGTGAGATTCAATTATCGCATATTCAAGCTTTTCAATGGGACTCTTTTTCAAGGAGAGTCGTTTCTTTCTTCCAACTGTGCCTCGAAAAATCAAACTCTATTTTCTAGAGTTCGCAACCGTTTTTCGAAATTTTCAATTTAAAACAACTTTCGAAGTCGAAAAAGTCTCGTCATCGTTGCAAATTCGTTCCTGAATCCGTTGCAATTTTAATTAATTATTTCAGGCATAAAATAACATTTATTTATTAACCACACCGAAATAGAAATTTATAGTAAACAAAAAAAAATTGCAATCGCTCCAAAATTTTTCCGTTACTCAACGATTACTTTAGGTATACCCAAACAAGAGAAATACCAAAATGTCACAATATTTCGTCACAAGCGTGCCTTTATTATTTTCTCAGCAAATTTTCTTATTTATTTTTCTCCGTGTAATTATCTCCTTATCGGCATACCCCCGATATAGCTGATACGTGAATTTAGCTGGAAGTAACGCGAACCTTCGAGATTGGAAATTCCTGAATTCTGCCGCATTGTCGCAAGAATTCGTGCATCCAATTAGCGATTAATGCAGTCGAATATCAAAACTACCTGTCCGTCTGTACCCGTGGGCGAAATATTTACGCGCAGATTTGTAACGAGGACGAGAAAGTTCAAGGCGAGATCCATTCCGAGTCTATTCCTCGATAGACTTGCGACGGTAATTAATCGGGAAGCATTCGCCGAGGTTACCCATGAATATCAATACATAATTTCTCGAGAGACGTTTGTTCCATAAATAAACGTCATCGCGGGGAATACACGGGTTTCCGCAAAAGCGTCTCTTGCACCGATGGAGGAGGCCAGGCGGCTGAGGAATATTTCCACGTAGATGCTTAGCGACTAAACTGGAGACAAGTGTGGCAATTATAGCGGAATAAGGTTCGGGTAAAAGAAAAAGACACAGCTGGACCGCAAAGTTCTCTCTATAAAACATCATAAAGGTGATATTACAAAACCAGACGGCTTGATCCAGCCAGCCTTGAAAACAGCCTTGCCTACGGCTAGAGTATATCATGTTAGTTAGAAACTGCATAAGGTGTTTCTTTTCCTCGTCCTCTCTTTCCCTCCAACCCTCTCTCCGTATCTCCATCTCTCTTGTGAAAGTAAAAACATTTATACATGTGTGTATACACTCGACAGTCACGCTGAGAAGAACTCATTGGGACGAGAGAGTGAAATAAGCACCTTGAGAAATTTGTGCTGGAAAGTCCTTTTGTTTAATTAGTATACTAATGATCGTGTTGACTTAATGAGATACCTAATAGAAGTAACTTAATAGTATTTTTATTTAATTCTTCCTTTATACGGGATTATTCGCAGAAGTTTCTACACACGTAAAAGGATATTCAGGTAAAAGAAATGGATCTATGTATTATGGAAAAATCGTATTTCTAATGTGATATCGAGAATTTTAATAATGAAAATGGGGTAAAAATTAAAGTTTCAAAAATGGGGCTGGACAAGTCATTTTTAGGGGTAATTTTTCCCGTAGAATCGATTCCAAAGGTCAAATTCGATGAAATCCCAGCGGAAGTTGGAAAAAAGTAGGTTTTTTGAAGAAAAATCCTATTTCCCGTTGGATTTTGGAAATTTTGACAATGAAAATGGATTCCTCGGAAAAAAATACATCGGATATGGGTCTCCCGAAAGTGCAAAAAAAAATTTTTCCAAAAGTCGATTTTTTTGGGCATCTACCCCTTCTCCCAAAAATGGGGTAAAAATTAAAGTTTCAAGAACGGGGTTGGACAAGTCATTTTTAGGGGTAATTTTTCCCGTAGAATCGATTCCAAGGGTCAAATTCGATGAAATCCTGGCGGAAGTTGGAAAAAAGTAGGTTTTTTAAGGAAAAAACGTACTTCCCGTGGGATTTCGAGAACTTTAATAACAGAATTGGATTCCTCGGAAAAAAATACATCGAATATGGGTCTCCCGAAGTTTAAGAAAAAATTTTTCAAAAGTCGAATTTTTTGGGCATACCTTACCCCTTCCCCCAAAAATGGGGTAAAAATTAAATTTTCAAAAATGGGGTTGGACAAGTAATTTCTAGGGGTAATTTTTCCCGCAGAATCGATTCCAAACGTCAAACTTGATGAAATCTTGGCGGAAGTTGGAAAAAAGTAGGTTTTTTGAGGAAAAATGGCGCTTCCCGTTGGATTTCGAAAATTTTGACAACGAAAATGAATTCCTCGGGAAAAAATACATCGGATAAGGGTCTCCCGAAAATCCTGAAATGATGTTTCCAGTTGTCGAATTTTCGACATCTGGACATAGCTAAATTTTAATTCAATAAATTCAAAATTGTAATGCCTTAAGATTTTTCATGACCGCCAATGAGACGTTAATGTGCGCGTCATTTTTGGATTATTTTGCCATTTTACGGAGAAGGTTTACCAAAATACGTACATGGACCCAAATTTACAACCACGTTGGAGAAGGGTAATGTATGTAGGGAATTTGTCGAGGAGACAATTAATTTGAACGTCAATTGGTCGGGAATACAATTGATCTCAAATACAATCAATCGAATGATCAAAAGACCATTCGAAAATCTCTTGATTGAGTCGAACTGTGACCTCAGGATGCTCAAAGTGTCTGTACTCTCTTTAACGATGCCGGGACTGCTCTCCAAATCGATTTTATAGCCCACTCAAAAATGATTCCACGCATTTATAACTGGGCTTTCCATGGAGCGTTATTTGAATCAATTGTTCCAGCTGTTAATTGTCTGGTCGATTAAGTTTGCGTCTTAACAAATGGTTCTTTCCAGAGTAAAAGACCTACCCGCAGAGTCTTCAAGGACAGAGGCTGCTTTACCAATTCATTTTCACGAGACAGAGCAGAATTTTATGACGTGGCTTACAGGATTTTATTCCATCCATATCCTCCTAAAAGTGTTGAAACGAATAATGCGTTAAAGACCTAAAATGTATTTTAAGTGAATTATTATTTTTTTTTATCTCGAATTGAAAATTCCCTGCAGAGTAAAACACGTCGTAAAATTTAACAAAATACGCAGGAATTGCGAAGTTTCCAAAAAACAGCTGATCTGTAAAAGTCCGTTTTTCCTTTTCCAGCGAAATCCTGGAATCTGCAGTTTTTATCGGTTATATTTTAATAATAGAAATTCTATAGGTACCCTCGTAATCCCGATTAAAACGTTTCAGACATTTCTCCATTCGTCTTTCCTTTTTTTTTTTCATTCTGTACAGAATTTACATACTTTCCTGCAAAAGCAAAATCAATGAGATATAAAAAAAATGATGTCATATAATTCCACCTACGTCAATGTTCAGAGAGATACAATCCTGCTCTGTAGAATAAAGGAAAAAACGTATAAAAAAATAGGTTTTCAGAGCAAAGGGACTTTAACGTCCATCTTAATCTTCCAGTGCAACATAAATTTTGCATTTACCTTTAGACATCTCTTAAAGCTTGAATTTTATGACGCGAAGTTATGCAACCTCTTCTTGTTTTAAAGACGAATACAGGTTGTAAAAAAAAGTATGCTTTTTTTTCCTTCGTCTTTCATAAGACGTGAATTTAATGAGAAATTCATGATCAAGCCACTGATTAATGTTACAGGAAATTAAATTCAGTATTTGTTCAGTGTCTCGGTCAGGACGTAATTTTATTTTGCAAAATCATGTGAGTTTCGACAATTAGTAGTAGTTAGTAGTAGTTAGTTTTTATTCTAGGAACAGTATTTTTTAATTCACAATTTCATGTTGTCAATTTTCTACAATTTTTAAAATTGATATTTATTGATTAAAAAAAAGTTATTGCGTTATTTATTACATTTCGATAATATTTATCACTAGAGCTAGTCGATATAGGAAATAAATTAAATAGTGACCGAAGGGGTGAAGAAATTTTCAATTTTTAGAACCAAAATTGGTCAAAGGAAGAGGAAAACTTTTAACAAATTACAAAAAGTTACCTTTTTCTTTGTAATAGACCCTAGAATATAAAAAATATAATAATATATAAAATATTAAAAAAGGACCTAATTTTATAATGATCCTCCAGAAACTACAATAATCTATTTTATAGAAACTCGACATTTTATATTTTATTTTCATTCAAAATAATATACAAACAGAAAAATCGTATTCGAGTATCCCAAAGAGAATTGCTCAAAAATTGTATTTATGCAGAAAAGAAAAAAACACGAATTTCGTAGAAATATGTCATTAAGAGATAAATCTTGATGTTGATGTCACACAGAAGAAAACATTTGTTTATTTCTGACCGTTAAAAATTCCAAGAATTACAATCGTGCAATCCCACTACGAGATCGATTCACACCTCAGACTCAGTCCGGTTTCTACGAGCGAGTGTGTGTCAAAAAACATCACCGTCGTGTCGATGATCGAGTGGAAACGAAAATCAATGTCTCAGCTGTACCCGTTTTATTTCCTCACAAAGTTAATTTCTATGTAAATATTACCAAACTTTGTTTAGTATTTCTTACGTTTTACTAAAAACAGTTTTTATCTTTCGATAAGATTGATGGGGATAAGGAGACGTATACTACGATCCTCAATACTATAGAGCCGACCAAATGCTCACGTGATCATCGACCATTCGTGTATAATGTCCCGCAGTATACTCTCGGTTGTTTAATGTGCTGTATAAAAACCTGCAAATCTAGACTTTACTCGTCTTTTTCATTTGCTTTTTGCATTGGCATCTACGTGCCAAGCTTGGACAAGTCAACGATGAGTAGCATTGTCATTTGCCTGCTTTCCGTGACAGCTGTGTTTCTCGTCTTATTCGCGTCCAACGCGAATGCGGTACCCATATGTAAGTATTTCGAAAACATTTTATTTTTGGAATTGATTTTGTGGAAAAATTACACGGAGATAAACGATTTGCAAAATTTCCTGAGAAAATAATAAAATCGAGCCCATGACGAAAAATAGTAAAATTAAATACAAAAATAATAGGAAACTGTAAAAGGACAAAATTCCTTTAGAAAATTAATGCATAAAATATGCTATTTTTTTTCCTCACGGGCGAATATTTATTATTTTACGCATCAATTTTCGCAATTTTGACAATTCGTTTTTTTCTAATTGTAAGTGTAGAAGCTTCTTCGAATGCACAATGGAAAGAAACACGAATCGCAATTTTCGGGAAGTAGAATTTTCCGCGTAAAGAATGTTGCAACTTATGCGATCCAACCGGGAAAAAAGGAAAATTGGAATTTCGAAAGGATCCATAAATTGTTTTCCAATTTTTCTCGAATCAAAATTCAATACCTCCAATTTCCATGAAATTCTGTGTAATTAATGTACTGTGATTTAAACGGATGTTTCTCCCATAACAGTGTTAAGTTTCACCAGTGAAACTGATCGAATTTGTGGGCAAATTTTAACGTGTACTCTCTAACAATATCACGTAGGTTCTATTTTCTCCTACACTCGAAACAGTAATTCGAAACGCATTAATTATAATTCCAACTGCTTTCATCGCCGAAGTAACTAAAAATTGGACAATTTCTGCTATAATTAGTTTTGTCTTCGAATTATCCGTTTGGGTTTCAAAATATTTTTTGAAATGTGCATGAATGGGTAATATAATACGTTTTTGGATAACGAGGGACTCGAAGAAAAAAAGGTACGGCTAAATGTTGGTTCATGGCTAGTTCGAGTCCACTCACCATCTGCAAATGATTTAAAACTTCAACAGGTGAATATACGGACATTTACAAATCACCAGTTAATTCAAGTTCGTTTATTTTGGTACGCTGCATGCTAAAAATTGCTACTTTACATGTTAGTTGGTCGTTCAATTTTCCCGGCACATTCGATATAATTGCGTGTTTCTTTCCACCGTGCATGTCAGGGAAGATTAGACTTTTATCTCTTCCGACAAGATCTTGTGTAAAAAAGGGGGTTTTGTGTTATCATTAGATCAATGGAAATACAATAATTCGGGCTGATTTATCGAATTTCTGATACTGCAGCATTCACCCCTAGAGCTTTGGCTTTTCAAAATGTACACGAAAGGACTTTCATTTCATTGTTGCCATTCCCAAATCTAACCTCGTACCTGTAGTAAGTTTGCTGTAAGAAGAGGAACAGGGTTGCTTTATTAATTGATATGCCGCATTTAGAAAATTAAAAAAGTTGAGATAGAAAGAATTAATAATTCAAAGATAATAATTAAAAGAATTACCGGAATCTTTTTTTCTTTTGGAATCTAGATAACTCCGATTCTGGAAATGTCGCAATTGCTAAGAACTCAAGTGTGTGAGTATAGGTTTTTATTTATGGAAATACGAGACAAAGTCAAGTAAAAATGCTATATTATAAGATAAATTAATTGGGCATAATTATTAATAATTACAGTTGTCTGTAATTACAAGGAAATAATATTTTTTATATAATATTTACATTTTTCTTTCATAACAAAAAATAAAAAGTTTGAGATTTTTGAAACCATATTTTTTTATGGATTATTTTCGGAATTTTCATTTCGAAATTAGTGTTCTTTGAAATTTCGAAAACGTTACAAGCTCGATCAAATTTTGCCACCGTAGCAAAAATTCGTATTCATCGAAAATTCCGCGCATTACTCTCTTTACCTTTTTTTTACTTGACTTGTGGGAAATGCAGGCACACGGGATTTCTAATTTTATTGTTTTCATATTCCGTCTTTCCAAAGCAACGGCGCCGATGTATGTAAAATAGTCCACGCTGAGGAAAACTGCAGTCTGGAGGAAAAGGACAATCTTTGTTGTGAAAGTCCATACAAGTGTACTTGCTACGAAGGTTGGATTTCAACTCGATGCGTTTGCAAATCTTCCACAGAACCGGATATATACACTAATTGGAGCATCGGTTAAATAATTGTTTGACAATCAACTAACTCGATATACGCTTACAAATTCTATTTCGCTTCCGTTCTGTAGAACTTGTGCTTCTAAATGTAAAGCAAACAGCAAATAAAGTGTTCGGATTAATCAGAACGAAATAAGTTTCCAGAGCATATTGAGTTATTAAATTCGAAGTTATCCATGTGTGAAAAGGTCAAATTCATTTCTATTATTTGATGTGATTCATATTTTACAGTAATACAATGTTTGACCGATGAAATGTGTTTGTTCATGATCAGAAACAGAAATCATGAACAATACTTTCAACGTAGCAGCGTGTGTTAAATAAATATAGCTTACACCTGATTTATATGAAGACAAAAATTGGTAATCTCAAATCTGTTGAGTTATTGTTTGAATACCGACGATGAGACATTATTGAAACATATTGGAATACAGTTCCAATGGCAAACAAACGCGTATAAAAACCCGAAACTCAAAAGCCCCCCTGTCTTTTTCACACGATTTCTCGTATTGGAATCATCCGTTTGAGGAACTTCCCCAAAAATGAAGAATCTTACCATTCGTTTGCTTTTTACAAGTGCCGTTTTCGTGTGTTTCTTCGTATCTCATACGATTTCGGCGCCGCCTCGTAAGTATATCGTTTCGATATTTTATCGATAGAAATAATATTTCTGAAATTGTTTACAGTTTTGAAAATTGTATACTTTTGTTAAAAGCAGAATATGAAAAAAAGGAATAAAATTCTATTGTTTTTTAAAAATGATTAGAATTCCAGCTTTACAGAAATTTCGTAAGGAAACTCCAACTTTCAACATTTTTTTTTACGAAAGAAGAAGTTAATAATGAAACAATTTTTTCACGAAGAAGAGAAAGAAATTCTGAAACTCTTGAAACTTTTATAATTCCATAGAAAATTTTATTTCGATGCAACTTTCCCTTAGTGAACTTTTCTTTCTCCATTATGAAAATTATTTGGAATTTCATTTGCTGAATTACTTGAAAGGCAACAATTTCAGTTTCAAAATTTTTATTTTAAAGAAAAACAAAGTTGAAAAAACATTCAGTGAGTAGCAATTTCATTTTTACTTATTTTCGTTATTTAGCCGTAGAGGAGCACACACAAGCTACAAGTATCGAAGACGCAAGCGAGTAAGTTCTTTAAAATAATTTTTCGAATTTATAGACGCGCCTTCGAAAATTATAAACTTAATTTTGTCCAACTTTTTATTTAAAGAAAACTCCTATGTTGTTTTAAAATGACTTGGCTGGTTCTTAATTCAATGCCATTCGCTGAAATGTAAATTAATTTCATTTTTTTTACTGGTTATTTCAATAAACAACCGCATTATTAATAGTTATAAATAAATTTTAAACAAGTTTGCGTTGAAAAAGTTATATATCTATACAGGTTGGACTTTCTTCAGTTTCGGATCCCAAATAAATGAGACACAATTTATCTCTTTTTGAATTCCATAATGCTAATGACTTACGTAAGTACCTTATATATTTTTTAGCCAAAGCTACATTACCAAATGCAAACTACGTCACTTTGGAGAATCTTGCGGATGGTCGTATACGGAAAAAAATTGTTGCGAGAATGGGACAAAGTGTTTTTGTAACAGTTATATAAAATCGGCGTCCTGCTATTGCAAAAGTCCTGGAACACCTGACTTGTCGATAACCCATTTTCGCTTAATTAATTTTCATTAATGGCGTTTAGCGAATCTCTGTCGTATTTATAAGATATTATGAAAAACATCGTTGAAATTCTGTAAGTTGCTATTAATTAACGATGGATGTTAATAAAACGTCTTTTTTTTTTTAATGCAGTCCGACTGTTGGAGAAAGCGAATTTTAATGTTATTTAACAGCGCCCGCACTTTAACGTTCTTCGAATTATCAATTTTTCTTCTTAAATTTCTTTTTAATAATAAATGCTTTGTAAAAAAAATAAATACAATTTTTATTCACAAAAATTCCAGAACGAAAATTTATAATTCAAAGAGAATTTTGAAAAATTGTATATTTAATCAAAATTTCTACAAGGTCGGAATAAAATGAACAAATGTGCAGATATTTTTTTTATGAAATGTTAAATAACTATTGCACCTAGACCCTATCGACAGAAAAATCCTCATTTCCAAATAACGAAGCACCGAAAGATAAATATCAACGTGGAACTAAACTATCAGTATTTTACCAATATTTAAATAACAATTAAAAAACAATATTTAAATAATAATAAATTCTTAGGCACGTGACTAATGATCTTTTTGAGTTACTGTCTAACCCCCGTTGGTTTTCGCCAATTCATTAAGAACCCTTTCTGGGATACCCACGCTCGAGTCGCTGATTTGTTTCTAGGCTCTCTTATTGGAGTATCGGACCGATTCTTCCTCTGCAATTTCCTGGCCTCAACCCTTCCCCAGTTGATTAGGGACCTTAAAAATTCAAAGTATAAGGTTTCGCTAATATTGAGCCGTTCTATCACGACTTCCTCGGGTTCGACAGGAAAGTGGCAGATTGACAAGTGTAAGTGTCGCAGTGGACAGTTGCCGGGCAGGAAATTAGCGTACGAGGAAGCATCGAGTAGGGAACCATCGAGGGTCAACGACAGATCCCATTGGCACTGAGGTGCATGGGGATTCGCGATGCGAAGCCTTAGGTTGCTCCAATTTGAAAGAAAAAATAAACCAATTTTAAGGAGGAACGCTAATATTTGATTGGAAAATAGATTTTCAACGAGGAACCTTAAAATACCAATATATACTAATTTAGGTGAAAATTTCAAATTTCTCAAGATTTTCGGGAGACACTAAAATTCCTGATTACCATCAGAAGTACGATTTTTTCGCAAAACATCATTTATTCGCCAATTTTCTAGGGGCTTTTCTTAAAAAGGACCATTGCTAACGATTATCCCTACAAATAAGAAGACCTAAATTTTTTTATCCTCCAAAATGGACATAGGCTAAAGTGGCTAAAATGGAACTAAGAACTTACTTTCTAGGCGTAACTCAACTCGTAGAATCGATTGCCCGTGTCCATTTTAATGAATGGAATTCCAGCCTACGGTGATAAAAAGCTCCTTTTTCGTCAGCAAAAAACAGCTACAAGAGTTTCGCGATTTTTCTTTTTGGAGGTTTTGCTTCAAATTTCGCAATTAACTTTGAATTCGAGTCGACGAGTAAGAATTTTGTAAGAAATGCTAATTTTTTTTTCTACGGTATAATAAAAATGTTAATCTGCTGGTATCTGCGTCTAATCAAATTGCAGTTATGTCAAACACCTTTTTTTGTCCCATAGTGGGACGTAAGTATATGTCTATCTCGCCTTTTTAAGACAACTCTTAAATTCTACTTTATGTCAGGGAAAATAATTTATGGAATTCGTTGTAAAAACAATAATAACTAAATTATATGCAATAATAATAAAAGTTACAATAAAATTCCGAAAATTCGAGGATTTTTCCGCAAAAATTGAATGAATAAATGTCATTTTTTTACAATAAAACCAGATCCATCGATCGTCACATCCGCATTTTCCGCGAATACGAACGTCCTTCGTACACTTATTTTCAAAAAGTTTCACTCGCGATATTTTTTTATCGATCACGAGGAAAACGATTTTCGACTTCGACACTTCCAGATAAAGAGACTTTCAGCACGATTGCTTAGTTATTATTTTACTGCCTCTAAGAATCGTCGATACGTAAGTAGGAAAATGTGACATTGCATTTTTTACGACAACAATTTTTTTTGTTACCTGACAAAACACATTTCAATAAGTATATATAAGGAATAGTCTATTTCGAAATATTGATTCAATACGTGAAAAGCAATACGCAATATTTTCGATACATGACAAAAAAAAAAGAGAGCAAGCTTAAATCTGCCGGCCTCTTGTTCAAATAGACACAATGTGATAATCAGCTGTTATAGCATCCTGTAGCATACCTCCAGTAGAATACGGTTATATAAGAGCGCCGCGCAATGGAACTTCTTCCGTACTTCTCGATTAAACTCTCCAGCAAAATCATTCGATTCAGCCAAAAATGAAAAACTCTACCGTCTATTTTCTCTTGATGACCATTTTCGTTGTTTTCATTTTCATCACTAATACGACTTCGTCGCCTACGTGTAAGTATTTGCAACATTTTATCGTATCGAAATAGTAGACTTTGACGATTTCTGCATTTTCAGGAATTTTCCATTTTCTTTAACTCGTTCTAGTACACCGAAAAAAAAATGATAAAAATATTTTTCAATATAAAATATTTAAATTGTATTTAAAAATATAAAATATAAAAATATTTATTTCTAGTCGATCCAATCATCAAAAATAGTTGGAGTAACGATAAATATAGCTAGAATTACTAGAAATATCTTGTTGATGCCATATTAATTATAGCGGTAGTTTCGATTACCATAAATTTTTTTTTCAATGTAGTGACAAGCTGCTGCCGCGTTGGTAGTGGAAAGATAACAGCATTTATCAGGTCTGGAACGACTAATTTCTGGTTTAGACATATATTAATTTTCGATCAGCCGTGTAGTATCAATTTTGGATCGATATTGTAGCATTTTCCCTTTAAAAATTTTTAAAGTTCAGCCTTTTTTTATCTAAAAAAAAAAGTTGCAGGAGATATCTGGAAAATCCTAAAATGCAGAAAACCTCGTGTTCGGGATCTCCATAACAACCTGCTGGTTTAATCTTACTTACTTTTATTCGGCTGGGTGAAAATGGTGCTCAACTCCGAGAAGCAAACGCAAATTTCTTTTATTCACCCCCAGGCGTACTTTTTTTGTGCCGTTCTTGTTTCCCGTAATCGGAGCACAAAGGTGCTCCAGATTTGTTCCCTGGAACGAACAGAGGAAATTTGGGTTTGCTTCGAGTGCGGTTGAGGGCCACATTCACAGAACGCCTTTGAAGATACATTACTCATTGTCAGTATTACTTGTGCTCGTTATTTAGACGAAGAGAAAACTACTACTACCACCGAGGCAGCCGGCGAGTGAGTATTTTCAGATTACGAAAGTATAGCCACGAGTCAAATAAAGCTATAATTTGCGATTCCAAAGAATTGCGAGAAAGGAGTCTCTCGCAGTCTCGCAAATTGACCCCTTCGATCGATTATCGGTGACGAATTCCGCGGGTTAGAATCTCAAAATTTCCCTAGCGTTCTGGTTCTCGGGAATTAAAATAATAGTAATTGATTATCAATTGATAATTAATCAATATTTCGACTGTGTCGTGTGAGAACTCAATTGAATTTGACACAATATAGCTTTATTTGACTTTCGGTGTGTCAGTGGCGCAAAATATTATTTTATTTACACTGTTTCTATATTTTTCCAGCCAAAGTTATATCACCAAATGTAGAGTGCGTCATTATCTTGAAACTTGTGGTCGGTCATACGAAGGAAAAAATTGCTGCGTGGATGGATTCGTATGTTTTTGTGGCATCGATTACATTGGTAGAGTAGGTTGTTATTGCCAGCATCCGTTAGAGGCTGACGAATTCGGTATTGATTCTGTATTAGAACATCTTTAATTGTACGCAACAGTATTTGAATTTTTATTAGACGTATATGTATTGTATTTAAAATACACACTATTGTAATACTTATTTGTACCGTGATGGAGAACAAAATAGAAATTTGTTTCTAAAAAATTGTGGATTTTTTTAGTGAAACAAAATTTTACCCAATAACTGCGAAATTTTTATTTTCAACATTAATCATCAAAGTAAAATTTTTTAAAAGCGAAATCCTTAAAAAGGAGGTCATTAATTTCCAATAAGTAATTGAATAATAAGTTATTAAGAAAAAATCGATTCATGAGGTCGAAAAAATTGAAATGTTTTTCGAAAAATTTATGGATTTCCAGGAAAATATAAATTCGCCGAATAGCATTTAAAAATAATCACACTTACAAAATTTTTTTCAATGTATTGCAAAATTTGTATTGTCAACATTAAAGTCTTAACACTAAACAAAAAAAATCACAAAAATGATAAAAAATTAGGTCAAATTATACAAATACTACAATATTAATTCTTCTTTCGCGCAATCATGACTTCCTGAGAAGATTTTCCATTGCTGCGTTTATTTCAGCACGTACATAACAATAAACATGACGAGCGAAACTGCCCGAGTAGAGTTAATTCTTGCTCTCACATTTCCGCCATTATCGGCCGATCGAGTTAATTCAATCGTGCATTTCAAGGGGTTAAGTAAAAAAAAATCCACCGCAATTATGTTGGCAAAAAAAAGAAGAATGAATTGCTCGAGTTAATTTAACAAAAAGTGAGTTAACTTAGCAAAAATTGTGTCGATTTGACGAGAACTGGTTCGCTATTAACCCACTTTTGGCTAAATCAATCAACCGAATTTGGCGAATTCAACGGAATGCAGTTACCGAACTTTTGCTCAGTGAACGATTTCAAAGGCGTCTGGGACATTTTTTAATTCAAGCTAGATGCAACGGTCACTGCAAGTGTCCGTGCGAATTCCATAGGGGACAAAATATTGCTAAAAAAATTCTTATTTCCATCTATTGTTGCAAAAAATTCATTTTCCACATTTGTATAATTTATTTCTCAACTTTCGTCCGTAAAAATTTGGGTTTGTATATTTATTTATTTACCGTTACGGCTCTTATCTTTTTACAATAAATTCGCTATGATTTGACAACTAATTAACTCGTCTGCAAATTACCAATCGCTTGTTTTCTTCCTATTATTTGCTTTCACGTGTATAAAAAAATCTATCATCTCTTTTTACCCGATGACCCAATTTTCCGTATAAGCCAGGTGAATTTGCTAAAAAAAGCGATAACAATCTCTGCAGTCTATTCGCGGCGGTAATTATAAAAGTCGCGGCTGGAAATAAACATATTATGCAAATTATGTTTCGGTATTGAAATCGAGAAAAAGAGGTAAAAACAGAGTTGGTGATAATTATATACGGAGAAAATTGACGTCACGAAAGTTGCCAGAAGTATAGCCTGAAAAAGAGTGCAATTACTTCACATGACGTTTAATAACACATCTTTTATGTTAGCTAATAAACTACGTTTTTTGTACTGTTTATTTCGACCATTTGCATTCACTTATTAAAATCTTGCTTTTTCTTTTCTCTTCCAACGGTTTCCTTTCTCGACAAACAAATCGTTGGTAGCACGACTTTCGCAAATCCATCTTTTTCATACTTTTTTGTCTCGATGAAGGCTAGAGAGGCCTTAATAATCATTCTCAGCTTCCTTCGGATAATAATATTCTTCAAGAGCGCCTTCCTAACATCTTATCTCTCGATGTTTGTCCAACATTTATTCCAGCAAGACTGGCCTTGATCGAAGCTGGAATGAGGCTTTTATTTCGCTTTGTAACGAAGGAAAGGTTATAATTGAATCATCCAATTAACTTCCGAATATCGCTAGAGAAGTGGATGTACTCACACGAAAAAATAAAATAATTTGTAATTTATAAAATAGCAAATTTATAAAACAGAAACTTACTCTAAAATTGCCTCTAATTGTATTCTAAGCCTTTGCGGTTTATTATTTTAAAAATTACTTTTGCAAAGAAATTCTGATGTTTCAAAGTTTGTCTTCTAACTTTCACAATTTTTATGACACGTAATTTCATTATTTTTCGTCACGGGCGCAATTTCATTATTTTCTCAGCGATTTTTATTTATGTTTTATTCCTTCTATTGGACTGGAACAAAAATACGTAGCGTTTTTCAATTTATTACTTGATAAACCTATTTTTGGAATTTATTTCTATCCTAATATATTATATTCTACTTTTCTACATTTGACTCATAATTATTCCAGGGAATATTCCGCTAAAATATTAAATAAATAATTAACTGTTTATTTATTTATTTTACAGATGAGAAATCTTTTGTAGAAAGTATTTTTCTCTGGAAAAATTTATAATACCTAGATTTTATATTATTTTCGACTGAATTGTGCTGCAACTAAATTGCTATTTTTATTTAATCGAATTTCATGATAAAAAAAAACTGTGCAATCAATTTTTTTTCTCGCTGGTTTGGTCATAAGAGAAGTAAATTGACTATTCTCATCGACAATGTTTCCTATTCTGCAACTTTTTTTTTCACCCCCTGAAATTAATCGTATTGTTCTCCGAGAGCACTCGATAACGCATTCCTCTACTTTTTTCATCTTTATTAAGCCAAATTGCAACACCAAACTGTAATATCAAAGGTAGTTCGATAAATCCTGGCTTCGAGGACCCGATTGATCCTAAAATCCGGTGGATCCTTTTACCACGCTTGAAAGACACCAACACATCCACGGTTCCTCCCAATGGCCTGGTTTCCACGGTAATTGGTGCGATGGTCACATTGTTGGACGAAATGTTCGCTTCCTTACGTAACCTTCAGGATACAAATATTGGAAGTTGTAGAAGTCAAAACTTATTAAATTTTCTGCGTCATTTCATTAAAGCCTCGTCCCTTTATCACCTCCCAAACAGTGTCAGCCCAGGATGCAATATCCTACGAGTGTATAGTTAACCTTTAGCGATATTTGCCAATGAAATTTTATGAACTCATGAAGTTGGCCCTTGCTTTTAAAAACAATAAGTAAATTGTATTACGTGTATTTCAGTTTAGTACGTTCTTTACGGTCAATATTATCATAACCTTGTCAAAATTACAGTATTTATTATCAGCAAAAGCCAAAGTGGGGTCACTCAAGACCTCCGCCTGAAAATTCATGAAATTAATTTTTAATCTGTATTATCTGGTATCGTCACATCGCGTAGAATTATGTATATTACGTTACTTAATTAGGTTAACAATATTTATTTCTACTAATTCAATATTCAACTTGCAGAAACAAAAATATTAGGACGAAATTATTTATCAAATTCTTAGGAAAAGATAATTGGCAAACTCGGAAGATATATATTTTGTACTTTCTTTTTTTTTTACTTTTTTGTTTCTGTTGTTTTCGCTGTTATATTATTTTTTTTACAAAAATTTATTCTTTGGTGTTCGTTTCTATTTTTTAATATTTATTATTTTATGAGGTCTACTACTACACGACTTCTCATTTGTCAATGTTCTGTTCAAAAATCGTATTTGTAATGAGATACCGAGAATTGCAATAATGAAAATGGGGTAAAAATTGAAGTTTTAAAAATGGGGTTGGACAAGTCGTTTCTAGGGGTAATTTTTCCCGTAGAATCGATTCCAAATGTCAAATTCGATGAAATCCTGGCGGAAGTTGGAAAAAAGTAGGTTTTTTAAGGAAAAAACGTACTTCCCGTGGGATTTCGAGAATTTTAATAACAGAATTGGATTCCTCGGAAAAAAATACATCGAATATGGGTCTCCCGAAGTTTAAAAAAAAAATTTTCTAAAGTCGAATTTTTTGAGCATTTACCCCTTCTCCCAAAAATGGGGTAAAAATTAAAGTTTCAAGAACGGGGTTGGACAAGTCATTTTTAGGGGTAATTTTTCCCGTAGAATCGATTCCAAGGGTCAAATTAGATGAAATCCCAGCGGAAGTTGGAAAAAAGTAGGTTTTTTGAGGAAAAAAGGTACTTCCCGTGGGATTTCGAGAACTTTAATAACAGAATTGGATTCCTCGGAAAAAAATACATCGAATATGGGTCTCCCGAAGTTTAAAAAAAAAATTTTCTAAAGTCGAATTTTTTGGGCATACCCTACCCCTTCCCACAAAAATGGGGTAAAAATTGAAGTTTTGAAAATGGGGTTGGACAAGTCGTTTCTGGGGGTAATTTTTCCTGTAGAATCGATTCCAAAGGTCCGATTCGATGCGAATTTTTTGTCGAGCTTCTCCACGCAGATAGAACCTACGTATCTCTCGCATCAAACTGCATTCAATAACGGAAAACAAAATTGAAATACCATAAAAAGGCTTGAATAAATCCCGGGGTGTTGGAATGATTCTTGTTTTACGAGTTCGACATTGATAGCCTTCTTTTTCATCGCTTCCATGGACTCGAATCATCCGCGAA
The DNA here is from genome assembly GCA_949825005.1 of Gasteruption jaculator. Taxonomy (NCBI): domain Eukaryota; kingdom Metazoa; phylum Arthropoda; class Insecta; order Hymenoptera; family Gasteruptiidae; genus Gasteruption; species Gasteruption jaculator. The sequence continues at coordinate 9,943,524 of OX463770.1, forward strand.
CTCGATGCTTCGTCACGTATAGCCTTTTACTTCTAATTCCAACTTCCTTCCGACTTCTCACACGGGCATGTCTTTTGATGGGATTTCCGTTTGACTGTGGCACACACTTTCGGGGCTTATCGCGAAATCGTATTTGAATTTGCCTTAGAAATGCGTGCGTGGACACACAAGAGATTAAATCCGTGAAAGGCGAAAAGGAAGGAACTCGCTGAACTTTTCATCGAGCTTAAAGTTGAAATGTTCTTGCGAAGTTAAATTAGCGACCAGAATTTAATAATCAAGAAGGAGCAGAAGCCGTTTCTCTCGGGTCACTAGTTTCCCAGAAATACAGATGCTATTTTCTCGCGAATCCAATCCACGGGATTTCCTCAGACATTTCCTCAGACGTTATTCCTTTTTCTTAGAGATTAATTCTGTATTAAAAAGAAATGATTCGTTACAATCAGAGATCGTTACCTACCGGGAAAGAGTTTCCTTCCTTTCCTCAACTCAATTAATTTCTGACCCATAAAAAGTAATTTGTTCATGGAGGAATTTGACCTTCAAAAAATTCCTGAACAAAAAATATATTATTTTGCAACGCATAAAGAATATCTGGTTTTGCTAAAAAAATTTTAGTAATTCCAACTACGTTTCTAGTAATTTCAACTACGTTAATTTTAATCCCTACTACTTTCGTGATTAAGTCAACTAAAAATTAAATATTATACTTCCTTTTTTGGGTGTGACACCCAATTAGCATCCAATATTTTACAAGAAATCAAATTTTTTAAATCAAAGAAATACTTTTTTTTCGATTTTACTCGGTTATACACAACTCACAATAAATAATTCGCAACGACCCCCTATAACAACATGCAAAATAAGTATTTAACCCAAAGATATGAATAAATTTGTTACATAAAAAAATATAGAACCTAAAGAACGTCAGTATATTTCCCGCAAACGTTGAAGGGGTTAAAGAAGATTAAGGAATCAAAGGGAACATTAGGCTCTGGTGAATATTCCGGCAAGATGGAGTTCCTGCGTAATTATGCCGACGAAAACAATCCGGGGAGCCTAAACCTAAAATCGGAAACCACCAGTCTTACTACGTGTAAGCAGCCAGAGCTGTTTGCATATCCATTAATTATTCCACAAAGGAAATGGAACCCTTCTGCATTACGGCGAATGCATATCTGACCCCAGAGAGCAGCCTCCACAATGATTCCCATTCATAGGCTCGCAGCGGAGCGATATTAAGTTTCTGGAAAGCGTCTCTTCCGTTTTATTTTTTCTTCCAATCAGCTGTTAGTTGCCTCGTAACAAGGTGATCCGATAAAACTACCCTCGTGGAGTCCCCCGGTGGCTGCGCCGAGGAAATCTAAAAGCCTTGCCGAGAAACCGGCGCTATTTTGCAATTTCTTTTCCACCGGGTACGTTTCTCCAACTCTCTGTTTCCTACGTCTCAATAGAATTTTCTAATTTCAAGCGTTTCCCAAGCTGATCAAATCTTAAATTGCAATTTTTCCTCCCGAGGTGCAGCGTCTCCCTTCTGGCAGCGGGTTTCTCGCAATTCGTTTTCAGCAAGGCAAAGAGAGCTAAGGGAAAAACTTTCTTTTTCCCTTTTTTTTTTCACGCTTGCTTGGCGTCTTCTCTCTCGCAACGTCGATACTCACTCTCCTGGATACAAAGGTCACTGTTAATATTACACGCTATCAAAATGATTCAAGGTGCGATAAGGAACAAAAAAGTTCGTTTCAAATGCCTTTGCATTGTCAAGAAAAGGAGCGTGCTCCTGATATCATTTGAAAGGCAGGATCCATTAGCGTTAATGGAATTGCTGAAATGTTAACTTTTACAACGAATGGGAAACGCGAGATTCGATATTGCATTTAATACAATGCACTATACCAGCCCCAAATAATGAATGGATTGATTTTTCTCTTGTTTTTTGGGGGGGATTGGACATGGTAATGTTTACTCTCGCGTTTGATTCTCATTATTTGTTAATATTGGTAATGGTTGGATGGATAGTGGTGGAGAAAATTCATATTTCGGAGAAAAGTTAATTGATTTTTACCGCATCGCTTCCATAGAGAAATATTTGTTGGGGGAAATGGTCTATTTGATACGAATACGAACGAAAAAAAAAGAGGAAGATATTCTGTGCGACTTCGTATCCATTTGTTTCACGAAAAATTTATTTTCCCACAGCGATTCGCTATAAGAGTGAAATTTGCTTGAGGGAGAAGAAGCGAGAGTAAGGGAAATCCAGCTTCACTTCCTGCATTTGTTTCCAAATCGTAGCACTGATTTTTTAAAGACAACATTTTTCTACGCTAATTTTTTGCATTTTTTATTATACATTGTTATTTATTATTTATTGTATACTACTCCTTTATTTTCGCTATTAATTTTTTATTATACATATTTTGCATAATATGCAAAATTAATATTTAATTTCAATATCGTTTGCGAAGACCATCATTATGTGAATTTATTATTCTCTTTCATTTCTCGAATAATAATATTTTTTGGATTGTTCACCCGAAATCTCATTAAAAATTGATTTAAATTCTAATATTATAACATCTAGATTTTACATATGAGAAATTTAATAAGAATCTTTCATAATAAGTCAGAATTTCGAATATACTTGATATAATTATGTTTAAACAATTCTTGTTGTTACCATATGTAAAAATTGCAGCATTTGGAGTTGAATGTTGCCAAAAAATTTCATTAGCATCCAGATAATAGGTTTTCCGTTAATAGAAAACCGACTCAGAAGAACAAAATTGTGTACACGAGTCAACTTTTTTGTATTTTGTGTGAGCATGAATAAATTTAGAGGTAGCCGATAACCAGAAAAATGATGTGAGTCGACTGGAAATATAGCACATCGAGTATTCATTCTGTAAGGTTTTAGCATTAATGTAGTCCACTTGGAAGAGAGCCAGAAACTATATTCAATGATTCATTATTGTTCTTGAAAAGTATTTCCATATTTTTCGGTAAGAGTCTTTCTGATTGCCAATATTTCAACAGAAGTTCAAACACGAGTATCGATTATGAATTAGGAAGGATATTGAATTATATGTATTATCGAGAACAGTTTCCTAATCCTCATTTTCTTTTCATTTTCAGGGAGGAAGTACAGGAACACACAGTCAGGTGGAACGCGAAATTCGACTTTGTATGTAAAATGAGCGCAAATGCGTCTACTGGGATTTTGGATCCGTGCATTTTAAGGATATCTGTGAGGAAGGTAAAAAAAAAGTTATCGTTGTCTCTATTTTTTTACGACACAAAGCTTCGAGCTGAATGATTAGTTTCCCGCAGTTGAAAAAAATTTCCTAGATTCTTGTAATTCGAAAACTTTGCAATTTCATTGTAGTCGAAAATTTTGCCCTTACAGAAATTTTTGTTCTGACGTTTCCCTCTTAAAAAAGTGACTGGGAGAAAAACAGAGAATTCATTTTATCCAGATTCAGTAAAAAATGAAAAATATTATTTAAAAAAATATACATCAGTTTTTTTTTATTTGAACTTTGAATTAAAATCCATATGGAAAAAGTCTGGGAAATAATGAAAACAAATTGTCATGGAAAATAATCGACATTTTGCAATTTCTTATAGATTCTTGGTAAATTATGATAAAAATGAAAAAAAAAAATAAAACAACAGCGAAGTAGAAGGAATATTTATATATTTATAGCTTTTGCTCCAACTACAGCTGTTTATTATTCTAGAAACATTTTAGAACTTTGCGTTCCAGATGGTTTGTAATGGATTCCATCCATCAAAACATCTATCGACATATAGTTCAGTCTTCAGTGGTTTATCTGTGGTCATAAATACTATAATTTTTCAACAAGTACATATATCCAAATAATCTATTCCTGAGAGTCGATTCCTTTAATTGATTATTTATTTCGGCACTTTCTTGGTAATTACTGTTTTTACAAACAACAATAATTGTTGCAGGAATTAAAGGGAGGCAGGTCCTTTCAAAAACTTGGTTTCACTGACCTGAACCTCGCAGAATTTGCAGGGGCTGGTCTCTGCAGAAGAAGATGTCTTTTAGAAGGATACGATGCGAGGCATCGTCAAGATAATTCCATGTTAAGAGTAGCTATTAAAATGAATATGCTGTCTGGAGATATACTCTTTAAAGTGTAAGTATCCTCTAGGTATAAAAACATTTTAATGTAAATAGAATTTTAGTATGCACTTAGCCGAAGTCTAGTAAATTCCTGTAATCATCTTCCGGTGTAAGGTCTTGAGAAAAGATGGATTCTCGTGTGCTAGAAAATTCTCTTATTGAAATCTAAATTTTTTCGTAGAGTCCGCGTTTTACTACAGACTCGAAATTTTCAAAACACTTGGCATGTTTTCTTTGATTTCAAAAATAGATGAGAAGAAGAAAATTTCCTCTTTGATCCAAGGATTTTCAGTTCCAAGTATTTGCTTTTGAAAATATTTTATAGAATCATTTGGAAATTCTTCTGCGTAAATATTCCCACGTTTCGAGGACGTTTCGTTAAAAATCGAGCGTTTTTAAAACTAAATACTATATATTCTTTTCTTTTTTAATTAAGGCCACAGCATCTATTTTTGATTGAGGCTTTCGCTCAAATTTTGCATCTCACGTGTCATTATTTCTTCAATTGAAACATATTGACGTAAAATCAATTCAACTTTGAGACATTTTCACAGTAATATTTTGAAAAAATTATTACTACGTAATGAAATCAACTTATCGAGAAAATTATTTGTACCTTTCGAGACAAAATTGTCTAGATACTTGAAAAATATATTCGTCCACCAATTTTAGAATAACCTATTGCGTACGAAATTCCAAATTTCTTTTTATTTTGCCCATTACCTTGAAGGCACGTGCCCTCAAGTGCCATCAAAGTACTCGAAACTATGCCGTAATTAATTCAAACCTTTGCATACGCACAAAAGTTGAAACTATATCTCCCCCGTGTCCCTTATTGTCACAAAAATTAGGTACTAATTAGGACTTCGCTGAAATTAAGTACTAACTTTCGAATGTTTTTCAAGTTAGCATTTATAATTATGCAACTTTGTTTGCCACCGTAGACCTTCGCCGTCGTTAAAACAAACACAGTTAGCGGTACCGGGTGTTCCGGGGGTCCCTGGTATTACCACGGATGAAGTTACGGGACCCGAAAGGTGTAGTAACAGAGAAGATTACGTTTCCAGTGGTTCATTAGCTGGTAGTATAGCCAGCGCCAGTAGTGGTTTTGGCAGTCTTCCTAAAAAGAGGCCGGCACTCTTCTCCTCTGGTAAATCAAAAGTTTCGCTTATTTGAAATTTTGCAAATTTAATATTCATGTTCCGGAAGGAATTTCAGCGTAATTGTCTTGGTCACGGCGTGACACTGCTTGCAATTATTCGGTCAATTTACCCATTTGGTCGCTGGGAAAGAAATCAGTCCGATGCGCATGATATAAATTTCGATTTGAACTGTAATAAATTATATACGAGGTATCGGGAAGTTTTCCGTGAAAGGGATGATCATAAATTATGTTTTCTTGTTACAGAACTTCTTAGTGGGACAGAATCGTATGATCCAATGACTCTGACTGAAATTATGCCATCCGCATTACCAGTCGATACTTTGGCAGAAGCACACACAGAGTCGGGTCATTCGAGAAATAGCAGCAATACCAGTCAACTTAGCAAAGGCTCTGGTTATGGTTCCTTAAATTCTCATAGTCAACACAGTAGACAGAGCAGTAGCGGTGACAGTGGTCACATAAGGTGAGACATTATTTTTTTGCAGAGGAGCCGATCACCTTTTTTTTTAATTATTATTTTATTTATTGCGAAGGTTTTAATCTCGCCGCTGAGAGAAATTTATTGAAGGAATACAAATTTTTATTAAAATCCGTGAAAGAATTTCAACATTTATTTCCAGTAAATGTTACATAACATTGAATACTCCATGTTCACATTCTTGTATAGTTGGTAGTTTGCATATATGCAGGTAAAACACGTATTGCGTCAAATTTTGCCGGTATTTGGGAGGGGAAGCATTTAATTATTGACTGTTTTGTTCTTTATCAAATATCAGTTGTCTATGAAATTCTGGAGAAGGGTAGAAAATTTTTTTAATAATTAACAAAGGTATTAAATTAATATTAAAAATCAATGTTTATTGTAGATCTATTTTATTAACAATAAATTAAGGGTGTTTTTTTACTTAATGTTCAAATCCTGGCAAGTGAGAACAAAATGTAGCTAATTGTAATAATATTCTATTGTTTCCAGGGTAACAGTTAGTAAATTATCTTTAATTATTACTAAATGCTAATCTATTTACAAATATTGGTGAATAATACATTATCTATCAGTAAATAGGAGCAATAATTGGTTGGGTCCTAAAATCCCGCGGTATTTCCGAAATCGTACATTTTGACTGCAGGCAAATGTAGCAATAAAATTTGCATAATTGTAAGCGAGAGCTTTTAAACAATTTTTTTTACTGACTCGAAATCAACCGAAACTTCACTTCAATATAATATTAAAATTTGGTCGCTGTGAATTATTTTCGAATAAAATAATATGTCGATTTCCACTGGTAATGTCGAATAATGATTTAAAAATTTGCTCTGGAAACATTCTTTAATTGAAGTTACGCCAGAATTCATCACAGCAGATTTAAATCCATCCAAGTTACTGGATTTTTGCATTTAATATCATTTTTAAATACTTTGCCTCTGATAATTGCCGAGCACATCGTTTCTCATAAATTTATTTAATTCGACGAGAGGTACATAAACGTAGAAAAAAAATTCATTCCGATCCCACAAAAATCCATACTTGTATATAGTAAGCAACATTAAAAATTGACTAATACACTAACCAATTAATTAATAATTCCATCTTTTTAACATCTACACATTTTAAAAATTTCTTCATTTCTCCGTCGTTTTAACTTTCATAAACTTCACACATCGGCCTAAAAAAAAAAAACAGATACATTTTTATAACATACAAGACCTTCGCAAACCGAATAACGTAACTGTGATGACGTTTCACGTGTAAATAAATTCCATTTTTTCGCGATGCACCACTTCAAATAATATACAAATTCCTCATTACTTTAACTTCAGTTAACGCAGCAGTAACATTATCTAAATGCCGTTCAATTAATTAATATCAATTCAACGCCAACGAACAGAATGTTGCTGCTAGTAACCAAATGACTCTTGATAGCGATAAAAAAAAAGTTGTATCGGAAACACGATGAAATTAAAACGGTGGCTGCTAGTAATTCTCTAAAAGCTTCCATTTTTTTCCCTTTCAATTCTACGGATGATGTGCTCTTAGTATATCTCTCGCTTTAGTTAATTGGTTTCCTATCGAACTATCGAACATTAGCGTCTGTCGAAAGTATCACGATATTTATATTTCCTTCGCGATTGCTCCGCAAAAAGACAGCAACGGCGAATATCAAATCGAACAACTTCGTTATTGAAAAATGACTCTATAATTTTTTGTTACTAAAATTTTCCGTGTCCTCCCTACGTTATAGAATCTTCCGGAATAGCGATTTATGTTGATTAATGAATTTTATGTTAACCTCTTACTTGTTCCTTTATTTTTTTTTTTTCTTTTTTCAGTTACAATTTTTCTAATTTTTGCATGCCTCAAGATTTGTGTTGTGATCTTTATAGGTCACCTTCTTGGCCGGTTTGGGCTCCACGCCTTCCAACCCTTTCCCAAAACCAACATTATCAGCAACAGACAATTAAAATCGAACATGCTCTCGATCCAATGTCACCACCTTCTCCATCCTTGACACTCTTAGATCCCCGTAACAGGTTCTGGTCGACTTCCAGTCCTCTTTCTTCAAAAGGAAGTAACGCTTTGCAGAAGTCCATTCAGGCCAGAGCGGCCGCGAACATTTCGGCTCTCAATCCTCATATCAAAGCATCGCGAAACGAGTCAGTAGAGAAAAACGGCTTGTCCAATAAGAATAACAACAACAACCGAGCAAAGAACGATAGCGGTTTGTCGAAGGGTACTTTCAGGGTACCCGGGAGCCAAGATATGCCGCGACATTCTCGCAAAAATTGCGAAATCGTCAACTCGCAAGCCTTGAACGAGAGGAATGGCATTAAAAATGGGAATAATTCCCAAGGTAAACCGAAAATCAGCCAACCCGGTTGGCGCGCCTTTTCCCAAACCTGCGACTGCATTGAGAAAGGGAAAACGAGTCCCGTTTTAACGCTGGCAGATCAGACCAGAGCCGTTTCCTCTCCCGATCCTCTCCATAAACCCGAAAGCCATAGAGCCTCGCTATTTTCTGCAACTACAGCTCAGACCTTAAGGTAGGTCTTATCGAGTATAGATACCACTTTGATTGTCTACCCTCAAGTATAAGCTACAAATTGACTCCCCTTGGTTTTATCTATTCTCTTTCGAGACGATTTCACAAACGAGTTTTCTTCTTGTTTTGTTTTTCCCGCCTGCCTCTGTTTTTCGCTTAAACGAAGACAGTCGTTTACTTAAAGACGAATAGAAGTTCCTGATGAAATAATTAAAACCTTTCTTGGAAATTCCTATCGGTTAAGTAAACGCAGCTGTGCTTCGTTTCAAAGCTTCCGGTGAATTCGCACTAAGAAAACAAGTTGGTTTGTAGAATTTCTGGGGTTCTATAGAATTGGTTTGTACCTTAACAGAGTGGTATTGGATAACATGGTATTGGTTTGCAGTTATATGCGATTCAAATGTCGCGTAGGTAAAGCGGTTAATTATTTCTAAGCTCTGATAATGAAAATTTCAAATTCTAATTTGAGCAAGTGCCCAAAATTATACGATATCTACATACATCCTAATAAGTATCTGATTTTCATAAATTAAGCTAAATTGGAAAGTGTTCATGAATTATATAATTAGCGCAAGGTCGTGAGTCCAAAATTAGCGGTAGCGAATTAGAGATAACGTGAGATTGTCAATCTTGAAAGTTCAAAGTTCAGGAAATCTTAACAATATCAATTGTTAAGGCAAAAACACAGCGGTTTCGCGGTGAAAAAAGTCGAAATGTTGTCAAACTCGCAATTGGATATTTTTCAAGACTTCATCTCGTTACTCCCTTTTTTCTCACAATCAATTTTTCTCTGGCTTCTCCTAATTATTTCCGTTTCCTTGCCGATGTCGGTAAATTCTTTTCTAAATAAATCTCTTTACTTTCGTGACTCATAAAGACATGGACTTTTGGTAACATATACATGCACAAATGACTTGCCGGGTCTTTGACGGGATCTTATATAAGTCTTCACGCTTGAAGAAAGTTAAACTCGAAAGATCGAATATTGCTTTAAAGTAATAACAAGATTTCAACCAGAAAGTCGAGGATTCTTTTTAGGGAAATTGAAAAATAAAGCTTATAAGGATAAAAATTGAAAAATTTGTTCCTCGCCCTAATCCAAATTCTTAGATTTTGGAATTTTCAAAAATATCAACTGTAAAAAAAAGAAAGAAGTCGTTTTATCTTTCACTCAAACTCTATTATTCGATTAACATTTTTTTGTTATTTATACAATCAATTCTATTTTGATTATCAAGAGCTGACGCAAATTCACTACGTTTTCCAAATATTTTCACTCTTTTTGTGTGTCGTTTTTTTCCCTCTACGTGAAAATTATTTACTTTACAAATTTCATTGCTGAAAATATCCAAGACTTCTGACTATGAAATTTTCCCACCCAACGTGACTTTCAAACACACAATACACGAAAATGGAAATCATCCCTTTCCTTTAAAATCATAAAAAATGTCATTCCCATCTATTCGCTTGTTTCATCCACCCACATGACCTATCATGGGTGTCATACTTTATGTTCAAACTTACTCTTCCATTTGAAAAAGCATACAAGTGTTATTTCTCGCTGAGATTGGCTTTTTGGTAGAAGACAAAAATTCCGTTGAAAGCATTTTATAGTGAAACTATTAAAGATGAATCTGAAAATATGTGTATCGTCCAAAACCTTTGGAAATTTTTCTAGGTTTCTAAAAAAATGCGACCAAAAAATGATCGTCATTTATTCTTCGCTTCTAGAGCTCGCAAAGGTATTGAAAAATTTCCAGAAGTTATCGAGGTTTCTGATATCTTCAAACTCATTCCGCAAAAAGCTGCTAAACGCAAAGGAAAAATGAATAAAATGTGCATATTATAAGAGAACTGAGCTTCTTAGTTAGGAAAGGCTTTCTGAATCCTTTCAGGGGAAGCCACCGGAAGTTGCTGGATGGCACGGGGGGCAAACTAGCAACAGTAACCACGAGTCCAGACTCCGAAGAATCCTCATTAGAAGTACCGGATGTCGCACCCGCGAACGTCCAGCATCGAAACAGCATTACCCCACCGTCAGTCCATGCTTTCGTGTACTATTTTTCGTGTACCCTTTTGCAAATTTTCACCTCATACTCATTACACAGGATGTCCGGTAGTCATGAAAGATTTTGGAATTTTTAAGGACCTTGAAATTATATAAAAACCAAACTATTTTAATGATTATTATAAAAGCTTTGTTGTAAATTCTCAATTTAAAAGAATTCTTAACTAGTGTTACAATAATGTTTTTATTGTAAAGAGTCTTTCGAAATTCTTGGTATATTCATTCTCAGTTATTGTATGGATTCATAATTTTTAGAGCCAATTTTTCTGGAGAAGCTGAATTCAAGCCTGTGCTCAGTCTAATTCTTTTAGTTTCTGTTCGACAATCTCTGATTTTATGTTCTTTTTTGCATTTGATAGTAAAATTTGGTCTGGAATAATTTTATTGGACATCCTGTAAAAGTGAGAATAAATATTGAAATTTGTAGAATTCAGTCACACCTTTTCTATAAACTTCAATTATTTTTTAATCTATCCATGCTTATTTTTCAAAATACGCTAAAAATGGATATAATAAGGAAAACAGATCGACGTCAAAATTAACAAAGTTCTTTAAAGTCAATTTGATTATTTTCGTCCTATTGTAATCAAATTTTTGTTTTCGTAAATTTCGCTTTAACCGATATTTTGATCAAAGAATGATCCTTATTACTCCCAGTTTATGTGTTTTTAGTGTAGGACACGCACTAGTACTGTATCTGTTTTTGACGTTAGTCGCACCTATTTTTTTTGCTGTTGACAAATTGGGTGTATCATCCGATAGAAAATAGGAGCTAGAGGGTTAAATGTAGAATTCAATTTTTTTGACAACTCCAAATATCGTATAAAATTCTTTTTCTACGGGAAGCCCTGGTAAAAATTGGAAAACCGATTTGGGTCTAAAAAAATAAAAGTTTTCAGAAATTTTTTGAAAAGTTGAAAGAAATAATTTTTGAAAAACTCACTCGTTCTCTGAAAAACTGTATTTTTTTAAAACTGTAATTGCAATTCTTTGTCGACTGAAACATTTATTTTTTCTATAAAGAAATTTTCTGAGAATTTATTTCAGAATTTTTTAGAAGAATTTCTGGTAAAAATTTTCACCAGGAAGGGGGGAGACAGTGTTCGCACCAATTCCATTTGGAAATTTGGGGAAATTTTCGAGCTTCGCACTGCTTTCATTACATTTTCTTTCTTTTTCTATGCATTCGCCTTTTGCATGCTTTGCTATAAAAATTGCGCTTCAAAACCCGCACGCAAACACAGCTTGGCTCTCTTTTTCTTTCGCTTTGCCACTTTCTTTCATTTTCTCATCAGTACTTTTTCAATCTTCGCTCGATACTTCAATCGTCTCGAACGTGACCACAACCAATTTTCTTTGAATTAATTGATTTTTCTTAAGTGTTTCAAAGAATTTCACACCTTATTGTTGTATTCAATTATTATTACCTGTTCCAATTGTCTTAATTTGTTTCTAATTTTCAATTTTATGTTATTAATTCGTGGGACAATTCGTAAATTAATATGCAGCTGATGAAAAGAAAAAATTTCAGAAAACTGTTTCAATTTCAAAAATGTGGTTTCTGGCAAATTAAATGAATTATTTTTGTTTCAAGAAAATGAATAATTAATAATTAGAATTTCTTTTTATATAATATGAGTTTGAATTCTAAATATGCGGCATATTCTTTTACGAATGTTCATTAAAAATTAAGCAATCGCACAATTGATTTTGTGTAAAAATTCACCATGACAGAATTTATTGTATTTCATGAAAATTGTATGGTTTCCAGATTTCACAAGAGTCGGGAAAATTAGTGAAATTTCATTATTTTCTATATGTTCATCTAGAAATCCTTCTGGTGGCTCTGGACTTAGCGAGACGGGATCTTTGGACAGAGCCAAAGCAGCTTTGGAACGACGAAAAAAGGCTGAAGATGGTACAGGAAATCCAGTATTGTGTAGAGTGGAAGTTACCAGACCAAATCCAGATTCTTTAATTGATGAGCTTCTAAAAGCTACGAATTTGGAACAATCCGATTTGGAAAGTGCCGAGAGTATGTTCATTTTATACACAATTAGAATTACTTTTACTCCAAAATTAAAAAAATAGGTACCTTTTTTTTAAAAAAAAAATAACGTTATTTGATGCAGAAAATCGTTACAGCTAGTTTTGGATGTCAAATAGAAAATTATTTGCAATAATTGGGTTTATTCGTGTGAAATTTTCAGGGGCTTTTATTTTCCTGTAAATTTGAATAATTAATTACAATATTTTGTAAGACACGAAATGATATTTAAAATATTTACATTCTATTGAAATTATAGAAATTGAATGTGAAAAAATATTCACGAACTTTTGGGATGCAGGAAAATCGTTATTATTAGGATTTGTCTTCAAGGTAAAGGAATAATTAAATATGTTTATTTTCATTTCAGCATCGGGGTTGCAATTATTTATTGCAAAAGACGGTACAACGGCACTTGGTAGTCATGAAGTTAAAAGTCAAATGCCAGCAGGAGTATTTAAACAAGTAGTTATGGAAGAGAACAATAGGTAACACGAAGCTGCAGGCACGAGAAGACAATATTCACGACAAGCGAGTGCAACATTTTCATTGGCTTTGGTACCGGAACTTGTTTATGAAGCTTACGAACCACGGTAGTAACGACGACGCGATTGATCAAATAAAGTCTAAGCATGGTTTTAAGGAAAGATAACAAAAAAAAAACCAACAAATTATCTTGAAATTCGATAACCATCGAAACTTTAGAGTTTAGAGTAATCACAAGTCTAAAAAAACGCCATCGAATTTAGTTTCTTCGCTTCTGTAAAGAAAAACAATTTTTTTTGTCATTTGAGATACCTTAAAAATTGGAAATCATATCAGATTCGAAATTTGTTCGTTCTCCTAAAAAAAAGGATTTTATTTTCAACTGCATTTTCTCGCGTTTTTTGGTTTCATAGTTTATGTTACAGAAATATTCAAAATTTGAAGAGGCAAAAGGATGAATGACGATGTCGAGGCAAAGTCATGATATAAAGTGGAAAAATTGGTACGGCTTTTTTGTAAGCGAGTTTCAATTGGACTGGTTTTAATTGAAAAAGAGCAATTTCTGGTGAAATGAATTTCGTGTGGGATGATGATACGGATAATTAACGAGAGAGCAGACCAAAAAAGCTTACAAAACTGAAAACAATAATTGAAATACACAAATATTTTCATTCTTCCATGAGAATATGAAGAAAAAAAATGCAGTAAAATAATTGAACGAAGCACAAGGATTACTCAGTGTTTCAAAAATATTGGAGCGTTAGTCAATATTCTTAGCTCAAAGAACTAAGAGAATCAAGTAGCCGCCAATAAATGCGGCCTATAGGTGTAAAAAAAGAACGAGTGACACCATGAGAGCCACAATCAGAAATGAAAATTTGTGGTATTAAATACAAAAACAAAGAAAAAAGCAAACTTATAAAATAAATGTTAACTAATTACGAAGCTGTGAGTGCACCAACGCTTCTTTCCAATCTGCCTGCTTCGCAGTTCCTTCGTAAGGCTTTTCTTAAGTAAACGATAATCGAGAATGGACACGATCTTGAAAATTTCTGTATCTGTAGGTTCCAAAAGTCTTGGCAATTTTTCATTCATAGAATTTTGAAAACTCAATTTTTCGATAAGTAAACCGATGTAAGTCTTGGATTGTTTTGAATAAACATATTTTTAGAAGTTCCAAAAATTGGTACAATAGGTGACTAAAAAAAATAACTTAAGCTTTTCAAAAGTACAGAAATTTTCCGGATCGAAAAAGAATTAATTTTTATTTGAAATTATTACGTTGTTCGTTAAAATAGCTCGAAGCCACGCGACTTTTTTGTTAAATTATAAGCATTGTGAAATTCAGTTATTGAAAAATACAAAAATTTCAATAACTCGTAAAATTAAAATCTGGCCTCAGATATTTTTTACCGCGTAAAGATATAATTTGTCGCCTCTTTGGAAAATTACACTTACGGAATTTATTTTTGGCTCTCAGTAATTTTTTTTTAAATTAAAAAAATGCAAAACAGACGAAAAGTTCTTTTATTTTATTATTTAATGAGATTTCTTACATTTGCGCTATAATTTGTTTAAAGCATATTTTCGAAAACTTATAAAATCAAATTTCTGAGTTCGAATATTTGAGGGACGCGAAATTTATTTCGTATAAATAAATGATCTCGGTGCAAAAAGGTTGTGTGGTTTCAAACCCTTTTGAAGAATCTACATTTTTTTAATTTTGAGATTAAAGAAACAACAATTCTTTTTTACACATTATTTTCCAAATTGTTGTTTCAAATTGGTATTAATTTGAAAATGTAATATTCGCAACTTAGGAATCTTTGAATATAACAAAAAATGGTTCATTCATTTATTCTTCAGTTTAACTGTACATCGCACGAAGAGAAACGTCAGCGCTGGTTACTGAAAAATACACACGTTTATTAAGAATTTAATTAATAATTATGCTGTAGATATTTTAGGTAGTAATAAATTTGCTTGAAGAGTTTCAAGCATTACATTGATTCCAATAGGCTCAAAGAACTCTACGTGTTTTTCAGTAACGAGTCATTCTTTTCTCCTTTATTACATTTCGTGATTTGGAAAATCATCGAACACGTGAAACTTAATAAAAACGGAGCTTAGAATCTTCCAGTTCCTCTAGATGAGAACCCAACTTTTTTATGTCCCCACAAATTTTTACGAGCCTGAAAAGTTTTCTCATTTTTTTATTTAGTATCTTTAAGGCTTCGAGATTGAAAACGTGATCCAACTTTCCACTTGAAGTGAAAAAAGAAAACATTTAAAATAGTTTCGGTTTGAATCTTGACCTTGTTTGAAACATTTATGAACCTTTTTTTAAATTTTTATTAATTTAGTACTCGGGTAAAATTTTCATTTAATTTCAATGTTATTTTTCTTTATTTTCTTTAGATTCAGCGAATAAAGAAAAATTTCTGATATTAAAATTTCTCGAGCTTCGAACTAAACATTTTTTTGTGTTGGAAAAAGACGGAACAAATACAATTATCGTAACTTCCAAGAAATCTATGATCTCAAAAGTTTCCACGTGATCCTGCGTCCAAGGGCTCGCAGAAAGATTTTCCAAACGCAATGTATAAAAAATTGAAGGGCACGAAAGTGTCCTTTAGAGCGAAACTTTGACAAGTGCCACAAAAAGAGACGTTGGAAATATGCAAAGTGATGTTTCGCAGGTATTTTTTTTATACGAGCAAAAATCTTCTCTTCTTTTTTAAATACTTTTTAACAAATTTTTGTAAAACTTGTAAGATATAATGAAATACCTCAACCGCTAAATTTTATTCCAATCACTCTGCATATACACAAACGCGTACGAAAGATGGAGAAAAAAAAAGTGCGATCTTCGAAAAATCTCTTCCTTGATCGTCGAATCTTCCTCTTTTTTTGCAAAGAAAAAACAACTTGTCGACTTTTCAGTTGGTGCAACCGGCTAAAAAAAAACTCAATTTGTATATATAGACGTAGTCATTGTTAACGTAGCTGTAAATGGCTCATGCTACAACAAACAAAGCAACAACAACAACAACAAACAAACAAACAAACAAACAAAAATACATTCTCTTCGTATTCTAAAACCTTAATATTTCTTTGAGATGATTGCGTGACATCGTCTCATCGGTGTAAAATGTACATAGACTTTGTGTGTGAGAGAAATTTAGAGAAAGAAGTTTTTTCCTGCGATCGTTGCTAAAATTCCGTGTATCGACTATTTTTTCAAAATTATCGTTTCCTCTTTTTTATGATTCAGGAGTGAAAAAACACACGAGAAGAAATTATTGCAATTAAAATATTTGGAAATTACAATTGAATAAAACATTTCGAAGGATTTAATTAATTTTTGTTTCATTCTTAATAGAAATTTTGTTGGTCATTGAAGTTCGAGTCGTAACGTTAAATTTCTTTTTTAAAGAATGATTTTTCCAAAAAAATATAATCGATACATTGACCGTTTAGAATAATCTTCATTATTTTTTTTTCGAGAGAAAGGAAATAAGGAGATTGGAAGTCAATTTGATGATAAAAATCATGTGCAAAAGAATATGCGAAATATTTTCATATGAAATTGAACTTCGATTAAAAAGAGAAACGTTTGGAAAGAACTTCGAAAACTCCGATTCAATGAGAAGTGTAATGATCGAAACAGTGTGTGCAGCGAGCGAACTATTTTTTCATTAAGAATTTTTATTTATAATGCGAACAATCCGTGTGATTTTTCAAACTAAGTTTACGAGAACCAGTGATACCCACGCGATTGCGAATACTATTGAATTTAATTTATTATTGTTATTTAGAAACAAAGAAAATGATTTAAATGTACCGCAAGGAAGAATCTAAAGGATCCCCTTTTTTGTACATTGAGTGAAAATAACAAAAGGAAATAATGAATATAAATAATTACAACAAAACGATGCTGCTTTTCTTGCTACGAGATGGTGGTATATATATACATATATATATATCGAAGCCATAGAACAAAAAATCGTTAAATATTTCCCTGTTCGTTTTTATACAAAATGGTTGTTTTGTAAATGAATTGCAATTATGACGACATAATACTCAATAACCAAATTGGTGCAAATTTGTTTCTCGGAAAATGGATAGCTTGAAATATTAAATCTTCATTTATTTCCAACCCATTACGAAATTATCCTAATTGTTCGATAAATGTGATTAATATAATAATTATAAAATGGATGAATTGTTGCAACATTTTATCAATTTCGTAATATTCCGCTTTCGAAGGAAACTCGATAGTTGGAATAAAAAATGACCTATTGGATCAAGAATTATATTGAATTTAATCAAAGTTTATCTTATCTTTAATGAAATGGAAATCAAACTCTTCCATTAACCCATTGGCGCCTTAATTTTTAATTATGACAAACCATAAATAAATTATTTCGAGAATCTCAAGAATTTTAAGTTTCAAAAAAGTTGAAAATATTTTATTTTTTTAATAAATAGATCATTTTTCACACACTAGGTTCTTTTTCGTACATATTTGGAATAAATAAGCCATCGATGTAAGCAGAAAAATCACAAAAGCTTAATCTGTTTACTGATTTTTCGGACGTATTTAACGATTTTTTGGAACTGGAGGAAGCAATACATATTTTTTTGTTCGTTTTTCTTTTTCACTGATTTTGTAACTCAAGCGCGTGGCAGGTATTAATGTTGTGATATTTTACAATATTATAATGACACCCATCGTTACTTGTATTAATTGCATTGTAAATGAATTGATTCTTACTTTAAACAAAAGAAAGGACGAAACACTCAATTATTCCAAAATGAAACTGTATACATGTGTATAATATATTCCGCAACTTTTTTTTACATTTGCGGAACAAACAATGATGAATTTGTATGATTTACTGTTGATGCTGATAAAACATTGTCTTATCATAAATATGTGAACAAAAAAAAAACAAAGGATACGAAAACTTCCATGTGCTGATAATAACACCATGAAAAATCAGATTAACGTCTTACGTTTTCTTTCTATCTACTTATTTATTTATCTACGTTTCCATCGGTAAGTAAAACAATGAAAGTTTATTGCAACGAACGTCTATTCTCAAGTATTACAATTAATCACAGCGTGGTTGCAATGTTTGACGCCTAAACGTACGTCTCTGTAAGAACGAACAGGCACATCCTTTGTGGACTTGAATTTTTCTTTTATTCTTTATGCAAAGTTTCCATTGCTTCAAGATCAGAAAACATATTATTTCCTGCAAATTGCGTACAAAAACTATGGAAATTAAAGGAAACTCTTTTTGAAAATCATTGAAAGTAAGTTTTACGGGTTTCTATGGTTCAGGTGGTTCCAATGAAATATCCATAGGAACTCATTAATTTTATTTCCAATTATTACAAATTTAATACGGTTCTATAGTTCTCCTACATTAATATCAGAGTGAGAAGCATTTAGAAATTTCAATTCAACTGTTGAATTTAATTTGATAGTTAAATATAAAAGCAATCAAATTAATGTAATGAAATTCTATTTTTTGGGAAGATCTTAAAATTGGTGTTTGGGCAAAAATCTTTTCAAAATTGGAAAACAATTTCCATACAGAGTATTATTATTTAGACTTATTTATATTTATATTCAGAATTTATTCAAACTGTTCCATTAACAAATACTTTGAATTTCGTTAATAAGGAGATTTTAAAATAATTCCAAATTGAGTAATTTTATTTTATTTTTATAGAAAAAGTCAATGAATTATTTGGAAAGCAACGTGTGTACGTACAACAGAAGTACGACGTCACGGTAAATTTTCTATACCTTTAGCTGCAACGAAAAAAAATATAGAGAAAAGTTTATTTTCAAATTACAAATTATTTCAACCAAAAACGTCAACCTTCTCAATTTTACCGAAATTTTATTGAACAGAAACATACTTTTTATTGCAATCAAATTATTTTTTCCAGTTTTCAGGATTTCCTTTGATCGCGAGGAATATTTGAAATTCCAAAAAACACAAAATGTCGTTTAATTTAATATCTATCCCTCTGAGCCATCCCGGTTTTGGATTTTTAGGAGGAATGCTTTGGATCTTTTTTTTTCATAAATATTACCATACGATTATGCTAACAGTGTAATAGTATTTCAAGAAAGAATTGCATTATTACAAGACGTTTGAAAACATTCAAATTGGAAATCTCGTCTGTTTGTTCGGCAACAAACGTTGACTTTGCTCTCAATGAAACAGATCACACTTCAGATCTTCGCAATGAAATTCATTGATGTTCAATCCTCTGACGAAGGTACCGATTCGAATTTTCGCCTCTTCTATGGAAAACTAACCATTCATTTTCAGTCCCATAAAATTGACAATTTTTTTTCTAGAAAAATGGAATTTTGGAAATACCATTTGCCTCATTTCAAATTCTTTAAATTCGCTTAAATTCCAAATTCCAGAAAAAATAAAATATTGGCAACGAGCCAAATACTTTACCCAAAAAATATAAATGACATTTTAGTCGTCTCGCAAAAATTAAGTGCGCTTAGAATTCTGATACTTCACTCGCTTTGACAATAGTTTTTTAATTTTTGATCCCAATTAAAATCTTTTTTTTCCCATTGTGAAGTTGAAGGTATGGGTAATTTTAAAAATATCCGAATTTCCTATTGATTTTTAATATAATTAAAATTATTCTATTTATTAATTTATTATAATATTAGTGATTATTTTCGAGCCGATTACACGCGTCAATTCGGTAAATGCTGTTCTTAAAAAATAACTATTAATTAGTTATCGAGAAAGACCTCAGTTATGTAAATTTAATTCAATTAAAAACATTACTCTGGTTATCCAATTTTTAACCGAAATAAGAATTCCTATACTCAACTTCGGATGGAAATAAAAATTGATTTTATATGAGAAAATGAAAATTATTGACACAAAGCTCGAACGAGTTCATCCGATCGGTACCATTTTTCTTGAAACATCAAAAACCTCAGTCATACAAATTACACAAGCTTAAAACTATAACACTTATCATCCTCGCTTCCTTTACATTTCGGATTAGCTTAAAAGCATTATTTATATCCTTTTTAACAGATCGTTACATTTTTCTTACGATTTCTACATTAACTCATAACAACTCATACTTTCGCTCGATAACGATAGAAACTCGTCTATATGAATAACAAAACTTTTTGTAAATTTACATAAAAAAGAATCATTGTACATTGCGTGTTTTATTAAGAAGCGATTTGTACACAGCGAAAGGAGGAATTCTGCCGGAATTTCGAATACGAACGTCAACCACTTTCGAAGAAAACGTATTTCAAGATCATACCCCGGACCTGGTAGCGGTAGAAAATGTATTTCTCGTTTCGTTTCGCAAGAAAGTGGAATTACAATAGCTTTGAAATTTTCTGGCGCTTTTTGAGAAAATCTTTAATTAATGTAAGTTTCAGAAATCGGTGTAACAAAAATGAGAGTTTTACTTTCTTGCGAAAAACAAAAGCGAAAAATATTTGAATCAGCTCTGCTTCGAAATTTCCAACACGCTCTTCTTCGAGTCTCGTCTCATCGACTACACGTGTAACTTTTCTTTACAAGACTATCGATCCCGGGAAGGTCGACAGGTTCTCCGTTAGCTATGAATGCACCGGAGAATGTATCCTAGGAGGAGCTGGTGAATTCAGAGACCGATTGGCTCGGAGCGCTTGTTCGCGCCTACATTCCTCCACTTGCTTCTCGAGCTGTTCCTTGAGGACCAGGAGCTCCCTCGTTCTCTGATAAACTGGATCCTGAAAGAACGAAGAATTTTGAAGATGAGGGACCGGGCGTAAAGGTGTGGTATTTAAATGGAAATGTTCCTTTAGAAGTTCCTTACCTGTTGCCTCATACTCGGATTCCATCTGCAGTATAAGCTCTTCCAGGGTTTGATGTACCGCATGCTGGCGACTGGCATCAAAACGAGTTGATAATTCGGACCGGCCCAGTAAAGGGGATTCTCATAAAGTGATAATTGACTGTTTGTGTACGACCACAAGGATACCGTTTTCTTCTTCACCTCTTCTAATACTCTCTCGCGTTCACTAAAACGACCGACAATAAATTAATAAAGAAAAAAAAATTAATAGCGTTTCGGGAATTATCAAAAATTCAGCCTGTCTTAATTTTTCCAAATAGCTAGAATTCGAACTATAAAATTACGGGATTATATTTTTAGACCTGCGACGTAATGAAATTTGCAGATAAATTGAAAGTACATACGTTATTTTAAATTTATGGAAATTTGACGAAAAATTACGATACTAACGTTCGAGAAATCGATAAAAATATCGCAACATCTACGTACTTTGTGACATTTTTATACGAGACATTGGATATTCTTAACACTTTGCCGTCCGCGGGTCTTCTTTCCTTTGGCGCCGGTATAAATTTTTATATACGACACCAACGTGGTGCCACCGGCGCTTGCTCGATAGTTTTCGCATGGCACCAACGTGGTGCCACCGGACGGCATAGTGTTGGTAACCTGTTATTCACGTATTTTCAGAATTCTCATTAATCTTGAAAATTCTCTGAATAAAAGTTCGAAATAGAACCTCCGCAATTATTTTCACAATAAAAAAAAAAGAACGAAGAACCAAGGAATGGGAACTACTCACCTGCTAAATAAAAATGTTCCAAATCTACAGGAATACAGATGATCTAGAATAGTTATGAGGAACAATTCGTTAAACTGGAACGCATTTGGAAATTGTCGAGCTATTTGCCATACGCAGTCTATAAATTGTAAGAATACTGGTGATCTGTCGGCATCGCTGTGATGAGCATCGCCATGGCCGATTCTCTGAATGGAAAAACGACAAAATAAGAATTTAGCACCATTCTGGAACGCGCCTTATCAGCAATTAATACTACAAATAAATATATATTTACAACTCTCAATTTTCTTGAAAAAAAAATATAATATCACAGCCTTTTCAGCTTTTAGTGTAAATATAAAATTAGAGAATACATTTTAAAAACGAACCTGTTGGAATTTATGGCCAAAGCTGAGCCATTCTTTTTCTATAAGGACTTCGAAACCTTTGATAGTTCTGTAATACGGGTCGAGCATTAGCATAGCAAGCGCTGTTAACTGTAAAAAGAATTTTTTATTATTGATTAAAAATTGTTTTGTTAATTAAAAAATACGAATAAATCCTAATCCCAAAGTGTCAACCGAATATCATAAATTACCTGTGCAGTTCTGTCCCATCCATCGGAACAATGAATTAAAACTGAAGTCTTATGGTTTTCTACTTTGTCTACTATTTTAACAGCTCCGGCTAATATGCATTTTATATGTTTTAACCAGACAGTTGATTCGATTCCAGATAACCACCTGGTCTCGTCGATTTTTGGAAAACATAATTCTGTAACATTGTTTCAATATTATTCTACTTGAGAATTAAGTAAGCGTTAAATTTCATATTTTTAGAATAGTCCCTTCAAATTTTTTTAGAATCTTACACCTATTTTTCCGGCAAGTATAATAATAGTAGTAATTACAAAACAGAATCGTCAAAGTGTCAACTACAGGCATCTCATATTATAAAATCTCAAAAATTCATAATTTCGTAAAATAATAATAACCTTTTAACTTTCTAAAACTCTCTCTCATCACGTGAATATTATGAATATCGAGGAAAACAAGTTCGGCATTTTGGTAGCATTCCTCGCTTTCATGACCACCGCCTTTTGCTTTGTTAGCGATAGCATTGGTCATTGGTCGTGCGTCCATTATAAAAAGTTTGTGACTTTGAGCATTCGCGTCCATTATCAATTGAACGTATTTCTCATCTTCGCGGCATCGTTTTCCGCCTACGCCGACCAACGGTTGTGCGCAACGCGTTATGGTTGCTTGACTTTCGGGATGTATCCATGAAAGCACTGGAAGTCTGCCTCTGCTTCGAAAAACCGCAGATCCTTTGAGATCTTCGTCAGTCGCGGCAGCTGGAACTGCCCAAACTGCTGGATAACTATCACATATCGTATAAGATTCATTGATTTTCGAGATTTTCCACATATCGTTGTTTACACCCTGAAAATATTATTCAGTTATTATTTCAATTGTTGTTGCTATTGAATGCAACGAAAAACGGAAATACTTATATAAATGTGAAGACTCACCATTCTTTTTAACTCGGCGATGGGTTCGTAAACGTTCCAACCATTTTCAGGGAAAGTTTCCGAGTATTCGAAGGCAAATAGTGGCAATTTGTGAGAAAGTGGGAAGGAATATTGTTGTAGCTTCTCAAAAACATTCCGTCTGGAATGATTTTGTTGTCTGTGTGCGAATTTGAGATTTCTCATGTCCTTACAAAAAACTTCGATTCCGTAAGAGTTTTCTCCTCTACTACTGGCTCCGCCGACTTTTTCTATCCTGCTTACGACACCCAAAGGTACTTCTACGATATACGGAGTCTCTCTATCGATGCTACGGAAGTACAATTTATAATTCGTCACGGTCAAAATTCCTCGAGCCGGTCCCGAATATGGACATAGGTAAGTCACTTCTCTCGCGACGCCTTGGATATGCTCTCCATTTAATAAAGGTGGTCCTGCGTCTCCTCCGGAGACATTCTATTACAATAAGACACGAAATATAAAGAAATGCAACATCGATGGTTCATGAAGAAAACTATTGGAACTAAAGATAGTCTTATGAAATTAAAAGCCATCAGGGACGTCCAAAAATCCTTGTACGGATAAATTGCTTTAATGAAATTCATTAATGAAATTCAACTAGTAAATATTTATAAGAGAAACTGAAAAATAAAAGACAGATTACTATAAATTCCCCGACTACATTCGCATGCTATAGAAATGTTTCTACAAGAAAAACTCCAATGCTGGTGACTCACATTAACTTGATTTTCTTTTTTGGTTTCTAAAGCAGAAACAATATTATTATCAGAGGTAGAGCTGGAAGAAAAACTCTTTGAATGTGACGCCTTGTCCCAACAATCCTATTTGCAGGATATGTGCAGCAGTAAAAGAGATTAGAAGAGATATAGACGTGAATTTTGATGTATGTGCAGCATGATTCGACACATTCGCCGATAACTTATTTTAAGAAGATGATACATTACCGACTCGTGCCCCATCTTAGAATTGAGCGAACTGCTCTTGCTGTCGGAGTTGAGGGAGTCTGAGCTGGCATTTTTGGAATTGTTCTCGGCATTCAAAAGCTCGGCGCTCCCCCGAATCTTGTCCATGTTTGCAGCCAGTGTCGATCAAAATCCTTAATCCTTTTATTGTAACCTCGGCAGCATTTTTCTCGTAAGACCTTGGATGTTAAATTAGCGATTTACTGACCGCTAGCCTATTAATCAGCTTTTCGTTGCCAACACCCAACCATTTGAGACCCAAGGGTATTCAAAAAGATTGTCCAAGAATCCAGAATGTCGCAATTGCGTTTTAATTGTCCATAAAGTTCGAAATGTGCTGGGTTTTTTCGACATAAAATCTGAATGGCGCAATTGCGCCGCTTGGGACTCAAACGGTTAATAAATATAATTTAGCGTTAATATCATCGAGCGACCAGTTCGGCATGAAAATGTTGTTGTATCGCTAATGGTCGGTAAAGCGTTAACGGTAATGTAATAGTAACGTAATAGGTTTAAATAATAAAAGAGCCTGGGGTACTTAGTTTGAATAAAAGATAAACAGGATAATATATAATTATATATAATTCAAAATTTCACTGAAGTTACTTAGTTTTAATATATATACTTAATGTTTGCAGATAAGTGAAATCCTACTCAAAATGACTTGGTTGTAATTTTCAAATAGCTCGGGGTCCTTATTTTCAAAATCTGATAAACAGGGCAGGTGCAAGAAGAACCTGTTGTTGAAAGATCATAACCTCGAAACTTATCTCCCAAAATATACAAAAATTGTCGAACGATTTCACATGAATATCGCATTGAGGTCAAAGATCAGGACCGCCGCTGAATAAGTTTCACAAAAGTTTGAGCCCCTTCGTTGGAAATATTTATTTTCATATGTCATGACATCAGCAGTGTTATCATTATCGAATTTAGATTGGAACAGTGCCACGCCCCGATAAGAAATTCAAATTATCGTGTTTTTGGAAATAACCAGATTCTAAGTGAACGATATTAACGAATAAACGAAAATCTCGCTAACCTGGATTTTTTAAACAGTAAATAAAAAGGACGTCTTGTTGATTTTTCCTGTCAACTTTAGTTACATTTGACAGCAACATCCATTTTGATAAAACTGACCGACCGATGGCGCTACCGCTTACTGTAGTACTTGTTCCGTGCTGTATCCTCGCAGATGGCGCTGGTATGCAAAACCTCCAAGATAAATTCAAAAAGATAATCGATTGATAATAATGATAATTTTATACATTAATACTTTATTTCAAAAGTTTATAAATTTTACCAAAATTTAAAGTAATGCTTTTTAAAAACTATGACTTCTCTCGTATAGGTGATGAAATAACGTTAAATTGTTATAACTATGGAAAATTGTAACGACCATTTTTAGTTGAAAGTCATAAAAATTCAAATAAAGAAAAAAACTTAAAATGAAATTAAAAAATGAAAACTAAAATTTTTCTACAAACTTATTGATTTCTCTTATTTTAAGAATTTCCCGCTCAGATTAGGGGCATAATATTGCATGAAAATGCATCCTAATAATATGGGGTCGCCATCTTTGCTGTTTGTCCTTTATTGTGGCTGCCAGAAAGCTAGATGGACTCTTGTCTCTTGTGACTCTCGAGCAAAATTTCAATGGACTCTAAAAGATTGCTGTTATAATTGATTGTCAGCGAAGATCCATTGAATTCGTATCGTTACAATCATCAAAAAACAAAGTGAAATCGTTCTGTTTTTACTGTCATCATCGGTAAACAGTCCACCGAAAATCATGGACGATTTGCAGAGTTACAAACTGCAACTCCAACAGGTAAGTCGTGTTTTATGTGTTCTCTAACCTCAATCTACGTATTTATTTTTCTTAATTATATTCAAAACGTAATTCTGCCGTTTTGATATTTTACATGACGTCCAAAGTGGGGAGGAAGAATATAAAAATCTCAAAGCCTTTTTTAATGATTTTCTTTTTATGATAATTTTTTTCCATCCTTTTCTGCATCTCATAAAAATAGATATGCATATTTATCAGATTCTATGTTCTCCATGTATTTATTTTTAACACTTTGAGATGGAAATGGAAATGGATATGAGGGAGGGAGCAAAAGCCAAATTTTTCATTACAAATCCTATTAATTTTAATTATCCTGAATTGTAGCCAAAACAAATTTGTAATAATTACGAATTTCAAATTACTCTTAAAATAGATGTATTTAATATTTTTGATATTTCGTATACACATATTTTTAAAACTCGGAAATGCAACTGCAAAAGAAAAAAGTAAGAAAAGTTGTTTTTTTACATTGTAAATTGAAATTATAGGTGGAAGCTGCTTTAACCACAGATCCTACAAATGAGGAACTATTAAAACTAAAAATTGATCTCGAGGAAGTTATAGAACTTACGCATGATCTCATCAAATCGCAGCAGCAAGAAAAACGGCAAGCCAATGGCATGGATGCCAAGGATCCTATCTTGCTTGCCGTTTTAGCAAACAAATGGAAAGTTGGCGATCAATGTATGGCTCCATGGAGCGAAGATGGAAAGTAAGTGCGTTATACTTTAACGTAACTGCCCTTAAAATCTGTAACATTCGAGTACTAATTAAAAAAAACATTTATTTGTATTTTGAAAATTGCATGAAACAATTTCCGATATTTCTTAAACCCATATTTTAGATACTACGAAGCGACGATAGATGCTATCACGGAGGATGGAGTTGTCAATGTTACTTTTAATGAATACAAAAATACCGACGTCACCATGCTTAGCCAATTAAAATCGGCAGCTAAAAGGCCAGCTTCCGATTGGGCCGATCAAAAATCCAAGTAAGTTTAGACAAATATCGTTTCCTAGTATTATAATATTAGAACTAAGTTTTATTTGGAAAATTATTGAAATATTTTCATCTTTAAATCCAAAATTTGTCTACAATAGGACTTCAATATTTCGCACTCATATCGCAACATTTTAAAGTTCAGCCTTTCTAATTCCAAGAGTCTCTTGCGGCTTTCACTTTTGTCTTCTCAAGATTCGGTGAAATAAGTATATTCTAAAATCAGAGAAACATGTATAAATCAACAAAACTGTATACTAATCAACGATTTTTTCTTCCTCTATTGATTCTTCTCAAATCCACTCGATCGATATTATTTCGGGTCACCCCAACCACCTTCCCGTTACAAAAATCTCATTCACTTGTCCCTTGTGTGGCGATGCGATGCATCTTCATTCATGCGTCAATGGAAATACAAGAAAAAGGTAAAAGGGAATGTACCAGCAGAAGTAACAAAACTTTTAATTAAATGATCTTTTTTTTATTTTTTTTTAAACTGGAATTTTGCTATGCAAATCTATGTTGAAATGTTTCAGTTTAACGAGCTGCAAGGCTGAGTGGGTCTCAGGGTTAACTTTTGGTATCAATTATTCTTAAGTTCTGTCTCAATTCGAAATATTTTGATAAATATCAAATAAACTAAAACAAAAACAATGTTTTTATTTAAAACTAGCAATTTTCAAATTCTTTTGGAGATTGTATTCGTTACTGTAATATTACGCGAAAATTTAACTGGAATATCCCTTCATTTTTATTTTTCATTTATAAATACACGTTAATAAAAAATGCCATTGATTGTAGAAAAATGCAAGCAGCCGCAGTGGCAGGCACGGATCCAAATAAACAAAGGGAGTACTTAAAGAAAAAGAAACAGAAGAAATTGCAAAGGTTTAAGGAGTTGGAAGAAGAACGTGAAATCGAGAAAAATAAATGGCTCGCTTTTACGAATAAAGTAAGTTTAAACAAATGACTGTTTTATATAGAACAAAGTTATGTTCGTGACTATCAAATGTTGTTTGTTGCAGTCATCGAAGAAAGGTGTTATCAAAAAGAGCATATTTGCAACACCGGAAAATGTCAATGGACGCGTCGGTATCGGTACTTGTGGCGTTAGCGGTCGTGAAATGACGAAATTTAGTAATGGAGAGAAATGGAGACGCGGTGCATAATGTTGTATTGTATATAAAACTGTTTTCTTTTTTCTACTTGTACTCTGAAGGAAAAGTATATCTGAAGAATTAGCATTCTTCTGAAATGTTATAATATTTCTACAGGATTAAGAATTCAAATGTAAATGTAGAATAAAATATAGAAGTGCTTCTTAATTTTTCTTGAAATTGGAATATCGCGGAAATTACGGTAGATTCAGTTCGATGCAAAAACTGCGGATTACAGAATTTTTCAGAGACTCAAAATCTCTTGCAAACCAATTCTTAAATATATAAATGTTGCATTTCAGCTGTTTACTAGACATTTTCTCGAGAGGACAACATCCCGGAAAGCTCATAACTCGTTAAAAAATAGTTATATTAAGAGACAAAGCTATTTTGGTACCAATGTAAATGTTTGTGATATTGTCCTTTTTAGAAACTGACAATCAGCCTCAAAATTTGAATTCTAAATGAAAGTATCAAGGGGTCATACAGCATTTGACTCTCTTTCAATCTATAGAAACTTGCACATCTGATTTTCGAGCACTTGTCTTAGAAAATTAAAATCTTTACGGAACTCACGATGATAAAATACAACATTCTGACTTAACAATTGACTGACATTGTAAACAATGAATTTTTAAAATAAATTCTACGCTTTATCAAAGGGAAATCTTGAAATTCAGAAATATGAAAAATTCAATTTCCTAAGAAGAAAAGCTAAACTTCGATTAAGTTTCCAATTTTAAGAGAAATTCAGATTGAATGAGAACGGCGGATTGGAAGACATTCTCGAATTTTTCAGAAATATTTTTACAGAAGGGTGTTGATCATTTAAGAGGCAATTTTTTCGTTTACTATCGTTTAGGGGAAATAACCATTTCTCATGAGTGTGGAAATAAAAGAAAGAAATTTAAATGTTCGTCATTCAAAAAAGGGGCTTATGGAATATATATGTCTATAAAAAGAGAATATATTTCTGAATTTTCCAAATACACAAAGAAGGCGAGTTCTGGGTTTGGATCGGAGTTAAAGTCGTAGGTTTGCGTTAAGATCAAACTAAAATGTCACTGGAATTCATATTTAAGTTCAGAATTCAATGTAATGAAAGTCTAATTTTATTGGTGTGAGTAAATTAATTAAGGACAACAATTTTCAGAAGCAAGAAATTCTAATGAAAACAGTGACTGCAAATTCAACTCCAAACAAAATCGCAATTGACTTAAAGTAGCACTAAAGACTGAAAAATATATCTAAAGTTGAATCCATCCCAAGTTTGATTCGATTATTAATTGTGGAACAAATGAAACTGGACCTTAAGTCAAATTTTCGACTATAATTTCGGTCCCTTTGTTTTTCTTTTGTTGCAAAGAATCAGTTATCGACTTAAGAAAAGTTGCTAACAAGAAAAGAGACAATTTCTGATTTTCTTTTTTTATAACCGAATGAATGAAGAAGTTGTATGTATGTTGTGCGTCGTATTACAGTGTGAAATCATAGTTTGTACAATGCGGTGTAAAATGTTTAATGTTCCGAATATGATTTTTATTGTAATCGAACATTGGTATAGAAATAAATCATTATTTTAGGCTGATGGTGGATTTTTTTATAGCGACTGAGAACAAATTATATTTTATTCATTCATTAAGGAACGAACAATCGCATACCGTTGAAAAAGTTACAATTACATTTTTTTATTTTATTTTTTTGCATCATACGGATATATGGGATTCCCTATTTACAAATATGTAGATTATAATTTAACGAAATTACAAATTTTCTCAATTATAACTTGCAAACCTTAAAATGTTCCTATAAAATTCTGTAAATTACAAACTATGCGGTAACTGCTACCAACAACCATTGTGTTAATTTTGTTACATCAATAAGTGGAAACATATGGGAGCTGGCTGGTTCTGTTTATATCACCTACATCTAAATATTGCAATTCAACATTTTACTTTTTCCTAACAAATAATTCAGAGGAACGAAACAAAGAAACTGATATAAATCAATTCATGGAGCAAATGAACAAAAATTGTCATTTCTAAAAATAAACTTTTCGTGAACACATGTTACATATATATTATACATATATACATAAACGAGGAGTTGTGTTTTACAAACACATAAGCTTCCCACCAGTTGAGCTATAGAATAGGAATATATGTAGGTATCGGTCTTTGTAGTATCGTATGTGAAACCGAGCCGACTGACGAAGTACCGTAATCCGTAAAAGTACCTTACGTCACACGACAGCTGCCACAAAAGGATGCTTGTCGTTTCTCGGTTCGGTTCTCGTGTTGTGAGTCGAAACTGAGCTGTACATATGTTTGACAATCAAAAGAGAAAAAGACGATGATTTCGTGTTAGATATCGGTGAAGAAACGGACAATCAGCGTCAGAGACTCGTAATGTCGTTATCGTACGATAAGAACCTAACAATCCTCCTCCGCACTTTATACACGCAAGTTACGCGACCATACAGATATGTACTATTTTCATAACCTCGAATCAACGGATAAATTTTGCACGAAATTATGATAAATAATGTCCACAGCGGAATGTTGAAATAAGTGAAATTATGAACCCGAATTCGAGCATCATTTCATTAGTAGATAGTAACCAGAGTAACGTCTAGTCGAAGAAGCAAAGAAAGTAACGGTAACTCTGCAGGATACTTTTGGGACTGAAGTCGCTTTTTTTTTAAACACCTAGCAATCACTTGCAAGATAATCGCAAGCAGCTGGAACAGCAATTAGTGGTGTGAGTATTATCATTGATTAGCATGAAATGTCTATTTTTGTGTTATTGACTCTTCCAAGATGGAAATATAAAAATGCCAATCGAGAGTCGAGACAGTTAGATCTTAAATATATATTATCCATATAATCAAATCTTTTGTAATTTGAGAGTCCATGTTATAGAATAATATTATAATTTTGCTTCCATTGGGTTATCACATCAACATTGTATTATAAATATCAATTGATATTTATATTTATAATACATTTTTGTATTGTAATATAAATATCATATATATATATAAGTATTTGGATTTACTGATAGCTCGAAATTCATTATAGAAAATGGAATCCAACGAAAGAAGCCAAATTCCAAACGGGGAACCTCCAAATAACAGAGTCGATTGGGATAGATACGGTTTAAGAAACGCGGAGAATCCTCGGCTAGGACGTAGAGACAATGGAGGGTACGAGGAGTTCGGTCCTAGCATGTATCAAACAGGAGCTAATGAATTATTCGCACAAGAATATGTAATTTCAAGTTGGTTCTTTCTAATTAACGAATGAGTCGAGAGGACGAGTGGAAAATAATGATTGTTTGTTTCGACAGAATGCCGATCCATGGTGGAAATCAAACTTTTTCATATCGCAACCTGTTCTTTTTGGAACATGGGACGGAGTATTTACTTCCTGCCTTATTAACATTTTCGGAGTTATCGTATTTTTGAGATCAGGTTGGATCGTGGGACAAGCTGGAGCGCTCAATGCTGTTATCATTATTTTATCCACTGGTAATTTTTAATATGATGTTATTATATTCGCTATAGATTTAAATAATATTTTATTATTATAGATTTATTCTTTTTAGAGCATTCATTCGTCGATAAACAAATTAAAAGTTCACTTAGAAATTCATTGTTATGCAAAATTGGATATATTTTTGGAGAATTTATTATGCGTTATGTTGGAAAAGAGTTTCTTTTTTCAAATCTGCATTAGGTCTAAAATACATTTCCAACTAAAGTTGTATCAATATTAATTATTGTATTTTTATTAAAAAAAACCGATTTTTGTTAATAGTTTGCGTAGCGTTGGTGACAGTTCTATCGGCGGTAGGAATTTGCGAAAGGTGTCGAGTCGAAAGTGGAGGAGTGTATTTTTTACTTTCGCACGTACTGGGTTCGAGATTCGGGGGTTCCATCGGTCTCCTGTATTGCTTTGGACAAGTAAACATACAGAACATTTTTTTATAATTTAATGAAAGGTTTTTAACACAAGAGAAATAAAAAATGCAATGTCATTTTAACTTTCAGGCGGTAGGGTGTGCACTGAATGTCTTGGGTTTCGGAGAATCCATGGCGGGTCTCGTAGGACTAGAGTCCGATTGGGCGCAACGTGGCTTCGCTTGCGCAGCAGTTATACTTTTATCGATAATTAATGTCGCAGGTGTGAAATGGGTTGTGAAACTTCAGTTCGTACTTTTGTTAATTTTGCTTCTCGCTGGGATGGATTTCATGGTTGGAAGCTTTACTCACGTGAATCCTGGTAAGAATTTTTACAATAATCGAGTACACTTATTACAAACTGGAACTTACTGGAAACATTGCCTTTCATTTCAGAGGCAGGATTCGACGGATGGTGGTCCAGTAATTTGAGAAACAACACTTTTCCGGAATACAGGGATGACTATAGTTGGTTTACAGTCTTCGGAGTGTTTTTCCCAACGGTTACTGGAGTCTTGGCTGGTATTAACATGAGTGGAGATTTACGGCACCCGTCCACCGATATTCCTAATGGAACTTTGGCAGCTTTGGGAACAGGGTGAGAAAGGATGTGGGTCCATAAGGCACGATCTTCCCTATGTACAAATTTTCTTTTTTTTCCAATCTCTTGCTTTTACCAGAAATATTATTTTAACTTTTACTTTTTATATTTCTTACTCCCATAGAGTGAAATAATTTCTTCACTTATAATGAATTAAAGAATAACCGAACATTTCTTTTTTTTATTTCGTTGCAGAACATGTCTGTACCTGTGTTTTTCACTGTTTCTCGCTGCGACTTGTAGAAGAGAGAAATTGTTATCGAATTTCATGATAGCTTCGACGGTTTCGGCGATTTCAGTATTACTACTCGCTGGTTTATACGTTTCTTCGTTTAGTAGTTGCTTGGGAGCCATGTATGGCACGCCAAGAGTCTTGCAATCAATCGCTGGGCAGAATGTTATTCCCGGAATTAGCTGTTTGCAAAGAGGAGTATGTACAATTTACTGTTTATTCTAGAAATTAACATTTTGCCGTCCGCGCGTCCGATCGGGATTCTTTGGTTTGGCGCCGGTATAAATCTTTATGTACGACACCAACGCGGTGCCACCGGACGGCATAGTGTTAAGAAAACTATTTAATCGATTTCCTTTTTTTTTTCACTCACACTTTTTATCAAAAATTATATTTTCGTTTTGCACGGAAACTTTATTACTTCCTCCGAATCAATTGTTATTCATTTTGTTTCAGAAAGGACCAAATAAAGTTCCAATATACGCGATGATGGTGGTTGCATTCGTGACTTTAACATTCATCATTACCGGGAACATCAACCGATTGGCACCGATAGTAACGATGCCATTTCTTTTGACCTACGCTTGCATGGATTACGCCTATTTCGCATTAGCACAAACGTTCGATATCCAACATACGAGGGAACAAAGATTTCGCAATCAAACGCCAACTTTCGATCGTAATTACGGTACAACCAGTAGAAACGACGTCATTCAGGAAATCGACAACGACTTGGATAGTTTATTTCCCGAGAGAATAAGGCACAAAAATTTAGTGGTGAGTCCTTATACCTGCAAAACGCAGTTTAATTTTAATTTCTTAAAAACGAGATTAAAATATCCGAATTCTCTGTATTTGTGGATACGGCAAAATCATTATCATTTGTCACTAATTCACTGTTTTATTATTTTTTTCTAGAGGACTTCCAGTGTTTCCGAAAGTACCGGTTATGCGGATTCTTCACCCAGCATGGAAGAAAACGGAAGCATTCCGGATTCTAATGCCAAAAGGATTCACATCCACGGCAAATTAGGAAATTGGTACAGTCCCCTGTGTAACAGGTGGTTCTCGTTGGTCGGCGTAAGTTGCTCAAATTTTGTTTAAAAATCGCACACGAAAACAGTAATTCAATAATTGAATGGGTCACCTCAAAAATTTTCGAATTTGATAAAAGCGATTTCAATTCATCAGCCTTATAATGATTCATTTTGTTTTTCAGTCACTGGTGAAATTGCTGATAATGTTTTTGGTACATTGGGGCTATGCGATAGCAAACATCGTCGTCGTTTTTCTGGTATGGAGCTACATCGGACACGCGAATCCTGCCGTTAAGCCGGGAATTTCAGCGGAATTCAACTTTTTCGAGTGGCTGAAAAATTCGCTTCTGAGACTCATGGGGTAAGTTCGTAAAATAGTGATTAATGACCCAATTATTAGTTTAGTAATAAGGTAACAAGAGAATACTAAATTTCGGGAGAAAAAATTGCAAATATTAATGGTCATTTTAATTGATAGTAATTAAACTAAATTGAAATTTGCAATTTTGAATTTCAGAAAAAAAGTGTACGATTACGAGCAAATCGTAGTAACGCCGGTCCATCCAGGAGTCGAGACTTGTTCGGCGCAATTGAACGAAGAGAACGAGGATTTCGCAGGCAGACGCAGGTATCATCAAACTGCAACAGTAACCGGTCAATATGTCAATGTTGATTAAGCATTTAGTTGTGTTCATTAATTTGCGGTCTTGGAAGACTGGAATCAGAGCATTCAAACTATTTTTTACTACGTCCGCGTAGTAATAGGTAGCGGAAAGAGAATATTGATAACGAAGTTAATTTAATACCTCGTGAGATTATCAATTGAGCGACTGAAAATTCAGATAATGTGCATTATATTTCATACTAATTTATACGAGATGAATTGTAACTTAATTAAGTATTTATAAATGTCATCGTATAGGAGACCTTTTCTTAATACTTTGTAAATAAGTCATGAAAGCAGAAATGAAACATTTGTATTTATCATTTAACGATTTTTATAACACAATCTTAAATGACAGAAATATACTTACTTGGAATACTTTCAAAATAGTCCATATTGTTTTCCAAAGTTACCCATCATTTTGGAGATTTTCGGGGAACCCGGTAATTTTGTTTAACAGTTTCAAAAACTAAAATAATTGCAAAAACTTCACATATTGTTTCAGTTTGGTTCCTAATGTGTTTTTTAATTTGAAAATTTATTTACAAAAATCTACATCACCGGGAATTTCAGAGTGGAATTCCACTTTTTCGTGTGGCTGAAAAATTCACTTCCACGATTTATGGGGTCAGCTTTTATAATAGTTATAATTAATAAGCCAACAATTAATAATTAATAAGATAATAGGGTAAGGCTCACATTATATTTCTTTATCTGGCTATTGATCAAAAAGTAGGTCTCAAAATTCCCCAGGATCCAAATATTTT
This sequence comes from Gasteruption jaculator, assembly GCA_949825005.1. Taxonomy (NCBI): domain Eukaryota; kingdom Metazoa; phylum Arthropoda; class Insecta; order Hymenoptera; family Gasteruptiidae; genus Gasteruption; species Gasteruption jaculator. The sequence continues at coordinate 9,978,903 of OX463770.1, forward strand.
CAGAAACATTTAAAAATCCGTGTTACTCAAATTATAATTAAAATTTTTTTCTTTAACAATCGAATTACATTCAGGTTTTTCACAATTTCCCAAAATTTTAGAGCTTTTAAATTTCCTTTAGAAAATAATTTCAAATATTTTTAGGCATTACTCGCCGGAATATTTCTTAGCTCTCAAAATTTCCCTCTTGCCTATAAACATAAAAATATCCGACGATCCACCTTTTTTTGCATTTTATCGTACATCTTTTTGAGGATAAAAAATGGTTCGTTCCACGAGTATTAAATATCATTTATTTGATTCATTCAGACATACTTATATAGGTACATTCGTCGTCAGTCAGTGAATGCCATTGCGAATTATCTATTATTCTATGTAAACATTTGGCAAAATACAAAAAAAGGTTATTTTTCACTAATTCGCACATACCAATGATCTTTTATGGACGTATAATACTTATCAACATGTACAAAGTTTTGTTATTTTCAACGTATGCGTTCCTATATGTACAAATTATTAATTTAATTAACATTAACGCGACCCTCTGTCGTCGATCTGACATGGATGGTTTCTCTATTCCTCTCGTTTAAGGCAATTTTGTATTTTAATATAATATCGTCACAAGACACAAATGCAGTGTCTTCGGGGAAACTAAAAAAAAAATGGGGGGAAAAAGTAAAAAAAAAATAGGGTCATTATTGTGTGCAATAATTAATAGCCGACACAGCCAATTAATAACTACTTTCGTTGTTGAACAAAAAAATTGTCGTTTTTGCGGAATGCTTTCAAATAATTTTGATTCCTTTCGTTATTATTAAAAAACGGAAGCAAAATATCATGACTGGTTTTTCTTCTCGTCAAGGTCCTTCGAGGTATTTTTTGTGTTTTCTCGGTAAATTCTATTTTAATTGAATTAGTTTCAAGGATTTTTAAGATAATTATTATTGATCGAAGAGTTTCTTTCGTACCACTACATTCACATTTACAACCAGTAAATGAAATCGAAGAATGAAAGTAAACGAAATACGAGAATCTTAGTTTCTTTCTATTTTCCAAAAAGAAGTTTCGCTTTTATCTGTAATACTGATAAGTTAAGTGACAGAACATTTTTTTAGAAACTGAATAAGTATTGGATTGTTTCAGGGAGTATTTTTCAAAGTAACTCGAGATAAATAATTTATTTATGACTTTTGGAACCAATTAAAAATTCCAAGAAATTTTCAAGTATCTCTGAATTCGAATATTTTATTTTACAAAATATTCAATTTGCACGTTTCCAAGTTTACTTGGAATTTTTTTTTCATCTATAAAAAATTAATAAATATTTCCAGTATTTCTCTTTATGCAAAATTACGAATTTTTATTTACAAAATATTTGCACTCAAATCTGTTCTTGTGGGATTTTTTTGATGAAAATTTCTTTTCATGAACCTTATATAAAAGCCGTACTAAAACAGTTTTGAGTATATCACTTTTTCATTTAGAAAGAAAGTGAAATTTCGAAATTCTCTGTACTTTTGGGCACCAATTTTTGAATGTGCAATAATAAAACAGTTTAAAATAGTAAAATCCCAATTTTATGGGATTACTGACAATAGTTACAACACATAACAATTTATATGTTTCATACGAATTATTATAAACTGAAACAAAAAGATGTTTTTTGCCATTTTTTATCTTAAATGATAAATTTTCCAATTTTCCAGTGAAGCGAATTAATTAATAGCACAAAATTTGTATACCGAATGAAACTAATTCAATTAAAACCGATTCTTGTTTTATCCCCCTTTTTTTGAGCACTTGTACTTTGTAGCACACACGTTCCTTCGCTCTTCTCCTCCTACTTAAACGTATTACTAACGTAATGTCGCCGTATAAATATTAAGAAACAATAGCAATAAAAATTGCATTAACAATAGTTTGCGATCGTGGTTTGAATTGTGCTATAAACAAGAACTTACTGACTCGGCTTAATTTATTAATACCTGAAGTTCAAATTCAGAAATTGGAACAGAACGAACAGGATTGTATTCGCATTGGTCCATTGGTCTCGTATTTCTTTCTCTCGTTTCTTTGCCCTCTTTCCTCCCTTTCCCGTGGCACAGCCATTGGTTTCTCCAAAACCCGAAGCTCTCCTGAGGTAGATGTAGTCCAGAAGTCTTGGAATTCCGTGGATTCGAACGTCTTCCGGCTACCGTTCTCTTACATCCCAGCTTCGCGCAGCATCGACTTTTGATTGCCGTGGTGATTTCGAAAATCCGCTTTTTCTTCGCAAGTTTCAGCTTCCAGGCCTGTTAATTCCTCGCTCAATTTAGTCGGCCAGAATACGGTCTGTCAGGAATTCGGGGAGGAATATTGGGTACAGGACGCCTATAACATAGATATATTGTTAATTCAATATTTTAGTGTTTCGCAGCAGTGTTTTTTTCTTTCTTTTTTTAAAATAATTTGTTAAGTTGTTAAAAAGCGTTTAAGCGTAATATAATAGAAAGAAAAAATTGAAATACTAGATTAAGGCGAGTATGGCATTAAATGAAATTAAAGGCGCTAAATTTGGATGGAAACTCAGTAGATTTTGAAAACTGGCGTGTTTAATTCAGAAAAATTCAATATTTGGCTCGATTGGAAATAGTTTTAAAATTTACAACATTTCCATCCTTTAAATACTTCAAGAATTTTTTAAAACATTAATAATACAAGGTTCTGTATGATTTCACGTGACAGAAGTCATTTCCAGATACCAAAAAAAATGTGGTTTTAAATTTTCTGTCATATATTAAATATAACAGAAAATTCAAAATTCAACATTTGACAGAAATTAATTTCTCTACTTGACTTCCACCCAAAAATAAAGTTATATTAATACATGTCGGATTAATGCAGGAAATTAATTAAGAGCTTTTAGTCGAAGAGCTGACGAAAATAACGCAAGAAACTACTAATTGTTATTGTCAATTCAATCATGCACAAGCTGTTGAAATAAAAGAACTATATACATGCAAGCTTCGTTTGTTTTACAGGGAATCTTTTTAACATATAATGAATTATTTACGTCATCGAAGAAAGCTTTCACTTCACTTGTACGACTTCCAGCCAGGAGGATAAAAAAATAAGTAAATTTAGGGTATATATTAACATTCAAGGATGAATAACAAACTCTGAACGTCGACACGGTTTACCACGAAGTTATTATTGACTGAATTTCGTTGATTTTTTTCTCCAGGTGTGAAAATTAAGAATTTTTTGGGTGCGAACTATTTTCTAGAATTTTAGTACTTTCCGTTAGGTGATTGCACTAATAAACCACGTTGAATAATGTTACTTTTTCTTGCTTGGATTTCACAAAAAAAATTTGAAATTCATTCCGCAGTTTTAGTGATCAAATAAAATAGGAATTTAAAAAGTGACGTTTTATAAATGCCAATTTTTGAAGATTCTAAGAATCGTGTTTTCTCTCACGGGATTTTTTTCTAAGTCTCCTCCGTTAAATAGTTTTAATTTTAGAAGCTCACGAATGAACAATTTAAGGTTTTATATTTGTAACTATGCTGTAGCAGAATTATATTAATACGATAAATTTGTAAGATATTATTAAAATGATGAAGTAGATAGAAAATTGCTACTCGGAGAGTACAATTTTTTTTCCATCAAATTGGAAATGGTAAATCTTACTATAATGTAATAATTCGTGCTTGACGAATGTAAAAACGTACATGTTAAAATAATAATAGCATAGAAATAGTAACTGTAATATTTGTTAATTTTAACAAATTTTTCCACTACAGTAGGATCTACTTTTTCCAATTTTCTACTATTTAAATTTCAAAATTTACTTTGTAAACCAGAAAAAGAATCTCGACATTCGACAAAATATACTACTTTCCTCTTTCTGTTCCTTCCCAACCCAAAATAAATGCTTTCACCCTTCTTTCTGAAACACCGAATTCGAAATCGTGGAAAAACGTAGTCGATCATTCATAGGCATCCTTCTTCTTGTTTTTAGACGTTATTATCTTATTCATTTATGTACTCTATTAACATGTTTACTCCCTATATACACATTTATATTGCAATAAACAAGGTGTATTATTATTTGCATCAATTGCAACGCAATTTTCAACACCATAATTATATGTACTTCTTACAATGAATTATCTCATGGCTAATGATGCGTTTGATCCGTCAAACAATCTCCTTTTCCTTGTTTCTCAGCGAAACACAAAATTCTTGGATTTTCTTCCATTCTCTTTCTATTTTCATTCCCAATGCTGCGTTATTTATATATTTAAAGATTGTTTGACTTACACTGGTACAAACACAATTTAAAAAATGAGAAAAATAACACCTTCTGTGCTATTAAGTTCACTTGAAATGAAACGCCTGCGCTTTTGGTATTCATAGTTTGCATATTTTAATTACATTACAATTTGTCTCATTTTTTTTTTTTGAACAAGAATAGTAACTTCACAGTTCCATGATTCTTTTTGATGTATAAAGAAGAGCTTTTTTTTGTAATATCGTGTATTCTCCAAAGAATAGAGGAATTTCATGAAACTATATTTTGAAGTCCCTCTCAATTTTTTTTTCATCTTTTTTTCTCTTTTGTTTAAGTTTACATGAGGTATAAGCATTCATAACTAGGTTTCGTCTTTTTTTTATTGCATAAGGCGTTTTAATAAGATGGAAGCTTTTTTTTGTTATCGTTATCTAGAGAAACGCGCCCGTGCGGAGAATCTATGTACCATTTTTTTCAAATTCTTCTCTCCCTTAATTTTATTTCGAGAGAAAAATGGTTTACGTTTGTTACCCTTCAACAGCGATTTCTTTTTTACAATGCAACAATTCGTAGCTCCTTCCGTTATTCGAATTTGTATATAAAGGAACAAGCAATTAAAGATAATGAAATTTCAATAGGAAGTCAAACTTGAATTCCAATTTTAATGGGAAGAAAAATTTAATTCTAACGTTTAAGCTACTCATAAATATTTGTTAACCATATTTTGGAACAAAAATAAGAAACTCTAAGAAAAATTTTCGTTACAATTTAGGAACATTATAGCTACTCATTTATTGCACATGTAATAATCCTTTCCCTCTCTTCGAATCTACTTTTTTTTTTAATTTTATTCTAAACGGTTCAAAGAACTATTTTTCTTTTTCACACTTTCTAATCATTTTAATGCATAATTTAATTTTTGTTTTTTTTTCTTCATAAATATAATTAATAACGATATCTTGTTTGCCCTGAACGTTTTGTTTTCTCTCTCATTTTCTTTCTTTGTAACTCAACGAATCGTCATCCGCTAATTAACGATTCAACTACACAACAATAATGACTGCATTTTCAGACCCTATATTCAGTAACTCAAAGAACACCTCAGGGTTTGCGGAAGAGATTCTGTGCACTTATTTTTATTCTCATACGAGTGGCAGATCTACGTGTTAAGAAAGTTCAGAAAAAAGAACGGGGACAATACGCAAGTTGCAAGTCAATTTATACTTTTACCCACGTTCTGTTTAATATTTCTAATCGAAGGTGACAGAAAATGTTGATTTCCGATTGACTTGAAATTTCAAGGAGGATAAATAACAAGTTCGAGGCAATTTCTTGATTTTTTTAAAAATATTTGGATGATTATAAACACTTTTTTTAATGTTAATTTTGAAACTATACATTTTTCAATCTTCTGTTAGATTCTCATCAAATTCCAGAGAATTTTTCACTCTTCAAATATTTTCAATGTTTCACACTATATTTTTTTCCTAAAAAATTATTTATTTTTTAATTCCTTGAATACGCTTATATTTGAATTCTCGTTAAACATGACTTCCAATTTCATCTCTTACTCGATAGGGTAAAGGCTGATTATTTGGGTCAAGTTAAGCAATAAGTTTTCTTATAATTATAATTTTCCACTGAAGGAACTCTAATTGAAATTTTCCTTCGCCTAATATCGACAGATCTCGGGGTTGAAGTATAAATTTGTCTTGCAGTAAAAAATTAAGTATAAAATGCTAAATAGCAGTATTCAAAGAGGAGTCAATTGATTTCGTTAGTTGTAATTGACTTAATTGCAAATACTGAGTCACGATCGGCGTTTCAACTGGAGCAAACATGAATAACGAATGATATCAAATGAAATAAAGTTCTGCACAATTTTCTCATTTTTTTTTCGTTGTTACCTTTAACGCTCCAGAAGAAAAAATAAATGTACAATTTTGTTTTCTTCCATTCTCAAGCGGATTGCAAGCGTTTCTGATTGATCTCTCGACTAAGTGATATGCTTCTTGAAATGCTTGAAACGCTTGATGCTTTTTCACTTGAAGAAACTCTTCCACTTAATTTGTAAAAAATTTGCAACGTAAGTGTTAAATGTGTTTAAGTAACAATTGTAACAATTCCACTCTAAGATTCTACCAAAACATGGGACGCAGTAAGTAGAGAGCTGTGTACGCACCGGTCGACCCGTTAATGTAATTTTCTATGGACTTATTAAAGTTTATTTATTATATTTTATACGACACAATAGATTTTCCTTCCAAATTTAGTTATTTAGACATTATTCTCTGTTCCTTTTGTCTTTGTTCAGGCGTTACGTAATGCTTCTTTCGTTTCGGAATGTTGCTTATGTTTTGGAATAAATGGGCTATAGAGAAGTTTTTGTTGTTACACTGTACAATATAATATTATGATAACATTGTCATTTAATACCACTTGTGGCGGTTGTAACGTAAT